>CM065816.1:71932084-74627097 GCA_033398695.1 Orobanche coerulescens | reverse complement strand
ATAAACAAACACACCAAGATGATCACCAATTATCATATCACAAACAAGAATAGTATGGACAAGGTACTTGCCTTGAGCCACAACGGAGAATCGTACAAGAGTAGGTTGCTTGCGAACCGACTAGAACCCATAGACTCACGACCAACTCGCGATAATAAACTACGGAAACAAATAATAACAATGAAAATGAATTCCATAGCATGACTGAAGCCGTTGAATTCAAAGAGCAGAGCAACGAATGTTTCAAGTGTTTCCCCAACGACAAGAACCACCCGATTCGTCCAGGCAAAACTCACAATGGAATTCCAAGTTAGAAATATGAGATATAAAATCCATAGAATATGTTTAAAAACATCATTTTAACCACAATCGATCCATAAAAAACAGGATGGAAAGCGAGATCAAAGAACAAATCCCAAATAGAGAGTCGATTCGAAATCAAGAAATATACTTTGATTCGACGAAGAACAATAAATTAAATGATGTTAAACACAAGAATACTACCAAGGTCGTCATTACCCATCATGAATTAATCAACAACAGGCAGATAGGACAAAAATGCAAAAACCCCAATTCACGAGTTAGGGTTCTAAGGAGGAACATTACCTTGATTGGCGGATCAAGAGGATGATAACGGATGATTGATTGATGTTATGAACTCAAGAACTTCGTGGATTTATTGTTAAACAACATGGCCGTCACCTCCAGAATCCATCACGGATAGAAAAGAAAGAAATAGAAAAATGAGTGGCCAATGAAGACATACGCCACATTTATCTTTGGGCGGACTAAGCACTTCTACATTACAACGAGCTATGAGCTATCGGCCCGAGCCGCAATCGATGTACCGCACAGACTAGGCTTGCTTTCGACAGGTGGCGTGCGCTGACCTTCACGGCCGTAGCGTGCGCTACTGCGGCGGCCCGCTTGTCGTGCATGTCTCCGATGGCGTCACGCCCTGCCGAGCTTTACCCATTCGAAACCTCGGAGACTCCAGCTTTGTCCGGACCGGTAAGCGTCGCATTAGGCGACCAATAGCGTGCGCTACACACCGATTAAGCAGCGCATAACCTTTCGGAGCCCGTAAGCGTGCGCTCGCCTGGTTCTGCCGCACCGTCCGGCCCGGTGCACCGCAATAAATCCGGCAGTCCGAGTCATGAATCGTCGGCCGGTGCTTTCGAACACGGGGCTCGGCGACTTAATTCAGCGCCTGCAGAGCGAACCACGGCGAAAAGTTCGGGGGCTGACATCAAGCGACTCTAAATGAAAACATAATGCACGATAATTAATTATACCACGACCGAAAGCGGGTCGAGACATGCAATTACAGAGATCACGGATACCCATAACTTTGGGTAAATTACGAAATGGCCCAAAGCTTGCCCGAAAATCCGCGAATCGTGATCGATTATCCAAACTGAAGTTTACAACCACGTCTAACAAAGTTAAACGGACTTACGGGATACCGAAGCGGCGAGTTTGAGCGAGATTCGCAAGAATCGAACTCAATCTTGCGGAAAAGTACAAGCTAAAAGCACGGAGACTCAACAAAAGCGACACCAAACGAACTCGGATGTCAAAAGTGTAGAATTAATCATTTCCCGAATGACGAAAAGCTCAAGAAGGCGAGTCGTCAAAGCGGACTTCCGCCGAAAAAGAAATTCATAGGAAATCGAAATTACGGGTTTACATTCTCCACTCCACAGATTCTGTGGGTGTTTTAGAAGCGATTTTGAAGGCATCGGAGTTTAGAATGTATGACCCATTGTTTCCAAGTGTTAGGCGTATTTTTATGCGCTTATTTATCATTAGTTTATATCCATTTTGAGCACAAAATGCATAAATGAGCTTTTAATGCACTATTCTTATATGTTTTGTAGGAAATTGGAGTCGGAAGCTCGAGCGGCGAAAAGCGGGCCAGCTTGACAATTTTTGGTCATAGCCGCGGCCACGAACCAAGTGAGCCCGCGGCACACGAAGCCAACCAACAAATGTCGAACCAAGCTGTGTGAGCCGCGGCCTGAGATCTTGACGCGGCCCGGGAAGGAAAAAAGACGCCGAGGCATCTGCGCTGAGCAGTGTGAGCCGCGGCACATATCAAATTAGCGAGGCCCACGGGCGGTTTTGATAGAAATTGCCGCGTTTACAGGCCGTTTGGAGCTGTTCTCGACCTAATCACGGACGCGCCTTCATTTTGGAGGTGAGGAGAGTTATAAATAAGCATTGAAGGTCATAATTGAGGGATTATCATCGGGAGATCGATAGACATCGTGGGACGAGAAGAAGAACAAGAGGAGGAGATTTGTGGGCGACGACAAGACCGGATCCCTTACGGTTTTCTTAATTTTTCCGTATCTTAGTTTCTAGATCATTTTGAGTAGGATTGTGATTGTAGCCGATTACATGATTGTTTGATTTATTTATTTTATTTCAATTTACTCGTTATTAAGTATTGAGTTGGATTTTTTCTCATTGTTCTTAATGCTTTTTAATTGTCGGCCAACAGTTGAATTGTTTTGAATGTCTTTATGGATTCGGAGATGAAATTTAGGCATAGTTCTTGTGAGAATAATCATGATTTTTGTGAGATAGGGATATACTCATGGGAATTGTGAAGCCTATTTATTGTAGAATTCTTGAACTGTTTTAGCTACTAATTATCTAATTCGAATAGGGATATATCGAGTTAATAATTCGTAGTATTTTCTATCGACCTTGGGAAAGGCTTTAGAATAATTTAGGAATTCCTGGCTTACAATCTGTTGCTACCCAAAATATTATCCGGAGATAGATATTCTTTGGAATGGATGGATAGCAAACAAATGCAAGAGCACTTCCGTGAGAAGATAAATAACACAAGATTTCTTTGGGGTTGTTAGTCTCGGGCTTGAATGCTCTCATGAGATATTATTAATACTAATATTCGGGATACAAGTACTAATGTAAAATACAATTACAATGCGTGTAAAGATTCTTGTTATCTTAGCTAGTGAGCGTGTAGATTCTTTGGAAGAACCCAGATTTGATGCTGTGAGTTCTTGTAACAAAGGAGATGAGCAGTCGCGGCGGTGAGAGATCGGCAGTCTCTCACGGCGAGTATCTAGGCATTTGGATGCTTGGGCTCACAGGCTTATGAATCTCTTGGAATCTGTCTAGTGGAGACTTGCTTGCCTCTGCCGATCGTCTTACGGGCGAGAGATTCGGAGAGAGAAGTCTGAGATGGATTCGGCGAGAAAGCGGGAGCTTGATGGTATGTATGTTCTCTTGTATTTTGTTGTTGGTGAAATGAATTCGAACCTTTTTCCGGTAGGAGGAGGTTCTCTATTTATAGGACTTTTGATATGTCGGGCGTCGCCTTTCTTTGCATTATAATAATTGGGCGATCGTCTTTTGCGAATGGGCTTGTTCCCTTAAAGTCTGCGGGGATTCTTTGTGATCAGTATGCAGTCGATAGGAGCTGCCACGGCGTCTGAGTTCTTTGTCACAGGCGGTCCCACGGACAACTTTCGGCGCGCTTGCCGGTAGGTGAGGTAGGTGACGGTGTGGTCAAGGTCTTATGCATCGGCGGAAGATCTTGTGCATCGGTAGAAGATCTTATCTGTCGGCGCCTTTGTGGATGCACTTGCGTGGAGTGCGTGCGAGATCCAGTCTCGATGACTTTGTGAGCGATCATCTCTGCTCGGGGCGTAGGTCGGTGCCCTTGGCCGGTCACTAGAGTCGATCGCCAGCTGCCAAAGGGCGTCGCCTTGGGAGTCGATCGCTAGGTGCCTTACGGTGGTACGATATCTTGATTAGGCGAGCTAGCCATAGTTTATGGAGTTGACTTGGTCGCTCGGCCTTGTAGTCGATCGCTTTGTCGGGATGGATAAATCTTGACACAACAATTGCCCCGGCTCGCTCCTACGTTGGAAGCGTGGGGTGAGTGGTTCTCTTAGCGATCGGCTGAACTTTTGACGGCGACTCTGCGTTTAAGCGGGCGCGATCGTCTTTGGTGATATATCTGAGTTGGACGACTGGTTGGCCGCTAAGCTGGTGAGAAAAAGCAATGGGCGTGAAAGTCTCCGCGCACGTGCGGGTTTCTATTGGAGGATACCAGCGGTCATTAATGACTCCTCGGTGGCGTCCTTGAAAAGGCAGCGTGCGCGGGTCTCGAGGAGTCAATTAATGCGTCGTTTGAGATCCGACCCACAGGATTTTCCTTATTGCAAGCGAGTCCCTGCCTTCTCCTATAAAGGGGTAGTGCTGCGATCTCATACTCACGCGCACTTGGAGAAGAAGGACTGCTTGAAGATTTTTGAAGATCTTAGTGCCAATCGTCGTTCGATTTCACCTTCGGGTAAGAAAAATTCTTTTCTCCTTTGTCTCACGAGAATGGCGGAACCTCATCATCACGTGGAGGCGGGTACGATTCTGCTGGGGACATCGGCTGTCAGGAGAAACTTCTTCCGTCTTCCACTGGAGACGGTGAAGCTATTCGGGCGGAATAAACCTGCTGAAGTCGAGGCTTTATTCAATGAGGCCGATGTTGCTAAGGAGGCGAGGCTTGAAGAAAGACGATCGCGGATAGAGAGTGATGCGCGATTAGGGCTTCTTGGGAGATGACATAGCGCTTTCGGCCGAGCCTATAAGGCCTTTCTTTGAGATAATGGATAAGTTGGCCGGACCGAGCTCCGAGATTCGATTTAAGGATACTCGGTCGCCTACCCTTATCGACTTCCCAAGCGGTCGCGATGCGGGTTGCGCGGCCCGATCCTTGTGGTCGCTTGGCCAAATACGGAGTTCGGCGACCGGAAAGATCGGCCGTCACGGAGGACAGGTTCCATGTTCCTTGGATGTGGACATGTTCGCCGGCGGAGAATGGCGGGCGATCAGCCTCCGATGGGTATGAGTCGCCGTGAATGAGGCGATTATGGAGGCAGGGTGCTTCCCTCTATCCTTTCTTGTCTCTCACTGGCCGCTTGGAATGTGGCGCCACCCGGTGACGCCGAATGCTTGGCTCAAATTATCTGCACTCTCACCCTTTTCGGCGGTCACCGCCTATCCGCCTCCCATCGCCGTTGGAGATGAACCATTTGTTCAAGTGCGGCTCAGAAAGAATCGGTCGGCGGTTACCACATTCGGAGTCGATCTGGTCGGGTAATCCATGGAGTCGAATAAGATGAGGGCGATCGGACGAAGTGGTTACAGGTGGCCGGCAAGTGGAGGCTTAGCGGCGACAACCCTTGGAGCGTGGAGATCCCAGAGTTTCGGAGAGGAATCCGTGGGGTTTAGACTCTCCTTCGTTCGGATGCATTTGGTGATCTAATTTGATTTCGGTTTTGCGGGTTATCACATTAGGTGGTCGGAGCTGCCTTTTGACTTTCGTTGTGCGGGAGGCGGATAAGGAGCTTGTCGGACGACGGCCTTGATGCAGTGGATCGATAAGGAGAGTCGTTGGTTGTCGGCCGGCTATTACGCTTCAGAGATATCTCTCGGTGCAGTATGAGTTCTGCGACCTTCACTCTTAGGCGATCGCCTTACTTGAGAAAGTGTCATTGTTGGTCGATTGTCTTAAGCGCATAGGTTCACTTTCCTCGCTTCTTGGAGCCTCATGGGATCGCCATGTCGAATCACGAGTTCTAGGCCGTCTCCACCACAGAGGTCGTCTGGGCCCCACATTGCGTTGCCAATAGTTCGGAGGCGGAGCCTCGCGTGGAGCCAGTCGTGGCTGAGGAGGGAGTTCGGAGGAGGGGCTTGGCGAATCGTAAAGGCCGAGGCGGAAGAAACCGGTTCACCGCCAATGAGGTGCGATCGCCGCGCCTCCGATCACCGTTGTCGTTCCGGAGAATGAGCCGCGCTCTGCGGATTTCATGCGGGAGATGGCGATCGCGGACGCTGAGACTCCTCGAGGAAACCGTATTTCGGCGGGACCCAGAGAAGGTGAGAGGTAGATTGCGTTTTGTGTTGAAAATTGCATTGCGTGGAGTTGTATTAACTGTTGTTTGATGCGAGATCCGTCGCGCGAGATCCGTCTTGCCGCCGATGGTCGTGGATTTCCTAGCGAGCGATCTCCTCGCCGATCTGCGACATTCCTCCATCATCGGCAAAGTACATACGCTCTGCAGAAGGCTGGACGACCGTCTGGATCGATCGCTCGTCGGCGATCGGGGAGTTCGATGCGAGGCTTTTCTCGCCATTTCTCTCCAGACGGCGACCATGGTACATCCCGAGTGCTCGGGAGTTTGAGGCGGCCCTCCACTATTCGCTGCGGGCGGATCTCGAGCGGCTCGGAAAGAGAACGCGAGTTTGGCGATAAGATCGTGGCGATGGAGAAGGACTCTCTGGAGGCGGCCAAGCGGGCGAGCCACGAGCTTGGTGGCGAAGAAGGAAAGCGAATGTCTCGTTTGGCGGTCGACCGATTTTGGGACCGAGATGTTGAATGCCGTCAGGGCGCGAGAGGTTGCTGAAGAGGAGGCGATCGCGGAAGGTGACGATCGCTCGGTTGACCAGCGAGCTAAGCGGAGCGGCGGGAAGGTTGCTGCGAGGAGGCCGAGCTCCATGGGTCGCAGCAGTGATGGCGGGCTGAAAGGAGAGGTAGGCGACCAAGGCGATCCCTTTCAAAACTTGGAGTTTGTCGGCGAGTTCGCCTATTATTTGGCGTTCGCGACTCGTCCAGCGGCTAAGAAGGGAGGTTTGGAGGTCGGGCCTCTTCTTTGAGAATTTCAAGGCGTATGCGTTGGAGCATCCTCTCCATCCAGCTTTCTCCTTGCCGATCTTGGATCTTGCGGACATCGGCGTGGATTTGGTAGTATCCGTCTCCGGACGATCTTGCTCATCCAGAAGCTCAGAAAGATGAGGGACCGCACCGGATGCGATGGCGAAGGCAGGCGGGGGCATGAGGCACTTCATTTTGATGTTTTAGCTTATTTCCTTGTAATTTGTAGCTTTCTTTTGTAGCACTTAGGCCTTGGGCGACCATGTACTACGATCTTTTCAAGTAATGAAATGAGCGTTTGAATTTACGACTTATCACTTGAATGATTATTATTTTGAGTCTTTGTTTGACTTTGTACAAATGTGTGAGGAGAGATCGTTGCGAGGGTAGTTCCAATGAATTGATAAACTCATAAAGATAACTTTTACAACAAATTCGATCATGCACAACATACGAATAAATGGCGATCTCCGTATGTGGTTGAATAGCGGCTTGATGCGTCGTATAGGTAGTCCGCACTCTTCCCCCTTGTGTTTATTCACTTAGTGGAAGTAAGGGGATGAAAATAATTCGTTGAGTGACGGTTTGTCAACTTTGTCGAATCCTCGGGGACGGTCGTCCGTCTTGAGGAACCGTGCGATCGCGGAGTTCGATGGACCGACTCCTTGATCATGTCTTGATGCGCGAAGACATTGAGTTTCTCGTGACTCCCTTTATTATGAGGGTCCTCTGTTGAGGTGCGCCTCGCCTCGTATTTAAACGAAGGGCGTGCGGTCTCGGTCTAGAGGAGTCCTTGCGCGGGGCAGCGTCGGATGATTCAACTCCACGCCCGCGGCTTGTTTAGCTCTGCTTCCACCTCGGCCCACAATGAAGATGGCGAACCTCTACGGTGTACGTTGAGACGGGGGTTGTGGCACGTCGCATTGTCCGGGTTCACCATGTTAGATGATGAACCTTTGAGGGCGAGCGATCGTGTCCACTGATTAACTTTGGAGGGCCCTCAGACTACGTCGGCCTCGTATTTAAAGGAAGGGCGGGCGATCTTGGCCCAAAGGGACCTTGCATGGCCTAAGCAGTCGGTTCCATCGACCACTAGGACCATGGTTGCACTCTTCCACCTTGGATCGTCATGTAGATGCCGACCTTCGACGGTGTACGTTGTGCGGGGGAGGCGATCGCGTGCCTTAGTCCATCATGTTAGATGGTGAACTGTATAGATGGCGAGCAAGTCCTCCAGTTTCTTAAATAAGGAGGGAGATCGGGGAGACTTCCGAGGTCTCCTTCTCTTGATTGAAGCATGTAGAGACGGTCGCCGAGGTTGATCCAGGGGTCGGCCCGTATGAGCTTTCCGGCTGTTTGTGTTCGACTCGGACGATCGTGTATAGAGATTGGTAGGGGCTTTGGCTAAACCAATAAAACATCGACTTGCCTTCCTCGAACAATCTCCAGTGTTTGAGGAGGTCGCGGCATTGGTTAGTCGTGGCGGGACTCTTATGGTAGGCACAATATTGATTGTTGTCCAGTGTGAAGTGGTCCCTTATCGCCTTTGGATTTTGAGCTTTTCGTGCCCCTTGATGGCATAGAAAATATGTGCGGAGTTCGGTTGAACGTATGGAGGAGAGGGGCTTCCATGTCTCGAAAGCCTTGAGATCTCCGGGTGGCTTGGCGGTGCCTTCTTTGCTTTGGTGATCGCTATCTTAAGACGGGAGGTGGCGTTTCCTCGCCTAGGTGGAGGTGAGTAGCCTTTGCACGGCGAGAAAGTTGGAAGCTTTAGCGCGGAAGATCGCGTAAGTTGGGGAATATCCTTGGAGAGATGTCTAAACATGGGAGAGTGACGTAGAATCCCCATGACCGAATAGAAGCGAGCTCGTCAGCGGGTTCGCGGTGAGGATGATTTCGTCTACTCGGTCGATGTAATCTGCGTGTGACTCGTCCTTCCACCTTGATTTTCATCACGTGGTGGGGCCTTGATCTGGCGACCTTCTTTGGCGAAGTATGGCGTGAAGTCATTCGCGATTTCTTAAAGGAGGTGATTGATCGTGGTGGTAGTGAGGCGTACCACCTATGGGCGGCTAAGCCCGATATTAGCAGGAAGATCGGCGCTTGGTTGCATCGGATGCCCCACACCCGGTCATGTAGATTCGGAATTTACTCGGGTGGGTTTGGTCCGATCTCCTAAATGCAGGTGTTTTGGGAGGAGCGATCGTTGGGTTGTATGGGGGCAAGCTCGATGTGGACGCGAGTGGCTCAGTCGGCCGGTGATCTTTCTTTAGTGCTTGCCCGGTGTCCAAGTGCTTTCATCTCGTCGGTGGCGTTGTATAGCGGCCATCGCCGTGCTTTGGCCTTGCGGCTCGGCGCTCGGAGCGAGAGAGGCGATTAATCACCCCACAGCGATC
Source organism: Orobanche coerulescens (assembly GCA_033398695.1). Classification (NCBI taxonomy): domain Eukaryota; kingdom Viridiplantae; phylum Streptophyta; class Magnoliopsida; order Lamiales; family Orobanchaceae; genus Orobanche; species Orobanche coerulescens. The sequence continues at coordinate 74,618,007 of CM065816.1, read as the reverse complement.
GGGGCGGGAGTCGGATGGGTGACTGCGTTGGTGTGAGGTGGGTAGGCCGAACTCCTGGTGGCGGATTTGGGTTCCGTCTTTTCGAGGTTGGAAGCAGTGCCCCGATCGCCGGGATGGAGTCGCGCCCCAAGCGATTGAATATAGATCCGTCGTGCGTGCGAGACCCTTTCCTCGCGGTGGGGCTTTCGGCGATCGCTCGGTCGGCCGTTGAATTTCCGTTTTCCCATGCGGCGGACGATCGAGGAGTTATCGCGGGCGGCGCGCATGCTCTCGTCGCTCCTCTAGGATGGCCATAGCCTCCTCGATCTGTTCCTCGGTTTGGGCCTGATCGAGTGAGAGGTTGGGGCCATCTCTCGAATGCGGGATCGAGTCTCGCGTTGCTACGGCTTCCCCATGCCGTTGGTGGGGTTCGGGCCCGAACCGGGATATGGTGTCGGCCCGATTCGGAGCGGCTTTCTTCGATGTACGGCGGATGTCATGATTACGACGTTTTCTTTGAAGTGCGGTGAGTGTCACTTCAAGTATATGCCACGAGCAGTGAGTGTTCTTGGGCGGTAGAAATAAAAATTTGAGGGTTAGATGCCCTCCTTCTAGCGCCAATTATTGCTACCCAAAATATTATCAGGAGATAGATATTCTTTGGAATGGATGGATAGCAAACAAATGCAAGAGCACTTAGTGAAAGATAAATAACACAAGATTTGCGGGGTTGTTAGTCCGGGCTTGAATGCTCTCGCGAGATATTATTAATACTAATATTCGGGATACAAGTACTAATGTAAGAATACAATTACGGTGCGTGTAAAGATTCTTGTTATCTTAGCTAGTGAGCGTGTAGATTGCCGGAAGAACCCAGATTTGATGCTCTGTGAGTTCTTGTAACAAAGGAGATGAGCGATCGCGGCGGTGAGAGATCGGCAGTCTCTCACGGCGAGTATCTATTTGGATGCTTGGGCTCACAGGCTTATGAATCTCTTGGAATGCATCTAGTGGAGACTTGCTGCCTCTGCCGATCGTCTTACGGGCGAGAGATTCGGAGAGAGAAGTCTGAGATGGATTTAGGCGAAGCGGGGAGCTTGAGGTATGTATGTTCTCTGTATTTCATTGTTGGTGAAATGAATTCGAACCTTTTCCGGTAGGAGGAGGTTCTCTATTTATAGGACTTTTGATATGTCGGGCGATCGCCTTTCTTGCATTATAATAATTGGGCGATCGTCTTTTAGCACATGGGCTTGTTCCCTTAAAGTCTGCAGGAGTTGGTGATCAAACATGCGGTCGATGGGGAGCACTGCAGCGTCTGGGTTCTTTGTCACGGGCGGTCCCAGCGGCAACTTTCGGCGCGCTGCCGGTAGGTGAGGTAGGTGACAGTGTGGTCAAAGGTCTTGTTTGTCGCGGAAGATCTTATGCTGTCGGCGAAGATCTTGTCTGTCGGCGCCTTTTGTGGATGCACCACGTGGGTCTGTTCGAGATCCGATCCTCGATGACTTTGACGGGCGATCATCTCTGCTCGGGCGTAGGTCGGTTGCCCTTAGCCGGTCACTAGAGTCGATCGCCAGCTGCCAAAGGGCGATCGCCTTGGGAGTCGATCGTTAGGTGCCTTACGGTGGTCTCATATCTTTGATTAGGCGAGCTAGCCATAGTTTGACTGGAGTTGACTTGGTCGCTCGGCCTTGTAGTCGATCGCCTGTCGGGATGGATAAATCTTGACACAACACAATCAATTGAATAAAAGTGAATTGAATTGAATAAAAATCATTCCTGATTGTTTGAGGTGAAAATCATAATCCTACACCCTTATTATTATTATTATTATTATTATTACTATTATTATTTATTTTTCTACAATTAGTTTAGATATAAATTCTATATAATTGTTCTTCAAATAAAATTACGGGTCGACTATATTTTGGTACTTAGTGAAATCGGTCCTCGAGAGCGATATCTTACTTATCACTTTATTACTTGTTGACACCGTGCACTTGCGGCATAGTGTGAGGATTTCCTCACAACAAGTTTTAAGCGCCGTTTCTAAGTGATTTTTCGCTAATATCAATACCAAGCGACTCTAATTTTAATTTGAAGTTTTTTCTTTAGTCTCTATATTTTTATTTTTTCATTATGTTTTCCTTTGATTATAGTGACTCTTGGCATTTCATAAATTTCGACGTTCTTAATAATTTGCCTAATAGGGTCAGTCAGCCCCCTCCCCCGAAACAAAAGACTATGCTTGAACATTGTGTAGACGCTCTCAAAAATCGATAGTACTCCTCTTGAGCGAGAATGTGCAAGTCAAGGTCTTGAGATTTACTATGGTTATTTTCCAGATCATCGCTTTAGTAGTGAAGTTGAGGGGGAGGTTGAGAAGAAAGACATGCTGAGTTTTAGGGTCGACCCCTCAGCACCTGATAATTACATAAAGTGTGATGAGCTTTGTAGAAGAAGTTATCATTGATGATGTTTCCAAATAAATTTCATTAAATTATCATCAAACTTCGACTAATAAGGTGAACACTTATGTGCCAAAAATTTTATTAACGGTGCCGCGCATAATTTTTCCTAAATCCATAATGGGAGAGATTGACCACATTACTTTGGATTTTGTTGAGTGATTCCTTGAGTTCTAATGAGGTTGTTCATGATATGTTTTATTATCTACCCATTCGAACTCTGCTTATTTACATACCTTATCATTATTATATTCTTCCATTATTTTTGGTTGTCGCATAATTATTCTTACTCATTATTTTTGGCAACAGGCATGAACCAAAGCCTCCCTTGTGGAATAAAGGCTTATATATTGCAAGAAGGGGCATTTGGCAATCTCCTAGAAAGAAGACACGTTAAATTTTTTTGCCACGTCGTGCTCAAGACGTAAAATAGAGCGCTTGATGGGAGGCAACCCATCATTTTTACTTGCTTTCTAGTTAGTTGTTTTTACTTGATTTTTTTTCGTTAATAATTTTCTTTTCTTTGTTTTGTTATTTCGTTTGGATTCGTGTTTTCTTGTTGGCCCTTATTTCTCTAATATTTTTATATAACCCCAATGAGTTATTATCCTTCATATTCTAGTCTTTCTTGACCTAATGTCTATAGTTATTTCATGACTAGAGACTAAGTTTGGGGGTCCCTGGTGATGTTGAGCATTATTTGAAGTATGGATTGACAAACGATTCCACTCAGACATGTGTTGGCTTTCAAGAAGACATTTGGAATAAGATTCACTTTTCTTTATCTCTTTTATTTTCACATGAGTTTTATTTTTGATGATTTTATGTGTAGTGGAATAGATTGAAGCATGCGATTTTTTCTTAATTTTTCTTGGTTATAAATTGCGATTTCATCATTGCTTTATTTTTCTTGCATGTTGTTGATGGTTTTTGTCAATAACGTGAATTTTTCGTGAATTTTTCGTGCTTAGTGTGTAAAGCGATGTTACGATCTGATTTCTCTTGGAAGAAGCGGTTGAGTTTTAGTCGAGTTGTAGTCGTGATATCTGTTTAGTAGAGTATTCATTTAGGTCCGAAATTTTTCGTTTTGTAGAAATCTTAGCGAGATAAGAAAGGAGACATCGTGTTTTCAAATCACTGTTTATACGTTTGGTTAAACTTTTCGCGTAGCTAGGCGTCGATAATATGAGTCTTGTTGGCACTTGGATTGAGTTTAGAGTCGGACAGTTTTCCAAAAAGTCGAGATATTATATATGTTCTATGATGGGAAGTCTAGTAATCGGGGGTATTCACGTGACCGTTGTTTGCTCTCGCGTAAAGCGACAACCACTGAATAGACTAATGATTTAGAAATATCGCATTACGATGATGGGAAGCTTAGTAGCCGGGGTATTCACGTGACCGTTGTTTACTCTCGTGTAAAATAGCAACCTTGACATGCGGGAATTGCTATTGAGTTTTTCTCCGCTATAGAGGGGACTTAGTAACTAGAAGCATCCATGTGCCCCATGAGTATCTTTTACGTCAAGCGGTTCCCCAATACATGAGAATGGAATTCCACCTAGGATTATCGATGAAACATCCGAGATCGAACCTAGTGGTTAACTCGAGTCTTTATTATGATCATACATAAGGAAATCTGTCTAGGAGTAATTTTGATAATGAAACTCTTGAATTTTGCCACGGTGTGGGGGTATGCGAGTTAGCTTGTTTACTCTAACCCTTCGTATTAGCGGTCGGTTAAATTCATGCTTGTTAATCTTTGAGCTTGATTTTCTTCATGAGCGGTTGGTTAGGTCTGAAAATGATTACTTCTTAGAATCAGTGTCAGTGGATGTGACTCACTATTACGACACTCGTATCATTCTTTGAGATTTTCAGGGTAGTATTGATTAAGTTGAGCACTACGGACTTGCACGAGTATTAACGATACTTTTTGTTTAAAATTGATTTTGCTTGAGGACAACCAAAGGCTCAAGTTTGGGGGTATTTGTTAGGCGTATTTTTATGCGCTTATTTATCATTAGTTTATATCCATTTTGAGCCTAAAAATGCATAAATGAGCTTTTAATGCACTATTCTTATATGTTTTGCGGGAAATTGGAGTCGGAAGCTCGAGCAGCGAAAAAGCGCAGCTTAATTTTTGGTCATGAGCCGCGGCACACGAAGGCAACTTGACAAATGCCGAACCAAGCATCTTGTGAGCCGTGGCACAAGGATCTTGAGGCGGCCCAGGAAGAAAAAAGGCGCCCGGCATCTGTCTGAGCAGCGTGAGCAGCGGCACAGATTAAGTGAGCCGCGGCCCACGGGGCGGTTTTGATAGAAATTGCCGCGTTTACAGGCGTTTGGAGCTGTTCTTGACCTAATCACGGACGCGTTTTGGAGGCTGAGGAGAGTTATAAATAAGCATTGAAGGTCATAATTGAGGGGATTATCATCCGGGAGATCGATAGACATCGCGGGACATAAGAACACAAGAGGAGGAGATTTGTGGGCGACGACAAGACCACGTATCCCTTATGGTTTTCTTAATTTTCCGTATCTTAGTTTCTAGATCTGTTTGAGTAGGATTGTGATTGTAGCCGATTACATGACAGTTTAATTTATTTATTTTTATTTCAATTTACTCATTATTCGTATTGAGTTGGATTTTTCTCATTGTTCTTAATGCTTTTTAATTTTCTGGCCAACAGTTGAATTGTTTTGAATGTCTTTATGGATTCGGGAGATGAAATTTAGGCATAGTTCTTGTGAGAATAATCATGATTTTCGTGAGATAGGGATATACTCATGGGAATTGTGAAGCCTATTTATTGTGGGAATTCTTGAACTGTTTTAGCTATTAATTATCTAATTCGAATAGGGATATATCGAGTTAATAATTCGTAGTATTTTCTATCGACCTTGTGAAAGGCTTTAGAATAATTTAGGAATTCTTGGCTTACAATCGATTGAATAAAAGTGAATTGAATTGAATAAAAATCATTCCTGATTGTTTGAGGTGAAAATCATAATCCTACACCCTTATTATTATTATTACTATTATTATTTATTTTTCTGCAATTAGTTTAGATATAAATTCTATATAATTATTCTTCAAATAAAATTACGAGTCGACTAAATTCTATATAATTATTCTTCAAATAAAATTACGAGTCGACTATATTTTGGTACTTAGTGAAATCAGTCCTCGAGGGAACGATATCTTACTTATCACTTTATTACTTGTTGACACCGTGCACTTGCGGCATAGTGTGAGGGATTTCCTCACAACACCAAGGCATACCCCCAGAACGAAATAGGTAAAATATGAATAACTCCTCATTGACCTAACCATTTCTAAAAGAGTTACATTTCCTCTCTCGGCAACATCATTTTGTTGTGGAGTTCAGCCTTGATGGTGGGACGAAATCCCCTTATTTGCTAAGAAATCCAAAAACTCTCCACTATGGTATTCGCCACCATGATCAGATCATAGTCACTTGATACTCTTCCCGTGGCCTTCTCCATTTTAGCCTTGAAGTCTCGAACTTATCAAATGCTCCAGGACTTACATCGCATCAAATAGATGTATCCATATCTCGAATAATCATCTATAAACATGATGAAGTATTCGAAACCACCCCTAGCCTGGATGTTCATTGGACCACATACATTCGTATGAACCAATTCCAACACATTATGAGCACAGTTTCCATTGGTCTTAAAACCCTTTTGGTCATCTTACCTTCCAGACAGGATTCACAAATTGAAAATGACTCAACTTGGAGGTCATCGATGGGCCATTATCTACCAATCTTTGAATTCTTCTAAGGTTTATATGACCTACCCAAAAATGCCACTGATACGTTTGGTTTATGCTCGAATGTTCTTTTCTCTTTTTAGGTTTAGACAGAGAGTTAAGCGATTTATGTTTATACATGGGAGTTTGTGCAGTATTAATGACATACAGTCCATCTATATAAGTACCTTTGCAAATATATTAACCATTTCTTCTTCTAATAATAGCAACATCATCAAAAGAAACTGAATAACTATCACATTTTAATTTAGAAACCGAAATTAAATTCATTCTAAAATCTGGTACTAATAATACATTATATTGGACTAGTATTTTATCATTAATCTCCAACTGCATGACTCCCACGGCAACAGTCATAAGCTTGGAATAAACGCCCCAGTTGATCAGTGGAGCCTGAATCAACTATCTATGAAGTGGAGCCTGAATCAACTATCTATGAAGTGGAAGAACAAGCTGCATTTTGACTACCAGTGCACAAGACATACCTTTCTTAAGAGCAAGGCAGTCCACTTTAAAATGTCCTTTCTGACTGCACTTGTAGCACTTTCCCTTTGTCTTTTTTGTTCGCCTCAGGCTGAGGAGCCTTGCTCTTTACCTTGAGAGTTGTCACTTGCTTCTGGCCCACTTGTTTCTTCTTCTTACCCACTTGGATTTATAAGTCAAAACACCAGTAGCCGCAAGAACTTGATACCATTGCCCTAAGAGACCTTCTCTGCATCTTGAAGCTCTGTCAGCAACTCCTTGAGGTATACTCCCTACGATTCATATTGTAGTTTAGGTGGGCGATCAAAGCTCCTAGGTAAGCTTCCCCTAAGATATCAAGTTCGTTTAGATGAGAAATCATCTTTAGAACATTATCCCTTACCAGGGTTCCTTCAGGCATTGGGTCGTCATCAAGACCTTCATAGCATTTTGCCTAGTTGCCCAGTTCTGATGATCAAACATCTCACCGAGATTTTTCATCATTTCCGCGGCCGTGCCATACTCTGATGCTAATCTTGCCAATACATTTGCTAAAGAAGCCAAGATGTAACGTGAGCCATCTCATCAGATTTCGTCCATCTACGGAATTCTTTCACCTCATCGGGCGTCGAATCCGCATCTGGGTCCAATGGACATTCCTCATTTAGAACAAACTTATGTTCTTCAGCAGTCAGGACAATATTAAGATTACGTTTCCAATCATCAAAGTTAGTGCCACCTAGTTTGTTTTCTTTGAGAATTATAGCAAGTGGATTGAAAGACATCTGAGATAAAATTAAAAACATTCATCACATAATGCATAGCAAAATATATTGAAAAACCTCAAAACACAATATATATGCTAGCAACCAACACCTCGAAAAATCCGCATATGCAAGCCACGATCATGTGGACGTTTACACACATATTTTTCAAGTAGAGTTTTACGTCCTTAATTTTACTATCTAGTCAATTTATGTTATGACATGTAAAATTAATAGTTGGTTCCTCTTGGCTATGTATTAATTAACATAGATTTCGATGTGGAGCTTATTAATCAATACACCTAAGTGAACACCATAATTTAACAACCTTAAAATATTATTTTTTTAAATAATAGTCCTACAGATGGAGAGGTCATATCATAAAAATAATATTTATCTTTTTATCATTTGAAATTTAAAACTAGTGAACTTATAATTAGCACATTCGATATGGAGGAAGACCCGAATGTCAACGCGCATGCTAATTACTTCACAATTTAAATTAATTATGGAGGCCAGTTTGATTTTATTTTAAATAAATAAATCAATTTAATCACTTAGTTATTTTAGCCTTACAGTTTTTAATTTTCTCCTCTAACATGCGAAACATAATACGCATACATTCATACATGTCATACATCCAAGCAGTAAAAACCATAATAAAAGCATGGATAATTAAATTATCGAATTATCATAGTCGTTTTCCTTGAATTGAATACGAAAAAATCTTGAACTCGATTTCTCCCCTTTGGATCAAGCATCTCGTCACTCATCCCGTTCGGCCGTGGATTTCCAAAATTAAAGTTTCACTTTTATGCAAAATTAATTATGTTGTTACCCAAAATAGTATACGTAATGGTTTCTTGGATATGGCTACGGGTGAGTAACAAACAAAATGCGAGAGCACGTACGAAGGAATGTAAATAACACAAGATTTACCGGGGTTGTTAGTCCCGGGCTTGAATGCTCTCGCGAGATATTATTAATACGAATACTGCTTTGGAGTACAAATATTAATGTTAAAGTACGATTACAATGAGTGTAATGACCCTAGTTATATAGCTCTTGAGTGTTGGTGATTGCCGGAAGAACCAAAGTTAATGCTCTATGAGTTCTTGTAACAAAGATGAAATGTTGTGTTTTTAGCTATAGGATTCAACTGTGAATTTATTGTTTTCTGTGATGGAAGTCGATCTCTCGTGTGAAATCAATCGTGCTTCTCCAAATCTTTGGAGGTCTCCTACTTATAGGAGTGGAGGTAGATGGGATATATTAATCCCATACGGGCGATCGCCTTTCCTATATTAAATTAAGCGGGCGATCGCCTTAGAACATGGGTCGGTTTCCTTAAAGTCGAAGCCGCTCGGCGGCCATTTGTGCGAACCAATGAGAAAATAATACGTTTATCATGTCGCTGTCTTGGGAGGTCCCACCTTGGACATTTTCGGCGGATCTGTCGGTAGGTGAAATTTGTCCTTGTCATCTACAACTGGTAGGGAGTCAAAAAGCCTTTTCCTGCGGCGCCTTTTGCGGATATGCACGTGGGTCTTTATCCGAGATTCGGTCTTCTTAGACTTTGACGGATGTCGGCCTTACACGTGGCATAAGACGGTCGTCTTTGGTCGGGCACTAGGGTCGATCGCTAGGTGCCAAGAGACGATCGCCCTGAATGTCGATCGCTCGGTACTTGATCTTGATCTGGAACCTTCGTTGGCGAGTCTGCCTTGGTTCATATGACGCTGACCTGGTCGCTCTGCCCATGTTCCGATCGCCATTGAGGCGTATTAATCACCGCACAACAATTGCCCCCCAGCTCGCTCCGGCGTTAAAGACGTGGGGTAAGGTGGTTCGACTAGCGATCGTTTGAATTAGACGAGCAACTCATCACTTCATGGACGACCTACTCGGGTGATCGTCTTCTCGAGTGGACCTTGATTTTGAATTTAGACGACACCTTTCGATTCTTTGAGAAGAGCGGGAAGTAGCGGTCTTGAAAGCGTCAGCAGGGCACGTGTTGCGTTCTGTTAGGGTCAGCGGTTTGTCGGACTCTGTCCTTTGGCGTGCCCTCGAAGCAGCGCGCATGCGGGATTCGAGGCGGCATTAAATGCGGATTTTCCGACCTTTGTGCTTGACCCCTGAGATTACATTTAATTGCCCGAAGCTCCGCTCTCGCCTATAAAAGGGGGTAGGGTTTAAGGGTTACAACTTATTTGCATTTCGCTGAGAAGAAAAGTAACGCCGATTCCTCACGAAAATTTGAGTTAGGCGCCGTTCGACTAGACTTTTTAGGTAAGAAACAAAAACTTCTTTCTTTTTCCTTTTCTTTTGAAGATATCAGGAGGAGTATCAAAGGTATTTGAGATGGGTAGCACCTCCGCGCGGGAGTTCATGTTCGGGATGAAACCTCATGAGTTCACGTGGAGATAGCCGTCGAGGCTATCCGTGCCGAGATTGAACTGCGGAGGTTGAAGAACTTTCAACGAAGTTGGCGTGGGCCAGTCGGCGGAGGTGGGCGGAAGCGCTCATTGGTCGAAGAAGAGATGGCGATAAAAGCGTCTTTGGGAGCAAAGCAGTGCATTCGGCAAAGCTTTTGATTTTGCCGAGCTTATGGAGAGATTGGCGGCCCACCCCCTAAGTTCGACTTTCGTGCATACTCGACCGCCCATCCTCATGAACCTGAAAGGCGATCGCTGTTCCGGGCCGCGTGCCGCTCCCCGTGGACCCTTGACCAGATTAAAAGCTCGGCGACCAGGAAGGATTTGGTTCGTTGGAGGGCGGAGTTCCATGTCCCCTCTGACATTTCCTTTTATGTGCCTACCTAGAATGAACGTGCCGACCAACCTCCTGAGGGTATGGTCGCTGTTATTGAGTCGATCGTGGGGTCCGGACTGCGGTTCCCACTGCCATTCTCCGTGTCCTACTTGTTGACCGCTTGGAACGTGGCGCCTCTCCAACTGACGCCGAATGCGTGGTTGCAGATCGTCTGCACCTTTACTCTGTTTGGTGTTCACCGGCTGTTCCGTCTTCCTTCGGCACTGGAGATGAACTATCTTTTTAAGCTGACGGCTCAGAAGGGTTCCATTGGAGGCTACCACATTCAAGGTCGCTTGGGCTGGGTGATTCTTGGGGTGCCGAACAAGGTCCGGGGCAACCTGACGAAGTGGTTTTGGGTTGGCGGCGGCCGTGAGTGACAATCCCACCGATGAGTTGGATATCCCCAGCGGCTTCCGGGAAAGGAATCCGAGTAAGGGTTTTGACTCTCCCTTCGTTCGGATATATCCTGAACTGATCTAATTTGGCTTTCTTTTTGCAGGCACCCTTGTTTCGGCAGCAGGCGATCTACCTTTTGATTTTGCGATCGTTTGGGAGCGAATACGTGGTCTTCCAGACAGTCATATCGATGCTCGCCGGATCAACAACGAAGCTCACTAGTTGGGTGCTCGGTTGTTTCGTTTTCCCCGCCACTTAAGGGTCTGAGGTACAAATATTTACGATCTTCTTTTGCTTGACGATCGACTTTGATTGTAGAAGGTGGCTAACTTTTGTCGATCGCTTTATTTGCATAAATCCACTTCTCTCGCTTCCTAGAGCCACCTAGAGAAGTTGCCATGTCGAACCCCGGAATCATGAGTTGTCTGCCAAGGGAAGAAGGCAGTCGTGCCCCAGTGGCTCCGATCCATCCTATTCCAAAGGCTAGACCTCTCGTGGAGCCGGTCATCAATGAGACGGAGCCTCGGGAGGAGGGACAGCTCCAGCTCAACCGCAAGAGGCGGAGGACGGAGGAGCCTTCGCCCCTGATGCCGCTGAGGCGCCAATAGTGGCGCCACCGATCGTCGTGCCTCCCCTTTCTGTGATTCCAATGGCTGAGGGGTCTACGCCTTCGTCAAGTTTTCTAGAAGCCACGGCGATTGCTCGCGCTGAGACCCCTCGCGGGAGGCTGTTCTTTGGCCGCAACCCGGAGAAGGTTTAAAGGTGAGTTTATTTGCTTTGCTGGGTTATGATATTTCCTTTGTTGGAAATATACTAACTCTTTTGTTCTTAGTGCAGGGTCCGTCGCTCCGACCCGAACTGCTCGCCGATGGTGTTGGACTTCCTCGCGAGTAGATCTCCTCGCGAGGCTTGCGATGTCCCTCATTATGTTGCTCGGGCTGTTGAAGTCCTGGACGACCGATCTGGATGCGATCGCGCACCGGCGATCCGCTAACGCGATGCAGACGACCCTCGACCTAGCCCTTGGATGGCGGCGATGGTGCTCGAGTGTGAAGGACTATGAGGCGACTCTCCACCGCTCGTTTTGGTGAGCTTGAGTGCTCGGAAACAAAGCGCTGAGTTTGCCGATAGGATCGTGGCAATGGATAAGGATTCCATGGAGGTGGCCAAGCGGGCGGCGGGATCTTGGCCGGGCCCGGGCGGCGGCCGGCCGGATGCGTGATCAAATGACGGACGCCCACGGTTGCACGTGGCCGCCTGAAGGAGGCGGTGGTGAAGGAGGTTGTCGTCGGTTGACCGGTGGTGGCGTCGTCGAAGGAATAGGTGGTTGCTAAGGATGCGAGCTCGAGTGTGCTAACCAAGCGATCGTTGGTGAGGAGAAAATGGAGGTGGCCGAGGTCGATCCCTTCCTTAACGTGGAGTACGTCGGAGTTTGCCTACTATATGGCATATCTTTGGCGCAATCCGCGCCGTTAAGAAGGGAGGGCTCGAGGTCGGCCCTTTGGTGATAACTTCAAAGCTTATGCGCTATAGCACCCTTTGCGGCCCACCTTCTTTGTGCGATCCTGGACCTCTCGAATCTCGGCGTCGACTTGGTGGTATCCGTCTCTCGATAATCTCGTTCACTCGGATGCCCGGAGGGCGGGGAGCGTGCGATGCCGGCGAGGAGCGCACGCCAATCAAGCGGCGGTGGCGAAGGCGGGCGATCCGGCCGATGGCGAAGGCCGAGTAGGGGATTCGAGCTTGTCTTCTTTCATTTTGTTTTTGCTTGTAATTTTTAGGCTCCTTTTTGTAACTTGCCCTTGGCGATTTGTACTTGTGTTTTCCATGAAATGAAAAGAGTTTGAAGCAGTATTTTCCTTCTTTGATTTCTTGTTTGTATGACCGTCTTTACGAATCTTTTGCATTCGACTTTATACAAACGTGTTTTGAGAACGATCGTTGTATTTGTATTTGAACAAAGTCGATCGTCGTATGTATAGCTCCGCTCCTCCCCTTGTTTTGTTTACTTAGTGAAAGTAAGGGAACAAAAATAAATCGTTTAGCGAGCGATCTTCGGTTTAGCTCTTGCGATCTTCAATTTTGCAGATTCCTCGAGGAAGGCCGACTATCTTGGCCTAGAGGAACCGTGCACAGTCGTGGAGTTCGATGGAACCAACCTCGCGATCATGTCTTGTCGCGGCGACATTCCGTCTGATGTCCTACTTCTCGAGGCTCACTTAATTGTGAGGGTCCTCCGTATGCTACGTTTTGCCTCGCAGTGTAGCGATGGGGCGGACGATCTCTGCCTGGAGGAGTCCTTGCACAGGGCGCCGTCAGATTAATCGACTCCACGACCGTGGCTTGTTAGCACTTTTCTGCATCGGACCGACATGTTAGATGATGGACCTTCGAGGGCATACATTGTGACGGGGGGAGGGACGCGTCGCATTGTCTGGATCCACCATGTTAGATGATGGACCTTTGAGGGCGGGCGAGCGTGTCCACAGATCTGTTTTGGAGGGTCCTTCGGCTACGCCTGCCTCATATTTAAACGAAGGGCGAGCGATATTTGCCCAAAGGAACCTTGCATGGGCCAGTGTCGGTTCCATCGACCTCCAGAACCATGGTTGTACTTTTCTACCTCGGATCGTCATGTTAGATGGCGGTCCTCGACGGTATACGTTGTGTTGGGGGAGGTGATCGCTTGCCTGGGTTCATCATGTTAGATGACAAACTTTAGAGGGCGAGCGAGTCATCCTCTTTTTGGAGGCGTTGCTCAGGCAGTAGCCTTTGGTTTGACATGGTGGAAACTGGGGAAAGACCTCCGAAGTTTCCACCTCTTGATTGAAGCATATAGATCTAGCCGCCGAGGTTGATCGGGGGAGTCGACTCGTATGAGTCCTCCGGCTTGTCACGTTCGACTCTGGTAACCGGTTTGGGAGATTGACGGTCGTCGTTCTATCGCCGATCGCGGCCCTTGGTCCTTTCTGCCCGGGGCTCCGGCTAAGTCACTAAACTGTCCAGCTTGCCCTCCTCGAACAATCTCCATAGTTATGCGAGGAGGTCGCGGCATTGGTTGGTGTTGTGGATGGGACTCTTGTGGTAAGCATAAAATTTATTGCTGTCCAGATGACCGTTGTCCCTTATCGCCCTTGGCTTGCTTAGCCATTCGCGCCCCTTGATGGTGTTGAAAATATGGGCCGAAGATATATTGACGTTGTGGAGGAGACGGTCTTCCACATCCTCGAAGGCCTTGAAATCACCAGGTGGCTTGGCGACCGCGTTTTTGGACTTGGAGATCGCCGTCTTTTAGATGGGAGACGGCGTCCCCTCGCCTAGGTGAAGGGTGAGCAGTCTCTGCCTAGCCAGAAAATCGGCATCCTTGGTGCGGAAGATCGCATAGGTTGGGGGGATGTCCTTCGTGAGGTGCCTGAACATGGGCGAAAGACCATCGAATCCCCTCAGGGCCGAGTAGAGGGCGAGCTCGTCGCGTATGGGCTCGCCGGTGAGGACTACTTCATCCACCCGGTCGATGTAATGCACGCCGGACTCATCTTTCCCCTGCCTGATCTTCATCATGCGGTGGGGACCTTCTGTCCGAGCGACCATGGCGGCTAAGTATGATGTGAAGTCGCTCGCCAGTTTTTTAAAGGAATTGATGGAGCGCGGTGGCAATGAGATGTACCATCTATGGGCAAGATTGCCCAATGTTAATGGGAACATTCGACATCTCGTCACATCCGACGCCCCTCATCCGGTCATATAGATCCGGAACCTGTTCAAGTGAGTCTCGGGGTCCGATCTCCCCTCATATAAAGGTGTTTGAGGAGGAGCGATCTTTGGTTGCACGGGGGCAAGCTCGATCTGGACCGCGAGCGGCTCACTTGGTCCGACGACCTTTCTCTTGTCGCCTGCCCCAGTTTCTAGGAGCGCTTTCATATCGTCGAGTTGGTGTTGCATTTAGGCCATCGTCGTAGTCTGGCTGCTCGCGGTTTGGCTCTCGGAGCGGGAGTCGGGGCGATCGTGTACTGATCTCCTAGCTCTGCGTTAGGCGATGAGGTCTCTGCCGCCGATCTCAATCTTTCGGCGCTGGCCTGTCTTCTGGGTGTCGGGTATGCCGAACTCCTGGTGATGGAATCGGGCTCCGATGTCTCATGGCTGGGGCCAGAATGCCCCGGTCACCATGAAGGGTCACTTCCAAGCCGGCTGAAGACAGAACTGTCCCACCTTGCGAGTGCCTTTTCTTGTGAATCTGGGCTTTCTGACGATTGCTCGATAAGTAACCCCTTGATCTTTCGTTTTCCCACGCGGCGGATGGCTGATGGGGTAATAGTGGGCACGTCGCATGCTGTCGCTCCCTCCTCGATTTGTTCCGTGGTTGGGAATTGATCGAGTGAGAGGCTGGGGCTGTCCCTCGCGGGCGGGAGTGAGAGTCTCGCGACGCCACGGCTGCCCTCCGCCATTGGTTGGGGCTCTATTTGGGCCGGAATATGGCGTCTGGTGGCCCGCAAGGTGGCTCTCTTCGAGGTGGTGGCAGACGCCATTATCTTGAGGGTTTTTCTTTGAAGAACATTGGATGTTTCTTCAAGTATATGTTTCGGAGAACAGTGAGTGTTCTTCGAAACGGTCGGAGAGAAAATAAAGGTAAGCCCTTTCTCTAGCGCCAATTGTTGTTACCCAAAATATTATACGTAATGGTTTGCTGGATATGGCTACGGGTGAGTAAGAAACAAAATGCGAGAGCACGTACGAAGGAATGTAAATAACACAAGATTTGTCGGGGTTGTTAGTCCCAGGCTTGAATGCTCTCGCGAGATATTATTAATACGAATACTGCTTTGGAGTACAAATATTAATGTTAGAGTACGATTAGAATGAGTGTAATGATCCTAGTTATCTAGCTCTTGAGTGCTGGTGATTGCCGGAAGAACCAGAGTTAATGCTCTGTGAGTTCTTGTAACAAAGATGAAATGCTGCGTTTTTAGCTGTAGGATTCAAATGTGTGAGTTTAGCTGTTTTTCCAGTGATGGAAGTCTGATCTCTCGTGTGAAATCAATCGTGCTTCTCCAAATGCTGGAGTTCTCCTAATTATAGGAGTGGAGGTAGATGGGATGTCTTAATCCCATACGGGCGATCGCCTTTCCTGTATTAAATTAAGCGGGCGATCGTCTTAGCACATGGAGTCTGTTTCCTTAAAGTCCCTTGGTGCTCTGGCGGCTAGTTGTGCGAACCAATGAGAAGATAACACGCGTCTCATGTCATTGTCTTGGGTGGTCCCACCTTGGACTTTTCGGCAAATCTATCGGTAGGTGAGGTTGTCCTTGTCGTCTACGGTGGTAGGGAGTCAAAAGCCTTTTCTGCGGCACCTTTTGCGGATGCACGTGGGTCTTCATCAGAGATTCGATCTTCGTAGACTTTGACGGATGTCGGCCTTACATGTGGTATAAGGCAGTGCGTCTTTGGTCGGGCACTAGGGTCGATCGCTAGGTGCCAAGAGGCGATCGCCACGAATGCGATCCTCGGTACTTGATCTTGATCTGAAACCTTCGTTGGCGAGTCTGTCTTGGTTCATATGAGCAGATCTGGTCACTCGGCCCTTGTGCCGATCGCTGTTGAGGCGTATTAATCGCCGTAGCTAACGCGTGAAACACTCACTTTGGGGACAACAAATTACATAAAAAAATCGATTTTAAATCCCGACTCTCCGGATACAGCGAACGGCGGTGAAGCGGACGAGACCAAAAGCGGATGACAGGCCCGAACCTGCGAACCGGCCGGAGCAGTGCCGCGGCTCTCGGCGAGCCGGAGCTTCTTTCGCTCGTGGTACATCTAGCGATCCGGTATCGATTCTGCTCTACTTCTCGTGACCGTCTTCTTGAATTCGATTACAATTTTACACAAAATAAAATACATCGAATTTACAACAAGATTACACGAAAAAAATAAGATCTAGATCTACTGCGGAGTTTCTCATGGGAAAAACCATTACATACCTCAAAGGGGCCAAACCAACAATTTGCATAAATAATAAAATTAACCATTCACATAACCACGATAATTGGATCATATTCCCTACAAGAACACACGTGGCAATATATCGACATCAAATCACATGAATATTTAAATTGCTATCAATTAATCACCAAAATTAATTAAAGTAGCAAAAGCATAAAATCTGACTCTGATATCAATTGTTGGAAATAAAATACAGCATAAGTGAAGTTGGGAAAGATTTGATTAAAGCGTTTTACACGTCACGAGCACAAAAACTATTTAGGCATGCTAATTAATTAACTACTAAGATTAATAAGCAATTTAAATATTATTTATTATTTATTAAATAAATATGTTGGTAAATTAAATATCTAATCTAGATCGAAGATCATAGGATATTACCTTTTGAGGCGTAGTGATTGCTTGCTCTAGATCTTCTTGTATTTCTACCCTTAAACCTTCTAGAGTATGACCCACCTTAATCCGGACGTTGTGTGGGCAGCGAGCTACGAATCTTGCTTGGACAAAAGTGGATCGGCCAAACTAGATTTCTCACAACTCTCGATTTTCTTTTCTTCAAATAATTCGATTTGCAACAAGAATTAAAGTGTTATCTTAATTGTGGAATCAAAGACACAAGTCAAGATCTACAATTAAATGCGAAAGAATCGAAACCCTTAGATCTTATAGAGTATGACCCTCCTTAATCCGGACGTTGTGTGGGCAACGAGCTGCAAATCTTGCTTGGACAAAAGTGGATCGGCGAACTAAGTTCCTCACAACTCTCGATTTTCTTTTCTTCAAGTAATTAGATTTGCAACAAGAATTAAAGTGTGATCTCAATTGTGGGCAAAGACACAAGTCAAGATCCGTAATTAAACGCTAAAAATCAAAACCCTTGTGATGGATATGTGATGCCACGGCCAACCATCCCTTTATGTCATATTTATAGGCTTTGGACTACTCTAGGGATCTTAAGGAGGATTTGTTTTTAAGGAGGATTAGGGTTAGGACTCTAGTGCAGCCCAACTTTCCATATTAATCCCTTTCCTAATATGGTTGAATTTACTAATTTCAATTCAGTCCACTAAAGAATTAATATTGCACTTCCAACCCAATTCCTAATTTACGAAATGGGCTCCTTGTTTAAATATATTATTTTCCATGTTTAAGATATCGAATGTCCCTTAATTAATTTTAAGCTACTGGCAGCTTTAATTAATTAATATCTTATCCAAGAGTAGTACTACTCGAACCTTATTATTATATCGGAATTAAATCCACCGGCAGGGTTTAATATAATAATCAATATCGAGCTCCTCAAGGGGACATCATCAACCCGCACGAGTCGGGACATGATTTCTAGTTATAATAATTGTCATATAAATAATATTATTGCCCAAGATATGAAGCTTATTGAGTTGATCACTTTGACTCTCACCCATGGTAAATCAAAACAATAAATATTATAAATATATAGTTAAATATTATATACTTAGAATTAAGAAATAATAATTATCCGAGATTTACGTTCTTCTTACAGTCAGTACAGAAGACACTATCTCACTTCGATCGATTCAGCGTATGCAAATACGCGATGCATGCTAATAGTCAAGACCAACTAATCTCAAGCATACACTACAACCTTTCACATAATTTGTCTAATAACTATTAAGTTGTTAACTATTATATTATTTTATAAGGCAATGATAATGTGATCTTCTGTGTGACACCAACACACCACGTTAGCTATAATATAAAATAATTAGACATTTCATTTGCATAACCATAATGTGAATAAATATGCAAAATATGTGATCAAATGTAATTAATATTCTCATAGGTAATTACAGAAAAATGAGGTAATACAAGCATAAAGTACGCTTTGCAGTATAAAACCCTAACAATCCCGACCAACTCCAATCTGTTGAATCGCCCAAATCGCTCGAAGTAAAGAAGTGAGAAAATGGGAAGAAAGAATTGATTGTTTTTATACCTGCAGAGACGCACGACTAAATGCTCGTGCGCGACTCGTGCGTAGATTTAGTATTACAATAAGTGAGGGACGCACGGCCAATCTGCTCGTGCGTCTGCCTGTGCGTCAGGTCGTGCGAAACCCACTGTCAAGCTTCGGTTGTGGCGCACGAGAAGAGCACGAGCACCAACTCGTGTATCAGTTAAATCGTCCCTTAGAATGCGGCAAGCTGCTAATCTATCACGTGTATCATTGCATCGATCGTGTGCACTCGCACTAAAACTAACATGTGATGGAGCCTAACATAGAGACTCCAAATATGAAATCGAGCAAAAAAACAGCCACACGGCGAACATTTTGTTCCATACAAATATTAATAATATTTTGATGATTTAAGTTGATACACAAAACAAAACAACATAAAGAAGAAGCGAAGCATCGAAGAAAATGAAGTGCAAAAGGTGGAAAAATACAAGGATAACGTCGTAAGACTACGGAGATAGCGTATGTAACGAGTGCGGATTAACGTCGTAAGAGATATGAGTTAACGTCGTAATGTGTTCAAGCGAGAAGAACCTTGGGAAGAGTCAAAGTCGGAAAGCGACAGCGGATATATGGCGTCGGCAATGGCGTATATGTTAACGTCGTAATGAAAGATTGGGTAGCGTCGTAAAGAAAGAAGCGAATAGCCTTTGGACTAAAGCTGAGTGCGTGCTAACGTCGTAATATGTATTTGTTAACATGCGTAGCTGTCGGCGTACGTAATAGAAGCGAGATAGCGTCGTAAACAAGTATGAAGGTGCGACGGCTAGTTTGGGTGATGAAGGCTATAAATACCACATCTTTGGTATTATTCCAAACAACAACTTCAAGCATACGAGACATTCATCGAGATTCATATTGATATTATTGTTGTTGTAATATTGAGCTTATATTGTTAGTTTGAGTGTTTATTCATTCAACATTATACGAGAGGTAAAAGAAAAGATACGATTGGATTCGGTGTTATTAGGATCAAGGATCCGGCATTATTAGAATCGCAATAGCTATCGAGTGAGGTTTATCTAGTACCCATAGAAAGCTAGAGGTTGATTCCTTGTCCTACGAAAAGGAAAGCGGTTTAGCAGACCGACATAAAGACAAATGCAGTGGTTTATCACGGACCAATAGAAGGCGTGATTGTGTGATTATCCCTCGGCCGATAGAAGAGAGGTGCGAGAGGTTTATATCTTGAACCTATTGAAAAAAATACCGAGAGAGGGCGTAGGCTCGTTTATAGCGAACCTCTATAAATCCGTGTGTCATTTAATTTAGTAATTTTATTTACGCTTCCGCATCACGGCGCAAATATCCGACCCGTACCCAACAATTGGTATCGGAGCGGTACTCGATATGCGGCTTAACATCAGGAGAAAAGATCGATGGCGTTTCAATTTGCTCCTATCGAAGGCCTTGCTCTCAACCGACCACCATTCTTTGATGGATCAAATTATTTGACATGGAAGAAAAAGATGTCGATCTTTATTCGTGCTTACGATATAGAGATTTGGAAGATTATTTGCCTTGGCGAAAATTCCTCTCAAATCCGGCGGTATGCTCAAATCTTTGAAGAATACGACGATGCCGATTGGAAAAATGACCATCTAAACTGTAAGGCTACTCAACTCTTATTTTGTGCCTTAAATCCGGAAGAGGTCAATCGAATCTCATCGTGTGAGAGTGCTAAAGAAATATGAAAAATTCTAGAAATCACACACGAAGGGACAACTCAAGTCAAGGAGACGAAAATCAATATGCTTCTCCATGACTACGAGTTATTTATGATGAAAAGTGACGAGTCCATCACCAATATGCTCGACCGATTCTCGGTCATCACAAATGGACTAGCGTCATTCGGAAAACCATTATATAGTAGTGAAAAAGTCAAGAAAAATTTAAGATCACTACCTAGCGAATGGGACGGCACCGTGACCGCTATTATGGAATCCAAAGATCTAATACGCTCGATTTTAGCGCCCTCGTTGGTTCGCTAATTAATTATGAGATCGTGTTAAAATCACGAAGTGTCGAGGCCAAAGCCGAAGGAACGATCGTTAGCCATGAAGGCTAAGATGTCGAGAAAGAAAGAAGAAACTCCGGTTGAAGATAGCGATGAAGAATCGGCATATTATGCCAAAAATATTAATAAGTTCCAAACCTTATTAAACCGGAGAAAGAAAGACATCTCGGGCGAATCTAAGAAATTCGACAACTCTTATCGATTATGTGGAAAACCAGGCCACTTTGCAAAGAATTGCCGAGCTAAACCGAAGAAGGAGGTTCTCGTTGCAACATGGAGCGATGACAATGAAGATGATGATTTTATCAATCAAACTAATCTCGCTCTCATGGCCCGAAGTTCATTCGACGATAGCGACGTCGAAATCCGGATAAGTACGTCATCTCAAGATGAGTCATTTGAAGCATTCGAGTATTACATACCGATTTCCAAAATGCTTTAAAAGAAATTAAATCCCTTCAAACGAAAAATAAATCATTGGAAAATGAGATTTCCAAAATTCTTGAAAAGGAAACTTATCGAGACCGATCATTGAAGTGCGTTGAAAACAAAAATATTTTAAAGAATGATCTTTTGAAAACTAAAACCGATATTTTAACAAAGAAATTCGTGTGGACACGAGAAATTTGAACAAATGCTCTCGATTCAGGAATTTACTTTGAATAAAGAGGGGTTAGGATTCAAACCACGCTTTAAAAATGAATCCGTAAATTTCAAAATACCCCAGAGTGAAAAATATTTGAAAATTAGGCACCATATTTCAAGCTGTAAAAGCCAGACGGACGGTTAAAATTAAAAAGATTTGGGTTCCTAAAGGAACAACTATTTCAAATATCGTCTATGTCTCAAATGAAAAACCAACTATAGGTTGGGTCCCCAAAAATTGATTTTGTTAAATATATTTTACTTAAGGGAGTAATATTTTTAAAGGAGATAATATTTTCGAAGTCTATACCTATTCATTCATATAGTAATATTCATCATGCATATTTTATTTTTGGTATCATTATATTTATTTTTACACTTTTTGATGGAAACAAAAAAGGGGAGAGAAAGGAGAAAAATGTGATTAACCCTAAAAGGGGGAGAAAATCGAAGTTGAGTCGAAAAGATGAAATCCCAAAGAAAAATGGAAGTTGAAAGGAGAAAAGGAGAAGAAAAGTCGAAAAGTTGAACTTGAAAAGAAAAATGAGGAGACGTCGAAAAGATGATGAAAATTCGAAATTCGAAAAGAAAAAGAAAAGGAAAGAAGGAGTCGAAAAATAAATGGGAGAAGAAACTAGCAAACGGACAAAGTCGAAAACTTTAGTACGTACACATATAGATATATTTGTATTTTTGCGAGGTAAATTCCATTGTGAAATGTTGTTTTGTAATCATCAAAAGGGGAGATTGTTGGAACATTTTGTTCCATACAAATATTAATAATGTTTTGATGATTTAAGTTGATACACAAAACAAAACAACATAAAGGCGAAGCCAAGCATCGAAGAAAGCGAAGTGCAAAGTGGAAAAACACAAGGATAACGTCGTAAGATTACGGAGATAGCGTGCGTAGCGAGTGCGGTGCGTAAGAGATATGAGTTAACGTCGTAATGTGTTCAAGCGAGAAGAGCGTTGGGAAGAGTCAAAGTCGGAAAGCGACAGCGGATATATGGCGTCGGTAATGGCGTATATGTTAACGTCGTAATGAAAGATTGGGTAATGTCGTAAAGAAAAGCAATTGTAACACCGAGATATTCGGAATAATTACAGTGCCGTAAACCCTTTAGATAAGGATTTACAAGGCTAATTTTAAAAGAAGTGTAAAAATAAACCAATCGAACTTGGAATTCACATCTGATTTGAAACAAGCGATCAAATGTCTTGACTTATACAACCATATCGAAAAGACTTTATTAATACGGACATACTCGATTACTAAGCGAACCAAGAAGACAAATCATAATAATAAGAACATCAACCACATCAACGAGCCATCTCATCGTCACAGCCGATCTTGTGGTGCCCTCCGCTCCTCGACTACGAACATCAAAAACAATGTCCACCCCAGAAATTAGCAAAACAATGCTAGTACAAGTATCGTCATAGAATAAATCATTAATACATCATAAAACATGCAAGCGGACTTCCGCCACGGAATCCAGCGATGCGAATCCTCACGATTCCATCTACACAATCTGAGGTAATCCGGCGATCCAGCGCCCTTTGTATAGCTCCCCATGATGATCCGTCGGACCAGCGCATGGTGGAAAACCCGTCCAGTGATCCGGCGCCCTCGGCATAGATCCCCATGATGATCCGTCGGACCAGCGCATGGTGGACATTCGATCAGCGCCCTCGGCATAGATCCTCATGATCCCCTCGGATCATTTATACCATAAATGAAACAATTATGCATACACATATGCATTTCAATATGTTCATCAATACGAACAAACAACAACGAATATCACGAAAATTCTCGAAATACATCTCATATTCAACAATATGAATAAAACCACAAGCATGATAAATCGAACTCGACATATGATACTTGCCTCGAAAATGGCAAGGGCGAAACACTTCAATGTTCTCGACACGCTCGAAGGCCGCCTCCTTCGATCAGCGTAACAAGCTCGAACCTTAACAAAGGCGATATACGAGATCATCTCAAGTCGAGCGATGGCCTAACAATTCGGTCTACGGCCGAAAAGCTCAAAATAACCAATCTGCTGGGCTTAGCGCGCGCTCGTACTCGTAGCGTGCGCTAAAATGGCTGATAGCGTCGCTATCGTATAAGACTAGCGTCGCTAGCCAGTCTGGCGATCGACTCGGCTGGTCTCATAACGTCGCTACGTGCGTTTGGGCGATATCGACCCGATAGCGCACGTTAACTCACACGTGTTAGCGTGCGCTAATGTGCATGGCGAGAATCTTGCAAGCCGAAAGCTGGGTTGAATGGTGAGGAACTCATGAATCCTAGTGATAATACAATTTATCCTCGGGCAAATCATGCTAATAAGGTTTGTGGAAGATTTATGATCGTGAAATACAAATATACGGATAGCCAACTCAACATCATAATTCATCTACGATCTCGAGAAATAATCTAAGTTCCATTTGTTCTCGTTCCAAAACACATGATTCCATCGTGTAAAGCGTATCAATGGGTAAATATCCGATTATTGATCATAACTCGATTTGAACATGCTTAGGAGTCCTTATAATAAGATGGTTCAAGGTTCATACGATATATAATGCGTCGTCAAAGTATCCTTCTAACATGTGATGACCGATTATAAGCGAAATACTTGCTATCAAAACATGATTCAAACTTCCTTAGGAACATTACTAACATCGGTGAAGAATCACCTACCTCAAAGTAGTGAAGAATACGGAGGAAAATGAAGCGATCCAACAGAAGGCAGACACCAATCTCGATGATATACGATCTTCAATCTCGAACTAGGAGGTTGATATGAAGTGTTTAGGACGAAGGAGTTATGATCTAAGTGTAAGAGTTCGGGTTATGGGAGGAGAAAAGCGAAATCTCGAATAGGATGATATCTATTTATAATAAATGGCTATTAGCGCGCGCTAGACCTGTTCGTAGCGTGCGCTAACGGCTCACGATCTAAGCTGTACTCGGCACTTAGCGTGCGCTACGCATATACATGGCGTGCGCTAAGGCGTTGACTCGGCTTTTCGAAAGCCGTCAGTATCCGACACGATCCGGCGGGGGTCCCGGCAGATCTCACCTACCGCACGTCCCGATCAATTTGACCATGCATAGCGTGCGCTAATTACATTACATGGCGTGCGCTATGAAACCATGTTAGCGTCGCTACCCTTGCTTTGGCGTGCGCTACATGCGAAATTTCAACCTTACAAATCACAACCATGAAATTAAACGCTCGGCAACATCGGATTATGAAATACGGAGAATAATACTCGGACAAAAGTACAATCATTACAATATCACAAGTTCGATTACATAACGAAATCTCGGGCATTACATCCTTCCTCCTAAAAGAAGTTTCGTCCCGAAACTTATGATGAAAACAACTCAGGATATTTAGCCTTCATACCGTCCTCCGTTTCCCAAGTGGCCTCTTCGACTCCATGTCGTGACCATTGTACTTTAACCAAGTGTATTGGTTTATTTCTCAAGCTGTTTGATCCGGCTCTCAAGTATCTTGATTGGTCTCTCTTGAAGGTGCCATCATTAGCTATCTCGATCTCGTCGAAATCAATGGCGTGGTGAGGTCAGGTACATACTTCGCGATTGGGATACGTGAAACACATTGTGAACATGACTCGGCGATGGCGGTAAGGCCAGCCGGTATGCTAAATCCCCAACTCTCTCTAGGATCTCAAATGGTCAGATATATCTCGGACTAAGCTTGCCTCTTCTCCCAAAGCGGAAAATCCCTCGTGTAGGAGACACCTTCAATAGTACGTGGTCCCATTCGAACTCTAGAGGGCGGCGACGTACATCGGCATAAGACTTACATCGACTCTGGGCGATCAGCAGTCTCTCTCGAATCAAGGCTATCTTCTCTTGAGTCGAATAATCAATTAGGTTCCGTCCGATCAAATCAGAAGAATCATCCCGGCCACGGGGCGATCGGCATCTTCTCAGTATAAAGCTTCAAATGGGGCCATCTTAATAGAAGCATGCCAAGTTATTATAGGTGAACTCGATCAAGGGCAAGTGAACTTCCCAATGATCGACCAATCTAAAGCACAAGCTCTAAGCATGTCTTCTCATCTGTATAGTTCTTTGGTGACCATCCGTTTAGGGATGATAAGGTGTGATAAAGTTGAGCTCGGTCCCAAAGCCTGTGAACTTCTTTCCGAAGTGTGACACGAAGCGACCATCTCGATCCGAAATAATGGTCTTGGCGTCCGTGCAATCGACTATCTCCGCAATAAATATTCGTGCCAATCTCTCGGGTCCCCATGTATCTTTAATTCCCGGAAATGAGCCGACTTGGTTAGTCGATCAACTACAACCCAAATCATGTTCATTCCGTTCTAGTCCTTGGCATACTAGTAATGAAGTCCATGAGATATCCTCCCACTTCCACTCGGGGATCGGAAGCGGTCTTAACATTCGGCGGAGTCGTTGATGTTAAATCTTAACTTTCTTGACAAGTCAAACACTTTGAAGCGTACTCCGCTCGTCCTTCTTCATATTCCCCCACGGAAGTTTTGCTTTAAATCTTTATACATCTTCTGCTGCCGGGTGAATAGAATAGAGTGCGCTGTGAGCTTCCTTGAGAATAGTCCTTCTCAAATCATCATCATCGGGAGCAAAGTCGACTCTGAAATCTCGAACTCCATCATCTTGTATCACGAATCTGGGGCTTTTCCTTTCTTTACTTCGTCACATAATCGAAGGATCGGAGAATCGTTGAATTGTTTAGACTTGATCTCCTCGACTAGTGATGAAGTCGGTTCCATCACATAAAGTTGCCCTTGGATTCTTGGTGCCCATACTTCAATCCCTCGCGGATCGGTTCCGTTGAATCTTGGTTTGGGGCGTAAGTGCTTCCAACACTCGAAGGGAAACAGGTTTACGGCTCAAAGCATCGGCTACTACATTTGCTTTCCGGATGATAGAGAATCTCCAAGTCGTAATCCTTGATCAATTCCGGCCACCTTCTGCCTCATGTTTAACTCTTTACAGTGAAAATGTACTTGAGGCTCTTATAGTCTGTAAAGATCGACAATGAGTGCCGTACAAATAATGTCGCTTGATTTTCAAGGCAAAGACCACATTTGCTAGCTCCAGGATCATGAGTCGGATAATTAACCCGTGCGGTTTCAATTGCCGAGAAGCATAAGCAATCACTTTATCATACGCATCAACACACAACCCAAACCACGATTTGAAGCATCGTTGTATATCATAAATCCGTCGATTCCTTACAGCGGCGCTAATATAGGTCTTGTCGTCGGCCTCCTCTTAAGTTCGTCGAGAACTAGCACAGCACTCCTCATTCCACATGAACTTTTGAGTTTTACCTTGGTGAGTGAGCGGACGAGCAATTTTGGAAAATCCCTCTACGGCGCGATAATATCGGCCAAGTCTAAGAAGCTTCGGACTTCTTTCACGTTTTAGGAGCTTCCCACTCCAAGATTGCTTGACTTTCTTGGTCCACTGAACTCCGTCGGATGATATCACATGCCCAAGGAAGGTTACTTCCTTAAGCCAAAAGTCGCATTTAGAAAGCTTAGCATACATTGTTCCTTTCTCAAGATGCTCAAAACCACACGTAAATGTTCGGCATGTTCCTCTGCATCCCTCGAATATATCAAGATGTCGTCAGTAAGCGACCACAAATTTATCCAAGTACTCCAAGAATACCCGATTCATCAATTGCATGAATACGCGGGAGCATTGGTAAGTCGAAATGGCATCACTACAAATTCATAATGCGTCTTAGGGATACGAAAGCGATTTGGTATATCAGATTCCTTAATTCTCAACTAATGGTATCCGTTCGCAAGTCGATCTTGAGAATACCCTTGCCCCTTGCGGTTGATCAAACAAGTCGTCGATCAGAGGTATAGGATACTTGTTCTTGATTGTCATCTTATTGAGTTCCTGTAATCAATACGGTCGGAGGATCCGTCTTTCTTTCGGACAAAGAGAGCAGGCGCTCCCCAAGGAGAAATGCTTGGTTGAATATAACCATACGCAACAATTCCTCCGGTTGTTTCTTGAGTTCATACATCTCGGTTGGCGCCATGCGATATGGTGCTCTGGAAATAGGGCTGCTCCAGGCTCTAATTCGATAGTGAATTCCACTTCTCTGCGGAGGTAATCCAGGTAGTTCGTCGGGAAAAACATCGAGAACTCATTCACAACTGAAATAGATGAGAGCTCTACTCCTTCCTCTTTCCTCATGGCATAGCACCAAAGTCCGTGACATCCTTGCGTCGGTAATTTCACGACTTTCATTGCCTTGATCAATTTCCCGAGCTTCCTGTCTCCATCCTCGGAATAAGTGTTGAGATCCGTCATCGGCAATGATGGAAATGACTCTCTCTCGGTAATTCAGCACAGCTCCATAGCAGTTGAGCGAATCATCTCAGAAATTAAATCGTCACATGAGATGTCAACCACAATAAGATTCGATGGCGATCTCTTCCTTCTATAGATCTTTGGGAAATCCTTAGCTTCTATGGTTCCCACAATTTTCTCTCAGCTCGGTAATCCCACAACATAAGGTTCACAATTATACAAGCACGAGATGTTGAAGCGATTAACACGGTTCAAAGATATAAAAGAATCGTGGCTCTGAATCGAACAAGACACTAGCTGGTTGCAAAAGGATCAGAATCGTGCACGATGCAGCGGTGTGTTACGATCATCGATTTCCTCATCTCGTACAAGCGTGGAGGAGCGGACCCGACCTTTGGATGCCTCTCTCTTCCCGGCGTTAACTGCTTTGAAATCCACTTTCTGCGTCTGGTTGACACTCGTCTCCTTGGGATTTGGAGGCTGGGCGCAGTACCAAAAGATCGGGTCGCATTCCCACAAAATGTTGCGCGATGTCCTTCTGTCCACACTCGAAGCAGTCACGGCGGTAGCGAAACAATCACGTCGAACATGTCGCCTTGCCACGGTTGTAACACTTCTTCCTGTGTCGAAGCTTGATCGGTCTTGCCGGAACTTCTTTCCTCCTCGACTAGGATGCGGAGGTCTCTGGATGAGTGAAAAGAGGTGACCCGTGGCCCGCTATTCTTATTCTCAGCGAAGTTGCAGAGCACCTTGTTTCTTTGCTTAGTCGATTTCTCTCTGCTTTGCTTCCTTTATATCGTAGGCCAGCGTCTTGTCACAATCTTGCCTCAAGGTGGTACAATCAAATCCGGACATATATTGCTGAATTTCGGCTTCATTCGCATGTCAAAATGGAAAATCCTTTCGCCTCGGTCTGACAGTGGCGCACATAAGTCATTTGGTGATTAAAAGTCTTAATCACTTAGTCACGATTGCTTGAATTTTGCGGTGAGAAAAACTCCCGAACTCGGGCCTCTCTAGCAGGCGAGGACAATCTGCGCCTCCATCATCGGTTTGAATTCTGTCCAGTCAACATTATGCTCCTCGGTCGAATGGCCTCCCACGATCAGCCTCCTGTCGAGAAGATCTTGGGCGGCGGAACCTTCTATCGTTGGGACAATTTATCCCGCAAAAATCTTCTCTAATTCTTTCAACCGGTGATCCCGAAAGCGTCTCGGTCGAACCATCAAATTTGGAGGATGCGATTTGATCACTTGATAAGCCATTTATCTCCCGATTATCCACGTTATTCTGCTGTCCCATCGCCGTCTGCATCGATCCACAACTTGAGCAAGCTGGTTTATCTGGGCAACCACTGTTGAAGCACTCCGGCACGTTAGGATGCATTATTATTTGCGATCCTGCTGTCCCGGAATGTGAATCCGTTTGACTAGCGGTTATCTCTGGGGTAGATCTGACTCTTCTTGCCTCGCATTACCACGTCGCGTCCACGACCGCGTCGCGTCCACGACCTCCTCTCAACATCTTGTAAACATAAATACTCAATATAAGGGACAAACTTTCTCAAAGTACATTCATTAATGTTTACAAGGCGTGAATTAAATAAAGCAGTAGTATTCGAGATTAGGAAACTTACAACCACGGTCGATTGGCGATGCTAGCTCGGCGATGATATTACGAGCGACCAATAATCAATAACGTAATGACCCAACTAACCCATTGCCAAGATATCCATAAATCTTAGCTCGATACCATATACGTAACACCCGAGATATTCGGAATAATTCTGCCGTAAACCCTTTAGATAAGGATTTACAAGGCTAATTTTAAAAGAAGTGTAAAAATAAACCAATCGAACACTGGAATTCACATCTGATTTGAAACAAGCGATCAAATGTCTTTGACTTATACAACCATATCGAAAGACTTTATTAATACGGACATACTCGATTACTAAGCGAACCAAGAAGACAAATCATAATAATAAGAACATCAACCACATCTTGAGCCATCTCATCGTCACAGCCGGTCTTGTGGTGCCCTCCGCTCCTCGACTACGAACATCAAAAACAATGTCCACCCCAGAAGATTAGCAAAACAATGCTAGTACAAGTATCGTCATAGAATAAATCATTAATACATAATAAAACATGCAAGCGGACTTCCGCCACGGAATCAGCGATGCGAATCCTCACGATTCTATCTACACAATACGAGGTAATCCGCGATCAGGCGCCCTTGGTATAGATCCCCATGATGATCCGTCGGACCAGCGCATGGTGGAAAACCCGTCCAGCGATCCAGCGCCCTCGGCATAGATCCCCATGATGATCCGTCGGACCAGCGCATGGTGGACATTCGATCCAGCGCCCTCGGCATAGATCCTCATGATCCCCTCGGATCATTTATACCATAAATGAAACAATTATGCATACACATATGCATTTCAATATATTCATCAATACGAACAAACAACAACGAATATCACGAAAATTCTCGAAATACATCTCATATTCAACAATATGAATAAAACCACAAGCATGATAAATCGAACTCGACATATGATACTTGCCTCGAAAATGGCAAGGGCGAAACACTTCAATGTTCTCGACACGCTCGAAGGCCGCCTCCTTCGATCAACGTAACAAGCTCGAACCTTAACAAAAGGCGATATACGAGATCATCTCAAGTCGAGCGATGGCTAACAATTCGGTCTACGGCCGAAAAGCTCAAAATAACCAATCTGCATGGGTGCTTAGCGCGCTCGTACTCGTAGCGTGCGCTAAGGCAGGCTGATAGCGTCACGCTCTCGTATAAGACTAGCGTCGCTAGCAGTGCAGCGATCGGCTCGGTGGTCTCATAACGTACGCTACGTGCGTTTGGGCGATATCGACCCGATGGCGCCGCGTTAACTCACACGTGTTAGCGTGCGCTAATATGCATGGCGAGAATCATGGCCAAAGCGGGTTGAATGGTGAGGAACTCATGAATCCTAGTGATAATACAATTTATCCTCGGGCAAATCATGCTAATAAGGTTTGTGGAAGATTTATGATCGTGAAATACAAATATACGGATAGCGACTCAACATCATAATTCATCTACGATCTCGAGAAATAATCTAAGTTCCATTTGTTCTCGTTCCAAAACACATGATTCCATCGTGTAAAGCGTATCAAGCGGGTAAATATCCGATTATTGATCATAACTCGATTTGAACATGCTTAGGAGTCCTTATAATAAGATGGTTCAAAGGTTCATACGATATATAATGCGATCGTCAAAAGCATCCTTCTAACATGTGATGACCGATTATAAGCGAAATAGTTGCTATCAAAACATGATTCAAACTTCCTTAGGAACATTACTAACATCGGTGAAGAATCACCTACCTCAAAGTAGTGAAGAATACGGAGGAAAATGAAGCGATCCAACAGAAGGCTTGAACACCAATCTCGATGATATACGATCTTCAATCTCGAACTAGGAGGTTGATATGAAGTGTTTAGGACGAAGGAGTTATGATCTAAGTGTAAGAGTTCGGGTTATGGGAGGAGAAAAGCGAAATCTCGAATAGGATGATGTCTATTTATAATAAATGGCTATTAGCGCGCGCTAGACCACTCGTAGCGTGCGCTAACGGCTCATGATCTAAAGCGTACTCGGCACTTAGCGTGCGCTACGCATATACATGGCGTGCGCTAAGGCGTTGACTTCGGCTTTTCGGCCGTCGGTACATCAAGCGATCAAGCGGGGTCCCGGCGAGATCTCACCTACCGCACGTCCCAATCAATTTGACCACGCATAGCGTGCGCTAATTACGATACGTAGCGTGCGCTATGAAACCATGTTAGCGTCGCTACCCTTGCTTTGTAGCGTGCGCTACATGCGAAATTTCAACCTTACAAATCACAACCATGAAATTAAGCGCTCGGCAACATCGGATTATGAAATACGGAGAATAATACTCGAGACAAAGTACAATCATTACAATATCACAAGTTCGATTACATAACGAAATCTCGGGCATTACGAATGGCTTTGGACTAAAGCGATGCGTGCTAACGTCGTAATATGTATTTGTTAACGTCGTAACGCTATCGGCGTACGTAATAGAAAGCGAGATAGCGTACGTAAATAAGTAAGAAGGTGCAACGGCTAGTTTGGGTGATGAAGGCTATAAATACCACATCTTTGGTATTATTCCAAACAACAACTTCAAGCATACGAGACATTCATCTGAGATTCATGTTGATATTATTGCTGTTGTAATATTGAGCTTTGAGTGTTTATTCATTCAACATTATACAAGAGAGGTAAAAGAAAAGATACGATTGGATTCGGTGTTATTAGGATCAAGGATCCGGCATTATTAGAATCGCAATCGCTATAGAGTGAGGTTTATCTAGTACCCATAGAAAGCTAAAGAGGTTGATTCCTTGTCCTACGAAAAGGAAAACGGTTTAACTTGGACCGACATAAAGACAAGTACGAGTGGTTTATCACGGACCAATAGAAGACGTGATTGTAACGGTTATCCCTCGACCGATAGAAGAGAGGTGCAGAGGTTTATATCTTGAACCTATTGAAGATACCGAGAGAGGACGTAGGCTCGTTTATAGCCGAACTTCTATAAATCCGTGCGTCATTTAATTTTCACAATTTTATTTACGCTTCCGCATCACGGCGCAAATATACGACCCGTACCCAACACACGATTCCCACCATCCGAAGGTACGAAAAAATGAATACGAAATCACACGTCCAAAACTTTGGAAAATTACAAAAAAGGCCCAACATCCGAAATTCACGATTCAATATCGAACAACAATTCTAAGATTCACTACACGCCTAAGTATGTTTATTGAACTTAGTGGAACAACAAAACGATTCCGAACAAGATTTACAAGATTCGAACCAAAGCACGATAAGGCTACCACATTACTCGGATTCGTCAAGTGACAAAATGTACAGGACAAAACAGCTCCAAAACATCGAAATGGTTACAAACGAGTCGTCAAAAAGTGAAAAATGCCAAAAATAGAAATTATTAAAAATAGAAAAATCTGAGTAGCCCTGAGCAATTTGGGGTATTACAATTTACAAGTGCTAACACAACCGTATTGGTCACGGTATCTGATGCAGCGAAGGAAATAGCGGAATTTATCAACGTGTTATGTGATCGGTCCAAGGCAATGTGTTACATATGAAATCGCTATATGACATGATGTAACACACTGGGCAACAGGCATCGTATTATGTGCAGTATTACACATGGTGATAGTCTGATAGACATGGCTGATAATCACTGTGTTTTGGGCCGTGTTCTACCAGAATGAAATATTCCTATAGTTAATCTTGACCACTTTATGATCAAATTTTCCACTTTTATTTATGTTGTTTTTTCTTTGATTTTATAACTAATTTTGTTTGATTTTAATTTGTCTTGGCCATTGAAAAATCACTTGAAAGTTCCCTTTGATTTTTTTTTTTTTTATTCTTAAATTTATAGGATCTTTGTAGCTTTTATTTATCTTTTGTAAGAACAACTTTTTATGAAATATATCGATATTATTTTGAGTTTATTTTTCTCAAACTCTAATTCTTTCTAAGACTTGTAGAATTCTACAAGTTCTTATTTTTGTTAGTTCACTTCAATTGTAGAGTTGAGTTGCCAAAGCTTATATTTATTTCTGATCTTGCAATGATTAAAATTATGTCTATCTTTTGTTTGTGTTTGATTGAACAAATTGAATCGAGTTCAATACGGTAGAAACTCTATAATATAATACGTTTGGGACCACCAAAATTTATTAATTAAAGAGTTATTAATTAATCGATAAATTAATAATTATTAATTTATATATTAATTAATATTTTATTAATTTATAGTAGAATACTTAGTTTACAAACACCTTTCAAGCTTCCACTTAATTATTGTATACAATGCATGTATATCAAATGAGCGCCCAATTTGAAAGAAACCTTCAATCTCACCTTATTATCTTCTTGTGTTGATGTATCACTTTATGGACATTAAAAATATTTTCTATATAAATACAAGATCAAAATAGGTTAACACAAACAAATCATACACACAACATGGCTTCCCATCTTAAAGGTGTGAAAAAACAACAATGACAGACGAGATTCGAAGAGCGTTATGCAAGCACAATGAGGATAATCCAAGTCTCACTCAAAAGCAATTGCAAGAATGGGTTCATAGTAACTATGGTTTGCGGGTGAGTCAAGCGACAATATCGAATCTGTTAAGCGTTCTTTAGAGTATCTCTCACTTGCTCCCGAAAGAGGCGATGTTAAGCGACACAAACCGGCAAAATTTCCTGACCTAGAAAAATCTCTCTATGAATGGATTCTTCAATATCAAGAACATGTGAATATGACAGGTGAACTAATCATCGAGAAGGCGAAAAAGTTCATGAAAGATATGTATCCAGTGGATACTCCAGACTTTACTTTTTCTATTGGTTGGCTTGGAAAGTTCAAAGCAAGATATGGAATTAAAAATTTCCGGCGTTTCGGAGAGAGTGGATCTGTTGAAATGGAGGGCATGGAGGACAAATTAAAATCCATAAGAGACAAAGTTGATCAGTTTGAAATGAAAGACATCTTTAATATGGATGAAACAGGTTTGTTTTTTTATTATTTTATTTTATATTTTGTATTTTAGTGATGTAATTATTTACATGTTTTGATCTTAAACAGGTTTATTTTTTAGACTTCAACCGGATCATTCCCTTGCAACAATGCAGCTTGAAGGGAAAAAACAAGACAAGGAAAGACTAGCTGTTGCTTTATTCTTTGTAATGAGGACCAGTTCGGAAAAACTTCCTTTATGGATTATTGGGAAATATGCTAAACCAAGGTGCTTCAAGAATGTAAACTTGAAGAGTCTGGCTGTGAGTACCGTGCTAACAAGCGAGCTTGGATAGTGGTGTGTTATTTGAAGAATATGTTCGCCAACTTGATAAAAAAATGGTTGGAAGAAAAATTCTCTTGATTGTGGATAATTGCCCTGCTCATCCAAAAATTATAGAAGGATTACGAAATGTTGAATTATTTTTTTGCCACCAAACACAACTTCAAAAATTCAACCTTGTGATGCGGGGATCATACGTTATGAATTAGGGGTTCCAAATCCAGCAAAAATAAATGTATTAGATGCAATGAATCTTGCAATTTCAGCATGGACTATGGATGTTCGTGTAAATACAATTGCGAACTGCTTTCGTCATTGTAAACTTCGATCAACAGATAACATGACTTTTGAGAACTCAGATGAAGGTGGTGAAAGCACTCAAGAACTCCAGAATTTGATCAAAGAGTTGGGTTATCGCAATGCAATGGATGTCGAAGATGTTCGACTCACGAGAAGAAAATGTAGTTGCAGTTGTTGGTGATGAAGAAATTATTGAAAGCATTATTGGAATTAATAAAGATGATATCGATGAAGAAGATGATGAAAGTTCTACAATGGAGCCCCTTCGCGAAGCGAAGCTATTAAAGCGGCAATTACGTTGAACAATTTCTTGTTGGTATGAGAAAGCAATAGGAAGTTCTACAATGCTAAGGAAAATTAGAGCGAGATTGATAGGAAATTGATTTCAACAAAAAACAAAAGACAATTGAGTCGTTTTTCAAGAAACCTTCATAAATCATTCATGTAATATCTATATATAAGGAATTATTAATTTATATTTTATATGGGGTCTAAAGAAATTATCAAAAATATATTATCTTATAATTTTAGCAAATTATTAATTTAGGACCCTATCCCCAAGTCGGGACCGACAAAAAATATTATCTTAGAGAGTTTATTAAATAATTGAGTATTAAATAATTGAGTATTAATTTATCGAGTTTCTATGTACAATTGGAAAGCTGAATTATCATTTCAGGGCTAAAGTTATTAGATGGGCATTGATATACTCCAATTGACTTTTTTGGTAAAACAGACAATACTTCAACCATTAGTATTTGTAATTTGATCATTAATACAATTACAAGAATATTATAAAATGATAATTTTTTGAAATATAAATTTCATAAAAGTTTTGAAATGATATTCACATCATATTCATATCATTATAAATATATTTTATTATAAATTTATAGTCAAAAATAAAAATATAACCAAAAAAAATTTAAAGAGTGGAAAAGGCCGTCAGTTAGAAGGCAATGCTGACATAGAACTTTTTTTTACTTCTCATTAGAGTTTGAAATAATGTTTACATGCATTTCATTTACCAAGGTAGAATAAGTGTGTATATATATATATATATATATATCAAACCTACTGGAAAGGCGATAACAGATTAGGACTCCGAGGTGTTTTTGAGCTCCTAAGCTCTTTGCACACATTGTCTAACATGCTTAAAAAATCTCTTACAATTACAAAAATTTGTAGTGGATTTGCTTCGTCTTTGCTCACGTCTCCGTGAAAATATTCAGTGATCTCTCTAACTTGTAATAAGACTATATTCTCATCTTCCTGCAGTTCCTTCAACTTCATTTCTGCGTAATCTAGGAAAGATCTCATTGAGGTAAAAAAGCTGCCTTCTCCCTCCTCCATGATCATGTCCCTTTGAACAAGATCTTGCAGCTTATGCATGCCGTCTGATAGATTTGCTACGGAGCTTGCAAGAACACCCAAGTCGATTGTAGCTGCCTTTTTGGCATTGCATAGCTCAGTGCTCAAGCCAGAGACAAGATCTAAGCCCATTCTCATGTAGCTTTCTTCCTTATTTTCAAGGTTCACACTATTTCTTATCTGATGAATCTTGCCCATAATGCTTTCTGACACTCTTATTCCCTCTGATCGAACGATTTCTTGAACAACAAAATGAAGCAGTGTTGTTCTTCCATCTGTTCCCTTCACATGAGCAAGCTTAAGAAGGGCATCAAGCTTGAAAGCTTTTGCTCCACCTCTTATTGTACCAACATTCATCCTGTTTCCCGTTTTCAGCACCGCCTCTAGTAGCTTTAAGAAGAGTCGACTGGATCTGAGCTCCTTGCATGACTCCTAAAAACAATAGTAATTTATATAATATTTGTGGAAGATATATACTAGTATTCTTCTGGAATTGTGTATTATTTTTTCCGTTACCTCAAGCATTAAGAATGATTTTCTGAGATAAAGAAACTCATCTTGAAAGGTTTCCCTGTAAAGCATTGCTTCGATTCTTGAAAAAGCAAATGGTATCTTGAGCATTGCCTTGACCAACTTTTCTGCTGACCCCAATTCTAATATATCTCCTTTGTAGTTTGCAAGCTTAGCTTCTTCTTCTTTAGTGGGAACCATCTTTGACAGTGCTTCTAAATCTTGCAACGACAAGCCATCTCCTGTTACAAAGAGTGATCAACTAACAAAATGTCATATTTCAACATACATGGTTATTTCTTTGTCAAACCACCTCTATTAAGCAAGCACATTCTCGTTTAAACCACAAAAGTATCCTCCATGTTCATCTTTCCAACGTTTATTTCCAGTTGTTTGATTGAAAATGCATGTCAAGATAATTCCAAGTGCCATGAGAAAGCCAATAAATAATGAATTCTGCTACAAAAATCTTCAAGAAAAAAACTAATGAAAGACAAGCTAAAAGAAGATCAGCTTAGAGAATGTGACAGCTGGTGTACATTGTTAGGGATTTCAATTTTAATACCTCGGATAAGTGCCCCGTACACTTGTTCTGCAGTGGCACTGAGGGCTTTGGAAAGTATACTGATGTTTTGCAGCCTCTTAGGGTTGAGTACGTGCTTGCTTGGAGATGGAGTTTTGCTCTTGGCTTCATCATTCTTGATGGGATTTTGGAGGTCATAACCGAAAAGCGACTCGATCATTTTCTCATCAAATCTGCATAAAAGAACAAAATAAGTTTATTATACTTTTACCTTCTTTGGGGGGGGGGGGGTGAATTGCAGTAGTATATCGATCTTACTCAAATGAGCTGGACCGCAGATTGTCCCACACGGTGGAACGATTTGGTGCAGCTCTAAATTTGTCCCAGTGCAGTGGTTTAAGCTTCGGCAAGGGAGCGCCATCTTTTCCCAATGGCACTTGTTGGTTGAGCTGAGGCGGCGGAGGTGGTGGTGCTTTGACAGAGTTAAGATTATGGGTTTTCGGAAGTGGAGGTGGACATGGAGGAGGAGGAGGAGGTGAAACTCCAGCTTGAAATCTAGTTTGAGAGAAACTAATAGGCAGAGAAGGTTGTAATTCTGAACAAAGTGTTTTCTTAAATTCATCTTGGGATCTGATGATCTCCGAGGTTTCACCTACACCAAGAGAATTAACTGAAGCACTGGAAATCCTGGTGCGAGATGATTGCGAATCACAAAAAGAATGGAAAGATTCATCATCATCATCATCAGATGAATGAGCTTCCTCAGGAAAAAAAATATCAGAGCAATTTTCAGTAGGTTCATGTTTCACAGATTCTGAAATCTCATGCACAGCGCAGCAGCTAATTTCTCCAGAGGAACAAGACAATTCACACTTATTTGGTCCTTGTCTATCATCAAGTGCACCACTATTTCGGTTGGGTCTTGTTTTTTCGGTGCTACAGTTCAGTTTCAAACAAAAATTTTCTTGTTCTAAAGCAGACTCTAGTGAATCGAGGTTAAAAGGGTATGGGCCTGGATCGGAACTCATCATAAGCGCCGTTGATATGCCTTTACTTCCTGCTTCAGTCCTGAATACTAGTACACTTGATTTCTGTCTTCTTCTTCTCCTCGTCCTCTGTTTCTTAAATCTCAGAAAGAGACCAATTCCACATAATAGACAACCACCTCCAACAACAAATACAACTGCCGTCACTACTCTTAATGTGTCTACTTCCCCTTGACCTTCCTTGTATATCTTGTGCGCTTGTGGCAAAGAGTGATGACGGTGGTGCGAAGGCGGTTGAACATGCACCGCCGGAGCTCTGTTGGGAATGCCTTCAGCTGACGGGGATGGGGATGGTGACGAATGTAAATAAATAGTAGAATCACGAGCATTTCTTGAATATTTCTCATTGTTGAAGCTCTCAAATCCCAGTAACAATCTCAATTTTTCCAAAATCGAACCATTTTCCTGATATTGACTTTGGACTCCTACAGGGAGTTTGATGGGAATTATGTGAGCTGCAGTCAAAGTATTTCCATTATCAGCTGTGTTGTACACCCCAGAAACAATAGACAAGTATCCTTGAGCTTTGAATGCCACTTTTGCAATCAAAATGTGGGTGCAGTAAAAAGAA
Source organism: Orobanche coerulescens (assembly GCA_033398695.1). Taxonomy (NCBI): domain Eukaryota; kingdom Viridiplantae; phylum Streptophyta; class Magnoliopsida; order Lamiales; family Orobanchaceae; genus Orobanche; species Orobanche coerulescens. The sequence continues at coordinate 74,579,036 of CM065816.1, read as the reverse complement.
ATGAGAAAGAAAATGATGATGGAAACCATGTGGATGGTATGAGAACCATGACCCATGTTCTTCAAACTTTTTTTGTTTTTTGAGAAACTCCTCACAACATTTTTGGCCTATAAAACCATCTCATGGTGAGTTTTCTGCTTTTAAAAGATACAAACAAAAAGAAATTGTGTGGAAGTTGTGTTGTGGTTGCGGATGGTGGAGAAAATATGGCCTAGTGTAGCAGCAGTATAGATGAAGATGCATATGCAAATGCAGTCTTTGATGCTACTCCAAGGAACCACTGACAGGGCAGGTGTAGTTAGAGGTGGCCAATGTGCCTGTTCGGGCCGGGCCAGGTTGGGGCGGGCTGGGTTGGAGGGATGGAGACCGAGATCGGCCCATCTGGGACATGGGTCAGTCCGGGCCTGGGCTGGGCTGGATTTTCCAGCCCGTGTACGGCCCGCTACCGGGTTCCGGGTGGGCTTGGGCCGGCGGATCCGGGCCTGGGCCTTTTTTTAAGAAAAAAATGTGGGAATGTAAAATATAACTTAGTATTAATATTTTTTGAAAAAATAGGGGAAAAAAGTGAAAAAAATGGACTTAAAAAAACTGAAATACAAAAATAAAACATAATAAATATACTGAAATGAAAAAATAAATTACCCTCTTAATGATTAAAAAATCGAATTGAATAATGGATTTACAAAAACAGAAAAAAAATTAAAACAGAAATAGATTAACTCATTAGTTTAAATCATTTTTTGAAAAAAAATTGGGAAGCGGAAAGAATGATAAAAATTGTGCTTGGACTTGATTAAAAAAAGTTCAATTATTAAATATTTATAAATTATATGAACTTCTTAAATTTAATCTAATTTTAAAAATTGGGGAGAAAAAAGGGAAGGAAAATTTGACTTGGACTTAACTTTAAATATTAGATTAATTTGTTAAATTTAATCTAATTTTTAAAAGTTAAGATGCCTATGCATCCGAAAGGAATCAAAGTCCACGTAGTTACCTTGAGCCGAGTTGGAAGTTGGATACGCTCAATCATCGAGGCCTGCACTTGCTGAAGCTCTAGATTCGGATGAATAATCCATTACCATCCACAGATCGTCATCTTCATTGGTCTCTTCTTCTATGCACCCTCGTCATTTTTCCGCTTGATCCCAATCTTTTTTTGCATACTAGTACCTTCACGATGTTCGGTGATAGAGATATTCTCTTATCATCTAAATTTAGAAAGAAAGAAAAAACTGAAAAAAAAATATTTAAGAGAATTAAATATTATATTATTAAAGATTTTTATTTATTTCCCAACTTTAGTGTATGATCTTAAATAATATGTTTTCAAATATTTCAAAATTTTAAATAATCTTTATAAATTTAGACTTTTAGCTTTTATATTATCAGATTTTTAGGTATACTTCTTTTTGATTTTATAATATATATTCCAAAAATTGTGTTTTTTCCTTAAAGTTTCTTATATATTTCGTAATACATTAAGAAAACAAAACAAATACATGGACACTTCAAAACTAAGAAATGTTTGCACCTACACTGTTCTCCATTTAAAACGCCAACCAACATATGATAATTAAAGCACACACTAGGTTGCAGGGATTAGTGAAAGATGAAATGCAGAAATAGTTAATGAAAATACAAGACTAAATTGCACGTAAAATCTACCAGTAGGCATAATCACTGATCAAAAAGTATATATATTGTAGGAAAATTTAGAGGGCTTTTTGAGGCAGAGCAACAAAAATGAGCGAAATGGAACAAAGAGGAGAGTCCAGTCGAGTATTCAATACTCGTTTCTCAAGCTTTCATTCATTTCCATAGGCTACATTCGCTCAAACTACCACGACCTGAAATTGCTTACCAACTAAGCCCACCCCTTTGAACCGTGAACCAGACGAAGTGCGTCCCCCATACCGTACCCATCCCAAAACCTCAATCATACTGCGAGCCAAGTAACACTATGAGTGGCACTACAAAATCTAAGACAACAACCAACAGAACATGGTTATCACTTTCAAGCTTTGAAGGAAAGAAATGCTCAATATACGGTAAAATGCACAATGAGATTAGTTGTCAAATGCAGTGTAGGGCCTTTGGTAGAGTTTGTAAAGTTGTATTCTGACAGACACAACTTCATGAAAAAGGAGTTGTTTTCAAATAGCACCGTTAAAAGCATGGTTATCTCGGCGCCAAGTCAAGCCAAGTCGCTTGAGTACCTTCAAGCAAACTAGTCGACAAGTCGCCCGAATAGTCGTAACAAGTCGACAAGTCTTTCATATACATATATGTATTAGATGTAATATGTAATGTAACTCAACACACATCAATTCCGTAGTTTAAATGATAAGTAATATAATTAGTTCTGTTTTTATTAAAATCTAGGGTTATATGAAGAATAGAGTAGAATCGCCGGATGAAGAAGACGGCCGGAGAACATCCTAAGTCGCCGTCTGAAGTCTCCTATTGAGTGTTTTCCGAGAAAAGGATGGAATATGCGCAGGTTTTATGTGTTAACCATTATTTTTTTGAATTCATTTTCAGGTCGGGTTCCGGATCCAACCCATCAGCGTCCAAACCCAAAAGTCATTGGCCGACTTTTTCTAGAATCTCGACTAGTCGTCTCCGTGATAACCATGCTTCAAAGAACACTCACCTCTGATCAGACTTGTTCTGTTCAGAATAGTCAACACATCTGTGGAACAGACACATCGATAGAGGGGGGGGGGGGGAGAGGGAGAGGGAGAGAGAGAGAGAGGGGGAGGGAGAGAGAGAGAGAGAGAGAGAGAGAGAGAGAGAGAGAGAGAGAGAGAGAGAGAGAGAGAGAGAGAGAGAGAGAGAGAGAGAGAGAAAATTAAGACAAAGAAGTTGATAGATAACAAGTATTTGCTAAGGAATTTTATAGGATAATAAGGGAATTTTATTGATAATCAATCTGAGGATTCCACATGGTAGTGAAGTTACAAGAGAAATGAAGAAAAAAAACAATGGCTATCCACTGCCTTAGCTCCCTGAGCTACTTCATGCCGTGCGGCGCGTAATCAATTGGTGCTCCAGAATCGGAATTCTCTGATACTGTTGATAGATAACAAGTATTTACTAAAGAATTTTATAGGACAATAAGGGAATTTATTGATAATCAATCTGGGGATTCCAGATTGTAGTGAAATTACAAGAGAAATGAAGAAAAAAACAATGGCTATCCACTGCCTTAGCTGCCTGAGCTACTTCTTGCCCAAGTCAGTCACTAAATTCCAGTTAATCCCCCACCCCCACCCCCACCCACGACGTCCTCCTTTCTTATAGGTGCTTACTTTCTCTCTCCTCCAACTACCTTGTGAATATTCCCCTCCCTCTCCCACTCTACTGATGCCAGGTGGCACTAATCCATGTGCACTCCATTTTCTCTCCTTCCAGTGGTCCCTTCTCTAGTGCCTCTCCATTTCCCTCTCTCAGAGACTATCAACTTCTGTCTTATTCCCTGTAGTTGCATTCTCATCAGAAAGAGAAAGAAAGAGAGAGAGAGAGTATCCGACTTGTTCTGTTGAGAAAAATCCAGATTTCTGTTCAAAATAGTCACTTCTATAGAACACATCCGGATAAAGAGTATTCAGAACAGACTTCTATTAGACAAACGAATTAAGATAAATGCTTTACTCATGGGCTTCTGGAGTCACAGTTTGAATTAATTATAACAAATCAGGCCAACAAATTCTTGGTCCAAATAGATCAATCTGGCAGCCAGGTACAAGGCCAATCGAATCAAGCCAAGCCGGCCGAAGCAACCGCCCACTGCCCAAGCCTGGTCCGGTCCGATCCGAGCTGGCCAAGTGGCACAGAACCTACTTGGATTAAATAAGACATCTTGTTTTTCCGCTCCAAACTAAGGTGGGATGGGGTTTTACTCATTTCCATTTCCAATTCTATTTTACACAATTAATTAAGTGGCTAATTTTGATCATTAATTTTTCATTCACCCAATTTTGATTTTGAGAAATTCCAGTTCCAAATGCTAATCCAAGCGTAGATTACGACTATCAATTCAATTTCTATTTCCTACAACACGGGCCTGGCCACAACCACATTTTTAAAACCAACTTCTAGCATATACTATCTCGTAACATAAGGTGAAAGAATATCCACAAATTACCTAATGCTGATCTTGATAACATCAGTATTGCTTCTTTGTGGTGGACTGATATAATTTGGTGAAAAATCCTGTTGACAAAGGAAAAGAAAGAAAGCGTTGTAGCTCCAGAGGAAATATAAACAAAAAAAAAATGTCTCCTTGTTTATTTTTTATTTATGTTTTTCATAGAAACCCAAAGTACAAGAAGATTATAAACCTGATTGCAGATTTGGAAAACAATGTCTGCCTTTTTTGTTGCACCATCTCTTAATACATTTCCGATGAGCAAACTGCATTGAACAAACACAACAATAAAGGAAATTCACAACTAAATACAATTTCGAGCTTCAGACAATCTCACTTGAAATGTTACCAATGAATATAAACCTTTCATTTCTCACTATAGCCCTGCTAAATGTGTTGTTACCAAGGAATATAAACTACCATCAGTTAATATAAAAATAGAGGTATGTTTGAAAATATAAAACTAAATATTGATTTTCCAATAAAATTAATTATAACTTCCTAAACAGTGTGAAAGTCAAAGTGTGACTATCTTTACGAGACCAAAGAAGTAATATTTTTTTCAAAAACAATATAAGTATTTCATCAATGATGGAAATAAATTTCTAAATATGAAACTAGACCCAAACAGTTCACTTGCTATTACAAAAGGCGGATGAAAATAAATTATGGTTACAGAAATTATTGGTCTCAATATTCTCCCCTTTTTTCAGTATGTTTGTTTGCTCATGGCCAAGAAAAAGCAGTTCACATGTACAACAAATGGTATGTTTCCCCCAAATGAAAAAAGTCTGAGTAAATAAAGAATACTACTACTGAAAAGTGTAGACAATTACAAGTATCAGAGGATTATATGTAGAATTCATTTCATTGATATTCTCATGCACAAAAGTAATAAAAATTATAATGACAGAAGGTAGCAATAAATGCACAACTGCCCAAAATTTAAAAACAATGATACCAGTAAATGAACACAAGAACTAGTAGTAAACAGGCTGTAATACCATGACCAAAATGGAGAAATAAAATTTAAAATAAAAACTTTTACATAAAAAAACAAAGAAGAGGAAGTCATGTTATGGGGAGGGATCCGAAAAGAACAATGTTTTAAAAGGCGCGAGACGAGTTTGAGGCATTTTTGTCGGACGAAGCAAGGCGTAACCCTCTAGGCGCACTGAAGCATAAGACTCGATTAAATAAAAAAATCCTAGAAATCTCAAAATGTTGATGAAATTATTAAAAGAGCAAATAAGCATAAGTTGTGTTACTAAAATATCATAGTATTGAGGATTATTTTATTTTTCTCTAATAAAAATCACAAAAAAATATAAATAATGTACTTCTTTAATAAATTAAATTGCATTTTCTACCAAAATTTAACAAAAATTTGATATTTAATCATCATTAGTTAATTTCAAATTATTAAATATCATTCAATAACTAACAACAGCAACAACATTACCCCAATGCCTCAACGGCTCCCGCAAAAAGCGGGGTAAGGGGGGATTGGATGTACGCAGTCTTACCCCTGTCTTAACACAAAGGGGCTGTTTTCGGATGATCCAAAATGAAAATTGCATCGAGAATTACATGGAATGACTAGTACTTCATGAGAAAAGGAAGTGCAGTCACTTTAGTGAGTCATTTTGTTTTATTCCATTGTAATCCAGAACCAAAGAATAAGGAGTCTTTGGCTCCATTGGATTCAATAACTAAAAATAGTTAAAAATCACAACCGTTGGAGATATATTATATTATTCTTTTTTTTTTAGTGGAGAGATGTATATATTATGATATGGAATGAGTGGAGATATATATATATATATATATATATATATATATATATATATATGGATTGGTTCAAACGGGAACTAGTCCTTAAAATAAGAACGTATGGCTAAATCACAACGGTTGATGGTTGAAATTTAACAGTTAGATATTAGTCTCTATTAATGTTTAGTTTCATAAATTAACAATATTAAGGGCATTAATTTAGTTTCCTAAATTGATATATTAAGGATTAATCTTGATCATACATTATTGTTCATCAACGGTTGTGATTTGGCCCTACGTTCCCATTTTAAAGATTGGTTCCCATTTGAACCAATCCATATATATATATATATATATATATATATATATATATATATATATATATAGGGGTGGGTTCTGGTGAGATTGATACTTAAGTTAAGAAATAAGAATGAATTTGGTACATAGATCTTGATTAATTTGATGGCCAAGATTTATTCTCACAAAAACGTATGCATGAAATGTAATATTCTAGTGCATCGATATTTTGATGCATATAAAGCAGAGTTCTTATGCATTGCAAGTTTGATGCATGAAATGTATATATTGCATGCATAAGCCAATCTGGACCGTACACCACACACAGATCAATGATTCAGATTTATTCTCAATTCACAACATAAAAACCATTATCATATGATCCTAAATCTATATATATATAATATATATATATATATACTAGTCGACTATATTAGCAGAAGCAAGTGGCGGTCAGTTATAATCTTCCTAGCCCTAATATTCCATCAAGTCTATTTATCACCGCATACCACTCTCAGATCTGTTCTACCGCGTCCCTCATCGTTTACCTCATTAGTTTTTTGTTGTTGCCTACCACAATCAGCCTCGTCTGCTCCATCTCTCGGATTCTCTTCTCACCTCACGGCCCAATACTGTCAACTCAAAGAAAAGCAATGTCTACACGCCTCTTGTGCTTCAAAATCTCAAACCCTACGCCTCGAGGCATACGCCTCTGTGATGCCTCAGTAGTGTAAGGAGTTAGCGTCAGTTGTAATTAAAAAAGAGGGCTTGATCCGGCCAAAAAATAGGAAAAGAAAGCAAATTCTCTAAAAACAGATACGAAACCACAAAGCATACTGAATACCTGTTAAAAACAAACAACCTCACCAAGACCTTCTTTATGAATCAGAATACTCTTACAAAATCTGAAACAATCACACAACAAAAAGAGCACCCAACAGATTGAAAAAAGAAATAGACCTCCGTGACCGCAAGAAAGAAGAAAGTCTGATTGATAAATCCCAAAACAGAAAGAAGCTAAAAAACATCAGTCGAGACTGAAAAACATAGGCAAATACCGGAGCTGCTGACTATATTTAAGAAAAATAATATACAGAAAAACAAGTAGACACCAATAAAGAACAACACGGAAATAAATCAACATAGACAAAATACAACAGTTCGATTAACAAACCTGGGGAAAAAGAAAAAACAGTAAATCCATAGAGTAGAAACCAATTGCCGCGAGGACTCTGAACAAATAAGGGAAAAAAGGAAAATGATGGAAAACAATATGAAGAAAATAATTAGGAATCTCACATCGAAAAACACAGCGAAAAGCGGTAGACGAACTCGTGGAGAAGAAAAGCAGACAGGTATGATAGACGGCAAGCGGAGGTAGGAAAATGAAAATCAATACACGCAGGAGCGAAGAACAAACATCAGAAAAAAACGCGTGGACCATGGAGGGACCATTTGATGAAGCAGGCATGTGAGAGGGGGAAGGGCGTCGATGGAGCAGGGAGGTGGAGGGCGGACGCCAACAGCAGAGCAGTGGGAGATAATGGGAGAAGAAAGAGAGAGCAGTCATGAGAAAGTCTAATGGAGCCCTAGCCGTCTTTGCCGGACCGGTCGGGACAGAGTGAGCCTTCTGCGCTGTATTAAGACACGATTTTCTTTCAATATAGCGTGTGTGTGTGTGTGTGTATATATGGGTAGCGCGACGTGCGACTCTTACTGTTTGTCTGTTTCCGTGGAAAATATTTATCCCTGGTGTTAAATACAAGAAATACAAAAATTGACCGAGTATACAAGTATAGTACTAATTTCAGCTTTGGTTTACTTATCAGTTTTAGGTAGGGGTGTTTAAAAATACCCGATCCGAACTACCCGGCCCAACTACCCGATGACCCGAACTAAATATTTTGGGTATTTTTAAAATTTTTAAATTTTTTCGGTACCCGACCAAAAAAAAGTCATATAATCGGGTAGGGTCATGGGCCGACTTGTTGCGTAAATTCGCACTAAAACCCGATTATTTTTAATAATTAGTTTTTTTTATAAATTTAATTATTTAATTTGCAATTATATGAAATTTTATCTTTCATCTAATATGAAATATATTTAATATGAGAATACATGTTAATGTATTTTCACTCATGGTATTTATTCTCACTAGTTTGGAAATTTATAAAATCTTTAAATAAAAAATAATATATTCTTTCATATATATAATTAAATATTGAATTAAGCATAATTATATAATAAAAAAATGATATATATAAAAATATTTAGTTAGTTTTGAAATTTACTTATTGTACGGAAAATATTTATAATGTATTTAGTACTCGGGGAATTAATTTATATAATAAATTTTAAAATAAATTTATATTAAAATTACAAATTATTTATAAAAATTTAAAATTAGTGGTATTAAATTTTGGGTGGTCCCTATGACCCGATTCAAAAAATAAGTACTGCTGCACCCGACTTTTCAGTCGGGTCACGGCCGAATTTTTCATTACTCAAAACCGGCACCATAAATTTGGGTGCAGAAAATCAGTACCGGTTATGAACACCCCTAGTTTTAGGTGATAAGTGAGCAGTGATTCTTATACTAATTACAAAAAGAAGCTTCAAGAAATAACTAGAAGTTCACGCGGAAGAATTAGATTACCAATCATCACACGTGAACGAAGAAAAGGAAATGAACATGGTATTTAGGCAACATAAAATACCATAGTCATTAGCAATGGATGAACCAGCAACATAAACCTTAATGTGTACATAAGAAGTTTTGGATAAGTGCGCCAACAAGTTGACACCGTAAAACCTCTTAAAATGAATATTCTATTAAGGAATAAACTCTATTTAGAAATAAAAATTTATGGTCCCAACTTGAGACTAGTTATAATTTGGAATAAACTCCATATTGTCATAATTCATATATTTTTAAATCCCAACATAAGGAAATACACCTCCATTTAGGAATAAATCATAATAATATATATATATATATATTTACAATAGATTTAAGTTGATCTAAAATATTTGTTCAAGGTTGATTGTGACAAAGATTTAATCTTTTGTGTTGTAACCATATCCTTCAATTTGTGTGTGCCCATTAGTTCGTCCAAATGACAACCTTCTTGTTGAACCCGAAACATTTCCAACTTGTCGAGTAATAATAAAGCTTATTCACATGAAATTTTTCAGATTTATGCTATCATCCTCCTGATTATTTTCCTCATTTTCTTGCCTAATTCCTTCAATAATTTCTTCATCGGCTAAAGTATAAACAATTTTCTTGCCTAATTTCTAAGTTTACAACATATTACATACGTGTATCTACTAATTATAATATGTATATATTATACATGCACTTTAAAATTTAAAAAATAATTCTTCTTAAAACTCTATTTAGGAATAACCTCCATTTAGGACTATTTGTTTATGTTCCCACGGATATGACTTTAGAGAGGTTTTACTGTACCAATAAAAAAAAAGATAAGTCATGTTAGGCATTAAACAAATAACTTTAGATAGAAATAAAATGATTGATAATTTTAGCATAGTTGGTAGGTTCCTTTTGTTAGGAATATGCCCTCGAATGCCACTCAGAGGATGAGAGAGTGAGAGCAATTGTATTGTAATTATGAATATTATATTTAATAAGGCAATTATTATTTCTATATTATTGTATATCACTAGCATTGTGATTTGGTATATAGAATAATAGTCCTTGCATTTGAGAGTGAACATTCTACTCCTTATGGAGATAAGGAGATAGGCACTAGAAGTGTTTAGAGCTCGAAGGCTTAACTAGTTCGCAAGTCGATAAAACTTAACAGGACATTAAGTTTTAATAAGACTTGTATAACTTATGCTAGGATGTGTGCACGTTTTGATAGCATAGTTATAAGTATATTGGTGGGACCAGTATACTCGAACATGACTCATACTCGATTCAGTCACACGGTATTCACTCTCGGAGAGTCGATGACGAATCGAAAGGTTGTGATAGTATACGTGGACCTTTGACTTGAGGGTTCAGTAGAAGATGTGTCTGTGACGTTTAGTTTGTCATTAGAGTAGTTAGACTCATTTGCTTAATTGCTGAGTCGACCTCGAAGTGCGGACTATACGGGCAGGTAGCAGTCTTTGTTGAACGCCAAGAAAGGATTCTATCTCCTATTAGTGAGCAGGCGAATGTCCTATCTGATTAATGGCAAATAAGATCATAAGTCTTTGGCCAAAGCATTACGATATAGTCGTATTAGATACACTATTAATCAGTCGGTCTTGATTTGCATTAACACATGTATAGAGTTTAGTCAACAGTAGGGTTTGACTTTACCGTGACCGAAGACTTGACCGACATCGATGAAGGGTCTATACGTATATAGTATTCACGACATAATGGTTACGGAATGATTCGTTCATTCGTTCTCGGTTGGGGTTTACGGTGCGGCCCGCTAGGCTGGCTAAGTCGTCCGCACTCATTAGTTCCTCCCAATGCCTACGAGACGAACCTACGAGTCGCGCAATAGGATCATTGATGGATAAATGTGAATTAATAATCTCTCTTATAATATTAGATATTAGATATCTAAGTTTGATTTATCGGATAAATCAAATAGCGGTCTTATGAATTGTAAGTAGGTTATTGGGTGATTACTTTAATTCATAAATTATATTTCTTAGAGAAATATATATTTGTGTTTGATATAATTAATTAACTGGATTAATTAATTAGTCCAAACACATTGGAAATAAAGCGGATTCGTTTGACGAACATCCGGTACACGAGGGATTCGTTTTGTGAACATCCATTACACGAGCCGAGTTAATTCGACCCGTCTTCTTAGAAATTTCCCTTAAGGCCGCCCCCCTCCCTCTCTTGTCTCTTTTATACTTATTTTATGTCACTAGGTGACATATGTGAGGTGTATTTGATACCCTCAATCATGTGTTAAAAGATGACTTTCATTTTTTTTATAAATAGAAGTCTTTAAAAAGGAGAAAGGACAACTTCTTCTAGGATGAACTCAAAATCGCGAATTAACATATTGCTAGCTTAACATAACCAATTAATTTGGTTATTAAATTAAAAATCGAAAGAAATCATGGATATAGTCGATTCACATTTCCGGATATCTATGGCATACGTTATTCTCGGATCTCATGCAAAGATGCTCCTCTGAAGCTGGAGTAAGGCAACTCCGGATCTTCTGATCTTGTGGCAACCGGTCGATGGGCCTATTATACTTGGTCTAACCTTCTGGTCTGTCTAGGAGCACTCTAAGTGTGAGATCTATTTTCAAGAGAGAGAGTAAGGTTGAAAACTTCATCTTGATCTTAGAGACAAGATATAAGAAGAATACATTGAGAGAGAAAATTCCTACAAGCTTCCCTAGCCGCATTCTTGAAGAAAGGAAGCTTGTCGATTTTTCCATCAAGTTCCGGCGTGTGAAGTAGAGGCATCTTGCTTTAGGTGCTTGGAACGAAGGGCTCTTCATCATCATCATCATCATACGAAGGTTTTTCAGAGACATCATAAGTATGGGACTTTGATTCCTTGATCTTCGTATTTTTCTTTTCGTATATACGTTACTTGATCGATCCTCTTAGGGATTCCGTTATTCTTCCGTTGCGTTTATTTTCTGTGGAATCCCAACAGTGGTATCGGAGAGAGGTCAAATATATCGTATATACGATCATCTTTGCATTTGGAATGTTATTTGATGATGTTTATGATTTAGAATCATAATAGATATAATCGAAGAAATTTAATCGTTCGTAGTAAGTCAAGTTTCGACTATTTTATGTGAATTATAAATCTGAAAAATTTGATTTTTGTTGATTTATAAGTTCTTCATGAAGTTAAGAAACTTTTTCGTTTTGGAAGCGAGTCAAAAATGAGTAAAGCGGGGTTAAACACGAATACCGCAGAAGACGCATCACGGCAGCAGCCTTCATCGGATCGCCGCTCGCCGGCCGAGAGTGACTCGGTAGGCTATTGTAGCTTCTCGGCCACCGCTGGGCGGTGGCCGAGAGTGACTCGGTCCGGCGATTCTCGGTTTTCGCCCGATTTTGAATCGGGCCGTGGGTGGGCCCGACATCTGGATTTTCCGACTCCATTTTTGTGTTTATATTTCGTTGTAATAATTTTTGAAATTTAAATTGGATTTAATTGGATTTAATAAAATATTTGGAATATCTTTTTATTAAGGAAAATTATTAGACGAGAATATTGTTTTGGCCGGATTACTTTGAACGGATTAAAATGACGATTATAAATATTAATTTGATTAATATTGTAGAAATTAAATAGATTAATTTTTATATTAATTGGATTACTATATTAATTGATTATTTAATTTCATTTACCGTTACATGTTGTATGGAATGCCTTATGTGATGGTGATATAGCTCGTGGACTTAGTTGTTGATTTGTTCAATTCGATATGGTTGTAAAGGCCATTTTGAGCCTATTTATTTTTATTAGAAAATATGTATTATAGGACGTATTGTTCAATGATGTAATTATTCATATGGCTATGACGAAGACCGAAGACGGCCGACTAGAAGACGAAGAATCAATACTGTTTTTTTTTTCCTTTCTTTATTTGGCTTGGCCCAATACTTAGGAAAAAGTCCATGAGCTATATGTTGGTAGTAACTAGGTTGCTATTTATTGTTTTTCATTTTGAATGATTGACAAACCACAAACCGCGCTTATAAACAGATTAATGTGCAAAGTGTAACATATAATCGCGTTAATACTCCCACTTACAAACACTAAGTTATAAAGGTTACGAGGTTTCCTACCCCGTCAAACTCATGGAAAATTGAAATCTAAACCGGAATATTATTCTTCCGAGTATGTCGGGGTAATATTTTTGGGGAAAGTTGATAAATTCCTAGAGTGCATTAGATGCCTTTGGTTGTGACAAATCAAACCCCTATAAACCGTATGGGTTGCCGGGTAAGATTCAATTGTCAGACTAATAGGAGTTGACGGTTTAAACTTAGATAGTTCAGCGAGCCATAGAAACCGAATGGGTTGAGGGCAAGTGAACTAGGGGTAAAAGAAGATCGAATCATCTATTAGATGGGTTGGTATTAGACACCACTTTATAAAGAATAATAGAATATAAACTGTATGGGTTGCCCTCTATTAAACTTTGTAAAGAAATCGATCACCACTATGAAGTCACCCAAGACTTAGGATTTAACATGGGAGTGTGTAAATGCCGATAAAATAGTGGGAGCCGAGTTATGAATAAAGAAAGTCCTTAAATTCTTTACTCGGATCATAATTAAACAATCACTAACGAATCTCATATTATTCTCTCATAGCTAACAAAACTCTCAATATGACAATGAACCCACTCGCTATACTACTTGAAAAGAACGTCCCGATCGGGTCCGAACTATGGATCGGCCGAACTTGAGGATTGTCCTAACTATGGAAATGCTGGGATACGTCTTGGAGGCGGACATCCCGGGCCGCTCCTGCAAGAACCCGAGCCAATCAGAAGATGTCGATGCCCATGAGAAATGGGTAAAAGACGACATAAGAGTGCGAGGGTACATGTTAGGCTCAATGACCAATGAGCTTCAACGTGCCCATGAAAAGATGACGTCTTCACGAGCCATCTTAGCGCACTGGCCGAGCTCTATGGAGAGCATAGCCGAACGGCTAGATATGAGATATCAAAGCAATTATTCGGCGCAGGATGAAGGAAGGAGAGAAGGTTGGGGACCATGTCCTCAAGATGATCTCGATGATTGAGAGATTGGAAGCTCTTGATTTTCGGATGCATGCATCTCTCCAACCGACCTTATCCTGCCACTTCCCGACTCATTTTCCCAATTTGTCATGAACTTCAACCGCAATGAGATTGCATGTAACTTAGTCTGGCTAATGAACAACCGACGACCGCCTGCCTCGATGAAGACAAAGGGAAAGGAAGCTGCACTTGTGATTTCTTCTAAGACTTGGAAGTCCAAGAATAAGAAGAGAAAGAACAAGAAGCAGTTAGGTCCGATAGCCAAGATCGACAAGGAAAGGGGCAAGGCCCCAATGGTTCAAAAGAGCAAAGGGGCCAAGAAAACGGATGTATGCCTCAACTGCGGTGAGCTAGGCCACTGGAAGAGGTATTGTCCAAAGCTTGACCGTAATGCGCCTTCAGGTACGGAACTACTAGTTTTAGAAACAAATTGTTGTGTAACTGTATATTCTACTTCTTGGATACTTGATTCCGGTGCGAGTTCTCACATTTGTACAATGAATCAGGATCTGGAACGAAGTAGGAAGCTGGATTCAGGGGAGGTGATGGTCACCGTCGGAAGTGGGCATAGTGTCGAGGCTTATGATATCGGATCCCTTATGTTGGATATAGAATCTGGTTTTATTCTCAGTTTAGAAGATGTACTTGTTTTGCCCAAGGGGCACAAGAATATTGTATCAATTCCGGTCATGGACCGAAAGGGATTTCACTTCTTTATTGGATATGGGTCCTGTCGTATTTATTTCAGAAATAAATTAGTTGGTACTGCTACATTATTAAATGGTTTATACCATTTAAATTTAAAGAATAAGACAAGTGTGAACACTATAACTAGGAAGCGTGGTAGGGATGAAACGAACCAAGCACTTAAGTGGCATCTTAGACTTGGTCATATCGGTCAGACCAAGGTTCATAAAATGGAGAAAGATGGGCTTACGGGTCCATTGGGATCGATCCCTATCCAACTTGTGAATCTTGCCTTCAAGGCAAAATGACTAAGTTACCCTTCGCAGGACTTTTGAAAGAGTCTGAAAAACTTATATTGATCCATACCGACGCCTCGTGGCCCTTTGAAGTAGCACGAGATGGCTTTGATTTCATTACATTCACCGATGACCATACTGTATGGATTCGTACTTAATGAAACATAAGTCAAGCTTTTGATAAATTCAAGGAATTTAAAGCCCTAGTTGAAAATCAAACAGTAACCGTGTTAAGACTCTTGGTCGACTGGGTGGTGAGTACATGAGTACCGAATTTGATGAGTTCTTAAAAGAACTAGGAATAGTGTCACAATTCACTCCTCCAGCCTACTCCACAATAAAATGGTGTATCGAAAGAAGGAACCGAACCTTGTTGGACATGGTTCGCTCCATGCTTAACTATACCGATCTACCGATTTATACGTGGGGTTACGCGCTCCTTATCTGTGCATATCTTGAGCAGATGTCCTTCCAAACCGTTCCTAAGACTCCCCATGAGATGTGGAGAAGTAGGAAACCAAGTCTTAATCACATTAGTATTTGGGGATGCCACGCTTATGTCAAGAAGACTAAAGTAGAGAAATTGGAAACTAGGTCTGTGAAAGGTCGTTTCATAGATATCCAGGGATTCCATGGGATATCTATTCTACATGCACGAAGATCATAGGATCATCGTTGCTATACAAGCACACTTCCTGGAAGATCAGTTTATTCAGGAAGGAGGGGCAGGTAGAAATATTTCTTTGGAAGAAATAAAAGAAACACCAAATGAGACACCTATGCAAGATATAAGAACCGAACCTTCTGAAATACAAATACAACCTCGCAAGTCTAGTAGAATTTATCAATTACCTGAGAGGTATGGCTATCTGCATCAAGAGGAACTGGGTGTCCATGAGATGACAGAAAGTAGTCAAGAGAATGGTCCTTCTACATACGACCAAGCGATGGTAGATGTTGACTCCACCAAGTGGCAAGAAGCTATGGAAGCTGAGATAGACTCAATGCATGCTAATCAGGTCTGGACTTTAGTAGATCGTCCTAAAGGCATAGTGCCTATTGGAAACAAATGGATCTATAAGAGAAAGACTGATGGAGATGGCAAGGTTGATACCTATAAGGCCAGGCTTGTGGCAAAGGGTTATTCCCAAAGAGAAGTAATCGATTACTTCGAGACCTTCTCGCCTGTAGCTATGATGAAGTCTATTCGCATGATGCTTGCTATAGCAGCCCACTTAGATTATGAAATATGGCAAATGGATGTGAAAACGGCATTCCTAAATGGATTCCTCGAGGAGGAGATTTATATGGAATGACCTAAGGGATTCATATCTCAAACCAATATTCATAAAGTATGCAAACTTCAATATGCCATTTATGGATCAAGCAAGCTTCACGGAGTTGGAATCTTCGTTTTAACGAGACAGTCAAAGAGTTTGATTTTGTCCAAAACGAAGAAGAGCCTGTATTTACAAGAAGGTTAGTGGGAGCAAAATGCGTTCTTAATACTATATGTAGATGACATTCTACTTATAGAAAACGACGTAGAATGCTCGGTTACGTGGAAAGCTTGGCTTTCTAAAGAGTTCTCAATGAAAGACTTGGGAGAAGCTACCTATATTCTGGGGTATTCGTCTCTACCGGATAGAGCGAAAAGAATGTTAGGTCTTTCTCAAGCCCTCTACATAGAAAAGATCTGGCGATTTAGGATGGAAGATTCTAAAAGAGGGTTTCTACCAAACCAACATGGTGCAAAACTAACCTTAGAGATGTGTCCTCAAAGAGAGGAAGATAAACATGAAATGAGCAAGGTACCTTATGCTTCGGAAGAAGGTAGCCTAATGTATGCAATGATTTGCACTATACCGACATTGCCTATGCCGTGAGCGTAGTAAGTCGGTTTCTACCAAATCCAGGCAGAACATCGACTTATGTAAAGAACATTCTTTAGTACCTAAGGAGGACTAAAGACTTGGTTCTTACATTCGGCGGTGGAGAACTAAGAGTGATGGGTTATACAGACTGCATTTTTGGGGGACATGGATGCTCGATGTCCACATCGGGGTATATCTTTACTCCGAATGGTGGGGCGATTTCTTGAAGAAGTGCCAAGCAAAGTTCGATTGCTATCTCTACATGTCAAGCCAATATCAGCAAACACGGAGGTCGCTAAAGAAGCTTTTGATAAAGAAGTTCACCGAGGAACTTCAAGTGGTTCCTAATGCAGAGAAGCCCGTGACACTGCTTTGTGACAACGACGAGTCATTGCACAGGATAAGGAGCCTAGGGCTCACCACAACACCAAACATATTGCAAGAAAATATCATTTTGTTAGAGAAATGGTTCGGGATGGGAATGTTACACTGCAGAGAGTAGACACGGCAAATAACGTTGCTGATCCGCTTACCAAGCCACTGTCTCAGAAGGTCTTAGAGAGACATCTGGAGAGTATGGGTATTAGATACCATAGTTTGTGGCATTGAGTGCAAGTGGGAGATTGTTAGGAATATGCCCTCGAATGCCACTCAGAGGATGAGAGAGTGAGAGCAATTGTATTGTAATTATGAATATTATATTTAATAAGGCAATTATTATTTTTATATTATTGTATATCACTAGCATTGTGATTTGATATATAGAATAATAGTCCTTGCATTTGAGAGTGAACATTCTACTCCTTATGGAGATAAGGAGATAGGCACTAGAAGTGTTTAGAGCTCGAATGCTTAACTAGTTCGCAAGTCGATAAAACTTAACAGGACATTAAGTTTTAATAAGACTTGTATAACTGATGCTAGGATGTGTGCACGTTTTGATTGCATAGTTATAAGTAAATTGGTGGGACCAGTATACTCGAACATGACTCATACTCGATTCAGTCACACGGTATTCACTCTCGGAGAGTCGATGACGAATCGAAAGGTTGTGATAGTATACGTGGACCTTTGACTTGAGGGTTCAGTAGAAGATGTGTCTGTGACGTTTAGTTTGTCATTAGAGTAGTTAGACTCATTTGCTTAATTGCTGAGTCGACCTCGAAGTGCGGACTATACAGCAGTAGCGATCTTCTTTGCCGAACGCCAAGAAAGGATTCTATCTCCCGTTAGTGAGCAGCGAATGTCCTATACGATTAATGGCAAATAAGATCATAAGTCTTTGGCCAAAGCATTACGATATAGTCGTATTAGATACACTATTAATCATCGGTCTTGATTTGCATTAACACATGTATAGAGTTTAGTCAACAGTAGGGTTTGACTTTACCGTGACCCGAAGACTTGACCGGGACATCGATGAAGGGTCTATACGTATATAGTATTCACGATATAATGGTTCCGGGAATGATTCGTTCATTCGTTCTCGCCGGGTTTACAAGGCGGCCCGCTAGCCGGGCTAAGTGCTGCCCGCACTCATTGGTTCCTCCCAATGCCGGCTGAGACGAACCTACGGAGTCGCGCAATAGGATCATTTATGGATAAATGTGAATTAATAATCTCTCTTATAATATTAGATATTAGATATCTAAGTTTGATTTATCGGATAAATCAAATAGCGGTCTTATGAATTGTAAGTAGGTTACTGGGTGATTACTTTAATTCATAAATTATATTTCTTAGAGAAATATATATTTGTGTTTGATATAATTAATTAATTGGATTAATTAATTAGTCCAAACACAGTGGAAATAAAACGGATTCGTTTGACGAACATCCGGTACACGAGGGATTCGTTTTGACGAACATCCAGTACACGAGCCGAGTTAATTCGACCCGTCTTCTTGGAAATTTCCCTTAAGGCCGCCCCCCTCCCTCTCTTGTTTCTTTTATACTTATTTTATATCACTAGGTGACATATGTGAGGTGTATTTGATACCCTCAATCATGTGTTAAAAGATGACTTTCATTTTTTTTATAAATAAAAGTCTTTAAAAAGGAGAGAGGACAAATTCTTGTAGGATGAACTCAAAATCACGAATTTGAGAGAGAGAGTAAGGTTGAAAACTTCATCTTGATCTTAGAGACAAGATATAAGAAGAATACATTGAGAGAGAAAATTCCTACAAGCTTCCCTAGCCGCATTCTTGAAGAAAGGAAGCTTGTCGATTTTTCCATCAAGTTCCGGCGTGTGAAGTAGAGGCATCTTGCTTTAGGTGCTTGGAACGAAGGGCTCTTCATCATCATCATCATCATACGAAGGTTTTTCAGAGACATCATAGGTATGGGACTTTGATTCCTTGATCTTCGTATTTTTCTTTTCGTATATACGTTACTTGATCGATCCTCTTAGGGATTCCGTTATTCTTCCGCTGCGTTTATTTTCTGTGGAATCCCAACACCTTTATCATATGGGTTAGGGAGGCAATGCTCAGGCTGGCCTAGTCTACCTTCATATTCATTGACCTCGTGTTGATTTGATCTTGAGGCCAAATATGGTGCGATAAGTAGTAGGAACGAGGCCTTAGAAAAGGAAAAAGACAGGAAAAAAAGAAAGAAACTTATCAGAGATCTGTAAATTGCGACGAAAGAAGACATGGAGGTGGCGGCTGTCTCGTGATGTGTAGTGTGGTGTGGGTGGGTATGAGAAAAAAATAGGTTATTAACATAAATAGTTAATGACCTAATTAACTTTATTTGTCTCTATTATTTTATAATAAGGTGCTACTAGCAGGTAGTAGGAACTTAAGATATAACTATCTAATCATACTTACTTATTAAATTGTATTTAATTTTAATATCTTAAAAAGTAGTAATAAACGATAAATTTTATATAAATTTTGGGAAAGATGTAATTTATTTTAGATAAGAATCCCTTTAATATTTTGATTTTATTATATCAGAGTAAAAGATGACAAAATTAAATTTATGACCTAACTGTATTTACTTAAATGTATTTAATATTTTGAAAGGCAACCAAAACCAATAAATTTTATGAGTCAACACTATGATATTTTAATAATTTAAAGTATCTTTTTTTACCTTTTTATTAATTCCTATTAATATTAATATTAATTTGTCAAACTGCCTCGTACCCACCTTTCGCCTTTTAAAACATTGAAGCCAACTCAAACAAATTGAGAACCAATTACTGTAAATAATCTTGTAAGTCAGGGCAAAAAGAATCCACAGTTCAGGAGGGTTGCTCTAAGTTCAAAAAAGACTGTCGGGGTATCTTACCTTCTTTGAGAGGATTTGACTGGTGGCTGCACCATTAAGAAGTAAATGGTTAAATCCCAATACTGAAATTGATAACAAGGTCAAAAAGAAGAACCTAAGAAGTTGATTATATTGCCGGAAAAAGCATAAATAGAAGAAGTCGGTTTTTGAGGTAACCTTGAATAGGGGTGGCAAAATATACCGAAATACCGAAATACCGAATTTACCATATTGAAAGATTACCGAAATTGCCGAATTTTCGGTATAGTATGGTGCCGTACCGAAAATTTTCGATACGATAACGGTATGAATTTTTTTTATTTTCGGTATATACCGAGATACCAAAAAAAATTCGGTATTCCAATATATATATATATATATATATCGGTATATCCATATTTTCGATATTTTTTTATTCGGTATTTCGATATATATCGGTATATCAAGATTTTTTCGATATTTTGGTAATTCGGTATTTCGATAAGTTCGGTATACATCGATACCGAAATAAAATTTGGTATACCGAATTTCGTTTCGGTATCAGTATGGACCGAAAGCCATACCGAAATTTCGGTATACCGGATTTTGGTATACCGAAACTTTCGGTACAGTATCGGTATGAATTTTGTTGTACCGAAACTTTCGGTTCGGTATGTATTTGCCTTTGCTTTCATATTCATATTTGATTATGAAATCACACTTCCCGGCAATGTTTTAAAAAATGCGAGGCGAGTTTGAGGCGTTTTGGTTGGACAAGGCGAGGCGTAAGCCTCGAAAGCGCATTGAAGCGTAAGCCTCAATTAAAAAAAATACATATAAATCTCACTAAAATATCATATTATCCACGGAATTTACTAGATAAGCAATAACAAACTCAAATCATCACATAAAACATCATTACATCAACATAGAAATCGATGGTCATCACACAAACATAACAAAATCACCACATAAAAAAAGTCAGCAAGAAATAACAAAATTACTACATAAATAAGATAATAATAATAATATTATTATTTTGCTAGTAAATCAAGTGAATCCGTATTCAGTGGTCTAAAATACGGATCATATCTAGTGGCATCTACATCATCATCATCATCATTGTCACTTTGAATCAAATCATTAGTAAATTGTAGATCTTCTTCTTCACCATAGTCCTCCTCATCTAACTCCTCATCAAATAATTGCAGTCCTTTTCCTTTTTCTGTGACATAAATATATGAGAAATGTTAATATTAATAAAAAATATCTAGTGGATTACTTTACGAATAGCAGTTGTCGACACTAACCTAAAGCCGCTATCTTTCTCTTTTGTCCACATACACGTCCACGACCGCGTCCACGAACGCGTCCACGTCCACGTCCACGCATAATCTGGGAGCCGCGACCACGCCCAAAATCACCATCTTCACTACCTTCATTACCATCCAAATCATCTCCAAATTCAACATCCACTGTATCATCAAGATTGACAGTCAACCCCGATAATCCACTAGCATCTGATGAATCTTCGTCAACAATCCATTCATCATCGGATGGCAAATGATCAAGAAGTAGTGGGTCGTCATCCTCCTTAAGTGACGCTTTCTTCAACCACCTTAACTTCAACCTTTTGTTGTACAATACATAAACTAACTTAATCAGCTTTATCGTAGACAAACGGTTCCTTTTCTTCGTATGTATCTGTTGGGATTCGGTGCCTAAAACGAAGGCCCAGCGGAAGCGGTAAAACGAAAATTAATTCGATCCGAATCCCTACGAGGATCGATCGAGCTACATATATACGAATATTGAATGAACAAAGAAGATACGAGAAACACATACCCTCGAAGTCCGTTGATTGAATGGTAATCTTCTCTCGAGCTATTCCCCAAGCTTTAGGCGATCTCCTTTCAATTCAATCCGCTCCAAGCTCTTGAATGATCCAACGCCGAAAGCACCGCGTCTCTACTTGCCACGCGCCGGAGAAACGACCGGAACGACGATCACCTTGCTATCCTCCAAGGATACAGCTAGAGCTAAGTGATGAAGCTTCCAATATGAGATTATCACACTCTAAGTGTATAACTCACAACTCTCAATTATACTCTTGAATTTTCTCTAAGAAAACCAAGAGTAAAGTGAAGAAGAAGAAGAAGACTACTTTGAGAAGAACTTTTCTCTCTCTTGAACTCTCTATGATTGATCCGTATGAATCCTATTAAATGAGAGAATGAAGTCTTCTTTTCTTATTCAAATTCCACTCACCTTAAAACAACTCATCAAATGAGAATCAACCCCACCATGTCATTATCACCCATTAATCAATGGGAACAAAAACAAAAGGGAATAAGGTGGAAAGTGGGGCGGCGGCTATGATGAAAAACGGATGAGTTCGGTTCGTTTCGACTCTGTGAGTCCAAACAGATAAACTCCGATTCCGTTCCGATGTATTTATATCGATTAATTAATCCAATTAATTTTATCATATCAAATACATTATGACATAATTAATTTCTCCAAGAAATAATTATATCCATGAATTAAATTTATCACCCAGTAATTTATTTAATTCATTAGGCCGTAAATTAATTTATCCAATAAATCAATTTAAACATCCAATGTCCCGAATTAGATATCCAATATCTAATATTCATAATGAGAGAATTAAGCTTGATTCATTCCGTCGTCAATCCTAATGCGCGACTCGGTAGGTCCGTCTCAGTTAGCAATGGGAGGAACCAAAGAGTAGTAGCACCACCTAGCCACTGGCGGCTACTGCTGTACCCCATCGAGAACGAATGATTGGGATCATTCAAGAACCATTCGTCGTGAATACCGGTATACGTATAAACCCTTCTTTCAAATGTCCCGATCAAGTTATAGGGTCACGGTCGATCAAACCCTATCTCAGACTTGACGTTATGCATGCGTTAATGCAAATCGAGATCATCGAGCTGTCGTGTATCTAATACAACTAGCTCCAATGCTTTGGCCAAAGACTTATGATCTCATCTGCCAATAACCGCATATGACATATAACCCGCTCACTAACGGGAGAAATAATTCTATCTTGGTATTCAGTAGGACCTGCTACTTGCCCGTCAAGATGCACGTCGAGGTTGACCCCCGCCTTCCGGTTTACAGGGTCGAACTACTCTAATGAAAATCTTGACGTCACAAGCACATCCCTACTAAATCCTCAAGTCGAAGGTTCACGAATACCTATCACAACCTTTCGATTCCGTCATTGCCTGTCCCGGAGTGAAATCCATGTGACGAATCGAGGGTGAGTCGGTTCAAGTATACTAATCTAATTAGCATACCTATAACGTATGCTCCCACTAACCATTAGCGTTCGACAGGCACTCTCCATGTCAAAGAACACGTCATACAAGTCTTCACATAAACTTAACGCCCAATCAAGTTTCATCGACTTGCGAACGATTAAGTATTTGAGCTATAACCTTTCCAGTGCCGACCCCCTTATCTAATAAGGAGTGGAACGTTTTGCTCTCAAATACACGGACTAGTTTCTATATGTTTATTTACGAGTTAGGAATGCCAGTAACTTCCAGTAAATAAAGAAACATTCATTTGCCTTATATAAATGGTTTACATAATTACAAGTACAATGCCCTCACTCAACAACCTCTGAGTGGTATTCGAGGGCATACTCCTAACAATCTCCCACTTGCAATCAATGCCACATATTATGGTATCTAATACCCATGTTCTCCAGATGACGCTCTAAGCTAATCTGAGAAAATGGCTTGGTCAGTGGATCAGCGACGTAGTCGGCTGACTCTACTCTATGCAGCACAATGTATCTCTTTTGCGAACAAATTCTCTTACGAGATGATACTCCCTCTCAATGTGATTGGTACTGTTGTGAAACCTCGGCCCCTAGGCCCGTGGTGTCACGTGAAGTTTACTGATAAGTGGTAATTTTACCACTTATTTCTAGGATTTTATACTAGGTTTTTATCTCGTTTCGTGATTAATGTGCTCGTATTTGGCTTATTTATGAATAGTCGAGCCGTATTATGCGTTTGGGTTGGTTTTAGTGTGTTTGCAGGTTTTTAGAGCCAAAAGGACCCAAAACGAGACAAAGGACCGAGAGTCGAGTCAAACGGACGAAGAAACGGATTTTTGCGCCAAACAGAAGACCCTATCGGCCAGCCTATCGGCCGATAGGGCCGTCCGAAAGAAGCTCCTGTCTATCGAGTGAAGAAAGCGACGAACCACCTATCGGCCAGCCTATCGGGCCGAAAGGCTTCCCAGCGGGCTCTCGTTTTTGGACGGATTTTGACTCTTTTGGATATTATTTATTTCCTAGATTAGGGCTAATCGGGATTTTAACCCCTTAGGCTATATAAACCTGTTTTTAGACCTAGTTTCAGAATCTTGGATCATATTCCATCAGCCTTTATCACTCTTTTATCATATTAAGCAGATTTTTACACTTTTTAGCAAGATTTATTCCTTTGTTTCAAGAACTTTTTGGAGGAGAATTATTATTGAAGACTCGGAGTTCATACGAACGGGTTGTAATCTCTCTTTTCATATTAATAATATGCATTCTCCATCTATTTCTTGTTTAATTTCAAGTATGTCTGGCTAATTCATTGATTGATTCTAGGGTTAGTAATTTTAATTGATGTTCACATGATGTTCTTTTGATTACCTTTTGACCTTTCATCCTAGGCTCGTGTTCAAGTTGTGTTAAATCTCATGCTAGATTAAAGGGCCCTTAATTGATGCATGTTGGCTAATTGATTTTGTCCTAAGGAGTAATTGATTAGTGGAAATACTTGACACACAATATGATTTTATCTTGAGACCTAGCGGAGAAAGATAAATCATAGATAAATAAGTTGGTGCTTTTTAAGTGATTTTAATTCTTTGAGCCTGGCGGGGAAAAGGGTTTTAATTAACTATCTTTCTAGGTTGCCTTGACAGGAATTCTAGATCGACCGAGTGATTATTTCTAGGATTGAATTAAATTTTGGGGAGAAGGAATCAAGTGAACGAATTGTGTGAACTCAATTAGATGATACTACCCTAGGATCAATTACCTTTCGACTTGTGATTTTATCTTGCTAATTTGCTTTATTTGCTTAATTTAGATATTTCATCTTTTATTTAATTTTTGTTCTTCGATTTTTAAAATTAGATAATTAGAATCAAAACAATTTTTCGGATTCCTAAATAGCAGTCAAATTTTGAGTAGAGTTAATTCCTTTATTTTCGACACAATCAATTCCCTTGGGTTCGACACCTTGGAAATACTCCGAGGTTTTACAAATTTTAAAATTGATCGGATTTGAAAACCATACTACGCGAATCCAAGCGATCAATTTTTGGCGCCGTTGCCGGGGATTTGATAGAAAATTTAAGGGAATAATTCGAAAAAGAAGAGATTGTTACTTTAGGTAGTTTACTTTTATTATTAATATTCGATCTCGTTTCCTCACATCTTGTTTTCTTTTCCTTGTAGGCGGTGCATGATCACGAGATCCCAAGGAAAGAACTTATTTCCTTTGGATCCGGAAATCGAGAGGTCTTTGAGGAAGAAGAAGCAAGAAGCGAGAACCGAGACTCTTTCTATACCTTTCGTTGATACCATGGCCGGCATTGTTGACCAACCACGAGAACTCGCTCGTCCCGAGAAGATCCCTTTGAATGCCCGCTTTCGACCTAAGCTGGACGATTATCAAGAAGGAGGTTGGGGAAAGATTGATGCCAACAACTTGAGCTTAAGCCGTCCCTCATTGCTACGGTGAAGTCTCAAACATACGGAG
Organism: Orobanche coerulescens; assembly: GCA_033398695.1. Lineage (NCBI taxonomy): Eukaryota > Viridiplantae > Streptophyta > Magnoliopsida > Lamiales > Orobanchaceae > Orobanche > Orobanche coerulescens. The sequence continues at coordinate 74,553,119 of CM065816.1, read as the reverse complement.
GGGAGTTAATGAAGATCCAAACGCTCACCTTGAGTCGTTTTGGACATATGTGCCACTATCAAGCAAAACGGAGTGCCTCGGATGTCATTAATCACCCCCTATACCGATTTTATTTAGAAGACGATTAGCAAGAATTGTACAATAGCCAAGATCTGAAGGAAATTTGTACATGGATAGAGATGACCCGATTGTTCTTAGCGCAGTTCTATCCTCCTCGAAGGTGCAAAAACAAATCAACGATATCTTGCAATTCGAGCAATATGAGGATGAATATTTATACGAGGCATGGATCCGATTCAAGAAGCTACTTCGCAAATGCCTGACATGGAATTGACAAAGAGGAGATCTATATTCGGTTTTATCGGGGTTTGACGAGGAAGGCTAGAAGAGAGTTGGACTACTCATCGAAAGGGGATTTCTAGCTAACGATTATGAAGAGGCCAAAATCTCATTGAGTTAGCGGTAAACAATGATTATGAGGAGGTGACCGATAGGAAGATGACGAGAAGAAAGGTTCCATCCGGTGACGAGGACGCCTACGGTGATTTAAAGGCAAAATTTGAAAAACAACAAAAAGAGCTCGAGATGCTAAGAAAGAATACTTTGGGAGTCAATTCGGTTTTGAAGAGTTAAACGAGCCGATTGCGGTTAAGGAGGATGTGAACTACATGCAAGGAGGAAACTTCGGCAAGGGGAAATTGGGGAACTCTTATCCGAACAATCGAAACCACCCTAATTTCTCCTATGCCAATCCGAACAATGCTCTCCACCACCACCGGATTTAACGTGAAAAATGGGGTTATTCAAGAGCCGATTGCTAAGACACCTATGGAAGAGATCTTGGAACGGTTGGAGGCGAGCCAAAAGATTTTATTTATAAAGTAGACAAGAGGTTCGGAGCTCTCGAGCATAGTGTGACATCTATTGGAAACTCGGTGATAGCCTTGACAAAGCAGATGTCGATGGTGGAGACCCAAATGAGTCAAATGGCGAACGCCTGCCGGATTTCATAAGCGGGGCATTTTCCGAGCGACACGAGACCAACCCGAAGACGCAACAATGCAACGCAATCGAGCTTCGGAGTGGGACAAGGTACAGTAATCATGGGGCTGGAGTTAAGGAATCTGGAAACGAGGATGTATTAGAAACGGGAGCCGAGAACGAGAAAGAAGATGGAATACAGCAGAACCTATCGGCCAGCCTATCGGCCGATAGGCCTGGCCGATACCCATACAGCATGCCGGCAGTGAAGCCTATCGACCCACATATCGGCCGAAAGGTCCCTGGAGATGCGAATGTGAAGAATTTTGAGGAAAAAGCTCCATTTCCACAGCGTTTGGCCAAGTCGAGATATGATGAAAAGCTCCAACAATTTATCGACATGTTTCAAAAGGTGAATATCAACATTCCACTTCTAGACGCTTTGAGAGACATGCCAGGCTACGTGAAATTCTTGAAAGACGCTGTGGCAAGCAAGAGGAAATTGAGGAAGTTTGAAACAATAAATATGACAGAGGAGTGTAGCGCTATCATTCAAAACAAGCTTCCGCTCAAGCAGAAGGATCCGGGACGTTTTACTTTGACATGCATGATTGGCGACCAAACGTTCCGTAATGGGTTGTGTGATCTCGGGGCAAGCATCAATCTTATGCCTCTATCCATCTTTAAGAGGTTGAAGATTGGGGAGATGAAGCCGACTACCATTTCTCTACTCATGGCGGACCGGTCGATCACTTATCCGAGGGGAATTGTGGAGGATGTGCTCGTTAGAGTCCAACACTTGGTCTTCCCGGCCGATTTCGTAGTTCTTGATATGCCCGAGGATGAGAATCAACCATTGATCTTTGGGAGACCGTTTCTAGCAACGGGGAGAGCACTTATAGACGTTCAGGAGGGTGATCTTACTTTCCGGGTTAACGATCAAAATCTGAAAATTTCCATCTATGACGCGATGAAGAAGCCCGACGATGCGCCCGAGGAATGTTTTGAAATTGAGTCTATTATGCCGCCCCCGACCGACTTGTTGGAGCATTGTATTTCACACTCCATTTACTCACATTCTGAGGTTGATGAAATTTCCGAGGATTTGCCGAAGTATGTTCGAATGTTGGAGGCGAACGAGTCTCGACCTAATGAGAGGAGCGTGTGCTATCTTGATATCAACAAACCCGTTCAAGGGGGAGTTGTCACTGAAGATCCGGGATGAATGAGGTATCGTCTAGCTAAAGACGTTAAACGTAGCACTTGTTGGGAGGTAACCCAACGTATGTATGTATATTAGTTCGTTTTATTCATTTATTTTCGTTTTTTCGTTTGCGTGATTTTTGTAGTTTCTAATTTCGTAGTAGCTTTGTTAGTTTTTGTTAAGTTCTAATCCATGCATGCCGAGTTTTGAATACCTGCAGGTCTTTCATCGCCATATCCAAGCAAAAACGGGACCAAGTATGTGAAGTAGAACGAGCTGGAAAAAAAATTTTTTGGGACAGAAAATCCTATCGGGCGAGCCTATCGGCCGATAGGCCCGGCCGATAGGCTGAGAAAAATAAATTTTTTTTTTGATTACAAGCAGTGGTCGATAGGGTCTTCCTATCGACCGAAACCCCACCCGATATGAACATGGTAAGAGACAGAAGCTCCTATCGACCAAGCCTATCGGCCGATAGGAACATACCCGGCCCAGTATCCACTTCGACCCGGTTGATTTAATACCCTTTTAAACACTTCACACCCGATTTTCTCACACACTTGCACTCTCTCGGCCGATAGAACATAAGAGAAAGGGGCGAATTTTTTTCTACTTTTCTTCCTTCAAACTCGATCAAGGTACGTAGTTTCGACTCTTAATCTTCTTGTTTTTCAATTCTATACATGTTTTGAAGTACTTTGACGGATTCTTTTTGGAGTTTTGATGTAAATCGAATTGGGGATCCACTTTTTGGGGCTTTTGCTAAACTTTGATGTTCTTTGAATTTTATGCCCGATTGTTGATAGAATCTTGAGGGAATCATGTTATCTATGCTTAATTGTTCATGGGTACTTCGAATTGGGGGATTAATTGATGAAATTGAACGAATTTTGAAAAAACCCCCAAATTGGAAGAACCCTAATTTTGAAATTGTTGAAATTGGGGTAAATTTGTTGAATTAAATTGTTAATTGGGATTGATGTGAGTTGAATTGTTGATGAATTAGATTGGAATGGAGAGAATTTGCCCTAATATGATCGTAGTGTGTTGTTTTGTTATTCTGGGTTGTGATTTTGATACTTTGAATATGAAAAGGGGGAGACTAAGTTTGGGGGAGGTTGAGTGATTTATTGTTCGTAGTATATGGGATTATTGGATTATCTCGATGTTCGTAGAGTGTTTGTATTATGAGTGTTTATTGGATTTTAATTGGATGGTTGTTTTGTAGGAACGTTGAAATGGGAAAGCAAAGCAAGAAGTCGAATCCGAGTACGGCCGGAAAATCTAAGGCAACCACAGAAAAAGAAAAGGCTCCGATGAAGGTAGTGCCGGCTATTCCGATCCATTGCACTCGACCGAAGAAGTTCAAGTGAGATTGACCGGGCGAGTCTAAAAGAAGGTGGTCGCACCTTATCGGCATGTCACACAAGCATTGCCGATTTACGCATGAGGAGACGGCCGGGGTATGGGTGTTTACGATGATATTGTGCTACTAGCGAGGCGGTGCGGGTTTGAGCAAATCTTTGGGCGAACTACCTCGCTTACCACGTGCTCACTGTGGAGTTTCTGTCCACACTTGAGGTTTTTAGGGAGAACGGGACTCCGACGTCTATTCGCTTCAATCTCGACAACATAGAAAGGGAGCTCTCGGCCGATGAAGTTAATGCCATTATCAACGGGGCCGAGGACGGATCATTCCAGCAGGGCGATCATGCCAAAGAAAACTTAGAGCTGTGGTCCAAGATGATTTCCGACAGGGAGGAGACGCTTCTTATTTATAATCCGACATATGCCAAAGCCTCCTCGATCAGAACCCGGTTCTCGTTATGTCCACCGCTGTTCACATCGACGATTTTGAGCCGTACCGACTCGGGGACGTGCTTGTCCACCGATCTTCATCTTTTATGGTAGGCCTTGAACGGTACGGAAGCACGCCGGATGTTTTCTCGATTGAGCATATGGAGAAACAAGCCGGTGGCCGGGAAGCGGAGGATTGGTATTGGGGCGTTCGTGACCCCTGTGCGGAGCATCTCGGGAGTGCGCATTAGCGGAGAGCCGGTGTCCCGAGACATCTATTTGGATAAACCGACACTACGGAGGCGGGAGATGCTTGCCTTCACCGAGGGGTTCGACCGGAAATTGCAGTCGGAACAAAACCGTATCCCTCTTCCGACTCCCTCTCCGACCTTGACTTCGGTGATGGGCGACGCGCCCGATGTATATGCGAGGTGGAGTATGAGCTCCGCGGCTCATGTGGCACTTATCCGGCCGTTAGATGCGCCTCGTAAGAGGCAACGCGGGAGGTGACCATTGATGAGCCGTTCTTAGAGGGAGCCGAGGAGGAGATGGATGATATACCCGAGGGGGTAGCCGTGTGAGATTCCCACCGGTGGAGGTACTAGTTTTCGGATGAGAGCTCAGATTTTGATGCTTTTGAGACGAGATTTTTTGAGAGAGAGAGAGATGCACGACGAGTATGCAAGCGCAAGACAACTATCACTTGGCGAGTATGCGTTCTTTGATGCCGAGTTTGGTTCTTTGGGAACTCGGTTGGGCGAGTTGAGACTCGGGTGGGTCTTGTTGCCACTCGGGTCAATGAGTTGTACGAGCTCGTGGAGAGACGCGCCGAGGAGGACGAGTGTGGCGACTAGAGGAGATTGCTTGGAGGGAGCAAGAGAGGAAGAGACAGGAAGATAGGTGGGCACAGGAGGACCACTACCACCGAATGCTACATGAGATGTACCACTTTGCTCCTTTCCCCGATTCACATGCCCGCTATGATCCGAGCTCGCCGACAAACCCGCCATTTCCGCCACAGTGATCAGGTACTCCATTAACAAAGCCACTCCTTTCTCTTTTCAAACTTATTCCTCCTTTGGGATGCGAAATAAGTTTGGGGGGGGGGAAGAAGTGCGGCTTTGTTAATTTCTTTACGTGTGAGTACCGTGTTTGCCTTGTATCTTTATTTGCTTGTGTTGGTGCCCGTTGTGTTTATTTGTGCTTATCATTTTGGTGTTGCATGGTTTTGGCTTTTGGTTGCTTAGTTTTTAGATTTTTTTATTCATTTTCGTTCGGTGTGTTTGCTAGTTTCTTTTTTTTTTAATTTTTTGGTCGTAGTAGTTTTTTTTAGATTTCGTGTTTGCGTTTATTTGCTTTTCGTTGTTTGTTTTTAGATAGCCTTGCTTGTCTTAGTTTTTCTTTATTAGTGAATTTTTCGTGCTTCTAATTGTGTGATACCGATGTTACGACACTGTTTTTCTCTCTGAAGAAACGGTCGAGTTTTAGTCGAGTTGTAGTCAGTTATTTCTGTTTTGCATAGTATTTATTTAGGTCCAAAATTTTTCGTGATTGTAGAGGTCTTGGCAGATAAGAGACGATGCATACTTGTTTTAAAATCACCGTCAATACGTTTGGTTACATCTTCCGGATAGTGAGTCGTACTGTTTCGTCAGTCGTGTTGGCACTTAGATTGAGTTTAGTGTCGGTCAGTTTCTCCCAAAAGTTGAGATAATGTTGTTCTATGAAGGGAAGTCTAGTAACCGGGGGCATTCGCGTGACCCGTTGTTTACCCTCGCGTAAAGCAGCGACTCACGATTAGACTAGTGATTTAGATATTTCACATGTGCCAATGATAGGGAACTTAGTAACAGGGGTATTCGCGTGACCATTGTTTACTCTCGCGTAAACGGCGACCTTGATTCGGACATGCGGGAATTATATATTCGAGTTGTTTCTCCGTGTAGACGGGAACTTAGTAACTAGAAGCATCCATGTGCCCCATGAGTGTCTTTTACGTCAAACGGTTTCCTAATACATGAGAATGGAAGTTCCACCCTAGGATTACCCCGATGAAACATCCCGAGATCCTAACCTAGTGGTCAACTCGAATTAAATTCGTGAACATATATATAAGGGAATCTTGGCCGAGGTTTATTTGTTATGAAACTCGTGAAAAATGTGCCACTCGGCGTAACAGGGACGAACTAGCTTGTTTATTTTAGCCTTTCATATTGACGTCGATTTGACTCACGTTTTGTTAATCTTTGGTGGATTTTCTTCATGAGCGAATGATTAGGGTGAACTTGACTACTTTGTGGAATCATTATTCGAGTGCGGCTCGCTTACGACACTCGGATTATTTAGAGAGAATTACAGGGTAGTATTGATTAGGTTGAACACTATGAGTTGCACGATGATTCACGATTTTCTTTTTCTTTTCTTTTTGTTGTTCGGGACGAACAAGGCTTAAGTTTGGGGGGGTTTGATAAGTGGTAATTTTACCACTTATTTCTAGGATTTTATACTAGGTTTTTATCTCGTTTCGTGATTAATGTGCTCGTATTTGGCTTATTTATGATTAGTCGAGCCGTATTACGCGTTTGGGTTGGGTGTGGTGTGTTTGCTGGTTTTAGAGCCAAAAGGACCCAAAAGCGAGACAAAGGACCGAGAGTCGAGTCAAACGGACGAAGAAACGGATTTTTGCGCCAAACAGAAGACCCTATCGGCCAGCCTATCGGCCGATAGGGCCGTCCGAAAGAAGCTCCTGTCTATCGAGTGAAGAAAGCGACGAACCACCTATCGGCCAGCCTATCGGCCGATAGGCCAGGCCGAAAGGCTTCCCAGCGGGCTCTCGTTTTTGGACGGATTTTGACTCTTTTGGATATTATTTATTTCCTAGATTAGGGCTAATCGGGATTTTAACCCCTTAGGCTATATAAACCTGTTTTTAGACCTAGTTTCAGAATCTTGGATCATATTCCATCAGCCTTTATCACTCTTTTATCATATTAAGCAGATTTTTACACTTTTTAGCAAGATTTATTCCTTTGTTTCAAGAACTTTTTGGAGGAGAATTATTATTGAAGACTCGGAGTTCATACGAACGGGTTGTAATCTCTCTTTTCATATTAATAATATGCATTCTCCATCTATTTCTTGTTTAATTTCAAGTATGTCTGGCTAATTCATTGATTGATTCTAGGGTTAGTAATTTTAATTGATGTTCACATGATGTTCTTTTGATTACCTTTTGACCTTTCATCCTAGGCTCGTGTTCAAGTTGTGTTAAATCTCATGCTAGATTAAAGGGCCCTTAATTGATGCATGTTGGCTAATTGATTTTGTCCGGAAGGAGTAATTGATTAGTGGAAATACTTGACACACAATATGATTTTATCTTGAGACCTAGCGGAGAAAGATAAATCATAGATAAATAAGTTGGTGCTTTTTAAGTGATTTTAATTCTTTGAGCCCTGACGGGGAAAAGGGTTTTAATTAACTATCTTTCTAGGTTGCCTTGACAGGAATTCTAGATCGACCGAGTGATTATTTCTAGGATTGAATTAAATTTTGGGGAGAAGGAATCAAGTGAACGAATTGTGTGAACTCAATTAGATGATACTACCCTAGGATCAATTACCTTTCGACTTGTGATTTTATCTTGCTAATTTGCTTTATTTGCTTAATTTAGATATTTCATCTTTTATTTAATTTTTGTTCTTCGATTTTTAAAATGAGATAATTAGAATCAAAACAATTTTTCGGATTCCTAAATAGCAGTCAAATTTTGAGTAGAGTTAATTCCTTTATTTTCGACACAATCAATTCCCTTGGGTTCGACACCTTGGAAATACTCCGAGGTTTTACAAATTTTAAAATTGATCGGATTTGAAAACCATACTACGCGAATCCAAGCGATCATTTACCCAGTAACTTTTTAATCCAGAACCCTTCCTTAGAAGCCTCTGAGGCTGCTATATACTCATCCTAACAGGTGGAACCAGCAGTCGCGCTATCCTTGGCACTATGTCAAGATACTGCTCCTCCATTAAGAGTAAATAAATAGCCAGAAATAGACATTTAGTCGTCTTTCTGTCCTTGGAAGTCCGAATCAGTGAATCCCACAACATTCAGTTTTCCACCGCCATGCATAAGAACCATATCTCGAGCGCTTATCAAGTACTTGAGAACGTTCTTTACGACAGTCCAATGTTCCCTTCCTGGGTTTGCCTGAAACCTACTTACCACGCTCCCAGCATGCGCAATGTCAGGTCTCGTACACAATATAGCATACATAAGGCTACCCGCGGACGAAGCATATGGTATATTACTCATTTCCTTTCATTGTTCCTCACCTTGAGGACACATCTTCGAGGAGAGTTTTATCCCATGTCGCATCGGAAGGAACCCTCTTTTAGAATAATCCATCTTAAATCGTTTTAAGACTTTATCTATATAGAGGGCTTGGGAAAAACTTATCATTCTCTTCGATCTATCCCAGTAGAGTCGAATCTCAAGAATATAGGTTTCTTCTCCCAAGTCTTTCATGGAGAAATTACTCGAAAGCCAAGCTTTCACAGAACTGAGCATTCCCACATCATTTCCTATTAGTAGAATGTTATCTACACATAGTACTATGAATGTGATCTTGCTCCCACTAACCCTCTTGTATACACAAGGTTCCTCTTCTTTTGCACGAAGTCAGACTCTCAGACTGTTTCGTCAAAACGAAGATCCCAACTACGTGAAGACTGCTACAGTCCATATCACGAAGTCTACATCCACCATACTAGGTTATAGGTCGTTGGGTTGGTCTCTTGGCTATCACTTGGGAACTCATGGAGACCCAGTTCCTCTAAGTGCACTAGCCCATACCTCTCAGGTAAATGAGACACCCTACTATACATACGAGATGGTTGTACTTGTGTTACAGAAGGTTCGGTTCCAGTTTCTTGCACAGGTGTCTCCCGAGGAGTTTCATTGTATTCTTCCAAAGAAATATTTCTACTTGCTCCGCCTTCCTGAATGAACTCTTCTTCCAGGAAGTGTGCTTGTAAAGCAACAACGATCTTTCGATCTTCGGGCATGTAGAATAGATATCCCATCGTCCCAGATGGGAATCCAATGAAACGTCCCCTCACGGACTTCGCTTCCATTTTTGTCCCCTCCCACATCTTATGTGGAGTTTTTAGGAAACGATTTGGAAGGACATCTATTCAAGATATAAGCGGCGATCAGAGTGTATAACCCCACGGGTAAATCGGTAAGTCGGTATAGCCCGGATGGAACGAACCGTGTTCAACAAGGTCCATTCCTTCTTTCCGAGACCATTTAAGCGAGGAGTACTGGAGGTGTTAGATGTGATACTATTCCATGTTCTTCAAGGAACTCGTCAAACTCCGTACTCATATACTTGCCACCTCGGTCAATAGAAGTACTTAGATATGATTTCCGGTTTGTTTCTTGACTAGGGCCTTAAATTCCTAGAATTTCTCAAAGGCCTCGGATTTATGTTTCATCAAGTATACATAACCATACCTAGTATGATTTTACGTAAGCGTAATGAAATCGAATCCATCACGTCTCGCTTCCAAAACACTACGTACATCGGTATGGATTAATCCTAGTTTATCGGCTCTTTCATAAGTCCCTATGAAGGGGAACTCAGTCATTTTGCCTTAAAGGCAAGATTCACAAGTAGGAAAGGGATCCGATCCCAATGGACCCATAAGTCCATCCTTTTGTAAACCTTGGTCTGACCAACATGACCAAGTCTAAGATGCCATTTCAAAACTTGATTAGTTTCATCCTTACCGCGTTTCCTAGTCTTAGTATTCACAACGACTTTGTTACTTAGGTTAAGATGATACAGTCCATTTGACAATGTAGCAGCGCCCACAAGTTTATTTCTAAAATAAATTTGCAGGAACCATTACCAATGAAAAATGAAAAGCCTTTTTCGATCCATGACCGGAAAAGTTAAATGTTATTATTCCCCTTGGGCAAAACAAGTACATCATCTAAAATTAAAACAAAGCCGGATTCTAAATCCATAAGAAGTGATCCTATGTCAGTTGCCTTGACACTATGCCCGCTTCCGACAGTAATTATCACTTCCCAGCTCCAAGCTTCCTACTTTGTTCCAGATCCTGATTCACGGTACAAATATGAGAACTAGCACCAGAATCCAGTATCCAGGAAGTAGAAAATACAGTAGGAGAACAATTTGTTTCCAAAACTAAAAGTTATGTACCTGAAGTGCCATGAAGAATCGGACAGTCTCTAGCCCAGTGGCCCAGCTCACCGCACTTGAGACAAGTATCTTTCTTATTCTTGCCTTTTGGAACCATCGGGGCCTTGCCCCTTCCTTTAAGGTCCTTAGCTTGTGGTCCAGTCCGCTTCTTGGTCTTTTTTTTTTTTTTATTCTTAGACTTCCGAAGTCCAGAAGAAATCACAAGTGCAGACTCCTTCATCCGCGGGGTCTTCATCTGAGACTGAGCGGTCACCAGTTTGTTCATTAGCCCAGCTAAGTTACATGCAATCTCATTGCAGTTGAAGTTCATAACAAGCGTGAGAAGGAATCGGGAGAAGCTGTAGGATAAGGTCGGTTTGGAGAGAAGTATCCATTTTAAAATCAAGAGCCTCCAATCTCTCGATCATGGATATCATTTTGAGGACGTGTTCCCCAACTTTCTCACCTTCCTTCATCCTTGCACCGAACAGTTGCTTGGATATCTCATATCTAGCGATTCTGTTGTGCTCACCATAAAGCTCGGTTAAGTGAGATAGAATCGCCTAGCGAAGTCATTTTCTCATGAGCTCTCTGAAGCTCATTAGACATGGAAGCCATCATATAAGCACGGACTTTCACGTCATCCTTAACCCACTTTTCGTGGTTTTCAATCTCTTCTGGTTGGCTCGAGTCCGCATAGGAGGCGCCGGAATGTCCGTCTCCAAGACGTATCCAGTGCCTCTATACGAGGACAATCATCAGATTGCGGAGCCAATCCACAAAGTTAGGTCCCATTAAGGTGTTCTTTTCGAGTAGAATTGCGAGTGGATTCATTGTCATATTGAGATTTATGCATTAAGTATAGCAGTTAATTAGTGACTCATTCAATTATGTTACAGTATAGAATTTAAGGTCTTTTCTATTCTTGTTACCCAACTCCCACTATTTTTATCGGAATAACACACTCCCATGTGATATCCTAAGTATCGTCGCTCTACTTCATAGTGGTGATCGAGTTCTTTATAAATCTTAATAGAGGGCAACCAAACAGGTTTCTAGTCTATTAATTTTCATAAAGTGGTGTCCAACACCAACCCATCTAATGGATGATTCGATCTTCTTTTTCCCCTTGTTCACTCCCCTCAACCTATACGATTTCTATGGTTCGTGAACAAGTTAAGTTTATACCATCGACGCAAATCAGTTTCACAATTGAATCTTATCCGGCAACCTATCAGGTTTCTAGGGATAAAATTTGCTCCAACCGAAGGCATCCAATGCGCTTCTGGTAATTTATCCATCCTCCCCGAACGACTACCCCGATAACTCAGAAGCATAGCACATCCGGTTTGGATTTCAATTTCCCGAAAACTCGATGGAGGGAAGGAAAACCTTGAAACCTTATAAACTTAATTATTTATTGTGGGAGAATTTTCTCGATTAACATTACACTTTGCATATTAATCGTTTAAGCGCGTTTGTGGCATTCATACAATATGAAACAACCATTCACAACCTAGTTGCTACCAACATGTGGTTCATGGACCGTTCCTAGAAAACAAAAACTCCGTAATCTAATTACAAGTCTTCGTCTTGAATCTTCGTCTTCTCGAAATGGATCTTCCTCCGGTCTTCGTCATTACATATAAATTTTACATCGAAAATTGCATCCTAGATACAAACATTTCTAGTAAAATAAATAGGCTCAAAACGGCCTTTACAACCCAATCGAATAAAACGAACGATTCAAAACTAAGTCCACGAACCACATCCCCATTCAAAAAACATTCATCCAATAAATACTATATAAATGGAAAGCGTAGAGATACATTGATCCAATCAACAATACAAACCGATCCAATCGATTCACACAATCGGTAATTTGATAACGTTCAAAATAATTTGGTCGACTATAAATATTCCAATTAATTAAATTTCCCTTATAAAATGAAATACCATAAATCATTTTAATCATATTAAATCCAATTTAATATGCGGGAGATTAATTTTTAAGAATACACGGAAAAATCGAGCCGGGGTGAAAAGCAGGCCGGCATGGCCGAGTCACCTCGGCGGCTACCGGCGATCACGCACAGCTTGGCGAGTCACGCTCGGAAGAAGCGGCCAGACACGACAAGAGTCGAGGACACGGTCGGGTCGCTGGCGATGACTTGGTAGGCTGCCGGTTTCGACCGTGTCACCAGGGACACGGTCGAGTCACTCTCGGCAGTTACCCCTTTTGTCCAAAAAATCGTCGACGGACGATTCGGGGCTAGATTTTCGACCGGATATCGATATCAATATTTTCCGACTTTCATATCTTCAATATAAATCATATTTCCCGAAATTTAAGATTTATATTTAGACATAAACTTACGAAAAATACAATTATTATGAACGAAAAACATATACCACGATTATGACTAAAATGATTTCAAATCATTCACCATCTAATCGAGCATTCCAAATGCCAATATCGTATATACGATCGCTAGACCTATGCTCCAATACCCTTTGTTTGGATTCGGTGCCTAAAACGAAGGCCAATGAGGCGGTAAAGCGAAAATTAATTCGATCCGAATCCCTACGAGGATCGATCGAGCTACATATATACGAATATTGAATGAACAAAGAAGATACGAGAAACACATACCCTCGAAGTCCGTTGATTGAATGGTAATCTTCTCTCGAGCTATTCCCCAAGCTTTAGGCGATCTCCTTTCAATTCAATCCGCTCCAAGCTCTTGAATGATCCAACGCCGAAAGCACCGCGTCTCTACTTGCCACGCGCCGGAGAAACGACTGGAACGACGATCACCTTGCTATCCTCCAAGGATACGGCTAGATCTAAGTGATGAAGCTTCCAATATGAGATTATCACACTCTAAGTGTATAACTCATAACTCTCAATTATACTCTTGAATTTTCTCTAAGAAAACCAAGAGGAAAGTGAAGAAGAAGAAGACTACTTTGAGATGAACTTTTCTCTCTCTTGAACTCTCTATGATTGATCTGTATGAATCCTATTAAATGAGAGAATGAAGTCTTCTTTTCTTATTCAAATTCCACTCACCTTAAAACAACTCATCAAATGAGAATCAACCCCACCATGTCATTATCACCCATTAATCAATGAGAACAAAAACAAAAGGGAATAAGGTGGAAAGTGGGGGCGGCGGCTATGATGAAAAAACGGATGAGTTCGGTTCGTTTCGGACTCCTGTGAGTCCAAACAGATAAACTTCGATTCCGTTCCGATGTATTTATATCGATTAATTAATCCAATTAATTTTATCATATCAAATACATTATGACATAATTAATTTCTCCAAGAAATAATTATATACATGAATTAAATTTATCACCCAGTAATTTATTTAATTCATTAGGCCGTAAATTAATTTATCCAATAAATCAATTTAAACATCCAATGTCCCGAATTAGATATCCAATATCTAATATTCATAATGAGAGAATTAAGCTTGATTCATTCCGTCGTCAATCCTAATGCGCGACTCGGTAGGTCCGTCTCAGTTAGCAATGGGAGGAACCAAAGATTAGTAGCACCTCTAGCCACTGGCGGCTACACTGTACCCCATCGAGAACGAATGATTGGGATCATTCAAGAACCATTGTCGTGAATACCAGTATACGTATAAACCCTTCTTTCAAATGTCCCGATCAAGTTATAGGGTCACGGTCAGTCAAACCCTATCTGTACTTGACGCTATGCATGCATTAATGCAAATCGAGATCATCGAGATGTCGTGTATCTAATACAACTAGCTCTAATGCTTTGGCCAAAGACTTATGATCTCATCTGCCAATAACCGCATAGGACATATAACCCGCTCACTAACGGGAGAAAGAATTCTATCTTGGTATTCAGTAGGACCTGCTACTTGCCCGTCAAGATGCACGTCGAGGTTGACCCCGCCTTAGGTTTACGGGTCGAACTACTCTAATGAAAATCTTGACGTCACAAGCACATCCCTACTAAATCCTCAAGTCGAAGGTTCACGAATACCTATCACAACCTTTCGATTCCGTCATTGGTGTCCGGAGTGAAATCCATGTGACGAATCGAGGGTGAGTCGGTTCGAGTATACTAATCCAATTAGCATACCTATAACGTGTGCTCCCACTAACCATTAGCGTTCGGCGAGGCACTCTCCATGTCAAAGAACACGTCATACAAGTCTTCACATAAACTTAACGCCCAATCAAGTTTCATCGACTTGCGAGCGATTAAGTATTTGAGCTATAACCTTTCCAAAGGCCGACCCCCTTATCTAATAAGGAGTGGAGCGTTTTGCTCTCAAATACACGGACTAGTTTCTATATGTTTATTTACGAGTTAGGAATGCGGTAACTTCCATAAATAAAGAAACATTCATTTGCCTTATATAAATGGTTTACATAATTACAAGTACAATGCCCTCACTCAACAACCTCGAGTGGCATTCGAGGGCATACTCCTAACGGTATCTACATTTATATTTACAAAAACTAGTCATTGTTATCTAATTATAAAATAATTTTATACACCTAGACTAGTAAATTAATTTAAAATCTAAGTAAGATATCAACATATACGATTAAAGGTACTCGATTCACGTTCACAAGTGACGATGAACTTGTGAGACTCAAAATTCTAACCGCAAAGCCTTGAAGTTACGGTGTTTCGTCTCCATATTGAAGCCACCAATCAACTAAGAAATTTAGGAAAGTAAACAATAATCGGACAAAGAGAGTGGTGACATTTAATAAAGTAAAGAAGCGCAAGATTAAGAGAAGTACAGGATGCATTTTTACATGCTCTTTTGTCGCTTGAAGCGAATAATCCTTTTCTACGCGAAAAGCATCCATTTGAAGATCAATTTTTCTTGAACTCGTGGAGTGCGGATAAAGTTTTATCATACAAGTTAAAAGGCCAACCTTTACTTAGGATGTGTCGAAAAGTCGTCATCATACTGATAGTAGGGATTAAGAAAGTACGCAGCCGCATCTAAGTGTCGATGCATCTGAAAGTCCCACTTGGCATCAATGATACTCCAAATCTCTTTGTAAGCTCCTTCTCTACCTCCTAAGTTTTTGGCTATTTCCTCTTTTGCCTTATCCATGGCACCATATAAAAATCCCATCCCGGGCATTTTTTCTGAATCGGCCATTCTCAATACACCAACCAGAGGCTTCGTCGACTTGATTGCATATGTCAAGCTCCCCCAGAAGTTTTTGTCCCTCAAAATGGTGTCCTTCACTTTTTTCCCTTCTTAATTTTTAGCCCAACTAGACCTACCCCATTCTGGAGAGGTGAACATTCGCTCTAAAGATCCCCTTGAAATAGACATACTTTCCAATGTTAAATAAGCCGTAGCAAATCTCGTGGCCGCGGGGCGAACAAGCTCTCAATTAGCATATTTTCGCATTAATGCCAATACCCATCCGTGATTATATATAAAATGAGACGCCTAAAAATATTTGAAAAATAGTTAAAACTCAAAGTAAACAAGATTATTCTAACGATCATAGGTGAACAGTAATATAATATGAAATTATACTTTCTTTGATTTTGTCAACGCATTTTTATGTTGCGGCAAGTCTCCGATTTTCTCAAGCATCAAATCTATGCAGTGGGCGGCACATGGTGTCCACCACAGACGTGGCCTCTTCGCCATTAGTAAGTCTCTTGCTGCCTTCTAATTTGATGCATTATCTGTCACCACTTGAATTACAATATCCTCTCCAACCTCCATCACAACCTCATCAAGAAGTTAACACAACATTTTCGCATCTTTAACTGCATGAGATGCATCGACGGATTTCAAGAAAACACTGCCATGTGGGTTGTTAACAATAAAATTTATTAATTGTCTCCCTCTTATATCCTTCCACCCATCTGATAAAATCAATACCCCTGTTTGAGACCACATTTCTTTGACTTCATCGACAATAGCTTGTGTGGTCTTTACCTTTTCGTCCAGTATCCACGTGCTAAGTTCATAAGCTGTAGGTGGTTAAAAACCACGACCAAAATTCCTAAGGGAACTACACATATTAATAAACGATGGACTACTCACGACGTTAAAAGGAATGTCATTTTCAAAAAAACATCTACCGATGTCCAACTTCACTTGTTTAATAGCTTCCTTCTCATTTCCCGATTTTGCGTTACGTGCGTAACCATCACTATCACCATCCAAATCCACAACAAACCTATCCATTGGACCCCTGACTCCCCGTGTAACACTACCAGTACTTGAAGTTCCTAAAGATGGTTTCTGAGATTGATAGTAGGGGCCATGATCAATTATTTCTTCTCTATTTCTCTATTTATCCATCTTAGTTTTTTCAAACTTTTGTAAATACTCTATAATTTCTTTTTTCACTTCATCCGACACTTTAACGCACGGGGCTACATCTTTATGATTGCCCGCAAGGTGATTTTTCATTCTAATTAGCCCCCCTTTAATTGGTTTTTGACAAAAGTCGCAAGTTACATCCTTGTACGATTTCCCATCCACACTTCAGTACAATACTTCCAAGCAGGATCCTTTCGAGCAACCATAAAGCACAAATCACTACGATTAAAAACAGCATTCAAAACAATATTCAATAAATATTGTGATAACTAAGAAAAAGATAGAACAAAAAAAAATTGACAAACTAGACTATCTACACCAAAAAATTGAAACACTAAAAACAATAGTGAGACAATCTGGTTCTGGTTTAGCGGCAAAAAAAAACTAAAAAGAAAAAAATCAGTCAAACACTAGTTTTGCGGGAAAAAAAAACTGAAAATAAAAAATGAGTCAAAAACTAGTTTTAGCTTACTGTCGCCGCTTCGGAACTATTGTGTGCGGTCGAAAATTCTCTGCATGGTCGGAAATTCGCCGCTATCTCTGCTGATATTCCCTGAGTAGCGGGCGGTTTTTCTTTTCGGCGCTGAAGGTTAGGTTAGGTTAGCCAGGTGAGGTTTCTTTTGGTGGGTGAGAGTTATTAAAGGTTAGCCCGTAAAAAAAAAAAGAAAAAGGCCGCGCCTCTTGCGCCTCAAACGCACGCTTCGAAGCGTGCGTTTCTTCCGCCGCCTCGATCGACTGAGGCGATCGCCTCAAATTTAGTCTGAATTACACCGCCCCGAGGCGTTTTTGCCGCGCCTCGCCTTGAGGAGCGCCTCGAGGCGTATGCCTCTCGCGTTTTTTAAAACATTGCTTCCCGGTGATTATAAGCTCATTTTTTAACACAATCAATTGTTCACTCCAAGAAACTGCAAGATACATAAATTGTCATATGTAGAAACACATTAAACCACATGAGGCCGTAGTTAAACATACAAGAAATGAGAAGGTCATCAACACAAGATCATGCGTCTCAGTGATTAGAAGCTCATATTTATCACAACTAATTACTTTTATAGAGTTTTGTACATAGTATTAAAAATCATTTCCTTTTATCATAATACAAGTAAAACTTTCTAAATATTTATATTAGGAACATAAATAGATACACAAAATATAAGTATAAAATAAATTAAGAAATGAACAAAGAAGACAGACACAAGTTTAGGCAAAGTGGTTCGGAGCAAAAATAAGAACATTGAACCACAAGTTTATATTTCAACACCTCAACTGCCCCATAACCATCTTTAAGTTTATGTAATCTATTATTCGTACAATTAGACTGCATCACTACCTTGATAGGTTAAACCGAACATCTTCAGCAATATCCTCGGGTCGTTGGAAAATCCCGCAAGCTTGAACAGTCGTGCTATCGGGTTTACCATGGGTTGCGACACGCTTAGATCCTGGAGACTTTTGAGCTCCCTCTGCTGCCATAGATGATTTATGGTCATGGATGCTCCACAAGACCATGGACCAATCCTTGCCTGTCACAAATTTATCCTTATTATCAACATGATGAGATAGGAAAATCTTACAGGATAAAAAGGACTAAAGGAGACAAGCAGAAAGACAAGCTTTAGGATGAGGTAGAAAAACTGAAAATGTAGTGAAGCTAAGGACCTAGTAAGATTATTAACAGCAGTAGACAAGAGAGACAGATTAAGGTTACCTTACACTTAGAAAATCTACCTATAACCATAACCCAGTAAAGCAACAAATGCCACCAATACTTCGCAAAATATACATTCAGACGATACCAAGGACCAAAATACAAGTAATTTATGCTAATAACTAAGATTTTATTAGGAAAATCAATATAGTTACATTAAAGGTCAGACTTATTGAGCAAGAAAAATAATCCAGAATAATCCAGCAAATGGGTTGGATCAAAGACTTGGAAACCTACTTCAGAAAAAACCTAGCCTCACCTGCCAACTACCACGCCATATCTTGAATATGGCTGGAGTTGACAACTTAGATAACTGAATATTGTACGACCTCATATCTGTGTAACAATGAACAACAACCAATAACATGTATAAGTAGGAAAAAGACACACACAAGAGCACATAATTCACATAAACAAATACACATGGATGAATAGAAACAACAAACACATAATTTCGATTATAACCTGTAATTCCCATAGAAGGCGAGAAGTATCCGCTAAGAAAAGATGAAAATTAAATCTTAATTATTTATATGGAAAATAAACCGGAAAATACAATAAAAATTTCAATTGTAATCCACCAACAAGAACCTGAAAACCGAGAAATACGGTTGATGCAACTATAAACAAAAAAGGAACCCAATGAGAAGAAGAAACCCTCAATATGTAACAAAAACTCATACCTAAATCCAACAAAAAACTGCAGCCATGTCAGCATAGTATGCATAGACATCACAATAAACCCAACAAACTCCGTACATATTACCGGAGAGAATAAACCATAAATATACATTTAGTAAAAAACAGGCAAATTGCATAGGAGAGCCAAATTTAATACTTACTCCGAGAAGATCGAAGGGTTGTAAACGAACCGAGCCGAGCCGAGCTTTGACCTAAACGAGCCGAGCTCAATTTTTTTTCCTGACGAGCCGAGCCGAGCTTTGTTATCGCACAAAAAACGTGTTCGAGCTCGAGCTCGTTAATAAAATGAGTCGAACTCGAGCTGTTCGCGAACAACTCGAGCCGAGTCGAGCTCGAGCCGAGCTAGAGCTGTTCGCGAATAATTATATATTTTTAAATTATTTAAATAATATATTTGAATTATTTAAAATAAATATTTTAAAATAATCATTAAATATTTTATATTTTTTTAAATATATATAAAAATTAATATTTTAA
Organism: Orobanche coerulescens; assembly: GCA_033398695.1. NCBI lineage: Eukaryota > Viridiplantae > Streptophyta > Magnoliopsida > Lamiales > Orobanchaceae > Orobanche > Orobanche coerulescens. The sequence continues at coordinate 74,533,674 of CM065816.1, read as the reverse complement.
TATCTGAAAATTATTTAAAAAATTATTAATCTCTAATATAATATATAAATATTATTAAAATAAATTTAAAAATATATTTATTAACCGAAGCGAGGCAAGGCAGGCAGAGCTCGAGGCAGAGCTCGAGCCGATCTCGAGCCGAGCTCGAGCCGCACATGCCCAAGCTCGGCTCGAGCTCGTTTACTCAACGCAAAGATTTTTGTGTTCGAGCTCGAGCTCGAGTTCTTAACGAGGCGAGCCAGAGCCCTTAACGAGCCGAGCTTTGTTCGCGAACAGCTCTGTTCGTTTACAACCCTAAGTGTTAGTAACAGAAACAAAGCAGAATCAGAAATAAAGCAAATTCGACCACAACACAAGTGACCCAAAAAAACACCTATTCACATGAGAAAGTAATTTAGTCAGATTTGTATGGAAAACCGACCGGAAAATAACATAAAAGTTTCAATTCTAATCCAACAATGAAAACCTGACAGCTGGCCGATACAGATCTGAGCACAGCGGAACCTACCCCAAAAACACCTGTTGGTAGGAAAAAAGTAATTTAGTCAAGGGGAACACCTCAACAAAATTCTCCAAATTCAAACCATTGGCGCCGAAGACGCAAAGGCAGACAAACGAAGCCGAAAATAAAAACGAAGAGGGAAAATTGAAAACAAGGACGTGGAAGATAAAGAACTGGGGAGATGAAGAAGGCAGTCTGGAGCCCGACTATCTACGGCAGGAATGAAGTATAGAAGTAAAGAGAAAGCACCGTGGAGAAAACAACGGAGGAAAAAAGAGTGGGTTAATCACTATGAGAAATCGATTTCGACCATCGCCGACATACACACTTATTTTCAAAACTCTCCGCCAGAACCGAGAACTCTTCTAAATTAATGAAATTTTTTTAAATATTAAAAAATATTATTAATTTAAAAAGGTATTATAATAAAATACAATTTTTATTACGGGAGATAACCCCTACTGATGATAACCCCTACTATAATAGCCCCTACTGATGATAACCCCTACTATATATATATAACCCTACTATATAGTAGGGGTTATGATCAGTACGGGTTGTATGCATTAACATGATGTACATTATGTATTATTAAGAGTACAAAAGGTGGTTCTCGCAGTTCTCGCACTTAACAGTTTCTGAATATATATATATATATATATATATTCCACTGTATTAGAGAGATAGTAGGGATGGGTTTAAAGAAAAAGGTCTGTGTTTTGTTGCCCTGGGGGGTTAAAAAAAACGTGCGATATAATATAACAAACAAGATTAAGGGGGCCTATTCCCTTACAAAGCCGATAATTTCTGGGGGGGCAAGTCCCAAATAAAGCCACAAAACGAAAAAACGATAATTTTGTGGTGTCAAGACCCACACAAATCTGTAACTAGCTATGAGCCATTTACTTGTTTTTTCCGAGATTTTTCTTCCTTTTGCCTTTTCTTGCTTACAATCGTTTGAAATTCAATATCCATATCATGGTCTTGAACCTTTCCTCTCTGAACTGCAGATTTATCGGGTTCCACCATTATGGTTTCCACCCGTTCCTCAGCCTGCTTAGGCTTCTCGGTATTGATCTTCACTTTTCTTAACTTTTTTCATTGGGGGTACTAAAATAGGCTCCGAATCGGAGTCAACGCAATCACCCCCCGAGTAAAAATTCTTCTCAACAAAGCCGTTAGGCATGAAATAAGAGTCATTACAAACTTCGGAATCATCATCAAATCGATCATAAGATTGAAGGATATCATCTCTAATTTTTGCAACATCCAGTGGCTTGTTCGTTGGATTATTCCGTCCTGGAGTAAAAGTAATAATTCCTTTCGAATCTAAAGAAAGCGAGTCATCGAATCAAAGTCGCCGGGTGTCGGCAAAATTGGTTTAGGGGGGCTGACCTGGTGAACGAACTCGGCACTAATGGGTTGCTGCGTAACCTGGTCCATGGTCTGATGGGCGGAAGTATTCTCAGAAGAGGCCTGGACTGGACGGGATACCAACGTATTCGGAGGGCGAACCTCGCCAAGGGCGGCTTCAAACAAGCAGATAAAACATGCCCAAGATGTTTGCAGTTATCACAAAATTTAGGAACATTTTCATACTCCACCGCTTGAATTAAAAATTTTCCATCTAGAATAATTTCCACTTCTTTAAGATGTTTTTTAGATAGATCAATTTCAATGCAAACCCGAGGCGTACTAGCGCGAGATAAAGCAGTAGTGACATCAATGCGTAATGGTTTGCCTAAGACGGATGCAATGGTTAAAAGACTTCTCTTATCAAACAAATGTACTGGAAGGTAAGGAAATTGTACCCAAATTGGAGCAAAAGGGGCTTCTTCTTGGGGCACAAAATGTGGAGTCCATTTAAATACTCGCATCGGGTAACCGGCCATAAACCACACTTGGCGACACCATAAGCGAGTGTAATCTTCCTCGCAAGATAACCGAATAAGGACATGTTTATGTTCAAGAAGTGAGATAGAAAAATCACCTTTGAGATCAAGGTTCCCTAAAATCATCTCAGCGTTCTCATGGTAGGAAACTCATGGGGGAATTTTCCGACCAACGAGAATTCAAAAGGAGCTACGAGTTCCTCAATTTCTTTGGCCGAAAATGAAACATGTTTGTGGCCATCAGATTCAACAATTTGTCCAAAAACATTGCTGGAACAATCATCATAAAAACTCCTCTTAAAATTAGAATTAGAGCCGGCAGAGAACTTGTTTGAGTTCGACGCATGATTCGGACGGAAGGGGCTGAAAACTGGAGCCTTGAAATTTTTAACAATGTCGGCATAGGAGCGTGGTGGGTTGATACGAGGGACTTCAAGTCTGGATGACCCACCGTGAAAGGTAGGAACGACTGCCTTGACCACAGAGTCCCTCTCGGACCTTTTATCAAACACCTTGCGATCAGTTATTTGCGGGGAGTGTGAAAGAGAATAAGGCAATGTCTTCACTTCCGAATCAAAGACATCATCAGACAAAGATCTCGGTTCCCCACTACGTGAGGATTCACAAACAACGGGGATATGAATTTGAGTTTACGAATTTCCGGCCGCAATAATACAGCTCGGCTATGGGCGGGGTGACTTTGCGTCTAAGAACAAATCCAAGGTGTGGAAGGTAACACCCGTTCCTTTGCCTTCCCTTTTTTGTTCCCCATGGCGGGGATGGAGATTGCCACCGGCGGATTTGAGGATCGGGGCTCGAGAAGAGCAGGAGGGAAATTCCGGATGCGGGAGCTTGGAGAGAAAAAGCGGAGAGATGTTACGGGAGTGAGGATATACCCACCGCACAAGGCGGCGGTGCAGGTTGTGAAACTTCCATCGATTTAGTTGAGTGGAGGATGCCGACGGCTCAAATGGAGAAGGAGACTCCAGCGGGTGAAGCTTTTCCTAGAGAGAAGGCCCCACATCCCTATTCATCATAGGTAAATTGCTGGTTGAATATTTTTTTTGGGGGGGGGGGGGGGGAGGGGGGGTTATAGTGGCGGAAGATACAAATGGGTATTGAGATAAGCCCTGATTCGTGGTATATGAAGGATTCTACACAAATATCTGATATCCGATCCGAAAATCCGAATATTCGGATATTCGAAATTCAGATATTTGCTTTTCTAGATTCAGATATTGGATATGCTTTTTCCAAATTTTTGGATACTCGGATATCCGAAATATCCGAAAAATATATAATTCATATTTTATATTTTAAATAATATGAAGGTATACATCTTGTTTGGCAAATAATATGAATATATTTACTTCTATTGGTTTGAATTGGTATTGTGATATTATTAATTTAAGATAACTTGTTGATTGAGTTTATATTTAATTAGTTGTAAAAAAATTAAGCAGTAAAAATATATTTCGGATATTTTTTTTGGATACGGATATCGGATATCAAAATTTACTATCCGAATTTTCGGATATCCGGTTTTGAACACCCCTAGGTGTAGGTCACAAGTCGTCAGGAATAAGTCTAAAGAGAGGGTGAATAGACTTATTGAAACTCTTTTTCTGAAGTCATGTGAGTTTCTCAACTGTTAGGTACAAATGACTTAGAGTCGTCTGCAGATAAGTATGCGGAAGTCAGCTTATGACGATAACAGATAACTAAATGCTTTCTGCAGATAATTAATCAATGGAACAGTTTAGTATGTACGCATCAGGTAGATATGATGTTTAATGTAGTAAAACACGCAGACACTTATAGTGGTCTCAGAGGTGGGGTAATCCTCTGCTAATCCACTTCTCTCCAAACCAATTGGGGATAAATTCACTATAACTGTCAACCAATGATAAATGTTACAATGAATTTTCTTAGTTACAACTTCCAACCAATGGAAACCCGTGGCCGTTGCAACTCCTTGATTGCCTAGCACCTCCTGATTGAAAACCCGTGGATGCCTCACACAACTTCTCAAGTTGTCTATCACCTTCCAATCAAGAACCCGTGGATGCCTTATCAGTCACGAAATTTCTGAAAACCTCATTCACAGAAGTACCCCGCACTCAAACTTTAAAGACAAGAGTTTTTGTCTTCTCCAACTAAAGAGCTTCTTCGAATATGATTGCTTAAGCTTTGCTCTTCACGATGTTATAGATTTCCTTTAGCTTTGATTTCTTTGATTGCTTGAGAATATTGTTCGCATCGTACTTTGCTCAGCTTATATCTTTGGATATATAGTACGATCCTTGAGCTTCCTTCATAGCCGTTGCACTACTGTAACAAATCCGTCTGTTGGAGAGTGGACTTCTTTGTTTATCTTATCAATCCATTGCAAAGCTTGATTCCCTTTTCAATTCCGACCTTTTGAAAGACTTTCTTGTCGAAGCGCCGTTGTTCTTGATTATAATATGTATGAAGTCTTCAGAACGCGTATCTTGATGAATATTAAATTCTTTGATTTCTGAGAATCTCTCTAGTTTGTCTCCTACGCCTTGCATGTGACTTTACGTGATTGTTGACTTTTCAACGCTTGCTGACGTGGACTTAGTATCTTGGTGAGCCCGAGAACACATGCGAGTAACTTGGTCAAAACTGCCTGTAGTGCAGGATGTAAAGTTCTCTGATGTTCTCTGCTCTGAGCTTCTCTGCTCTGAACTTTTCTGATCTAACCTTCTCTGAGATGATCTTCTCTGATCTGACTTGAAGTTATCTGACTTGAAGTTCTCTGAGATAAAGTCTTCTGATCTTTTCTTATCTGAACTCTTTGAAAATAAAGTTCTCTGGTCTGTACTTAGTCGATTTTACAACTGATTACTAAGCCTAAAACTTAAGGCCTATAGAAGATACTCATTTGGTTCTTCTTTATATTTTGCCAAGTATTTTTAAACATACATTTGAATAATGAATGAATTAATACAAGGATGACATCATCAAAATCTAATAGGTATTCCTAACAAATTTCCCTTATTTTGATGATGGCAAAACTAAAGCATGCAAATATAAATAAGTCTGCACAAATAAGGTGCATGACACACATCAAACTCAATCTTTCTTTGAGACAACTAGTGGTTGTCATTCAAACGACTGTTATAGAAATTTTATTGATGATTACAATACAGAGCATTTTGAATGATCAAAATACAAGTAAATTGCAATAGATTTACAGGTAAGTTCCAAACTAAATTACAATCCTAATCTATCAGTGTCCCTCTTCCTCTACCTCTAGCAACCTTCAGATCGGATGAAGGGATAGATCTTATAGGCTTTGCACCAATTGGCTTCTTGGAAACTGGAGCTAGTCCATATTTCCTTGACTACCAATGATGCAAACTCTTGTTCCTTATGTGAAGTGAAGTTGTTCTCCAGACACAGTTTCTTGATCTCCTTCTGAAGAGCCAGCTCATCCAGTTCATTATTCATTAGAGTGTGGGCTTCTTCAGGTGTGAAGTTGGGGATCATAGGATAGGAATCAAATTTCTTGGCTTGTTGTTTCAGAGCGACCTAGAGCTTTGGCCATGTTGAGGACATAAAGTTTATGAATGACTGCTGATGGGAGCAATCTTTCTCCTGGAGCAATTCCCAGAGGTAGTATTTTTCTATGAACTGACTCTTTGCTCCTCCCCACATATGGTCCATCTCAGCAGGCAAAAATTCCTCAACAAACCATAGCTCCTTTCCCTCCCATGCAAATCTTTGCTCAGGATCCTGCCTGGTCCTTCTCTTTTTGGATGCATGTGGATCTTCAGATGGTGCATCCATCTCCTTTACACTTCAGTTGAGAAGTCCCAACTTGGATGAGAGGTAATTCTCTGCTCTTGCCTATCTCTTCTCCCTTGTCTTCCCTTTCTTCCCTCTCTTCCCCCTGTCTGAACTCATGAGCTTTGATGTGCTCTTTACGTTTTCCTTCCCCCTTTTTTCCAGCATCAACAATAGATGCCAGTTGCTCTTCCACCCTTGTCATAAAATCAGACATGCCAAGAGGCATTCTGGAATTCTTAGGTGTTGGAGAAGGGTCCTTCTTATTGAGTAGAGCATCCATCTTCATATTGAAAGAGTGGAGATCTGGCTTCACCTCAGTTGCGAATAACTTGCCAACTGTCTCCTCGACAAGTCTTATGATTAGCTCGGTCAACTCAGGTGATATTGAAATTGCAGGTACTGCCTGAGGTGAGTGTTCACCTGAGTCTTCAACTGCTGCAGGTCTCTTGGCAGTTGACCTGTCTGATTGCAGACTCCTGTCTGCGGGTGGCTGATCAGATGGGGTTTTGTTTGGGGTCCCCGAACTATCATCCTAATCTGGCTGATGTGAGCTGGAAGCTTGATCAGGAGCTCCCTGCTCAGCATCATCATCTTTCTTTTCATCTCCTTGTTTGGCTTCTTCTTCTTTCTCTTCTTCTTTTTCTTCTTTTTCTTCTTCTTTCTCTTTTTCTTCTTTCTCATCTTCTTTTTCTTTTTCTTTCTCATCTGCCTTTTCAACTTCTTTTTCTTCTTCTTCTTTTTCATCTGCCTCTTCAACTTCTCCTTTCTCATCTTCTTTTTCAACATGTTCAACATTTTCAGATTCACCTTGTTCAGCTGCAGTTTTTATCTCAACATTGTCAACTGCAGCTTCCTTTTATTCATCTCTAGCTACATTTTCAACTATAACTTTCTCAACTTCCTCATTTTTCTCATCACCCTCCTTGTCAAACAATCCACACTCCAGACCCTCCTTCATTATTTGGAGGATGAATTGGTCCATGTTCTGATTGAAATGAAGCATGAACCAATCCTCCTTAAGTAGAACCTGCACGTTAGTCTCATGGGAAAATAACATGATAAGTTGTTCTACTGCTATAGGGTGTTCCCAGGAGGTCTTATCTACGAGAGTTTTAAGTTCAGAAAAAGTATATATCCTAAACTCTTTCCATTCCTCGTACATGTTGATGAAGGAATATTTGAGCACTTCTTTCTTTACCAGCTTCAGCTGTGCTGCTGAGAGTCCTTAGGGATTGTTGGTCTTCGGAGTTGAATGAGTAGTTAGCGGCAGGAATCTCAATTAGCTCCTGTGCCTTTTCTTCCACTGTAATGCTTGGAAGAGTTAGAAGGGGAATGTTGTGCGTCATCGGCTCCGGTTGGTGGTGATCTTGACTGGGCGGAGTGCGAGTGAGATGATTATCGCATCAAGAAGATGGATCTTGATCGGTCTTAGGTGGGCTGACATGCTGCACCTTTTCTTCATATCTATTAGGGGAGTAGTTCACCAGGCCTCTCTGCCTCTTCTCTGGTGAAGCTTGAACTTGAACCTTCTCTGGTTCAAGTGACTTTATTTTGAACTGCATGGCCAGGGGAGTGTTGTCATCGTCAGAGTCATCTACAGATGGCTTCTCGGCTGCAGGTGACTTTGGCGCAATATCAGCTACAGTTCCCTCAGGCTCGTCTGATTCTGTATCTGAGGGTCCTCTGTACTCAGGTGGACTAGAGGATATTTCCTTGATGATCCTTGCAGCTTCTTCCTTCTTCTCTCCAAAGGTCTTCATGGTTTCGTGGTCTAGATGACCAAGTCTTTTGCTGATTTGGAAAGGGTCCGTCTTTCCTTTGGCTTTTCCGAGACGCTCCAGTATCCAGCTGATTTGAGTTCCGAAAGCGAGCTTCTATTTGAACTTTTCCTCATCTTCGTCCCAGCTCACTTTATGTACTTCTCGAACCAACTGCCAGTAGATGTAATCAGGCCAGTTGATTCGTTCTGACTGGATGAGAGCACCAAACACCATGTATTTGGCGGAAGACAACTGGTCATAACTTCCAGCCATGCCCATGACTATCTTGTTAGTGATATCCAGAACGTATCTGTATTCCTTCTTTAGGTCATTCTTTTTCGCTGTGAGTTTGACCTTCGAAGGCTCATTGGGCAGCTTAATCTCATACCATGTCTCAATCGAGCTTTGTTTAAGAGCCTCGACCGTGATGCCTTGATTTTCCAGATTAAAGGCATCTGCGATTGTTTGGGAGTTATATCGACCTCCTCGCCAAGAATCATGCTTGAAATGCCGTGCTCCGTCACATGGGCCTCCTTGTAAAAGCAGATAATAGTTTCTTTGTACAGCTATTTGGGGTTGATGTCGAGAAAATGGTAGATTCCGTTTTTCTTCATCATTCTGATAATGGTCGTCATTTCGCCTGTTGGGTTCATCGCCAGGAGTCCTTCAAAGTCGACCACGATACTGAAAATGATCTGGTCTTCACGAGCTTTAGGTTGACTTCGTCAAAATAGGCTTCCATTTCAGCAAAGAAAGATTTTTGCTGAGTGTATTGAATATTCAAGAAGTTTTTCTGCTTCTGAAAATTAGGGTTCTAAAAGATTGAAAATGGTAATGTTGTGAATTTATTTTCGCCACCTTAAATAGCGAATTGAAAAGACGCTTTGAATTTTTTAGTAATAAAATAATCAGCGATGGCACGATTTTTGTCGGTTTAAGGAATGATGGTTGAATTTGATTGGACATCGTGTAGGTCGTGTGAACGTGTGTTTGTCCATGTGTATAAAGAAAATAATATAATATTCATGAGTTGGTCTAGAAACTTAGTGATTTGGTATTCGACTTCTTATGTCATTCTTTCATCGGGTAGCTTGTGTCGCATGTGGTCGACTAACTTTTCCTTGTCGATTTGCATCGATAACCTTTACGCATCGGGTAGGATGTGTTGCACGAGGTCGGTAGGCTTCTTAATGCGTCCTTCGACTTCTCGTCTGGTCCGATCGGGTGACTTCATTGTTTGCTCGATCGGGTAGCTTTTTCGCTGTACTAGATTCCCAATCTAGTAGACCAAGTTCACGCTTAGCTCCGAAACCTTTCTGGCAAAGGTTTAGTGAATATGTCAGCAATTTGGTATTCAATGCTAACTCTTTCCACTCTAACTCTCTTGTTAAGCACATGGCCTCTGATGAAATGATGTTTAACATTAATGTGCTTTGTCTTTGAGTGCAATACTAGATTGTTGGTTATTGCAATTTACCTTTATTGTTATCACACCATATTGGGACTTCATTTGCAATGATGTTGTAGTCCCTTAGTTGTTGTCGATCCATATAATCATGCACAATGACTACTGCTGACTAGGTATTCTGACTCTGTGGTTGATATTGAGTTAGATACCTGCTTATTGCTAAACCAGGATATTAATCTGGTTCCTAGGAATTGGCACATTCCAGTGGTGCTTTTTCTATTAATCTTGCATCCTGCAAAGTCTGCATCTGAGTATCCTGATAGCTCAAAGTTGTCATCTTTAGGATACCATAGTCCAACATTGGCTGTAGACTTAAGGTATCTGATAATCCTTTTAGTTGCTTCCTAGTGAGACTGCTTTGGCTTGGATTGAAATCTTGCACATACACCCACTGCATATGCAATATCAGGTCCGCTTGCAGTGAGGTATAGCAATGATCCACTAAGTCCTCTGTAGTGGGTTGAATCCACTGATATGCCTCCTTCATCTGCATCTAGGTATAGGCTTGTGCTCATTGGAATTGTTGCTGGCCTGGCTGAATCCATTCCAAATCTCTTGATTAAGTCTCTTGTGTATTTGGCTTTATTGATGAAAATTCCATTGTTCATCTGCTTGACTTGCAAACCTAGAAAGAAATTCAGCTTGCCCATCATACTCATCTCAAATCCTCCTTACATGAGATTTGAGAACTTTTCACATAGCTCTGGGTTGGTTGAGCCAAATATGATGTCATCCACATATATTTGTACTAATAATATGTGGCCTTCATGCTCTACTCTGAAGAGGGTCTTGTCCACCTTGCCTTTGCTGAATCCGTTCTTCTCTAGAAACACAGATAGTGTTTCATACCATGCGCTTGGTGCCTGCTTGAGTCCATATAGAGCTTTTAGAAGCTTGTAGACTTTGTCTCCTTTGATAAATCAAGGGGGTTGCTCCACATAGACTTCTTATTGTAGAATTCCATTGAGAAAGGCACTTTTCACGTCTATTTGGTAGACTTTAAAATCCTTGAATGATGCATATGCAAGGAATAGTCTGATGGCTTCCAATCTTGCATCAGGTGCATAAGTTTCATCAAAATCTATTCCTTCACATTGTGCATAGCCTTTAGCAACAAGTCTGGATTTATTCCTAACAACGGCTCCATCTCCATCACACTTGTTCTTGTACACTCATTTGGTACCAATAACTTTCTTGTGATCTGGTCTGTCTGTTAGTTCCCAGACATTGTTTCTCTCCATCTGATTGAGCTCTTCTTCCATTGATCCATGAGTAATCCTCCAGTGCTTGCTCTGTTGTCTTGGGTTCCATTTGAGACATGAAATATGAGAACATTGCCATTCCTGCTGGTACTGTGGATTGTCTGGTTCTGACTCCATTAGTTAGTTTTCCAATGATCTATTGAATGGGATGATCTCTAAGCCATTTGGGTATTTCTTCTTCTTCAGGGTTTGTTCCCCCTGTAGAGTTGCTTTGGTGAACTTCTTCTCTCTCTGCATCAGCTTGGTTCTGACCTCCTTGGTCTGCAACTGCATCAGCTATGGTCTTGTCATCTACAGGTGGGGATCACATGCATTACTGCAGATGGGTCTTTATCATCTGAGATGGATCTTCATCATTTGCATCTGGATCGGAGTAGGTTTTGAGGTCCTATCGATCGGCGGTTGGAGTCTTCATCTTTGTCTGCAGGTGAGTCCATCATTCCTATGTCATGAATGATGACTTCTTCTAAGGTGGATGATTTGAGCTTTTTCTCAATTAATTCCACCTGTTTCTTGTACTCAATAGTAGACTCATCAAATACAACATGAGGTGTTTCTTCCATAACTAAGGTTCTTTTGTTAAATACTCTGTATGCCTTGCTTATTTGTGAGTATCCCATAAAGAGACCATCATCAGTTTTAGCATCAAAGGCATTCAGTTGGGTTTTACCATTGTTGTGGATGAAACACTTACAACCAAAAATATGAAAATATGCTACAGTTGGTGTTCTGCCATTCCAAACCTCATAGGGAGTTTTTACATGTCTCCCGACAATCATACTCCTGTTCTGAGTGTGGCATCTTTGTGTTGTGACTTGACCCGAGAACCTCTTTGGCGAGTCAAACACGCAATCATCGACCTAGCAGCTTCCTTCAGGGTTCTGTTTCTTCTTTCAGCAACACCATTCTGATGTGAAGTCTTGGCTGCAGAAACCTCGTGCTGTATCCCATTCTGATCACTGAACTCAGTGATTGCCTTGTTGAGAAATTCTCCTCCTCTATCTGATCTGATCTTGATGATTGAGAGGGATTTCTTATTCTGGATCTTCCTTAGCAGCTCAGGTATGTTTGTCAGTGTTTCACTCTTTTTATAGAAAAAAACAATCCATGTAGAGCATGCTTTCTTCCACTCAATGTCCTTGGCTTGATGGGGCTAAAGAGATCCCAAATACCGATGACAATTATCCTTCCACGAACAACGTCCTAATTGAGATATCGGTCGCTCGAACAACCTTAATTCAATACAATTACCGACAATCCGATCAATATACGAATTAAACACGAATATAACGAACTCAAAACGTCGATACGATTAAACCAAGTTCATTGGGGCATTATATCGAATACGTTGAGGCCAAACTCCGATTGTTTACAACTAAACCTCAACAATACCAACCTCAAATCCCCAAGAAGTGTTTCAAACCAATAAAACATCTCCAATACGATCAATAATCCGATATGAATATCCAAAAACGTGATTATAACAACAATTAGTCGAAAATCCCCAATTCCAACTCGATATTCAAGGTGTTCTTGAATAATTCCTCAATAATCCAATGAATCCTTATACAAACTCATAATCATATACATATCCCTTCATATAACATGATTATAACGTCCAAAACATCATATCTCAACACAAAATCGAAGTCCAAAGTGTTGAAGGAATTACCTCTTGAAGATTCAAGTACTTTAATCGAAGAACACGCGTTAGATTGATTATCCGGGCTTCACGATCGAAAGGAGATGAAGAAAATCAAACACCCAAATGATTTGTGAAGGAAAAACCCTCCCTCAAGCTTGCTCTCTCGGTTGAAGGTGAAGAAAAGGGAGAGAAATGGCTGAAATCTTGAAAAAATGAATTTAAGGGGTTGACTACCTGCCGGACACGGCCCGTGCCGATCGGCACGGTCGTGTCGCTACCAGTGGCGACGGTGGCGGCGAGGACTTCGGCCGTGTCCTACTTGACACGGTCGCGGCGCGGAGGGCCTTCCGATAGTGACCCGTCCGACGGCGACTCGGCATGACTCGGCCGTGTCACGGGACACGGTCGGGCGTCTTTGGGCGATCGGTTACAGCTTATCCGGAAGAGTCCGACTCGGCCGTGCCAGACGACACGGTCGGGTCCTGAGGCAGAGACTTAGGCATTTTCCGGACGAGTACGGAACGGGCCGTGTCGGACGACACGGCCGAGTTCGTCCGGCAGTGATCGGCCAATACTGAAAAATGAGCGGTTGAGCTAAAACGACCATAACTCTCTCGTCCTGACTCCGATTGACTCACCGTTTGAACCATTGGAAAGCTTACTCGATGCTCTATAATATTGCAAAGATTTAGAATTTTTGGAGTTACCAAAAATTAATGGTGATCTAACAAAGTCGAACTCATATGAGGAAAGTTGAAACGATGAACAATAACGATACACAACTCGAAGTTTTTCCGAACGGTGAACACGGTGAATGAACATGATTGATGAATGATTATAATTGAGTGAAAATCCACTGAGTGACAATCACCGAATGAAATTACTGAATGATAATGACTGAATTACAACCGGGTATTACACACATAACACATAGAGGGTGGATTTCAACCAAAACCCTCTCGCTTTCATAAATCATATGTATTAAATTGCAAATTCGTAGGGAAGTTATTTGTTTGGGATAGGTAAACTATTTACACCATGGTTCCAAGTGTATAACGAATCGAATTGGATAATATAGCAAAAACACTAAAAAAAATCCTAAAATTAGAGTTCTAAGATGATTACCTCGGATCGAAAGATGAAATGACGATTAGATGTTGTTAATATACTCCAAACCCTTGATGATAACGATGAAGAATGAAATATTGATGATCTCGTGAGAAGAATCACCTCATAATCACCTCTCTCTCTTGCCCTCTCGTTGGTCAAAAGTATGAAATGAGGAAAACGTGGAAAAGTTCCGCACTTAAATATTGTTCTCAGTTAGCGTGTGCTAACCCTTAGCTTTATCATGCTCTAACCAGCCTAAATTTCGGAGGTTTATGTATCGGCTTGTTAGCATGCGCTAACGAGTACATTAGCATGTGATAATGCTGCTGAGTAGTGCATTATATCACTTCTTAGTGTGCGCTAAGCCTCTGTACAGCAGCACAACAGTGTAAGCTGGGGCAGCACGAACACGACACGGATGATGCAAAACATGAAGATTAGCAACAAATAATGAAGCAGTTACAAAGAGCATTTGTAACACCCCCGAGATATTCGAAGTATATTACAGCACCGTGGACCGCTACATGGGACCCACCAGGCTAAAACAAGAAAACACTACTCGACTAACCATGTCAGTTAGCGAGGTCACACATTTAAATAATACAACATATAAAAATACGCCCGGAGCAACCGGCGTAATAAACTCAACCGACAATATAGCAACTTGAGTTAATACAAGACGAAGTTCGGAGTGAAAAGCCTATGTACTCGCGAGTACAATATATAAGTTTATAAATGTGGAATACAACCATATCGAAGGGACAAGAAAAATAAGAAGACTCGAATGCACATGTCAACGACCCTGGCCATCATCCTCGTACTGTCCCAGCGCCCGCTCGTCCGGCGGAACATAACCTGAAATCCATAACAAGAATTTCCCCAAAACGGGTCCCCAAAGGGGTTAGCAATTACGCTAGTACAAATAATCAAGGCAAACCATTTGCTTACACATTTCATAGTACAATGCACCAAATCATTTCAAAAACCAAAATCAGACATGTCTTTTCCGGAAACAAATAGTCAATCACATTTGCCTAGGACTGGGACAAAGCCACAAATCCCACTCAAGGCCTCTAAGGACCCTCCCGAGCTGGACACATCATAAAAGAAATCACGCACATGCATCGCCTAGGACCGGGACGAAGCCACAAATCCCACTCGAGGCCTCTAAGGACCCTCCCGAGCTGGCTAGCCAAACAAACTCATGAATCCAGGGCACAAACCATTGGACTCTCTCCGTTATCCCGTCGGACCCTCCCGAGGTGAGCAAATCACACACAATATACATTACCATTTTACGTTAAGCATAAAGGTTTCCAAAAATACTTGCCTTGAATAATTGACGATGCAACGAACGGAAAGGAAAATCACCGACGAACGCTAGGAACCAACGGAACCGAACCTAATTATTCGAAGAATATAATCACAACCAATTCTAAACGAATACGGAAATGGAATACACCCGAAGACCCGCCTACGATTCATATATATTCATATAAAAACAACAACGAGGGCGGACCACAACCAAACCCTCTCGATTTCATAAAACCAAGAAAATATACCATGAATCCATAGGAAAACTAATGATATCAACAAGATTAATCATATTCATCATGAATTAATCAACCGTATGGAACAAATCGAAGAAAAACCCGAAAACCCCCAATTTACTCAAAAGTAGGTTTCTTAGAAGATTTACCTTGGATTAGGATGAAAGATTCGTGTTGATGTTTTTATTATACATCAAGAACTCAAAGAATATGATGGTTGAAATGATTGGAGGAAGAAATCGCCAAGAAATCGCCCAAAATCGCCAAAGCCGCGGAGAAAGGAGGTGAAATGAGATTAGACGTACATCTGGGTCAACTCCCTGGTTTATATAGCCAGGGGGCATAGCGCGCACTAATCCTCAAAAGTTAGCGTGCGCTAACGGGACAAAACCCCAGTCCAGAAAGTTACACCCCAGTCCAGTTCCTAGAGTTCTGGACCGCTAGCGTACGCTACCCGAAATGTAGCGTGCGCTAATAGCCTCTCGGTAGCGCGCATTATCGGCCATAGCGTGCGCTACCTGGACATCAGCCAAGTCCAAAAGTGAACTGCCCAGTACTCACCTGACCCCATTAGCGTGCACTGCCGGCCATAGGTAACGTGTGCTAACAGCGTCTCGGTAGCGCGCGCTATCGGCCATAGCGTGCGCTACCTGGGAACCTGACCGAGTCCAGTAGCAAACTGTCCAGTACTGAACATATATGCTAGCGCGCGCTACCGGACACCTAGCGTGCGCTAGTCCCCCGACATTAGCGTGCGCTAGACAACGTAGCGTACGCTAATCCGCTAGTCCAGAGGACTGGAATCAGAAATAAGTTCACTGCCACTCCCAGGGCTCAGCTTGCTAGCACGCGCTACGAAGCAGACGTAGCGTGTGCTACTAAGGGATCCCTAGCGTGCGCTATGGAGAAAGATTAGCGCGCGCTAGGCACGGAATATTAACAGCCCAAAACACCAGAACATGAACGAAACATCAAACGGAACATCTCAAAACGCATAATAACATATAATGGATTAACGGCAACCCCGTACGGCGGTTCCGAGCAACAATTACGAGAATTAGATCAACAAACGACGAAAAAATCGAGAAACGTAGAACTGGATGACAAAAAGTCTCGAAACAAATATTCCCAAAAATTACTATGGTTACACGAGGGTTGCTAAAACGAGAAATACACTGAAAAATGAAAATACCGGGAAAAAAAATGCGGATATTACATTCTACCCCTCTAAAAATAAGTTTCGTCCCGAAACTTAAGAAACAAACAACTTGGGGTACCTAGCACGCATGCTATCCTCGGTTTC
The DNA here is from genome assembly GCA_033398695.1 of Orobanche coerulescens. Lineage (NCBI taxonomy): Eukaryota > Viridiplantae > Streptophyta > Magnoliopsida > Lamiales > Orobanchaceae > Orobanche > Orobanche coerulescens. Next base: position 74,517,366 of record CM065816.1, on the reverse strand, counting down.
TCAAGTTGCCTCCTCGAAACCATGTCTCGACCACTGCACCTTGACCAAAGGGATGGTCTTATGCCTCAGTCGCTTCTCACGATGCTCCAAAATCTTCAAAGGACGCTCCTCAAAAGTAATATCCTCGGCGACATCAATCTCACCATAATCGATGATGTGACTAGGGTCCGGGACATATTTTTTCAGCTGGGAAACATGAAAAACGCTATGAACATGACTCAGGGCCGGGGGTAATGCCAAACGGTATGCCAACCCACCAGCTCGCTCGAGAATCTCGAAGGGTCCAATAAATCTCGGACTCAGCTTCCCTTTTTTTCCCAAAGCGCAAAACGTGGTCTCCCACCTCGAATTATAAAGGTCTACGATGGACATCAGCATATGACTTCTGTCGACTCTGAGCAGTCAACATCCGTTCTCGAATCAATTCCACCTTCCACCTCATCTCTAAGACGATATCTGGCTCGGTCCCGATCAAATCGGACGCCTCATTCCAACAAATTGGTGATTGACATCGCCGCCCATAAAGTGCCTCATACGGTGCCATCTGAATCGATGCGTGCCAACTATTGTTGTACGTGAATTCGATCAATGGCAAATGCTCCTCCCAATCACTGCTCCAATCGAGAGCACAAGCGCGCAACATATCCTCGAACGCCTGGATAGTGCATCCTGACTGTCCATCTGACTGAGGATGAAAAGAGGTACTCAAACGCAACCGAGTACCTAACGCCTTATGCACCGCCTGCCAAAAGTGCGATACAAAATGGCCATCACGATCCGAAACAATAGACTTCGGAGTACCATGAAGCCTTACAATCTGCGCGATAAACACACGAGCCAACTTCTCCGGTCCCCAAGTGTCCTTGATGCCCAGAAAATGTGCCGACTTGGTCAGACGATCAACAATCACCCAAACCATATTCATGCCCGACTTCAATCTCGGCAAACTCCTAATGAAATCCATCGATATATCTTCCCATTTCCATTCCGGAATGGGAAGTGACTGCAATAATCCGGCCGGTCGCTGATGCTCGATTTTGACCTGCTGACAAGTCAAACATCTCGCTACAAACTGTGCGACCTCCTCCTTCATATCATTCCACCAGAAATTCCATCTCAGGTCCTTGTACATCTTACTGGAACCAGGATGAATAGAGTAAGGTGTAGCATGGGCCTCACGCAAAATACTCTGTCTCAGCTCTGAGTCGTTCGGTACACAAAGCCGACTCTGAAATCTCAAAACACCATCCTCGTGAATCACAAACCCAGTAGACTTTCCCTTAAGAACATTCTCTCGGATTTGAGTAATCATCGGATCCTCCAACTGCTTCAGCTTAATTTCATCGATCAAAGACGACGAAACCTCTAAAGCACAAAGTTGACCGACAGCTCCAGGCAACAAAACCTCAACATCCAACTCAATCAAAACCCGCTGAAGCTCAGATTGAGACGTAAGGATCTCGAGCGTTCGCAACGCAACCGGTTTACGACTCAAGGCGTCGGCCATGATGTTCGCCTTGCCTGGATGATAAAGGATTTCGAGGTCATAATACTTAATCAACTCTAAACACCTCCTCTGCCTCATATTCAAATCTCGCTGAGTAAATATGTATTTCAGACTTTTATGATTGGTAAAAATCTGACATACAGAGCCAAAAAGATAGTGACGCCAAATCTTGAGCGCAAAAACAACTGCCGCTAACTCCAAATCATGAGTAGGGTAGTTAAGCTCATACGGCCTCAACTGTCTCGACGCATATGCAATGGTCTTGCCATGCTGCATCAATACGCACCCAAGACCCTGACCCAAAGCATCACTATAAACAGCAAAACCCTTGTTGCCACACGGCAACGCTAAAATTGGGGCCGAAGTCAAACGCCTCTTCAGTTCCTCAAAACTCGACTGCCTCTCATCATTCCAGACGAACGTCTCGGACTTCTGGAGCAACTGTGTAAGTGGCCGAGCTATTTTCGAGAAGCCCTCGACGAACCTACGGTAATAGCTGGCGAAACCCAAGAAACTACGGGCCTCCTTCACGTTCTTAGGCAGTGCCCAATCCAACACTGACTCAATCTTCTGCGGGTCCACACGAACACCCTCGGCTGAAATCACGTGACCTAGAAACATCACTTCCTTCAGCCAGAACTCACATATCGAGAACTTTGCATAGAGTTGCTCGGTCCTCAAAATGTCTAACACTACTCGCAAATGATGGGCATGCTCTTCCTCGTTCCTCAAATAAATAAGGATATCGTCAATGAAGACGACGACACACTTATCCAAATACTTGATAAAGACTTTGTTCATTAACTGCATGAACACCACCGGCGCATTAGTTAACCCGAAAGGCATAACTACAAACTCATAATGTCTATATCTCATCCGAAAAGCTATTTTCGGCACATCGAACTCCCTCACCCGGAGCTGATAGTACCCCGATCTCAGATCAATCTTCGATAATACCGCAGCTCCCTGCAACTGATCGAACAAGTCATCAATCCTCAGCAAGGAATACTTGTTCTTTATGGTCACCTTGTTAAGTTCGCGATAGTCGATACACAAACGCAGTTAACCATCCTTCTTCCGCACAAACAGGACCGGTGCGCCCCAAGGCGAAGCGCTCGGTCGAACACACCCCGACTCAAGAAGCTCACTCAATTGCTTCTTCAACACGTCCATCTATGAAGGTGCCATGCGATACGGTGCCTTCGAAATCGGAGCCGCTCCCGGCTCTAACTATATAGCAAACTCGACCTCACGATCCGATGGCAAACCCAGTAACTCATTAGGAAATACATCAGGAAACTCACTAACGACTCGAATCGACGAAATCTCGACTCCACCATCTTCCGCCTTCAAGTCATAGCACCAATAACCAGTACACCCCTTTCGCAGGAGTCTCATCGCCTTCAAGGCGTTAATAACGAACTTCTGGATTCCCCTCTTTCGCCCCGCGAAAGAGTGCTCGGTGTCGTCCTCGTCTAACATAGTGATGATCCTCGTGCGGTAGTTCATGATTGCACCATGCCGCTCGAGCCAATCATCCCCGAGAATTAAACCCTCACCCTCAATATTAACGACAATAAGATTAGAGAGCCAAGCTCTCTCACAAATAAACACAGAGCAGTCTCGGACCTCTCGATCGCCAACGATCCTATCACCGCTAGGAAGTTTAACGATGAAAGAATTGCAAGGCGACAAACAGTCTAGACTCAAACGGCGCACACACCCCAGCAATATGAACGAATGTGTAGCACCAGAATCGAAAAGCACACTAACAGGATGGGAATGGATATGAACGGTACCCGTCGCCACAGTGGCCGCTGGATCATCGGCCCTCTTCATCTCGTAGATACGCGGTTGGGCAGAGCCGACACTGGAAGCTCCTCCTCTAGCAGGCTGACCCCGACCTCTACCTCGGCTGGTACTCGGCGGAGGCTGCGGAGCAAACGAGCCCTGGTTCACACTCGGCTCTCTAAGTGCTAGAAAAGAATCACGGGACTCGCGAATCTGTCTGACCTGCTCACAAAAGAGGTCCTTGTGGCCCGACTGACCACAAGTATGACAAGTAAACTTTTGACGAAGACACTGCCAGTTCCTATGGCCCGGCTGGCCACAGTTAAAGCATATGGGATCACGAACGGAGGTTCTAGCGGCACCTCGAAAACTCCCAGAGAAACGAGCCCAACCTCCCATAGAAATATTCGCAGCCTGAGATTTCTGCTGGCCTCCACCCTTGGGACCAGAAAAATTTCCGACTGACTTCTGCTTCTTGCTCTCACGAGCCGCTTCACTAGCCGTCACCGACATGTCGTACGCAAGAGCCCTACTCTGATAATTCTTCAAAGTAGTGCAGATGAGCCCAAACATATAGTCCCGAATTGACAGTTTCATCCGCCTGGAAAAGTGAAAAATTTTGTCGTTCTCCTCGACAACTTGGGTCTTCACATAGCCCAACTCCTTGTTAAAATAGGCAATAGCTTGGGATACGGGAACATCCCGTCGTTGAGCATCATAGAAAGCGTGGACTCGAGTCTGTATAACCGGCCATGGGCAATACTCAGTTTCCATCAATTCCTGAAATTCGGCCCACGAAGCAACATAGTCTTTGGGCCCAACGGCCTCCCACCAATCCGTAGTGACAGTGAGAAAGTACTGGGCAATAGGGACCTTACGGTCCTCGGGACAGTTGGTGGAAACGAAGACTTTAGATATCTCCTTGATCCACCCCTCCCAGCCGATCGGGTCTGATGCTCCCGAAAACTGAGGAGGATGCATCTTGATGACATCTTGGAGCCAACGGTCCGCTCCGCCCCGATTAGCATGGGCCGGATCCGAGTTCTGAACCACCTGAGCTATCGCCGCCATTTGGTTTACCATTTGCTGCATAAGGGCCGCAATACCAAGGTCAGCGCGCTCCTGAGAAGAAGCATGACTGTGATGGTCACCGGTACTTCCGGCTCCCGAAGAATGCGATGTGGCCGCCCCACCGGCTGCCCCACGTCCCCAGCCGCGTCCACGGCCACGACCACGACCAAGACCACGGCCCCTTCCAGCATCCATGCTGGTGTTAAGAGGTGGAAAACAGCAACTCAATGATGAGTAAAAGAGGAAAAATATTCACAGTTCAAGAAACAGAAACACGGTATGAGAAAACAAAGAATCGAGTAAGGATAACTTACGAAAACTGGAAGTACTGAGATGCTGGCAGCGGTGTGACAATGTACAAAACAAAACACAACTAGAACCAAATAACTGACAAGCCTAGGTATCCATAAACCTAGTTCTCCGATACCATTTTTTGTAACACCCCCGAGATATTCGAAGTATATTACAGCACCGTGGACCCCTACATGGGACCCACCAAGCTAAAACAAGAAAACACTACTCGACTAACCATCTCAGTTAGCGAGGTCACACATTTAAATAATACAACATATAAAAATACGCCCGGAACAACCAGCGTAATAAACCTCAACCGATAATATAGCAACTTGAGTTAATACAAGATGAAGTTCGGAGTGAAAAGCCTAGGTACTCGCGAGAATAATATATAAGTTTATAAATGTGGAATACAACCATATCGAAGGGACAAGAAAAATAAGAAGACTCGAATGCACATGTCAACGACCCTGGCCAAAATCCTCGTACTGTCCCAGCGCCCGCTCATCCGGCAGAACATAACCTGAAATCCATAACAAGAATTTCCCCAAAATGGGTCCCCAAAGGGGTTAGCAATTACGATAGTACAAGTAAACAAGGCAAACCATTCGCTTATATGTTTCATAGTACAATGCACCAAATCATTTCAAAAACCAAAACCAGACATGTCGTTTACGGAAACAAACAGTCAATCACATTTGCCTAGGATTGGGACGAAGCCACAAATCCTACTCGAGGCCTCTAAGGACCCTCCCGAGCTGGACACATCATAAAACAAATCACGCACATGCATCGCCTAGGACCGGGACGAAGCCAGAAATCCCACTCGAGGCCTCTAAGGACCCTCCCGAGCTGGCTAGCCAAACAAACTCATGAATCCAGGGTACAAACCATTGGACTCCCCCCGTGATCCCGTCGGACCCTCCCGAGGTGAGCAAATCACACACAATATACATTACCATTTCACGTTAAGCATAAAGGTTTCCAAAAATACTTGCCTTGAATAATTGACGACGCAACGGACGGAAAGGAAAATCACCGACGAACGCTAGGAACCAACGGAACCGAACCTAACGATTCGAAGAACATAATCACAACCAATTCTAAACGAATACGGAAATGGAATACACCCGAAGACCCGCCTACGATTCATGTATATTCGTATAAAAACAACAACGAGGGCGGACCACAACCAAACCCTCTCGATTTCGCAAAACCAAGAAAATATACCATGAATCCGTAGGAAAACTAATGATATCAACAAGATTAATCATATTCATCATGAATTAATCAACCATATGGAACGAATTGAAGAAAAACCCGAAAACCCCCAATTTACTCAAAAGTAGGGTTCTTAGAAGATTTACCTAGGATTAGGATGAAAGATTCGTATTGATGTTGTTATTATACATCAAGAACTCAAAGAATATGATGGTTGAGATGATTGGAGGAAGAAATCGCCAATAAATCGGCCAAAATCGCCAAAGCCGCGGAGAAAGGAGGAGAAATGAGAATAGCCGTACATCTGGGTCAAGTCCCTGGTTTATATAGCCAGGGGGCTTAGCGCGTGCTAATCCTCAAAAGTTAGCGTGCGCTAACGCGACAAAACCCCTGTCCAGAAAGTTACACCCCAGTCCAGTACCCAGAGTTTTGGACCGCTAGCGTACGCTACCCGAAATGTAGCGTGCGCTAATAGCCTCTTGGTAGCGCACGCTATCGGCCATAGCGTGCACTACCTGGACATCAGCCAAGTCCAGAAGTGAACTGCCTAGTACTCACCTGACCCCATTAGCATGCGCTACCGGCTAGAGGTAACGTGCGCGTCTCGGTAGCGCGCGTTATCGGCCATAGCATGCGCTACCTGGGCACCTGATCAAGTCCAGTAGCAAACTATCCAGTACTGAACATATATGCTAGCGCGCGCTATCGGACACCTAGCGTGCGCTAGTCCCCCAACATTAGCGTGCGCTAGACAACGTAGCGTACGCTAATCCGCTAGTCCAGACGACTGGAATCAGAAATAAGTTCACTGCCACTCCCAGGGCTCAGCTCGCTAGCGCGCGCTACGAAGCAGACGTAGCGTGCGCTACTAAGGGATCCCTAGCGTGCGCTATGCAGAAAGATTAGCGCGCGCTAGGCACGGAATATTAACGGCCCAAAACACCAGAACATGAACGAAACATCAAACGGAACATCTCAAAACGCATAATAACATACAATGGATTTATGGCAACCCCGTACGGCAGTTCCGAGCAACAATTATGAGAATTAGTTCAACAAACGACGAAAGAACCGAGAAACGTAGAACTGGATGACAAAAAGTCTCGAAACAAATATTCCCAAAAATTACTACGGTTACACGAGGGTCGTTAAAAACGAGAAATACACCGAAAAATGAAAATACCGGGAAAATAAAATGCGGATATTACAGCATTAATGTATGAACTCAAGCGCTAAACAAACACGCGATTCAAACCACCCAAAGGTACAAAAATGAATATAATATCAAATGCCCAAAACTTTAGAAAATTACAAGATGTCCCAAAGGTCGGAAAATAACCATTAAGATTGAACAGCAACATCAAAGCCCAACACGTCTAAATATGTTAAATGAATTTATTGGAACAACAAAACGACTGTTTTAAAAAGGTTTACGCGAATCTAACTAAAACACGACATAATCACAACATTATATGGATTCGCTAAAAATAACTTCGAGATTCATTGGAAAGACAAAATGTGCAGAATAAAATAATTTCAAAATGTCAAAATGATTACAACCAAGTCGTCGAAAATAGAAAAATACCAAAGATAGAATTTACTAAAAATAGAGAAACTATCGGATATTAGACAATGCATGATTAATGCAGAGAATCATATACGCAAAAATATACCGTTCCTTGCAGATTGCGTTGAAAAATTCACTACCTTTTCAATGTTGACCATTGGATGATGAATTAAACTTTGGTAATATATAGTTCATGTAAAATTAGTGAGATATATGAGTGCACCAATTGCACTGAAATATGATGCTTTTGCACCAAGTATCTCTTCATCATGATCATTTGCTATAAAAAGGTCCTTAATAGGGTCAAAAGACTCTTCAATCACTGTGGTATATTAATGAGTGTGCTTCATCTGTGTCAAATCCTTCTACAATTTGATGTATCCAAAAGGCACATAACAAGTTTGTCATGTAATGCCATTCTCACTAAATATATGATTCCATTCATGGGTGGTCTCGTAATAAAAAGGACATATTCATTCTAACCAATTTTGACTAAAAGTCGCGATTCATTCTCATGTTGCATAAGTAATGCTTAAACTTATTGATAACTCTTCAAGAGTTTCAATTGTCATATAAAGTATGAATATAATCGATTTCAACCCACTTTATTCAATATGCTATTTTGGACTACACGCCAAGTAACAAACTATTATATAAATCATATTAGATTGTTATGTCCGTTTTGACCAAATATTTTATTTTCCGACCTAGTGTTACGAAATTTGGTTAACGCAAGTGCACGTTGTCGTAAGCAAGTAATAAAGTGGTAAGAAAGTATCGTTCCCTCGAGGACTGACTCACTAATTACCGATTTATGCGTATTCTAATTTTATTTGAACTATCGAAATTTGAGGCACAAGTAATACTTAAATAAAATTAATAAAATAATAAATAGTAAAATCTATTGCTCGAAGAAAGAAAATCAAATAAGGAATTAATCTAGGATTGTGAATCCACCTCGGTTTATCCGAATTACTCTTGACTTATGTGAATTTAATGATTTCCCAATTTATTGAATGCGAAGATTGCTAAAATACTCTACTGCCTCTCCTGAGGTCAATAGAATTTTCTAAGGCGAATAACACACTCTATTCCTAGGTGAATTAATTCGATAATAGGCAAAAGTACGAAATCCTCTGATAGGCCACGTAATTCCTATGAGTATATTACTATCTCACAAGATAAAACATTTCTCGCCAATTTTCCTACCAACTCTACTCTCCCGATTCGAGTTGCATAATCAAAACAAATCAATCATAGGCCACATAATTGATAGTAATTAAAACAATTGGGAAAATTCAACAAGAAAGGGAATTATATCTTAATAATGTAAAATCAAAAGTAAATTCGTCAAAACTTCGGTTACATCAAAATCCTAGAATAGGGTTCTAGCCTGACATGCTAGAAAATAAGAATACACAAAGAATTAAAGAAAGCATAATAGAAATCAAATGCAGTCGAAGAACTTGGATTCCTCTGTTCTCTAGCTTCCGCTCTCTGCTCCTTGGTGCTTTCTCCTTCTCCTCGATGATATTTTCTTCTGACCTTCAATGTCTATTTATAATTTCATCAGCCACAAAATGCGTCCGGGAATTAGGTCGAGAACTGGCTTCAGAACAGTCCAAAAACGAGGGCTGGATCATCAAACCCGCGTCGGGGGCCGCGGCCCGCCTTTAGTGTGCCGCGGCCCCAGTTGTGCTGCGCGCTATGCCTGGGCGGCTTTTTCTTCATGGGCCGCGGCTCAGCATCTTCGTGCCGCGGCCCCCAGTACAGTGTGTACCGCGCACTGCTAGTCACCTTCGTGTGCCGCGGCCTGACCTTGGTGTGCCGCGGCCCTAGGCCAAAAAATGTCGTTTTGGCCCGTTTTTCGCCGTTCGAGCTTCCGGACTCCAATTTCCTACAAAACATATAAAGATAGTGCATTAAAAGCTCATTTATGCAGATTTAGACTTAAAGTGGATATAAAATAATGACAAATAAGCGCATAAAAATACATCTAACAAATACCCCCAAACTTGAGCCTTTGCTTGTCCTCAAGCAAAAATCAATTTTAAATAAGAAGTATCGTGAATGATCGTGCAAATCCATAGTGCTCAACTTAATCAATACTACCCTAAAAATCTCACAGAATAATACGAGTATTGTATTAGTGAGTCACATCACGGACACTGATTCCACAAAGTAACCATTTTTAGTGCTACTCAATAGATTAACAAGCATGAATTTAACCGACCGCCAATATGAAGGGTTAGATTAAACAAGCCAACTCGCCCAGTCCCACAGTCTAGTGGCAAATATTCAAGAGTTTCATCGTCAAAAATAATCCTCGGACAGCCTTCCCTTATGTATGATCAATAAAATGATTCGAGTTAACCACTAGGTTTCGGATCTCGGGATGTTTTATCGGGATAACCCTAGGGTGGATTTCCATTCTCATGTATTGGGGAACCGTTTGACGTAAAAGACACTCATGGGGCACATGGATGCTTTGAGTTACTAAGTTTCCCTCTACAGCGGAGAAAAAACTCGAATAGCTATTCCCACACGTCCGATTCAAGGTTCCTGTTTTACGCGAGAGTAAACAACGGGTCACGCGAATACCCCCGGTTACTAGGCTTCCCATCATCCGCAAATGCAATAACTCTAAACCATTAGTCTATTCAGGGTTGTCGTTTTACGCGAGAGTAAACAACGGGTCATGTGAATACCCCCGGTTACTAGACTTCCCATCATAGAACATGTATAATTTCTCGACTTTTTGGGAGAGACTATCCGACTCTAAACTCAATTTAAGTGCCAACAAGACTCATGTAACTGGACGACTAGCTATGCGAAAAGTGTAACCAAACGAATAAATGGCTATTTGAAAACACGTATGTCTCCTTTCTTATACGCTATAATTTCTACAATAACGAAAAATTTAGACCTAAATGAATACTCAGAGGAAACAGATATCGCAGACTGAAAACTCGACTAAAACTCAACCGTTTCTTCAAAAAGAAAATCAGTATCATATCATCAGTTTTACACAAGGAAGCACGTAAAATCCACGAATGCAAATAAAATCAAGACAAGCAAGGCTAGCTTAAAAAATAACGAAAAATGCCAACGAATAAGTAAAAAGCAACTGAAAGTAACCCCCCCCCCAAACTTAGGACGTACATTGACCTCAATGGACACAGATAGTAATATGCAATAAGAGAAAAGGTCAAGTACTCCCCTAATGTCAGCTCAGGAACTGGTGTCGGCCTCGTCCGGCGAGGAGGGTGGTGTAGATGGCCTAACTGGTGGGATGAAGGGCCCGTCTGGGTGCAGTATATAGCTCGTCCACGCAGCAAGGTGGTCCTGATGGTAAGCATCCCTCGCCGCCAAGCACCTCTCCTCACGTCGATTGGCCCCGCGGACCTGCTCTCTCATCTCCTCCCGGACATCTGCGAGGAGGCTCTCTCTCTCTGTCCGCATCTCCTCTCTCAAAGCAGCTAGATGGCTCTCTTTCTCTCTCCTCGTCTCCTCTTTCACAGCAGCTAGATGGCTCTCTCTCTCTCTCTCTCTCTCTCTCTCTCTCTCTCTCTCTCTCTCTCTCTCTCCGCATCTCGTCTCTCAGGCCATCAAACATCGCCTGAAGGTGCTCTCTCTCGGGCAGCGGGATGGACTCCGCCTGGTCATGCGTCAAAAGAAGAGGCTCGGGGGACTGCTCATGTGGCTCGTCAAGAAGAAATCCTCGTCCCCAAGCGTGTGCCGGAGCTCCACCCCACTGGTCAAAGTGAGAAATAATGCGTTGATCTATCGGACCTTGGGGTGCTAGCATTGGCTCATCATCCGACCAAGTCATGCCTGACTGGCGACATAGAGCGCAAATGAGAGAGGGGTGCTTCAGTCCCGTCTTGGCCCCTCCTTAAATGCACTGAAGGATCGGACCAGATGTGGGGCCACATCGAATCTGAGTCCGGTAGTGATAGCATATAGTGGTCGAGCACGAGAAAGTAAGACCGAGCGGATTTGCGAGGTAGGATCGACTCGTGCACAGAGAAAGTATAGCCAGGCTCGCCCGAGCCGACTGAGGCGCGAACTCTTAAAGTAGAAGGCTGAAGAACCCGGAGCGCGCGTCTCCCAGTCGGAACCGGGCTGTGTGAGTGCCTCAAGCAGAGCCTCCCTCGAGAGGCTACTCATAGTCCGCGTATACGCTGTCTCGTCCACCACTGGCAGCTCGTATAGTCTCCGAATTGCGGCCACCAAAAAATCCACAGTTTGGCCTCGGACGACGACCTGAGTCCGAGTATTTGATTGCCCCATCATCTGCCCCGCCTGAATATGTCGCAATAGAGCGCTGGCTTAAAACTCCTGGACGATAGAGATCACATCCGGCTCGGGTGGCGCAGTGAAACGAGCCCTTCCCATCTCGTCGATCATAGTCAAAAGCTCACCGTCCTGGGGGCAGGACTGAATCCCCGCTCCGGGATTATTGGTCGAGGCCGGATTTTTTCGTTGAATATTCTGTGAATGTCCAGATCGGAGAATTGGTGAGATTCCAAATCGGATCAGTTTCGTGATGTCTCCCCTCTTGTGGGGGATGATTGTGTCCTAGCCCTCGTACTTATCTTCCTTTTTCTAGCCATGGTGAGGTTCCTGAAAAATAAACACCGGAAATTATACAACTTTTAAGGAAAACTACACCACTCTCGACTTAAGATACGCGAAACGTGAATATAGAGTCGAATGAGCTTGCACCATCGTAAGAGGAAATTAAGGTTGAGCTTTCAAGTTTAATCATGATGTAAGGGTTGGGGTATAATGTAATCCGATAATCAAATTCGTTCCATATAGTTTTAAAACGTTTGGCTCAAAAAATTTCATTGACGCATTTTATCAAACACCTAGTATGCATGGGTTTAAATGAAGAACAAAAATGATAATTGTTTAATCCAATCCCCAACAAATACAACATCAATCGATAGTCATGACAATACAACAATTAACATCAACAATCCATAGATATTCAGCAAATAACATCATCAATCAATCGACAATTACCATATTCTAACTAAACATTGATAGAACTAAACATATTCAATATTGAAGGAAGAACATTACCTCACTTTGCACTCCATGTAGCAATTAAGATTAAGAATTAGAGTTACCTTTCTTTGTATTGTAGAAGGCAAAAAGAAGAAAAATTAAAGAGGTCGTCCGAGCGCTGCGCGAAGAAGGGAAGGAAACTTACTGTTTGTGCCGGCCGATCGGGTTTATGAAGGAGTACTCGGCTTTTGAACTTCGCAACAGAGGCCGCAGCACAGCTTAAGTGAGTCGCGGCCTAGAGTACAGCCTGTCGGGCGTTTCTGTTCTTTTGTCGTGTGTCGCGGCTCAGCGTACGGGTGTCGCGGCTCGTAGTGTAAGTGTGATGTGGCTAATTTGGTCCGTGTCGCGGCATGGAGCACAGTTTCCTGGGCATTTCTGGGGCATTTGGCGTGCCGCGGCTCAGTACATTGTGCCGCGTATCAGGCTTCGGGTGTGCCGCGGCTCAGTAAGTTCGTGTTGCGGCACAGAGTACAGTACGTTAGCCCCTTATTGTATCGACTTGTGTGTGCCGCAGCCTGCTTCTATTGTGCCGCGGCCCAGGGTTAAATTTTCCCCTCGGGATATTCCTGCACAGAATTTTCAAGGGAAAACACTTAGAACGTGAGAGATAAGCATATCAAATAAAAAATGACGAAAATTATATACTCTAAAATGCAAGAAAACACTGAAAAATAAAAATCTACAACTAATACTCGGGTTGCCTCCCGAAAAGCGCTAAGTTTATAGTCTTCAGCCGGACTTATTGAAAATCAGTTTGCATTTCGCACAGACCATTTGGACTTCGCACAGTTCATCGAATCGTTATTACGTAATTTAAATTTTTGACCATTAGTTTTCAACCATTCGACTTTTGGTTTGGACATCCAACGTTCTTTGCGAAACGGCTTTAACAATAATAGCCTCCCAAAACACCCATTTTGCAACTGAATTGGCAGTCGTTTGACTTCCGGCTTAATTTTCAATTCCACGGGCGAACTATGACAGCATGAGAATTCTTCGATGGTGGATGAACGGATGATGAAGACAACATATTTAAATGCTTAAGATACATGATTCGTTCTTCATTTTTCTTAGATGCCGGAGTAGCTGAAACGGATTCTGAACACTTCGACCGACAACTCTCCCGGTGTGCATCTTTTGCAAAGATATCTATGCTTTCAATTTGTGAACACTTCTCGACACTATATGGACACCGAAAGGATTGAAACACTTGGAAAGTGACTTGCTCATCTTGAACCCGTAGAGTGAGTTTCCCTTTTTCCACATCAATGAGAGTTCGGCCGGTAGCTAAGAATGGTCTTCCCAAAATAATTGGGATGTCTTGGTCCTCCTCTATATCGAGCACAATAAAATCGGCCTAAAAGATGAATTTTTCGACCTTGACTAAAATATCTTCTATTACCCCCCTCGGGTACTTGATAGATCGTTCACCTAATTGCAGCAAGATTATCGTCGACTTGGCTTCCCCAATACCTAGCTTCTTAAAAATGGAAAGGGGCATAAGATTAATACTAGCACCGAGATCACATAACGCTCTATCAAAAAACAGGTTTCCTATAGTGCACGGTATATTGAAGCTTCCTGGATCCTTCAATTTTGGTGGGAGCTTTTTCTGCAAGATGGCGCTGCACTCCTCCGTTAACGCCACAGTCTCATTTTCTGCGAGCTTCCTTTTTTTCGATAAGATTTCTTTCATGAACTTTACATAGCTCGGCATTTGTTCAAAGGCATCAGTAAATGGAATGTTGATATGTAGTTTCTTGAAGACGTCAAGAAACTTGGAGAATTGTTTGTCCAATTTTTTCTTTTGCAATCACTGTGGAAACGGGACGGGTGGCACATAGGCTGTTGGATTATCTGGAAACAATTTCGAGGATCTAGAAATTTGTGTTTCCTCAGTCGCTGAGTTTTTCTTCTCCTCATCATCACCTCTCTTTTTGTTCTGCGTGGGCTGCTCACACACTTCCTTCCCGCTTCTCAAACTAATGGCTTTTATAGTCTCTCTGGGGTTTGTCTCAGTTGTACTTGGCAAGGTACCCTCCGTTCGGGCTGTTAACACATTTGCTATTTGACCCAATTGGACTTCCAAGTTGCGAATAGAGGCGGAATGGTTTTGCAAGGTTGCTTCCGTACGGGTCATGAACTGACTCGTATTTGCTGCTAATTTCGACATTGCCTCCTCTAGAGAGATTTTTGGAGCAGGATGAGGTTGCTGTTGGTGTTGAGAAAACTGAGGTTGGTTTGAGTTTTGTCCGTTCTTCCATGAAAAGTTAGGGTGATTTCACCACTCCGGATTATATGTGTTGGAATATGGGTTGTTCTGCCGATTCCCGTTCCCCACAAACTGAGCTTGTTCCATCGGAGATTGCTCTAAAGGATTTCCGACTTGGTACTCCACACTAGGATGAGACCTGTTACACCAATTACATGATTCTGTGGTAATGGTGGTAGGAGCATGTGAAAAAACTTGCAATTGTTGTGTCAGCGCTGCGACTTGGGCTGATAGTGTAGAGATCAGATCGTTGTCGGAAACTCCCATAACTCACTTTGGGTTCACTCATTCGTAAGGCCACTGATAAGCATTTGCAGCCATCGACTCCAATAGAGAATGAGCTTCCGCCATCGTCTTTCCCATTAACGCTCCTCCAGCGGCTGCATCAACAAGAGTGCGTGTAGAAGCACTCAATCTGTTATAGAATGTCTGAATTTGCAGCCAATCAGGTAGACCATGGTGTGGGCATCTCCTTAGCAAATCCTTGTATCGCTCCCAAGCTTCATGAAGCAACTCCATATCAAATTGCCCGAAAGTAGTTATCTCGTTCCTAAGTCTCGCTGTCTTTGATGGTGGAAAGAACTTAGCTAGAAAGGCTTGTGCTAATTCCGCCCAAGTCGCGATAGAGCCCGGCGGTAGTGAATTCAACCAAAATTTGGCTTTGTCCCTTAGAGAGAAAGGGAAAAGTCGCAGACGAATAGCATCATCGGTAACACCGTTATTCTTGAAGGTGTCACAAATCTCGAGAAATGAAGTGATGTGTGCATTGGGATCATCGTTCTCCAGTCCACAAAATTGGCTTGATTGTACCATCTGAATAATAGCCGGCTTAATCTCGAAGTTGTTCGCTTGGATGGTTGGACGCCGAATCCCCGAAAAGTTTGCATTGATTTGTGGCATTGCATAATCACGGAGTGCCAATGCCGGTTGAGCTTGCTGCATAAGATTGTCTCCTCCGTGATTTTCTGTGTTATCGGCCATGGCGTCTTTTGTCGGTAGCTCATGCTTTTCCTTCTTGTTTTTCCGCAGAGTGCGCTCGAGTTCAGTATCCAAAGGTAATAGGCCTTCGTTACCAAATTTTCTCATGCACAACACGAAACTCTTGAAAGGAAAACAAATAATAAAAAATTACAAAAAAATAAAATAAAATAAAATGGTATTCAAATTAAGACTAGAAATACTGAAATCGATATTAGTAAAACAATCAGTCCCCGGCAACAGCGCCAAAAACTTGTTACGAAATTTGGTTAACGCAAGTGCACGTTGTCGTAAGCAAGTAATAAAGTGGTAAGAAAGTATCGTTCCCTCGAGGACTGACTCATCAATTACCGATTTATGCGTATTCTAATTTTATTTGAACTATCGAAATTTGAGGCACAAGTAATACTTAAAGAAAATTAATAAAATAATTAATAGTAAAATCTATTGCTCGAAGAAAGAAAATAAAATAAGGAATTAATCTAGGATTGTGAATCCACCTCGGTTTATCCGAATTACTCTTGATTTATGTGAATATAATGATTTCCCAATTTATTGAAGGCGAAGATTGGTAAAATACTCTACTGCCTCTCCCGAGGTCAATAGAATTTTCTAAGGCGAAAAACACACTTTATTCCTAGGTGAATTAATTCGACAATAGGCAAAAAGTACGAAATCCTCTGATAGGCCACGTAATTCCTATGAGTATATTCCTATCTCACATGATAAAACGTTGCTCGCCAATTTTCCTACCAACTCTCCTCTCCCGATTCGAGTTGCGTAATCAAAACAGATCAATCATAGGCCACATAATTGATAGTAATTAAAACAATTGGGAAAATTCAATAAGAAAGGGAATTATATCTTAATAATGTAAAATCAAAAGTAAATTCGTCAAAACTTTGGTTTCATCAAAATCCTAGAATAGGGTTCTAGCCTGACATGCTAGAAAATAAGAATACACAAAGAATTAAAGAAAGCATAATAGAAATCAAACGCACTCGAAGAACTTGGATTCCTCCATTCTCTAGCTTCCGCTCTCTACTCCTTGGTGCTTTCTCCTTCTCCTCGATGATATTTTCTTCTGACCTTCAATGCCTATTTATAATTTTATCAGCCACAAAACGCGTTCGGGAATTAGGTCGAGAACGGGCTTCAGAACAGTCCAAAAATGAGGGCTGGATCATCAAACCCACGTCGGGGGCCGCGGCCCAGCTTTAGTGTGCCGCGGCCCCAGTTGTGCTGCGCGCTATGCCTGGGCGGCTTTTTCTTCATGGGCTGCGGCTCAGCATCTTCGTGTCGCGGCCCGCAGTACAGTGTGTACCGCGCACTGCTAGTCACCTTCGTGTGCCGCGGCCTGACCTTGGTGTGCCGCGGCCCCAGGCCAAAAATTATCGTTTTGGCCCGTTTTTCGCCGTTCGAGCTTCCGGACTCCAATTTCCTACAAAACATATAAAGATAGTGCATTAAAAGCTCATTTATGCAGATTTAGACTTAAACTGGATATAAAATAATGATAAATAAGCGCATAAAAATACATCTAACACCTAGATAACCATAATCTTTTTTATATCAAGTAAAACTATTAAATAACTTGATTTAGGCTCCAAATTTTATCATTACAAAATTTATAGAATGTTCTATAATTTTTTAATTCTCTTTAATAGCATGCTCTCTAAGAGTGATGTCTTCACGACATTAAATTTTATCAGTGATGGTACTTTGAGCTCCGGGGTTATATTATATATTTCTCACTATTTAGATGAACTAGCCTTAAACTCAATTATAGCATTATGTGTCTTCAGCTGAATTTATTTAAACTCTCTAGAGTGTATATGTAACACCCCCAATCCGCTCAGGGATATTACACGCCGTAGACCCTCTCCTCGAAGATCTACCAGGCTGGTAACAACATTTAACATCTCGACAATGCCTTCAAGGCTAAATGACTCAGTAGACCGATTTGGTCTTTCAGTAAAAATATACAACTCAATTACAACATATACCCACGCAGGGGTCAAAATACAATAAACTCCCGTACAACGGGGAAAAGATACTACAGCGGAAAAGAAAATACAACTATACCAATACAACATCAACGGATCCTCGTGTGATTAGTATCGTTCATCTTTCATCATCCTTCGTGCCGACCCTGTGTTATGCTCCAAAACCTGAATGCAAAAATAGACATCCACCCCCGAATACTCGGGGGTTAGCAAAACTCCATTGTTTTGCTAGTGCAAATACAAAGTGCAAATACGAGCCATACAATTCACATTCCACGAATAACAATAACCAGGAATCCTCAAAGATCCAAACGAAACGAAAAGTACTTCTCGAGGCAAGGGTTTGAGAAAACCTTTAAAAATCGAAATACCATAAATCAATGGAAATAATTTATAAGACGGTTTAGAATGCCATCGAGAGTTTTAATAGAAAACCATTTAGGATTATCAAATCCTACTTTTCAAAATCCACAAGACAAAAGGGGTCACCGCCCCAATTCTTTACTTTCCGAAAAATGACATTTACCAACCCGTTGGGATTTTAGCCCCAAATCCATAAAATGACTTTTACAAAACCATTAGGATTTTAGCCCCAAATCTCATCAACTCACAGTACACAAGAACGACCACAAGGTTCGTCTCCCAACATAAAAATCCACAAATAAAGGATTTAAAACAAACAACAAAATACTCTTGTGCCATCCTAGCCAAGTAAGTCAAACGAACAACTTACCTCTTACACACTTAGTCGATGCATGCAATCATGAAAACCGTTCAAAAGCGCTCATTACCGGAAATGCCATAAATAAGTCACATTTGTAAAATGCACCACAATTAACCGTCGATCCACACCTCCGTGGACCCCTACCGAGACCCCGTCGGATCTAACCCGTAGTGGTTAAAAGCAAAGCTCGTCGATCCACACCTCCGTGGACCCCTACCGAGACCCCGTCGGATCTAACCCGTAGTGAGCATACACACACACACGTTACTCATGCAATACTAACATGCTAAGAATGTAAGTTCATTAAGAATACTCACTAGAGATGGCCATTAACTCGACACCATTATCAAACTCTTCAAAAATAAATAACAAGATTAAATACGGAATACACGATTCCATAACTTAAACAATAGGAGTATCATCATAAAATCCTTCAACGTTCAAAATAACCAAATCATAATCAATTCTCAAAACACCGTTCACAAATCACACTCGTTTTGAAAGAAAGCCTTTAACGAGGCCAAACCGAAATCCTTTGAAACTTCGTTTCAAACAACCAAACAAACACACTAATACGATCACCGATCATCATATCCACAAAATAAGAAAAGTATGGGCAAGGTACTTGCCTCGATACCACGAGCACGGAACCACGAACGGATACGGCTCAACCGGGAAGCTTCGGAACGCCCGATGCTAACGAAAAAGGAGACGACAACGAACGGAACGGAAGAATCAAGCACGACCGCGAGGAACCGACGAAAATGAACCTAACGATTCGAATAGCACAATCACAACCACTTCTAAACAATTACGGAAATGGAATACACCCGAAAACCCGCCTACGATTCATGTATATTCGTACCAAAAATAACAACGAGGGCGGACCACAACCAAACCCCCTCGATTCCGTAAAAATCCACAAAATATCCACGAATCCGTAGGAAAACTAAAGATACTAACAATATTAATCGCATACACCATGAATCCACCAACAAAACGGAACGAATCGGAAGAAAATCCCAAAACCCCCAATTTAGTCGAAAATAGGGTTCTAGAGATATTACCTTTGGAGATTCAAGTACTAAGATCCGTAGAACACGCATTGGATTGATTGTCCGGGCTTCACAACCGAAGAAGAATGATGAAAATCAACTCCCCAATTGATAATAATGAGGAACTCCCCCCCTCTCTCTCACTCTCTCGCGTCGCAGGAAGAAGAAGGAGGAAATGAGCAGATTACGCTCAAAACAACGCAATTATAGGGGGTTGACCGCATTGTGTGCCGTGGCACAGCTGAGGTGTGCCGCGGCACAGGCCAAAAATTTACTCCCAGGGTTCGGCGGTGTGTGCGGCCACGCTGCGTGTGCCGCGGCACCAGTCTGCGGGTTTTGATCGCAGATGTCACACAGGTGTGCCGCGGCACCGACGGGTGTGCCGCGGCATCGACTCGGCATCGTGCCGCGGCCGGATGGGTGTGCCGCGGAACACGGTCTGATTCGCTCGACCAACAAGCGAAGAAATTTGTGTGCCGCGGCACACACATCTTGTGCCGCGGCCCACACCCCCTTTTGGGTCCCAAAATGAAGAAAAAGATCTGGAAAGAGAATAAAGCGATAGGAATCAATATTTGGGAACCAATAACACGAAATGGATCCGCGGCAACCCGAAACGGCAGCGATTCCGCACAACAATAACGAGAATACGGTTCAACGGTTGACAGGAAGGACGCCTTGAAAGGTACACGAGGGTCACTACGATCGAGAAATACACCAAAAAAGAAAATTACGAAATTAAATTGCGGATATTACATTCTACCCTCCTTAAAAGAAGTTTCGTCGAAACTTAAAACAAGTAGGAGAAGCAATATCCCTTGAGGAAAACTCAACGAGATACACAAGAAATGCGTAACTTACGCCCATCGGCGAAACGTTACAAGCAACGCAAAGGAATAAACGGCGTGAAAACACGCTCCAGGGCGACCAACACAATGCCACCGGTAGAGACATAATAAAATCAACAAGTGACAAGTGTCATCAGACAGATAACACAATCAAGTCGATTATCCGAACAATCACAAAACACAACCAACGAAAATCAATGCGATTGACCGACCCAACGGTATATCAATCAAAACATGAGCCACACGCTGAACAAATACGGAATTCCACCGCCCAGGGGTTGGAAGATCGAAAACGAGACTAATTTCCCGAACTTAAGGAAATTTGGAAGGAGTCTGAATGTTCAACAATCACGAAACGAGATCAACAAAAACCGAACAATCAAACGATCGAACCAAAAAAGATCGAGACAACAAAAATCGAACGATCATGTTCGGATCACGAAGAACAATAAGGTTCAACCGACAACTCCGAGGTTCACACCTCGACTCGAGACAAAACATGATCCGGTGAGAACAACAAGATGCACACTCGCATAAGATCCACAGGAAAGGGAATAATGATTGAAAGGTCACAACGACGAACGAGTAATTCCGAAATACCACCCTCGTTCGATCAACAAAAGCAAGGGGCAGGACAAGCTCAGAAAATGTCAATGAACATGATGATCCGACAAAGTCGAAAACACAAGAGTTCCAAATCCGATCCACTTCGAATAAAAGAACTAATAGAACCAGATGATGTCACTCCCGAACAAGGTTCACAAGAGTCGAACCGAACCCGAAAAAGTCACAGCGATAACCAGATCGACCCACAACAAGATCACGGTTCGTTCAGATGATGAAATCGAAATACGAACAAGTTGAAAGTATCAACAAACATGAGCGAATCGATAGTGCGGAGAAAGAGAAAATACCGAAGTCAAAATAGTACGGGCATTACCTCAGGCCTCGTCCACGAAATTCACAAAACAGGAGCAAGGTAACAAGACATTAAACAACCGACACATAACGGAACGATCACCGATGCACACGGTCATACCAAACCAAGCTCTAACAGCTCGCACATGCGCGACAACGCAGAAATCACCACGAGGCGACAACATTCAACACCAACATTCCACCTCTCACAGAGGGCTAACACAACAAATGTGTGGAAAACGACTCAACGCTCACACCGCCAATTCGGTCATACTCGGGAGCAAACATCAAAATGACAACGCGAATATCAGACAGATATACCCAGCCCTCAAGCGGGAATGGATAGGTTTTAAAACGAAAACCTCATTTTGAAAATAATTTAGAAGAACACCGGTTGATCTTGAGTATCACCTTTCAAAAGTACAAACGTGAAACATTGTTATCGAGACTTTGGAGAACCATTTCGCATTTGATAAAAATGAGGACACTTTCTCTTAGTGAAAACTTTCAAAATATTCGACCCTTGGGTCTAAATAAAAGTGTTTCTAAAACATTGAAAATATCTCAAAACATTTTGGTCCTCGAGGTAGAAAAATTTTGAAATATATTGTGGCACCTTGGATGTACCACAAGAAAATAACTCATTTGAAAAATATGTCTCAAGTTTATTTTTCTAAGATACTCAAGGTTTTCAAAAATCCAATAGGCCGAATGCCCAAAACTCACGCATATCGGCGTTCACTAAAACAACTCCTAGTACACCCATCAAAGCGTTTAAAATCAAGACAATACATGTCTTTAAACGGAAATAAGCGATAAAATACCACATTCGAACAAAACCATCGACCCCATTCGAGGTCTCTAAGGACCCTCATGGGCTAGTGAACAAGTCGAACGTGTATAAGCACAAAGCTTCCACAAGAGAACTTGTAAAGCGTGCAAATCGATTCGAAAATCATCAATAGCGGACAAAAACAACAATAAAAAGACATCACAAGCGTGACACTCCTCGTATAAATCAAGTACGAGAGTCG
Organism: Orobanche coerulescens; assembly: GCA_033398695.1. NCBI lineage: Eukaryota > Viridiplantae > Streptophyta > Magnoliopsida > Lamiales > Orobanchaceae > Orobanche > Orobanche coerulescens. The sequence continues at coordinate 74,495,004 of CM065816.1, read as the reverse complement.
ACTAAATACATATCGTGAAATCAAGATCCACATAAGGATTCCATCACTTAACAAATAATCATAAAAGCATTTCGTGTCACACGAGGCACAACACAAAGAAGGAGACTTACTTCCACAGCCGCACGAAGATGATAATCGCCCCACGATACTAATCACGACCAACAAACTCAAGCGACGCGTCGCGACACGACTCGATCGGATAAAATCCGGCGAAACAAGACTCAAACAACACGACTTGACCCGGACCTAGGTTTCCTCAACCTAAGCTCGATACCATTTATGTAACACCCCAATCCGCTCGAGGATATTACACGCCGTAGACCCTCTCCTCGAAGATCTACCAGTGGTAACAACATTTAACATCTCGACAATGCCTTCAAGGCTAAATGACTCGATGAGACCGATTTGGTCTTTCAAGAAAATATACAACTCAATTACAACATATACCCACGCAGGGGTCAAAATACAATAAACTCCCGTACAACGGGGAAAAGATACTGCAGCGGAAAAGAAAATACAACTAGACCAATACAACATCAACGGATCCTCGTGTGATTAGTATCGTTCATCTTTCATCATCCTTCGTGCCGACCCTGTATTATGCTCCAAAACCTGAATGCAAAAATAGACATCCACCCCCCGAATACTCGGGGGTTAGCAAAACTCCATTGTTTTGCTAGTGCAAATACAAAGTGCAAATACGAGCCATACAATTCATATTCCACGAATAACAATAACCAGGAATCCTCAAAGATCCAAACGAAACGAAAAGTACTTCTCGAGGCAAGGGTTTGAGAAAACCTTTAAAAATCGAAATACCATAAATCAATGGAAATAATTTATAAGACGGTTTAGAATGCCATCGAGAGTTTTATTAGAAAACCATTTAGGATTATCAAATCCTACTTTTCAAAATCCACAAGACAAAAGGGGTCACCGCCCCAATTCTTTACTTTCCGAAAAATGACATTTACCAACTCGTTGGGATTTTAGCCCCAAATCCATAAAATGACTTTTACAAAACCATTGGGATTTTAGCCCCAAATCTCATCAACTCACAGTACACAAGAACGACCACAAGGTTCGTCTCCCAATATAAAAATCCACAAATAAAGGATTTAAAACAAACAACAAAATACTCTTGTGCCATCCTAGCCAAGTAAGTCAAACGAACAACTTACCTCTTACACACTTAGTCGATGCATGCAATCATGAAAACCGTTCAAAAGCGCTCATTTCCGGAAATGCCATAAATAAGTCACATTTGTAAAATGCACCACAATTAACCGTCGATCCACACCTCCGTGGACCCCTACCGAGACCCCGTCGGATCTAACCCGTAGTGAGCATACACACACACACGTTACTCATGCGATACTAACATGCTAAGAATGTAAGTTCATTAAGAATACTCACTAGAGATGGCCATTAACTCGACACCATTATCAAACTCTTCAAAAATAAATAACAAGATTAAATACGGAATACACGATTCCATAACTTAAACAATAGGAGTATCATCATAAAATCCTTCAACGTTCAAAATAACCAAATCATAATCAATTCTCAAAACACCGTTCACAAATCACACTCGTTTTGAAAGAAAGCCTTTAACGAGGCCAAACCGAAATCCTTTGAAACTTCGTTTCAAACAACCAAACAAACACACTAATACGATCACCGATCATCATATCCACAAAATAAGAAAAGTATGGGCAAGGTACTTGCCTCGATACCACGAGCACGGAACCACGAACGGATACGGCTCAACCGGGAAGCTTCGGAACGCCCGATGCTAACGAAAAGGGAGACGACAACGAACGGAACGGAAGAATCAAGCACGACCGCGAGGAACCGACGAAAATGAACCTAACGATTCGAATAACACAATCACAACCACTTCTAAACGATTACGGAAATGGAATACACCCGAAAACCCGCCTACGATTCATGTATATTCGTACCAAAAATAACAACGAGGGCGGACCACAACCAAACCCCCTCGATTCCGTAAAAATCCACAAAATATCTACGAATCCGTAGGAAAACTAAAGATACTAACAATACTAATCGCATACACCATGAATCCACCAACAAAACGGAACGAATCGGAAGAAAATCCCAAAACCCCCAATTTAGTCGAAAATAGGGTTCTAGAGATATTACCTTTGGAGATTCAAGTACTAAGATCCGTAGAACACGCATTGGATTGATTGTCCGGGCTTCACAACCGAAGAAGAATGATGAAAATCAACTCCCCAATCGATAATAATGAGGAACTCCCCCCCCCTCTCTCTCACTCTCTCGCGTCGCAGGAAGAAGAAGGAGGAAATGAGCAGATTACGCTCAAAACAACGCAATTATAGGGGGTTGACCGAATTGTGTGCCGCGGCACAGCTGAGGTGTGCCGCGGCACAGGCCAAAAATTTACTCCCAGGGTTCGGCAGTGTGCCGCGGCACGGCCTGCGTGTGCCGCGGCACCCGGTACAGGCAGGTTTTGATCGCAGATGTCACACGGGTGTGCCGCAAAGACGGGACGGTGTGCCGCGGCTGACTCGACAGCTTGTGCCGCGGCACCGAATGGGTGTGCCGCGGCACAGTACGATTCGCTCGACCAACAACTGAAGAAATTTGTGTGCCGCGGCACACACATCTTGTGCCGCGGCCCACACCCCCTTTTGGGTCCCAAAATGAAGAAAAAGATCCGGAAAGAGAATAAAACGATAGGAATCAATATTTGGGAACCAATAACACGAAATGGATCCGCGGCAACCCCGAAACGGCAGTTTCGCACAACAATAACGAGAATACAGTTCAACAGTTGACAGGAAGGACGCACTGAAAGGTACACGAGGGTTACTACGATCGAGAAATACACCAAAAAAAGAAAATTACCGAAATTCGAAATTGCGGATATTACAGTATACATTTGATTATAATTTACGCAAAGTAAATAATCATTTGAACTCCAAGTTCATAATTTTTCATATAATTTTCTTGATCGGCTGATACATCCCCCCAATATATGGAATGATACTGTACTATAGCATCAATTTTATCCATATATATCACCCATCAATACTTCAGGTATTGTCATAAAGGGAACCTTATTTGACATAAATTAATATTCTATACGATCCATAAAAAAGAGGGTAAGTACATTGGAGTTCAAAATAATGCACTTTTGTCGAAATTAAATCACAAATTTGTTTTAATATGTAAACTTTAAGTTTATTGTGATGATGATCATGTTTTTAAATAAGAATAAAGATAACTATATCAACCTCAAATTCAGTCTTGAATAAGTTTGTGACATAATCAACCTTTATTTTATTGGATTGATAATATAATAATCTGCTTCAACATATATCAATAATATTCTATCTTTAGATATTAAAAGACAGCAGTATTTTCTCCTTCAAGAAGAAATAATGTATCTTTTAAAGGGGATTTAATTTTCTCAATTGTATCTTTATGCATTATCTGTATAATCAATGATACAAATACCATCATCAATGCCAAATGTAATTATTATTATTATTATTATTATTTTTCTCCTGGAAGAAAGAGAAATGATTGCTCTGCAATTTATATCTTTATATGATGTTTGAAAAAAATTGGTCAACTCAAAATAATACAATTCTAAGTGTATAAATGTATTTCAGGATATTTGAATCTTTTACTGATTTATAATATTTATCATACAATACTCATGAAGTTTTACTAATATATAAATATTTTTCTAACTTGAAAAAGTATTATTCATTTTAAACTTATTGTGCATGTTTGCACTTTGATGAGATAATAAAATATCACCAATATTTGATTTCAAAAACTTGGCACTCATTTCTCACAAGAAGAAATATTAAGATAAAGCCAAGAATTTTGACAGTACGAATATCTTCAGAATATTTGATATTTTTATCACTGTTTATATAATAGAGATTTATTGAAATCATACTTCTCGTATGAAGTCAGTGTATTTTATGCCATATTGATAACACTCATAACATACCGTAAAAGATAATAAAATATTAACCACACCATATATAAAATTTGATATTTGAGACATAATCATATGATTATTCATTTCTTAACAAATGATAATGTCCATGCCTATGTCGGAAATCTATCAGCAATTATCAACTACACGGGATAAAATCTAAATAGTTCATTCAAAAGATAATTTATACTTGTGTTATCTACTCTATGAGATAACTTTTTGGTACAATTTATCTATACCAATATTTAAGTAATGGTAATATCCAAGTTTATTATTTTATATTTTAATAATATTCACTTCCAAGAATGATTATCGATAAATATGACTGAAATATTCAGCCACTCAATTCTGCATGAGTTAATCTTATTATGATTGTGGATATTTCACTTTCTCTATATAGTCTTGATTGAGAATAGTTTAAATGAGATCCATATTTATGTTGTGATATAAGTATTATTTTTTCAGAGATAATATAAGTTATTATGCCATATATCACTCTTATATTAAAATTATATATTATTTGTAGAGCATAACAATTTAATCTATTCTATTATTATTTATAAATATTAGATCAATAATCTTCAAGAATATTACATTATTATAAATATTTGATATAATGTTTATTTTTCTTGCTATATTTCTTCAAGAATATTACAATTGATTGTATTGCTTCAGGATCTTTAAGCAATATAATTAAGATACTGAAAATAAATTCCTACGCAAATCAAACAATGCTTGAAATAACTGAATAAAAAAGTTGGCTTCTTCAAGAGCACTTACAATATTTTTCAGGAATATTATTTAGTTTTTTCATCAAGAATCCATACAAATTTTAAGATCTTATAGTGTTCTTTAGGAATACATCATATTCAGCCATAATATGACGATATAATGTTGTGTTTTTTCCAGAAATACAATATCTTCTATCTTAACAATTTTCTGAATTATTAAGAATTGTTAGGTCATGTTTCTCGTGAAACAACAATAAAATCATATATATTATTTATGTATGATGGTTGGAGAAATCAAAACAACATGTAGGAACACAATATTGAATACAAATGTACTTTGCATATGTCCAATATAATAATAATAATAATAATAATAACTAAATCTAGTCAAGATATATTTATATAACTCATAAATTTGGAAAGATAAATGCTCAGGCAATAAAATTGTGTTATGTAGGTCTCCTTTACTCATCATCGAGTCAAAATAAATAAATTTATTCATAAAATCTAAAACACTCAACTGAATTAAATGACATAAATAAATGAATTCTTCATTGATCATAAGATCGATGAAGGAAATGGGCAAACTCCTTACGCGTAACGGCCGTAATGTTGCATAAGAAAATGGGCAAACTCCTGGCAGAATCCTGTTACGTACGTTATGCATCACCGCATTATGTAGGTTATGTTTGGTCTTCATATCCGTTGGATCAGATGACTTTATTGGAACGGTCGATGACTTACCTTGTTGACTCCTTGCAACGGGCTAATTTTGAATATTACGTAGGTTATACGATCTGTATTACGTACGTTACCTGCATTCAAAATACTTAGTGCGAATGTTAATGTTATGTATGTTAGGAACTGTTTGTTACGTACGTTATATAATGAAAATATGGAATGTTAATTTTGCCTTGTAAAACATCATCAAAATATTCAAAATGTGTTATGAAAAATATTGTTCCAACAAATTACATAGGAGTTTTAGAAGACAAAGTTTTGAGGGTCGATAGAATTTTGAAAAACAATACGAAAAGCTCCCCCTAACAATAATTCTCCCCTTGAATTGAACAATGGATAAAATTTCAAAGATTTCCAAAACTCTCAACATATTTTCTCCCCTTTTGTGATTAACAAAATGATAAGAGAACTTGCTACATGAATAACTCAAGGCAGAAGATCATGGTTAATAAAGCATGAGATAAGGTAACTAAATCACGAAAAATATCCAACCATACAGACATAATGACCAAATCATGAATTCAAACATACAAACCAAATTATTAAGTCAAGTATCCAAAATAAAAAGAGAGATGTATTGAAATGTCGGTCTTAAGAAAACTGGATAATCATCAACGTGAAAAATGATCAACTAATCAAGGCCAGCTTCGGGAGGCGAAGGCGTAATGCCAAAGTGAGTGCAGATACCCTTAACCATGAGTTTGATTTCTTTCATCTCCTTTTCGAGTCTCTCCATTCACATTTCCATCTGAGATGAGGAGCTCGCCCGACTGGCTCGTGAAGGACCTGGCTGGGAAGACTGAGAGCGTAGACGAGGCCTCTCTGACTGAGTGCCTCTAGATGAGACTTCGTCCTCCGAACGAGGTAATGCCACACCGTCAACCAAAACTTCATCATCCTCTAGGTAAGTAAAGTAAATCCATCCTCCGTTGCGGGTCTGTAGATACTTCATGGTATGGATGGTTCCTTCATGAACCAAGCTACCCTTTAGGATAGGCACTCCATGTAACCCTGATAAGTAGACCCCTGCCTTCTCAAACACTTCGGTCATAATTGAACCAAAGGGCATCCCAAATTTCCTTTGACGATCAACTTTAGCATACCCTTTCTTGTGAAAAATCTGTCCTTTTTCCACAAGCCATTTCATCACAATTTTCGAGAAATTTACTTCTTCTTCCTTTAGAACATGGTAAATGATTTATATGTATAAATTCACTAGCCTTTGTTGTGCGTTCACCTTCGACATTAGACTTCTAGTAATAGCATCATGATGGAGTTGGATATTCAAACCAAAGTCATTGTTCTCGAATTTGTCGGTATTACTTCTAGCACGGCTTTGGATATCAAGAAATTTCTCACAACCATCTCACTCACGGGTTCGTACTCAGCTTCATAGATATTTAATTATTAGATTTTTATCTTTGGGAACAAAGTTTCCAGTACATATGGAATAGTCATTAGGTAACCCAAAAATCTCAGATAATTTATCCGCATCATGTTCAATTTTTTTTCCACAAACAATAGAGTGAACAACATGAGACCCTTCCACATTGTAGGAAATCCAAAAATTTGCATAGAATTCACGAACACAATCGACATAGCCAGGCCTCGCTAAACTAACAAACTTAGTGATTCCAAGCAAGTCAAAAAATTCATCTATGTTGATACCAGCAGATTTCAAAGACTTAAAATCGAAGTGGTGACTGGGAGTTACCTATTCATCAATCAATATGTCGTTGTAGATTTTCATCCCTGAATATTATGGAATTGAGGACCATCGGCCGAATTGGTGGGATTGGGTGAAGATTAGGATGTTTCACCTCTTCTTTTCTTGGAAGTTCTTGTATTCATGTTAGAATCTGAGGTAAGGGCGTGTTTGATGGGTGAAATAAGGTGAATCTCTCAGTTTATGTGGAATACTTTTGAGAGAGGCGATCGGGAGTAGGGTTTAGGATTTGGGGGAAGTGAGGAAGAATATGACAGATTGGGAATTAAAACCCAAATTACAGCATGTTACGTTGTATTACGTCCGTAATAAGAGGTCTTTAATGTACGTTATAAAGGATTATAGCAGCCGTAATTAAATCAAAAGCTTCTGCCCAAAGACCTGCGATGCATAGCGTACGTAAGCAGAAAGTGCATAACGTACGTAATACTCTTTACGTATGTAATCTCCTTGCCTATAGCAGACGTAACTCTGACCAAATGAATAGTGATATTCTTCTGATGATATATTTTTTTCTTATGACCTTCTTGTTGTATATGATGACTATGCAAAATTTAAAATTGATTAGCATGTCCCATTCCTAAATTTAACCGAATAAAATTAAATGAATTTTCGGGTAATAGTTTTGTAAAAATACCTGCCAATTGTTCATTAGTACCTACAAATTGGAGATCCATATTCCCGTTTTGGACATGGTCACGAATAAAATGGTGACGAATTTCAATGTGTTTTGTCCTATTATGCAAGAAGGGGATTTTGCTTAAATTTATAGCACTTGTATTATCACAGAAAATAGGTGTATTTTTAAGCTCGATGCCATAATCTTGTAATTGATTTTTAATCCACAAAACATGCGCACATGCACTCCTCGCAGCTGTAACACCCCCGATATATTCAGGAATATTACAGCGCCATAAATCCTTTACATAAGAATTTACAAGGTTGGAGAAATGAATAGACAATAACAGATACCAATATATGAAAGTAACTGAAATAAAATACAACAGTTCTGGGCCAATACTGAAAATACAAACGTCCAATGAAGAATATTAATACATAATCAAATCCAACATCACAAACGACAACGTACTCGAGTACTTATTAAAACAACATAAACCCGGCCGGAACATCACTCTGGACCCTCATCGTCATGCAGCTCCAGTGGTTGTTTTCCTGCTCTCCTAGATCCTGAACATAAACAAATGTTCACCCCCGAAGGGGTTAGCACAACGATGCTAGTACAAGTACGACAATTATGCAACAATGATTTATTCAACAATAATCATGACAAGTTTCTCCAACGAGAAATAATAGCAACACATAACACATTACGATAATCTCAACATACTCATGGTATTCCAACGATCCAGCGCACACAGCTATAGATTCCCATGATGATCCCGTCGAACCAACGCATGGTGGAATTACCTGTCCAAAGATCCAGCGCACACAGCTATAGATTCTCATGATGATCCCGTCGGACCAACACATGGTGGTTAATTAATCACAACACATATGCACATTACAACAAATACATAACCGACATAATACGAACAACTATAATTAGGGTACTTGCCTCGAATTGATGACAAGGATAAAACTTCGACGAATGTCAATACACTCGAAGGTCGCCCCTTCGAATAATCACATTGCAAAGCTCGAACCTTAAACAGAAGAAATAATATAGAGTTCACCTCACGTCGAATAACTAACGTACGAACATCTAACAATCCAACTACGGCCGAAAGTTCAACAAAACGTATCCTCTCTGATCAACGTAACGTATGTTACATACCCAACGTAGCGTACGTTAAGCCTATTCGTTAGCGTACGTAAGGTACGAAGCCTAGCGCATGCTAAGCATGCATTTGATTGTGTCTTCTCTGATCAGATGACTGTCTCGTCTGATAACATAGCGTACGTAATTGTCAGTGTTTAACGTCCGTTATCCTCATACATATTATATGTAATATCCGGAATTTCTACTACTGTTGTTTAATATTATTTTATCCGAGTTATATTTTACAGCGTGGAATCTATACAGTATGGATAAAATAAATTAAAGACTGAGATGTCAGCATTGGTGTAATTGTCGTAATTGGTCGACAATTGCATTTGAGGATATAATGTGTTGAGTATATGTATTCCATATGACGTATGTTCGTATTCTGCATGTCGAGATGTTGGACAAGGATAGCTGAAAATGGCTAAGTGTAACATTATTAGCGCACGCTAATGATCATGAGTAGCGCACGCTATCGTGCAGGTTTAGCGCACGCTACGGATATAAGTTAGCGTACGCTAGTGAAGAACAGCTCAGAGGGAATCTATGTGTGGACCAGGCCACTTTCGGCGCATGTTCTGATAAGTCAACGGATGTTGTAATGTAGTGTTAGCGCACGCTAACTATAGATCGGACAAAAAGGAATCTTATCCTAGTCAGAGCTGTCGGCGTGTGGACCCATCTTCGGAGCTTATAGAAAAATAAGTCAACTATGACTAGCGCACGCTATGGTCTAACACTTGCGCACGCTAAATATAGGCATTTACGTACGCTATTGCATGGGCGTTACATACGTAAATCAGTGTACGAAGCAAAGCAATAGCCTCTGGACTTCGATAGCGCACGCTAACAAAAGAGAGTTAGCGCACGCTAAAGGTGTAACGTACGTTAATTTTAGATGTTAACGTACGTTAATAATGTACAGTGTATATATATGAGTAGTTGGCTGTCATTCCTCATTTCGTCCATTCTCTTCTTGCAACCGATAGAGAGAACCTTGGGAGGACATTTGGAATTCCAAAACAGTGAGGGATGATCCTCTTTAACAATATTTAAGATGGAAATCATGGATTAAAGCTTTGTTCTTGAAATCATTGGTGATTCTTGGAAATGGATTCAACCTTGGAAATCAATCCATTCCTTCAAAAAGGTAATCACTCTTCATCTTTGGATTTCGTTTTGGATTGAATGTTGATGTTCTTGAGTTGATGATTATTACATAAACAAGTTTACAAGCATGATTATGAGATGGATTACCGGAGTATGATGATATTAATATGATTCGTGTGGTTTGAATTGTGTAGTTCGTTTTCTTGAGATAAGTTGGTGAATCCTTCTTCTCCTTTGCGGATGTTGATATCATTGTTGATGATTAATCTCTGTAATGTTAGATTAGGGAAGTGTTGTTAAGGTTCTTGGTGTTCATGATGTTGATATTTGAGGAAGAAGATGATATGTGAATATATGAATTGGATTAAGAGTTGGATGATTACCTATATGATAAAGAATATCGGATTTCGTTGTTTTGATAGCTATGAACATGGTTTAGAATCACTTAGTGTTCTTCATAATCGTCATATGTTGATTGGAATCTGAAAAACATGCATTTGTATAGCATTAGCGCACGCTAAGCTCACTGGCTAGCGCGCGCTAACGGGTGAAACTTAGCGCACGCTACGTTAAGTGATTAACGTGAGCTAAGTAGGCCTACAGTGCAGTATTTTCATGTTGTGGTTGTAAATCCGTGCTGGTTTGAGTTGGATTGATCAGCCTAGTGGTTAATCGAGATATTGTTGAGCCATTGGGTTTGTGAATTGGTTTTATCGATTGTTGATTGTTGTCGAACTTGTGGTTTATCGATTATTGTAATAGGTTGAGATTATTGATCGGTGATTAGAACTATGCGTTGCGGTCATGTTCGAGAATGTTCGTGAATTGCATTGATTGGGACCGAGGAACTTGTAGATGACGGCATTGGATTTGGTAACAGCTTCCTCGTCGTTGTATTGGTATCGAGGTAAGTTATTACTTGCTCAGTTTATAATATTTAATGAATGATTTTCGTTTCATTCGTTTATCATTCGTATAGCAATGTTTATAATCGTAATCACAGGAGATTTGGGATTATAAATCATATTCGAGTTTTGGGAATCTAAATCATAATGTATATGATTTACTTTTGTTATTGGTATACTTGTATATCGAGGATATATTGTGATAAAGACGAAGATATGAATTATCTGCAATCTGTAATACTTTGGACCGTCGAGTATTGAGGATAATGGTTCGTGATGGTTTAGACATTGAGATCATTCTCGAAGGACTCGGGGTAAGTACTCTAATCATTTTTATCATTTGTGTCGATCATATCGTGATACACTCGTGTATCGTTGTTGTCATGCATTTGTGCATTGTTGTTGTCTTGTATTGTGTATTGTTGTTTTGTGCAGTTGTGCATTGTTGTCATATGTCCACCTCGTGTTGGTCCGACGGGATCATCGGGGGATCTATGCTAGCGTGCGCTGGATGATCGGACGGGTTTTCCACCTCGGGTTGGTCTGACGGGATCATCGGGGGATCTAGGCAGTGAACGCTGGATCATCGGATTTCCATGTATTGTTGTTGTGCATATGTATATTATGGGTTTGCCATAAGTATACATTGTCATTATTGTTGTGATCATACTGACATTGTCATATGAGTATGTATTTGTAGGTCTTGTGTTAGGACCATGTCCGTATGTTGTGTTGATCTGATCTCGGATTAGACTGACGTGATTGTCATGGTATTTCGTATCTTGAGGTATGTTCCGTATTTCCTTGGTACTTGTCTTTGATGGACAATCGATTATCGTATTGGAAATGTCGACATTATCAGATGGATTGAATTGGCCAGAGTTGGTATAATTTTCGTATCGCGAGTTATGATAATGTTTTGAGAACCTTGCGTATTGTTGAGATACCGTACAGATATTTTGGTATTATCTTAATGTGTTGTTAAGGATATGAATCGTGGATTTTCGTAAAGTTACGACGGTAAGATTTCATTGGTCGTATTCTTACTTAGTATTTCCATTGATATGTAATTATTGACGTGATGTGATGGTTATCATTGTTGGATATTATGGCTGACCCCATCGTGGGCTTTCTTTTTAGGTTCTTGGATTATCAAGCTTGTAGCGGTTGTGAAGAGATGAGCTTCCCAGAGGATACTGACTAGGGCATGTATTTGTGTATTGAGTTTCTGATCAGTTGTTGTATTCCGCTGCTAAAGTATTTTTAATTGTTTGTCTTTTTACGCCGCGTGAGTATTTTTATATGGCCTTTTGGTTTCTGGTAACTTCAGTTACTTTGGTAAATCATTTTCTAAAACTATTGAGTTTCGGCTGTTTGGCCTTGTGGTTTCAAATGAGATTTTACGATGGTTTTGCTAAACGGATTTTGTAAAGTTTTCGAATGTTTTTAAAAGATAGTGCCGTCGTTAGCCTCTTGGGTGTTTGTAAATGTTTGCAAAAATTTCCTTCAGCCTTTTGGGTTCCATCCCAGGGCCCACGGCGATGTAATATTCCTGGATGGCTCTGGGGTGTTGCAGAATATGGTATCAGAGCTTAGGTTGTGAAAACCTAGGCAGTCGAGTCTAGTTGGGTCGTACTTTTGTGGTGTCATTCGAGTTGTCGGTTGACAAGTGTTTGAGCTCTGGGTTTTTTGTTGTTCACTCGGGCTTGTACGTTATGTGATTTACCAGTGTAGTACTAGGGTTGTTGTAAACTTTTCCAAATGGTGTTAACGTGATTCTCTGTAAAGAGATGTGTTGTGTTCACGAGTTGAACTGATTTTGCAAAATGTGTGTTTTGAAAATATCTGTGTCGAGTATTTTCTAGAGTCGAGACATGTGCTAGTATCACGGGGAATCGTCGACTTCACGATCGGTAAGTATTTGGATTTTTTAATTGCATTGAGATTTGTTGTCGTTCTAAGTCGATATGCTTTGAGATTCAGCAGAATAATATGCGTTACAATATGAGGTGACAGAATTGGGATAGGATTGATAATTTGAGAAACTATGATTCTGGAAATCAATATGTCGGTTAAGCTTTGGAACGGAGTTGTGCATTTGGGAGAAATATTGTGGATTGTTCACGAGAACATGTAGTCATGATAGTTCATTTTGAGATATATGAACTGTTTTTGAGCATTTGAAAATGATACTTTTCAAAATGAATGTTTTACGGATGTTTTACCGAAAATGATTTTTAGGCCGAGACCCAATCGACTTTGAAATAGTTTTAAACTCAGGACTTGGGGTTCGAAAAAGGGTTTTTCTACTTTTTCAACTTCCTGCAATATGGAACGAAATATGGGCTGAGACCCTAACGTTTCAAAAGGCTTTTTCATGTTTTCTAAAACTCCCGAGAATTGTAAAACACTTTATCAATCGTTATCTATTTCGTTCCTGCCTTTCGGGGTTTTGGCTTACTTGTTCAAATGAAACTTCTCGGGAAGTCTTTCGCTGTGTTGATTTGTTTCAATGTTTTGTCATAGCATATTTGAGGTGATCCAGGATGGGTTAATGGTTGCAAGTCATATGTGAAATAGGAGTTTTTGGTTGGAATTTATATACTGAGATTTTGGAACTCTATCGTGTGGTTTTCCGATGGAATATCAGTGGATATTTGTGACGAACCGAATTGGTATACAGAGTATGGATGTGGTCAATCATTTGCATAGTTTTCATTTTAAAACTTCGAAATTATGTGGATTCGAAGGAAACTGCTATCGAATATGACACCAGCGAGCCGATTTAATTTTTTGAAAATTGATTTTGCGGTCTTACCAAAATTTATGTTTTGAGCTTTGAAATTTTTGAAAGAACTTTCGAAAATTTGTCTTCTTGACGAGATTACATGATTTCAAACTGGTTTGAAAATGTGATTGATATACATATGCATTTAGTGCATGATGCATATCATGGTGAAGTTATGAGTGTGACTCATAAACTGGATATCATATCGATGGTTCGAGGAAAAGAGATTCGAACTTTAGTATGGTAGTTTGGTTATCCAGGGATGATCGATAGATTTATCGGATAAGAGAAATATGATGCGTGTTGTAGATTCATTCACGGTAATTTTGGAACTTTGGATTTTGTGAAACCGGGACATCTGTGCTATGTGATTCCATTGGTACGGTAGTAGCGCGATTTTACCATAGTGATTTTTGAATGATTTCTTTGTAAGTGTAGATTTGGGGATGGTGACCCCAAACTGGTTGTTTTGGACAATGAGTGGTCGTTCCCACTCCTTGTGTGAATTGGTATGCTCATCGATTTGCGATTGATTGTTCATATGCCGAGGGGAATGTTCACCAGTCGGTTATGTTTCATTGAGATTCACTCTATGTGATTTGTTTAATGTTTTGAGAATGTTGTTCTTTCGTATATCGGTTTCTGCGGTTCTATGTTGATCATGTTGGAGCTTACCGTGTGAGGTTATTCCCGATTATTGTTGATCGTTCGTTGGTAATATTGGAGTTTATCATGGTGAAGATATTCTCGATTGTTTTTTGACCTCTAGTTGGTCATATTGGAGTTTATCATGTTGATGGTATTCTCGGTTGCATTTTGACCTTTGGATTGGTCATATTAGAGTTTATCATGTCAATGATATTCTCGATTAATTTATGGGTTGATCATTGTTGGTGATCATCTGAGCGTTCAGATTTTGTGTCGATAGTTTGGGATTTGTTGCTATTGTGTTGGGCAGTTGTTTCACAGATGTATCGTGTATTATCGGTTTTATCATAATTGGGACTTAATTGTGCGATCAGGCAAATAGGTTTTGACACGGATAGATTATTTCATCCGAAGGTGATATATTTTTTTTGAGACTCATGGAATTGTGATTGCTAGTATCTCAGGAGATCGTCGACTTTGCGCATTTTCAAGTGTACTGTTTGGTTATTCGGTAATAATGATGATTGGTTGTTGTTGTGATAGGTTTCGGAATATTTTGGTTCAACGTTTTGCTTGTTATTCTATGACGGATTCCCAGTTTTGAGGACGAAACTTATTTTAAGTGGTGTAGTATGTAATATTCGGAATTTCTACTACTGTTGTTTAATATAATTTTATCCGAGTTATATTTTACAGCGTGGAATCTATACAGTATGGATAAAATAAATTGAAGACTGAGATGTCAGCATTGGTATAATTGTCGTATTTGGTCGACAATTGCATTTGAGGATATAATGTGTTGAGTATATGTATTCCGTATGCCGTATGTTCGTATTTTGCATGTCGAGACGTTGGACAAGGATAGCTGAAAATGGCTAAGTGTAACATTATTAGCGTACGCTAATGATCATGAGTAGCGTACGCTATCGAGCAGGTTTAGCGTACGCTACGGATATAAGTTAGCATACGCTAGTGAAGAACATCTCAGAGGGAATCTACGTGTGGACCAGGCCACTTTCG
This sequence comes from Orobanche coerulescens, assembly GCA_033398695.1. Taxonomy (NCBI): domain Eukaryota; kingdom Viridiplantae; phylum Streptophyta; class Magnoliopsida; order Lamiales; family Orobanchaceae; genus Orobanche; species Orobanche coerulescens. Next base: position 74,479,549 of record CM065816.1, on the reverse strand, counting down.
GCGCATGTTCTGATAAGTCAACGGATGTTGTAATGTAGTGTTAGCGCACGCTAACGCATGTTGATTAGCACACGCTAACTATAGATCGGACAAAAAGGAATATTATCCTAGTTAGAGCTGTCGGCGTGTGGACCCATCTTCGGAGCATACAGACAAATGAGTCAACTATGACTAGCGCACGCTATGGTCTAACACTTGCGCACGCTAAATATAGGAATTTACGTACGCTATTGCATGGGCATTACATACGTAAATCAGTGTACGAAGCAAAGCAGTAGCCTCTAGACTACGATAGCGCACGCTAACAAAAGAGAGTTAGCGCACGCTAAAGGTGTAACATACGTTAATTTTAGATGTTAACGTACGTTAATAATGTACAGTGTATATATATGAGTAGTTGGCTGTCATTCCTCATTTCATCCATTCTCTTCTTGCAACCGATAGAGAGAACCTTGGGAGGACATTTGGAATTCCTAAACAGTGAGGGATGATCCTCTTTAACAATATTAAAGATGGAAATCATGGATTAAAGCTTTGTTCTTGAAATCATTGGTGATTCTTGGAAATGGATTCAACCTTGGAAATCAATCCATTCCTTCAAAAAGGTAATCACTCTTCATCTTTGGATTGAATGTTGATGTTCTTGAGTTGATGATTATTACATAAACAAATTGACAAGCATGATTATGAGATGGATTACCGGAGTATGATGATATTAATATGATTCGTGTGGTTTGAATTGTGTAGTTCGTTTTCTTGAGATAAGTTGGTGAATCCTTCTTCTCCTTTGCGGATGTTGATATCATTGTTGATGATTAATCTCTGTAATGTTATATTAAGGAAGTGTTGTTAAGGTTCTTGGTGTTCATGATGTTGATATTTGAGGAAGAAGATGATATGTGAATATATGAATTGGATTAAGAGTTGGATGATTACCTATATGTTAAAGAATATCGGATTTCGTTGTTTTGATAGCTATGAACATGGTTTAGAATCACTTAGTGTTCTTCATAATCGTCATATGTTGATTGGAATCTGAAAAACATGCATTTGTACAGCATTAGCGCACGCTAAGCTCACTGGCTAGCGTGCGCTAACGGGAGCAACTTAGCACACGCTACGTTAAGTGATTAACGTGAGCTAAGTAGGCCTACAGTGCAGTATTTTCATGTTGTGGTTGTAAATCCGTGCTGGTTTGAGTTAGATTGATCAGCCTAGTGGTTAATCGAGATATTGTTGAGCCGTTGGGTTTGTGAATTGGTTTTATTGATTGTTGATTGTTGTCGAACTTGTGGTTTATCGATTATTGTAATAGGTTCAGATTATTGATTGGTGATTAGAACTATACGTTGTGGTCATGTTAGAGAATGTTCATGAATTGCATTTATTGGGACCGAGGAACTTGTAGATGACGGCAATGGATTTGGTAACAGCTTCCTCGTCGTTGTATCGATATCGAGGTAAGTTATTACTTGCTCAGTTTATAGTATTCAATGAATGATTTCCATTTTATTCGTTTATAATTCGTATAGCAATGTTTATAATCGTAATCACAGGAGATTTGGGATTATAAATCATATTCAAGTTTTGGGAATCTAAATCATAATGTATATGATTTACTTTTGTTATTGGTATACTTGTATATCGAGGATATATTGTGATAAAGACGAAGATATGAATTATCTGCAATCCGTAATACTTTGGACCGTCGAGTATTGAGGATAATGGTTCGTGATGGTTTAGACATTGAGATCGTTCTCGAAGGACTCGGGGTAAGTACTCTAATCATTTTTATCATTTGTGTCGATCATATCGTGATACACTCGTGTATCGTTGTTGTCATGCATTTGTGCATTGTTGTTGTCTTGTATTATGTATTGTTGTTTTGTGCAGTTGTGCATTGTTGTCATATGTCCACCTCGTGTTGGTCCGACGGGATCATCGGGGGATCTATGCTAGCATGCGCTGGATGATCGGACGGGTTTTCCACCTCGGGTTGGTCTAACGGGATCATCGGGGGATCTAGGCAGTGAACGCTGGATCATCGGATTGCCATGTATTGTTGTTGTGCATATGTATATTATGGGTTTGCCATAAGTATACATTGTCATTATTGTTGTGATCATACTGACATTGTCATATGAGTATGCATATGTAGGTCTTGTGTTAGGACCATGTCCGTATGTTGTGTGTTACGAATTTTGGTGAACGCAAGTGCACGTTGTCGTAAGCAAGTAATAAAGTGTTAAGAAAGTTATCGTTCCCTCGAGGACTGACTCACTAATTACCGATTTATGCGTACTCTAATTTTATTTGAACTATCGAAATTGGAGGTGCAAGTAATAATTAAAGAAAATTAATAAAAGAATAAATAGTAAAATCGATTGTTCGAAGGAAGAATATCAAATAGGGAATTAATCTAGGATTGTGAATCCACCTCGGTTTATCCGAATTACTCTTGATTTATATGAATTTAATGATTTCCCAATTTATTGAAGGCGAATATTTCTAAAATACTCTACTACCTCTCCCGAGGTCAATAGAATTTTCTAAGGCGAATAACACACTCTATTCCTAGGTGAATTAATTCGACAATAGGCAAAAAGTACGAAATCTTCAGACAAGCCACGTAATTCCTATGAGTATATTCCTATCTCACAAGATAAAATGGTTCTCACCAATTTTTCCTACCAACTCTCCTCTCCCGATTCGAGTTGCGTAATCAAAACAAATCAATCATAGGCCACATAATTGATAGTAATTAAAACAATTGGGGAAAACTCAATAAGAAAGGGAAATATATTTTAATAATGCAAAATCAAAAGTTAATTCGTCAAAACCTCGGTTTCATCAAAATCCTAGAATAGGGTTCTAGCCCGACATGCTAGAAAATAATACAGAAAGAATTGAAGAAAGCATAAAAGAAATCAAACACAGTTGAAGAACTTGGATTCCTCCGTTCTCTAGCTTCTGCTCTCTGCTTGATCGGTGTTTTTCTCCTTCTTTTCGATACTCTCTCTTCAGACCTTTAATCCATATTTATAACCATCATTCGTCTCCAAAACATGTCCGGGAATTAGGTCGAGAACAGGCTCCAAAAACGGCCCAGAAACGCGGCACAAACAGCATTACCGCCCCGCGGGCCGCGGCTCAGTAAGTTCATGCCGCGGCCCCAAATGTCCAGCGCCCTATGCCTGGGCGCAAGTTTTCTTCATGGGCCGCGGCTCAGCATCTTCGTGCCGCGGCCCCCGGTACAGTGTGTACCGCCTCATGCTGATCGTGTGTGTGCATTGCCGGCTTCATTGTCTGCATGACCCGACCGAAATTGTCGTTTTCACCCGTTTTTCGTCGTTTAGGCTTCCGGACTCCAATTTCCTTCAAAACATATAAAGATAGTGCATTAAAAGCTCATTTATGCAGATTTAGACTTAAAATGGATATGAAATAATGATAAATAAGTGCATAAAAATACAACTAACATTGTGTTGATCTGATCTCGGATTAGACTGACGTGATTGTCATGGTATTTTGTATCTTGAGGTATGTTCCGTATTTCCTTGGTACTTGTATTTGATGGACAATCGATTATCGTATTGGAAATGTCGATGTTATCCAATGGATTGAATTGGCCAGAGTTGGTATAATTTCCGTATCGCGAGTTATGATAATGTTTTGAGAACCTTGGGTATTGTTGAGATACCGTACAGATATTTTGGTATTATCTTAATGTGTTGTTAAGAATACGAATCGTGGATTTTCGTAAAGTTACGACGGTAAGATTTCATTGGTCGTATTCTTACTTAGTATTTCCATTGATATGTAATTATTCACGTGATGTGATGGTTATCATTGTTGGATATTATGGCTGACCCCGTCGTGGGCTTTCTTTTTAGGTTCTTAGATTATCAAGCTTGTAGCGGTCGTGAAGAGATGAGCTTCTCGGAGGATATTGACTAGGGCATGTATTTGTGTATTGAGTTTCTGATCAGTTGTTGTATTCCACTTCTAGAGTATTTTTAATTGTTTGTCTTTTTCCGCCGCCTGAGTATTTTTATATGGCCTTTTGGTTTCTAGTAACTCGAGTTACTTTGGCTAATCGTTTTCTAAAACTATTGAGTTTCGGTTGTTTGGCCTTGTGGTTTCAAATGAGATTTTATGACGGTTTTGTTAAACGGATTTTGTAAAGTTTTAGAATGTTTTTAAAAGATAGTACCGTCGTTAGCCTCTTGGGTGTTTGTAAATGTTTGCGAAAATTTCCTTCAGCCTTGTGGGTTCCATCTCGGGGCCCATGGCGCTGTAATATTCCTGGATGGCTCTGGGGTGTTACATTATACTCATGCAAACTTGAATGATCTTACGGTTTAAGACATCTTCGAATTCAAGGATACACATAACATCACAACGCTATACTCAATCTTGATTACAACTTCTCTTTCGTAGTTCGGTTAACCTGAGGTAGATACACTTGTTACCAAAATCATCAATACATTCAAACTTCATCATGAAGATTATTTAACCAATCCAACTTATAAGAAATGATACAACCTTCGATGATCTTTTTCTTAAGTCCGTTTAGCAAACAGTGATATCACTACCAAGTCTACGATCATTATAGCAACACCATTCAATACGGATTATCAGTCTCAGAACACTACTCTTATTGTTTGCCATAACAAGATTCCAATTATAATGTTCTCAACAATGGTAACTTAAGCATAATCATCTCAACTTCCTAAACATGATATTGGTTGAATAAATCATCTATGGAACTTAATATCCTTGGTAGCATGATCATAACATCCTTAAGAACACGAACACACGGTTGGAGATAGCCTAACATACCATAAGATGAAGAAAATGCTGAGACAATAGGTAGAATCCAACTCCGGTTGCTTGTGTGCCCATCCAAGATGTTTCTCAACTTCAATGATCAAGTATAAGTGATATCCAATCTTCAATGATCAAGTAGAGATGGTATATGGGTGTTTTAGGTGGTTGGGAACTCGCTGGAGATGGAGTAAGTTGAAGGCCAAGTGAAAGAAACGAAATGAAATGAAATGGTGTGTTGTCCCTTTTATAATTTTTCTGACTTTACGTAAGGTAGCCTTCATGCATAACGTACATAATCCTCTTAGCATATGCTATCTGTTATCCTTAGCGTATGTTAACATTCAATAATAGCTTTCTGTCCCGTTCCTGTACACACTTAAGTACGCTATACACATCACTTAGCGTATGCTAACACCCGTTGACCCCAAAACTGTCCAGGTTCATCCGCGGGAATCTTATCCAGACCCATCGACCAGCTGGATCATGTGCTAGCCGTCTTTCTCCATTATTGGCTGCCTTATGTACGCTACGCTTCATTCGTAGCGTACGCTAACCTTGGCATATAACATACGTTAAGCTCTCTTCTTAGCGTACGTTATCACGTAATTGCATGTGAAAATTTACATGTTGATATTATCATGCACATGGATACGAATACGAGAAAGGTCACACTTCGATTATTGATATCGCAAATTCAAATAATACAGGGTTCAATTATAGACGAAATACTCAATAATTTATCCGGATGTTACATACTCTCCTTCTAAAAAGGAGTTTCATCCCGAAACTCAATATGCAAATAACTCTGTGTATCTGGATTTCATACTATCCTCCGTCTCCCAAGTGGATTCTTCCACTCCGTGGCGCGAACACTGAACCTTAACCAAAGCGATCAGTTTATTTCTCAATTGTTTAACTCGACTTTCGAGTATCTTGATCGGTCTCTCTTCAAATGTACCATCCTTAGCGACTTCAATCTTGCCGAAATCAATGACATGACTGGGATCTGGTATGTATTTCCATAACTGAGACACGTGGAACACATTATGACGTGACTCAACGATGGCGGTAATGCCAACATGTATGCTAATTCTCCAACTCTTTCAAGAATCTCTAACGGTCCGATGTATCTCGGACTCAGCTTCCCCTTCTTTCCAAAATGAAAAATTCCCCGAGTAGGAGAAACCTTTAAAAGCACGTGATCTCCAATATCGAACTCTAACGGGCGACAGCGCACGTCTACATAAGATTTCTGTCGACTCTGGGCGGTCAACAGTTTTTCACGAATCAAAGATATCTTCTCTCGCATTTGTACGATCAAATCTGGTTCCGTCTCGATCAAGTATGATGAATCGTCCCAACACAGGGGCGATCTGCATCTCCTCCCGTATAATGCCTCAAACGGTGCCATCTTAATGAAAGCATGCCAACTATTGTTGTAAGTGAATTCAATCAGCGGCAAATGAACTTCCCACTCAGTCAACCAATCTAAGGCACAAGCTCTCAGCATGTCTTCCACTGTTTGAATATTTTTCTCAGACTGTTCGTCTGTCTGGGGATGATAAGCTGTGTTAAAGTTCAACTCAGTTCCCAAGGCCTTATGAACTACTTTCCAAAAATGAGACACGAAGCGACCGTCTCGGTCAGAAATAATGGTCTTCGGCGTACCATGCAATCGGACTATCTCTGCAATAAACACTCGTGCCAACTTATCTGGTCCCCAAGTGTCCTTTATGCCCAGAAAATGAGCCGATTTGGTTAAACGATCAACTATCACCCAAATCATATTCATTCCTATCCTGGTCTTCGGCATATTAGTAATAATGTCCATCGATATGTCCTCCCAGTTCCATTCAGGAATCGGGAGCGGCTTCAGCATTCCGGCAGGTTGTTGATGCTCGATCTTAACCTTCTGACAATCAAACATTTTGAGACGTAATCTACTATATCCTTCTTCATGTTGCCCCACCAGAAATTCTACTTCAGATCCTTATACATCTTACTGGTGCGTGGGTGGATAGAATAGGGCGTGCTATGAGCTTCCTTCATGATTGTATGCTTCAACACATCGACATCGGGAACACAAAGTCGGCTCTGGAATCTCAAAACTCCATCATCATGAATTACAAATTCTGGGGCTTTTCCCTTGCTCACTTCATCGCGTAACCGAATCATCAGAGGATCATCTAATTGCTTAGATTTGATTTCTTTGGTTAATGATGAAGCTAATTCCATCACACACAGTTGTCCCTGGACTTTTGCAACCATACTTCAATTCCTTCACGAATCAATTCCCGTTGAATGCTGGTCTGGGAGGTGAGAGTCTCCAGCATTCGAATAGAAACAGGCTTTCGGCTTAGTGCATCGGCCACCACATTTGCTTTACTTGGATGATAAAGAATCTCCAAGTCATAGTCCTTAATCAATTCCAGCCATCTCCACTACCGCATGTTCAACTCTTTCTGACTGAAGATGTATTTGAGACTCTTATGATCCGTGAAGATCTGGCAGAGAGTCTCGTACAAATAATGTCTCCAAATTTTCAAGGCAAAAACCACAGCTTCCAACTCCTAATCATGCGTCGGATAATTTACTTCATAGGGCTTCAACTGTCGTGACGCATAGGCGATCACCTTCTCATTCTGCATTAGTACACAATCGAGACCTTTGTTTGAAGCGTCAGTGTAAACTATGAATCCTCCAATTCCCTGTGGTAGTGCTAAAATTGGTGTTGTTGTCAATCTCTTCTTCAATTCATCATAACTGGTCTGGCACATCTCGTTCCACTCAAACTTTTGGGTCTTCTGTAGTAATCGAGTAAGTGGGCGGGAAATTTTTGAAAACCCTTCCACGAACCGAGGATAATACCCAGCAAGTCCTAAGAAACTCCTGACTTCCTTCATGTTCTTAGGAGACTTCCAATCCATAACTGCTTTGATTTTCTGGGGATATACTCGGACTCCTTCTGCTAATACCACATGACTGAGGAACATTACTTCCTTTAGGTAGAATTCACACTTACAAAGTTTGGTATAGAATTGTTCGCTTCTCAATAGGTCCAAAACGGTCCGTAAGTGTTGAGTATGCTCTTCCAGGCTCTTAGGATAAACCAGAATATCATCAATAAACACAATTGCGAATTTATCCAAATACTCTATGAATACTCGATTCATCAATTGCATGAACACAGCAGGTGCATTAGTGAGACCAAATGGCATCACTACAAACTCATAATGTCCGTAGCGAGTTCTGAACGCTGACTTCGGAACATCGGACTCCTTAATCCTCAACTGATGATATACCGATCTCAGATCGATCTTAGAAAATATTGTTGCTCCTTGCACCTGGTCAAATAAATCATCAATCCGTGGCAATAGATACTTGTTCTTGATCATCATCTTGTTCAGTTCTCGATAGTCAATACACAATCGAAGTGATCCATCTTTCTTCCGGACAAAAAGAAATGGTGCATGTAACACCCCCAATCCGCTCAGGGATATTACACGACGTAGAATATTTCCTCAAGGATCTACCAGGCTGGTAACAACATTAAACAACTCGACAATGCCTTTAAGGCTAAAAAGACTCAGTAGACCGATTTGGCCTTTCAATAAAAACATACAACTCGATTACATTACTTGCCCACATAGGGGTCGAATACAACACACTCCCGTACAACGGGGAAATAATACTGCAGTGGAAATAAAATACAACTAAACCAATATAACATCAAACGGGTCCGCGTGTGATTAGTATCATTCATCTTTCATCATCCTTCATGCCGACCCTGTGCTATGCTACAAAACCTGAATGCAATACAAACATCCACCCCCCAAATACTCGGGGGTTAGCAAAACTCCACTGTTTTGCTAGTGCAAGTACAAGTGCAAAAATACGAGTCATACAATTCACATTCCACGAATAACAATAACCCGAAATCCTCAAATATTCCAAAACCGAAAGATCACAAATCAATAGAAATAATTTATAAAACAGTTAGAATGCCATCGAGAGTTTTAATAGAAAACAATTTAGGATTATTAAATCCTACTTTTCAAAACTCAAAAGACGAAAGGGGTCACCGCCCCAAAGGTTTACTTTCCGTAAAATGACCTTTACAAAACGTTGGGATTTTAGCCCCAAATCCATAAAATGAACTTTACAAAACCGTTGGGATTTTAGCCCCAAATCTCATCAACTCAAAGTACACGAAAATGACAACAAGGTTCGTCTTCCAACATCAAAACTCCACAATTAAAGGATTTAACACACACAACAAAATACTCTAGTGCCATCCTAGCCAAGTAGGCCAAACGAACAACTTACCTCTTACACACTTAGTCAATGCATGCAATCATGAAAACCGTTCAAAAGCACTCATTTACGGAAATGCCATAATCAAATCACATTTGTAAAATGCACCACAATTAACCGCGAACCCACAGCTTCGTGGATCCCTACCGAGACCCCGTCGGATCTAACCTATAGTGGTTAAAAGCAAGCTCGCGGTTCCACAGTTTCGTGGAGCCCTACCGAGACCCCGTCGGATCTAACCCGTAGTGAGCAAACACACACACACGTTACTCATGCAATACTAATATGCTAAGAATGTAAGTTCATCAAGAATACTTACTAGAGATGGCCACTACTTGACGCCGTTATCAAACTCATCATAACACAACACGATTAATGCGGAATACATGATTCCATAACTTTAAACAATAGGGGTATCACCAAAGCCCTCAACGTTCAAAACAATCAAATCATAATCAATTTCCCAAAACACACCGTTCACAAAACACACGCGTTTTGAAAGTGAGCCCTTAACGAGGCTAAACCGAATCTTTTGAAAGTTCAAATTAAACGATCAAACAAACACATAGAGACGATCACTAATTATCATATCCACAAAACAAGAATTGTATGGACAAGGTACTTGCCTCGAATAACCACAACGCGGAGAATCGACCGAAGTAGGTTGCATGAACCGACTACGAACCCGCCGACTCCACCAAAAGCCAACTCGTGATAATAAACTACGAAGGACAATATCAACAATGAAATGAATTCCATAGTATGACTAAAAGCCATTGAATTCAAATAACGAATGACGAAAGTTCAAGTGTTTCCCCCAAAACGGCCAAGAACACGATTCGTCCCGATAAAACACGAAAACGGAATTCCAAGTCGAAAGATGGATATACAATCCATAGAATATGTTTAATAATGTAACACCCCCAAGTTATTCAGGGATATTACAGCGCCGTAAGCCCCGCCGTGGGACCCACAAGGCTATATATACGCGTAATCATAAATTTTGACCGATAAGGTCTACACACAATGGAACGAAAACGATGCAAAGGTATTCGAAATATAACCAATGTATTCACAGACATCACAACTCGATTCAATACTTCGGCAAACACAGGCCGGAACATCAAGGAAAAAGGAAAACAATACTCGAGTATTCAAAAGACAATCCAGTACAACAACACTGAACCGGAACTCCAAACATAACTGGAAGAGAAACACAGTATCACACTTGCCCACCATCCTCGTGCCGACCCGATACCTGCCTGTCCGACCTCCTGGAACCTGAAATACATGAAACGTATTTCCCCCGTAAAAGGGGTTAGCCGTCGAATAGCTAGTGCAAGTATAACAATATGAAACATAATACTCCTCGACAATAAAGTAAATGTAATCCGTCAATTCATCAATATCCGTCAATTCATCAATATCCGTCAATTCATCAATTTAAGACTAGTATTCCGGAATGACTAAAATCTCAAGACGTATGTGAATGCCGTAAAAACGGTTCGTTCATATCATACGCCGTTACATGTAGGAATGCCGTCAAAACGGTTCGTTCATTACATGCCAATATTATTTCATATGAATGCCGTAGAAACGGTTCGTTCATATCAACCATGGAATCGCACTGCAGGCTACGAAACCCTCGAGAGGACCATAGGGCCGTCCGGAGTGGCTAGAAATAATCATATCATCAATATTTCATACTTTCAAAGTCGAGAACGTACAATCATAAATGTATACTTGCCTTTGAGACATCGAGAAATCGAACGGAGGAAAGGTATGAGTTCGGTATGTCCGAGAACGCGCTTGGCACCTAAGCGATTCGCAAGGAATATTACAATTAATTATCCATACTCAAAATATACGAAGAGACTCCCGAAACTCGTCTACGATTCCAGAAAATATACGGGTGGATAACTAAAGGTTGGGAAATCGCCCAAACTCCCACAAGTCCGAAAACGGCACAATCCAACCCGTATAATCGGAAGAAAACACTCATATGGTAAATATATATCAAAAATCTCAAGGTTCTCAAGCTTCAATCGGACAAAACGGACGAATCTACGAAAACCCCCAAAATCCAACACAAAATTCAAAGTGTTCTTGAATAATCTTTCAATAATCCGATGAATACTCAAACATGTCCATAATCACGCATAAATCACATCATACACCCTGATTTTATCATCCAAAACGTCAAAATCCACACGAAATCGAGAAGTCAAGATGTCGAAGGAATTACCTCTTGAATATCCAAGCTCTATGATCCAAGGAATACGCGATAGATCGACTATCCGGGCTTCCCAACCGATTGAAAGTGGTAAATCTTCAACACACAAGTGATAGCTATGAAAAGAACTCCTCCCTCAACACTCTCTCTCGCGATGGAAGAAGAAATGGAGAAAGAATGGCTGAAATCTCGCTTAAAAAGCCGAATTATGCAGTTGACCGCATTGTGTGCCGCTCGGCCAGTGTGCCGCGGCACAGCCTAAAATTGTTCCTGAGTTTCGGAAGTGTGCCGCGGCTCGGCTCGGGTGTGCCGCGGCACCGGTCTGGCGGTTTGGCTGAGGATGCAACACCCGGTGTGCCGCGGCTCGAGTAGGTGTGCGCGGCAATGACTCGGCAGTGTGCGCGGCTCGGCTCATGTGTGCCGCGGCACCGGCAGTCTGACGCTTGGCAAAATATAGGAAATGTGTGTGCCGCGGCGCACACTCCTTGTCTTGTGGCTCACACCCCCTTAGGTCCTAAAATGATGAAAATTGACCGGAAGAGAATAAAAGCAATATGATTCAATGTCTGGACAACAATAACACGAAATAGAAATACGGGAACCCCAAAACGGTGCTTCCAAGCAATGATTACAAGGGTTCGCTCAACAAATCACGATCCGAAGAATATGAAAGGTTTGAAATGACATGACTTTCGTAGGATATTACATTCTCCCCTCTAGAAAGAAGTTTCGTCCGAAACTTAAGAAACAAATAGTTCGGGGTATTCCACCCGCATCTTCTCTTCCGTCTCCCAAGTCGCCTCTTCGACTCCATGCCTCGACCATTGTACTTTAACCGGTGGAATGGTCTTATGCCTGTTTCTCGCGATGCTCAAGGATCTTCACGGGTCTCTCAGGAAAGGTAATATCCTTGGCTACATTAATCTCACCGTAGTCGATAATGTGGCTCGGATCAGTACGTACTTCCTCAATCAGGACACATGAAAAACATTATGGACGTGACTCAAAGTGGAGGTAATGCCAAGCGATAAGCTAAGTCTCGACTCTGTCCAAAATCTCAAAGGTCCGATATACCTTGGGTGAGTTTTCCCTTTTTACCAAGCGGAAAACTCCTGCAGTCGGTGATACTTTGAGCAAGACATGATCCCCACTTCAAACTCCAAGGGTCGGCACGAGTATCGGCGTAGGATTTATGACGACTCTGGGCAGTCAGTAATCGGTCTCGGATGATAGAAATCTTTTCCTTGGTCTCCAACAACATATCTGGTTCCGTCCCAACTAGCTCAGAAGCCTCGTCCCAACATAATGGCGACCTACATCGCCTACCATAGAGAGCCTCGAAGGGTGCCATTTTGATCGACGCATGCCAACTATTATTGTAAGCAAACTCGATCAACGGCAAGTGAAGCTCCCAATCATTACTCCAGTCTAAGGCACAAGCCCGCAACATATCCTCCAACGTCTGAATCGTCCTCTCTGTCTGACCGTCCGACTGAGGATGAAAGGAAGTGCTCAATCTCAACTCAGTACCTGGGCACGATGAACGGCTGCCAAAATGCGTCTGAAACGGCCGTCTCGATCAGAAACAATGGTCTTGGGGGTACCGTGTAACCTCACGATCTCAGCAATAAAGGTTCGAGCCAGTCTATCCGGTCCCCAAGTATCCTTAATACCCAAGAAATGTGCAGACTTGGTCAACCGATCGACAATTACCCAAATCATATTCATTCCAGCCCGAGTTCTCGGCATGCCAGTGATAAAATCCATTGAGATATCTTCCCATTTCCACTCGGGAATGGGGAGTGGTTTCAACAACCCCTGGGTCGTTGATGTTCGATCTTGACTTGTTGACACGTCAAGCACCGTAATACGAACTCCGTAACATCCTTCTTCATGTTATTCCACCAAAAATTTCGCTTCAAATCTTTGTACATCTTACTCGTCCCGGGGTGGATTGAGTAAGGCGTAGCATGAGCTTCTCGGAGAATCCTCTGTCTCAATTCCAAATCATTCGGAACGCAAAGCACGCCTGAAATCTCAAAATACTATCCTCGTGTACCATAAAGCCAGGAGCTTTTCCTTTAATCACATCTTCCTTCAGTTGAGAAATCATCGGGTCACTCCACTGTTTCCCTTTGATATCATCAACCAAGGACGAAGTAATTTCGAGAGTACACAACTGTCCCTGTACTCGTTGAAGCCACACTTCGATCCCTTGTTCAATTAAATCCTGACGAATCTTCGTGCGAGACGTAAGAACCTCAAGCATTTGAAGAGATGCCGATTTGCGGCTCAAAGCATCATAGCAGCGTTGGCTTTTCCGGGGTGGTAAAGAATCTCCAAATCATAATCCTTTATCAATTCTAACCAACGTCTCTGCCTCATATTTAGCTCCTTCTGACTGAAAATATATTTCAGGCTCTTGTGATCGGTATAAATCCGACACGGTGAACCGTACAAATAATGCCGCCAAATCTTGAGTGCGAAGACAATTGCGGCCAACTCTAAATCGTGAGTAGGATAATTCATCTCATAAGGTTTTAATTGTCGAGACGCAAAAGCTATCGTCTTATCATGCTGCATAAGCACACAGCCCAGGCCTTGACTCGAAGCGTCACTATAAACTGCAAAACCCTCGCTACCATGCGGTAAAGTTAAAATCGGCGCTGAAGTCAATCGTCTCTTCAGTTCATCGAAGCTCTGTTGTCTCTCATCCGTCCAGATAAACTTTTCGGTCTTCTGGAGTAATTTTGTAAGCGGTCGAGCGAGTTTCGAGAACCCCTCGACGAACCGACGGTAATACCCAGCAAGGCCCAAAAAGCTACGAACCTCTTTAACATTTTTAGGCGGTGCCCAACTTAGCACTGCCTCGATCTTCTGTGGGTCTACATGAACCCCTTCGGCCGAAATCACATGGCCGAGAAACATAACTTCTTCCAACCAAAACTCACATTTCGAGAACTTTGCATAAAGGTGCTCGGTTCTCAAAATGTCTAAGACTAAACGCAAGTGTCGGGCATGTTCCTCCTTATCCCGAGAATAGATCAAGATGTCGTCAATAAAGACGACTACACACCTGTCGAGATACTCGATGAATATTTTATTCATCAACTGCATGAATACTGCCGGCGCATTCGTCAACCCAAAAGGCATAACTACAAATTCATAATGCCCATATCTCGTCCGGAACGCCGTCTTTGGAACGTCGGACTCCCTCACTCTGAGTTGATAATACCCGGATCTTAAATCAATCTTCGAGAAAACCGCAGCTCCTTGCAATTGATCAAATAGATCGTCTATACGAGGCAAAGGATATTTATTCTTGATGGTTACTTTATTCAGCTCACGGTAGTCAATGCACAAACGTAGTGAACCATCCTTCTTCCTCACGAAAAGAACAGGCGCGCCCCAAGGCGAAGCGCTCGGTCTGATGTACCCTTTTTCCAGAAGTTCTCCCAACTGATTCTTCAATTCTTGCATTTCGGAAGGTGCCATCCGGTAAGGTGCTTTAGAAATCGGAGCCGCGTCTGGCTCTAAGTCTACGGTAAATTCTATCTCTCGATCTGGTGGTAATCCCGGAAGATCGTCAGAAAACTGTCGGGATACTCATTAACAACCGGAATTGAAGAGAAATCGACTTCAATTCCTTCCATTTTCAACGCATAACACCAATAGCCCGTACAACCTTTATTCAAAAGTTTTACGGCCTTCATGGAACTGATAAGTAACTTGGATTGGCCCAACTTACGTCCCAAAAATGAGTACTCAGATCCGTCCTTAGTCATCATAGTGATAACTTTGGTACGGTAATTCATAATCGCCTGATGATTATTAAGCCAATCCTCGCCGAGGATTACATCCTCGCCTTCCATATCAATTAAAATTAAATTTGATAACCATTCCATACCGGATATAACCACCGGAAATTCTCTAATCTCCCGATTCCCCACAATCCTATCCCCGCTAGCAGTCTCACGATAAAGGGATCGCAAGCAGTTAAACAAGTTATATTCAAACGGCGTACACACTCCAAAGAAATAAAACAATGTGTAGCACCCGAATCAAAAAGTACACGGACTGGATAGGATAGAATATGGATGGTACCTGAAGCCACCGCCGCATCGGGTTCGTCCGTTCGACGCATCTCATAAACCCGTGGTTGCACCGAACCGACGCTAGAGTTTCCCCCTCCAGCGTTCTGACCCCGTCCTCGGCCCCTGCCAAAATTCTGCTGAGGTTGACCAGCTGGGGCAGAAGCCCGAGTGTCCAAAGTCTGATTCGGCTCGGAACAAAAATTCGCTCTATGTTCCATCTGTCCGCACGTGTGACACTTCAACGGTGGAAAGTGGCATTCCAAATTAATGTGGCCTGAACGGCCACAATTATAGCAAGTCACCGCGCGATTTGAGGTACCCGAAGTGGGACGGTAACTCCTCTTCCCTTTATTAGAACGTGACGTATCCGGCAAAGCGGTTAGTAAATGCGTGACTTCGAAAGTTGCCACCCTTAGAGCGAGAAAAATTTCCCGACTTTACGCTTCTTCGGTTCTTCAACGGTATCATTGTCGGGGTTGACATATCATGGGCTAAAGCTCGTCCCGATACTCTTTCGGTGTGGTACAAGCAAATCCGGCCATGTACGCCGCAAGTCCAAATTCATCCGCATATCAAAATAACGGATCTTATCACGCCGCTACGTACTTGATCCTTCACATGGATTAATTGTTGGTTATACTCCACGATTGCTGCGAAACGGGAATATCTTGTGGTTTAGCCTCGAAGAAGGCTCGGATTCGGCTCTCTCGTACCGGCCAAGGACAAAACTCGGCCTCCAAGAGCTCCTTAAATTCATCCCATGAGGCAATACGATCCTGTGGCTTGATGACCTTCCACCAAGTAGCGGCCTCCTTAGTGAGGAAATCTTGAGCAATCGGTACTTTCCTCACCTCGGGGCAATCAAGCGCCTCGAAAATCTTCTCCAACTCTGCTAGCCAATCCTCCCACTTAACGGGTCTAGCAGTGCACCGCTGTGGAGGGTGCATACGGATTACGTTAAGCGGGGCATCCGTGTTTGGGTTCGGGTTATTCATTTGAGCAGTCTGGGCCAAAATAGTCATCTGGTAGCCAATTGTTGAAGTGCATTCGCCACTCCAACGTCTGCGTTGTTCCCGACCATTTGATGGTCGTCGACTCTCGGTATCGGGATGCACCGAGTTCGACAAGCCAGGGTTGGTCGACCCGCAACCGGCCCGATGGAAACGGCCGCGCCACGACCTCTTCCTCGCCCACGGCCACGACCACGGCCACGGCCCCTACCGGTGACATCTTGAAGAACAAACAAGTCACGTAAGCACAATTCAATCAAGCATCAACAAAGAGTCCGATTCTCAAGAAAACCGATAAAAAGAGGCAAAACGAATAAGGAAACAACAGAAGAGTGAGATGTCTTACAAGTACCGGTCGCCTTTGTGATGATGGCGAGTAGTGATCTTGTGGACATTTAACGACTCGATCGACCCAAAAGACCGGCGGCTAGGTATCCATAGACCTAAGCTCGATACCATATTCGTAACACCCCCAAGTTATTCGGGGATATTACAAAGACCGTAAGCCCCGCCGTGGGACCCACAAGGCTATATATACGCGTAATCATAAATTTTGACCGATAAGGTCTACACACAATGGAACGAAAACGATGCAAAGGTATTCGAAATATAACCAATGTATTCACAGACATCACAACTCGATTCAATACTTCGGAAAACACAGGCCGGAACATCAAGGAAAAAGGAAAACAATACTCGAGTATTCATAAGACAATCCAAGATAACAACAACGAACCGGAACTCCAAACATAATGGAAGAGAAACACGGTATCACACTTGCCCACCATCCTCGTGCCGACCCGATACCCGCTGTCCGACCTCCTGGAACCTGAAATACATGAAACGTATTTCCCCCGTAAAAGGGGTTAGCCGTCGAATAGCTAGTGCAAGTATAACAATATGAAACATAATACTCCTCGACAATAAAGTAAATGTAATCCGTCAATTCATCAATATCCGTCAATTCATCAATATCCGTCAATTCATCAATTTAAGACTAGTATTCCGGAATGACTAAAATCTCAAGACGTATGTGAATGCCGTAAAAACGGTTCGTTCATATCATACGCCGTTACATGTAGGAATGCCGTCAAAACGGTTCGTTCATTACATGCCAATATTATTTCATATGAATGCCGTAGAAACGGTTCGTTCATATCAACCATGGAATCGCACCAGAGGCTACGAAACCCTCAGAGGACCATAGGCCCGTCCCGGAGTGGCTAGAAATAATCATATCATCAATATTTCATACTTTCAAAGTCGAGAACGTACAATCATAAATGTATACTTGCCTTTGAGACATCGAGAAATCGAACGGAGGAAAGGTATGAGTTCGGTATGTCCGAGAACGCACTTCCGGCACCTAAACGATTCGCAAGGAATATTACAATTAATTATCCATACTCAAAATATACGAAGAGACTCCCGAAACTCGTCTACGATTCCAGAAAATATACGGGTGGATAACTAAAGGTTGGGAAATCGCCCAAACTCCCACAAGTCCGAAAACGGCACAATCCAACCCGTATAATCGGAAGAAAACACTCATATGGTAAAGATATATCAAAAATCTCAAGGTTCTCAAGCTTCAATCGGACAAAACGGACGAATCTACGAAAACCCCCAAAATCCAACACAAAATTCAAAGTGTTCTTGAATAATCTTTCAATAATCCGATGAATACTCAAACATGTCCATAATCACGCATAAATCACATCATACACCCTGATTTTATCATCCAAAACGTCAAAACCCACACGAAATCGAGAAGTCAAGATGTCGAAGGAATTACCTCTTGAATATCCAAGCTCTATGATCCAAGGAATACGCGATAGATCGACTATCCGGGCTTCCCAACCGATTGAAAGTGGTAAATCTTCAACACACAAGTTATAGCTATGAAAAGAACTCCTCCCTCAACACTCTCTCTCGCGATGGAAGAAGAAATGGAGAAAGAATGGCTGAAATCTCGCTTAAAAAGCCGAATTATGCAGTTGACCGCATTGTGTGCCGCGGCTCAGCCAGTGTGCGCGGCACAGCCTAAAATTGTTCCTGTGTTTCGGAAGTGTGCGCGGCTCGGCTCAGTGTGCCGCGGCACCGGTCTGCGGTTTTGGCTGGGGATGCAACACCAGTGTGCCGCGGCTCAGAGTAGGTGTGCCGCGGCAATGACTCGGCAGTGTGCCGCGGCTCAGCTCATGTGTGCCGCGGCACCGGGTACAGCCTGCTTGGCCAAATATAGGAAATGTGTGTGCCGCAGCGCACACTCCTTGTGTCGCGGCTCACACCCCCTTCGGGTCCTAAAATGATGAAAATTGACCCGGAAAGAGAATAAAAGCAATATGATTCAATGTCTGGACAACAATAACACGAAATAGAAATACGGGAACCCCAAAACGGTGGTTCCAAGCAATGATTACAAGGGTTCGCTCAACAAATCACGATCCGAAGAATATGAAAGGTTTGAAATGACATGACTTTCGACCGGATATTACAAATAACATCATTTAACCACAATCGATCCATCAAAAACGGATGGAAAACGAGATCGAGAACAAATCCCCCAAAAAAGTCGGTTCGAAGAAAATCAAGAAATATACTTCGATTCGACGAAGAACAATGGATTAAATGATGTTAAACACAAGAATACTACCAAGATTAATCATACCAATCATGAATTAATCAACAATACGGAACGAATCGTACAAAAACGCATAAACCCCAAAATTCAAGAAGCTAAGGTTCTAGGAAGAGATTACCTTGATTCGCTGGATCAAAGGATGATATAGGATGATCAATCAATGATATGGACTCAATAACTTCGTGGGTTTGTTGTTCAACAACATGGCTTCGCCTCCTCCGAAGCTCCAGCCGCGGATCGAAAAGAAAGGAAATGAAAAATGAGTGAAAATGAGGCTGCTCTGCCACATTTATACTGGGCCGGACTAGCGTGCACTAGGCTGTCGAGCTAGCGTGTGCTATCGGCCCAGGCCGCAATCCAGAGACCTCCTGGACTAGGCTGCTTGGCCAAGTAGCGCGCGCAGCCTTCCGGCCATAGCGTGCGCTACCTGCCGGTCGTAGCGTGCGCAGTGTCCGACAGTAGTGTGCGCTAACTGCCGATCCACCAGACTCCAGAGCCTCACTGCCCCTACTGCCCAGCCCGATAGCGTGCGTCGGCCGGCCGCGTAACGTGCGCTGCTCCTACCGGTTAGCGCACGCAGCCTTCCGGCGATGAGTGCGCTCGTCGGTTCTGCCGCATCGGCCCGACCGATTGCCATAACCGTCCGGCCAGGACCATGCCGTCGGCCGGTACTCGGCCGTCATGACCCGACGACTCGATTTCCGAAAACGTACGGAACGAACACGACGAAAAGCTCGCGGACAACATCAACGACCCGAAATGAAAACATAATGCAATAATTAATCACATGCGACCAAGAAAAGGGTCGAGACAACAAATACAAATACGGATACCCAAAACTTTGGGTAAATTACAAAATGGCCCAAAACGCCAAAAAATCACGACACGTGATCGAATAACCAAACTGAAGTTCACAACACGTCTAACAAAGTTAAACGGACTTACGGGAAACTTGAAATAGCAGTTTCGAACGAGATTCGCAAGAATCGAACACAAGTGCGGAAAAGTCGCTAAAAAGCACGGAACTCAACAAAACGACACCGAAACGAACTCGGATGTCAAAAAGTGTAGAATTAATCATTCTCAGAATGATGAAACGGTCAGGAGCGAGTCGTCAAAATGGACTTCCGCCGAAACAAAGAAATTACAAAAAATCAAAATTACGGGTATTACATTCTACCCTCCTTAAAAGAAGTTTATTCCCGAAACTTAAAACAAGTAGGGAGAAGTAATATCCCGCCAGGAAAAACTCAACGAGATACACAAGAAGCACGTAATTTATGCCCATCGGCGAAACGTTACAAGCAACGCAAAGAGATATACGGCGTGAAAACACGCTCCACGAAGACCAACACAACGTCGCTGGTAGAACATAATAAAACCAACAAGTGATAAGCGTCATCAAACGGGTAATATAGTCAAGTCAATTATCCGAACAATCACAAAATACGACGAACCAAAATCAATATGATTGACTGACCCAACGGTACATCAATCAAAACGCGAGCCAATCGCTGAACAAATACGGAATTCCACCGCCCAAGGGTTGGAAGATCGAAGACGAGATTAATTTCCCGAACATAAGGGAATTACGAAGGAGTCTGAACGCTCAACAATCACGAAATGAGGTCAACAAAAACCGAACAAACAAACGATCGAGACAACAAAAATCGAACAATCATGTCCGAAACACGAAGGATAATAAAATTCAAACAACAACTCCCAGGATGATCTGGTGAGAACAACAAGACGTGCATTCCCATAAGATCCACAGGAAAGGGAATAGTGATCGAAAAGTCACAACGACAAACGAGTTATTCCGAAACAATACCACCCTCGTTCGATCAACTAAAGCAAGGGATAGGGAAAGTTCAGAAAATGTTAACGAGCATAAACGAGTCGACAGAGTCGAAAACACAGGAATTCTAAATCCTATCCACTTCGAATAAAAGAACTAATAGAACCAAATGATGTCACTTCCGAACAAGGTTCACAAGAATCGAACCGAACTCGAAAAAGTCGCAGCAATAACCAAATCGACCCACAACAAGATCACAGCTCGTTCGGACAATGAAACCGAAATACAGAACAAGTTCATAAAGTATCAACGAACATGAGAGAATCGATTGACTGGAGAAAGAGAAAATACAGAAGTCAAAATAGTACGGGTATTACCTTCGACCTCGTCCACGAAATTCACAAAAATGGGAGCAAGGTAACAAGACATTAAACAACCGACACATAACGGAACAATCACCGATGCACACGGTCATACCAAACCAAACTCTAACAGCTCGCACATGCGCGACAATGCAGAAATCACTACGAGGCGGCAACATACAACACCAATATCTCACCTCTCACATAGGGCTAACACAACAAATATGTGGAAAACGACTCAACCCTCACACCGCTAATTCGATCATACTCGGGAGCAAACATCATAATGACAACGCGAACATCATACATACATACCCAGCCCTCAAACGGGAATGGATAGGTTTTAAAAATGAAAACCTCATTTTGAAAGAACACCGGTTGATCTTGAGTATCACCTTTCAAAAAAAAGGTACAAACGTGAAACATCGTTATCGAGACTTTGGAGAACCATTTCGCATTTGATGAAAATGAGGACACTTTCTCTTAGTAAAAACTTTCAGAATATTCGACCCTCAGGTCTAAGTAAAAGTGTTTCTAAAGCATTGAAAATATCTCAAAACATTTTGGTCCTCGAGGTAGAAGAATTTTGAAAATATATTGTGGCACCTTGGATGTACCACAAGAAAATAACTCATTTGAAAAGTACGTCTCGGAATTTATTTTTCTAAGATACTCAAGGTTTTCGAAAATCCAATAGGCCAGAATGCCCAAAACTCACACATATCGATGTACACTAAAACGCCTCCTAGTACACGCATCAAAACGTTTAAAATCAAGACAATACATGTCTTTTAACGAAAATTAAACGGTAAAACACCACAGTCGAAGACCGCCTAGGATTCGGAACAAAACCACGAACCCCATTCGAGACCTCTAAGGACCCTCCCGCACTGGCTAGTGAACAAGTCGAATGCGTATAAACACAAAGCTTCCACAAGAGAACTTGTAAAACGAGAAAATCGATTCGAAAATCATCAGCAACAGACAAAAACAACAGTAAAAAGACAGCAGCAGCGACGACACTCTTCGTATAAACCAAATACGAGAGTCGACTAAATACATATCGTGAAATCAAAATCCACATAAGGATTTCATCACTTAACAAATAATCATAAAAATAGATCGTGTCACACGAGGCACAACACAAAGAAGGGAGACTTACATCCACATGTTGCACGAAGATGATGATCGCCCCACGATACTAATCACGACCAGCAAACTCAGACGACGCGTCGCGACACGACTCAGTCAGACAAAATCCGACGAGACAAAACTCAACAGACACCATTGAGCCGACAGCCTAGGTTTCCACAACCTAAGCTCCGATACCATTTATATAACACCCCCAATCCGCTCAGGGATATTACACGCCGTAGAACCTTTCCTCAAGGATCTACCAGGCTGGTAACAACATTAAACAACTCGACAATGCCTTTAAGGCTAAAAAGACTCAGTAGACCGATTTGGCCTTTCAATAAAAACATACAACTCGATTACATTACTTTCCCACGTAGGAGTCGAATACAACACACTCCCGTACAACGGGGAAATAATACTACAGCGGAAATAAAATACAACTAAACCAATATAACATCAAACGGGTCCGCGTGTGATTAGTATCGTTCATCTTTCATCATCCTTCATGCCGACCCTGTGCTATGCTCCAAAACCTGAATGCAATACAAACATCCACCCCCCGAATACTCGGGGGTTAGCAAAACTCCACTGTTTTGCTAGTGCAAGTACAAGTGCAAAAATACTTTTTGCACTTTGTCTTCTTCGATGCTTTGCTTCGTCTTTTTGTTGTTTTGTTTTGTGTAACAACTTTAATCATCAAAACAGTATTAATATATGTATGGAACAAAATGTTCCAACAATCTCCCCCTTTTTGATGATTACAAAACAACACTTCGTCAATGGGATTTACCTGCAAAAATACAAATATATATATATATATATATATATATATATGTGTGTGTGTGTGTGTGTGTGTGTGTGTGTGTGTGTGTGTACAGACCAAAGTTTTTGACTTTGTCCGTTTCGTTAGTTTCTTCTCCTATTTCTTTTTCGACTTCTTCTTTCCTTCTCTTTTTCTTTTCTCATTTTCAAATTTGCATCATCTTTTCGACGTCTCCTCATTTTTCTTTTCAACTTCATCTTTTCGACTTTTCTTCTCCTTTCTCCTTTCAATTTCCATTTTTCTTTTCAATTTCAACTTTTCGACTTTTCTTCTCCTTTCTCCTTTCAACTTCCATTTTTCTTTTCAATTTTAACTTTTCGACTTTTCTTCAATTTCTCCCCCTTTCAGGGTTAATCCCATTCTCCCTTCTCCCCCTTTTTGTTTTCATCAAAAAGTATAAAAAAAATATAATGATACCAAAATAAATATTATTATATGCATGGATAGGGTATAACTCCCCCTGAAAATATTATCTCCCTTAAAAAAAATTATTACTCCCCCTAAGTAAAATATATTTTGATAAAAAATCAATTTTTGGGGATCTAACCTAAAGTTGGTTTTTCATTTGAAACATAGACGATATTTGAAATATTTGTTCCTTTAGGAACCCAAATCTTTTTGATTTTAATAGTCCGGTGTGAGCTTTTACAGTTAGAAATGTGATGCCCAATTTTTAAACATTTGTCACATCGGGGTATTTTTAAATTTAAGGATTCATTTTTAGAATGCGGTTTGCATCATAACCCCTCTTTATTTAAAGTAAATTTTTGAACCGAGAGCATTTGTTCAAATTTCTCGTTTCCACACGAGAATTTCTTTGTTAAATTTTTTAGCTCGGTTTGAGTTTTCAAAAGATCATTTTTTAAAGTATTTTCGTTTTCAACGCATTTCGAATGATCGGTCTCGATAAATTTTCTCTTTTCAAGTATTTTGGAAATCTCATTTTCCAATGATTTCTTTTTCGATTGAAGGGATTTGATTTCTTTTAAAGCATTTTGGAAATCGGTATGTAATAACTTGAATGCTTCAAATAACTCATCTTGAGATGACGTACTTACCCGACTTTCGACATCGCTATCGTCGAGTGAACTTCGGGCCATGAGAGCGGGATTATTTTGATTGATAAAATCATCATCTTCGTCGTCATCGCTCCATGTTGCAACGAGAACCTCATTCTTTGGTTTGACTCGGCAATTCTTTGCAAAGTGGCCTGGTTTACCACATAATCGACAAGAGTTGTCGAATTTCTTAGATTCGTCCGAGATGTCTTTCTTTCTCCGGTTTAATAAGGTTTGAAACTTATTAATATTTTTGGCATAATATGCCTATTCTTCGTCGCTTTCTTCAACCGGGATTACTTCCTTCTTAGACATCTTAGCATTCAAGGCTATCGATCGTTCCTTCGGTTTCGGCTTTGCATTTAGAGATTTAAGGACAATCTCGTAATTTATTAGTGAACCAACGAGGGCACTAAAATCAAGATTATTGAGATCTTTTGATTCCATAATCGCCGTCACTGTTCCGTCCCATGCAACAGGTAGTGATCTTAAGATTTTCTTGACTTTTTCACTACTTGATAATGGTTTTCCAAATGAAGCTAGCCCATTTGTGATAACCGAAAATCAGTCGAGCATGTTGGTGATGGAATCGTCACCTTTCATCATGAATAACTCGTAGTCATGGAGAAGCATATTGATCTTCGTCTCCTTGACTTGAGTTGTCCCTTCGTGTGTGATTTCAAGAATTTTCCATATTTCTTTAGCACTTTCACACGATGAGATTCAATTGACCTCTTCTAGATTTAAGGCACAATATAAGAGTTGAGTAGCCTTACAATTTAGATGGTCGTTCTTACAATCTTCGTCATTATATTCTTCGAAACTTTTAAGAGATCCGTCGGATTTGATTGGAACTTTCGGGCCAAGGCAAATGATATTCCAAATCTCAATGTCATGCGCTCGAATGAATATTGACATCTTTTTCTTCCATCTCATGAAATTTGCGCCATCAAAAAATGGTGGTCGGTTGAGAGCAAGGCCTTCGACTGGAGCAAATTGAAATGCCATTTAGATCGACTCCTCAGATGTTAAGCCGTGTATTGGAGGTACTGCTCCGATACCAATTGTTGGAGCAAGATTGGAATATGCGCCGTGTTGCGGAAGCGCGAAAATAAAATGCGGAAATTAAACGACACACGGATTTATAGAGGTTCGGCTATAAACGAGCTTACGTCCTCTCTCGGTATATTTTTCAATAGGTTCAAGATAAAAATCTCTGCACCTCTCTTCTATAGGTCGAGGGATAACCGATTACAATCACGTCTTCTATTGGTCCGTGATAAACCACTCGTACTTGTCTTTGTGTCGGTCCAAGTTAAACCGTTTTCCTTTTCTATCGGATAAGGAATCAACCGCTCTAGCTTTCTATAGGTACTAGATAAACCTCACTAAGATAGCGATTGCAATTCTAATAATGTCGGATCCTTGATCCTAATAACACCGAATCCAATCGTATCTTTTCTTTTACCTCTCGTGTATAATGTTGAATGTATAAACAATCAAACTAACAATATAAGCTCAATATCACAACAACAATAACATCAATATGAATCTCAGATGAATGTCTTGTATGCTTGAAGTTGTTGGGTGGAATAATACCAAGGTTATGGTATTTATAAGCTTCATCAACCAAACTAGCCGTTGCACCTTCAGACTTGATTACGGCCGCTATCTTCACTGCATTACGTACGTAAGCTTGTTTACGTATGCTAAAGCACCCATGTTACGTATGTTAGCTTCTCCCAGATTCAGTCCAGTAATATTCGTTTCTTGTGTTACGTACGTTAGCCATTTATCCATTACGTACATTAAATGTACGTCATTGCTGACGTCATATATCCGTTGCTGCTTTTCTGACTTTGACTCCTCCCAACGTTCATCTGATTTGAACATCTTTACATACGTTATATACCATCCTTTACGTACGTTATTTCACACTTGTTACGTATGCTATGATTGAAAGTTTACGTACGTTAGCCTTGCAAATTCCAGCTTTTTGCACTTCGTCTTCTTCGATGCTTTTCTTCGTCTTTTTATTGTTTTGTTTTGTGTAACAACTTTAATCATTAAAACGTTATTAATATATGTATGGAACAAAATGTTCCAACAATATCACAGCAGCATCCTGATCGTCTGCCCTCCTCATCTCATACAGGCGTGGAGGAACGGATTCGGCACTCGATGTCCCCTTTCGATCGAACTGTCCCTCTGCCCCGTCCTTGACCAAAAGTCTGGGGTAGTTGGACACTCTGCTGCGTCTGCTGAACACTTGCTTCTTTATGAGCCGGCTGCGAAGTACGAGCTCCATTTAACTTCGTGGCATCCTTGCAGAACATCACATGATGCCCTTCCTGTCCGCAATCATGACATGTTACTGGGGAACGGAAACAATCACGCCAAAGGTGTCCTGGGCGACCACAATTAAAACAGCACTTGACCACATCTGTCGGTGTTGATATCGCTCTGAAGTTCTTTCCGCTCTTGGATGGATGTGGAGGTTTCTTGAATGAATGATAGGATGATTGGGCCTTGTGGGGCCCACTGCTCTTGTGCTCCGTGAAATTACCAGACACTTTTTGTTTCTTAGATTCTGAGAATTTTTCCGTCGCTTCTTCTTTAATCTCATATGCCAACGCTTTGTCCTGATACTAACGGAGAGTGGTGCATTCAAAACCAGACATGTACCTCTGTATCTCCGGTTTCATTCTCATATTGAAGTGGATCATCATTTCTGCATTTGTCCTGACCAGGTGTCGAACAAATACCAGATGTTGGTTAAACGTCTTAATCACCTGAGATACTAGCACATCTGAAGGCTGCGCGGAGAAAAACTCTCGAACTTTGGATTCCCTCACTGGATGAGGGCAGTACTGAGCTTCCATCATCAATTTAAATTCTCCCCAGTCGGCATCATGATCTATAGGTCGGATGACTTCCCACCACTCGGATGCTTCCCCTGTCAGAAAGTACTGGGCTATGGGAACTCTCCGGTCGTCTGGGCAGTTAATCCCTGCGAATAATTTCTCCAACTCCCTAAGACAGTGATCCCATGTCGGCGTCTCCAAGAAACCATCAAACTTTGGCGGATGCATTTTTGCCACCTTCTAGAGCCATCGGTCTCCTCGATTTCCCAAGTCTGGGATGCCTTGCTGTCGCTCTCCCTTTTGCAATCCGACTGCCACCAGCATTCGGTCCACAACTTGAGCAAACTGAGTCATCTGGTTGACCACCTGATGAAGGATGTCGGGAACAGTAGGTTCTGTTTCATTGTTAATAGACTCTTGTTGCTCGCCTGAGCTGTGGCTATCCTTATTTGAAGGTGAAGCTTCTCTCTCAGCATTCCTTCGTCCGCATCCACAACCGCGACCATGTCCACGTCCTCCTCTCAACATACTGTAAGCATAAATACTCAATATACGGGTAACAATATCGTTCTAACGTTCAAGTATAAATATCACATGTAAAGAACGCGATAGAGTTTAGGAACTTACAACCACCGCTCACACGAAGACGTAGGTAGTACAGTGATGTTATCCACGGCCGGTTACCTCAAAAGACATATACGACCCCTATTTTAACCGAACGGACAAGATATCCATAATCTTAGCTCTGATACCATATTTTGTAACACCCCCTATATATATTCAAGAATATTACATCGCTGTAAATCCTTTACATAAGAATTTACAAGGCTGAAGAAATGAATAGACAATAACAGATACCAATATATGAAAGTAACTGAAATAAAATACAACAGTTCTGGGCCAATACTAAAAATACAAACGTCCAATGAAGAATATTAATACATAACCAAATCCAACATCACAAACGACAACGTACTTGAGTACTTAATAAAACAACACAAACATCGGACAATTAAACCCAGCCAGAACATCACTCTGCACCCTCTGTAATACCCGAGATTTCTGTTATATAATTGGAACTCATGATATTGTAATGATTGTACTATTGTCTGAGTACTATTCTCCGTATTTCATAATCCGATGTTGTCGAGCATATAATTTTGTGTATGTGATTTGAAGATTGTAATTCTGCGCATGTAGCGCACGCTATCGGCTAGGTGTAGCGTGCGCTAACATGGATTCATAGCGCACGCTACAGAGGATCATTAGCGCACGCTATGCGTGGTCAAATTGATTGAGACGTGCGGTAGGTGAGATCTGGCCGGGGGACCCCTGTCGGATCGTGTCGGATGAACCTGGACGGCTTTCGGGAAAAGCCAAGTCAACGCCTTAGCGCACGCTACAGGTATATGCGTAGCGCACGCTAAGTCTTGAGTGATTAGTCGGTGAGCCGTTAGCGCACGCTGGTCTGGCGCGCACTAGCGCACTAATAGCCATTTATTATAAATAGGAGAGCATCCTATTCGTGATTTCAGTTCTCTCTACTCCCATTACTCGAATTCTTACACTTAGAACATAACTTCCTTCATCCTAAACACTTCATATCAACACCCTAGCTCGTGATTGAAGATCGTACATCGTTGGAGATTGGTTTTCAAGCCTTCGGTGTTGGACTTCTTCGATTTCCTCCGTGTTCTTCACTACTTTGAGGTAGGTGATTCTTCACCGATGTTAGTAATGTTCTTAAGGACGTCTGATCATGTTTAGATAGCCAGTTATTTCGTTTATGATCGGTCATCACATGTTAGAAGGATACTTTGACGTATCGGCACTAGTTATCGTATGAACCTTTGAACCATCTTAGTAGTATGGACTCCTAAGCGTATTCAAATCGATTTATGATCAGTAATCGGAGATTACCTAGTTCGTATGTTTTATGTAAGGAATCATATGTTGTGGGACTTGAAATAATCGGAACTTAGAATATTTCTTGAAGATCTTAGAAAAGATATGTTGTTGAGATGATTATCCGTATAAGTTGTACCTCATGATCATGGAACTTCCACAAAACTTATTAGCATGACGTGCTTCAGGATGACATGTTGTATCAACATAGAATTCGTGAATTCACCACCTTTCAACCCAGTTTTTCCGGTAGCAGTATTCTGCCATGCAAGGTTAGCGCACGCTAACATATGTGAGTTAACGTGCGCTATCGAGGTTCAGTTAACGCACAATACGTACGTAGCGTGCGTTATGTATCGGCCGGTTCAAACTGTCAGTTCGTAACTAGCGCACGCTAGTCTTACCCGATAGCGTACGCTAACAGGCCTGCTTAGCGCACGTTACGTAGAGTATGTAGCGCACGCTAAGCAGTCCAGGCAGATTGTTTATTTTGAGCTTTTCGGCCGTAGACCGAATTGTTAGGCCATCGTTCGACTTGAGATGATTTGTATATCGTTCCTTTTGTTAAGGTTCGAGCTTGTTATGTTGATCGAAGGAGGCGGCCTTCGAGTGTGTCGAGATCATTGAAGTGTTTCGTCCTTGCCATTTTCGAGGCAAGTATCATATGTCGAGTTTGATTTATCATGCTTGTGGTTTTGTTCATATTGTTGAATATGAGATGTATTTCTGGAAATTCTCGTGATATTCGTTGTTATTGGTTCGTATTGATGAACATATTGAAATGCATATGTGCATGCATAGTTGATTGATTTATGGTATAAATGATCCGAGGGGATCATGAGGATCTATGTTGAGGGCGCTTGATCGAATGTCCACCATGCGTTGGTCCGACGGGATCATCATGGGTATCTATGCTGAGGGCGCTGGATCGTTGGACGGGTTTTCCACCATGCGTTGGTCCGACGGGATCATCATGGGGATCTATGCTGAGGGCGCTGGATCGCTGGATTACCTTGTATTGTGTTGATGGAATCGTGAGGATTCGCATCGTTGGATTCCGGTGGCGGAAGTCCGTTTTGCATGTTTTATGATGCATTGATGATTTATTGTATGATGATACTTGTACTAGCATTGTTTTGCTAACCCCTTCGGGGGTGGACATTGTTTTGATGTTCAGGTAGCCGAGGAGCGGGGAGACAACCACGATGCAAACGGAGACGATGAAATGGCTCAGTGATGTGATTGATGTTACTGTTATTGAGAGTTGTCTTCTTGTTTCGTTTAGTACTCGAGTACGTCTGTTTTAATAATGTCTTTTCAATATGGTTGTATAAGTTAACTCTTTTGATCGGTTGAATCAAATTTGTCTTTGAACTTCAGTTGTACGATTGGGTTATATTTACACTCTTTTTAAAATTAGCCTTGTAAATCCTTACCTAAAGGGTTTACGGCGCTGTAATTATTCCGAATATCTCGGGGTGTTACAGAATATGGTATCGGAGCTAAGATTTATGGATATCTTGGCAGTCGGGTTAGTTAGTGCATTTACGTTATTTGATTATTGGTCGTTCGTAACATCACTGCTGAGCCAGCATCGTCGTGTGGACCGTGGTTGTAAGCTTCCTAATCTCGAATACTACCGTTTTATTTAATTCATGTCTTGTAAACATTGACGGATGTACTTTTAGAAAGTTTGCCCTGGGTATTGAGTATTTATGTTTACAGTATGTTGAGAGGAGGTCGTGGACGCGGACGCGGTCGTGGACGCGGACGTGGAAATGCGAGGCAAGAAGAGTCGGTATCTACCCCAGAGATAACCGCTAGTCGAACGGATTCCCATTCCGGGGGACAGCAAGGATCGGCAAATAATGATGCAGATCCTAACGTGCCGGGAGTACTTCAGCAGGTGGTTGCCCAGATAAACCAGTTTGCTCAAGTTGTGGATCGCATGCAGAGGGCAATGGGACAGCAGCATAACGTGGATAATCGGGGAGATAAATGGCTTACCGAGGTGGTCAAATTGCATCCTCCGAAATTTGATGGTTCTGCTGAGACGCTTTCTTGGGATCACTGGCTGAAAGAATTAGAGAAGATTTTGCGGGGATTAACTGTCCCAACGATAGGAAGGTTCCGGTCGCCCAGTATCTTTTGACAGGGGAGGCTTTCGACTGGTGGGAGGCCATTCGACCAGAGGAGCATAATGTTGAATGGATAGAATTCAAATTGATGATGGAAGCGCAGTATTGTCCTCGCCCAGTTAGAGAGGCCCGAGTTCGAGAGTGTTTCTCACCACAGAGCTCAGAAACATCTGTGACGGACGTGATTAAGACTTTTAATCACCAGCTGACTTATGTGCGCCACTTGGTCAGGACAGAGGCGGAGAAGATTTTCCATTTTGACATGCGAATGAAGCCGGAAATTCAGCAGTATATGTCCGGATTTGAATGTACCACTTTGCGACAGTATCAGGATAAGGCATTGGCCTATGATATGAAGGAGGCAGCAGTAGAGAAATCGACGGAAGCAAAGAAACAGAAGGTGTCTGGCAACTTCACGGAGGATAAGAGTAGCGGGCCTCGCAGTCGATCCTCTTTTCATTCATCCAGAGACCTCCGCATCCTTCTCGAGGTGGAAAGAAGTTCCGGCAGCACCAAGCTGTTTGAGACGCAGGAAGAAGTGTTATAAGCGTGGCAAAGCGGGACATGTTCGACGTGATTGTTTCGCGCTGCGTGACTGTTTCGAGTGTGGACGGGAAGGACATCGCGCAACATTTTGTGGGAATGCGACCCGATCTTTTGGTACTCGCACTCCGGCTCCGGTCGAAGGAGATGAGTGTGAACCAGACGCACAGAGTGGATTTCAGATCGAGCGGCTGGGAAAAGAGAGACATCGATCTTTGAGTCCGTTCCTCCGCGCCTATACGAAATGAGGAAATCTGATGATCAGAACACAGCTGTTGCATCAGGTACGATTCAGATCCTTTTGCAACCAGTTAGTGTCTTGTTCGATTCGGGAGCTACGCATTCTTTTATATCATTGAACTGTGTAAATCATTTGAAAATCTCGTGCTTATTTGATTGTGAACCATATGTTGTGGGTTTGCCGAGTGGAGAGAAAATCGTAGGAACCCTAGAGGCTAGAGATTTTCCAGTAACTATAGGAGGGAGAGATTGGCCATCGAATCTTATTGTAGTGGACATCTACGGTGACGATTTAATTCTCGGAGATGATTGGCTCAACCGTTATGGAACTGTTCTGAATTACCGAGAGAGAGTCATTTCTATCATTGCTGATGACGGATCTGAACACTTATTCCGAGGATGGAGACCAGGAAGCTCGGGAAAATTGATCAAAGCAATGAAAGCCGTGAAATTACTGAAACAGGGATGTCAGGGACTTTGGTTCTATGCCATGAGGAAAGAGGAAGGAGTAGAGCTCTCGTCTATTTCAGTTGTGAATGAGTTCTCAGATGTATTTCCTGACGAACTACCTGGATTACCTCCGCAGAGAGAAGTGGAATTCACTATCGATTTAGAGCACAGGCAGCTCCTATTTCCAGAGCACCATACCGCATGGCGCCAACCGAGATGTATGAACTCAAGAAACAACTGGAGGAATTGTTGCAGAAGGGTTATATTCAACCGAGCGTTTCTCCTTGGGGAGCGCCCGTTCTCTTTGTCCGTAAGAAAGACGGATCCCTCCGACTGTGTATTGATTACAGGGAGCTCAACAAGATGACAATCAAGAATAAGTATCCTATACCTCGGATCGACGACTTGTTTGATCAACTGCAAGGGGCAAGGGTATTCTCGAAGATTGACTTGCGATCAGGATACCACCAGTTGAGAATTAAGGAATCGGATATACCAAAATCATCTTTCAGATCCCGGTACGGGCATTATGAATTCGTAGTGATGCCGTTTGGACTTACCAATGCTCCTGCAGTATTCATGCAATTGCTGAATCGGGTATTCTTGGAATACTTGGATAAATTTGTGGTTGTCTTCATTGACGACATCTTGATATATTCGAAGGACGCAGAGGAGCATGCCGAACATCTGCGTGTGGTTTTGAGCACCTTGAGGAAGGAACAGCTGTATGCAAAACTTTCGAAATGCGAGTTCTGGCTCAAGGAAGTAACCTTCCTTGGGCATGTGATATCAGCCGATGGAGTTCAGGTGGACCCGAAGAAAGTCGAAGCAATCTTGGACTGGGAAGCTCCTAAAAACGTGAAAGAAGTCCGAAGCTTCTTAAGACTTGCTGGATATTATCGCCGCTTTGTAGAGGGATTTTCCAAAATTGCTCGTCCGCTCACTCAGCTGTTACAGAAAACTCAAAAGTTTAAGTGGGATGAGAAATGCCAGGCTGGTTTTGATGAGCTTAAAAAGAGACTGACGACAGCACCTATATTAGAATTACCAAATGGAACTGATGGATTCATGGTTTACAGCGACGCTTCAAATCAGGGTCTGGGATGTGTGTTGATGCAAAAAGATAAGGTGATTGCCTATGCTTCTCGGAAATTGAAACCGTATGAGGTTAATTACCCGACTCATGATCTGGAGTTAGCAGTTGTAGTCTTTGCACTGAAAATTTGGCGACATTATTTGTACGCCACTCATTGTCAGATCTTTACCGATCATAAGAGCCTCAAGTACATTTTCAGTCAGAAAGAATTAAACATGAGGCAGAGAAGGTGGCTGGAATTGATTAAGGATTACGACTTGGAGATTCTCTATCATCCGGGAAAGCAAACGTAGTAGGCGCGCATTGAGCCGAAAACTGTTTCTCTTCGAGTGTTGGAAGCTCTTACGTCCCAAACCGGCATTCAACGAGGCCCGATCCGCGAGGATGAAGTATGGGCACCGGGAATCAGGGCAATCAGACGTGATGGAACCGACTTCATCACTAGTCGAGGAGATCAAATCTAAGCGGTTGGACGACTCTTTAATCCTTCGATTATGTGATAAAGTAAAGAAAGGAAAAGCCCCAGGATTCGTGATACAAGATGATGGAGTTACGAGATTTGAGTCGACTTTGCGTTCCGAGGATGATGATTTGAGACGGACAATTTTGAAGGAAGCTCATAGCGCGCCTATTCTATTCACCCAGGCGTGATAAGATGTATAAGGATTTAAAGCAAAACTTGGTGGGGAATATGAAGAAGGACGTGGCAGTATGTTTCGAGGTGTTTGACTTGTCGTGAGTTAAGATCGAACATCGGCGACCTGTAGGAATGTTAAAACCGCTTCCGATCCACGAATGGAAGTGGGAGGACATCTCGATGGATTTCATCACCGGTATGCCAAGGACTAGACGGGAATGAACATGATTTGGGTTGTAGTTGATCGACTAACCAAGTCGGCTCATTTCCTAGGGATTAAAGATACATGGGGTCCCGAGAGATTGGCACGAGTATTTATTGCGGAGATAGTCGATTGCATGGGGCCGAAGATCATTATTTCGGATCGAGATGGTCGCCGTGTCGCACTTCCGGAAAGCAGTTCACGAGCTTTGGGGGTGAGCTCAACTTTAGCATGACTTATCATCCCCAAACGGACGGTCGATCAGAAAGGACTATTCAACCGTAGAACACATGCTTAGAGCTGTGCTTTGGATTGGTCAACTGATTGGGAAGTTCATTTGCCATTAGTTGAATTCACCTACAATAATAGTTGGCATGCTTCAATTAAGATGGCACCATTTGAAGCTTTGTACGGGAGAAGATGTCGATCACCCCTATGTTGGGATGATTCTTCGGATTTGATCGGGACGGAACCGGAATTGATTATTCAGACTCAGGAGAAGATAGCTTTGATTCGAGAGAGGCCGATCGCCTGCAGTCGGCGAAGTCGTATGCCGATGTACGTCGTCGCCCGCTAGAGTTCGACGCTGGAGACCACGTACTATTGAAGGTGTCTCCTACACGAGGGATTTTCCGTTTTGGGAGAAGAGGCAAGCTTAGTCCGAGATATATCGGACCATTTGAGATCCTAGAGAGAGTTGGGGATTTAGCATACAGGTTGGCCTTACCGCCATCGCTGAGTCACGTTCACAATGTGTTTCACGTATCCCAACTGCGGAAGTATGTCTAGGACCCGATCACATCATTGATTTCGACGAGATCGAGATAGCTAATGATGGCACCTTCGAAGAGAGACCAATCAAGATACTTGAGAGTCGGATTAAGCAGTTGAGGAATAAACCAATACACTTGGTTAAAGTCTGATGGTCACGACATGGAGTCGAAGAGGCCACTTGGGAAACGGAGGACAGTATGAAGACTAGATATCCGGAGTTGTTTTCATCTTAAGTTTCGGACGAAACTTCATTTAGGAGGAAGGATGTAATACCGAGATTTGTTATATAATTGGAACTCATGATATTGTAATGATTGTACTATTGTCTGAGTACTATTCTCCGTATTTCATAATCCGATGTTGTCGAGCGTATAATTTTGTGTATGTGATTTGAAGATTGTAATTCTGCGCATGTAGCGCACGCTATCGGCTAGGTGTAGCGTGCGCTAACATGGATTCATAGCGCACGCTACAGAGGATCATTAGCGCACGCTATGCGTGGTCAAATTGATTGAGACGTGCGGTAGGTGAGATCTGGTCGGGGGACCCCTGTCGGATCGTGTCGGATGAACCTGGACGGCTTTCGGGAAAAGCCAAGTCAACGCCTTAGCGCACGCTACAGGTATATGCATAGCGCACGCTAAGTGCTGAGTACAGATTAGTCAGTGAGCCGTTAGCGCACGCTACGAGTAGGGTCTAGCGCGCGCTAATAGCCATTTATTATAAATAGGACAGCATCCTATTCGTGATTTCAGTTCTCTCTACTCCCATTACCCGAATTCTTACACTTAGAACATAACTTCCTTCATCCTAAACACTTCATATCAACACCCTAGCTCGTGATTGAAGATCGTACATCGTTGGAGATTGGTGTTCAAGCCTTCGGTGTTGGACTTCTTCGATTTCCTCCGTGTTCTTCACTACTTTGAGGTAGGTGATTCTTCACCGATGTTAGTAATGTTCTTAAGGACGTCTGATCATGTTTAGATAGCCAGTTATTTCGTTTATGATCGGTCATCACATGTTAGAAGGATACTTTGACGTATCGGCACTAGTTATCGTATGAACCTTTGAACCATCTTAGTAGTATGGACTCCTAAGCGTTTTCAAATCGATTTATGATCAGTAATCGGAGATTACCTAGTTCGTATGTTTTACGTAAGGAATCATATGTTGTGGGACTTGAAATAATCGGAACTTAGAATATTTCTTGAAGATCTTAGAAAAGATATGTTGTTGAGATGATTATCCGTATAAGTTGTACCTCATGATCATGGAACTTCAACAAAACTTAATAGCATGATGTGCTTGAGGATGACATGTTGTATCAACATAGAATTCGTGAATTCACCACCTTTCAACCCAGTTTTTCTGGTAGCAGTATTCTGCCATGCAAGGTTAGCGCACGCTAACATATGTGAGTTAACGTGCGCTATCGAGGTTCAGTTAACGCACAATACGTACGTAGCGTGCGTTATGTATCGTCCGGTTCAAACTGTCAGTTCGTAACTAGCGCACGCTAGTCTTACCCGATAGCATACGCTAACAGGCCTGCTTAGCGCACGTTACGTAGAGTACGTAGCGCACGCTAAGCAGTCCAGGCAGATTATTTATTTTGAGCTTTTCGGCCGTAGACCGAATTGTTAGGCCATCGTTCGACTTGAGATGATTTGTATATCGTTCCTTTTGTTAAGGTTCGAGCTTGTTACGTTGATCGAAGGAGGCGGCCTTCAAGTGTGTCGAGATCATTGAAGTGTTTCGTCCTTGCCATTTTCGAGGCAAGTATCATATGTCGAGTTTGATTTATCATGCTTGTGGTTTTGTTCATATTGTTGAATATGAGATGTATTTCTGGAAATTCTCGTGATATTCGTTGTTATTGGTTCGTATTGATGAACATATTGAAATGCATATGTGCATGCATAGTTGATTGATTTATGGTATAAATGA
Organism: Orobanche coerulescens; assembly: GCA_033398695.1. Taxonomy (NCBI): domain Eukaryota; kingdom Viridiplantae; phylum Streptophyta; class Magnoliopsida; order Lamiales; family Orobanchaceae; genus Orobanche; species Orobanche coerulescens. The sequence goes on along the minus strand of CM065816.1, from coordinate 74,442,450 downwards.
TCCGAGGGGATCATGAGGATCTATCTTGAGGGCTTGGATCGAATGTCCACCATGCGTTGGTCCGACGGGATCATCATGGGGATCTATCTTGGCGCTGGATCGTTGGATGGGTTTTCCACCATGCGTTGGTCCGATGGGATCATCATGGGGATCTATCTTGAGTATTTGGATCATTTGGATTACCTTGTATTGTGTTGATGGAATCGTGAGGATTCGCATCGTTGGATTCCGGTGGCGGAAGTCCGTTTTGCATGTTTTATGATGCATTGATGATTTATTGTATGATGATACTTGTACTAGCATTGTTTTGCTAACCCCTTCGGGGGTGGACATTGTTTTGATGTTCAGGTAGCCGAGGAGCGGGGAGACAACCACGATGCAAGCGGAGACGATGAAATGGCTCAGTGATGTGATTGATGTTACTGTTATTGAGAGTTGTCTTCTTGTTTCGTTTATTACTCGAGTACGTCTGTTTTAATAATGTCTTTTCGATATGGTTGTATAAGTTAACTCTTTTGATCGGTTGAATCAAATTTGTCTTTGAACTTCAGTTGTACGATTGGGTTATATTTACACTCTTTTTAAAATTAGCCTTGTAAATCCTTACCTAAAGGGTTTACGGCGCTATAATTATTCCGAATATCTCGGGGTGTTACACCCTCGTCGTCATGCAGCTCCAGTGGTTGTTTTCCTGCTCTCCTGGATCCTGAACATAAACAAATGTTAACCCCCGAAGGGGGTAGCACAACGATGCTAGTACGAGTACGATAATTATGCAACAATGATTTATTCAACAATAATCATGACAAGTTTCTCCAACGAGAAATAATAGCAACACATAACACATTACGACAATCTCAACATACTGATGGTATTCCAATCATCCAGCGCACATAGCTATAGATTCCCATGATGATCCCATCGGACCAACGCATGGTGGAATTATCTGTCCAACGATCCAGCGCACATAGCTATAGATTCCCATGATGATCCTGTCGGACCAACACATGGTGGATAATTAATCACAACACATATGCACATTACAACAAATACATAACCGACATAATACGAACAACTATAATTAGGGTACTTGCCTCGAATTGATGACAAGGATAAAAATTCGACGTATGTCAATACACTCGAAGGTCGCCCCTTTGAATAATCACGTTGCAAAACTCGTACCTTAAACAGAAGAAATAATATAGAGTTCATATCACGTTGAATAACTAAGGTACGAACATCCAACAATCCAACTACGGCCGAAAGTTCAACAAAACGTATCTTGTCTGATCGACATAACGTACGTTACGTACCCAACGTAGCGTACGTTAAGCCTGCTCGTTAGCATACGTAAGCTATGAAGCCTAGCGCACGCTAAGCATGCATTTGATAGTGTCTTCTCTGATCAGACGACTGTCTCGTCTGATGACATAGCATACGTAATTCTCAGTGTTCAACGTACGTTATCCTCATACATATTATACTCATGCAAACTTGAATGATCTTACGGTTTAAGACATCTTCAAATTCAAGGATACACATAACATCACAATGCTATACTCAATCTTGATTACAACTTCTCTTTCGTAGTTCGGTTAATCTGAGGTAGATACACTTGTTAATCATCAATATATTCAAACTTCATCATGAAGATTATTTAACCAATCCAACTTATAAGAAATGATACAACCTTTGATGATCCTTTTCTTAAGTCCGTTTAGCAAACAGTGATATCACTACCAAGTCTACGATCATTATAGAAACACCATTCAATACGGATTATCAGTCTCAGAACACTACTCTTATTGTTTGCCATAACAATATTCCAATTATAATGTTCTCAACAATGGTAACTTAAGCATAATCATCTCAACTTCCTAAACATGATATTGGTTGAATAAATCATCGATGGAACTTAATATCCTTGGTAGCATGATCATAACATCCTTAAGATAAAATACTCAATAATTTATCCGGATATTACAGCAGCCACATATTCTTCTTCAGCTGTGGAAGTAGCTACACTAGTCTGTTTCTTACTACCCCATGAAATTAGACACGAACTCATGAAATGACAAGTTCCAGTGGTACTTTTTCTATCAATTTTGCATCCACCGAAATCAGCATCACTGTATGCAAAAAGTGCAAAATCGATGCTTGATGGATACCACGGACCTAAACCAGCAGTACCTTTTAAATATCGAAAAATGTGTTTGCAAGCAATAAGATGAGACTCTTTCAGATTGGCTTGAAATCTATCACAAAGACAAGTAGCGACCATAATGTCTGGTCTAGAAGTAGTTAAATAAAGTAAAGACCCAATCATACCTCGATACTGTTTCTGGTCAATAGACTTACCTTTCTCGTCGAGTTTAAGAGTGGAATACATAGTAGTAGAAATTTCTTTGCATCCTTCCATCTTAAATTTCTTTAGAAGCTCATTGACGTACTTGGATTGGTGAATGAATATTCCGTCTTTTAATTGCTTAATTTGGAGTCCGAGAAAGTATTTTAACTCTCCCATCATACTCATTTCGAATTCTCCTTTCCTAAGATTTAAAAATTCTAGGGACAGAGATTCGTTAGTTGCACCAAAAACAATATCGTCGACATATATCTGACATATAAACATATTATCACCATAGTTTTTGATAAATAGGGTATTATCAACATTACCTCTTTTATACCTATTAGAAATAAGAAAAGAGCTTAGATGTTCATACCATGCTCTCGGAGCTTGTTTTAATCCATAAAGAGCTTTATGGAGCTTGTATAGATGATCTGGATGATCATAGTCTTCAAATCCTAGCGGTTGCTTGACATACACTTCCTCCTGGATGACACCCTTTAAAAACACGTTTTTTACATCCATTTGATGGAGTTTGATCTTCTTGTAGGAGGCAAAGGCACACAGAAGGTGAATAGCCTCAAGACGGGCAACAGGAGCGAAGGTTTCTTCATAATCCAACCCTTCCTCTTGATTGCATCCTTGAGCAACTAATCTTGATTTATTCTTCACTGGGAGACCATTATCGTCGGTTTTACTTTATGAACCTATTTTGTACCGATTATTGTTTTGTCCACCGATGCCGTAACAAATTCCCATACTTTGTTTCTCTCGAATTGATTGAGCTCCTCTTGGATAGCAATAGCCCAATTTTCATCATTTATAGATTCTTCGATGTTCTTTGGTTCCATAAGAGAAATGAATGCAATATTGTTGAGGCAATCATTTACATTTATCCTAGTTCGCACACCATCATCGATTTTCCCAAGAATTTGCTCCATAGGATGGTCTTTCACATTAGCCCATTCCTTAGGAAGGTTGGAAAAATGATCCTCCTGCTTGTCCGATCTTAAGTCAAGCTTCTCTAATTCCTTCGTTGCTTCTGACATTTCATTAGTTGGGACCATACCTGCATCATCATCAAAAACAACCTTTCTCAGGGGTAAAATTGTATCATCGAATTTGATATGAATCGACTCTTCTACAGAGCCTCTTCTACAATTAAAAACACGATAAGATTTACTATTAGTAGAATATCCTAGGAATATACCAATATCTTATTTAGAATCAAATTTTCCCAGATTATCTTTCCTATTATTATGAATAAATACTTTACTACCAAACGGATGAAAGTAAGATAAATTGGGGCTTCTTACCTTTGAATATCTCATAGTCATCATCTTGTTTCTTCGAAGATGGACTCGATTAATAACATAACAGGCAGTGTTTACAGCTTCGGCCCAGAAATATTTTGGTAGCCCATATTCATTGAGCATTGTTCGGCTCATTTCTTCTAAAGAGTGATTCTTCCTCTCGACAACTCCATTTTGTTGAGGTGTCCGATGTGCCGAAAAGTTGTGCCCAATACCATATTTATCGCACCAATCTTCAAAATCATTAGAATCGAATTCTCCACCATGATCGGATCTGATGGCGATAATTGGTAATTCTTTTTCTTTCTGGGTAACTTTACACCACTTAACAAACTCATTAAAAGCATCACTTTTATTTGCTAAGAATTTTACCCAAGTAAATCTAGAGAAATCATCAACAAGAACTAAAGTGTAAAGTTTACCATTCAAGCTAGCATGCTAAGATGGTCCAATCAAATCTATATGAATTAATTCAAGTGTAACACCCCCAAATCCGATTAGGTTATTACAGTGTCGTGGACCCCACACCAGGAGATCCACCAGGCGAACACGACTAAAACATAACAAACTGACCAAAAGGGGAAATCACAGTCCCTACTATGATATCCGACATAATATTCCGATATGGAATTTCAACGACAAAAATGTGCCTACATGGCCAAAATAATAATACAACAACATCTACGAGAATTGCTCGGATAATACAAAATGACAACAAGTGACGAAACTGGAGTAATCCAAACTGTCCGACCGACATGAGCACCAAAACAACTCGGACTAGTATCGCTTGAATGACTCATCGCCATCGTCATGCCCCTGTGTCTCACAAACCAAAGTAACAACCGAGCATTCGTGAAACACTATGCCCACGGCATACAATCAATATCTGCTCAACAGGTTAGAACACAAGTGCCCAATGGCGAATCATCAATATAGAATACAACAAAGAATTACCCGAAGGTAAACCAAACCAAAGCTGAAATAGATACGAATCACAATTCCCGAAGGCTCCAACGGAAATATCAAAACATCACAATGGCCTGAAAGCCCTCATCCGAAGCTGCCAAAATATCACGATGGCCAGAATGCCACTCAGCCAAAGCTGCCAATCATCACAATGGCCCGAAGCCAAATAGCCCGAAGTTGTATCACATGAGGGCCGAAGCCACGGCCCGAAGCCGTATCACAATAAGGGCCGAAGCCACGGCACGAAGCGGTATCACAATGAGGGCCGAAGCCACGGCACGAAGCCGTATCACAATGAGGGCCAAAGCCACGGCACGAAGCCGTATCACAATGAGGCCATCCAATGACTGTGACCTACTAAACTGTAGGTTTTGGGAAACCAACCGCGAAGGTTCAAGCCCCAAGCTTACCCATAATGAGATCACCCAGTGACAGTGACCTACTAAACTGTAGGTGTTGGGAAACCAACTGCGAAGGTTCAAGCCCCAAACTTACCCATTGAGCACTAGCCGAGACTAGACTCCAAAACATAATTAATCACAATGGCAACGATCCCAAGATTACTGAATTCACAAGAATAATAGTGTGCTGCCTTGAGTCGGCCAACACGACAGCAATAACTCACGGATGGGCATCGTCCTCGGCGGTCCCAATTCAAATACCTTGACTGCCTTGGAATGGCTAATCGATCACAACGACTCAATGGATGGGAACTATCCTCGATAGTCCCAATTCAATACATCGATTACCTTATAACGGTCAATCGATAACAACGACTCAATAGATGGGAAATGTATTCGACAGTCCCAATTCAATACATCGATTACCTTAGAACTGTCAATCGATAACAATGATACAACGGATGGGAAATGTTCTCGACAGTCCCAATTCAATACGTCGATTACCTTAGAACGGCCAATCGATAACAACGATACAACAGATGGGAAATGTCCTCGACAGTCCTAATTCAATACATCAATTACCTTAGAACGGTCAATCGATAACAACGATACAACTAGAACAGATGTCCCGATGCCTTTAATCCACCACCAAAAACAGAGATGATAATCGAATACGTCAATGCCTTCAATCGGCTAATACAACATGAATAGAAAAACACTGGTATCAAGAACAACGATCATAATGATATCTCAATGGAACATCAGTCAACAATAACCATCGATACATCGATACCGCAAACCGGCTATCGACAACAACATAATATAACAAGTATCTCAATGCCTTGAACTGACCATTAACAAACAACAATAACAACAAGACGATCAATCAACAATGTTGGCATAATTAATGGAGAGTTTTTTATCAAAAAATTCCCTGACATCAACAGATCATGAAAATACTACGTCTCGAAATGATACAACACATTCATACACATATATGATAACATTCATCTCATTGACTAGTACAAGTATAAAACTTGCCTCAAACCGAAGGCGATGAAATCCTCCAGCGAACGACGAACGGTGCCCTCCGACGATCACAAGCACTCGGACAACCTTGAATGAAACACAATTCATTCAATAACACAAAATCAATAGAACACAACACCAAAGACAATCCTGATTTAATCACGAATCGGTTAAAGTCCACAAACGAGTATCATAGTTCTCAACTATGAGTTCTAACATCCTCCAACACCTCAATGATCAATTAACATGATCATTATGTTCTTAACGCTTGTGAAAAACAATTCAACAATGATTATCAAGAACAACATCAAATCAATCATCTCAAAATGATAATATCACCAATATCCTCATCAATACCTCAAGAACATCATTGTCACAAAAACCATGATGTCTCCACCAAAATCAATCACCAATTCCTCAAGAATTTGGATTAATCAACAAGATTAATTAACCATTTCAAAATTATGACAATCATCTCCTGATTCATCATAGATCCTTGCTAAAATGGTTATAATCTCTCAAGAACACAACCAACAACAATAATCATCTCAAGGTTATGTTAATCATCTAAAAATCTTAACATAACTCTTCCTAGACATGATTATAACCTCCAAGTTGTAATATCCACGTTTTTCCTATTTCCGGTATTTTATATTGGTGTATTTTCATTCCTAGTGACTCGCTTGTAACTGTATGAGTATTTTGAGAATATGTAACACCAAACTTCTCATCATCCGAGCTTGTTTCGAACTTGTTTTACTCATTTCCGTGTTGGATGTCACTTTTGTTGCCGTTTGGTTCAATTCTCGTAATCATTGTTTGGAACTGCCGTTTTGGGGTTCCTGCAAATCCAATTCATGTTATTATGGATGTTGTGAACTTTTATTGGTGTTTTGATCGAGTATCCTATTGGGTCATTCTGTTATATTCCAAGGTTTTGGGTTTCCATTGCGTTTATTCTCTTTTCGGATCATTTGATGTTACCATCATATTTGGACCGACCGTGTTTGACGTGAAGTCACCACACGAGGGTTCGTGATAGTTCATTCAGGCCTTTAAATGGTTGGGATTATGCGTCGATCAATTATATCATGTTTGGGGGTCGTTTTTCATCAATTTTGGGCTCAAACAGTGTGTGCCGTGGCATAGGGGACTGTGTGCCGCGGCACAGTCTTAGCAAAGAGGGAGCCTGGGCCGGCTGTACTACATGCCGCGGCACGCAACAGTCTGGGCCGCGGCCCCAGCCAAAAAATGCTCTCCATTTTCAGCCACTGGCCGCGGCACACTCAACCTGCATCGCGGCACGCGGGTCAGTCACGCTATATTTCAGTCGGATTTTGGGAGAGGGTTTCATTTCCTCTCCTCTCCTCTTCTTCCTCTCGTTTTGGGTGATTTAGGGGCAATTTTTGGCCGATTTTGGCATCTTCAAACTTGGAGAGATCATCCACCTCGAGTTTTTGTTGTAGATTATAGACTTCTACTTGAATCCTTCATCCTAATCCAAGGTAATCTCTTAGAACCCTAATTTTGGGTGATTTGGGGTTTTCGATGTTATTGTTCGATTCGTTCTGTATTGTTAATTAATTCATAATGGATAGGATTAATATTGTTGGTATTCTTGTTTTCCCTATGAATTCATGGTGTATTTCATGGTATTTTTGTAATCGAGAGGGTTTGGTTGCGATCTGCCCTCGTTGTTGTTTTGTACGAATACACATAAATCGTAGGTGGGTTTGGGGTGTATTCCGTTTCCGTATTCATTTAGAAATAGTTGTGATTGTATTCTTCGAATCGTTAGGTTCGGTTTCATTGGTTCCTAGCGGTCGTGCTTGATTCTTCCTTTCCATTCATGTCACCGTCTATTGACCGAGGCAAGTACCCTTATGAACTTACAATCTTAACATGGTAGTATTGCATGAGTAAAGTGTGTGTGTGTGTGTGTGCTCACTACGGGTTAGATCCAACGGTGTAATACCCGAGATCTTCATTCCGGATTCATCAAATTTTTCTTCGGTCGAACTGGTTATTGTCGTCCGCGTCTTTGGAATCGTGTGCTTGCACTGCAGTACGTTGAGTTTCATAGCCTGTTCGTTGTCATTTTGAATCGTAGTCGGTGCGCTCGCGTGATCGAGATGTCGTCGAGTCTCTAGTCGGGCAGTCGGAGGGTTAGCTGGGCTGAGTTACGGCCGTAAGGCTTGGCCGATTATGGTCGTAACACACCCGCACATCCTGGCCTGGGATGACTCGGTTACGGCCATAAGGGTTATCCAATTACAGCCGTAAGGCTTCGTTACGTATGTTAGGCTTTGGCCGGTTACGGCTGTAATGCATCGGCAGATTTCGGGCAGTGGCCCTGGGAGTTCGGCTACAGCCGTAAGGTCTGGCCGAGTATGGCTGTATTTGGTGCTCGTTATGTGCGTAAGGCTTCGGCCGTTGCGTATGTTACGGTCGCTGACCGAGTTATAGCCGTAAGGCACTGCCGGTTACGGCCGTAGCGCTGTCGGCATATATAGGCCTGGGCTTCGGACAGACCTCATTTTTACCCCCTTTTCCTCATTTTTGTGTCGGCTGACGATGGGAGACTCAGGAACTCGGGTTCTTGGTTGGTTCAAATCAATTCCAAGGTGTTTTGGAAGATTGTTGTCGATTATATCATCACCGAATCCGTGTTCTTCATCGAATCGAGGTATTTTCTTACTTAGAACCCTAGTTGTATGATATCTTGGGGTTTCTTCATGATTCTTTGATTTAATCTGTGGTTGATGAATTGATTATGGTATTCTTGTTGTCTTGGTTGTAATCTTCGGATTTTGTAACTCATTTATCGATTTCGTTTCACCCGGAACATGATTTTAGCTTTCTTGGAACAAACCCCTGAACCCTTGTAGTTCCTTCGTGTTGATTGGGATTTCGTTTAGTGTTGTTGATTCGTAGCGGTGTTATTCTCGTGATGATTGTGTTTTTATTAATTTCTCGCAAAGGTGGTCGGCTTTCGGGGCTGTCCCGGCCGAGCCGCATTTGTCGGAGTGTCCGAGATTGACTATCGAGGCAAGTATCTTGTCCATACATTACGTGTTTTGTGGATTTAATAGTTGGTAATCGGCGATATATGCTGAATGAATATTTATAAATTACTTTCAAAAGAATTGAAATATTTCTCAATACAGAGTTCCTTAAAGATGACTCGTATATTTCGACGCTGAATGTGCCTGTCTAATTATGTGTATTAGTATTGAGTATAGGAATGCATTACTTTCGTACGTTGTCATTTTCTGTGATTGTGTCATTGTAGATTTAAAGTCTAACCTCTTGTCGAGGTGTGTGCGTGGAAATGTGTGTATTGATGATTATGTGCTGTTGTGTAATAAAGATGGTAACTTCTTCATGCGGAAGTTGTGATTGGTAAGGTACTGATTCTCATTGCTATGTGATTGGAACTGGTTGCATCGTTGGATTCTAGTGTTAATTATATCGTTACTTGTTCGTGAGTACGTGTTGGATGAACTAGCCATTCTAGCAAGGTACCTCGACTATATATTTTGTGTGTTTGACCTTTGAGAGTGTGGTTTTGTAAACTGTGAATTGTGTTATTATGTGGATGTGTTGTCGTTCTTCCACCCGGGGATGGCATGTGTGGCCCTGGAGTCGATACTAATGGGTACGGCCGCGGGTTACCAAGTGTGGATAGCTGTGATGTTGAGGCATGTTGATGTACTATTTTGATGATTAATTGTGATACTGTCCGGAGTATCACAGTGCTTTGTGCTCGGGGTCGAGATACATTATATATCGAGTCTTGGTGTTTGGCTAGAATGGCACAAGAATAATGTATTATGTATAATGTGTCCTTGTGAGTGAATTGAAGTAGATGATCGGGTCGTGGACCCTGTGTTTTGTGACCGGAATGGTTGGGTCGTGGACCCCGTGTTTTGTTAACGGATTTGCATTTTGGAAAATGAACTTTGGGGCTGTGACCCTAAGTGACTTTCGAGGAATTATGAACTTTTCATTTTCAAATATTTTCAAAACTCCCGAGATTTGGAAGTGTTTTCAAAGTGCTTATTTGTTTCGTTCCTACTTTCAAGCCTTGGACAATTTTAACTAAATGATATATCTCGGGAAGTCTTTCATGGTATTCTCAAAATTTGTTCTGTATGGCTCGTATTTGCACTTTATACCTGTACTAGCAAAACAGTGGAGTTTTGCTAACCCCCGAAGTATTCAGGGGGTGGGTGTTTGTTCTGCATCCAGGTACATGCAGGCTTTGGGAGAAAAACACAGGATCGGTGCGAAGGATGATGGAAGACAATGATACTAATCACATGAAGGCCAGTTTTGGGTGCACTTAGTTGGAGTTCGTTGTATGGTCTTTTCCGCTGTCATACTTTTTGTTTATGAGTGTATTTTACCCTTGCATGGGTATGAGTCGAGATAGAAATGTATACTTGATTTTTATGTTAGTGATAAAAGACCAAATCGGTCTATTGGTTCGTTATTTTGTTACGTCGGTATGTAATGTAATGTGTTGTTTCGATGTCTAGCCTAGTGGATCCTCACGGAGAGGGACTGCGGCATGTAATATTCTCGGTTTGACTATATCGACTCCTTTGTGTTCATTGATATTTTCTGGACTTGTTCTACTCTTCACTTTTTGTTGTTCGAATGAGTTGCGGTATTGTTTCGGTTTAATCCGTTTGTTGTTGTGACTTTTACCGAATTCAGTTCCACTCCTGTGAATCTTATGTAAATGTATATCTTGTCATTTTCACCGGATCATATATTGTCTTGAGTCGAGTTGTGAACTATTGGGATGCTATTCAATTCCTATTCAATTTTTGTTATTCGTTATGATTTGGATATGGTTCTTCAACCGTTGTCGTCTCGATCGTTGTTGTTGGATCGTTGTTGTCCGGTATTTGTTGATCTCGTATCGTGGTTGTTGAGCATTCAGACTCCTTCGTAATTTCCCCAAGCTCGGGAAATTAACTTAGTCTTCGATTTTCCAACCCTTGGGTTGTGGAATCTCGTATTTGTTCAGCGGTTAACTCGTGTTTTGGGTTGTCGTGCTGTTCGGGTTGGTTAACTATATTGACTTTTATTTGTTGTACTTTGTTATCATTCTGGTGTAGCGATATGGATAGTAGTGGCTACGTGCTGCAAGTGATTCATTGCAAGTCGTCGACAACGGATAGCGTGTGTTATCTCGGATTGTTTTGCGTTGATCGTTTTATGTTTTAAGTTTCGGAGACGAAACTTCTTTTAAGGAGGGTAGAATGTAATACCCGAGATCTTCGTTCCGGTTTCATCGAATTTTTCTTCGGTCGAACTGGTTGTTGTCGTCCCCGTCTTTGGAATCGTGTGCTAGCACTGCGGTACGTTGAGTTTCGTAGCCTGATCGTTATCATTTTAAATCGTATTCGGTGCGTTTTGGTGATCGAGACGTCGTCGAGTCTCTAGCCGGGCGGTCAGAAGGTTGGCAGGGCCGAGTTACGGCCGTAAGGCTTGGCCGATTACGGCCGTAACACACCCGCACATCCTAGCCTAGGAGGACTCGGTTACGGCCATAAGGGTTATCCAATTACAGCCGTAAGGCTTCGTTACGTACGTTAGGCTTTGGCCGGTTACGGCCGTAATGCATCGGCAGATTTCGGGCAGTAGCCCTGGGAGTTCGGTTACGGCCGTAAGGCCTGGCCGAGTACGGACGTATGTGGTGCTCGTTACGTATGTAAGGCTTTGACCATTGCATACGTTACGGTCGTTGACCGAGTTACGGCCGTAAGGCACTGCCGGTTACGGCCATAACTCTGTCGGCATATATAGGCCTGGGCTTCGACCAGACCTCATTTTTACCCCATTTTCCTCATTTTTGTGGCGGCTGACGACGGGAGACTCAGGAACTCGGGTTCTTGGTTGGTTCTAATCAATTCTAAGGTGGTTTGGAAGATTCTTGTCGATTATATCATCACCGAAACCGTGTTCTTCATCGAATCGAGGTATTTTCTTACTTAGAACCCTATTTGTATGATTTCTGGGGGTTTCTTCGTGATTCTTTGATTTAATCCGTGGTTGATGAATTTATTACGGTATTCTTGTTGTCTTGGTCGTAATCTTCGGATTTTATAACTCGTTTATCGATTTCGTTTCACCCAGAACATGATTTTGGCTTTCTTGGAACAAACCCCTGAACCCTTGTAGTTTCTTCGTGTCGATTGGGATTTCGTTTAGTGTTGTTGATTTGTAGTGGTGTTATTCTCGTGATGATTGTGTTGTTATTGATTTCTCGCGAAGGTGGTCGGCTCTCGGGGCGGTTTTGGGGCTGTTTCGGCCGAGTCGCATTTTTCAGAGTGTCTGGTATCGAATATCGAGGCAAGTATCTTGTCCATACATTACGTGTTTTGTGGATTTAATAGTTGGTAATTAGCGATATATGCTGAATGAATGTTTATAAATTACTTTCAAAAGAATTGAAATATTTCTCAATAAAGAGTTCCTTAAAGATGACTCGTATATTTCGACGCTGAATGTGCCTGTCTAAGTATGTGTATTAGTATTGAGTATAGGAATGCATTACTTTCATACATTGTCGTTTTTTGTGATTGTGTCGTTGTAGATTTAAAGTCTAACCTCTTGTCGAGGTGTGTGCGTGGAAATGTGTGTATTGATGATCATGTCCTGTTGTGTAATAAAGATGCTAACTCCTTCATGAGGAAGTTGTGATTGGTAAGGTACTGATTCTCATTATTATGTGATTGGTACTGGTTGCATCGTTGGATTCTAGTGTTAATTATATTGTTACTTGGTCGTGAGTACGTGTTGGATGAATTGGCCATTCTAGCAAGGTACCTCGACTATATATTTTGTGTGTTTGACCTTTGAGAGTGTGTTTTTGTAAACTATGAATTGTGTTATTGTGTGGATGTGTTGTCGTTCTTCCACCCGGGGATGGCATGTGTGGCCTATGGGGGTCGATACTAATGGGTGCGGCTGCGGGTTACCAAGTGTGGATAGTTGTGATGTTGAGGCATGTTGATGTACTGTTTTGATAATTAATTGTGATATTGTCCGGAGTATCACAATGCTTTGTGCTCGGGGTCGAGATACATTATATATCGAGTCTTGGTGTTTGGCTAGAATGGCATAAGAATAATGTATTATGTGTAATGTGTCCTTGTGAGTGAATTGAAGTTGATGATCGGGTCGTGGACCCTGTGTTTTGTGACCGGAATGGTTGGGTCATAGACCCCGTGTTTTGTTAACGGATTTGCATTTTGGAAAATGAACTTTGGGGCTGTGACTCTAAGTGACTTTCGAGGAATTATGAACTTTTCAGTTTCAAATGTTTTCAAAACTCCCGAGATTTGGAAGTGTTTTCAAAGTGCTTATTTGTTTCGTTCCTACTTTTAAGCCTTGAACAATTTTAACTAAATGATATATCTCGGGAAGTCTTTCATTGTATTCTCAGAATGTGTTCTCTATGGCTCGTATTTGCACTTTATACCTGTACTAGCAAAACAGTGGAGTTTTACTAACCCCCGAAGTATTCAGGGGGTGGGTGTTTGTTCTGCATCCAGGTACATGCAGGCTTTGGGAGAAAAACACATGATCGGTGCGAAGGATGATGGAAGACAATGATACTAATCACATGAAGGCCAGTTTGGGGTGCAGTCAGTCGGAGTTCGTTGTATGGTCTTTTCCGCTGTCGTACTTTTTGTTTATGAGTGTATTTTACCCTTGCATGGGTATGAGTCGAGATAGAAATGTATACTTGATTTGTATGTTAGTGATAAAAGACTAAATCGGTCTATTGGTTCGTTATTTTGTTACGTCGGTATGTAATGTAATGTGTTGTTTCGATGTCTAGCCTGGTGGATCCTCACGGAGAGGGTCTGCGGCATGTAATATTCCCGGTTTGATTCTGGGGTGTTACAGACGGGGTCTTGGTAGGGGTCCACAGAGATGTGGATCGACGAGCTTGCTTTTAACCACTACAGCTTAGATCCGATGGGGTCTCGGTAGGGGTCCACAGAGACGTGGATGGACGGTTAATTGTGGTGCACTTTATAAATGTGTTTTGAATATTGGCGTTTCGAGAAATGTGTGTTTCAACTAATGTTTTATGGATTCCATGCTTTGACTATATTTGTAAGGTATAAGTTGTTTATTGGTTACTTGTACTAGCGTAATTGCTAACCCCTTTGGGGACCTATTTTGGAGAAATTCTTGTTATGGATTTCAAGTTATGTTCAGCCGGACGAGCGGGCATTGGGACAGTACGAGGATGTTGGCTAGGGTCGTTGATGTGTGCATTGGGGTCTTCTTATTTCTGTTGTCTCTATCGACGTGGTTGTCTTTTTTTTTAATTTATAAACTTATAGATGTACTCGCGAGTACCTAGGCTTTTCCCTTCGGATTGTGTTTTGTATTCGTTGAAGTTACTATATTTTTCGGTTGATGTTTATTTCGCCGGTTGTACCGGGCATGTTATTATATGTTTGTATTGTTAATGTATGTTTCTTCGCTAACCGATACGGTTAGTCGAGTGGTAATTTTCTTGGTTAGCCTGGTGGGTCCCATGTAGGGGTCCACGGCACTACAATACGCCTCAAATATCTCGGGGGTGTTACAGAAAATGGTATCGGAGCACTAGGTTTATGGATACCCAGGCTTTTCGGTTATTTGGGACTAGTCGTGTTTTGTTTTTCACATCGTCACACCGTTGCCAGCATCTCGATACTTCTAGTGCTCGTAAGTTTCCCTACTCGATTCCTTGTTTTCTCGTACCGTATTTCCATTTCTTGAACTGTAGATGTTTTTCCTCTCTTACTTATCGTCGAGTTACTTTTGCTACCTTTTAACACCAGTATGGATGCTGGAAGAGGTCGTGGTCGTGGTTGTAGTCGTGTACGTGGCCGAGGACGAGGGGCTGTCGGTGATGCGGCCACATCGCATTCTTCTGGGGCCGGAAGTACCGGTGACCGTCATAGCCATGCTTCTACTCAAGATGGTGCCGACCTTGGTGTTGCGGCTGTGATGCAGCAAATGCTGAACCAAATGGCGGCGATAGCTCTGGCGGTTCAGAACCCGACTCCGGCCCATGCTGCTCGGGGCAGAGCGGATCGTTAGCTTCAGGATGTCATCAAGATGCATCCTCCTCAGTTTTCGGGAGCTTCAGGCCCGATTGGCTGGGAGGGGTGGATCAAGGAGATATCCAAAGTATTTGTCGCCACCAACTGTCCCGAGGACCGCAAGATCCTTGTTACCCAGTACTTTCTCATTGGGGATGCTACTGATTGGTAGGAGGCTGTTGAGCCCAAGGACCATGTTGCTTCATGGGCGGAATTCAAGGACCTGATGGAGACCGAATATTTCCCGTGGCCAGTTAGACAAGCCCGAGTCCATGCCTTTTATGATGCTCAACCACATGATATTCCTGTTTCTCAAGCTATTGCCGATTTCAACCGAGAATTGGGCTTTGTGAAGGCCCAAGTTATTGAGGAGAGCAAAAAAATTTTCCACTTTTCCAGGTGGATGAAATTATCGATTCGGGATTACATGTCTGGGCTCGTCTGCACCACTTTGAAGGACTATTAGAGTAGGGCTCTTGCATATGATTTGTCTGTGACGTCCAGTGAGGCGGCTCATGAGAGCAAGAAGCAGAAGTCTGCCGGAAATTTTTCGGGCCACAAAGGTAGAGGTCAGCAGAAATCTCAGTCTGCTAACTTCTCCGCTGGTGGTGGTCCAGCTCGTTCTACTGGGGGTTTGCGCAGGACTGCAAGTACTCCTTCCCGTGATGTGAAGTGTTTTAATTGTGGCCATACAAGCCACTTCAGTCGTACTTGTTTGAGTCCGTTGCTGACATGTAATCGGTGTGACCATTCGGGCCACAAGGCTGCTTTCTGTGCCGAGAGAGAGAGAGAGAGAGAGAATTCTTGGTGCCCTGGCTTCCCTTCCAGCGCCTAGGGAACCAAGTTTGAATCAAGGATCGTTTGATTCTCAGTCTCCACTGAGTGCCAGTCGAGGGAGAGGTCAGGGTCAGCCCGCTAGAGGGGGAGCTTCCAGTGTCGGCTCCACCCATCCGCGTGTCTATGAGATGAGGAGGGCCGATGATCCATCGGCTGTTGTGGCGACAGGTACCGTTCACATCCATTCTCATCCTATCAGTGTGCTTTTTGATTCGGGTGCTACACATTCATTTATCTCTCTGGAGTGTGTACGCTGGTTGAGTCTTGACTGCTTGTCACCTTGCGAACCTTTCATCGTTAAACTTCCTAGCGGTGATAGAATCGTTGGTAATCGAGAGGTCCGAGACTGTCCCGTGTTTATTTGTGAGAGGTCTTGGCTCTCTAATCTTATTGTTGTGAGTATTGAGGGTGAGGATTTGATTCTCGGGGATGATTGGCTCGAGCGGCATGGTGCAATCATGAACTACCGCACGAGAATCATCACCATGTTAGCCGAGGACGGCACCGAGCACTCTTTCGCGGGGCGAATGAGGGGAAACTAGAAGTTCGTAATTAACGCCTTGAAGGCGATGAGACTCCTGCGGAAAGGTGTACTAGTTATTGGTGTTATGCCTTGGAGGCGGAGAGTGATGGGGTCGGGTTGTCATTGATTCCAGTCGTTGGTGAATTTCTTGATGTTTTTCCTGACGAGTTACTGGGGTTGCCACCGGAGCGTGAGATTGAGTTCGCTATAGAGGTAGAGTCAGGTGCGGCTCCAATTTTGAAGGCGCCGTATCGCATGGCACCTTCAGAAATGGTCGATTTGAAGAAGCAGTTAAGTGAGCTTTTTGAATCGGGGTATATTCGACCGAGCGCTTCGCCTTGGGGCGCAACGGTCCTGTTTGTACGGAAGAAGGATGGTTCGCTGCATTTATGTATCGACTATCGCGAGGTAAACAAGGTAACCATCAAGAACAAGTATCCCTTGCTAAGGATTGATGACTTGTTCGATCAGTTGTAGGGAGCTGTGGTATTCTCGAAGATCGACTTGAGATCGGGGTACTATCAGCTTCGGGAAAACAGCTTTTCGGATGAGATACGGACATTATGAGTTTGTGGTTATGCCCTTCGGGTTAACTAACGCGTCGGCAGTGTTCATGCAGTTGATGAACAAGGTCTTTATCGAGTATTTGGATAAAGGTGTCGTCGTCTTCATCGAAAATATCCTCATTTATTCTAAGAACGAGAAGGAGCATGCCCATCATCTGCGTGCGGTGTTAGACATTTTGAGGACTGAGCGACTCTATGCGAAGTTCTCGAAATGTGAGTTCTGGATGAAGGAAGTCATGTTCCTGGGTCACATGATTTCGGCCGAGGGGGTCCGTGGGGATCCACAGAATATTGAGGCGATATTGGATTGGGCGCCACCTAAGAACATGAAGGAGGTCCGTAGTTTCTTGGGTTTGGCTGGCTACTACCGTAGGTTCGTCGAGGGGTTTTCGAAACTAGCTCGGCCACTTACACAGTTGCTCCAGAAATCCGAGAAGTTCATCTGGAATGACGAGAGGCAGTCGAGTGTTGAGGAGCTGAATAGGCATTTGACTTCAGCCCCGATTTTAGCGTTGTCGTGTGGCAACGAGGGTTTTGCCATTTATAGCGATGCTTCGGGTCAGGGTCTTGGGTGCGTGTTGATGCAGCACGACAAGACTATTGCATTTGCATCGAGACAGTTGAGGCCGTATGAGCTTAACTACCCTACTCACGATTTGGAGTTAGCAGTGGTTATTTTTGCGCTCAAGATTTGGCGTCACTATCTCTTTGGCTCTACATGTCAGATTTTTACCGACCATAAAAGTCTGAAGTACATGTTTACTCAGCGGGAGTTGAATATGAGACAGAGGAGGTGGTTAGAGCTGATTAAGGATTATAATCTCGAAATCCTATATCACCCGGGCAAGGCGAACATTGTGGCTGACGCCTTGAGTCAGTTGCGTTGCGCACACTTGAGATCCTTACATCTCAGACTAAGCTTCAGAGGTTTTTGATCGAGTTGGACGTTGGGATTTTGTTGCCGGGAACTGTCGGGCAATTTTGCGCTTTAGAGATTTCGTCGTCTCTGATCGATGAAATTAAACTGAAGCAGTTGGAGGATCCGATAATTTCTCAAATCCGAGAGAATGTTCTTAAGGGAAAGTCTCCTGGGTTTGTGATTCATGAAGATGGGGTATTGAGATTCCAGAGTCGGCTATGTGTACCGAACGACTCGGAATTGAGGCAGGGTATTTTGCGCGAGGCCCATGCTACACCTTACTCCGTTCATCCTGGTTCGAGTAAGATGTACAAGGACCTGAGGAGGAATTTTTGGTGGAATGATATGAAGGAAGAGGTCGTATAGTTTGTAGCGAGATGTTTGACTTGGCAGCAGGTCAAAATCGAGCATCAGCGACTGGCTAGGTTATTGCAGTCGCTTCCCAATCCATAATGGAAATGGGAAGATATTTCGATGGACTTCATCACGAGCTTGTCGAGATCGAGATCGGGTATGAATATGGTTTGGGTGATTGTGGACCGTCTAACCAAGTCAGCACATTTTCTGGGCATCAAAGATACCTGGGGTCCAAAGAGATTGGCTCGTGTGTTTATTGCGCAGATTGTGAGGCTTCACGGTACTCCGAAGTCTATTGTTTCGGATCGGGATGGCCGTTTTGTATCGCACGTTTGGCAGGCAGTGCATAAGGCGTTGGGTACTCGCTTGCGCCTGAGTACCTCTTTTCACCCTCAGTCAGATGGACAGTCGGAACGCACTATCCAGACGTTCGAGGACATGTTGCGCGCTTATGCTCTTGACTGGAGCAGAGACTGGGAGGAGCATTTGCCATTGATCGAATTCACGTACAACAATAGTTGGCACGCATCGATTCGGATGGCACCGTATGAGGCACTTTACGGGCGGCGTTGTCGATTACCGATTTGTTGGAATGAGGCATCCGATTTGATCGGGACCAAACCGGATATTGCTTTAGAGACGAGATGGAAGGTGGAATTGATTCGAGAGAGGATGTTGACTGCTCAGAGCCGACAGAAGTCATATGCCGACGTCCGTCGTCGACCTTTGGAATTCGAGGTGGGAGACCACGTTTTGCTAAAGGTGTCGCTGACGAGGGGAGTTTTCCGCTTCGGGAAGAAAGGGAAGTTGAGTCCGAGAGTTATTGGGCCTTTCGAGATTCTCGAGAGAGTCGGCGAATTGGCTTACCTTTTGGCGTTGCCCCCGTCCTTGAGCCATGTTCATAGCATTTTCCATGTTTCCCAACTGAGGAAATATGTCCCGGATCCTAGTCATGTCATCGACTATGGTGAGATCGATATTGCCGAGGATATTACTTTCGAGGAGCATCCCTTGAAGATTTTGGAGCACCGTGAGAAGCGACTGAGGCATAAGACCATCCCTTTGGTCAAAGTGCAGTGGTCGAGGCATGGTTTCAAGGAGGCAACTTGGTAAACCGAGGATGGCATGCATGCTAGGTACCCTGAGTTGCTTGTTTCTTAATTTTCGGGACGAAACTTGTTTTTAGAGGGAGAGAATGTAATATCCGCGTTTTTCCTTTTTCCGGTATTTTCATTTTGGTGTATTTTCATTCCTAGTGACTCTCTTGTAACCGTATGAGTATTTTGAGAATATGTAATACCAAACTTCTCATCATCCAAGCTTGTTTCGAACTTGTTTTAATCATTTCCGTGTTGGATGTCATTTTTGTCGCCTTTGGGTTCAATTCTCGTAATCATTGTTTGGAACCGCCGTTTTGGGGTTACCACAAACCCAATTCATGTTATTATGGATGTTGTAAACTTTTATTGGTGTTTCGATCGAGTAACGTGTTGGGTTATTCCGTTATATTCCAAGGTTTTGGGTTTCCATTGCGGTTGTTCTCTTTTCGGATCATTTGATATTACCGTCGTATTTGGACCGACCGTGTTTGATGTGAAGTCACCAAGGGTTCGTGATAGTTCATTCAGGCCTTTAAATGGTTGGGATTATGCGTCGATCGATTATATCATGTTTGGGGTTCGTTTTTCATCAATTTTGGGCTCAAACAGTGTGTGCCGCGGGACAGGGGACTGTGCACCGCGGCACAGCCTTGGCAAAAAAGGAGCCTGGGCCGGGTGTATTGCGTGCCGTGGCACGCAACAGTCCGGGCCGCGGCCCCAGCCAAAAAATTGCTCTCCATTTTTATCTGCGGCACACTCAACCTGCGCCGCGGCACGCGGGTCAGTCAGGCTATATTTCAGCGGGATTTTGGGAGAGGGATTCATTTCCTCTCCTCTCTTCTTCCTCTCGTTTTGGGCGATTTAGGGGTGACTTTTGGGCGATTTTGGCATCTTCAAACTCGGAGAGATCATCCACCTCGAGTTTTTGTTGTAGATTATCGACTTCTACTTGAATCCTTCATCCTAATCCAAGGTAATCTCTTAGAACCCTACTTTTGGGTGATTTGGGGTTTTCGATGTTATTGTTCGATTCGTTTCGTGTTGTTGATTAATTCATAATGGATAAGATTAATCTTGTTGGTATTCTTATTTTCCCTATGAATTCATTATGTATTTTGTGGTATTTGTGTAATCGAGAGGGTTTGGTTGCGATCCGCCCTCGTTGTTGTTTTGTACGAATACACATGAATCGTAGGCGGGTTTTGGATGTATTCCGTTTCTGTATTCATTTAGAAATGGTTGTGATTGTATTCTTCGAATCGTTAGGTTCGGTTTCGTTGGTTCCTAGCAGTCGTGCTTGATTCTTCCTTTCCGATCGTGTCACCGTCTATTGACCGAGGCAAGTACCCTTATGAACTTACAATCTTAACATGGTAGTATTGCATGAGTAAAGTGTGTGTATGTGTATTCTCACTACGGGTTAGATCTGACGGGGTCTCGGTAGGGGTCCACAGAGACATGGATCGACGAGCTTGCTTTTAACCACTACGTGTTAGATCTGACGGGGTCTCGGTAGGGGTCCACAGAGATGTGGATCGACAGTTAATTGTGGTGCATTTTATAAATATGTTTTGAATATTTGCATTTCCGGAAATGTGTGTTTCAGCTAATGCTTTCTGGATTGCATGCTTTGACTATATGTGTAAGGTGTAAGTTGTTCATTGGTTACTTGTACTAGCGTAATTGCTAACCCCTTTGGGACCCGTTTTGGGGAAATTCTTGTTATGGATTTCAGGTTATGTTCATCCGGACGAGCGGGTGCTGGGACAGTACGAGGATGCTGGCCAGGGTCGTTGACGTGTGCATTGGGGTCTCCTTATTTCTGTTGTCTCTGTCGATGTGGTTGTCTTTTTTGTAAATTTATAAACGTATAGATGTACTCGCCAGTACTTAGGCTTTTCCCTTCGGATTGTGCTTTGTATTCGTTGAAGTTGCTATATTTGTCGGTTGATGTTTATTTCGCCGGTTGTACAGGGCGTGTTATTATATGTTTGTATTGTTAATGTATGTTTCTTCGCTAACCGATACGGTTAGTCGAGTGGTAATTTTCTTGGTTAGCCTGGTGGGTCCCATGTAGGGGTCCACAACACTGCAATACGCCTCGAATATCTCGGGGGTGTTACACAAGTATTCTTAAACATCAATAATACAATCAAACTCAAGCTATATCATCATGCTCTTCAACATAAGTTATAAAAACTCATCAAGAATCATGTTATTCTCCAACCATCAATCAACACACGAAGTAATCCACAACAACAACATCATAATCTCGAATTAAACACCTACCTCTTGAAGAAGTGAAGAACAACCTCAAACCATCAAGAAACACTCCAAACTCGAAGTTCCTAAGCTCCAATCCAAGTTATGAAGCTCCAAAACAGGTTGGAAGATGTTGGAATACACTAAGAGATGCAGAGGGATGATTTCTATGGAAAGAAATCGGAATTGGATCGTGAGAAAATGAAAGACGAAACATGTCTTTTTAATCTGCACATCGCATTACGGCCGTTATAGCACCACCTTAACATACGTTATGTTCCTTAACGTACGTTATTACCTCTACGTAGCGTAAGCTAAGTCCTGCCAGAACTCACTGCCTCAAAATGAACCATGCATTACGTACGTTATCAGCATAAGATTTACATATGTAATGCTCGTTGACTTGCCTGCCTCGAAAGGCCAACATGATCTAATCACGTTCGGCCCCATACGCCGAAAGGCAGATGCGATCAGATACCCTGTGTTACGTACGTAACCAACATGGTTTAACGTACGTAACTTGCCACCCTTAACGTACATAATGCTCTGCATGTAGCATACGTTAGGTCCAATATACTTAGCCAAAATCAAACTCCAAACTCACCAAGCAACATCCGATCGGCAACACAATACCGACGACAAGTATAAATACTTCGATTCCGAAATATCCCAATACAATATACATTGTATCAGTCAAATACAACAGCATTTCTACAATTCCAAATGAACACGTACAACACAACAGTAAAACAAACAAAAACAAATATCCCCGGATATTACATGCTCCCCCTCTTAAAAAGAGTTTCGTCCCCGAAACTAAGGGTACACAACTCGGGATATGAATTATCCATCGGGATCTGAAAACAACATCTCCAGGAATACTCCTCAATACGAACAACTCCGCCTAAGTATCTGGGCCAACCCCTTGGGTCCCTGCGTCTCCCTTGCCCGAACACGGCAAAAAAATCAAGTCATAAAAGCACTCAACCAAGTGCGAGATCAGTCGAATCATGACTCCTCCATTAGAGACCAGCCAGAAAGTTGTACCAACCGCATGACTCGTAACACCGGTGTCAATACCCCGTGGGAGCCGCTCATTGTACATTTCTACAGTCATCGGTGTACACTTCCACGTTTTCGTCGGCATTGGACGCCCATGCAAACACTGAGTCACGCCATGCAAAGATAATAACAACACAGACATAGTCCTCGGGACCATATCAATCGCGCGCCCAAGTCCTCACGACTTGACGTCTCGAATCACCACAAGGTTTATCCAGATTATCACGAAATCTCGGGTACAACACCAAAAGGAAAGAAAAACGCATCAAACGACCTCAAATCTCAAGATTATCAAATACTATCGTTACAAGATAGATCAACAGCAAATGGTTCACAACCATGATACCATAATACAAATTAAGTTAAACATTAATCCGAAAGACAAAGAAAGGAATACATAAATTGAGGCTCAATCTCAAGTGTACCCAACATCGATATCCTCCAAATAATCAATCTCCTCGATATCATTGACTTGAGGAAGACCCAAATCTGAACTCGCTGCTCCTCCTCGGCTGTCCTTACCACTGGCTCCCGAAGCCTGATAGGACCCCTTGGACAAAGTACGGACTGGAGTAACAAAATTTCTCGAGGCCCGTGAGCTCTCTCGAGATATACTGGCACTAGAACTCCTGCAGTATTTATGAAGGTGTCCTTACCTCGCACACAGGAAACAAACAAAAGCTGGCACCGTACACCGAGTGCTGATGTGCCCCGCTAAATTACAGTTAAAGCAAACAACAGTCGAACTTGTCGTCTGAGAAGAAGATGCTTTCCCCGCACGGAGACGACTAGAAAATGACCTCCTGGACATTGGAGCCCGACGTCCCTCTGAACGAACTAGCATCCTAGTCTGCTCACCAGAAGAAACTGAAGGGTTCTTCCGAGCAAGCTCCTTGATCAAAAGCTCTGGTCCAAGAGCCTTCTCGATAAATTCACTGAGTGAGTTACAATTATGATTGAACAACTTCATCCTCAACTGCGGGTTCAGCCTCTTGCTAAAATACTTGATCTTATCCACCTCAGTATGGATAACAGACGAAGCAAACTGAAGGAGTCCATGAAACTTCGCAGCAATAACAATAACACCCTCGTCCTCAACAGATTCGGGGTTCAAAATATCTGACAACTTGGCTTCACGGAGTGGAGCCGGATAATACCTCTCTAACATGAGAGTCTTGAACTCGCTCCAAACACAATCACGATCGGAGGGTTTCACAGAAAGCCACCAAGAATAAGCGCCCTTACTCAAGTAGTAAGCTGCTACTGCCACCTTACTCTCTTCCGGACACTAAACCATGCCGAAGAGTTTATCAAAATGTTCAAGCCAATGGACAATGTCAACTGGTTCTGACGAACCCTCAAAAATAGGCGGCCTCTAACGAGAGATATCGCCAACAATCTAACTCACTCCCCCACTCTGCTCATAAAACGGCACCTGGAATCCCTGCTGTGGTGCACCACGAACCATCGAGGCCCGCATGGTCTCCACTATCTGCGTCATCTGAGTCATCTGGGCCATCATGCCCATCATAAGCAAGAAAGGGTCGATGTGTTCACTCTCAGTCTGATCTACTTCTCGAGTATGACGTCCCGAAGGGGAATCGGTCGTGTAGGTAACACCACCGGCCGAAGTCTGATCCATATCGGTATCCACATGCGCATAGACATGAGGTTCTGGGTTCCGGCTCGCTCTGCAGCCTTTACCCCCTCTGTCACGTCCTCGGGTTCCTCTTTCCATACTGAAACAATAACGCTCAATCATGATTATAGCTCAAATATGCCTCAATGGCCAATTCGGAATGCTAAGTCAATAACCAAACACGAGTCTACATACTTAACAGATAAACAATTACATCAATCATGCTAATCATAGCCAATACAGAGCCCACATGCTCCAAAACAAATAATCATGAATGAACCATAACACAAATGTTACATACAGGTTTCAACAAAACATGTATAATCAATGACATAATGAATGTATGAACATAAAAGAGAATCGAGAACTTACACAGGTCATACGAAGCTTCGAGGTCTTGCGATACTAGTCTTCGCTGACGATGACTCGATGAAAAAATGACTCATACAATCGTCTAACTATCACGACTCACAAAACTCGACTGTCCAAATTGTCATAACCTGTCAGCCCCACTACTACCGCGTGGGTAGAGCAACATAACTCGCATATCAGGGTATCTCACAACCCATTTCTCTAATACCATCTTCTGTAATGCCCCCAAATCCCATTGGGTTGTTATAGTGCCGTGGACCCCGCACCAGGAGATCCACCAAGCGAACACGACTAAAACACAACAAACTGTCTAAAAGGGGAAATCACAGTCCCTACTATGATATCCAAAATAATATTCCGATATGGAATTTCAACGACAAAAATGTGCCTACATGGCCAAAATAAAAATACAACAACATCCACGAGCCTTGCTCGGATAATACAAAATCACAACAAATGACGAAACTAGAGTACTCCAAACTGTCCGACCAACAAAAACACCAAAACAACTCGAACTAGTATCTCTCGAATGCCTCGTCACCATCGTCATGCCCCTGTGTCTCAACTCTCTCCTCGCAAGCACCTAAAACATGACAAACATGTTCCGCCCCCACGGGGTCAGTCATCCAGATAATGAATATCAAATACATGTATAACATGATATGCATCCAACGGCATAATAAATAGTACAACAATGGTAAAACGAGATGCTCACAAACCAAAGTAAGAACTGAGCATTCGTGAAACATATTGCCCACGGCATACGATCAATACCACTGAACAGGTTAGAACACAAGTGCCCGACGGCGAATCATCAATATAGAATACAACAACGAATTACCCGAAGGTAAACCAAACCAAAGCTGAAATAGATACGAATCACAATGCCCGAAGGCTCCAACTGTAATATCCGCAATTTTCGATTTTTGGTAAATTTCTTTTTTCGGCCGAAGTCCGTTTTGACGGCTCGCTCATGACCGTTTCGTCATTTCGAGAATGATTAATTCTGCACTTTTTGTCATCCGAGCTCGTTTCGATGTCGTTTTGTTGAGTTCCGTGCTTTTTAGACGCTTTTCCGCACTTGAGTTCGATTCTTGCGAATCTCGTCCGAAACTGTTGTTTCGAGTTTCTCGTAAGTTCATTTAATGTTATTATTCTTGTTGCAAGCTTTGGTTTGGTGTTTCGATCGCGTATCGTGATTTTCGGACGTTTTGGGCCATTTTCGTAATTTCCCAAAGTTTTGGGTAATTACTTCCGTTGTCGAATTCCGAGCCTTCGGGTGGTCGGAATTGTGTGTTCTCTTAGCTCTTAGATTCGTCTTTGCGAGTACGTCGTAACCGTATTATCGATTCGTATTCAGGTTCGGGTTTCGGGGTCGGGCCGTCGGAGTTGGCCCGGCCGACATGACCGCAATCTGGCCCAGGCAGTCGCGAGTCACGGCAGCAGCGGATCGGCAGCTTCTGGCGAGTCACGTCCGGTAGTGATCGGCGGCTTCCGGCCGAGCAAAGCCGTGCCGTAGGGCCGCGGCACATGCCGCAGGCCGCGGCACACTGTGGCATTTTTCGGCCAAACCGACTGCACGGTGCCGCACACGCCGGCCGAGCCGCGCACACCGCCGACCACCGGGAGCCATTTTTGCCCTGTCGCGGCACACTCGCCGGGCAGCGCACACCTTGTGCGGCTATTTAAGGCCCAGCAGACGTTTTTCTCGCCATTTTTCTCCTTCTTCCACTTCTCTTCCGCGGCTGGAGTTGTTCCTATTATGGAGAGATGTTGTTGGTCGACAAATCCATGAAGTTTTGGAGTTCATATCATCAATCATCCATCCTATAACATCCCTTGATCGAGCGAATCAGGTCAGATTTTCTAGAAATCTAATTTTGGGGATTTTGGGTATTTTGTTCGATTTCGCCCGTTTAATCCGATTTAACTTAAGATTGTGATGGATTGATGATTATTTGGATGTATTGTATCATTTCCCTTGTTAACCCATGGTCGGATCGTATTGATTCGTTATTTTGGTCGAGTTCTTGACCGACGCCTTGAAGGTGTCCGGTATAATGTCATAGAGGGGTTTTCGGGCGTTCTACGATTATTCTTCCTCGTATGATCGATGATTTATTGAATTTATGTTGTTAGGGTCGAATTCTTGTGAAGAACTCGAGTAGGAACCCTTCCGTTCATTGTCTTCTTCGGGGTCCGAGCTTCCCGGTCAAACCGTGTTCTTCGGAGCGTTTGGTAGCGGTTATTAAGGCAAGTATCTTACTATACGACTTGTATCTTGCGACTAGTAATTACGTATGAGATGTATGATGACTTTGCTTGCCTTCGTAAATATGTTCCGTTTGAGTTGGTTGTGTTTTCCGCAATTTGAAGGCTTTGTGATAATAGTGTTATATCAGTATACATGTTAGGCGTTGTGCCATTTGTGCAGGAATGCGACGTACATATGGGATGGTTGTACACTTGGTTGTGCAATGTATTGTGTACCGAATGTGTGTTATGTTGGTTAAATGTTGTTGATTGATGATAGTTGTTGCGAGTGTCGAGGTTGTGTTATGTGCGTGCAATGTACGATTTTGTGGTGATCAAGGTGATTGATTAATTGCGCTCATTGTTGTATGTAATGTGAATGTGAATATGTGTGTGACCGCTAAGTTCACTCGTGTTGGTTCGACGGGACCTACGAGGATTCGTGGCAGTGGACTACGGGATCAGAACTTAGTGAGGTGCGAGGTCCAATCGTGGCCGGTCAGCGAGGCCTACGATAACGCATGGCGATGGACCATGAGTTTCGGACACGGTCGTCCAACCGGGTGAGCTCGACGGGGCTTACGGTGACATGTGGCAGTGGACTACGGTGTCAGGACTGTGTGTGTGATTGTTGTGATTGATATAGTCCGTGCGGGTTGTTATGCCTACGGAGACACGTGACAGTGGATCACGGTGTCGGAATTGGTTATGTTTGGTTAATAGTCCGTGTGGGTTGTTGAACCTACGGAGACACGTGACAGTGGATCACGGTTTCGGAGTTGATTATGTTTGTTTAATTGTGCGTGATGTAGTCCGTGCGGGTTGTTGAACCTACGGAGACACGTGACAGTGGATCACGGTGTCATGAGCATGATACTTTTCAAATCAAAGTTTTTAAAGGAAAAGTTTTAAGAAATAATGTTGGGCCGAGCCCCACGAGATTTATGGAAATGTTTCCGGTATTGTAAACTGTTGGATTATGAAACGAGTTTTGGGTTAAGGCCCTTAAGTTTTTCGAAAGGTTTTGTGAATCAGGACTTGAGGTCTTAAGGTTTTGAAATTCTAAAAATTACAGAGATGATAATCTTATTTTCGAATGCTTCATAGCTTATCTTCCCTTGTGAAAACCTCCCGGGAATATTTGATACTTGATTATTATATTTGATCACGATTATTAATTGCTTGTTACATTTCGTATGATTTGATACTTGCACTAGTAAAACAGTGGAGTTTTACTAACCCCCGAGTAATCGGGGGGTGGATGTCTGTTTTGCGTCAAGGTACATGCAGATTCAGGGGAGCATTCACAGGATTGGCACAAGAGGATGACGAGCTACGATACTAATCATGAGTCGAGAGTTATTTTGATTTTTGTTGTGTTGTCAGAGTTGATTTCAGTCTTCCGCTGTATTGTATTTCAACCCCTGTGTGGGTAATGTTATTTAAGTCGGTTTTATCGATTGGGTTATGTGTCCTCATCGGCCGTGTATTCACGTGTAAGTGACCACATCGGCTGTATCATTTTATTGTTTGACCACAGTCGGGCAAGCATTTGGTTGTTTACGGATGTTGCTTTGGTAGATCCTTTTGGAAAAGGGTCTACGGCGTGTAATATTCCCATATGTTTTGGGGATGTTACAATTATGGTATCAGAGCTTAGGTTGCGGAAACCTAGGCTGTCGGGTCGAGTCGAGTCGTGGTTTGTCGAGTAATGTGTTGTCTTGTCGTTCGAGTCGTCAGGTGACAAGTTGAGTTATGCGTAGTCACAATGTGTCGGATATGTTGTCGGATGAGATTAGTATCGTGGGCGACCGTCATCTCCGTGCGGCCTGTGGACGTAAGTCTCCTCTTTTATGCGAAGTACCTGTGTATCATGATTGTATCTAAATGAGTTAATTGCGGTGCATAATTTTATTTGCACGTTGTTGTGAATATAGTTGTATTTAATACGTGTGACATATAATACATGTATAAAACTGGGCCTATTGTTGTTTTACCTTTGAACCACTGTGAGAGGTGGTATAGTGTGAAAATTGAGAACCTTGTTGGGTTTCGAATAAGGTATCGACGATTGAGTTCGTGAGAAACTCCGAGGAACGGTTTTGTTATATGTTTAAACTAGATGCTGTGAGACGTATTCAATTGGATTGTGCATGTTGGTGTATTTTTTTCCGCTGCGTGAGTTCTTTCAAATGGCTTTCGGCCTTTTGCCAATTGAGTTTGATTTCGAAAACCGATTCCTTTAACCGAGTTTTTGGCGTTATGGCCTTGAACGTTTTGGCAAAATTCTTGTGACGACACTTAGTATTTTGTAAATGGATTTTGTGAGTTTTTGAAATATTACCGTCATCGGCCTTTTTAACGTTGTAAATGGTTTTTAGCCTGGTGAGTTCGTAGCGGGACCCACGGCGCTATAATATTTTGCGTAATTACCTAGAGTTTTGGGCATTCTAGCCCATTGAATTATCTTTAAAAACCTTGAGTATCTTAGAAAATAAATTTCGAGACATACTTTTAAAATGAATTATTCTCTCGTGGTACATCCAAGGTGCCACAATATGTTTCAAAATTCTTCTACCTCGAGGACCCAGAATGTTTTGGGATATTTTCAATGTTTTATAAACACTTTTACTTAGACCCGAGGGTCGAATATTCTGAAAGTTTTTCACTAAGAGAAGGTGTCCTCATTTTTGTTCAAACGCAAGATGATTTTCAAGGTCTCGAAAATGAGGTTTGTTCAACTTTTTATAAAATGATACTCAAGATCAACTGGTGTTTCCAAACTGTTTCCAAAAGGTGGTTTTCGTTTTTAAAACCTATCATTCCTGTTTGTAGTCCAGGAATGTGTGTATGATATTCACATTATTGTTAGAATGTTAGCTCCCGAGAATTGGTGGAATGAACGTGTGTATGATGGAATTGGTGGTGTATGATGGAATGTGTGGGCAATACTCTGCCTCCAACGAAATGTGTGTATGATGGAATTGGTGGTGTGAACGTTGAGTCGTTCGCCACGCATCTGTTTTTGTTGTCCCTTTGTGGGAGGTGTGATGACGATCCTTAATGTTGTCATTTCGTGGTGACTTGCGTGTTATCGCACCTGTGTGAGCTGTTAAAGCTTGGGTTTGTACGTTTGTGTACATGTGTGATTGTTTCACGATGTTTGTAATTATGTGCTAGTTATTGTTCGGGCCGTTAAGGTTGCCGAACGATACCGTCGTTGCTGTATTGTTTGTGTGTGTATTACTTTACGATGGAAATCGTTGTATATGATATGTGTTATGATTCTTTGTTGTGCTGAGTTGGCATCTCTGCT
This sequence comes from Orobanche coerulescens, assembly GCA_033398695.1. Taxonomy (NCBI): domain Eukaryota; kingdom Viridiplantae; phylum Streptophyta; class Magnoliopsida; order Lamiales; family Orobanchaceae; genus Orobanche; species Orobanche coerulescens. Next base: position 74,412,063 of record CM065816.1, on the reverse strand, counting down.
ATGTTGTTTTGCGACGTTATGCCCCATTATATCTAGCATTTTGTATTTTCGGTATGCCGAGCCGAGACGTTTCAACCGTGATGCGATGGGGCATGCACGTGTAAATTGTCCTTCTCGTCGGTAACACATTTCAAGTGCAGACTCGAGGGACACCGAATTTAGTTTTGCGAATTGGCTACCGAGACTTTCGGAGTTCGCGCTTGGCCTGATTATCGGGATCGGCTCACGAGAGGCCCAGTGGAGATTTTTCGTCGGTTTCTTTTTGTGTGGTTAACTTGTTTCCGTTGTTGTGAGTGCGGGGACGACATTTCTTTTATAAGAGGTCGAATATAATACCCGTATTATTTTGGCTTCGCATTTTCTCTTTCTCAATTCTATCGGCTCGCTCGTGTTCGTTGATACTTTCGAACTTGTTCGTATTCCGGTTTCATCGTTCGAACGAGTGTGATATTGTTGTGGGTCGATTTGGTTATCGCTGTGACTTTTTCGAGTTCGGTTCGATTCTTGTGAACCTTGTTCGGAAGTGAAATCATCTGGTTTTATTAGTTCTTTTATTCGAAGTGGATTGGATTTTGAACCTCTGTATTTTCGACTTTGTTGACTCGTTTATGTTCGTTGACATTTTCTGAGCTTGTCATGCCCCTTGCTTTTGTTGATCGAACGAGTGTGGTATTGTTTCGGAATAACTCGTTTGTCGTTGTGATTTTTCAATTGCTATTCCCTTTCCTGTGGATCTTATGTGGGTGCACATCTTGTTGTTTTCACCGGATCATGTTTTGTCTCGAGTCGAGATGTGAACTTCGGAGTTTGTCGGTTGAACCTTATTGTTCTTCGTGATCCGAACATGATTATTCGATTTTTATTGACTCGATCGTTATGGTTGATCATTCATTGTTCGTTTGTTGATCTCGTTTCATGATTGTTGAACGTTCAGACTCCTTCGTAATTTCCTTAAGTTCGAGAAATTAGTCTCGTTTCGATCTTCCAACCCTTGGGCGGTGGAATTCCGTATTTGTTCAGCGTTTGGCTCGCGTTTTGATTGATGAACCGTTGGGTTGGTCAATCGTATTGATTTTTGTTCGTTGTGTTTTATGATTGTTCAGATAATCGACTCGATGGTATTATCTGTTTGATGACGCTTGTCACTTGTTGATTTTATTATGTCTATACCGGTGGCGTCGTGTTGGTCGTCGTGGAGCGTGTTTTCACGCCATATATTCCGTTGCGTTGCTTGTAACGTTTCGCCGTTGGGCATGAGTTACGCAATTCTTGTGTATCTCGTTGAGTTTTTCCTGGCGGGATATTTCTTCTCCCTACTTGTTTTAAGTTTCGGGACGAAACTTCTTTTAAGGAGGGTAGAATGTAATATCCGCAATTTTCGATTTTTGGTAAATTTCTTTTTTCGGCCGAAGTCCATTTTGACGGCTCGCTCATGACTGTTTCGTCATTTCGAGAATGATTAATTCTGCACTTTTTGTCATCCGAGCTCGTTTCGGTGTCGTTTTGTTGAGTTCCGTGCTTTTTAGACGCTTTTCCGCACTTGAGTTCGATTCTTGCGAATCTCGTCCGAAACTGTTGTTTCGAGTTTCTCGTAAGTTCATTTAATGTTATTATTCTTGTTGCAAGCTTTGGTTTGGTGTTTCGATCGCGTATCGTGATTTTCGGACGTTTTGGGCCATTTTCGTGATTTCCCAAAGTTTTGGGTAATTACTTCCGTTGTCGAATTCCGAGCCTTCGGGTGGTCGGAATTGTGTGTTCTCTTAGCTCTTAGATTCGTCTTTGCGAGTACGTCGTAACCGTATTATCGATTCGTATTCGAGTTCGGGTTCGGGGTCGTTCGACGTCGGAGTTAGCCGGCCGACATGGCGGGCAGGCCTGGGCCCAGCAGTCGCCGAGTCACGGCCGCGATGATCGGCGGCTTCGCCGAGTCACGGCCGGTAGTGATCAGCTTCCGGCCGAGGCCGTGCCGTAGGGCGCGGCACATGCCGGCAGGCCGCGCACACTCTGTGGCATTTTTCGGCCAAACCGATGCATCGGTGCCGCGGCACACGCCGGCCGAGCCGCGGTACACCGCCGACCACTGGGAGCCATTTTTGGCCACGTGCCGCGGCACACTTCATGCTGGGCCGCGGCACACTGTGCGGCTATTTAAGGACCATGAGACGTTTTTCTCGCCATTTTCTCCTTCTTCCACTTCTCTTCCGCGGTTGAGTTGTTCCTATCATGGAGAGATGTTGTTGGTCGACAAATCCATGAAGTTTTGGAGTTCATATCATCAATCATCCATCCTATAACATCCCTTGATCGAGCGAATCAGGTCAGATTTTCTAGAAATCTAATTTTGGGGATTTTGGGTATTTTGTTCGATTTCGCCCGTTTAATCCGATTTAACTTAAGATTATGATGGATTGATGATTATTTGGATGTATTGTATCATTTCCCTTGTTAACCCATGGTCGGATCGTATCGATTCGTTATTTTGGTCGAGTTCTTGACCGACGCCTTGAAGGTGTCCGGTATAATGTCATAGAGGGGTTTTTGGGCGTTCTACGATTATTCTTCCTCGTATGATCGATGATTTATTGAATTTATGTTGTTAGGGTCGAATTCTTGTGAAGAACTCGAGTAGGAACCCTTCCGTTCATTGTCTTCTTCGGGGTCCGAGCTTCCCGGTCAAACCGTGTTCTTCGGAGCGTTTGGTAGCGGTTATTAAGGCAAGTATCTTACTATACGACTTGTATCTTGCGACTAGTAATTACGTATGAGATGTATGATGACTTTGCTTGCCTTCGTAAATATGTTCCGTTTGAGTTGGTTGTGTTTTCCGCAATTTGAAGGCTTTGTGATAATAGTGTTATATCGATACGTGTTAGGCGTTGTGCCATTTGTGCGGGAATGCGGCGTACATATGGGATGGTTGTACACTTTGTTGTGCAATGTATTGTGTACCGAATGTGTGTTATGTTGGTTAAATGTCGTTGATTGATGATAGTTGTTGCGAGTGTCGAGGTTGTGTTATGTGCGTGCGATATGCGATTTTGTGGTGATCAAGGTGATTGATTAATTGCGCTCATTGTTGTATGTAATGTGAATGTGAATATGTGTGTGACCGCTAAGTTCACTCGTGTTGGTTCGACGGGACCTACGAGGATTCGTGGCGATGGACTACGGGATCAGAACTTAGTGAGGTGCGAGGTCCAATCGTCTTTGGGTAGCGAGGCCTACGATAACGCATGGCGGTGGACCATGAGTTTCGGACACGGTGCGTCCAACCGGGTGAGCTCGGCGGGGCTTACGGTGACACGTGGCGGTGGACTACGGTGTCGGGACTGTGTGTGTGATTGTTGTGATTGATATAGTCCGTGCGGGTTGTTATGCCTACGGAGACACGTGATGTGATCACGGTGTCGGAATGGTTATGTTTGGTTAATACTCCGTGCGGGTTGTTGAACCTACGGAGACACGTGAGGTGGATCACGGTGTCGGAGTTGATTATGTTTGTTTAATTGTGCGTGATGTAGTCCGTGCGGGTTGTTGAACCTACGGAGACACGTGACGGTGGATCACGGTGTCATGAGCATGATACTTTTCAAATCAAAGTTTTTAAAGGAAAAGTTTTAAGAAATAATGTTGGGCCGAGCCCCACGAGATTTATGGAAATGTTTAGGTATTGTAAATTGTTGGATTATGAAACGAGTTTTGGGTTAAGGCCCTTAAGTTTTCGAAAGGTTTTGTGAATCGGGACTTGAGGTCTTAAGGTTTTGAAATTCTAAAATTCGAGATGATAATCTTATTTTCGAATGCTTCATAGCTTATCTTCCCTTGTGAAAACCTCCCGGGAATATTTGATACTTGATTATTATATTTGATCACGATTATTAATTGCTTGTTACATTTCGTATGATTTGATACTTGCACTAGTAAAACAGTGGAGTTTTACTAACCCCCGAGTAATCGGGGGGTGGATGTCTGTTTTGCGTCCAGGTACATGCAGATTCAGGGGAGCAGTCACAGGATTGGCACAAGAGGATGACGAGCTACGATACTAATCATGAGTCGAGAGTTATTTTTATTTTGTTTGTGTTGTCAGAGTTGATTTCAGTCTTCCGCTGTATTGTATTTCAACCCCTGTGTGGGTAATGTTATTTAAGTCAGTTTTATCGATTGGGTTATGTGTCCTCATCGGTCTGTGTATTCACGTGTAAGTGACCACATCGGTCTGTATCATTTTATTGTTTGACCCTGGTCGGGCAAGCATTTGGTTGTTTACGGATGTTTAGCCTGGTAGATCCTTGTGGAAAAGGGTCTACGGCGTGTAATATTCCCATATGTTTTGGGGATGTTACACCAACGGAAATACCAAAACATCACAATGGCCTGGAAGCCCTCAGCCGAAGCTTCCAAAATATCACGATGGCCTGAAAGCCACTCAGCCGAAGCTGTCAATCATCACAATGGCTCAAAGCCAAATAGCCCGAAGTTGTATCACATGAGGGCCGAAGCCACGGCACGAAGCCATATCACAATGAGGGCTGAAGCCACGGCACGAAGCCGTATCACAATAAGGGCCCAAGCCACGGCAGGAAGCTGTAACACAATGAGGGCCGAAGCCACAACACGAAGCCATATCACAATAAGGGCCGAAGCCACGGCACGAAGCCCTATCACAATGAGGGACGAAGCCACGTCATGAAGCCCTATCACAATGAGGCCATCCAATGACCGTGACCTACTGAACTGCAGGTGTTGGGAAACCAACCGCGAAGGTTCAAGCCTCAAGCTTACCCATAATGAGATCACCTAGTGACTGTGATCTACTGAACTGTAGGTGTTGGTAAACCAACCGTGAAGGTTCAAGCCCCAAACTTACCCATCGAGCACTAGCCGACGCTAGCCTCCAAAACACAATTAATCACAACAGCAACTATCCCAAGATTACCGAATTCACAAGAATAATAGTGTGCTGCCTTGAGTCGGCCAACACGACAGCAATAACTCATGGATGAGCACCGTCCATGGTGGTCCTAATTCAAATACCTCGACTGCCTTGGAATGGCCAATCGATCGCAACGACTCAACGGATGGGAACTATCCTCGATAGTCCCAATTCAATACATCGATTACCTTAGAACGGTCAATCGATAACAACGACTAAACGGATGGGAAATGTCTTCGACAGTCCCAATTCAATACATCGATTACCTAGAACTGTCAATCGATAACAACGATACAATGGATGGGAAATGTCCTCGACAGTCCCAATTCAATACATTTGATTACCTTAGAACGGCCAATCGATAACAATGATACAAAGGATGGGAAATCTTCTCGACAGTCCCAATTCAATACATCGATTACCGTAGAAAGGTCAATCGATAACAACGATACAACTAGAACAGATGTCCCGATGCCTTTAATCGACCACCAGAAACAGAGATGATAATCGAATACGTCAACGCCTTCAATCAGCCAATACAACATCAACATAAAAACACCTATATCAAGAACAACAATTATAATGATATCTCAATGGAACATCAGTCAACAATAACCAACGATACGTCGATACCGCAAACCGGCTATCGACAACAACGTAATCCAACAAGTATCTCAATTCCTTGAACCGACCAGTAACGAACAACAATAACAATAAGACGATTAATCAAAAACGTTGGCATAATTACCGAAGGGTTTTGTATCAAACAATTCCATGACATCAACAGATCATGAAGAGACTACGTCTCGAAATGATACAACACATTCATACACATATATGATAACATTTATCTCATTGACTAGTATAAGTATAATACTTGCCTCAAACCGAAGGCGATGAAATCATCCAACGAACGACGAACGGCACCCTCCGAAGATCACAAGCACTCGGACAACCTTGAATGAAACACAATTCATTCAATAACACAAAATCAATAGAACACAACACCAAAGACAATCCGATTTAATCACGAATCGGTTAAACTCCACAAACGAATATCATAGTTCTCAACTATGAATTCTTACATCCTCCAACACCTCAATAATCAATTAACATGAGCAATATGTTCTTAACACTTTTGAAAAATAATTCAACAATGATTATCAAGAACAACATCAAATCAATCATCTCAAAATGATAATATCACCAATATCCTCATCAATACCTCAAGAACATCATTGTCACAACAACCATGATGTCTCCACGAAAAGCAATCACCAATTCCTCAAGAATTTGGATTAATCAACAATATTAACTTAACTATTTCAAAATTATGATAATCACCTCCTAATTCATCATAAATCCTTACTAAAATGGTTATAATCTCTCAAGAACACAACCAACAAAAATAATCATCTCAATGCTATGTTAATCAACTAAAAATCTTAACATAACTCTTCCTAGACATGATTATAACCTCCAAGTATTCTTAAACATCAAGAATACAATCAAACTCAAGCTATATCATCATGTTTTTCAACATAAGTTATAAAAATTCATCAAGAATCATACTATTCTCCAACCATCAATCAACACACGAAGTAATCCACAACAATAACATCATAATCTCGAAATAAACACCTACCTCTTGAAGAAGTGAAGAACAACCTCAAACCATCAAGATACACTCCAAACTCCAAGTTCCGAAGCTCCAATCCAAATTATGAAGGTCCAAAACAGGTTGGAAGAGGCTAGAATACACTAAGAGATGCAGAGGGATGATTTATAGGGAAAGAAATTGGAATTGTATCGTGAGAAAATGGAAGACAAAACATGTCTTTATAATCTGCACATTGCATTACGGTCGTTATAGCACCACCTTAACGTACGTTATGCTCCTTAACGTATGTTATCGCCTCTACGTAGCGTACGCTAAGTCCTGTCAGAACTCAGTGCCTCAAAACTGTAATACCCGAGATTTCTGATATGTATTTGGAACTTGTGATATTGTAATTGTTGTACTTGAACTGAGTATTATTCTCCATATTTCTTAATCTGTTGTTGTCGAACGTATGATTTCATGTATGTGATTTAAAAATTATAATTCTGTGCATGTAGCGCATGCTATCGGCTATGTGTAGTGTACGCTAACATGGACTCAATAGCGCACGCTACAAAGGATTATTAGCGCACGCTATGCGTGGTCAATTTGATTGAGACGTGCGGTAGGTGAGATCTGGCCGGGGGACCCCTGTCGGATCGTGTCGGGATGAACCTGGACGGCTTTCGGGAAAATCCAAGTCAACACCTTAGCGCACGCTACAGGTATATGCGTAGCGCACACTAAGTGCTGAATACAGTTAAGACAGTGAGCCGTTAGCGCACGCTACGAGCAGGGACTAGCGCGCGCTAATAGCCATTTCTTATAAATAGGACAGCATCCTATTCGTGATTTCAGTTCTTTCTTATCCCATTACCCGAATTCTTACACTTAGAACATAACTTCCTTCATCCTAAACACTTCATATCAACATCCTAGCTCGTGATTGAAGATCGTATATCATTGGAAATTGGTGTTCAAGCCTTCGGTGTTGGATTGCTTCGCTTCCCTCCGTGTTCTTCACTACTTTGAGGTAGGTGATTCTTCACCGATATTAGTAATGTTCTTAAGGATGTTTGATCATGTTTTGATAGCCAGTTATTTCGTTTATAATCGGTCATCACATGTTAGAAGGATGTTTTTGACGTATCGACACTATATATCGTATGAACCCTTGAACCTTTTTAGTATATAGACTCCTAAGCATTTTCAAACCGATTTGTGATCAATAGACGGATACTACCCAGTTGTTATGTTTTACACATTGGAATCATGCGTTTTGGAATGTAGGACGAACGAAACTTAGAATATTTCTTGAAGATCTAAGATGAATTATGATGTTGAGATGATTATCCGTATATTTGTATCTCATAATCATAGAACTTCCACAAACCTTATTAGCATGATATGCTCGAGGATGACTTGTATTATCACCATAGAATTCATGAGTTCATCACCATTCAACCCAGTTTTCTGTTAGCAGTATTCTGCCATGCAAGATTAGCGCACGCTAACATATGTAAGTTAACGTGCGCTATCGGGGTTAAGTTAACGCACGATACGTACGTAACGTATGTTATGTTATCAGCCGATTCAAACTGTCAGTCCATGGCTAGCGCACGCTAGGCTTGTTCGATAGCGTACGCTAACAGGCCGGCTTAGCGCACGTTACGTAGAGTACATAGCGCACGCTAAGCAGTCCAGGCAGATTGTTATTTTGAGCTTTTCGGCCGTAGACAGAATTGTTAGGCCATCGTTCGACTTGAGATGATTTATATATCATTTCTTTTGATAAGGTTCAAGCTTGTTACGTTGATCGAAGGAGGCGGCCTTCGAGGGTGTTGAGATCATTGAAGTGGTTCGTTCTTGCCATTTTCGAGGCAAGTATCATATGTTGAGTTCGATTTATATTGAAACTTTGATCATGCTTGTGGTTTTGTTCATGTTGTTGAATATGAGATGTATTTCTGAAATTTCTCGTGGTATTCGTTGTTATTTGTTCGTATTGATGAACATGTTGAAATGCATATATGTATGCATAGTTGATTGATTTATGATATAAATGATCTGAGGGGATCATGAGGATCTATGCTGAGGGCGCTGGATCGAATGTCCACCATGCGTTGGTCCGACGGGATCATCATGGGGATCTATCCGAGGGCGCTGATCGCTGGACGGGTTTTCCACCATGCGTTGGTCCGACGGGATCATCATGGGGATCTATACCAAGGGCGCTGGATCGCTGGATTACCCTGTACTGTGTTGATGGAATCGTGAGGATTCGCATCGTTGGATTCCGGTGGCGGAAGTCCGTTTTGCATGTTTTATGATGCATTGATGATTTATGTATTACGATACGTGTACTAGCATTGTTTTGCTAACCCCTTCGGGGTGGACATTGTTTTGATGTTCAGGTAGCCGCGGAGCGGGGAAGCAGCCACAGTACCGACAGGACGATGAAATGGCTCAGTGATGTGGTTGATGTTTACTGTTATTGTGATTTGTCTTCTTGGTCTATTTAGTACTCGAGTACGTCTGTTTAAAAATATCTTTTCGATATGGTTGTATAAGTTAACTCATTTGATCGGTTGAATCAAATCTGTATTTGAATTTCAGTTGTGCATTTGGTTTATATTTACACTCCTTTTAAAATTAGCCTTGTAAATCCTTACCTAAAGGGTTTACGGCACTGTAATTATTCCGAATATCTCGGGGTGTTACAGAATATGGTATCAGAGCTAAGATTCATGGATATCTTGGCAATCGGGTTAGTTGGGTCAGTTTACGTTATTTTATTATTGGTCGTTTGTAACATCACTGCTGAGCCAGCATCGTCGTGTGGACCGTGGTTGTAAGTTCCTAAATCTCAATTACTACCGTTTTATTTTATTCATGTTTTGTGAAACATTAATGGATGTACTTTTAGAAAGTTTGCCCTGGATATTGAGTATTTATGTTTACAGTATGTTGAGAGGAGGTCGTGGACGCGGACGCGGTCGTGGATGCGGACGTGGAAATGCGAGACAAGAAGAGTCGATATCTACCCCAGAGATAACCGCTAGTCGAACGGAGTCCCATTAGGGGACAAGGATCGGCAAATAATAATGCAGATCCTAACGTGCCAGAGTGCTTGAGGTGGTTGCCCAGATAAACCAGTTTGCTCAAGTTGTGGATCGCATGCAGACGGCGATGGGACAGCAGCATAACGTGGATAATCGAGGAGATAGATGGCTTACGGAGGTGATCAAATTGCATCCTCCGAAATTTGACGCCTACGATGAGACGCTTTCTTGGGATCAGGTTTGAAGGAATTAGAAAAGATTTTGCAGGATTAACTGTCCCAACGATAGGAAGGTTCCGCCGCGGTATCTTCGGCCAGGGAGGCTTTCGACCGGTGGGAGGCCATTCGACCGGAGGAGCACGATGTTGATCGGACGGAATTCAAATTGATGATGGAGGCGCGATTGTCCTCGCTTGATTAGAGAAGCCCGAGTTCGGGAGTTTTTCTCACCACAAAATTGAAGCATCTATGACGGACGTGATTAAGACCTTTAATCACCGGGTGACTTATGTGCGCCACTTGGTCGACCGAGGCGGAAAGGATTTTTCATTTTGACATGCGAATGAAGCCGGAAATTCAGCAATATATGTCCGGATTTGAATGTACCACCTTGCGACAGTATCAGGACAAGGCGTTGGCCTATGATATGAAGGAGGCAGCAGTAGAGAAATCGACGGAAGCAAAGAAACAGAAGGTGTCTGGCAACTTCACAGAGAATAAGAGTAGCGGGCCTCGCAGGGGTCAGTCCTCTTTTCATTCATCCAGGAGACCTCCGCATCCTTCTCGAGGTGGAAAGAAGTTCCGGCGGCACCAAGCTTTGCATTTAGGGAAGAAGTGTTATAACTGTGGCAAAGCGGGACATGTTCGACGTGATTGTTTCGCGCCTGCTGTGACCTATTTCGAGTGTGGACAGGAAGGACATCGCGCAACATTTTGTGGGAATGCGACCCGATCTTTTGGTACTCGCACTCCTGTACCGGTTCCGAAGGACACTAGTGTAAACCAGACGCAGCAGAGCGGTTTCCCGCAGCAGAACGTGGGGAAGAGAGAGACATCCAGCGCTGGGTCCGTTCCTCCGCGTATTTACGAGATGAATAAGGATGATCAGAACACAGTTGTTGCATCAGGTACGATTCAGATCCTTTTGCAACCAGTTAGTGTCTTGTTCGATTCGGGAGCTACGCATTCTTTTATATCTTTGAACTGTGTAAATCGTTTGAAAATCTCGTGCTTGTATGATTGTGAACCTTATGTTGTGGGATTACCGAGCGGAGAGAAAATTGTGGGAACCCTAGAAGCTAGGGATTTTCCAGTAACTATAGGAGGGAGAGATTGGCTATCGAACCTTAATGTGGTTGACATCTACGGTGACGATTTAATTCTCGGAGACAATTGGCTCAACCGTTATGGAGCTATTCTGAACTACCGAGAGAGAGTCATTTCTATCATTGCTGATGACGGATCTGAGCACTTATTCTGAGGATGGAGACCAGGAAGCTCGGGAAAATTGATCAAAGCAATGAAAGCCGTGAAATTACTGAAGCAGGGATGTCACGGACTTTGGTGCTATGCCATGAGGAAAGAGGAAGGAGTAGAGCTCTCGTCTATTTCAGTTGTGAATGAGTTCTCAGATGTATTTCCTGACGAACTACCTGGGTTACCTCCACAGAGAGAAGTGGAATTCACTATCGAATTAGAGCCTGGAGCAGCTCCTATTTCCAAGGCACCATACCGCATGGCGCCAACCGAGATGTATGAACTCAAGAAGCAACTGGAGGAATTGTTACAGAAGGGCTATATCCAACCTAGTGTTTCTCCTTGGGGAGCGCCCATTCTCTTTGTCCGGAAGAAAGACGGATCCCTCCGACTGTGTATTGATTACAGGGAGCTCAATAAGATGACGATCAAGAATAAGTACCATATACCTCGGATCGACGACTTGTTTGATCAACTGCAAGGGGCAAGAGTATTCTCGAAGATTGACTTGCGATCAGGATACCACCAGTTGAGGATTAAGGAATCGGATATACCGAAATCTGCTTTCAGATCCCGGTACGGGCATTATGAATTTGTAGTAATGCCATTTGGACTTACCAATGCTCCTGCAGTATTCATGCAACTGATGAATCGGGTATTCTTGGAATACTTGGATAAATTTGTGGTCGTCTTAATTGATGACATCTTGATATATTCGAAGGACGCAGGGGAGCATGCCGAGCATTTGCGTGTGGTCTTGAGCACTTTGAGGAAGGAACAGCTGTATGCAAAGCTTTCTAAATGCGAGTTCTGGCTTAGGGAAGTAACTTTCCTTGGGCATGTGATATCAGCTGACGGAGTTCAGGTGGACCCAAAGAAAGTCGAAGCAATCTTGGAATGGGAAGCTCCTAATAATGTGAAAGAAGTCCGGAGTTTCTTAGGACTTGCTGGATATTATCGCCGCTTTGTAGAGGGATTTTCCAAGATCTCTCGTCCGCTCACTCAGCTGTTACAGAAAACTCAAAAGTTTAAGTGGATGAGAAATGCTAGGCTGGTTTTGATGAACTTAAGAAGAGACTGACGATAGCACCTATTTTAGCATTGCCAGATGGAACTGATGGATTCATGGTATACAGCGACGCTTCGAATCAGGGTCTGGGTTGTGTATTGATGCAAAAGGATAAGGTGATTGCCTATGCTTCTCGACAGTTGAAACCATACGAGGTTAACTACCCGACTCATGATCTGGAATTAGCAGCTGTGGTCTTTGCACTGAAAATTTGGCGACATTATTTGTACGGCACTCATTGTCAGATCTTTACAGACCATAAGAGCCTCAAGTACATTTTCAGTCAGAAAGAATTAAACATGAGGCAGAGAAGGTGGCTGGAATTGATCAAGGATTATGACTTGGAAATTCTCTATCATCCGGGGAAAGCAAACGTAGTAGCCGACGCATTGAGCCGTAAACCTGTTTCTCTTCGAGTGTTGGAAGCACTTACATCCCAAACCAGTATTTGACGAGAACTGATCCGCGAGGGGATTGAAGTATGGGCACCAGGAATCCAAGGGCAACTTTATGTGATGGAACTGACTTCATCACTAGTCGAGGAGATCAAGTCTAAGTAGCAGGACGATTCTCTGATCCTTCGATTATGTGACGAAGTAAAGAAAGGAAAAGCCCGAGGATTCGTGTTACAAGACGATGGAGTTCTGAGATTTCAGAATCGACTTTGCATTCCCGATGATGGTGATTTGAGACGGACTATTCTGAAGGAAGCTCACAGCGCGCCCTATTCTATTCACCCGGGCAGCAGTAAGATGTATAAGGATTTAAAACAAAACTTCTGGTGGGGGAATATGAAGAAGGACGTAGCAGATTATGTTTCGAGGTGTTTGACGTGTCAACAGGTTAAGATTGAACATCAGCGACCTGCCGGAATGTTAAAGCCGCTTCCGATCCCTGAATGGAAGTGGGAGGACATCTCGATGGACTTCATCACCAGTATGCCAAGGACTAGAACGGGAATGAACATGATTTGGGTTGTAGTTGATCGACTAACCAAGTCGGCTCATTTCCTAGGACTTAAAGATACATGGGGACCCGAAAGATTGGCGCGAGTATTTATTGCGGAGATAGTCAGATTGCATGGGACGCCAAAGACCATTATTTCGGATCGAGATGGTTGTTTCGTGTCGCACTTCTGGAAAGCAGTTCACAGGGCTTTGGGAACTGAGCTCAACTTTAGCACGGCTTATCATCCCCAAACGGACGGTCAGTCCGAAAGGACTATACAGACAGTAGAGGACATGCTTAGAGCTTGTGCAGTAGATTGGTCAACTGATTGGAAAGTTCACTTGCCCTTGATCGAGTTCACCTATAATAACAGCTGGCATGCTTCTATCAAAATGGCACCATTTGAAGCTTTGTACGGGAGAAGATGTCGATCACCCTTGTGTTGGGATGACTCTTCGGATTTGATCGGGACGGAACCGGAATTGATTATTCAGACTCAAGAGAAGATAGCTTTGATTCGAGCAAGACTGTTGACTGCCCAGAGTCGAAAAAAGTCTTATGCAGACGTACGTCGTCGTCCTCTAGAGTTCGACGCTGGGGACCATGTGCTATTGAAGGTGTCTCCTACTCGAGGGATTTTCCGTTTTGGGAAGAGAGGCAAGCTTAGTCCTAGATATATCGGACCATTCGAGATCCTCGAGAGAGTTGGAGATTTAGCATACAGGTTGGCCTTACCGCCATCGCTGAGTCACGTTCACAATGTGTTTCACGTATCCCAATTGAGGAAGTATGTACCGGACCCCAGTCACGTCATTGATTTCGACGAGATCGAAATAGCTAATGATGGCACCTTCGAAGAGAGACCAACCAAGATACTTGAGAGTCGGATCAAACAATTGGGGAATAAACCAATACACTTGGTTAAAGTACAATGGTCACGACACGGAGTCGAAGAGGCCACTTGGGAAACTGAGGACAGTATGAAGGCTAGATATCCAGAGTTATTTTCATCTTAAGTTTCGGGACAAAACTTCTTTTTAGGGAGGAAGGATGTAATACCCGAGATTTCTGATATGTATTTGGAACTTGTGATATTGTAATTGTTGTACTTGATCTGAGTATTATTCTCCATATTTCTTAATCTGTTGTTGTCGAACGTATGATTTCATGTATGTGATTTAAAAATTGTAATTTTGCGCATGTAGCGCACGCTATCGGCTATGTGTATCGTACGCTAACATGGACTCAATAGCGCACGCTACAAAGGATTATTAGTGCACGCTATACGTGGTCAATTTGATTGAGACGTGCGGTAGGTGAGATCTGGCCAGGGGACCCCTGTCGGATCGTGTCGGGATGAACCTAGACGGCTTTCGGGAAAAGCCAAGTCAACGCCTTAGCGCACGCTACAGGTATATGCGTAGCGCACGCTAAGTGCTGAATACAGTTAAGACAGTGAGCCGTTAGCGCAAGCTACGAGCAGGGACTAGCGCCCGCTAATAGCCATTTCTTATAAATAGGACAGCATCCTATTCGTGATTTCAGTTCTTTCTTCTCCCATTACCCGAATTCTTACACTTAGAACATAACTTCCTTCATCCTAAACACTTCATATCAACATCCTAGCTCGTGATTGAAGATCGTATATCGTTGGAAATTGGTGTTCAAGCCTTCGGTGTTGGATTGCTTCGCTTCCCTCCGTGTTCTTCACTACTTTGAGGTAGGTGATTCTTCACCGATATTAGTAATGTTCTTAAGGACGTTTGATCATGTTTTGATAGCCAGTTATTTCGTTTATAATCGATCATCATGTGTTAGAAGGATGTTTTTGACGTATCGACACTATATATCGTATGAACCCTTGAACCTTTTTAGTATATGGACTCCTAAGCATTTTCAAACCGATTTGTGATCAATAGACGGATACTACCCAGTTGTTACGTTTTACACATTGGAATCATGCGTTCTGGAATGTAGGACGAACGGAACTTAGAATATTTCTTGAAGATCTAAGATGAATTATGATGTTGAGATGATTATCCCTATATTTGTATCTCATAATCATAGAACTTCCACAAACCTTATTAGCATGATATGCTCGAGGATGACTTGTATTATCACCATAGAATTCATGAGTTCATCACCATTCAACCCAGTTTTCTGTTAGAAGTATTCTACCATGCAAGATTAGCGCACGCTAACATATGTAAGTTAACGTGCGCTATCGGGGTTAAGTTAACGCACGATACGTACGTAACATACGTTATGTTATCAGCCGATTCAAACTGTCAGTCCATGGCTAGCGCACGCTAGGCTTATTCGATAGCGTACACTAACTGGCCGTCTTAGCGCACGTTACGTAGAGTACGTAGCGCACGCTAAGCAGTCCAGGCAGATTGTTATTTTGAGCTTTTCGGCCGTAGATCGAATTGTTAGGCCATCGTTCGACTTGAGATGATTTATATATCATTTCTTTTGATAAGGTTCGAGCTTGTTACGTTGATCGAAGGAGGCGGCCTTCGAGGGTGTTGAGATCATTGAAGTGGTTCGTTCTCGCCATTTTCGAGGCAAGTATCATATGTCGAGTTCGATTTATATTGAAACTTTGATCATGCTTGTGGTTTTGTTCATGTTGTTGAATATGAGATGTATTTCTGAAATTTCTCGTGGTATTCGTTGTTATTTGTTCGTATTGATGAACATGTTGAAATGCATATATGTATGCATAGTTGATTGATTTATGATATAAATGATCCGAGGGGATCATGAGGATCTATGCTGAGGGCGCTGGATCGAATGTCCACCATGCGTTGGTCCGACGGGATCATCATGGGGATCTATGCTGAGGGCGCTGGATCGCTGGACGGGTTTTCCACCATGCGTTGGTCCGATAGGATCATCATGGGGATCTATACCAAGGGCGCTGGATCGCTGGATTACCCTGTACTGTGTTGATGGAATCGTGAGGATTCGCATCGTTGGATTCTGGTGGCGGAAGTCCGTTTTGCATGTTTTATGATGCATTGATGATTTATGTATTACGATACTTGTACTAGCATTGTTTTGCTAACCCCTTCGGGGGTGGACATTGTTTTGATGTTCAGGTAGCCGCGGAGCGGGGAAGCAGCCACAGTACCGACAGGACGATGAAATGGCTCAGTGATGTGGTTGATGTTTACTGTTATTGTGATTTGTCTTCTTGGTCTATTTAGTACTCGAGTACGTCTGTTTAAAAATATCTTTTCGATATGGTTGTATAAGTTAACTCATTTGATCGGTTGAATCAAATCTGTATTTGAATTTCAGTTGTGCGTTTGGTTTATATTTACACTCCTTTTAAAATTAGCCTTGTAAATCCTTACCTAAAGGGTTTACGGCGCTGTAGTTATTCCGAATATCTCGGGGTGTTACAAAAACGAACCATGCATTATGTACGTTATCAGCATAAGCTTTACGTACGTAATGCTCATTGACTTGGCTGCCTCGAAAGGCCAACATGATCCAATCACGTTCGGCCCCACACGCCGAAAGTCAGATGCGATCAGATACCCTGTGTTACGTATGTAACCAACATGGTTTAACATACGTAACCTGCCACCCTTAACGTACGTAATGCTCTGCATGTAGCGTATGTTAGGTCTAATATACTTAGCCAAAAAAAAACTCCAAACTCACCAAGCAACATCCAATCGGCAACACAATACCGACAACAAGTATAAATACTTCGATTCCGAAATATCCCAATACAATATATATTGTATTAGTCAAATACAACAGAACTTGTACAATTCCAAATGAATACGTACAACACAACAGTAAAACAACAAAAAACAAAAAAAAATTACCCCCGGATATTACATCAAGAATACGTCTAGTGGAAATTTCTATTTTGGGTTTAAACGAGCCTCTAGCATGTTTTCCTTTAATACGGGCCTCACAAATGTGGTCTATTCTGAAATTTAATTTTGGTAGACCACGGACAATATTATTTTTGGCCAATTTTGAAAGCAGAGGTAAAGAGGCATGACCCAATTTACGGTGCCAAATAACAGCATTTTCATCATAAGAATTTAAGCACTTTTCATTCAAAGAGGATTCATCTTGAAGATCAACAATATAAATGTTTCCATAACGTAAGCCAATAAAAATAATTTGGTTTTTTTGTAACACCCCCAAAATCATCCGGGATATTACAGCGCCGTGGGCCCCGCGCCGGAACCCACCAGGCTAAAACTCATTTTCAAAACTATTTCAAAAATGTTTAAAAATGTCAAAAGGCCGATGACGGTAATATTTTTCAAATACTCAAATATTTTGAAAACATAATTCTGAAATACTATCATAAAGTACCATTTGAAAATTCAAGGCGAAAATGCCAAAACTCGGTTTAGGGAACCGGTTTTACGAAATAATCCAAGTTTACGAAGTACCCAAAAAGCCATTTTGAAATGTACACACGATTTGGTAAAAATACCGGAAAGATATTTTGAAATATACACACGCAGCGGATAAAACACAGTTCAAAATATACATTTGCAGTGGAAATAAAACAACCAAAAAAGAATACTCGATTCCCAAAATAATGCCACGGCCAGTATCACCCAGGAAGCTCATCTCTTCACGACAGCTACTAGCTCGATCTTCGAGTACCTAAAAATAAAGCCCACGACGGGGTCAGCCACAATACTCAATAATGATATCGATCACATCACATAAATAATTACATACCAATGTAATAATACTCTAAGAATACTACCAATGTAATCTTACTGTCTTAACCTTACCAATCCAAAGCAATCCATACCAATTCGATCCTTACCATAATCCACATTTCGCATTCTCCAATGACGAAATGACTCAACAACACTCATCTGGACTGAACCAAAACAATACTCAAAATCCTCAAAAACATCATCATCACTCATAAGCGGGAAATAATCTATTTGTGCCAAATCTTGTCCGTCGGATCGTACAATCAAATACTAATCCTGATAAGAACCAAACATACACAATACTTCTGTAGATCAACTACCACAAAATAATGATAACAAATCCGAAACATCGATGCACAGCCCAAATGCTCATACGATCAATAACCAGATCAACCAATACGTCAACTGAGAATATCACCAACATGATAAACCCCAACACGACTAACAAAGGATCAACAATGATCGAGAATACCATCAACAAGGTACACTCCAAACACGATCAACAAAGGACCAATTAACGACCGAGAATATCATCAACAAGGTAAACTCCAAACGATCAACAATAATGGATCTCAAGAAAATAACCTCAGCTGTCGAACATACCCCTCGAGTGTATGAATAACCAGTCACAAATCGTCGAACATATCTAATTATACATGTACTATGAACGACCAAAATAATATGGCTCAAAGATGGACGTCACAATACGCCCGATCCGGAAATGTGTCCGTGCACAAGCCACCCCGTGTATCGATCAAATACACGTGTGGTCTTGTACCTAATCAGTCTCACGAAGTAATCTTCTCGTGTGCACATCCCAATGTGAGGACATGACCCCATCACACGTCTATATGTGCCCGCCCTAAAAATCCTACACATAACCGATCGGCACGCAGATATGACTCCAGATATGTCACGATGCAACATGACAACGAAACTCAAAGAATCACATATCCAATAAGGATCAAAAGACTCACCGAAAGTGAACAATGACACACGAATAATGAAAGATCGACTCAACAATATCCAAAACAACAATCCTGGGATTGCAATTCCCAAGGAACGATCAACACGATCAACAACCTCAACACAACAGGCCTGGGATCAACATCCCTCAACGATCGATCAACACAACCATTAATACCAAACGATAGCCCTGGAATAAACATCCCTAAATGAACAACCAATACGAATCTCACTATACGAAACTTCAACTTACGACATATACCACAATTCAACATAATAATTATCCTCATAACTGAACAATACTTAAATTACCTCAAACCGATGATAATATCCTTTCTACGAAAAAACCATCATCCCTACAATTTACGTTTACAATATCATTGCTATATGAATTATAAATCAAATGAAAGCGAAACCATTCATTAAATATTATAAACTGAACAAGTATAACTTGCCTCAATGTCAATACGACGAAACCGAATATGCCCAGTAACGTGAAACAGCAATAACTCACTGTTTAGAACTCCAAATCACGATCTAACCGGTCAAAATGAAGGACCATGAGTCATAAACAAGCTTTCCAAAATTCAATAAAATCGGACCACGTCTTGCCCTTCATCGAGCTAGTGAATCACGACTGCTCCACCAAAAATGGAACTCCAAATACAGAAGAAAACCACGATCCACTCAAAATAGACTTCACTATATGATAAATTTCTACAGTAATATAGATTTGTTTCTTTTTAACTCGACACGCTTACACTATTACAAGTCTACATGATTCTCACCCTTATCACCACTCTCTTTAAAGAGAATATAAGAAATGAGTTTAATTTGAATCAAATAAGACTAAAGTGTATTACTTGGGTGTACTTGTAAGAAAGACACCAAGACTCCTTATATAGAATAAAGAAGGTTTTTTCCTTTCATTCTCAACTGATGTGGGACAAAAAATACATTCTTATAGCATAAGCAATGCTTCTCATCTTTATTCTCAACCGATGTGGGATAAAACACATCCTTCAAAACACAACTACTGTCCAAGAGACATAACTCTTACAAACAAAATATAAATATAATCTCCACCGTTCATATTATACAAAACTATTTGGTAAATAACATATCCAAAATTTAGCACAATCCAACAGTTAAATCTTTGGAAATCTACAAGATACCGAGACTTTTCAATATGAATCCGAAAACAGGAACCTCTCGTTCTTTTAATTAGTACGGTCATATGGTAAATCCAAATCCAATCTCCACCATCCAAAATAGACTTTACGGTGTTTAGAACTGACTGACAAAATTTCATGTTAATCCGACAATTGAATTTTTATGAATTATGTCTGTAACATT
The DNA here is from genome assembly GCA_033398695.1 of Orobanche coerulescens. NCBI lineage: Eukaryota > Viridiplantae > Streptophyta > Magnoliopsida > Lamiales > Orobanchaceae > Orobanche > Orobanche coerulescens. Next base: position 74,391,939 of record CM065816.1, on the reverse strand, counting down.
ACTGCACGGGTGAATGTTCGTTGACGGAACTAAATTTCTGCAAATAGTTTCTACTAATTCGACCATAACTTCTTAGTTCGAACCCCGATTGGATCATCGTTTGAACCGTTGGAAAGCTAACTCCAATACATATAATAATATTAATTTTCAGAATTTTTGAACATTCCAAAAGTCCATGATGATTTTCTAAAGTCAAACCTTGTGCACAACACTTTCCAAAAAAATATCCAATCTTATTTTCACTAATACTTTTGGTACTTTTTCGTACTTTAAACCATCCTAGAACATAATTGCATCTTCAATATATCTAGGACAACTCAAGAATCCCTTACTTAATCCAGATAATTTCTCTAACCTTCGTCGAATAATTTATCGGAGAATATAACGTTGTACACCGCTGCATTCTACCAACAATTATTCGACAGGATTAGAAAATACCATCCGACTTATTAAATCTCATTCACATGAAGTCACGAAGATAAATTCACCATATCAATATTTCAATAAAATCATCGAAAAAAATAATGCTTGAAAAATCAGGATATTACACTTTTCTCATTGCAGTGCAATGCGTAATCTTAAAAACTATCTTGATACCAGTATCACATAATTGGGAAACACTTAGAAGATTATGACAAAGACCATCAACAAAAAGAACATTTTCTATAGTTGGTAAAGGTTTCTTACCTATCTTACGTGTTCCTTTGATTTGGCCCTTTTTATTATCACCAAAGGTGACACTACCTCGATCTTCCTTTTTCAGCTCTGTGAAAAGATGCTCGTTCCCACTCATGTGGTTTGAACATCCACTGTCAACATACCATTTATTTGATAATATTGTTGTTCTTGCTCATACCTACAAAGAGAATTTTCTTCCGTTTTATAGGTACCCAAGCTAATTTGGGTCCTGTAGAGTTAGATATAAAAACTTGATTTGGAACAATGGTCCCTTTAGGTACCCAAATTTGTTTGACTTTTATAGTTCGTCTAGAACTTCTACAGAAATTTTCAGTATGTCCTGGTTTTAAACATTTTGGACATGATGAAATTACTGTTTTTAAATTATCCGAATCATTTGTGGTTATATCCAAGGACTTTTTAATTGGAAATGTATTATACCCGACTCTTTGTTTTGAAAGAAAAAAATTTTGACCAAATAAGAGTTGCTCAAATTTGTCATTACCACACGAGAATTTTCTAATGTAAAGCTTTAGTTCTTTCTGGGTTTTGTGTAAATCATGTCTCAGAATTTTCTCGGTTTCCAAACAATTAGTATGATCAATAGACACATCTTTGCTTTTATTCAATAATTTTGGATTTTCATTTTCAAGAAACTTTATTTTCTTTTTCAAATCTTTATTAATATTGCAAATCTTTTCATACTCGTTATTTGAAGATTCGAAAGCATCAAGAAGTTCTTCATGAGAAGAATCAATTACCTCGTCTTCTGCATCACTGTCGTCAGTTGCGCGGGCCATTAAAGCTAGATTGGTTTGAATTTGTGGTTCATCATCCTCATCATCATCGCTCCATGTAGCAACATAGACTTCTTTCTTTTTGAATTTCTCATGAGGTGGTTTTGATGAACTCATAGGCGCAGTAGCATGACAATCTTTAGCAGAGTGACCTGTGTTGTGCGGCGATTAATACGCCTCGATAGGCGATCGGCATCACGATCAGAGAAGCCAACCATGGAAGACATACTATGGACAAACGCCCAGAGTTCGGCACAATACGGCGACCGTCTTTTGGTACCCAGCGATCGTCTTTTGATATCTGACGATCGTCTTTAATGAGCGAACCAGAGGCGATCGTCTCATGCCACGTATGGATCCAGCATCCGTCAAAGTCGTCGAAGACCGAATCTTGGACGGTGGCCCGCGTGCGGATCTTCAAAGGGCGCCGACAGATAGGACCTTTGACCCCAGCCTGTCACCTACCACACCTACCGATAAGGCCGCCGAAAGGTACAAAGTGGGTCCTCCCCGGACAGCTACCCAAGACGCGTGCTGGCCTCCCATTGGCTCGCACAGCTGGCCACCAACAGCGGCCCCAGACTTTAAGGGAACAGCCCCACGTGACGGGACGATCGGCCACCTTATTATAATATAGAAAACGGCGGTCGCCCGCGATCGCCTGAGGGGTCCCAACTACCTTGTCCCCTATAAATAGAGAGCTCACTGCAGTAGCCAAAGGGGACGAAAATTAACTGTGAATTCAGTGCAAAATACACACAAAAAGAGAATCAAAGACTCTTTTGGCAACCACTTATACATTCATTGTGATCTTCATACACATTTATCATATATCCCAAGCAAGAACTCACAGATTTACCCATCTGGTTCTTCCGGCAATCTACGCGCTCTACAGCCTAGATAACTAGAAGTCTTTACACTCCTTGTAATAGATTCTAACATTAATATTTGTACTCGACAGTATATTTATTAATAACATCTCGCGAGAGCATTCAAGCCCGGGATTAACAACCCCGGCAAATCTTGTGTTATCTATTTTCTCACGGAAGTGTTCTCGCATTTGTTTGTTACTCGATCATTCCAGCAATACTATCTCTGGATAATATTTTGGGTAACAACAATTGGCGCTAGAAGGAGGGCATTTAAACCTTCATTTTTATTCCTACCGTCTTGAAGAACACTCACTGTTCTCCAGACATATACTTGAAGAAACACTCACTGTTCTTCAATAGAAAAGCCTTCAGAAAAATGACATCTGCAACGACCTCCAAGAGAGCCACCCTAAGATCTGCCGGAAACCTCATTCCGGCCCGGATCAATCCCACCACGGCGGAAGGCGACCGTGGCGACGCTAGGCTCTCACTCCCGCCCCCGAGGGACGGTTCTAGCCTCTCACTCGATCAGTTCCAGACCACGGAACAGATTGAGGAGACTATAGCCATCCTCAGGGAGCGACAGAAGGCCAATGGCTCGCCCACCATCACTTCGTCCACCATCCGCCGGGCAAGCAAACGGAAGCTCAAGGGGATCTATGTTTAGAAATCAACAGAAAGCCCCGAGTCACAGGAGAAGGCTCTCGTAAGGTGGGACGATTCCGCATTCAGCCGCCTGGGGAGCGATCCCTCATGGCGACCCAGGCACTCAGGCCCCAGCCGGGAGACATCGGTATCCGAATCCGTTACCAGGAGTTCGGCATATCCGACTCCCAGGAGACAGGTCGATCAGCGAGCCCCTGCTCGCCCAAGAAAGGAACCCACTGGCAGGGAGCTCGTCATTCACCACGGGGCTAGGGGATCGGTACACGATCGCCTTGGTTCGCGCTCTGAGAGCCAATCGGCGAGCAGTCAGGCGACGGCGATGGCTGCCATGCAACGCCAGCTCGATGAGATGAAGGCGCTCCTGGAAAATGGGGCAGGCGCCAGGAGATCGATCATTGGATCAAGCGAACCACTCACGACTCAGATCGAGCTCGCCCCAGTCTAACCAACGATCAATCCCCCACAAACACCTCTATATGAGGGGAGATCGGATCCGGAAACCCACTTGAGCAAATTCCGGATCTACATGACCGGATGCGGAGCATCAGATGAGACGAAGTGTTGAATGTTCCCGTTAACTCTGGGCGACCTCACCCACAGGTGGTACATCTCACTACCACCTCGCTCAATAAATAGCTTTGAGAAGCTGGAGAGCGACTTCGCGTCGTACTTCGCCGCAAAAGTCGCTCGCCCTGAAGGTCCCCACCGCATGTTGAAAATCAAGCAGGGGAAGGACGAGTCAGACGAAGATTACATCGACCGGGTAGACGAGATACTCCTCACCAGCGAGCCCATTAGCGACGAGCTCGCTCTCAACTCAGTCATGAGCGGATTCCACGGACGCTCGCCCATGTTCAGGCACCTCACAAAGGATATCCCCCCGACCTACTCGGTCTTCCATGGCAAAGCCGCCGGTTTCCTGGCCAGGCAGAGGATGCTCTCACTCCGCTTAGACGAGGGATCTGCCGAAGAAGGAAAGGTGCCATCCCATGTCCAGAAGAAGGCGGTCGCCAAGCCCAGAAAGGCGGTCGCCAAGCCGACTGGCGAGTTCAAAGCCTTCGAGGATGTAGAGGTCCACCTTCTCCACAACCTCAACTTATCTCCGGCCCACATCTTCAACGCAATCAAGGGTCGCGAGTGGCTTTCCAAACCAAAGCCGATAAGGGACCACGGTCATCTAGACCGTAGCAAGTTCTGTGCCTACCATAAGAGTCCCGGCCACAACACCAGCCAATGCCGCGACCTCCTGCATACCTCGCGATCGCTTTGAGGAAGGCAAACTGGACAATTTGATCACCAAGCCAGAACCTAGGACGGAGAGAGATGGAGGGCGCGAGCGCCGACCAAACGAAAGAACTCCTCCCAATCCGGTCGCCAGAATCAAGCATGAGTCGGAGTACTCTGATGAGTCGATCCCTCCGATCAACCTGGGAGGTCGGATCAACATGCTTCAAGCAGGAGATGGAAACCTCGGGGGTCTTTCCCCGGTTTTCACCATGTCAAACAGGAAGCGAAAGGCCGAGCTGAGGGCGTTCGCCGGGGTCCATACCGTGGTACCTCCGGAGCCAACCATTTCTAAAGACGCACTCATCACCTTCTCCAACAAGGACAGGGAGGGAGTGCAGTGCCCCAAAGAGGATGCACTGGTGATCTCCGCCTGCATCCTTGGAAAGACGGTCGATCGCGTGCTGGTCGACAATGGGAGTTTCTGCAACATCATATTCAAATCTGCCCTAGACCAACTCGGCAACTTAATCAAATTCATCAAGCCGTTCGACACCGTGCTCCAAGGGTTCGGCGACAACACAGTCCAAGCCTACGGGAGGATCAAGCTCTCCGTCGAGCTAATATGCTTTTATGATCCCAAGGTTAGGATTACTAGGAACCTAAGTTTTGTAATCATAGATAGGCCCAGCATCTATAATGGGTTCCTAGGTCGCCCCTTTTTAGAAACCTTTGAGGCGGTCGCCTCGTCTTTCTTTTACTGTATCAAATTCCCCACTGCCGATGGGACGGTCGGTACTGTAAAAGGAGATCAGCTAATGGCAAAAAGATGTTTGAGTTACTCCTATGTCGTTACTGCTTTCAATACTTCCCATAATATGTGTAACATTGAAGCGATCGACGATCAACCCATGGAGATCGATGATCCGAGCGCATCATACCAACCCGACTCAGGGGACGCCATCTTGGTCCGGTTAACGGACGACATCGAACCAAGGATCGGTTTCGAGCCAAGTCTCGACATCGATCCAAGAATCGAGTCCGGAAATCGTTCCAAACGAGAGGCGACCGTCCCCGTCGAAGAGTTGGAGAGTATAACGATAGATCCGGATCATCCAGAACGGGAAGTACAGATCGGCGCGAGCATCGACCGCGAACTAAAAGGGGATCTGATCGATTTGCTACGTAAGAACATCGGAGTCTTTGCCTGGTCGCATCAAGATATGGTCGGCATAAGTCCTGAGCACGCTTGCCACTATGTAAAGATCGACCCGGCAATGAAGCCTGTTCACCAAAAACGTAGGAAATTCGATCCCGAAAAATACGCGGCGCTCGACGTAGAAGTCCAAAAATTACTCAACAACAAATTAATCGGGGTAGCTACAGACGAACCATAATGGGTCGCCAACGCGGTACTCGTCAAGAAGCCGACTGGTTCCTGGAGGTTATGCATCGACTTCACCGAACTCAACGCGGCATGCCCAAAAGATCACTTTCTAATGCCTCATATTGATCACTTGGTCGATAGCACAGCAGGTTGCGAAATGATGTCGTTTATGGATGCCTTCGCCGGATATCATCAAATCCCAATGGCGGAGAAAGACATAAAACACACATCTTTCCACACGGAAAAAGACATATACTTTTGGGTCCGAATGCCGTTCGGCTTGAAAAACGCAGGGGCAACCTACCAGCGACTAGTCAACAGAATGTTCGCCAATCAGATCGGCAAGACCATGGAGGTCTACATTGACGACATCATGGTCAAAAGCCTCAAGAAGGAAGACCACCTCAATGACCTCGCTGAGACGTTCGCCATCCTCGAGAAGTTCAACATGAAACTGAACCCCAAGAAATGCAACTTCGGGGTGGGCTCCGAAAAATTCCTAGGGCACATCGTAAGCCAAAGGGGGATCGAGGCGAACCCCACCAAGGTTCAGGTGATCCTTGACATGCAGGAGCCGCGAAACATCAAGCAGGTACAACGCCTTACAGGTTGTCTAGTCGCCCTCAACCGTTTCATATCTCGACTCGGCGATAAAAGCAAGCATTTCTTCGCGACCATCAAGAACAAGAAGTTCGCATGGACGAAGGAAAGTCAGATAGCGTTCGCCAAAATAAAGGAATATCTATCTAACCCCCAGATCCTGGCAAATCCGATCCCCGGTGAGAAACTATTCCTTTACCTGGCAGCCTCGGAGGTCGCACTAAGTGCCGTTCTGGTGCGAGCGGAGGGACAAGCCCACTTGCCGATCTACTATGTTAGTCAAGCGCTCCACGATGCTGAAACACGTTACACACCATTGGAGAAGATCGCCTACGCCCTTGTCATGAGTGTTCGTAAGCTAAGGGCTTATTTCTTCGAACATCAAGTAGAAGTCCTGACAACTCTACCTCTAAGGCAAGTTTTACATCGACCGGACACCAATGGGCGACTCCTCAAGTGGTCGCTGGAGATCGCCCAATACGGTATCACATACGCCCCTCGCACGGCAATCAAAGGCCAAGCTCTGGCTGACTTCGTGGTGGAACTAACGTTCCCTCACAGTCCAATCCAGGTCGGCCGACCTGCCTGGAAGTTATATGTGGATTGCTCGGCGACCAATTCGAGAGCAGGGGCAGGAATTGTCCTCATCAGTCCCGACGGACAAAGTTTCACTAATGCTGTGCATTTCAGCTTTCGTGCGACCAACAATGAAGCCGAATACGAAGCCTTGGTAGGCGGGCTCGATCTAGCCCTCGCCCTGGACGTTCGTCGCCTCCATATCTTCATGGACTCCCTTTTGGTCGTGAACCAAGTCAAGGGAGAATATGAGGCACGCGGCGAACAGATGGTCAAATACCAAGAGCTGGTCGCCGAAATGTGCACAAAATTTGAAGAAGTACTAATCGAACAAATCCCGAGAGAGCACAACTCCCAGGCCGATGCCCTTTCCAAACTAGCGTCATCGGATGGGGCAGCCGACTTCTCCAATATCCAAATCACAAAGTCAGCAAGTCCGGCGATCGACAGAAGCCTGGTTACCACTGTTGTTGTCGCCAAGGAGAACTGGATGACTCCATTCATCAAATACTTAAAGGACGGAACGGTCCCTGACGACCGTGTTAAAGCTCGCCAACTCCAGCTCCGCGCGACCAGATATACCCTATTGTACAACCGGTTTTACAAGCGAGCTTTCAGCCTTCCCCTCCTCAAGTGTATTACACCGGAGGAAGGTCGGCTCGTTTTAGCCGAGATCCATGATGGGATTTGCGGAAACCATGCGGGCGGGCGAGCTCTCATCCATAAGACAACCAGGCAAGGTTTTTTCTGGCCATCACTTCAGAAGGATGCGATCACCTATGCCCGATCGTGTCATAGGTGTCAGATAATGGGCCCCAACATTAAACTATCCCCCGAACAGCTCACCTCCATGTATATCCCTTGGCCATTTGCGCAATGGGGCATCGACCTTATAGGTCCCTTACCGACAGCTCCAGGGGGCTGTAAGTTCGCCATCGTAGGGGTCGACTATTTCACCAAATGGGCTGAGGCCGAACCGCTCAACAAGATCGGACAAGATCAAGTGATCAAGTTTATCTGGAGAAATATCGTATGCTGATTCGGTCTGCCCCAGGCCATTATCTCCGACAACGAAAAGCAGTTCGACGGCTTAGAAGTCATGCAATTCTGTGAGAAATGGGGAATCAAAAGATTGTTTTCGGCACCCTATCACCCTCAGACGAACGGACAGGTAGAGGCTGTGAACAAGATCCTAAAACACACAATTAAAGCGCGACTCGAGTCCAGGCAAGGGCGATGGGCGAGCGAGCTTCCAGACGTTTTGTGGTCTTATCGAACGACGACCCGTAATTCAACCGGCGGAACCCCATTCGCCCTCGCCTTCGGAACAGAAGCGGTGATTCCTTCGGAGATCGCCGTACTCAGCCATCGAACCGAGCAGGAGATGACGACCGACAATGATGTGGCCCGACGAATCGACCTAGACATGCTCGAAGAACGACGGCTGATCTCATAAATGAAGAACACAATCCACAAAAGGAGAGCCGAGAAGTTCTTCAATTCAAAGGTCAAAGAAAGAAGGTTTCAAGTGGGCGATCTCGTCCTCAAGAAGATCCAAACCCACACAGGCGTTTTTGGTCCGAACTGGGAAGGACCTTTCAGGATATCTAAATGGCTAACTAAGGGAGCCTACGAACTCGAACATCCTGACGGTACCCCGGATCAATACCTCTGGAACGCCGTGCATCTGAAAAAATACTACCAGTAAAAATTTTGTACTCAATTTCAACTACCCATTGTACATGGAATATAATGAGATTTTTTCCTATCCCATCTATTATGGCGATCGCCCCACCAGGCATATCGCATACCGCCGACGATCGTTGATCATGACGATCCAAGGTAGAATCAATGCAGCCATGGTCCTGGAGGTCGATGGAACCGACAACTTCGCCCATGCAAGGTTCCTTTGGGCTGAGATCGCCCGCCCTTCGTTTAAATACGAGGCCGGCGTAGCCGAAGGACCCTCCAAAATAATCAGTAGACATGTTCGCATGTCCCCCCAGGTACATCATCTAACATGATGAACCCGGACAATACGACGTGTCACTGCCCCCGTCTCAACGTACACCGTCGAGGATCGCCATCTTCACGGCGGGCCAAGGTGGAAGCAGAGCTAACAAGCCGTGGACGTGGAGTCGAATAAGCCGACGACGCCCCGTGCAAGGACTCCTCCAGACCAAGATCGCCCGCCTTTTGTTTTAACACAAGGCAGGCGCAGCCTAACTGAGGACCCTCACAAAAAAGTGAGTCGCGGGATATACAGTGTCCCTCACACACAAAGACACGATTGGGGAGGTCGGTCAATCTAACTCCCCGACCGTGCACGATTCTTCAGAATCGGCAAAACCGAAGATAGCTCGCCAGACAAACTAATTTTTGTTCCCTTACTTACAAAAAGCAAACAAAAACAAGGGGGCAGAGATGGGTCGAGCTAATCCCAAATGCGATCGGACAGAAAGGAACCACGCCTGATCGGCTTCGCTCAAGCACACGCAGGACGATCGGAATCGTTCTGCAAAAGTTACAAGTAAGAATTTCGATTCAAAACATATCAATAGATACAACACTCAGACAAAAACGGTCGGGTAAACAAGACATCGGATGCAATCATATGCATACTTGTAAAAATTCGCATACAAACATTCAAAGGCGATCGTACATAAAAAAACAGTGCGAACAAGGAATATTTCATTCATTATTTCGTACAACATGAAGCCCGAAGGCAATACAGAGAGCGAGCAAAAATTACAAGATACAAGGAAAACAAAAATATCTCTCAAGGCCCCGCCGGCTGGTCATCGCCATCAGGTTGCGGATCGGCTTGGGCCCCCCCATCGGCCTCAGGATGAATGAGTTTGCCAGTATACCAGCTCAAGTCGACAAGGTCAAGGATCGGCAAAGAGAACTCTGGGTGCAGAGGGTGCTCGAGCGCATAGGCTTTGAAGCACTCCATCAAGGGACCGATCTCGATCCCTACCTTCTTGGCGGCTCTGACAGCATCGGCGTAGGCCAGGTAATAGGCGAACTCGCCGACGAGCGCCACATTGAGATAGGGCTCGGTCTCGATCGCCTTCAGTTGCCCCTTCAACTCCACGGTCATCTTCTCGGCCTCCGCCAGCTCGACCACCTTGGCGGCATTCTCTCCCTTGGCCATCTCCAGCTCCTTCTTCGCCGCCTCCAGCTCACCGCTGAGCCGATCCACCGTCGCCTTCAGCCCGGCCGCCTCCTCCTGCGAAGCCGCATACTTCTGGCGGGTTTCCTTCTCCTGATCACGAGACCGGTCGGCGGCCTCCTTAGAGCGGCTCAGCTCCTGCTTCAATCGGTCAACGTCCTGTTTAGCCCTTTTGTCCGTCTCCACATACTCCTTCTCCATAGACTGGATCCGGTTGGCGAATTCAATGTTTTTATTCCGGGCGGCCTCGAGGTCGCTATGGAGACGAGCAGTGGAGGGTCGCCCCTCAAAATCCCTAGCAGCTTGGATGGCCATCGTCACCGTCTGGAGAGCCAGGGCAATGGTCGCCTGCATGGCATCTCCAGATCGCCGACGAGCGATCGCATCAAGATCGGTCGTCTAGGCCTTGGGCAGAGAGGTGATAGCCTGCTGGACGTAAGTAGGGACGTCGAGAGATGTTTGCGGAGCCTTACTCGACAAAAAGTCCAGCACCATAGGAGCGACGTTCGGGTCGGCAAGACGAACCCTGCAGCACAAACCAAAGAAACCAAGGAGTTAGCCTATACCTTGCTCAGAATGCCTAACTCAGAAAATTTTGATCCTTTCTTACCGGTTGACCAGCTCGGGATCGCGACCAAAATAAGTCTTGCCCCGAGAGGTTTCCGCCTCAGCGATCTCCACCTTCTTCGTAGGGCCGCCCGATGACCGGGAGCCGGACGCCGGGGGCCTAGGGCCTGATCGCTCCGTCATCGGGATGGCAGAAATAGGAGCCACAGCAACCGGAGGCTCAAGAATGGACACATCCGCCTCAGTAATCGGCAGGGACTCCTCCGACCTCCGCCTCTTGCGGCGCTGAAGTTGTTCCTCTCCCTGAACTACCGGCTCAGCGACCGGCACCTCAGCAGGCCTCATCACCGGAGCAGGGCGAGACGTCGTCGCAGGAATGCGACCAGTCTTCTTACCCAAGTGGAGGCGACCGATGAGTCCTGGATTCGACATGGAAATCTCTGGTGGTGGCTCGGCAAGTCGGGGAAAATGAACCTCTGTCAAAGGAGAAGTACAAACAAGTTAGACAGCAACTTAAACGATGCGACCTCCTAGAGACGATCGACAGGCAAGAAAGCACCACTTAAGCTCAGACCTGGAACTTTCAAGTGACGAGGGAAGCGAAACAATCGAGCCCCCAACCGATGAATTTCGTTACCAAGCGAGCGAAAGTCAATGAAGGAATCCGGCAAGGCACGAATCCACTCCCAAACGATCAAGAAATCGAAAGGGAGATCGCCGATAGCTGGAACGAGAGGTCCTGCAAAAAGAAAACAAAATTAGATCAGTCCAAGACAAGCTCAATCAAGGGGAGAGTTAAAATCCTTACTCGGATTCCTCTCCCGAAAATTGGTAGGAATCTCCAACTCCTCTTCCGGTCCATCACTCGATGCCGATCGCCACGCTCCGCCGACCCAGCACCATTTTACCAGGTCGCCGCGGGTCTTGTTCGGCACACCAAGGACCACTCTCCCCATTCGGCCTTGGATATGATTGCCGCCGATCGACCCTTTCTGCGCGGCCAGTTTAAACAGATAATTCATCTCCAGCGCAGTAAGGTGGCGGAACAACCGGTGACCGCCAAACAGTGTCAACGTGCAGATGACCTGTAGCCAAGCGTTCGGCGTCAGTTGGAGCGGCGCCAAATTCCAGGCGATCAACAAGTAGGAGACGGCAAATGGCAGAGGGAATCGCAGGCCGGCCTCCATAATCATCTCGCTGGCGGCAACCATATCCTCGGGCGGTTGAGCGGCACGCTCATTCTCCGAGGGCACGTGCAAGGAAACGTCAGAGGGGATGTGATATTTGGCCCTCCAACGACTCAGGTCTTTCTTGGTCGCCGTACTCCGGATCTTTCCGAGAGTCCACAGAGACGGGTCGGCGGCCCGAAAAACCATCCGCTTCACATGTTCATAAGGATGAGCGACAGAGTAGGCTTCGAAGTCAAATTACGGACAGGGTCCGGCAATCCCCTCCATAATCTTGGCAAAGGCCATATAGGCGGGGCCAAAAACACTCTGTCGTTCCCAATTTAGCCGCTCCAGTTCGTCCTCATCCGCCGGCGAGCCCCCCTACTCCGCCGTCGCCGCCGTCTTCGCCATTGCGGCCTCGTTGAAAAGCTCTTCGAGTTCTGCAGGTGCAATCCCCGCACGAATGGCCTCAACGGCCATTTCCATGTCGACTCTGACGGGAATATCCTCCCGGTCAGGCGAAGCCGTGGCGGCAGAAGAACTTCCGGCTTCGAAGGTTTTGGATCCTCCCGACATATTATAAAAAGAAGAGGGAGATAAAAGATTGATTTTTCTTACCTAGAGAAAAGAAGAAGATCGGAACAAGAAGCTCCAGAAATTTTTGCAGAATTTCGGCTGTGGATGCAAGGACGCGCAAAGAATGAAAGAGAAGAAGCCCTAGCCCTTTTATAGATGGAGGCGGGGGTCTAAGTGCAAATAGGTAAAATCTCGAGGGCCGGATCGCAACCGTCATAGTGGGGACGCATTAAATACTGCCCTCGAATCCCGCGGACGTGTCTTTTCGAGGGCACGCCAGGCGACAAAGTCTGACAAACCGTCGGACTCCCCCAATAGTAGCGCGACGCGTGTCCTTGCAACTTTTCGAGAGCCCGCCTTCATTTCCCGCTGCTCCCGGCGCAAAAGGAGATCGTCCAGATTTTAATTCAGATCGTCTGATCGGCTAAACATTGGCGATCGCCAACAGTGCCACCTCACCCCGTGTTTTCAACATTGAGGCGAGCCGGGTGGGCAATTGTTGTGCGGTGATTAATACGCCTCGATAGGCGATCGGCATCACGATCAGAGAAGCCAACCATGGAAGACATACTCTGGACAAACGCCCAGAGTTCGGCACAATACGGCGACTGTCTTTTGGTACCCAGCGATCGTCTTTTGATATCTGACGATCGTCTTTAATGAGCGAACCAGAGGCGATCGTCTCGTGCCACGTATGGATCCAGCATCCGTCAAAGTCGTCGAAGACCGAATCATGGATGGTGGCCCGCGTGCGGATCTTCAAAGGGCACCGACAGATAGGACCTTTGACCCCAGCCTGTCACCTACCACACCTACCGACAAGGCCGCCGAAAGGTATAAAGTGGGTCCTCCCCGGACAGCTACCCAGGACGCGTGCAGGCCTCCCATTGGCTCGCACAGCTAGCCACCAACAGCGGCCCCAAAATTTAAGGGAACAGTCCCACGTGACGGGACGATCGGCCAGCTTATTATAATATAGAAAACGGCGGTCGCCCGCGATCGCCTGAGGGGTCCCAACTACCTTGTCCCCTATAAATAGAGAGAGCTCACTGCAGTAGCCAAAGGGGAGGAAAATTAACTGTGAATTCAGTGCAAAATACACACAAAAAAGAGAATCAAAGACTCTTTTGGCAATCACTTATACAATCATAGTGATATTCATACATATTTATCATATATCCCAAGCAAGAACTCACAGATTTACCCATCTGGTTCTTCCGGCAATCTACGCGCTCTACAGCCTAGATAACTAGAAGTCTTTACACTCCTTGTAATAGATTCTAACATTAATATTTGTACTCGACAGTATATTTATTAATAACATCTCGCGAGAGCATTCAATCCCGGGATTAACAACCCCGGAAAATCTTGTGTTATCTATTTTCTCACGGAAGTGTTCTTGCATTTATTTGTTACTCGATCATTCCAGCAATACTATCTCCGGATAATATTTTGGGTAACAACAACCTGGAACACCACACCTTCGACAAGTATTGTCGAACTTTTTATTTTGCGGGAAGTGAATCTTTTTGGATTCATCCCTGGGTTCTTGTTTGATATCTCTCCGGCGTCTTTGTAAGAGATTTTTGAATTTCTTTATATTTTTTGCATAGAAATCCATTTCTTCATCCTCGTCCTCGGTCGGCCTTTCTCTTTCTTTGGGCTTTGGTTTCGAATTCCGAGATTTAATGACAATCTCATAATTAATAAAGGATCCAATAAGAGCACTGAATTCGATCGTGTTTAGATCTTTCGACTCCATAATAGCCGTAACTGTTGCATCCCATTCTCTCGACAGTGAACGTAGGATTTTCTTAGCTTTATCACTACTCGAGATAGGTTTGCCAAGCGAGGCTAGCCCATTTGTGATAGCCGAGAAATGGTCAAGCATAGCAGTAATGCTTTCTTCCTCTTTCATAGTAAAAAGTTCATAATCGTGAAGAAGCATATTAATTTTCGTTCTTTGACTTGACTCGTACCTTCGTGAGTAATCTCGATCATCTTCCAAATTTCTTTGGCCATTTCGCATGAGGAGATTCTGTTGTGATCTTCAGGATTAAGAGCACAATAAAGCAGCTGAGTAGCTTTACTATTAAAATGATTGTTCTTCCAGTCGCTCTCATTGTACTCTTCAAAATTTTTGAGTGAGCCATCAGTCTTCTTTGAAATAGTAGGTCCAAGAGCAATGACCTTCCAAATTTTGATATCGTGGGTTCGGATGAAGATAGACATTTTCTTCTTCCACGTCATAAAATTTGAACCATCGAAGAAGGAAGGGCGATTAAGAGCGTTACCTTCAAGCAAGAATGGATGTAAGCCATATCTGGATCTTTTCTCTAGCGGGTGTTAGACCGGTGAAAAATAGACCGCTCTGATACCAATTGTTGGATTGGTACCGCTACTAGAAGGGGGGTTGGATAGTGCATAGTAGAGTTTTGAACTCTTTTGTGTGGAAGCTATTAATCGGAGTAATAGGAGTGCGAAAAAGAAAGAACGCGCAAAATTATTCGAGAGGTTCGACTATAAACCAGCCTACGTCCGATGCCTAGTGTTATTGACTATGACTTTTCTAAAACTTTGAATGCACTTTCTAGTTTAGTGCCAACTCCTACAATAGACTTTCAATATTAGTGCCGAACTTTTACAGTTTCTTTATTTTCGGGCTCAATAACAACCTCACTATAATCTCTCTTGTTTTTAAGGATACAATACAACCTCACAATAACTCAACAAAAGTTGCGAGTAAGGAAACTAGTCTTTACAAAAGATAGCTCACGTTGATACAATAATGTAGATATCGTATTGATAGAACAATTCTTCTCGTATCAGAATAATCTTTTCAGAGTATAATGATAGCTTGATATGCTCAGAACTTGCTTGTGTATGCTTGTATATTCTGGTGAATTCTTGTGTATCTCCAACACCTTGGATGTCATGTATTTATAGCCTCTTGGAGCCATTTTCCCTTTGGAATAGTAGGCCTATGTTACATACGCTAAGAAGCCAACGTTACATACGTAGGCCATGTAACGTACGTTACACATTACGTGTAACGGTCGTAATGTTGCCTAAGGAAATGGGCAGACTCCGGGCCGAATCCTGTTACGTACGTTATGCATCACCGCATTACGTAGATTATGTTTGGTCTTCATATCCGTTGGATTAGATGACTTTATTGCAACGGTCGATGACTTACTTTGTTGACTCCTTGCAACGGTTTGATTTTCGAATATTACGTACGTTATACGATATGTATTACGTATGTTACCTGCATTCAAAATACTTAGTGCAAATGCTAATGTTACATACGTTAGGAACGGTTTGTTACGTACGTTATATAATGAAAATATGAAATGTTAATTTTGCCTTGTAAGACATCATCAAAATATTCAAAATGTGTTATGAAAAATATTGTTCCAACATGGTCTAGATATTATATAAATTAAAATCATGGATATTTTGTCCAAATTTGCTGTATATATAGTACATAATAGATTTATAAATTAGATTCGCTTACCGTCTCAGCAGAAGGATTCGTGCTGATAATGTCTTATAAATTTGAGAGAGAAAAAGAATAAGAGAAAGAGAAGAAAATTCTATATCATCATTATGAGGGACATAACCCTTATTTAGAAGTATAAATATAGGGTTCCACGGGCACATTATTTATTCAATAAATACATAATTAATTCACAATAAATTATATTTAATAAAGTTTTTGAGATTGTATATATAATAAATAAAAATTCTTGAATTAGAATCCAAATCTATCTACTATATATTAGAGAGGGGTCTTTTGTCCACAAGACATGTCCAATATTTATCTATTTTTTATATATTTGGAATAAATTATTATTTAGAAACAATTTTATATTTAATAGATCTAAATAAATAAGATTAGTAATTGAATGTGATTTATAAGGAAACAATATTAAAAAATTATGTAAAAATATAATTCTCAATATCATATTTTTAACATAGAAATTAATTAAAACATATTAACTAATATGTGCTATATGGATATAAAATTAGGTAAAAAAATCTGTCTAATATGTCATTCATGGTGAATTAAAAATCAATATATAAGATAATCGATAAAATGATAACATATTAATAAAATTAGTTGAGATAAGAGATTCACATATGATTAATTTGTATTAATAATACCCATTAATTAGCTGTTAAACTATATAATTCTTAATAACTCATCTTATATGATAAATATTTTTGTTCTTAAAAAAGTAGTATTACTGATTTCCATATTTATTGGAAATTGTATTATGAAAATAATAACTCCTATAAAAAATGATAATTTTTAATTAATTGAACTCAAAGATTCTTTTAAAAATTTCATTTTTGTAATTCTTATTTATTGATGATTATCTATTTTATATTTCTTTTAAATATTGTCTTGTATAATGTATGTGGTAAATATATTTTAATTTAGGTTTCACTTGCAATTGTCAATTAATTATTATTAACACACTAATTAATATTTATTGTTTAAATAATTATAGTTATTCACTTATTTTATTTACTTTATAAAACACTACTACATGGTTAGTTTTCACCATAGAATTATTCAATATTTTTTTATATTCTATCTGACTTTTCTAAATCATAGTTAATTTTATTTAATTTACAATGCTACAAGATCTTATCCACGTATTTATATAATCACTTTAAGGAGATGGTACTAATTAAAATGAAAGTGCATTGAATTTGATTTGTGTCCAGAAATGACAACACATATGTACATCATGTTATGAAGATGATTCTTTCACCACCATACCACTACGTGATTAGATTCTCAGCACGCCAATTATTTAACATACCATTTCATTAAAAATTTAATTAAACAATAATATAAAATTTAATTTATATATATATATAAAAATAATTATTATAAAATTATGTCTTATATCGTAAAAAGACATTCACAAAAGTACACACAAAAAGTGTTTATCATCATCAAAATCTCATAAAATACTCAAAATAAATATTATGAAAAATCTATAAAAATATAGACATGTCCCAGCCTGCCACCAGCCCAAACACAGCCCGTCCAGTTTGCTAGCCCAGCTCACCCATCAAGCCCATTCCAAGACCATCCCAAGCCCATCCTAAACCCATAATTCAAATGTTAGCATATTTTTCTTTCTCTCTCCTCATTTAATTTAATGTTAACATATTTTAAAATTTAAAATAAATTTTTAAATAAGTATTTAGTTTAAGTTAATATTTATTTAATTCAAAACAGATTTTATAAATTAATTTTTTTCTTCATGTTAACTATTTTTTAAAAAAAATTAAAAAACATATTTTTCAGTTGACTTTTATTTAATGTTAACGTATTTTTTAAATTCAAAATAGGTTATTTTTAAGAGAAGTTTCATTTTACTTTTAATATTCAGGACATGCTTCGGCCCGGCCCAGCTCAGGAACAGCCCGGAGACGGGCGGATAGTGGGCCGCGTCCACCCAACTCAGGCCCAGCCCAACTCGCCACAAACATGGATCGGTTTTGGGCTCTCTAATTCCACCCGCTCAAATCCAGTCCGGGATCGGGTCGACTCATGGCTACCTCTATGTTTATCAATGACCACCCAATCAAACCAACCAACCAACATTTTCAATATTTAATTAATTTCTCTCTCTTCCACGTCACCACAATTTCACCCAATCTATTTTTAATGGTTTATCAATGACCACTCAATCATTCAACCACAAAATCATTTATAACTATTTATATTATTTTTAATCTAAATTTATTTAATGCAATAAAAATAAATTAATATTAAAATAAAATACTTATTAAACAACAAATTAGTAATAATAAAAATAGAGAAAATAATTAACAAAAAGATATGATTGGGATACAGAGAAAAATAGAGAAAAATGAATTTAAATCTAAATATACAAAAGTTATAACGTTTTATTCTAATATCCAAATAAAATTTAACTAGCCAATAATATGTACAAATCTCACATTCTAAAATAATTATTTTAAAAAGAAAAAGAAAAAAGAGAGAAAAAGCATGATACGACAGAGGTTGGGGTCGGTGGGGAGGAGACCGTGGGCGGTCTATGCTCTCACTTGCTTTATGATATTTTTTTTATTATTTTGTAAGCCTATGTGGCGGTCGACCATGTACGAAAAGGTTGCTGCAAAATATAGTCTTATCAAGGGACATTATAAATCATTTATTTTCTTTATAGTGAAGTTAGGTTAGAACTATAGTGGGAGAAATCTTGTTTTGCTCTTTTATATAAAGTATTATTATTTTTTGTTCTAAATATAGCAACAACTCTTTTGATACCTAAATTGTCGGAATTGACCTTTACTCGAATACATTCGAGTCATATATTTTATTTTTGAGTAACATAATTTCGAGTCAACTTCAAAAATATACAATATTGAGGAAGGTTGACAATTGGGTAATACGAATTAGACAATCGAGTATCACGATTTTTCACCGGGTAACTCGAGCTGAGTAACTCGAGATTATATTGAGTAACTCGAACTATTACTCGGGTCACACGAGTTCTGTCGAGTAACTTGAAAAGTTACTCGAGTAACCCGACCAAGTTACTCTCGAGTAACTCGAAGCGTGATGCGGGTAACTTGAGCCGAGTAACTCGAGATTATAACGAGTAACCCAATTTGTTACTCGGGTTGCACGATTTTGGTCGAGTAACTCGACCAAGTTGATCGAGTAACCCGAAAAATTTACTCGAGTAACCCAACCAAGTTACTCGGGTAACTCGAAGTGTGACCTGGGTAACTCGAGTCGAGTAACTCTAGATTATATCGAGTAACCCGAATTTGTCGGGTTACATGATTTTGGTCTAGTAACTCATCAAAGTTACTCGTGTAACCCGACAAAGTTACACGGGTAATTCGAAGTGTGACTCGAGTAACTCGATCAAGTTACTCGAGTAACTCGTGTATAAATGTCGAGTTTTAAAATAAATACCATGCTCAGCAAGGCACAACGTCCATTGAATTGAACTCTCTCTCAGCAATATTTTTACCTTTCTTTTCTGATAAATTATGTCAGCAATATTTTTACCTTTATTTTTTGATAAATTATCTCACATCAGGGGCTCTCTCACCTCGAAGATCAAGGATTGTTTCGACTGCAAAAACTAAAAGTTATATCTGTAGCTCAATTTCAAATAATATATATACTTGAAATGTCAAAAAATATTCAAATACTAATTAATCTGTGTAAATATTTTAAGTTTTAGTTTTAGTTAGTAACCTAATTTTTTAAATTATTTGACCGACGAGTTTTTGGAAAAAGGTTATCATTCATTTTAATGGCAAGTGGCAAGATTTAGACTATCGCGGTGGAGAAGAACAAATATTTCCTGTGCCCGTTGGTGTGAGCTATGCAATATTCCAATCAATGCTGAGCCTGTTTGGTTCACAATTTGACTTACCTGGATCTAGCTCTTTTCCAGTACCTTACAATTCTAATTGTATGGATTATATGACTAATTGGGGTTCAAACATGCAAATTTCCCAGGGACTTGATGGTTCTCGATTTGAGAGTTGCAGTCCCTCAAATATTGTATGTGATATTGGTGGTAATTGTGGTGGTGGTGGTAGTGTAATACCCGGTTGTAATTCATTCATTTTCATTCAGTAATTATCAGTCTGTAATTGTCACTCAGTGTATTTTCACTCAATTATAATCATTCATCAATCATGTTCATTCACCGTGTTCACCGTTCGGAAAAACTTCGAGTTGTGTATCGTTATTGTTCATTGTTTCAACTTTCCTCATATGAGTTCGACTTTGTTAGATCACCATTAATTTTTGGTAACTCTAAAAATTCTAAATCTTTGCAATATTATAGAGTATCGAGTTAGCTTTCCAATGGTTCAAGCGGTGAGTCAATCGGAGTCCGGACGAGAGAGTTATGGTCGTTTTAGCTCACCCGCTCATTTTTCAGTTTTTGGCCGATCACTGCCGACCGAACTCGGCCGTGTCGTCCGGCACGGCCCGTGCCGTACTCGTCCGGAAATGCCGAAGTTTCTGCCTCAGGACCCGACCGTGTCGTCTGGCACGGCCGAGTCGAACCCTTCCGGATAGGTCAGAACCGTCTGCCCAGAGGCCCGACCGTGTTCCAGGACACGGTCGAGTCAATGCCGAGCACCGCGGACGGGTCACTATCGGTAGGCCCCTTCGCGCCGCGACCGTGTCAAGCAGGACACGGTCGAGTCCTCGCGTCAGTGCGCGCGCGACCGTGTCAGCGGGCACGGTCGAGTCTGTCAGTGAGTCAACCCTATAAATTGATTTTTGAGCATTTCACTCATTTTTTCCATCTTTTCCACCTTCTTACGAGAGAGATAAGCTTGAGGGAGAGTTTTCTTCATCAATTATCATTTGAGTGTGTATTTTCATCACCTTCAATCATTTGGGAAGCTTGGATACTCGATTAAACTCGTGTTCTTCGGATCGAAGTGATTGGATATTCAAGAGGTAATTTCTTCGACACCTTGGACTTCGATTTTGTGTTGAGATATGATGTTTTGGACGTTATAATCATGTTATATGAAGGGATATGTATATGATTATGAGTTTGTATAAGGATTCATTGGATTATTGAGGGATTATTCAAGAACACTTTGTATATCGAGTTGAAATTGGGGGTTTTCGATTAATTGTCGTTATAATCACGTTCTCGGATATTCGTTTCGGATTATTGATCATTTGGAAGAAACACTTCTTGGGGGATTTGATATTGGTTTTTGAGGTTTGATTGTAAACAATCGGAGTTTGGACGCAACGTGTTTGATTTAATACCTCAATGAACTTGGTTTATTCGTATCGACGTTTTGAGTTCGTTATATTCGTGTTTGATTCGTATTTTGAACGGGTTGTTGAATATTTTATAATTCAAGGTTGTTCGAGCGATCGATATCTCAATTAGGACGTCGTTCGTGGAAGGATTATTGTCACCGGTATTGAGTAAGTTAATTCTTACTCGGTTAAAAGGATATTCATACCTTTTGTTGTTGATCATTCATAATCATAACTCATTCATCATTGTATTAATCATATTAAAACTTGTTATTGTCAATTAATCACTTCAGTCATAAGGAATGACGGTTCCAATCTTTTCGTTGAGCTATCATTCATTTCATTATTACTCTCATCTCGGTGAGTCATTCTTGACTTTGTCAGATTATTATTTATTCATTGATATTCATTACGGTCATTCTCGTTCATATGACCTTCTGGGTTCATATTGCGTGGCCGGGTGTGGCTGTGTGGAATTTTTAGTCGGGCACACGATGGTTATGTATTGGGTTCACCGATACATTAGACCGTGCACACGGGAAAGCGTTACACCGTGAGACTAATTAGGTACACGGACGGGTGTTGTACACTCGCACAGAACATTACGGGCGTACTATGATACTCCTCTTCAGCGTAATTCATAACTAAGAATATTTCATAACTTCAGTTAATCATGATTGTGTATTTTCAACCCTTGAGGATTGTTGTTCTGTATAACTGACCCCGTTTGGGGATTTTGTTTTTCAGGTCTTGGCAAGGCAAAGGCACGGGGAGAACACGCTGACGTCGAGGAGTCCCAGTGATACTAGAAGGGGGCCCCAGTCTATTCAGTCACTTATTCAGTCATTTATGTTTCCTTTATTTATTCCGCTGCAGACATTCCGTTTTAATACTCGTTTCATTCAGTGTTGTGTATTTTATCGTCACATAAGATACACATGTATTCTATTTTATCCTGGGTGTGTTGTATGAAACTCCTAATCGGAGTAATTGATGTTGTAATGTGGTTCGGTACTACATTTACCCTGTGTAATTCATCCTTTTCATTCGCCCGGTGGGTCCTGGGGTCCACGCAGACCGTAATATCCGCCTAGTTTGGGGTGTTACGAGTTGGTATCGGAGCGTGGTTTTGAATACTACCTTCCGAGTCATGTCTCATTTGAAGTCATCTTCATCGACTAGTATCATCGACTTTCGTGTCACGTGTGACTGTGCAAATGCCGAGCCAATCGACCGAAAGAGTCGTAAGATTTCTAACGCCATGGTATAATTTCTCGCAATAATCATTCATTCATCATTCATCAATTAACAATCCTCAAACATCATCATTCATTGTGATCGACGATCATATTAACTCATTAATCACTTAATTCATTTCAATACTCGATTAATGATCGTGACGATCATATTAACTCATTAATCACTTAATTCCTTTTATTACTCGGTTGTCGATCCGGATGGTCATATTATCAATCTTATTAAGTTATTCAAGATAATCACTTCAAGAATTTTATCAGATAATCATGTCACTTCAGTAAATCATTCATATAATCACTAAGTTAGAACATGTATACTCATTTTCATCATCTCATGACATAATCATAACGTGATATTCATGCGGGGATTATAATCATCATGTGACTTTCCTACTTCAGTATGGAGAGAGCAAGAAGAGGACGCGGAGGACGAGGCCGTGGTGCGGGCCGAATCCCGAGAACTCGTGCGAACACACGTGCGAACGCGAGGAATAATGTTAACTCATCTAGCAGTGACGCTGCCACTCATTCACCAGGGCGTGATCATTCACTTTCGGGGAGTCGTACTCGGGACACCGCTCAGTCAGAAGGTGTTCGGGTTGACCCACTCGCTTTTATGCAGGGCATGATGGCCCAAATGACCCAGATGACACAGCTGATGCAGACGATGCATAACTCAGTCAATCAAAATCAACAGGCTCCTCCGCCGCCACCTCAGAGGCAAGAGAGGAATGTGAGCAATATCATCGGCGACATCTCTCGCCAGAGGCCACCTACTTTTGAGGGCTCGTCTGAGCCGGCGGATATTATTCATTGGCTCGAGCATTTCGAGAAGTTGTTTGCTATGGTAGAGTGTCCCGAAGGACACAAAGTTTCTGTTGCGGCTTACTACCTGGGTAAGAGCGCACATTCTTGGTGGTTGTCGTTGAAGCCCACCGAAGGATCGTGTACTTGGGATCAGTTCAAGACTCTCATGATGGAGAGGTATTATCCGGCCCCACTCATAGAGGCCAAGCTGTCAGAGTTACTCACTCCCGACCCCTCCTCAGACGCGGATGTTCTCGCCATTGCCGAGAAATTTCAGAAACTTCTTCCGTTCGCCTCATCCATCATTCATTCCGAGGCGGATAAGATTAAGTATTTCAAAGAAGAGGTCAAAACCACGTATGAGATTACAGTTGCTTAATCATAATTGCACCACATTGGCCGAATTCATCGAGAAAGCTCTCACTTATGAACTTACTGCTAAGGAAATTGCTAAGCAGCAACCTTCGTCTGCTAGCAAGAAATCGAAGAACCATAATCAGTCTGAAGGCGGTCAGACAACCTTCAAGAAACCCCGTGCGGGATCCGCTTTTCCGAGCAACCTCTGTGTCGCCTAAACCCGCGGAATCTCGGTCTCGAGCGCCGCCCGGCCATCACTGCTTTAACTATGGGGAGCTTGGTCACCTCGACCAAGTGTCCTCGGCAGACTATCACGTGTCATAATTGTGGGATTGCGGGCATAAGGCCCGTTTTGCCGTAGGGACTCCAAACCTACTCAGCGTCATCTCAAGCCCCGGGCCACTGCTCGTAATCAGGCCACTCAATCGGGCTGTTTAAAACGGCAGGAGCGACTAAAGGTGGAGCCTATAGTCGCCAGACGGAGCGTCCAAGGCTTTTAACTAGCAAACCCTGATTTATGAGATGAAGAAGACCGATGATCCCGAGGCCCAAATGATCTCAGGTACACTCGATATTCTATCTCAACCCGTGTGTACCCTTTTTGATACCGGTGCATCGCATTCATTCATTTCCGAATCATGTTTGAGTAGACTACGCCTGGGTAGTGCTACTAGTTGTGAACCTTATGCCATTGGTCTACCCGATGGTAGACGAATTATCGTGTCGGAGATTCGTGGATTGTCCGATTCTGGGCCATGGTCGTGTATGGCCGCCAGACCTTATCGTGGTAGATTTGCCGAGAGACGACGTCATCTTGGGTATTGATTGGATGGATCGTCATGATGCCATCATTAGTGTCCGTAAGCGTATGATTACTATCATTTCGACGATGGGGTTGAATGTGTGTTTCGGGAGGTAATCCCTACATTGCAGTAAGGTCATTAATTTGATGAAAGCGGTCGATTACTCGATCGAGGATGTGTCGGTTATTGGTGCTATATGACCAAAACCGAGGAATCATCAATAATGTTGTCGGATATTCCGGTAGTAAGGGAATATGCCGATGTATTTCAGACGAGTTACCCGGTTTGCCTCCACAGAGGGATGTGGAATTCACGATTGAGTTGGAACTCGTACGTCCCGATATCGAAGGCACCGCATCGAATGGCCCGGCCGAAATGCGAGTTGAAGAATCAACTTGAGGAATTGTTCGAGAAAGGTTATATCCGACCGAGTGCGTCCTCGTGGGAGCACTAGGCCGCTCGTCAAAAGAAGGATGGTTCTTTTCGCTTGTGTATCGATTATCGG
Organism: Orobanche coerulescens; assembly: GCA_033398695.1. Taxonomy (NCBI): domain Eukaryota; kingdom Viridiplantae; phylum Streptophyta; class Magnoliopsida; order Lamiales; family Orobanchaceae; genus Orobanche; species Orobanche coerulescens. The sequence continues at coordinate 74,367,112 of CM065816.1, read as the reverse complement.
GAGTTGAATAGGGTGACAATCAAGAATAAGTATCCTTTACCCCGTATCGATGACCTTTTGGATCAACTTCAGGGAGCTTCAGTATTTTCCAAGATCGACTTAAGATCTGGATATCATCAGCTGCGGATTCGAGAGTCGGATATCGCGAGGACGGCGTTTCGAACACGCTATGGTCATTATGAATTCGTAGTTATGCCGTTCGGACTAACTAATGCACCTGCGTTATTCATGGAGCTAATGAATCGGGTCTTCATCGACTTTTTGGATCGGTTTGTTGTTGTCTTCATCGATGACATTTTGATTTATTCTCGTAACCGATAGGAACACGAGGTTCATCTTCATCAGGTTCTCGACGTGTTGAGACGAGAGCAACTTTATGGAAAGTTTTCCAAATGTGAGTTCTGGATGTCCGAAGTGACGTTTCTCGGACATGTAATTTCATCAGATGGAGTGCGTGTTGATCCTCAGAAGACGGAGGCTATCCAGAATTGGTTACCTCCGAAGAATGTTAAGGAAATCCGAAGCTTTCTCGGATTAGCCGGTTATTATCGGAGGTTTGTGGAAGGATTTTCCAAAATTGCTCAACCATTGACGAACCTTTTGCGGAAGGATAAGAAGTACACGTGGTCCGACGCGTGTCAACGGAGTTTTGAGGAACTCAAGAGCCGGTTAATGTCAGCACCTGTACTTTCCTTGCTGCAGGGGACGGAGGGATTTGTGGTTTATAGTGACGCGTCCGGACAGGGTCTCGGATGTGTACTCATGCAGAATGGGAAGGTTATTGCTTATGCTTCATGGCAATTGAGACCTTACGAGGTTAATTATCCGACTCACGACCTGGAGCTAGCAGCCATGGTGTTCGCTTTGAAAATTTGGCGTCATTATCTTTATGGCGTTACCTGCCAGATATTCACCGATCATAAGAGTTTAAAGTATATATTTACTCAGAAGGAGTTAAATATGCGACAGAGGCGGTGGTTAGAACTAATCAAAGATTATGATATCGAGATCCTTTACCACCCGGGGAAGGCGAACGTTGTCGCCGACGCCTTGAGTCGTAAGTCCGTTCAGGAGCAGATGCTTGCTCGTTTAACAATTCAGAAGGAGCTCCAACAGGAATTCCTTAGACCCGAGATCGAGGTCTGGCTTCAGCGAGTTCAGGGACAGCTTTGTATGTTAGAGATTTCATCATCTCTTGAGAATGCAATCAGGGAGAATCAGGGTTCAGACCCAGCATTGTTGCGCATTCGTGAGGATGTGGCTCAGGGGAAAGCTCCTGGATTCATGGTTCACGAGGATGGACTTTTGTGGTTTAAGAACCGGTTGTGCGTACCGGCGAATGACGAGTTGAAAAACTCGATTTTGAGAGAAGCTCATGCTACCTCTTATTCTGTTCATCCGGGGTCTAGCAAGATGTATAAGGACTTGAAACAAAATTACTGGTGGAGTAATATGAAGCGAGAAGTCGCAGAATTTGTTTCGAGATGCTTAACCTGTCAACAAGTCAAGATTGAACATCAGCGACCGGCAGGTATGTTAAAACCTCTTCCTATTCCAGAGTGGAAGTGGGAAGACATTTCTATGGATTTCATCACGAGTTTGCCGACGAGTCGTCGTGGCATGAATACGATCTGGGTGATTGTGGACCGCTTAACTAAATCAGCTCATTTCCTTGAGATCAAGGATACGTGGGGTCCCGAGAGGCCCGATTATTCATCAAGGAGATAGTAAGACTGCACGGTACTCCTAAGAGTATCATTTCCGATCGTGACGGACGATTTGTATCTCATTTTTGGAAATCAGTTCATCGTGCTATGGGAACTCAGCTCAATCTCAGTACCGCCTTTCATCCTCAGTCCGACGGACAATCAGAGAGGACTATACAGACATTAGAGGACATGTTGAGGGCATGCGTCCTCGATTGGAAGGACGATTGGGAAGCCCAACTACCATTGATCGAGTTCACGTATAATAATAGTTGGCATGCTTCCATTAAGATGGCACCTTACGAGGCCTTGTACGGTCGTCGTTGTCGATCTCCCTTGTGTTGGGATGACTTGTCAGAATCAATCGGCACCGAGCCCGATATGCTTATAGCCGCCCGGGAGAAGATAGCTTTGATCAAGAGTCGTATGTTGACAGCTCAGAGTCGACAGAAATCATATGCAGATAATCTTTGTCGACCACTAGAGTTTGAGACGGGTGACCATGTTTTGGTCAAGGTATCCCCGAATCGAGGTATTTTCCGTTTCGGAAAACGGGGGAAGTTGAGTCCGAGATTCATTGGACCGTTTGAAATTTTGGATCGAGTAGGCGAGTTAGCTTATCGATTGGCGTTACCTCCGGCGTTGAGCCGAATTCATAATGTGTTTCATGTCTCTCAGTTGCGAAAGTATGTTGCAGACCCGAGTCACATACTGCAGTTCGACGAAATCGAGATCGCCGACGACCATTCATATGAGGAGCGTCCTATACGAGTCTTAGAGCGGCGAATCAAACAGTTGAGAAATAAGTCGATTCCTTTGGTCAAGATTCAGTGGTCCAGACATGGAGTCGAAGAGGCCACTTGGGAAACCAAGGATAGTATGCGGGAGAGTTATCCCGAGTTGTTTGACCCTTAGTTTCGGGGACGAAACTCTTTTAAGGGGGGTGTATGTAATACCCGGTTGTAATTCATTCATTTTCATTCAGTAATTATCAGTCTGTAATTGTCACTCAGTGTATTTTCACTCAATTATAATCATTCATCAATCATGTTCATTCACCATGTTCACCGTTCGGAAAAACTTCGAGTTGTGTATCGTTATTGTTCATTGTTTCAACTTTCCTCATATGAGTTCGACTTTGTTAGATCACCATTAATTTTTGGTAACTCCAAAAATTCTAAATCTTTGCAATATTATAGAGCATCGAGTTAGCTTTCCAATGGTTCAAGCGGTGAGTCAATCGGAGTCCGGACGAGAGAGTTATGGTCGTTTTAGCTCACCCGCTCATTTTTCAGTTTTTGGCCGATCACTGCCGACCGAACTCGGCCGTGTCGTCCGGCACGGCCCGTGCCGTACTCGTCCGGAAATGCCGAAGTTTCTGCCTCAGGACCCGACCGTGTCGTCTGGCACGGCCGAGTCGAACCCTTCCGGATAGGCCAGAACCGTCTGCCCAGAGGCCCGACCGTGTTCCAGGACACGGTCGAGTCAATGCCGAGCACCGCGGACGGGTCACTATCAGTAGGCCCCTTCACGCCGCGACCGTGTCAAGCAGGACACGGTCGAGTCCCTGCCGGCCAGCTGCGCACCGCGACCGTGTCAGGCGGGCACGGTCGAGTCTGTCAGCCGAGTCAACCCCTATAAATTGATTTTTTGAGCATTTCAGCTCATTTTTTCCATCTTTTCCACCTTCTTACGAGAGAGATAAGCTTTAGGGAGAGTTTTCTTCATCAATTATCATTTGAGTGTGTATTTTTCATCACCTTCAATCATTTGGGAAGCTTGGATACTCGATTAAACTCGTGTTCTTCGGATCGAAGTGATTGGATATTCAAGAGGTAATTTCTTCGACACCTTGGACTTCGATTTTGTGTTGAGATATGATGTTTTGGACGTTATAATCATGTTATATGAAGGGATATGTATATGATTATGAGTTTGTATAAGGATTCATTGGATTATTGAGGGATTATTCAAGAACACTTTGTATATCGAGTTGAAATTGGGGGTTTTCGATTAATTGTCGTTATAATCACGTTCTCGGATATTCGTTTCGGATTATTGATCATTTGGAAGAAACACTTCTTGGGGGATTTGATATTGGTTTTTGAGGTTTGATTGTAAACAATCGGAGTTTGGACGCAACGTGTTTGATTTAATACCTCAATGAACTTGGTTTATTCGTATCGACGTTTTGAGTTCGTTATATTCGTGTTTGATTCGTATTTTGAACGGGTTGTTGAATATTGTATAATTCAAGGTTGTTCGAGCGATCAATATCTCAATTAGGACGTCGTTCGTGGAAGGATTATTGTCACCGGTATTGAGTAAGTTAATTCTTACTCGGTTAAAAGGATATTCATACCTTTTGTTGTTGATCATTCATAATCATAACTCATTCATCATTGTATTAATCATATTAAAACTTGTTATTGTCAATTAATCACTTCAGTCATGAGGAACGACGGTTCCAATCTTTTCGTTGAGCTATCATTCATTTCATTATTACTCTCATCTCGGTGAGTCATTCTTGACTTTGTCAGATTATTATTTATTCATTGATATTCATTACGGTCATTCTCGTTCATATGACCTTCTGGGTTCATATTGCGTGGCCGGGTGTGGTGTGTGGAATTTTTAGTCGGGCACACGATGGTTATGTATCGGGTTCACCGATACATTAGACCGCACACGGGAAAGCGTTACACCGTGAGACTAATTAGGTACACGGACGGGTGTTGTACACTCTCACGAGAACATTACGGGCGTACTATGATACTCCTCTTGGCGTAATTCATAACTAAGAATATTTCATAACTTGATTAATCATGATTGTGTATTTTCAACCCTTGAGGATTGTTGTTACATTTAGCCGGCCCGTTTGGGGATTTTGTTTTTCAGGTCTTGGCAAGGCAAAGGCACGGGGAGAACACGCTGACGTCGAGGAGTCCCAGTGATACTAGAAGGGGGCCCCAGTCTATTCAGTCACTTATTCAGTCATTTATGTTTCCTTTATTTATTCCGCTGCAGACATTCCGTTTGAATACTCGTTTCATTCAGTGTTGTGTATTTTATCGTCACATAAGATACACATGTATTCTATTTTATCCTGGGTGTGTTGTATGAAACTCCTAATCGGAGTAATTGATGTTGTAATGTGGTTCGGTACTACATTTACCCTGTGTAATTCATCCTTTTTCATTCGCCTGGTGGGTCCCAGTCGGGGGTCCACGGCACTGTAATATCCGCCTAGTTTGGGGTGTTACAGGTAGTGCTGATGATGGTACTAGTGATGACATAAATATCGATGATATCGATATCGAAGATACCGAGGTTCAGAAACATTGGTTTGAAAATTTTTGCAAATATTGTGAGAAAAATTGCATGTTCAATAAAATATTTGTAAAAGAAGCAGAACCAGAACCAGAATGGAGACGCTTTGATTCCGATCAATTAGTAGATGAAGAAAGTGCTCCAGCTCCTCCCTCTGGTCCTGGGTGGAAAATTCCAGGTAGACTTCCATATGTGTCTCCTTCTGGAGTTGATATATGGATGAGAAATTTGATCCTACAAATACACTATCTTTACAAAGAAGATCTGTATTTCTCTCCAAAGATAGATTGAAGAACGTTGTTGGGCGGTATCATTTGCAAAAGAAATCTAACTATCGTACTCTAAAATCTGATAAGAAGCGTTATTCTACCGCTTGTACAGATGGAACTTGTAATTTTTTGTTGAGCGTCTCCGGGAGGGGCGGATTTGGAGAGTGCACTCACTGAACCAGCATACCTACCATTTTGACCCAAATCGCAAGGCACCTAAGCAGTTGACTTCTAAGATGCTCGGTGAATACATGTCCGACAAACTATTAGTGGATGGACAGATTATGACTTCGAAGCTAGTGCAGGCTCAACTTAAGAATGAGCATTGTTTGACAATCCGTTATGGCTTGGCATTGAGCATTCACAACCACTATATTTCGGTGATATATGGAGACTATCAAGATTCTTTTAGAATGATCCCATCGTACTTTCATATGTTGGAGGTGACGAATCCAGGTACCATAACTGATTATGTGGTTGATGCAAATATTGGAATTTTATATACATGTTTTATGCTTTGGGGGCTTCGGTATCTGGATTTCGTTATGCTAGACCGATTATTGTTGTTGAAGGGACATACCTTAAGGGTAAGTATCGAGGAGTATTATGTGTTGCTATTACAAAATATGGTAACAATCAGATATTTCCACTTGCTTTCGGGATTGGCAACGCCGAATGTGATGAGTCGTGGAAGTATTTCATGTGCAAATTGAAAGAAGACTTCGGTTGTCCGAGGGACCTCTTGATTGTTTCAGACGGGCATAAATCCATAGCAAATCCTATAGGAGAGATATTCCCACTTGCGCATCACAGGTTAAGTTGTTACCACGTTCAGAAGAATTTGGCTAAGTATGGTCAACATGTGGTGGCAATTTTCATTGCTGCAGCTTACAACTATCGTATTGAGGAGTATAATAGGCATATGGAAAGTTTAGAAATAGCATATCCAGCTGCATCTACCCACTTAAAAGAAGCTGTTGGTGAAAATAGATGGGCTCGTGTGAAGTGCCCAGTCCGGCAATTCGAGGTTATGAATTCAAATACCATTGAAAGCATGAACAACCGTCTTCTCTGGGCTAGAAGGCTGTCCGTTTTCACACTTCCCAAGGTATGTCGAACCATGGTAGAAGAATGGATATACTATCGACATAAAAAATGTAAATGAGTCCTGGACCTTTAACCAATCATGTATATGAGATATTGATGAAGGCGGTTGGAGCAGGATTGAACATGGACGTTCAATTCCTTAGGGATGGGGTATTCAAGGTGACCTCTAACCGGAAGAATTTTGTTGTGGACTTGAGAGAGCAAAAATGCAATTGTACGATGTTCCAGCATGATATGATCTCGTGCAATCATGCCGCTGCAGCTATAAGGTACCTCAATCACGGCCAAACTGTGTACATACATGATTACTACAAAGTGTCCACGCTTCGTCAAATGTGGGGACGGTTTGTGGTTCCAGTACCTCACCTAAGTGATTGGTTCATTCATGCTAACAACAAAGTAAAGGTTTGTGAACCACCAGACAATCCGAGGCAGGCAGGGCGACCAAAAGAAAGAAGATACACATCAGGGGTTGAGTCCTCGACTCATACTCGTAAAGTTCAAACATGCCTTAGATGTGGAGGCATAGGCACAATAGAAATACTTGCACTGCAGTTATTCCCCATCTCTTTGAGGATTTCACAATGCAACCAACTCTATCTAGAAAGAGACGTGCAAAACAAAAGTGTAGTATATGTAACTCTGATGACCACACTACTCCAAAATGTCCGACTAAGTATCATTTCGACCTAAATGAGCCCCCAATGTAAAATTAGTTATATTTATTTAAAGTATTTGTATGTTTAATATTTATTATTTCGTATTAAACTGAAGCTTAAATATTTTTATTGCGTTTTTATTATAGTTGGGTTACAATCGGGAATTTCGGGTCGAATCATCATTATATTTATTATAAGAAAAAGAATCGTTCGACTTACTCCTCTTTTTGAGTTGAATTTTTTTATATTTACTATTTTATATTTATTTAATATTGAATTACTTTCATTGTGTATTTATTATAAAAAAGGTATTCATACACAATAATCATTATAAAAAAAGAATCATTCGAGTTACTCCTCTTTTAGATTCCGAGTAGAATTTTTTTATATTTACTATTTTATTAGTATCATTTAATGTTGAATTATTTCATTGTGTATTTATTATAAAAACGGTATTCATACACAATAATCATTATAAAAAAAAGAATCGTTATTTATTGATTTGGAATATTCATATACATGTATATCACTAAAAAAAGATATCACTAATCTCTATCATCCCACCTTATAAAGAAACTAGTGGGATCATATACTACATTATCTACATCGTCGCTAAACCTTCATATAGCTCGTGCCATACATCCTCTAAATGCGTAAATATCCTTCTCGGTCTTTCCATGAGAGAAAGACTGCTGAACGAGAGACTCTAAAGTCCGTATAAAAAACGCACCACAAGAGGTCGAGTCATCATATACATAGGATAAATCCTTCCTCGCTGCAGCAATTTGAAACCGAGTAACCGGGATGATATCAGGGCGACGCTCGTAAAATCCAGAACGTTGTAGAATAGTAGGAATTAAGTAACATATACCCGATGCTTGCCGCGATCTTAAGTTCCAATATGCATTGTGTTCCTGCGCCAGTGAATCGTGCATGATGATGATACCTCTAGTCTAATGCGGAGAACTGTTGGTCCCCTCTGGAAGTGACACTTGTCCCCGGTTCCAGCTCTGGCAGAATGATGAGGATTGTCCTCACGGTACCAACACGGGTCTTTTCTAACGCACTTTGTCCTCACTCACGCGCACCCTGAGAAACTTCCCAGGGTGTCATCCATCACATAACTACTACAAGTCAAGCACGCTTAACTTTGGAGTTTCTATGAGATGGCTACCATAAAAGAAGATGCATCTTGTTGGTATGAGTAGTCCAAATCAATTCATATAACCACTTCCTAGTAGAGATCTCACGGGTCGAATCGCAGGCTGCGCCACACGTCTTAAGCCCATGCAGGCAGGATGCTGGGCCGTAGCCCAACAATCCCCCCAGCACCTGCCAGCATTCGCTCCAGTACATGGAAATCTCCGCTCACGCTAATTTTGGTTCCATCCCCGTTTACCTCCACTGCGCCAGCATCTCGGTTCCGGCTATATAGACACATTTGGTTCCATCCCCATTTACGTCAGTTCCGGCTATACAAACACCTTTGGTTCCATCCCCGCTTACCTCCACTGCGCCAGCATCTCAGTTCCGACTATATGGACACCTCCACTGTATGCCAAGCCTCTTAGTTCCACGCTCCTGGCAACTTTTGCTGTAGCATACTCCCAAGGGAATTCGAACCCGTGATATGCTCCAATACCAGTTGCTGGTCCCATCTGGAAGTGACACTTGTTCCCGGTTCCATCTCTAGCAGAATGATGAGGACTGTCCTCACTGTACCAACACGGGTCTTTTCTAGTGCGCTTTGTCCTCACTCACGCGCATCCTGAGAAACTTCCCAGTGGGTCACCCATCCCATAACTACTATAAGCCAAGCACGCTTAACTTTGGAGTTTCTATGAGATAGCAACCAGAAAAGAAGAAGCATCTTGTTGGTATGAGTAGTCCAAATCAATCCATATAACCACTTCCTAGTAGAGATCTCACAGGTCGAATCGCAGGCTGCGCCGCACGTCTCAAGCCCATGTAGGCAGGATGCTGGGCCGTAGCCCAACAAGAACAACCCAATGTCCACTCGAGGACTCTGGAGACGTATTCCACATGATCAACACTGTGATTATTTAAAAAGTATATTGTCAACACAATAGTAAATGAAAAACTAATACAAATAAATAACAAAACATGCAATAAATTATGACCTCACGTAACTCCCACCAAGGGCGATGATCGCCCCAAAATGGTCTCAGGCCGTGAACGTGGCTGATCAAAATCGATATCCTCTTCATCAATCCTCAGTGAACCTCCTCTCCTATTAGAATTATTCCATACACTCATACACGTATCCTAATATAAAATAATTTTGTCAGTAACGAAGCATTTAATTAATTTCGAAGAAATTTATAAATTAATATTTTTTCATTACCAAGAAGCTCGTATGAACCAAAACCGTCTGGGCAGCCCAATCACCGAGCCATCACACGGAAACAAATCTGGGATCAAACTATAGGATCCCCATATATGCATTCAAATGCTAGATATTATTTAAATTTCCAATAAATTAAACATATTCAATAACTACACATTTCAATAATAAATTATAATGCATATAAATTGAAAGACTTACTTCTGCATCTATCAATCTGGATCTGTATTGTAGCATCAAAAACCAGGAGGCACTAACTCCGCATGCAGCATCAACATTGACACTACAATTCTTTTTGTTTAAATATGGACAATTTTAGTAAATAATATTGAATTTACAATTTAACTCACCTCTCGCCGTTGGCCAACCACCTGCTATATGCCTCCTCATCCAAGTCCTTCCTTTTTCGAACTACAGTGGTCGATATGAGATAATGCGGTCTGTATGACCTATATTGCAGTCTAGGCGAATCAAACGTATCTGCTGGAATAGGAATAGCAGAATATTCAAGTGGGATAGGGCTCAGATCCGCAGTGGAAGGGGATGGTCGAGTCCTAAGGGCAACCTCTGGTGGTGTCACCAACATCTCAGCAGGAATAACCGGGGGTAACTGTCGGGACCGAGGCTCTATCAGCATGATGATCAAGACTCTTAGTGTACTCTACCAGGATTGAGGCTCCATCAACTCTGAGTGTGCTCTACCGGGATCGATGCTCCGCCAGTGCTGGGGACGCCCTCAGTCTGCTCGGTGGTATTCGACGCTCCATCAACACGAGTCTCTGTCGGCAATGATGCTCCACCAGCGCCGGGGACGCTCTTAGTCTGCTCGGGGGGAATAGTCGCTCCGTCAAATTAAGGCTCTGTCGGAACCGAGGCATGATGAGGAGAATCGCGCATAAAATCATTAATACCTCCAAAGTCCCATGACGGCGTATCAAGACAAGTACTCTGGCCCACTACGTCATCAACATGTCGACGCATCTACTGGACACTCTGGCTCACTGCATCATCAACATATCGACGTGTCTGCGGGACTGCCCCAGCACATGCTGAATCGTTAAATGCACACATACGGGTGAAAAGGGTATCAAAATCAGTAATGCGTGCAGTCTCCTGAGTACCCCGTGCCGGAGAAGATGCAGTCTAGTGAGTACCCCGTGTCGGAGAACTCTGGCGCTGCAAATCAGTATGCACAGGCTCATGGGGCTCCCCTAATGACTCACGTCTAGTAGTAAGATATATATGCTCATAAATAACTCGATCTGATGTCTGCTGCCGGAAAATATGCTCTTCGGATGGATCACCGATGGAATCATCACCATCCCTCCCTCTCCGCTTCCCCTTCCCCCTCCCCCTCCCCCCCGTTCTTGCATAGGGCCATTCTGTGAATATACTGCACCCGCTTGCTCGCAGCATCACTAATGGACTGCATATACAGCTCCTGCTCTTCCTCAGGTGTCGGAGATAACACCTCAAAACAGTCAATCTAAATGCAATTCAATGATACATTTTCAGTAATTGTTACTTCAAATATCTACAAGAGTACTTATGTATTAAAAATCTATAATTGATTACCTCCTCTTCGAAGAATGTGGTAAAAGCAATATGACCCAGCTTCTTCAACTTCCAGCGTGTACAACGAGATTGCTGATTAAAAGAAGCTCCGAGCATGGTCCCACATATGGAGCCTAACGAAGGTATAGCCTCGAAAGCCCATATCTTCAAACAATAATTGAATCCCAACATAAGAAATAATAACAATATTTATTTTGAGTTTCAGTATATAATTAAGTTAATAAATGCGAGGACGTACCATAATAGCATATATGTTACCATAAAAATGGTAATCGGATCCAGACTAGCGGGGACCTCAGTGGGGACATTGCTTAAATACGTAACCAATATCTGATATGAATATAAGCCCCATGGAAAGATGTCCCACTCACTCTGGTCCTCAACCAACATCCACAACCACCGGTCAGCAATGCATTTCCCATCATCCAAACCGAATATCAAATAGCAGACGCATAGCACCTTAGCGACCTTCAGCGCATCACCGGGCTACTCTCTAAAATATCCAACAGCAGATCAATCATGAATACGGTCTAACATTTGCCCCCCACGACTGAGCAACGGATACCTATCGTACACGCTCCCCTCCGGTGGAACATCGTCCTCGTGTACATCAAAGTCGGAATCACCAAATCGCAAGATGGTGACTAACGCATACTCATATCTAGAAAATCAGATCAGGCGATGACCGATCCTAAACCAAAACTCGATACGCGGAGTTCGAAATGCTCGATAAATGGGTATGTTATATTAGAGATTGTTAAGACTATCATTGCTGAGCTGCGGAGTGTAGGTGATGACACTATTAGAGAGTTTAGAAAGTCGTGTCTTGGACACTTTATCTGGGAGGAGTTTGAGGTTTGTCTCTTATGCCACATTGCATGCCTTGTTCTCGAACGAGGCAGTTAGAACGGATGCACAGACCTATGAGTTTTGGTTTAGGATCGATCATTACTTGATCCAATTTTCTAGATATGAGTATGCATTAGTCACCGGCTTGCGATTCGTTGATTCCGACTTTGACGTACATGGGGATAATGTTCCACCGAAGGGGAGCGTGTACGATCGATATTCGTTGCTCAGTCGTGGGGGCAGATGTTAGATTGTATTCATGATCGATTTACTGCTGGATATTTTAGAGAGGAGCTCGGTGATGCACTGAAGGTCTCTAAGGTGATGTGCGTCTACTAAAGTGCATTATTGACCGATGGTTGTGGATGTTGGTTGAGGACCAAACTCGGTGGGTGAGCTTTTCATGGGGCTTATATTCGTATCAAATATTGGTTACATACTTGAGCGATGTCCCCACTGAGGTCCCCGCTGGTCTGGATCCGAGTTACCATTTTATGGTAACATATAATATTATGGTATGTCCTCGTATTCATTAACTTAATTATATACTCAAACTCGAAATAAATATTATTATTATTTCTTATGCTGGAATTCAATTATTGTTTTCAGATATGGGCTTGCGAGGCTATATCTTCGTTAGGCTCCATATGTGGGACCATGCTTGGAGCTTCTTTCATCCAGCGACCTCGTTGTACACGTTGGAAATTGAAGAAGTTGGGTCATTTTGCTTTTACCACATTCTTCGATGATAAGGTAATCATTTATAGAATTTCAATACGTAAATACTCTTGTAGATATTTAAGGTAACAATTACTGAAAATGTATCATTGAATTGCATTTAGATTAACTATTTTGAGGTGTTATCTCCGAAACCTGAGGAGGAGCAGGAGCCGTATATGCAGTCTATTAGTGATGTTGCGAGCGAGCGGGTGCATTATATGCACAGGATCGCCCTATGCAAGAAGGTGGGTAGGAGGAAGGGGAATGGGAAGGGGAGGGCTCGTGATGGTGATGATTCTGTCGGTGATCCAGAGCGTATTGTCTAGCAGGGACATCCAAACTGGTTATTTCTGAGCCTATATATCTTAATACTGTACGTGCGTCATTAGGAGAGCCTCATGAGCCTCTGCATACTGATTAGCAGCGCTAGAGTTCTCCGCCATGGGGTACTCACCAGACTGCATCTTCTCCGGCACGGGGTACTCAAGAGACTGCACGCATTACTGATTTTGGTACCCTTTTCACCCGTCCATGTGCATATATCGAATCAACATGTGCTGGGGCGGTCCAGCAGATGCGTCGATATGTTGATGATGCGGTGGGTCAGAGTGTCCAGAAGATGCGTCGACATGTTGATGACGTAGTAGGCCAGAGTGCTTGCCTTGATACGCCGTCATGGGACTTTGGAGATATTAATGATTTTATGTGTGATTCTCCTCATCATGCCTCAGTTCCGATAGAGCCTCGATTTGACGGAGTGCCTATTCTTCCCGAGCAGACTGAGAGCATCCCCGACGTTGGCGGAGCATCGTTGCCGATAGAGACTCGTGTTGATGGAGCATCGGCTCCCACCGAGCAGATGAGGGCATCTCTAGCACCGGCGGAGCATCGATCCCGGTAGATCACACTCAGAGTCTCAATCATCATGCTGATGAAGCCTCAGTCCCAGTAGAGCGCACTCAGAGTCTCGATCATCATGCCGACGGAGCCTCAGTGTAACACCCCAAACTAGGTGGATATTACAGTGCCGTGAATCCCCGACTGGGACCCACCAGGCGAATGAAAATAATGAATTAAATAATATAATTGTAGTACCGAACCACATTATATTACCAAGTACTCCAATGAGGAGTTTAAGTACAACACACCAGGACAATACCGAATACTAGTATATTTTATATGAAGATAAAATACACCACCCTGAATAAATAAACATCTCAAACGGAATTTGCAGCGGAAAATACAAATGACGGAATAACTAAAATGACTGAAGATGACTGAACAAACGGAATGACTGGGGCCCCCCTACTAGTATCACTGGGACTCATCGCCGTCAACATGCTCTTCCCGTGCCCTTGCCTTGCCGTGACCTGAAAACAAAATCCCCCAACGGGGTCAGTTACACAGAACAACAATCCTCAAGAGTTGAAATTACACAATCATGAATTGACTACAGTTATGAAATATAATTAATTATGAATTACGCTGAAGAGGAGTATCATAGTACGCCCGTAATGTTCTGTGCAAGTGTACAAGACGAATGACCGGACACACCCGTCCTTGTACCTAATTAGTCTCACGGAGGTAAGCGTTACCGTGTGCACGGTCCGATGTATCGGTGAACCCAATACATGACCATCGTGTGCCCGACAAAAAATTCCACACAGCCACACCCGGCCACGCAATATGAACCCGGAAGGTCACATGAACGAGAATGACCATGATGAATATCAATGAATAATAATTAGACAAGGCCAAGATGACTCACCGATATGAAAGTAATAGTGACGTGATTGATAACCCAATGAAATGATTTGGAACCGTCGTTCCTCGTGAATGAAATGATTATTCGACAATTACAAGTCTCAAATGATTAATATTATGATGAATGAATTATGATTATGAGCAATCAACAACAAAAGGAATGAGTATCCTTTTAACCGAGTAAAATTTAACTTACACAATACCGATGAAGAATGTCCGTCCACGAACAACGTCCTAACCAAGATACCAGTCGCTCGAACAACCTTGAATAACAATAATTACCAACAATCGTTCAATACACATATCAAGCAATAAAACACGACTAACCCAAAGGTCGAAACAACGATAATCAAACTCATAGGGCATTCCAACGAATACATAACCAACCACACAACTTCGGAAATATCCAATCCCGAATATGTCGAAACCCACACCAAAATGAGTATTTTGAACTAACAAAACACTTCAATGATATCAATAATCCATTAGGAATCCATAATTCATGATTACGACAACATCAATCGGAAAATCCCCAATTAACCGAAGTCAACCCCAAGGGTTCTTGAAATAATTCCGAAAATAACCATTAAATCCGTAGGAATATATTTATCCAAGGTAGATAATCCATATCTAACATATTCCAATGATAATCCAAGCTTACACGAAGAAATCGGAAGGAAAACCCAAAAATCCAAAATTCTAGATCCAAGAAATTAATACCTTATGATTTGATGTTAAGGAGATGATAAAGTGATGATAATCCAACTCAAAGCCTTGAATATGATGATGGATGATAGAAGCTCGAAGAGAACACTCCAAGTCGCCCAAAATCGCCCGAAGTCGCACCAAAAACGAAAGGAAGTGAGAAATGACGAAACTCAGGCCAACTGTCCATTATATAATCGCTCCAGGTTAGCGTGCGCTAGCCCTAATGCGTAGCGTGCGCTAACGGGAAATTTGGGTATTCGGTACCTTTGTCCGAAACGGTGGCGCGCTACGTACCTTTTTGTAGCGTGCGCTACGGCCATATCATTAGCGTGCGTTAATACTCATAGTTAGCGTGTGCTAACGAATAATTTGATGCCCTGTACTGGAATCCAGAAACTGCCTGTCCTCTGATCTGACCTCGATAGCGTGCGCTACAACCATTATTTAGCGTGCGCTATAATATCGATTGCGTACGCTAAAAACAACACATAACGTGCGCTAAGAATTAATCCAGTGCAGTCCAGTAGCCACTGGACTCAACCTGATCTGTCCTTAGCGCGCGCTACACCATATATTAGCGTGCGCTACTACAACTCACTAGCGCGCGCTACTTACCATTCGTAGCGTGCGCTACTTATAACTCACTTGCAGTCGAGTACCTTCTGGACTGCAGCCAGGGTAACCTTAGCATGCGCTAAAGCTGAGTGGTAGCGTGCGCTACCTATACCCAATTAGCGTACGCTAAAAAGGAGTACGTAGCGTGCGCTACCCCTCACGCACAACTCGCAACGAAAATGACAATGATGATGAATACGGCACGAAACTCCTATCCGATTAGTGATGAATGACGATTGATACACGATACAATTACTCTGAATGATGAATACCATGACTGAATCTGAGTGACAAATGATTAATAATGAGTGAAAATTACTGAGTATCAATTACTGAATGATAAATACTGAATGATAATTACTGAATTACAACCGGGTATTACATACACCCCCCCTTAAAAGAGTTTCGTCCCCGAAACTAAGGGTCAAACAACTCGGGATAACTCTCCCGCATACTATCCTCGGTTTCCCAAGTAGCCTCTTCGACTCCGTGTCTAGACCACTGAATTTTAACCAAAGGAATCGTCTTATTCCTCAACTGTTTGATTAAATCGTTCTAAAACTCGCATAGACGCTCCTCATATGAATGATCGTCGGCGATCTCGATTTCGTCGGCCGAAGTATGTGACTCGGGTCGGCAACATACTTCCGCAGCTGAGAGACATGAAACACATTATGAATTCGGCTCAACGCCGGAGGTAAAGCCAATCGATAAGCTAACTCGCCTATTCGATCCAAAATCTCAAACGGTCCAATGAATCTCGGACTCAACTTTCCCCTCTTCCCAAAACGAAAGATACCACGACTCGGGGATACCTTGACCAACACATGGTCACCAGCCTCGAACTCTAATGGTCGACGACGGTTATCTGCGTATGATTTCTGTCGACTCTGAGCTGTCAACAAACGACTCCTGATCAAAGTTACCTTCTCACGGGCGGCTATAAGCATATCGGGCTTGGTGCCGATTGATTCTGATAAGTCGTCCCAACACAACGGAGATCGACAACGACGACCATACAAGGCCTCGTAAGGTTCCATATTGATCGAAGCATGCCAACTATTATTATACGTGAACTCGATCAATGGTAGTTGGGCTTCCCAATCGTCTTTCCAATCGAGGACGCATGCCCTTAACATGTCCTCTAATGTCTGAATGGTCCTCTCTGATTGTCCGTCGGACTGAGGATGAAAAGCGGTACTGAGATTAAGCTGAGTTCCCATAGCACGAAGAACTGATTTCCAAAAATGAGACACAAACCGTCCGTCACGATCGGAAACAATACTTTTAGGAGTACCGTGCAGTCTGACTATCTCTTTGATGAACAGTTGAGCAAGTCTCTCGGGACCCCACGTCTCCTTGATCTCAAGGAAATGAGCTGATTTAGTTAAACAGTCCACGATCACCCAGATCGTATTCATGCCACGACGACTCGTCTGCAAACTCGTATTGAAATCCATAGAAATGTCTTCCCACTTCCATTCGGGAATAGGAAGAGGTTTCAGCATACCCACCGGTCGCTGATGTTCAATCTTAACTTGTTGACAGGTTAAGCATCTCGAAACAAATTCTGCGACTTCTCGCTTCATATTACTCCACCAGTAATTTTGTTTCAAGTCCTTGTACATCTTGCTAGACCGGATGAACGAGAATAAGGGTAGCATGAGCTTCTTTCAAAATCGAGTTTTTCAACTCGACATTCGCCGGTACGCACAACCGATTCTTAAACCTCAAAAGTCCATCCTCGTGGACCACAAATCCAGGGGCTTTCCCCTGAGCCACATCCTCTCGGATGCGCAACAATGATGGGTCTGAACCCTGATTCTCTCGAATTGCCTCCTCGAGTGACGATGAAATCTCTAACATACAAAGCTGCCCCTGAACTCGCTGAAGCCAGACCTCGATCTCGGGTCTAAGGAATTCCTGCCGAAGCTCCTTCTGAACTGTTAAACGGGCAAGCATCTGTTCCTGAACGGACTTACGACTCAAGGCGTCGGCGACAACGTTCGCCTTGCCCGGGTGGTAGAGGATCTCGATATCATAATCTTTGATTAATTCCAACCACCGTCTCTGACGCATATTTAACTCCTTCTGAGTAAATATATACTTTAAACTCTTATGATCAGTGAATATCTGACAGGTGACGCCATAAAGGTAATGACGCCAAATCTTCAAAGCGAACACCACGGCTGCTAGCTCCATGTCGTGGGTCGGATAATTAACCTCGTAAGGTCTCAATTGCCGTGAAGCATAGGCAATAACTTTTCCGTTCTGCATGAGTACACATCCGAGACCCTGTCCGGACGCATCACTATAAACCACAAATCCTTCCGTCCCCTGCGGCAAGGAAAGTACAGGTGCTGACATTAACCGGCTCTTGAGTTCCTCAAAACTCTGTTGACATGCGTCGGACCACGTGTATTTCTTATCCTTCCACAAAAGGTTCGTTAAGGGTTGAGCGATTTTTGAAAATCCTTCCACAAACCGCCGATAATAACCCGCTAATCCGAGGAAACTTCGGATTTCCTTAACGTTCTTCGGAGGTAGACAATCTCGAATAGCCTCCGTCTTCTGAGGGTCGAAACGAACTCCGTCTGAAGAAATTACATGTCCGAGAAAAGTCACTTCGGACATCCAGAACTCACATTTGGAAAACTTCCCATAAAGTTGTTCTCGTCTCAACACGTCGAGCACTTGATGAAGGTGAAACTCATGTTCCTCCCGGTCACGAGAATAAATCAAAATGTCATCGATGAAGACAACAACAAACTGATCCAAAAAGTCGATGAAAACCCGATTCATTAACTCCATGAATACCGCAGGTGCATTAATCAATCCGAACGGCATAACCACAAACTCATAATGACCATAGCGTGTTCGAAACGCCGTCCTCGCGATGTCCGACTCTCGGATCCGCATCGATGATATCCGGACCTTAAGTCGATCTTGGAAAATCTTGAAGCTCCACGAAGTTGATCTAAGAGATCATCAATACGGGGTAAGGGATACTTATTCTTGATCGTCACCTGTTCAACTCCCGATAATCAATACATAAGCGGAATGAACCATCCTTCTTCTTGACAAACAACACCGGTGCTCCCCACGGGGCGCTCGGTCGGATATAACCTTTCTCGAACAACTCCTCAAGTTGGTTCTTTAATTCTGCATTTCGGTCGGGGCCATTCGATGCGGTGCCTTCGATATCGGGGACGTACAGGCTCCAACTCAATCGTGAATTCCACATCCCTCTATGGAGGCAAACCAGGTAACTCGTGCGGAAAAACATCGGCATATTCCCTCACTACCGGAATATCCGTCAATATTATCGATGACTTCTCGGTTTTGGCCATATAGCACCAATAACCGACACATCCCCGATTGAGTAACCTTACCGCTTTCATCAAATTAATGACCTTACGAGCAGTAGGGATTACCTCCTGAAACACACATTCAACCCCATCGTGCGAAATGATAGTGATCATACGCTTACGGACACTAATGATGGCATCATGACGATCCATCCAATCAATACCCAAGATGATGTTGTCCCTCGGCAAATCTACCACGATTAGGTCCGCTGGCCATACACGACCATGGCCCGAATCGGAAAATTGAATCTCACGATTACGATAATTCGTCTACCATCGGGTAGGCCCGATGACATAAGGCTCACAACTAGTAGCACTACCCGGACGTAGTCTACTCAAACATGACTCGGAAATGAATGAATGCGATGCACGGTATCAAAAGGGTACACACAAGGTTGAGATAGAATATCAAGTGTACACGAGATCATTCGGGCCTCAGGATCATCGATCTTCTTCATCTCATAAATCAGGGCTTGCTAGTCCGGCCGGATGCTCCCGTCTGGCGGCTAAAAGCTCCACCTTTAGTCGCTCTGTCATTTTAAACAGCCTGATTGAGTGGCTCGATTCAACGGCAGATCGCTTAGATGCACGAGATGACGTCGAGTAGGTTTGGAGTCCCTACGGCAAAACGGGCCTTATGCCCGGCAATTCCACAATTATGACATGTGATAGTCTGTCTCGGACACAGTGCTTGAGGTGACCAAGATCTCCATGATTAAAAGCAGTAATGGCCGAACTAGCCGCTCGAGGCGAGATTCGCGGGTTTAGGCGACACAGGAGGTCGCTCGGAAAGCGAGCCCGCACGGGGTTTCTTAAAAGTTTTCGACCGCCTTGAATGATTACGATTCTTCGATTTCTTGCTAGCGGACGAAGGTTCTTTGCTTAGCAATTTCCTTAGCAGTAAGCTCGTAGGTGAGAGCTTTCTCAATGAATTCGGCCAACGTGGTGCAATTATGATTAAGTAACTGAAGTCTCATACGGGGTTTCATCCTCTTGCTGAAAT
This sequence comes from Orobanche coerulescens, assembly GCA_033398695.1. Lineage (NCBI taxonomy): Eukaryota > Viridiplantae > Streptophyta > Magnoliopsida > Lamiales > Orobanchaceae > Orobanche > Orobanche coerulescens. The sequence goes on along the minus strand of CM065816.1, from coordinate 74,347,074 downwards.
ACTTGATCTTATCCGCCTCTGAATGAATGATGGATGAGGCGAAAGGGAGAAGTTCCTGAAATTTCTCGGCAATGGCGAGAACATCCTCGTCTGTTGAGGGGTCGGGGGTGAGCAATTCCGACAGCTCGGCCTCTCTGAGTGGGGACGAATAATACCTCTCCATTGTGTCCCTCGGGACACTCTACCATAGCAAACAACTTCTCGAAATGCTCGAGCCAATGAATGATATCTGTCGGCTCAGACGAGCCCTCAAAAGTAGGTGGCCTCTGGCGAGAGATATCGTCGATGATATTACTCACATTCCTCTCTTGCCTCTGAGGTGGCGGCGGAGGAGCCTGCTGATTTTGATTGACGGAGTTATGCATCGTCTCCATCAACTGAGCCATCTGGGTCATTTGGGCCATCATGCCCTGCATAAAAGCGAGTGGGTCAACAGGACACCCTCCGACCGAGCCGTGTCCTGCGACTCCCCGATAGTGAATGATCGCGTCCAGGTGAATGAGTGGCAGTGTCGCTGCTCGATGAATTAGCATTATTCCTCGCGTTTGCACGTGTATTCACACGAGCTCTCGGGATTCGGCCCGCTCCACGGCCTCGTCCTCCACGTCCTCTTCTTGCCCTCTCCATAGTGAAGTATGAAAGTCACATGATGATTATATTCACCGCATGAATAATACGTTATGATTATGACATGAGATGATAAAAATGAGCATACGCGCTCTAACACAGTGATTACATGAATGATCAACTGAGGTGACATGATTATCTTGAACATGATTAATGATTTGATCTTCCTGATCAACAACTGAATAATGAAATGAATCGAGTTATTAATGAGTTAACTTGACCGTCCTGGTCAAAATGACAATGATGATTGAGGATTGTTAACTGATGAATTATGAATGAATGATTAATGCCAGAAATTATACCATGGCATTAGAAATCTTACAGTTCTTGGTCTGATTGGCTCGGCATTTGCACAGGTCACACGTGACGCGAAAGTCCCATGATACTAGTCCGATGACGATGATTTCAAATGAGACATGACTTGGAGGGTAGTGTTCAAAACCACGCTCCGATACCAACTCTGTAACACCCCAAACTAGGTGGATATTACAGTGCCGTGAATCCCCGACTGGGACCCACCAGGCGAATGAAAATGATGAATTAAATAATATAATTGTAGTACCGAACCACATTATATTACCAAGTACTCCGATGAGGAGTTTAAGTACAACACACCAGGACAATACCGAATACTAGTATATTTTATATGAAGATAAAATACACCACCCTGAATAAATAAACATCTAAAACGGAATTTGCAGCGGAAAATACAAATGACGGAATAACTAAAATGACTGAAGATGACTGAACAAACGGAATGACTGGGGCCCCCATTCAAGTATCACTGGGACTCGTCGCCGTCAACATGCTCTTCCCGTGCCCTTGCCTTGCCGTGACCTGAAAACAAAATCCCCCAACGGGGTCAGTTACACAGAACAACAATCCTCAAGAGTTGAAATTACACAATCATGAATTGACTGCAGTTATGAAATATTCTTAATTATGAATTACGCTGAAGAGGAGTATCATAGTACGCCCGTAATGTTCTGTGCAAGTGTACAAGACGAATGACCGGACACACCCGTCCTTGTACCTAATTAATCTCACGGAGGTAAGCGTTACCGTGTGCACGGTCCGATGTATCGGTGAACCCAATACATGACCATCGTGTGCCCGACTAAAAATTCCACACAGCCACACTCGGCCACGCAATATGAACCCGGAAGGTCACATGAACGAGAATGACCATGATGAATATCAATGAATAATAATTAGACAAGGCCAAGATGACTCACCGATATGAAAGTAATAGTGACGTGATTGATAACCCAATGAAATGATTTGGAACCGTCGTTCCTCGTGAATGAAATGATTATTCGACAATTACAAGTCTCAAAATGATTAATATTATGATGAATGAATTATGATTATGAGCAATCAACAACAAAAGGAATGAGTATCCTTTTAACCGAGTAAGATTTAACTTACACAATACCGATGAAGAATGTCCGTCCACGAACAACGTCCTAACTAGATACCGGTCGCTCGAACAACCTTGAATAACAATAATTACCAATAATCGTTCAATACACGTATCAAGAAACAAAACACGACTAACCCAAAGGTCGAAACAACGATAATCAAACTCATAGGGCATTCCAACGAATACATAACCAACCACACAACTTCGGAAATATCCAATCCCGAATATGTCGAAACCCACACCAAAATGAGTATTTCGAACTAACAAAACACTTCAATGATATCAATAATCCATTAGGAATCCATAATTCATGATTACGACAACATCAATCGGAAAATCCCCAATTAACCGAAGTCAACCCCAAGGGTTCTTGAAATAATTCCGAAAATAACCATTAAATCCCTAGGAATATATTTATCCAAGGTAGATAATCCATATCTAACATATTCCAATGATAATCCAAGCTTACACGAAGAAATCGGAAGGAAAACCCAAAAATCCGAAATTCTAGATCCAAGAAATTAATACCTTATGATTTGATGTTAAGGAGATGATAAAGTGATGATAATCCAACTCAAAGCCTTGAATATGATGATGGATGATAGAAGCTCGAAGAGAACACTCCAAGTCGCCCAAAATCGCCCGTAGTCGCACCAAAAACGAAAGGAAGTGAGAAATGACGAAACTCAGGCCAACTGTCCATTATATAATCGCTCCAGGTTAGCGTGCGCTAGCCCTAATGCGTAGCGTGCGCTAACGGGAAATTTGGGTATTCCAGTACCCACTGTCCGAAAATGGTAGCGCGCGCTACGTACCTTTTTGTAGCGTGCGCTACGGCCATATCATTAGCATGCGTTAATACTCATAGTTAGCGTGTGCTAACGAATAATTTGATGCCCGATCGGAATCCGAACCGCTGTCCTTCCGATTCGACTCGATAGCGTGCGCTACAACCATTATTTAGCGTGCGCTATAATATCGATTGCGACGCTAAAAACAACACATAACGTGCGCTAAGAATTAATCGGTGCGATCCGGTAGCCACTGGACTCAACCTGATCTGTCCTTAGCGCGCTACACCACATATTAGCGTGCGCTACTACAACTCACTAGCGCGCGCTACTTACCATTCGTAGCGTGCGCTACTTATAACTCACCTGCAGTCCAGTACCTTCTGGACTGCAGCCAGGGTAACCTTAGCGTGCGCTAAAGCTGAGTGGTAGCGTGCGCTACCTATACCCAATTAGCGTACGCTAAAAAGGAGTACGTAGCGTGCGCTACCCCTCACGCACAGCTCGCAACGAAAATGACAATGATGATGAACACGGCACGAAACTCCAATCTGATTAGTGATGAATGACGATTGATACACGATACAATTACTTTGAATGATGAATACCATGACTGAATCTGAGTGACAAATGATTAATAATGAGTGAAAATTACTGAGTATCAATTACTGAATGATAAATACTGAATGATAATTACTGAATTACAACCGGGTATTACACTCGGTCCTGACAGTTACCCCCTCGGGTTATTCCTGCTGAGATGTCGGTGACACCACCAGATGCTTCCCCTAGGACTCGACCATCCTCTTCCCGTGTGGATCTGAGCCCTATCATACTTGAGTATTCTGCTATTCCTATTCTAGTAAATAAGTTTGATTCGCTTAGACTGTAGCATAGGTAATAAAGACGGCATTCCCCCTTCTCGACCACTGTAGTTCGAAAGAGGAAGGACTTGGATGAGGAGGCGTATAACAGGTGGTTGGCCAGCGGCGAGAGGTGAGTTAAATTGTGAATTCAATATTATTTACCAAAATTGTCCATATTTAAACAAAAAGTAAATTGTAGTGTCAATGTTGGTGCTGCATGCGGAGCTAGTGCCTCCTGGTTTTTGATGCTACATGATGGATCCAGACATCATGTAGTTTTTGATGCTACATGATGGATCCAGATTGATAGATGCAGAAATAAGTCTTTCGATTTATATGTATATAATCTATTATTGAAATGTGTAGTTATTGGAAATATTTAATTTATTTGAAATTTAAATAATATCCAGCATCTCGATGCATATATGGGGATCCTACAGTTTGATCCCATATTTGTTGGCGTGCGATGGCTAGATGATTGGGCTGCCCAGGCGGTTTTGGTTCATACGAGCTTCTTGGTAATGGAAACATCTTAATTAATAAATTTATTCCAAATTAATTGAATGCTTCGTTACTCGCAAAATTATTTTATATTAGACTGCGTGTATGAATGTATGGAATAATTCTAATAGGAGAGGAGGTTCATTGAGGATTGATGATGAGGATCTCGATTTCTTGATCAGCCACGTTCACGGCCTGAGACCATTTTCATGGGAGTTACGCGAGGTGATAATTTATTCCATATTTTGTTATTTATTTGTATTAGTTATTCGTTTACTATTGTGTTGACAATGTATTTTTTGAACAATCCAGGTGTTGGCCATCTGGAATATGTCTCCAGAGTCCTCGAGTGGACATTGGGTTGTTCTCCGTATTAGACTCGAGGAGGGTATCATCATCATGCACGATTCTCTGGCGCAGGAATATGATGCATATTGGAACTTAAGATCACGATAGGCATCGGGTATATATTACTTAATTCCTACCATTCTACAGCGTTATGGATTTTGCGAGCCCTGATATCACCCCGGTTACTTGGTTTCAAATTGCTGCAGCGAGGAAGGATTTATCCTGTGTACAGGATGACTCGCAATGATAAACACGCAATGAAAATATTTAAGCTTCAGTTTTAATACGAAATAATAAATATAAAACATACAAATACTTTAAATAAATATAACTCTTTTACATTGGGGACTCATTTAGGTCAAGATGCTTAGTTGGACATTTTTGAGCAGTGTGGTCATTGGAGTTACATATGCTACACTTTTTTTTGCACGCTCCTTTAGTAATCATGTATATACATAGTTTGGTCGTGATTTAGGCACCTTATAGCTGCAGCAGCATGATTGCACGAGATCATATCATGCTGGAACATCATACAACTGTATTTTTGCTCTCTCAAGTCCACAACATAATTTTTCCGGTTAGATGTCACCTTCAGCACCCCATCCCTAAGGAATTAAACGTCCATGTTTGATCCATCTCCAACCGCCTTCATCAATATCTCGTATGCATGATTCGTTAAATGTCCAGGACACTCATTTGCATTTTTATGTCGGTCAGATATCCATTCTTCTACCACGGTTCGACATATCATGGGAAGTGCGGAAACGGACAGCCTTCTAGCCCAGAGAAGACGGTTGTTCATGCTTTCAACGACATTTGAATTCATAACCTCGAATTGCCGGACTGGGCACTTCACACGAGCCCATCTATTTTCACCGACAGCTTCTTTCAAGTAGGTAGCTGCAGCTGGACATGCTATTTCCAAACATTCCATATGCCTATTATAGTCCTCAATACGATAGTTGTAAGCTGCAACATTGAAAATTGCCACAACATGTTGACCATACTTCGCCAAATTCTTCTGAACGTGGTAACAACATAACCCGTGATGCGCAAGTGGGAATACCTCTCCTATAACATTTGTTTGGATTTATGCCCGTCTGAAACAATCAAGAGTTCCATTGGATGACCGAAGTTTCAATTTGTACATGAAATACTTCCACGACTCATCGCATTCGACGTCGCCAATCCCGACAGCAAGTGGAAATATTTGATTGTTACCATCTTTTGTAACAACAATAAATAATACTCCTCGATACTTACCCTTAAGGTGTGTCCCATCAACAAAAATAATTGGTCTAGCATAACAAAATCCAGATACCGAAATCCAACAAAGCATAAATCATGTATTTAAATTTTCCAGTATTTTCATTAACCACATAATCAGTTATGATACCTGGATTCGTCACCTCCAACATATGGAAGTACGATGGGATCATTCTGAAAGAATCTTGATGGTCTCCATCACCGAAGTAGCTTGGTTGTGAATGCTCAATGCCAAGCCATAACGGATTGCTAAACAATGCTCTTTCTTAAGTTGAGCCTGCACTAGCTTCTGAGTCATAATCTGCCCATTTACTAATAGTTTGTCGGACATATATTCACCAAGCATCTTAGAAGGCAACTGCTTATGTGCCTTGCGATTTGGGTCAAAATGGCAGGTATGCTTGTTCAGTGAGTGGACTCCCCAAAATCCACCCCTCCCGGAAGCGCTCAACAAAAAAATTACAAGTTTCATTTGTACAAGCGGTAGAATAGTGCTTCTTATCATATTTTAAAGTACGATAGTCAGATTTATTTTTCAAATGATACCCCCCAACAACGTTCTTCAAATTATCTTTGGAGAGAAATACAGATCCTCTTTGTAAAGATAGTGTATTTGCAGGATCAAATTTCTCATCCATATCATCATCAACTCCAGAAGGAGACACATATGGAGGTCTACCTGGAATTTTCCACCTAGGACCAGAGAGAGGAGCTGGAGCACCTTCTTCATCTACTAATTGATCGAAATCAAAGCGTCTCCATTCTGGTTCTGGTTCTGCTTCTTTTACAAATATTTTATTGAACATGCCTTTTTCTCACAATATTTGCAAAATTTTCAAACCAATGTTTCTGAACCTTGGCATCTTCGAGATCGATATCATTGATATTTATGTCGTTATTATCATCATCACTACTATCATCATAAACACTACCACCACCACCATAATTACCACCAACATCACATACATTATTTGAAGGACCGCAACCATCAAATCGAGAACCATCAAATTCATAAGGAATTTGCATGCTTGAACCCAATCAGTCATATAGTCCATACGATTAGAATTGTAAGATACTGGAAAGGAGCTAGATCCAGGTAAGTCAAATTGTGGACCAAATGAGGGAGCAGTTGGAGGAATGCTAGTTGCATTCTGAAGGCTAACAAAAATTACAGGCTCAACATTGAATTGGAACAAGTATTTATATCAGAATCATTCTTTATCTTCATCTTTCTTGTTTTTTTCCCATCACAATCAATTGACAATAGAACATAAACATGTTTTGTTCTATCAACTTCAACAATACAGTGAATATTATCAACTAATGTTACATAGCTCACACCAACGGGCACAAACAATATTTCTTCTTCTCCACCGCGACAGTCTAAATCTCGCCACTTGCCATTAAAACGAATGATAACCTTTTTCCAAAAAACTCATCTGACAAATAATTTAAAAACTTTAGGTTATTAACTAACACTAAAACTTAAAATATTTACACAGATTAATTAGTATTTGAATATTTTTTGATATTTCAAGTATGATTTGAAATTGAGCTACAGATATACCTTTTATTTTTTGCAGTCGAAATAATCCTTGATCTTCGAGGTGAGAGAGCTCCTGGCGTGAGATAATTTATCAAAAAAGAAAGGTAAAAATATTGTTGAGATAATTATCACAAAAGAAAGGTAAAAATATTTCTGAGAGATAGTTCAATTCAATGGATGTTATGGCTTGCTGAGCATGGTATTTATTTTGAAACTCGACATTTATACTCGATTTACTCGAGTAACTTGGTCGAGTTACTCGAGTCACACTTCGAATTACCCGTGTAACTTTGTCGGGTTACTCGAGTAACTTTGATGAGTTACTCGACCAAAATCGTGTAACTCAACAAATTCAGGTTACTCGATATAATCTCGAGTTACTCGACTCGAGTTACCCATGTCACACTTCGAGTTACCCGAGTAACTTGGTTGGGTTGCTCGAGTAAATTTATCGGGTTACTCGATTAACTTGGTCGAGTTACTCGACCAAAATCGTGTAACCCGAGCAACAAATCGAGTTACTCGTTATAATCTCGAGTTACTCGGCTCGAGTAACCCGAGTCACGCTTCGAGTTACTCGAGAGTAACTTGGTCGGGTTACTCGAGTAACTTTTTCGGGTTACTCGTTAGTACTCGTGTGACTCGAGTAACAGTTCGAGTTACTCGGTATTTTCTCGAGTTACTCGGCTCGAGTTATCCGATGAAACATCGTGATACTCGATTGTCTAATTCATGTTATCTGATAGTAAACTTTCCTCAATATTATATATTTTTGAAGTTGACTCGAAATTATGTTATTCGAAAATACAATATATGACTCGAATGTATTCGAGTAAAAGTCAATTCCGATAATTGAGTAGTAAGAGAATTGTTATTAAACTTAAAATATAAAAAAGTAATATTATATGTAAGACGGCGACATAAATTTTCTCCCACTATATTAAAGCGGAATGTCGGCAGATCTTGTACACTTATTGATATAATAAATAATTTATTTTTACTGTTAATAATCACACCGTAAACACACTGCCCTACCGAGAAAGGAAAAAGAACGTCCCGGGGCATAGCTCAGTGGAGGGGTACGTAAAGTTTTGCTCGTGAGTTCAATTCTCAGTGGGACGTGGGTCATTAAAAAAAAAAGGAAAAAAAAAAAGCGCACACGCACTGTACATGAGTACACACACTGTACAAGGAGGAATCCCCGATCCAGGGAAAGCAAAACCGGAAGTTCTTCCCTTTGGAATTATTTTCAATTCTCAACCGCTTCCCGATAGGGGTTTCCACCTTTGTCGTTTCTTATCACCTCAATCAAGTCCTTGAGAGTCTGTATGTGTGAACCATGCTGTGTAGAATAATTGGCCGGAAGAGGAAGACGGGGGCAACTCCGGTTTATCTCAATGTATACGATCTCACCCCTATCAACGGCTATGCTTACTGGCTCGGCCTCGGCATCTACCATTCTGGAGTTCAAGGTTAGTTCGCAATTCATAATAATTTCATAAAAAATTCAATCATTTTTTTCTTCAGGATTTTTCGAATAGTGTTTTTTTACTCCATGTAATATTTTGAATTTATTTTGGTTTCCAGAAGCCTGCTTGTTTTCACTCTGTTTTGATCATTTTGATGGTTTCTTTTCCTATTAAATAAATGAAAAATATTTTGCGCAGTTCTGAGAACACAATAGTGTCTGCTATGTGTTCGTCTAAATGCCACTGAATTATGGGTAATGACTGATTGAAGAATTTGTGTACGGCGCCGATTCCAGCAAGGATGAGATGAAATGTGATTTTGACAATCACCGTTTTTAGGCTGAAAGTTTTCTTGGATATTATTTGCAAAGCTTTTCTTTGAGGTTTTATTTCAAAAGATTCGGAAATTTCTGAATAAATTTTGTATGATCAAACAAAAACATTTTTTTTCTTGATTTCTTCTATTCACTTGGCCATATAATCTGATTTCTCTACTAAAGGAAGCCGACTTTTAGTATAAACATGAATCGTTTGGTTGACCAGAAGAGTTTCTTCATTATGTTAGTTCATGGAGTTGAGTATGCATTTGGCGCTCACGAAAATTCGACGACGGGGATATTTGAGGTAGAACCAAAGCATTGCCCCAGATTCACGTTTAGAAAATCCATCTTGATCGGAAGATCGGATTTGGATCCCAAGGATGTCCGTGCATTCATGGAGAAACTAGCAGAAGAGTACTCAGGAAATACCTATAATCTCATTACCAAGAATTGCAACCATTTTTGTAATGACGTGTGTCTTCGGTTGACTGGGAAATCAATTCCAAGATGGGTGAATCGTCTTGCTCGACTTGGTAAGCACCTTTCCCTAAGTATTATTATTACCTTTGGGTTTCATGTGCTTTTCATTGGTAAATCGATTCTCCCTCATTTTAGAATTTGCTCATATCTCTGTGGGTCGGATCATTAGGACTCCACACATTAAAAAAAAAACGATGGTTGAGAAGGCGTATGGCCAAAGACACTTCTAGGTTTTATGTGGCTGTGTATTGTTTCGGTTTCAGTTCTAGTTTTTCTTTCTTGTGGTTTCTTTTACTACTATTTCACTTGATTTGTTTTGGATATCATGCAGTGAGAAAATGGGAGTTTGAATAATGCTTTTTTTGGTTAATCACAAAATGCATTCGGTTTGCAGTAGCAGACTGGGGACAAGTTAATGGGAGACTGCTCTCCCATCTTCTTCCGCGCCTATATTCATTATTTTCCTAGGGGGTCCAAAGAATCCTACTTTTGTATAAACCAAAAAATTTATATAATTAAAACTATAATTAGCATATGGCTCGCTATATTAACGGAACAACATTTGCAATCCTATGAGGCGTGTCACCTACAGAAAATCTATACATTTTGAGAACCCGGCACACAGGTTTCCTGGTTGGAGTTATCTGTAGGATACTAAGGATCTATTGAACTTTTTAGATTGACATTCCAAGTACACAATTTTATATATATATATATATAGAGGTAATACACTACTTTAGCCATTTTACCATAGTCAATGACAATATTTGTCAAGAGACTTAGTTTGTACAAATTCTAGCCAAAAATGACATGGTTTGACCAATATACCCTTACTTTTCAATAAAACTAACCTACTTTATATCTCTCCTTATCTTTTCTGAGTTTCTGGGTTACGACGTATGTATTTCGTACCGTCTCGTTACCATGTGTTGTTTACCTTTTGTGTTATTGTATCGTAACTTCGTATCTTATTTACCATGTCGGAATATTGCACACGAGGTACCAGTAAGCGGATACGATATTTGTTTTTGGTTACATTACCCGATTAATAATTGATCATTTATTATTTGTTTTTCGTTACGTTTCGTTACGTTCGTTACCAATATAGTAACATGTTAAGTTTAAATGGTACACTCTGTAAGAAGTTACAATTTCTTACCAATATACCAGAGTGTAAACAGTGACACCCTTACAAATTCGTAGCTGGAAATAGTTACGGTTACACTAATACGAAGTCATTAATTCGTAACTTCGTACTAGTTACACTTGGTAAGAAGTTACAATTTCTTACCAATATACCAGAGTGTAAACAGTGACACCCTTACAAATTCGTAGCTGGAAATAGTTACGGTTACACTAATACGAAGTCATTAATTCGTAACTTCGTACTAGTTACACTCGGTAAGAAGTTACAATTTCTTACCAATATACCAGAGTGTAAACAGTGACACCTTTACTAATTCGTAGCTGGAAATAGCTACGGTTACACTAATACGAAGTCATTAATTCGTAACTTCGTACTAGTTACACTTGGTAAGAAGTTACAATTTCTTACCAATATACCAGAGTGTAAACAGTGACACCCTTACTAAGTCGTAGCTGGAAATAGTTACGGTTACACTAATACGAAGTCATTAATTCGTAACTTTGTACTAGTTACACTTGGTAAGAAGTTATAATTTCTTATCAGTCGTAACAGTTACGAATTCGTTCGTAACTTCGTATTACACTTGGTAAGAAGTTATAATTTCTTACCAGTCGTAACAGTTACAAATTCGTAACATGTTTACCAAATCTCCAATACGAAAATTTCAAATCAGCATAAATGTGTTATGAAATTCGAATTTCGTAACTTCATACTGATATGAAATGATAAAATCTTAACAGAAAATCAAGGCATAGTGATACGAAATGACAATATTGTAACATGGTAACCCAGTACGAAATGAATAAATCGTACCAACTGTAAATTCGTAACCACGTATGCAAACTTGCCAAAAACTAGATCTAAAACACCAATACATACAAATCGATCTGAATCACTCTAAATATACCACAAATAACCAGAAATCATATGAAAACTTGTAAATCATAAAAAACAAATACAAAAATAACATTATTTCAAGATAGATCTAGGATTTTTCTAGAGAGAGAAAGTTGGAGAAAGAGAAATAAAATCGAATGAGAGAGTAGGGAAGATTCGGAGCTGCTGGCGGTCGTCGGAGCTGCTGGCGGTCGTAGGGAAGATTCAGAGTAGGGAAGATTCGGAAAGAACTGGAACTCCGGCGAAGTCGGCTCCGAAAATAGCTAGATTCCGGCGAGATATGAAGATGGTTGTGAGAGCCATGGTGGTCACCTGAGAACATGGCGGACGATGGTGATGGGTGGCGCGGCCATTCGATGGGAAGGGAGGGATTGAGAGAGAGGAGAGAGGAGAGAGAAGAGAGAGACGTGGGGGGGTTGGGGGGAATGAGAGAGACTGGGGGGAGAGAAAGAAAGAGAGAGAGAAATAGAGTGTGGGGGGAATGAGAGAGAGAGAGGCAGGGGAGAAAGAAATAAGGAGGTGAGGGTAAATTGGTCCGGATTTGTTCTTTTTGGCTACAATTTGTACAAACTAAGTTGCATGACAAATATTAAAATTTACTAAGCTATTTGGCTAGTCCATGTCTTCTCTCTCTCTCTATATATATATATATTACAAATATAAATACTAAAAATCCCACTCATGCAGTCATGTTCATATTGATTCTGTACATATCAGTTTAAGACTCATAGATTTGTGGAGTTGGAGCATCTCTAATGGTTACTTCCCCATTTCAGTTTTTGCTGACATCATTGCATACACATGGCCATCTTCACTTCCTCTCACTTTTACCTACAACAATATTTCATCAACTTTAGTTTTTGTTTACATTATATAGATCCCATAATCCACTAACTCAATATTTCATTTACTCATTTCCATATTCTCATTAATCTCAAGTTTTATTTTTGTTAAATTTAATATTTTTACTTAACATAAAAGTAATTAATATGGAGAAATAAATATAACTAAACCTAAAAATGTTAGACAATAATGAAGACATTTTTTTTCCACCCGAAATTCATACAATAGAAAACAACAACAACATCTAAGCCTTAGTCCCAAAATGATTTGGGGTCGGCTAACATGAATCAAACTTTGAAACCGTCAATGATCGTTACATAAATAACATAAAAAGAGAAAAGGAGGGGAAAAAATAGAGAAAAAAGTAGAGAAAAAAGCAAATAAAAAAGAGAATGAATGTTAAAAAAAAATGAAAAATCCTGAAAAATAAATTAACAGATAACATGGAATAAAAGAAAATAGGAATAAAAATATAGAAAAAAAAAGAATCAGATTCCATCCACCATCCGTATTCTTTCCCGCCACATTTGCCTCTCTATCGCCATACTTTCTCCAATTCCAAGAAACCGCATATCATTTTTAATCATCTTTATCCAAGTTTTCTTGGGTCTTCCTCTACCTTTCACAACATTACTTGTTCCCCAACTTTCTAGCCTCCTCACTGGGGCATCAACAGGTCTTCTTCTCACATGACCAAACCATCGTAATCGATTCTCCATCATCTTGTCTTCTATAGCCGCAACTCCTACCTTCTCTCTAATCACCTCATTTCTGAGCCGATCCTTTTTTGTATGACCACACATTCATCGTAGCATACGCATCTCCGCCACATTCATCTTTTGAACGTGACACTATTTTACAGCCCAACACTCGATGCCATATAACAGCGCAGTCCTAATTGTCGTGCGGTAAAATTTATCCTTTAATCTATGAGTCATGTCAGGATCACATAAAACTCCTGTGGCACTCTTCCACTTCAACCACCCGACCTTTATTCTGTGAGCCACATCGCCATCTAGCTTTCCATCCTTTTGGATAATAGATTCAAGATACCGAAAGAAAGTGGATCCATGAACAACTTTCCCATCAAATGTGATCATCCCCGCCTCTCTATCACTGTTTTCGTTAAACCTACACTCCATATATTCAGTCTTACTTCTGCTCAGCCTAAAGCCTCGAGCTTCCAAAGTATCCCTCCAAAGTTCCAATTTCTGTTGCACTCCAACCTTCGTTTCATCAATCAACACAATATCATCTGCGAACATCATACACCACGGAACGTCATTTTGAATTTCTCTTGTCAATTCGTCCATGACTATGGCAAAGAGAAAAGGACTAAGAGCAGATCCTTCATGCACCCCAATCATAATAGGGAATTCTTCTATCCTCCCAACATTAGTACGTACACTTGTACTAGCTCCCTCATACATATCCTTTATAATGTCAATATATTTCCGCGATACACCCTTCTTTGCTAAGGCCCACCAAAGTACTTCTCTTGGTACTTTATCATATGCCTTCTCTAAATCAATAAAAACCATATGTAGATCTTTCTTTTTATCTCGATAATGTTCCATCAACTGCCGGATAAGAAAAATTGCTTCCATGGTCGATCTTCCAGGCATAAATCCAAACTGATTTTCTGTTATCTTCACACATTTCCTGATCCTTTGTTCAATTACTCGTTCCCACAACTTCATGGTATGCCTCATTAGTTTAATTCTGCGATAATTAGAACAATCTTGAACATCACATTTGTTCTTATACAAAGGGACGAGAATACTTTTCCTCCATGCTGATGGCATCTTATTGCTTCTCCAAATCTTATTGAAAAGCATAGTTACCCATTCGATCCCTCTCTCCCCCAAACACCTCCAAACTTCAATAGGTATACCATCTGGTCCTTCTGGTTTCTTTGACCCCATCTTCTTCAATGCAATTGTCACTTAACCCTTTTGAATTCTCCTCTTAAACTCTCGGTTAACCATACTTGAGGGGATGTTTAAATTCCCAATATCTTGTTCTTGATGGCCATTGAATAGGGTATCAATGTATGACCTTCATCTCTCTTTTATCTCTTTATCTTGAACCAAAACTTTTTGGTCAGTATCTTTTACACATTTAACTTTTCCAATATCTCGCGTCTTCTTCTCTCTCATTCGAACAGTGGAAAAAATAAAATCGAGAACAGAAGAAATACAAAATACAAAAAATCAAATTAAAAAAAAAAAGTTGGAAAATTTCATTTGGTGCATGTGGGCCCAAAAATAAGTTGTAATAAAAGATCAAAAAACAGAAAAAAAAAATGAACGGAAAATGAAATAAATTGAAAAAAAAGTGATAAAAAAAGCACGTGGGGCCCACTGCACAAATCTCACTTCCGGTTTTATTAGCACTTCTTCCTCCCTTCTTCCTTCCTCCCTCCACTTCCCCCTAACTATTACTTTCCCAATTTCTTTCTCTTCACTTTCCCCTTGGGGGTGCTCTTAGAATGCGAGAAACTTCAAAGTGTTTTTCTGATATATTTTTTTATTGTTTAACAATATTGAAGGTCTGTTCTGCAATTGTGTTCTCCCGGCGGGTCTGAATGAGACAAAGGTGCGGCATCTTAGTGCTGAAGACAGGAATTTTGAGAAGAAAAAATTTACAAGTCAGTCGAGTAGGTTCGTGTCTGCTTCAAATCCACAACAATTGGCTACCACCCACCCTAATCGACATTCTTCATCCTCCCGTAATTCATCCCCACTGTCAAAGACTCAGCTCTAATGGTGGTTATACTTTGCTAATTTTCTGTCAGTTCTTGGTGTGCTGGTTTGGGACCCTTTTTTTTGTATTAGGTGTTTTGTCGTGTTATCACAACATTTGATATAGTGCAAAATTACCTCGTTGAGAGACTGTTGGGATGGAAAATGGTCTTTAAAATGTTATACAGAGGGATAATTTCTCTTTTCATACCCAAACTTTACCAACTTTTTTATTTTGGTACCCATTGTTTCGATTTGGTCAGTTTTGGTAACGAGCGTTTTCTGTTTTTGATCAGCTTACCAACCTGCATTATCTTTTCATCCTTTTTAGCCACTTAACCTGTTAGAAACGGTCAACTGAGTTCTAAATTGATCAAAACAGGAGATGTCTGCTACCGACAATGTGCATCAAAAGCAAAAAATTGTTAAAGTCTGGTTACTAAAATGAAATTACCCCTTGCAAAAATGTTGAACATGATGGAAAACCGTGGAGAGGGGTGTGTGTGTCTTTGAAATAGTAAACATGATTTTGTCCCAATTGAAGATGGTGATTTCAAAATAAAGTTTTAAGACCTGATAAAAATTTATATAAGTTTTCTTGAAAAACAAAGTTTTTTATTATATAAGCTGCAATATTAGTTGAGTAAAATAGACTGTTTAAAATAAGTTGTACTTCCGTTAAAATTATAAAAATTAAAAAGTCGTACATTCATCAATATAGTCTCCTCAAGTGGGATGGAGGGAGGAATTTTTTGAACTCGGCATTCTATATGTTTGATGCAAATGAAATTATGCTAGTTAAATCACTATACCACAATTAAATTCTTCTTCGATGTGTATCCTTTAGGTCGAAGAGCCCTGAGTAGGTTCGGCAAAGCACCGGATGCTCATTAGAATTTTGCGTGTGAACAGGTGTGGTAAATTTCATCCATATATACCACAGAACAGGTAAATGCGTGTATGGTTGAGTTCCTATGTTTTCCTGGACAGAAACACGACATGTAGGATAGAATTATGGGTGTAAACATATAAATGTCCAAGTTTGTTTGAAATTTCATCTAGCTATAAATATTATGTTTAAGTTTGATTTTATTCGTAAGTGAGCTGCGTTCAAAAGAGTTTTCATCGATCCGGCCACCAATAGGGGTCGAATAGTTTGGTATTTTATTTGTATTTATATTTTATTCAAAACGAGCCGAGCTCGAACTGAGCTTTATATTTTATTAAACAAGAAATTGTGTTCAAACTCGATATGTTATACTAACGGACATAACTCAAACAAACTTTTTGTCAATCAAGCTCAAGTCGAGTATTGAGCAGCTTGGTTTGATTTTCAACCCTAGATGGAATACATCCACATTAAGCAAGCTGGTGGACTATTAAGCTTAAATGGTATCAATGTGTACATTACGTCTACAGTAAACAATATGTTAATGGATCTCCGCCAATTCGCGATGAGTCTGGAAATTTAGTTTTTTTTTTTGTTATTCTCATGACTCAAACTTCTGGTAGCCATTAGGCCCTTGAGCCCGTATTGGGAAGTATTTCGCCACTCACAATTTTATTTAGGAAATAAATTTGCGGGATAGAAATGTATAAATTTGAAAGACATCAAATTGAATGTGCGTGTATATTTAGTGGCACTAAACAGAGATTATATGGAGAAGTATTTCACCACTTACAATTTTATGAAGATAGAACATAACTGTAATGTGATGTTGGGCCATTGTCATCGTCCTCCTAACGTATTGTGAACAACATAAACAATGATGACAAGAACAACCAAATTCTTCAAGATAAATTTGCAACGCAAATATGTGTAATGCTATATATATATATATATACAGTGTAATTTTATTTTCAGAACTCTGTTAAGTGCGGAAACTGCGAGAACCACCTTTTGTACTCCTAATAATACATAATGTACATCATGTCAATGCATACAATCGTTACTGATCATAACCCATACTATATAGTAGGGGTTATATATATAATAGGAGTTATCATCAGTATGGGTTATTATAGTAGGGGTTATCATCAGTAGGGGTTATCTCCTGTAATAAAAATTGTATTTTACTATAATACCCTTTTGAATTAATAATATTTTTTAATATTTAAAAAAATCTCATTAGTTTAGAGGAGTTCTCGCAGTTCTCGAACTTAAGAGCGTTCTGAAAATAAAGTCCCCACATATATATATATATATATATATACAAATATTTGTATTTATATATGTATTTTATTCGTTCATTTATTCATATGAAATAAATGACATGTATGTGTGTGTGTGTATATATATATATATATATATATATATAGAATCAAATGAGAATGATTCTTATCCTGCGAATTGCGAATATGCATGGGTTTGTACTAATTATGCATGAAATATAAGCATTTCGTGCATTAAAATTGCAATGCATTAAAATATGCATCATATGCTTCAAAATACCGATGCATTAAAATATTACATTATATGCATCAAATTTTTGTGAGAATAAATCTAGGCCATTCATTTATCAAGATCCATGGATGCAATTCATTCTTATTTCTTAACTTAAATTGCATTCTCACCTGAACCCACCCATATATATATATATATATATATATATATATATATATATATATATATAGTATTTGTACATATTATGCGTATATGTAGCATTGTTTCGCAAAAATATGGGAAGCGATACATATCCCCAAATTTGGCGGAAATGCCATTTTTACTTTCGCGATTTTTTCTCCGAACTGTTTCACAAACATGTTTTTACCAAATTTTGAAGATATCGACAACACATCGATAACCCGGAAAAAACATGAGATGGAACGACATGTTCTTACACATTAACTACATGTATTAATTACACTAACTTATATGATACTAGGCCTGCACACCGTGCAATGCACGGTGATGCCCATTTCGAAGTTGGTTAACAAAAATAGAAACGTTTAAATTTTCTTTAGTTCCTTAATAGTTGTTGAATCTACAACCGATTAAGCAATTTTTGCAGTTCCTTTAATGAAAACTTTATCCTTGTTTTTGGCAGTACATAAGAGTTTAAAATCTATGTACAGTTAGGCTGTAGAAAATTGGGGTAAGTTGATTGGTGTTCCAGAAACAATACCTCATCAGGAGAGTCATATCGAACGAATTATCACTATGGTTGTTACGACCGTTTACAATGTTGTTATCATAAGGGTATGTCATGTTGCTGAATATGTTGTGAAACGGCAGACATGGAATCTGAATCAAAGAAATACTCGAGCAAGACCTGAAAACGATCATTATGAATAACAATAGATAAAAACATAAAATACGAGCAAAAAAATGTCACAAATTAAGATCACAAAATAACATAACACAACATCAAATCTAACCAACATATACAAATAACAAACACAGATAAAGAGTACCTATTTGAAAAGCAAATAATAGAAGATTCTAAGAACCTGAAATGAAAAAAAAAATCTGATTTAGCAAGGGCAAGAAACACCTAGAAACAGAGCAAAGATATTAGACCAGACCAAAGCTCAAAATAATAAACCCTGAGAACAACAAATATACAAAAAAACTACCTAATTCAAGAGTATGTAGCCCCACACTCCCAAAATCCCATTGGGTTATTACAGTGCCGTAGACCCCACAACAGGAAATCCACCAGGCGAACACGACTAAAATACATCAAACTGACAAACAAGGAAAATCACAGTCCGTACTATGATATCCGATACAATATTCTGATGTGGAATTTCAATGACAACGATGGGCCTACATCGCCAAAAATAAAAATACAACATCGACGAGCCTTGCTAGACCGCGAAGGTTCAAACCCCATACTTATCCATAATGAGATCACCTAGTGACCGTGACCTACTGAACTGTAGGTGTTGGGAAACCAACCGCGAAGGTTCAAGCCCCAAACTTACCCATCGAGCACTAGCCGAGACTAGCCTCCAAAACATAATTAATCACAAACGACAATGATCACAAGATTACCGAATTCACAAGAATGATAGTGTGCTGCCTTGAGTCGGCCAACACGACAACAATAACTCATGGATGGGCACCGTACTCGGCGGTCCCAATTCAAATACCTCGATTGACTTGGAATGGCCAATCGATAACGACTCAACGGATGGAAACTATCCTCGACAGTCCCAATTCAATACCTCAATTGTCTTAGAACGAGCAATCGATAACAATGACTCGGTGGATGGGAACTATCCTCGACAGTCCCAATTCAATACCTCGATTGTCTTAGAATGACAAATCGATAACAACGACTCGACGGATGGGTGCTATCCTCGACAGTCCCAATTCAATACCTCGATTATCTTAGAATGACAAATCGATAACAGCGACTCGATGGATGGGAACTATCCTTGACAGTCCCAATTCAATACCTCGATTGTCTTATAATGACCAATCAATAATAATGAATCAACGGATGCCTCAGTAACTTTAATTGGTTACCGACGACGGAAATGATAATCAACTATGTCAATGCCTTCAATCGGCGAATACAACATCAATAAAAAAAACCAACATCAATAGCAACACTCATATCGATGTCTTAATCGAACATCAATATCAACAATACCAATCGATACATCGATACCGCGAATCGGCTACCGAAAACAACAATAACAACAAGGCGATCAACAATAACATTTGGCCTCACTGCCGAAGGGTATCGTATCAAATAATCCCTTGATATCAACGAAAATCATGGAGAGACTACGTCTCGAAATGATACAACACATTCATACACATACAAGATAACATTAATCTCATTGACCAGTACAAGTATAAAACTTGTCTCAAACCGAAGGCGATGAAATACAAATCATTCAATAACGTAATATCAATCGAAAACAACACAAAAACTAATGAGATCATCAACATGACCGTGACCTGTTGAATTGCAAGTGCTGGGAAACCAACCGCGAAGGTTCAAGCCCCAGACTTACCCATAATGAGATCACCCAGTGACCGTGACCTATTGAAATATAGGTGTTGGGAAACCAACCGCGAAGGTTCAAGCCCCAAACTTACCCATAATGAGATCATCAACATGACCGTGACCTGCTGAATTGCAGGTGCTGGGAAACCAACCGCGAAGGTTCAAACCCCAGACTTACCCATAATGAGATCACCCAGTGACCGTGACCTACTGAACTGTAGGTGTTGGGAAACCAACCACGAAGGTCCAAGCCCCAAACTTACCCATCGAGCACTAGCCGAGACTAGCTTCCAAAACATAATTAATCACAAACGGCAATGATCACAAGATTACTGAATTCACAATAATGATAGTGTGCTGCCTTGAGTCGGCCAACACGACAACAATAACTCACGGATGGGCACCGTCCTCGCCGGTCCCAATTCAAATACCTCGATTGCCTTGAAATGGCTAATCGATAACAACGACTCAACGGATGGGAACTATCCTCGACGGTCCCAATTCAATACCTCGATTGTCTTAGAACGACCAATAGATAACAACGACACGACGGTTGGAACTATCCTCGACAGTCCCAATTCAATACCTCGATTGTCTTAGAACGACAAATCGATAACAAAGACTCGGCGGATGGGAACTATCCTCGACAGTCCCAATTCAATACCTCGATTGTCTTAGAATGACAAATCGATAACAGCGACTCGGCGGATGGGAACTATCTTTGACAGTCCCAATTCAATACCTCGATTGTCTTAGAACGACCAATCGATAACAATGAATCAACGTATGCCTCAGTACCTTTAATTGGTTACCGACGACGAAAATGATAATCAACTATGTCAATGCCTTCAATCGGCCAATACAACATCAATAAAAAATACCAACATCAATAGCAACACTCATATCGATGTCTTAATCAAACATCAATATCAACAATACCAATCGATACATCGATACTGCGAATCGGCTACCGACAAGAATAATAACATGGCGATCAACAATAACATTTGGCCTAACTACCAAAGGGTATCGTATCAAAAAATCCCCTGATATCAACGAAAATCATGGAGAGACTACATCTCGAAATGATACAACACATTCATACACATACAAAACAACATCAATCTCATTGACCACTATAAGTATAAAACTTGCCTCAAACCGAAGGTGATAAAATCCTCCAACGAACAACGCACGGCATCCTCCGACAATCGCAGGCACTCGAACAACCTTGAATGAAATACAATTCATTAAATAACGCAATATCAATCGAAAACAACACAAAAACTAACCTCGATTCAAGCACGAATCGATCAAACCACACAAACGAATATCATAATACTCAACTATGAATTCTAACATTCTCCAATCACTCCAATGATCAATTAACATGATCATAATGTTCTTTACACTCGTGAAAAATAATTCATCAAGGATTATCAGGAACAACACCAAATAAACCATCCCATAATGATAATATTACCAATATCATCACTATCACTTCAAGAACACCATCATCACAACAAACATGATGTCTCCACCAATATCAATCACCAATTCCTCCAGAATTTCAGATTATTCAACAAGATTAACTTAACCATTTCAAGATTATGATAATCATCTCCTAATTCATCATAACCCCTTACTAAAATTGTTATAATCTCTCAAGAACACAACCAACAACAATAATCATCTCAAGGCTATGTTAATCATCTAGCAATCTTAACATAACTCTTCCTAAATATGATTATAATCTCCAAGTATTCTTAAGCATCAAGAACACAGTCAACCTCAAGTCATCTACATCATATTCTTCATCATAAGTTCATAAAAACTATGAAGAATCAAACTATCCTCCAACAATCACTAGCTACACGAGGTAATCAACAACAACATCGTAATCTCGAGTTAAACAAAAGATTAGCCAACATACGGTAATATCCGTACCTTTCCATTTTTAGCAGTTTCCATTTTTGGTGTATGTCTATTTTTATCGACTCGCTTGTAACAGTTTCGACATTTTTAACATACTGTATTCTTGGAGTTTTTCCATTTGGTCGTGTTTCGGAGATATTTCTACGTAATTCCATTTTATGTTGTGTTTTGCCGTATGTACGTTCGATTCTCGTGAAACTTGTTCGTTTTCGTTGTTCCTTTGTTTACAATATGGTTGAGTTGTTCGTGTTGTGACTTTCGGTTTGTTAATCTGACGTCGTATTGTGATTTTCGAACGTTTGGGCCATTTTTATAATTTCCTATAAGTTTAGGGAATTTCATCTTCCTTGTAGTATTTAGGAATCCCCGGTAGTCGGGATTGTATTTCCTTTCAGCACTTAATTTCGTTATCATGAATATTCTGTATTGACGTTTTAGGTTCTGTCCCCGTGTTGTGTCGTGGCTTCGTCCAACCGGTAGAGTTATCTGCTTTCGGCAGTGCTGCACTGCTGCATGCATAACACACGTTATGCATGCTAGCTAGCATGCGCTATCGACATCTATATAACGTACGTTATGCCCCAGTGATAACGTACATTATGACCTTCAGAAATTTGGACAGTGGTCTGCCCAGTTTTGCCCAGCTCCTTACGTACGTAAACCCGCCGTGTTACGTACGTAAGCTCCCCTTGTAGCGTACGCTAGCCTACGGAAGTAGCGTTTGCTAACGTCCCCAGCGTTTTAGACAGGCTGTTCTGCTCAGCCATTACGTACGTTAATACTTCAGTGTTACGTACGTAATGTCCGTAACGTACGTTAACCACCTCCTATAGCGTACGTAACGAAGGGGTCAGGTTTTATAAACTTGAGTTGACCTTCACTTCGTCATTTCCCCTTCTACTTCTTCCTCGTCCGAGAGCTATGAGATTTGTGCGACTCTTCCATTTTTGCCCGTGGAATCCTTCGTGAGATCGATTGTTGGGGTCTAAGTGAAGTTTATCATCATTCCAATCCATCTCTTCCGCCCTAATTCAAGGTATTTTAACTTAGAACCCTACCTTTATTCATTTTGGGGGTTTTTCGGGATTTGCCTAGATTGAACTCGATTTGTTCGGTGTTGTTGGGTGATTCCCAATCCATCTCCATCGTGTTTAATCCGCGAGTTGTTGTTTCGGGGAGGTTTTGTGAAAACCCTCACTCGTATCGATCGAATGTAGGTTGTTATAACTTGTAAACGGTGTTGTGGGTGTATTCCATTCAATTGTTGTTACCGTATAGAGCTGAGTTGTGTTAATCCATCGTTTAGGATCGGTCGTGTTTCCTCCGGGACGTTCGTAGTCGTTGTTCATCCCCGTTTCGTCGAAGATGTCTCAAAGGCAAGTACTTTACATTTGTTTACGCATTCTAGTATTTGAATTATGGATTTTTGTTGTTGTATGGATGGATATGTGTATATTCACCTAGGGACGGTCCGACGGGGCCTCTAGGGATACGTATTGCCGTGAGTGTGCGTATCACGAACTATGGTTAACCACCCAGGGATGTCCGACGGGGCTCTGCGGGGTACGGTGACCGTGAGTCTCGTACCAATGGTTAACTTTGAAATATTTTGTTGGAGAAATGTGTTTTGTGCTTGTGCACCGTAAATATTTCGGAATATATAGGATTTCTAAAATGACTTTTTGTGCATATTTTCATCTGATTAGAATGGTAGTTTAAATGGATTGTACTTGCACTAGCAGTTGTCGCTAACCCCTTAAATGGGGGAAATACTTTTGTATTTCAGGTACAGGTCATGGAGGCGAACGAGCATGCGGGCCGTACGAGGATGATGGGCAAAAGTGATTCTGTTCGTTGGTTGTCTGTTGGTGCCTTGTCTTTGGAATTTATTTACTATGTCATTGTTTTAAGTACTCGAGTACTTCCTTCCTGAATTTATAAATGTTGTGCACCCATTTTGGGAACAGATTTAATGTCGAATAGTATTGTCGAATTTCAGTCTTTTGTTTTAAATGTCGTGGATTGAGAAATTGTCTCCTTATTGTTGATGTATGTCTGTGTCTTATGTCGGGTCGGTTTGTTAGCCTGGTGGATTCCAAAGTGTGGGGTCCACGGCGCTGTAATATGCCCTGATCGTCTTGGGGGTGTTACAGAATATGGTATCGGAGCTTAGGTTTATGGATACCTAGGCTATCGGTTATTTGGGTCTAGTTGAGTGTCGTTTTTGAACAGTATCACTGCTACGCCATCATCTCAGTATGCCGGTGCTCGTAAGTTTTTCCTAACTTGACTCGTTACGTTGTTCTGTTCCATTCCTTTCTTGGTATCTTGTTGCGTTTTGCGTTTGAATTGTACTCACCCATTACTTCTTCAGAATTCCCGCTGTTAGAGGACGCGGACGCGGTAGGGGACGTGGCGCAGCCAGTGGGGCATCCATGTCCGATAACTCGGGAACTGATTCGGCGATGCCTTCCTTGTCGAACAGTGTTCCACCCAGTTCCGGAGGCCAGCAGGATCAGTTTGCTAGCTCCGGCAATGCTCATGAGAATATCGGGGTGGCTAATATTTTACAGCAAGTAGCGAACCAGACGACGCTACTAACTCAGGCCATCTTAGTCGGCCAAGCTAATGCTAACCCGGTTCCGCCTACTGGAACCGGCAATGGTAAGTTACTTCAGGACGTGATTCGTATGCGTCCTCCACAGTTTGATGGCACTTCCGACCCTTCCGGTTCGGAGAATTGGTTATTTGAAATGGAGAAGGTGTTTGAGGCGGCTAACTGCCCCGAGGAGAGGAAGGTACCCATCGCTCAGTACTTCCTCGCCAAGGAGGCAGCAACGTGGTGGCAAGTGGTGAAACCACGTGACCGGGCAGCCACGTGGGCAGAGTTCCGAGAGTTGATGGAGGACGAATTTTGTCCATGGCCAGTGAAAGAGGGGAGGATCCGAGCCTTCTTTGAGGCTAAGCCCCAGGATGTTCCTATTTCGCAGGCGATCAAAGACTACAACCAGCAACTTCACTATGTGAGAAACCAGGTCCGAGATGAGCTAGATAAGATCCGCCACTTTGACATGCGGATGAAGCCGAGGGTTCGTCACTACATGTCTGGTCTCGAGTGTACAACTTTGAAAGATTATCAGAACAAGGCAATGGCTTATGATATGTCGTTTTCTGCGACAGAGACGGCAACCGAGGGAAAGAAGCAGAAGACCTCCGGTCAGTTTTCGGGAGGTAAGTCTGGCGGCCATCAGAGGGCTCAGTCTGGTTCGCGAGTCTTCGGGAGTCAGCCTCCATCATTTGGGCGAGGAAACGGTTCTAAGTCTGCTCCTACTGGTTCCGTTCGTGGTCCTACTTATTTTACTGTGGTCGTCCCGACCACATGATGAGTGAGTGTGACAGGCCCCCGATTCAGTGTCTTGCTTTCGGTCGGATGGGGCATCGTACTAAGTTCTGTACAGATGCAACTCGGGCACCAGCTACTCAGGTGTCAGCCTCAGCGACGGGAGAACCGAGCGTTAATCAGGCACCAATAGCTTCTCAGCCTCAGCAGAGTTTTGGTAGAGGTCGAGGACGTGGGCATCCTTCTAGAGGGGGAGCTTCTAGTGCGGGGTCTGTTCGGCCCTGTGTGTATGGGATGAGATGAACTAGAGATCCCGACGTGATGGTGGCTACAGGTACCATTCACATCCTTGACCATCTTGTTTCCGTGTTATTCGATTCTGGTGCTACGCATTCTTTCATATTTATGGATTGTGTGCGTCGTCTGCATGTTGATTGCCTAGTTGCGTGTGAACCATTTTTTGTTAAACTGCCTAGTGGGGATAGCATTGTGGGGGATCGTGAGATTAGAGATTTTCCTGTGAGTATCGCGGGGAGGGATTGATCTTCTAATCTGATCGCGATAGATATTAAAGAGGAGGATCTGATTCTTGGTGAGGATTGGCTGGACCGTCATGGGGCGATCATGAATTATAGAACGAGAACTATTTCGATGTTAGCCTATGACGGTACCGAGCATTCTTTTGTGGGGCGTAAGCGGAGTAGCCAGAGATTCCTGATCAGCGCTTTGAAAGCAGTGCGACTTCTTCGAGAAGGTTACACGGGTTATTGGTGTTATGCTTTGAGATCGGAAGAAGGGGGAGTTGAGCTCTCGTCTATTCCGGTAGTGTGTGAGTATCCTGACGTCTTTCAAGACGAGTTGCTGGGTTTGCCGCCAGACCGAGAGGTTGAGTTTACTATGGATTTAGAGCCGGGTGCAGCACCGATTTCTAAGACGCCATATCGTATGGCGCCTGCCGAGATGCTTGATTTGAAGAAACAGTTGGGAGAGTTGCTAGACATGGGGTATATTCGACCGAGCGCTTCGCCTTGGGGCGCACCGGTCCTGTTTGTAAATAAGAAGGATGGGTCACTTCGTCTATGTATCGACTATCGAGAGTTGAACAAAGTGACTATCAAAAACAAGTATCCGCTCCCGAGGATTGATGACTTGTTTGACCAATTGCAAGGGGCAACCGTATTTTCGAAGATTGATTTGAGATCGGGGTATTATCAGCTCCGAGTGAAGGATTCCGACATTCCGAAGATGGCCTTTCGGACGAGATACGGCCACTACGAGTTTGTGGTTATGCCTTTCGGGCTAACCAACACCCCAGCCGTGTTCATATAGCTTATGAACAAAGTCTTTATCGAATACCTTGATAAGTGTGTAGTTGTCTTTATTGACGATATCTTGATTTACTCGCGGAGCGAGGAGGAGCATGCACGTTATTTGCATATCATGCTAGGAATCTTGAGAACTCAGCATCTTTTTGCGAAGTTCTCAAAGTGTGAGTTTTGGTTGCGGGAGGTTATGTTTCTCGGCCACGTGATCTCGGCCGAGGGTGTTCGTGTGGACCCACATAAGATAGAGGCAGTGTTGGATTGGGCGCCGCCAAAAACGTGAAGGAGGTCCGTAGTTTTTTGGGTTTGGCCGGGTATTATCGTGGATTTGTCGAGGGGTTCTCTAAGCTCGCTCGACCGCTAACTCAGTTGTTACAGAAGTCAGAGAAGTTTGTGCGGACCTACGAGAGACAGAAGAGTTTCGAGGAATTGAAGAAACGGTTGACGACTGCTCCCGTTTTGGCCTTATCGAGTGGTAATGAGGGTTTCTCAGTTTTTAGTGACGCTTTGGGCCAAGGGCTCGGATGTGTACTCATGCAGCACGGGAGGACGATTGCCTATGCTTCCCGTCATTTGAAACCGTACGAATTGAATTACCCTACCCACGATCTTGAGTTAGCCGCGGTTGTGTTTGCGTTGAAGATCTGGCGTCATTACTTGTATGGCTCGTCGTGTCAGATTTTCACCGATCACAAGAGCCTGAAGTACATTTTCACGCAGAAAGAGCTAAATATGAGACAGAAGAGATGGTTGGAGTAGATTAAGGATTACGACCTCGAGATCCTTTATCATCCGGGCAAGGCAAATGTAGTGGCAGATGTCTTGAGTCGGAAATTGGTAATGCTTCGGGCGCTTGAGTTACTTACGGCTCAGACGGGACTTCAACGAGAGTTGATGAGGTTGAGCGTGGAGGTTGTACTACCAGAGAGTTCCGGACAGTTGCGTACTCTTGATATTTCTTCGTCTCTAGTCGACGACATTAAATTGGGACATTTGGAAGACCCGATGTTTATTCAGCTTTGAGAGAATGTAGGGAAGGGGAAAGCCCCGGGATTCGTGATACATGAGGATGGTGTGTTGAGATTCTGAGGTCGGCTGTGTGTTCCGAACGACTTAGAATTGAGGCAGAGTATTATGCGGGAGACTCATGCGTCACCTTACTCAGTCCATCCGGGCTCGAGTAAAATGTATAAAGATTTGAGGAAGAATTTCTGGTGGAACGACATGAAGAATAAGGTAGTTGAGTTTGTGGTTAAGTGTTTGAATTTTCAACAAGTCAAAATCGAGCATCAGCGGCCAACCGGATTGTTGAAACCACTTCCCATCCCGGAATGGAAGTGGGAAGATATCTCGATGGATTTTGTCACGAACTTGCCGAGGATGAAGACCGAAATGAATATGGGGTGGGTGATCGTGGACCGACTGACTAAGTCGGCACATTTTCTGGGCATCAAGGATACTTGGGGTCCAGAAAAATTAGCTCGTGTTTTTATCGCACAGATAGTGAGACTTCATGGTACACCGAAGACTATTATTTCAGATAGGGATGGCCGGTTTGTATCGCATTTCTGGAGACGGTACATAAGGTATTGGGGACATGATTGCGTTTGAGTACATCTTTCCATCCCCAGACCGACGGGCAGTCCGAGCGTACCATTCAGACATTCGAGGATATGTTACGCACGTGTGCGTTAGACTGGAGTAGTGACTGGGAGGAGCATCTGGCCTTGATCGAGTTTACGTATAATAATAGCTGGCACGCGTCGATTAAGATGGCACCGTATGAGGCGCTTTATGGCCGACGTTGCTGATCACCGATATGTTGGGATGAGCCGTCCGATCTAGTTGGCATCGAGCCGGATCTTGTGTTAGAAACGAGGGAGAAAGTTGAGTTGATTCGAGAGAGGATGTTGGCGGCTCAGAGTCGACAAAAGTCTTATGCGGATGTTAGGCGTAGACCTTTGGAGTTTGAGGTGGGAGATCATGTTTTGTTGAGAGTGTCTCCGTCGAAATGAGTTTTCCGTTTTGGGAAAAAGGGGAAGCTCAGCCCGAGGTATATTAGACCTTTCGAAATATTGGAGAGAGTTGGTGAGTTAGCGTACCGTTTGGCATTACCTCCGTCGTTGAGTCATGTGCATAGTGTGTTTCACGTCTCCCAGCTGAGGAAGTATGTTCCGGACCCGTCCCATGTTATCGATTTCGGGGACGTGCAAACCGAGAAGGACGTCACGTTCGAGGAGAGGCCCGTTAAAATTTTGAAACGTCGAGACAAACAATTGAGGCACAAAACCATTCCTTTGGTTAAAGTGCAATGGTCGAAGCACGGAGTAGAGGAAGCAACGTGGGAGTTGGAGGAGGATATGTGTTAGAGGCACCCCGAGCTTTTTGATTCTTAAGTTTCGGGACGAAACTTCTTTTTAGAGGGGGAGAATGTAATATCCGTACCTTTCCATTTTTAGCAGTTTCCATTTTTGGTGTATGTCTATTTTTATGGACTCGCTTGTAACCGTTTCGACATTTTGAACCTACTGTATTCCTGGAGTTTTTCTAGTTGGTCGAGTTTCGGAAATGTTTTTACGTAATTCCATTTTATGTTATGTTTTGCCGTATGTATGTTCGATTCTCGTGAAACTTGTTCGTTTTCGTTGTTCCTTTGTTTACATGAGTTCATATGGTTGAGTTGTTCGTGTTGTGACTTTCGGTTTGTTAATCCGACGTCATATTGTGATTTTCGAACGTTTGGGCCATTTTTGTAATTTCCTATAAGTTTAGGAAATTTCATCTTCTTATCGTATTTAGGAATCCCCGGTAGTCGGGATTGTATTTCCTTTCAGCACTTAATTTCGTTATCGTGAATATTATGTATTGACGTTTTGGGTTCTGTCCCCGTGTTGTGTCGTGGCTTCGTCCAACCGGTAGAGTTATCTGCTTTCGGTAGTGCTGCACTGCTGCATGCATAACGCACGTTATGCATGCTAGATAGCGTGCGCTATTGACACCTATATAACGTACGTTATGCCCCAGCGATAACATACGTTATGACATTCAGAAATTTGGACAGTGGTCTGCTCAATTTTGCCCAGCTCCTTACGTACATAAACCCGCCGTATTACGTACGTAAGCTCCCCTTGTAGCATACACTAGCCTTCGGATGTAGCATACGCTCACATTCCCAGCGTTTTAGATAGACTGTTCTGCTTAGACATTACGTACGTTAATACTTCAGTGTTACGTACGTAATGTCCGTAACGTACGTTAACCACCTCCTATAGCGTACGTAACGAAGGGGTCACGTTTTATAAACTTGAGTTGACCTTCACTTCGTCATTTCCCCTTCTACTTCTTCCTTGTCCGAGAGCTGTGAGATTTGTGCGACTCTTCCATTTTTGCCCATGGAATCCTTCGTGAGATCGATTGTTGGGGTCCAAGTGAAGTTTATCATCATTCCAATCCACCTCTTCCGCCCTAATTCAAGGTATTTTAACTTAGAACCCTACCTTTATTCATTTTGGGTTTTTTTCGGGATTTGCTTAGATTGAACTCGATTTGTTCGGTGTTGTTGCTATATTTCTATTTGGTTGTTGTTATTGGGTGATTCCCAATCCATCTCCGTTGTTTTTAATCCGCGAGTTGTTGTTTCAGGGAGGTTTTGTGAAAACCGTCGCCCGTATCGATCGAATGTAGGTTGTTATAACTTGTAAATGGGGTTGTAGGTGTATTCCATTCAATTGTTGTTACCGTATAGAGCTGAGTTGTGTTAATCCTTCATTTATGATCAGTCGTGTTTCCTCTGGGATGTTCGTAGTCGTTGTTCATCCCCGTTTCGTCGAAGATGTCTCAAAGGCAAGTACTTTACATTTGTTTACGCATTCTAGTATTTGAATTATGGCTTTTCGTGGTTGTATGGATGGATATGTGTATGTTCACCTAGGGACGGTCCGACGGGGCCTCTAGGGATACGTATTGCCGTGAGTGTGTGTATCACGAACTATGGTTAACCACCTAGGGATGTCCGACGGGCCCTCTAGGGATACGTATTGCCGTGAGTGTGCATATCACGAACTATCGTTAACCACCCAGGGATGTCCGACGGGGCTCTGCGGGGTACGGTGGCCGTGAGTCTCGTAACAACTGTTAACTTTGAAATGTTTTGTTGGAGAAATGTGTTTTGTGCTTGTGCACCGTAAATATTTCGGAATATAAAGGATTTCTAAAATGACTTTTTGTGCATATTTTCATCTGATTAGAATGGTAGTTCAAATGGATTGTACTTGCACTAGCAGTTGTCGCTAACCCCTTAAATAGGGGAAATACTTTTGTATTTCAGGTACAGGTCATGGAGGCGAACGAGCAAGCGGGCTGTACGAGGATGATGGGCAAAAGTGATTCTGTTCTTTGGTTGTCTGTTGGTGCCTTGTCTTTGGAATTTATTTACTATGTCATTGTTTTAAGTACTAGAGTACTTCCTTCCTGAATTTATAAATGTTGTGCACCCATTTTGGGAACAGATTTAATGTCGAATAGTATTGTCGAATTTCAGTCTTTTGCTTTAAATGTCGTGGATTGAGAAATTGTCTCCTTATTGTTGATGTATGTATGTGTCTTATGTCGGGTCGGTTTGTTAGCCTGGTGGATTCCAAAGTGTGGGGTCCACGGTGATGTAATATGCCCTGATCGTCTTGGGGGTGTTACACATACCTCTTGAAAGTGAAGAACAACCTCAAACCCTTCAAGAAACACTCCAATCTTCAAGCTCCCAAGCTCCAATCCAAGTTAGGAAGCTCCAAAACAAGTTGGAAGGGGTTGGAAATCACTTAGGGATGCAGAAGAATGATTTCTAGAGAGAGAAATCGAAAATGATTCATGAAGAAATGTAAGACGAAATATGTCTTTATAATCTGCACAGTTCATTATGGCCGCTAACCTCAACGCATAACGTACGTTATAGCCCTTACGTACGTTATGCTCACTACGTAGCTTATGCTACGTCCTCCCAGAACTCACTGCCTCAAAACTCATCTGCATTACGTACGTTGCCAGAAAAAGGCAAACGTAAACTCACCTGCATTACGTATGTTATAGCATAAACATCACGTACGTAATGCCCATTGACTTGGCTGTCTCGAAAGGCCAAATATCCAGATCATGCATGGCCCTACACGCCGAAAATCAGATGCGATCTGATACCCATCGTTACGTACGTAAACCTCGCGGTTTAACGTACATAAGCCTCAACACATAATGTACGTAATGCTATACATATAACGTACGCTATGGCTAGTATACTTATCCACAAGTCCAAACTCATCAAGCAACATCCAAACGGCGAATAAAATACCGACGATAAATATAATTATTTCGATTCTGAAATATCCCAATACATTATACATTGTATCAGTCAAATACAACAACACTTGTACAATTCTAAATGAATATGTACCATACAACAGTAAAAACAAAAAAAAATTATCCCCGGATATTACATACTCCCCCCTTAAAAAGAGTTTCGTCCCCGAAACTAATGGTATAGAACTCGGGATACAAACTATCCATTTGGATCTAAAAACAACATCTCCAGGAATACTCCTCAATGCGAACCACTTCGCCTGAGCAAATGGGCCAACCCCTCGGGTTCCCACGTCTCCTTTGCCTGAAGAAGGCGAAAATCAAGTGATACCAACACTCAACCAACTGCGAGCTCAGTCGAATCATGATTCCTCCGCTAGAGACAAGCCAGAAAGTCGTACCACCCGCATGACTTGTAACACCAGCATACACACCCTTCGGGAGCCGCCCATTGTACATGTCTACAACCATCGGTGTACACTTCCCCGTTTTCATCGGCATCTGACTCATGCCACAAAAGGAAAACAACAACGCACATATATAGTCCTCGGGACCATATCAATTGCATGCGCAAGTCCTCACGACTTAACGTCTCAAATCACAACAAGGTTTTACCCAGATTACAAAATCTCAGGTACAATCCCGAAAGAAAATAAAATCACATCAAACCATCTTAAATCTCAAGATTACCAAATGCTATCGTTACAAGATAGATCGACAACAAATGGTTCACAACCATAGTACAATAACACAGATTAAGTTAAACATTAATCCGAAAATCAAAGAAAGGAATACACAGATCAAGGCTACATCTCAAATGTACCCAACATCGATATCCTCCAGATCATCGATATCCTCCATCTCATTGATCCGAGGAAGACCCAAATCTGAGATAGCTGCTCCTCCTCGGTTGTCCTTACCTCTGGCTCTCGAAGCCCGATAAGACCCCTTGGATGAAGTACGGACTGGAGTAACAAAATCTCTCGAGGCCTGTGAGCTCTCTCGAGATTTACTGGCACTAGAACTCCTGCAGTATTTCTGGAGGTGTCCCTACCTCCCACACAGAAAACAAGCAAAAGCTGGCACCATACGCCGAGTGCTAATGTGCCCCGCTGAATCACAGCTAAAGTAAATAACAGTCGAACTCGTCGTCTGAGAAGAAGATACTTTCCCAACACGAAGACGACTAGAAAATGACCTCTTGGACGTCGTAGCCTGATGTCCCTCTGAACGAACCGGCATCCTAGTCCTCTCACCAGAAGAAACTGAAGGATTATTCCGAGCAAGCTCCTTGATCAAAAGCTCTGCTCTAAGAGCCTTCTCGATGAATTCACCAAGTGAGTTACAATTATGATTGAACAACTGCATCCTCAACTGCGGGTTTAGACTCTTGCTAAAATACTTGATCTTATCCACCTCAGTACGGATAATAGACGAAGTAAACTGAAGAAGTCCATGAAACTTCTCAGCAATGACAACAACACCCTCATCCTCGATGGATTCTGGGTTCAATACCTATGACAACTTGGCTTCACGAAGTGGAGCCGGATAATACCTCTCTAACATGAGAGTCTTGAACTCACCCCAAACACAATTGCGATCGGTAGGTTTCACAGAAAGACACCAAGAATAAGTGCCCTTACTCAAGTAGTAAGCCGCTACTGCCACTTTACTCTCTTCCGGACATTGAACCATGTCGAGAAGTTTATAAAAATGTTCAAGCCAATGAACAATATCAGCTGGTTCCGATGAACCCTCAAAAGTAGGCGACCTCTGACGAGAGATATCGCCAACAATCTGACTCACTCCCCCAGTCTGCCCAAGAGACGGCACCTGGGATCCCTGCTGCGGTGGGCCACGAACCATCGAGGTCTGCTTGGCCTCCACTATCCGTGTCATCTGAGTCATCTGGGACATCATGCCCCTCATAACTAAGAAAGGGTCGACGTGTCCACTCTCAGTCTGATCGACTTCTCGAGTATGACGTCCCTAAGGAGAATCGGTCGCGTATGTGACACCACCAGTTGAACTCTGATCCATGTCGGCATTCGTACACGCATAAACATGAGGTTCTGTGTTCCGGCCCTCTCTGCAGCCTTTACCCCCTCTGTCACGTCCTCGGATTCCTCTTTCCATACTGAAAGAATAATGTTCGATCATGATCATAGCTCAAATATGCCTCAAGGGCCACTCCAGAATTCTAAGTCAATAGCCAAACACGAGTATACATACTCAAAAAATAAACTGTTGTTACCCAAAATATTATCCGGAGATAGTATTGCTGGAACGATCGAGTAACAAACAAAATGCGAGAACACTTCCGTGGGAAAATGGATAACACAAGATTTGCCGGGGTTGTTAGTCCCGGGCTTGAATGCTCTCGCGAGATGTTATTAATAAATATACTGTCGAGTACAAATATTAATGTTAGAATCTAATACAATGAGTGTAAAAGCTTCTAGTTATCTAGGCTTTAGAGCGCGTAGATTGCCGGAAGAACCAGATGGATGAATCTGTGAGTTCTTGCTTGGAATTTATGATGAATGTGTGTGAATGTCACTATGAATATGTTAGTGCTTGCCAAAAGAGCCTTTTGTTCTCTCTTTGGTGTGTATTTTTGCACTTAATTCGTGGTAGAATCCCTCTCTTTGGCCGCAACAGTGAGTTCTCTATTTATAGGGACTAAGTAGTTGGGATCCTCAGCGATCGCGGGCGATCGCCGCTTCTATATTAAAATAAACGGCCGATCGTCCGTCACGTGGGCCTGTTCCTTGAGGTCCGAGGTTGCGCTTGGAGGCCACCGGGTGAACCAATGGGAAGCCAAGACGCGTCGCGAGTCGCCGTCCGAGGAGGGTCCACTTGCACCTTTCGCGGCCTTGCGGTAGGTGCGGTAGGTGACAGTCGGGGTCAATGATCCTTTTTGTTGGTATCCTATGAAGATCCGCGGTGGGCCATCGTCCAAGATTCGGTCTTCGACGACTTTGACGGATGGATCCCCACGTGGCATGAGACGATCGCCTCTGATCCGTTAGACAAAGACGATCGCCAGGTATCAAAAGACGATCGCTGGTTACCAAAAGACGAGCGCGATCTTATGCCGGACGGTAGGTGTTCGTCCGGAGTTTGGCTTCTCTGGTTGACTTTTCAGGGAGGTCGCGATCGCCTATCGTGGCGAATTAATCGTCGCACAACAATTGCCCCACTCGCCTTGATGTTGAAAACACGGGGTGAGGTGGCACGGGTGGCGATCGCCGATGTTTAGACGCCCCGCCGATCTGAATTCAAAGAGGGCCGCCCTTCTTTCGCGTCGGGAGCCGCGGGCAAAGAAGGCGGGCCTTTCACCAGCGGCTGGGACACGCGTCGTGCCGCCGTTGGGGAATCCGACGGTTTGTCGACTGCCGGTGGCATGCCCTCGAAAAGACGCGTATGCGGGATTCGAGGGCCGCATTTAATGCGTCCCCACGTGACGGTTCCGATTCGGTCCCCGAGGTTTCTCCTTTTGCACTTAGGCCCTCGTTCCCATCTATAAAAAGGGGAGGGCTTCTTCTCCTTCACTTTTACGCGCCCAAGATCCATAGCCGAATTTCGCAGAAATTTCGGAGCCTTTGAGTGCCGATCTTCTTCTTTTTCTAGGTAAGATTAAATTTAACCTTCTCCTTATCTTTACTTTCCAATATGTCGGGAGGATCGAAAACCTTCGAGACCGAAGTTCTTCACGCGCGTTGCTCGAACGGAGGAGGTTCCGTTAGAGTGGATATGGAGACGGCCAGAAGCTATTCGAGCGGGATTGCACCGAAGAACTCAAAACTTTTCAACGAGGCCGAGGTAGCGAGGACGGCGGAGACGGCGAGCAGGGGGTTCGCCGTGGATGAAGACGATCCAGTGCGGAGGCACGGGAAAGAGAGAGCAGATTCGGCCCTCCTATGTGGCTTTTGCTCGATGATGGAAACGATCACTGGACCTTGCCCGAATTC
Source organism: Orobanche coerulescens (assembly GCA_033398695.1). Taxonomy (NCBI): domain Eukaryota; kingdom Viridiplantae; phylum Streptophyta; class Magnoliopsida; order Lamiales; family Orobanchaceae; genus Orobanche; species Orobanche coerulescens. The sequence goes on along the minus strand of CM065816.1, from coordinate 74,310,925 downwards.
GATTTCGAGGCCTACTCCGCCGCTCACCCTTACAAACATGTGAATCGACGGTCTTTCAGCCGCCGTCCCGTCTCCGTGGACTCTCGGCCGATCCGAGTACGGCGACCAAGAATGACCCGAGCGGCCGGAGGGCCAAATATCACATCCTCCGACGTTTCCCTTCACGTGCCTTTGGAGAATGAGCGCGCCACCAACCGCCCTGGATATGGTCGCCACAACGAGATGATTATAGAGGCGGGTCTGCGATTCCGTTGCCACTCGCCTCCTATTTGCCGATCGCTCGAATTTGGCGCCTTCAATCGACGCCGAATGCTTGGCCGCAGATCATCCGCACGCTGACCTTGTTTGGCGGTCACCGGTTATTTCGTCACCTTAGCGCTAGAGATGAATTATTTGTTTAAATTGGGCTGCAGAAAGGGACGATCGGCGGTTATCATATCCAGGCCGACTCGGGAGAGTGGTTCTTGGCGTGCGAATAAGACCAAGGGCGACACAGCAAAATGGTGTAGGGTCGGCGGGGCATGGCGATCGGAGATGAGTGAAGGGCTGTATGAAGAGTTGAGATTCCCACTATTTTAGGAGAGGAATCCGAGTAAGGATTTAAACTCTCCCTTTGATTGAGCTTGTCTTGGACTGATCTAATTTTGTTTTCTTTTTGCAGGACCTCTCGTATCAGCGACCGGCGACCTCCCATTTGATTTCTTGATCGTTTGGGAGCGTATTCGTGCGTTGCCGAACTCCTTTATTGACGCTCGATCGCTTGCACCGAAGCTCATCGGTTGGGGGCTCGTTTGTTTTGCTACCCTCGTCACTTGAAAGTTCAAGGTATGAGGTTAAGTGGTGTTTCCTTTCTTTGACGATCGTCTCCAAGATGTTGTTTTATTTTATCTAACTTGTTTGCACCTTTTCTTTGTGAGGCTTATTTTCCCGAATCGCCGAACCTCCGCCGAGAGATAGCTATGTCGGACTTGGGAGTTCTTGGTCGCCTTAATTTAGGCAAGCGGTGGTCGCGTTCTGCGACGACGTCTCACCTGCCCGGTGACGAGACCCGCCGAGGCGCCGGCCGCCAAGCCGGTGGTCGAGGAGAGGAACAGCTCAAACGCCGCAAGAGGCGGAGGTCGGAGTCCCCGTCGATCTCCGAGGCGACGTATCGATTCTTGAGCCTCGGTCGGCTGCGGCTCCTATCTCCGCCATCCCGATGATGGAGCGATCGGCGCCAAGCCCACGGTCACCGGACCCGGTCATCCGGCTCGGCGAAGAAGATGGCGATCGCCGATGGAGACACCCCGGGCAAGCCTTTTTTGGACGCGACCCAGTGGTCAATAGGTAAGAGTGGGTCAAAAATTTTTCCGAGTTAGGCATTAGAGCATGGTATGGGCTAACTCCTTGATTTCCTTGGTTTGCGGCTGCAGGTTCGCCTCGCCGACCGGACGTCGCCCCCATGGTGCCGGATTTCTGTCGAGCAAGGCTCCACAAGGTTCGCCGAAGTCCTCGCTACGTTCGCTGTGCAATCACTTCCCTGCCCAAGGCTTGGACGACCGACCTTGACGCGATCGCTCGTCGGCGATCCGAGATGCCATGCGGCGGCCGTTGCCACTGGCTCTTCAGCGGCGCGGCGATGGCCGTCCAAGCCGCCGGGATTTTGAGGGGCGACCCTCCACTGCTCATCTCCATCGCGAGCTCGAGACCGCCGGAGCAGAAATATCGAGGATGCCAACCGGATCCGGCCGATGGAGAAAGAGTATGAGGAGACCGCCAAGCGGGCTAAGCGGGACGTGGATCGATTGAAGCAGAGCCGAGTCGCTCCAAGGAAGCCGCCGATCGATCTGTAATAAGGAGAAGGAGACTCGCCGAAGCTCGAGGCTTCGCAGAGGAGGCGGCCGGGCAAGGCTGCGGTGGATCGGCTCGGTGGTGAGCCGGAGGCGCGAAGAGAGAGCTGGAGAAGGCCGGGCGAGAATGTTGCCAAGGCGGCCGAATCGGCGGAGGTCGAGAAGACGGCGGCGGATCGAAAGGGCGGTGAAGGCGATCGAGGTCGATCCTACCTTAACGTCGGGCACGTCGGCGAGTTCGCTTACTATTTGGCCTATGGTGACGCCGTCCGAGTTGCTAAAAAGGCGAGGGTCGAGTCCGGTCCCCCGATGGAAAGCTTCGAGATCCTATGTCTCCAAGCATCCTCTGCATCGAGAATTCTCTGCCGATCCTTGACTTGGTCGACCTCGGGATTGACTTGAGTTGGTATACCGGCAAACTCATTCATCCCGAGGCCGATGGGGTGCCCAAGCCGATCCGCAACCCGAGGCGAAGACCAAGGCGGGCTTTGAGAGGCTTTTTGTTTTCCTTCGTAACTTGTACTTTTGTTGTAAGGCCTTCGGGCTTGAAATGTATGAAGCTTGTGTTTATGAATAAAATACTCCTTTTCTCATTCCGCGTCTTGCCTCATATGCGATCGCCTTTATTTGTTTGTGTGCAATTTTACGAGTACGCGTATATTTGCTTTCGATTTTTTGTTCGTCCGGCCGATTGTGCAGTGTTGAAAGTATTGACATGTTTTGAATTGGATTTATTACTTGTAATTTAAGTGTCTGAAGACCTCGATCGCTCTGCATGTTTTTTAGCGAAGCCGATCGAGTATGGTTCCTCTTTGTTCGATCGTATCCGAGATTAGCTCGACCTATCCTTGCCCCCTTGTCTTTGTTCACTTATAGTAAGTAAGGAAACAAAGACTAGTCTATCTGGCGAGCTATCTTCATTTTGCCGATTCTGAAGAGTAATGTGTGGTTGCGGTGTTCGATGGACCGATCTCCCCAATCGTGTCTTCGTGTGCGCGGGATATTTAGTATCCTGCGACTCACTTTTTGTGAGGGTCCTCCGTTAGGCTACGCCTGCCTTGTGTTAAAACGAAAGGCGGGCGATCTCGGTCTGGAGGAGTCCTTGCGCGGAGTGTTGTCGGCTTATTCGACACCACGTCCGCGGCTTGTCAGCTCTGTTTCCACCTCGGCCCGCCATGAAGATGGCGATCCTCGACGGTGTACGTTGAGACGGGGGTAACGGCACGTCGCATTGTTCGGGTTCACCATGTTAGATGATGTACCTTGAGAACGTGCGATCGCGCCAACTGATTTATTTTGGAGGGTCCTTCGGCTACGTCGGCCTCGTATTTAAACGAAGGGCGGACGATCTCAGCTAAAGGAACCTTGCATGGCGAAGCTGTCGGTTCCATCGACCTCCGTGACCATGCCGCAATAATTTTACCTAGGATCGTCGTGATCGGCGATCGTCGGTGATATGCGATGCACAGTGGGGCGATCGCCATAAGATGGGATAACAAAAAATCTCATTATATTCCTTGTACATCATTGAAATCGAATACAAATTTATAACTGATAGTATTTTTTCAGATGCACGGCGTTCCAGGGGTATTGGTCCGGAGTACCGTCAGGATGTTCCATATCGTAGGCTCCTTTAGTTAACCATCTGGATACTCTGAAAGGTCCTTCGATTTGGACCAAAGACGCTGTATGGGTTTGGGTTTTCTTGAGGACGAGATCGCCCACTTGAAATCTTCTCTCTCTGACCTTTGAATTGAAGAACTTCTCGGCTCTCCTTTTGTGGATTGTGTTCTTCATTTCTGAGGTCAGCCGTCTTTCTTCAAGCATGTCTAGGTCGATTCGCCGGGCTACATCGTTGTCGGCCGTCATCTCTGTTCGGTTCGATGGCGAGGACGGCGATCTCCGAAGGAATCACCGCTTCGAAGGTAAGGGCGAACGGGGTTTCGCGGTTGAATTGCGGGTCGTTCGGTAGGACCATAAAACGTCACGGGAGCTCGCCGCCCATCTTCCTTGCCCGGATTCGAGTCGTGCTTTGATCGTGTGTTTGAGGATCTTATTCACCGCCTCTACCCGCCCGTTCGTCCGAGGGTGATAGGCGCGAGAATAACCTTTTGACTCCCCACTTTTCACAATTGCATGACTTCTAAGCCGTCGAATTGTTTCCGTTGTCGGAGATGATGGCCTGGGGCAAACCGAATCGGCATATTATGTTTTTCCATATAAACTTGATCACTTGCTCTTGGCCGATCTTGTTGAGCGGTTCGGCCTCGGCCCATTTGGTGAAATAATCGACCCAACGATGGCGAACTTACACCTGGAGCCGTCGGTAAAGGGACCTATAAGGTCGATGCCCCATTGCGCAAATGGCCAAGGGCTATACATGGAGGTGAGCTGTTCGGGTGATAGTTTAATGTTGGGGCCCATTATCCGACATCTATGACAAGATCGGCATAAGCGATCGCATCTTTCCGAAGTGATGGCCGAAAAATCCTTGTCTGGTCGTCTTATGGAGGAGGGCTCGCCCGCCGCGTGGTTCCCACAAATCCCGTCATGGATTTCAGCTAAAACGAGCCGACCTTCCTCCGGTGTAATACACTTGAGGAGGAAGGTGAAGGCTCGCTTGTAAAGCCGATCGTCCATAGGGTATACCGGTCGCACGGGCTGGAGTTGGCGAGCTTTAACACGGTCGTCGGGGACCGTTCCGTCTTTAAGTATTTGATGAACGAGTCATCCAATTCTCTTCGGCGATGGCGACCGTGGTAACCAAATTCTGTCGATCGCGGCCTTGCGACTTTGTGATTTGGATGTTGGAGAAGTGGTGCCCCATCCGATGATGCTAGTTTGGAAAGTGCATCGGCACGGGAGTTGTGCTCTCTCGGGACTTGCTCGATTAGTACTTCTTCAAATTTTGTGCACATTTCGGCGACCGGCTCTTGGTATTTGACCATCTGTTCGCCGCGTGCCTCATATTCCCCCTTGACTTGGTTCACGACCAAAAGGAGTCCATGTAGATATGGAGGCGTCGAACATCTAGGGCGAGGCTAGATCAAGCCCGCCTACTGAGCTTCGTATTCGGCTTCATTGTTGGTCGCACGAAACCGAAACGCACGGCATTTGTGAAACTCGACCGTGCAGGGCTAATGAGGACAATCCACCTTTGCTCTCGCATTGGTCGCCGAGCCATCCACGTATAATTTCAGGCGGGTCGGCCGACTGGTCGGTTGTGAGGGAACGTTAATTCCACCACGAAGTCCGCGAGCTTGGCCTTTGATCGCCGTGCGGCGTAAGTGATACCGTATTGTGCGATCTCCGGCGACCACTTGAGGAGTCGCCCGTTGGTGTCCTGGTCGGTGCGGGACTTGTCTTAGAGGTAGAGTGGTTAGGACCTCCACCCGGTGATCGAAGAAGTAAGCTCTCGGTTTCGTACACTCATGACAAGGGCATAGGCGATCTTCTCCAATGGTGTGTAACGTGTCTCGGCGTCGTGGAGCGCTGGCTAACATAGTAGATCGGCAAGTGGGCTTGCCCCTCTGCTCGCACTGTAACGGCACTCGGTCGACCTCCGAGGCCGCTAAGTAAAGGAATAATTTTTCACCGGGATCGGCTTTGCCGAGGATCGGGGTTGGATAGATATTCCTTTATTTTGGCGAATGCTATCTCGGCTTTCTTTCGTCCATGCGAACTTCTTGTTCTTGATGGTCGCGAAGAAAGGCTTGCTTTTATCGCCGAGCCGTGATATGAAACGGTTGAGGCGGCTAGACACTGTGAGGCGTTGCACTGTTTGATGTTTCGCGGTTCTGCATGTCAAGGATCGCTCGTATCTTGGCGGGGTTCGCCTCGATCCCCCTTTGGCTCACTATGTGCCCCAAGAACTTCCGGAGCCCACCCGAAGTTGCATTTCTTGGGGTTCGACTTCATGTTAAACTTCTCAAGGATGGCGAACGTCTCGGCAAGATCGTTGAGGTGATCTTCCTTCTTGAGGCTTTTGACCACGATATCGCCAATGTAGACCTCCATGGTCTTGCCGATCTGATCGGCGAACATCCCGTTGACTAATCGCCGGTAGGTCGCCCCTGCGTTTTTCAAGCCGAACGGCATTCGACCCAAAAGTATATGTCTTTTTCGTGTGGAAAGATGTGTGTTTTATGTCTTCCTCTGCCATTGGGATTTGATGATATCCGTGAAGGCATCCATAAACGACATCATTTCGCAACTGCCGTGCTATCGACGGATGATCGATATGAGGCATTGGGAAGTGATCTTTTGGACATGCCGCGTTGAGGTCGGTGAAGTCTATGCATAATCTCCGAGGAGATCGGCTTTTTGACGAGCACCGCGTTGGCGACCCACCGTGGTTCGTCGGTTGCTACTCCGATCACTGTTGCCGAGTAACTTCAGGACTTCTATGTCGAGCGCTGCGTATTTCTCGGGACCGAACTTCCTACGCTTCTGGTGAACAGGTTTCATTGCCCGGTCGATCTTCAGATAATGGCAGGCGTGTTCGGGACTTATGCCAACCATATCTTGATGCGTCCAGGCAAAGACACCGATGTTCTTACGTAGCAAGTTGATATGATCTCCCTTTAATTCGCGGTCGATTCTCGCGCCGATCTGTACCTCCCGCTCGATGATCCGGATCCATCGTAATGCTTTCCAACTCTTCGACAGGAACGGTCGCCTCTCGTTTGGTACGATCTCCGGACTCGGTCCTTGGATCGATGTCGAGACTTGGCTCGAAACCGATCCTTGGCTCGATGTCGTCCGTCGATCGATGAGAGATGGCGTTCCCGAGTCGGGTTGGTACGGTCTCGTGCTCGTCGATCTCCATGGGTTGATCGTCGGTCGCTTCAATGTTACATACGATGCAGGAAGTATTGAAAGAATTAACAACATAGGAGTAACTCAAACATCTCTTTGCCATTAGCCGATCTCCTTTTACAAGACCACCGTCCCATCGGCGGTGGGAATTTGATACGGTAAAGAAAGATGAGGCGACCGCCTCAAAGGTTTCTAAAAAGGGGCGACCTAGGAACCCATTATAGATCTGGGCCTATCTATGATTACAAAGCTTAGGTTCTAGTAATCCTAACCTTGGGATCATAAAAACATATTAGCTCGACGGAGAGCTTGATCCTCCGTAGGCTCGGGTGTGTTGTCGCCGAACCCTTGGAGCACGGTGTCGAAGGCTTGATGAATTTGATCGGGTTGCCGAGTTGGTCTAGGCGGATTTGAATATGATGTTGCAAAAACTCCCATTGTCGACCAACACGCGATCGGCCGTCTTCCCAAGGATGCAAGCGGAGATCACTAGTGCATCCTCTTTGGGACATTGCACTCCTCCCTGTCCTTGTTGGAAAAGGTGATGAGCGCGTCTCTAGAGATGGTCGGCTCGGAGGTACTACAACATGGACTTCGGCGAAGGCCCTCGGTTCGGCTTTTCGCTTCTGTTTGACAGGTGGAAACCGGGAAAGGCCCCGAGGCTCCCACCTCTGCTTGGAGCATGTTGATCCGACCGCCAGGGTTGATCGGAGGGATCGATTCATCGAGTACTCGGCTCATGCTCGATCTGGCGATCGGATTGGGAGGAATTCTCTCGCTCGGTCGGCGTTCGCGCCCTCCGGCTCTTTCCGTCCCGGGTTACGGCTTGGTGATCAAATTATCCAGTTTGCCTTCCTCAAACAGTCGCGAGCTGTCTCGAGGAGGTCGCGGCATTGGCTAGTGTTGTGGCCGGGACTCTTATGATAGGCACAGAATTTCTGCGGTCTAGATGACCGTGGTCCCTTATCGGCTTTGGCTTGGAAAGCCACTCGCGACCCTTGATCGCGTTGAAGATGTGGGCCGGAGATAAGTTGAGGTTGTGAAGAAGGTGGACCTCTACATCCTCGAAGGCTTTGAACTCGCCAGCGGCTTGGCGACCGCCTTTACGGGCTTGGCGACCGTCTTCTTCGGACATGGGAAGGTGCTTTCCCTTCTTCGGTGTCCCTCGTCCGGGCGGAGTGAGAGCATCTTCGCTCGGCCGGATAATCGGCGGCTCGACGCAGGCAGCTGTATAGGTCGGTGGAAAATCTTTTGTGAGGTGCTGAACATGGGCGATCGTCCGTCGAATCCGTTCAGATCTGCGTGGTGAGCGATCTCGCCGGCGACGGGCTCACCGGTGAGGACTATCTCGTCCACCTTGGCCGATATAATCCTCATCCGATTCATCCTTCCCCGCCCGATTTTCATCATGCGGTGGGGACCTTCCGGCGAGCGACTTTGGCGGCGAAGTATGACGTGAAGTCGTTCGCCAGCTTCTCAAAGCAATTGATTGAGCGAGATGGTAGCGAGATGTACCACTGTGGCGAGATCGCCCGAGTTAGCGGGAACATACGACATTTCGTCGCATCCGAAGCTCCGCATCCAGTCATGTAGATCCGGAATTTGCTTAAGTGGGTTCCTGGATCCGTTCTCCTCGCATGAGAGGTGTTTGTGGGGATTGATCGTTGATTGGATGGAGCGATCTCGATCTGGACGCGAGTGGCTCATTTAGCCGCCGATCGGTCTCTGGCGTTGCCCCAATTTCTAGGAGCGTCTTCATCTCGTCAGTGGCGTTGCATAGCGGCGATCGTCGCTGGCCTTTCGCCGATTGGCTCTCAGGCTGCGAACCAAGGCGATCGTGTGCGATCCCCTAGCTCCGTGGTGAATGACGATCTCCCCGCCCGGAGGTTCCCTTCTTGGGCGGCAGGGGCTCGTTGCCGGTCTGTCTCTTGGGAGTCGGATACGCCGAACTCTGGTAAAGGATTCGGATATCGATGTCTCATTTGGGGCTCGAGTGCCCGGCCGCCATGAGGATCGCTCCTAGGCGGCTGAAGACGGAATCGTCCCGCCTTACGAGAGCCTTCTCCAGCGGCTCGGGGCTTTCTGTCGATTTCTCAACATAGATCCCCTTGAGCTTCCTTTTGCTTGCCCGGCGGTTAGCTGACGGGGTGATGGTAGGCGTATCGCGGGCCCTCTGCCGTTCCTCGAGGATGGCTATAGCCTCCTCAACTGCTCGATGTCTGGGCGAGGTCGAGTGAGAGGCTAGAACCGTCCCTCGGGGGCGGGAGCGAGAGCCTAGCGTCGCCACGTTCGCCCTCCGCCGTGGGCTGGGACTCGGTCCTCGCCGGAATAAGATTTCCGGCAGATCTCAGGGTGGCCCTCTTGGAGGTTGTTGCTGATGTCATTTTCTGATGGTTTTTCTATTGAAGAACAGTGAGTGTTTCTTCAAGTATATGTCCGGAGAACAGTGAGTGTTCTTCGAGACGGTAGGAAAAAATGAAGGTTTAGATCCCCTTCCTCTAGCGCCAATTGTTGTTACCCAAAATATTATCCGGAGATAGTATTGCTGGAACGATCGAGTAACAAACAAAATGCGAGAACACTTCCGTGGGAAAATGGATAACACAAGATTTGCCGGGGTTGTTAGTCCCGGGCTTGAATGCTCTCGCGAGATGTTATTAATAAATATACTGTCGAGTACAAATATTAATGTTAGAATCTAATACAATGAGTGTAAAAGCTTCTAGTTATCTAGGCTTTAGAGCGCGTAGATTGCCGGAAGAACCAGATGGATGAATCTGTGAGTTCTTGCTTGGAATTTATGATGAATGTGTGTGAATGTCACTATGAATATGTTAGTGCTTGCCAAAAGAGCCTTTTGTTCTCTCTCTGGTGTGTATTTTTGCACTTAATTCGTGGTAGAATCCCTCTCTTTGGCCGCAACAGTGAGTTCTCTATTTATAGGGGACTAAGTAGTTGGGATCCCTCAGGCGATCGCGGGCGATCGCCGTTTTCTATATTAAAATAAACGGCCGATCGTCCCGTGACGTGGGCTGTTCCCTTGAGGTCCGAGGTTGCGCTTGGAGGCCGGTGGGTGAACCAATGGGAAGCCAAGACGCGCCGCGAGTCATTGTCCGAGGAGGGTCCACCGTACCTTTCGGCCTTGTCGGTAGGTGCGGTAGGTGACAGTGGTCAATGATCCTTTTTGTTGGTATCCTATGAAGATCCGCGGGTGGGCCATCGTCCAAGATTCGGTCTTCGACGACTTTGACGGATGCTGGATCCCCACGTGGCATGAGACGATCGCCTCTGATCCGTTAGACAAAGACGATCGCCAGGTATCAAAAGACGATCGCTGGTTACCAAAAGACGATCGCTATATTATGCCGGACTTTAGGTGTTCGTCCGGAGTTTGGCTTCTATGGTTGACTTTTCAGGGAGGTCGCCGATCGCCTATCGTGGCGAATTAATCGTCGCACAACATAAACAATCACATCAATCATGCTAATCATAGCCAATACACCACATGCTCCAAAAAAATAATCAAGAATCAATCATAACACAAATATCACATACAGGTTTCAACAAAACATGTATAATCAATGACATAATAAATGTATGAACATAAAAGAGAATAGAGTCCTTACACAGGTCATATAAAGCTTCGAGGTCTTGCGATACTAGTTCTCACTGACAACGACTCGATGAAAGAATGACTCATACAGTCGTCCAACTATCATGACTTACAAAACCCAACTGTCCAGATTGTCATAACCTGACAGCCCCACTACTACCGCATCGGTAGAGCCACATAACACACATGTCAGGGTATCTCACAACCCATTGCTCTGATACCATCTTCTGTAACACCCCCAAAATCTCATTGAATTATTACAGTGCCGTGGACTCCACAATAGGAAATCCACCAGGCGAACACGGCTAAAATACATCAAACTGACAAACAAGGAATATCCACTACGCCATAAATGGCCTTTGGCAACCACATAACTGTGTTACCTTAGACCCAATTTTCGGTTGCCACAGACCCAAAATGGGCAAAGGTAACACTTTAGGTAAGTTGCTCTGTGAGCAGTAGCCTTTGGACTCAAAGGCAACAAGATAAGCAGTCTATGCTAACACAGTCAAACTCGTTACTAAAGAACTCTACAACAACATCATGAGGATCCTACAGCAACATCACTTCTGTGTTGCAATAGACTTTATGATTTTACAAAATATATAGAAATCAGATGGCCCCAAAAAGTGGGCCCACATGTGAGCCCCGTTGCTGGGCCCCACCTTGGTAGGCCCACAGGTAGAGCCTACGCGTGGGCTCATTTTGTGGGCCCCACCTTGATGGGGCCCACAAGGAGCCCACTATCTGGGGTCCACTTTGTGGGGCCTACAAGATATGCAAACATTAGTTAGTCTAGTGTAACACCTATTTTACCAACGGCAACACCCTGTGTGTTGCCAAAGCAAGACATTGGTAACATATATATTATATCTAAGGTAACACCTTAGTTTAAAAATGTAAACTTTAAATATTTCATTTCCCATTAAAAATCCCAACAAACCAATCCAAAAAACTATCCAATCATAAAACCACCAACTACTTTAGTTCAGAACCAAAACTACATCCACCAACTACATCAACCCATATCGGCCAACTCCAACTTTAAGTATTAGAACAAAAATATAACATAAACGCGATAAAAGAACCAACACACTAGTTCAAAAGGTACAAAGATATGAAAGTGGATGTCTAAGCGCTAGGGCCTCCGGTCATGGGAGTACCATCTCCTAATGTCAAGTTGTCCTGGACCTTCTGATTCACCTTGAGTTGAGTTTGGCCTTAATTGTATCCTACAAAGTAAACTAACATCAATATATGAAAATAATTAGTCATAGGAAGATAAAATATGGATCCAAGGAATTGACTAAAAAAAATAATTACCTTTTTAGGCAAATTGCAGAGGATTGCCTATAATAAAAGGGAAGGGAAAGGTTTGGGATATCGAATAGGACCTGAGAAATTGCAGCATAACGAGCAAGACCCCAAGCTGCCTCTTTAACAGCTAGATCAGCTGAAGGACCATAAGGTATGCTTACAACAGTTCTCCTAAAGTATTATGATGCAAAGTGAAAATTGGTACGCAAAACCAAAGATATCAAATAATTTGTTTAGGAAATACAAATCATGACAAAAATCGCAAATCATTTTGCAAAATGAGCCCCTTACTTATAATATTCGGCAGATCTAGAAGCCAGTCCATATAATCCATGGCGCCAAGATTCGTTGTTCGACCCAGGTAATGGAATCAAACCCTGTCAAAACAGAAACGAAAAGGAAAAAAAAGCAAAAAAACAAAAAGAAAAGAATAAATTAGACTGGAATCGGAGTATTACAAACTACGAAATTTTGATCAATTCGACAACCAACAGACACTTACAAAAAAAGTAACACGATAAAACTTGACTCATAATTATTTCTATTAACAGTCACCTTATCAACTTTGATACCAGGCACAATATTCTCATCACGCAAACAGTCCACAAACTTCTTTCCATTTGTGGTTGACTGGTAAAGTGTCTCTTCGAAGAGAATGGCACCAGAAATATAATAGCCCAAGCCGGGAGTTGTCTACAAAGGCTGTCTATAAGCTTGTCTGTTTGTCTCTGTGTTTTCGAGTCCAATGGACGCCAACCTTTTTCACATGTCGCATTTGATTCGTCTATTGCAGGGATTCCCCGACCTGGAGATGCAATTGATTTCTATTCCCCCCAACAGAAAGGAAAGCAATGACCACTTTAGGTAATATACTAATTTGACTTGCTAATGACTACCTACGGAACCGTGAATCACGGCCTCAGAAACCAAATTTCAAATCTAACAGTTCAATATACCGAATTAAATTCAATACTCTCAACAAATTTCAGCAACAACTGGAATACACTTTTTCTATAATTTCACAGCTTTCCACAACTTTCCAAACTAGCATTAACCAGGTTAAACTTTTAGAGACACTTCGCACTGGAGGTAAAACTGATAAAGTTTTCCTGTTCAGGGTACAGAAAAATTGAAGGAAATCTAATTGTAATGTGGATTAAAAAGTAACCAAAAATTTACTAAAAAACTAAAATCAAACATAAAATTGCAGCAGAACATGAACAGAAAAACAAATTTTGGTTTATTTGTTTATTTATTATACATCCAATAATTACATACATGAATCTCTACATTTACTACGGACTCCCAAAAAAAAAACGCAAGCACGTATAAGATGAGAAATCCTTTACGGCTATTTTAATGAGCTCGTCGGTATAAGATCCGGTGCGGACGACCATCATACGACGTGTGGGGATGCACACAATCACTTTTTTAGGTAATTGCAGTGGAGACCATGGCTTCTTCCTCTTCCACCTAGAGTCGAATATGGGATTTCGGATTCCCAAACCAGGTCCTTGAATCGTGCTGAGAAGAGGCTGCCGCTCCGATCTACTCCGCTTTAGGACATGGACGCCGCCGAGTTGAGCTGGCTATGGTCGCTGGAGATAGAACGTCCATAAGCGCAAGTCGACGGAAGAGGATGGGAGCGGGGTAGGAGATGCAGGAGAGAGAGAGAAATGGGGGAACGAGGTGAGAAATAAGTGACCGATTAATATTTTTATTCGATTGGGCTAATGCTATCTTCAATTTACGGTCTCAAGACATACACTTCGCTATTGTAAATTTTTTTGATAAAAAGTAAAATTTCACACTTTTTATTTTAGTAATTATCAAATTAGAGAAGTCTTTGTATCTTTAAATTTCTAACTAGCTCCTACTTTTTTGTTTGGTACTATTTACTGAAGTTTATGTGGGTTTTTTACTTCAGTAAATTGAAAAACGAAGTTGTTGTTTGATTTTACTTTGCTAATATACATTACTGAAGTGAGACGTACCGAAGTCTTTGATGTTTATTCTACTAGTGCATATATAATGTTAGCTCTTCAATTAATATTAATAATTCGTTCAATTTTATGCAATATATTTTTATTTTTATTTTCAGTTATTATATCATAATATTTTATAATGATTAAAATTATTATTATATGTAGACATTAAATTTGTTATTTTAATTATTTCGTAATTATTCATAGTTATTACAAGCTTTTATTTTTTTGATAATTTTTTTAATTATTTAAATCAAAATTTATTAATTTTCAAATACTACTTTATTTTAAAACCTTTTCAATTTAAATTTATTAAAAATATTTTATTATTTCTAAAATATATATATAATTCATTCTTTGATAAAATAATTTTTTATAAAAAAGATTCAATATTTTATTAAAATTAATTATTTTTAAAGTTAAAAATTTATTAAATCATTAATTTTATATTAAATTCAAAATTTTGTTTATTAATACTCTAAGGTAACACATCTCATGGTGTTACTGAGGGTTACACCTTTATAGCTAGAGTAACATATATTCTAGTATTTGGTAACACCATAACCCGAATATTGTGGTAGATCCAAGAAGGTAACACCCCCCCTTAAGTGTTGTAGAAAGCCATCTATGGCTTAGTGATCACAGTCCCTACTATGATATTCGACATAATATTCCGATGTGGAATTTCAATGACAACGATGGGCCTACATGGCCAAAAATAAAAATACAACATCCACGAGCCTTGCTCGGATAACACAAAATGACAACAACTGACAAACTGGAGAACAGTCCAAACTGACTGTCCATCATGAACACCGAGACAACTCGGGACTAGTATCGCTCGAATGCCTCGTCGCCATCGTCTTGCCCCTGTGTCTCAACTCTCTCCTCGCAAACACCTGAAACATGAGACATGTTCCTCCCTCACAGGGTCAGTCATCCAGATAATGAATATCAAATACATGTACAACATGATATGCATCCAAAGGCAAAATAAACGGTACAAGAATGGTAATACGAGATGCTCACAAACCAAGGTAAGACCCGAGCATTTGTGAAACACTATGCCCACGGCATACAATCAATACTTGCTCAACAGGTTAGAACAAAAGTGCCCAACGGAGAATCATCAATATAAAACATAACAACGAACTACCCGAAGGTAAACCAAATCAAAGTTGAAATAGATACAAATCACAATGTCCGAAGGCTCCAATGGAAATACCAATACATCGCACATGGCCAAAAAGCCCTCAGCCGAAGCTGAAAAATATCACAATGGCCTGAAATCCACTCAGCCGAAGCTGGAAATCATCATAATGGCCAGAAGCCAAACAGCCTGAAGCTGTATCACATGAGGGGCCGAAGCCACACAGCACGAAGCTGTATCACAATGAGGGGCCGAAGCCACACAGCACGAAGCTGTATCATAATGAGATCATCCAATGACCGTGACCTGCGAAAGTGCAGGTGCTGGGAAACCAACTGCGAAGGTTCAAGCCCCAGACTTACCCATAATGAGATCACCCAGTGACCGTGACCTACTGAACTGTAGATGTTGGGAAACCAACCATAAAGTTTCAAGCCCCAAACTTACCCATAATGAGATCATCAACATGACTGTGACCTGCTGAATTGCAGGTGCTGGGAAACCAACTGCGAAGGTTCAAGCCCCAGACTTACCCATAATGAGATCATCAACATGATCGTGACCTGCTGAATTGCGGGTGCTGGGAAACCAACCGCGAAGGTTCAAGCCCCAGACTTACCCATAATGAGGTCACCCAGTGACCATGACCTACTGAACTGTAGGTGTTGGGAAACCAACCGTGAAGGTTCAAGCCCAAAACATACCCATAATGAGATCATCAACATGACCGTGACCTGCTGAATTGCAGGTGTTGTGAAACCAACCGAGAAGGTTCAAGCCCCAGACTTACCCATAATGAGATCACCCAGTGACCGTGACCTACTGAACTGTAGGTGTTGGGAAACCAACCGCAAAGTTTCAAGGCCAAACTTACCCATAATGAGATCATCAACATGACCGTGACCTGCTGAATTGCAGGTGCTGGGAAACCAACCGCGAAGGTTCAAGCCCCAGACTTGCCCATAATGAGATCATCAACATGACCGTGACCTGCTGAATTGCAGGTGCTGGGAAACCAACAGCGAAGGTTCAAGCCCCAGACTTACCCATAATGAGATCACCCAGTGACCATGACCTACTGAAATGTAGGTGTTGGGAAACCAGCCGCGAAGGTTCAAGCCCCAAACTTACCCATAATGAGATAATCAACATGATCGTGACCTGCTGAATTGCAGGTGCGAGGAAACCAACCGCGAAGGTTCAAGCCCCAGACTTACCCATAATGAGATCACCTAGTGACCGTGACCTACTGAACTGTAGGTGTTGGGAAACCAACTGCGAAGGTTCAAGCCCCAAACTTACCCATCGAGCACTAGCCGAGACTAGCCTCCAAAATATAATTAATCACAAACGACAACAATCTACAAGATTACCGAATTCACAAGAATGATAGTGGGCTGCCTTGAGTCAGCCAACAGGACAACAATAACTCACGGGTGGGCACCGTCCTCGGTGGTTCCAATTCAAGTACCTCGATTGCCTTGGAATAGCTAATCGATAATAATGACTCAATGAATGGGAACTATCCTTGACAGTCCCAATTTAATACCTCAATTGTCTTAGAACGAACAATCGATAACAACGAATCGGCGGATGGGAACTATCCTCGACAGTCCCAATTCAATAAATCGATTGTCTTAGAACGACAAATCGATAACAACGACTCGACGGATGGGAACTATCATTGACAGTCCCAATTCAATACCTCGACTGTCTTAGAACGGCCAATCAATAACAATGAACCAACGGATGCCTCATTACCTTTAATTGGTTACCGACGACGGAAATGATAATCAACTATTTCAATGCCTTCAATCGGCCAATAAAACATCAATAGCAAAACATCAACATCAATAGCAACACTCATATTGTTGTCTTAATCGAACAATCGATACATCGATACCGCGAACCAGCTACCGACAACAACAATAACAACAAGGCGATCAACAATAACATTTGGCCTAACTACCAAAGGGTATCGTATCAAAAAATCCCCTGATATCAACAAAAATCATGGAGACACTACGTCTCGAAATGATACAACACATTCATACACATACAAGATAACATTAATCTTATTGACCACTACAAGTCTAAAACTTGCCTCAAACCTAAGGTGATGAAATCCTCCAACGAACAACGCATGGCGTCCTCCGACAATCGCAAGCATTCGAACAACCTTGAATGGAATAAAATTCATTCAATAACGCAATATCAATCGAAAACAACACAAAAACTAACCTCTATTCAAACACGAATCGATCAAACCACACAAACGAATATCATAGTCATCAACTATGAATTCTAACATTCTCCAATCACTCCAATGATCAATTAACATGATCATAATGTTCTTAACACTTGTGAAAAATAATTCATCAAGGATTATCAAGAACAACACAAAATATACCATCTCATAATGATAATATTACCAATATCATCACTATCACTTCAAGAACACCATCATCACAACAAACATGATGTCTACACCAATATCAATCACCAATTCCTCCAGAATTTTGGATTAATCAACAAGATTAATTTAACTATTTCAAGATTATGATAATCGTCTCCTAATTCGGCATAACCCCTTACTAAAATGGTTATAATCTATGAGGAACACAACCAACAACAATAATCATCTCAAGGCTATGCTAATCATCAAGAAATCTTAACATAACTCTTCATAAACATGACTATAATCTCCAAGTATTCTTAAACATCAAGAACACAATCAACCTCAAGTCATCTATCATATTCTTCATCATAAGTTCATAAAAACTATGAAGAATCAAACTATCCTCCAACAATCACTAGCTACACGAGGTAATCAACAACAACATCATCATAATCTCGAGTTAAACACAAGATTAGCCAACATACCTCTTGAAAGTGAAGAACAACCTCAAACCCGTCAAGAAACACTCTAATTTTCAAGATCCCATGCTCCAATCCAAGTTAGGAAGCTCCAAAATAAGTTGGAAGGGGTTGGAAGTCACTAAGGGATGCAGAGGGACGATTTCTAGAGAGAGAAATCAAAAATGGGTCGTGAAGAAATGAAAGACGAAACATGTCTTTATAATCTGCACAGTTCATTACGGCCGTTAACCTCGACACATAACATACATCATAGCCCTTACATACGTTATGCTCACTACGTAGCGTACGTAACATCCTCCTAGAACTCACTGCCTCAAAACTCATTTACATTACGTACGTTGCCAGAAAAAGGCATACGTAAACTCACCTGCATTACATACGTTATAGCATAAGCATTACGTACATAATGCCCGTTGACTTGGCTTTCTCGAAAGGCCAAATATCCGGATCATGCATGGCTCTACACGCCAAAAATCAGATGCGATCTGATACCCATCGTTACGTACGTAACCCCCGCGGTTTAACGTACGTAAGCCTCAACACATAGCATATGTAATGCTATACATATAGCGTACGCTATGGCTAGTATACTTAGCCAAAAATGCAAACTCACCAAGCAACATCCAAATGGCGAATAAAATACCGACGACAAGTATAAATATTTTGATTCCGAAATATCCGAATACAATATACATTGTATAAGTCAAATACAACAATACTTGTATAATTCCAAATGAATACGTACAACACAATAATAAAAACGAAAAAAAATTACCCCCGGATATTACAAACGGCAGTTCAGAATCAACTCACAACTGACCGCAAAAATCAAAAGGACGACAATAGCAAATGAGAACACAAATAGGCAGGGTAGAAGAGATTATTAAGTTATGTAAATCTATACTTCTATTAAAAGAGAGTTGTGATACATGTCACTTTCTAAATTTTTTGATTTTTTATTTTAAAATATAGTTTATATATTGAGATGTATTCTTAAATTTTTTAAAAAAAAATTCTAGATATGTATTGTGGGAGTTTTATTCCACAACTTACACTCATCCACCAATAAAAAAAAATTTCTTTATTTTTTTAGCTTAAAATTTTAAATGTTCATAATTTTTAAATCAAGTTTATTTTTGACAAAAAATATATCAAATTAATTTTTATTTCATAATTTTCAACTAAACATTCATATCAATATAATAAATTTGATGGATTTACAATAATGACCGATTGCACAAGAAAATATATTAGAAAAATATGAATATTTATTTTCAATAAAATTGATTGATGCAAAATAAAAATATATTAACTCATTTATTACTTACATAAAAAATAAATTATGATATTTATTTAATTATAATAACTAAAAATAATAAAACATACACTGTACGCACACACATATATATTAAGACTTAATCACATATTAATTTCGTCCCCAAAATTTGTTCCTACTTTTGTTCGGTATGTCCAGGAAATTTATTCATGTAATGGACACTAATTGACTTGACACTCCGCTAATGTGGTACTATTTTTTGAATTATATTACACCCTATAATACACTTAATAAGTCTTTTATTAATACTACGCTAATATGATACTCATATCGAAGATCATCAAAAATAAATTTAGAGATCAAGAAATTATTTTCTAATAAGAGAATATCTTATGTGGTGCATCGCACCGGAGAACATCTAGTGTAATAAAATATGAGAGATGCTCGCATAACTGCAGCAAAGCCAAAAAACTCTAGCCTGCTTCGACGACCCTATTTCACCTTCTTCAGATACGTGCCTTTGTAGTATCGCCTTCAGCCTTTGTCTCCAGCCTGCTTTGATGCATCCTTTCATATCTTTTATGGGGTAATGGTTGTTTTCTCTGTTTACTTTGTTCTTTTTGAATTTTCTAATCGAGTGGTGCTCCAGAATAGAGAAAGAGAACCGAGAAAGGATTCCCTCCGGGAAGAAGATTTCTTGGGTAAAAATAATCAACCTATATATCGATTTGTTCGTTGTGATGAGTAGAACACGAATCTATGTTAAGTTTTTCCAAACCAATGCCGAAATTGTCGGAACGGGCCAGAAGCATCATTTATCTTTAGGTTGCCCGAATCGATTCTTTGACTATCGGAATTTTACAGACTTTTATATTGTTTCTAACTTTTATTTTGAGTTTTGGCCATGGTTTGCGTGCCGTATATATGCTTGCGTGTGTCTGTGTACTAATTGCGTGGTACTTCAAAACGAGAGAGAGAGAGAGAATGGAGAAAAGTCCATGATCCCTCAAAGAAATGTAGCTACTTATATTAGTTATAAATCTCCGTCTATCATTAATTACCAGCATCCCATGATTGTTGATCAATTTAAAAACTTGGTACGCTGACTGCACATTTTATGAAAATTATTTTTCGACTTTAGGGGGGAGATAATTCTAACTTAATAGAAAAGAATGTCTGGAAATTTCATGGAATAAAAGATATTCATAATTTATATCCACGCATTAACTTGCAATATTTATGCATTTAATGCTCATATAACGGCTACAAACGCACCAGAACGAGTAGAAGCCCCAAAGAAACCATATATATATATATATATATATATATTCATTGATACTTCTTACACCAAAAGCGTGGGAGACCTCTCGATGCAGGAGATCCATAAAAAATAAAATCTCATAAAAGTACTTGAATCAGTTGACGCCAACATAAAAGAGTCGTCCTACAGATTTAATTAATTGATAATCACTGCGCGAGTTGCGCAACATAATATTCATTTGCAAGTTTATATTGCAGAAATTTGCAGTCAAGAAATTTAGTCAGGTAACACCTTATCATAAGAAGATAGTAAATCTTCAAAGGCACACGATGCATCCCATAGAAATAAAATAATCATAGAGATAGGTCATTTTATTTATCTAGCTAGCTGCAAACTTCCCTGACAAAAAATTTGGAAACAAAAACCAAGTTACATTATACTGGAGGTGTTTAAGAAGGAAAATCAATATTAATTTGCGCAGCTATAAGATGTATGTCTTCTATAGAGTAGAGCAGGCTGTACACATAATTTGCAACGATGTCATTCCCAAAAGTAATAACAAAGGGTTTGAACATGTAAATAGGTAATCAGTTGCGGGAAGTGGTGTGGAATTGAAAGAGACCTAAAATTCATGTTTTAGGTTTGAAGAGGTTTAAGTTAATATAGGTAGTTTTCTCATAAGTCATGCCAAACCTCTCCATGAGGTCAGTTGAGAACCTAAACTTGCTGGGTATATACTAAGAAGACTAAGAATGTTGTTCAAACTGTTTTGGAAGGCCTACAATATTGCAATTGTACCAAAATTTAGTAATAAAAGATCATTAGAATATCATATATACATAAATCCAACCACTATAAATATCAATGATTTAAAAACACACACTTAACATATGCACGAAGCAATGTAGGCTCAAATAAATCTCTCGCCCCGACACATGAATAAAAAACAAAAAGGAACCACCATAACACCTACAACAAAGGATTCGACAGAGCACCAAGAATGGATTGTATAGCAAAAATCAGAAATAATTATAATTATATCAGAGAATAATTCCTATAATAAAGTAACATTTTGATTTCCAGAACATAAAAATATCTAGCACAAATCACTCGGGACAAAGATATTAAAAAAAACTATTTCAGCATTCAGAAGTTCTAAAAGATAATAATCAGCAAACTTGTGCAGAAAATATATCCTGAGAATCAAAATCATTCACAAAAAAATCCAAGTTTAAAACTATTCCCAAATATATTAACACTGCTGGAACACCTGCATATACTCCAAACAAATCACTACCGCGCTTGGTAGAAGACAAAAAAATCAAATAAAAAATAACCAGCCAGAAAGACTAACATAACACAAACGTTCAAGATTTGAATATAGTTCCTTTCGGTGCCTTCAGCTGTTCATCTTCAGTTACGTCATCTCTAACTAACCATGTCTGGCGCATGCAACAACATTGTGAATAGAATCACCTCTGCATGAATAAGGTTTAAGCCCACAAGAGTGTGTCACATGTGATAATTCCTGTAATAAAGTAATATTTTGATTTCCAGAACGTAATAATATCCAGCACAAATCACTCGGGATAAAGATATTGAAAAAAAACTATTCCAGCATTCAAAAGTTCTAGAAAATAATAATCCGCACACTTGTGCAGAAAATATTTCCTGAGAATCAAAATCATTCACAAAAAAAATCCGAGTTTAAAAAATATTCCCCAATATATTAACACCTCTGGAACACCTGCATATACTCCAAAAAAAATAACTACCACGCTTGGTAGAAGACAAAAAAATCAAATAAAAACTAACCAGCCAGAAGGACTAACATAACACAGGCGTTCTGTTGGAACATTATATTCCACATATTCAAATTGAGGTTTTGATGATAAGTTGATAAACAAATAAAAACAATAATGAATCAAAAAGGAAGTCGAAGACGCTCGAGACGGACAAAAAAGCAAAGAAGTAAACAATAGTGAAGCTAACATACGCTATGCAACAAGACATAACGTACGTAATATATCAAGACAGTAGCTATTGGACTGAAACAAAAAGTAGATAATGTATGCCATAGGGAAGTGTTATGTACGCTAAGAGCATTACGTACGCTATGAAGGAAGCATAACATACGCTAAAGCAGAACAGGGAGCAACAGCTAGTTTGGATCTTAAGCCTGTAAATACCAAAGCATTTGGTATTACTTCAAACAACAACTTCAAGCAAAGTATTCATACATCTGATATTGTTATATTCATTATTGTTGTTGCAATCTAGCTTAATTGATAAGAGTTCGAGTGGTTAATTCACTCAACCAAATACGAGAGAAAAGAAAGGATTATATATTTGATTCGGTGTTATTAGGATTGTGGATCCGGCATTGTTAGAATCATAATCTAAATCCACGTGAGTTTTTTCTTGTAATATACTGAATTTCTACTATAGTTGTTTAATATTATTTTATCCAAGTTATACTGCACAGTGTGGAATCTATACAGTAGGGATAAAGTAATTGAAGGACTGAGACATCTGTATTGGTATAATCATCGTACTTGGTCGACAAATGCATTTGAAAATATCGTGTGTCAGGTTGTTTTAATTCTGATATTGGGTATATCTTGGGACGAGCATATGTATTCGGTATGTCGTGTATACGTATTCAGTATGTTGAGACGACATGCAGGAGTAGCTATTTTTGGCTAAGTTCAGAATCCATTACATACGTTAAGCTGAGGAGCTTACGTACGTTAAGTTGGTAAGTATAACGTACGTTATGTATCATGCATTACGTACGTTATAGCATCAGGTGAGACGCAGTCGTCTGATCAGAGAACTTTGTCAAAATACAAGCGTAGTGTACGTTAATCGTAGGAGCTTATGTAAGTTAAGACACAGAAGTAACGCACGTTACGTAGAGTACATAACATATGTTATGAAGAGAATCGGACAGGATCAGGCTATGACCGACAAGTGGGTCCCGTGGTTGGCAACTTCGGCTGGCCTGCGAAAAGGCAAGTCAACGAATAGGTTAACGTATGAAACGGATCGCTCATTACGTATGTTAAATGAGTATATTACTGTAGCAAGTCAACTCTGTGTTACGTATGCTACGGCACAAGTGTTACGTACGTAAGACATGGCATAAAATGAGGCAGTGAGCTCTGGATGCTGATTACGTATGCTATGTAGGACATGTAGCGTACGTTAGTAGGACTTACGTACATTAGTGTTTGGTGTTAACGTATGTAATGATCTGTGCAGTTCATAAAATAAGGATCGGTCTTTCATTTCTTCACGAGAAGAAACAGATATATTCCTCCCAAACTTCGTCCCTCTTCACTTCTAAGCCTATTCCAGACCCTTCTTGACGTTTGCAATCCTTGATGTTTCTTGAAGTGTTTGATTGTTGTGGTTCTTCTTCAAGAGGTATGTTGGATAACTCCTCTCTTTAATTTCGGATTTTGATGTTGTTGTTGATATCTTCTTCGTATGATGATAGTTATGGTGTTGTTGTTGTAATACCCATACTTTTTATCGACTGTTTGACCTTGCCGTTCTTCTTATTTTGTCGCTCTGTAAACTCTTGGTGATGTTGTTGATATTGTTATAGAGTTTCGTATCTTGTTTGGATCACGATCGTGTTGTTTAGACCTTGCGGAAGTGTTCTGGGCCAGAGAAATAGCGTACGCTAGGCCTAGGCTAACGCACGCTAATTCTGTTTGAGTAGCGCACGCTAGCTTTTAGCCGTAGCGCGCGCTAAGGGACCAGTCAGGTCAGAACCAGTAACTCAGATTGCTCTCTGGACTGACAGTTAACGCGTGCTAGGAGTTCGTTAGCGCATGCTATTCGTGGTTAGTAGCTCACGCTATCATCCGTACGTAGCGCACGCTAACGGGTTGGTTGGCAGAGGCAGCGAAGTTGTCAGGTTTTCTGGACTATCAGGTAAACGTACGCTAGGCTTCGGCTAGCGCACGCTACGAGAGTTGCATAACACACGCTAAGCCATAGCGGTAGCGCACGCTAAGACTTGAGCAGGGCAGCGGACAGTAGGTTCTGGACTCTAATTACTGGACACCACTTTTTGGCTAGCGCACGCTAAAGCAAGGCGATTAGCGCACGCTAACGGGGCCGGCAGAAACCACTGGACTACCTGGTGACCTCGCTAGCGCACGCTAATAAAGGAGGCGTAGCGTGCGCTAGACTGGGCGGGCATATATTGGACAATTGACTTCCATTTCGTCATTTTTCATCCTCTTCACTCATTTTCGATGGGAGAAGCTCGGGAGTGGCGATTTTGGGCGATTAGAAGCGATCCATCTTCAAACATCAACACCTTTGGTTAGATAACAAGGATTTAACAACATCTAATCCATTCTATCGTCCAAATCAAGGTAAAAATCCTTAAAACCCTATTTTTGGGAATTTTGGGGGTTTTCTTAGATTCGTTCGATTTATCCGGTTTGAATATTGAGAACTTTGAGATTATGATATGTCTATTCCATATACATGCTTTTCCTACGATCTTACCGATTGGGTGGTGCCGTTTTCGAACTTGTGAGAGTTTGGGCGATTTTCCAACCTCTAGTTGTTTATCCTTGTATTTTTGTGAATCGTAGACGAGTTTCGGGAGTTTCTTTGTGTAATTTGAGTATGGATTATTGATTATCATGTTTCTTGTGAATCATTTAGATGCCGGAAGTGCGTTTTCGGACCCACCGAACTCATACCTTTTTTCCGTTCAATTTCTCGATGTCTCAAAGGCAAGTATATATTTATGATTATATATTCTCAGCTTTTAAAGTAAGATATATGAATGGTATGATTGTTTACATCCACTCTGGGGCGGGCCGACAGGTCCCCTGAGGGTTTCGTAGCCTTTGGTGCGATTCCACGGATAATTTGGGTTAACCACTCTGGGGCAGGCCGACGGGTCCCCTGAGGGTTCCGTAGCCTTTGGTGCGGTTCCATGGTTGATCATGTATGCATTGTTGTGATGCTATGAGATTTAATTACTCCGGAACTCTAGTCTTGAATTGATGAATTGACGGTTACCTTTACTTTATTGTCGAGGAGTATTGTGTTTCATACTTGATATACTTACACTAGCTATTCGACGGCTAACCCCTTTATGGGGGAAATACTTTTTATGTATTTCAGGTTCCAGGAGAACGGACAGGCAGGTATCACGTCGACATGA
This sequence comes from Orobanche coerulescens, assembly GCA_033398695.1. NCBI lineage: Eukaryota > Viridiplantae > Streptophyta > Magnoliopsida > Lamiales > Orobanchaceae > Orobanche > Orobanche coerulescens. The sequence continues at coordinate 74,285,596 of CM065816.1, read as the reverse complement.
AGATGATGGGCAAGTGTGATACTGTGTCTTTCCTCCGATTATGTTTTGTGTTTCTCCATTCAGTGTTGTTGTACTGGAATGGTTATTGAATACTCGAGTATTGTATTCCATTTTCTTTGATGTTCCGGCCTGTGTTTGCCGAGGTATTGATTCGTGTTGTGATGTCTTTAGATACATTGGATATGTTTTGGATACCCTTTGTATTGTTCTTCATTCCATTGTATATAGACCTTCTCGTTCAAAATTTATAGTTCCACGTATGTTTAGCCTTGTGGGTCCCACAGCGGGGCTCAAGGCGCTGTAATATTCCCTGAATAACTTGGGGGTGTTACAGAATATGGTATCGGAGCTTAGGTCTATGGATACCTAGGCTGTCGGTCTTTTGGGTTGATTGAGTCGTCATTTGTCCACAGTATCACTACTCTGCCATCATCACAGTGCGACCGGTACTTGTAAGACCTCTTACTCTTCTGGTGTTTCCTTATTCGTTTTGCTTCTATCTTTGGTATTCTTGAGAATCGGTCACTTCGATGATGTGTGATTGAATTGTACTTACGTGCCTTGTGTGTTCTTCAGTATGTCAGCTGGTAGGGGACGAGGCCGTGGTCGTGGCCATGGACGTGGACGAGGACGTGGTGCGGCCGTCTCCCTCAGTTCTATTGTGGGGTCAACCAACCCCAGTTTGTCGAACTTGGTGCATCCTGACACCGAAAGTCAGCACGACCAGTCAACTAGCCAAGGGAACAGCGCGGACGTTGGAGTTGCGAATGTACTTCAACAATTGGCTACCCAGATGACCATTTTAGCCCAAACTGTTCAACTGAATAATCCGAACCCGAACGCGGATGCCTTGCTTCAGAATGTAATCTGTATGCACCCTCCGCAGTTTAGTGGTGCCACAGACCCGTTAGGTTGGGAAGATTGGCTAGCGGAGTTGGAGAAATTTTTTGAAGCGGTTGACTGCCCCGAGGTGAGGAAAGTACCGATTGCTCAGTATTTCCTCACCAAGGAGGCCGCTACATGGTGGAAAGCCATCATGCCATAGGATCGTGTTGCCACGTGGGATGAATTTAAAGAGCTTTTGGAGGCCAAATTTTGTCCTTGGCCGGTGCGAGAGGGCCGAATTCTAGCCTTTTTCGAGGCTAAACCACAAAACATTCCTGTTTCACAAGCAATTGTAGAGTACAACCAACAATTGATCCACGTGAAGGATCAAGTGAGAAACGAGCGTGATAAGATCCGTTATTTTGATATGCGGATGAATATGGACTTACGGCGGTACATGGCCGGATTTGCTTGCACCACACTGAAGGAATATCAGGACAAAGCTTTAGCCCATGATATGTTAAGCCCCGACAACGATACCACGGAAGAATCGAAGAAGCAGAAGGTCGCGGGAAATTTTTCTGGCTCTAAGAGTGGTAACTTCCAGAGGTCACAGACGACTAACCGTTCTACCGGACAGTCATCACGTTCTGCTAAAGGAAAGAGCGGTTTCCATTCTGCCCTGGGCACCACAAATCGCACGGTAACTTGCTATAATTGTGGCCGTCCAGGCCACATTAATTTGGAGTGCAATTTTCCGCCGTTGAAGTGTCACACTTGCGGACAGATGGGACATAGAGCGGCTTATTGTTCCGAACCCAATCAGACTTTGGACACTCGGGCTTCTGCCCCAGCACCATTTGACCAAGGCATTAATCAGCGGCAATCTTTTGGTCAATCTCAGCAGAGTTACGGCAGGGGCCGGGGACGGGGTCAGAACGCTGGAGGGGGAAACTCTAGCATCGGTTCGATACAACCACGGGTCTATGAGATGCGTCGAACAGATGAACCCGATGCAGCGGTGGCTTCAGGTACCATTCATATTTTATCTCATCCAGTTCGTGTACTTTTCGATACGGGTGCTACCCATTCTTTCATTTCCTTGGAGTGCGTACGCCGTTTATAACTTGTATGTATGCTTGTGATCCCTTCATTGTGAAACTACCTAGCGGGGATAGAATTGTGGGGAACCGGGAGATTAAATATTTTCCGGTGATTATATCCGGTATGGAATGGTTATCGAATCTTGTTATAGTTGATATGGTAGGCGAGGACATGATCCTCGACGAGGATTGGCTTGAGAGTCACCAAGCGATTATGAATTACCGTACTAAGGTTATCACCATGATGACTAAAGACGGATCCGAGTACTCATTTTTGGGACATAAGTCGGGCCAATCTAAGTTACTTATCAGCGCCATGAAGGCCGTAAAACTTTTGAATAAAGGTTGTACGGGCTATTGGTGTTATGCCTTGAAGACGGAAGAGAACGAAGTCGATTTCTCTTCGATCCCGGTTGTTAATGAGTATCCCGATGTTTTCCCAGGTGATCTCCCGGGATTACCGCCAGACCGGGAGATAGAATTTTCTGTGCACTTAGAGCCAGATGCGGCTCCGATTTCTAAGGCATCTTATCGTATCGTACCTTCCGAGATGCAAGAATTAAAGAATCAGTTGGGAGAACTTCTGGAAAGAGGGTACATGAGACCGAGCGCTTCGCCTTGGGGCGCACCTATTCTTCTCGTGAGGAAGAAGGATGGTTCACTACGTTTGTGCATCGACTACCGTGAGCTGAACAAAGTAACCATCAAGAACAAGTGCCTCGTATAGACGATTTATTTGATCAGTTGCAAGGGGCTGCAGTTTTCTCGAAAATTGATTTAAGATCAGGGTATTATCAACTCAGGGTGAGAGAGTCCGACGTTCCGAAGACGGCATTTTGACGAGATATGGGCATTATGAATTTGTAGTTATGCCTTTTGGGTTGACTAATGCACCAGCAGTATTCATGCAGTTAATGAATAAGATTTACATAGAGTATCTCGATAGGTGTGTGGTCGTCTTTATTGACGACATTCAGATCTATTCTCGAGATAAAGAAGAACATGCCCGACACTTGCGTTTGGTACTAGATATTTTGAGAACCGAGCACCTTTATGCAAAATTCTCAAAATATGAGTTCTGGTTGGAAGAAGGTATGTTTATCGGCATGTGATTTCGGCCGAAGGGGTTCGTGTAGACCCGCAGAAGATTGAGGCAGTGCTAGATTGGGCACCGCCTAAAAATGTTAAGGAAGTTCGTAGCTTTTTGGGCCTTTTTGGGTATTACCGTCGGTTTGTCGAGGGGTTCTCGAAACTTGCTCGGCCGCTTACGAAATTACTCCAGAAAACAGAAAAGTTCATTTGGACGATAGAGAGGCAACAGAGTTTCGATGAGCTGAAGAGACGTTTGACTTCAGTGCCGATTTTAGCTTTACCACATGGTAGTGAGGGCTTTGCGGTTTATAGTGACGCTTCGGGTCAATGTCTTGGCTGTGTGCTTATGCAGCATGATAAGACGATAGCTTTTGCGTCACGACAATTAAAGCCATATGAGATGAATTATCCTACTCACGATTTGGAGTTGGCCGTAATTGTCTTCGCACTCAAGATTTGGCGGCATTACTTGTATGGTTCTCCGTGTCAGATTTATACCGATCACAAGAGCCTGAAGTATATTTTCAGTCAGAAAGAGCTGAATATGAGACAGAGACGTTGGTTAGAGTTGATTAAAGATTACGATTTAGAAATTCTTTACCACCCCGGAAAAGCCAATGTCGTCGCGGATGCTTTGAGCCGCAAATCGGCATCTCATCAAATGCTCGAGGTTCTTACATCTAAGACGAAGATTCGTCAGGATTTAATCGAGCAAGGGATAGAAGTTTGGATTCAATGAGTACAAGGACAGTTGTGTACTCTCGAAATTACTTCGTCCTTGGTTTACGACATTAAAGGGAAACTGTGGAGTGACCCGATGATCTCTCAACTGAAGGAAGATGTAATTAAAGGAAAATATCCTGGCTTTATGGTTCACGAGGATAGTATTCTGAGATTTCAGGGCAGGCTTTGTGTTCCGAATGATCTAGAGTTGAGGCAGAGAATTCTCCGAGAAGCCCATGCTACGCCTTACTCGATCCACCCCGGGACGAGTAAGATGTATAAAGACTTGAAACGAAATTTTTGGTGGAACAACATGAAGAAGGATGTCGCGGAATTTGTACTATGGTGCTTGACATGTCAACAAGTCAAGATCGAGCATCAATGACCAGCGGGGTTGTTGAAGCCGCTTCCCATTCCCGAGTGGAAGTGGGAAGACATCGCCATGGATTTCGTCACTGGCATGCCGAGAACTAGAGCCGGAATGAATATGATTTGGGTAATCGTCGATCGGTTGACCAAGTCTGCACACTTATTGGGTATTAAGGATACTTGGGGACCGGAGAGGTTGGCTCGAACCTTTATAGCTGAGATCGTAAGATTGCACGGTGCCCCCAAGACCATTGTTTTTGATCGAGACAGTCGTTTCGTATCGCATTTTTCGCAGGCTGTTCATCAGTATTTGGGTACTGAGTTGAGATTGAGCACGTCTTTTCATCCTCAGTCAGATGATCAGACAGAGAGGACGATCCAGACGTTGGAAGATATGTTGCGAGGTTGTGCCTTAGACTGGAGTAATGATTGGGAGCTTCACTTGCCGTTGATCGAGTTTGCCTATAATAATAGCTGGCATGCGTCGATCAAAATGGCACCATTCGAGGCACTTTATGGTAGGCGATGTATGTCACCATTATGTTGGGACGAGGCTTCAGAGCTAATTGGAATGGAACCGGATATGTTGATGGAGACTAAGGAAAAGATTTCTATTATCCGGGACTGATTGCTGATTGCCCAGAGTCAGAAATCTTATGATGATACTCATCGTCGACCCTTGGAGTTCGAAGTGGGGGATCATGTCTTACTCAAGGTGTCGCCGGCCAGAGGGGTTTTCCGTTTCGGGAAAAAGGGGAAACTTAGTCCGAGGTATATCGGACCTTTCGAGATTTTGGACAGAATTGGAGATTTAGCTTATCGCTTGGCGTTGCCTCCAGCTTTGAGTCACGTCCATAGTGTTTTTCATGTGTCTCAGTTGAGAAAGTACGTGCTGGATCTGAGTCACATTATCGACTATAGTGAGATTGACGTGGCCGAGGATATTACCTTTCCGGAGAGACCTGTGAAGATCCTTGAGCGTCGCGAGAAATAACTTCGGCATAAGACCATTCCACTGGTTAAAGTGCAATGGTCGAGACATGGAGTTGAGGAGGCGACTTGGGAAATCTGGAGAAGTGAAGCTACAAGGATTCAGAAGGAGAGATGTCTATGTGATAGATTGGAACATAGGAACTCCTAATACCTGTTTTCTATCTAAGACAATAGCTGAGAACGAATGGATGTGGCACAAAAGATTATGTCACCTGAACTTCAAAGCCATCAACAGAATCAGTTCTCAGAAGCTGGTCAGAGGACTTCCAGATGAAGCATTCAAGAAGGAAGCTCTCTGTGATGCGTGTTAGAAAGGGAAGTAGACGAGAGCATCATTCAAGCCAGTTCATCCTACAACTCTCACCACAAGGATATTAGATCTACTCCATATGGATCTATTTGGTCCCATCAAGCCAAGGACTCTAAGTGGCAGAAAGCATGCACTAGTAGTGGTGGATGACTATTCAAGGTACACTTGGATCATCTTCCTGTACAAGAAAAGTGAAACCTTGACCAAGCTACCTGAGCTGCTGAGAAGGATTCAGAATGAGAAATCCCTCTCCATCATCAAGATCATATCAGACAGAGGAGGAGAATTTCTTAACAAGGCGATCACTGATTGCAACGATCAGAATGGAATCCAGCATGAGCTCTCTGCAGCCAGGACCCCCAGCAGAATGGTGTTGCTGAAAGAAGAAACAGAACCCTGAAGGAAGCAGCCAGATCCATGATTGCAGAAGCAGACCTGCCCAAGAGGTTCTGGGCTGAAGCTGTCAACACATCTTGCCATACTCAGAACAGGAGTATGATAGTAGGGAGACATAGCAAAACTCCCTATGAGGTTTGGAATAACAGAACTCCTACTGTTACTTACTTTCATGTTTTTGGTTATAAGTGTTTCATCCACAACAACGGTAAAACACAACTAAATGCCTTTGATGCTAAAACCGATGATGGTCTCTTTATGGGATACTCACAAAGAATCAAGGCATATAAAGTCTTTAACAAAAGGACCTTAGTTGTGGAAGAAACACCCCATGTTGTATTTGATGAATCTACTGTTGAGTACAGGAAGCAAGTTGACCTAATTGAGAATAAGCTCAAATCAGCAACCCTCGAAGAAGTCATTGTATATGACACTAGAATGGTGGACTCACCTGCAGACCAGCCAGAAGACGCAACTGTAGCTGCTAAAGACCCAATTGCAGATCAGACAGGAACACCAAACCTACATGATCCAGTTGCCGCTGATGAAGACCCATCTGTAGCTGATAAAGACTTATCTGTAGATCAGACCCAAACTGCAGCTGACAATATGGTAGCTGATCCAGTTGCAGACCAAGAAGACCAGATCCAAGATGATGCAGACAGAGAGGAAATCCACCAGAGCATATCTTCAGGGGGAACAGACCCTGAAGAAGATGATATTCCCAAGTGGCTCAAAGACCATCCAATCCAGCAAATCATTGGAAAGCTGACTGATGGAGTTAAGACAAGACAGTCCACTCTACCCCGCAGGAATGGCTATGTTCTCCTGTTTCATGTCTCAGATAGAACCCAAGACAACAGAACAAGCCTTGGAAGATTATTCATGGATCAATGCCATGCAAGAGGAACTGGAGCAAATGGAAAGGAACAACGTTTGGGAACTAACAGACAGACCAGATCATAAGAAGGTTATTGGCACCAAATGGGTTTACAAAAACAAGAGCGACGAAGATGGAGCTGTTGTTAGAAATAAAGCCAGACTTGTTGCTAAAGGTTATGCACAGTGTGAAGGAATAGATTTTGATGAAACCTATGCACCTCTTGCAAGATTAGAAGCCATCAGACTATTCCTCGCATATGCTGCATTCAAGGATTTTGAAGTCTACCAGATGGGTGTAAAGAGTGCATTTCTGAATGGAATCCTAGAAGAAGAAGTCTATGTGGAGCAGCCCCCATGATTTGTAAAAGGAGACAAAGTCTACAAACTGTTGAAAGCTCTCTATGGACTTAAGCAAGCACCAAGAGCATGGTATGTAACATTATCTGTGTTTCTTGAGAAGAACGGTTTCAGCAAAGGAAAGGTGGATAAGACCTTATTCAGAGTGGAACACGAAGGCCACATATTGATAGTACAGATATATGTGGATGATATTATATTTGGCTCAACCAACCCAGAGATGTGTGAGAAATTCTCAAACCTCATGCAAGGAGAGGTTGAGATGAGTATGATGGGAAAGCTTAATTTCTTTCTTGGATTACAAGTTAAGCAGATGGAAAATGGAAAGCACTAGTGGAACGTGCCAATTCCTAGGAACCAGACTGATATCGTGGTTTAGCAAGAAGCAGGTTTCTAACTCTATCTCAACCACAGAGTCAGAATACCTAGCTGCAGGTAGTTGCTGTGCCCAGATCTTGTGGATAAGACAATAGCTTAGGGTCTACAACATCATTGCCAATGAAGTCCCTATCTGGTGTGACAACAACAGTGCTATTGCAATAACCAACAATCCGGTTTTGCATTCATGGACCAAGCACATTGATGTTAAGCATCACTTCATTATATATCACGTGCTTAACAAAAGAGTCAGAGTTGAAAGAGTCAGCACAGACTATCAAATTGCGTATATCTTTACCAAATCTTTGCCAGAAGAAAGGTTCTTGGAGCTGAGCAGAGAACTTGCTTTACTAGATTGGGAATCTAGTATAGAAGAAAAAGCAAGCTGAAGCAGATCAGAGGAAGGACGGACCTAGCTGATTATCGGAATCAGACCCTACCTGATGTAGACAAGAAGACGAAGGATAGACGAAGAAACCTAGCTGATCAAAACTCAGGCGAGAAGTCAAAAGGAGTCAACTCACCTGATGCAGAGCAGCCAACAGTCAACGATCAACCAGCTAAGTTTTCTAATCCTAACCGACTTCTGAATATTATATTATTATCTGCTATATGTATAATAATATCATATTGTTTTCTTTTGGTTCACAAGTGGCATAATACTATATGCTTTAAATACACGTGGCAATCACAGGATAAATCAACCCCCACTGTGACCAATTAAAATCCAACCGTCCATTTTCAAACTCAAAACCTGGCCACCGATTAAAATTTGAATTTTAAAAGGAATCTCAAAAGGTGGACCACCGATTTAAAATAAATAATTATTTAATTTCAACATCATTTCATTTTCTTTTTAAAGGACGAAAAAACTCTTCACTTTAACTTTACCAGTCTTTCAAAAATCCTAATTTACAGAGCAGAAAAATCCTTTGAACTCTAAATACACTAAGAAATCTCTTATACTGCAGAAATGGAAGCTTACTTTGAAGGCGTAAACATGAAGGCTGTCGAGGACCAGATCATCTTTTCTCTGGTCGTTGATTTTGAAGGTCTCTTGGAATCAAATCTGGAAGACTACGATATGCTAAACCTTATCCGTTCGATGAAGCTGAATGGGATCTACTCATTTTTCCGCGAAGCCTGTATGGTTGAAGCAGGAATTAGGAGTACCGTCAGTGGAGTACAAGTTGACATTTCGCCGGAGACGATCCGAAAAATATTTGGTATGAAGAATCATGGCATAGCAGTCGAGGCCCTCAAGCATAAAGCAACCGATACTTGGCTGAAGATTAAGACGGTTGACCAGCCGGAGAAGATAAAGCTCACCGCCAAGAGGAGCGAAATTAAAAAGATGTATCGGTATGTGTTGGACATCACCAACAAAATTGTCATGGGCATGGCCGGGAGTTATGACCAACTGTCGTCGGCCAAATTCATGGTGCTGGGAGCACTAATTCAAGATGAGCTGATTGATTGGTCAGACTACATTTTTAGGCAGTTGGTTCGAGAGGTCAACAAGGCCGAATGGCTTGTTGATGAGAAGAAGTTCAGATCCAAGCTGGTGTTTGGAACGCAGCTAAGTTAGATCCTTGTGAAGATGGGTGTGGTGAAGGGAAATACTGACCCCTTCCACATCAACAAAAGACTTGGTCACCTAGACCAAGAGACTTTGAGGAAGATAGGAACCAATAGGAGAGCAGCCCAGATGATAAAAGAGTTGCCTGATTCAAGGACCTACTACAAATACCCTTCATCAGACGAGTTGGACCACCCTGCAGACGGCAACCCACCTGCAGCCAAGTCGGATTTGGAGTCAAACAATATGCCCATTGCTGTTCATTTCAAGAGAAGGGGACCAGCCCCTGGTGAACCATCGATCATGCAATCTTCACCAGAACCATCACCCAAAAGGCCCAGGCATTTACAGTTCAGCCAAGAGGAGCAGCCAGAACAATTTTCCAGTCCTGCAGCCAGGTCACCTATTCACCTGGAGGACCAGCCGGCTCCGGGCAGCCTGGAGACCCAGATCATCCCTCTTCTCAAACCCCAGTACATCTCAGAAGAAGAGGAAGCATGTTTAATAATTTCCATCCCTGAGGCAAATTATACTTTTCACCTGCTGGACAACAATATTTTCAACTTATCCTTAGAGCAACTTCAGTTGGTTAAGCCACAATCTCTAAAACATTCTTTTGTCCATATTTTTGAAGAATGGAAATCCTTTAAATCACTTTCTTTCACTGAACTTCAAACTTATATTGAAACCAGTGTTTGGGGATATCCCCAAGCCACAGAAGATGTGCTGACACATTTTTGCAAAGTGTCAGACATAATTTTGATTCTTCAGGAAAATTGGTTCATGTCCAATTTTAAAACTAACATGGACCAATTTATCCACTCCATCATGTATAACATTTTTGACGGTTCTTTTGGTAAAGAAGAAGAAGAGAAGGAAGAAGAAAAGGAGATAAGAATAGAAGAAGTAGATGAAGAAGTAGAAGAAGAAGAGATTATTGTCATTGATGATGAAGAAGAGAAACAGGAAGAAAGGGAAGAAGAAAATATTTTAGTTGAAAAAGATACTGGAGAAGAAGTTGAAAAAATCGAGGAATTAGTAGATGAAGAAAAAGAAGGAGAAGAAGTTGAGAAGGAGGATGGAGAAGAAGAAAAGGATGATGAAAAAGATGAATATAATGAAAAAGATAAAAAGGATGATAAGGATGATAAGGATGATGATGATGATAATGACGGTAAGGATGATGGAAGAGAAAAGGAGGCTGAAAAAGAGAGAGAGAATGTTGAAGAGGAAGAAAATAAGGAAGAAGGGGAGAAGGAGCTAGAAAAAGAAGAAGAAGAAAAGGAGAAGGAGCAATAAAAAGAGCCAGAAAAGGATTCTGCAGACAAGGCTGGGGCACGTGCCCGGTATACCAGCCTAGATGCGGAATTGGCTGAAGATTCCAGATCGGGGACCCCTGAATAGACCCCATCTGGAATGCCAGCTGCAGATAGGAGTCTGCAGATAGGTGGGCCGTCTGCACACCTACCTGCAGGAATAGAGGGCTCAGGTGAGTACTCTCCACCAACATCACAGATTTCACCTGCGATGACCGAGCTGATCAGACAAATTGTTAAGGACACTATTGGAGAGCTGCTTGCATCTCAGATCACCCCTGATCTTCAGTCTATCAATGCAAAAATAGACACCTTGCTGTAGCAGAATGTCCCTCAACCTCCTCCTCCTACAAACAACAGAATGCCTTTTGGCATGTATGACTGGATGCATAGAATGGAGCAGCAGTTGACCACTCTGGTTGATACTGGAAAAAAGGGGGAAGATAGGTTTGAGGGGGAAGAGAAGTCAAAAGGGGAAGAAAGAATACAAGAGCAAGGCAGCAGACAGGAAGAAGTTTTTGTTGTTCAAGCTGCAGAGCTTAGATCAAAGACAAGGCAAGAAATTCTCCAAATTGAAGAAGAACCATCAAGTTTGAAGAGAAAGGAGATCCAACTTGAAGAACAGTCTGTTGAGAAGAAAAGAAGAAGAACAGAGAAGGAAGAGCAAAGATTCGAATGGGAAGGCAAGCAGTTGTGGTACGTTGAAGAATTCTTACCAGCAGAATTCCTGACCAGATGGGCGGATGCAAAGAAACAATTCTCAGAGCAGTTCTATCTCTGGGAGATTCTCCAAGATAAAGAATGCTCGCCCCAACAGTCATTCATCAACTACATGGATACTAGATGGCCCACTCTGTGGAAGATCATGCTTAAATATGCAGACAAATGGTCTGCTTATCCTATGATTCCTCCATTCAGAGCAGTGGAAGCACCGACCCATTTGGACAACGAGCTTAACGAGCTAGAGCTGCAAGATGAAATCAGAAAGTTGTGTGGAGCACAAGTTCTCTTCAAAAGAAGACCAAGACTTTGCTGCCCTAGTCATAAGGAGGAAATATGCTCTTGCACCCATAAAAAATAGACCAATTGGAGCTAAACCATTCAGACCTGCCAAGCAGCCTATCCGAAGAGGCAGAGGATTTATATTCATTTTGTACTTGTAATTTTTGTTTTGTAAATATTATTAGATGTGTATTTGTAATCAATTCAGAAATTTTATAACAGTCTTTTGAATGACAATTCCCAGTTATCTCAAAACTAGACTGATTTTAGTTTGTGTCTTGCACTTAAGTGCAGACTTGTTCATTTGAAAATTTGCTTAAGGTTTTTCCATCATCAAAATAGGGGGAGTTTGTTAGGAATACTTGTTAGATTTTGATGATGTCATTAATATAAATTCAAATACTTATTACTTGGCAAAAATGTAAGGAAGAACCAAATGAATATCTTCCATAGGCCAAAATTATGTTAAGTTTAATACTTGGCAAAATGTAAAGAAGAACCAAATGAGTATCTTCTATAGGCCAATATAAGTTAGGCTCATATTGGCTAAGTACAAAAGTACAGCTGAGTTCATCAGAGAAGTACAGCTGAGACAAGTCAGAGAAGTTCTGGTCAACAAAAATCATCAGAAATGTTTGACCAGACTGCAGTCAAGTGACCTCAGACAAGTCGTATGATCAGGCGAGTCCCAATCAGTCACCATTAGAGAAGTCCAAAAGCTGCAGATAAGATGACTGTACATCAGCTTACTTGAGATCAGCCAAGTACTTCAAGTCCACGTCAGCATGCGTTGAAAAATCAAATATTACAGAAAGTCACATGCAACGTGTAGAGACAAATTGGAGAGATTCCCGCTAAGGATATGAATTTAATAATTCATCCAGGCCTACTACTGAAGACTTTAATCTTACTATATTCAAAAAGATTCGGCGCCTCACATGCAAAGTCTTCACAACGGTCGGACGATGGATTAAAATATGGGAATCCAGCCTTGCAACGTTCAGAAAAGAATAAACAAAGAAGTCTCCCTCCAACAGACTGATTTGTTACAGGATTTGCAACGGCTATGAAGAATGCTCAAAGATCAACACCTATATATATCCGAAGATTTGAAGTTGAGCAACTACCGGCGCAAACATACTCTCAAGCAATCAAAGCATTCAAAACAATCTAAAAGCGAACTATAGCATCGTGAAAATAGCAGTTCTCAAAAGTTCTTACTTGAAGAAGCTCTTAGTTGGAGAAGACAAAAACTCGTATCTTTAATCCTGAGTTTGGGGTACTTCACTGGTTGAAGTTCGAGACTGTAAAGGCTTCCAAGGATCGCGGATCAAGAGGTACAAGGCAGTCAAGGGAGTTGCAACGACAAGGATTTCCACTGGTTGGAAGCTGTTGTAATTTGATTGAATCACTGTAATATTTATCACTGGTTGACAATTATAGTGAATTCATCTCCAACTGGTTTGGAGAAAAGTAGATTAGTAGAGGATTAACCCACCGCTGAGACCACTATAACTGCCTACGTATTTTAATGTTTTATAGCATCATACTTTAACTGCTGCATTCATTGTTAAGTTTTTCATTAGTTGTTTTGTATTCGTCATCAGCTGACTTCCACACGTATTGACACTACTACAAAAACAGCATTTAACAGCGGTTCTGGAGCCCTTTTAATTCTGGAACCGCTGTTAATTAAAAAAATATATTATATTCCCACCCAATCCGCACCCGCACGCCCGCCCAACCCACCCACCACCCGCCCCCACGCGACCCGCACATAATATGTATAAATGTGCATTTCCCCTACTCACAGGATTTGAACCTGTGACCTCAATGAGATGGAGGTGGGTATCAAACCAGTGGGCCAAAGTCATTTGTTGTTCTAATATTGATTTATATTATATAAGTGTACAATAAACCATATATATATGTATATATATATATATATTATGTATATGTTTGTTAATATTTTCAGAATTATTTTCAAAATATATTATTATTTAACAAAATATTTTAATATATAATGTAATATAATTTTTAATATTATATATAACAAAATATATTAATATTCAATATATTCCACATTTGATATAATATAATTCATAAAATAATATGTATATATTATAATTTTTAATATATAATGTAATATAATTTTTAATATTAATATATAACAAAATATATTAATATTCAATATATTCCACATTTAATATAATATAATTCATAAAATAATATGTATATATTATAATTTTTAATATATAATGTAATATAATTTTTAATATTAATATATAACAAAATATATTAATATTCAATATATTCCACATTTGATATAATATAATTCATAAAATAATATGCATGTATTATAATTTTTGATATATAATGTAATATAATTTTTAATATTAATATATAACAAAATATATTAATATTCAATATATATGTATATATTATAATTTTTAATATATAATGTAATATAATTTTTAATATTAATATATAACAAAATATATTAATATTCAATATATTCCACATTTGATATAATATAATTCATAAAATAATATGTATCTATTATAATTTTTAATATATAATGTAATATAATTTTTAATATTAATATATAACAAAATATATTAATATTCAATATATTGCACATTTAATATAATATAATTCATAAAATAATATTAATTTATTATAATTTTTAATCTAAAATCTAATATAATTTTTAATATTAATATATAACAAAATATCTTAATATTCAATATATTTCACATTTTACAGCGGTTCTAGAAAGAACCTATTTTAAAATACAAGTTTAACAGCGGTTCTCTTAGAACCGCTGTTAAATGTACATATTTAACAGCGGTTCTACAATAACCTATGTTAAATGTGCAATTTAACAATGTATTCCTATAACCGCATGTTAAATTAATTACAATTGGTTCTTCCGAACATTGTTAAATGTCTTGATTTAATGATTCATGGAAAAACCGTATTAAATTGTCAATGTTTCATTTTAACGGTTTTTAGAACCATTGTTAAAATCTTGATTAAATCTTGTTTTTGTAGTAGTATGAGAACAAACGACTCTAAGTCATTTGCATATCTATCAGTGAAGAAACTTACTCTTTGTGAAAAAGACTTTAATAGTCTCAACAAATCTATTCACTCCCCTCTAGACTTGTTCGTGGACGACTTGTGACCTACATTATAAAATGGTTTAAAATGCCCTCGGGAGTTTTAAGAAAACCATTTAGGATTATCGAATCCTTCTCTTTCAAAAGCGAAAGGGGTCATAGCCCAAAGATTTGCTTTCTCAAATAAAACCAACAATAATTCACGGGGTTCATAGCCCACGCCACATGTCCGCGACGGACATAAAGTCAACAGAATATAACCACCCAAGATACGAAATCTTGGTAACACGTCCAAGGTACTCGACCTGGAAAAATACATCCAAAATCATATCCATAACACCGTGATCACATGCCACGTCATCTCACGGTTGGATCAATCACTTGTTGCATCCTAACCACATGATCACAAGCCATGTGTCACCGTAGGTTTTCTTATGCTCTCACGGTTGGATTAATCACTTGTTGCATCCTGACCACATGATCGCAAGCCATGTGCCACCGTAGCTTTCTTAGGCTCTCACGGTTGGATCAATCACTTGTTGCATCCTGACCACATGATCACAAGCCATGTGTCACCGTAGACCTCGCCTATGTCCACACATTCACACACATAACACAGTACACCAAGGATATCCCAACAATTAACCCAGAGACAACAAACACTTAGCACGACGCAATTGTCAAATCACAACGCACCGAAATGAGATAATATATGTATATATATATATGTACATATATATATATATATATATGTGTGTGTGTGTGTGTATGTGTATCAAATCCCAACATCAACCCAAAGCATATTGATAGGATTCACTTAACCATTCACAAAACACACCGTTCACAAAACACACACGCATTCTGAAAGAGAGCCTTTAATGAGGCTAAACCGAATCTTTTGAAAGTTCATTTCAAACAACCAAACAAACACACTTAGACGATCACCGATCATCATATCCACAAAACAAGAAATGTATGAACAAGGTACTTGCCTCGGAATCGGCACATAAGTACTCCGAAGAACATGGATCAACCGGGACACTCCGAATACCTATAACTCCCTAAAGACACAACGAAAACACTATCACAACGAGAATCAAGACCAAGAACAGTGGAAATCCCACCAAACTATCAAAGGAAAAATCATTGGGATATTTAATTGAACATTAGATGTTCAATAATTCCCAAGAACACTCGAATCGCCAATCGAGTGAAACAAACTCGAAATATGGATATACAATCTATAGAACACTATTAATAACATCATACTACACCAACCGATTCATCAAGATCGGACTAGGATCGAAATCAAGAGAAAATTTTCAAGAAAATCAACTCGAAGAAAAATCAAGAATTACCTCGATCCGACGAAGAACAAGGGATTAGATGATGTTACAATCACATAGAAATCTCCAAAACACCTTGGAATTGAGTAGAATCGACCAAGAATTCGAACCTTAGTCTCACCCGTCCGAAAGCCGCAAGGAGAAGATAAGAAGGGGAGGAAATGGGGTGAAAAACCCGTCTATCCCCTTATATACGTCAGCAACGCACGACCAAGTGCTCGTGCGTTTGGTCGTGCGCTAGACCATTGCCCAGCTACTGACACCATGCACGAGCACTGCGCACTAGCAGCTGCTCGTGCATCCCTGGAACTCAATGCTGAGCACTGGTTGCGCACGAGCACAATGCACGAGCACATGCTCATGTGGCCAGCTCATGTGCTACAATCGAAGGCTAACATCGAGCCCGAAACAATCCCGAAAGCACTCAGGACATAACCAACTCGAAAGAAAATGAAGATAAGGGCCCACAACGCCCTCAAAGAGACAAAACAACAATGGAAAACAATATGTCATGTCACACATGCATACACATGATCTGCATAACTTACACAACAACAAGTCGTACCCGACGAATGCCACAACGTGGTACACAACATAGGGAAAATCCCGAATAATCATCAACGAAACAAAATAACCGGCACAACCGACAAATAATTCAAAGTAACCAGAAACAGAAATCTCGCGTATTACGTCCTCTGTCAGCATTCAAATAACCCTCGTGTGATAATTCATTATCGCTCCATGCCTATCAAGCCAGTCATCGCCGAGGATCAAATCTTCATCTTTGCTAAGCCACAATATTTTCAAATTATCCTTAGAGCAACTTCAGTTGGTTAAGCCACAATCTCTAAAACATTCTTTTGTCCATATTTTTGAAGAATGGAAAACCTTTAAATCACTTTCTTTCACTGAACTTCAAACTTATATTGAAACCAGTGTTTGGGGATATCCCCAAGCCACAGAAGATGTGCTGACACATTTTTGCAAAGTGTCAGACATAATTTTGATTCTTCAGGAAAATTGGTTCATGTCCAATTTTAAAACTAACATGGACCAATTTATCCACTCCATCATGTATAGCATTTTTGACGGTTCTTTTGGTAAAGAAGAAGAACAGAAGGAAGAAGAAAAGGAGATAAGAATAGAAGAAGTAGATGAAGAAGTAGAAGAAGAAGAGATTATTGTCATTGATGATGAAGAAGAGAAACAGGAAGAAAGGGAAGAAGAAAATCTTTTAGTTGAAAAAGAAACTGGAGAAGAAGTTGAAAAAATCGAGGAATTAGTAGATGAAGAAAAAGAAGGAGAAGAAGTTGAGAAGGAGGATGGAGAAGAAGAAAAGGATGATGAAAAAGATGAAGATAATGAAAAAGATAAAAAGGATGATAAGGATGATAAGGATGATGACGATGATAATGACGGTAAGGATGATGGAAGAGAAAAGGAGGCTGAAAAAGAGAGAGAGAATGTTGAAGAGGAAGAAAAGAAGGAAGAAGGGGAGAAGGAGCTAGAAAAAGAAGAAGAAGAAAAGGAGAAGGAGCAAGAAAAAGAGCCAGAAAAGGAGTCTGCAGACAAGGCTGGGGCACGTGCCCGGTATACCAGCCTAGATGCGGAATTGGCTGAAGATTCCAGATCGGGGACCCCTGAATAGACCCCATCTGGAATGCCAGCTGCAGATAGGAGTCTGCAGATAGGTGGGTCGTCTGCACACCTACCTGCAGGAATAGAGGGCTCAGGTGAGTACTCTCCACCAACATCACAGATTTCACCTGCGATGACCGAGCTGATCAGACAAATTGTTAAGGACACTATTGGAGAGCTGCTTGCATCTCAGATCACCCCTGATCTCCAGTCTATCAATGCAAAAATAGACACCTTGCTGTAGCAGAATGTCCCTCAACCTCCTCCTCCTACAAACAACAGAATGCCTTTTGGCATGTATGACTGGATGCATAGAATGGAGCAGCAGTTGACCACTCTGGTTGATGCTGGAAAAAGGGGGAAGATAGGTTTGAGGGGGAAGAGAAGTCAAAAGGGGAAGAAAGAATACAAGAGCAAGGCAGCAGACAGGAAGAAGTTTTTGTTGTTCAAGCTGCAGAGCTTAGATCAAAGACAAGGCAAGAAATTCTCCAAATTGAAGAAGGACCATCAAGTTTGAAGAGAAAGGAGATCCAACTTGAAGAACAGTCTGTTGAGAAGAAAAGAAGAAGAACAGAGAAGGAAGAGCAAAGATTCGAATGGGAAGGCAAGCAGTTGTTGTAATACCCTCGCCTTTAATATTGTATTCCATGATTTAAGTTAAGTATTTTCGCACCATATCTGTGATGTTGTAGCAAGTACCGACGAATTATGTTAAATTGGATTCATGGTCATTCATACTATATTAGTTATTGGGTGATATTGCGAGAATTCCATTTATGATTGTTATAGTACTTAACGTACGTTAACATGTATTCTTAACGTACGCTATGTAGGCCGCCTTACGTACGTAATATCAGTACGTTAACGTACGTAATGCGGAAGATCCTCCAGCAATCCGCCTTTCGGCGGGTGGGGTCGAGCAAGGGTAGGTGGTGAGTCGATCGCGGCGGCAAGTCAACGGCTATTACGTGCGTAATAGCCGCTGGTTACGTGCGTAACGAATCTGCGTGTTTTTAGACAGGGAGTTTGATGAAATTGGTTACGCACGTAATGATCATGAGATTACGTACGTAAAGGCTATAATGTACGTTAACCACGTTCGTTAACGCACGTAATGTCAAGTTGATTATAAATGTATGACTTGCCATTTACTTCCTACTCGACCTCTTTCAATCTCCCAACTTAGGAACGATTCCTTTCCCTTCCAACTTCATTTCTAAGCCTTCCTAACTTGTGTTGGAGCTTCAACACTTGATTGGTGACTTGGAGAGCTAGAGATTGAAGTGTATTCCTTGGAGTGTTGGTGTTGTTCTTCATTTTAAGGTTGGTCTTTCTTTAACTCATATCAATTCCATGCTTATGATGATGTTAGTAGATAAATACTTCACATAATGTTAGTTTAAACTAGTGTAAACATGATAAGTTAATTGAATCATACTCAAACCAAGTGAAGATTAACTTTGAAGGTATTAGTGTTACTTCTTGATGTAAATAACTTCATAATGTGATTGTGTTGATAATGATATACATAAAACCTGAGGTATAGCATGATAATTGGAAGTTGATTTTAGTCTCAACACTAGGAACATGTTAGGGATGATATCCTTAATGATTAAAAGTAAGAAATGTTAAATTGGTCTTGAACATTCTATTGATTCTTGAAGGTAGTATGAAACCATGATTTTTGGCCTCTAAAACCTTTGTAATAAAATTGTTGGAAAGATGATATTAATCCTTTGTAGATGATCTTTGTTAGATGAATGAAGTTACTTCAAAATCTCAAGTATTCAATGATATAACTAGGCTTTTAATAAATTCTTCAAAATAAAACAATGAATGTTGATAGAAGGAAGTTGTAATCTTCATATGTTCGAATCTATCGATTTCGTTAAAGGGCGTTAATCGCTACATTGATAGGTTGATAATGTTCTTTAGAGAATTGTGATGATACAAATGCGGTAGATGAATAGCCGAATTCCATTTCATTAATCCATGCATGTCAAGAGGCGTAAATTAAGATGATGTTCTTAATTCACTAAAAACTTAAACTTATGTTTCATATAGTAATCAAGTTTTGAATGAAATCGTTGGTAAATAATGAAGAATGTAATTAAACACAAATTATATCGTAATTGGAAGTGTCGATGATTTGAAAAAGATATTTTCACAATATTGCATAAATAATAAACTAGACATCAAGAATTTGACATTAAGGTTAGAATATGTAATGATCATGATAAACATACGATGATTTGTAAAAAGAACATTAAAATGATCGATAGGATAATCGATTTGTGAATATTGTTTATGCGATAATACCATTATAAATGCGAATGTGTTGTTGAATGAATTATATTTCATTCAAGGTTGCTTGTTCACGTGAGTATTGTTAGACGAGGATACCGTTCGTTTGACCATTCGAGGAAGGATTATTCGTCTACGGAATTGAGGCAAGTTATCTTGCTTGGTTATAATGATGTGTGGATTCTTATGATGATTATGCATTTCGTGTATATAAACACCTATAAACTTGTGTCTTGTGACTTGAGGTTGTTCTTGATGATGTCCCGTTTTCATCATGGGATTGTATACCCAAATTCGTACTTTTGGACCCTTGATATCGTTGAGCTTTGTTGACACTTGATGAGTTGTTCGATTTCTGGAAAAAGTGTAATTCGTTGAGTTTCGTTGTCATGTTGTATCGTGACATCTCCGGAGTCATATCTGCGCGCCGATTGGTTATGTGTAGGATTTTTAGCCGGGCACTTGATGATCATGCGTGGAGGTTTTTCGCATTTAGATCGTGCACACGAGGCGTAGTTCGTGAGGCTAATTAGGTACATTGTCCCACGTATATTCGGATTCCGTATACGGGGTGGACATGTGCACGGACACATTCCGGATCGGGCGTCTTGTGACGTCCGTCTTGAGCCATAGTATGTGGTCGTTCGTATATTTGGTTATCTTCGACAGTTGGGATCGATTGTTTATACGCCTTCGGGGTATATTCGATGGTCGGTGAATTTCTTTGAAATCATTATATATGAATTGTATAATGTCATGAGAATTATTATCATGTATAGTGACCACGTGGTTTGGGGCGAAATACTTGTATTTCAGGGCGAGGAAAGGGCAAGGCACAGGAGGAGCACAATGGCGACGGAGGATTCTGATGTATGCTATTTCGGGGGCCCCGAGTCTTTTGGTTGTTCGGTTATGTTTTAAGCGTGACTTTCGTTTTATTTTTGTGTCGGATGAATGTACTAAAACTTGTTAGGTAGTGCCCATCGTCATATGGTCTGTACCGTGTTTGGATCCTGTGTATGTTTGCTTGTATTTAAAAATATGAATAACTCATACTCCACACCGGGGTTTTGATAAATTTTGTGGTACGGTGCCACGTTGTCAGATTTTAAGTGTATATTGTGATTTTGCCTGGTGGGTCCCAGGAGGGATCCACGGCACTGTAATAGCCACTGTTTTTGGGCTGTTACAGAAGATGGTATCAGAGCGCGCGTGTGTTTTTATTTTGAGTCATTGTAGAATCGAAATAGCATCAAGAAAACTTCGTGCCACGTGTAACCTGTGCAAGCGCCTGACCCGTCGAATACGGTATGCTCTCATGAACCATAATTTGATTACTGGCATGATATTGACGATGTATTGGTCTCCTTACTTATCTTGGCATCTTGCTACCATGAGGCAAAATTCATCTGTTTAAAGAGAACCTAAATTAATTATGTGATTGGAATTATTTCGACTTAATGTCGATATATTGAGTGTGTAACACTTGTAGTGCCAGTGATTCTTTACAACTGCTTTGTTGGATAGGAAATTCCCTGTTGTTATTAACTTAGCATGAATTATGATTGATAAATCAAACTGTACTTGTGACTTGGTTCTTTCAGTATGGAAAGGAACCTTAGAGGCCGTGGCAGAGGGGGACGAGGCCGCGGAAGAGGCCGAATTCCGATACCACGAGCTAACAGACGCGCGAATGTGGAACAGAGTTCCGCAGGCAGTGATTCGCCTTCTCGGGACCAATCGCACCACACCGAAGAGAATACACGTGCCGATCCTTACACCGTGATGCAGGGCATGATGGCCCAGATGACCCAAATGGGTCGGCTGATGGAAACTATGCAAAGGAATACTACTGGTCAGCAGCAGGGACAACAGCCTCCGCCTTTGGTGCCTGGCGGGATCGTGAGGCGGATTATTAGCGACATATCACGTCAGCGACCTCCGACTTTTGAAGGCTCATCTGAGCCTGCCGACATTGTACACTGGATAGAGCATTTCGAGAAACTGTTCGAGATGGTGGAGTGCCCAGAGGAAAATCGAGTTGCTGTGGCTGCCTACTACCTCAGTAAGAGTGCCCATACTTGGTGGCTTTCTGTGAGGCCTGCCGAAGGCGCGAGTACTTGGGAGGAATTCAAGAATCTTATGCTAGATCGTTACTATCCCGCACCCTCCGTGAAGCTAAACTGTCCGAATTACTAAATCCAGACCATCGGAAGACGAGGATGTGTTAGTAATTCTTGAAAAATTCCAAGCACTTCTCCCTTTTGCTACGTCGGTTGTCCGTTCGGAAGCCGATAAAATCAAATATTTCCTCAAGAGGCTTAAACCCGAATGCGGATGCAATTACTCAATCACCACTGTACGACCTTACATGTGTTTTTTGAGAAGGCTTTGGAGTATGAACTTACCGCGAAGGAGATTTCTAAGAAGCAGCCTCAGTTTTCCAACAAGAGATCCAGGAACCAGACCCAAGGAGACAGTAACCGGGGGGTATTCAAGAAACCCCAGCCTGTACCAAATCCTTCTGAGCGGCCACCTATGGCACCGAAACCGGCAGAACGCACTCTCGGGCAATCAGCTCACTGTCGTGTGTTATAACCGTGGGGACCAGGGGCATATCAGCTCCAAGTGTCCGGCCGGCCGTTGCTGTCACACTTGCGGGAAGAACGGTCATCGCGCTCGCTATTGCCGGGGTGGACTCGGGCGTGCCCAGCGGCATCTCTTGCTCCATGCAGTCTTCTGCTCAGAACGTGCTCCTCCATCCGCTTCTTACCGGACTACCGGGGCGAACAAAGGGATGGGCCGTGGGAATCAAGTTGGTACACACCTTAGGGGTTGCAAAACCCGAGTTTACGAGATGAAGAAAGCCGATGATCCCCGGCATGATTGCAGGTACTCTCGAGATCCACTCTCAGCCCGTTTGTGTTCTTTTTGATACTGGTGCTTCACACTCCATTTTATCTAGTTCTTGTTTGAGTCGTTTGCATTTGAATCGTGTTATCAATTGTGAACCTTATGTAATTGGTCTACCTGATGGTAGAAGAATTATTGGGAGTCGTGAAGTCTGAATCGTCTGATTAGCATGAACAACCGTGAGTGGTTGTGCGACTTGATTGTGGTGGATTTACCTAAAGATGATGTAATCTTGGGTATTGGTGGATGGATCGTCACGATGCCTTCCTTAGCGTCCGTAGCGAATGGTGACCGTCACATCGGATGATGGCGTCGAGTGTATTTTTCGGGGTGATAATCCCAATCATTCAGGAGAGTCATCGCTATGAAGGCTATGAGATTCTTGAACCGAGGATGCATTGGTTATTGGTGTTACATGACTAAGACAGTGGCCGGCGACCAAATTGATTGATATTCCAAAGAGTTCGAGACTATCCGGATGTATTCCCAGACGAGCTTCGGGAATACCCCCACGGCGAGAGGTGGAATTCACCATTGAGTTGGAGCCGAGGACGTCCCCGCTTTGAAAGCACCGCACCGTATGGCCCCGGCGAGATGCAGGAATTGAAAAGACAACTCGAAGAATTAAGCGAGAAAGGATATGTTCGGCCCTGCATCCCCTTGGGGGCGCCGGTGTTATTAAATGCGGAAGAAGGACGGATCGCTGCGTTTGTGTATCGATTACGGAGAGTGAACAAAGTAACAATTAAGAACAAGTATCCTTTACCTCGCATCGATGATCTATTGGATCGGCTCGAGGAGCATTGTATTTTCCAAGATCGACTTGAGGTGCAGGTACCACCAATTGCGGATTCGAGAGTCGACATCCCGAAGACTTTTCGCACTCGCTATGGGCATTATGAGTTCGTTGTCATGCCATTCGGATGACTAATGCACTGCGGTATTCATGGAATTGATGAATCGGGTTTTATTAATTATCTGGATCGTTTTGTAGTCGTTTTCATTGACGATATCTTGGTCTACTCTCGTGATCATGAGGAGCATGAGTGTCACCTCCGCGTGTTCTCGATGCGTTAAGGCGAGAACAACTCTATGGAAAATTTTCTAAGTGTGAATTACGGATGTCCGAAGTTATTTTTCCGGTCATGTGATATCAGCAGAAGGAGTAAGAGTAGACCCACGTAAGACGGAAGCTATCCGAGATCGGCTACCCGAAGAACGTGAAGGAAGTTCGTAGTTTTAAGGTCTAGCAGGCTATTACAGACGATTTATCGTGGAAGGATTTTCCAAAATTGCTCAACCGATGACTAACTGTTGAGAAAAGATAAGAAGTACTTGTGGTGGAAGCATGTCGGCAAAGTTTTGATGAACTCAAAGGTCGATTAATTTCATTTTGTTTTGGTACTACCTAGAGGAACGGAAGGATTCGCGGTATACGGCGATGCATCGAGGCGGGGCCTTGGGCTGCGTGTTAATGCGGGGCGGCAAAGTGATCGCCTATGCGTCCGCACGATTGCGTCCTTACGAGGTCAACTACCCGACTCATGACTTGGAGTTAGCGGCGGTAGTGTTTGCTTTAAAAATGCGCGCCACTATCGTATGGAGTTACCGCGATTTTTACGGACCACAAGAGCACGAAGTATATTTTTACCCGGAAGGAGTTGAATATGAGACAAAGGAGGTGGTTAGAGCTAATCAAAGACTATGATATCGAGATCCTTTATCATCCGAGCAAGGCAAACGTGGTTGCCGATGCCTTGAGCCGCAAGACGGTGCGGGGAGCATATGCTAGCTCGTTTGACCGCCCGGAGGAGTTGCAATTAGAGTTCATGAGACCGAGAGATTGAGGTCTGGATACAACGCATTCGGGGACAAGCTGCATGCTTGAGATTTCACCATCCATTGATGAGACGATCAGACGAAACAAATGTCGGACCCATTCTTATCCGAGTCGAGGAGAAATCGATCGGGGAAGGCCCCTGGATTTGTGGTTCACGAGGATGGTATTACGCTTTAAAAACCGAGTGTGTGTACCGGCAGACGAAGAATTGAGGAATACTATTACGAAGGAGGCTCATGCTACCCGTATTCCATACACCCGGGATCAAACAAAATGTATAAGGATTTGAAGCGGATTATTGGTGGGGTAACATGAAGCGGGAAGTTGCGAATTCGTTTGAAATGTCGACTGTCGCCAGGTCAAGATTGAGCATCAACGACCAGCTGGCATGATGAAACCGCTTCCGATTCCCGAGTGGAAATGGGAAGACATATCGATGGACTTTATTACTAGTTTGCCGACGAGCCGTCGAGGCATGAATACGATTTGGGTGGTTGTGGATCGATTGACTAAATCAGCCCACTTTTTGGAGATCAAGGATACTTGGGGCCCCGAGAAATTGGCCCATTATTCATCAAAGAGATTGTGAGGCGCATGGCACCCCTAAGAGTATTGTATCAGATCGGGACGGACGGTTCGTGTCGCACTTCGGAAGGCGGTTCATCGTACTATGGGTACAGTTGAACTTGATGCGGCTTTTCATCCTCAGACCAAGCCAGTCGATCTGAGAGGACAATTCAAACTCTAGAGGATATGTTGAGGGCATGTGCTCTCGATTGGAAGCCTGACTGGGAAGCCCAACTGCCGTTGGTAGAATTCACATACAATAACAGCTGGCACGCCTCGATCATGATGGCACCCTATGAGGCATTATATGGTCGTCGTTGTAGGTCCCCTTTGTGTTGGGACGAAATATCTGAATCCATTGGTACGGAACCTGATATGTTATTGGCAGCCCGCGAGAAGATTTCCCTGATCAAGAGCCGTCTATTAACGGCCCAAAGCCGCTAGAAATCATATGCAGATAATCGTCGATGACCACTCGAGTTCGAAGTTGGTGACCATGTACTGGTCAAAGTATCTCCTACTAGAGGTGTTTTCCGATTCGGAAAGAGAGGCAAATTGAGCCCAAGGTATATTGGTCCGTTTGAGATCCTGGAACGAGTAGGCGACCTAGCCTATCGTTTAGCATTACCACCAGCTTTGAGTCGGATTCACAACGTATTCCATGTGTCTCAGTTAAGGAAGTATGTTGCTGATCCAAGTCACGTTATTCAATTCGACGAGGTCGAAATAGCCGACGACCATTCGTATGAGGAACAGCCTGTGCAGATACTCGAGAGAAGAATTAAACAGCTGAGGAACAAGACGATTCCCTTATTAAAAATTCAGTGGTCAAGACATGGAGTCGAGGAAGCTACGTGGGAGGCGAAGATAGCATGCGAGAGAGATACCAGCTGTTTACCCCTTAGTTTCGGGGACGAAACTCCTTTTAAGGGGGGGAGTATGTAATACCCTCGCCTTTAATATTGTATTCCATGATTTAAGTTAAGTATTTTCGCACCATATCTGTGATGTTGTAGCAAGTACCGACGAATTATGTTAAATTGGATTCATGGTCATTCATACTATATTAGTTATTGGGTGATATTGCGAGAATTCCATTTATGATTGTTATAGTACTTAACGTACGTTAACATGTATTCTTAACGTACGCTATGTAGGCCGCCTTACGTACATAATATCAGTACGTTAACGTACGTAATGCGGAAGATCCTCCAGCAATCCGCCTTTCGGCGGGTGGGGTCGAGCAAGGGTAGGTGGTCGGGAGTCGATCGCGACAGCCAAGTCAACGGCTATTACGTACGTAATAGCTGCCTGGTAACGTACGTAACGAACTGCGTGTTTTTAGACAGGGAGTTTGATGAAATTGGTTACGTACGTAATGATCATGAGATTACGTACGTAAAGGCTATAACGTACGTTAACCACGTTCGTTAACGTACGTAATGTCAAGTTCAGATTATAAATGTATGACTTGCCATTTACTTCCTACTCGACCTCTTTCAATCTCCCAACTTAGGAACGATTCCTTTCCCTTCCAACTTCATTTCTAAGCCTTCCTAACTTGTGTTGGAGCTTCAACACTTGATTGGTGACTTGGAGAGCTAGAGATTGAAGTGTATTCCTTGGAGTGTTGGTGTTGTTCTTCATTTTAAGGTTGGTCTTTCTTTAACTCATATCAATTCCATGCTTATGATGATGTTAGTAGATAAATACTTCACATAATGTTAGTTTAAACTAGTGTAAACATGATAAGTTAATTGAATCATACTCAAACCAAGTGAAGATTAACTTTGAAGGTATTAGTGTTACTTCTTGATGTAAATAACTTCATAATGTGATTGTGTTGATAATGATATACATAAAACCTGAGGTATAGCATGATAATCGGAAGTTGATTTTAGTCTCAACACTAGGAACATGTTAGGGATGATATCCTTAATGATTAAAAGTAAGAAATGTTAAATTGGTCTTGAACATTCTATTGATTCTTGAAGGTAGTATGAAACCATGATTTTTGGCCTCTAAAACCTTTGTAATAAAATTGTTGGAAAGATGATATTAATCCTTTGTAGATGATCTTTGTTAGATGAATGAAGTTACTTCAAAAATCTCAAGTATTCAATGATATAACTAGGCTTTTAATAAATTCTTCAAAATAAAACAATGAATGTTGATAGAAGGAAGTTGTAATCTTCATATGTTCGAATCTATCGATTTCGTTAAAGGCGTTAATCGCTACATTGATAGGTTGATAATGTTCTTTAGAGAATTGTGATGATACAAATGCGGTAGATGAATAGCCGAATTCCATTTCATTAATCCATGCATGTCAAGAGGCGTAAATTAAGATGATGTTCTTAATTCACTAAAAACTTAAACTTATGTTTCATATAGTAATCAAGTTTTGAATGAAATCGTTGGTAAATAATGAAGAATGTAATTAAACACAAATTATATCGTAATTGGAAGTGTCGATGATTTGAAAAAGATATTTTCACGATATTGCATAAATAATAAACTAGACATCAAGAATTTGACATTAAGGTTAGAATATGTAATGATCATGATAAACATACGATGATTTGTAATAAGAACATTAAAATGATCGATAGGATAATCGATTTGTGAATATTGTTTATGCGATAATACCATTATCGTACGAATGTGTTGTTGAATGAATTATATTTCATTCAAGGTTGCTTGTTCACGTGAGTATTGTTAGACGAGGATACCGTTCGTTTGACCATTCGAGGAAGGATTATTCGTCTACGGAATTGAGGCAAGTTATCTTGCTTGGTTATAATGATGTGTGGATTCTTATGATGATTATGCATTTCGTGTATATAAACACCTATAAACTTATGTCTTGTGACTTGAGGTTGTTCTTGATGATGTCCCATTTTCATCATGGGATTGTATACCCAAATTCGTACTTTTGGACCCTTGATATCGTTGAGCTTTGTTGACACTTCGATGAGTTGTTCGATTTCCTGGAAAAAGTGTAATTCGTTGAGTTTCGTTGTCATGTTGTATCGTGACATCTCTGGAGTCATATCTGCGCGCCGATTGGTTATGTGTAGGATTTTTAGCCGGGCACTTGATGATCATGTGTGGAGGTTTTTCCGCATTTAGATCGTGCACACGAGACGTAGTTCGTGAGGCTAATTAGGTACATTGTCCCACGTATATTCTGGATTCCGTATACGGGGTGGACATGTGCACGGACACATTTCCGGATCGGGCGTACTGTGACGTCCGTCTTGAGCCATAGTATGTGGTCGTTTGTATATTTGGTTATCTTCGACAGTTGGGACTGATTGTTTATACGCCTTCGGGGTATATTCAGTAGTCGGTGAATTTCTTTGAAATCAGTATATCTGAATTGTATAATGTCATGAGAATTATTATCATGTATAGCTGACCCTGTGGTTTGGGGCGAAATACTTGTATTTCAGGGTGAGGAAAGGGCAAGGCACAGGAGGAGCACAATGGCGACGGAGGATTCTGATGTATGCTATTTCGGGGGCCCCGAGTCTTTTGGTTGTTCGGTTATGTTTTAAGCGTGACTTTCGTTTTATTTTTGTGTCGGATGAATGTACTAAAACTTGTTAGGTACTGCCCATCGTCATATGGTCTGTACCGTGTTTGGATCCTGTGTATGTTTGCTTGTATTTAAAAATATGAATAACTCATACTCCACACCGGGGTTTTGATAAATATTGTGGTATGGTGCCACGTTGTCAGATTTTAAGTGTATATTGTGAATTTGCCTGGTGGGTCCCAGGAGGGATCCACGGCACTGTAATAGCCACTGTTTTTGGGCTGTTACAGTTGTGGTACGTTGAAGAATTCTTACCAGCAGAATTCATGACCAGATGGGCGGATGCAAAGAAACAATTCTCAGAGCAGTTCTATCTCTGGGAGATTCTCCAAGATAAAGAATGCTCGCCCCAACAGTCATTCATCAACTACATGGATACTAGATGGCCCACTCTGTGGAAGATCATGCTTAAATATGCAGACAAATCGTCTGCTTATCCTATGATTCCTCCATTCAGAGCAGTGGAAGCACCGACCCATTTGGACAACGAGCTTAACGAGCTAGAGCTGCAAGATGAAATCAGAAAGTTGTGTGGAGCACAAGTTCTCTTCAAAAGAAGACCAAGACTTTGCTGCCCTAGTCATAAGGAGGAAATATGCTCTTGCACCCATAAAAAATAGACCAATTGGAGCTAAACCATTCAGACCTGCCAAGCAGCCTATCCGAAGAGGCAGAGGATTTATATTCATTTTGTACTTGTAATTTTTGTTTTGTAAATATTATTAGATGTGTATTTGTAATCAATTCAGAAATTTTATAACAGTCTTTTGAATGACAATTCCCAGTTGTCTCAAAACTACACTAGTAGAAACAGCCCCTTCCTTGACCCTTTTTTTATGACCAACAGTCGAAGATGACTCGCAAATAGCTTAGTCACATAATCAGAGTCATAACGCGTAAAATTTCCATTAGCGATGACGCGAGTTTACATGTGTCAAAAAGTGGCAGTCATAATCTTTTAAAATTTATTGATATCGATGACCAGAAACATCAGTCGATTCATCACTTAACCCAAATCTCACAAATCTCTCCTATTCCCGCTCAACACAAGAAACACACTCAAACACACACTTAACCCAAATCTCACAAATCTCTCACAAACATCAGTCGATTCATCACTCAAATCACTCAAATCTCTCAAACACACAACGATTCACCCCCAAATCTCACACACATCAGTTGAACCGCCTCCTCTCTCTCTCTTAAACTCCTCCTCATAAACCCTAAACCCTAGCTCCGTAGAACTCCTCCCTAAACCCTATCATCATTCGCCGAGTACTGAGCAACCTTTCAGATTGAAGTTGGCATCCATGGGTGCTGGGGAAAAGCGTGATGATGCTCATGATTACACCATTTTTGTTGGAGATTTGATGATAGGGGTAAAGCGATATGATGCTCATGATTACACTTACAGTTGCCCTCAGCAAGTTTCTTTGCATAAATATTATATCTCAAACCTGCTTAATTTATGACCATTGTAATTGCCTTTTTTCATTTTCAGCTGTGGGATATGCGCAATATAATGACTCCAGTAAAGGAATTTGTTGGGCACACCAAAGGTATGTTAATTTTCAGGAGTTCACCTGTAACTCTATACAAAATAACTGATTCAGCTATTTTTTGCAATATGGTTCTGGTTGATGTTTCTATTCTGGGTTTTTCAAGTGGACTCTATACTAATATATCAAAGTTTAGAAAATGAAAATGATCAATCTTTTAAGATGTAGGAATTGGGATGCTTTGATCAACTATTATGATCTCTCTCAAATATTGATGATTATAGTCCGATCCAATGCTCTCCCATCATTCTATTCTTCTCGACGTTATTGTTGTACATAAAAAATAATCATCTATGATTCACTTTATTTCTAGGTTAACTGTATTGTCCCTGTCATAAAACCTTTCCACAAAAAAGTAGACATGGAAAATTTAGCAACCATGTATTCAGTGTTCTCTTGGATTGCTAACAAGATTTCATGTTTCTGTATCAATAATGATGGGGGAGTGGTTGCATTGCAAAGTTTTTCAGAATGAAATGGTGCTGGAAGGGATCTGATTAGCCAACAAAATTCCACTTGATTTCGTGAAAAGCATCAGACCTTCAAAATAGAGACATCAAATAACATTTAAGATTGAAAGGTCTAGATTTATTGGTGTAGGATATTGTTGTGGTCAAGCTATACGAAATACATTTCCTTAATATAACAGGCTAGACAAATATTGCTTGATCTGAGTGTAGAGCTTTCTTTAGTGGAGGAAACTCTCAATGAACTTAAGCATAGGCGCTCCAGTGGGATGTCTGACAGGGCTTGAAACTTAGATGTTCTATGATAAGGTGGGAAATGCATGAATTCTGAACTTTTTGATGTTTTATGATATATGGTGAATGGATGAACAACAATGTGTTCATTTGCCACCGAGATAATGGGAATCTTTGGGAACTGTTTAAACAACATCCAATGATTAAGTCACGTTTGTCTCCATATCCAACTTACACGCTTTTTTCTTTTTATTGGGGTACACGAGGCCCCAGGTGCTGAAATATAAATTTATAAATCAACAGTTTCATAAGAACCGGCAATATAACTTCAAATTTTGTGTAACCGTGTTTTCTGCCTTTGCTCTAGGGAGTAGTTTTCGTCCCGCCATCTCCTTACGTGTACATACCCTTATATTGTTTACCATATACTGGGACAACCGATATGACGAGATTCTTTTACGGCCACTTCCAATTTGTGTTGTTTTAGTTACATTTAAGCGTTAACCTTGTCTTACGTATTGTGATGACTATGCCGTACTAAAAATTTCGTTTTCATGTTTGAATTTCGTCAAATCTTGTGTCACGTGTATCGGTGTGATTGCTATGTCATGGTGCCCTATTGATGACTCCTATCCGCTTACATGTGCCAAGGATAATCGTACTTATTCTTTGGGACATCGTATACGGAGAGGTAAATAACTTGGTTGCTTGTATTTCCCATGAAGTATAGTTGTTGTCATTTCCATTACGCATGCGGATTTCCTTTTCGGATCTTTGTTTTGTGCTTCTCCATTCTTTGGGGATGATTCGACACATGGAGCGGTGATGACATACATATTTTTGTAGATTGTGGTGAATTACTGCTTTGGAACCAACTGGAATTTTGATGTACACTGGTACTCCAAGATTCCTGGAATCATATCAGCATCTTCATTTGATGGGAAAGTTGGCATCTATAATATAGAGGTTTTTTCGTATTGCATGAAACTCATTTCAGTCTTAATTGTTTGTTGTTGTTAGTGATGCGTGGGTAAGGGTCTCTACTTGATGTACCTTTTCTGTGCACTTTTGTTGAGATGCATCTATCATTGATTAGCATTTAGTGATTGGAACTACTACATGTTTCTTGCAATTCTGTCAAATTTGCTCCTAATGTAGTTAAATCATGTTTAACTTGAGTCTCATTGGTTAACTAGACAGTTTCTACTGTTCTTTACCCCTCTGGGGAAAAGCGTGATGATGCTCATTGGTTACATCCATGGGCCTGGAGCTAATTTCAGCTGAAATGCTAACCTTTTTAGTGCTTGGTTTTGTGTAGGTCAGTTTTAATTTAACGTTTTACTTTTTGGTTCTTCGAAGCATTACTTGCTGCGAATTCTACTTTCTTTCTTCCGCCAGTCCTTTACTTTCTAAGCACCCAGTCAATTTAGATTTTCATTTTTATTCAAGCCTTTTCTATTTAGTTCTAAAATCAGCCGCTATAATTACGACATGTATTTCCATGTACCACTTTCCTTTGTGCCATTAGATAATCATTGTATTTCTTTTTCCCGTCCTATTATTCTCCAATCACTTATCACTAGATCTATTCACAGTCGAGAAGGCTCACCATGGAGAGTGGGCGAGGACCTAAGGTCGGTTGAGCGCTTACAGCACGCAGGTTTCTATGGTTTGTGCAGCAACCAATATGTTACATAGCTATATAAATTGGACACTGTTGGTTAAATTACTATTTTTTGTTTTTGTTTTTAATTTACTAGCTTTCCTTTCCTTTCCAAGCCTATCCATTATTATAGGGAATATCGGTAAAGATTACATCTCTTTGTTAGCTCCATAAGTCATGGATCTTGGTTCACGTGAGGCCATTGCACAACTCCAAGGCTATGTCTATTTAGTTTCTTCATTGTCAATTTCCAACTGTGTCCTATTCTTCACATTGAAGAAGTCTTAAAATGTGTTGTTATTTGTTCTTGGATGTTGCATCCGCCCGACTCTAGAAAGGTTAGCAATTGTTTCCTTGTATTTGATATCTGCGGAAGAACCATCCGGTTGAGAACTATTTTTCAGTGCGGATATGACATACAAAATATAGATAAAAAAGCTACACGGTCGATCATATTCAATTTTGATTTACGACCATATCGTTACGATTTTTAAGCATTCGATGGATCTCTTTGTTTCGGCATAAGCTCGGTTATGCCTAACCTTATTTCTCTCGTCTATGTCCTGCTCATTTATGATGATGATGCATGTAGGCGACTTATGATTTTATTCTTCCTTCTACGTTAATGATCGTTATCATTATTTGTCATCCTCTATCATAAGGATGCATGTAGGCGTACTTATGATCGTTCTCCTCCGATCTCTCCGCCGCCGTGAATTTTCATCGGCTCCTATTTCTGCATTCAAAACCGTACGTCTCTTTATCATGAGTCTATTTTGTGATTTGTACTTCTATCTTAGTTTCCATTTTGGTCCGGGTTTTGGTGCCCATGTGTCGATCTGTTGTTTGTTATGTTTAATTGGATTTTATCTGGTTGTATGGATGATATTTTCCGTTAATCACATATAGTACTAAGAGATGTATTATTGGTATGAGGAATTCTCGATTTTCTGTCTGATGGTTTTGAAAGGGAGTGATTTATAAAAGTAGAAAAAAGTGGAGAACAAGTATGAGTTTGACTCATCTTTTGGTAATTTTTACATCAGAACTTATGTTTATTCCAGGAGATGTATATGCGGCATATATAGGCCTCTGATTGATTTGAGAGATTGTCTTTTTTTTAATGGTTTAGTTGGTTGATTCTGTTCAGATTGTATTATATTTTACTGTATGTCGAAACCAGGATATCGATCTAGTTTCTAATTCGTTGAGCAAATTGTATAATATTTGATACCTTGCGGTAGCAATTCTCATGTTGTCTACATCTCGAATCTAGATGCGAGTGTCGTTTGACAATTTAGTTCCATTTTTTTGCAATCTAATTATGACTTGTCTGGAGGTTTCGCTTTACGCATGCTTGCTTGTCTTTGTTGTGTTGTATCTTAATGACATTAAGCACTTCGTTATACATTTTATTAACTTTGTAATATGATTTGCATCTCATATCAGTTAACTGGAAACACCAAGCCGTCAGCAACAAGTGGGCGGGTCTTGCAAGGCCATTCAGGTGTATTTCCTGATCATACTTTCTTCAATTCAGTGCTGGAACCCTACCTTAGATATTCTGAACGTATTTTCTTCTTGATGCAAAGACAAAACCAAATGGAAGTGATGTTATCGGTATTTTTGATATACAAATGTTCTTCATATTGTTGTGTTAAAAGTGTTATATTTTAATGACACTAGAAATTTGTGGTCTTGTGTGGCTTTCTCGCTCATGTATGATGGATCTTTTCACTTACCCCGTGAGATTGAAGATCTATCCGCTAACCAAATTAATGACTGTCTTGTTGGTGTGTTAGGCAAGCATGGAAGAAGTTTGGGCACCATGCCTCTGAAGAATCAATGGAGAAGTACATTGACATTGTTCCGAGTTATATCCAAATTGGGTCTTTGGTGCCGCCCTGTGAGATCGAATCATTAATACAATTTCTACTTTTACCAAATAATACATTTGCTAGCTCTCATCTTGATTATTGTTGTTGTTGGCTTTCCTATGTGTTGTGTAATGAAGAAAAGAGATGAAGGGAGCAGGAGCGATTGTATTGTGAATTGGCAATGGTTTTAGAGTTTAGATGCCGTTTCTCGGTTGTCCCCGTTATCGGCTAGTTAACTTGTCTAATTATGCTTGTTTCTCGTGTCGAATTTTATTTTTAGGGAGTAAAACTGTTTGTAGGAATAGGTACAGTTGGTAGAAATGGGTACAATTGGTAGTAATCGTAAACTAGATAATATTGATCCGATTTTGACATGATCGAGTTTAGTCGAGTCATGTAATGAATTGGTAACGCATGGTTTTGCGATATATATGAAATGCGTTAATTTTGTACAATCGATCAGCAGGTTTTGTAATGAATTGGGTACAATTGGTATATAATTGCAGGTTTAGCAGGGGGTCATAAAAGCCAGAAAAAAAAAAAAATAATTTTGAAGTTATGACACGCAAAAACTGAAATCAGAAAAAGGGGTCATAACTTTTATGACACGCATATATAGTTGTCAGAAAAGGGCGTCATAAAGTGGGTGTCATAAGTGCGTGTCATTGTACAATGACGAACAAATGCGAGTCATAATGAGTTATGACTGGTCCTTCTATGACCAGCATTTGCGCGTCATAAAGGCCCTTTATGACGCCAAATGCGCGTCAAGAAAGGCCCTTTTTCTACTAGTGCTAGACTGATTTTAGTTTGTGTCTTGCACTTAACTGCAGACTTGTTCATTTGAAAATTTGCTTAAGGTTTTTCCATCATCAAAATAGGGGGAGTTTGTTAGGAATACTTGTTAGATTTTGATGATGTCATTAATATAAATTCAAATACTTATTACTTGGCAAAAATGTAAGGAAGAACCAAATGAATATCTTCCATAGGCCAAAATTATGTTAAGTTTAATACTTGGCAAAATGTAAAGAAGAACCAAATGAGTATCTTCTATAGGCCAATATAAGTTAGGCTCAAATTGGCTAAGTACAAAAGTACAGCTGAGTTCATCAGAGAAGTACAGCTGAGACAAGTCAGAGAAGTTCTGTTCAACAAAAATCATCAGAAATGTTTGACCAGACTGCAGTCAAGTGACCTCAGACAAGTCGTATGATCAGGCGAGTCCCAATCAGTCACCATTAGAGAAGTCCAAAAGCTGCAGATAAGATGACAGTACATCAGCCTACTTGAGATCAGCCAAGTACTTCAAGTCCACGTCAGCATGCGTTGAAAAATCAAATATTACAGAAAGTCACATGCAACGTGTAGAGACAAATTGGAGAGATTCCCGCTAAGGATATGAATTTAATAATTCATCCAGGCCTACCACTGAAGACTTTAATCTTACTATATTCAAAAAGATTCGGCGCCTCACATGCAAAGTCTTCACAACGGTCGGACGATGGATTAAAATATGGGAATCCAGCCTTGCAACGTTCAGAAAAGAATAAACAAAGAAGTCTCCCTCCAACAGACTGATTTGTTACAGGATTTGCAACGGCTATGAAAAATGCTCAAAGATCAACACCTATATATATCCGAAGATTTGAAGTTGAGCAACTACCGGCGCAAACATACTCTCAAGCAATCAAAGCATTCAAAACAATCTAAAAGCGAGCTATAGCATCGTGAAAATAGCAGTTCTCAAAAGTTCTTACTTGAAGAAGCTCTTAGTTGGAGAAGACAAAAACTCGTATCTTTAATCCTGAGTTTGGGGTACTTCACTGGTTGAAGTTCGAGACTGTAAAGGCTTCCAAGGATCGCGGATCAAGAGGTACAAGGCAGTCAAGGGAGTTGCAACGACAAGGATTTCCACTGGTTGGAAGCTGTTGTAATTTGATTGAATCACTGTAATATTTATCACTGGTTGACAATTATAGTGAATTCATCTCCAACTGGTTTGGAGAAAAGTAGATTAGTAGAGGATTAACCCACCGCTGAGACCACTATAACTGCCTACGTATTTTAATGTTTTATAGCATCATACTTTAACTGCT
Organism: Orobanche coerulescens; assembly: GCA_033398695.1. NCBI lineage: Eukaryota > Viridiplantae > Streptophyta > Magnoliopsida > Lamiales > Orobanchaceae > Orobanche > Orobanche coerulescens. The sequence continues at coordinate 74,249,041 of CM065816.1, read as the reverse complement.
GCATTCATTGTTAAGTTTTTCATTAGTTGTTTTGTATTCGTCATCACCTGACTTCCACACATATTGACACTACTACAAAACCGCTGTTAATTAAAAAAATATATTATATTCCCACCCAATCCGCACCCGCACGCCCGCCCAACCCGCCCACCACCCGCCCCCACGCGACCCGCACATAATATGTATAAATGTGCATTTCCGCTACTCACAGGATTTGAACCTGTGACCTCAATGAGATGGAGGTGGGTATCAAACCAGTGGGCCAAAGTCATTTGTTGTTCTAATATTGATTTATATTATATAAGTGTACAATAAACCATATATATATGTATATATATGTATATATATATATTATGTATATGTTTGTTAATATTTTCATAATTATTTTCAAAATATATTAATATTTAACAAAATATTTTAATATATAATGTAATATAATTTTTAATATTATATATAACAAAATATATTAATATTCAATATATTCCACATTTGATATAATATAATTCATAAAATAATATGTATATATTATAATTTTTAATATATAATGTAATATAATTTTTAATATTAATATATAACAAAATATATTAATATTCAATATATTCCACATTTAATATAATATAATTCATAAAATAATATGTATATATTATAATTTTTAATATATAATGTAATATAATTTTTAATATTAATATATAACAAAATATATTAATATTCAATATATTCCACATTTGATATAATATAATTCATAAAATAATATGCATGTATTATAATTTTTGATATATAATGTAATATAATTTTTAATATTAATATATAACAAAATATATTAATATTCAATATATATATATGTATATATTATAATTTTTAATATATAATGTAATATAATTTTTAATATTAATATATAACAAAATATATTAATATTCAATATATTCCACATTTGATATAATATAATTCATAAAATAATATGTATGAATTATAATTTTTAATATATAATGTAATATAATTTTTAATATTAATATATAAAAAAATATATTAATATTCAATATATTGCACATTTAATATAATATAATTCATAAAATAATATGTATGTATTATAATTTTTAATATATAATGTAATATAATTTTTAATATTAATATATAACAAAATATCTTAATATTCAATATATTGCACATTTAACAGCGGTTCTAGAAAGAACCGCTGTTAAAATACAAGTTTAACAGCGGTTCTCTTAGAACCGCTGTTAAATGTACATATTTAACAGCGGTTCTACAATAACCGCTGTTAAATGTACAGATTTAACAGCGGTATTCCTATAACCGCTGTTAAAGTACAATTTAACAGCGGTTCTTCTGGAACCGCTGTTAAATGTGCAGATTTAACAGCGGTTCCGCGGAAAACCGCTGTTAAATTGTCAATGTTTCATTTTAACAGCGGTTTTTTTAGAACCGCTGTTAAAATGCCGCAGTTAAATGCTGTTTTTGTAGTAGTATGAGAACAAACGACTCTAAGTCATTTGCATATCTATCAGCTGAAGAAACTTACTCTTTGTGAAAAAGACTTTAATAGTCTCAACAAATCTATTCACTCCCCCTCTAGACTTGTTCGTGGACGACTTGTGACCTACATTATAAAATGGTTTAAAATGCCCTCGGGAGTTTTAACAGAAAACCATTTAGGATTATCGAATCCTTCTCTTTCAAAAACTGAAAGGGGTCATAGCCCAAAGATTTGCTTTCTCAAATAAAACCAACAATAATTCACAGGGTTCATAGCCCACGCCACATGTCCGCGACGGACATAAAGTCAACAGAATATAACCACCCAAGATACGAAATCTTGGTAACACGTCCAAGGTACTCGACCTGGAAAAATACATCCAAAATCATATCCATAACACCGTGATCACATGCCACGTCATCTCACGGTTGGATCAATCACTTGTTGCATCCTAACCACATGATCACAAGCCATGTGTCACCGTAGGTTTTCTTATGCTCTCACGGTTGGATTAATCACTTGTTGCATCCTGACCACATGATCGCAAGCCATGTGCCACCGTAGCTTTCTTAGGCTCTCACGGTTGGATCAATCACTTGTTGCATCCTGACCACATGATCACAAGCCATGTGTCACCGTAGACCTCGCCTATGTCCACACATTCACACACATAACACAGTACACCAAGGATATCCCAACAATTAACCCAGAGACAACAAACACTTAGCACGACGCAATTGTCAAATCACAACGCACCGAAATGAGATAATATATGTATATATATATATATATGTACATATATATATATATATATATATATATATGTGTGTGTGTGTGTGTGTGTACGTGTATCAAATCCCAACATCAACCCAAAGCATATTGATAGGATTCACTTAACCATTCACAAAACACACCGTTCACAAAACACACACGCATTCTGAAAGAGAGCCTTTAATGAGGCTAAACCGAATCTTTTGAAAGTTCATTTCAAACAACCAAACAAACACACTTAGACGATCACCGATCATCATATCCACAAAACAAGAAATGTATGAACAAGGTACTTGCCTCGGAATCGGCACATAAGTACTCCGACGAACATGGATCAACCGGGACACTCCGAATACCTATAACTCCCTAAAGACACAACGAAAACACTATCACAACGAGAATCAAGACCAAGAACAGTGGAAATCCCACCAAACTATCAAAGGAAAAATCATTGGGATATTTAATTGAACATTAGATGTTCAATAATTCCCAAGAACACTCGAATCGCCAATCGAGTGAAACAAACTCGAAATATGGATATACAATCTATAGAACACTATTAATAACATCATACTACACCAACCGATTCATCAAAATCGGACTAGGATCGAAATCAAGAGAAAATTTTCAAGAAAATCAACTCGAAGAAAAATCAAGAATTACCTCGATCCGACGAAGAACAAGGGATTAGATGATGTTACAATCACATAGAAATCTCCAAAACACCTTGGAATTGAGTAGAATCGACCAAGAATTCGAACCTTAGTCTCACCCGTCCGAAAGCCGCAAGGAGAAGATAAGAAGGGGAGGAAATGGGGTGAAAAACCCGTCTATCCCCTTATATACGTCAGCAACGCACGACCAAGTGCTCGTGCGTTTGGTCGTGCGCTAGGCCATTGCCCAGCTACTGACACCATGCACGAGCACTGCGCACTAGCAGCTGCTCGTGCATCCCAGGAACTCAATGCTGAGCACTGGTTGCGCACGAGCACAATGCACGAGCACATGCTCATGTGGCCTGCTCATGTGCTACAATCGAAGGCTAACATCGAGCCCGAAACAATCCCGAAAGCACTCAGGACATAACCAACTCGAAAGAAAACGAAGATAAGGGCCCACAACACCCTCAAAGAGACAAAACAACAATGGAAAACAATATGTCATGTCACACATGCATACACACGATCTGCATAACTTACACAACAACAAGTCGTACCCGACGAATGCCACAACGTGGTACACAACATAGGGAAAATCCCGAATAATCATCAACGAAACAAAATAACCGGCACAACCGACAAATAATTCAAAGTAACCAGAAACAGAAATCTCGCGTATTACGTCCTCTGTCAGCATTCAAATAACCCTCGTGTGATAATTCATTATCGCTCCATGCCTATCAAGCCAGTCATCGCCGAGGATCAAATCTTCATCTTTGCTATCCAAGACAATCAAGTTTGAAGGCCAAAATCTCTATCCAACTCTCACCGGACAATCACTAACCTCTTGATTCCTCATAATTCTATCCCCACTAGGCAATTTAACAACCAAAGGTTTGCAAACCATTAAACAATAAATATTGAACCGGCACACACAATCCAATGAGATAAAGGTGTAACACTCCCAATCCACTCAGGAATATTATACGCCGTAGATCCTTTCCTCAAGGACCTACCAGGTTAGTAACTACAATCAAACATCAAAATATCGCCTTTAAGGATAAATGACGACCCAGTAGACCGATTAGGTCTTTACATTAATACATACAACTCAATCACAATACATACCCACGCAGGGGTCAAAATACAACATGCTCCCGTACAACGGGAAAATACTATAGCGGAAATAACTACAACTAAACCAATAGAACATCGCACGGGTCCTCATGTGATTAGTATCGATCATTATTCATCATCCTTCGTGCCAACCCTATGTTATGCTCCCCAAAACCTGAATGAACCTGGTTGCAAAACAGACATCCACCCCCGATTACTCAGGGGTTAGCAAAATTCCACTATTTTGCTAATGCAAGTACAAAGTGCAAATACGAGTCATACAAATCATATTCCAAGAATAATAATAATCAGGAATCCTAAAACATCCAAATATAACAAAGGGAAGTACTTCCGAAGGCAGAGAGTTTGAGTAAAACTTTCCAAATCCGAAAGATCACCCATCAAGAGAACAATTTATAAAATGTTTTTAAAATGCCCTCGGGAGTTTTAGCGGAAAAACCATTTAGGGATATCAAATCCTTCTCTTTTCAAAGAAAACCAAAAGGGGTCCATCCCAAGATTTGCTTTCTCAAATAAAAACCAACAGTCATTCACTGGGTCCACAACCCACACCATGTGTCCTCGACGGACATAAAATCAACAAAACATAATTACCCAAGATACGAAATCTTGGTAACACGTCCAAGGTACTCGACCCTGGCAAAGCACATCCACAATCATATCCATGACACCATGATCACATGCCACATGTCACCGTATGTCATATTAGGCTCTCACGGTTGGATCAATCACCCTTTTCATCCTGACCACCGTGATCACAAGCCATGTGTCATCGTAGACCTCGTCTGACATCACGGCTGGACTATGACAACCATTCCACATTCACACACCATTATACTATGGTACACATCACAATATCAAGCAACAAAACACATTTGTAATCATATCCCTGATACCGTGATCGCTTGCCACGTATCACCACAAATCTTCTTAGGCTCTCACAGTTGGACCGATCACTCGCTGCATCCTGACCACCATGATCACATGCCATGTGTCACCATAGACCTCGTCCGAACATCACGGTTGGACTGTGACCACACATTCAAAAATCACACAACACAATACACAATAGATATCACAATAATCCACCCAAAGGCAATGAACACATAGCACGACACAAATGTCGAATCACAATGCACCGAAATGAGATAATATATGTATATATTATCAAATCACAACACCAACATCAAGCATATCCATAGGATTCACTTAATCATTCATAAAACACAACATTAACAAAACACACACGTTTTGAAAGAGAGCCTTTAACGAGGCTAAATCGAATACTTTGAAAGTTCATTTCAAACAACCAAACCAACACACTTAGACGATCACCGATCATCATATCCACAAAACAAGAAATGTATGAACAATCTACTTGCCTCGGAATCGTCACACGAATCCTCCAACGAACACGGCTTGATCGAAGTGCCTCAAAACCTACGTCTATCGTAAGAAATAACAAAAACATGATCACAACGAGGACCGAGACCAATAACAATGGGAATTACGTTAAACTATCGAAGAAAAACTCATTGGAACATTTAATCAGGCATTAAATGTTCAATATCTCCCAAGAACACTCGAATCGCTAATCGAGTTAAACCAACTGATTAATAACATCGCATAACACTAATCGATTCATCAAAATCGGACTGGATTCAGAATCAAGAACAATTCTCCAAAAAGTCAACTCTAGGGAGAAATAGGAAAAGTATCCGACGAAGAACAACGGATTAGATGATGTTACAATCACCTGGAACCATCCAAAACACCTTGGAATGGAACAAAATCAGCCAAGTCATGAACTCTAGTCGCCCTCGACTCACATCCGCGGAGGAAGGAGGAAATGAAGAGGAAATGAGAATATAAGCCTCCTGTCCGGTTTATATACCAGATAAACTAGCGTGCGCTAATCAACATGTTCTAGCGCGCGCTATCGAAGCCACAATACAAAGTGTTCTACCAAATGTACAGTTAACATGCGCTAATAGCTAAGTATTAGCATGCGCTAATGAGTCCCAGTACCAATCCAGTGGCTTTGGACTGCCCAAGAACTACCAGTTATCGTGCGCTAACTGCTGTACCTTAGCGCGCGCTATAAAGCTTCATAGCATGCGCTACCGAACTCCCAGTCAAAAGCAACAACTACTGAACTGTCTCAGCCTATTCAGGTAGCGTGCGCTAACGGGGGTCAGTGTCAGCTACTGACTTCTGAATTCGTCACTCGATAGCATGCGCTAAATGTAAACTTAGTATGCACTAAAACACTCGAAAATGACAGCAACAGTACTCTCAAATGTGGGTACGACGACGGACTTCTCCGATCAAAACTTCAAGTTCAATATATGAACGGAACACTCCGAAATATGATCATCAAACGAGTCTAATCTCTAACTGAACTCATAACGACACTCCAAAAAGGACGGAGTGAGGAATACGAAAGAAGTTTCCCAAAACTTTGGGAAATTACAAAACGACCCAAAACATTCGAAAAATCCAATAAAAAGATCAAACAACCAAACCGAAGCTCACAACACGTCTAACAAAGTTAAATAAACTTATGGGATACACGAAGCGACAGTTTCGAACGATATTCACAAGAACCGAACTCAAGTGCGGAAAAATCGCTAAGAAGCACGAAACTCAACAAAACGACACCAAAACGAACTCGGATGACAAAAATGGAAGAATTAATTATTCTTAGAATGACGAAACGGTCACAAGCGAGCTCGTTGTCCAAACGGTCACCAAAACGGTCACATACGGCGTGAAATCACGCTCGACGACAACCATCACAATGTCACAAGCAGAGACGTAATAAAACCAGCAAGTGTCAAGTATCACCAAATAGATAGCACAATCAAGTCAATTATCCGAACAATCACAAAACAAAAGATACCTATTATAAGTAAACACGCACAGTCGGAAAATAGAAATTAAACACACAACGATCCGCGAGGGTAACCACGAAGAACTCCGACCACGCCGAAATTCTCGAGAACCACACTAGGCATCTCCTTGTCCCTTCAGAGCAGAGATGCAAACTCGATCCCCAAACATCTCAGCTATCGTCTCGCAATGCACGACTTGGTGTCCCAATTAACTGCGATCGAAACAGCTGACTAACGGTGAACAACAATTCTTTGCGGTATGGCCCGCTCGACTACAGTTAAGACATGTCTTCGTGCTGCTCACATTACTCACTGCAGGGGTAATACTCTTCCCATGTTCACGCGATCGAGGAACCTTCTTAGGATGACGACACAAAGTCCCAGCCCCAAGAGGCCCACTACCTTGATTTCCTGAAGAGTTCCCAATAGTTTTCAATTTCTTCGACTCAGACATTTGCTCAGTCGATGATACAAATAGATCATAGGCTAACGCCCTATTCTGATACTCTCTCAATGAAGTACAAGTGAAACCCGCCATGTACTGACGAATCTCTGGCTTCATTCGCCTAATAAAATGACAGATCTTATCCTTTTCTGTTCTCCCCTGATCCTGCACATAGCTGAGTTGTTTGCTATAATCAATAATAGCTTGAGACAGCGGTACATCTTGCGGTTTCGCCGAAAACAATTCATTAATCCTCTTATTTCTGGTCGATTCCGGACAAAACTCATCGCTCATGAATCTCTGGAACTCTTCCCACATGACAACACGATCTTGAGGCTTAACAGCCTCCCACCAATTAGCGGCATCTTTGTCAAGGAGATACTAAGAGACAGGCACCTTACGCTCTTATGGACAATCGACTACCTCGAGTATCTTTTCCAACTGGAAAATCCAACCATCCCATCCCAATGTAACTGCGGCACCAACGAAACTAGGGGGATTCATACCAACCACTTCTCAAAGCCACTGATTTGCGCCAATGTTCTGGGTCACATTTGTATTACGTTGAATTGCTTGAGCCAACTGAGTCATTTGTGCAGCTACCTGCTGCAAAATAGTGGCAACACCGATACCAATACCATCACCGGTAGTACGATCCTAATCACGCGTCTGGTCGCCACGATCATGACCCCTGCCCCTCAGCATACTGAATAAATAACCACTAAGCACAAGCGAAAATCATAACACAATCACATACAGCAATACCATCCCAAGGCAACTCACATACACAAAACAAAATCACAGCAACTATGACATCTGTTCAGCGATTTCAACATCCCGAACGATAACCAGCAAACAATTACAAAACATCATGAAACAATCACATATGTACACAATCATACAAACCCAAGCTCTAACAGCTCGCACAGGTGCGATAACACGCAAATCGCCATGAAGCGACAAATATTTAATACCAACATCACACCTCTCACAAACATCATACACACATTCCCTGACCACAGACGGAAAATGATATTTAAAAAAAATGAAATTGACCTTCGGGCCTAAGCAATGCGTTTCTAAATTACAGAGAATATCTCAAAATATTTTGGTCCTCAAAGTGGAAGAATTTTGAAAAATACAGTTGGACTAGTAGGAACCTTGAAAATACCGCGAGGAAATAATCCATTTTAAAAATACGTCTCGAAATTTATTCTCTGAGATACTCAAGACTTTCAAAATTCCATTAAACCAGAATTCCCAAACACACACACGTTACAAAGTATACGTTGAGCCTATGCCCAAATGTATCGACATTCGCTTACACATCTCATAGTACATACATCAAATTGTTTCAAAATCAAGACATGTCTTTTTCTGAAAAACAGACAGTCAATAATCACAGTTGAAAATTACCTAGGACTGGGACTAAACCACTGGTCCCATCCAAGGCCTCTTGTTGGAGCAAGATTGGTCGGAATTGCCGTTTGGAGATAGAGTTGTAAAACTCTTTCGCGTTGCGGAAGCGATTTAAATAAAGGTACGGAAATTAAACGACACAAGGATTTATAGAGGTTCGGCCAAACGTGCCTATGTCCTCTCACTGTATCTTTTTCTATAGGCTAAAGATAAACCTCTGCACCTATCTTCTATCAGTCAAGGGATAATCATTACAAGCTCGTCTTCTATCGGTCCGAGTAAACCGTTCAATCACTTGTCTTTATGTTGGTCCAAGTTAAACCGTTTTCCTTTTCTATTGGACAATGAATCAACGACTCTATCTTTCTATGGGTACTAGATAAACCTCACTTAGATATCGATTGCGATTCTAATAATGCCAGATCCTTGATCCTAATAACACCGAATCCAATCGTATCTTTTCTTTTACCTCTCGTGTATGTGTTGAATGTATAAACACTCAAACTATCAATATAAACACAATTACAACAATAAGAATATCAATATGAATATCTGATCAATGAGTCGTTTGCTTTGTGTTGTTGTGTGATGAATACCATTAGAAGTGGTATTTATAGGCATTTCTCTTCTAACTAGCCGTTAGCTTTCTGACACTTCATTACTTACGCTATCTCTCATCAATTACGTACGCTAGCCATCTTACGTACGTTAACATCTACATGTTACGTACGTTATCCTCTTCACAAAACAGTCCAGTAGCCTTTGTATTCTGTGTTACGTACGTTAGCCAATCTTACATTACGTACGTTATCAATAGTTAATATGTCCATTGCATGCTGACCTATGCCATGACGTCATCTCCAACGTTCTTCTTGTTTGAATACTGAAATATCCCATTACGTACGTTAATCATGTAGAGTTACGTACGTTAATCTTGCTTTGTTACATACGCTATGATTTCCTTGTTACGTACGTTAAGCATGTAATTTCCAGCTTTTTGCGTCTTCGACTTCTTCGATATTTTGCTTCGCTTTTTTATTGTTTTGCTTTGTTTAGCAACTTTAATCATCAAAATTCTATTAATGAATGTATGGAATAAAATATTCCAACAATCTCCCCCTTTTTGATGATTACAAAACAACACCCATGAATGGATAAATACCTGCAAAAATAAAATATATGTATATATCTACGAATCAAAGTTTTCGGCTTTGATCGTTTCGTTAGTTCTCCCAACTTTTCTTTTTCTGTCCTTTTCGACTTTTTGTCTCTTTCTCTCCCCTTTTTGTTTTTCACGGGATCTATATTTTTCGACTTCTTCGTCTTTTTCTTTTCTCCCCCTTTTTGTATTTTATTTTTCTCGTCATTCTTCCATGACGCTTTTTATCTCATTCATTGCTTTTCTCCCCCTTTTTGTTATTAGCAAAAAGTGTAAATAATATAAACGAATAAAAATTTCAATTGATGTATATAAAAAATTATGCATGATAAGGTATAACTCCCCCTGACAAAATATCTGTTTTAAAAATATACTCCCCCTGAGTAAAATATAATTTGTTAAAAATTAATTTTTGGGGACCCAACCTACAGTTGATTTTTCTTTAGAGACATAGACGGTGTTTGGAATAAAAGTTTCTTTTGGAATCCAAATCTTTTTAACTTTTATCGTCCGTCTTGGGCTTTTGCAATTTGAAATGTGGTGCCCAATTTTCAAACATTTTTCGCAATGGGGTATTTTCAAATTTACGGATTCATTTTTAGAATGTTGTTTGAATCCCAACCCCTGTTTGTTCAAAGTGAATTTTTGAACCGAGAGCATTTCTTCAAATTTTTCGTTTCCACACGAATATTTCTTCGTTAAATTTTTTAGGTCGGTTTGAACTTTCAAGAGATCATCCTTTAAAATATCTTCGTTTTCAACGCAATGAGAATGATCGGTCTCGATAAATTTTCCCTTTTCAAGAATTTTAGAATTTTCAATTTCCAATGTTTTATATTTAGATTTAAGGGATTTAATCTCGGATAAATCATTTTGAACATCCGTATGAAGTAATTCAAATGCTACAAATAATTTAGCGTAAGAATTACTTACTTGACTTTCGACATTGCTATCGTCAAATGAACTTCGTGCCATAAGAGCGAGATTATTTTGATTGATAAAATCATCATCTTTGTCTTCATCGCTCCATGTTGCAACGAGAACCTCCTTCTTGGGTTTTGCTCGGCAATTCTTTGTAAAGTGGACTGGTTTACCACATAATCGACAATTATTGTTGAATTTCTTAGATTCGCCCGAGATGTCTTTCTTTCTCCGGTTTAATAAGGTTTGAAACTTATTAATATTTTTCGCATAATATGCTGATTCTTCGTCACTTTCATCAACCGGAATTTCTTCTCTTTTTGACATCTTAGCCTTCAAGGCTATCGATCTTTCCTTTGGCTTCGGTTTAGCGTTCTGAGATTTTAGGACAATCTCACAGTTTATAAGTGAACCAACGAGAGCACTAAAATCAAGATTGTTTAAATCTTTAGATTCCATTATCGCCGTAACCGTGCCATCCCATTCAATAGGTAGTGATCTTAAGATTTTCTTGACTTTCTCACTAGTTGATAATGGTTTACCGAACGAAGCAAATCCATTTGTGATGACCGCAAATCGGTCGAGCATGTTGGTGATGGACTCGTCACCCTTCATCATGAATAGCTCGTAGTCATGGAGAAGCATATTGATCTTCGTCTCCTTGACTTGAGTTGTCCCTTCGTGTGTTATTTCAAGAATTTTCCATATCTATTTAGCACTTTCACACGATCAGATACAATTGACCTCTTCTGGATTTAAGGCACAAAGTAGAAATTAAGTAGCCTTACAATTTAGATGGTCATTCTTCCAATCCTCGTCATTATATTCTTCGAAACTCTTAAGAGATCCGTCGGATTTCATTGGAACTTTAGGGCCAAGGCATATAATTTTCCATAGCTCGATGTCGTAGGCTCGAATGAATATCGACATCTTCTTCTTCTATATCATGAAGTTAGATCCGTCAAAGAATGGTGGTCGATTGAGAGCAAGACCTTCGACCGGGGCAAGTTGAAATGCCATTTGGATCGACTCCTCAGATGTAAAGAAATTTATTGGAGGTACCGCTTCGATACCAATTGTTGGAGCAAGATTGGTCGGAATCGCCATTTACAGATAGAGTTGTAAAACTCTTTCGTGTTGCAGAAGCGATTTAAATAAAGGTGCGGAAATTAAACGACACAAGGATTTATAGAGGTTCGCCCAAATGTGCCTACGTCCTCTCTCGGTATCTTTTTTATAGGCTAAAGATAAACCTCTGCACCTCTCTTCTATCGGTCGAGGGATAACAGTTACAAGCTCGTCTTCTATCGGTCCGAGTAAACCGTTCAATCACTTGTCTTTATGTCGATCCAAGTTAAACCGTTTTCCTTTTCTATTGGACAAGGAATCAACCAGTCTAGCTTTCTATGGGTATTAGATAAACCTCACTTAGATATCGATTGTGATTCTAATAATGCCGGATCCTTGATTCTATAACAGCCCAAAAACAGTGGCCATTACAGTGCCGTGGATCCCTCCTGGGACCCACCAGGCAATATCACAAAATACACTTAAAATCCGACAACGTGGCGCCGTACCACGATATTTATCAAAACCCCGGTGTGGAGTATGAGTTATTCATATTTTTAAATACAAGCAAACATACACAGGATCCAAACACGGTACAGACCATATGACGATGGGCAGTACCTAACAAGTTTTAGTACATTCATCCGACACAAAAATAAAACGAAAGTCACGCTTAAAACATAACCGAACAACCAAAGACTGGGGCCCCGAAATAGCATACATCGAATCCTCCGTCGCCATTGTGCTCCTCGTGCCTTGCCCTTTCCTCGCCCGAAATACAAGTATTTCGCCCCAAACCACAGTGGACTATACATGATAATAATTCTCATGGCATTATACAATTCATATATATCGATTTCAAAGAAATCCACCGACTACGAATATACCCAAGGCGTATAAACAATCGATCCCAACTGTCGAAACATAATCAAGTATACGAACGACCACATACTATGGCTCAAGACGGACGTCACAAGACGCCCGATCCGGAAATGTGTCCGTGCACATGTCCACCCCGTATACGGAATCCGAATATACGTGGGACGATGTACCTAATTAGCCTCACGAACTACGCCTCGTGTGCACGATCTAAATGCGGAAAACATCCACGCATGATCATCAAGTGCCCGGCTAAAAATCCTACACATAACCAATCGGCGCGCAGATATGACTCCAGAGATGTCACGATACAACATGACAACGAAACTCAACGAATTACACTTTTACGAGGGAATCGAACAACTCACCGAAGTGTCAACAAAGCTCAAAAGAACTAACGGTAATAAGGACGGTAATTCCGGGGTATCATCCCCAACACCATGACAATACGATCAAGGGTATCACCATATCACGAATCATAGATTATCAGAACATTTCATACACACGAACTGCATAATAATCACAAGAATTCAACCATCACTATAACCAAGCAAGATAACTTGCCTCAATTCCGTAGACGAATAATCCTTCTTTGAATGGTCAAACGAACGGTATCCTCGTCTAACAATACTCACGTGAACAAGCAACCTTGAATGAAATATAATCCATTCAACAACACATTCGTATGATAATGGTATTATCGCATGAACAATATTCGTAAATTCACTTTGAATAAATATATTATCCTATTGACCATTTTAATGTTCTTATTACAAATCATCGCATGTTTATCATGTTCATTACATATTCTAATCTTGATGTCAAATTCTTGATGTCCAGTTTATCATCAATGTAATATCGTGAGGATATCGTTTCAAATCATCGACACTTCCAATTACGATATAAGTTGTGTTTAATTACATTCTTCATTATTTACCGACGATTTCATTCAAAACTTGATTATTATATGAAACGTAAGTTCAAGTTTTTAGTGAGTTAAGAACATTATCTTAATTTACTCCTCTAGACATGCACGGATTAATGAAATGGACTTCGACTATTCATCTACCGTATTTGTATCGTCATATTCAACACAACTCTCTTAAGAACATTATTAACCTATTAATGTAGTGATTAACACTCTTTGGTGAAATCGATAAATTGAACGCACGGAGATTACAACTTCCTCCTATCAACATTCATTGTTTTACTTTGAAGAATTTATTAAATGCCTAGTTATACCATTGGATACTTGAGATTTTTGAAGTAATTTCATCCATCTAACAAAGATCATCTTCAAAGGGTTAACATCATCTTTCCAACAATTCCATCACAAAGGTTTTAAAGGCCAAAATCATGGTTTCATGCAACCTTTAAGGATCAATAGAATGTTCAAGACAATCTTAACATTTCTCACTTTTAATCATTAAGGACATCATCTCTAATATGTTCCTAGTGTAGAGACTAAAATCAACTTCCGATTATCATGCTATACCTCAGGTTTTATGTATATCATTATCAACACAATCATATTATGAAGTTATTTACCTCAAGAAGCAATACTAATACCTTCAAAATTAATCTTCACTTGATTTGAGTATGATTCAATTAACTTATCATGTTTACACTAATATAAACTATCATTATGTGAAGTATTTATCTACTAACATCATCAGAAACATGGAATTGATATGAGTTAAAGAAAGACCAACCTTAAAATGAAGAACAACACCAACACTTCAAGGAATATACTTCAATCTCTAGCTTATCCAAGTCACCAATCAAGTGTTGAGGCTCCAACACAAGTTAGAAAGGCTTAGAAACGAAGTTGGAAGGGAAGGGAATCGTTCCTTAGTCGGGAGATTGAAAAAGGTCGAGTAGGAAATGAATGGCAAGTCCTACATTTATAATCTGAACTGGACATTACGTACGTTAACGAACGTGGTTAACGACGTTATAGCCTTTACGCACGTAATCTTATGATCATTACGCGTAACCAATTTCATCAAACTCACCGCCTAAAAACACGCGATTCGTTACGCACGTAACCAAGCGGCTATTACGTACGTAGTGGCCGTTGACTTGGCTGTCGCGATCGACTCCCGACCAGCTACCCTTGCTCGACCCCACCCGCCGAAAGGCGGATTGCTGGAGAATCTTCCGCATTACGTACGTTAACGTATCGGTGTTACGTACGTAAGGCGGCCTTCATAGCGTACGTTAAGAATACATGTTAACGTACGTTAAGTACTATAACGAGCATAAATGGAATTTTCGCAATATCACCCAACAACTAATATAGTATGAATGACCATGAATCCAACTTAACATAATTCGTCGGTACATGCTACACATCACAGATATGGTGCAACAATACTTAACTTAAATCATGAAATACAATATTAAAGGCGAGGGTATTACAGATTCTAATAACACCGAATCCAATCGTATCTTTTATTTTACCTCTCGTGTATGTGTTGAATATATAAACACTCAAACTATCAATATAAGCACAATTACAACAACAAGAATATCAATATGAATATTTTATCAATGAGTCGTTTGCTTTGTGTTGTTGTGTGATGAATACCATTAGAAGTCGTATTTATAGGCATTTCTCTTCCAACTAGCCATTAGCTTTCTGACACTTCATTACGTACGCTATCTCTCATCAATTACATATGCTGGACATCTTACGTACATTAACGTCTACATGTTACGTACGTTATCCTCTTCACAAAACAGTCCAGTAGCCTTCGTCTTCTGTGTTACGTACGTTAGCCAATCTTACATTACGTATGTTATCAATAGTCAATATGTCCGTTGCATGCTGACCTATGCCATGACATCATCTCCAACGTTCTTCTTGTTTGAATACTGAAATATCCCATTACGTACGTTAATCACGTAGAGTTACATACGTTAATCTTGCTTTGTTACGTACGCTATGATTTCCTTGTTACGTACGTTAGGCATGTAATTTCTAGCTTTTTGCATCTTCGACTTCTTCGATGTTTTGCTTCGCTTCTTTGTTGTTTTGCTTTGTTTAGCAACTTTAATCATCAATACTCTATTAATAAATGTATGGAATAAAATATTCCAACATCTCTAAGGACCCTCCCGGACTGGCCATAGTTAAAAATCACGCACATGACTCACCTAGGACCGGGTGAAACCACTGATCCCATCTGGGGCCTCTATGGACCCTCCCGGACTGGCTATCCAAACAAGCTCGTGAATCCGGAGCAAAATCACAGATTCCTCCGAGGCCTCGTCGGACCCTCCCGGAGTGAGCAAATCACACATATATACATTACCATTCCATGTTAAGCATAAGGGTTTCACAAGAATACTTCCAAAACGAGTAAATCATTTTGGAAATCATTAGCAGCAGACACCACTCCTCATATAAACAAAATATGAGAGTCAAGTAAACACATATCACGAAATCAAAATCTACATAAAAATTCCATTACTTAATAAATAATCATACAAGTGGCTTGTGTCACACGAGGCACAATACAAAGAAGGAAGAATTACACCCACAAGTCGTACGAAGATGATGATCGCCCCATGATACTAATCACGACCCACAAACTCAGACGACGCGTCGCGACACGACTCAATCAGGCACGACCTCACTAAAAAACAACTCAACAATACACACTCGACTCCAGAGCATAGGTTTCCGAAACCCATCGCTCTGATACCATTTATGTAACACCCCCAATCCACTCAAGGATATTACATGCCATAGATCCTTTCCTCAAGGACCTAACAGACTGGTAACTAAAATCAAACATCAAAATATCGCCTTTAAGGCTAAATGTCGACCCAGTAGACCGATTAGGTCTTTCCATTAATACATACAACTCAATCACAATACATACCCACGAAGGGGTCAAAATATAACACACTCCCGTACAACGAGAAAACACTACAGTAGAAATAACTACAACTAAACCAATACAACATTGCACGGTGATTAGTATCGATCATCAGTCATCATCCTTGGTGCCAACCCTGTGTTATGCTCCCCAAAAACTGAATGAACCTGGATGCAAAATAGACATACACCCCCTGATTACTTGGGGGTTAGCAAAATTCCATTATTTTGCTAGTGCAAGTACAAAGTGCAAATACGAGTCATACAAATCATATTCCAAGAATAATAATAATCACGAATCCTCAAAGATCCAAACATAATGAAGGGAAATACTTCCCGAGGCATAGAGTTTGAGTAAAACTTTCCAAATTCAAAATATCACCAATCAAGAGAACAATTTATAAAATATTTTTAAAATGCCCTCGGGAATTTTAGCGGAAAAATCATTTAGGGTTATCAAATCCTTCTCTTTTCAAAGAAAACCAAAATGGGTCACATCCCAAGATTTGGTTTCTCAAATAAAAACCAAAAATAATTCACGGGATCCACAACCCACACCACGTGTCCTCGATGGATATAAAATCAACAAAACATAACCACCTAAGATACAAAATCTTGGTAACACATCCAAGGTACTCGACCCTGGCGAAGCACATCCAAAATCATATCCATGACATCGTGATCACATGCCACATGTCACCGTATGTCTTCTTAGGCTCTCACGGTTGGATCAATCACTCGTTGCATCCTGACCACCATGATCACAAGCCATGTGTCACCGTAGACCTCATCCGACATCACGGCTGGACTATGACAACCATTTCACATTCACAAACCAGTACACTACGGTACACATCACAATATCAAGCAACAAAACACATCATATCCCTGATACCCTGATCGCTTGCCACGTATCACCGCAAGTCTTCTTAGGCTTTCATGGTTAGACCGATCACTCGCCGCGTCCTGACCACCATGATCATATGCCATGTACCACCATAGACCTCGTCCGAACATCATGGTCGGACTATGACCACACATTCACAAATCACACAACACAATACATCAAGGATATCACAATAATCTGTTAGAATATTTTATTCCATACATTCATAATTGAGTTTTGATGATTAGATGTTAATCAAAGAGAAACAACAAGGAAGCAAAACAAAACAACAAAGAAGTCGAAGATGCTCGAACCGGACTGAAAAGCAAAGAAGTTCAATATAACGAAGCTAACGTACGTAATATACATGGTATAACGTACGTAACAGATATTGTATAACGTACGTAATGAGATGATATGAATTCAAATATTAGAACCGTTGAACGGACAAATGACGTCATGGAGTACGTCAGCATGCAACGGATATGAAGACTTATTCCTACGTACGTAATGAGGTTTTGGTAACGTATGCAATTAAAGAAACGAATGCTACTGGACTGATCAAAATGAAGGATAACGTACGTAACGATGAAGAGATAACATACGTAACTAAGCTAATGTACGTAATGGGCAACATCTAACGTACGTAATGCTTGAAGCAGTGAGTAACGGCTAGTTGATCCTTTGAGCCTATAAGTACCAAACCATTTGGTATATTTTACCCAACAACCCTGAGCAAAAGATATACATGTCTGATATTGTTATATATACTTTTGTTGTTGTAATTGTGCTTATATTGATAAGTGTTTGAGTGTTATACACGAAAACATACACGAGAGGAAAAAGAAAGGATAAGATTGGATTCGGTGTTATCAGGATCAATGATCCGACATTATTAGAATCGCAATCTATATCCACGTAATGTTTGTCTAGTACCCATAGAAAGCTAGATAGGGTGATTCCTTGTCCGTTAGAAAAGAAAAACGGTTTAACTTGGACCGACACAAAGAAAAGTGTGTTATGATTTATCTCAGACCGATAGAAGATGAGATTGTGATGGTAATCCCTCGACCGATAGAAGAGAGGTGCAGTGGTTGATCTTTAACCTATAGAAAAAGATACAGAGAGAGGACGTAGGCACGATTGGCCGAATCTATAAATCTTGTGCCTTCTAATTTTCGTACTTTAAATCGCTTCCGCAAACTGCAAAGAGTTTCATAACTCTTACATAATCCGCACCTATTTCAAAACGGCAAAGATACCAATAATCTTGCTCTAACAATTGGTATCGGCGAGCTTATACATATAAAGAGGATTAATATCTGAGGAGAGAAGATCCAACGGTGTTTCAATTTGCACCAGTCGAAGGTCTTGCTTTAAACCGACCACCATTCTTTGATGGATCGAACTTCATGACATGGAAAAAGAAGATGTCGATATTCATTCGAGCCTACGATATCGAGTTGTGGAAAGTCATATGCCTTGGTCCGAAAATTCCCACGAAAACCAACGGTATGCTTAAAAGTTTCGAAGAGTATGATGACTCCGATTGGAAAAATGACCATTATAATTGCAAAGCAACGCAATTATTATATTGTGCTTTAAATATGGAAGAACACAATCGGATCTCATCTTGTGATAGTGCCAAGGAGATATGGAAAATGCTAGAGGTCACACACGAAGTCATAAATCAAGTCAAGGAGACGAAGATTAACATGCTTCTCCATGACTACGAGCTATTCCAAATGAAAGACGACGAATCCATTACAATAATTCTCGATCGATTTTCGGTCATTACGAATGGATTGGATTGTTTTGGAAAACCCCTTTCGAGTAGTGAAAAAGTTAAGAAGATCCTACGATCACTACCTCCGGAATGGGAGGGCACGGTGACGACGATTATGGAATCGAAAGATTTAAATAATCTTGATTTTAGCACCCTTGTGGGTTCGCTAATTAATAACGATATTGTACTAAAATCTCGGAACGCAAAACCGAAGCCGAAGGAAAGAACAATAGCTTTAAAAGCTAAAAAGGTGTCAAAGATCGAAGAAATCCCGGTGGATGAAGATGATGAAGAATCGGCATATTATGCCAAAAATATAAATAAGTTTCAAAACTTATTAAACCAGAGAAGGGAGGACATCAAATCGGGCGAATCTAAGAAACTTGACAACAACTGTCGAATCTGTGGTAAACCAGGCCAGTTTGCTAAGAACTGTCGAGCCTCAACTTCCAAGAACGAAGGACTCGTTGCAACATGGAGCGATGAAGATGAAGATAATGATTTCAATCAAAATAATCTCGCTCTCATGGCTCGAAGTTCATTCGACGAAAGCGACATCGAAAGACAGGTTAGTACATCCTCTCACGATGAACTTTTTGAAGCATTCGAACTTTTATATATCGATTTTCAAAATGCTTTAAATGAAATTAATACCCTCCAATCGAAAAATAAATTATTGGAAATTGAAATTTCCAAAATAAATGAAAAAAGAAAATTTATTGAAACCGATCATTCGAAGTGTTTTGAAATGGAAAATAAATTTAAGAATGATCTTTCAAAAGTTCAAAATGAACTTAAAGATTTAACAAAGAAATTTTCTTGTGGAAATGACAAAATTGAACAAATGATTTCCGTTCAAAAATATTCATTAAACAAACAGGGGTTAGGATTCAAACCGCATAATAAAACAGAATCCTTAAATTTCAAAATACCCCGTGAGAAATGTTTAAACCTCGGTATCACATTTCGAATTGTAAAAGCCCACGACGGACGATAAAAACTAAAAATATTTGGATTCCAAAAGGAATCTTTATTCCAAATATCGTCTATGTTTCGAATGAAAAACCAACTATCGGTTGGATCCCCAAAATGAAAATTGATTTTATTCAAATTATTATTTAACTAAGGGGGAATTTTATATTTTATAGATAGAAGATTTTTGTCAGGGGGAGTTTTACCCATTTCTGCATACATTTTGTCATAATTTTATTATCGATTTTATAATCGTATATGCACTTTTTGCTGATAACAAAAAGGTGGAGAAGAGAAGAATAGGAGAATGGGAGAAAGAGTCATGAAAGAATGACGAGAAAAATAAAAAATATACAGATCAAGAAAAGAGGGAGAAAAGACGAAGATGAAGAAGAAGTTGAAAAGGAGAAAAGAAAAGATGGGAGGAGAAAACTAATGAAACGAATATATATATATATATATAGATAGATAGATATGTTTATATGGTGCAGGTTTATCCCATTGAAGAGTGTTGTTTTGTAATCATCAAAATGGGGGAGATTGTTGGAATATTTTATTCCATACATTCATAATTGAGTTTTGATGATTAGATGTTAATCAAAGAAAAACAACAAGAAAGCAAAACAAAACAACAAAGAAGTCGAAGACGCTCGAACCGAACTGAAAAGCAAAGAAGTTCAATATAACAAAGCTAACGTACGTAATATAAATGGTATAACGTACGTAACAGAGATTGTATAACGTACGTAATGAGATGATACGAACTCAAATATTGGAACCGTTGAACGGACAAATGACGTTATGGAGTACGTCAGCATGCAACGGATATGAATACTTATTCTAACATACGTAATGAGGTTTTGGTAACGTACGTAATGAAACAAACGAATGCTACTGGACTGATCAAAATGAAGGATAAAGTACGTAACGATGAAGAGATAACGCACGTAACGAAGCTAACGTACGTAATGGGCAACATCTAACGTACGTAATGCTTGAAGCAGTGAGCAATGGCTAGTTGAGCCTTTGAGCCTATAAATACCAAATCATTTGGTATCATTTTACACAACAATTCTGAGCAAAAGATTACAAGTCTTATATTGTTATATATACTTTCGTTGTTGTAATTGTGCTTATATTGACAAGTGTAACAATACACGAAAACATACACGAGAGGAAAAAGAAAGGATAAGATTGGATTCGGTGTTATTAGGATCAAGGATCAGGCATTATTAGAATCGCAATCCATATCCACGTGAGGTTTGTCTAGTACCCAAAGAAATCTTGATAGGTTGATTCCTTGTCTAATTATAAAGGGAAACGGTTTAACTTGGACCGACAAAATGAAAAGTGTGTTACGATTTATCTCGGACCGATAGAAGACGAGATTGTAACGGTAATCCCTCGACCGATAAAAGAGAGGTGCATATGTTGACCTTTAACCTATAGAAAAAGATACGGAAAGAGGACGTAGGTAAGATTGGCCGAACCTCTACAAATCTTGTGTCTTTTAATTTCCGCACTTTAAATCGCTTCCGCAAAGCGCAAAGAGTTTCATAACTCTTACATACTCCGCGCCTATTTCAAAACGGCAAAGATACCGATAATCTTGCTCCAACATAATCCACCCAAAGGCAGCAAACACATAGCACGACACAAATGTCGAATCACAATGCACCGAAATGAGATAATATATGTGTATATATATATATATATATATTTTCAAATCACAACACCAACATCAAACATATCCATAGGATTCACTTAATCATTCACAAAACACAACATTCACAAAACACACACGTTTTGAAAGAGAGCCTTTAACGAGGCTAAACCGAATCCTTTGAAAGTTCATTTCAAACAACCAAACCAACATACTTAGACGATCACCGATCATCATATCCACAAAACAAGAAATATACGAACAAAAGGAATGTGTTGCACCGGAATGAAAAAGTACTCTAATATGGTGAAAAATGACATGAACGATATATGTGGATATTGTAGTCTTTGGATCGTCAGCCTTCCTCATCTCATAGATCCGCAGGTGCGAAGAATCACCACTGAAAACTCCCCCTCCAATAGGCTGAGCACATCTTCTGCCTCTACCAAAACTCTGAGACGGCTGACCCACTGATGGTTTCTGATTAACACTTGGTTCTATAGGAGCATGAGCTGATGTATAGGCCTCAAGTGTCTTCCATGACTCAGCACAATATGCTGCTTTGTGGCCCGCCTGACCATAATTATAACACCTTAATGAAGGTAGGTTGCAATAACGGCTGATATGGCCATATTAGCTGCAGTTAAAGCACGACACGACACGGTTGGAGACGCTAGGACCGTCTCTGAAATTTCGACTACCACCAAACGATCAGGACATCTTTCCAGCTAGATAGTTAGGTAACTGAGATCTCTGCTCTTTATTCTCTCATTTGCCACCTCAGTAACAACGAACAACATATCATAGGTCAATGACTTGCCTTGATACTCTTTCAATATAGTGCATGCGAAACCCGCCATGTAGTGTCGGATTCTCGGTTTCATCTGCATATAAAAGTGGTGGATTTGTCTCTATCTTCTCTCTCACTTACTCTTCACATGGTTGAGCTGCTGATTATACTCTACTATTGCCTGAGACACCGGAATATATTGCTGTTTAGCGTAAAAAAGGGCTTGAATTCTGGCCTCCTAAACAATGTAATATCCAGAATTTCTACTACTGTTGTTTAATGTTATTTTATCCGAGTTATGTTGTATAGTGTGGAATCTGCACAGTATGGATAAAACAAATGAAGGACTGAGACATCTGTATTGGTATAATTATCGTACTTGGTCTACAATTGCATTTGAGGATATAATGTGTCGTGTATACGTATTCGATATATTGGGACAACGAGAAAGATCAGTGTAAATGGCTAAGTATAGAAGCCATAACGTAAGTTAATAATATGAGATTACGTACGTTAATCCCCAATAGTTACGTACGTTAACGTGAGGTCTTTACGTACGTTAAAGTATCAGGTGAGATATAGTTTTTCTGATCAGAGAGGACCTTATCAAGCGTAGCATACGTTAAGCATAGGAGCTTATGTACACTAAGACACAGACATAACGTACGTTACGTAGAGTGCATAACGTACGTTATGAATAGAATCGGACAGGATCAGGCTATGGCTGACAGGTGGGTCTTGTGGAAGAGAAGATATGGTCGGAGTACCCCGAACTCTTTATTTCTTAGTTTCGAGACGAAACTTCTTTTTAGAGGGGGAGAATGTAATACCCGTACTTTATTGACTGTTTGACCTTGCCGTTCTTCTTATTTTGTCGCTCTGTAAACTCTTGGTGATGTTGTTGATATTGTTATAGAGTTTCGTATCTTGTTTGGATCACGATCGTGTTGTTTAGACCTTGCGGAAGTTTTCTGGGTCAGAGAAATAGCATACGCTAGGCTTAGGCTAACGCACGCTAATTCTGTTTGAGTAGTGCACGCTAGCTTTGAGCCGTAGCGCGTGCTAAGGGACCAGTCAGGTCAGAACCAGTAACTCAGACTGCTCTCTGGACTGACAGTTAACGCGCGCTAGGAGCTCGTTAGCACACGCTATTTATGGTTAGTAGCGCACGCTAACATCCGTCCGTAGCGCACGTTAACGGGCTGGTTGGCAGAGGCAGTGAAGTTGTCAGGTTTTCTGGACTATCAGGTAACGTACGCTAGGCTTCGGCTAGTGCACGCTACGAGAGTTGCATAACGCACGCTAAGCCATAGCGGTAGCGCACGCTAAGACTTGAGCAGGGCAGAGGACAGTAGGTTCTGGACTCCAGTTACTGGACACCACTTTTTGGCTAGCGCACGCTAACGGGGCTGGCAGAAGCCCCTGGACTACCTGGTGACCTCGCTAGCGCACGCTAATAAAGGAGGCGTAGCGTGCGCTAGACTGGGCGGGTATATATTGGACAGTTGACTTCCATTTCGTCATTTTTCATCCTCTTCACTCATTTTCGATGGGAGAAGCTTGGGAGAGGCGATTTCGGGCGATTAGATGCGATCCATCTTCAAACATCAACACCTTTGGTTGGAGAACAAGGATTTAACAACATCTAATCCATTCTATCGTCCAAATCAAGGTAAAAATCCTTAGAACCCTATTTTTGGGAATTTTGGGGGTTTTCTTAGATTCGTTCGATTTATCCAGTTTGAAGCTTGAGAACCTTGAGATTATGATATATCTATCCATATACATGCTCTTTCTACGATCTTACCGATTGGGTGGTGCCGTTTTCGGACTTGTGAGAGTTTGGGCGATTTTCCAACCTCTAGTTGTTTATCCTTGTATTTTCGTGAATCGTAGACGGGTTTCAGGAGTTTTTTTGTGTAATTTGAGTATGGATTATTGATTATCATGTTCCTTGCGAATCGTTTAGGTGCCGGAAGCGCGTTCTCGGACCTACCAAACTCATACCTTTTTTCCATTCAATTTCTCGATGTCTCAAAGGCAAGTATATATTTATGATTATACGTTCTCGGCTTTGAAAGTAAGATATATGAATGGTATGATTGTTTACATCCACTCTAGGGCGGGCCGACAGGTCCCCTGAGGGTTTTGTAGCCTTTGGTGCGATTCCACGGATAATTTGGGTTAACCACTCTAGGGCGGACCGACGGTGTAATATCCGGATTTATTACTGTGTATTTCATCTGTACATTGAACCCTGTATTATTTTGGGAATGATGATATTGATAATGGAGTATGATCACTATCGTATTTGTATCTTTATACATGGGTGTAGTGTAACACCCCCAGATTTAACCGGAAATATTACAGCGACGTGGGCCCCGAGATGGAAACCCACAAGGCTAAAGAAATTTTCGCAAACATTTACAAATGCCCAAGAGGCAAACGACGGTACTTATCTTTAAAAATTCACAAAGACATATAAAATCCATTTATCAAAAACCATCGTAAAAACTCATTTGAAATCGCAATGCCAAACAGCCAACACTCGGAGGTTTAGAAAACGATTTCCAAAGTAACCTCAGTTACTAGATACCAAAAGAGCGTCTCAAAATACTCACGCAGCGGAAAAAGGCCAACCAGAAAGATACTCTAGCAGCGGAATACAAGAACCAATCAAGAAACTCAATGCACACAACATGTCCTAGCCAGTATCCTCCGGGAAGCTCATCTCTTCATGACCGCTACAAGCTCGATACTCCAAGAACCTAAAAAGAAATCCCACGACGGGGTCAGCCATAATATCCAACAATGATAACCGTCACATCGCATTAATAATAACATACCAATGAGAATACAACATAAGAATACGACCAATGTAATCTTACCGCCATAACTTTGCTTACTCAAGTGATTCTCATCAGAGTAACCATTATCACATTTCACATCCTGTACTCGATTTACCAATAAACTCGAACATAATATAAGTACTGTACCTCAAACAATACTCAAGGTTCTCAAACTATCATAACCAACTCACGATACGGAAATATACCATTTCTGACCAATACGATCCATCGAATAACATCATCAGATCACAAGACGATAACCGATCGTCCATCAAGACAAAAACCAAAGGAAATACGGAACATACCTCGAGATATGAAGTGCCACGACAATCATACCACTTAATCCGAGATCGATCAATGCAATACGGACAAGGTCCCAACACAAGATCTTCAAATGCATACTCATATGACCATGTCAATATGATCACAACAATAACAATCATGTATACTCAATGGAAATCCGACGATCCAGCCTCCTCAAAGATAGATCCCTTTGTTGATCCTATCGATCAACATAAGGTGGATAACTAACAATACACATGTGAACAACAACACATGATAAAATCAATGATGCGAATTCACAAGATTCCATCAACACAATCGTAATCCAACGATCCAGCGCCTCAAAGATAGATCCCCATGATGATCCCGTCGAACCAACGCATGGTTGAAAACTCCGTCCAACGATCCAGCGCCTCAAGATAGATCCCCATGATGATCCCGTCGAACCAACGCATGGTGGACATCCGATCCAGCGCCCTCAACATAGATCCTCATAATCCCATCGGATTATTTACACAATATGATCAACACAATATGCATACACATATGCAAATCAACACGTTCATCAACATGAACAACATGACATTTACTAGGACGACTTCATGTTCAACAACATGAAAGAAAATGTACGAGGCCAAAATAAATAACATTAAACCATAATCAATATGGAATACTTGCCCCGAGTCCCTCAAGAGCAACCTCGATGTCCAATCATCACCGAAGATTATCCTCAATGCTCGGCGATCCAAATACCCAGAGTTCCCAATAATAATAATCATCGCTATATGCATTATAAACGAAATGAAACTGAAACCATTCATTAAATATTATAACTGAGCAAGTAATAACTTGCCTCAATACCGATACCACGAAGCTGCTGCCGAACACATTGCCTTTGTCTACGAGTTCCTCAGCCCCGATCAAAAGCAATACAATGGACATACTCGAACACGACCGCAATATCCGGTTATAAATACCGATCGATAAACTTGACCTATAACAATAATCGACTAAACAACAATCCGATAATAATCAACAACCGCCAAAACCAATTCACAAACCCAACGGCTCAACAATATCTCAGTTAACCACAAGTCTGATCAAACCAACTAAAACGATCACGAGTTCATAACCGAAACAGAATATATTACCCTGCCTGTTGACTTAGCGCACGTTAATCTTTAACCGTAGCGTACGCTAAGTTGTTCCCGATAGCGTGCGCTAGCCAGTAGGCTTAGCGTGCGCTAATAACGTGCAGTTACATGCATTTCGGATACCGATCAACATCTGGCGATTATCAAAAACTCTAAGTGATTCCGAATCATGTTCATAGCTATCAAACAACGAAATCCAATATCCTTTAACATATAGGTAATCATCCGACTTTTAATCCAAGTCATATATTCATATTTCATCTTTCTTAATATCAACAACCTAAACACCAAGAACTCATAATCATGCCATGATCATCATCATATGAAGGAACCAACAACAACGACATCACAGATCCGAATTGAAGGAAGACATTATCCAACATATCTCTTTGAAGATAACAACTCATTCGAGACCATCCAATTCATATCAATATCTTCATATCAACAATAACATTATCATAATCCGGTAATCCAACTCATAATTATACTTATCAACTTGTTTATATGATAATCATCAGCTCAAGAACATCATATACAATCCGAAACGAAATCTCAAAGTGAAGAGTAATTACCTTTTTGAAGGAATGGATTGATTTCCAAGGTTGAATCCATTTACAAGAATCACCAATGATTTCAAGCTTCAAATGTTGTTATGGATGGTTAACTCCATCTTAATCCAGTGTTTGGAACCTCAAATATATCCCAACTCTCTCTCTCTCTCTCTCTCTCTCTCTCTCTCTCTCTCTCTCTCTCTCTCTCTCTCTCTCTCTCTCTCTCTCTCTCTCGGCTGAAAGAAGAAGAATGACGAAATGCTTAATAACACCCTTCTGTCCCTTTTTATAATATTCATTATTAGCGTGCGCTAACATCTCATGTTTAGCGTGCGCTACCGCCTTAGCGTGCGCTAACTGACTTTGTTAGCGTGCGCTATCGAAGCCCAGAGGCTACTGTCTTGCTTCGTAAACTAACTTACGTACGTAATGCCCATGCATTAACGTACGTAAATCATCCTGCTTAGAGCATAGGGTACAGTAATGCCGTTGGCTCGTGCCAAAGAAAAATGCCAGAATTCTCCTTGGCGCACCACACCATGGCTCGCGCCATTGGGTGCTGCGCCGTTAGAACCAGCCAGCGTGAAACGTTTTTTTTTTTTTTTTTTTTTTTGTTTTCCTCCTACTAGCCGTTAGAACCCAATATGCCAACAATGGTACCGTTTGGCAACGGCTATATAGCCGTTATTTTGAAAAAAAAAAAAATTTTTAACCCCCAAAAACTTATAAATACTACCCCAAATCAATCCTAAACTCTATAAAAACCTTACTAAAAGTCCCATATTACACACACCTCTTTCAAAAATGAATCCAAACAATGATCCCAACAATCCTATGTACGACCCTCATTACGATGTTTTTTTTAATGATGATCGAGAACGATATATTCAAAGTTATGCGGCATTTAACAATTTTTAGCTTTTCATAATCAAGAAGCGGAGGGGTCCGGTTCAAATGAAAAGAGAACAAGGGCATACATACCACGCGAACGGGAAGATGCGGAACAACGTTTAATCGAAGACTATTTTGGCGACGATGAGAACGATCCTAAATATCCCGAAGATAATTTTAGGCGAAGGTATCGTATGAGTTCCAGACTTTTTAATAGAATTCTCAATGACATTTTAAGCTATGATGTTCAACCTCTTCCCGAGTACTTTCATTTTTAGACCAAGTTTTGATGCATGCGGTCGTTCTAGTATTGGTCCTATTTTGAAGGTAACATCCGCCATCCGCCAATTGGCGTACGGCACCGCACCCGATGCATTAGATGAATATTTGCAAATTGGTGAACGTTGTTCCCGAAAATGTTTAGATGCATTTTGTAAATGCATACATATTTTATACGGCGAAAAATACTTAAGGCAACTAATGCAGATGACATTGAAAAATATATGCATTGCATGAAGAAAAACATAAACTCCCGGAATGCTCGGAGTATTGATTGTATGCATTGGGATTGGAAAAATTGTCCAAAGGCCTTGGCACTCAATTCAAAAGACGTGATCATAAATACCCAACTATTATGTTGGAAGCGGTTGCGGATCAAAGATTATGGATTTGCATGCATATTTTGGGGTTCCGTGGGCTAATAACGATCTTAATGTGTTATACGGTTCACCCTTATTTGATCCGAACTTGCCAGTACAGACTCCGTCATGTCCATTTGAAGTTAACGGACATACGTATAACAAAGGTTATTATTTAGCCGACGGCATTTATCCGACATGGTCCGTGTTTGTGAAAACGTTTAGTGTTGCAAGGATCGAGAGGAATTTAAACTTCAAAAGAGTTCAAGAAAGTGCGAGAAAAGATATTGAACGAGCTTTGGAGTGTTACAAGGTCGTTGGGGAATTATACGACAACCAAAGACGTGCTTTTCAAATCAACACCTTGAAGCTAATCATGTATACTTGTATAATGTTGCATAACATGATATTGGAAGACGAAGGATTCGAGGTGAATTTAAGAGAGACATTCGTTGATCCAACTCCGAACATGCCAGAGACCTGGATCGATAGATGTGACTTGCATTTGAGGAAAAATAAAGAACTCCGAGATAGGCAAGTGCACGATCAGCTTCGACAAGACCTTGTGGATTATTTATGGAACTTGCATAACTAGGTTTATATTTTGATGTAATTTTTTTTAAATGTAATGTGTGTTTTTTTAATGTAATGTGTGTTTTATTTTTAATAAATGAAGTTTATTTTAGTTAATATTGTGTATTTTTAATTTTAGAAAAAGATTAAAAAAAAAAAAAAAAATGCCGATGGCACCAGAATTTCTGGTGCCAACGGATACCCCTGAAATGTGGTGCCATAGGATTTCTGGTGCCATAGAGATTTTTGCTGACGTGGCACCACTTTTTGCCAACGGCACCACGGTACCCAGTGCTCTTAGCGTACGCAAGTCATTTACCTTAGCGTGCGCTAATACCAGTTGACTTGCTACAGTCTACACCTACCACGAAGATGCTCGCGACCCCACAAGCCGAAATCGACCAATAAAGCCAAGATTCCCTGTTGACCGATATATAGTTAGCGTGCGCTAATCAACATGCATTAGCGTGCGCTATCACTACATTACAACATCCGTTGACTTATCAGAACGTGCGCCGAAAGTGGCCTGGTCCACGCGTAGATTCCTTCTGATCTGACTGCATTAGCGTGCGCTACATTCTGCCTCTAGCGTGCGCTAACCATGAACAATAGCGTGCGCTATACTTGACCATTAGCGCGCGCTAGTCAGGCTATACTTAGCCATTTCCAACTCTTCTCGTCCAACGTCTCAACATACAGAATACGAACATACGGCATACTAAATACATCTACTTCTTACATGTAATTGTCAACCAAATATGACAATTATACCAATACAGATGTCTCAGTCCTTTATTTATTTTATCCCTACTGTACAGATTCCACGCAGTACAATATAACTCGGATAAAATAATATCAAACAACAGTAGTAGAATTTCCGGATATTACATGTAGCAACATATAAATTTTTCTCCATGCATATACGTGGTAACGTACGTTAAGAATGTAACTTAACGTACGTAACCTGTTAATGTTAACGTACGCTACGAATGAAGTGTAGCGTACGTAATGCGGTCAATTATTGGGTAGGCCGGCTAGCACATGGGGTACATGGGGGTGGGCTCGACCAAGATACCCGCCAGATTCGCACGGCATGAACCTGGACACTTTTTAAGTCAACGGACTTTAACGTACGTTATGGGCATCAGGTAGCGTACGTAAATTATATGGGTTACGTACGTAACACGATTAATGTAGCGTACGTAATGAAGTCCAGAAACAAGACAGTGAACTATTTTGAACGATAACGTACGTTATGAAGAAGTCCTAGCGTACGTAACACTCAGAAAATTATAAAAGGAGCAGCACCCCATTTCATTTCAACTCGTCCTTTTGCCCCTAAACTTCACCATATTCGTCCCCAGAAGAATTCCAGCCCCTTTTAACACCTTTAGATCATTTGTCACTGAATCATTGAGATCACTACTTGATCATTCAAGACAACTTATATTGGATTTTGGAGTAGAAACCATCACAAGTCGGCGTTCAAGCAACCGGAGTTGGATTTTACTTATAGTCTCAGTATTTTCTTCCTCTTAAGGTATGTTGTACTACTTCCAACTTTGATATTATGTTGTTAAAGACGATATGATCACACTACCAAGAATAGTAGATCACTTTGACGATATATGCGACCTAGTATCATATTTAAACTATGATGATCGAATTATTATGGGTTAGAACACCGAAGTTGAACCTTTTTGTGACAAAGATAAGAATAGTGGATTGTAAACCGTATCAAATGTTATCGTCATTTTGATCGTAGACTTAGTGCCGATTTCCATCTTTACTATATGGATTTTGGAAAGAATCATCATAGTTGTAATCTTACTTGCATAGATGGAATAAGTAGTTCACTTTCCATATAAGCCTGGATTTAATGACGATATTAGACCTGTTATATCAACCTTAGACCAACCGAATCTTGCATGGGTATTACAATCAAGATTGCGAATAGTATTACGATGATATTCGTATCCTTGGAATTGAAGATATTAATCCGTAGATCATTCATGAGTATGATATATATATATCTGAAGGTATATTAGGTTACTCACTAAGGATTTCGTAATACTCCGTCACTAATCAAAGCAGTCAGCTGCCCAGTGAGAAACTGACATACATGTTTAACGTACGTTAAGTTTGGCAATTAACGTACGTTATATTATGTTATTAACGTACGTTACGTCTGTTATGTAACGTACGTTACACTATCAGGCGAGTCAAGTCGACTGATCAGAGAGGAACTATCAATATATGGTTAACGTACGCTAGACTTCATAGTTTACGTACGCTAACGAGTAAGTCTAACGTACGTTACAGAGGACATGTAACGTACGTTATGTAAGTCAGACAGTTTTCGTTTTGTGAACTTTCAACCGTAATTTGGATGGTTAGATGTTCGTTCGACCTAAGATGAATTCCATGTTATTTCTCTTATTTAAGGTTCGAACTTTGCTACGTGATTGATCGAGAGGGGCGACCTTCGAGTGTCTCGTTTTCGTGGAAGTATTGTTCGGTCTTCTAATCGAGGCAAGTACTCTAATTAGAATTGTTTATATTATGACAATTATGATGTGATTGTATCGTGTAAATATGTTGTGAATATATGTCCACCATGCGTTGATCCGACGGGAATCATCATGGGAATCTATAGCTGTGTCTTATTTGGATCGTTGGACGGTAGTTCCACCATGTGTTGGTCCGACGGATCATCATGGGAATCTATAGTTGTGTCGTTGGATCATTGGAATACCACCGATCTGTTGAAACTGTTATGATATGATATGTGTTGTGGATATTCTCGTTGGAGAAACTTGTTATGATATAATTGTTGATTATATCACTGTTGTATGATTATTGTACTTGTACTAGCATCGTTGTGCTAACCCCTTCGGGGGTGAACATTGTGTTTGTTCAGGATCCAAGAGAGAGGGGAAACAACCACTGGAGATGCATGACGACGAGGGTGCAAAGTGATGTTCCGGACGGGTTTACTGTCTGTTATTTGTTGGTTATTTCAATAAGTACTCGAGTACGTCGTCCGTTTATAATGTTTGGATTTTAGTGATGTAATAATAACTCTTCATTGGATATTTGTATTTCGGTTTTTGAACCAGACGGTTGTATTTTACTTCAGCAATTTCATAAAGCGGTATCTGTTATTGTCTTTTCTTTTAATCAGCCTTGTAAATTCTTATGTAAAGGATTTACGGCGCTGTAATATTCCTGAATATATCGGGGGTGTTACAGAATATGGTATCGGAGCTAAGATTATGGATATCTTGGCCGTTGGGTTAAAGTAGGGGTCATTTATGTCTTTTGAGGTAACCGGCCGTGAATGACATCACTGCACTGCCTACGTCTTCATGCGAACGGTGGTTGTAAGTTCCTAAACTCTATCTCATTCTTTACATGTTTTGTCTCTTTATACTTGAACATTAGAACAATGTTGTTTCCTGTATATTAAGTACTTGTGCTTACAGTATGTTGAGAGGCGGACGTGGACGTGGTCGCGGTCGTGGACGCGGACGAAGGAATACTGAAAGGGAGGCGTCGCCTTCTAATCAGGCTAGTCATAGCTCAGGCGAGCCGCAGCAATCCATCAATAACGAACCGGAACCTGGTGTACCAGAAATCCTTCGTCAAGTCGTGAACCAGATGACTCAGTTCGCACAGGTCGTGGACCGAATGCAAGTGGCGGCAGGAATTCAGCAGGGAGATGGACAACAAAGGATTCCAGAAATGGGAAATCGAGGTGACCGATGGTTACAAGAGGTGGCAAAGATGTAACCACCCAAATTTGATGGCTTTTCCGAGACTCCCGCTTGGGACCATTGGTTGAAGGAACTGGAGAAAATTTTTGCTGGAATTAATTGCCCGAATGACAGGAGAGCTCTTATTGCCCAGTAATTTCTGACAGGAGAAGCATCCGAGTGGTGGGAAGCTATCCGACCCGTAGATCATGATGCCGATTGGGCGGAATTTAAAATGATGATGGAGGCTCAGTATTGCCCTCGTCCTGTGAGGGAAGCCAAAATTCGAGAATTTTTCTCTGCTCAGCCATCAGATGAACCCGTATCTCAGACGATTATGAAGGAAGCTCACAGTTCACCCTATTCTATCCACCCAGGCACCAGTAAAATGTATAAGGACTTGAAGCAAAATTTCTGGTGGGGCAACATGAAGAAAGATGTAGCGGACTATGTTTCGAAATGCTTGACTTGTCAGCAGGTTAAGATCGAGCATCAACGGCTGGAGAATGTTGAAGCCACTCCCGATTCCTGAATGGAAGTGGGAGGACATATCGATGGACTTTATCACTAATATGCCGAGAACCAGGACAGGAATGAACATGATTTGGGTGATAGTTGATCGTTTAACCAAATCAGCTCATTTTCTAGGCATTAAGGATACGTGGGGACCAGAGAGGTTGGCACGAGTATTTATTTCGGAGATAGTTCGATTGCATGGTACGCCGAAGACCATTGTTTCTGACCGAGACGGCCGTTTTGTGTCTCACTTTTGGAAAGCAGTTCATAAGGCCTTGGGGACCGAATTGAACTTCAGTACAGCTTATCACCCGCAAACTGACGGACAATCTGAGAGAACTATACAAACGGTGGAAGACATGCTAAGGGCCTGTCCCTTAGATTGGTCAAACGATTGGGAAGTTCATCTACCGTTGATTGAATTTACCTACAACAATAGTTGGCATGCTTCCATTAAGATGGCACCGTTTGAGGCATTATACGGAAGGAGATGCAGATCGCCCCTATGCTGGGACGATTCATCAGACTTGATCGGAACAGAACCAGAGTTGATCGTGCATACTCGAGAGAAGATAGCCTTGATCCGTAAAAGGCTGTTGACCGCCCAGAGTCGCCATAAATCCTACGCGGACGTACACCGTCGCCCATTGGAGTTCAATACTGGAGACCATGTACTTTTGAAGGTTTCTCCTACTCGGGGAACCTTTCGTTTCGGAAGGAAAGGAAAGCTGAGTCCGAGATATATCGGACCATTTGAGATCCTTGAGAGAGTTGGAGAGTTGGCATACAGATTGGCATTGCCACCGGCGTTGAGCCATGTTCATAACGTATTCCACGTATCCTAGTTACGGAGATATATACCCGACCCTAGTCATGTCATTGATTTTGGGGAAATCGAAGTCGCTCAAGATGGGACGTTTGAAGAAAGACCGGTCAAGATACTTGAGAGTCGGGTTAAACAATTGAGGAACAAACCCATCGTTTTGGTCAAAGTTCAATGGTCACGCCACTGAGTGGAAGAAGCCACTTGGGAAACGGAAGCTGTTATGAAGACTAGATATCCCGAGTTATTTTCGTCTTGAGTTTCGGGACAAAACTCCTTTTTAGTAGGAGAGTATGTAATATCCGGATTTATTACTTTGTATTTCATCTGTACATTGAACCCTGTATTTTTTTGGGAATGATGATATTGATAATGGAGTATGATCACTATCGTATTTGTATCTTTATACATGGGTGTAGCAACATATAAATTTTTCTCCATGCATATACGTGGTAACGTACGTTAAGAATGTAACTTAACGTACGTAACCTGTTAATGTTAACGTACGCTACGAATGAAGTGTAGCGTACGTAATGCGGTCAATTATTGGGTAGGCCGGCTAGCACATGGGGTACATGGGGGTGGGCTCGACCAAGATACCCGCCAGATTCGCACGGCATGAACCTGGACACTTTTTAAGTCAACGGACTTTAACGTACGTTATGGGCATCAGGTAGCGTACGTAAATTATATGGGTTACGACGTAACACGATTAATGTAGCGCACGTAATGAAGTCCGTAAACAAGATGAACTATTTTGAACTATAACGTACGTTATTAAGATGTCCTTGCGTACTTAACACTCAGAAATTTATAAATGGAGCAAGACCCCATTTCATTTCAACTCGTCCTTTTGCCCCTAAACTTCACCATATTCGTCCCTTAAGAATTCCAGCCCCTTTTAACACCTTTAGATCATTTGTCACTGAATCATTGAGATCATATGACACTACTTGATCATTGAAGACAACTTATATTGGATTTTGGAGTAGAAACCATCACAAGTCGGCGTTGAAGCAACCGGAGTTGGATTTTACTTATAGTCTCAGTATTTTCTTCCTCTTAAGGTATGTTGTACTACTTCCAACTTTGATATTATGTTGTTAAAGACGATATGATCACACTACCAAGAATAGTAGATCACTTTGACGATATATGCAACCTAGTATCATATTTAAACTATGATGATTGAATTATTATGGGTTAGAACACCGAAGTTGAACCTTGTTGTGACAAAGATAAGAATAGTGGATTGTAAACCGTATCAAATGTTATCGTCATTTTGATCGTAGACTTAGTGCCGATTTCCATCTTTACTATATGGATTTTGGAAAGAATCATCATAGTTGTAATCTTACTTGCATAGATGGAATAAGTAGTTCACTTTCCATATAAGCCTGGATTTAATGACGATATTAGACCTGTTATATCAACCTTAGACCAACCGAATCTTGCATGGGTATTACAATCAAGATTGAGAATAGTATTACGATGATATTCGTATCCTTGGAATTGAAGATATTAATCCGTAGATCATTCATGAGTATGATATATATCTGAAGGTATATTAGGTTACTCACTAAGGATTTCGTAATACTCCGTCACTAATCGAAGCAGTCAGCTGCCCAGTGAGAAACTGACATATATGTTTAACGTACGTTAAGTTTGGCAATTAACGTACGTTATATTATGTTATTAACGTACGTTAAATGCATTATGTAACGTCGTTACACTATCAAAGCAGTCAAGTCGATCGATCGGAAAAGCTGTCAATATATGGTTAACGACGCTAGACTTCATAGTTTACGTACGCTAACGAGTAAGTCTAACGTACGTTACAGAGGACATGTAACGTACGTTATGTAAGTCAGACAGTTTTCGTTTTGTGAACTTTCAACCGTAATTTGGATGGTTAGATGTTCGTTCGACCTAAGATGAATTCCCTGTTATTTCTCTTATTTAAGGTTCGAACTTTGCTACGTGATTGATCGAGAGGGGCGACCTTCGAGTGTCTCGTTTTCGTGGAAGTATTGTTCGGTCTTCTAATCGAGGCAAGTACTCTAATTAGAATTGTTTATATTATGACAATTATGATGTGATTGTATCGTGTAAATATGTTGTGAATATATGTCCACCATGCGTTGATCCGACGGGAATCATCATGGGAATCTATAGCTGTGTGCGCTGGATCGTTGGACAGGTAGTTCCACCATGTGTTGGTCCGACGGGATCATCATAGGAATCTATAGCTGTGTGCGCTGGATCGTTGGATACCAACAGTATGTTGAAACTGTTATGATATGATATGTGTTGTGGATATTCTCGTTGGAGAAACTTGTATGATATAATTGCTGATTATATCACTGTTGTATGATTATTGTACTTGTACTAGCATCGTTGTGCTAACCCCTTCGGGGGTGAACATTGTGTTTGTTCAGGATCCAGGAGAGTGGGGAAACAACCACTGGAGATGCATGACGACGAGGGTGCAAAGTGATGTTCCGTCCGGGTTTACTGTCTGTTATTTGTTGGTTATTTCAATAAGTACTCGAGTACGTCGTCCGTTTATAATGTTTGGATTTTAGTGATGTAATAATAACTCTTCATTGGATATTTGTATTTCGGTTTTTGAACCAGACGGTTGTATTTTACTTCAGCAATTTCATAAAGCGGTATCTGTTATTGTCCTTTCTTTTAATCAGTCTTGTAAATTCTTATGTAAAGGATTTACGGCGCTGTAATATTTTTGAATATATCGGGGGTGTTACAGACGGGTCCCCTGAGGGTTCCGTAGCCTTTGGTGGGGTTCCATGGGTGATCATGTATGCATTGTTGTGATACTATGAGATTTAGTTATTCCGGAATACTAGTCTTGAATTGATGAATTGACGGTTACCTTTACTTTATTGTCGAGGAGTATTGTGTTTTATACTTGATATACTTGCACTAGCTATTCGACGGCTAACCCCTTTGTGGGGGAAATACTTTTTATGTATTCCAGGTTCCAGGAGAGCGGACAGGAAGGTATCGGGTCGGCATGAAGATGATGGGCAAGTGTGATATTATGTCTTTCCTCCCATTATGTTTTGTGTTTCTCCATTCAGTGTTGTTGTACTGGAATGGTTATTGAATACTCGAGTATTGTTTCCCATTTTCTTTGATGTTCCGACCTGTGTTTGCTGAGGTATTGATTCGTGTTGTGATGTCTTTAGATACATTGGATATGTTTTGGATACGCTTTGTATTGTTCTTCATTCCATTGTGTAGACCTTCTCGGTCAAAATTTATAGTTCCGCGTATGTTTAGCCTTGTGGGTCCCACGACGGGGCTCACAGTGCTGTAATATTCCCTGAATAACTTGGGGGTGTTACAGTTGTTGTGATTCTTGAAGTTATGTGAATCGTATATTGAAGAATATGATGATATATATCTTCAATATGATGTTTGTTATGAACATGATTATGGAATCATGGTGTTCCTGGTGGTATATATCACATCAAAGAGGAAAATGTGATAGGATATATAATGGTTTTATTATAAACATGGATTTGCTAATTAAAACCAATATTCTGTCGATCGTAGTAGTTGATTTCACATGTTCTTGATGAAATATGAATCATGATAATGATGATGAGTCCGGAAAGATTATGGTTAATCTTAAAACATGATTATTAATGGTATTGAACTATTTGGATAGTTCCGATTGTCGATTATGTAGGTCGTATTATATTACTGTGAATTTACAATTATGAACAAGGAGGAATCTTGTTAATTCATCTAGGCGGTTGAATTCGGAATAGAATATGTTATATAATACTTGTTATCAGGATGAGTTGATCGTTGATATGATTATCAGATTATGGAATCGTATTGTGATTATGGATTCGTGATTGATTGATTCGGATTGTTCGGATTTGTGTTTAATTGGGATGTTGCGGAACCGTTGAGTTTGTTGATCGTATTGATTGTTAATTATGATTATTGAGTTGCGGCTTGTATTGTGGATATGAGTTCGTAATTGTTGAGTTGGATTATTTGGTTTTGTATATAATCGAGGAATCGTTGAACTGTTGAGTTTGATTGATTGGCTATGTCGGTTATTGATTGTTATCCGATGTTGTTAATTGATTACTTCGATAGGTTGTGATAATTGATCGTTGACTAGAATAATATGTTGCGGTCGAGTTCGAGGATGTTTGTGAATTACTTTGGTTAGGGCCAAGGAGCTTGTAGACGAAGGCAAGGAAATTGGTAACGGCTTCATTATCATCGTATCGGTATCGAGGCAAGTTATTAGTTGCTCAGTTTATAATATTTAATGAATGGTTTCAGTTTCATTCGTTTATAATTCGTATATCAATGATTATTATTGTGAACTGTGGAGATTTGGATTATATGTTGTTTTCCGATTTTTGGGAGTTAAATCATAATGTATATGATTTACATTCGTTATTGGTATAATTGGGTATCGAGGATAATTATGGTAAAGACGAGGATATGAGTTATCTATAGTCTATGGTACTTTTGGACCGTCGAATATTGAGGATAATCGTTGGTGATGGTTCTTGACATCGAGATGGCTCTCGAAGGACTCTGTAACACCCCCAAGATATTCGAGGAGAATTACAGCGCCGTGGACCCCTACATGGGACCCACCAGGCTAACACAAGAAAACACCACTCGACTAACCGCCTCGGTTAGCAAGGAAACAATTGTTAACAATAAGAACATAAAACAACACGTCCGGTACAACCGGCATAAATAACATCAACCGACAAATACAGTAACTCCAACGAATACCAATCACAATCTGAAAGGAAAAGCCTAAGTACTCGCGAGTACAATCTATAAGTTTACAATTTGGAAAACATCCACATCAAAAGAGACAGTAAGAAATAACAAGACTCGATTGCACATGTCAACAACCTTGGCCGACATCCTCGTACCATCCCAGCTCGTCTCTGGTTTGAACATAACCTGAAATCCATAACAAGAATTTCCCCGACAACGGGTCCCCAGAGGGGTTAGCAATTACGCTAGTACAAGTATTCAAGGCAAACCAATCGCTTACACATTTCATAGTACATGCACCAATATCAATTCGAAAGTCAAAACCAGACATGTCTTTTTCCGGAAACAAACAGTCACAATTAATTTGCCTAGGACCGGGACGAAGCCACGAATCCCACTCGAGGCCTCTAAGGACCCTCCCGAGCTGGCCACATTCACAAAATAAATCAAGCACCACACGTCACCTAGGACCGGGACGAAGCCACGAATCCCACTCGAGGCCTCTAAGGACCCTCCCGAGCTGGCTAGCGAAACAAACTCATGAATCCAGGACGAAGCCATAGATTCCCTCCGTGATCCCGTCGGACCCTCCCGAGGTGAGCAAATCACACACAATATACATTACCATTTCACGTTAAGCATAAAGGTTTCCAAAAATACTTGCCTTGAATTATTGACGACGCAACGAACGGAAAGGAAGTCACCGACGAACGCTAGGAACCAATGAAACCGAACCTAACGATTCGAAGAATACAATCACAACCATTTCTAAATGAATACGGAATTGGAATGCACCCGGAAACCCGCCTACGATTCATGTATATTCGCACAAAAATAACAACGAGGGCGGACCACAACCAAACCCTCTCGATTCCGTAAAAATCACGAAATATACCATGAATCCGTAGGGAAACTAAGAATACCAACAAGAATAATCATATTCATCATGAATCCATCAACGAAACGGAAAGAATCGGACAAAACCCCAAAATCCCCAAAGGTAGGGTTTCAAGAGATATTACCTTGAGTGATTCAAGTATTAAGATCCGTAGAACACGCGTTAGATTGATTATCCGAGCCTCACAACCGAAAAGAAATGATGAAAATCGACCCCCGGATGAAGAACTCTCTCCTCTATATCTCTCTCGCGACTTGATGGAAAAATGGGGAAGGAAATGAGCCATTCGCTCAAAACAACACATTTATAGTGTAACACATGAGAACCTATCTGGCCGCCTATCTACTGATAGGCCCAACCGATAGCCATACGGAATGCCGGCAGTAGAGTCTATCGACCCCCCTTATCGGCCGAAAGGCTCCTGGAAGTTCCAAGGTGACGAAATTTACAGAACGGCCAGCCTCTCGGCCGAGACGCCCAACCGAGACCCCCACAGAAGGCCGGCCGTAGAGTCGATCGTCCCCCCCTATCGGCCGACAGGCGCCTGGAAGTGCTCGGCCAAAACCGAAACGACCATAACTCTCTCGTCCGACTCCGATTGACTCACCGTTTGAACCATTTGAAAGCTAACTCGATTTTCTATAATATTGCAAAGATATATAATATTTGGAGTTACCAAAAATTAAAGGTGATCTAACAAAGACGAACTCATACTTAGAAAAGTCGTTTAGTAATCCCGAATTCAACAAAACGACACCGAAACCCGAACACGAATACGAACCGAAGATACGGTTACGAAGTACTCACAAAGACGAATCTAAGAGCTAGTAGGACACACAATTCCGACCACCCGAAGGCTCGAAATTCGACAACGGAAGGTAATTACCCCAAACTTTGGGAAATTACGAAAATGGCCCAAATGCCCG
The DNA here is from genome assembly GCA_033398695.1 of Orobanche coerulescens. NCBI lineage: Eukaryota > Viridiplantae > Streptophyta > Magnoliopsida > Lamiales > Orobanchaceae > Orobanche > Orobanche coerulescens. Next base: position 74,207,567 of record CM065816.1, on the reverse strand, counting down.
AAAATCACCATACGTCAACGAATAATCAAGCCGAAGCTCACAACACGTATAACAACGTTAAATGAACTTACGAAAAACCCCAAACGACAGTTTCGAACGAGATTCGCAAGAACCGAACTCAAGCGCGGAAAAGTCGCTAAAAAGCACGGAACTCAACAAAGCAAAGACCAAAGCGAACTCGGATGATAAAAAGTGCGAATTAAATATTCTCCGAATGACGAAATGGTCATGATAGAGTTGTCAAAACGAACTTTGGTCGAAAAAGAAATTTACCGAAAATCGAAAATTTGCAGATATTACATTATACCCTCCTTAAAAGAAGTTTCGTCCCGAAACTTAAAACAAGTAGGGAAAAAAAATATTCCGCCAGGAAAAACTCAACAAGATACACAAGAATGCGTAACTAATGCCCAACGGCGAAATGTTACAAACAACGCAAAGGAATATACGGCGTGAAAACACGCTCCACGGCGACCAACACAATGTCGCCGTTAGGGATACAATAAAACCAACAAATGACAAGCGTCATCAAACGGATAATATAGCCAAGTCAATTATCCGACAATCACAAAACACAACGAACGAAAGTCAGTATGATCGACCAACCCAACGGTACATCAATCGAAACGCGAGCCAATCGCTGAACTAATACTGAATTCCACCGCCCAAGGGTTGGAAAATCGAAAACGAGACTAATTTCCCAAACTTAAGGGAATTAGGAAGGAGCATGAATGCTCAACGATCACAAAACGAGAACAAAAACCGAACGAACAAACGATCGAGACAACAAAGATCGAACAATCATGTCCGAAACACGAAGGATAATAAAAACTCAAACAACAACTCCCAGGATGATCTGGTGAGAACTACAAGGAATGCATTCCCATAAGATCCACAGGATAGGGAATAGCGATTGAAAAGTCACAGCGACAAACGAGTTATTCCAAAACAATACCACACTCGTTCGATCAACAATAGTGAGGGATAGGGAAAGTTTAGAAATGTCAACGAACATAAACGAGTCGACAGAGTCGAAAATACAGAAGTTCCAAATCCGATCCACTTCGAATAAAAGAACTAGTAGGACCAAAAGATGTTACTTCCGAACAAGGTTCACAAGAATCGAACCGAACTCGGAAAAGTCACAGCGATAACCAGATCGACCCAAAACAAGATCACAGCTCGTTCGAATGATGAACCCGAAATACAAAACAAGTTCAGACAGTATCAACGAACACGAGCGAATCGATAGACTGGAGAAAGAGAAAATATAGAAGTCAAAATAGTACGGCTATTACCTTTGACCTCGCCCCCGAAACTCACCACAACGGAACCAAGGTAACAATACAACAAGCAACCGACACAATGTGGAACAATCACCGATGCACACAATCATACCAACCCGATCTCTAACAGCTCGCATATATGCGATAACGCATAAACCGCTACGAGGCGACAACATCCAATACCAATCTCACACCCCTCGCAGAGGCTACCACGACAACTGTGTGGCGAGCGACTCAACGCTCACACCACCAATTCAACAACAGCTCGGGGGTTAACACCCTAACGAGAGCACGGACATCACACATATATTCCCGGACCACAAATAGGAATGATAGGTTTTGAAAACGAAAACCATCTTTTGAAAATAACTTGCAAGCACCAGTTGATCTTGAGTATCGTATATCAAAAAAATAGTACAAACATCGTCATCGAGACTAAAAAAAAATCATATTGCGTTTGAAAAAAAAAAAAATGAAGACACCTTTCGTTAAATTAAAACTTTTCAGCTATTTTCGACCTTCGGGTCTAAGCGAATGCGTTTCTAAATCATTAGAAATATCTCAAAATATTTTGATCCTCAAAGTAGGATAATTTTGAAACATAGCGTGGCACTAGTAGGCATCTTGAGAGCACTGTGAGAAAATAATTTATTTTTAAAGTACGTCTCGAGGTTTATTTTCTAAGATACTCAAGGTTTTTCAGAAGTACAATAGGCCCAAAATGCCCAAAATTCGCACGTATCAATATTCACTTAAACACATCATATCACACGCATTAAATCGCTCAAAATTACGACAATGATATACAATCCTCAGGATATGTTTAACAACATCGTTAAAACAACGATCAGTTTATCAAAACTGGATGGAAAACGATATCAAGAACAAAACTCCAAAAAGTCAACTCTACGGATTCAAGAAAATACCTAGATTCGGCGAAGAACAATGGATTAGATGATGTTAAAAATCGTCTAGGATACTCCAAAACACCTTTGGATGGAAGAAAAATCAGCCCAGATGCGAAACCGAGTCGCTACGTCTCAAACTCATGGAGGAAGGAGAAGAAATGAAGAAAAAATGCAACTTCTAGACTGGTGCCCAGTATTTATACTGGACACAATTAGCGTGCGCTAATCATTAAGGTTAGCGTGCGCTATCACGGCACCAAACAAAACTCCTGACCAAAAATACACTGTTAGCGTGCGCTAACCCCAAGTGTTTAGCGTGCGCTAACGAGAACTTCAGACCCAGTCCAGTAGCTCTGGATCGCCTCGAACTACCAGGTAGCGTGCGCTATCCTCCCCTTAGCGTGCTACCAATGCACTCTTGCGCGCGCTAGCTGCAAAGCGTAGCGTGCGCTAACGACCCACAGAGACAACAACTGCCGTAAACCTTTCTCACAAGGATTTACCAGGCTAAGCACAATTTCCCATGTTATTACGAAAATGCAAAAAAGACCAATGACGGTAATATTTTTCCAAAGCTCACAAAATCATTTGTCAAACCATCATGAAATATTCAAGGCCAAAATGCCAAAACTTGATTCAAGGAATCGGTTTTACGAAATAAAACTCAATTTGCAAAATACCGAAAGCCGTTTGAAAGAACTCACGCAGCGGATAAAATACGGTACGAAAATACATCAAGCGGATTTACACTCCTCGTATAAACCAAATACGAGTCTAATAAACACATATCGTGAAATCAAAATCCACAGAAGGATTCCATCATTTAACGACTAATCATACAAATAACTCGTGTCACACGAGGCACAACACAAGGAATGGAGTTTTACATCCATAGATCGCACGTAAGTGACGACCACCCCTCGATACTAATCACGACCAATGATCTCAAACGACGCGTCGCGATGCGACTAAGTCGACAAAATCCGACGAGACAAAACTCAACAAACACAACTTGACTCGACGGCCTAGGTTTCCCAGTGCTAACTGATTTTAAAATAGTATACTTTATTTATTATAAAATAAAACCGATAAGTTAAAAATCGTTTTCAAGACACTTTCAAACACGACAAGGGCTTAACAGAGGTAGCATTTTATAAAATGTCCCAAACACTTTGAAACACGACCTTTATTTAGGTCGCAAGTTTTTATTTGTATATGCAAGGGTGGCTCGCCCAAATTCATGTCACTTTTCAAAAACCCACAATACGATCAAATCTCGTAGATTTTCAAGCATGCACGCCGCATGTATTATTATTAATAGAAACACATTGGTTGTAAATAACAATAATTAGCCAAGTACCAACAATTCCCGGACACATTCATATACGACATTCAAAAATCACTAGTTCAACAAGCGCAACTCGGGAATACTAATTCCAAGCATATGTCAAACTATCTCTTCAAGTTTGACAGCGTAACCAAAGATCACCGATTTGGACATATGTCGAAACCAGCTATGTGAGTTTCTCAACAAACTCTGCCATCAATACCTATACCGGAACATATCAATGTTCAAAACTTCTACATCATACTGCACCCTTCGGTGTCCAACTCATCGGTACATTCGGCTCAACATACATTTAGTATATCGCAATTACCAAACGCAGATTCCATCACACAGCAAAAGACTAGAGAGTCAAGCCCTCTCACAATATACCACGGAGCAAAACTCGGATATTTCGATCACCAACGATCCCACCAATGCTAGGAAGTTTAGCGATGGAAGGCTCGCAAAACGACAAACGGTCAAGCCCAGAACGGCGCACATACTCCAGAGAGACAAAGGACGGCGCAATACTAGAATCAAAAGTACACAACCGGATGGATCGAGAAACAACTCGACAATAAGTACGAGAGAGGCAATCACAGTTCGAGAAGTGGAATTTCAATACGAGAAAACAAGAGAACTGAGTAAGGAAAACTTACGAGCACTGGATGTACTGAGATGCCGGCAGCGGTGTGACAATGTGCAAAACAAAACACAACTAGACCCAAATAACCAACAAGCCTAGGTATCCATAAACCTAGAGGCGCTCCGATACCATTTTCTGTAACACCCCCAAGATATTCGAGGAGAATTACAGCGCCGTGGACCCCTACATGGGACCCACCAGGCTAACACAAGAAAACACCACTCGACTAACCGCCTCGGTTAGCAAGGAAACAATTGTTAACAATAAGAACATAAAACAACACGTCCGGTACAACCGGCATAAATAACATCAACCGACAAATACAGTAACTCCAACGAATACCAATCACAATCTGAAAGGAAAAGCCTAAGTACTCGCGAGTACAATCTATAAGTTTACAATTTGGAAAACATCCACATCAAAAGAGACAGTAAGAAATAACAAGACTCGATTGCACATGTCAACAACCTTGGCCGACATCCTCGTACCATCCCAGCGCCCGCTCGTCTGGCTGAACATAACCTGAAATCCATAACAAGAATTTCCCCGACAACGGGTCCCCAGAGGGGTTAGCAATTACGCTAGTACAAGTATTCAAGGCAAACCAATCGCTTACACATTTCATAGTACATGCACCAATATCAATTCGAAAGTCAAAACCAGACATGTCTTTTCCGGAAACAAACAGTCACAATTAATTTGCCTAGGACCGGGACGAAGCCACGAATCCCACTCGAGGCCTCTAAGGACCCTCCCGAGCTGGCCACATTCACAAAATAAATCAAGCACCACACGTCACCTAGGACCGGGACGAAGCCACGAATCCCACTCGAGGCCTCTAAGGACCCTCCCGAGCTGGCTAGCGAAACAAACTCATGAATCCAGGACGAAGCCATAGATTCCCTCCGTGATCCCGTCGGACCCTCCCGAGGTGAGCAAATCACACACAATATACATTACCATTTCACGTTAAGCATAAAGGTTTCCAAAAATACTTGCCTTGAATTATTGACGACGCAACGAACGGAAAGGAAGTCACCGACGAACGCTAGGAACCAATGAAACCGAACCTAACGATTCGAAGAATACAATCACAACCATTTCTAAATGAATACGGAATTGGAATGCACCCGGAAACCCGCCTACGATTCATGTATATTCGCACAAAAATAACAACGAGGGCGGACCACAACCAAACCCTCTCGATTCCGTAAAAATCACGAAATATACCATGAATCCGTAGGGAAACTAAGAATACCAACAAGAATAATCATATTCATCATGAATCCATCAACGAAACGGAAAGAATCGGACAAAACCCCAAAATCCCCAAAGGTAGGGTTTCAAGAGATATTACCTTGAGTGATTCAAGTATTAAGATCCGTAGAACACGCGTTAGATTGATTATCCGAGCCTCACAACCGAAAAGAAATGATGAAAATCGACCCCCGGATGAAGAACTCTCTCCCTCTATATCTCTCTCTCGCGACGATGGAAAAATGGGGAAGGAAATGAGTCGTCGCTCAAAACAACACATTTATAGTGTAACACAGCAGAACCTATCGGCCGGCCTATCGGCCGATAGGCCCAACCGATAGCCATACGGAATGCCGGCAGTAGAGTCTATCGACCCCCCTTATCGGCCGAAAGGCTCCTGGAAGTTCGAAGGTGAAGAAATTTACATATCGGCCAGCCTATCGGCCGATAGGCCCAACCGATACCCATACAGAATGCCGGCAGTAGAGTCTATCGACCCCCTATCGGCCGAAAGGCTCTGAAGTGCTCGGCCAAAATCAAACGACCATAACTCTCTCGTCAGGACTCCGATTGACTCACCGTTTGAACCATTGGAAAGCTAACTCGATGTTCTATAATATTGCAAAGATTTATAATTTTTGGAGTTACCAAAAATTAATGGTGATCTAACAAAGACGAACTCATACTTAGAAAAGTCGTTTAGTAATCCTGAATTCAACAAAACGACACCGAAACCCGAACCTGAATACGAACCGAAGATACGGTTACGAAGTACTCACAAAGACGAATCTAAGAGCTAGTAGGACACACAATTCCGACCACCCGAAGGCTCGAAATTCGACAACGGAAGGTAATTACCCCAAACTTTGGGAAATTACGAAAATGGCCCAAATGCCCGAAAATCACCATACGTCAACGAATAATCAAGCCGAAGCTCACAACACGTATAACAACGTTAAATGAACTTACGAAAAACCCCAAACGACAGTTTCGAACGAGATTCGCAAGAACCGAACTCAAGCGCGGAAAAGTCGCTAAAAAGCACGGAACTCAACAAAGCAAAGACCAAACGAACTCGGATGATAAAAAGTGCAGAATTAAATATTCTCCGAATGACGAAATGGTCATGATAGAGTTGTCAAAACGAACTTTGGTCGAAAAAAGAAATTTACCGAAAATCGAAAATTTGCAGATATTACAGACTCGGGGCAAGTAAAATATCATTTTTGTCATGTTATGTCGATCATGTTGTGATATATTCGTGTATTGTCGTTGTCGTGCATTTGTATAGTTTTGTTAATGTGCACACGGCTCATCGAATTTCCATTGAGTATATGTTGTTGTTATTGCTGTGAGCATATTGACGTTGTCATATGAGTGAATGTGTAGATCTTGTGTTAGGACCATGTCCATATGTTGCTTTGATCTAATCTAAGATTATACGGACATGATTGTCAGGGCATTGTGTATCTCAAGGTATATTCCGTATTTCCTGTGGTGTTTGTCTTTTGATGGACAATCAATTATCGTGTTGGGATTTGATGATATTACCTGTGGCTCGAATTGGTCGGAGTTGGTATATTTTTGTATTACGAGTTATGATGGAGTTTTGAGAATCTTGGGTATTGTTTGAGGTACAGTATAGATGTTATGTTTAAGTTTATTGGTTAATCGAGATTACGATATGTGTAATATGATAAGGGTTATTCTGATGAGTATTATCACGAATTGATAAAGTTATGATGGTAAGATTACATTGGTAATAATCTTACTTAGTAATTTCATTGGTATGTAATTATTGAGGTGATTTGATCGTTATCATTGTTGAGTATTATGGCTGACCCCGTCGTGGGCTTTCTTTTAGATTCTTGGGATATCGAGCTTGTAGCGGTCATGAAGAGATGAGCTTCCCAGAGGATACTGGCTATGGCGTGTGTTTGTGAATCGAGTACTTTGACTAGTTGTTGTATTCTGCTGCTAGAATATTTTTAACTATTTGTCATTTCTGCTGCGTGAGTATTTTTAAATGGTCTTTTGGTGATGTCAACTTAAGTTACTTTGGGAAACCGTTTTCTAAACTACTTTGGTGGCTATGTGTAAGCGGTGGCTTAACGTGTACCTTTTTCAATCGTCGAGTTTAGGCATTTTGGCCTTGTACTTTTAAATGATATTTTACGACGGTATTGATACATGGATTTTATAAAGTCTTTGAATATTTTAAAGATATTACCGTCATCGCCGCTTAGGTGTATTTGAAATATTTGCAAAAATGTCTTTTAGTACCGGATGCGCTGTAATATTCCCGGATGGCTCTGGGGGTGTTACATATCTAGTACCAGTAGAAAGCTAGAAATGTTGATTCCTTACTCTGATAGAAAAGGAAAACGGTTTATCTTGGACCGACATAAAGACAAGATTGTAACAATTTATCTTGGACCGATGGAAGACAAGATTTTAACGGTTTACCTCAGACCGATAGAAGACAAGGCGGAAAGGTTTATCTTAAGCTTATAGAAAAAGATACGGAGAGAGGATGTGGGCATATTTCCGAACCTCTATATATGGTTGTGTCATTTATATTCCAGACTTAATCGCTTCTGCAATTGCAAAAGAATTCTATATTCTAAACCGCACAATCTAAAAACCCCTTCTAGTGGCGGTACCAAACTCAACAATTGGTATCAGTTAGGGTATCTCTTATAGTCGGCTTAGCATCCGAGGAGAAAAAGATCCAATGGCGCTTCATTATTCTCCAGTCGAAGGCCTCGCCTTAAACCGATCTCCATTTTTTAATGGAACAAATTTTATGACATGGAAAAAGAAGATGTCAATATTTATCCGAGCCTATGATATTGTGTAATATCCGGGGGTAATTTTTTTTCGTGTTACTGTTGAGTTGTACGTATTCATTTGGAATTGTACAAGTGTTGTTGTTTGGACCGATACAATTTATATTGTATTAGAATATTTCGGGATCGAAATATTTATACTGGTCGATGGTTTGGTTTCGTCGTTTGGTTGTTGCTTGGCGAGTTTAGAATTTTGGCTAAGTTTATAGCCATAGCGTACGCTAACTGTGTAGCATTACGTACGCTAATTTGTTGCGATTACGTACGTTAAGCCCTGAGGTTACGTACGTAATGCGTGATAAGTGGTAGGAACCTTCCTCGTGGTCAACTTTCGGGGCGAGGGTATCTTTGGGTATCATTTATATATATATATATATATATATATCACCTTTGTCATGTTATTCTCACTTCACATGACACCTCTCTCCCTCACGTTATTTGTCATGTTACTATCACTTCACATGACACCTCTCCCCCTCACGTTATTTATATATATATATATATATATATATATATATATATATTTCTCTCATTATCTTCTCTCCCTCACTGTATTCTCTCTCTCTCCCATTTTCTCTCCAGCACTCTCCCTCTCTCGCCATCCTCTCTCTCTCTCTCGTCCTCTCTCTTCTCTCCATGTCTCCCACTTCTTTTCTTTTCCGGCGAGGCGGAGCTTGGATGGCAGCCGGCTTCTTTCCGGCGACGGACTGGAGTTGACAACCGGAGTTTGCTGACATCTCCGGCGACGACCAGAGCTCGGCGGCGGCCGGTCGGAATTTCCGGATCGGAAGGCACTGCATAATCCGGTCGAGCTGTTCTGATTTCCGGCGAGACGGAGCTCAGGCACGGGCGTTCTTCATGGTTTCCGGCCATGGACGCGGCTCCATTGTTTCCGGCGACCGGAGGTGGTTTTTGTCTGGAACGGACAGCGGAACGGAGGCTTGACAGATTTCCGGCGAGGAATTACAGGCGGAGATGGAGTTGGGTGAATACCGGTTCTGGACGGGAACAGACTGGAGTTAGACGAGGTCCGACGGTCAGTTTTCCGGCGGCCGAGTTCCAGTAGGAGTTGTTTTATGTCCTGGTTCCGGCGAGGTTGCCCAGCCGATCGACTTTTCTTTGGTAAGATCTGTGTGTAGATATATTTATAAATATCAATATATATATATTATGTGTACTGTGTTATATATATATATATATATATATATATATATATATATATATATATATATATACGTACTGTTATATATATACTGTGTGTGTAGTGTGTGTTGTAGTGGTAAGTAGTGTGTGCAAGTGCACAGTGAGTATATTTATTATATATTGCAGGTATATATATATATACATATATATATAGTATGTAAAGTAAACAGTGAGTATATATATATATATATATATAGATATTTTGGGTTGTGTTGTACATATATATTATATATATGTGTTTGTATACGGATAGATACGAGTATAGTATGTGTTCGTGTTGGAATCGGAATTATCTATTGTGTTGTTTTCGGTCGATATCGTGTTATCGAATGAATTGTATTTCATTCAAGGTTGTTCGAGTTCTTGTGATTGTCGGAGGACGCGTTGATCGATTCGTGGTAGGACGTTGATCGTGGAAGGACTTTCTCGCCTTCGGTTTGAGGCAAGTTTTATACTTGTACTGGTCAATGAGATTAATGTTATCATGTATGTGTATGAATGTGTGTATCATTTCGAGACTTGGTCTCTTTATGATTTTGTTGATATCAGGGGATTGTTTGATACGATACCCTTCGGCAAATTATGCCAAATATTATTGTTGTTCGTAAATGGCCGATTTAAGGCATTGCGATACTTGTTGGTAATATATTTGTCGATAGCCGGTTCGCGGTATCGACATATCAATTGTTATTGTTGATTGATGTTCCTTTGAGATATTGTTGTCGATAGCCGGTTCGCGGCATCGACGTATCGATTGTTATTATTGATTGATGTTCCATCAAGATATTTCTTGTGAATCGTCGTTATTGATATCAATGTTTTTCTATTGATGTTGTTTTGGCCGATTGAAGGCATTGACGTATTCAATTATCATCTTCGTTCTCGGTAACCGATTAAAGGTGCCGAGACATCCGTTGTATAATTGTTATCGGTTAACCGTTCTGAAGGTAATCGATATATTGAATTGGGATTATCAAAGATAATTTCCATCCGTTGTATAATTAATATCGATTGTCCGCTCTAAAGGTAATCGATATATTGAATTGGGATTATCAAAGATAATTCCCATCCGTTGTCAAAAATATTCTCATCCGTTGTATAATTATTATCGATTGTCCGCTCTAAAGATAATCGATATATTGAATTGGGATTATCAACGATAATTCCCATCCGTTGAATTATTATTGTCGTGTTGGCCGACTCAAGGCAGCACACTATTATTCTTGTGAACTCGGTAATTTTGTAATCGTTGAGGATTGAGGATTCCCGAATTGTTGTGTTGTGATTGTTGCTCGTGTTAATCGGTCCTCAGGGATTTTGATCCCAGGATGGTTGTTTTAAATATTGTTGGTCGTGTCGATCTTTCATTATTCGTGTGTCATCGTTCACTTGGTGAGTCGTATAATCCGTATTGGATGTGTTATCCTTTGAGTTTCGTTGTCATGTTGTATCGTGACATATCCGGAATCATATCTGCATTCCGATTGGTTATTGTGTAGGATTTTTAGCCAGGCACATATATAGTCATGCGTGGATATTATTCCACATTAGACTGTGCACACGAGACGTAGTTTCGTGAGGCTAATTAGGTACATTGTCCCACGTATATTCTGGATTCCGTATACGGGGCGGACATGTGCACGGACACATTTCCGGATTGGGCGTTCTGTGATGTCCATCTTTGAGCCGTACAACTTTGATCGTCCATAGTATTGGATGAGTTCGACGTTTTGTGATTGAGCATTCATACGCCAGAGGGGTATGTTCGACAGTCAGGTTTGTTTCTTTGAGATCTGTATTGTGATGATTTACAGCTTCGGGCTATTCGGCTTTCAGGCCATCGTGATATTTTGGTAGCTTCCGCTGAGGGCTTTCACGCCATTGTGATGTATTTCCGTTGGAACCTTCGGGCATTGTGATTCGTATTTATTTCAGCGTTGGATTGGTTTACCTTTGGGTAATGTATTGTTGTGTTCTATATTGACGATTTGCCGTTGGGCACTTATGTTCTAACCTATTGAGCAGGTATTGATCGTATGCCGTGGGTATAGTGTTCCACGAATGCTCGATTCTTACTTTGGTTTGTGAGCATCTCGTACTACCATTGTTGTACTGTTTATTCTGCCTTTGGATGCATATCATGTTGTGCATGTATTTGATATTCATTATTCTGGATGACTGACCCCGTGGGGGCGGAACATGTTTTCATGTTTTAGGTGCTTGCGAAGAGAGAGTTGAGACACAGGGGCATGACGATGGCGACGAGGCATTCGAGCGATACTAGTCCGAGATATTTTGGGTTCATTTTGGTCAGATAGTTTGGAGTACTCCAATTTTATTCAGTCATTGTCGTTTTGTATCATCCGAGCAAGGCTCGTGTATGTTGTTGTATTTTATTTTGGCCATGTAGGCCCATCCTTGTCGTTGAAATTCCATATCGGAATAGTATGTCGGACATCATAGTAGGGTCTGTGATTTCCTATTTTGGTCAGTTTGTTGTATTTTAGTCGTGTTCGCCTGGTGGATCACCTGGTGTGGGGTCCACGGCACTGTAATGACCCAATGGGATTTGGGGGTGTTATAGAAGATGGTATCAGAGCATTGGGTTGTGAGATACCCTGACTTGTGTGTTATGTGGCTCTACCAAGGCGGTAGTAGCGGGGCTGTCAGGTTATGACAATCTGGACAGTCGGGTTTTGTTAGTCGTGATAGTTGGACGACTGTATGAGTCATTCTTTCATGGAGTCGTCGTCAGTGAAGACTAGTATCGCAAGACCTCGAAGCTTCGTATGACCTGTGTAAGGACTCTATTCTCTTTTATGTGTATACATTCATTATGTCATTGATTATACATGTTTTGTTGAAACTTGTGTGTAACATTTGTTTTACGATTCATTTATGATTATTTGCTTTGGAGCGTGTGGGCTCTGTATCGGCTATGATTAGCGCGATCGATGTGATCGTTTATCTGTTGAGTATGTATACTCGTGTTTTGCGTTGACCTAGCATTCTGGCCGTTGAGGCGTATTTGAGCTGTGATCATGATTGAACGTTATTCTTTCAGTCTGGAAAGAGGACGTGACAGAGGGGGTAGAGGCCGCAGAGTGGGCCAAAATCCGAAACCTCGTACCAATACTTTGGTGGCTGGCGAATCATTTTTGGAGTCGTGCTCGAGAACCCACCGATCGTGATTGTGTTTGGATCGAGTTCAATACTCTCATGTTAGAGAGGTATTATCCGGCTCCACTTCGTGAAGCCAAGTTGTCGGAGTTTTTTTTTACCCCGAATCCATCGAGGACGAGGGTGTTATTGTTATTGCTGAGAAGTTTCAAGGACTTCTTCAGTTTACTTCATCTGTTATCCATACAGAGGCGGATAAGATCAAGTATTTTAACAAGTGGTTGAACCCGCGGTGGAGGATGCAGTTGTTCAATTACAATTGTAACTCACTTGGCGAATTCATCGAGAAGGCTCTTGGAGCAGAGCTTTCGATCGAGGAGCTTAATCAAAAGGATCCTTCAGTTTCTTCTGGTGAGAGGACTTGGATGCCGATTCGTTCAGAGGGACATCGAGCTCCAACGTCCAAGAGGTCATTTTCTAGTCGGCTTCGTGCTGGGAAAGCATCTTCTTCTCAGGCGACGAGTTCGACTGTTGTTTGTTTTAACTGTGGTTCAGCGGGGCATGTTAGTACTCGATGTACAGTGCCAGCTATTATTTATTTTCTGTGTCAGAGGCAGGGACACCTTCAGAAATACTGCATGAGTTCTAGTACCAGTAGATCTCGGGAGAGCTCACGGGTCTCAAGAGATTTTGTCACTTCAGTCCGTACTTCATCCAAGGGGTCATATCGGGCTTCGGGAGCCAGAGGTATGGACACCCGAGGGGGAGTAACGAGTTCAGATTTGTGTTTTCCTCGAGTAGACGGGATTGAGGAACTCGATGATCTGGAGGATGTTAATTCCGGGTACATTTGAGATGTAGCCTTGATTTGTATTTTCCTTGTCTTTCGGATTGATGTTTGACTCGGTCTGTATTTTAGTATTGTGGTTGCGAACCATTTATTATTGATCTATCTTGTTATGATTGTATCTGAGAATCTTGACACTTGAGTCATTTGATGTGATTTTCTTTTCTCTTGGTCCTGTACCCGATATTTTTGTGATGATCTGGGTAATCGTTCATTGTGAATCGAGACGTCAAGTCGTGAGGACTTGGGCGTGCATTCGATATAGTCCCGAGGACTATGTCTGTGTGTTTGCATGGGCGTCTGATGCTGACGAGAATGGGGAAGTGTACATCGATGGTTGTAAGCATGTACAATGAGCGGCTCCCTCGGGACGTGTACGCCGGTGTTACGAGTCATGCGGTTAGTACGACTTCCTAGCTGGTCTCTAGCAGGAGAGTCATGATTCGGCTAATCTCGTACTTGGTTGAGTGTCTTTATCACTTGATTTTTTTCGCCTTGTTGAGGCAGAGGAGACGTGGGGACCCGTGGGGTCGGCCCAGTTGCTCAGGCGGAATTGCTCGTATTGAGGAGTATTCCTGGAGATGTTGTTTTCTTATCCTGATGAATATTCTGTGCCCGACTTATGCACCCTGAGTTTCGGGGACGAAACTCTTTTTAAGGGGGGGAGTATGTAATATCCGGGGGTAATTTTTTTTCGTGTTACTGTTGAGTTGTACGTATTCATTTGGAATTGTATAAGTGTTGTTGTTTGGACCGATACAATGTATATTGTATTAGAATATTTCAAGATCGAAATATTTATACTGGTCGACGGTTTGGTTTCGTCGTTTGGTTGTTGCTTGGCGAGTTTAGAATTTTGGCTAAGTTTATAGCCATAGCGTACGCTACCTGTGTAGCATTACGTACGCCAATTTGTTGCGATTACGTACGTTAAGCCCTGAGGTTACGTACGTAATGCGTGATAAGTGGTAGGAACCTTCCTCGTGGTCAACTTTCGGGGTGAGGGTATCTTTGGGGTATCATTTATATATATATGTATATCACCTTTGTCATGTTATTCTCACTTCACATGACACCTCTCTCCCTCACGTTATTTGTCATGTTACTCTCACTTCACATGACACCTCTCCCCCTCACGTTATTTTTATATATATATATATATATATATATATATATATATATATTTCTCTCATTATCTTCTCTCCCTCACTGTATTCTCTCTCTCTCCCATTTTCTCTCCAGCACTCTCCCTCTCTCGCCATCCTCTCTCTCTCGTCCTCTCTCTTCTCTCCATGTCTCCCGTTTCTTTTTTTTCCGGCGAGGCGGAGCTTGGATGGCAGCCGGCTTCTTTCCAGCGACGGACTGGAGTTGACAACCGGAGTTTGCTGACATCTCCGGCGACGACCAGAGCTCGGCGGCGGCCGGTCGGAATTTCCGGATCGGAAGGCACTGCAAAATCCGGTCGAGCTGTTCTGATTTCCGGCGAGACGGAGCTCAGGCACCGGCGTTCTTCATGGTTTCCGGCCATGGACGCGGCTCCATTGTTTCCGGCGACCGGAGGTGGTTTTTGTCCGGAACGGACAGCGGAACGGAGGCTTGACAGATTTCCGGCGAGGAATTACAGGCGGAGATGGAGTTGGGTGAATACCGGTTATGGACGGAGGCAATTTGGAGTTAGACGAGGTCCGGTCGATTTTCCGTGGCCGAGTTCGATAGGAGTTGTTTTATGTCCTGGTTCCGGCGAGGTTGCCCGGCCGATCGACTTTTCTTTGGTAAGATGTGTGTGTAGATATATTTATAAATATCAATATATATATATATATATTGTGTGTACTGTGTTATATATATATATATATATATATATATATATATGTACTGTTATATATATACTGTGTGTGTAGTGTGTGTTGTAGTGGTAAGTAGTGTGTGCAAGTGCACAGTGAGTATATTTATTATATATTGCAGGTATATATATATACATATATATATATATAGTATGTAAAGTAAACAGTGAGTATATATATATATATATATATATATAGATATTGTGGGTTGTGTTGTATATATATATATATATTATATATATATGTGATGTATGTATATTATATATGTGTTTGTATACGGATAAATACGAGTATAGTATGTGTTCGTGTTGGAATCGGAATTATCTATTGTGTTGTTTTCGGTCGATATCGTGTTATCGAATGAATTGTATTTCATTCAAGGTTGTTCGAGTGCTTGTGATTGTCGGAGGACGCGTTGATCGATTCGTGGTAGGACGTTGATCGTGGAAGGACTTTCTTGCCTTCGGTTTGAGTCAAGTTTTATACTTGTACTGGTCAATGAGATTAATGTTATCATGTATGTGTATGAATGTGTGTATCATTTCGAGACTTGGTCTCTTTATGATTTTGTTGATATCAGGGGATTGTTTGATACGATACCCTTCGGCAAATTATGCCAAATATTATTGTTGTTCGTAAATGGCCGATTTAAGGCATTGCGATACTTGTTGGTAATATATTTGTCGATAGCCGGTTCGCGGTATCGACATATCAATTGTTATTGTTGATTGATGTTCCTTTAAGATATTGTTGTCGATAGCCGGTTCGCGGCATCGACGTATCGATTGTTATTATATATTGATTTAACATCAAGATATTACTTGTGAATATACGTTAATGATAAAAATGTTTTTCTAATAATGTTGTTTTGGCGATTGAAGGCATTGGCGTATTCAATTATCATCTTCGTTCTCGGTAACCGATTAAAGGTGCCGAGACATCCGTTGTATAATTGTTATCGGTTAACCGTTCTGAAGGTAATCGATATATTGAATTGGGATTATCAAAGATAATTTCCATCCGTTGTATAATTAATATCGATTGTCCGCTCTAAAGGTAATCGATATATTGAATTGGGATTATCAAAGATAATTCCCATCCGTTGTCAAAAATATTCTCATCCGTTGTATAATTATTATCGATTGTCCGCTCTAAAGATAATCGATATATTGAATTGGGATTATCAACGATAATTCCCATCCGTTGAATTATTATTGTCGTGTTGGCCGACTCAAGGCAGCACACTATTATTCTTGTGAACTCGGTAATTTTGTAATCGTTGAGGATTGAGGATTCCCGAATTGTTGTGTTGTGATTATTGCTCGTGTTAATCGGTCCTCAGGGGTTTTGATCCCAGGATGGTTGTTTTGAATATTGTTGGTCGTGTCGATCTTTCATTATTCGTGTGTCATCGTTCACTTGGTGAGTCGTATAATCCGTATTGGATGTGTTATCCTTTGAGTTTCGTTGTCATGTTGTATCGTGACATATCCGGAATCATATCTGCATTCCGATTGGTTATTGTGTAGGATTTTTAGCCAGGCACATATATAGTCATGCGTGGATATTATTCCACATTAGACTGTGCACACGAGACGTAGTTTCGTGAGGCTAATTAGGTACATTGTCCCACGTATATTCTGGATTCCATATACGGGGCGGACATGTGCACGGACACATTTCCGGATCGGGCGTTCTGTGATGTCCATATTTGAGCCGTACAACTTTGATCGTCCATAGTATTGGATGAGTTCGACGTTTTGTGATTGAGCATTCATACGCCAGAGGTGTATGTTCGATAGTCAGGTTTGTTTCTTTGAGATCTGTATTGTGATGATTTACAGCTTCGGGCTATTCGGCTTTCAGGCCATCATGATATTTTGGCAGCTTCGGCTGAGGGCTTTCACGCCATTGTGATGTATTTCCGTTGGAACCTTCGGGCATTGTGATTCGTATTTATTTCAGCGTTGGATTGGTTTACCTTCGGGTAATGTATTGTTGTGTTCTATATTGACGATTCGCCGTTGGGCACTTATGTTCTAACCTATTGAGCAGGTATTGATCGTATGCCGTGGGTATAGTGTTTCACGAATGCTCGATTCTTACTTTGGTTTGTGAGCATCTCGTACTACCATTGTTGTACTGTTTATTCTGCCTTTGGATGCATATCATGTTTTGCATGTATTTGATATTCATTATTCTGGATGACTGACCCCGTGGGGGCGGAACATGTTTTCATGTTTTAGGTGCTTGCGATGAGAGAGTTGAGACACAGGGGCATGACGATGGCGACGAGGCATTCGAGCGATACTAGTCCGAGATATTTTGGGTTCATTTTGGTCAGACAGTTTGGAGTACTCCAATTTTGTTCAGTCGTTGTCGTTTTGTATCATCCGAGCAAGGCTCGTGTATGTTGTTGTATTTTATTTTGGCCATGTAGGCCCATCCTTGTCGTTGAAATTCCATATCGGAATAGTATGTCGGACATCATAGTAGGGTCTGTGATTTCCTATTTTGGTCAGTTTGTTGTATTTTAGTCGTGTTTGCCTGGTGGATCACCTGGTGTGGGGTCCACGGCACTGTAATGACCCAATGGGATTTGGGGGTGTTACATATTGAGCTCTGGAAATTCATTTGTATAGGTCCGAATATTCCCACAAATTCTAATGGTATTCTAAAAAGCTTTTAAGAATACGATGATACGGATTGGAAGAACGACCATTACAAGAGCAAAGCAACACAATTGCTTTATTGTGCTTTAAATCCGGAAGAACATAATCGGAATTCCTCATGTGATAGTGCCAAAGAAATTTGGAAAATGTTAGAAGTAACTCACGAAAGAACAAATCAAGTCAAGAAGACGAAGATAAATATGCTTCTCCATGACTACGATCTAGACCGATTTTCGGTAATAAATGACTAGCATGCTTCGAAAAGCCCTTATCGAGTAGTGAAAAGGTCAAGAAAATATTACAATCACTACCTCGCGAATGGGACGGGATGGTTACGGCAATTATGGAATCTAAAGATCTCAATACTCTTGATTTTAGTGCCCTTGTTGGTTTGATAATAAATTACGAGATTTTCCTTAAATCACGGAACACGAAGCCAAAACCGAAGGAAAAATATATAGCTTTAAAAGCTAAGAAGATGTCAAGAAATGAAGAAGCTATCCCGGTTGATGACGATGAAGAAGAATCGGCATTTTATGCCAGAAATATCAATAAGTATCAAAACTTATTAAACTGGAGAAGAAGAGACTTCAACTCGAAGTCCAAAACGAGTCAAATCGGTTTGACAATTGTCGTGGCTTGACTTCTAAGAAGGAAGTGCTAATAGCCACCTGGAGTGACGAAGATGAAGAAGAAGATAATATTTAAAATAATCTCGCACTCATGGCAAAGAGCTTGTTTGATGATAAGCGACAAAAGCCAGGTAAGTACCTCATCTCAAGATGAACTTTTTAATGCTTTAGAACAATTACATACGGATTTTCAAAATTCACTAAGAGATAATAAATCTCTTAAAATTTAAAATAAATTTTTGGAAGATGAAATCTCCAAATTACAAGAAAAAAGAAAATTTATTGAAATTGATCAATCTCTATGCCTTGAAAATGAAAATAAATTAAAGAATAATTTATTAAAAGTTCGAAATGAACTCAAAAATTTAACGAACAAATTTTCTCTCGAAAATGAGAAATTTGGAAAACTACTTAGTGTTCAAAAATTTTTGTTAAATAAACAAGGTTTAGGATTCGAACATAATGCTAAAAACGAATCCTTAAATTTCAAAATACCCCAATATGGTAAATGTTTTAAAATCGGGCATCACATTTCAAACTGTAAAAGCCCAAGATGAACTATCAAAATAAAGAAAATATGGATCCCAAATGGAACCATAATACCAAACATCGTCTATTTACCAAATGAAAAAAGACCGAGAGTCGGTTGGATCCCCAACATTCAAAATTAATTATTTCAAAATAATTGGTATTTAACTCAAGGGGCGTTATTTTTTAAAGGGGAGATATCTTTCAGGGAGAGTTTTTTCCATTTCTTTTCATATTTATTTTTTCATTGATTTTATGATTTTCATGCACTTTTTGCTAATGAAAGGGGAGAAGAATGAGGAGAAAAATAGAGAAAAATATAATGGGAAAGAAGA
Organism: Orobanche coerulescens; assembly: GCA_033398695.1. Lineage (NCBI taxonomy): Eukaryota > Viridiplantae > Streptophyta > Magnoliopsida > Lamiales > Orobanchaceae > Orobanche > Orobanche coerulescens. Next base: position 74,188,113 of record CM065816.1, on the reverse strand, counting down.
AGAGAAAAATAGAAGGAATGCTGGGAGAAGAAAACTAACAAAACGGACAAAGCCGAAAACTTTGATCTGTATATATTTTTTATTTTTGCAGGTATAAATTCCATCGAAGCAATGTCATCATCAAAAAGGGAGAGATTGTTGGAACATTATATTCCACATATTCAAATTGAGGTGTTGATGATAAGTTGATAAACAAATAAAAACAACAATAAATCAAAAAGGAAGTCGAAGACGCTCGAGACGGATAGAAAAGCAAAGAAGAAAACAATAGTGAAGCTAACGTACGCTATGCAACAAGACATAACATACGCAATGTATCAAGACAGTAGCTACTGGACTGAAATAAAAAGTAGATAACGTACGCTACAGGGAAGTGCTACGTACGCAAGGAGCATTACGTACACTATGGAGGAAGCATAATGTACACCAAAGCAGAACAGGGAGCAACAGCTAGTTTGGCTCTCAAGCCTTTAAATACCAAAGCATTTGGTATTAATTCAAACAACAACTTCAAGCAAAGTATTCATACATCAGATTTTGTTATATTAATTATTTTTGTTGTAATCGAGCTTAATTGATAAGAGTTCGAGTGGTTAATGCACTCAACCAAACATGAGAGAAAAAAAGGATTATAGTTTGGTGTTATTAGGATCGTGGATCCGGCATTGTTAGAATCATAATCTAAATCCAAGTGAGGTTTTTCTAGTACCGATAGAAAGCTAGAAAAGTTGATTGCTTATCCGATAGAAAAGGGAAATGGTTTATCTTGGACCGACATAAAGACAAAATTGTAATAGTTTATCTTAGACCGATAGAAGATAAGATTGTAACAATTTACCTCGGACCAATAGAAGACAACGCGGAAAGGTCTATTTTAAACCTGTAGAAAAAGATACGGAGAGAGGATGTAGGCACATTGTCGAACCTCTATATATGGCTGTGTCATTTAAATTCCGCACTTAATCGCAAAAGAATTCTATATTCTTAACCGCACTATCTAAACCCCCTTCTAGTGACGGTACAAAACTCAACACGTTAAAGATTTGAATATAGTTCCTTTAGGTGCCTTTAGATGTTCATCTTCAGTTACGTCGTCTCTCACTAATCATGTCTGGCGCATGCAACAACATTGTGAATAGAATCACCTCTGCATAAATAAGGTTTAAGTCCGCAAGAGTGTGTGTCACACGAGCATCCATTATTTAGGGGAAATATGGAGGTACTATTAATAATGCCTTAATGATGCCTCAATAATGCCTTAATAATGCCTCAATCTAATAATTTCTCCACAGGTACGATTATTTTTATTAGTACTTGTAAACCTACCGGATTCCCACTTGAGATAAAGCAAGGTCACTGGAGTAATCAATCTTAGATAGGTTCCCTAGAAGGGCAACCTGATTTGTTCCTTTTGGAATGATATTTATCACAATATCAGCGGATTACTACTCTTGTCTATCATCCTCACTTTTAGCCTCGAGGAAAAAATACCTACAAAAGCACAGACAAATGCCTGTAGAGTCGAAAATGAATTCTCACAATCAAAATCATTTATAAAAAATATCAAAGTTCGAGGAAAGATTCCCAAAATATTTACCCATACAATGCGTGTTGTGCCTTATATTATGGTGAAAAATTTTGTCACTACCTTGCTAAATTCATTTCTAGATCTCAAGTCATCATTAGGTTAAACATATATATATAGCAGAGATCCTCTATTCATATAGAAAATAGGATGTCCAGAAAAAAATGGCGATCATCTCATTCGTGAGACCTGATTCAAACCTCACTATGACTCATCCTGAGCTAGCTAGTAAAACACCTCGCTTTCTTAACATTACACAACTAAAAAAATAGCTATAAAATCACAAACAACTCATTTCAAGAACACATGAGAGGCAGAGGCAAGATTCCCAACAAAATAAAAGACAGCCAAATTACTATAAATAAAAAGAAAGAAGAGGAAATTGAATCTTCACACGAGCACCAGAAAATTAAAAATATTCCAACGAGTGTGAAAAAAGTTTAGCTGCAAAAGCTTAGATAAATTATTTGAAAAATACATAAGAGCCCATGAGGAGAAATTACCAACCAAATTGGAAAATGAATAGGCAAAAATAAAGAAGATGAGTATAAATCTCCATGAGAGCCAGAATAATTTAAAACTTCCATTGCCCTAAACGTTAAAATAAATTTATGCAGACAACATGCCAAACTCAAAAGTAAAGTTTGAATTTCAACACCACATAAAATAAGCAGTCAGATAAGAAATTAAAGGGAGTAGTTTTAACAAATTCCGATTCCCAAGAAACTACAAAAGAAACAACCATCATGAACATTATCAACTTCACCTTAATCGCGTCTATGGTGGAGTCCGTGGCATGAAGTCTATAATGCTAATTAATTATCTAAAATTAGTTAACACTATAATTTATGCAAAAAAATGTGGCAAAGTTTTACGCCCGAGGCCCTTCCCATTGCAACCCTCATATGAAGAAGAAAAATAAAAACAAATCATATTTAAAACATATCAGTTTAAAAACACACGAGGTCGATGCAAAATTCCCAACATAATTTGAAAAAAAGGAACAAACCACAAACAAAAGGGAAGAAGAGATCCTACCAAAAAAATAAAATAAGAAGGAAAACAGGAGATAAAAATCTTCACAAGGGATCCAACAAAATTTAAAAATTACAGCGCCCAATACTCTAAAATAGATTAATCGGAACGCCTGCGCACCTTAAAAACAAACTTTAATTCCCAACACAACCTAAAATAAACAATCGAAGAGGCATAGAAAAAATAAAATGCTCAAACATTGGAGATAAAGAGGCGACCATGCTTATCAGCAACTAGCATAGGCAAGCAAGAAGTAAATGAAACTGGCTATCTAAATTCGACTGAAATATCAGATAAAATCAAGAGTATGAATACCCCCAAAAATATGACCTACAAATCCAATCCCAAACATACAACCAGCCACAACCAGGCTGAAGGCTGTAACCGGAATTTCAGATGTTGATTGCTCTGCAACTCGCATAACCAAGCAAGGAGGAAATAAAATTGAGAAATAAAATCGCATAAATAAATAGCGATTCAGTCAACCACCAAAAATAAAGTTATCGTCCTCACAAAAAAGGCTAAAATGCTCCTGGGGCCACTTAACTTAATTTCAGATAATGATTTAGTCCTTTATCTTTTTTTTTGTCCCAACTAAATCCTTTATCTTTCTAATTTTAAGCAAATTTAGCTTTTTCTGTTGGTCTCCGTTAACTGTTGTCCAGGTGGCTGTTAAGTTGCCTATGTGGTTATAAACATACATGGGTGTCAAATCCTTATGGCAAAGCATGTCACAGTCAAAGCATTTCCCCAAAACTGAGACAGTAGGCGAAATAGTTTTTGTATCTAGCGGACAACTGAGACAGCATGGAAAGTTCGTCTTTCGCGAGCCCGATGAGCCCTTCCTATCTCCCAAAAAACCCGTCGTTGTCCTTCCCGTATCCGAACACGAAGCCCGGAAGCGATTCCGGTCCGAAGGTTAGTGAGTCTTTGCCCAAATATCCGACCGAGAAAGATTGATCGCTGTACGTCGCCGTGTAGAGACACGTGTTGGGGGACGTGCACATCGGACGGTTGAGTGTGGCCTTCTCTAAGGACCTGCACTGGATTGTCGAACACGATAGCTTTTGATATGTCGAGGAGGATGAGGGATTGAAATGTGAGCCCGTTTGTGGATGGCAGTAGACGGCACATGGCTCGCATTAGATCCAGGAAAACGAGATGCCGGTGTCCACGATCACTGAATGGTTGGTCGCCGGAGTTCTGATTCTGATTTCCGTGTAGTAGTTGGCCACGCCGATAGACTCGCCTGGTTTCAGGGGCCCCTGATGGATTTACTGTCGATTAAACGGGAAGGATGAGTTGGTGTCGGGTTCTTTTTATTGGTAAGTCTTGAGTTTAAGAATTTAACACGAGCGTCATCGAGGTTGAGGGATTCGGAGAAGGAGGGAGTTGTCTGGAGTGAGTTGGTGTCAGATTGCTGATGTCGGATATGATACAGAGGTAGTTTCAGAGCAGGATGTTTAGTTTCTTTACGGTTCATATTTTTGTATTTTGGTTACTTTGACCTTTATTTAATATAACACACACACACACACATATACAGGATTTGACACGCAGGTATGTTTATAGCCACGTAGGCAACTTAACAGCCACCTGGACAACAGTTAATGGAGACCAACGGAAAAGGCTAAATTTGCTTAAAATTAGAAAGATAAAGGACTTAGTTGGGACAAAAAAAGATAAAGGATTAAACCGTTATCTGAAATTAAGTTAAGGGACCCCAGGAGCATTTTAGCCCAAAAAAGGGAAAAAGATGCAGCCCCATAAAAAGCTATCCACTATAAAACCTAAGTTTTAAGATCATTTGAGGACTAAACATTCTTTACATACCAAGGGATCAATCCCCAACTTCCATTCATTTTGATCTAAAGGCTGAGATTAAACTAATCTTTTACACTACAAGGGTATTTTTGGACTATATAAATATTACTTTTTCCTCCCATCTCACTTAATGCGTCAGTTTTTTCACACACACAAAGTGTGTGTTTATCTTCTCTCTCACCTAACCGCTCCTCTCATCGAATCGTATCCTTCAATTGATCAACAAACCCTAATTTTTGCTCCATAATTCATCAATTGATCTCCTTATTCATCTCGTACATGTAACACCCCCCGAGATATTCGGAAAATATCACAGCGCCGTAAATCCCGACCTGGGATTCACTAGGCTTATCTCACTCACAACGTATTAAATTTAATAAAATCCACTTGGGAAACAATAAACTCGATACAACCAAGGAAGTTCAACCACGGACAAACAATACCATGAAGAAATACAAGAAGTTGTACGACAATGGAAAAGGACTTTCCTAAAGTACTCGAGTACCACTTATTATTACAAGGATAAAATGGACCGAAGAGAACAACGACCAAACAATGTAGAACACAACTAGCCACAGTATCACGCCTCGCCATCCTCATCGTATCGTCCCGGCGCTCGCTCGTAAGGTTCCTTAGGACCTGAAAAACACAAAAGTAATTTTCCCCAAACGAGAGGGGTTAGGGCAAGTATTACAAGTGAAATGTCAAGTCTTATACATAAAAGCATATGCACCACTTCAAAGCCATGATAATGATTTTCCGGAAAATACAATTATCCAAACATATTTGGAAATGATGATATCTCTTGATTAACCGTGGACTCGACAATGCGCGAATCCCTCCTCGACCCCGTCGGATCATCTCGGAGTGGCTAACCCAAATGTTCACGGAACCGACATAAGCGGAACCCTCCTCGACCCCGTCGGGTCCTCTCGGAGTGAACGAAAGCAACTCTCACAATCACATGCATTACATTTCACATTTAAGAACATAACTTTCACAAGAATCACTTTCCTGGAAACGAGAGGAGAGGGTACAAACGACAAGGTACCAAGATCGAAGGATTCAACAACTCCGAACCTAGACAAGTTCGTAATTCAATTATCAAAACCCCATCGGTATGAAAATAAGTTGGAATCACCCGAATTTACTACTCGATACATGTGTTCCGGAATAATTCTCTTGGATAGTGAATCGCAAGTCAAATATCCCAAACACTCAAGAACTCCGTAAATACACCATTAAATCCATAGAAAACATGTATCCAAGGTAGATAACTCGTAATCGATATATTCTAACATAACAACAAGTCGGATCGAAGAAATCGGATGGAAAATCCCCAAATCCGAAAATCTAGGGTTGTGAGAATTTTACCTTGATTTGGAGCGGTGGAGAGGATTAAACGTTGATAAATCCGAACTAGAAACTCAAAGATGTTGCTAGATAATTGCGGCTCGAAGAACTCCTCACAAATCGCCCTAATCGCCTAGAATCGCCAAGGAGGTGAAGGTAGGAATAAATGACGATTTGGGAATGAAATGTCCTATTTATACTAAAAAGGTATTAGAATGCGCTAGTCATGAACAATAGCGCGCGCTATCGACTCACCAGCAATCCAAAGAGCCTCTCGCGAGCCTGTTAGCGTACGCTAACACTGCTCATAGCGTGCGCTAGTGACTCCAATTAGCGTGCGCTAATTACTTCTAATAGCGTGCGCTACCTGGTAGTCAGTGTCCAGTCCAGAACCTACTGTCCCCAGCTCTGCTCTCTTTAGCGCACGTTACTCTAGTAACGTAGCGTGCGCTACCATCAAAATCTAGCGTACGCTACCAGTCACACCTAGCGTACGCTAGGAACTCCCTTTTCCAATCCAGTAGCTACTGGACTGTCCGCCTCCAATACATTAGTAGCGTGCGCTAATGATAATGGATAGCGTGCGCTACCCTCACTAAATTAGCGTGCGCTACAAGGTGTGCGTAGCGTGCGCTACCCATTACACGAAGGTAGTATAATCGCATCAAGGATCCGAAAACAGCGACGATCCGAATAAGAAAAGGGGTAAATCCAATTGACAAGAGTTCCAAGATCCATATAAGCTTACCAAACACTTATACGAGCGTAAAAATTACAAAGTACAAGAGTAGAAGATTTACAAAAAGTACGGGTATTACATCCTCCCCCTCTAAAATGAAGTTTCGTCCCAAAACTTAAGAAATGAATAACTCTGGGTATCTATTGCGCATGCTCTCTTCGGTTTCCCACGTCGCTTCCTCAACTCCGTGTCGTGACCACTGAACTTTAACCAACGGTATGGTTTTGTGCCGGAGTTGTTTTACTCGATGCTCTAGTACTTTCACTGGCTTCTCTTCAAATGTGACATCCTCTGCGATCTCGATGTCCCCGTAATCAATGATATGACTCGGCCGTGGACGTACCTCCTCGGTTGGGAAACATGGAACACACCGTGAACATGGCTAAGGGCCGGAGGTAAAGCCAATCGATAGCAGATTCCCAATCGTCGAGAATCTCAAAAGGTCCAATATATCTCGGACTAAGTTTGCCCCTTTTTCCGAACCTGAAGACTCCTCTAATCGGTGATACTTTGAGTAGGACATGATCACCCACATCAAATTCCAAGGGCCGACGACGATTGTCAGCGTAGGATTTTTGTCGACTCTGAGTGGTTAAGAGTCGGTCTCGGATGATGGAAATCTTCTCTTTAGTTTCCATCAACATATCGGGTTCTGTCCCGACTAAATCTGAAGCTTCATCCCAACAAAGTGGATATCTACACCGCCTACCATACAATGCCTCAAAAGGTGCCATCTTGATCGATGCGTGCCAGCTATTATTGTAAGTGAACTCGATCAAAGGTAGGTGTATTTCCCAATCGGTACTCCAATATAGGGCACACGCCCTCAGCATATCTTCCAATGTCTGGATCGTCCGCTCAGTCTGACCGTCAGACTGAGGGTGGAAGGAAGTACTCAACCTCAATTCGGTGCCCAAGGCTTGATGGACCGCCTTCCAAAAATGCGACACGAAACTGCCATCACGATCGGAAACAATAGACTTTGGCGTACCGTGTAATTTCACAATCTCCGATATAAAAATCCGGGACAATCGCTCCGGTCCCCACGTGTCCTTAATGCCAAGAAAATGTGCCGACTTAGTCAATCGGTCAACAACCACCCAAATCGTATTCATCCCCGACTTAGTCCTCGGCATCCCGGTGATGAAATCCATGGTAATATCCTCCCATTTCCATTCGGGAATAGGGAGAGGTTTCAACAGCCCGGCCGGCCGTTGATGCTCAATTTTGACTTGTTGACATGTCAAACACCTTGACACAAACTCGATGACATCTCTCCTCATATTATTCCACCAAAAACTCCTTTTAAGATCCTTGTACATCTTACTCGTCCCAGGATGGATCGAGTAAGGTGTAGCATGGGCTTCTCGGAGTATTCTCTGTCTCAGCTCTGAGTCATTCGGAACACAAATCCTACCTTGAAATTTCAAAATGCCATCCTCGTGGATCATAAAACCAGGGGCTTTCCCTTTTTCCACGTCCGCCTTCAGTTGAACAAGCATTGGGTCATTCTCCTGTTTTTCCCCGACGTCGTCAATCAAGGACGGAATAGCCTCAAGAGTACACATCTGACCCTGAACCCGTTGGATCCGTACTTCGACTCCCTGCTCAATTAACTCCCGTCTGATCTTAACTTGAGGCGTAAGGGCCTCAAGCATATGAAGAGATATCGACTTCCGGCTCAACGCATCAGCTACAACGTTAGCCTTTCCTGGATGGTAAAGGATTTCCAGATCATACTCCTTTATCATATCTAACCAACGTCGTTGTCTCATATTCAGCTCTTTCTGGCTAAAAATATACTTTAGGCTCTTGTGGTCGGTATAAATTCGACATGAAGAACCGTACAAATAGTGACGCTGCATCTTCAAAGGCAAACACTACCAGCCTAATTCCAAATCATGGGTAGGATAATTCGGCTCATACGGTTTAAGTTGCCGTGAAGCATAGGCAATCGTCTTATCATGCCGCAAGAGTACACACCCAAGTCCTTGTCCCGATGCGTCACAATAAACCGAATACCCACCGACTCCCGAGGTAGGGCTAAAACCGTGCGGTAGTCGGGCGCCCTTTCACTCTTGAAACTCCGTTGTCTCTCTTCATTCCATTCGAACCTTTCGACTTCTCGAGTAATTGAGTAAGTGGTCGAGCAAGTTTGGAGAACCCCTCGACGAACCTCCGATAGTATCCGGCCCGCACCCAAAAAGCTACGAACCTCCTTCACGTTCTGGGTGGAGCCCAATCTAACATCGCCTCAATTTTACGGGATCTACCCGAACCCCTTCCTGAAATCACATGCCCGAGAAACATGACTTCCTTCACCAGAATTCACACTTAGAAAACTTTGCATAGAGGTGCCGAGTCCTCAAAATCTCCAAAGACCAATCGCAAATGCCGAGCGTGTTCCTCTTCATCTCGAGAGTAAACCAAAATATCGTCGATAAAAACGACTACACAATTATCAAGATGCTCAATGAATATTTTATTCATCAATTGCATAAATATCGCCGGTGCGTTGGTTAACCCAAAAGGCATAACCACAAACTCATAGTGTCCATACCTCGTACGGAAAGCAGTTTTAGGAACGTCGGATTCCTTAATGCAAAGTTGATAGTAACCGGACCTCAAATCAATTTTCGAGAACACCGCGGCTCCCTGCAATTGATCAAACAAATCATCGATACGCGGCAAAGGGCATTTATTCTTAATGGTCACTTTGTTCAGTTCCCGATAATCAATACACAAACGTAGTGAACCATCTTTCTTCCTTACGAACAAGACCGGTGCACCCCATGGCGAGGCACTAGGTCTAATATACCCTTTATACAACAATTCTCCCAGTTGTTTCTTCAACTCTTGCATTTCTGAAGGTGCCATACGATACGGTGCCTTAGAAATCGGGGTTGCTCCTGACTCCAAATCAATTGTAAATTCAACTTCCCGCCCTGATGGTAGTCCCGGTAATTCGTCTGGAAAAACATCCGGAAAATCACTTACAATAGGAATCGAGGGAAGTTCAACTTTCCCATCTTTGACTTTCATGGCATAAGACCAATACCCAACACAGCCCTTTCTAATAAGTTTTGTCACCTTCAAGGCACTAATCAAAAATTTCTGACATCCCCTCTTGTACCCCGCAAAATGGTGTTCGGTACCGTCTTTGGCTAACATTGATATGATCTTCGTGCGATAATTCATTACCGCACCGTGTCTATCGAGCCAATCGTCACCGAGGATTAGATCTTCATCAACAATGTCTACGACTATCAAATTCGAAAACCACACTCTCTCAGCGATTAACACCGGACAATCTCTAACTTCCTTGTCTCCCACGATTCTATCACCACTGGGCAACTTAACCACAAAGGACTCACAAGGAGACAAGCCCTCAATATTCAATCGACGCACACAATCCAAAGAGATGAATGAATGAGATGCACCAGAATCAAAAAGCACTCTAACTGGATGAGACAAAAGAGAAATGATACCTGTCGCCACGGTAGCCTCTGGATCTCCAGCTTTCCTCATCTCATAGACACGAGGTTGCACCGAACCAGCACTGGGAGCTCCCCCTCTAACAGACTGACCACGACCTCTGCCTCGACCGTAACTCTGGGATGGTTGACCCATAGATGACTTCTGATTAACACTCGGTTCTCCAGGCGTAGGGGCTGTTGCCTGAGTTCCAAGTGGGGTTTCTTCTTCCATACAGTACATGGCTCTGTGGCCTTCCTGGCCGCAATTAAAACACCTCAATGGGGGTAGACCACAATCACGATTAATATGGCCCTGCTGGCCACAATTAAAACATGTCACAACCCGGTTGGACGCATTAGCACCAGCTCTGAAATTCCGTTTACCTCCCGATGCACGGGAAGACCCTTTGGTTGTATAGCTTGCCGACTGCGATTCCCGCGGGTTTCCACCTCTACCGCTAGAAAACTTTCCAGTGGTCTTCTGCTTCTTACTCTCACTTGTCGTTTTGGTAGTAGTGAAGGACATATCATATGCTAGTGCCCTATCTTGATACTCCTTCAATGTGGCGCAAGCGAGGCCCGACATATAGTGCCGAACTTTTGGCTTCATTCGCATGTCAAAGTGACGAATTCTATCTCTCTCTTCCCTCACTTGATTTTTCACATGGTTGAGTTGACGGTTGTATTCAATGATTGCCTGAGATACAGGACATCCCGGGGTTTAGCTTCATAAAAGGCTCGAATCGGCCTCCCGAATGTGCCACGGCGTAACTCGGCCTCCATCAATTCCTTAAACTCGTCCCATGAAACCTCACGATCCTGAGGTGCAACAGCTTGCCACCAGCTAGCCGCATCCCTTGATAGGAAGTACTGGGCAACTGGCACCTTACGTGCCTCTGGACAATTCACGTCCATGAAAACTTTATTCATCTCATTAATCCAATCTTCCCAGCCGATTGGATCATTTGCACCAATAAATTGGGGAGGGCGCATACGAATAACATCTTGTAACCACTTCTCAGCCCCAGTGTCAGTAACAGGAGGTGGTTGGTTGCTGCATCGCCCGGGGTTAAAAGAGCCATTTGGTTCGCCACTTGCCGCAAGATGGTGGCAACACCCACATCCGGTTGGCTCCTGTAGAAGTTCCCCGGGCCGACGGTTCCTGATGACTACCGGTGCTAGGTTGAATAGAGTCCGACAAGCTAGGCGTAGCTGAGCCTTCTACCGAGCTGAGGGACATGGCTGCTCCACCGGCTGCGCCACGCCCTCGGCCACGACCACGAACACGGCCGCGTCCACGTCCTCTACCAGTTGACATTCTAAAGAAAAATGTAAGTAAAATCATAAGAATAGCTCGAAGCAATGCCGTCTAGAATATGGACTTCTCATGTCCCATAATCGAATGATATTGAGTGAATGAAGAGGGTAAATAAGATAGGGAACTTACGAGTACCGGTCGTACGAGATGACGGCAGCGCGATGATACTGTGTCCTTGGAATAGTACATTTAGACCCAGCAATCCGACAGCCTAGGTATCCATAAGCCTAACCTCCGATACCAAATTCTGTAACACCCCCCGAGATATTCGGAGAATATCACAGCGCCGTAAATCCCGACCTGGGATTCACTAGGCTTATCTCACTCACAACGTATTAAATTTAATAAAATCCACTTGGGAAACAATAAACTCGATACAACCAAGGAAGTTCAACCACGGACAAACATTACCATGAAGAAATACAAGAAGTTGTACGACAATGGAAAAGGACTTTCCTAAAGTACTCGAGTACCACTTATTATTACAAGGATAAAATGGACCGAAGAGAACAACGACCAAACAATGTAGAACACAACTAGCCACAGTATCACGCCTCGCCATCCTCATCGTATCGTCCCGGCGCTCGCTCGTAAGGTTCCTTAGGACCTGAAAAACACAAAAGTAATTTTCCCCAAACGAGAGGGGTTAGGGCAAGTATTACAAGTGAAATGTCAAGTCTTATACATAAAAGCATATGCACCAATTCAAAGCCATGATAATGATTTTCTGGAAAATACAATTATCCAAACATATTTGGAAATGATGATATCTCTTGATTAACCGTGGACTCGACAATGCGCGAATCCCTCCTCGACCCCGTCGGATCATCTCGGAGTGGCTAACCCAAATGTTCACGGAACCGACATAAGCGGAACCCTCCTCGACCCCGTCGGGTGTAATACCCGAGATTTCTGTTATGTATTTGGAACTTGTGATATTGTAATAATTGTACTTTTGTATGAGTACTATTCTCCATATTTCATAATCCGATGCCATCGAGCATATAATTTCGTGTATGTGATTTATATGGTTGAAATTGCATGCATGTAGCGCACGCTACAGTTACGGGTAGCGACGCTAACATGGTTTCATAGCGTACGCTACCGAGTGTAATTAGCGCACGCTACGCGTGGTCAAATTGATTGAGACGCGCGGTAGGTGAGATTCGCCGGGGACCCTTGTCGGATCTGTCGAATGTATCCGGACGGCTTCGGGAAAAGCCGAGTCAACGCCTTAGCGCACGCTAGAGGTCTATGCGTAGCGCACGCTAAGTGCCGAGTACAAGATAGATAGGAGCCGTTAGCGCACGCTACGGGACAGTGTATAGCGCGCGCTAATAGCCATTTATTATAAATAGACAAGCATCCTATTCGTGAATTGATCCTTTCTTCCCCCATAACCCGAACTCTTGCACTTGAAACATAACTCCATTCGTCTTAAACACTCCATATCAACCTCCTAGTTCGAGATTGAAGATCTTATATCATTGGAGATTGGTGTTCAAGCCTTGGGTGTTGGATTGCTTCATTTTCATCCGTGTTCTTCACTACTTTGAGGTAGGTGATTCTTCACCAATGATTAGTAATGTTCATGAGGAAGTTTGAATCATGTTTGGATAGCTAGTATCTCGTTTTTATCGATCATCACATGTTAGAAGGATACTTTTGACGTATCTGTACTAGATGTCGAATGAACCTTTGAACCATCTTATTATAAGGACTCCTAAGCATGTTTAAACCGATTTATGATCAAGTGATCGGATATTACCCAGTTGATACGTTGGAATCATGTATTTTGGAACGTAAGACGATGGAACTTAGATTATTTCTTGAAGATCGTGGAGGAATTTTGATATCAAGATAACTATCCGTATATTGGTGTTTCATAATCATAAATCTTCCACAAACCTTATTAGCATGATATGCCCGAGGATAACTTGTAATATCACCATAGGGTTCATGAGTTCTTCATCATTCAACTCAGTTTTCGGTTCATAGTATTCTGCCATGCAAGATTAGCGCACGCTAACATGTGTGAGTTAACGTGCGCTATCGAGGTTCGGTTTTCGCAGCGTAACGTAGCGTGCGTTATGAGGCGGCCGAGCTGCATCGCTAGTTTGTGGCTAGCGCACGCTAGTCTTATACGATAGCGTACGCTAACAGTTCAGCTTAGCGCACGTTACGTATAATACGTAGCGCGCGCTAAGCAATCCAGGCAGCTTGTTTAGTTGAGATTTTCGGCCGTAGGTCGAATTGTTAGGCCATTGTTCGACTCGAGATGATTTGTATATCGTTACTTTTGTTAAGGTTCGAGCTTGTTACGTTGATCGGAGGGGGCGGCCTTCGAGTGCGTCGAGAGCATTGAAGTATATCATTCTTGCCATCTTCGAGGCAAGTATCGTGATATGTTAATATCGGTATTTTTGGAGTATACGTATGATTATGCATGTTGTTGAACATGATATTTACTTGGTTGTTTGTCATGATATTCGTTGTATATTGTTCATATGTTCATGTTGATGAACATAATGATTTGGCATATGTGTATGCATGAGTGGTATTTGTATACGTTGTACGATCTATGCTGAGGGCGCTGGATCGGATGTCCACCTCGTGTTGGTCCGACGGGATCATCTTGGGATCTAGGCTGAGGGCGCTGGATCATTGGACGGGTTATTTCCACCTCGTGTTGGTCCGACGGGATCATCTTGGGATCTATGCTGAGGGCGCTGGATCATTGGAATACCCATGCTGTGTAATGGAATCTTGTAGATTCGCATTGTCGGGTTCCGGTAGCGGAAGCCCGTGTGATATGTCTTGTTGTGTTTTGTTGATGCATATTCGAATTGTTTAAATACGATACTTGTACTAGCATTGTTTTGCTAACCCCTTCGGTGGTGGACATTTGTTTTGATGTTCGGGTAGCTAAGGAGCAGAAACAACACAAGATCGACGTGACGACGAAGGGGTTGATGATGTTTATTGTTATTGGAGATTTGTTGTCTTGGTTTGGTTTCGTACTCGAGTACGTGTGTCCTTTGATATTAATTCGATATGGTTGTATTAATTACCCGTTGAACCGGTTATGCGTTTTCATAAACTCGAATTTTCGCAGATTGACGTCTTATTTTCACTTTCCTTTTTAATTAGCCTTGTAAATCCTTATTTAAAGGGTTTACGGTACTGTAATTATTCGAATATCTCGGGTGTTACGAATATGGTATCGAGCTAAGATTTATGGATATCTTGGCAATGGGTTTTATTTGGGTCTGCTTACGTTATTTGATTTACGGGTTGTTTGTAACATCACTTTCACCAAGTCGTCATGTGGACCGTGGTTGTAAGTCTCTTAATCTCTTATACTACCGCTTTTACTTAATTCTTGCTTTTGTGAGTATTGACGGACTTTATTTCAAAAATTTTGTTACGTATATTGAGAAATTTCGTTTACGTATGTTGAGAGGAGGTCGTGGACGCGACGCTGGTCGTGGACGCGACGTGGTAATATAAGACATGAGGATTCCGCAACTACCCCGTAACTATCGGCTAGTCGAACCGATTCCCATTCTCGAGGGCAAAGAAGGATCGGCGAATGATGACGCAAATCCGAACATGCCGGGAGTGCTTCAACAGTGGTGGCGCAGATAAACCGGGCCGCTTGTGTCGTTGATCGCATGCAGACAGCCGATGGGACAAGAGCACCATGAGGATAACCGGGAGACAGATGGCTTGCCGAGGTGGTTAAATTGCACCCGCCAAAATTTGACGGATCTCACGAGGCACTTACTTGGGATCACCGGCTCAAGGAGTTGGAAAAGATATTCGCGGGTCTTAAGCGTCCCGAGGACCTAAGGTTCCCATTGCCCAAGATTTTTCGACCGGGAGGCCTTTGACCGGTGGGAGGCTATTCGACCCGAGAACCATAATGCGGATTGACTAATTCAAACAAATGATGGAAGCACGTATTGTCCTCGTCCTGTTAGAGAGGCGAAGATCCGAGAGTTTTTCTCACCACAGAGTTCGAGGCATCTGTGAGATGTAATTAAAACCTTTAATCATCACCGACTTGTGTGCGACACTTGGTCGAACGAGGCGTAAAAGATTTTTCATTTTGATATGCGGATGAAGCCGAGATTCAGAAGACATGTCGGATTCGAGTGTACTACATTGCGACAAGACCAAGACAAAGCGCGCCTACGACATGAAAGAGGCGGCGGTGGAGAAATCAGAGAGGCAAAGAAGCGAAGGTGACCGCGGCTTTGCGTAAAACAAGAGTGGTGGGGCCCGCAAGGGCCGGTCTTTCCTTTATTCGGCTAGAAACCTCCACATCCTTCTAAAGGCGGAAAGAAGTTTTGACAAAGATCGTAGATTTGGACGCATCAAGGAAATGCTACAATTGTGGTCGAGCAGGCATATTCAAGAGATTGCCCGCATCTTCCGTGACTTGTTACGATTGTGGGCAAGAAGGGCACCGTGCGGCTTTCTGTGGAGCCGCTACTAGATCTGTTGGCACCCGCACTCCAAGACCGGTTCCTAAGGAGATAAGTGTGAACCAGACACGCAGAGTGGATTTCACAGCAGTAACCGGGAAGAGAGAGACATCCAAAGGCCGGGTCCGTTCCTCCGCGCCTGCACGAAATGAGGAGATCTGACGACGAACACCGCCGTTGCATCAGGTACAATTCAGATCCTTTTGCAACCAGCTAGTGTCTTGTTCGATTCGGGAGCTACGCATTCTTTTATATCTTTGAACCGTGTTAATCGTTTGAACATCTCGTGCTTGTATAATTGTGAACCTTATGTTGTGGGATTACCGAGGAGAGAAAATTGTGGGAACACTAGAAGCTAGGGATTTCCCAAAGATCTATAGAAGGGAGAGATTGGCCATCGAATCTTATTGTAGTTGACATATGCGGTGACGATTTAATTCTCGGAGATGATTGGCTCAACCGTTATGGAGCCGTGTTGAATTACCGAGAGAGAGTCATTTCCATCATTGCCGATGACGGATTCGAACACTTATTCCGAGGATGGAGACCGGAAGCTCGGGAAATTGATCAAGGCAATGAAAGCCGTGGAAATTATCAAGGTGGATGTCACGGACTTTGGTGCTATGCCATGAGGAAAGAGGAAGGAATAGAGCTCTCGTCTATTTCGGTTGTGAATGAGTTCTCGATGTATTTCTGACGAGCTACCCGGTTACCCCCGCAAAGAGAAGTGGAATTCACCATCGAATTAGATCCTGGAGCAACCCCTATTTCAGTGGCACCATACCGCATGGCGCCAACCGAGATGTATGAACTCAAGAAGCAACCGGAGGAATTGTTACGGAAGGGCTATATTCAACCGAGCGTTTCCCCTTGGGGAGCGCCTGTTCTCTTTGTCCTAAGAAAGACGGATCCCTCCGATTGTGTATTGATTACAGGAGCTTAACAAGATGACGATCAAGAATAAGTATCCTATACCTCGGATCGACGACTTGTTTGATCAACTGCAAGGGGCGAGGTATTCTCGAAGATTGACTTGCAATCGGATACCACCAATTGAGAATTAAGGAATCGGATATACCAAATCGCTTCGCATCCCAGACGGCATTATGAATTTGTGGTGATGCCATTCGGACTTACCAATGCTCCTGCGGTATTCATGCAATTGATGAATCGGGTATTCTTGGAATACTTGGATAAATTTGTGGTCGTTTTCATTGACGACATTTTGATATATTCGAGGGACGCAAAGGAGCATGCTGATCATTTACGTGTGGTTTTGAGCATCTTGAGAAAGGAACAGCTATATGCAAAATTTGCTAAATGCGAGTTCTGGCTTAAGGAAGTAACCTTCCTTGGGCATGTGATATCCGCCGATGGAGTTCAGGTGGACCCGAAGAAAGTTGGAGCAATCTTGGAATGGGAAGCTCCTAAGAACGTGAAGGAAGTCCGAAGCTTCTTAGGACTAGCGGGATATTATCGCCGCTTTGTAGAGGGATTTTCCAAAATTGCTCGTCCGCTCACTCATTTATTCTGAAAACTCAAAAGTTCACGTGGAATGAGAAATGCCAGGCTGGTTTTGACGAACTTAAAGAGAGGCTGACGACATCACCTATATTAGCGCTGCCAGAAGGAACTGATGGATTCATGGTATACAGCGACGCTTCAAATCAGGGTTTGGGTTGTGTGTTGATGCAGAAGGATAAGGTGATTGCTTATGCTTCTCGGCAGTTGAAACCGTACGAAGTTAATTATCCGACTCATGATCTGGAGCTAGCAGCTGTGGTTTTTGCTTTGAAAATTTGGCGACATTATCTGTACGGCACTCATTGTCAGATCTTTACGGATCATAAGAGCCTCAAATACATTTTCAGTCAGAAGGAATTAAACATGAGGCAGAGAAGGTGGCTGGAATTGATCAAGGATTACGACTTAGATATTCTCTATCATCCGGGGAAAGCAAATGTAGTAGCCGATGCATTGAGCCGTAAACCTGTTTCTCTTCGAGTGTTGGAAGCACTTACATCCCAAACCAGTATTCAACGGGAACTGATCCGCGAAGGGATTGAAGTATGGGCACCAGGAATCCAAGGGCGACTTTATGTGATGGAACTGACTTCATCACTAGTCGAGAAGATCAAGTCCAAGCAGTTGGGCGATTCCCTGATCCTTCGATTATGTGATGAAGTAAAGAAAGGAAAAGCCCCAGGATTCGTGATACAGGATGATGGAGTTCTGAGATTTCAAAGTCGACTTTGCGTTCCCGATAATGATGATTTGAGACGAACTATTCTGAAAGAAGCTCATAGCACGCCCTATTCTATTCACCCGGGCAGCAGTAAGATGTATAAGGATCTTAAACAAAACTTCTGGTGGGGGAATATGAAGAAGGACGTAGCAGAGTACGTTTCGAAGTGTTTGACTTGTCAGCAGGTTAAGATTGAACATCAGCGACCTGCCGGGATGTTAAAGCCGCTTCCGATCCCTGAATGGAAGTGGGAGGACATTTCGATGGATTTCATCACAAGTATGCCAAGGACTAGAGCAGAATGAACATGATTTGGGTCGTAGTTGATCGACTAACCAAGTCGGCTCATTTCCTAGGAATCAAGGATACATGGGGACCCGAGAGATTGGCACGAGTGTTTGTTGCGGAGATAGTCAGATTGCATGGGACGCCGAAGACCATTATTTCGGATCGAGATGGTCGCTTCGTATCGCACTCGGAAAGCGATTCACAAGGCTTTGGGATCGAGCTCAACTTTAGCACAACTTATCATCCCCAAACAGGTCGGTCAGAAAGGACTATTCAAATAGAAGACATGCTTAGAGCTTGTGCGTTGATTGGTCAACCGATTGGGAAGCTCACTTGCCCTTGATCGAATTCACTTACAATAGGTTGGCACGCTTCTATCAAGATGGCACCATTTGAAGCTTTGTACGGGAGGAGATGCCGATCGCCTTTGTGTTGGGATGATTCTTCGGATCCGATCGGACGGAACCGGAATTGATTATTCAGACTCAAGAGAAAATAGCTTTGATTCGAGAGAGACTATTGATCGCCCAGAGTCGGCGAAGTCTTATGCCGATGTACGTCGTCGTCCTCTAGAGTTCGACGTTGGGGATCATGT
Organism: Orobanche coerulescens; assembly: GCA_033398695.1. NCBI lineage: Eukaryota > Viridiplantae > Streptophyta > Magnoliopsida > Lamiales > Orobanchaceae > Orobanche > Orobanche coerulescens. Next base: position 74,169,165 of record CM065816.1, on the reverse strand, counting down.
GCTATTGAAGGTGTCTCCTACACGAGGGATTTTCCGTTTTGGGAGGAGAGGCAAGCTTAGTCCGAGATATATCGGACCATTTGAGATCCTAGATAGAGTTGGGGATTTAGCGTACAGGTTGGCCTTACCGCCATCGCTGAGTCATGTTCACAATGTGTTTCACGTATCCCAACTGCGGAAGTATGTACCGGACCCCAGTCACGTCATTGATTTCGACGAGATCGAGATAGCTAATGATGGCACATTCGAAGAGAGACCTATCAAGATACTTGAGAGCCGGATCAAACAATTGAGGAATAAACCAATACATTTGGTTAAAGTACAATGGTCACGACATGGAGTCGAAGAGGCCACTTGGGAAACGGAGGACGGTATGAAGGCTAAATATCCGGAGTTGTTTTCATCCTAAGTTTCGGGACGAAACTTCTTCTTAGGGAGGAAAGATGTAATACCCGAGATTTCTGTTATGTATTTGGAACTTGTGATATTGTAATAATTGTACTTTTGTATGAGTACTATTCTCCATATTTCATAATCCGATGCCATCGAGCATATAATTTCGTATGTGATTTATATGGTTGAAATTTGGCATGTAGCGCACGCTACAAAGCTACGGTAGCGACGCTAACATGGTTTTATAGCGTATGCTACCGAGTGTAATTAGCGCACGCTACGCGTGGTCAAATTGATTGAGACGCGGTAGGTGAGATTCGGCCGGGGACCCTTGTCGGATCTGTCGAATGTCCGGACGGCTTTCGGGAAAAGCCGAGTCAACGCCTTAGCGCACGCTAGAGGTCTATGCGTAGCGCACGCTAAGTGCCGAGTACAGTATAGGCGTGAGCCGTTAGCGCACGCTACGGACAGTGTATAGCGCGCGCTAATAGCCATTTATTATAAATAGAGACAAAGATCCTATTCGTGAATTCAGTCCTTTCTTCCCCATAACCCGAACTCTTGCACTTGAAACATAACTCCATTCGCCTTAAACACTCCATATCAACCTCCTAGTTCGAGATTGAAGATCTTATATCATTGAGATTGGTGTTCAAGCCTTGGGTGTTGGATTGCTTCATTTTCATCCGTGTTCTTCACTACTTTGAGGTAGGTGATTCTTCACCAATGATTAGTAATGTTCATGAGGAAGTTTGAATCATGTTTGGATAGCTAGTATCTCGTTTTTATCGATCATCACATGTTAGAAGGATACTTTTGACGTATCTGTACTAGATGTCGAATGAACCTTTGAACCATCTTATTATAAGGACTCCTAAGCATGTTTAAACCGATTTATGATCAAGTGATCGGATATTACCCAGTTGATACGTTGTATACGTTGGAATCATGTATTTTGGAACGTAAGACGATGGAACTTAGATTATTTCTTGAAGATCGTGGAGGAATTTTGATATCAAGATAACTATCCGTATATTGGTGTTTCATAATCATAAATCTTCGAGAAACCTTATTAGCATGATATGCCCGAGGATAACTTGTAATATCACCATAGGGTTCATGAGTTCTTCATCATTCAACTCAGTTTTCGGTTCATAGTATTCTGCCATGCAAGATTAGCGCACGCTAACATGTGTGAGTTAACGTGCGCTATCGAGGTTCGGTTTTCGCACAGAACGTACGTAGCGTACGTTATGAGGCAACGAGCTGCATCGCCATGTGGCTAGCGCACGCTAGTCTTATACGATAGCGTACGCTAACAGTTCAGCTTAGCGCACGTTACGTATAATACGTAGCGCGCGCTAAGCAATCCAGGCAGCTTGTTTAGTTGAGCTTTTCGGACGTAGGTCGAATTGTTAGGCCATTGTTCGACTCGAGATGATTTTTATATCGTTACTTTTGTTAAGGTTCGAGCTTGTTACGTTGATCGGAGGGGGCGGCCTTCGAGTGCGTCGAGAGCATTGAAGTATATCATTCTTCCCATCTTCGAGGCAAGTATCGTGATATGTTAATATCGGTATTTTTGGAGTATACGTATGATTATGCATGTTGTTGAACATGATATTTACTTCGTTGATTTGTCATGATATTCGTTGTATATTGTTCATATGTTCATGTTGATGAACATAATGATTTGGCATATGTGTATGCATGAGTGGTATTTGTATACGTTGTACGATCTATGCTGAGGGCGCTGGATCGGATGTCCACCTCGTGTTGGTCCGACGGGATCATCTTGGGATCTAGGCTGAGGGCGCTGGATCATTGGACGGGTTATTTCCACCTCGTGTTGGTCCGACGGGATCATCTTGGGATCTATGCTGAGGGCGCTGGATCATTGGAATACCCATGCTGTGTAATGGAATCTTGTAGATTCGCATTGTCGGGTTCCGGTAGCGGAAGCCCGTGTGATATGTCTTGTTGTGTTTTGTTGATGCATATTCGAATTGTTTAAATACGATACTTGTACTAGCATTGTTTTGCTAACCCCTTCGGGGGTGGACATTTGTTTTGATGTTCAGGTAGCCAAGGAGCAGGGAAACAGCCACAGTACCGACGTGACGACGAAGGGGTTCAGTGATGTTTATTGTTATTGGAGATTTGTTGTCTTGGTTTGGTTTCTGTACTCGAGTACGTGTGTCCTTTGATATTAATTCGATATGGTTGTATTAATTACCCGTTGAACCAGTTGTACGTTTTCATAAACTCGAATTTTCGCAGTATTGACGTCTTATTTTCACTTTCCTTTTTAATTAGCCTTGTAAATCCTTATTTAAAGGGTTTACGGCGCTGTAATTATTCCGAATATCTCGGGGTGTTACATCGGGTCCTCTCGGAGTGAACGAAAGCAACTCTCACAATCACATCCATTACTTTTCACATTTAAGAACATAACTTTCACAAGAATCACTTGCCTGGAAACGAGAGGAGATGGTACAAACGACAAGGTACCAAGATCGAAGGATTCAACAACTCCGAACCTAGACAAGTTCGTAATTCAATTATCAAAACCCCATCGGTATGAAAATAAGTTGGAATCACCCGAATTTACTACCCCGATACATGTGTTCCGGGAATAATTCTCTTGGATAGTGAATCGCAAGTCAAATATCCCAAACACTCAAGAACTCCAGAAACACACCATTAAATCCACAGGAAAACATGTATCCAAGGTAGATAACTCGTAATCGATATATTCTAACATAACAACAAGCTGGATCGAAGAAATCGGATGGAAAATCCCCAAATCCCGAAAATCTAGGGTTGTGAGAATTTTACCTTGATTTGGAGCGGTGGAGAGGATTAAACGTTGATAAATCCGAACTAGAAACTCAAAGATGTTTCTAGATAATTGCAGCTCGAAGAACTCCTCACAAATCGCACGGAATCGCCTAGAATCGCCCAAGGAGGTGAAGGTAGGAAGAAATGACGATTTGGGAACGGAAATGTCCTATTTATACAAAATAGGGATTAGCGTGCGCTAGTCATGAAAAATAGCGCGCGCTATCGGACTCATCAGGCAATCCAAGAGCCTCGCGAGCCTGTTAGCGACGCTAACACTGCTCATAGCGTGCGCTAGTGACTCCAATTAGCGTGCGCTAATTACTTCTAATAGCGTGCGCTACACGGTAGTCGGTGTGTCCACCCGTAACCTACCGGCTCTGCTCTCTCTAGCGCACGTTACTCTAGTAACGTAGCGTGCGCTACCATCAAAATCTAGCGTACGCTACCAGTCACACCTAGCGTACGCTAGGAATTCCCTTTTCCAGTCCAGTAGCTACTGGACTGCCCGCCTCCAATACATTAGTAGCGTGCGCTAATGATAATGGATAGCGTGCGCTACCCTCACTAAATTAGCGTGCGCTACAAGGTGTGCGTAGCGTGCGCTACCCATTACACGAAGGTAGTATAATCGCATCAAGGATCCGAAAACAGCGACGATCCGAATAAGAAAAGGGGTAAATCCAATTGACAAGAGTTCCAAGATCCATATAAGCTTACCAAACACTTATACGAGCGTAAAAATTACAAAGTACAAGAGTAGAAGATTTACAAAAAGTACGGGTATTACAGTACAATCATCTAACCCTAATTTTTTATGTAAGCTGAATTCTGAGCTTGAATTATAAGCTATCTGATTCAATAAGATGATTTATAAACTAACTTATTCAATTTTTTCATCTGATATGTAGGTTTTATGGATTCGGTTGAAAGTTCTGTTTCTACTACCTCTCAGGAGATCGCTGTTAATGATTAATCTTCTACATCTGAAGAGATCGTTGTTAGTGATGATGTTTCAGCTAAGTATGCTGAGGAGATTGTTGCTTATGAACACGTTGATGAATCCGAAGCTATTACGAGTAAGCTTTTTGATTATTTTAATTTTTACTATAATTCGTTTGTTAGTGTGAATAAGCTATGTTGTTAATCTGTTATAAGCTCTGAATAAGCTCTTTAGTTAGTTTTTGATTGAGTCAATGAGTTTTTAAGCTCTGAATAAGTTATTTTAAGCTTTGAATAAGCTATCTTAGTTCCTGCTGATAATAATTAGTTTGGATATCATATATGATATATCATATATGATATGATAAGAACATGTGTGTTTGTGATTTATCATATATGATATATCATGTGTGTGTGATTTCATTTTATTTTTTGTTTATTTTTTTGTAGATTTGAATCCTTTGAAAACTCCTGAGTCATTTCCTACTCACTCTAATTTTGGTACTCCTGGTGGAACTGTTTATTATATTCCTAAAGTTCCTGCGGATGTTTTATTAGTTAAGGGAAAAGTTTATAAGTCGATTGATGAGTGCATTGCTGTCTATATGAAATATGCTGCTAAAGCTGGTTTTCTGGTTAGGAAGTCATGGCAGAAAAGTTTGAGGAATGGTACTGTGAAACAAAAGTATTTAGTGTGTAATAGGGAAGGTTGTCCTAAGAGAATTCATGTGGACACGTTAGACTTAGAGAATAGTGATAAGCAGATTAGGAGTTCGAATATGCATATCGTAGGCTGCAAAGCGCGTGTTATTTTTGATTTGATTCCTGGTACTAGTAAGTACAGGGTGAATGTTTTTGATATATTCATAATCATGAGCTTGAACGTGAAGAGTACAAGCATTTGTCAAAGAGTGAGAGGCAGTTAACCTATGCTGAGCAATTGTTTATCGTTAAAGCTGCTAGCGTAAATATAGGTGCAACGAAAGCTCACCACATCTTAAACGATTTGAAGGGTTCTTACTTGCTTGTTCATGGAACAACGGTTGATTTCAAGAACTTTTTTAGGGGCGTGAATTGTTATATATGTGATAGTGATGCCCAGATGCTTATATCTAAGATGGAAAATAGGAAGAAGCATGTGCCGGATTTTTCATTTGATTATTTGGTCGAAAATGCTGAGCTTTCGGCTATTTTTTGGGCTGATGAAGTTTCTAAGTACAACTACAGAGAGTTTAGTGATGTTTCATTTGATGCTACTTACAGAACAAACAAGTTTTTGTATGTTTAAATATGAGATTTGATTATATGATTTGTGTTTTATTGTTTAATCTGATATTTTATCTTTTTTTGTTTTTTTAGGTACAAAATGGTGTTTGTTCCGTTTACAGCCATAGATAATCATCGGAGGTGTGTGACGATCAAAGCAGTTTGTTGAAGAACGAAACTACAACTTCGTATATTTGGTTCTTTGGCGTTCATCAAGGCGTTTGGTAGGGCTCCTAATATTTTTTTATCGATCGGGATGGGGCTATGAGAATCGCCATTGAAGCCGAGTTTGCGGTTCAAACACGAGACTTTGCATGTGGCATATTACTCAAAACTCCTGGAAAGGTATTTTTCTCTTTGTTGTTTTATCATATGTGATACTTGATTTTCTGTGTATTTCTTATTGATTTATCACATATGATAATTTGAACCTTTTTTCAAATAATTTGTTAAATCATATGTGATACTTGATTTTATTTGTATTTATTATTGGTTTATCATATATGATAACACATATCTTTTTTCAAATCATTTGTTAAATCAAATGTTATTTGTTTTGTTTTCAGATATGTTCAAAAATCTATGATGAGACTGACTTTAAAAAGAAGTTCAATCAAATTGTATGGAATATGTATATCGGTCCGGAGGAGTTTGAGGATAGATGGTCAAAGTTATTGGAGGAGTTTAGTTTGCAGAATCATAAGTGGTTAACAAAGATGTTTCGTATACGTTCGTGTTGGATTCCTGCTTATTTTATTGATTCCCCCTTGTGTGGTTTGATGAGGACGACGTCTAGATCTGAGAGTGAGAACTCCTTTTTCTCTCATTTTACAAATCAAGGTTCTACTCTTATGAATTTTATGAATTGTTTTGAGACGGCGATGGAAAAGCAGAGGCATATACAAGAGAGGCTTGATCATAAGACCATTGATTCTGTTCCGAAGTTTAGAACCTATCTTAAGATTGAAAAGCATGCTTCGAAGGTTTATACTCGTCCTCTTTTCGAGCTGGTTCAAGCAGAGATATTTGCAGGCACATGGTATTGCCAAATAGAAACCAAAACCTTGCTTGAAGGATCTGAGGTATCTGTTATTAGAGAGACAAAATTTGTTGATGTACTAATGGAGAAGAAGAAAGCTAGGTTGAAAGAAAAAGCTAAGAAGAGAGTTAAGAATAAAGGTAAGGATGATGATAAAGCTGAAGAAGAAGAGCCAGTTAACCTGTTTTATAGAGTAGATGGATTATATAAGGTATGTTAGCTTCTTAAAAAAATATTGTTCATTTTTTTTATCATATATGATTTTTTACTGTCTTATTACTTTTGTTTTATCATATATGATTTTTTACTATCTTCTTTATTTTTGCCCATGAAGGTGTTGCGTAAACCAGAAGATGGATCAGTTGTGTGTTCCTGTTAGCTTTTCGCTCCAGTTGGTATATTATGCAGGCATGTGTTTTGTGTGTTTAAGAACGGCAATATTGAAGTGATTCCAAGTCAATACATATTGAGGCGTTGGACAAAGAATCTTATACCTGCTGCTTTGAGGAACAAATGGAACAGATATGGTGAGAAGAATGAGATTGTTGAGAATTATGCAAACGAGGCGAGTTCGATTGTTGATCACTGTGTCCATATTTTGAGTAAAGACGAGCCAAGGTTGTCTGATTTTGTTGAGAAGTTGAGGTTGCTAAAGATTGATGTTGAGGCTGATTGTCCAAATCCTCCTTCTAAGAACAAGGCTGATAATTTGGAGGAACTTGTTGGAGTCCCAAAGCCGGCTGTAAAAACCGTTAACAATCCATCTATTTGTAACCCCAAAGGCCGTAAAAAGTTGCGCATAAAAGGTGGGAAAGAGCAATCTCTTGATAAGAATTCAAAGAACAGGAATGCATGTTCACTATGTGGAGAGACAGATGGTCACAACAAGAGGACGTGCCCAAAAAAGTTTGCAGAAGAGGCCGAGTTGGATCAAGCAGAAGTTACAAGAGAAGAGATCTTGGATCAAGCAGAAGTTTCAATAGAAGAGGAGTTGGGACCAGAGATTTGAAGAGAAGAAGTCTTGGATCAACCATGAATTTCAACATAAATCGTCTACGTATTTTTTTAGTATATTTGACTATTACTAAATTTGAGTAACAGACTTACAGATGATTGTTTGATTATTACTGAGTTTTTATATGTAATAGACTGTTTCTGATTATGTTCAAGAAATTTGGTTAATGACATTTCTGTTATCATATATGATAATTCAGAAGCAAGTTTTTTAAGTGTATTATCATATGTGATATTTCACTGATATCATATATGATTTTACACTAGGTTTATTACTTTTTAATTTATCATATATGATAATGTATGAACAAGTGTATATCATATGTTACATTTGTCTAAAATCAAGACTTATTATCCAAAATCACATCCGGAGATGTTTCGCCATTCATTTCTTAATTTAAAAAGGCATCATAGTACCTACATCATCCTACTTAGAATATATTTAAAGTGATATTGTAGCATACGAATAAAGAGATTGTTCTAACTTGTTTAAGCCATACTCGATGGCATACGACACTTGATAAGAGATTATACAGAAATTAGTTTTTAATCAGCATCAGTTGCCCCAAAAAGTTTTTCTACCACCCCCTCATATCCTTTGTTAGTCCTACTTCTGAATCTTCAATTTCTTTTCCATCATATTGCACTTGCAACATGATCTGCAGCCTGTTCTTTCTTCTTCTTGTCTATCGCTGCCCTTATCATATTCTCCTTCTTTGCCTTGTCTGTGTATTTTGCTGCAAACTCAAATCCTTCCACATTCATCTTTTCTCTGTGAATGTTGAGTTCATGCATGAGCATCTTGGTAACATACTTGATTCGAATCTTTATTATTTCTATTTCCTGCTGTCTTTCTTCTTTCTAAACTCCAAATTCCGCTTCTTGCGCTTCCCCATCATAATGCTCCATATGCATCATCACGAAAATTCCACAGTCAATGACATTTTCTTTTGTTGCCCAATTCACCTTCATCACCGTTGTCTTCTTTGACGCTATCTCAGCTGCCTTTTCATGCTTGTGTGATTCCAGATATCTTGACAACAGTTTTTTCTACAGAAAATAGAAAATTTGTTTTATTGATTTATCATATATGATAACGTGCATGAGTGTTTTGCTAAATCCCCCCCCCCCAACCGTTACCCAAACCCATTTATCTCTAATTACTTACCAGAACATCAATTTCCTTCTTGTATTTTGCATCATATGGCTTTGGTGAGTTTGTCAATGATTACTGAAGTGCCTTTGCTTAAGTTGAAAACAACCAGATAAAAGTGTTCATGGGTGATTATTGGGAAGAATGCCTGTAATAAATAGAGAGAAAAGAGAAATTAGATTCATTTTTATACAAGTAAAACTTTTTTGTTTTTCATAACTAGTGAAAGAAGTTGTTACCAATGCCACATGATTCATCGTCATGTCATCTGGATTCTTTTTTATCACGGTTTTCAAGTTTGCACAAAAGTCTTGGTACTGCTTCTCTTCTTCATCTTTCTTTGCTTCCACTATTTGTTTTGTCTGTTTTCATAAATCAAACATATCTTTAAGAAACAAATTAAGATTTCATTATTTAAATTCTAATTTTGTAGGTACTTACGAGTATTCCCGTGTGAAAAAACTGATTGATCTTTGCTGCAGCAGGTTTGTTGATCATTTCTTAATAGTTCAAAATACATGCAAAGCTGTCAATGACACTAACATCCACTTTTAATTTTGGTACTAGTGATTGCATGTTGTCCCGGATTGTTGCTGCTCCCCATGCCCATTTAGTTTCAAAAATAAATTCGCTACACAAAAAGATAAAAAAGAAGATTTAGATCATATATGATAGCCCAATTTGACATTTTTTATTTTTATGATTTTTTTAATAAGGTAAAGCAGACTTAATATGGATCTACTTGCATTGAGAATAAAGCCTCGGATACCATGGATTCATCCGGTGTTTGCGGTGCTTTCAAGGCAGTTTTCCGGTTGTTGTATGGTGAAACCAGGTATCTTGAAGGCTTCTTTATTCTCTTTGCGGGTGGCTCTTGTTCCTTGTTTTATTCTTCATCAACCACCTTTCTCGCCCTTTTTTCCATATTTTGTTTTGGTTAACTTGTTTTAGTTTCAACAGCAGCCTTTTTCTCAACCTTGGTGTTTCTTCTACTGTTGTTGTGTCAGTTTGAGCCGCTGCAGGTTTGCTAGAAACTGGGCTTATTTCAAGATCGAAGCTTGGTGGTGAAATTGATTTCATTTTGCTTCTTGTCGTCATCATTTTCGCTGGTGGTGTTACCGATTTTCTTGCTGCTTTTTTTGTATTTTCCTGTTTTGTTTGAGTTTCCCTTTCTGCTTGTTCAAAAATCTCATCTAGAGTTTGGTCATCAAATTGCTCATAAGAAAAACCTGTACTTCCTATTAACTGGACAACTGGTTCTTCTTTTTGCTTCTCCAATTCAATTTCTTTCTCTTTTTCATTCTCTGCCAGAGTTTCTTTTTCCTTCTTTTCCAGTTCTTTTTCCTTTTCCTTCTCCAATTCAATTTCTTTCTCTTTTTCATTCTCAACTGGAGTTTCTTTTTCTGTCTCCAATTCTTTTTCCGGCTCATCTTCAGTTTCACTCTCATCTTCTTGGACATTCATTTCCATTTGTTCTACTTTGTTGCTCTCACTTCCACTTGCTTTTTCACTGTCTTTTTCTTTTTCAACTTGACTTTTCTTGTCACTTTCTTTGTTCTCACTCTCACTCTCACTCCCTTCTTCTTGACTGTCACTCCCACTCTCAGTCCCACTCTCATTCCCACTTCCTTCTTCACCATCTTTCCCATCTTTATCTTTTTTATCTCCACTCCCATCTTTATCTTTCCCATCATCGTTTCCATCATCTCCTCCTCTATCATTATCGCTTCCATCATCATCACTGTCTTCATCATCAGTTTCCCCATCATCACTGTCATTTTGTTCATTCTTTTTTCCTTCTCCTTCATGTATATCAAAATCCAAAATATTGAAAATTTTCTTGTACTTCTTACACAAAGTCAAGAATGTTTTGTCTCTCTTAAACTTCTGCATTCCCTCTTTCAACGTGTCAACCAACTCTGTTTTTTCTTTTGAAATTATTTCAAACTTCTCTTCAATTTTTTCAACAAACTCCTGTAAATTAAGCAAGTTGTCTGATTTGCTTTAATCTATATTCAAAATCATATATGATATTTTCAATTTTACAAAAACATTTGAATTATCATATATGATTTTCAAAATTATCATATATGATTTTTCAAAGAGATTTAAATCTTATTCAGAATCATATGTGATCATTGCTGGCATAACTTAATTTTAGCTTGCTAAAGGCTTAGCCACAGGCATAGCCTTTGGCTTTAGCCAAAGGCTTAACCGTAGGCATAGTCTTCGGCTTCGGCTATGCCGCAATTTACAGGACAATCAATTTATATAAGCAATAAAATTAATAAGGTAAAAGTTACCTCTTTCGTTTCTGGTCTCTTGGGAGGCAATGGTTCATTGTAAACATCCGTTCCCTTGTAAAAATCCAAACCTGTTTGCTCTTCATCTTGATTAAACTGTTCGTGATGTTCAAGTTTTCCCAAGCAATTGTCTTTGATTTGGATCCCGATCCTCTTCCTCATTGCCTGTGTGTTCCAACTTCTCATTGCTGGGCGATGACACATAACTTGTTATTTTGGGAAGTTTGTTGAGTCTAGGTAAGCAGCTTTTTCATACAAAAAACAAATTTCGGTTAGATTATAATAAGTGTATGGTATTGAATCACATTTGATAAATTTATAGAATCATGTAAAATAACTTACACATAAAAATGTTGCTGGCCCATAATAGAAGTTGCCTTTAGTCACCACCTTTTCCCAATTTTGCTTACTTATTCGTAAGCATTCAAGTATGTATCCACACCAGTCCATATCTGAAATGACATCATGTTCTTTCACATGCTTCAACACTGTTGGAAACACTTTTGCACCATTATCAACTGTTCCCATTGTGCTAGCAAACAGAGTTAGAAAGTTTATCGTGAAGATGAAATCAGCATCAACTGAGCTTGTTATCTCCGATGCTATTGCAGCTGGTGTGGTTTTCTTTAGATGAGAATACTGGCCTTCCCATTCTGCTATGAATGGATCATCTTTGTCTCTTGGTTCTAGATCTTCCAATTTGTTTTTTCCCATTGGCACACCTAGCATATCATGTATAATTTGTTTGGTTATCTTGATTGATCCTTTCTGCAACCTTAATTCCATGCTTGGTGGATGGAATTTGTGAACAACATGGTATAACAATGCTCCTGGAAGTTTGGTTATTGGAAAGTTTATGAATCTCTCAAAACCGATGTCTTTCAAAATTTTCTTTCTCATCTCTGTTAAACCAGTCATTGCATCAAACATGGGTTTTGGTGATGACCTAGTTAAGCAACTTGGATATGTCACCTTTTTGGTTGGTTTTTGTGCTTTTTGTTTTTTTTATATTTTCTTTTTTGACAATAACAATCCTCTGTTCCTCCTCATCTTCCACATCTTCCTCCTCCTCATCTTCTTCAACTGTTTCCATTTTTCTTTTTCTTGTTTGTTTTTTTTTGTTCCTCTTCAGTTTCACTTTCTTCAAATATCACCTTGTATTCCTCCTCCTCCTCCTCCTCTTCACTTTCCTGATTCATTTCTTCTTCTTCCATTGTTTTCTTAGCATCCCCTCTTGTGTATCTCTTCGAAGTTGTTGCAGGTTTCGAAGCTTCTTTTGTTTTTTTCTTTCCACGCCTTGTTGTAGAACAGTTTGTTTTCTTATATCTTCCCTTTACTTTCTGAGGTGATGCTGGTGGTTCTTCTTTGATTTTATACCTCTTCTTTTTGTTTTTATCATCCGCCCCCTCTTCAATTTCCATGTCTTCAACATCAACTACATGTGCTGCAAAAAAAATTCAAATGTTATCATATATGATTTAATGCATTATGTATTCAGTACAGAACATTGTTTTATACAATTTGTAATACATAAAAGCAATAATATGTACCTTTGGCAGCTTTTTTTCCTTTCGTTGACATCTTTAAGAATGGCAATGAGCTTATGACTTTATCTACATCAGCGATACCCTTTCCTTTGCCTTTATCTACATTTTTAAAATAGATATTTTAATTATTTATGTACAGTCAGACTAATTAATATACATCATCAGTTTCTTTTGTCGAAGTCTTAGCTGCAGCGATAGCCTTCGGCTTTGCCGAAGGCTATCGCTGCAGCTAAGACAAGTGTTTGATTTCTGTATCATATATGATATAGAATACAGTTGATATCTTTTATCGAAGGCTTAGCTGCAGCGATAGTTGCCGAAGGCTATCGCTGCAGCTAAGGCAATTGTTTGATTTCTGTATCATATATGATATAGAATACATTCCATATCAACTGAACATATCTATAACTGAATATTTTTCTATATCATATATGATACGGATTTTAAGGCAAACAAAATTCATGAAATGTTGTTTCTACAACAATAAGCTAAAGTCATCTTCTGCATCTAAAGCTAAACGCTTATCGGCAGTGTATGATTCGGCTAAGCATATTGCTAAGCAGCATCCTACGCCTACATCTATTCCAAAGTAATAGATCTTCTGCGGCTTGGCCGCAACCAATGCCTTTTGTTAAGCCGAAGGCGTCTTCTGTGTCTTAGCATCGGACGACGCCTTCGGTGAAGCCGAATGCATCTTCTGCGGCTTAGTCGAAGGCGTCTTCTGTGTCTTAGCCTCAGCCGATGCCTTCGGCGAAGCCGAAGGCATCTTCTGCGGCTAAGCCGAAGGCTTAGCCGCATAAGTTGCCTTCAATAAATGCTTCTATTCTGTGTTTTTTATTTCAACTTCAACTGAATCTTTCTATTATCTTTGAAAACCTAATTTCTAGTTTACTATTTCTTCACAAAATCTCAATAACTTGCATATGTAACACCCCCAGATTTAACCGAAAATATTACAGCGCTGTGGGCCCCAAGATAGAACCCACTGTAATATCCGCATTTTTTCTTCTTTTCTGATATTCCTGTTTTAGTGTATTTTCATTTTTGTTATAGCTCGCTTGTAACCATGTCGACATTTTGAATCTATGTTATTCTTGGAGTTTCTCCATCGGGGATGATCTTGGTGATGTTTTGATATTATTCCGTTTTATGTCATGTATTATGGCATGGACGTTCGATTCTCGTAGAACTCGTTCGCTTTTGTAATACCTTTGGTTTCACGAGTTCGTATAGTTGAGTTGTTCGTCTTGTGAGTTTCGGTTTGTTAATCCGACGTCGTATCGCGGTTTTTGAACGTTTGGTCTGTTTCGTAATTTTCCTAAGTTTAGGGTATTCTTGTTATCCTTGTTGTTCCTGAACCTTCGGGCATTCGGAATCACGCTTCATTGTAACGTTTTGGTTTCTGACTTAAATCCGTAGTGAGTGTATCCGTTGGTCGTGGATACACCTTGTTATTTTTCTATTTTCGATCGTCTCCTCGTCGAGCAGTATTTCAGACTATGGCCTGCTGTCACAGGCCATGTTACGGCCGTAAGACATATATGTTACGGCCGTAATAATCGAGAGTTACGGCCGTAAGCTTCCTTCATACGGCCGTAACAAGGCTTCGTTTCTTACCTCCTGGTCCAGTTCCGAGTTACGGGCGTATCATGTTCGAGTTACGGCCGTAAATATCGATACGGCCATAATGGTATTCTTGATACGTCCGTATGTGTCATTCGTCAAATTTGCCCAGTTCTTTCCAGAGGCCAGTTACGGCCGTAAGAGAGTCAGGTTACGGCTGTAATGTTCCTATGTTACGGCCGTATGTGAGGTGTGTTACGGCCGTAACACCTGCTAGTATATAAACTGGAAGCAGCCCAGATTTTCCTCATTTCTCACATCTCTCTCTTCTTCGCGACGGGAGCGACGACTGAGGCTAGGGTTCGTCCGATTTCGATCCAAACTCCATTGTAAGGGCATATTCAAGTATCATATCATCCACCTATCACTAATCATCCATCGTTCATCTTCGAATCAAGGTAAAATCTCTTAGAACCTGGTTTTAGATAAATTGGGGGTTTTGGGATTTTTGTCCGATTCTTTCCGTTTTGTTGGTGGATTCTTGATGTATATGACTAATCTTGTCGTTATCATTAGTTTTCCTATGGATTCATGGTATAGTTTCATGGTTTTGCGAAATCGAGAGGGTTTGGTTGTGGTCCGCCCTCGTTGTTATTTCTATACGAATATACATGAATTGTAGGCGGGTTTTCGGGTGTATTCCATTCCTGTATTCGTCTAGAGTTGGTTGTGATTATGTTCTTCGAATCGTTAGGTTCGGTTCCGTGGGTTCATAGCGTTCGTCGGTGATTATCCTTTCTGTTCGTTGCGTCATCAATTATTCAAGGCAAGTATTTTTGGAAACCTTTATGCTTAACGTGGAATGGCAATGTATTTTGTGTGTGATTTGCTCACCTCGGGTTGGTCCGACGGGATCACGGAGGGAATCCAAAGGGTTGAGTCCTGGATTTATGAGTTTGTTTAGCTAGCCAGTTCGGGAGGGTCCTTAGAGGCCTCGGGCGGGATCTATGATATTACTCTGTTCCCAAGGCGATGCATGTGCGTGTTTTGTTTTATAATATGGCCAGCTCGGGAGGGTCCTTAGAGGCCTCGGGCGGGATCTATGATATTACTCTGTTCCCAAGGCAAATTGTTTGACTGTTTGTTTCCGGAAAAGACATGTCTGGTTTTGACTTTTGAAATTGATATTGGTGCATGTACTATGAATTGTGTAAGCGATTGGTTTGCCTTGATTACTTGTACTAGCGTAATTGCTAACCCCTTTGGGGACCCGTTTTGGGGAAATTCTTGTTATGGATTTCAGGTTATGATTATCTGGATGAGCGAGCACCGGGACAGTACGAGGATGTTGGCCAGGGTCGTTGACATGTGCATTTGGGTCTTCTTATTTTCTTTCGTTTACTTCGATTTGGTTGTTTCCCATCTTTATAAACTTATAGATTGTGCTCGCGAGTACTTAGGCTTTTCATTTTAAACTCCGTATTGTATTACTTTAAAATTGTTACATTGTCGGGTGATGCTTATTTCGCCGGTTGCTCGGGCGTATCTTTTTATGTCATATTACTTAAATGTGTGTCCTCACTAACCGAGATGGTTAGTCGAGTGGAGTTTTCTTGATTATAGCCTGGTGGGTCCCAAGTAGGGGTCCACGGCGCTGTAATATACTCTGAATATCTCGGGGTGTTACACACACAAGGCTAAAATAATTTTTTGCAAACATTTACAAATACCCATGAGGCCAACAACGGTACTATCTTTAAAAATGCACAAAGGTTTATAAAATCCATTTAACAAAAACCGTCGTAAAAACTCATTTGAAATCGCAAGGCCAAACAGCCGACACACAAAAGTTTAGGAAACGATTTCCAAAGTAATCTCAGTTACCAGATACCGAAAGAGCACTTCAAAATACTCACGCAGCGGAAAAAGACCAACCATAAAGATACTCTAGCAGCGGAATACAAGAACCAATCAAGAAACTCAAAGCACAAAACATGTCCTAGCCAGTATCCTCCGGGAAGCTCATCTCTTCACGACCGCTACAAGATCGATACTCCAAGAACCTAAAAAGAAATCCCACGAAGGGGTCAGCCATAATATCCAACAATGATAACCGTCACAATACATTAATAATTACATACCAATGAGAATACAACATAAGAATACGACCAACGTAATCTTACCGTCATAACTTTACTTACTCGAGTAATTCTCATCAGAATAATCATTATCACAGTTCGCATCTCGGAATCGATTAACCAATAAACTCGAACATAATATCTGTATTGTACCCCAAACAATACTCAAGATTCTCAAACTATCATCATCAACTCACGATACGGAAATATACCATTTCTGACCAATACGATCCATCGAATAACATCATCAAATCCCAAGACGATAATCGATTGTCCATCAAAGACAAATACCAAGGAAATACGGAACATACCTCGAGATATGATGTGCCACGACAATCATATCAGTCTAATCCGAGATTAGATCAATGCAATACGGACACGATCCTAACACAAGACCTACAAATGCATACTCATATGACCACGTCCATATGCTCACAACAATAACAATGATGTATACTCAATGGAAATCCGACAATCCAGCGCCCTCTGCATAGATCCCCTTGATGATTCTATCAGATCATCATAAGATGGATAACCAACAATACACATGTGAATAACAACACATGATAAAGTCAATTGTAACACCCCGAGGTATTCGGAATAATTGCAGCGCCGTAAACCCTTAGGTAAGGATTTACAAGGCTAATTTTAAAAGAAGTGTAAATATAAACCAATCGTACAACTCGAGTTCAAATACAGATTTGATTCAACCGATCAAATGAGTTAACTTATACAACCATATCGAAAATACGTTATTAAAAATAGACGTACTCGAGTACTAAATAGACCAAGAAGACAAATCACAATAACAATAAACATCAACCACATCACTGAGCCATTTCATCGTCCTGTCGGTACTGTGGTTGCTTCCCCGCTCCTCGGCTACCTGAACATCAAAACAATGTCCACCCCCGAAGGGTTAGCAAAACAATGCTAGTACAAGTATCGTAATACATAAATCATCAATGCATCATAAAACATGCAAAACGGACTTCCGCCACGGGAATCCAACGATGCGAATCCTCACGATTCCATCAACACAGTACAGGGTAATCCAGCGATCCAGCGCCCTTGGTATAGATCCCCATGATGATCCCGTCGGACCAACGCATGGTGGAAAACCCGTCCAGCGATCCAGCGCCCTCAGCATAGATCCCCATGATGATCCCGTCGGACCAACACATGGTGGACATTCGATCCAGCGCCCTCAGCATAGATCCTCATGATCCCCTCGGATCATTTATACCATAAATCAATCAACTATGCATACATATATGCATTTTAATATGTTCATCAATACGAACAAATAACAACGAGTACCACGAGAAATCTCAGAAATACATCTCATATTCAACAACATGAACAAAACCACAAGCATGATCACAGTTTCAATATAAATCGAACTCGACATATGATACTTGCCTTGAAAATGGCAAGAATGGAATACTTCAATGATCTCAACACACTCGAAGGTCGCCTCCATCGATCAACGTAACAAGCTCGAACCTTAACAAAAGGAATGATATACAAATCATCTCAAGTCGAACGATGGCCTAACAATTCGGTCTACGGCCGAAAAGCTCAAAATAAACAATCTGCCTGGACTGCTTAGCGTGCGCTACGTACTCTACGTAACGTGCGCTAAGCCGGCCTGTTAGCGTACGCTATCGTATAAGACTAGCGTGCGCTAGCCACGGACTGACAGTTTGAATCGGATGATACATAACGTACGTTACGTAAGTATCGTGCGTGAACTTAACCCCGATAGCGCACGTTAACTAACGTATGTTAGCGTGCGCTAACCTTGCATGGCAGAATACTGCTAACCGAAAACTGGGTTGAAATGGTGATGAACTCATGAATTCTACGGTGATAATACGAGTCATCCTCGAGCATATCATGCTAATAAGGTTTGTGGAAGTTCTATGGTTATGAGATACAAATATACGGATAATCATCTCAACATCATAATTCATCTACGATCTTCAAGAAATATTCTAAGTTCCATTCGTCCTACGTTCCAAACGCATGATTCCAAAGTATAAAACGTAACAATCCAGGTAATATCCGATTACTGATCAAAAATCGATTTGAAAATGCTTAGGAGTCCATATACTAAGATGGTTCAAAGGTTCATACGATATATAGTGCCGATACGTCAAAAGTATCCTTCTAACATGTGATGACCGATTATAAACGAAATAAATGGCTAACAAACATGATCAAACGTCCTTAAGAACATTACTAACATCGGTGAAGAATCACTTACCTCAAAGTAGTGAAGAACATGGAGGAAATCGAAGCAATCTAACACCAAAGGCTTGAACACCAATCTCCAACGATATACGGTCTTCAATCACGAGCTAGGATGTTGATATGAAGTGTTTAGGATGAAGGAAGTTATGTTCTAAGTGTAAGGATTCGGGTAATGGGAGAAGAAAGAACTGAAGTCACGAAAAGGATGCTGTCCTATTTATAAGAAATGGCTATTAGCGCGCGCTAGACCCTGCTCGTAGCGTGCGCTAACGGCTCACTGACTTAACTGTATTCAGCACTTAGCGTGTGCTACACATATACCTGTAGCGTGCGCTAAGGCGTTGACTTGGCTTTTCCCGAAAGCCGTCCAGGTTCATCCCGACACGATCCGACAGGGGTCCCCCGGCCAGATCTCACCTACCGCACGTCTCAATCAAATTGACCACGCATAGCGTGCGCTAACAATCCTTTGTAGCGTGCGCTATTGAGTCCATGTTAGCGTACGCTACACATAGCCGATAGCGTGCGCTACATGCGCAGAATTACAATTTTTAAATCACATACATGAAATCATACGCTCGACAACATCAGACTATGAAATACGGAGAATAATACTCAGATCAAGTACAACGATTACAATATCACAAATTCCAAATACATATCAGAAATCTCGGGTATTACATCCTTCCTCCCTAAAAAGAAGTTTCGTCCCGAAACTTAAGATGAAAACAATTCTGGATATCTTGCCTTCATACTGTCCTCCGCTTCCCAAGTGGCCTCTTCGACTCCATGTCGTGACCATTGTACTTTAACCAAGTGTATTGGTTTATTCCTCAATTGTTTGATCCGGCTCTCCAGTATCTTGATTGGTCTCTCTTCGAAGGTGCCATCATTAGCTATCTCAATCTCATCGAAATCAATGACGTGACTGGGGTCCGGTACATACTTCCGCAATTGGGATACGTGAAACACATTGTGAACGTGACTCAGCGATGGCGGTAAGGCTAATCTGTATGCTAAATCTCCAACTCTCTCGAGGATCTCAAATGGTCCGATATATCTCGGACTAAGCTTGCCTCTCCTCCCAAAACGGAAAATCCCTCGTGTGGGAGACACCTTCAATAATACATGATTCCCAACGTCGAACTCTAGAGGGCGACGACGTACGTCTGCATAAGACTTCTCTCGACTCTGGGCAGTCAATAGTCTTTCCCGAATCAAAGCTATCTTCTCTTGAGTCTGAACTATCAATTATGGTTCTGTCCCGATCAAGTCCGAAGAATCATCCCAGCACAGGGGTGATCGACATCTTCTTCCGTACAAAGCTTCAAATGCTGCCATCTTAATAGAAGCGTGCCAACTATTATTATAAGTGAACTTGATCAAAGGCAAGTGAACTTCCCAATCAGTTGACCAATCCAACGCACAAGCTCTAAGCATGTCTTCTACTGTTTGAATAGTCCTTTCGGACTGCCCGTCCGTTTGGGGATGATAAGCCGTGCTAAAATTGAGCTCAGTCCCCAAAGCCTCGTGGAATCGCTTAGAGTGTGACACGAAACGACCATCTCGATCCGAAATAATGGTCTTCGCGTCCCATGCAATCCGACTATCTCTGCAATAAATACTGCGCCAATCTCTCGCCCCCATGTATCTTTAATCCCTAGGAAATGAGCCGATTTGGTTAGTCGATCAATCGCAACCCAAATCATGTTCATTCCGTTCTAGTCCTTGGCATACTGGTGATGAAATCCATCGAGATGTCCTCCCACTTCCATTCGTGGATCGAAGCGGCTTTAACATTCCGGCAGGTCGCTGATGTTCAATCTTAACCTGCTGACAAGTCAAACACCTCGAAACATACTCTGCTACGTCCTTCTTCATATTCCCCCACCAGAAGTTTTGTTTTAAATCCTTATACATCTTACTACTGCCTGGGTGAATAGAATAGGGCGCGCTATGAGCTTCCTTCAGAATAGTCCGTCTCAGATCATCATCATCGGGGACGCAAAGTCGACTCTGAAATCTCAGAACTCCATCGTCTTGTATCACGAATCCTAGGGCTTTTCCCTTATTTACTTCATCACACAATCGAAGGATTAGAGAATCATTCAACTGCTTAGACTTGATCTCCTCGACTAGTGATGAAGTCAGTTCCATCACGTAAAGTTGCCCTTGGATTCCTGGTGCCCATACTTCAATCCCGTCGCGGATCACTTCCCGTTGAATACTGGTTTGGGATGTAAGTGCTTCCAACACTCGAAGAGAAACAGGTTTTCGGCTCAAGGCATCGGCTACTACATTTGCTTTCCCCGGATGATAGAGAATCTCCAAGTCGTAATCCTTGATCAATTCCAGCCACCTTCTCTGCCTCATGTTTAATTCTTTCTGACTGAAAATGTACTTGAGGCTCTTATGATCGGTAAAGATCTGACAATGAGATCCGTACAAATAATGTCGCCAAATTTTCAAGGCAAAGACCACTGCTGCTAGCTCCAAATCGTGAGTCGGGTAATTAACCTCATATGGTTTCAATTGCCGAGAAGCATAAGCAATCACCTTATCCTTTTGCATCAATACACAACCCAGACCCTGATTCGAAGCGTCGCTGTATACCATGAATCCATCAGTTCCATCTGGCAATGCTAAAATAGGTGCTGTCGTCAGTCTCTTCTTAAGCTCATCAAAACCAGCCTGGCATCTCTCATCCCACTTAAACTTTTGAGTTTTCTGTAACAGCTGAGTGAGCGGACGAGCAATTTTGGAAAATCCCTCTACAAAACGGCGATAATATCCAGCAAGTCCTAAGAAACTACGAACTTCTTTCACGTTATTTGGGGCTTCCCATTCCAAGATTGCTTCGACTTTCTTCGGGTCCACCTGAACTCCATCAGCTGATATCACATGCCCAAGGAAAGTTACTTCCATAAGCCAGAACTCGCATTTTGAAAGCTTTGCATACAGCTGTTCCTTGCTCAAGTTGCTCAAAACCACTCGCAAATGTTCGGCATGCTCCTCTGCGTCCTTTGAATATATCAAGATGTCATCAATGAAGACGACCACAAATTTATCCAAATATTCCAAGAATACCCGATTCATCAATTGCATGAATACTGCAGGAGCATTGGTAAGTCCAAATGATATTACTACAAATTCATAATGCCCGTACCGGGATCTGAAAGCAGATTTTGGTATATCCGATTCCTTAATTCTCAACTGGTGGTATCCTGATCTCAAGTAAATCTTCGAGAATACCCTTGCCCCTTGCAGTTGATCAAACAAGTCGTCGATCTAAGGTATAGGGTACTTATTCTTGATCGTCATCTTATTGAGCTCCCTATAATCAATACACAGTCGGAGGGATCCGTCTTTCTTCCGGACAAAGAGAACGGGCGCTCCCCAAGGAGAAACGCTAGGTTGGATATAGCCCTTCTGTAACAATTCCTCCAGTTGCTTCTTGAGTTCATACATCTCGGTTGGCGCCATGCGGTATGGTGCTCTAGAAATAGGAGCCGCTCTGTGCTCTAATTCGATAGTGAACTCCACTTCTCTGCGGAGGTAACCTGTAGTTCGTCAGAAATACATCCGAGAACTCATTCACAATCGAAATAGACGAGAGCTCTACTCCTTCCTCTTTCCTCATGGCATAGCACCAAAGTCCGTGACATCCTTGCTTGAATTTCACGGCTTTCATTGCTTTGATCAATCTTCCCGAGCTTCTGGTCTCCATCCTCGGAATAAGTGTTCTGGCCTAGTCATCGCAATGATAGAAATGACTCTCTCTCGGTAATTGTAATAGCTCCATAACGGTTGAGCCAATCGTCTCCGAGAATTAAATCGTCACCGTAGATGTCAACCACAATAAGGTTCGATAGCCAATCTCTCCCTACTATAGTTCTGGAAAATCCCTAGCTTCTGTGGTTCCCACAATTTTCTCTCCGCTCGGTAATCCCACAACATAAGGTTCACAATCATACAAGCACGAGATTTTCAAACGATTAACACGGTTCAAAGATATAAAAGAATGCATAGCTCCCGAATCGAACAAGACACTAATCCGGTTGCAAAAGGATCTCGAATCGCACTCGATGCAACCCGTGTTCTCGATCATCCTTCTTCATCTCGTAAATACGCGGAGGAATGGACCCAAAGATCGATGCCTCTCTTTTCCCAACATTCTGCTGCGGAAACCGGTCTGCTGGCTCTGTTTACACTAGTGTCCTTCGGGACTGCAGACAGAGTGCGAGTACCAAAAGATCGGGTCGCATTCCCACAAAATGTTGCGCGATGTCCTTCTTGTCCACACTCAAACAGTCACGGCAGCGCCAAGCAATCACGTCGAACATGTCCCGCTTTGCCACGCTTATAACACTTCTTCCTGCGTCAAACAGCTTGGTGTTGCCGGAACTTCTTTCCACCTCGAGAAGGATGCGGAGGTCTCTGGATGAATGAAAAGAGGATCGACCTCGCGAGGCCCGCTACTCTTATTCTCCGTGAAGTTGCTGACACCTTCTGTTTCTTTGCTTCCGTCGATTTCTCTCCGCCGCCTCCTTCATATCATAGGCCAACGCCTTGTCCTGATACTATCGCAAGGTGGTACATTCAAATCCGGACATATATTGCTGAATTTCCGTCTTCATTCGCATGTCAAAGTGGAAAATCCTTTCCGCCTCGGTCCTGACCAAGTGGCGCACATAAGTCAGCTGGTGATTAAAGGTCTTAATCACGCTCACAGATGCTTCAATTTTGTGGTGAGAAAACTCCCGAACTCGAGCTTCTCTAATCGGTCGAGGACAATCGCGCTTCCATCATCAATTTGAATTCCGTCCCACCAACATTGTGCTCCTCCAAATGAATGGCCTCCCACCGAAAGCGTCCCCGTCGAGAAGATACTGGGCGACTGTAACCTTCCTATCGTTGGGACAGCTTAATCCTCGCAAAATCTTTTCTAATTCCTTCAGCCAGTTATCCCAAGAAAGCGTCTCAGCAGAACCGTCAAATTTTGGAGGGTGCAATTTGATCACTTCGGTAAGCCATCTATCTCCTCGATTTTCCACGTTATGCTGCTGTCCCATCGCCGTCTGCATGCGATCCACAACTTGAGCAAACTGGTTTATCTGGGCAACCACTGTGAAGCACTCCGCACGTTAGGATCTGCATTATTATTTGCCGATCTCGATGTCCCTAATGGGAATCCGTTCGACTAGCGGTTATCTCTGGGGTAGATACCGACTCTTCTTGTCTTGCATTTCCACATCCGCGTCCACGACCGCGTCCGCGTCCACGACCTCCTCTCAACATACTGTAAACATAAATACTCAATATCCAGGGTAAACTTTCTAAAAGTACATCCATCAATGTTCACAAAACATGAATAAAATAAAACGGTAGTATTTGAGATTTAGGAACGTACAACCACGGTCCACACGACGATGCTGGCTCAGCAGTGATGTTACGAACGACCAATAATCAAATAACGTAAACTGACCCAACTAACCCGACTGCCAAGATATCCATGAATCTTAGCTCCGATACCATATTCTGTAACACCCCGTGGTATTCGGAATAATTACAGCGCCGTAAACCCTTTAGGTAAGGATTTACAAGGCTAATTTTAAAAGAAGTGTAAATATAAACCAATCGTACAACTGGAGTTCAAATACAGATTTGATTCAACCGATCAAATGAGTTAACTTATACAACCATATCGAAAAGACGTTATTAAAAATAGACGTACTCGAGTACTAAATAGACCAAAAAGACAAATCACAATAACAATAAACATCAACCACATCACTGAGCCATTTCATCGTCTCCGTTTGCATCGTAGTTGCTTCCCCGCTCCTCGGCTACCTGAACATCAAAACAATGTCCACCCCCGAAGGGGTTAGCAAAACAATGCTAGTACAAGTATCGTAATACATAAATCATCAATGCATCATAAAACATGCAAAACGGACTTCTGCCACCGGAATCCAACGATGCGAATCCTCACGATTCCATCAACACAGTACAGGGTAATCCGGATCCAGGCGCCCTTGGTATAGATCCCCATGATGATCCCGTGACCAACGCATGGTGGAAAACCCGTCCAGCCGATCCGGCTTCAAAGATAGATCCCCATGATGATCCCGTCGGACCAATGCATGGTGGACATTCGATCCAGCGCCCTCAGCATAGATCCTCATGATCCCCTCGGATCATTTATACCATAAATCAATCAACTATGCATACATATATGCATTTCAATATGTTCATCAATACGAACAAATAACAACGAGTACCACGAGAAATCTCAGAAATACATCTCATATTCAACAACATGAACAAAACCACAAGCATGATCACAGTTTCAATATAAATCGAACTCGACATATGATACTTGCCTCGAAAATGGCAAGAATGGAATACTTCAATGATCTCAACACACTCGAAGGCCGCCTCCGTCGATCAACGTAACAAGCTCGAACCTTAACAAAAGGAATGATATACAAATCATCTCAAGTCGAACGATGGCCTAACAATTCGGTCTACGGCCGAAAAGCTCAAAATAAACAATATCCCTGGAGTGCTTAGCGTGCGCTACGTACTCTACGTAACGTGCGCTAAGCCGGCCTGTTAGCGTACGCTATCGTATAAGACTAGCGTGCGCTAGCCAAGGACTGACAGTTTGAATCGGCTGATACATAATGTACGTTACGTAAGAATCGTGCGTTAACTTAACCTCGATAGCGCACGTTATCTAACGTATGTTAGCGTGCGCTAACCTTGCATGGCAGAATACTGCTAACCGAAAACTGGGTTGAAATGGTGATGAACTCATGAATTCTACGGTGATAATACGAGTCATCCTCGAGCATATCATGCTAATAAGGTTTGTGGAAGTTCTATGGTTATGAGATACAAATATACGGATAATCATCTCAACATCATAATTCATCTACGATCTTCAAGAAATATTCTAAGTTCCATTCGTCCTACGTTCCAAACGCATGATTCCAAAGTATAAAACGTAACAATCCAGGTAATATCCGATTACTGATCAAAAATCGATTTGAAAATGCTTAGGAGTCCATATACTAAGATGGTTCAAAGGTTCATACGATATATAGTACCGATACGTCAAAAGTATCCTTCTAACATGTGATGACCGATTATAAACGAAATAACTGGCTAACAAACATGATCAAACGTCCTTAAGAACATTACTAACATCGGTGAAGAATCACCTACCTCAAAGTAGTGAAGAACACGGAGGAAATCAAAGCAATCCAACACCGAAGGCTTGAACACCAATCTCCAACGATATACGGTCTTCAATCACGAGCTAGGATGTTGATATGAAGTGTTTAGGATGAAGGAAGTTATGTTCTAAGTGTAAGGATTCGGGTAATGGGAGAAGAAAGAACTGAAGTCACGAATAGGATGTTGTCCTATTTATAAGAAATGGCTATTAGCGCGCGCTAGACCCTGCTCGTAGCGTGCGCTAACGGCTCACTGACTTAACTGTATTCAGCACTTAGCGTGCGCTACGCATATACCTGTAGCGTGCGCTAAGGTGTTGACTTGGCTTTTCCCGAAAGCTGTCCAGGTTCATCCCGACACGATCCGACACGGGTCCCCCGGCTAGATCTCACCTACCGCACGTCTCAATCAAATTGACCACGCATAGCGTGCGCTAACAATCCTTTGTAGCGTGCGCTATTCAGTCCATGTTAGCGTACGCTACACATAGCCGATAGCGTGCGCTACATGCGCAGAATTACAATTTTTAAATCACATACATGAAATCATACGCTCGACAACATCGGACTATGAAATACGGAGAATAATACTCAGATCAAGTACAACGATTACAATATCACAAATTCCAAATACATATCAGAAATCTCGGGTATTACATCAATGATGCAAATTCACAAGATTTCATCAACACAATACTGCTAATCCAGCATAGATCCGCATGATGATCCCGTCGAACCAACGCATGGTGGAAAACCTGTCCAACGATCCAGCGCCCTCAGCATAGATCCCCATGATGATCCCGTCGAACCAACGCATGGTGGACATTCGATCCATCGCCCTCAGCATAGATCCTCATAATCCCATCGGATTATTTACACAACATAAACAACACAATATGCATACACATATGCAAATCAACACGTTCATCAACATGAACAACATAACATGCACGACAACATGACAATTTACTAGGACGACTCCATGTTCAACAACATGAAAGAAAATGTAAGAGACCAAAATTAATAACACTAAACCATAATCAATATGGAATACTTGCCCCGAGTCCTTCGGGAGCAACCTCGATGTCCAATCATCATCGACGATTATCCACAACGCTCGACGATCCAAACATTTCATGAACCACAAATACTCGAATCCTCATCTTTATCACGTTGTATCCTCGATACCCAAATATACCAATAACCGAATAAATCTTGTACATTATGATTTAACTCCCAGAATCGGAAGAACGATATCCAATCCAAATACCCAGAGTTCAGAATAATAATCATAGTTATATGCATTATAAACGAAATGAAACTGAAATCATTCATTAAACATTATAACTGAGCAAGTAATAACTTGCCTCGATACCGATACCACGAAGCTGCTACCGAACACATTGCCTTTGTCTACAAGCTCCTTATCCCCGATCAAAAGCAATACAATGGACATACTCGAATACGACCGCAACATCCGGTTATAATCGCCGATCAATAATCTCAACCTATCGAAGTAATCAAATAACACATATCCAATAACAATCAACAACCGACAAAACTAACCAATCGAACTCAACGGTTCAACAAAAACCTCGAATAAACGCAGTCAGAAAAAACCAAATCAAACCATCACGAATTTATAATCAAAACACAAAAATACTGTACTGACTGCCTATTTAGCGCACGTTAAACGCATAACGTAGCGTGCACTAAATTGCTCCCATTAGCGTGCGCTAGCTAGTAAGCTTAGCGTGCGCTAATGCTGTGCAGTGGCATGCATTCCAGGAATCGTCTTAACACTTCCATCATATCAATGATCAACTCATCTCGATATTAAGGATTTCATAACATATTCGATTCCAACTTTTATCTTTAAACACGAATCAACAAGATTCCTTCTTGTTCATATTTGGTAACTTCATAGAACAATTTACCTGTTATTATCATGAATAATCATATTCCAAAGTCATCCGTAACCTTTCCAATTTCCAGTTCTTATTCATAACAATCATGACATATATAATTCAATAGTTCTTCAAGAACACGAATTATCCGAATTCACGTTCATGATCCATAAAATGACAAAATACGATGTGTTCTAACATCTAAGAATCCTTATTCATCATGTTCTTCGACATACAATTCATATAACTTCAAGAATCACAATAGCACCACCATAATCGTCACCATACGAAGTAACCAACGACAAAACATCAAAACTCCGAATTGAAGAAGGGAATTACATCAACATATCTCTTGAATTCCTTCCAAAACCATACGAAACATATCAATACTCATATATTGATAACACACTAACTTAGTACGGTAATCCAACTCGTTATCATGCTCATCAACTCGACTATATGATTATCATCAACTCAAGAACATCAATAATCAATCCAAACGAAATCTCAAAGTGAAGAGTAATTACCTTTTTGAAAGAATGGATTGATTTACAAGGTTGAATCTATTTCCAAGAATCACCAATGATTTCAAGCTTCAAATGTTGTTATGGATGATTAACTCCACCTTAATCTAGTGTTTGGAACCTCAAATACTTCTCAAGGCTCTCTCTATTGGCTCACATGAAGAAATGGATGAAAATGACGAACAATAGCCAACTGCACTTATATATATACTGTACATTATTAACGTACGCTAACATCTTCAGTTAACGTACGTTACACACTTAGCGTGCGCTAACTGACTTTGTTAGCGTGCGCTATCGCGATCGAGGCTACCGTCTGCCCATGTGTGCTTACGTACGTAATGTCCATGCATTAGCGTACGTAACTTACACAGTCTTAGCGTACGCAAGTCCTTTGTCCTTAGCGTGCGCTATCCGAAGTTGACTTACTACAGTCTGCACCTACCCCGAATATGCTCGAGACCCCACATGCTGAAAGCAACCAATAAGGCCAAGATTCCCTGTTGACCGACTGATATTAGAGTGCGCTAACAACAAGCATTAGCGTGCGCTAATCCTTTACGACAAACATAATTTGACTAATCAGAACATGCGCCGAAAGTGGCCTGGTCCACGCATAGATTCCCTCTGAGTTGTTCTTCACTAGCGTACGCTAAGTTATGTCCGTAGCGTGCGCTAAACCTGCACGATAGCGTGCGCTACTCGTTATTATTAGCGTGCGCTAATAATGTTACACTTAGCCATATACAACGTTTCTCGTCCGTCTCGACATACTGGATACGTATACCTGACGCACTATATCCTCTAATACAATTGTCGACAAAGTACGACAATTATACCGATACTGACATCTCAGTCCTTCATTTATTTTATCTATACTGTACAGATTCCACGCTGTACAATATAACTCGGATAAAATAATATTAAACAACTGTAGTAGAAATTTCGGATATTACAGCATAAACATTCAATAATCAGTTTAAATTCATAACATCTTCAAATAATCTCTATACACATTACGCATCAATATTTCAATCATATATGATAGTAAGAGATAGTAAAATAGTTGTTTAACTCGTATGATTATACCTGAAATCGGATTTTTAGCTGTTTTTTATCCTTGTTTTTAGCCGGAGATAGGTAGGGTTTCAGAACAGTGTTATCGTCGTCACTTTCCGTCATTTTTTCCGATTAGATTTTGCAGATCCGGTGAGGAATTAGGGTTTGTATTTTGATCGGGTTTTTTATGTGTGTACTGTGTGTTTTTAGTGTGTGTTAGGTGGAGCGTACGATGTAAATGAAATGAAATGTTACGGGTTGTGTTGTTTTGTTTGTGTTGTGATTTTACCAATTTACCCCTTCGTGTTTTTTTAGTGGTAATTGTTTTGATCTCAACCGTTGATCAAAATGAAATCTACGGTCCATTTTTGTCCCTTGGTATGTGAGTAAATTATGGTTTTTGAAATAACTCAACTCTAAAACCTAATATGATTTAGGCAGCAACAAAGTTGTACTGCCAATTAAACGAATAAATGTACATAACCAAGTAATAAAAGAAAACCAAACAAAAGCAAACGTATTTTGCCAGCCTACTCATGCCGACATCTTTTGAATGACCAATTGTAAGGCCTAACAATAACCATATAATGGCATGACCTCTTATGATTGAGCCGATAACATTGGAGTGTGTGTTTTTTACCTTTCTATTCTTGTTGAATTCTCGGGAGCGTGTAATATTTTTTGAAAAGTTTGTGGTGTTAAATCCACTAAAATCTTGATCTGATAATGCTTTTATTGTTAAATTTTAGAATGTATATTCTTAAATATTAGAATGAATATTCTTAAATATTACCACTATTTGTAACACCCCAAATATGATGGCTATTACAATGTCGTGGACCATACACTGGGACCCACCAGGCGATACCAAAACATAAATTAATCATATCATAATTTGTGGTACCGAACCACAAGATATTAATCATTACCCCGATTAGGAGTTACACAACGTACGGGTAATAGCCTCATAATACACAGGATCCAATACCAGTATAAACCATATGAAGATAGAATATACTCAAAATAATAATACAACCAACAAGAGTTTATATAAAGCGGAAAAGAACTATTATACGATTAAGCATAACCGAACAACAAAAGACTTGGGCCCCCCGAACTAGTATCCTTCAAATCTTTCGCCATCACCGTGCTCTTTCTGTGCCTTGTCCTTGCCTCGACCTAAAATATAACACAAATATTTCGCCCAAAACCACAGGGTCAGATATACACGATTCTCAAGACATTATACAGTTCACATATACTAGATCTCAAGAAAACAACCCGACTATTGAACATACCCCTCGGGCGTATGAACAACCAGTCGCAAACCGTCGGACATACCCAATCATACATGGAATATGAACGACCAATCAATATGGCTAAAGACGGACATCACAGTACGCCCGATCCAGAAATGTGTCCGTGCACATATCCACCTCGTATACGGAATCCATGATATATGTGGGACAATGTACCTACTTAGCCTCACGAACTATGTCTCATGTGCACAGTCCAATACAGAAACATCTATGCATGACCATATGTGCCTGGATAAAAATCCTACACATAACCAATCGATATGCAGATATGACTCCAGATATATCACTATACAACATGACAATCAAACTCAATAAATCACACATCCAACGAAGAATCAAGAAACTCACCGAAGTGACAATAATGATCAACGAGAACCAACAATACCAAAGGTAGTGAACTTGGGAATACAATCCCACAACGAAACGGTAACCACGATCAAGAATTATACCACATTTCGCATCACATACTCATAAAGCATTACATATACACGAAATGTATAACGTTCATAAGAATTCAATCATCATTTTAACCAAGCAAGATAACTTGCCTCAATTTCGTAGACAAAAATAGTCCTTCTTCGAACGAACGACTGACGGTTTCCCTGACTAACAACACTCACTCGGACAAGCAACCTTGATGAAATGTAACTCATTAAACAACACATTCATACAATATTGATATCAAATTTATAGGAAACGACACCCGCAATTTTACCCGAGTAGTCCAAACTATTCCAATAGACATTAAAGTCCTAATTCATACACTTCAATATCTTCAAATCACTTCTATGATCGAATTATCATACTTAAGGTGATCTTTAATACTCTTATTATTACATTGAATAAGAACTTATCAAGAACAACTCCAATTAATCATCTCATTATGTTAACATCATCTTATATCGTCATAATGCTCTTAAGAACATTATCTATATTCGATCAAGATGTTCTAAACAATATTACTTTCATCAATTCATCAAGTTCATCAAGTTCATCTCAAGTATATCAAAAACATAAGGGTCATTCCATAATTCATTATCTTCTTTCATTGAATTAGCTAAACCTTCCCAAAACGTGGTTATATCATCTAGAAATGTCTAAGCATTAAGAGCATGCTTAATTATAACTTATAATCATCGAGTTCTTATCACATCCTCCTAAGAATCAATAGTAATAACCAAGTTATCTTTTAACATTTCATCAATTCAAGAAGTAATAGATAATAACATCATCACGTTCTTCACTATTTGTCCCTAATTTTCATTATCAACGTGTTATACTTGATTAGTTTAACATAATTTGAAATAATCATCACTAGTATCATTATCATTACGAAATGAACACAATTTAGACAACCAACCTCTTGAAAATAAAGAACAACTCCAAAGACTTCAAGAACACACTCCAATATTCAATCTTCTAGGCTCCAACCCAATTTATGAAGCTCCAAGACAAGATGCAAGGGGATAAAATCAACTTAGGAAGGCAGAGGAACGATTTCTAGAGGGGTTCGAGTTTGGTTCGTCCAAAAATAAAAGATAAGAAATGTGTTTTATAACCTGCATTCTCCATAACGTACGCTACTGGAAAAGGTTAACGTACGTTAGAACCTTTTACGTACGCTAATACATAAGTGTTACGTACGTAACGATCCTCCAGAATCTACTGCCTCAACATAGACACACCCTTACATACGTTGCCAAAAAATGACGTACGTAAGCTAACCTACATTACGTGTGCTATATTATCACCATTTCGTACGTAACAATCCGTTGACTTGGCTGTCTCGATCAAGCCAAAAATCCTGGTCATGCATGTCCCTATACGTCGAAAGTCAAGATGCGATCCGATACCCTCTATTACGTATGCAATACCCTATAGTTTACGTCCAACAGCACACGCTTAACGTATGCTAAGATACAATTGTAGCGTACGTTAAACACCAAGGACATAGTCAAAATGCAGTTCTTCATACAACATCTAACAATCAAACATAGTGCGAAGGACAAATATAATTAATTAGATTCTAGTATATCACAACATTATAATCATTACACTAAATGCAAACATGATACCACGATTCCTGAATCATCCGAGTAATACAACAATAGAGATGAAAAATTACAGTCAGATATTACACTATTAGAAGATTTGGAATGTATTCCGTTATGTTATCATTATTTGCGTTCATATAATACCACAATTACTACAATAAAACAATAAAACGCTAAACAAACATGTTTTTATTTGAGGTCCTTGTTTTTTAGTTCGACTGTACAGTTCACAGAAAGAACAAAGTAAACAGAGAGAACAAACATTACCTAATGACAGACGCATGCAAAGGTTAAGAGTAGTACCAAAAATAAGTGGACAATCCCTCTGAGAAAACAAGCGCCAACATCGATGCTACAATAAAAATCTAAGTTGCCACCTCTTACCCAAGTTTTTCATTCAACATAAACATATACAAACATGACAAACCATCATTAACCCATAGACAAAATTCATGTACCTTCATCGCTTTTCATAAAGATGCGTCTCTCATGTCGTCGTCACATTCATGCAAGTCCTGGTTAGAGTTTGCGGCACCACTATTTTATGGGATGCACAGAAAAAGCCTCCTACAAACATAGTGCACGCAGACCGCACACAACACACACAACAACCAAACTAAACACACATTAGAGCATACAAACAATTTCCGCGCATATTGTGCGTACAAAGATTCACACCAATACAAAATAAGCATCAAATTTCACCATCCTAAAGATCCACCTAAATACAAACCAAAACTCTAAAGTCAACCGCTCAGAAAAAATAGAAGAATCTTTTGAAACACCCAAAATTAAGAAATCATCAATATGGTTTTTTAAAAAGAATCGGTCGTTTGAACATAATTTCCTTACCTCTTTCGAATTTAGAAGCAAATAACCACATAACATATTTACAAAACCTAAAACTGAGCTCAACTGAAAAAGGAACATAGTTTATGAACCGCCTTACCACCAAGCCGAAAAACTTACGAACTAATCACTTAAATCATGTAAAAAAGAAAGTCCCAGCCCAGATACAGGAACATTAGGGGGAGCAACCAAAAAAGGATAACGTGATAGAAACATAACAGGAGAAAAATAAACATTAGGGATATTAGGAGAAAAGTAACAAAACAATCCTACCCTAATTTCAAAGGCCAACAAGATGCACAAATCTCACAGAAGGCCAAAGCGGACGTCCAAAATCAAAAGTTGAAGACAAGAAGTAGGAAAATACCTTGAACCCGAAGCACGAAATCAAAGAAGACGAGGAAAGTAAAATGAGGAGTATGGCTGGCGGCAATTGATTTGTCAGAAACCAAGAGGAAGAACGAAGATGGAGGTGGGAATCGGACAACCGAGGCAAGTATGTGGAAACCAAAAAAAGAGAAGAGAATAGAAAAGGGCAATTATTAAATCGATTATAAAAGCGAAAAAAAACTTTACCCAACTCTGAGAAAAATCATAAATCCATAAGAGCAGCCCCAGAAAACGGCAGAAATCGGAAACTCGAGAACTCGTATAAAACAAAACAAGCAAAAAGCAGCGAAATAGATAAAAAAAAAGAGAAAGCGGAGAGAAGAACATTTGACCTGGAGAAAGTGAAAAAACAGGATGAAGAAAGAAATGAGAAATATCGAAGGCATGTGTTTTTTGTTGAGAAGGTGAAAGAGGTGAGGCATGAGGTGGTCACCGAAGGTAGCCCCATCAACAAAAATACCTAACGCAGACAGGTAGGAGAAGATTGATCCAAAAGAGAAAAAAGAATAAAAAAAGAAGGAGACGACGGATGACGGAAGCGAGGGCAAACCTTTAATAAAAAATGAGAAAGCATGTGAAAGAGAGAGGAGGCGGACAACGAAACACCCAGGCTTATTACATATGGCTACAATTTATATTCTCGGTGAATTGAAATTCTAAAAATATAAATAACTCTTATTTTAAATTTATTAGAATTATAAATAACATAAAATTTAATGTAATTAACATATAATTTTGTGCAACTAATACACATAACCAATACTTTAATCCATGACTGTACTTTTAAAATCTATTAACTTCAAACTTGAATAGTTTAAAGAAAATAACATGATGTGAAGTGAAACAATATCATCGAAGATACTCATATTCATAATGCAAATCACCTCATTTCTTCATTGAATTTTCGATGTGGGAGAGTTGAAAGAGCATGTATGAGAAGCATTGTCCCACATTGAAAAATAGTTCAAAAGAATAATAGTGTTAGACTTATAAAATGAGAGATATTGTTCATGGGCTTTAAGCAATTTTCCTCCTCTATTTTTGTTTTTTTTCTAATGGGGCTTACATAAGCTTTGGAGAATAAAAGAAAATGAATTTAGTTTTCATTATAATATCTTTTAAAACAAGTTGAATTATTTATTTATAATTGTAAAATATTTTACATATATAATGTGGAACCGGCGGTTCGAATTTTCAAAATTGTCGGGTTTCATTAAAACCGCGGTGGATTCAAAAATCAAACCGACGGTTTTGTTGAATAATTATTGAATTTTTAAAAATATATTACTTCAAACTTGAATATTATAAAGAAAATAATATGATGTGAAGTGAAACAATGTCATTGAAGATACTCATATTTATAATGCATTTATACATGTAAAATATGTTATAATTATTTTATAATTAAATAATTCTACTTGTCGGGTTTCACCCAAACCGGGGTGGTTTCAACAATCAAAGCGACGATTTTGTTTAAAAATTATTGAATTTTTAAGATCATAACATGATGTGAAGTGAAACAATGTCAATGAAGATACTCATATTTATAATGCAAATCACCTCATTTCTTCCTTGAATTTCCGATGTGGAGAGTTGAAAGAGCATGCATCAGAAGCATTGTCCCACATTAAAAAATAGTTCAAAGGAATAAGAGAGTTAGACTTATAAAATGAGAGATGTTGCATGGGTTTTAAATAATTTTCTTCCTTTATTTTTGGCTTTATGCTGATGGGCTTATGTAAGATTTGGAGAATAAAAAAAGATGAATTTAATTTTCATTATAATATTTTTTAAAACAAGTTGAATTATTTAATTATCAAATGTTAAAAATAAACGGTTCTAACCCAGAACCGGCGGTTTTAACCAGAACCAGAACCGCCGATTTTTAAGCCCAACCCGGAACCGCCTCCTTTCTTCAAGGGCCGGTCACGGTTCACCCTCCTGTGAACCGTGAACCGGTGGGCCGAGGCCCGGAACTGGCGGGTTTAGGCCCGTGATCAGGTCTAATTCAAAGTATCAAACTTCGAATTATACATTCCATAGAAGGCAACTTTTATAAATGCCTATTTCAAATATATATATATATACATATATATATATATATATATATATATATATGCGGAGGTTTGGGTTATTCTAAAAAGGGTCTTATAATAAAAAGTGTAGGAAGGATTGTGGGAGTGACATGTGTCATCCCCCATTCCACATCATATGACATGTGTCACCCCCGACCCCCACCCACCCCAGCCACCCCCCCACCCCCACCCCCCACTTCGCGAAAAAAAAAAAATTCCTGCCAAAATTTTTTTTTTTTTTGGGCCAAAAATTTTTTTTTCCCGCCAAAAAAAAATCCCGCCAAAATTTATAAGTGCATCACAGTTATAATGCCACTGCATCACAATTATGATTTAGTGCATTAAGGTTATAAGTTACTGCATCATAGTTGATGCACTTAACTGTTAACTATGATGCAGTAACTTATAACTGCGATGCAGTAAAACTTATTATTACTATATCACAGTTATAAGGTTAATGCATCACAATTATGATTTAGTGCATTAAAGTTATAAGTTACTGCATCATAGTTGATGCACTTAACTGTTAACTATGATGCAGTAACTTATAACTGTGATGCAGTAAAACTTATTAGTGTGATGCACCAAAACTTATAACCATGATGCACCAAAAAAATGATGCATCACACTTATAAGTTTTTGGCGGGAAAAAAAAAATTTGGGCCCATAAAATTTTTTTGTGGGGGTGGGGGTGGGGGTGGGGGTGGGGGTGCCACATGTCATATGATGTGGCATGATGATGTGGCAAAGTGACACATGTCACTCCCACAATCCTTCCTACACTTTTTATTATAAGACCCTTTTTAGAATAACCCCACCCTATATATATATATATATATATATATATATATATATAGTGCCGCGTTCTATGCAGTACCAATATTAGATGCAGTACTTTACAGTACTAATTTTTGCATGAGTTTTGCACTAATTATGCATGAAATATATGCATTTCGTTCATCAAAATTTCAATGCATTAAAATTTTCAATATATGCATCAAAATATCGATGCATTAAAATATTAGATTATATGCATCAAATTTTTGTGAGAATTAACGCATTGAAATTTTAATGCACGAAATGCATATATATTTAATTCATAATTAGTACAAAACTCATGCATAAATTAGTACTGTAAAGTACTGCATCTAATATTGGTACTGCATAGAACGTGCCAATATATATATATATATATGGTGGGGTTATTCTAAAAAGTCTCTTATAATAAAAAGTGTAGGAAGGATTGTGGGAGTGACATGTGTCACCTTGCCACATCATATGACATGTGGCAGCCACCCCACCCCCTATCCCTCCGAAAAAAAAAATTCCAACCAAAATTTTTTTTTTTTGGGGGGCCCAAATTTTTTTTTCCCACCAAAAATTTATAAGTATGATGCACCATTTTTTTGGTGCATCACAGTTATAAATTTTGGTGCATCACACTAATAAGTTTTACTGCATCACAATTATAAGTTATTGCATCATAGTTAACAGTTAAGTGCATCAAGTATGATGCAGTAACTTATAACCTTAATGCACTAAATCATAATTGTGATGCAGTAACTTTATAACTGTGATGCAGTAATAATTTTTGGCGGGAATGGGAAATTTTTTTTTTGCCCCCCCCCCCTCCCCCCAAATTTTTTTTTTTGGCGCGAATTTTTTTTTTCGGGTGGGTGGGGGTTGGGAGTGGGTGACACATGTCATATGATTTGAAATGAGGATGACACATGTCACTCCCACAATCCCTCCTACACTTTTTATTATAAGAGACTTTTTATTTTAACTCACATATATATATATATATATATGTATATAAATGTATATGTTGAAAAATTTATGAAAACGATTACTTGAAAAGAACAGAATATAAATGTATATATATATAGTATAAGCCCTGCAGAAAATTTGTTAGCAAAACGAAATTTGCCGATCACGTATATAAAACGGAAGATTCGCTGTTGAGTCCAGTTAATCTGTCTCCTTAAAGCAAATTCGTCCTCACCACGGTGTATGACGTCTGCCTCCCAGGATAAAACAACAGCTCGATGTAACGAATCCTTGATCCGCTGCACCCTCAACGAACTAGAACAAAATATGTCTACTATCACCAATCGAAGAAGAAAGAAAAACGAAGAAGAAAATTAGTTGGCTGTTTTGGGTCTGAAAATTGTACGCAAAAAAAAGTGTATAAAACGAGCCCCCTCAGCCGGGTATTTATAGGTGAAGACTGGAGGAGGTTGTGTGCTGGAGGAACTCTATACCGATCGAAATTGGTATCTAGAGGAACTCTAAACCGATCGAAATTAGTATCTGGAGGAACTCTAAACCGATCGAAATACTTATCCAGATTCGATTTTATCCGGATCCGAAAAATTCGGAATTTATTAATTGAGGTATTTTCGGTAAAATAAAATTTTACCGTATAAATTGCAGTAAAAAGATAACTTCGAGACGCCGAGACAAATCGCCCCAATCGACCCGAACCGAGCCGAGCCGAGCCGAGCCGAGCCGGCCGGCCGGACGGACGGCGGCGCGCGCGTGTGTGTGTGTGTGCACGAGGGACGCCTAGTCACACATCCACACATGTCTCATTTTGAACATGCCTTTGTCCACATCTCCTTATATACTCACAATTTCTCCCTTCTTTTTCCAATGTGGGATAGGATCCCAAATTCATTTTTAAAGGGTTCACTTTGGAAAATTATATCTCATTCATACCTCAATCATTTTGAGTGTTCTTACATGTTTTGGAAACATCGTACGGAGTACTACGTATTCCAACTAAGTCCCGACTTCTCGTAGTCGAGCCCACTCAAAATTTCCTCTCAAATGGGCTGCTCAAAATAGCCCATTTCCTCCATTTTATCTTATATTTCCAACAATCCCCCACATGAATGAGATTGATGGTCCAGCAGCACACGTCAGACACGGAGTTGACTTGGTGATAGTTACTACGGTTAGGCATTGCATAGGATAGGTAGAGTATGCTCCTTGAACCTTCCCTCGAAAAAATATATTCTCCTTACTGGCTAGACAGTGTGACTAGATGCCTTTGAACTGTCCGACCGCTTGTGTAAGTGATCGTATATCCTTCACAAGTGCCCTTCCTGATTTATTCTGTTCTCATTATTGTGCCCATTTTGGCCGTGGACACCGTCCTGGTTCTGCGAGAGTTTCTAAAGAATTGTGCCTTAGCAATTCTCCTTTGAAGCGGCCCCTCTTCTCTCTAACATAGGTGATTCCTCTTTAAGTGTTTTGAGTAAACCCGTATTTTACTCCACCCGACTATACGTTGTCGACTTAAGAATCATTAAAAGCATAAGCTTAACCTCTCCCTACGGGTATCACTGTTTTCATCATATGAATGGTCGGTTCGGGGTAACCCCCACAGTGATCGTGCCCACTTTTATGGATTGGTTGTCCCATTGAACCTAGATCTTGGGATCTCCAGTCAGCTTAGGTTGGGTATCCTCCATAAAACCATTAGCTCAAGGCAATAGACCCATTCCTCTTGATGATTTATCAACAAGGTCTCTTAATAACCCTTTGGTTAGCGGATCCGCAATGTTATCCTTTGATGACACATAATCAATAGTGATAACTCCTATTGATATCAATTGTCTAATGGTATTATGTCTCCTCCTTATGTGACGAGACTTACCATTGTACATTACGCTCTGTGCCCTGCCAATCGCAGATTGACTATCGCAATGAATACATATTGCAGTCACAGGCTTTGCCCATCTTGGAATATCTTCTAGAAAATGGTGTAGCCATTCTCCCTCTTCTACACATTTATCTAAGGCTATAAACTCGGATTCCATCGTTGATCGAGATATAAGTGTCTGTTTCGAAGATTTCCATGCCACTGCTGCACCGGCTAGTGTGAATACATATCCACTTGTAGACTTGGAGTCTTTTATATCAGATATCCAATTTGCATCACTATATCCTTCAAGTACTGCTGGATATTTGGTATAGTGCAGCCCATACTCTCGAGCACCCCTTAAGTATCTTAGTACCCTTATGATCGCCTTCCAGTGATCCTTTCCGGGGTTGCTCGTGTATCTACTTAGTTTACTAACTGAGTAGGTTATGTCTGGTCTTGTACAGCTCATCAAGTACATAGACTTCCTATTATGCGTGAGTATTCGAGTTGAGATACTCCTTCACCCTTATTCTTGGATAGTCTCAACGTCATATCCACCGGGGTTTTGGCTGTGCCTGAGTCATCCTTATTAAATCTTTCAAGGATTTTGTCCACATAGTGGGCTTGACTCAGCATGAGACCTTCCGACGTTCGTGTGATTTTAATCCCTAAAATTACATCTGCGAGTCCCATATCCTTCATATCAAATCTCGACCTCAGCATGTCTTTGGTCGATTTGATTATTCTTTCATCACTGCCGGTAATGAATAAGTCATCTACATATAGACATAAAATGATGTAGCCATTTTCTGTGTCTTTCACATATACACATTTGTTGGATTCATTAATTTTGAAGCCACCACTAATCATGACATGATCAAATTTTTCATACCACTGTTTTGGTGCCTGCTTCAATCCGTACAATGATTTTACGAGCTTGCAGACTTTACTTTCTTGTCCAGGAGCAGAGAACCCCTCGGGTTGTTCCATGTAGATTTCCTCTTCTAAGTCCCTATTAAGAAAGGCAGTCTTAACATCCATTTGATGAACTTCAAAGCCTCGTAATGCTGCGATAGCAAGTATCATCCTGATGGAAGTTATTCTCGTCACAGGAGAGTAAGTATAAAAATAGTCTAGGCCTTCACATTGGTTATATCCCTTCGCTACGAGCCTAGCCTTATATTTATCAACTGCTCCATCTTTTAATTTCTTCTTGAAAATCCACTTATTTCCTAATGGTTTACACTTAGGAGGTAATTCCACTAGTTCCCAAGTATGATTCTGTAATATAGAATCAATCTCTTCTTTGATAGCCTCCTTCCACAGAGGTCCATCCGTCGAGCTTACAGCTTCTTTGTAAGTCTGGTCCGTAAGATTTCTCCGTCTTTTGTCGCTTGCTTCTTCTAGGTTCGTCCTCATTATCTTCATCCATTAGTTCAGAAGTCTGTTCGGATGAGATAAGGGGTTCACTTGCAGTCTTGCAAGGAAAGATATTCTCAAAGAATGACGCATTCCTTGATTCCATAATCGTATTCTTGTGAATCTCAGGCACTTTGGATTCATGCACAAGAAATCGGTAAGCATTGTTGTTGTGTGCATATCCAATGAAAATGCAGTCAACCGTTTTCGGGCCTATTTTAACTTTCTTAGGAGTAGGTATCAGCACCTTTGCTAGACACCCCCACACTTTCATGTAATTGTAGGAAGGCTTGACTCCTTTCCACAATTCATAAGGAGTTTTGTATCCGTTCTTACGACATTTCTTGTTTAAAAGATAGTTCACCGTTAAGATGGCTTCTCCCCACATATTTTGCGGCAGACCTGAATTTAGTAATATCGCGTTCATCATTTCTTTCAGAGTGCGATTCTTACGTTCCGCCACGCCATTTGACTGTGGTGCATATGGGACAGTGACTTCATGAATAATCACATGTTGCGAGCAAAATTCACCAAATGGTTCCACATATTCACCTCCGCGGTCACTTCTCAAGATTTTTATCTTAGCATTCATTTGATTCTCAACTTCCGGTTTATAGAGAATGAATTTCTCTATGGCTTCATCTTTGCTTTTAAGCAAGTATACATAGAAATATTTAGTACAATCATCCACGAAAGTAATAAAATATTTGTTTCCACCTCTAGTTTGAACAAACTTCAAATCACATAGGTCGCTAGGTATTAATTCTAAAGGTTTGGTGTTTCTTTCCACTTGTCGGAATGGAGATCGAGTTAATTTTGCCTCTACACAAGTTTCACACTTGTTGTTTAAATCAATTTTAAACTTTGGTATGTGTTCTAATGCAATTAGTCTACGCATTGCATTAAAATTAACATGTCCTAATCTAGCATGCCATAAATTAGGAGACTCAAGCAAGTAAGCAGAAGAATTCTTCATTTCATTATTTTTCATAGTCATTACATTGAGCTTAACTAGCCCATCACATTCATATCCCTTGCCTATAAAGACACCATTTTTCGACAAAATAACTTTATCGGACTCGAAAACGGTTCTAAAGCCATGCTTCATCAACAAGGTAGCAGAAATAAAGTTCCTTCGAATATCAGGCACATATAACACACGTTTAAGAGTCACTTCCTTTCCAGACGTCATCTTTAAGATCACCGTGCCTTCGCCCAAGATAGTTGAGGTTGCAGAATTTCCCATATACAGTATATCACCGGCATCCGTTTCTTCCAAGGAGGAGAACATAGTCTTATTGGCAGATATATGCCTAGTTGCTCCAGTGTCAATCCACCACTCTTTGGTGTTTGAGCCAACTAGGTTCACTTCGGAGATCATAGCACATAAGTCAAGATGTTCCACTTGTTCGGTAATCAGATGTGATGCATTACCCTCCTTTTTCTTTGGTTTCTTTGGCAGCCTGCAGTCGGCCGCCCTATGACCCATCTTTTCACAATTGTAGCATTTTCCAAGGAATTTTTCTTTCTTTTTCCCAATTCCTCCTTTAGGTCCCAGCTTGGTTCCCTTTCCATTGTCAGCTTTCTTGGATGTCTCATTCGGTTTCGACAACATTAGCCTTTGCCACAGCAATATTTACTTTCTTCTCTGATCCTCGGTTGTCTTCCTCTATGCGAAGTCTAACGATCAGATCTTCCATGATCATTTCCTTGCGCTTGTGCTTTAGATAATTCTTGAAATCTTTCCAAGTCGGGGGCAATTTTTCGATAACAGCAGCCACTTGGAAGGATTCGCTAATGACCATTCCTTCAGCATGGATTTTGTGTGCTGGAGGAACTCTATACCGATCGAAATTGGTATCTGGAGGAACTCTAAACCGATCGAAATTGGTATCTGGAGGAACTCTAAATCGATCGAAATACTTATCCAGATTCGATTTTATCCGGATCCGAAAAATTCGGAATTTATTAATTGAGGTATTTTCGGTAAAATAAAATTTTACCGAATAAAATTGCAGTAAAAAGATAACTTCGAGACGCCGAGACAAATCGCCCCAATCGACCGAGACCGACCCGACCCGACCAGAGCCCAGCCCAGCCCGCCCGGCCGGACGGACGGCGGCGGCGGCGCGCGTGTGTGTGTGTGCGCGCGAGGGGTGCCTAGTCACACATCCACACATGTCTCATTTTGAACATGCCTTTGTCCACATCTCCTTATATACTCACAATTTCTCCCTTCTTTTTCCAATGTGGGATAACATCCCAAATTCATTTTTAAAGGGTTCACTTTGGAACATTATATCTCATTCATACCTCAATCATTTTGAGTGTTCTTACATGTTTTGGAAACATCGTACGGAGTACTACGTATTCCAACTAAGTCCCGACTTCTCGTAGTCGAGCCCACTAAAAATTTCCTCTCAAATGGGCTGCTCAAAATAGCCCATTTCCTCCATTTTATCTTATATTTCCAACAATATATATAGTGGTTCTCATGAGAATGAGATTTAAGTTAAGAAATAAGAATGAATTTGATCCATAGATCTTGATTAAATGGATGGCCTAAATTTAATCCCACAAAAACATATGCAATGCAATATTTTAGTGCATCGATATTTTGATACATATAATGCATAGTTTTAATGCATTGCACTTTTGATGCACGACATGCATATGTTGCATGCATAAGCCAATCTAGACTGTACGCCAGACAAAGATCAATGATTCAGATTTATTCTTATTTCTTATTCAAAAAGTCATTCTCATTTGATCCACCCTCTATATATATTGACAGAGAATTTTAGGTGTGGTTTTATTAATTTGTCTAAGACATTGTGATTGTCAAAACTAGATTAATAGAATATAGGTTGCATCTTTTGTTTTCTTTGATTTAAATATTTGTTTCTATTAGTTTTAGAATGGGGATAGATGGTTTTCGTTGGTACATCTACATGGATTAAGTTAACATCACAAACTTGCCAGATGTTGATGGGCTCTAAAGTTAGAGTGTATGGGCTCATTTGGATTTACAATTGTATTCGACCAAAAAAATACCTCACTCAAGTGAAAGAAATACAAGCACCGAGTACATTTCTTGATTTCTTTTGTGTATAGATAAAAATTGTGACTGTGATTGTGATAATATGAATTGGATCATTTTCAAAATTATTGAACCT
Organism: Orobanche coerulescens; assembly: GCA_033398695.1. Lineage (NCBI taxonomy): Eukaryota > Viridiplantae > Streptophyta > Magnoliopsida > Lamiales > Orobanchaceae > Orobanche > Orobanche coerulescens. Next base: position 74,125,045 of record CM065816.1, on the reverse strand, counting down.
TTTCTAAACAGGGTACAATTTTTGCTTAGTAAGAAATTGAAGATTACAATTGTGTTTGATGTGTCTCATCTACGAAAAGAAGAGTTTTGTAAGTATTGATCTCGATATAAACTGTTTGCCGGCTTGGTTATTACTCTTACTACATTTGTATTTCAGTTAGTCACAATATTGGAATGAAGAACTTATACCCGACATCATATATGAGATAATGAAGGTGCGATTGTATTTCATAGAAAATGTTGCAACAACTATATAACAGGAAATAAAGCGGTTAGGAAATGACGATTTGACTTGCCTCGTGGCGTAGTATGAAGCGGACGCCCAAATTACCTATATGGCCAAGTAAAGGCAGATTGATGCAGCCATTATGGAAAATTCTGATTTCATTGCATATGGGCGTCAAAGAATAAGTCAATGAACTTACTGATTTATATTTCAATTAGTTATACTTCTTATAAATTATCACCTACTCATTATATATTTCATCATGTAGATATTTTATAACTTGCAACTGAGTCGGAATGGGGCATGCAGATGTTTAGCAAGGAGATGCTAGCTCAAATAATAGAAGCTGATCTAGATGAAGATCGGATTTTGCAAGACTGCATACTAACATGTTGCGACTCTTTGGAACCACTAGATGGCCATGAGTTCAGATCAGCCTTTGAAGGCCTGCATAGATATAAAGATCATAAAAAGGTGGTTAGAGGTGGTATGTGGGTCGGTCGCAGAACAGCCCGGCACGGCCCGGCACGCTTAAAAACCAGCCCGGACCGGCCCGTTTACTATTTGGCCCGGACCGGCCCGTGTACATTTAGGTTATGTGGGCCTTAGGGGCCTTTATTTTATAGGCCCGGCCCGGACCGGCCCGAACCCGCCTAAAACCGCTAGCCCGGCACGGACCGGCCCGAGCCCGTGTTAGCCCGTGAACCGGGAAGGCCCGATCCGTTTAGCCCGTCTAAAGACCGTGAACTGGGAATGCCCAATAGGGTTTTTTATTTCTTTCCTATCAATTTATACCGAAAAAGCTGACAAAATTCGGCTTTTCATTTAAGAAATCACATCTTATTATGGCCCAAGAGACGCAGAGTGAGAGTACATTTCAAAGATTTTATGTCCCCTAACATTTCACACCCGAAAATATTCCGATGCTCTATAGGAGCACTTCGCAATTAACTTGAAGAGGAGTAAAATGAGAGAGAGAGAGAGGGGGGGAGAGAGAGAGAGTTGTTCTTTCTTTATAATAAAGTTCAAGTTTATTTTGTTGGTCCTTGTAATAAAATTTCTGTCTTACAATGAAGAAAAAAAAATATTCAACCCGGCCCGGCCCACGAACACAATGGGATGTGGTCCGGGCCGGGCCTTATGTTTGTAAAAAAAGACCGACCCGTCCCGGCCCGTCAAAAAAGAAGGACCGGCACGGCCCGGCCCTTAAATGGAGCGGGCTTTAGCAGCTCGGCCCGGACCGGCCCGGCCCCGGCCCGAATACCACCTCTAAAGGTGGTCGCCTCCAATAAATCAGAATACGTACCTCGTGATTATTTGAGCAATTTTAAATTGACATGTCTCATATTTAAGTATAATATAGTGTATGATACTACGAAAGGAAAACATGTTTATCTCACCGAATTCAGAGAGGCTGATATGGCCGAATTCAGAGAGGCTGATATAGTGTTGTACAGGATCCTAATTATGATTTTCTTGGCCCAAAGAAATCTGATAATGAAGCTTTATATTTGTCGCCCTTCGAAACTCTGTATGTCGTGTGAGAGAAAAAGGGATGAAATATGTTCTATTTTAGAACAGCCTGCTCGGGTTCGTTACGGCCATGCTGTACAGGATCCTAATTATGATTTTCTTGGCCCAAAGAAATCTGATAATGAAGCTTTATATTTGTCGCCCTTCGAAAATCTGCGCGTCGCGTGAGAGAAAAAGGGATGAAATATGTTCTATTTTAGAACAGCCTGCTCGGGTTCGTTACTGCCGTAACAATATGGCCCTTACGGCCGTAGAATTAGCCCCATTACAGCCATAACATAATACAAGTTACGACTGTAACCTACTTTTTGACAGCAGGCTTCGTCCTACTATCTGGTCAGTCCCAAACGGCCTCAAAACGCGGCGATTAGGAAAATGCTTATAAAAGATTCTAAACAATGAACTAAAGTACTAAGAAAATATGCAATTCCTACCAACCGAAGGTACGGAAAAGTGAATACGAGTACAAACTCCCAAAATTTTGGGAATTTACAAAACGGCCCAAACATCCGGAAAACATGATTTGAGATTGAACAATAATGCCAAAGCTTACAATATATCCGAAAACACTAAGCAAACTTGTATAAACACCGAAACAACAGTTTCAAATAAGATTTACAAGAAACAAACCCAAATACGGAAAAGTCACAACATCACACGGATTCATTAAAAACAACGTGAAACTCATTCAAATGACAAAAAGTGCAGAATAAAATAGTTTCAAAATATCAAGATGATTACAAACGAGTATAAAAAATTAGAAAAATGCCAAAAATAAAATTACTAAAAATTGAAAATTTCGGATATTACATGCACGGTGCTCCCGGTAGCAGTCATCGGCGTGTGTTTCCTGTCCGACGCGCACATGAGCTCAACATAGAGATAGAATTCATTGTTGATTGATTCATCATAGTTCTCAGGGTGTAGGCTTCAAATCCTGTACAACCCTTGTTTCACACGGGTAATCACAGTGTTCATCGCGTTTATGTCCTCAGACTCTGATATGATATGCTCTTGGAGAACAAATCTGGAGAAGATCCTTCTGTCGATCACAGAGTCCTTCTTCTTCAAGGTTTGAGATGATGTGTAGGAAGATGCCATTGGAAAAGTTTAAATAAAGGAGATGATTTTTTTTTTAAAAAATCGTAAGTATGTAAGTTATGTATGTTGTAGGCTCGTACTATTGCAGAAAGCAGTAAAGATTCTTTAGATTAGCAGACTTGCCCTTTTATAGGCGCTGGAGGCCTAGGTTACATTAAGCAGTCAGATTTAAGGGATATGAATGGTTTTTGAATGGACGTACATGATATATCAGGATGTAACTAGTACGTCATATCCATCAATTTTGAAATGAATGCCGGTCCCGTCTCTGACATATTACAGTCTCCACTTTCGCATATTTAAGCGGTTTTAAATCATTTGGAATCGCAGGTTTCAAGGCTTTAAAGTCCATGTGTCATCTCAATAGTAAATCTAAAATTATTTTGAATTTTGGCAGAGAACGTGGACTAAATACGATTTTGAAAAGTAAAAAGTATAGAATTGGATGCAATTAAAGTCTTAACTAAAATCCTACAGTATATTAGCTGTATCTGGGAAAATACAATATTTCCCCTTAATTGTGGATACAATTAAAGTATTAATTGAAATCCTACAGTATATTGAAAATACAACATTCCCCCTTAATTGGTACATACAATATTCAATTCTTATAGCAATTGATGATTAATGCTGTATTCAAGAGTCCTATAGTATTCACAATTATTGCACACTACAGCTGTAGGAAGGGAATTGTACCCATTTCTTCCCACAATGAGGATATGACTTTTAAGTCCTTGACAAGGATTAACGTAACACCTCTAAAACCATAAGAGAGTGTCACATGCCGTAGACCCTTCTCACAAGGATTTACCAGGCTAGACACTGAATAAACATCATAATGTTTGACTGCCCAGGGTCAAACTACATAACAATACAGACCGATAAGGTCGAAAACTCAATACATATACCGATGAGGTCACAACCAAGACGTAACTAACACAACCTGAACAAATTACATCGTATACCCATGTAAGGGTCAATATCTAGTAGCAGAAACGAGATAAAACTCAACTGACTCCCGATTGATTAGTATCGTAGTTTGTCGTCTTCTATGCTGATCCTGTGACTTCTTCCTCGAACTAAGCATACCTGGAATGCATGGAATGCATTTTCCCCATTTAAGGGGTTATAAATTCACATTTGTTAGTGCAGATATTCTAGCTATGCAAAATATACCACACAGATATCAGTCACAAACCAACAACAATAAACATTAAGAGGAATTCCCGAGAAGTTTTAAAATCTAGAAAATAACTCAAATCCTTGACAACATTTCATCATCTCAGGAGTTTTAAAAAATAAAAAAAAACTTTAGGACCTCAATTCCTTAGTTACAAAACCATTTCAAATCGATTGAGTCTCGACCCAAAGTCATTTCGTATGAAACATCCTTACAAAGTACTTAAACATTAAATCAGTTTAACATTCCACGATATCAACAAGTAACACATCATAATCCTCAAGGGTCCTTGACCCGAAATCAAAATGTATCACTCACGGTTATCCATGATCCAGTGCCCTTAGCATAGATCCCATACGTTACGTTGGACATCCCTGGTTGGAATAACTGTCCTTAACTCAACTCGAAACATCACTGATGGTTATCCGTGATCCAGCGCCCTTAGCATAGATCCCATATGTCCCGTTGGACATCCCTGATTGGAATAATCATCCTTAACTCAAATCGAAACGCATCAATCGATGTTATCGGTGATCCAACGCCCTTAGTATAGATTCATACGCCCCGTCGGACATCCTAGTTGGAATAACCATAATTCATGATCTAGCGCCGCCTTAGCATGGATCCCTCCGTCAGGCATCCCTGGGTGAACAATACTATATTTCCCACTTATATGCACAATCAACATCTCGACAGCCATCATGAACAATACACATCTAATCACACAATAAAAAAATAAACAAACAACATCACGATAACCATCAGAAACAATTAGACCTGGCAAAATAGGTCCAGGCCCGCGGGCCGGGCCAACCCACCCGTTTTTGGGCGGGCATTGGGCTTCATATTTTGGCCTAAAAAAAATCGGGCCTTTTTGGCCCGGCTCAGATTTGGCTCGCCCGTTGAGGCCCGGCCCGCGGGCGGCCCGCCCGGCCCAGTTTTTTTTATATTTATGTTATATGTAATTATAATATTTAAATTTTTCATTATTTGTTAGATTATATTACATGTATATGTTAATTATTGATGTAATTTTATTTTTTGTGGAACTTTGTGATTACATTGTAGTATCTCATATCAATAATAATAATAATATTTTATGATTTTTATAAGAAAGTAGTAGTGATAAATGATATGATGATCAAATAAAATATTTGTATATTTGTCTTTTGATTGTGGTATTCTAGTAAATAATGTAATTATCAAATAAAAATAATTGTACATTTATTTATCTGATTGTGATAGCATAGTGAATAATATAATAATTAAGGGATCGAAAAATATTTCTACATTTATTCAGAAATAATATTTCAAAAAAAAAAGAGTTGAGGCCCGCGGGCCGGGCCGAGCCCACGGGCCTAATATTTTTGGCCCAGAAAAATCGGGCCTTTTTTGATCGACCCAGATTTGGCCCGCCCGTTTTTCGCCCGGCCCGTTTGGGCCGAGCCCACATGTTTGCCAGGTCTAGGAACAAATACACAATCAACACACCCTATATCCATCGATCATCAACACGGCATAATACACATCCAAGTGTATAACTAATCAACATAATCGTCACAACCAATACAATCTCACAACAAGAAATATACAAGAGCAACATCAACATAATGAGACATCTGAACGAATAAATCACATAAACTACATTCAACGAGAATGAACAAACCACCATATAATCGAATACATAATTTCAATTTACAAGATACAAGTTGTATAGACAAGATCCTGTCTCGATAATCGACACACAAATATTAAAGTGAACACGACTCGATCGGAAGACTCCGAAAACCTACATCCTCCATATAAACAATAACAATACAATCAGTACAAGCATAATAAACAAACTCGATGGAAAATACGCCTAACATCCGAAGAGAAATCCATTGAAACCTTTATTCGAACATTAAATGCTCAAGGTTTCTCAAGAACACCAAAATCACAATCGAGTTGAACGAATTCAAGATATGGATATACAATCCATGAAATATGATCAATAATTCCAAACAACACCAATCTATTCATCAAAATCGGTCAAAAATCAAAATCCAGAACAAAACCCCAAAAAGTCAACCCTAGGGATTCAAGAACATTACCTTCGATCCGGCGAAGAACGAAGGATTAGATGATGTTAATTCTTGCTAGTAACTCAAATACATTGACAGATGATGAAATATCGACCAACCCTCGCTCCCGAATCGCCCTGTTCAGCCGCATCAAGAGGAAGAAGAAAAAGAGTGAAAATGGCGAAGAAAGTCAGCTGCCCGCCTATATATAGGCCGCGACATGTTATGTACGCTACATTTCAAGGTTAGCGTATGTAACAACCCTTACATATGCAAACAAACAAATGATACGTACGTACTGCTGTACTCAAAACTTACTGCCCCGATTTACGTGTTAGTTAACATATGCAACACTCCTATTATTACATCCGTAAACAATGGATGACGTACGCTATATGCCTCATGCAGCACACGCTAAATCCTCTTCCGAGGCTACTGCCTTAACAAAAAGGTATGTTAGCGTACGTTAACTATGCACATAGCGTGCACCAACCTTCTTTGGTTACATACATAATGCCTAAAATTGGTACAATGATGCAAATTCCTAACGAGTACCACGACTCCGAGCTTGCAACGAAGCTCTAATGATCTACAATGAAAATAATCATATGACGAACCACAACATGATACACAACACAATTCACAACGGAGAAATACTTCCACATAATCATAATCGAAAAAAATATCCAGCTCAAACGACAGATAATTCCAGACAATACAGAAACAAAAATCTCGGGTATTATAATTAACAAGTATGTACACTGTATCATGTGTCTTACAGCAGTCCCCCTCAGTTGATGAGTACTAACATAAATACTTACAAGGGTTAATCGAGTTGTATCATTCTCACTTCCTGGCGGAGCATACCAAACCTCGTTCTGCTGAGAGGCTTTGTCAAGATGTCAGCGATCCGGATATCTGTATGAACTTTTTCGATCTGGACATCCTTGTTCATCACATGAATTTGAATGAGATGATGTTTCACGTCAATTTGTTTAGTTCTTGAGTGCAATATAGGATTGTGTGTGATTGCGATTGCACTCATACTGTCACACATGATAGGAGTTTCTCTATCCTCGATGCCATAGTCCTGTAGCTGTTTCCGCATCTAAAGGATCTGTGTACAGCAGCGTCCAACATCATAATATTCCATCTCAGCTGTAGAAAGCGAGTTGGCCCATTGCTGCTTACTGAACCATGACACAAGTCTTGGTCCAAGGAAGTGACAAGTTCCACTTGTACTCTTCCTATCCAACTTGCAGCCTCCGAGATCCGACTTTTTGTAGACTACAAAATCGAATCCTCCTTTCTTAGAATACCATAATCCTGCATTGATTTTTCCTTTAACATACTTAAGAATTTGTTTAGTTGTGGTGAAGTTGAATCTTTAAGTGTAACCTGATATCGTGCACACACTCTTACATAAAATTTGATATCGGGCATGTGGCTATTAGGTACAGGAGTGACCTATAAGCTTCATGTAGAGTGACTGGTCCATTGGATTTCTAGGTTTGTCAGCACTTATCTGTGTGGAAGTGCTCCCGGGGGTTGATGAAGACTTTGAGGAGTTCATCCCGAACTTGTTGAGAAACTCCTTGATGTATATCTCCTGGTTGATAACTATACCTACAGGTAATTATTTCACCTGCAGCCGTAGGAAATAACTAAGCTCTCCTATCGTATTCATTTCAAATTTACTTTAAATTAGGTGAGAGAACTTTTTACACAGATCTTGTTTAGTAGAACCGAATATAATATTATCTACATAAATTTGAAACATAAGAAGGTTATTACCTTCCTGAATTTTGAAGAGTATTTTGTCGGCAACACCTTCTCGAGTCCGTTGTTGATTAGATACAGCGACATGATCTCGTACCAGGCTTTGGGTGCTTGCTTGAGTCCATACAGTGCTTTCCTTAGACTATAGACTAGATCACCTTTCTTAGTGCTGGTGAACCCTAGAGGTTGTTTGACATAAACTTCTTCAGCTAGATCACCATCCATGAATGCCCTCTTAATGTCCATTTGATACACATTTGATCACCGGGTTGCTGAATATTCTTGATGTATGCCATTATCCACACAGTACTACTCTATGAAGCAATTTGTGAATTATGTGCCTCTGTTATACCAAATGGATACAATGCTCAACCCTTTCTCATTCTGTAGCTTCTCAAGGTGTTCTGATATCTTTGTGGTTGTCTCCTTCCTCTTCTCAATAATATTATCCATGTGTACCTGGAGAAATCATCAACAATAACAAGACAATATTTCTTACCTTCCAAGCTGACAGGGTCCATAGGGATATATAAGTCCATAGGCAATAAATCCAGCACCAGGTGGGTTGAGAGATAAGATTTTCTCTTCAGGAATGTCTTGACTTGCTTGCCTTTCTAACAGGATCCACATACATTATCTTATGAAATGATACATCTGGCTAGCCTCTGACCATTCACTATCTGGACACCTTATTGATGATGGTCTTGAAGTTTCTGTGAGACATCCTCTTGTGCCATAGCCATCTTTTATCTACAGTGCATTTGGGAACAAATAAGGAATTACAAAACCTGGAGGTAACTAATCAGTAACATACGTGTTACCTGATTGGTTTTCTGTTATGACTACTTGTTTGGTATTGATTTCCTTAACCCTCTAGTTTATTTCAAAGAATTTAATCGAGAACTGTTTAGAACTGGAGGACACTCAAAAGATTATACTTTAGTTCTTCCTCATAGGCTACATTGGTGACTTTGGATTTTCCTACAAGCAGGGTTCCTTTACCTATTGTTCGTCCTTTGAATTTGTCACCGAAACAAACCTTCGGACCACGACCTTATACGTAATTGACCAATCTATTGATATCTCCTGTCATATACTGGGAACATCTGCTGTCGAAATACCAGATGTCCTCCTCCCTGATATCCTGTAAACAAATTTAAGTAGATTTAGGTCCTCAGTATTCGGTGGGTCCTCGGTTAGTGGTGCCTCTAGGTACCTGGACTTCTCTTACATCAATATATTTATTGTAGGTCTTCTTGGGTCATTTCTTGCAAGGTCAACGTGGGGGCATGCATGTACTCGCTATAAGCACTATGATCATGCATGCACAATTGAGAATTATGGTTCCCGTAAGGTTGTTGTCTGGGGGGAAGAAACATATTTCTCTTCTTTCATTAGTGCCTTCTAGGTCTCCAGTTGGATTCCCAGAGATGCTGTAGATAGAATTGAGTGACAGCTTGCTTGTGGGAGAGGTGTCTGGGTTCCTGTACCTAGTATTGAGAAGATGTGTGCTATTGATGGAATTTAGGTACAACTTTATTTTGTTGCTATTGGTGATGCTGTTGGTATGCTTGAGGAGCACACTATTGATATTGGTCACCACGTATTACAGGTTTGTGGGGTTGTGCTATCTGTTGTTTATGATATGAGCTTTAGGGCAGAATAACAGCCTTTTTTCTCTGAGTTAAAGGCACAACTATAGCCTTGCCTTTGTCTATAGGAACAGTCTTGGGGCTTAGAACAAGTTTAACCCCTTTGACAAATACCACGTTTGTTTTACCATTATTAAAGAACAAGTTGTATCCCCAGCGCCACGTTTAGCATGAAAATGTTGGCCAGAACTTAAGATATCTTACATCCTCTTGAGGGTTTCTCAAGTGACTTGAGATGGTCTCGACTTCTCCTTGTCTCTTTTCAAGAAGATGTATCTTGGCTTCCTACAGGGCATAATCATTTTTCTTTTTCTGCTTATGATATTTGACCTCATTTATTTCAGTTATAAGTTGATGATTGCATACCATGAGTTCTTCATGCTCGAATTTGTTGTTTTCGCAATCTAAAGACATGTTTTCGAAATTAACTTTTAGCAAGTCGTTCTCATCCTTCAATTCCAAGTTGGAAAGTGAGAGCTGTAGGTTTTCTTGTTTCAGAGTTTCATTTGTTTGTTTAATGATTCTAAACTCATTCATCAGATTTTTGAAAGTGAGACATACTGACGGGATTATTAAATCTTGAGCTTACCTCATCATCACTTTCGTCATCCTCGTCATCCCTTGTCTTCTATGTCACCATCAGAGGAGTCATTGTCGGTGACATCCTGTAGACATTCCTCTGTCTTGCTTGTTGCATGTGGTGCATCTGATTCCCCAGTCAACGCCTACAACTTACTTCCCTATAGACATATCTTCTCATCCTTTTCTTATTGCTCAACATCTTGTAGCCTTTGTACCTTGGGATGAGGATATCTATTTTCAGAGTGTCCTGGCATAAATTAGTGTCTCTTGTGGAAGGTGCCTAAGAAATTACCTTGTTTGAAGTTTTTGTTCTATAGGGATCCTTTTCCGGACTTCTTGATGAACTTTCGAAACTTATGCATGAGCAGTTCCATATCATCTTGCAAGGACACATCATCATTATATCCAACAGCTTTGGAGGTACTGAGGGCAGAGCTTTGTATTCTGTCGGATACAACAATAAGTGTTGTAATCTTGGTAAGGGACTCTTCAGTCTTTTCTCTCCGGTCGATATCGTAATCAAAAGTCTTGAGGTTGGAAAATAGGTCGAAAATAGATATATAATTAAGGTTACAGGACACACGCATAGTTGTGGTCTTAATGTCCTATCGGGCAGGGAGTGACTTAAAGATTTTGAGTTTTTTCTCCGTTTGGGATTACATCTTGCCTAGTGCTTCAAGTTCACTGACAATGCCAGTAAATCTGAGGTCGGATCCTCAGGAGTTTCTGAAGATTTCATTTCTAAAGACTCAAACTATTGCGTGAGTTTTGAAACTTTATTTTCTTTTGAGTGCTTTAGTGCCATCGCATATCATCTTGAGTTTATCCTAGATTTCCTTGGTCGTCTTGCAGCTCTTTACCTTTGAGAATGTGACTTTGTCAAGAGTGACAAATAGTGCATTCTTAACAACATAGTTGAAGTTTGCTCGTTTTTGCTCGTTAGTGGTCTACTAATCACTAGACTTCTCGAGTATATTTGCATGGGCTTCACCTTCCACTCTGGCAGATGTATTGACCTTCATGACTATAATAGGTCCTTCATGTATCACGAAGATCATTTCTTCGTGCATGAAAGCCAAATGTCCTTCCATTACGATTCTGCAATCATCAAACTCGATAATCGAGAACATAAAACTTTATTAATCATAGAGGAATCCATGAAGAGAATATGGGATGAATTTGAAAGATAAAAGTATGCAGTTTTAAAAAGCTTGTGATTATATATCTGGTTCAGGTTAAAAGTCAATTAATTCTTTGTAGAACCGACCGCTCAGATACCACTTATTGGTCAGAGTATACTTAAATAACAACTTACAGGGGGTGAATAAGCATAAATTTTTCCAAAGTTAGAATGCGTAAAGGAAGACTAGTGCAAGTTGTTGTGCCTGCAGTAACTAAGTGATCTCGTGTTAGCTTAGTGCTTAAAGGGTTTTTCAAAGTAAGTATATTTAAAATCAGGCAGTAAGCAAGAAATAAGTAAAGCAAGTAATGATGCAGGATTTAATGTGGTTCGAGGCAACATCCTCTATGTCCACAGGTTCTCCATGACGGAAGGGAAGTTTATAGAATAAAGGCATAAACAATGAGATGATTTTAGCTAAACACGTCACTGTATCTTTCTCACATATTGATACACCTGATTTTAGCTTAAGCCGTTCACAAAGGTTGGATGTAGGATTCTTTGAAATAACTTCTTCTCACATAGATCGAAGCTTCATTATGAACTCTCTTCATCCCACAAAGGTCAGAAAGTTCGTTTTTAGTCCACACAAATCTAAGTTACTCAATGTCAAAGTAGGGTGTTGCAATTATCCTAACAGTAGTTGTTGGCACCTTAGATCGTTGTTGTAGTGTGTTGTTCACTATTGAGGACTGGCTATATCTTCAATAGGATTTTCACTGTAGGCTTGAATATAGCATTTTCTCTTATATGATATCACAAGTAGTTCAATTTCTCAGTTCGTCGGTTTTCAGTGAGTGAGCAAGTCCTCTAGATTGGACTACTTATAACCTTGGAAATAGATCCATTATAAATGTAGCTATTGGCCGGTTGGTGAGATATGGACACTTCAGATCGGCAGTTGTTGGTCACTGTATACTTAAATGACAGCTTAAAGGGGAGTTGAATAAGATGTACTCTTTTTCGAAGTTTAATATGTGTAGCAGAAGACTAGTATAAGTTGATGTGACTACGACAACTAAATGGTCTCCTATTAGCTTGATGCTTACAGGATTTTTCAAAGTAAATATAAAAAAAATTACAGGCAGTAGGAAAATAGTAGATATAGGAAGTAAGAACTCAAGATTTAATTTGGTTCTACGCAATGTAATCTACGTCTACAGGTTCTGCATACAGGATTAAATGTTTATTAAAATCATGATGTACATACTATATGATTTTAACTAAACTTGCCACCTTATCATTCACACAAATTGATACACATGAATGTGGCTTTAGGACATTTACATAAATTGGTTGTAAGCTTTCTTCAAAAACTTCTTCTCACACAGATTAAAGCTTCATTTTGAACTCTCTTCATCCCACACAGGTCAAAAAGGTTCTGATTAGTCCACATAGGGCTAATATACTCAACGATCAAAGTGTTGTATGATAAGGTATTCCAGAACAAAAGCTGCATTTGAGTTTGTGGCTTTAGTGGGTTGTTCTCAGTTGAGGATTGAATATCTCTTCAATAAAAATATGAGTTGTTGGCTTTGAAGAGATTATTTGCTCGTGTAAGATGATAAGTACTTCAGTGTTTCCGTATTTAAGTCAATTCAATAAAAAGAGCAAGTCCTCTAGATTGGGCTCTGTATAACCTTGGAAATAGACCCATTATAAATATAGATGTTGGCTGGCTGGTGAGATGTGAACACTTCAGATTGGCGGCTGATGAATGTTTGAATAGAAGTGTCTATCATTTAATGCTTCAAACATTCTCTTTGGTGCCTCTTGGTGCCATGACGTGTGCTTATGAGATTAAAAATTGTAGTCTTTAGAGGGAAACACAATGTTTTATTCATAAACAAAGAGATTACAATGCTTTTCCTTGAAATTTAAATTACATAAGGAAACAAAAGAAGAAAATATATCTAGAAGGATTTATCTACGACACTGTTGCTGTCGGGTTGATATTCTAAAGGGATCATTCTCGGTCCCTTTACACCACTTGACTAGGAGGTCTTTCCCTCATTCCCTGTAATGACCTTTTCCTTCCAGAGTCAGATCAGAGCCAAGAATCCAGTTACCTAGGTGAGTAGGTCGATCACCCTTCATGTATCTTGTTTTAGCCATAATCTGCATAGGCAAATTTCCTTCATCAAGTAACTGCGAGAAATCCTTTGCTGCAGCTTCCACTGTCTTCCAGTGATTGAAGATTGGTGACTCCCTGATGAGTACACAGAAGTACCACATCCGTTTATTTTTCATCCAAGCTTTAATTTCATCTGCCGTCGGCTGCCTATCTGTAGGCAAAAGGATCTCAGTAGGTTTCTGGATAGTATTATTCAAAGGGATTTTAGGATCCTGGAACTCTCGTCGAGAACCAGTTAACCTATAACCCTTTGCACCTTGCTCTGGGCCAGGTCTTGGAAATCGGATGATTGCTTGGGCAACAGTATCTTCTAAAGCAGCCTCCGTCTCCTTTTTCTTTTCCCTCCTCCTTCTTCTACCCGCTTCCCGGGCCTCTTTCTCCTTCTTGGAAGTATCAAGCTCTGTGACTTTGTCATGGATATCTCGGGTGATATTCATAGATTCAGTCTGCCTGTCTTGGATGTCTTTCACTAGACTGACAAGATTGGTGACCGTTGTACTAGTTCATCAATCTTTCAATCATGGCTTCTGAGCTTGTCCCTAGTGTGACAAGGGCGTCGGTGGTAGTAGCTTTGGGAAAAGCCTAATGAAGACCTAAATAGATGTCCAGTATGTGACACAGAAAGGTATAAGTTCACTCCTCTGGTAAAGAGAAAGCTATGAAGGTTCTTTGGTGTTTCCCTTTGAAGGATATATTGGAGAGGCTTTTCATGTCTCCTCACATAGCCAAAGCGATGAGATGGCATGCCGAGCCTCACATCACTGACGAGGATACTATGATACACCCTTATGATGGAGAGGCTTGGAAGCACATAGATAGGAAGTTTGCAGAGTTTGCATCAGATGTCCGAAATGTAAGACTCGGAATTGTATCTGATGGATTCAACCCATTTAGCAACATGGGTGTTTCGTATAGTATATGGACGGTGGTAATGGTTCCGTACAACCTTCCTCCATGGATGTCCATGAAGAAGGAGTATAATATGTTGACTCTCTTAGTACCTGGCCCTGGGTATCCACGAAAGTGTATTGATGTTTATTTGAGACCTTTGATAGAGGAGCTGAAGTTGTTATGGGAGCAAGGTCATCCGACGTACGATAGTTACTCACATGATATGTTCTACTTACGTGTTATGTGTACCGGTACCAGCAGTGATTTTCCTGCATATGGGATGTTTTCCGGATCTATTATTAGTGGATATAGAGGATGTCCAGTGTGCTTGAATGCAGGCTGTGCAAGGTATCACTGTCGAACGGTTTTCAGAATGCACGGTCTATGGCTTGAGAGGATGCATGTCTGGTGTAGGGATGCTGCAACATTTGATGGGAGTGAAGAGGTTGGTGATCCACCACGGGAGTGGTCTGGTGAGGAAATTTTGGCCGTGCTGAATGAGTATGATTATGGGCAGTTGAGCAACCATCTTGATATAATAGCAGCAACTCCTGAAAGACCGGACATGTATAAGTACTGGTCCCACAAAAGTATTTTTTGGGATCTACCTTATTGGAGTAAGTTGTTGACTAGGAACTATCTAGATGTGATGCACATAGAAAAAAATATTTATGAAAGTGTTGTCGGTACAGTGTTA
Source organism: Orobanche coerulescens (assembly GCA_033398695.1). Classification (NCBI taxonomy): domain Eukaryota; kingdom Viridiplantae; phylum Streptophyta; class Magnoliopsida; order Lamiales; family Orobanchaceae; genus Orobanche; species Orobanche coerulescens. The sequence continues at coordinate 74,110,028 of CM065816.1, read as the reverse complement.
TTGTAATACCACCGATATTTCATGCTTAATTACTTTATACTGTGTGAATTCTTGTAATATGATGTCATTTCTATTTATGTATTTCATTAAGTGCTATACAATTGTGTGATGTGGATGAAACGGAGGTGACACGCCTTGACGCCATTGGACGATCGTCGGTGCGAATATGACGGTGGCCAACATCTTGTTCCCCATTAATTGTTGACGAGTGGAAAGGACGGTCACCCCGAGATGGTTAAAATGTGATATGTGGCTAAAGTATTGAATGTCTAATGCAAGCTGTAGTATATGCCTAACATATGCTAAAATTTGAGTATTACATACGTTAAGGTAACTAGTTTACGTACGTAACGGGTGAGTTGGTCTCCCAACCAGAATCTTCCTTTTGACGTGGATGGAGCTACTTGTGGCGGGCTAGAGGACAAACGAGTCATCTCGTCATAGCATACGCTATCCTTCAACCTTAACGTATGCTACAGATTGGCGCCTTACGTACGTAACACATGGGCACATTTCAGTCAGTGACCTCTGGGCGGACTTTACGCACGTTAGCACTAGAACATTATGTACATAATGAGATTTACGTACGTAATGCCTGTATCATTAACGTACGTTATCAAAAACGAGTGTTATAAAATGACACTTCCCCTCTTCATTTGCACGACCTCAACCTTGCAAGAAGACACCCTTGGAGCATTTCCTAGCCTTATACTTGGTTCTTAGCCTCTCATATACTTGAATTAGCATTAAGGAGGTGGTTTCTTGAGCTCCGTTGAAGATTATCCAAGTCATTCAAGCCACTTTTTGTTCCTCCTCGTAGTTCTTGTGGATTCGTCAACTCTCTTCATTATTCTTCATCTTAAGATAAGCCTACCAATCCCTGGAGTAATCTCCTCTATGTTTTTTATTATACTTGTTAGATTACGGGTCTTTGCGTAGATTTTGCCAACTCTCATAGACAATATAATCGGACGGAATTGTAGTAACCGGAGTTATCATTTCTCGTATGTTTCATTTCATACAACTCATATCTATCACATGTGAAAATTTCATTTCAATCAACATTAGGAATGTAAAATTTGACGAATCAATTGTAGGAGAATTCGTAGGAACCCGTCACCGTATGTTCCATTATTCGTAGCCACCCTTTACCTTACGATTTTCGATGCTTGGTGAACTAAGGAAAACAATTGTCATTAAAGATCAAACCACCGAAATCATGGTGTAAAATGGTAATCCACCGATTGTAGTACTCGGAATGTAGAATTGGATTAGAAATTATGGGATTCGATTATGCTATAGTCATTGTTGCCGACCGAATAATGATAGGGATAATCTTGTTGAACAAATCGATGTATCTAACGTTAACCGTAGAATTGAACGGTATAGTGGTACGTAATGCTTATGAACTTAGAAAAACGATACTAATGTTGGCAATTAAGACTACGCTAGGAATCTGGTTAGGGAAGGGAGGCTAGTTTTATTCATCATGATCCGCACGAGGTGTTAATCGGATATTACGTGACTAGGTTAAGCTCGAGCGGGCGTGGAGATTTCGTTTATAATAAAGCACCTACAGTCGGGTCACAGGCAAGTGAAATCTTGCTCGAGAAATGCTAATATTATTGCAATGTCTGTATTTATGTATTTGCCATTGTTGATAAATGCCGACGGTTGTCTTTCTCTAAAATGTGTTATAAATGGGCCGATGTGTTGGGGATAAAACCTGTATGGTACCCGTATGGAAATGTGTTAGGGGATAAGACCCGAATTGGGCACCTATGTTCCGGGGTATTCCCGTGTGGATACTTTCGTGACCCTTGGTTGCGACCTTGGGGTTTATTTGATAAAAAGAGAGAGACAACGTCGGTCGTGTGATGAAATATTCCCTGTTGGTTATGTGGCACTGTGTTTGTTAAAATTGTGTATATCATTGCTAGTAGTTGTTATTGGTATGCATTCTCTGACCCTGGTTATCTGGCATGATTTATCGTGCCAGGTAAATTTTTTAATCATGTGCAGGACATTCCCGAGGGTTCCGGTCAGACTTGAACGGTGTTGGAATAATCTCTTGTCGCTGCTTAAATTAAATTTGATTTTTAAAACCTCCGTTGTGTAATAATCGAACTTTGAATTATGTTTCCTATTAAAACCTTTGGGCTCATGTTATGTAATCGTAGACTTATCGTTTTATTGTAATTTCTTCAAAATATCTATTTCCTAAACTAGCTTTGTGGGTCCCACTCGGGATTCACGGCATGTAATACCTCGGGTAATTTTGGGGGTGTTACAGAAAATGGTATCAGAGCGCAACTCCTGGTTTAAATAAAATTTCTCCTAATTTTTCAAAGTTATTCCAGTCCAACACCCCAAGCGACCGTAGCTCCTCGTGGGAATGCAAAGTAAGTGATATGTGTGTTTTCTGTCTAAGAACTACATTTAATTGTAAACTGTGTATGGAGCTGGCTTTAGATCAATACTGTCACTAATGGCACGCCTAGGAGCTAGGAGGGTGGTGAATGAAGCTCAGGGTTCCGCCGCAAACGACGATGAGGACAGGAACACTGCCGAGACCCATCCTGGTGGGGACCAGCCGCCACTAATTAATCAAAACAACCAGGAGGCGGAACGCCAAAATAACAACCCAGGATGCATGGACCCAGCTTTTATTCAGGCCCTTGCCCAAGCTATCGCCATGGGAATTGCTCAGGTCAACCAGGCGGAATGGATACCGGTTATCAATGTGGAGGAAAACGCAGAAAGAGACCGATGGTTGGGAGAAATGCTGAAGGCTAGGCCTCTATTATTTAACGGGGCAGGGGAGAAACACGTGGATGGCTGGATTTCTGAAATGGAGACTGCTTTTGAAGTGATCGGATGCCCAGAGAACCGGAAGGTGCCGCTCGGGATTAATCAACTCCGTGACACTGCTGCACGCTGGTGGAGGACTTACAGGCCAAAGGACCAAGTGGTCGGGTGGACTGAATTTGCCCGACTACTGCAGAACGAGTACTGTCCCAGATCAGCCCAGACCGCTCACGCACGAGACTTTTTCAGTGCCGGACCCCAGAACATGCCAGTATCAGAGATCATTCGGTCTTACCGAACTGAGCTAAGTTACATCTCGCAGATGGTTCCATCAGAAGATCAACGAATATACCACCTTGCACAGAGGTTGCCGGAGGATGTACAACGCTATGCCACCGGATTCCACTACACGACTCTGAGGGCGTAGGAAGACGCGGTCACAGCATATGCCGGTACTGCTGTTAATACCGACACCGGACATAACTCGAAGAAGCAGAAGACATCAGCTCAGTCTGGGAGCAGCAACAAAACGAACTCGGGGCCTGCATCTTCTTTTAAGTCAGCATTATTGTATCAACAGAAGGGTGCATCTGATCGGCCATACCGTAGGGACTGCTTCAATTGTGGCATGTCTGGACATACTAAGGATCGGTGCCAGAAGACGGCTACCAATCCCACTCAGAACTCAGTTTCTCAACTGAGTCAACAAGGCTCTGTGCAATCCCCCAGGACGCCTGCCGTTTCCAACTACCGAGCTCCATCCCATCAGACTCAACCACCACCACACGGTGCCGGTCGAGGCCGTGGGCGAGGCGGTGGTACTTCATCCTTCTCGGAGTCAGTGCCATCCCGTGTATTTGAGCTGAGGGCTATGGATGGTCAGTCCACGCCAGCTATCTCAGGTACTCTTTTTGTTAACTCTCAGCCAGTACATGTACTATTTGATACCGGAGCCACACACTCGTTTATATCTGTGGAATGTGTTGAATGTTTAAATCTTGTTTGTGTACCTTGTGAGTCCTTTACTGTTAAACTACTCGATGTAGAATAGGCGGCGATCTAAAGGTTCGAGACTGTCAGGTCTGCATCAACAATCATAGTTGGACCGCTAATCTTATGGTCTTTCCGCTCCAGAATGAAGATATCATATTAGGTATGGACTGGATGCCATTTCACAGAATGATCTTAGATACCTACCACTTGACTATTTCCATTACGGCTCATGACGGTACCACACATGTCATCAGAGGACGAGAACACTTCAGTACGAAAGGGTCTCTCAGCCTTCTCGCATCGGAAGTCTCCTGTAGCTCTCGAAGGGAGTACTATTGGTGTTATGTTCTTCAGGAGGATACTTCACAACTTACGACCATAAACTTTCCGGTGGTGTATGAGTTTCCAGACGTCTTTCCCGATGAACTACTAGGGCTGCCACCGCACCGAGAAGTTGACCTCTCCATCGAACTCGAGCCGGGGATGAGACCTATTTCCAAAGCTCCTTACAGGATGGCGCCGACCGAGATGAAAGAATTAAAGATGCAGCTCGAAGATCTGCTGGAGAAAGGATTGACCTGCCCGAGCACCTCACCGTGGGGCGCGCCGATACTTTTCGTTAAGAAGAAAGACAACTCTCTACGCTTGCGCATTGACTATAGGGAACTAAAGAAGGTCACTATCAAAAATTATTATCTACTTCCAAGAATCGATGACCTCTTGGATCAATTGCAAAGGGCAGTTATGTTTTCAAATATCGATCTACGGTCCAGATATCACCAATTGAGGATCTGGGAGGAAGATATACCCAAGACTGTATTTTGATCGAGGTATGAACATTACGAGTATATCGTGGTATCATTCGGGTTGACTAATGCCCCAGCCGTTTTTATGGAACTGATGAACAGAGTTTTGATTGAGTTCCTCGATAAGTGCGTGGTGGTTTTTATCGACGACATCCTCATCTATTCCCGAAGCCGACAGGAACACGAGGAACATTTGAGGCAAGTGCTGAGCGTGTTAAGGCAACACCAACTTTATGCGAAACTTTCCAAGTGCGAATTCTGGATGCCGGAGGTAATTTTTCTCGGACATGTCGTCTCGGCGGAAGGCGTCAAGGTCGATCCACAAAAGATCGAGACAATAATGAGTTGGGAACCGCCGAAGAACGTCAAAGAGGTAAGGAGTTTCCTAGGATTGGCGGGTTACTATCGAAGATTCGTCGAGGCTTTTTCCTATATCGCTCGACCATTAACGAACCTACTGAGAAAGAGCACCAAATTTGTATGGACTGCAGACTGCCAGAAGAGTTTCGAAGAGCTCAAGAGTAGGCTAACTACTGCTCCAGTGCTAGTATTACCGCAGGGAACGGAAGGATTCATTATATACATGGATGCATCTAAGCACGCACTGGGGTGTGTCTTCATGCAGAATGACAGAGTCATTGCGTACGCATCCCGACAACTGAAGCTGTACGAAGTGAATTACCCGACGCACAACTTGGAGCTAGCCGTAGTGGTGTATGCCCTCAAGATTTGGAGGCACTATCTTTACAGAGTTACCTGCAAAGTTTTCACGGATCATAAGAGTTTGAAATATATCTTCACTCAGAGAGAATTAAACATGAGGCGGAGGCGCTGGTTGGAGTTAATCAAGGACTACGATGTGGAAATCTCCTATCACCCCGGGAAAGCCAATGTGGTGTCCAATGCTCTTAGTCAGAAAACTACACAAGAAGTGATGGTATCCAGCATAATAGTTCAACCCAAACTGCAGCAAGACATCAGGAGAAGCAGTACCGAAGTATGGATACAACGTAGGCAAGGACAATTGCGCTCAATCAATATACATTCGTCCTTACTAGATGAGATACGTCTAGCACATATGGAGGATCCCGAATTACGTGCGATTGGTGCAAGAATCGAGGGAGGGTATGTTTCCGACTATACGATTCAGGGTGACTTGGTGAGGTTTAAGAATAGGATCTGTATTCCTGAAGCAAACTATACTGAAGGAGGTGCACTCCACTCCGTATTCTATTCACCTAGGAGCGAGCAAAATGTATAAAGATCTCCGACAGAGATTTTGGTGCTAGATTCGTCGCCCGATGTATCACGTGCCAACAAGGGAAGATTGAACACCGCAGACCAGCTGGAATCATGCAACCCCTACCCATCCCAGAGTGGAAATAGGAAAGCATATCGATGGATTTTGTCACTAAGCTACCAACGGCGGTGGGAGGAAATGATACAATTTGGGCTATTGTTGATTGGTTGACAAAATCAGCACATTTCATTCCTATTCAAGAGACATACGGGACAGAGCAATTGGCCGTCATTTTCACCAGAGAGATCGTAAGGCTGCATGGCGTTCCCTCATCCATCATTTCGGATAGGTACACCAGATACATGTCTCGTTTTTGGAAAGCCGTCCATAAAGCCATGGGAACCCAAATACATTTTAGCACGACTTATCACCCTCAAACGGATGGACAAACCGAACATACGATTCAAACCTTGGAGGATATGTTGAGGGCATGTATGCTCGATTGGGGTAAGGATTGGGCTAGACATCTGGGGCTGGTAGAGTTCTCGTACAACAACAGCTGGCATGCAAGTATAGGCATGGCACCGTTTGAGGCCCTGTATGGGCAAAGATGCAAGTCGCCGTTATGCTGGGATGATGCTTCTGACACCGCGGTCACCGAGTTAGATCTGATCCAGGAGTCTATTAAGAAGATCTCTATCGTTCGAAAGCACATGTTCGCAGTGCAGAGCCGGCAGAAATCTTATGCCAAAAACCGACAGCGACCGTTAGAATTTGCAGTCGGGGATGATGTGTGGGTCAAGGTATCGCCTATGCGGGGTATCTGGCGTTTCGGCCAAAAAGGCAAGTTAAGCCCAAGGTTTATAGGCCCGTTTAAGATATTGGACCCGGTAGGGAAGCTCGCGTATCAATTAGCTCTACCTCTGCATCTGGATGGAGTGCATAATGTTTTTCACGTCTCCTAGTTAAGAAAGGATGTCTATGATCCGAGTCACAAGCTCAATTTCGAAGAAGTGGAAATTTCCGATGACGCTACCTTTAGAGAGGTACCGATCGCCATCTTGGATCGGTGTATGAAGATGTTACGAAATAAAGCCATACCCCTTGGGAAGGTTCAGTGGTCACACCACGGCATGGAAGAAGCGACTTGGGAAACCGAGTCAAGCATGAAAGAGAGTCATCCCGAGTTATTTTCTCAAGTTTCGGGATGAAACTATTTTTAAGGGGGGTGATATGTAATACCACTGGTATTTCATGCTTAATTACTTTTTACTGTGTGAATTCTTGTAATGTGATGTCATTTCTATTTATGTATTTCATTAAGTGCTATACAATTGTGTGATGTGGATGAAACGGAGGTGACACGCCTTGATGCCGTTGAACGATCGTTAATGGAAATATGACGGTGGCCAACGTCTTGTTCCCCGATAATTGTTGACAAGTGGAAAGGACGGTCACCCCGAGATGGTTAAAATGTGATATGTGGCTAAAGGATTGAATGTCTAATGCACGCTATAGTATATGCCTAACATACACTAAAATTTGAGTATTACGTACGTTAAGGTAACTAGTTTATGTACGTAACGGGTGAGTTGGTCTCCCGACCAGAATCTTCCTTTTGATGCGGATGGAGCTACTTTCGGCGGGCTAGAGGACAAACGAGTCAACTCTTCATAGCGTACGCTATCCTCCAACCTTAACGTACTCTACGGACGGGAGCCTTACGTACGTAAAGACGACTTACATATGTAACACATGGGCACATTTCAGTCAGTGACCTCTGGGCGGACTTTACGCACGTTAGCACTAGAACATTACGTACGTAATGAGCTTTACATACGTAATGCCTGTATCATTAACGTACGTTATCAAAAACGAGTGTTATAAAATGACACTTCCCCTCTTCATTTGCACGACCTCAACCTTGCAAGAAGACACCCTTGGAGCATTTCCTAGCCTTATACTCGGTTCTTAGCCTCTCATATACTTGAATTAGCATTAAGGAGGTGGTTTCTTGAGCTCCGGTGAAGATTATCCAAGTCATTCAAGCCACTTTTCGGTCCTCCTCGTAGTTCTTGTGGATTCGTCAACTCTCTTCATTATTCTTCATCTACTAAGGTAAGCCTACCAATCCCTGGAGTAATCTCCTCTATGTTTTTGATTATACTTGTTAGATTATGGGTATTTGGGTAGATTTTGCTAACTCTCGTAGACAATCTAATCGGACGGAATTGTAGTAACCAGAGTTATCATTTCTCGTATGTTTCGTTTCATACAACTCATATCTATCACATGTGAAAATTTCATTTCAATCGACATTAGGAATGTAAAATTTGACGAATCAATTGTAGTAGAATTCGTAGGAACCTGTCACCGTATGTTCCATTATTCGTAGCCACCTTTACCTTACGATTTTCGATGCTTGGTGAACTAAGGAAAACAATTGTCATTCAAGATCAATCCACCGAAATCATGATGTGAAATGGTAATCCACCGATTGTAGTACTCAGAATGTAGAATTGAATTAGAAGTTATGGGATTCGATTATGCTATAGTCATTGTTGCCAACCAAATAATGATAGGGATAATCTTGTTGAGCAAATCGATGTATCTAACGTTAACCGTAGAATTGAACGGTATAGTGGTACGTAATGCTTATGAACTTAGAAAAAAGATACTAATGTTGGCAATTAAGACTACGCTAGGAATCCGGTTAGGGAATGGAGGCTAGTTTATTCATCATGATCCGTACGAGGTGTTAATCGGATATTACGTGACTAGGTTAAGATCGAGCGGGCATGGAGATCCCGGTTATCATAAAGCACCTACCGTTGGGTCACAGGCAAGTGAAATCTTGCTCGAGAAATGCTAATATTATTGTAATGTCCGTATTTATGTATGTGCCATTGTTGATGAATGTCGACAGTTGTCTTTCTCTAAAATGTGTTACAAATGGGCCGATGTGTTGGGGATAAAACCTGTATGGTACCCGTATGGAAATGTGTTAGTGGATAAGACCCGAATTGGGCACCTATGTTCCGGGGTATTCCCGTGTGGATACTCTCGTGACCCTTGGTTGCGACCTTGGGTTTATGTGATAAAAAGAGAGAGACAACGTCAGTCGTGTGATGAAATATTCTCTGTTGATTATGTGGCACTGTGTTTGTTAAAATTGTGTATATCATTGCTAGTAGTTGTTATTAGTATGCATTCTATGACCCTGGTTATCTGGCATGATTTTTCGTGCCAGGTAAATTTGTTAATCATGTGCAGGACATTACCGAGGGGTCCGGTCAGACTTGAACGGTGTTGGAATAATCTCTTGCCGCTGCTTAAATTAAATTTGATTTTTAAAACCTCCGTTGTGTAATAATCGAACTTTGATTTATGTTTCTTATTAAAACCTTTGGGCTCATGTTATGTAACCGTGGACTTATCGTTTTATTGTAATTTCTTCAAAATATCTATTTCCCAAACTAGCCTTGTGGGTCCCACTCGGGATTCAGAGCACTTTAATACCTCGGGTAATTTTGGGGGTGTTACAGTTATGTTGGGAAGGGAAGACTAAAGATGGCCCTAAGGCACACATTGGTTTAAAAGAAATGAACATTAGATAATATTTATGGTTGAAGAAAGGGAAGGGTAAACACAAAATACCGAAAGCAGCTTACACCGTCACCCCTGAGCAAAAGTCTGAGATTTCTCGTGGATGAAGACTGCTAGGTATCCCACAGGATATGCTGGAAATATAGGGAGGTGTGTTAACTTCAAGGAGAACAAGTTAACTGTACTGAAGAGCCATGGTTGCCATATCCTCTTACAAAGCTTGTGTCCTGTGTTTATTCGACCATACTTGTCCAAACAGGTGGTCGAGACTTGTGTATCGTAATCCAGGTTCTTTCAAAAGTTATGTATTAGGGAAGTAAGGAAGTCGGATCTCTGGCTCATGCAAAAGGAGATCGTTTATATCTTATGAAAATTTGAGAGGATCTTCCCACCGAATTTTTTCGATCTCATGATCCATCTTCCTCGCCAACTTTTACTAACAGGTTGAGTCCACTACACGTGGATGTTTCAAATAGAAAGGAAACTTGGTGAGTACAAGGACTCTGTGACTAATAAGTCTGCACCTGAAGGATGTATTGCCGAAGCTGTTGAGACGACTCAACCTCGTATGCCTTATATACACCATTCCATCCCCTCCTCCTACATCTGGGAGCGACCGAGCTACACCGAGCACGTCATCTGAGGTGCCTTGCGATCTACCGTTGACTCTATTTATGCCCCCTATGGTGCCTTGCTCATTTTTACTTGTAACCCAAGCCTGGTGTTCTTGTAATTGGCGAGGGGCAGTGCAAATGGCATTTCGAAGTCGCATGAAAGAGTCAGTTACATCCTGTAATGCCTGTCGTGTGTCATTGAATTCATCCATGGCTGTGGCTTTCATCTAGTCCAGTTCTTTTCCAACTGTGAGGAATATGCCCTCGAATGCCATTCAGGGGATGAGAGAGAAGGGGCATTGTACTTGCAAATTATGGAATAATGAATAAAAGGCAATATGATTCATGTTAGGAATACTTGTTAGATTTTGATGATGTCATTAATGTAATTCAAATGTTTATTACTTGGCAAAAATGTAAGGAAGAACCAAATGAGTATCTTCCATAGGCCAAATTAAGTTAAGTTAAATACTTGGCAAAATGTAAAGAAGAACCAAATGAGTATCTTCTATAGGCCAAATAAGTTAGGCTCAAATCGGCTAAGTACAAAGGTACAGCTAAGTACATCAGAGAAGTACAGCCGAGTCAAGTCAAAGAAGTTCTGGTCAACAAAAATTCATCAGAGATGTTTGACCAGACTGTAGCCAAGTGACTTCAGACAAGCCATATGATCAGGCGAGTCTCAAACAGCCACCGACAGAGAAGTCCAAACTACAGTGAAGATGACTGTACATCAGCCAACTTGATCTATGAGAGATCAGCCAAGTACTCTAAGTCCACGTCAGCATGCGTTGAATAGTCAAATATTACGGAAAGTCACATGCAAGCATGAAAAGACAAATTGGAGAGATTCCCGCAAGGATATGAATTAAATAATTCATCCAGGCCTACCACTGAAGACTTTAAATCTTATTGTATTTAAAAGATTCAGTGCCTCACATGCAAAGTCTTCACAACGGTTTAAAGATGGATTAAAATATGGGAATCCAGCCTTGCAACGTTCAGGAAAATAAACAATAAAGTCTCCCTCTCCAACGGACGGATTTGTTACAAAGATTTGCAACGGCTATGAAGAATGCTCAAAGGATTGACACTTATAAATATCCGAAGATTTGAAGCTGAGCAGCACGATGCGAATAAAACTCTCAAGCGATCAAAGTTATCAAAGCAATCAAAGCAAACTCATAGCATCATGAAAAGAGCAGTACTCAAAGTTCTTATCTTAAAGAAAGCTCTTAGTTGGAGAAGACAAACATTCTTGTCTTAAAACCTGATATCGGGGTACTTCACTGGTTGAAGTTGCGAGACTGATAGGCATCCGAGTATTTGAAGAATCAAGTGGTGCTAGGCAGTCAAAGAGGAGTTGCAACGACGTGATTTCCACTGGTTGGAAGTTGTTGTAGCTAAGTAGTAGAATCACTGTAATCTTTATCACTGGTTGAGAATTATAATGGATTCATCTCCAACTGGTTTGGAGAAAAGTGGATTAGTAGAGGATTACCCCACCTCTGAGACCACTCTAAATTGCCTGCGTGTTTTACTATTTTCAGCATCATACTTAACTGTTGCATTCATTCATTACTGTTCCATTACTTAATCTTGATTTCATCATCAGCTGATTTCCGCATATCTATCAGATGAGAAACTCACTCTTCGTGAGAAAGAGTTTAAGAGTTTCAATAAGTATATTCACCCCCCTCTAGACTTATTCCTGGACGACTTGTGACCTACAAGTGGTATCAGAGAGGTTGGTTCATCTACTTCATGAACCAGATTCATATATCAAGGATATATTTTTTTAAACTCTCATTTTACAATGGAACACATGCACTCTAGATTACCTGTGTTTTCAGTTGACGAGTATGATCTGTGGAAGATAAGGATGCAGGCACACTTATCTTCAATCCATGACGACATGTGGTGCATCATAGAGGGTGGTCCATTCATCTTCGAGAAGGACAACACTCCCGAGGAGATTGCAACCGGGAAGCCTGAAAAGATCCCAAAGAAGCGGACGGAGCTGACCCCAGAAGAAATAAAGCTGGCCAACCTAGACAACCGTGCCAGAGATGTGCTATACCAAACCCTTGACAAATCAACGATGGTCAAGATTAAAAATTGCAAAAATGCCAAAGAGATTTGGGATACCCTTGATGTGATGTGCGAAGGTACCGAGCTGATAAAAGAAAACAAGTTGTCAATCGCTACTCAAAAGTAGACACAAGATTCACAGAGATCATTAATGAAATTAATTCTCTGGGAAAATCCTATGACAACAGGGAGATGGACCTGAAAGTTCTGAGATCACTCAACCCAGAGTGGAATGTGAAGGCGGTAGCCATGAGGGAATCCAAGGACCTCAATAAAATCAAGATTCAAGAACTATTCTCTAATCTGAAAACTTATGAATTTGAACTCCCAAGTTCATCATCAAACGAGCCTGCAGAGAAGGGAATAGCGTTTGCAGCCGAGTCCCCCGCAAAAAGCCTATCTGAAGTTAAACCTCCAAATCCACTTGATTTCGAGGAAGAAATGGCGTTCATCATGCAGAGATTCAACAACTTCAGGAAAAACTACTCCAAATATAAAAAGAATTATAAGGAGAATCCCACAAGAAACCAAAAGGCCAAAAGCTGGAAGGTGGAGTGTTACAACTGCCATAAGACAGGACACATTCAAATTGACTGTGCTGATCTTAAGAAGGACGAGAGCAAGAAGGTGGTGAGCAGAAAAGAAGACCGAAGGAAGGCCCTCATCGGAGAAAATCAAGAGCGTGTAGAGTCTAGCAGCGGATTCTTCTCTGATGATGATGAAGAGTATGATTGTCTGATGGCTAACCTGGCTGATGAAGAGGTAACATCAAAACCCTCTAATTCAAATAATAGTTCAGCCATGTCTCAAGATATGGACTTGCACGAATCTGTAAATCAGCTACTTAAAGATTTTGAGACACTAAAATCTGCACACCTATTTGTATCAGCCGAGAAGACTTAGCTGCAAGATGAGAATAGGCAGCTGAAAAATGATTTTGAAAAACTCAGCCTAGAATTAAATAAAGTAAAATCTGATCTTGAAAACCAGGCTGCAGTTAACTTCAAAAACCAGGCTGATGTCACTACGACTGAGATAAAAAGACTAACTGTTTTGAATAGTGAAAAATTAGCTGCACTTGCTCATGTCAAAGCCGAATTTACTAAGCTGACTCAGGTAAGTAAGACTAAGGCGCAGGAAATAACCTCCCTGAAGGCGTCTCTAACTCTGGACGAACTGTGTACTAACCAAAGGCCACTATATTCCAGATCAGGCCTTGGATATGATTCTCACACTCCCTCTAGTTCTAAAACCACTTTCATCAAGGGAGAAACTATGGTCTCGTCTGCTGAGCCTATATATAAACCCGTATTTAAAAATAGGCAACAGCCAAGTCACCAGTCTAGGCTGCAGCCAAGGTACACAAGGCAGCCACCTAGACAAGCGACTAGGCAATGGCCATGGCAAAAGCAGCAGCCTAGACAACATGCCCACTATTATCAAAAACTCCCCAAAACAGATTTCAAAATGGGAGGGGCAAATGGAAACCTCAAGGTTATCCTAACTTTCAAAATGAACAAGTGTGGAGACCTCAAAGATTTAATAAATGGTCTCAGCCAAGGTTTAGAAATGGCCCACACTACCAATATTATGAGGCATATCCAGTATACAATCCTAACAGAGGATATAGACCCAGACCTTACACACCTTATAGGGGTAAAAACAACAATTTCCACAATCCAAGGAGAAATCAATTCTCCGGGAAACCATCTAACCCTACAGGACCCAGACAGATTTGGGTATCTAAATCTCTGCTTGTCTGATTGCAGAAAAGGTGGAAGGACTACTACCACATCTCCACAAATTCAAACTTTGGAGGTGAAGAATGGTTTGTAGATTCTGGATGCTCGAGGCACATGACCGGGAACAAGAAGATGCTGACAAAATATACCAAAGAAAGAGGTCCAGACGTAACCTTTGGAGATAGCTCTAGAGGACAAACAAAGGGCTTTGGAGAGCTGCACCGAGGAAATATCATTATATCCAAAGTTCACTATGTCAAAGGGCTCAAGTATAATCTCCTGAGCATAAGACAGTTTTGTGATGAAAAGAATCTAGTAGTCTTCACCATTTGGAAATGTATGGTGATTGATATCCTATCTGGAGAAGTGAAGCTACAAGGATTCAGAAGGAGAGATGTCTACATGATAGATTGGAACACAGGAACTCCTAATACCTGTTTTCTATCTAAGACAATAGCTGAGAATGGATGGTTGTGGCACAAAAGATTATGTCATCTGAACTTCAAAGCCATCAACAAGATTAGTTCTCAGAAGCTGGTCAGAGGACTTCCAGAGGAAGCATTCAAGAAGGAAGCTCTTTGTGATGCGTGTCAGAAAGGAAAACAGACCAGAGCATCATTCAAGCCAGTCCAGCCTACAACCCTCACATCGAGGGTTTTAGATCTACTTCACATGGATCTATTTGGCCCTATCAAACTGAGGACTCTAAGTGGCAGAAAGCATGCCTTAGTAGTAGTGGATGACTATTCAAGGTACACATGGATTATCTTCCTGTACAAGAAAAGTGAAACCTTGACCAAGCTACCTGAGCTGCTGAGAAGGATCCAAAATGAGAAATACCTCTCGATCATCAAGATCAGATCAGATAGAGGAGGTGAATTTATCAATAAGGCGATCACTGATTACAACGATAAGAATGGAATCCAGCATGAGCTCTCTACAGCCAGGACCCCCCAGCAGAATGGTGTTGCCGAAAGAAGAAACAGAACCTTAAAGGAAGCAGCCAGGTCCGTGATTGCAGAAGCAGACCTGCCCAAGAAGTTCTGGGCTGAAGCTGTCAACACAACTTGCCATACTCAGAACAGGAGTATGATAGTAGGGAGACATGGCAAAACTCTCTATGAGGTTTGGAATAACAGAACACCTACTATTGCTTACTTTCATATTTTTGGTTGTAAGTGTTTCATCCACAACAACGGTAAAACACAACTAAATGCCTTTGATGCTAAAACTGATGATGGTCTCTTTATGGGATATTCATAAAGAAGCAAGGCATATAGAGTCTTTAACAAAAGAACCTTAGTTGTGGAGGAAACACCTCATGTTCTATTTGATGAATCTACTGTTGAGTACAGAAAACAAGTCGAGCTAATTGAGGATAAGCTCAAATCTGCATCCCTCGAAGAAGTCATTGTTCATGACACAGGGATGGTGGACTCATCTGCAGATCAGCCTGAAGACCCATCTGTAGCTGATGAAGACCCAACTGCAGATCAGACAATACCACCAAACCTACCTGATCCAGTTGCCGCCGATGAAGACCCATATGTAGCTGATAAAGACTCATCTGCAGACCTGACCCAACCTGCAGATGACCAGACAGTAGCTGATCCAGTTACAGACCAAGGAGATCAAATCCAAGCTGATGTAGATAGAGAGGAAATCCACCAGAGCAAATCTACAGGGGGAACAGACCCTGAATAAGAAGATATCCCCAAGTGGCTCAAAGACCATCCCATCCAACAGATCATTGGGAAGCTGACTGATGGAGTCAAGACAAGACAGTCTACTCTACCCATAGGAATGGCAATGTTTTCATGCTTCATGTCCCAAATAGAACCCAAGACAACAGAACAAGCCTTGGAAGACTATTCTTGGATCAATGCCATGCAGGAGGAGCTTGAACAAACGGAAAGGAACAATGTTTGGGAACTAATAGATAGACCAGATCATAAGAAGGTTATTGACACCAAATGGGTGTACAAAAACAAAAGCGACGAAGATGGAGCTATTGTTAGGAATAAAGCCAGACTTGTTGCTAAAGGATATGCACAGTGTGAAGGAATAGATATTGATGAAACCTATGCACCTGTTGCAAGATTAGAAGCCATCAGACTATTCCTTGCATATGCTGCATTCAAGGATTTTGAACTCTATCAGATGGATGTAAAAAGTGCATTTCTTAATGGAATCCTAGAAGAAGAAGTCTATGTGGAGCAACCCCCAGGATTTGTCAAAGGAGACAAAGTATACAAGCTATTGAAATCTCTATATGGACTTAAGCAAGCACCAAGAGCTTGGTATGAAACCTTATCTGTATTTCTTGAGAAGAACGGTTTCTGCAAAGGGAAAATGGACAAGACCTTATTCAGAGTGGAGCACGAAGGCCACATATTAATAGTTCAGATATATGTGGATGACATTATATTTGGCTCAACCAACCCAGAGCTGTGTGAGAAATTCTCAAATCTCATGCAAGGAGAATTTGAGATGAGTATGATGGGAAAGCTTAACTTCTTTCTTGGATTACAAGTCAAGCAAATGGAAAATGGAATTTTTATCAATCAAGCCAAATATGCCCGAGATCTTATAAAGAGATTTGGAATGGAATCAACAAAACCAGCAAGAATTCCTATGACCACAAGTACTCATCTAGATGCAGATGAGGGAGGCATATCAGTGGATTCAACCCACTACAGAGGACTTATTGGATCATTGCTATACCTCACTGCAAGCAGACCAGATATATCTTATGCCGTAGGAGTATGCGCGCGATTTCAATCCAAACCAAAGCAGTCTCACCAAGATGCATCTAAGAGAATAATTAAATACCTTATGTCTACAGTCAATGTTGGACTATGGTACCCTAAGGACGATAACTTCGAGCTATCAGGATATTCAGATGTAGATTTCGCAGGATGCAAAATAAATAGGAAAAGCACCAGTGGAACGTGCAAATTCCTAGGAACCAGACTGATATCCTGGTTTAGAAAGAAGCATGTTTCTAACTCTATCTCCACCACAGAGTCAGAATACCTAGCTGTAGGTAGTTGTTGTGTCCAGATCTTATGGATCAGACAACAGTTAAGGGACTACAATATTATTCCCAATGAAGTTCCTATTTTGTGTGACAACAATAATGCTATTGCAATAACCAATAACCCAGTATTGCATTCAAGGACCAAGCACATTGATGTTAAGCATCACTTCATTAGAGATCACGTGCTTAACAAAAGAGTCAGAGTTGAAAAAGTCAGCACAGACTACCAAATTGCTGATATCTTCACCAAACCTTTGCCAGAAGAAAGGTTTTTGGAGCTGAGAAGGGAACTTGGTTTACTAGATTGGGAATCTAGTACAGAGGAAAAAGCTAGCTGAAGTAGATCAGATGAAGGACGGAGTAAGCTGATCATGGGAATCTGATCCTACCTAATGCAGACAAGAAGACGAAGGACAAACAAAGGAACCTAGCTGATCAAAACCACAGGCGAGAAGTCAAAGAGTCAACTCACCTGATGCAGAGCAGTCAACGGTCAACCAGCTAAGTTTTCTAAACCTAACCGACTTATGAATATTATATTATTATCTGCTATTTATATAATAGTATCATATTATTTTTGGATCACAAGTGGCATAATATTATATGCTTTAAAGATACACGTGGAAATCACAGGTTCAATCGACCTCCACTGTGTCAAATTAAAATCCAACCGTCCATTTCAAACTCAAAACCTGGACCACTGATTAAAATTTGAATTTTAAAATGGAATCCTCAAAAGGTGGACCATCGATTAAAAATAAATGATTATTTAATTACAGCGTTGTTTCATTTTCCTTATAAGGACGGAAAAACCCTTTCACTTTACCTTCACCAAACTTTCGAAAACCCTAATTTACAGAGCAGAAATTCCTTCGAACTATCAATACACTAAGAAATCTTTTATCTTGCATAAATGGAATCTTATTTTGAAGGTGTAAACCTGAAGGCAGTCAAGGACCAGATCATTTTCTCCCTGGTCGTTGATTTTGAAGGGATCCTGGAATCGAATCTGGAGAACAACAAAGTTCGCAACCTTATCCGCTCGATGAAGTTGAATGAGATCTACCCATTTTTGGATATCAGTCCCAAGCACTTGTTTAAAGAGGATGTTATTGCATTTTTTCGAGAGGCCCGAGTGATTGAAGCAGGGATTCGAAGCACTGTCGGCGGAATCCAAGTGGACATAACGCCAGAGACGATTGGAAAAGCTTTTGGAATGAAGAATCGTGGCGTGGCGGTCGAGGCCCTTAAGCAGATTACAGCCGATACTTGGCTGAAGATTAAGGCGGTCGACCAACCGGAGAAACTTAAGCTGACCGCCAAGAGGAGTGAGATTAAAAGAGAATATCGCTATGTGTTGGACATAACCAACAAAATAGTCATGGGCATGTTCGGCATCTACGACCAACTGCCGTCCGCTAAATTTATGGTGCTGGGAGCACTAATCCAAGACGAGCCAATTAACTGGACGGACTACATTTACAGGCAGTTGGTGCGCGAAATCAACAAGGCCGAGTGGCTTGTTGAAGAGAAGAAGTTCAAATCCAAGCTGGCGTTCGGAACGCAGCTAAGTTGGATTCTGGAAAAGCTTGGCGTGGCAAAAGGAAATACTGACCCCTTCCACATCAACAAAAGACTTGGTCATCTAGACCAAGAAACTTTGATGAGGCTAGGAAGCGGAAGGAAAGCAGCCCATATCTTAAAAGAGTTGTCTGATTATGGACCTATCTACAAATACCCTGAATCATCATACGAGTCCGACCAGGCTGCATCCCGCAATCCACCTGTAGCCCAGTCTGATACAGAATCAATACACCTACTGCTGTTCGCTTTAAGACAAGGGGACCAGCCCCTGGTGAGCCCTCCAGAATTCATTCCTCACCAGAACCTTCTCCGAAGAGGCCCAGGCGATTGTAGTTCAGTGAAGAGGAGCAGCCAGAGCAATTCTTCAGCCCTGCAGCTAAGTCCCCTACACATTTGGAGGACCAGCCTGCTCCTGCCAGCCTGGAGACCCAGATTGTCCCCCTTCTCACCCCCAGTACATTTCTGAAGAAGAGGAAGCAGGTTTAATCATCAACATCCCTGAGGCCAATTACAGCTTCAACCTGCTTGATAACAACGTTTTCAACCTATCTATAGAGCAACTTAAAATGGTAAAACCCCTTGCCCTAAAACACTCCTTCGTTCACATTTATGAGGAGTGGAAAACTTTTAAATCCTATTCTTTCACTCAACTACAAACTTTCATTGAGGTGAGTGGCTGGGAATATCTCCAGGCCACTGAAGATGTGCTGATGCATTTTTTTAACGAATCAGACACAATTTTATTACTACAGGAGAATTGGTTCATGTCCAATTTTAAAACTCACAGGGACCAATTTATCCATACCATTATGTATAGTATATTTGATGGGTCTGTTGAGGAAGAAGTTGAAGAGAAAGAAATAAGATTAGAGGAGTTGGTGCCGGAAGAAGAAGATATTATTGTTATTGATGATGAAGAGGGGAGACAGGAAGAAAGAGAAGAAGAAAATTTCTCAGTTGAAAAACAATCTGGAGAAGAAGAAGTCGAAAAAACTGAGGAATTAGTGGATGAAGAAGAAGAAGAATGAGAAGAGGTTGATCACGAGGATGAAGAAGAAAAAGAAGATGATGAAGATAAAAATAATGATGAAGAGAAAGGTGATGATGATGATGATGATGGTAAGGATGAAGGAGGAGAAAAAGAAGCTGAGAAAGAAAAGAAGAATGATGAAGAGGAAGAAAAGGAAGAAGGAGAGAAGGAGTTGGAAAAGGAAGAAGGAGAAAAAGAGAAAGAGCCAGAAAAGGAGGCATAAAAGGAAGCTGCATCAGAGAAGGCTGGGGCACCTGCCCACTATACCAGCATAGATGCAGACTTGGCTGAAGACTCCAGATCGGGGACCCCATAACAGACCCCATCTGGTATGCCAGCTGCAGAAAGGAGTCTGCAGACAGGTGGGTCATCCGCACACCCACCTGCAGGTGTAGAAGGTTTAGGCGAGCACTCTCCACAGACATCACAAATTACACCTGTGATGACTGAGCTGATCCGACAGATTGTGAAAGACACTGTTGGAGAGCTGCTTGATTCTCAAGTCACTCCGGACCTGCAGTCGATCAATGCCAAACTTGACACCTTGCTGCAGCGGAACATCCCTTAACCACCTCCTCCTACAAACAACAGAATGCCCCTTGGCATGTCTGACTGGATGCTAAGAATGGAGCAGCAATTGACCACCCTGGTTGATGCTGGCAAAAAGGGGGAAGAAAGGTTACAGGGGGAAGGTAGCAGACAGGGGAAATTAAGAGGAGCTCAAGAGATGAGGACCAAGAAGAAGCAAGATGTCCAAATAATTACAGCCGGGACATCTTTAGCAAAAAGGAAGCGAGAAGCTGAACTAGAGCTGACTGATGATCAGCCTGCAGCCAAAAGAAGGAGGATCAAATATGGGGAAGAGCCTACTCTAGAATGGGAAGGCAAAGAGTTGTGGTTTGTCGAAGATTTTATTCCTATCGAAGCTTTACCTATGTGGGGATCTGCAAGGAAGAGGTTCATCAGAGATTTTTATATCTAGGAGTTACTCCAGGATAAAAATTGCACCCCACAGCAGACGTTTATTAACTTCATGGAAGAAGCACATCCTAAACTCTAGGCCATCCTACTAAAACACGCTGAGGAATCCAATGCATATCCCAGGATTCCTTCTTTCAGTCCTAAAGATCCTCCCACCTTGTAAAATGATGAATTAGATGAATTAGCACTTCAAAGGAAAATAAAGAAACTTTGTGACGAGCATAAGTTTTCCTCACAAGAAGATCAAGACTTTGCCGCTCTAGTTGTCAGAAGAAAATATGGTCTTGCCCCTATCAAGAAAAGACCAATTGGAGCTAAACCTATTAGACCTGCAAAGCAGCCTATTTGCAGAGGCAGAGGCAGAGGCAGATGACTTGATTGTATTCATATTTTTAGAAATTTTGTACTTGTAAAATTTGCTGTATTTGTTTTGATCATTGAAAGACATGTATTTGTAAATCAATACAGAAATTTTTATAAAAGTCTTTTTGAATGACAATTCCCAGTTGTCTAAAAAACAAGACTGATTTGAGTTTATGTCTTGCACTTATGTGCAGACTTGTCCATTTTATTATTTGCTTAAGTTTTTCCATCATCAAAATAGGGGGAATTTGTTTGGAATACTTGTTAGATTTTGATGATGTCATTAATGTAATTCAAATGTTTATTACTTGGAAAAAATGTAAGGAAGAACCAAATGAGTATATTCCATAGGCCAAATTACATTAAGTTAAATACTTGGCAAAATGTAAAGAAGAACCAAATGAGTATCTTCTATAGGCCAAATAAGTTAGGCTCAAATCGGCTAAGTACAAAGGTACAGCTAAGTACATCAGAGAAGTACAGCAGAGTCAAGTCAGAGAAGTTCTGGTCAACAAAAATTCATCACAGATGTTTGACCAGACTACAGCCAAGTGACTTCAGACAAGCCATCTAATTAGGCGAGTCTCAAACAGTCACCGACAGAGAAGTCCAAACTGCAGTGAAGATGACTGTACATCAGCCAACTTGATCTATGAGAGATCATTCAAGTACTCCAAGTCCACGTCAGCATGCGTTGAATAGTTAAATATTACGGAAAGTCACATGCAAGCATGAAGAGACAAATTGGAGAGATTCCCGCAAGGATATGAATTAAATAATGCATCCAGGCCTACCACTGAAGACTTTAAATCTTATTGTATTCAAAAGATTCAGCGCCTCACATGCAAACTCTTCACAACGGTCTAAACATGGATTAAAATATGGGAATCCACCCTTGCAACATTCATAAAAATAAACAATGAAGTCTCCCTCTCCAACGGACGGATTTGTTACAAAGATTTGCAACGGCTATGAAGAATGCTCAAAGGATTGACACTTATAAATATCCGAAGATTTGAAGCTGAGCAGCACGATGCGAACAAAACTCTCAAGTGATCAAAGTTATCAAAGCAATCAAAGCAAACTCATAGTATCGTGAAAAGAGCAGGACTCAAAGTTCTTATCTTGAAGAAAGCTCTTAGTTGGAGAAGACAAACACTCTTGTCTTAAAACCTGAGATCAGGGTACTTCACTGGTTCAAGTTGCGAGACTGATAGGCATCCGAGCATTTGAAGAATCAAGTGGTGCTAGGCAGTAAAAGAGGAGTTGCAACAACGTGATTTTCACTGGTTGTAAGTTGTTGTAGCTAAGTAGTAGAATCACTGTAATCTTTATCACTGGTTGTGAATTATAGTGAATTCATCTCCAACTGGTTTGGAGAAAAGTGCATTAGTAGAGGATTACCCCACCTCTGAGACCACTCTAAATTGCCTGCGTGTTTTACTGTTTTCAGCATCATACTTAACTGTTGCATTCATTCATTACTGTTCCATTACTTAATCTTGATTTCGTCATCAACTGATTTCCTCAGATCTATCAGCTGAGAAACTCACTCTTCGTGAAAAAGAGTTTAAGAGTTTCAATAAGTCTATTCACCCCCCCTCTAGACTTATTCCTGGACGACTTGTGACCTACAATTCATTCATTGTTTATTGTATTTCAAATGCATTCTTGATTTGGTAAACATTTAAGTGAAGTCCTTGTAAATAAGAGCAAACATTCCACTCTCGTTATCGGATAAGATAAAATGCACTGGAAGTGTTTATAGCTTAGGTAACGTAAACCATTGGCAAGTCGATAAACTTAATTGGGCATTAAGTTTTGAGTAAGACTTGTATAATTGATGCTAGGACATGTGCATGTCTTGATAGCATAGTTATAAGTATAATTGTGGGACCAGTGTACTCGAACACGACTCATACTTGATTCAATCACACAGTATTCACTCTTGGAGAGTCGATGATGAATCGAAAGGTTGTGATAGTATACGTGGACCTTTGACTTGAAGGTTCAGTAAGAGATGTGCCTGTGAGGTTTAGTTTGTCATTAGAGTAGTTAGACACATTTGCTTAATTGATGGGTCAATGTCGAAGTGCGGACTATACGGGCAGGTAGCAGTCTCTAGTGTACGCCAAGAAAGGATTCTCTCCTGTTAGTGAGCAGGCGAATGTCCTATACGGTTAATGGCAAATAAGATCATAAGTCTTTGGCCAAAGCATTCTGATATAGTCGTATTAGATACACTAGTAATCAGTCGGTTTTGATTTGCATTAACACGTGTATAGTGTCTAGTCAACAGTAGGGTTTGACTTTACCGTGACCCGAATACTTGATCGGGACATCTGATGAAGGGTTATACGTATATGGTATTCATGACATAATAGTTCTGGAATGATCCCTTCATTCGTTCTTAGTGGGGATTTACAGTGCGGCCCGCTAGGCTGGCTAAGTGCTGCCCGCACTCATTAGTTTCTCCCAATGTCGGCTGAGATGGACCTACAGAGTCGCTCATCAGGATCGTTGACGGATAAATATGACTTTATCATCTCTCTATTAATATTAGATATTGGATATCTAATTATAATTTATTGGATAAATCAAATAGCGGTCTTATGAATTGAAATTAAGTTAGTGGGTAATTAATTTAATTCATAAATAATATTTCTTAGAGAAACATATTTGTATTTGATATAATTAATTAATCGGATTAATTAATTAGTATAAATACATTGGAGATAAAATGGAGTGTATTTAGCGGAGTTGTTTGACGAACGTCCGGTACACAAGCCGAGTGACTCGGTCTGTTTCCTCCCATTTTCCTCATGGGGCCGCCCCACCTCCCACTCTCTTGTCTTGCTGTGGTTTTGTTTATTATTGATATCTCACCATGATTTGTTCAACTAATGATGCCAAATACATGTTATATGGCGGGATCACTTTACTCATTATATCTATACATAACAACACACACCAACACATCAACCACCAT
The DNA here is from genome assembly GCA_033398695.1 of Orobanche coerulescens. Lineage (NCBI taxonomy): Eukaryota > Viridiplantae > Streptophyta > Magnoliopsida > Lamiales > Orobanchaceae > Orobanche > Orobanche coerulescens. Next base: position 74,086,141 of record CM065816.1, on the reverse strand, counting down.
TACCACTTCGCCCGAGAGCTACTAGGAGAGAGAGATAAAAATTTTTTCTTGATTTTCTTCATCTCGGAGTTGAGAGAAAATAAGAAAAATAAAGAGAGAAAAATTCCTTTGAAACTTCCTAGCCGTGTTCTTTCAAGAACGGATTTTCGGTGATTTTTCCGGTCAAGTTCCATCGCGTGGTGATGTAGAGGCATCGTATTTTTGGTGTTTGGGACGAAGGAATTTCGTGCTCGTGCTGGGGTTCGTGATCATCATCAACTTACGAAGATATTATCAAAGGCTTCAAAGCTATGGGACTTTCATCCTTTGTCTTTGTTCATTTTATTTTTCGTATATACGTACTTGATCGATCTTGTTTGGGATTCTATATATTGAGTTTTATTATTCCGATGCGTATTCGATTTTGTATCCGGAATCCAAACAGCGGTATCGGAGAGAGGTCAATGATACCGTAGATACGATTGTATGTGCATTTTGAATGCTATTTGATGATGTTTATGATTTAGTATCATTATTGGTATAATCAGAGATATTTTATTGTTCGTTGTAATTTTATACGTTTTGGAACGAGCCGAAAAATGATAAAACGGGACTGCCGGCAGCACGGCCTGGGCCTGCTGCCCAGGCTGCCGAGATGGCCGAGGGTGGGCCGATCCATATGGCTCTCGGGTTTTGGCCCGATTTTGAATCGGGCCGCGGGCTGGGCCTAATACCGGACAGTTTGGGACTCCGTTTTAAGTTCATATTTCATTGTAATTATTTCCCGAAATTAAATTGGATTTTAATTTGACTAAATTAATATTTGGAATATTTTGTTTTTAAGGGATATAAATTAAACGAGAATATTATTTTGGTTGGATTACTTCGAACGAATTAAAATGACGATTATAAGTATTAATTGGATTAATACCATTAGAATTGAATAGATTAATTTTTATATTAATTGGATTAAATTGATTATTTAATTTTAATGCCACTAAATATTAATTGGATTAATATTGTAGAATTGAATAGATTAATCTTGTATATTAATTGGATTAATATATTAAATAATTATTTAATTTAATTGCCGTTACATGTTATATGGAATGCCTTATGTGATGGTGATATAGGTCCTGAACTTAGTTTTGATTTGTTCATTTCGATTGGGTTGTAAAGGCCGTTTTGAACCTATTTATTTTCACTAGAAATTTTGTATAATAGGATGCATTTTATCAATGATGTAATTATTTATTTTGGCTATGAGGAAGACCGAAGACAACCGACCGAGAAGACGAAGAATCGAAGACTTTTTAGTTTCTTTATTGGGTCATTCGCTTGGCCCAGTACTTAGGAAAAAGTCCATGAGCTATATGTTGGTAGTAACTAGGTTGCTAACTGTTTTTCATTTTGAATGATTGACAAACACAAACATGCTTATAAATGAATTAATGTGCAAAGTGTAATATTAATCGCGAAATTCTCCCGACATACAAACAGACTAAGTTTGAAAAAGGTTACGAGGTTTCCTACCCTCCATCAAACTCGTAGAAAATTGATACCCGAGCCGATGTGCTATGCTTCCGAGTTATCGGGGTAGTACATTTGGTAGAGGTTGATAAATTCTGGAGTGCATTAGATCCCTTCAGATGGTGATAAATTTCGCCCCTAGAAACCTGATAGGTTGCCGGGCGAGATTCAGTAGTCAAACTGATAGACGTTGATGGTCAACAACTTTGATAGTCTGGATTGCCAAGAAACCTGATAGGTTGAGGGCATGAAGACTAGGGGTAAAGGAAGATCGAATCATCCGTTGGACGGGTTGGTGTTGGACACCACTTTATAGAAATTAATAGGTAAGAAATCTGACAGGTTGCGGCTGCTAAAATCTGTAAATAACTCGATCACCACTAAAAAGTCGATCTAAACATGACTTCCGGATTATAACATGGGAGTGTGTAATTCCGATAAAATTAGTGGGAGCCGAGACAAGAATTATACAAGCCCTTAAATTCTAAACTCGGTCATAATAAATCAAGCCACTAATTTAATCTTGTCTAAATTAATGCAGAGAAACGAAACAATATCTCTCTAAAAATAGCAAAGAACCCACTTGCAATACTACTTGAAAAGAATCTCCTTACTGGCCCCAACTTTGTTGACTGGTTGCGGAATCTGATGATTGTACTCAGCATGGAGTCTCTGGGATATGTCTTAGAGGTGGACATACCACCGACTTTAATCCGTACTAGGGGTAATTAGGAAGAAATTGACGTCCATGAAAAATGGGTCAAGGATGATGTGCTGGTCCATGGCTTTATGATGGGCTCAATGACTAATGAGCTGCAGAGAGCGCACGAGAAAATAACTTCTGCTAGGCAGATTCTCGCACACTTGACCGAGATTTATGGAGAGCACAGTAGGATTGCTATATATGAGATATCGAAACAGTTATTTAGTGCTAGGATGAAGGAAGGGGAGAAAGTGGGAGACCACGTACTCAAGATAATCTCTATGATTGAGAGGCTCGAGGTGCTCAACTTTCACATGGATTTATCCCTCCAAATTGATCTCATCCTTGAATCTCTACCTGACTCCTTCACGCACTTTGTAATGAATTTCAACTGTAATGAAATTTCATGCACATTAGTTGGCCTAATGAACAAACTGGTGACGGCACAGTCTAACATGAAGACTAAGCCGAGGGAGGCTACTTTTGTGATTTCTTCTGGGCCTCGGAGGTCCAAGAACAAGAAGAAAAAGGCCTACGAGTAGTATAAACCCAAGAAAGGGGTGCAGAAAGGCAAGGGAAAGGCCCCAAAGGTTCAGAAGGTAGGCGGTCCCAAACCTACGGACAGATGTCTTGAATGCGGTGAGCTGGGCCACTGGCGTAGGACTTGTCCCAAGATCAATGGTGCATCAGGTATGAAACTTTTTATTTTTGAAACCAATTGTTCCGCTACCGTATATTCTGCTTCATGGATTCTGGATTCAGCTGCTACTTCTCATATTTGTACTATGAATTAGGATCTCGAAAGAAGTAGGTAGCTTGAAGTTGGGGAAGTGATGGTCACTGTCGGAAGCGGACAAAGTGTTGAAGCAACCGATATTTGTACTGGTTTTGCCTAAGGGGCATAAAAACATTGTATCCATTCCAGTCTTGGACCGGAAAGGATTTTCTTTCTTCCTTGGCAATGATAGTTGTAAAATTTATTTTCGAAATAAATTAGTTGGCACAGCTACATTGTTAAATGGTTTATATCATCTGAACTTACAAAATAAATCAGCAGTGAACACTATAACTAGGAAATTGCAGGCATGATACTAATCAAGCTCTTAAGTGGCAACTTAGACTTGGTCATGTTGGTCTGACCAAGGTTCACAAAATAGAGAAAGATGAACTTTTAAGTACATTGGGTGAAGAACCATATCCAACTTGTGAATCATGCCTTAGAGATAAGATGACTAAGTCCCCCTTCACAGGGACATTTGAAAGGGCTACAGAGAAACTTGGGTTGGTACATACCGATGTTTGTGGTGCTTTGGAAGCAGCCCGAGACGGATATATATATTTCATAACGTTCATAGATGATCATACTAGGTATGGGATTGTGTACTTGATGAAACATAAATCCGAAGCCTTTACTAAATTCAAGGAATATAAGGCCCTAGTTGAAAACAGACTCGATGTCATATCAATGCACTTCGGTCAGACCGAGGTGGCGAGTATATGAGCACTGAGTTTGACGAGTTCCTTAAGGAACATGGAATAGTTTCACAATTCATGCCGCCATGAACCCCACAGTTAAATGGTGTTTCAGAAAGGAGAAATCGGACTTTATTGGACATGGTCCGCTCCATGTTAAATTACACTGATTTACCAATTTACCTGTGGGAATACACCCTACTTACCGCTGGCTATATCTTTAATAGATGTCCTTTCAAATCCGTTCCTATCACTCCGCATGAGATGTGGAAGGGTAAGAAACCAAGTCTTAATCACATAAGGATTTGGGGAAGTCCAGCCTATGTCAAGAAGGCTAAGGTGGACAAACTGGAAGCAAGGTCCGTCAAGGGACATTTCATTGGATACCTAGAGGACTCGATGGGTTATCTATTCTACATGCCAGAAGACAATAGGGTCATTGTGGCTTTACAAGCGCACTTCCTTGAGGATGAATTCATTCAGTAAGGTGGCTCGGGTAGAAATGTCTCTTTGGAAGAGCATAATGAAAATCCTGAGGAGATATCTGATCAGGGATCACTAACTGAACCTATTATAACACAACCTCGACTTCAAAGGTATGATAGGGTGTCTCACTTACCTGAGAGGTATGGTTATACACATGTTGAGGAACTGAGTCTCCACGACGTTCTTGATATCCATGAGGACGACCCTATCACCTTTGACCAAGCAATAGTGGATGTGGACTCCGATAAATGGCAAGAAGCTATGGAAGCTGAGATAGACTCGATGCATGCCAATCAAGTCTGGACTCTAGTAGATCTACCAACTGGCATGAAGCTTATTGGAAGTAAATGGATATATAAGAGAAAGACTGATGGGGATGGTGAGGTTGACGCCTATAAAGCCAGGCTTGTGGCAAAGAGTTATACCCAAAGGGAAGGGATCGATTATCATGATACCTTCTCGCCCGTAGTTATGATCAAGTCGATTCGCATGATGCTTGTCATTGCTGCCCATTACGATTATGAAATATGGCAAATGGACGTCAAAACCGCTTTTCTAAATGGATACCTCGAGGAGGAAATATACATGGAACAGCCTAAGAGTTTTGTGTCCAAAGCTAATACTCATAAGGTGTGTAAGCTGCAACGAGCCATTTATAGGCTGAAGCAAGCTTCTCGGAGTTGGGACCATTGATTTGACGAAGCAGTCAAGGACTTTGACTTCGTGCAAAATGAGGAGGATCCATGTGTTTACAAAAAGGTCAGTGGGAGCAACATCGCGTTCTTAGTACTATATGTAGATGATATTCTACTTAAAGGAAAAAACGTAGCAATGCTCAGCATTGTGAAAGCTTGGCTTTCTAAAAAACGTTCTTCATGAAATACTTGGGAGAAGCTTCCTATATTCTAGGGATCCGTCTTTACAGAGATAGACCGCGAAAAGTGATAGGACTTTCCCAAGCCCTCTATATAGATAAAATCCTGAGAAGATTCAACATGGATAATTCTAAAAGATGATTCCTTCCCATGCGACATGGAATTCATCTCACTAAGAAAATGTGTCCTCAAAGTGAGGAAGACAAAAGAGAGATGAGTAAGGTACCCTATGCATCGGCAGTGGGTAGCCTCATGTATGCTATGTTATGCACGAGACCAGACGTAGCCTACACTGTAAGTGTGGTACGTAGATTCCAAACAAACCTGGGAAGGGAACACTGGACTTCCATTAAGAACATTCTTAAATACTTGAGAAGGACTAGAGATATGGTTCTTACTTACGGTGATAGATAACTGAAGGTGGTTGGATTCACCGATTCTGATTTTCAAGGAGACAAGGACGACTTTAAGTCAACAAGTGAGTATTTGTTTACTCTCAATGGAGGAGCAATATCTTGGAGAAGCTTCAAGCAAAGGGCTACTGCAGATTCCACCTGCCAAGCAGAGTACCAAGCTGCCTCAGAGGCTAGCAAGGAAACATTTTTGATGCAAAAGTTTGTGCAAGAACTTCAAGTGGTGCCTAATGCGGAGCTGCTTATATCACTATTCTATGATAATGACGGTGCTGTCGCCCAAGATAAGGAGCCAAGGGCTCACCACAATACCAAGCATATAGAGAGAAAGTAACACATTGTTCGAGAGATGGCTGAAGAAGGATATGTTTCGTTGCAAAGAGTAGACTCAGAAGACAATGTCTCTGACCCGCTGACTAAGCCGCTATCTCAGGCTGTCTTGGAAAGATATCTGAAGAACACGGGTATTGAATACCATGATGTGTGGCATTGAGTGCAAGTGGGAGATTGTTAGGAATATGCCATCGACTGTCACTCAGGGGATGAGAGAGAAGGGGCATTGTACTTGTAAATTATGGAATAATTAATAAAAGGCAATATGATTCATTCATTAATTATTGTATTTCAAATGCATTCTTGATTTGGTAAACATTGAAGTGAAGTCCTTGTAAATAAGAGAAAACATTCCACTCTCGTTATCAGATAAGAGAAAATGCATTGGATGTGTTTAAAGCTTATTTAACGTAAACCGTTCGTAAGTCGATAAACTTAATTGGGCATTAAGTTTTGAGTAAGACTTGTATAATTGATGCTAGGACATGTGCCTATCTTGATCGCATAGTTATAAGTATATTGGTGGGACCAGTGCACTCGAACACGACTCATACTTGATTTGGTCAGACGATATTCACTCTTGGAGAGTCGATGACGAATCGAAAGGTTGTGATAGTATTCGTGGACCTTTGAATTGAAGGTTCAGTAAGAGATGTGCCTGTGACGTTTAGTTTGTCATTAGAGTAGTTAGGCTCATTTGCTTAATCGCTGGGTCAACCTAGAAGTGCGGAGTATACGGGCAGGTAGCAGTCTCTACTGTACGCCAAGAAAGGATTCTATTTCCTGTTAGTGAGCAGGCGAATTTCCTATACGGTTAATGGAAAATAAGATCATAAGTCTTTGGACAAAGCATTCTGATCTAGTCGTATTATATACACTAGTAATCAGTCGGTCTTGATTTGCAGTAACACATGTATAGTGTCTAGTCAACAGTAGGGTTTGACTTTACCGTGACCAGAAGACTTGACTGAGACATCTGATGAACGGTCTATATATATAAGGTATTCACGACATAATGGTTTTGGAATGATCCCTTCATTCGTTCTTAGTCGGGATTTACAGTGCGGCTCGCTAGGCTGGCAGTTCGGCCCGCTGTCTAAGTGCTGCCCGCATTAATTGGTTCCTCCCAATGTCGGTTGAGACGGACCTACAGAGTCGCGCATCAGGATCGTTGACGGATAAATATGACTTTGTCATGTCTCTATTAATATTAGATATTGGATATCTAATTATGATTTATTGGATAAATCAATAGCGGTCTTATGAATTGAAATTAAGTTACTGGTAATTAATTTAATTCATATATAATATTTATTAGAGAAATATATTTGTATTTGATATAATTAATTAATCGGATTAATTAATTAGTATAAATACATTGGAGATAAAATTGAGTGTATTTAATGGAGTTGTTTGACGAATGTCTGGTACACAAACCGAGTGACTCGGTCCGTTTCCTCCCATTTTCCTCATGGGCCGCCCCACCTCCCTCTCTCTTGTCTTGGTGTGGTTTTGTTTATTATTGATATCTCACCATGATTTGTTCAACTAATGATGAAAAATACATGTTATATGGTGTGATCACTTTATTCATTATATCTATACATAACAACAAATACCAACACATCAACCACCATTACCACTTCGGCTGAGAGCTACTAGGAGAGAGAGAAATTTTTTTTCTTGATTTTCTTTATCTTGTAGTTGAGAGAAAATAAGAAAAATAAAGAGAGAGAAATTCCTTTGAAACTTGATAGCCATGTCCTTTCAAGAACGGAGTTTCGGTGATTTTTCCAGTCAAGTTCTGTCGCATGGTGACGTAGAGGCATCGTATTTTCGGTATTTGGGATAAAGAGATTTCGTGCTCGTGCTCGGGTTCGTGATCATCATCAACTTACGAAGATATTATCAAAGGCTTCAAAGGTATGGGACTTTGATCCTTTGTCTTCGTTCATTTTATTTTTCGTATATACGTACTGGATCGATCCTGTTTGGGATTCTTTATATTGAATTTTATTATTCCGCTGCGTATTCGATTTTGTATCCAGAATCCCAACACCAACTTGACAGAGGGCTTCGACAGCATCCTCTAAAAAGACTTTTTGTGAGCTAAGGGCTTGCATAAAGGGGGAGAGTCATCATCTGGAGAGGATTCAGATGTAACTATAGTAGTAGGATGTTGTACCTCTTCTGGGATTGGAGCCTCAGAAGATTACGTAGATGTCCCCTGGAATTGGGTGGCCTGTATCTTGGAGAACACCTTCCCACGAGCCTCTTCACGGCTCATTCAGACTTCTACTTACATGGCTTCATCATCGCCATCAGAGTTATGGTTAGAGTGATGGCTCGGGCTCCAGGTGCTTTCACGAGAGGGTTGCTTTCCCTTTAGTTGAGCCTTCTCTTTCTCCATATAGTATTTGTAATTAGCTCGTGGCACAAAGGATAATCCCATCTGATTAGGGCCTCGATGTTGTCTGTATCAAACACATCCAGTGCAAATAGTTCCTCATTTTTCTAGTCCTCCCAATTGTACAGGGTGTCATAACTGGCAACCCTATAGATTTTCCAAATATTGAACTGCTGCAAGAATGGTTTGATTTATCACATCCGATGGGGAGGGACTTCTAATATTAGTGGGTACTAATGTTTGGTCTGGATCATCGACAGGTGTGGGTGGCTATTGAGGATATGGACCCCGAACAGGGTGGGACACCCTATTGGGAGAGTGACTTCTGGCAGGGGCGGGTGCCTTATCGGGAGAGGCGGCTATCGGCTCTTTGGGTGCAGCCAATTCACCGGTTTCCTCCAGCTTGAAAAACACCTGACGGTCTGTCACATCCGTGGATGGCTTGGAAACTGCTGTAGGGACAGCATGTGTTTCTTCCATGGGAAAAATTTCTGATGGGATGGCCACTGTAGATATACGCTCAGTGGATGGAACCTAAGAGGAATTTGTATCCTGCTGAGGTGCTGTAGGAACAGCTTCAGACTTCCCAATCTTCTTCTGAGACTTTTGCTTCTTTTTCTTCTTCTCTACAGTTGTAAGTTAGCTGTTGTTGGGATCCATTCTCTTCTTGCAGGCAGGTTTCATTTTCTTCTCAACATCTCGAGCCTTAACCCTGTCAAAAGTCCACTAACATCACATGGGTCACTTGACATAGGCGTGGAGTTAGGGTCCGACCTATACTCAATCGGGATAGATTTGTAATACAATATGGGCTTCAATCCTCCTAAGAACTTCCCCACGATAATTTTCTTTACAGAAGATGATTGCTGGATTCTGGAGTTCGTGAGGATGAAGTTTAGCATTACAAAAAATGACTTCATGCAGTCTCAGGTTTTGCAGCATCTTTCTGTAGGCATTTAAGTACAATCTTGCATCAATCGACTTTCTGACAGCTCATGATAGACATCATTATACGGAAGCGGAGGTTAGTGCAAATATCAAATGCTCCTATTATGTTCTCAACAACCCGACAACAGAATTCATGAATATAGAAGTAGGGAAAGGTAAAGTTTTTCTTATCGCAAGAAGGATGTGCATCTCCAACATTTGGATTTCCAGTGAACAACTTCCAGCATGATTCAATAAGTTTGTCATCCTTTGGTCTTCAAGGGTGAGGCCATCAGATGGATTTATATAATTTCTCCCGTATCTCCTTGTCTCTCCTTGTCCTGCCCAAAGCTCACAATAATAGTTAGAGGAGCGCCTTTATTTGAGAGTCATACTTGAATTCAATATCCAAGTAGACTCCTCGACGATAGATTCGTCGTAGTTTTCAGGATGAAGGCTTCTATGTTTGTTTAAGCCCTATTGCTTCATACGGGTCACCACTGTGTTCATCCCAGTCATGTCCTTAGATTCAGATAGTATACATTCTAGGACCACGGATCTAGCGAAAATCATTCCATAAATAATGGTTTCCTTTTTCTTCAGAGATTGGGGAGATGTCTGAGATGAATCCATTGCAAAGTTCGAAGAGATGGAAAGAAAAATTTGTCGAAAATCTTAAGTACGTAAGTTGTATGCTGTAGGTTCATACTATTTAAAAAGTAGTAAAGAGCCTTCAAGTCAAAATACTTGCCCTTTTTAAGTGCAGGAGGACTAGGTTACAGTGAACAGTATGATTTAAGGGATGGGAACCGTTTTTTGAATCAACATACAGGATGAATCAGGATGTAACTGGATGTCTTATTCATTAATTTTGAATTTAATGCCAGTCCCACCTTTGACACATCACATCCTCCACTATCGCACATTTAGGCGTTTTCAATCATTTTGAAATCATAGGTTTCAAGTGTAACACCCCCATGATTTACGGAGATATTACAGCGCCGTAGATCCTTTTTGGAGGACCTACCAGGCTTAGACCCAAATAAAACACATTAAATACGACAAACATAAATGTTCATACATTCAAAACCAACTTCAATTTCAACATAACATACATCACAATACCAAACAACATATCATCCCGAGGAATCATAACCAATATGACCGTTCAGCACGGGAATACAACAACATCATTAACCATTAATAATGACATGACATACAACACCGGACAGTACCCGCGCGAGTAGAAAACCAAAACACGACTTTGACCATGACCATATGACCATCAACTCAAAATAATGTACGATATCAATGCTGCCCACCAAGCTCGTGTCCGTCCTGTGCTAGTCCTCCCACTGGACCTGTACCTGAATACACAAAAGTATATCCACCCCAAAAGGGGTCAGCAAGAAGCCGGTGCAAGTATAATGATTCTAGAATATGTACAACAAGTGAATAATCAACAAAAGCCACAGAAAATCATAGTGCCATCACAGATATTCCGGAATACCACATCACAGTCATCATCACAAAACAACCTCCCGAGCTATACTGGCCCTGTACCTCTCAGCAAGATACACACCCCAGAGACACCTCGTCAGGCCCTCCCAGGTGTATAGCCCAACCGAGTGATCCGTAGAGATACGCAGCCTACCGGACCCCAGGGGACCCTCACTGGTTTTACTCGGCTCACACACACTCGATCAACAATTGGCACAAATTCCATTTTTACATATTCACACGAAGTACGGTAAACACAATCAAAGTACTTGCCTCAATTTGAACGACACAAGAAACGGCGAACGGATGAATGTACGGTCCGAACTTCCTTCAACGATTCGATCCTAACACATCGAAATATGGAATCAAAACACAACACCACGGAAATGGAAGGGATTCCCTTCAAACTCTACTCTTAGGGACAAACTATCAAACACTACTAAGGCGGAGTTGTTCATACTCAAATCAATAGGTGGGAACTCCAAACGAAATCCGTAGACTTCAAGAAAAACAAGGGATTATGGTTTCACAATCATAATCGACCCAATTCAAGGTTTAAAACGGACTAGAATGACGAGATCTAAACAAAACCCTCAAAATTCCAAAAACTAGGGATTGAAAAATCTTACCTTGATTTGGATGATACCTCTGGATGAAATCTTGTTAGATTGAGCTTAGGAACACGAAAATGTTGTTGGATGGTGAAAATCGTCGAAAACCACGTCTAACTACACTCCAAATCGCCCGGCCTTGAAGGGAAGAGGAAGAGGTGAAAATGACGTTTCGGAACCTACCCCCATATATATCTGGGAGGTATTAGCGCACGCTACGGCTACAGCTTAGCGTGCGCTAACGAGCCGAGGAGGTGCCTTGTTGAAGAAAAAGGCGCCAGAACTTTCGCAGTTCCGTAGCATACGCCGAACTATCTCGTTAGCGCGCGCTACCGATTGATACTAGCGCGCGCTAACTCCATACTGAGCGCGCGCTACTCGCAAGTACTGCACCCGAAACGTTTCGTCCTCACCGACGACATCCTAGCGCACGCTATCATACAAGTAACGTGCGCTAGTACATCGAAATAGCGACGTTAGTCCGTCCATAGCGTACGCTAACGCCTCATTCGAGTCGAGAAGCTTCGTCCCGGCCTAACGCACGCTGTTGCACAAGAGTAGCGTGCGCTACTCGAACCTGGTTAGCGTGCGCTAGACATACAGTCTTAGCGTGCGCTAACTGCTATTTTCCAAATTTAAATTCGCAAGAAGTACGGCTAAAACGAGCACAATCCGAGAATCACGGAACCCAACAATAATTAGCCATCAATATGCCAAGGTCAATCATCAATATATACGGTCCAAATAACCACAATACCACAAAATACATCCAAAATAACACTCACAAAATACACGGGTATTACACCCTTACCCCCTAAAAAGAAGTTTCGTCCCGAAACTTAAGATACAAAAAGTTCGGGGTATCGGGCACGCATACTCTCCTCGGTCTCCCACGTGGCCTCCTCAATTCCATGCTTAGACCATTGGACCTTTACTAACGGAATCACTTTCCGTCGCAATTGTTTCACTCGTCTCTCTAGTATGGTTACTGGTTGTTCTTCATACGTAACATCATCACTAATCTCAATCTCTTGATAATCAATAACATGGCTGGGATCGGGAACATACTTACGCAGTTGTGAAACATGAAACACATTATGAACATGACTAAGCGTCGGAGGTAATGCTAGTCGATAAGCTACATCGCCTACCTTGTCCAGGATCTCGAAGGGGCCAATATAACGAGGACAAAGCTTCCCCTTCTTACCAAACCGAAGAACTCCACGAGTCGGCGATACTTTCAACAACACATGGTCTCCCTTTGGAACTCTAACGGTCGACGGCTTAACGTTGGCATATGACTTTGTCGACTACGAGCAACAACCTTTGCCGAATAATTGCGACTTTTTCCCGTGTTTGAACCACCAAGTCCGGTTCTACTCCAAGTAACTCGTATGGCTCGTCCCAACAGATTAGCGATCTACATCGTCTTCCGTATAATGCTTCAAACGGAGCCATCCCAATCGAACTATGCCAACTGTTATTGTACGCAAATTCAATCAATGGTAAATGAGTCTCCCAATCTTCTTTCCAATCCAACGCGCAAGCCCTCAACATGTCTTCTAGCGTTTGGATCGTCCTCTCTGACTGTCCGTCCGTCTGGGGATGATAAGCGGTGCTGAAATTCAATTTGGTACCGAGTGCTCGATGTACTGCTTGCCAGAAATGCGACACAAAACGCCCATCGCGATCAGACAATATACTCTTTGGGGTACCATGGAGTCTCACAATCTCCGCAATGAATAACCGAGCTAACCTCTCCGGTCCCCAAATATCTCTAATTCCCAGAAAGTGTGCGGATTTGGTTAGCCGATCGACAATTACCCAAATCATATTCACTCCAGTTCGCGTCTTTGGCATTCCCACAATAAAATCCATCGCTATATCTTCCCACTTCCATTCCGGAATTGGTAGCGTTTGCAATTTACCGGCGGGTCTCTGATGTTCTGCTTTAACCTGCTGACAAGTCAAGCATTTCATCACGAACTCTGTTACATCTTTCTTCATGTTCGGCCACCAAAAGTTTTTCTTCAAGTCCTTATACATTTTACTCATACCCGGATGAATCGAGTACGGAGTAGAATGTGCTTCATTCAAAATTACCTGTTTGAGATCATCCCGATTAGGTAGACAAGTTCTGCCTCGAAATCGAAGAACTCCGTCTTCATCGATTAAGAATCCAGGAGCTTTTCCTCTAACACTGTCTTCCCGAAGCTGCAAAATTGAGAGATCATCTAACTGCTTGGACTTAATATCTTCCATTACGGAGGATGTAATCTCAAGGAAACGCAACTGCCCTGAGTTACGTGAGGCCAAACTTCAATTTCCATATCAATCAACTCGTCTAAGCTTCGCTTGAATGGTAAGTAGTTCCAACTTTTGCAACACGACCGACTTGCGGCTTAACGCATCGGCAACGACGTTTGCTTTACGGATGGTAAAGAATGTCAAGATCATAATCTTTAAGCGTTCCAACCATCGCGCCGACGCATATTTAGTTCCTTCGCGTAAATATGTACTTCAAGCTCTTATGATCCGTATACACTCGACAAGAAGAACCATACAAGTAATGCCTCCAAATTTTCAACGCAAACACCACAGCGGCTAACTCAAGATCATGAGTAGGATAATTCATCTCGTATGGCTTTAATTGTCGAGGCGCATAAGCCACTACTCTCTCATTTTGCATCAATACACATCCTAATCCTTGTTTAGAAGCATCACTATAAATAACGAAACCTTAGTTCCTTGTGGTAAGGATAGGATCGGAGACGTAGTCAACCGCTTTTTCAATTCATCAAAACTCTTCGACACTCATCACTCCACTCAAATTTCGTGTCTTCTGCAATAATAGGGTGAGCGGTCGAGCAATTTTCGAGAATCCTTCAACAAATCGACGATAATAGCCCGCTAATCCTAGAAAACTCGAACTTCCTTAACATTCCGTGGAGGCTCCCAAGCTAAGACTGCTTCAACCTTTTGAGGGTCTACACGAATACCATCTAGTGAGATGAGGTGTCCTTAAAAGAAACTTCTTTAAGCGAACTCGCACTTAGAAAATTTAGCATAAAGCTTATCAGCCCTCAAAATACTCAACGTGATTCTCAAGTGTTCGGCATGCTCCGTCTCACTTTTGGAATAGATTAATATATCGTCGATAAACACCACTACAAATTTATCGAGATATTCGATAAAAGTTTTGTTCATAAGTTGCATGAAGGCCAGGAGCATTTGTTAAACCGAATGGCATAACTACGAATTCGTAATGCCCATACCTCGTCCAGAAATCCGACTGGGAATATCCGAATCTCGAATTCGGAGTTGGTAATATCCTGACCTCAAATCAATCTTGGAGAAAACCGTAGCCCCTTGTAATTGATCAAATAGATCATCGATTCTTGGCAACGGATACTTGTTCTTAATAGTGAGTTCATTCAACTCACGATAGTCAATACATAGCCGTAAGGACCCATCTTTCTTTCGTACAAACAATACCGGTGCACCCCATGGAGACACACTAGGCCGAATATAACCTTTGTCCAACAATTCACCCAATTGTTTCTTCAATTCTAACATTTCCGATGGGGCCATTCTGTACGGTGCCTTGGATATTTGGCGCCGCATTGGGCTCTAGTTCGATGACGAACTCTACTTCACGATGTGGTGGCAATCCCGGCAAATCATCCGGAAATACGTCTGGAAATTCATTCACAACTGGAACAGAGGATAACTGTACTCCGCCAACTTCCGACTTTAATGCGTAACACCAATAACTGGTACAACCTTGTCGCAATAATTTCATCGCTTTCATGGCTCGAATAAACTTCCCAGAAGTACCAGGTTTTTGCCCTTCAAAAACGTGTTCAGTACCGTCCGGCACGACTATCGAAATTATCTTCCGACGATAATCGACTATCGCTCCATGACGATTTAACCAATCATCACCGAGGATTAAATCCTCTCCCATCATATCAATCACAATTAAATCGGATGACCAATCTTTACTGCCAATGGTTACAGGACAATTGGCGATCTCTTGATCCCCAACTATCCTTTCCCCACTTGGCAACCCAACAATAAAAGGTTCACATGTAGAGAGACCGTCTAGGCCCAAACGATTCACACAAGATAATGATATAAAAGAATGAGTAGCTCCAGAATCAAACAATACATCTACCGGGTGCATCGAAATATAAACAATACCTGACGTAGTGGCAGTCCCTACGTCATCAGTCCGCCTCATCTCATACAATCGGGGTGGGGCTGATCCAATGCTAGATGCATCCTTATGCTCGGTTTTACCTCTGCCACTGCCGCGTCCGACACTCGGAGTTGGCTGACCCGTAACTGTGCCAGCCGGGGTAGGAGACTGTTTAGAAAATATTCTGCCCAATGACTCACAATATAACGCGCGATGACCCTGCTTCCCACACTTAAAACAATCAATGGGCGAGAAGTGCAATGAGAACCGACATGTCCCGGATTCCACAATTAAAACAAACCCTCGGCATTCCTCCACTAGCCGAGGGGAACCGATGAAGATTGCATAGAAGATTGAGTCCTACGCGATCCACCGCCTCGGAAACTACCGAGAAAATTTTGGTTTCTTCGAGCTCGAAACCGCTGGAACCGAATCGACACCATCTCATAAGCAAGTGCTCTATCCCGATATTCTCTCAAAGTAGTACACCCAAGGCCCGCCATATACTTTCGGACCTCCGGTTTCATCCTTGCATCGAAATGAAGTATCTTGTCTATCTCATCCTTAACTCGATCTTGGACATACACTAACTGCTTGTTGTATGTCTTGATTGCTTCATAAATAGGAACATCTTCGGGTTGAGCTCTGAAGAACTCACTGACTCTTGCTAGCTGAACCGTTTGGACAATCTTGAGCTTCCATCAATTCTTTAAATTCTTCCCAAGTGACATCACGGTCCTTGGGCTTAACATTCGCCACCGGTCAAGCGTCATCAACTGTCAGATATTGAGCAATCGGGACTCTCTTGGCTTCAGGACAACCAATACCGTCAAAGATCTTCTCCAGCTCAACTAACCAATGATCCCAATTGTTCGCATCACCGGAACCATCGAATCTGGGAGGGTTCATCTTCATAACTTCTTGAAGCCATCGATCCTCAACCGTCCTGCCAGTATTAATATTCTGCACCACTTGTGCCAGTTGGTGCACTTGTGTTACAACTTGTTGAAGAAGAGCGAACCTCCCGAAGGAATCGGGTCCGACCTAGTCGCAGAGCGAGATGCCGATTCTGAAACGGACCTCTCGGACTCAGACACTACCACTCTGCCACGGCCTCTACCACGACCACGTTGACGGATAGCTCTACCTCTCGGCATACTGAAGAGTAAGAATGATTCAACAAGGAAATGATTACAATAATAGATTGCACAATATTAAGGTAATTATTTCCGAAGGAAAGAAACAACCAACATCCGAAGAGTCTTCCAACACAGGCAACACGAGGTGGTAGTATGCCAATGATATCGTAGATAACAACTGACTCAATTTAATAGACCCAAAACACCGACAGCCTAGGTATTCATAAACCTAGGCTCTGATACCATATTCTGTAACACCCCCATGATTTACGGAGATATTACAGTGCCGTAGATCCTTTTTGGAGGACCTACCAGGCTTAGACCCAAATAAAACACATTAAATACGACAAACATAAATGTTCATACATTCAAAACCAACTTCAATTTCAACATAACATACATCACAATACCAAACAACATATCATCCCAAGGAATCATAACCAATATGACCGTTCACCACGGGAATACAACAACATCATTAACCATTAATAATGACATGACATACAACACCGGACAAGACTACCGCGAGTACAAAACCAAAACACGACTTTGACCATGACCAGATGACCATCATCTCAAAATAATTCTCGATATCAATGCCGCCCACCAAGCTCGTGTCCGTCTGTGCTAGTCCTCCCACTTTGGACTGTACTGAATACACAAAGTATATCCACCCCAAAAGGGGTCAAGAAGAAGCTGCAAGTACAATGATTCTAGAATATGTACAACAAGTGAATAATCAACAAAAGCCACGAGAAAATCATAGTGCCATCACAGATATTCCGAATACCACATCACAGTCATCATCACAAAACAACCTCCCGAGCTATACCGGCCTGTACCTCTCGGCAAGATACACACCCGAGACACCTCATCAGCCCTCCCGGTGTATAGCCCAACCGAGTGATCCGTAGGGATACGCAGCCTCACCGACCCAGGGGACCCTCACCGGTTTTACTCGGCTCACACACACTCGATCAACAATTGGCACAAATTCCATTTTTACATATTCACACGAACGGTAAACACAATCAAAGTACTTGCCTCAATTTGAGCGACACAAGAAACGGCGACGGATGAATGTACGGTCGAACTTCCTCAACGATTCGATCCTAACACATCGAAATATGGAATCAAAACACAACACCACGGAAATGGAAGGGATTCCCTTCAAACTCTACTCTTAGGGACAAACTATCAAACACTACTAAGGCGGAGTTGTTCATACTCAAATCAATAGGTGGGAACTCCAAACGATATCCGTAGACTTCAAGAAAAACAAGGGATTATGGTTTCACAATCATAATCTGACCTAATTCAAGGTTTAAAACGGACTAGAATGACGAGATCTAAACAAAACCCTCAAAATTCCAAAAACTAGGGATTGAACAATCTTACCTTGATTTGGATGATACACTGGATGAAATCTTGTTAGATTGAGCTTAGGAACACGAAAATGTTGTTGGATGGTGAAAACTGGTCGAAAAACCACGTCTAACTACACTCCAAATCGCCTACTTGAAGGGAAGAGGAAGAGGTGAAAAATGACGTTTACGGAACCTACCCCCATATATATCTGGGAGGTATTAGCGCACGCTACGGCTACGAGCTTAGCGTGCGCTAACGAGCCGAGGGCGGTGCCTTGTTGAAGAAAAAGCGGTCGAACTTTCGCCAGGCTCGTAGCGTCGCCGAACTATCTGTTAGCGCGCGCTACCGATTGATACTAGCGCCGCTAACTCCATCTGATGGCGTGCGCTACACGCAAGTACTGCGGTCCGAAACGTTTCGTCCTCAACGACTGACATCCTAGCGCACGCTATCATACAAGTAACGTGCGCTAGTACATCGAAATAGCGTACGTTAGTCCGTCCATAGCGTCGCTAACGCCTCATTCGAGTCGAGAAGCTTCTTGTCCGGGCCTAACGCACGCTGTTGCACAAGAGTAGCGTGCGCTACTCGAACTGGTTAGCGTGCGCTAGACATACGATCTTAGCGTGCGCTAGCGCTATTTTCCAAATTTAAATTCGCAAGAAGTCCGGCTAAAACGAGCACAATCCGAGAATCACGGAACCCAACAATAATCAGCCATCAATATGCCAAGGTCAATCATCAATATATACGGTCCAAATAACCACAATACCACAAAATACATCCAAAATAACACTCACAAAATACACGGGTATTACATCAAGGCTTCAAAGTCCAGGTGCCGTTTCAATAGTAAATAGGAAATTGTTTTAAATTCAAGAGCTCGTGGACTAAATATTATTTTGAAATGATCAAGTGTATTAAATTGGATACGAATAAAATATTAGTTCAAATCCTATAGTATATATGTTGTATCTATAAAAATACAATTTCCCCCTTGATTGGTACATACAAGATTCAATTCTTACAACAATTGATGAATAATAATGTATTAAGAGTCCTACACTGTTCCCTCTTGATTAATGCACACTACAGTTGTACGGAACTCTATCCTCTTCTTCCTACAGTGAAAATATGATTTTTAAGTGTGTGTACAATTAACAAGTATGGACACTATACTCATGGGATTTGCAACATTCTACTTAACTGAAGAGTACTAAAATAAATAATTGAGCTGCAGCATTCCCAACTTCTTTCTGAGCATACAGAACCTCGTCTGCTGAAAGGCTTTGTAAAGATGTCGGCGATCTAAATGTCTCTATGGATCTTTTTGATCCGAACATCTTTGTTCTCCACATGATTTTGGATGAATTGATATTTCATGTCTATGTGCTTGGTCCTCGAGTGCAATATAGGATTGCGCATGATTGCTATTGCACTCATGCTGTCACAGACGATGGGTGTTTCTTTAGTCTCGACACCATGGTCCTGCAGTTGTTGCTACATCTAAAGGATCTGCACACAACAGCTTCCAGTAGTATGATATTCTGCCTCAGTTGTAGAAATCTAGTTGGCCAATTGCTTCTTACCGAACCATGAGATGAGTCTTGGTCCAAGGAAATGACAAGTTCCACTAGTACTCTTCTTATCCATCTTGCAGCCTTCGATATCCATGTCGCGATAGCCTACCAAATCAAATCCTCATTCCTTAGGATACCATAATACCACATTGATTGTTCCTTTTAGGTACTTAAGGATTCATTTGGTAGTGGTGACGTGTGACTTTTTAAGTGAACCTGATATCGAGCACACACTCCTACAACAAATTAATTTTCGGGTCTGCTGGCTGTTAGATATAGAAGTGAGCCTATAAGATTCCTATAGAGTGATTGGTCTACTGGATTTCTAGATTTATCTACACTTATCTGTATGGAAGTGCTCATGGGGGTGATGAAGACTTGGAGGCGTTCATCCCGAATTTGTTGAACAACTCCTTGCTATATTTCTCCTGGTTGATGAAGATACCTGTAGATAATTAATTGACCTGCAACCCTAAGAAATAACTAAGTACTCCCATCATACACATTTCAAATTTACTTTGCATGAGATGAGAGAACTTCTTACACAAATCTTGGTTAGTAGAACTAAATATACTGTCATCTACATAAATTTAAATCATAAGAAGGTAATCGACTTACTGGATTTTGAAAAGTGTCTTGTCGACAACACCTTTCTCAAATCTACTGTTAATAAGATATAGTGACAGGGTCTCGTACCAGGATCTGGGTGCTTGAGTCCATACCGTGATTTTCTTATCCTGTAGACTATATCACCATCCTCAGTGCTGCAAACCTTGGCGGTTGTTGGACATAAACTTCTCCACCATTTAGGAATGCATTTTTAAAGTCCATTTATATAAAATGAAGTTCCTGTGAGCTGCAAACGCAATTATCCTAATGGGTTCTAATCTGTGCTATCTGGGCAAAAGTTTCATCATATTCTATGCCTTCTTCATGTCTGTAGCCTTGGGCAACCAGTTTAGACTTGTTTCTTATCACTAGACCATTTTCGTCCTTATTATTTCAAAATACCCATTTTGTTCCAATTACAGCTTGATGGGTTGGCCTGGGAACTAAGTACCTAACATTGTTTCTTTCAAAACCATTTAGTTCTTCCTCCATCGATGTAATCCAATGAGAATTGTGAGAGCATCATTAGTCGAGATAGGTTTTGATTCAGCTAAGAATACAACTAATATGCACATGACAAGTCTACAGAGTTTGGCTTTAGACTTCCCTACAGGGAACTGGGCACTTTAGTTTCTCATTCTGTTTCCTCCTGTGCACATAGTACATTTCCTCATGTACTATGTACTCTCCTTCTGGTTGAGACACTAGCATCAATATCACCAATTACCAACTCATGTGGGTGATCTCTTAACCACCTTCTTTCTGGTTCTAATTCCATATTCCTAGCTGTGTCTTGTTGGTCTGTAAGTTCAGTTTAAACTTCCACAGCGTCACATTCTAGTCCATCAGCTTCTACTACATCATCTGTTCTTACAACGGTGGGATTTAATTCAAGTATGGTGACAGGTTCTTCCTGAGGTTGTGGTATTTCCTTAATCGTTAAGGTATGAAGTGCCTGGGTTATATAATCCCATGATCACATTGAGGTTCATCAAGTACAACATCGACTGACTCCTCTGTTGAAGATCCTTAATGTCTTGCTTACAGATGAGTACCCAACAAATTCCTTCATCAAACTTCTCGTCGTAGGTCTTTAGGTGATCTTTCCCGTTGCTGAGAACATAACACCTGCACCTAAAAATATGAAAATCTGCAACGAGAGGAGCTTTATTGTTCCATACCTTGTATGCGGTTTTGTTGTGGTGCTTGTTGATGATACAACAATTTTGTGTATCACACGTTGTATTTGTTGCTTCTTCCCATGAACATTGTGACAACTTACTTGCAGCAATCATCATTCTAGTTGCCTCCTTCAATGTTTTGTTCTTTCTATCGGCAACACCATTATGCTGTAAGGTCCAGCGAATATTCATGTTGTACATCGTTGTCCGTACAATATTTCTCTATGAAGCGATTTTTGAATTTTGTGCTTCTATTGGATCAAATTGATACAATATTCAGCCCTTTCTCATTATGCAGCTTCTTCAGGTGTTATGGCAGCTTTGTGGTTGTCTCCTTCTTATTTTTCAAGAACATAGTCCAGGAGTATCTGTTGAAATCATCAACAATAACAAGAAAATATTTCTTACCTCCCAGGCTGACAGGGTCGAAAGGGCCATAAAGATCCATATGTAGCAAGTCCAGGACCCTATAGGTTGAAAGATATGATTTGATCTGAAGTCTTGACTTGCTTCCATTTCTGACAGGGTCCACATACGCTGTTCTTATGAAATGAAACATCGGGCAAGCCTATGACCATTCCCTATCGAGCTAACTTGTTGATGGTCTTGAAGTTGATATGAGACATTCTTTTGTGCCATAGCCAGCTTTGATCTGCGGTGTCTTTGGTAACAAAATAAGGAAATACAATACTTGTGGGTTTTCAGTCAGCAATATATATGTTACCTGACTGGCTTCCTGTTAGGACTACTTTCTTGGTCTTTATGTACTTCACCCTACAGTTTCCTTCATAGAATTTAACTAAGAACTGTTTGTCATAGAATTGGGTAACACTTAAAAGATTATACTGTAGTCCTTCAAAATAGGCTACATTGGTGACTTTGAATTTCTCTACAAGCAGGATCCCTTTCCCTTATGTTCTTCCTTTAGATTTGTCACTGAATCGAACTTTTGGACTGAGACCTTCTACATAATCTGTCAGTTTGTTGATATTTCCTGCCATGTGCCTAAAATATCAGTTGTCAAAATACCAGATGTTCTTCTCCCTGATATCCTGTAAGCAAAATTAAGTAGCTTTAGGTCCCTATTGTTTTGTGGGTCCTTGGTTCGTAGTGCCTTTTGGTACTTATACTTGCCTTACAACAATAGGTTTATCTTGGTTTCCAGCAGGACATAATCGCTTCTTTTGCTTTGATTATGAAATTTTCCTCATTTATTTTATTTGTAAGTTGATGATTGCACTCCATGATTTTTTCATATGTGACTGTGCTATTTTCACATCCAAAGACATATTTTCGAAATTAATTTCTAGCGAATCATTCTCATCCTTCAGCTCCAAGATAGAAAGTGAGAGGTGTAGGTTTTATTTTTTAATGTCTCATGGGCTTGCTGAATGGTTCTAAACTTATTCATCATATTTCAAAAGTATTTATTGCATTGACAGGATTATTTGAGATTGAGCGTACCTCATCATCGCTTTCGACATCTTATTATTCATTTCCTACAAAGTACACGTATACTTTGTCTTCAATCTCATCATCAGCTGAGGCACTCTTGGTGACAGCCTGTAGACACTCCTCCATCTTGGTTGTTGTAGGCAGTGCATCTGATTCGCCGATCAGTGCATTTAGCTTGCTTCTCCAAACACATCGCTTTTCATCCTTCTCCTGTGGCTCAGCAACCGATATCTTTTGTATCGTGGGATGAGGGCATCTATTTGCATAGTGTCATGGCATCCACCTCACGAATGAAAGCAAAAAAAAAAAAATGATTGAGAAGAACCGACAAATTATTGTAATATTATGAAAAAATAACATAGACATAGTCTATCTCTCAATGAAGAAATAATTATAAAAACCCATGTATGGAGGTCAGATTTTATATTGCAATTTGATAGTTATATTATTTGTTAGAAGTCAAATTGTCTAAAAAATAAATGAATCCCAAAGCGTCTTTATAACTTAAATACCTTTTGACTTTTTAAGACTTTTAAAATGCTATGTTTAAATACCCCAAGATTTTTTAGAACTCTTAAATGTTTCATTTAAGTACAGTAATACATTTTAAAACTCCTAAAATATCAAATTTTCAATACATTAAGATTTATAAAATCTTTACAATTCCGCATCTCAAATTAATATAATCCCATAGTGTTTTGATTGGTTGAGCTAATTGGGGGAACTGGCAGCTAATAGTTGATGACTAATAGCTGACATATGATAGCTAGTAACGAGTAACTAATTCTAGATTATTGCTTGGCAAAATAGGTGATCCGAGTAGCTGACTGAGTGTGAATTTACCAATATAGACATATTAGAAATATAAATAAAACAATATCCACATAGTATACTATTGTACAGCTTAGAATGAGTTTTGAATAAGTTGTAATCTTTTTTGAAGTTTAAGTTTGCGTAACGGAAGTCTGAAACTAAGTTCCTGTAAGTGCAGCAACTAGAAAATCTCTTGTAGAGCTTACACGATTTTCAAGATAAGTATACTAAAATCACATGCAGTAGGCAAACAATAAGGACAGAAAGTAATGACACACAGTTTTAATGTGGTTTGAGATAATCCCTTCTATGTACACAGGTTCTCCACACGGGAGTAAGAAGTTTATTAAAATCAAGGCGTACACAACTGTATGGTCTTAACTGAACTCGTCGTTGTATCATTCACACAGATTGATACAACCGACTGTAGCTTGAGCGGTTTGCACAGATTGGCTGAAGGCTTCTTCGACTTGCTTCTTCTCACATAGATTGAAGCTTCATCCTGAACTCTATTCTTCCCACATAGGTCGGAATAGCTTGACGTAGTTCACACAGAGCTAAGGGTCTCAACACTAGGTTTTTGAAGTATCACAAATTGAACAACAGTTATAGGCTTGGTAAGCTTTGTTTTAGTTGTGATGTTCTTTGTTGAGGACTTGAATATTTATTCAATCAAGATATATGATGTATGCTTGAAGAAATATATTGCTCTTAGATGATAAGCTCGATATTTAGTCTAGCAGATGTCCAGTTTTCCATTGTTGTGTTGTTAATATTGTGAGCAATGTCCTCTTACTTGGGCTATTTATAACCTTGGAAATAGATCCGTTATAAATGTAGCCGTTGTCCGGTTTATGAGATTTAGACATCTCTAATTGGAGGCTTCAGAATGTTTGAATTAAAGATGTTTTGCATTTAATGCTTCAGACATTCTCTTTGATCGGCATTAAATGCTCTTCTGTTTGTAGTCTCCTCGGCTGCAATAAATACTGTCCTTTCATCATTAAATGGTATTTTAAATCGGGAATACTTTATGAATAAAGAAAGTTTATTTCACAACGGTTTAAAGTTCATTCTAAGTCCTGTTGGTTTTGTGTTTTACCTTTTCCAAGTAAAACACCTACAAGATTGTTTGTTGTAGCCAACGTCTTTTGCTGTACTCTGAAGCTTAACTTTAGGGTTTGTATTCTTATGGCGCTATATGATATCGCATTGTATGGATAGGCTATAGGGTACATTTATCAAAACAAAGGGTATTATTTTTCCCAATAATTTCCCCCTTTTTGATAATGTCAAAACCCTTCAAAAACATGAGCCTGTCTTCAAGTCTCACGTCGAATGATCTGATCTTCGAGACTTAGACTAAAATTTGAACTGCTCGCAGGCAAGTTCTAAAATTATAGATCATATAAGACTAAGTGTATTACAACTTAAATTATGATTGGCTCGTAGGTGCTATTCTATAGTAAGTAATCTTACTTGAATACAACTTAATCTTTGAATTGTTCGCAGACAAGTTCTTCTAGCTTGAGACTAAGCACTGTTTTATACTTGGTAAATATTTTAGTGTGAATTGTAAATAAAGCAGTAACTGAAAATCACGAGCTGTAATGGTAAAATAAATTTTTCATTGATAATTTGAATTACAGTGCTGTTTTAGAATTGAAATAATACATCAGAGAACATACAGAAAGAGTAATATAACTGTCAAAAGTTATCCCGTATGATGCTGATGCTTCCAAGACTTCCAAGAGGGGCATGCTCAGTTCTTTTCCACCAGTTGACTAAGGACTCTCTGCCTCGATCCCTATAGATGCTTCTTCCTTTCTGGGAGACATCGAAGGCTAGAATTCAGTCTTCTGGGTGAGTTATCCGATCACCCTTTAGATGTTTATACTTCAATTTAATTTGCAAGGGAAGCTTTCCTTCTGACAGGAGCCTTGAGAAAGCCTTTACAGCATCCTCCAGAGTCTTGAAATGGTTGAACATGGAAGATTCACTGATTGGAGTACAAAAGTACCTCAGCAGTTCATTATTCTTCCATACCTTCAACTCTTTAGCCGACGGTTGCCTGTCTGTAGGGAGTAAGGTCTCAGTGGGCCTCTGCACTGTATTTTTCCAGGGAAAATTAGGATCCTGGAACTCGGGATGAGAACTAGTTACCCTATACCCTATTTCTCGTTGACCTGGCCCAGGTCCGGCAGTCTTTCGATGGCTGTAGCAACACTATCATCCAATATAGCTTCCATCTCCTTTTCTTTCTTCATCATCCATCTCCTTCCAGCCTCACGGGCCTCTTCCCCTTTTTTGGTATTATCAAGTACACTGACTTTACCATGAATATCCCGAAGAATATCTATTGATTCAGCCTGCTTGTATTTAAGATCTTTCACCAAGTCCACCAGATTGGCGACCACTGCTGTTAGGTCGTCAATTTTCTGATCATGAGCAGTGAGTCTGGATCCAGTGTAATCGAGGGAGGCAACTGTTCCGGCTTCCGCAACTCTCGAATTTTTCTGCTCCTACTTCAGGATCATCCCCTGATGCTGTTGAAGCTGGTTTAGTGCCTGCCATAAGGCATTCGGCATGAGGCAGAATGCTTCTTCAACATCATGCATAGCTCTTTGAAGCTTGGAGTTCATCCTGAGCAGCTTCTTGCATCCATTTGAGTTCCTTTCCGACATCATACTGAGCTTTGACAGCATCCTGTAAGAAGACGGTTTAGCGACCGATCTGCTGAAGTTGCTCTATTCTAGCTTTGGTGGGGGGAGAGTGTGGATAAGCAAGTTTTGAGTCAGAGGGATATCCCAGATGTTGGATGAAGAAGTTATGGTTTGGCCTTTGGGTACTATCTTCAGCTTGGAATTCCTGATATGGTTCAGATGGTGAACCTATAGGATAGAACTCGACACCTTCTCGGTGGCTGGAACCTCTGTTGGTTCAGCCAGTGTTACTGTTTGGGAGGAAAAGGGACTAATTACTCCCGCCTCATTGCGGTGTCTGTAGCATATTGTACAGGTGGGACTGATTCCTCCTGCTGACTCTCAGCTTCCGCCTATTCCTTAGAATAGATTGAGTCCTTTTGTTGGACGGCGCGGGATGTATCTTCCTCAGTCATAGGGAATAATTTCTCCATAATGGGAGATACTGGTTTCTCCGATTGCTGGTCTGGTGCAGCTTGACCAGATGATATCCCTTATCCCTCGACGGCCTTGGACTTAAAAATTTCTTCCTTGCGAGCATCTTTAGATCTCATTCTCAGACCTGCCTGTAGGGCGTCATACTCACCATCTAAGCGGGATATGAATGATGGCTTGAGCTCCAAGTCCTGTCGTCGGACTGTTTCTTCCCTTTCAGTCGGGCGTTTTCTTTTTCCACATTATATGTTGAGATCAGCTCATGGCAAAAGGGATCATTCCATCTGATTAGGACCTCGACATTTTGGGTGTCCGTGACCTATAGGACAAATATTTCTTCCTTTTTCTAGTGCTCCCAGTTATACAGATTGTCGTATGGGATGACCCTGTAAGCCTTCCATAGTTTCAAGCGTTCGAATGCCTCATCGGTTTGGACCTAAAGTACTATCTGATTTATGATGTCAGTGGGGGAGGGCCTCCGAACACTAGAGGGTTCCAATGTCTGGCTAGGATTCTCTCTAGGTATGGGGTCATGTTGAGGAGAGGGATCCCTGACAGGGTGGGATGCCCTGTTGGGAGAGGGACTGCTTACAAGGATAGGTGCCATGTTAAGAGTGGTGGACGTCGGCTCCAAAGAGGCAGCCGATTCAGTAATGCCTTCCAGCTTAACAAACAATTGGTCATCTGTCATAGCCATAACATGCTCAGGACTGCTGTGGGAACAGTCAGTGTTTCTTCCATAGGAGTTGTGTCCTCTAGGTCAGCTACTGCGGCATAGGGTGCAGAGTCACCTGGGGTGTTGTAGGAACATCTCCCGGCTTTAAAGATCTCTTTGTCTTAAGCTTCTCTTCTTCTCGATACCTGCAGGAGAGCTGCTGTCAGGAATGGATCTTTTTTACCGACGATCTTCTTCTTGCTATCATTAGTCTTGGCGTTCGAGGAGTGTTCGGTAACATCTCTTAGATCACTCGATGTTGGCAAAGAGAAGGGGTAGGGCCTGTTGGCAATAGAGTTGCTTTGTTGAATACAATGGGTTTGGAACCACCTAAGATTTTTCCAGCATGAATTTTCTTGGCAGCAGGTTATTGTTGTATGCCATAGCAAGTCAATTAGTAGTTTAGCATCAGGCCGGAGGACTTCCATACTGAATCTGTGTAGGAGTTTCATGATCACTTGACACCAATTGACTTTCTCTCCAGACATGACGGCCATCATTATACGAAACCTCAGGTTGGTGCATATCTCAAAGGCTCCAGTTCTGTTCTCCACAACCCTGCAACAGAATTCATGACGAAAATAGTAGATGAGGATAAATTTCCTCTTGTGGCATGACCGATGGATTTGAGATGGCATGGAGTTGTAGGTGAAGAGATTCTAGTAGGCTTCCAACAACTTGTCAGAGCCAAAAGTTTCCAGCTCTTCCAGAGTCAGACCATCGGAATGAAACTAGTACAGTTTCTCAAGGCGTTCCCTATTAATGGCGATATCCTTCTCCTGCACAGTGCTCATAATAGCAGTAAAGGCAGATCCCTTCTTTTTAGATGCATAGTTGAATTCAGCATCCAGATAGAATTCCTCCATGATCTGTTCATCGTAGTTTTCTAGGTGAAAACTACCCAGTTTATATAGACCAGATTGCTTGACACGAGAAATGACAAGGTTCATCCCAGTCATATCTTCGTCCTTAGAGATGATATGCTCTTGAAGAACAGAGCGAGCAAAGATTCTGTAACACCCCCAAGTTATTCAGGGAATATTACAGCACCGTAATGGGACCCACAAGGCTAAACATACGCGGAACTATAAATTTTGACCGAGAAGGTCTACACGCAATGAAATGAAAAACAATACAAAGGGTATTCAAGACATAACCAATGTATTCAAAGACGTCACATCACAATTCAATACTTCGGCAAACACAGGCCGGAACAT
This sequence comes from Orobanche coerulescens, assembly GCA_033398695.1. Classification (NCBI taxonomy): domain Eukaryota; kingdom Viridiplantae; phylum Streptophyta; class Magnoliopsida; order Lamiales; family Orobanchaceae; genus Orobanche; species Orobanche coerulescens. The sequence continues at coordinate 74,057,489 of CM065816.1, read as the reverse complement.
CAAGGAAAATAGAAAACAATACTCGAGTATTCAATAACCAATCCAGTACAACAACACTGAATGGAAAACTCAAAACATAACTGGAAGAAAGACACAGTATCACACTTGCCCACCATCTTCATGCCGACCCGATACCTGCCTGTCCGCTCTCCTGGAACCTGAAATACATAAAACGTATTTCCCCCATAAAGGGGTTAGCCGTAGAATAGCTAGTGCAAGTATATCAAGTATGAAACACAATACTCCTCGACAATAAAGTAAAAGTAACCGTCAATTCAATAATTCAAGACTAGTATTCCAGAATAACTAAATCTCATAGCGTCACATCAAGACGTATATGAATGCCATAGAAACAGTTCGTTCATGTCATCCGCCAATACATGTATGAATGCCATAGAAACGGTTCGTTCATATCATGCCATCAATTCATATATGAATACCGTAGAAACGGTTCGTTCATATCATGCCATCAATATATCTATGAATGTCGTAGAAACGGTTCGTTCATATCATACCATCACTATTTCTTACTTTCAAAGTCGAGAACGTACAATCATAAATATATACTTGCCTTTGAGACATCGAGAAATCGAACGGAGGAAGGGTACGAGTTCGGTAGGTCCAAGAACGCGCTTCCGGCACCTAAACGATTCGCAAGGAATATGGTAATTAATTATCCATACTCAAATTACACGAAGAAACTCCCGAAACTCGTCTACGATTCATGAAAATACACGGGTAAACAACTAAAGGTTGGAAAAATCGCCCAAACTCCCACAAGTCCGAAAACGGCACAATCAAGTCCGTAAAATCGTAGGAAAAGCATGCATACGATATAGATACATCATAATCTCAAGGTTCTCAAGCTTCAAATCGGATAAATCGGACGAATCTACGAAAACCCCCAAAATCCAACACAATATTCAAAGTGTTCTTGAATAATCTTTCAATAATCCGATGAATAATCGAATATGCCCATAATCATGTGTATATCACTTCATACACCATGATTTTAACATCCAAAACATCATCACTCAATACAAAATCGAAAACCAAGATGTTGAAGAAATTACATCTTGAATATCCAAGCTCTATGATCCGAAGAATACGCGATAGATCGATGATCCGAGCTTCCCCTCCGAATGAAATTGATAAAAATTCAACACTAAAATGATAGATGATGCAAAGTTCTCTCCTCAAGCTCTCTCTCTCGTGTGGGTTGAAGAAAATGGAGGAAATGAGCTGCATCTCGCTCAAAATGCCGAATTATGCAGTTGACCGCATTGTGTGCCGCGGTACAGGCCCAAAATCGCTCCTGTGGCTCGCGGTGTCTGCGGCCGGTAGCGTCTTGCCAGCGGCACCGGGTCTGACGGTTTTGGCCGCAGATGCAACACAAGTGTGCCGCGGCCGGACAGTGTCTTTGCGGCGGTGACTCGGCAGTGTCTTTGCGGCCTGCCGGCATGTGCCGCGGCAAGATGCGATCTGCTCGTCCAGGTCTAGAAAATGTGTGTGCCGCGGCGCACACTCCTTGTGCCGGGTCAATAATTGTGCAGACTTGGTCAACCTATCGACAATTACCCAAATCATATTCGTTCCGGCCCGAGTTCTCGGCATGCCCGTGATGAAATCCATCGAGATGTCTTCCCACTTCCACTCGGGAATGGGAAGTGGTTTCAAGAACCCCGCTGGTCGTTCATGTTCAATCTTGACTTGTTGACACGTCAAACACCGTAGTACGAAATCCGTAACATCCTTCTTCATGTTATTCCACCAAAAATTGCGCTTCAAATCTTTGTACATCTTACTCATCCCGGGGTGGATTGAGTAAGGCGTAGCATGAGCTTCTCGGAGAATTCTTTGCCTCTACTCTAAATCATTCGGAACACAAAGCCTGCCCTAAAATATCAAAATACTATCCTCGTGAACCATAAAACCAGGAGCTTTTCCTTTAATTACATCTTCCTTCAGTTGAGAAATCATCGGGTCACTCCACTGCTTCCCTTTGATGTCGTCAACCAAGGACGAAGTAATTTCGAGAGTACACAACTGTCTCTGTACTCGCTGAAGCCAAACTTCTATCCCTTGCTCAATTAAATCCTGACGAATTTTTGTCTGCGATGTAAGAACCTCGAGCATTTGAAGAGATGCCGATTTGCGGCTCAAAGCATCCGCAACGACGTTGGCTTTTCCGGGGTGGTAAATAATTTCCAAATCATAATCCTTTATCAACTCTAACCAACGTCTCTATCTCATATTCAGCTCCTTCTGACTGAAAATGTACTTTAGGCTCTTGTGATCGGTATAAATCCGGCACGGTGAACCATACAAATAATGCCGCCAAATCTTGAGTGCGAAGAAAATCGCGGCCAACTCTAAATCGTGAGTGGGATAATTCATCTCGTAAGGCTTTAATTGTCGTGACGCAAAAGCTATCGTCTTATCGTGCTGCATAAGTACACAGCCCAGGCCTTGACCCGAAGCGTCACTATAGACTGCAAAGCCCTCGCTACCATGTGGTAAAGTTAAAATCGGCGCTGAAGTCAGACGTCTCTTCAGTTCATCGAAACTCTGTTGTCTCTCATCCGTCCAAATAAACTTTTCGGTCTTCTGGAGAAATTTCGTAAGCGGCCGAGCGAGTTTCGAGAACCCCTCGACAAACCGACGGTAATACCCAGCAAGGCCCAAAAAGCTATGAACTTCCTTGACATTTTTAGGCGGTGCCCAATCTAGCACTGCCTGAATCTTCTGCGGGTCTACACGAACCCCTTCGGCCGAAATCACGTGACCGAGAAACATAACTTCTTCCAACCAAAACTCACATTTCGAGAATTTTGCATAGAGGTGCTAGGTTCTCAAAATGTCTAAAACTAAATGCAAGTGTCGGGCATGTTCCTACTTATCTCGAGAATAGATTAAGATGTCGTCAATAAAGACGACTACACACCTGTCGAGGTACTCGATGAATATTTTATTCATTAACTGCATGAATACTGCTGGCGCATTAGTCAACCCAAAAGGCATAACTACAAATTCATAATGCCCATATCTCGTCCGAAACGCCGTCTTCGGAACGTCGGACTCCCTCACCCTGAGTTGATAATACCCGGATCTTAAATCAATCTTCGAGAAAACCGCGGCCCCTTGCAATTGATCAAATAAATCGTCTATACGAGGCAAAGGATATTTGTTCTTGATGGTTAGTTTGTTCAGCTCACGGTAGTCGATGCACAAACGTAGTGAACCATCCTTCTTCCTCACGAAGAGAACAGGCGCGCCCCAAGGTGAAGCGCTCGGTCTGATGTATCCTTTTTCCAAAAGTTCTCCCAACTGAGTCTTCAATTCTTGCATCTCGGAAGGTGCCATTCGATAAGGTGCTTTAGAAATCGGGGCCGCATCCGGCTCTAAGTCCACGGAAAAATCTATCTCTCAATCTGGCGGTAATCCCAGGAGGTCATCCGGAAAAACATCGGGATACTCATTAACAAACGGAATCGAAGAGAAATCGACTTCATTTCCTTCCGTTTTCAAAGCATAACACCAATATCCCGTACAACCTTTATTCAAAAGTTTTACGGCCTTCATGGCACTGATAAGTAACTTGGATTGGCTCGACTTACATCCCAAAAATGAGTACTCATATCCGTCTTTAGTCATCATAGTGATAACCTTGGTACGGTAATTCATAATCGCTTGGTGATTATCGAGCCAATCCTCGCCGAGGATCACGTCCTCGCCTTCCATATCAACCACAATCAGATTCGATAACCATTCCATACCGGATATAATCACTGGAAAATCTCTAATCTCCCGATTCCCCACAATTCTATTCCCGCTAGGCAGTTTCACGATAAAGGGATCGCAAGCAGCCAAACAAGTTATATTCAAACGCCGTACACACTCCAAAGAAATAAAAGAATGTGTAGCACCCGTATCAAAAAGTACACGGACTGGATAAGATAAAATATGGATGGTACCTGAAGCCACTGCCGCGTCAGGTTCGTCTGTTCGACGCATCTCATAAACCCGTGGTTGCACCGAACCAACGCTAGAGTTTCCCCCTCCAGCGTTCTGACCCCGTCGGCCCCTGCCAAAATTCTGCTGAGGTTGACCAAAAGATTGTCGCTGGTTTATACCTTGATCAAGTGGTGTTGGGGCAGAAGCCCGATTGGCCAAAGTCTGATTTGGCTCGGAACAATAAACCGCTCTATGTCCCATCTGTCCGCACGTGTGACACTTCAATGGTGGAAAGTTGCATTCCGAATTAAAGTGGCCTGGACGGCCACAATTATAGCAAGTCACCATGCGATTTGTGGTACCCGGAGTGGGACGGTAACCCCTCTTTCCTTTATTAGAACGTGACGACTGTCCGGCAAAACAGCTAGTCATCTGCGACTTCTGAAAGTTGCCACCCTCAGAGCCAGAAAAATTTCCCGCGACTTTATGCTTCTTCGGTTCTTCAACGGTATCGTTGTCGGGGCTCAACATATCATGGGCTAAAGCTCCGTCCTGATACTCTTTCAGTGTGGTACAAGCAAATCCGGCCATGTACCGCCGTAAATCCAAATTCATCCGCATATCAAAATAACGGATCTTATCACGCTCGTTACGCACTTGATCCTTCACATGGATCAAGTGTTGGTTGTAATCCACGATCGCCTGCGAAACGGGAATATCTTGTGGTTTAGCCTCGAAAAAGGCTCGGATTCGGCTCTCTCGCACCGGCCAAGGACAAAACTCGGCCTCCAAGAGCTCCTTAAATTCATCCCACGTGGCAATACGATCCTGTGTCTTGATGACCTTCCACCAAGTAGCGGCCTCCTTAGTGAGGAAATACTGAGCAATCGGTACTTTCCTCACCCCGGGGCAATCAACCGCCTCGAAAATCTTCTCCAATTCTGCTTGATCTTCCCGGCTAGCAGTGCGTGGCACCGCCAAGCTGTGGAGGGTGCATACGGATTACATTACGAAGCAAGGCATCCGTGTTTGGGTTGGGTTATTCGGTTGAACGATGCAGGCTAAAATAGTCATTTGAGTAGCCAATTGTTGAAGTGCATTCGCCACTCCAACATCCGCGTTGTTCCCGACCGTTTGGTCGTCGTCTTGACTCTCGGTGTCAGGATGCACCGAGTTCGACAAACTGGGGTTGGTCGACCCCGCAACTGAACTGATGGAAACGGCCGCGCCACGACCTCTTCCTCGTCCACGGCGACGACCACGGCCACGGCCCCTACCAGCTGACATACTGAAGAACACACAAGGTACGTAAGCACAATTCAATCGCACGTCATTAAGGTGATCGATTCTCAAGAATACCAATAAAAGAAGCATAATGAGTAAGGAATCATCAGAAGAGTAACAAGTCTTACTAGTACCGGTCGCACTGTGATGATGGCAGAGTAGTGATACTGTGGACAAATGACGACTCATTCGACCCAAAAGACCGACAGCCTAGGTATCCATAGACCTAAGCTCTGATACCATATTCTGTAACACCCCCAAGTTATTCAGAGAATATTACAGCGCCGTAAGACCCACCGTGGGACCCACAAGGCTAAACATACACGGAAGTATAAATTTTGACCGAGAAGGTCTACACGCAATGAAATGAAAAACAATACAAAGGGTATTCAAGACATAACCAATGTATTCAAAGATGTCACATCACGATTCAATACTTAGGCAAACGCAGGCCGGAACATCAAGGAAAATAGAAAACAATACTCGAGTATTCAATAACCAATCCAGTACAACAACACTGAATGGAAAACTCAAAACATAACTGGAAGAAAGACACAGTATCACACTTGCCCACCATCTTCATGCCGACCCGATACCTGCCTGTCCGCTCTCCTGGAACCTCATATACATAAAACGTATTTCCCCCATAAAGGGGTTAGCCGTCGAATAGCTAGTGCAAGTATATCAAGTATGAAACACAATACTCCTCGACAATAAAGTAAAAGTAACCGTCAATTCAATAATTCAAGACTAGTATTCCGGAATAACTAAATCTCATAGCGTCACATCAAGACGTATATGAATGCCGTAGAAACGGTTCGTTCATATCATCTGCCAATACATGTATGAATGCCGTAGAAACGGTTCGTTCATATCATGCCATCAATTCATATATGAATACCGTAGAAACGATTCGTTCATATCATGCCATCAATATATCTATGAATGCCGTAGAAACGGTTCGTTCATATCATATCATCAATATTTCTTACTTTCAAAGTCGAGAACGTACAATCATAAATATATACTTGCTTTCGAGACATCGAGAAATCGAACGGAGGAAGGGTACGAGTTCGGTAGGTCCAAGAACGTGCTTCCGGCACCTAAACGATTCGCAAGGAATATGGTAATTAATTATCCATACTCAAATTACACGAAGAAACTCCCGAAACTCGTCTACGATTCATGAAAATACACGGGTAAACAACTAAAGGTTGGAAAAATCGCCCAAACTCTCACAAGTCCGAAAACGGTACAATCAAGTCCGTAAAATCGTAGGAAAAGCATGCATACGATATAGATACATCATAATCTCAAGGTTCTCAAGCTTCAAATCGGATAAATCGGACGAATCTACAAAAACCCCCAAAATCCAACACAATATTCAAAGTGTTCTTGAATAATCTTTCAATAATCCGATGAATAATCGAATATGCCCATAATCATGTGTATATCACTTCATACACCATGATTTTAACATCCAAAACATCATTACTCAATACAAAATCGAAACCAAGATGTTGAAGAAATTACCTCTTGAATATCCAAGCTCTATGATCCGAAGAATACGCGATAGATCGATGATCCGAGCTTCCCCTCCAAATGAAAATGATAAAAATTCAATACTCAAATGATAGATGATGCAAAGTTCTCTCGTCATGCTCTCTCTCTCTCATGTGGGTTGAAGAAAATGGAGGAAATGAGCTGCATCTCGCTCAAAAAGCCGAATTATGCAGTTGACCGCATTGTGTGCCGCGGCTCAGCCGAAGTGTGCCGCGACACGAGCCTAAAATCGCTCCTGTGGCTCGCGGTGCCGCGGCCGGGCGTCTTGCCGCGGCACCGGGTACAGATGGTTTTTGGCCGCAGATGCAACACAAGTGTGCCGCGGCCCGGACAGGTGTGCCGCGGCAGTGACTCGGCAGTGTGCCACGGCACCGGGTACAGTCTACTCGGCCAGGTCTATAAAATGTGTGTGCCGCGGCGCACACTCCTTGTGCCGCGGCCCACACCCCCCTCGGGTCCTAAAATGATGAAAAACGACCCGGAAAGAGAATAAAAGCAATATGACTCAATATCTGGGAAACAATAACACGAAATGGAAGTACGGGAACCCCAAAACGGAGGTTCCAAGCAATGATTACAAGGGTTCGTCCAACAAAACACAATTCGCACAATGAAGAGGTGTGAAATGATATGAATTTCAACCGGGTATTACATCGTCCGTCAATAATGGTGTCCTTCTTCTTTCGAGAAAGTGATAAAGTTTGTGAAGAAGACATTTTGTACTATATATAGATAGAAATATTTTAAAATATAAAAGTTGTATGTTGTAGGCTCGTTTAATATGCAGAAAGCGTACAGGGTCTATGGATCATTATACTGCCATTTTATTGTATGTAGGAAGGCTAGGTTATAATGAACGGTCAAATTAAGGGATGGGAACCGTTTCTAATTGAACATACAAGATGAGTTCATATGCAACTGGTACATCTAATCCATCATTTTTCAAAATTAATGTGTGGTCCCATATCCGACACATTTTACCTTCCACTATTGCACAATTAGGCCGTTTGAATTTTTATATAATGGGATTCAAGGTATTAAAGTCCAGATATCGTTTCAGTATTGAAAGACAAATCTTTTTAAATTTAAATGATGCACGTGGACTAAAAACTACTTATAAAAAAGTTTAGGTCTATGAAATTTGATACGCTTAATGTATTAATTGAAATCCTACAATGTTTATGTTGTATCCATAAAAGTATAGTGTTCTCCCTTAATAGGTACATACAGGATCCAATTCTTACAGCAGTTGATGATTAATGCAGTATTCTTGGATCCTAATGTGTTGCCCTAATTAATGCACACTTCATCTGTAGAAAGGTAATTGTACTTTCTTCTTCCTAAAATAAGGATACAACTCGTAGTTCTGAGTGTATGATTAATTAAAGTGTACAATGTATTCATGGCTCTTGCGACATTCCCCCGCAATTGATGAGTGAAATTAAAAAAAATTACAGGGTGTTTTAATCCAGTTGTAGCATTCGCAATTCCTGGCGGAGCATACGGGACCTTGTTATGCTAAGAGGATTTGCAAAGATGTTGGATAACTGAATGTCTGTATGAACTTTCTCGATTGAACATCTTTATTCTCCACATAAATCCTAATGAAGTGATTCTTCATATCAATGTGATTGGTCCTCGAGTGCAATAAAGGATTGTGCGTGATTGCGATTTCACTCTTGATGTCGCACATGATTGGAGTTTCTCTTGCTTAAATGTCATAGTCTTGTAGCTATTGCTACATCCACATGATCTGCATACAACAGCTTTCAGCAGCATAATATTATGAGTCAGTTGTAGAAAGCGAGTTGGCCAATTATTTCTTACTGAACCATGAGACAAGTCTATGTCTTTTGTCAACAACATCTTTCTCAAATCCATTATTGATGAGGTATAGTGACAGAGTTTCATACCATGCCCAGGGTGCTTGCTTAAGCCCATACAGCGCTTTCCTTAACCTGTATACAAGATCTCCCCTTCTGTGTTGGCAAACCATAGAGGTTGTTCAATATATACTTCTTCGGCTAGGTCTCCATTAAGAAATGCGCTCTTTATATCTATTTGATATACGATAAAGTTCTTATGAGCCGCAAAAGCTGTAAATATCCTAATGGCTTGTAGTCTGGATACAGGGAAAATACTTCATCATAGTCTATTCCTTTATCCTGTCTGTAACCTTGGGTAACTAATCTGCACTTGTTCCTTATGACAAGTCCATTTTCGTCTTTTTTGTTTCGAAATACCCATTTGGATCCTATGACAGTTTGATGGGTTGGTCACTAGGTACCAAACATTATTTTTTTCAAAATTATTGAGCTCTTCTTCGATAAAAGTGATCCAGTGAGAATTATTAAAGAGTCTCATTGGACGAAACATGTTCAGATTGGGCTAATAATACAGCTAGAGTGCACATTGCAAGTCTCTTAAGTTCAGCTTGGGATTTCCATACAAGGAATGGATACTTTTCGGGACTGGATTTTGTATCTTCTTGTGCACAGAGTACAATTCCTTGCGTACTCTGTATTCTTCTTCTGGTGCACACACTAGCATCAATATCACCAGTTTTTAACTCCTGAGGGTGATATTTTAACCACCTCATGTCGGGTTCTAGTTCAGCATTCCTTTCCGTGTCCTATTGAGCTGTAGTTTCAGCTTTAGCTTTTACAGTATCAGCTTCGACAACATCTTCTGTTCTTACAGCAACGGGATTAATCTCTAGATTTACAACAGGTTATACTCGAGTATGTGGGGTTCCTTCAAGTATTCTATTCCTGTAGGGTCGCAATGAGGTTTATCGAGGACTACATAGAGTGACTCCTCTATTGTCAGTTTCCTTTTTTGAATATCCTAAATGCCTTGTTAACAGATTTGTGGTTGTCTCTTTCTTTTTTCTCAGAAACATGGTCCAAGAGTACTGGAAAAATCATCATCAATGACAAGACAATATTTCTTACCTCCCAGGCTGACAGGGTCGAGAGGGCCATAAAGATCCATATGTAGCAAGTCCAGGACCCTATGGGTTGAAAGATATGATTTGCTCTTCAGATGAGTCTCAACTTGCTTGCCTTTGGATAGGGTCCACAGACATTGTTCTTGTGAAATGAAACATCGAGCAAGCCTCTGACAAATCAGTGTTGAGAAAACTTGTTTATGGTCTTGAAGTTGATGTGAGACATTCTTTTGTATCATACCCAGCTTTGATTTGCAGTGCCTTTGGCAACAAAACAAGGAATTACAGTACTTGTGGGTTTCAAGTTAGCAATATACATGTCACCTATTTGGCTTCCTGTAAGGACAATTTGTTTGGTCTTTGAGTTCTTCACCCTATAGTGATTTATATAAAATTTGACCGAGAACTGTTTGTCACAGAACTGGCTAATGCTAAGAAGATTGTACTGTAGTCCTTCTACATAGGCTACGTCGGTGACCTTGAATTTCCTACAAATAAGGTACCTTTCACTCTTGTTCTTCCTGTTGATTTGTCACCGAATCGCACATTTGGACCACGACCTTTTACATAATCTATTAGCTTGGTGATGTCACCTGTCATGTGGCGAGAACATCCGCTATCAAAATACCAGATGTCCCTTTCCTTTATATGAAAGAAACTTAAGTAGATTTAGGTCCTCTTTGATTTTTGGGTCCTTGATTATTAGTGCCTTTTGGTACACATATTTGCCTGACAACAATAGGTTTGTTGTAGGTTGTATCGGTACTCTTTTGAGAGATTTACGTGGGATATACACATAATCGCTGTAAGCATTATTATTATCAAGGTTGTAAAAATCGTATTCGGTCCTACTCGGTTTAGTTTTTAAAAAAATGAGTACTCGGATAATCGGAGAGTACTCGGAATGAGTACTTGGAGAACTAATCGGGATGAAAGAATATTTTTAATTTCATATATATAATAAAAGATTAACTTAAATTTATTTATTTAAGCATTAGTTTAATTTAGTTTGATTTGTAAATAGACAAAACCTAATGATTTAAAGTAATAACAAATGAAAATAATAAATGATTTTGAGCATATTTAAAATTATAAATTATCTCTATATCTGAGTATGTATCCAATTATAAGGTTATTCAAAAAATTTAGTAGGATTTATCATTTTATCGTATTTTTTTATTAATGGAAATGATATGTAGTCATATTGATATATAACTTTATAAAACAATAGACCACTTAATTTGGTTGGATAAAAAAAATAACTTTTAATGAAAAAACAACAAAATCCGAGTACTTTCCCGATTAGTCCGAATTTGACCTATTTTGACCCGAGTTTGGTCAAAACTGATTTATGACCCGAGTACTCAAATTGGCTCGGATTAGGACCGATTTCCGAGTACTCGCCCGAGTACTCATCCGAGTTTTTTACAACACAGGTTATTATGTGATGAATCGATTTTTGATCGTCTCATTCCGTTCTATCGACTCGTGCTTTCGTTTGTTTTTTAAGTGTTTTTGCTCTTTTTACGCGTGCTATGTTGTGTTTTTATTTTGTAGGTAGACGGACGAAGATTGTGGTGAAATATGCGCTTTTATGGCCAATATTGGAGTTTATGACGATCAAGAGCAAGAACGGGGCCTAAAACGATAAAGATTGAAGCAATGTTGGTCGTATTTTTTAATTTTAAGATCCATTACTTCGAATTAGGATGTGTTCTATATATGTACGATTCCTCGTGAAATCATCTTCGCAACGGTATATATACGCTAAATTTCGAGGTGTATTGATGGAGATATGGCTTCTAGACCACAACCATGCAGTCCAGACTGCGGCCCGAAGAGTTGAGACCGCGATCCAAGCCCGGACCACACCCGGACCGCGGTCCCAAATCCAGACCGCATGACAGTGCCCCCCAAAATCATCCAGACCGCGGTCCAACCCCCCCTCTGTGCATAAAATGCGATTTTCTGCACTTTTTGCCGATTTTTGACGGGTATATATAGGGAGACCCTATACCCAACTTCTCCCAAGCCGCAAAACACGATCCAAACTCAGTTTTTCTCACCTTTTGAGTGTTCTAAACATCAAGAAATATAATTTGTGAAGGATTTTCATCATTTGTAAGGACATTTTGTTCGTTTTTGAAGGAAGAACATCAAACCTTCCTCGGGCTTCGATTTCATTTTCTCAAGGGAAGATTTCTACCATGTTTTATTCCATGATTTTTGCTATTATTGTTGAAATGATCATGATTAGCTAATCCTATTATATGTGTGTTTATATTGAACCACACATATGTTCTTAGTTGTTAGTTTTGATTGATTTTTGGGTATGAGTTTGGGATTATTCCTCTTTCTTTGTTCTTAGTAATCTATCGGCGTTCTTGATAATATTTGTGCACGAATATTATTTAAATGCAAGAGAATTTATGATTTAGATCATCAAACCTTTTTCATAGTTGTTGTTATTGTCAAAATCGAGGGTTTTTGTCGGTGTTCGCCATCAAACGACCTGATAGAAGTGATTGTGAATGTTCTATATTTTTTTCCGCGATCTTTTAGCGAATTAACCCATCAAAGGTATTTAGCTAGTCGATTGTTAGTAGGGATTCATCTCCATCAAAGGAGTTTCTCTTGTTTTCGAAAAGGACAATCGCGATTTTTAGAATTTGCCGCCGTCAAACGGATTTCTTTTAATTGTGAGCAACCGGTTATTCCAAACCATAAATTGTTTGAGTATCGAAACTAATAATTGATATCGTGTTTGTCGGTGATTCTAAACTCCCATATCATTCTCATAATTGTATTCTCTAGAAATCCAACCTTTACTTCGATATTTTTAACGCTTCGATTAATTTAATTTTCCGCACTTGTTTTACGAACTTACATCTCAATCGAATCATTCACCATGTTTTAATTCACTTTACTTTTGTTAATTCGACTATTTTCTTAACATAATCGAACTTCAAACCATTTCCAACTCCTCGAGAGATCGACCTCGGAGTTACTTGCCGCTTCCTACAAAAGCGATTCGTATACTTGCGAGTTTTAATTTGTTCATCATTATGCATGGAAAATTTAGAAATTTGGCTCCAGTACAGTTGTTGTCGAGGAGGGGGAATCATGTTTTTCTGCTTTTTTGCAGGCCTTATGGGTTTGCAGTTGAATTCTCATACCTGCCATTTGTAGAACTGCGTGGCAGCTTGCTACGGGACAAATATTTGGTTTCATGTACCTAGTATATAGGAGCATTGTACTGTTGGTAGTACTGTGGTGAATTCCTTTGATGGTACTTGGTTACAGCCTTCCTTCTAGCCTACTGCTGATGCTATAGGTATGCTTAAGGAGCATACTATTGATATTCAGTATTGTGTCGTACAGGTCTGTGGGACTGTGTTTTCTGCTGCTTATGATATGAGCTTGGTGGCGGAATGACAGCCTTTGGTTTCTGAAAAGGGGCAGATGTAGCCTTTACAGGAGCAACCTTCGGGGTTTCTTTGGTTTCAGGAATGGGTTCCACTCCTTTGACAAATATCGTACTAGTTTTTCCTTTGTTCGAGAACGAGTCGTATCCCAAGCCACGTTTGTCATGGACATGTTATCCAGTGCTTAGGATGTATTCCGTCCTCCTCAATGATTTCTCAAAAGATTTTAAGATGGTCTTGAGTTCTCTTTATCTTTTCTCGAGAAGTTGTAGCTTAGCTTTTAGTAAAGCATAATCATTTGTCTTACATTGATTATGAGTTTTTACCTCATTTACTTTAGTTGCAAATCGATGATTGCTTTCCATGAGTTTTCCATAAATAATCTTGTTGTTTTCGCAATCCAAAGACATATTTTCATAATTGTTTTTCAGCAGATCAGTTTCATCTTTAAGCTCTAGATTTGAAAGAGAGGGCTGTAGGTTTTCTTGTTTAAGCATCTCATGGGCTTTTTGAATGGTTCGAAATTCATTCATCATATTTTCGAATGTATGTGATGCATTTATAAGGTTAACTGAGGTTGAGCTTACCTCATCCTCACTGTCATCATCATCATCTTCATTTGCCACAAAGCGCATGTAGGCTTTATCTCTGATTTCATCATCGAGGAGTCATTGTCTGTAATTGCCTATAGGTATTCCTCTATTTTGATAGGTGCGCGTGAGGCTTCTAATTCTCCGATCAGTGTGTTTAGTTTGTTTATCCAAGCACGCTTTTTCTCATCCTTCTCCTATTGCTCAACTTCGGGCAGCTTCGGTAGTTTAGGATGAGGATATATATTTGCATAGTGTCCGGGTCTCCTGCAGTTATAATACAGATTAGAGTCTCGGGACGATGAAAATTCAGAGCTTACCTTTATGAAGGGTTTAGGCCTGTAGGGAGCCTTTTCGAATTTCTTAATTAATTTTCGATATTTGTGCATGAGCAAGGGCATTTCATCTTGTGACAGGATGTCATCATCACTGTCAGCGGATTTAGATGTGGTTTTGGATGTGCTGGGGGCAGAGCTGTGTCTCTTGTTAGATACAGCAACGAGTGTTGTAGTCTTTGCAGGTGACTCTTCAGCCTTTTCTCTCCTGTCAATATCATACTCAAAGTCTTTGAGGTCAAAGAATAGATTAGGGGTAGAAATATCATTCAAATTACAGGACACATGCATTGTGGTCTTAATGTCTCATCGGACAGGGAGTGATCTAAATATTTTAACTTTTTCTCCATATGGGTATAAATTATACCCAATTCTTCAAGTTCGCCGACAATGTCGGTAAATTTGAGGTCAAGTTCCTCAACTATTTCAGAAGATTTCATTTCAAAAGTTTCTAATTGCTGAGTGAGTTTTGAAATCTTGTTTTCTTTTGAGAGCTCACTTACTTGACAAATTAACTTGAGTTTCTCCCATATTTCTTTAGTTGTCTTGCAGCTCTTTATCTTGGAGAATGTGCCTTTGTCAAGAGTGACAAATAACACATTCTTGGCGACTCAATATTCACACGTTGCGATCATCGATTGTCCACTTTTCTCTTTCTTTCGCACGCATTTATGCATGAGGTTGTCCATCTATTGTGGCGGCTGGATTGATCTTCATAATTTTGATAGGTCTTTCTTTAATGATAAGGATCATTTATTCGTGCATTGCGGCAAGATGGGCTTCCATCCTAATTCTACAGTCATCAAATTCATTAATAAAAAATATGGGAACTTTATTGATCATAGATGTATCCATGGCAATTGTAGGATGAATGATAAAGATATAAAAATGAAGTTTTCCAAATATAGTGATTTGTAGGTCTGATTCAGGTTAAAATCGACTAATTCTTTGCCAAATCAACCCTCCGATACCACTTGTTGGCCACAGTATACTATTGTACAACTTAGAATGAGGAGTTGAATAAGCTGTAATCTTTTTCGAAGTTTAAGTTTACGTAGCGGAAGTTTGAAACTAAGTTGATGTAAGTACAACAACTAGACAATATCCTATAGCTTTGTGCTAGGGCTTTCAATATAAGTATACTAAAATCACAGGCAGTAGGAAAATAACAAGGATATAAAGTAATGGCACATAGTTTTAATGTGGTTCAAGGTAATCCCCTATACATTCACATGTTCTCCACACAAGAATAAAAAGTTTATTAAAATCAAGGGGTACACAACTATATGATTTGTACTAAGTTCGCTGTTGTATCGTTCACACAGATAGATACGGCCGACTGTAGCTTGAGCCATTCACACAGATTGGATGTAGGCTTCTTTGACTTGCTTCTTATCACACATATTGAAGCATTGTCCTGAAATCTATTATTCCCACACATGTAGGAATAGCTTGACTTAGTGTACACAGGGCTAAGGGTCTCAACAATAGGTTTTTCCAGTGTGACGAATTGAACAGCAGCTATAGGCTTGGTAAGCTTCGCTGTAGTGGTGCTGTTCTTTGTTGAGGACTTGGATATTTTTTCAATCTGGGTATATGTTGTATGCTTGAAGAAGTATATTGCTCTTAGATGATAAGCTCGATGTTCAGTCAAGCAGATGTTCAGTTTTCCAGTGTTGTGTTGTGAACAATTTCTTCTTGCTTGGGCTATTTATAACATTTGTAATAGATCCATTATAAATGTAGCTGTTGGCTGTTTTGTGAGATTAGATAGCTCTAATTGGCGGCTTCAGAATGTTTGAATTAAAGATATTTTGCATTTAATACTTAAGATATTCTCTTTTATCCACGTTAAATGCTCCTCTGTCTCAACTGTATTAAATACGGTCATTTTAGCATTAAATATTACTTTACAACCGCGAATATTTTATGAATAAAAAAAGTTTATTTCACAACGGCTAAAAGTTCATTCTAAGTTTATCCTTAGCTTCATAGATGGAATGTCTTGTCACATAAGTCTTTGTCCAACGAATACAATTTTGAACTTAGCGTGCGTTAATCATCCTTGATAGCATGTGCTAATTAGTCAATCTTTAATTTCCATATTTTGCATGATTTCTTGTTGAAAATGTGTCCAACGAATATATGATCAACAGTAGGATTTCAACTCTTGCATACGCTAACTGTGATATTTAGCGTGTGTTATGGTAATGCTTTAGTGTGCGTTAGTGTCACCATGTAGCGTGCATTATCTTCTCTCATTTGCAGACCTTTCTGTCCCCATCCATTTTGTTTTGATAATTAATTTTTAATTTTGGGGATCTAACTGACTTTGAGTCATTTTTGATTTGGCAAATAGATGATATTTGGCACTCTGGTTACTTTTGGAATCCATATCTTTTTTATTTTAACTGCTTATATTGGGCTTTTGCAATTTGAAATAAGATGCCTGATTTTCAAACATTTGCCACAATGAGGTATTTTAAAATTCAAATATTTATTGGATTCATTTTTATCACTTTGTTTGAATTCAAGACCTTGTTTATTTAACGAAAATTTTTTAATTGAAAGAAGTTTTCAAATTTATCATTTCCAAAAGAAAATTTATTTGTTAAATCTTTAAATCCGTTTTGAGCTTTTATCAACTCATCTTTTAATTTATTTTCTCTTTCTAAAGAAAGAGAATATTAGTTTCGATTAATTTCAATTTTCCTCAAATTTTGGAAATTTCATCTTAATTTATTTTCAATTTAAGGGATTTGTTATCTTTTAAATATTTTTGAAAATCCGCATGTAATAATTCGAAAGCATTAAAAAGTTCGTCGTGAGACGAGGTGCTTACCTGGCTTTCGTTCTCGCTGTCGTCTAATGATCTCCTTGCCATGATTGCGAGATTATTTTGAATTTCTTCATCTTCGTCATCGTCACTCCAGGTAGCTATATACACTTTCTTCTTGGAAGTCGAGCCTCGACAGTTTTTCGTAAAATGACCGATTTTCCGCAATTTCGTCAGTTATTGTCGAATCTTTTTGACTCGTTCCGGGCTTGCGAGCTGATGTCTTTTCTTCTCTGGTTTAATAGATTTTGATACTTATTGATGCTTTTGGCATAAAATACCGATTCTTCATCATTTTCATCAACCGGGATATCTTTATCATTATCTGACATCCTTGTAGCTTTTAAAGCTATTCATTTCTCCTTGGGCTTCGGTTCGGCATTCCGTGATTTAAGCACGGTCTCATAATTTATTAGCGAACCGACACGGGCGCTAAGTCTAACGTGTTGAGATTTTTTGACGCCATGATAGTCGTGACCGTCCTGTCCCATTCACGAGGTATTGATCGTAAGATTTTTTTCACTTTTTCACTACTCAATAATGGTTTCCCAAAACAAGCAAGTCCATTTGTGATGACCGAAAATTGGTCGATCATGTTTGGTATGGAGTCTTCATTTTTCATCATGAATAACTCATGGTCATGGAGAAACATATTTATCTTTTTTTCCTTGAGTTGAGATGTTCCTTCGTGAGTTATCTCTAGCATTTTTCTTTGGCACTTCCACATGAGGAAACACGATTATGCTATTCTGGATTAAGAGCACAATATAGCAATTGAGTTGCTTTGCAATTTTAATTGTTACTTTTCCAATCTTCATCGTTGAATTCTTCGAAATTTTTTAGTGAACCATCGGCTTTAGTCGGAATTTTTGGACCAAGGCATATTACCTTCCAAAGTTTGTTGTCATAAGCTCGGATAAAGATTGACATATTTTTTTCCATGTCATGAAGTTTGATCCGTCAAAAAATGGATGTCGGTTTAAGGCAAGGCCTTCGACTTGAGAAAAAGTAAGTGCCATCAGATCCTTTTTCTCCTTGGATGTTAAGCCGACTATTATAAGAAACCCACTCTGATACTAATTGTTGAGCATTATACCACCACTAGAAGGGGGGTTGAATAGTGTGGTTAAGAGTATTGAACTCTTTTGCATGCGGAAGGGTTAGATATGTGCGGTATATAAATGATACATAGATTTATAGAGGTTCGGCCAATTTGCCTATGTCCTCTCTCCTTCACTATCTTTTTATATAGGTTCAAGATAAATCTTTCTGCCTTATCTTCGATCGGTCCGAGATAAACCATTACAATCTTCTCTTTAATCGCTCCAAGATAAACCGTTATAATCTTGTCTTTTTATCAGTCCAAGATAAACCGTTTCTCCTTTTCTATCGGATAAGAAAACAACCTTTATAGCTTTCTATTGGTACTAGAAGAGCCTCACTTGGATTTAGATTATGATTCAAATAATGCCGGATCTATGATCCTAATAACACCGAGTCAAATCTACAATCCTTTCTTTTCTCTCGTATATGGTTGAGGGAATTAAACACTCGAACTCTTATCAATTAAGCTCGTTTACTATAACAATAATGTATATAAAAATATCAAATATATATAAGATTTGATTGAAGTTGTTGTTATGTTCAATACCAAATGCATTGGTACTTATAGGCTTGAAGCCTCAACTAGCCGTTACTGCCTGTTGTCTTTAGCGTGCGCTAGTATCCTCCTTAGTCTGCCCTATCGGCTGTTGAGTTTGAATGAAATGGTCTTGTCACATAGATCTTTGTCCAATAGATATAAATTTGAACTTAGATTGCATTAATCATCCTT
This sequence comes from Orobanche coerulescens, assembly GCA_033398695.1. NCBI lineage: Eukaryota > Viridiplantae > Streptophyta > Magnoliopsida > Lamiales > Orobanchaceae > Orobanche > Orobanche coerulescens. The sequence goes on along the minus strand of CM065816.1, from coordinate 74,038,718 downwards.
CATAGTGTGCGCTAGTTAGTCAATATTTACTTTCCAAATTTTGCATGATTTCCGTGTTGAAAAGGTGTCCAACGGATATATGATCAACGATAGGATTTCAACTCTTGCGTGCGCTAACTGTGATATTTAGCATGCATTATGGTAATGCTTTAGCCTGCGTTAGTGTCACCACGTGGCATGCGTTATCTGCTCTCATTTGCAGACCTTTCAGTCCTGATCCATAATCTGTTCTGATCTTCATAGTGTGCATTTTGGTACTTGTAGCGTGCACTATCTTTACTTTCATAGCGTGCTTTAGTATGTATACTAACATCGTTATCTGCCTCGATGAGTAAGCACAGAACTCAATGTCTTGATTACTAACTGGCGCTAGTATAGCTGTTAGCATACGCTAACATCGTTCGTTTGTCCTGCTTTTCATCTTCGACTCTTGATATTAATTATTTATTATTTTTCTTTGTTCGTCAATACAGCATCAAAACATTTTTATAATTATATGGAATAAAATATTCCAACATCTACAAACATCGTGAATAGCGCACGCTATTCACATGCAATAGTGCACGCTATCTGGATCCATAAAGCTAGTATTTCGATACTAGTAACCCACGCAACCTGCTACTTCGAGCTTCAACATGAATTGAAAATACTGTAACACCCCAAACTAGGCAGATATTACAGTGCCGTGAATCCCCGACCGGGACCCACCAGGCAAATGAAAATGATGAATTAAATAATATAATTGTAGTACCGAACCACATTATATTACCAAGTACTCCGATGAGAAGTTTAAGTACGACACACCAGGACTAAACCGAATACTAGTATATTTTATATGGAGATAAAATACACCACCCTGAACAATTAAACATCTCAAACAGAATTTGCAGCGGAAAATACAAATGACGGAATAACTGAAATGACTGAAATGACTGAAACAAACAAAATGACTGGGGCCCCCTACTAGTATCACTGGGACTCCTCACCGTCAGCATGCTCTTCCCGTGCCTTTGCCTTGCCGTGACCCGAAAACAAAATCCCCCAACGGGGTCAGTTACACAGAACAACAATCCTCAAGGGTTGAAAATACACAATCATGAATTAACTGAAGTTATGAAATATCCTTAGTTATGAATTACGCTGAAGAGGAGTATCATAGTATGCCCGTAATGTTCTGTGCAAGTGTACAAGACGAATGACCGGACACACCCGTCCTTGTACCTAATTAGTCTCACGGAGGTCAGCGTTACCGTGTGCACGGTCCAATGTATCGGTGAACCCAATACATGACCATCGTGTGCCCGACTAAAAATTCCACACAGCCACACCCGGCCATGGAATATGTACGCAGAAGGTCATATGAACGAGAATGACCACAATGAACATCAATGAATAATAATTCGACAAGGCCAAGATGACTCACCGAGATGAAAATAATAGTGACTTGATTAATAACCCAATGAAATGATTTGGAACCGTCGTTCCTCGTGAATGAAATGATTATTCGACAATTACAAGTCTCAATATGATTAACACCATGATGAATGAGTTATGATTATGAGCAATCAACAACAAAAGGAATGAGTATCCTTTTAACCGAGTAAGAGTTAACTTACACAATACCGATGAGAAAGTCCTTCCACGAACAACGTCCTAATCGATATACCGGTCGCTCGAACAACCTTGAATAACAACAATTACCAACAATCGATCAATACACGTGTCAAGCAACAAAACACGACCAACCCAAAAGTCGATACAACGATAATCAAACTCATAGGGGCATTCTAACGAATACGTAACCAACCACACAACTTCGAAAATATCCAATCACGAATATATCGGAACCAACACCAAAATGAGTATTTCGAACTATCAAAACACTTCAATGATATCAATGATCCAATAGGAATCCACAATTCAAGATTACAACAACATCAATCGGAAAATCCCCAATTAACCGAAGTCAACCCCAAGGGTTCTTGAAATAATTCCGAAAATAGCCATTAAATCCGTAGGAATATATTTATCCAAGGTAGATAATCCATATCTAACATATTCCAATGATAATCCAAGCTTACACGAAGAAATCGGAAGGAAAAACCCAAAAATCCGAAATTCTAGATCCAAGAGATTAATACCTTAGATTTGATGTGATGAGGATGTTGAAATGATGATTTAATCCAAAAGATAAGCTTGAATATGATGCTTTATGATTACTCCTCGAAGAACACTCTCCAAATCGCCCGGAATCGCCCGAAACCGCCGAAGAAACGAAGAGAAATGATAAATGACGGATTAAGGGCTGAACTGTCCTATTTATAGCAATCCCAGTTTAGCGCGCGCTTCTTCGGCTCTTAGCGTGCGCTAACGGGTGTTTTGGGTAGTCCAGTACCCACTGTCCGAACACGGTAGCGTGCGCTACGTACCTTTTGTAGCGTGCGCTACAACCATACCATTAGCGTGCGTTATTACCCATGGTTAGCGTGCGCTAACGAATTATTAGATGCCCGATCGGAATCCGTAAACCGTCATTCTCGATCGACCTCGGTAGCGTGCGCTACAACCAATATTTAGCGTGCGCTATAATATCGATTGCGTACGCTAAAAACAACTCATAGCGTGCGCTATGAATTAATCCAGTGCAGTCCAGTAGCCACTGGACTCAACCTGATCCATCCTTAGCGCGCGCTACAGCAATTATTAGCGTGCGCTACTACAACCCACTAGCGCGCGCTACTTACCACTTGTAGCGTGCGCTACTAATAACTCACCTGCAGTCCAGTACCTTCTGGACAGCAGCCAGGGTAAAATTAGCGTGCGCTAATGCTGAGTGGTAGCGTGCGCTACCTATACTCAATTAGCGTGCGCTAAAAAGAGTACGTAGCGTGCGCTACTTCCTCACACACAGTCCACAATGAAAATGACGACGATGATAAACACGGCACGAAACTCCAATTAGATTAGTGATGAATGACGATTGATACACGATACAATTTACTCTGAATGATGAATACCATGATTGAATATGAGTGACAAATTATCATGAATGAGTGAAATTACTGAATGACAATTACTGAATGATAAATACTGAATGATAATAACTGAATTACAACCGGGTATTACAAATACAACCAGATAGTGCACGATATATTCTTAGTCTAGTGGCAGAAAGCACAAGCTAAATGAATATCTTAGTGCACATTATGGACGCCCGTTATCAAGGATACTTAATGCACGTTATGCAAATCAGACATGTCATGCCCCAGGACAGAAGGGTCCGAAAATAGAAGCAGTTAATTCATGCTATTTGGTTCACCTAATGCACGCTAAACTCGCATAGCTAACGCACGCTAATGATAGTTATTAGCGCATGCAAGGCTTGAAATTATACCGCTAATCATATATATGTTAGACATCCTTTTCAACACAGAAATCACGCAAAATCTGGAAAGCAAAGATTGACATGAAGCTGGTGCCTTATGGATTAGCGGAAATCAACATGGAAATCAACTATCAACATGAATCCGATCCCTCATGGATCAGTAGTGGGAAGCCTTATGTATGTTATGCTTTGCACTAGAGCAAATATATGTCATGCAGTAGGCATGACTGTTAGATATCAGTCGAATCCTGGACTAGTACATTGGGATGCTTTCAAGCATATATGCAAGTACCTAAGAAGGACTAGAGAGTACATGCTAGTATATCAATCAGATTACTTATGTCCACTGGGTTACACTGACTCATATTTATCATTAGACAACGAAAAGTCCAAGTCTACTTCAGGTTATGTTTTGGGAGGTGGAGCCATTAGTTAACTATAAGAAAGACAACCTTTTGTGACATAGAAAATGTGTCGCAAACTTTAGCTTTTATGTCGCAAAAGTTGGTTTGCGACATTTTTCGTGTCGTGGTTAATTGTGTCGCAAAAAGTTGCGATGTAAATTTTATGACACTTTTCTTCATTTGTGTCGCAACATATATGAAAATTTGTGTATCACTAGATCAATTGTCATATAAAATTCGCAACACATTATGTGTCACTAGTCATACTGATGCATGTTAGTTTGCATCACATAGCATGACACTAGTTGAAATGATGCATCCTAATTTGTGACATTACAATTACTGTGACATAGTTTGTTTACGCACTCTTTAAACTTATGTTGCCATATATATAACAATTTATGCATCATTAAATTAATTGTTGTATAAAATCCACGACAAACGTGTCATTAATCATATTGACGCATGTTAGTTTGCGTCACATTACACGACATTTATTGAAACGAGGCATCGTAATTTATGACGTTAGTTTGTGACATTATAAGTAATATGACGTAACTTGTTCAAGATGCTTTTTAAATTTGCGTCGCAATTAAATGTGACACTTTTGCATCACTAAATTAATTGTCGCATATAACTCACGGCACATTATGCATCATTACTCGTACTGGTGCATGTCAGTTTGCATCACATTACAAGATATTTATTGAAATGACGTGTATTAATTTGCGACACTAGCATGTGACATTGTATTTAATATGACGTAACTTTTGGCAACATATGTAACGTCATTTTAAAGTACCGCATACTTTTTGTGACATGCAATTTTTATTGCAATAAATTAATTAAGCCGCAAAATATACGACACTTTTTACATCTTTTATTTATTATGTCTTTAATCTTGCGCCACACATACAACACATTTCACATGAGTACTTTTATTGTTGTATTTCTTTTCGAGTCACATTCTTCTTTTTTTTTGGAAAATATATTGAATACATAATAACTTATATAAGACGTAAGCCACAATATACACCAAAAGAATAACTCAATCACTCATGAAATTTAACATATATCAGCTATTAAACTTTAAACATCAAAGTGACAATATGAAACTGAAATTCATCATACTATAAAGCAATTCGAAAATATATAAGATATTAAAAATAAAAATGTCTAAAATTAATCTTGCATAGTAAGTAAACAAATTCCATAATGTGATGCTCACTATCATTTTGACTTCCTCTTGCTAGTCCTTCTTGTAGTTTTCTCTGTAACACCCCAAACTAGACGGATATTACAGTGCCGTGGACCCCCGATTGGGACCCACCAGGCGAATGAAAACTAATGAATTAAATAATATAGTCGTAGTACCGAACCACATTATATTACCAAATACTCCGATGAGGAGCTTAAGTACAATATACCAGGACAATACCAAATACTAGTATATTTTATATGAAGATAAAATACACCACCCTGAATAAATAAACATCCCAAACGGAATTCTGCAGTGTAAATACAATTGAAGGAAAACAAGAATGACTGAAGAGACTGGGGCCCTCTACTAGTATCACTGGGACTCCTCGCCATCAACGTGCTCTTCCCGTGCTTTTGCCTTGCCATGACCTGAAAAACAATATCCCCCAACGGGGTCAGTTACATAGAACAACAATCCTCAAGAGTTGAATAATCACAATCCTGTTGAAAACATACGCAATCAAACATGCTATATGAATCAACTAACAATACGGCTCAAAGGATGGCGCCACACTACGCCCGGGATGGAAATGTGTCCGTGCACAAGCCACCAACGAGTATCGATCGAATACACTTGTGGTCTTGTACCTAATCAGTCTCACGAAGTGATCGTCTCGTGTGCACAGTCCAATGTGAGGCCAACAACCAACACACGACTTTATATGTGCCCGACATGAAAATCCTACACATTCCAACCGGCACGCCAGTATGACCCAGAATGCTACGATATAACAAAAGTGACATCAAAAATCAATAATGACTCACCAAGATGAAATGATGGTGAAATGAATGACAGCTCAATGAAAGGATTGGAACCGTCGTTCCTCGTGAATGAAGTGATTAAGTGACAATTACAAGTTTCAATACGGTTAGTACTTTATGAATGAATTATGATTATGAATGAACAACAACGAAAGGAGTGAATATCCTTTTAACTGAGTAAGAATTAACTTACTCAACCGGTGAAGAATGTCCTTCCTCGAACAAACGTCCTACACTGAGATGTCGGTCGCTCGAACAATCTTGAATGAGAATTACCAACAAACGCTCAATATACGTATCAACCACGATTATAACCAACTCAAACGTCGATAAAACAATATCCAAACTCAAAGATGCACTCTAACGAATACGTAGTAAACATCCTTCCCGTGGGTTACAACCAATCCCAAATTATCAAAACCAACTTCCAAAAGATTGATTCAAACCAGCAAAACAATATCAATGGCATCAATAATCCAATAGGAATCCACAATTCAAGATTACAACATCAATCGGAAAATCCCCAAATTAACCGAAGTCAACCCCAAGGGTTCTTGAAATAATTCCCCAAATTTACTATTAAATCTGAGATATACACCGAATAACCCATAGGAATACGCATATACAAGGTAGATAAACCATATCTAATGCATTCCAACATAATATCGAGCCCACATGAAAAGATCGTAAATAAAACACTTGAACTCCGAATTTCTAGATTCAAGAGGTGATTACCTTGATTATGATGTTTGAAGATGATGAAATGATGATTATTCCAATTTATATGCTTGGAAATGTTGATAGCTGATTCCACCTCGAAGAACACTCCTCAAGAAGCTCCAAATCGCCCAAAACCGATGAAGAAATGAAAGGGAAAGACAAATGATGAAGAAAGTACTGAACTGTCCCATTTATAGCAGCACCAGTTAGCGTGTGCTAGCTCCTGTGCGTAGCGTGCGCTAACGGGTGTACTGGGTAGTCCAGTACCCTCTGATCGCAATGGTAGCATGCGCTACGTACCTATTGTAGCGTGCGCTACAACCATATATTAGTGTGCGTTAACACCACTGGTTAGCGTGCGCTAACGAATTATCTGATGTCCAGTACTGGAGTCCAGAACCTCCTGTTCTCTGATCTGATCTCGGTAGCGCGTGCTACACAAAATATTTAGCGTGCGCTACTAGACCATTTGCGTACGCTAAAACCAGTCATAGCGTGCGCTAGGCATTTATCCAAAGCAGTCCAATAGCCACTGGACTCTGCCTGATTCTTCCTTAGCGCGCGCTATAATGGTTGCATAGCGTGCGCTACTCCAACCTACTAGCGCGCGCTACTTACCATTCGTAGTGTGCGCTACTTATAACCCAACTGCAATCCAGTGCCTTCTGGACTGCCTGCTTGAAACAAACTAGCGTGCGCTAGTGTTGAGAGGTAGCGTGCGCTACCCGTACTCAATTAGCGTACGCTAAAGAGAGTACGTAGCGTGCGCTACTCCTCACACACAGCAAACTATGAAAATAACAACGATGATAAACATCACACGATTCTCCAACTAGAATGATGATGGATGACGATTAATACACGATACAATTACTCTCAACGGCGAATACAATGATTGAATATGAGTGACAATTACTGAATGATAAATACTGAATGATAATGACTGAATTACAACCAGATATTACATACACCCCCTCTTAAAAGAGTTTCGTCCCCGAAACTAAGGGTCAAACAACTCAGGATAACTCTCCCGCATACTATCCTCGGTTTCCCAAGTAGCCTCTTCGACTCCGTGTCTAGACCACTGAATTTTAACCAAAAGAATCGTCTTGTTCCTCAACTGTTTGATTCGCCGCTCTAATATTCGTATAGGACGCTCCTCATATGAATGATCATCGGCGATCTCGATTTCATCGAAATGAAGTATGTGACTCGGGTCGGCAACATACTTCAGTAACTGAGAGACGTGAAACACATTATGAATTCGGCTCAACGCCAGAGGTAGGGCCAATTGATAATCTAACTCGCCTACTCAATCCAAAATCTCAAACGGTCCAATGAATCTCGGACTCAACTTCCCCCTCTTCCCAAAATGGAAGATACCACGACTCGGGGATACCTTGACCAAAACATGGTTACCTGTCTCGAACTCTAATGGTCGACGATGATTATCTGCATAAGATTTCTGTCGACTCTGAGCGGTCAACAAACAACTCTTGATCAAAGCTACCTTCTCACGGGCGGCTATAAGCATATCGGGCTCGATGCTGATTGATTCTGATAAGTCATCCCAACACAAAGGAGATCGACAACGACGACTGTACAAGGCCTTGTAAGGTGCCATATTAATCGAAGAATGCCAACTATTATTGTACGTGAACTCGATCAACGGTAGTTGGGCTTCCCAATCATCTTTCCAATCGAGAACACATGCCCTCAACATGTCCTCTAAAGTCGGAATAGTCCTTTCCGATTGTCCGTCGGACTGAGGATGAAAAGTTGTACTGAAATTAAGCTGAGTTCCCATAGCACGATGAACTGATTTCCAAAAATGAGACACGAATCGTCCGTCACGATCGGAAACGATACTTTTAGGAGTACTGTGTAATCTCACTATCTCTTTGTTAAACAACTGGGCAAGTCTCTCGGGACCCCACGTATCCTTAATCTCAAGGAAATTAGCTGATTTAGTTAAGTGGTCCACAATCACCCAGATTGTATTCATGCCACGACGACTCGTCGGCAAACTCATGATGAAGTCCATAGAAATATATTCCCACTTCCACTCTGGAATAGGGAGCGGTTTCAGCATACCCGCCGGTCGCTGATGTTCAATCTTGACTTGTTGACAGGTTAAGCATCTCGAAACAAATTCCGCGACTTCTCGCTTCATATTACTCCACCAGTAATTTTGTTTCAAGTCCTTATACATCTTGCTAGACCCCGGATGAACGGAATAAGGGGTAGCATGAGCTTCTCTCAAAACCGAGTATTTCAACTCGTCATTCGCCGGTACGCATAACCGATTCTTAAAACGCAAAAGTCCATCCTCGTGGACCACAAACTCGGGGGCTTTCCCCTGAGTTACATCCTCTCGAATGCGTAACAAAAATGGGTCCGATCCCTGACTCTCCCTGATCACCTCCTCAAGTGGCGATGAAATCTCCAACGTACAAAGTTGCCCTTGTACTCGCTGTAACCAGACCTCAATCTCGGGTCTCAGAAATTCCTGCTGAAGTTCCTTCTGAACTGTTAATCGAGCAAGCATCTGCTCCTGAACGGACTTACGACTCAAGGCGTCGGCGACAACGTTCGCCTTGCCCGGGTCGTAAAGGATCTCGATATCATAATCTTTGATTAGTTCCAACCACCGTCTCTGTCGCATATTTAACTCCTTCTGAGTAAATATATACTTTAAACTCTTATGATCGGTGAATATCTGACAGGTAACGCCATAAAGATAATGATGCCAAATATTCAATACAAATACCACGGATGCTAACTCCAGGTCGTGGGTCGGATAATTTACCTCGTAAGGTCTCAATTGCCATGAAGCATAAGCAATAACTTTCCCGTTCTGCATTAGTACACATCCGAGACCCTGTCCGGATGCATCACTATAAACCACAAATCCTTCTGTCCCTTGCGGTAAAGAAAGGACAGGTGCTGAAGTTAACCGGCTCTTGAGTTCCTCAAAACTCTGTTGACACGCGTCGGACCACGTGTATTTCTTATCCTTCCGTAAAAGGTTCGTCATTGGTTGAGCGATTTTAGAAAATCCCTCCATAAATCGCCGATAGTAACCCGCTAATCCGAGGAAACTTCAGATTTCCTTAACATTCTATGGAGGTAGCCAGTCTCGGATAGCCTTCGTCTTTTCAGGGTCGACACGAACTCCGTCTGATGAAATTACATGTCCGAGAAACATCACTTCGGACATCCAGAACTCACATTTGGAAAACTTTCCAAAAAATTGCTCTCGTCTCAACACGTCGAGCACCTGATGAAGGTGGAATTCGTGTTCCTCCCGGTCACGAGAATAAATCAAAATGTCATCAATGAAGACAACCACGAACTGATCTAAATAGTCGATGAAAACCCGATTCATTAACTCCATGAATACCGCAGGTGCATTAGTCAACCCAAACGGCATAACCACAAACTCATAATGACCATAGCGTGTTCGGAACGCCGTCCTTGCGATATCCGACTCTCGAATTCGCAACTGATGATACCCAGATCTTAACTCGATCTTGGAAAATACTGAAGCTCCTTGAAGTTGATCCAAAAGATCATCGATACGGGGTAGAGGATATTTATTCTTGATCGTCACTCAGTTTAATTCCCGGTAATCAATACACAAGCGGAACGAACCATCCTTCTTCTTGACAAATAACACTGGTGCTCCCCATGGGGACGCACTCGGTCGAATATAACCTTTCTCGGTCAAATCCTCTAATTGATTCTTCAAATCCTGCATTTCGGTCGGGGCCATCCGGTACGGTGCCTTCGATATAGGGGATGTACCGGGCTCCAACTCAATCATGAATTCCACATCTCTTTGTGGAGGCAAACCAGGTAACTCGTCTGGAAATACATCGGCATATTCTCTCACCACAGGAATATCTGTCAACGTTACTGATGGTTCCTCGGTCTTGGTCATATAGCACCAATAACTGACACACCACTGATTGAGTAATCGCACTGCTTTCATCAAGTTAATGACTCTCCGAGAACAGCTGGGATTACCTCCCTGAAATACACATTCGACCCAATCGTCTGAAATGATAGTGACCATATGCTTACGGACACTAATGACGGCATCGTGACGATCCATCCAATCAATACCCAAGATGACATCATCTCTCGGTAAATTCACCATGATTAAGTCTGCTAACCAATCACGGCCATGAAGCTGAATCGGACAATCCTTAATCTCATGATTACCGATAATTCTTCTACCATCAGGTAGACCAATGACATAAGGCTCACAACTAGTAGCACTACCCAGACGTAGTCTACTCAAGCATGACTCGGAAATGAATGAATGCAATGCACCAGTATCAAAATGGGTACACACAGGTTGAGATAGAATATCGAGTGTACCTGAGATCATCTGGGCCTCTGGATCGTCGGTATTCTTCATCTCATAAATTCGGGGCTTGCCGGCCCCCGAACCGGATGCTCCCGTCTGATAGCTCTTGGATCCGCCTTTATTAGCTCCTGTCATCTTGAACAATGCTGACTGAGTGGCCTGATTCTGCACCGCTGAATGTCCTGGGGCCTGAGATGACGCCGGAGTAGGTTTTGAGTCCCTTCGGCAAAAACGGGCCCTATGCCCAGCAATCCCACAGTTGTGGTATGTGACAGTCTGCCTCGGACACTTGGTGCTGAAATGACCCTGTTCTTCACAGTTGAAATAGGTGATGGCCAAACTGGACGCTCGTGACTGAGATTCCGCGGGTTTAGGCGCCATAAGAGGTCGCTTAGAAAAAGTAGAGCCCGCACGAGGTTTCTTGAAGGTGGCCTGACTGCCATCAGACTGATTACGATTCTTAGACTTCTTGCCAGCAGATGAAGGTTGTTGCTTAGCATCTCCTTAGCAGTAAGCTCGTAAGTAAGAGCTTCCTCAATGAATTCTGCCAGAGTGGTGCAATTATGATTAAGCAAATGTAGTCGCATACGAGGTTTCAAACTCTTGCTGAAGTACTTGATCTTGTCCGCCTCATAGTGAATGATAGATGAGGCGAACGGAAGAAGTTCCTGATATTTTTCGGCGATGGCGAGAACATCATCGTCCGCTGAGAGGTCGGGAGTGAGTAATTCTGACAACTTGGCCTCCCTGAGTGGGGCCGGATAATACCTCTCCATCATGAGAGTTTTGAATTGATCCCAAGTACATGATCTGTCGGTGGGCTTCAATGATAACCACCATGAATGAGCGCTCTTACCAAGATAGTAGGTCGCAACTGAAACTTTATGCCCTTCAGGGCAATCCACCATAGCAAATAACTTCTCGAAATGCTCAAGCCAATGAACAATATCCGCCGGCTCAGATGAGCCCTTGAAGGTAGGTGGTCGCTGGCGAGAGATATCGCCAATAATACTGCTTACACCCCTCTCTTGTCTCTGAGGTGGCGGCGGAGGAGCCTGTTGATTTTGAATAGTCGAGTTATGCATCGTCTCCATCAGTTGTGCCATCTGAGTCATTTGGGCCATCATGCCCTGCATAAAAGCATGTGGGTCAACCCGAACACCTTCTGACTAAGCTGTGTCTCGGGTACGACTCCCTGAAAGTGAATGATTAAGTCCAGGTGAATGAGTGGCAGCGTCACTGCTCGATGAGTTAGCATTATTCCTAGCATTCGCGCATGTATTCACACGAGCTCTCGGGTTTCGGCCTGCACCACGGCCTCTTCCCCCGTGTCCTCTGCCAGCTCTTTCCATACTGAAGTGAAAAGTCATATGACAATTATATATCTCGCATGGATATCACATTATGATTACGTTATGAAATGATAGAAATGAGCATACGCGCTCAAACATAATGATTACATGAATGATCAACTGAAGTGACGTGATTATCTGATGAAATTCTTGAAATGAATATCTTGAACAAGTTAACAAGATTAATGATATGATCCTCAAGATCAATAACTGAACAATGAAATGAACTGAGTGATTAATGAATTAACATGATTGACTTGATTACAAATGAAAATTATAAATGAGGAAATTTTACTGTTCTTTGGTCTGAAGGGCTCGGCTCTTGCACAGGTCACACGTGATGCGAAAGTCCAATGATATTAGTCTGATGAACGATGATTTCAAATGAGACATGACTCGGAAGGTAGTATTCAAAACCACGCTCTGATACCAACTCTGTAACACCCCAAACTAGACGGATATTACAGTGCCGTGGACCCCCGACTGGGACCCACCGGGCGAATGAAAACTAATGAATTAAATAATATAATCGTAGTACCGAACCACATTATATTACCAAATACTCCGATGAGGAGCTTAAGTACAATACACCAGGACAATACCGAATACTAGTATATTTTATATGAAGATAAAATACACCACCCTGAATAAATAAACATCCCAAACGGAATTCTGCAGCGGCAATACAATTGAAGGAAAACAAGAATGACTGAAGAGACTGGGCCCTCTACTAGTATCACTGGGACTCCTCGCCATAAACTTGCTCTTCCCGTGCTTTTGCCTTGCCATGACCTGAAAAACAATATCCCCCAATGGGGTCAGTTACACAGAACAACAATCCTCAAGAGTTGAATAATCACAATCCTGTTGAAATCATACGCAATCAAACATGCTATATGAATCAACTAAAAATACGGCTCAAAGGATGGCGCCACACTACACCCGGGATGGAAATGTGTTCGTGCACAAGCCATCAACGAGTATCGATCGAATACACGTGTGGTCTTGTACCTAATCAGTCTCACGAAGTGATCGTCTCGTGTGCATAGTCCAATGTGAGGCCAACAACCAACACACGACTTTATATGTGCCCAACATGAAAATCCTACACATATCAACCGGCACGCCAGTATGACCCGGAATTCCACGATATAACAAAAGTGACATCGAAAATCAATAATGACTCACCAAGATGAAATGATGGTGAAATGAATGACAGCTCAATGAAATGATTGGAACCATCGTTCCTCGTGAATGAAGTGATTAAGTGACAATTACAAGTTTCAATACAGCTAGTACTTTATGAATGAATTATAATTATGAATGAACAACAACGAAAGGAGTGAATATTCTTTTAACTGAGTAAGAATTAACTTACTCAACCGGTGAAGAATGTCCTTCCTCGAACAAACGTCCTACACTGAGATGTCGGTCGCTCGAACAACCTTGAATGACAATTACCAACAAACGCTCAATATACGTATCAACCACGATTATAACCAACTCAAACGTCAATACAACAATATCCAACTCAAAGATGCACTCTAACGAATACGTAGTAAACATCCTTCCCGTGGGTTACAAACAATCCCAAATTATCAAAACCAACTTCCAAAAGATTGATTCAAACCAGCAAAACAATATCAATGGCATCAATAATCCAATAGGAATCCACAACTCAAGATTACAACAACATCAATCGGAAAATCCCCAAATTAACCGAAGTCAACCCCAAGGGTTCTTGAAATAATTCCCCAAATTAACCATTAAATCCGAGATATACACCGGAGAACCCATAGGAATACGTGTATACAAGGTAGATAAACCATATCTAAGGCATTCCAACATAATATCGAGCCCACATGAAAAGATTGGAAATAAAACACTTGAACTCCGAATTTCTAGATTCAAGAGGTGATTACCTTGATTATGATGTTTGAAGATGATGAAATAATGATTATTCCAATTTATATGCTTAGAAATGTTACTAGCTGATTCCACCTCGAAGAACACTCCTCAAGAAGCTCCAAATCGCCTAAAACCGATGAAGAAATGAAAGGGAAAGACAAATGATGAAGAAAGGACTGAACTGTCCTATTTATAGCAGCACCAGTTAGCGTGTGCTAGCTCCTGTGCGTAGCGTGCGCTAACGGGTGTACTGGGTAGTCCAGTACCCTGTGATCGCAACGGTAGCGTGCGCTACATACCTATTGTAGCGTGCGCTACAACCGTATATTAGCATGCGTTAACACCAATGGTTAGCGTGCGCTAAAGAATTATCTGATGTCCAGTACTGGAGTCCAGAACCTCCTGTTCTCTGATCTGATCTCGGTAGCGCACGCTGCACACAATATTTAGCATGCGCTACTACACCATTTGCGTACGCTAAAACCACTCATAGCGTGCGCTAGGCATTTATCCAAAGCAGTCCAGTAGCCACTGGACTCTGCCTGATCCGTCCTTAGCGTGCGCTATACTGGCTGCATAGTGTGCGCTACTCGAACCTACTAGCGCGCGGTACTTACCATTCGTAGCGTGCGCTACTTATAACGCAACTGCAGTCCAGTGCCTTCTGGAGTGCCTGCTTGAAACAAACTAGCGTGCGCTAGTGTTGAGAGGTAGCGTGCGCTACCCGTACTCAATTAGCGCACGCTAAAGAGAGTACGTAGCGTGTGCTACTCCTCACACATAGCACACTATGAAAATAACAACGATGATAAACACAATACGATTCTCCAACTAGATTGATGATGAATGACGATTAATACACGATACAATTACTCTCAACGACGAATACAATGATTGAATATGAGTGACAATTACTGAATGATAAATACTGAATGATAATGAATGAATTACAACAGGGTATTACATTCTCTAGCTCCTATATGATTTTAAAAACACATGTTATATCTTACTCATATAAAAAATATTAAATTACAAATGTTACTTTATCATAATACATTTGCACATGTATCATCTTCATGAATATTTATGTTGCTCTTTTCTAGATTATTTATCTCTTCCATTGTATAATAAAATTAACCAAAGAAAATATAACAAAATTATTTTTTTCTGAAAAGTACAATTTGAATAGCTCAAAAGTTCCATTAGCTTCATTGGTGTTCTCAAAATTCACAAGTCCTAGTGATGACCCATTATTTGAAGCATTATGCGTCGATATCAAACACCTTATTGCCTATCGCATTATGGTTTCAAAATATGAGAAAAATATCATAATAATACAAGTAACATTTATCACGTAGAACTACAATGATATTATGATCCTTGAATGTGAGAAGCCGAGTTGAAGCTATTGTGATTCGGTACCTAAACCGAAGGCCCAGCGGAAGCGATAAAACGAAAATTAATTCGATCTGAATCCCTACGAGGATCGATCGAGCTACGTATAAACGAATATATAAACGAAAAGCAAGAGTCGTAAGAAACTAACCCTCGAAGTCCGTTGATTAAATGGTAACCTTCTCTTGAGCTATTCCCCAAGCTTCGCTTGATCTCTACGTATCCAATCCGCTCCAAGCCCTTGAACAATCCAATGCCGAAAGCACCGCGTCTCTACTTGACACGCGCTGGAAAAATGACCAGAATAACAACACTTGATTAACCTCTAAGGTTACGGCTAGAATCAAATGATGATGCTATTATTATTACACTCTAAGTGTATAATATCTCTCAATAATTTTTCTCTAAAAAATGTGAATGATGGAAAAACACAAAACAAAGTTTCTCTCCCTCTCTCTTGAATGAAGCTGCCGTAAGTCTACAAGGAGAAGAGAAAGAGAGTTTTTATTTTGGTCTTCAAAATCATTCACAAGATAATGTCTCCCACAAAATCTCCTTTTCCCTTATTATAAGAGATATGAAATCTCATATGTCAAAAGTCTTCCAACAAGAAAACAAGATTATGATCACGGTAAGAAATCAAGGTGGGGGCCAGCCTCTAGAAGAAATCGGACAAGTTCGGTTCGTTTCGGACTCCCGAGAGTCCAAACAGATAAACTCCGATTCCGTTCCGATGTATTTATATCGATTAATTAATCCAATCAATTAATCATATCAAATACATGATAACATAATTAATTTCTCCAAGAAATAATTATATTCACGAATTAAATTAATCACCTAGTAATTTAATTAATCCATTAGGCCGTAAATCAATTTATCCAATAAATCAATTTAGACATCTAATGTCCCAAATTAGATATCCAATATCTAATATTCATAATGAGAGATTAAGCTCGATTCATTCCGTCGTCAATCCTAATGCGCGACTCGGTAGGTCCGTCTCAGTCAACAATGGGAGCAACCAAAGAGTAGTAGCACTACCTAGCCAGCCTGGTGGCCTACACTGTACCCCGACTGAGAACGAATGATTGGGATCATTCAAGAACCATTCTGTCGTGAATACCAGTATACGTATAAACCCTTCTTTCAAATGTCCCGATCAAGTTATAGGTCACGGCCACCAAACCCCATCCATTTCTGACGCTATGCATGCATTAATGCAAATCGAGATCATCGAGCTCTCGTGTATCTAATACAGCCAGCTCCAATGCTTTGGCCAAAGACTTATGATCTCATCTGCCAATAACCGCATAGGACATATAACCCGTTCACTAATAGGAGAAAGAATTCTATCTTGGTATTCAGTAGGACCTGCTACTTGCCCATCAATATGCACATCGAGGTTGACCCCCGCCTTCCGGTTTATAGGGTCGAACTATTCTAATGAAAATCTTGACGTCACAAGCACATCCCTACTAAATCCTCAAGTCGAAGGTTCACGAATACCTATCACAACCTTTCGATTCCATCATTGACTGTCCCAGAGTGAAATCCGTGTGACGAATCGAGGGTGAGTCGGTTCGAGTATACTAATCCAATTAGCATACCTATAATGTGTGCTCCCACTAACCATTAGTGTTCGACAGGCACTCTCCTTGTCAAAAAACACGTCATACAAGTCTTCACATAAACTTAACGGCCAGTCAAGTTTCATCGACTTGCGAAATATTAAGTATTTGAGGTATAAACCTTTCCAGTGCCGACCCCCTTATCCAATAAGGAGTGGAACATTTTGCTCTCAAATACATGGACTAGTTTCTATATGTATATTTACAAGTTAGGAATACCAGTAACTACCAGTAAATAATGAAAACATCCATTGCCTTATATATTGATGATTTACATAATAACAAGTACAATGCCCTCACTCAACATCCTCTGAGTGGCATTCGAGGGCATACTCCGAACAATCTCCCACTTGCACTCAATGCCACACACTATGGTATCTAATACCCATGTTCTCCAGATGACGCTCCAAGCTAGTCTGAGAAAGTGGCTTGGTCAGTGGATCGGCGACGTTGTCGGCCGAGTCTACTCTGTGCAGCACAATGTATCCCTTGAGAACAAATTCTCTTATGAGATGATACTTTCTCTCAATATGTTTGGTGCTGTTGTGAAACCTCGGCTCCTTGGCCTGCGCTACAGCTCCGTCGTTGTCGCAGATAAATGAACAGTGACTCAAAGACATGGTATCACTTGAAGTTCTCCCAGAAACTTTTTAATCCAGAACCCTTCCTTGGAAGCCTCCGAGGCTACTTGATACTCAGCCTGATAGGTGGAATCAGCAGTCGCGCTTTGCTTGGCGCTACGCCAAGATACTGCTCCTCCATTAAGAGTAAATATGTAGGCAGAAGTAGACATCGAGTTGTCCTTCAGTCCTTGGAAGTCCGAATCAGTGAATCCCACCACATCCAATTCTCGACCACCATACATCAGAACCATATCTCTAGTCCTTCTCAAGTACTTGAGAACGTTCTTTACGGTAGTCCAATGTTCCCTACCTGGGTTTGCCTGAAACCTACTCACCACGCTTACAGCATGCGCGATGTCAGGTCTTGTACATAACATAGCATGCATAAGGCTACCCACGACCGAAGCATATGGTATATTACTCATTTCCTTTCATTGTTCCTCACTTTGAGGACACATCTTCAAGGAGAGTTTTATTCCATATTGCATCGGTAGGAACCCTCTTTTAGAATAATCCATCTTAAATCGCTTTAAGATCTTGTCTATATAGAGGGCTTGGGAAAGGCCTATTGTTCTCTTCGCTCTATCCCGGTAGAGTCGAATTCCAAGAATATAGGTTGCTTCTCCCAAGTCTTTCATGGAGAAATTACTCGAAAGCCAAGCTTTTACAGAACTGAGCATTCCCACATCATTTCCTATTAGTAGAATATCATCCACATATAGTACTAACAATGCGATATTGCTCCCACTAACCCTCTTGTATGCACAAGGTTCCTCTTCATTTTGCACGAAGTCAAACTCTTTGACCGCCTCGTCAAAACGAAGGTTCCAACTATGCGACGCTTGCTTCAGTCCATAAATGGAATGCTGAAGCTTGCACATTTTATGAATATCGACTTCGAACACAAAGCATTTAGGCTGCTCCATATAGATTTCCTCCTCGAGGAATCCATTAAGGAAAGTCGTCTTTACGTCCATTTGCCATATCTCATAATCGTGGTAGGCAGCTATAGCAAGCATCATGCGAATAGACTTGATCATGGCTACGGGCGAGAAGGTATCGTGGTAATCGATCCCTTCCTTCTGGGTATAACCCGTTGCCACAAGCCTGGCCTTATAGGCGTCAACCTTGCCATCACCATCAGTCTTTCTCTTGTAGATCCACTTGTTCCCAATAGGCACTATGCCCTTGGGGCGGTCTACTAAAGTCCAGACCTGATTGACATGCATCGAGTCTATCTCAGCTTCCATAGCTTCACGCCATTTCACGGATTCTACATCCACCATCGCTTGGTCATAGGTCGTCGGGTCGGTCTCTTGGCTATCACTTGGAACCTCATGGAGACCCAGCTCCTCCAAGTTCACAAGCCCATACCTCTCAGGTAAATGAGATACCCTACTAGACCTACGAGGTGGTTGTACTTGTGTTTCAGAAAGGTCGGTTCCAGTTTATTGCACAGGTGTCTCCCGAGGAGTTTCATTGTATTCTTCTAAAGAAATACTTCTACCTGCTTCGCCTTCCTGAATCAACTCATCTTCCAGGAAGTGTGCTTGTAAAGCAACAACGATCTTTCGATCTTCGGGCATGTAGAATAGATATCCCATCGTCCCAGACGGGAATCCAATGAAACGTCCCTTCGTAGACCTAGCTTCCAACTTTTCCACCTTAGTCTTCTTGAAATAGGCAGGACATCCCCAAATCCTAATATGATTAAGACTTGGTTTCCTTCCCTCCCACATCTCATGTGGAGTTTTAGGAAAGGATTTGGAAGGACATCTGTTTAAGATATAAGCGGCAGTCAGGAGTGCATACCCCCATAGGTAAATTGGTAAGTCAGTATAGCCCAGCATGGAACGGACCATGTTTAACAAGGTCCGGTTCCTTCTTTCTGACACACCATTTAACTGAGGAGTACCTGGAGGTGTTAGTTGTGAAACTATTCCATGTTCCTTAAGGAACTCGTCAAACTCCATACTCATATACTCGCCACCTTGGTCCGACCGAAGTGCTTTGATATGATTACCAGTTTGTTTCTCGACTATGGCCTTGAATTCCTGGAATTTCTCAAAGGCCTTGGATTTATGTTTCATTAAGTATACATAACCATACCTAGTATGATCATCTGTAAACGTAACGAAATATTGATATCCATCACGTGCTGCTTCTAAAGCACCACATACATCGGTATGGATTAATCCCAGTTTATCAGCGGCTCTTTCAAATGTTCCTGTGAAGGAGGACTTAGTCATTTTGCCTTTAAGGCAAGATTCACAAGTAGGAAAGGTATCTGATCCCAATGGACCCATACGTCCATCTTTTTCCATCTTGTAAACCTTGGTCTGACCAACATGACCAAGTCTAAGATGCCATTTCAAAACTTGATTGTGTTAGGAATACTTGTTAGATTTTGATGATGTTATTAAATGTTTATTACTTGGCAAAAATGTAAGGAAGAACCAAATGAGTATCTTCCATAGGCCAAATAGTTATAAAACTTGGCAAAATGTAAAGAAGAACCAAATGAGTATCTTCTATAGGCCAAAAATAAGTTAGGCTGAAAATCGGCTAAGTACTAAAGATCAGCTGAGTTCATCAGAGAGGTACAGCCGAGTCAAGTCAGAGTAGTTCCGGTCAACAAAAATTTATCTGAGATGTTTGACCAGACTGCAGTCAAGATACCTCAGACAAGTCATCTGATCAGACAAGTCCAAAACAGTGAACATCAGAGAGGTCCAGAAATGCAGAGAAGTTAACTGCACATCAGCCTAGTCGAGATCAGCCAAGTACTCCAAGTCCACGTCAGCATGCGTTGAAAAGTCAAGTATTACGGAAAGTAACATGCAACGTGAAGAGACAAATTGGAGAGATTCCCGCAAAAGATATGAATTAAATAAATTCATCCAGACCCACCTTGAAGACTTTAATCGTATAATATTCAAAAGATTCAGCGCATCACATGTAGAGTCTTCACAATGGTCGGATGATAGACTAAAATATGGGAATCCAGCCTTGCAACGTTCAGAAAAGAATAAACAAAGAAGTCTCCCTCCAACGGACTGATTTGTTACAGATTTGCAACGGCTATGAAGAAATGCTCATGGATCAACACCTATATATATATCCAAAGATTTGAATTTGAGCAACAATCGGTGCGAACATACTTCCAAGCGATCAAAGCATTCAAGCTATCTAAAAGCGAAATACAGCATCGTGAAAAGAGCGGTTCTAAAAAGTTCATACTTGAAGAAGCTCTTAGTTGGAGAAGACAAAAACTCGTGTCTTAAATCCTGAGTTCGGGGTACTTCACTGGTTGAAGTTAAGAGACTGTAAAGGCATCCAAGGATCGAGGATCAAGAGGTGCAAGGCAGTCAAGTGTGTTACAATGGCACGGATTTCCACTGGTTGGAAGCTGTTGTAGTTTGGTTGAATCACTGTAATATTTATGACTGGTTGAAAATTATAGTGAATTCATCTCCAACTGGTTTGGAGAAAAGATGATTAGTAGAGGATTACCCCACCTCTGAGACCACTATAATTGCCTGCGTACTTTACTGTTTTAGAGCATCATACTTTAACTGCTGCATTCATTGTTAAGTGTTTCATTAGTTATTTTATATTCGTCATCAGCTGACTTCCGCACGTATTAAGAACAAATGATTCCAAGTCATTTGTTTACCTATCAGCTGAAGAAACTCACTCTTTGAGAAAAAGAGTTTAAGAGTTTCAATAAGTCTATTCACCCCCCCCCCCCCATCTAGACTTATTCCTGGACGACTTGTGACCTACAAATTGGTTTCATCCCTACCACATTTTCTAGTCATAGTATTCACAACTACTTTGTTACTGAGATTTAGATGATACAATATATTCAACAATGTAGCAGTACCCACTAGTTTATTTCTAAAATAAATTTTGCAGGAACCATCACCAATGAAAAATGAAAAGCCTTTTCGGTCCATGACCGGAATGGATACAATGTTTTTGTGCCCCTTGGGCAAAACAAGTACATCTTCTAAAGTCAAAACAAAGACGGATTCTAAACCCAAAAGAAGTGATCCTATGTCGGTCGCCTCGACACTATGCCCGCTTACGACTGTGATCATAACTTCTCCAGCTCCAAGCTTCCTAATTTGTTCCATATCCTGATTCACAGTACAAATATGAGAACTAGCACCAAAATCCAGTATCCAGGAAGTAGAAAATACAGTAGCAGAACAATTTGTTTCCAAAACTAAAAGTTCTGTACCTGAAGTGCCATGAAGAATCGGACAGTCTCTAGCCCAGTGGCCCAGCTCACCACACTTGAGACAAGCATTCTTCTTCTTCTTGTTCTTCGGAACCATCGGGGCCTTGCCCTTACCCTTAAGGTCCTTAACTTGTGGTCCAGTTTGCTTCTTGGTCTTTTTCTTCTTGTTCCTAGACCTCTGAGGTCCAGAAGAAATCACTAGAGCAGACTCCTTCATCCGATGAGTCTTCATCTGAGACTGAGCGGTCACAAGTTTGTTCATTAGCCCAGCTAAATTACATGCAATCTCATTGCAGTTGAAGTTCATAACAAACTGTGAGAAGGAATCAGGGAGAGACTGTAGGATAAGGTCGGTTTGGAGAGAAGTATCTATTTTAAAATCAAGAGCCTCCAATCTCTCGATCATGGATATCATTTTGAGGACGTGTTCCCCAACCTTCTCACCTTCCTTCATCCTTGCACCGAACAGTTGCTTGGATATCTCTTATCTAGCAGTTCTGCTGTGCTCACCATAAAGTTCGGTTAAGTGAGATAGAATCTGCCTAGCCGAAGTCATTTTCTCATGAGCTCTCTGAAGCTCATTAGACATGGAAGCCATCATATAAGCACGGACTTTCATGTCATCCTTAACCCACTTTTAGTGGTTTTCAATCTCTTCCTGATTGGCTCGGGTCCGCACAGGAGGCGCCGGAATGTCCGTCTCCAAGACGTATCCCAGTGTCTCTATACTGAGGACAATCATTAGATTGCAGAGCCAATCCACAAAGTTTGGTCCCATTAAGGTGTTCTTTTTGAGTAGAATTGCGAGTGGATTCATTGTCATATTGAGATTTGAGTCTGCATTAAGTACGATAGATTAATTAGTGACTCATTCAATTATGTTCTGAGTATAGAATTAAGGTCTTTTCTATTCTTGTTACCCAGCTCCCACTATTTTTATCGGAATAACACACTCCCATGTGAAATCCGGAAGTATCGTCGCTCTACTTCATAGTGGTGATCGAGTTCTTTATAAATCTTAATAGAGGGCAACCAAACAGGTTTCTAGTCTATTAATTTTCATAAAGTGGTGTCCAACACCAACCCATCTAATAGATGATTCGATCTTCTTTTTACCCTTGTTCACTCCCCTCAACCTATACGGATTCTATAGTTCGTGAACAAGTTAAGTTTATACCATCGACGCAAATCAGTTTCACAATTGAATCTTATCCGGCAACCTATCAGGTTTCTAGGGATAAAATTTGCTCCAACCGAAGGCATCCAATGCGCTCCCAGTAATTTATCCGTCCTCCCCGAACGACTACCCCGATAACTCGGAAGCATAGCACATCCGGTTTGGATTTCAATTTCCCGAAAACTCAATGGAGGGAAGGAAAACCTTGAAACCTTATAAACTTAATAATTTATCATGGGAGAATTTTCGTGATTAACGTTACACTTTGCACATTAATCGTTTAAGCGCGTTTGTGGCATTCATACAATATGAAACAACCATTCACAACCTAGTTTCTACCAACATGTGGTTCATGGACCGTTCCTAGAAAACAAAAACTCCGTAATCTAATTACAAGTCTTCGTTTTGAATCTTCGTCTTCTCGAAATGGATCTTCCTCCGGTCTTCGTCATTACATATAAATTTTACATTGAAAATTGCATCCTAGATACAAATTTTTCTAGTAAAATAAATAGGCTCAAAACGGCCTTTACAACCCAATCGAATAAAACGAACGATTCAAAAACTAAGTCCACGAACCACATCCCCATTCAAAAGCATTCATCCAATAAATACTAAATAAATGGAAAGCATAGAGATACATTGATCCAATCAACAATACGAACCGACCAAATCGATTCACACAATCGGTAATATGAAAACGTTCAAAATAATTCGGTCGATCACAAGTATTCCAATAAATCAATTTTCCCTTATAAAATGAAATACCATAAATAATTTTAATCATATTAAATCCAATTTAAAATGAGGGAAATCATTTTTAGGAATACACGAAGCAAACAAGCCCGAAACGGCTCCGAAATGGGCCGAACCATGCCCGAAAACGCCACCAGGCAGCATGTAGGGCTGCCCAGCGGCCCTGGGCCGCGGCCCCAATCTGCGCCCTTTGCCGGGCCGTGCAACATCCACGGCCGCGTACCGAGCCCCGGCCGCGCCTCGCTTCCGGACTCCCGACTGGCCCAACGGCATTTTGGGGCTAGTTTTTCGACCAGATATCCAATATCTATATTCTCCAACATTCATATCTTCAATATAAATCATATTTCGAAGAAATAAAGATTTATATTTCGACATAAACTTACGAAAAATATAACTACAGCGAACGAAAAAACATATACCACGATTATGACTAAAATGATTCCAAATCATTCACCATCTAATCAAGCATTCCAAATGCTAATATCGTATATAAGATCGCAAGACCTACTCTCCGATACCACTATTGTGATTCGGTGCCTAAAACGAAGGCCCAGCGGAAGCGGTAAAACAAAAATTAATTCGATCTGAATCCCTACGAGGATCGATCGAGCTACGTATATACGAATATATAAACGAAAAGCAAGAGTCGTAAGAAACTAACCCTCGAAGTCCGTTGATTAAATGGTAACCTTCTATTGAGCTATTCCCCAAGCTTTGCTTGATCTCTACATATCCAATCCGCTCCAAGCCCTTGAACGATCCAATGCCGAAAGCACCACATCTCTACTTGCCATGCGCCGGAAAAACGACCGGAATAACAACACTTGATTAACCTCTAAGGTTACGGCTAGAATCAAATGATGAAGCTATTATTATTACACTCTAAGTGTATAATATCTCTCAATAATTTTTCTCTAAGAAAATGTGAATGATGGAAAAACACAAAACAAAGTTTCTCTCCCTCTCTCTTGAATGAAGCTGCGTAAGTCTACAAGGAGAAGAGAAAGAGAGTTTTTATTTTGGTCTTCAAAATCATTCACAAGATAATGTCTCCCACAAAATCTTCTTTTCCCTTATTATAAGAGATATATGTCAAAAGTCTTCCAACAAGAAAACAAGACTATGATCAACGTAAGAAATCAAGGTGGGGGTCGGCCTCTAGAAGAAATCGAACGAGTTCGGTTCGTTTAGAACTCCCGAGAGTCCAAACAGATAAACTCCGATTCCGTTCCGATGTATTTATATCGATTAATTAATCCAATCAATTAATCATATCAAATACATGATAACATAATTAATTTCTCCAAGAAATAATTATATTCACGAATTAAATTAATCACCCAGTAATTTAATTAATCCATTAGGCCGTAAATCAATTTATCCAATAAATCGATTTAGACATCCAATGTCTCAAATTAGATATCCAATATCTAATATTCATAATGAGAGATTAATCTCGATTCATTCCGTCATCAATCCTAATGCGCGACTCGGTAGGTCCGTCTCAGTCAGCAATGGGAGGAACCAAAGAGTGGTAGCACCACCTAGCCAGCCTGGTGGCCTACACTGTACCCCAACTGAGAACGAATGATTGGGATCATTCAAGAACCATTCTGTCGTGAATACCAGTATACGTATAAACCCTTCTTTCAAATGTCCCGATCAAGTTATAGGGTCAGGTCAGTCAAACCCCATCTGTACTTGACGCTATGCATGCGTTAATGCAAATCGAGATCATAGAGCTCTCGTGTATCTAATACAGCCAGCTCCAATGCTTTGGCCAAAGACTTATGATCTCATCTGCCAATAACCGCATAGGACATATAACTCGTTCACTAACAGGAGAAAGAATTCTATCTTAGTATTCAGTAGGACCTGCTACTTGCCCATCAAGATGCACGTCGAGGTTGACCCCCGCCTTCCGGTTTATAGGGTCGAACTACTCTAATGAAAATCTTGACGTCACAAGCACATCCCTACTAAATCCTCAAGTCAAAGGTTCACGAATACCTATCACAACCTTTCGGTTCCATCATTGACTGTCCTGGAGTGAAATCCGTGTGACGAATCGAGGGTGAGTCGGTTCGAGTATACTAATCCAATTAGCATACCTATAATGTGTACTCCCACTAACCATTAGTGTTCGACAGGCACTCTCCTTGTCAAAGAACACGTCATACAAGTCTTCACATAAACTTAACGCCCAGTCAAGTTTCATCGACTTGTGAACGATTAAGTATTTGAGCTATAAACCTTTCCAGTGCCGACCCCCTTATCAAATAAGGAGTGGAACGTTTTGCTCTCAAATACACAAACTAATTTCTATATGTATATTTACGAGTTAGGAATGCCAGTAACTACCAGTAAATAAAGAAAACATCCATTGCCTTATATATTGATGATTTACATAATAACAAGTACAATTCCCTCACTCAACATCCTCTGAGTGGCATTCGAGGGCATACTCCTAATAGAAGCATCTCCATTTGAGAAGATTATTCCTCTTTAAGTTTTGAAATTCGTTCTTCAAATTCCTTTTGAATGCTTCCAACTTTTTCGTTCAACTTTTCTTGGACAGCCCAATCAAATTCTTCTAAAGAAGTGAAAATCAAATCTGTACTCTTCGAAGAAGCAGTACCTAAACATCCTGGTGCTTCGCTACCAATAAATTTTTCAAAAATTGCATCATTAGCAACAATATCATCTGTTCGGTAAATTTTATTTTTAGAGAAAAAATACATTAATATTTAAGCACAAAATGACAAACATAAAAAACTCAAGTATGTGTTCCCTAAAAAAAATCAAGTATGATTGTTTCAGGCAGATTCGAACCCAGATTCATTGGAACTTGTTACATAAAATTAAGTATCGCATTTGTGTCACTAAACTAAGACATAATATTTAGATGATGCACAATTGACATAAATAGACGACACTGAATGCAACGCTATTCGAAATATGTTGTATAATCATGACATTTTACGTAGGTGGCGCAAATAAGTTGTCGTAATTTTGAGACATAAAATAAGTGTCACATCTGTGTCACTCAACTATGACACAATATTTAGATGACGTGCAATGGACGTAAATATACGACATTGAATGCAACACTATTCTAAATGTGTTGTGTTATTAACACTTTATTTAAGTGTCGTAAATAACTTGTCGCAATTTTGAGACATAAAAATGAGTGCTGCATCTGTGTCACCAAACTATGACACAATATTTAGACGACGCACAATTGCTGTAAATATACGACATTGAATGCAACAATATTCTAAATGTGTTGTACAATTATGATACTTTATTAAAGTGTCGCAATTTTGAGACATAAAAATAAGTGCCGCATCCGTGTCACTTAAATACGACACAATATGTTGACGATGCACAAATGACGTAAATATACAACACTAGAAGCATAAGTGTGGTAATTCTACGACACATACATCTAGTGTCGCATGTGCGTATGTCGCAATACGTCTGTTTTCTTGCAGTGGTTGGAGGAGTGTGAAGTAAAAATGCATCACGACTTTACCATGGAAGCCAAGTACGTGGCAGCCTCTGAAGCAGCCAAAGAGGCGATATGGCTCAAGTACTTATAGAGATGTTTGAAGTTCCAAACACTATATTATGGTGGAGTTAATCATCCATAACAATATTAAGCTTGGAATCGATTGGAAACGGATTCAAACTTGAGATTCAATCCATTCCTTCAAAAAGGTAATCACTCTTCATCTTTGGATTTCGTTTTGGATTGAATGTCGATGTTCTTGAGTTGATGATTATTACATAAACAAGTTGACAAGCATGATTATGAGATGGATTACCGGAGTATGATGATATTAATATGATTCGTGTGATTTGAATTGTGTAGTTCGTTTTCTTGAGATAAGTTGGTTAATCTTTCTCCTCCTCTTCGGATGTTGATGTCATTGTTGATGATTAAACTCTGTAATGTTAGATTGGGGAAGTGTTGTTAAGGTTCTTGGTGTTCATGATATTGATATTTGAGGAAGAAGATGATATGTGAATATATGAATTGGGTTATGAGTTGGAGGATTACCTATATGTTAAAGGATATCGGATTTCATTGTTTCGATAGCTATGAACATGGTTTAGAATCACTTGGTGTTCTTGGTAATTGCCATATGTTGATCGGTATCTAAAAACATGCATCTGTACATCATTAGCGCACGCTAAGCTTACTGTCTAGCGCATGCTAACGGGAGCGACTTAGCGCACGCTACGTTAAGTGATTAACATGCTCTGAGTAGGCAGACAGTGCAGTATTTTCGTGTTGTGGTTGTGAATTCGTGCTGGTTTGAGTTGGATTGATTAGACTAGTGTTTAATCGAGATATTGTCGAGCCGTTGAGTTTGTAAATTGGTTTTATCGATTGTTGATTGTTTTCGAACTTGTTATCTATTGATTATTGTAATAGTTGAGATTATTGATTGGCGATTAGAACCAGGCTTTGCGGTCGTATTCGAGGATGTTCGTGAATTGCATTGATCAGGGCAGAGGGACTTGTAGATGATGGCAATGGAATTGGTAACGGCTTCATCATCATCGTATCGGTATTGAGGCAAGTTATTGCTTGCACTGTTTATAATATTTAATGAATGGTTTCCGTTTTATTCGTTTATAATTCGTATAGCAATGTTTATAATCGTAATCACAGGAAATTTGGGATTGTATGTTGTATTTGAGTTTTGGGAATTAAATCATAATGTATATGATTTACATTGTTGTTGGTATACTTGGTATCGAGGATACATCATGGTATAGACGAAGACGTGAATTATCCACCGTCCGTGACATTGTGGATCGTCGAATATTCAGAATAATGGTTCGTGATGGTTTGGACATCGAGATTGCTCTCGAAGAACTCGGGACAAGTACTCCAATCATTTTTGTCATTTCGTGTTGATCATGTTGTGATACATGCGTGTATCGTTGTTGTCATGTATTATGTATCATTGTTATATGAAGTTGTGCATTGTTGTTGTATGTCCACCTCGGGTTGGTCCGACGGGATCATCAGGGGATCTATGCTAGCGCGCGCTGGATCATCGAACAGGTTTTTCCACCACGGTTGGTCTGACGGGATCATCGTGGGATCTAGGCAGTGAACGCTGGATCACCGGATTACCTATGTGTTGTTATTGTGCATATGTATATTATGGGTTGCCATAAGTATACAATGTCGTTATTGATGTGAGCATATTGACGTTGTCATATGAGTATGCATTTGTAGGTCTTGTGTTTGGACCATGTCCGTATGTTGTATTGACCTGATCTCGGATTAGATCGACGTGATTCGTCGTGGCATTGCATATCCTGAGGTATGTTCCGTATTTCCTTTGGTATTTGTCTTTTGATGGACAATCGATTATCGTGTTGGGATTTGAGGATGTTATCCTATGGATCGAATTGGTCAGAGCTGGTATTTTTCCGTATCATGAGTTAGTGATGATATTCTGATAATCTTGAGTATTGTTTAAGGAACAATACAGATGCTATGTCTGAGTTTATTGGTTAATCGAGATTACGAGATGTACAATATGATAATAGTTGTTTTGATGAGGATTATTCGAGTAAGTAAAGTTACGGCAGTAAGATTACATTGGTCGTATTCTTACTTAGTATTTTCATTGGTATGTAATTATTGACGTGATGTGATGGTTATCATTGTTGGATATTATGGCTGACCCCGTCGTGGGCTTTCTTTTTAGGTTCTTGGATTATCAAGCTTGTAGCGGTCATGAAGAGATGAGCTGTCCGGAGGATACTGTCTAGGGCATGTATTTGTGTATTGAGTTTCCTGATCAGTTCTTGTATTCCGCTGCTAGAGTATTTTAATTGTTTGTCTTTTTCCGCTGCGTGAGTATTTGTAAATGGCCTTTTGGTATCTGGTAACTTGGGTTACTTTGGCAATCGTTTTCTAATCTTTTCTGGTGGTACGTGTAAGTGATAGTTTAACATATGTTTTTAAACTATTGAGTTTTGGCATTTTGGGCTTTGTGGTTTCAAATGAGATTTTACGACGGTTTTGATAAACGAGTTTTATAAAGTCTTCAAATGTTTAATTAGATAATACCGTCGTTAGCCTCTTGGGTGTTTGTAAATGTTTGCGAAAAAATCCTTCAGCCTTGTGGCTTCCATCTTGGGGCCCACGACGCTGTAATATTCTTGGATGGCTCTAGGGATGTTACAAAATATGGTATCAGAGCTTAGGTTGTGAAAACCTAGGCAGTCGGGTTGAGTTGGGTCGTGTTTTTATCGCGTCATTCGAGTTGTCGATTGACAAATATTAGAGCCGTGAGTTTTTGTTGTTCACTCGGGCTTGTGCGTTATGTGATTTACCAGTGGGTTGTTGCAAACTTTTCCAAACAGTGTTAACGTGTTTCTTCGGATAGAGATGTATTGTGTTCTCGAGTTTTACTGGGTTTGCAAATGTGTGTTTTGAAAATACCTGTGTCGAGTATTTTGTAGAGTTGAGACATGTGCCAGTATCACGGGGAATCGTCGGCTTCACGATCTGTAAGTATTTGGAATTTTAAATTGCATTGAGATTTATTGCCGTTCTAAGTTGATATACTTTGAGATTCGGCAGAATACTATGCGTTACGGTATAAGGTGACAGAGTTTGGACAGGATTTATGATCTGGAGAAGTTAGGATTTTGGGAAATCAATATGTTGGTTAGATTTTGGAACGGAGTTGTGCATTTGGGAGAAATGTTGTGGATGGTTGAGAAGAACATGTAGTCATGTTAGTTCATTTTGTGATATATAAAACTATTTTCGAGCATTTGAAAATGATACTTTTCAAAATGAATGTTTTACAGATGTTTTACCGTAAATGATTTTTGGGCCGAGACCCAATCGATTTTGAAATAGTTTTAATAACTCAGGACTTGGGGTCCGAAAAATAGTTTCCTACTTTTTAAACTTCTTGTACTGCGGAACGAGATACGGGATGAGACCCTAATGTTTCAAAAGGCTTTTTCATGTTTTCTAAAACTCCCGAGATTTGTAAAACACTTTACCAATCATTTAACTACTTCGTTTATGCCTTTCGGAGTTTTGGTTTACTTGTTCAAATGAAACCTCTCGGGAAGTTTTTCGCTGTGTTGATTTGTTTCAATGTTTTGTCACAGCATATTTGAAGTGATCCAGGATGGGTTAATGGTCGACGTTGCGAGCCATATGTGGAGAAAGGAGTTTTTGGCCGGAGTTTATATATTGAGATTTTGGAACTCTATCGTATGGTTTTCCGATGGAATGTCAGTTGATATTGGTGACGAACCGAATTGGTATACAGGAGTATGGATGTGGTCAATCATTTGCATAGTTTTCATTTTAAAACTTCAAAATCGTGTGGATTAGAAGGAAACTGTTATCGAATACTTGGCACCAGCGAGCCGATTTGATTTTTCGAAAATTGATTTTGTGGTCTTACCAAAATTTATGATTTGGAGTTTTGAAATTTTGGAAAGAACTTTTGAAAATTTGTCTTCTTGACGAGGCTATATGATTTCAAACTGGTTTTGAAAATGTGATCGATATACATACGCATTGTAATATCCGCAATTTTCGATTTCCGGTAATTTCTTTTTTTTCGGTCGGAGTCCGTTTTGACGACTCGCTCATGACCGTTTCGTCATTCTGAGAATGATTAATTCTACACTTTTTGACATCCGAGTTCGTTTCGGTGTCGTTTCGTTGAGTTCTGTGCTTTTTAGCGACTTTTCCGCACTTGAGTTCGATTCTTGCGAATCTCGACCGAAACTGCTGTTTCGAGTTTCCCGCAAGTCCGTTTAACTTTGTTAGACGTGTTGTGAACTTCGGTTTGGTTATTCGATCACGTATGGTGATTTTCGGGCATTTGGGCCATTTTCGTAATTTCCCAAAGTTTGGGGTAATTACCTTCCGTTGTCGAATCTCGAGCCTTCGGGTGGTCGGAATTGAGTGTTCTACTAGCTCTTAGATTCGTCTTTGTGAGTACTTCGTAACCGTATCTTCGGTTCGTATTCAGGTTCGGGTTTCGGTGTCGTTTTGTTGAATTCAGGATTACTAAACGACTTTTCTAAGTATGAGTTCGTCTTTGTTAGATCATCATTAATTTTTGGTAACTCCAAAAATTATAAATCTTTGCAATATTATAGAACATCGAGTTAGCTTTCCAATGGTTCAAACGGTGAGTCAATCGGAGTCCGGACGAGAGAGTTATGGTCGTTTCAGTTTTTGGCCGAGCACTCCCAGGAGCCTTTCGGCCGATAGGGGGGCCGATAGACTCTACTGCCGGCATTCTGTATGGGTATCGGTTGGGCCTATCGGCCGATAGGCCGGCCGATATGTAAATTTCTTCACCTTCGAACTTCCAGTAGCCTTTCGGCCGATAAGGGGGGTCGATAGACCCTACTGTCGGCATTCCGTATGGCTATCGGTTGGGCTTTATCGCCGATAGGCGGCCGATAGTTCTGCGTTACCCAATAAATGTGTCGTCTTGAGCGAGCAGCTCATTTTTTTCCCCATTTTACACAGCATCGCGAGAGAGAGACATAGAGGGAGAGAGAGTTCTTCATCCGGGGGTCGATTTTCATCATTTCTTTTCGGTTATGAGGCTCGGATAATCAATCTAACGCGTGTTCTACGGATCTTAATACTTGAATCACTCAAGGTAATATCTCTTGAAAACCCTACCTTTTTGGATAATTGGGGATTTTGGGGTTTTGTCCGATTCTTTCCGTTTTGTTGATGGATTCTTGATGAATATGATTATTCATGGTGGTATTCTTAGTTTCCTACGGATTCATGGTATATTTCGTGATTTTTACGGAATCGAGAGGGTTTGGTTGTGGTCCGCCTCGTTGTTATTTTTGTGCGAATATACATGAATCGTAGGCGGGTTTCCGGTGTATTCCATTTCCGTAATCGTTTAGAAGTGGTTGTGATTGTGCTATTCGAATCGTTAGGTTCATTTCCGCCGGTTCCTTGCGGTCGTGTTCAACTCTTCCGTTCCGTTCGTGTCATCGTCTAATTATTCGAGGCAAGTACCTTGTCCATACATTTCTTGTTTCGCGGATATGATGATTGGTGATCGTCTTGGTTTGTTTGTTTGTTTGAAATGAGTTTTCAAAAGATTTGGTTAGCCTCGTTAAAGGCCCCTTTCAAAACCGTGTGTGTTTTGTGATTGGTGTGTTCGTGAATAACTATGTGAATTCTATGTATATGCTTGGTGTTCATGTTGCACTTGGTATTGTGTGTGGGCGTATATTATTTCATTTCGGTGCGTTGTGAATTGACGTGGTGTTTTGCTAAGTGTTTGATGCCTCTGGGCGAATTGTTTGAATATCCTTGATGTGATATGTTATTTGTGTGAATGTGTGGATATGGTTGAAGGTCTACGGTGGCACATGGCATGTGATCATGTGGCCAGGATGCAACAAGTGATTGATCCAACCGTGAGAGCCTGAGATAATCTACGGTGGCACATGGCATGTGATCGTGTGGCCAGGATGCAACAAGCGATTGATCCAACCGTGAGATGTGTGTGATTTGTTTCGCTAGCCAGCTCGTGAGGGTCCTTCGAGGCCTCGAGTGGGATGTCGGTGGTATCGTCCCGGTCCTAGGCGATGCGCGTGCGTGATTATGTTTCGTTGATTTTACGTCCGTTGAGGACACGTGATGTTGGGCTCTGACCCTGTAAATTGTTGGTGATTTCCTATTTGCGAAAACAAAACCTTTGGTGTGACCCTATTGATTTTTGGAAAAAGAAGGATTTTATAATCCTAAATTGTTTTCTATTAAAACTCTCGATGGCATTTTAAACTGTTTTGTAAATTGTTTCCCTTATTTGCGATCTTTCAGTTTTGGAAATGTTTACCCAAACTCTTGCCTCGGGAAGTACTTTTTCTTACGTTTGGATCTTTGAGGATTCCTGATTATCATTGTTCTTGGAACTTGTATTGTATGGCTCGTATTTTTGCACTTGTACTTGCACTAGCAAAACGGTGGAGTTTGCTAACCCCGAGTATTCGGGGGTGGATGTCTATTTTTGCATTCGTGTTTTGGAGCATAACACGTGGTCGGCACGAAGGATGATGAAAGATGAACGATACTAATCACACGAGGATCTGTTGACGTCGTTTTGGGTCTAGTTGTATTTTCTTTTCCGCCGCAAGATCTTTTCCCGTTGTACGGGAGTTTATTGTATTTTGACCCTCGCGTGGGTATGTGTTTGGAATTGAGTCGTATGTATTTGTTGAAAGACCAAATCGGTCTCGAGTCATTTTAGCCTTAAAGGCGAGGTTTAGATGTTTGATTTTAGTTATAAGGCTGGTAGATCCTCGAGGAGAGGGTCTACGGCGTGTAATATCCCTGAGCGGATTTGGGGGTGTTACATAAATGGTATCGGAGCTTAGGTTGTGGAAACCTAGGCTGTCGGGTCAGTGGTGTCTATCGAGTTTTTGTCTCGTCGGATTTTATCTGACTGAGTCGTGTCGCGACGCGTCGTTTGAGTTTGTTGGTCGTGATTAGTATCGTGGGGCGATCATCATCTTCGTGCGACCTGTGTATGTAAGTCTCCCTTCTTTGTGTTGTGCCTCGTGTGACACGAGCTATTTTATTATTATGAGTTAATTGACGGAATCCTCTTATGGATTTTGATTTCGTGATATGTGATTATTTGACTCCCATTTTTCGTTCATATGGGGAGCAGTGTTGCTGTCTTGTGCATGTTTGACTTTATTTCTTTTATCCGCTGCGTGAGTTCTGTTGTAATGGCTTTCGGTATTTTACCGACTGAGTTTTTATTTTGAAAACCAATTCCTTAACCGAGTTTTTGGCATTACGGCCTTGATCGTTTTGGCGAAATTCTTATGACGGTATTTATTATTTTCTAAATGGCTTCTGTGAGTTTTGAAATATTACCGTCATCGGCCTTTGGGCATTTTTGTAATTGGTTTTTAGCATGGTGGGTTCGGTGCGGGACCCACGGCGCTATATTGTTCCTTGTAATTACTCAAATTTTTGGGCATTCTAGCCCATTGAATTATTTTGAAAACCTTGAGTATCTTAGAAAATTAAAATTCGAGACGTACTTTTAAAACGAATTATTTTCTTGCGGTGTTTTCAAGGCGTTTTCTAATGCCGCAATTCATTTCAAAAATTTTCGGTTGAGGACCAAAAATATTTTGAGATATTTTCAAATGCGATTGCTTAGACCCAAGGGTCGAATATTTTTGAAAGTTTTTCACTAAAGGAAAGGTGTCCTCATTTTTGTTCAAACGCTAGATGATTTTCAAAGTCTCGATAACGGTGTTTGTACTACTTTTTGTAAAATGATACTCAAGATCAACTGGTGTTTCCAAACTGTCTTCAAAGGTGGTTTTCGTTTTAAAACCTATCATTCTGTTTGCGGACCGGAAATGCGTGTATGGTTTTCGAACTTTCGTTACGGTGTTAACCCCGAATTGTGATCGAATTGGTGGCATGAACGTCGAGTCGTTGCCACGCATTTGTTGTACTAGCCCTCTGCGAGAGGTGTGAACTGGTGTTTACTGTTATCACCTCGTGGTGATTTGCGTGTTGTCGCACGAGTGTGGGTTGTTAAAGCTTGAGTTGTACATTTGTGCACATGTATGATTGTTTCATGATGGTTGTAATTATGTCTGGTTATCGTTCGGGCCGTTGAGGTCGCCGAACGATACCGCTGCTGAAGTGTTTGTGTGTATTATTTTACGATGATAATCGTTGTATATGATATGTATTATGATTCCTTGTTGTCTTTGAGTTGGCATCTCCGCTATGTTGTTTTGCGTTATGCCCCATTGTATCTAGCATTTGTATTTTCGGTATGCCGAGCCGAGGCGTTTCAATCGAGATGTGTCGGGGATGCACGTGTAAATTGTCCTTCTCGGTAACACATTTCAAGTGTGGACTCGAGGACACCGATTGATTTTGTGAATTGGCTACCGAGACTTTCGGAGTTCGCGCTTCAAAGACATCATCGGAATCGGCTTTGAGAGGCCTTTGAAGGATGTTTCGCGATTGCTTGTTGTGTCGTCACCTTGATTTATTGTTGTGAGTTTCGGGGCGACCTTCTTTATAAGAGGTCGAATGTAGTACCCGTGTTGTTTTTAGACTCCTGCATTTTCTCTTTCTCGAGTCTATCGACTCGCTCGTGTTTGTTGATACTTTCTGAACTTGTTCTGTATTTCGGTTTCGTCGTTCGAACGAGCTGTGATCTTGTTTTGGGTCAATCT
Organism: Orobanche coerulescens; assembly: GCA_033398695.1. Taxonomy (NCBI): domain Eukaryota; kingdom Viridiplantae; phylum Streptophyta; class Magnoliopsida; order Lamiales; family Orobanchaceae; genus Orobanche; species Orobanche coerulescens. The sequence continues at coordinate 74,002,451 of CM065816.1, read as the reverse complement.
GGTTATCGCTGTGACTTTTTCGAGTTCGGTTCGATTCTTGTGAACCTTGTTCGGAAGTGACATCATTTGGTTCTACTAGTCCTTTTATTCGAAGGGATCGGATTTTGAACTTCTGTATTTTCTACTTTGTCGACTCATTTATGTTCGTTGACATTTCTGAGCTTGTCCTACCCTTGTTTTTGTTTATCGAACGAGTGTGATATCATTTCGGAATAACATATTTGTCGTTGTGACTTTTCAATCGCTATTCCCTTTCCTGTGGATCTTATGGGAATGCATGTCTTGTAGTTCTCACGGATCATCACGGGAGTTATTGTCGAACTTTATTGTTCTTCGTGATTCGAACATGATTCTTCGATTTTTGTTGTCTCGATCGTTTGTTTGTTCGGTTTTTGTTCTCGTTTCGTGATTGTTGAGCGTTCGGGCTCCTTCGTGATTCCCTTTAGTTCGGGAAATTAGTTTCGTTCTCAATCTTCCATCCCTTAGGCGATGGGATTCCGTGTTTGTTCAGCGGTTGACTCGCGCTTTGATTGATGTACCGTTGGGTTGATCAATCACATTGATTTTCGTTCGTTGTGTTTTGTGATTATCGGATAATTGACTTGGCTATAGTATCCGTTTGATGACGCTTGTCACTTGTCGGTTTTATTATATCCCTAACGGCGACGTTGTGTTGGTCACCGTGGAGCGTGTTTACACGCCGTATATTCCTTTGCGTTGTTTGTAACATTTAGCCGTTGGGCATTAGTTACGCATTCTTGTGTGTCTCGTTGAGTTTTCTGGCGGAATATTTCTTCTCCCTACTTGTTTTAAGTTTCGGGACGAAACTTCTTTTAAGGAGGGTAGAATGTAATATCCGCAATTTTCGATTTCCGGTAATTTCTTTTTTGGTCGGAGTCCGTTTTGACGACTCGCTCATGACCGTTTCGTCATTCGAGAATGATTAATTCTACACTTTTTGACATCCGAGTTCGTTTCGGTGTCGTTTCGTTGAGTTCTGTGCTTTTTAGCGACTTTTCCGCACTTGAGTTCGATTCTTGCGAATCTCGACCAGCTTCTTGTTTGAGTTTCCCGCAAGTCCGTTTAACTTTGTTAGACGTGTTGTGAACTTCGGTTTGGTTATTCGATCACGTATGGTGATTTTCGGGCATTTGGGCCATTTTCGTAATTTCCCAAAGTTTGGGGTAATTACCTTCCGTTGTCGAATCTCGAGCCTTCGGGTGGTCGGAATTGAGTGTTCTACTAGCTCTTAGATTCGTCTTTGTGAGTACTTCGTAACCGTATCTTCGGTTCGTATTCAGGTTTCGGTGTCGTTTTGTTGAATTCGGGATTACTAAACGACTTTTCTAAGTATGAGTTCGTCTTTGTTAGATCATCATTAATTTTTGGTAACTCCAAAAATTATAAATCTTGCAATATTATAGAACATCGAGTTAGCTTTCCAATGGTTCAAGCGGTGAGTCAATCGAGTCGGACGAGAGAGTTATGGTCGTTTCGGCTTTTGCCGAGCACTCCCGGGAGCCTTTCGGCCGATAGGGGGCCGATAGACTCTCACCGGCATTCTCGTATGGGTATCGGTTGGGCCTATCGGCCGATAGGCCGGCCGATATGTAAATTTCTTCACCTTCGAACTTCCAGTAGCCTTTCGGCCGATAAGGGGGGTCGATAGACCCTACTGTCGGCATTCCGTATGGCTATCGGTTGGGCCTATCGGCCGATAGGCCGGCCGATAGGTTCTGCTGCGTTACCCTATAAATGTGTCGTCTTGAGCGAGCAGCTCATTTTTTCTTCCCCATTTTACACAGCATCGCGAGAGAGAGACATAGAGGGAGAGAGAGTTCTTCATCCGGGGGTCGATTTTCATCATTTCTTTTCGGTTATGAGGCTCGGATAATCAATCTAACGCGTGTTCTACGGATCTTAATACTTGAATCACTCAAGGTAATATCTCTTGAAAACCCTACCTTTTTGGATAATTGGGGATTTTGGGGTTTTGTCCGATTCTTTCCGTTTTGTTGATGGATTCTTGATGAATATGATTATTCTTGTTGGTATTCTTAGTTTCCCTACGGATTCATGGTATATTTCGTGATTTTTACGGAATCGAGAGGGTTTGGTTGTGGTCCGCCCTCGTTGTTATTTTTGTGCGAATATACATGAATCGTAGGCGGGTTTCCGGGTGTATTCCATTTCCGTAATCGTTTAGAAGTGGTTGTGATTGTGCTATTCGAATCGTTAGGTTCATTTCCGCCGGTTCCTTGCGGTCGTGTTCAACTCTTCCGTTCCGTTCGTGTCATCGTCTAATTATTCGAGGCAAGTACCTTGTCCATACATTTCTTGTTTCGCGGATATGATGATTGGTGATCGTCTTGGTTTGTTTGTTTGTTTGAAATGAGTTTTCAAAAGATTTGGTTAGCCTCGTTAAAGGCCCCTTTCAAAACCGTGTGTGTTTTGTGATTGGTGTGTTCGTGAATAACTATGTGAATTCTATGTATATGCTTGGTGTTCATGTTGCACTTGGTATTGTGTGTGGGCGTATATTATTTCATTTCGGTGCGTTGTGAATTGACGTGGTGTTTTGCTAAGTGTTTGATGCCTGCGGCGAATTGTTTGAATATCCTTGATGTGATATGTTATTTGTGTGAATGTGTGGATATGGTTGAAGGTCTACGGTGGCACATGGCATGTGATCATGTGGCGAGGATGCAACAAGTGATTGATCCAACCGTGAGAGCTGAGATAATCTACGGTGGCACATGGCATGTGATCGTGTGGCGAGGATGCAACAAGCGATTGATCCAACCGTGAGATGTGTGTGATTTGTTTCGCTAGCCACTCGTGAGGGTCCTTCGAGGCCTCGAGTGGGATGTCGGTGGTATCGTCCGGTCTGGCGATGCGCGTGCGTGATTATGTTTCGTTGATTTTACGTCCGTTGAGGACACGTGATGTTGGGCTCGACCTGTAAATTGTTGGTGATTTCCTATTTGCGAAAACAAAACCTTTGGGCTGTGACCCTATTGATTTTTGGAAAAAGAAGGATTTTATAATCCTAAATTGTTTTCTATTAAAACTCTCGATGGCATTTTAAACTGTTTTGTAAATTGTTTCCCTTATTTGCGATCTTTCAGTTTTGGAAATGTTTACCCAAACTCTTGCCTCGGGAAGTACTTTTTCTTACGTTTGGATCTTTGAGGATTCCTGATTATCATTGTTCTTGGAACTTGTATTGTATGGCTCGTATTTTTGCACTTGTACTTGCACTAGCAAAACAGTGGAGTTTTGCTAACCCCCGAGTATTCGGGGGGTGGATGTCTATTTTTGCATTCAGGTTTTGGAGCATAACACAGGGTCGGCACGAAGGATGATGAAAGATGAACGATACTAATCACACGAGGATCTGTTGACGTCGTTTTGGGTCTAGTTGTATTTTCTTTTCCGCTGCAGTATCTTTTCCCCGTTGTACGGGAGTTTATTGTATTTTGACCCCTGCGTGGGTATGTGTTTGGAATTGAGTCGTATGTATTTGTTGAAAGACCAAATCGGTCTACTGAGTCATTTTAGCCTTAAAGGCGAGGTTTAGATGTTTGATTTTAGTTATCAGCCTGGTAGATCCTCGAGGAGAGGGTCTACGGCGTGTAATATCCCTGAGCGGATTTGGGGGTGTTACATAAATGGTATCGGAGCTTAGGTTGTGGAAACCTAGGCTGTCGGGTCAGTGGTGTCTATCGAGTTTTTGTCTCGTCGGATTTTATCTGACTGAGTCGTGTCGCGACGCGTCGTTTGAGTTTGTTGGTCGTGATTAGTATCGTGGGGCGATCATCATCTTCGTGCGACCTGTGTATGTAAGTCTCCCTTCTTTGTGTTGTGCCTCGTGTGACACGAGCTATTTTATTATTATGAGTTAATTGACGGAATCCTCTTATGGATTTTGATTTCGTGATATGTGATTATTTGACTCCCATTTTTCGTTCATATGGGGCTTGATGTTCTTTGTCTTGTGCATGTTTGACTTTATTTCTTTTATCCATTGCGTGAGTTCTGTTGTAATGGCTTTCGGTATTTTACCGATTGAGTTTTTATTTTGAAAACCAATTCCTTAACCGAGTTTTTGGCATTACGGCCTTGATCGTTTTGGCGAAATTCTTATGACGGTATTTATTATTTTCTAAATGGCTTCGTGAGTTTTGAAATATTACCGTCATCGGCCTTTTTGGGCATTTTGTAATTGGTTTTTAGCATGGTGGGTTCGGTGCGGGACCCACGGCGCTATATTGTTCCTTGTAATTACGAAATTTTGGGCATTCTAGCCCATTGAATTATTTTGAAAACCTTGAGTATCTTAGAAAATTAAAATTCGAGACGTACTTTTAAAACGAATTATTTTCTTGCGGTGTTTTCAAGGCGTTTTCTAATGCCGCAATTCATTTCAAAAATTTTCGGTTGAGGACCAAAAATATTTTGAGATATTTTCAAATGCGATTGCTTAGACCCAAGGGTCGAATATTTTTGAAGTTTTTCACTAAAGGAAAGGTGTCCTCATTTTTGTTCAAACGCTAGATGATTTTCAAAGTCTCGATAACGGTGTTTGTACTACTTTTTGTAAAATGATACTCAAGATCAACTGGTGTTTCCAAACTGTCTTCAAAGGTGGTTTTCGTTTTTAAAACCTATCATTCCTGTTTGCGGACCGGAAATGCGTGTATGGTTTTCGAACTTTCGTTACGGTGTTAACCCCGAATTGTGATCGAATTGGTGGCATGAACGTCGAGTCGTTGCCACGCATTTGTTGTACTAGCCCTCTGCGAGAGGTGTGAACTGGTGTTTACTGTTATCACCTCGTGGTGATTTGCGTGTTGTCGCACGAGTGTGGGTTGTTAAAGCTTGAGTTGTACATTTGTGCACATGTATGATTGTTTCATGATGGTTGTAATTATGTGCTGGTTATCGTTCGGGCCGTTGAGGTCGCCGAACGATACCGTCGTTGCTGAAGTGTTTGTGTGTATTATTTTACGATGATAATCGTTGTATATGATATGTATTATGATTCCTTGTTGTGCTGAGTTGGCATCTCCGCTATGTTGTTTTGCGACGTTATGCCCCATTGTATCTAGCATTTGTATTTTCGGTATGCCGAGCCGAGGCGTTTCAATCGAGATGTGTCGGGGGATGCACGTGTAAATTGTCCTTCTCGTCGGTAACACATTTCAAGTGTGGACTCGAGGGACACCGAATTCAGTTTTGTGAATTGGCTACCGAGACTTTCGGAGTTCGCGCTTCAGCACAGTCATCGGAATCGGCTTTGAGAGGCCTTTGAAGGATGTTTACATCGATTGCTTGTTGTGTCGTCACCTTGATTTATTTGTTGTGAGTTTGGGGCGACCTTCTTTATAAGAGGTCGAATGTAGTACCCGTGTTGTTTTTAGACTCTGCATTTTCTCTTTCTCGAGTCTATCGACTCGCTCGTGTTTGTTGATACTTTGAACTTGTTACGTATTTGGTTTAAATGCTCGAACGAGCTGTGATCTTGTTTTGGGTCAATCTGGTTATCGCTGTGACTTTTTCGAGTTCGGTTCGATTCTTGTGAACCTTGTTCGGAAGTGACATCATTTGGTTCTACTAGTCCTTTTATTCGAAGGGATCGGATTTTGAACTTCTGTATTTTCTACTTTGTCGACTCATTTATGTTCGTTGACATTTCTGAGCTTGTCCTACCCTTGTTTTTGTTTATCGAACGAGTGTGATATCATTTCGGAATAACATATTTGTCGTTGTGACTTTTCAATCGCTATTCCCTTTCCTGTGGATCTTATGGGAATGCATGTCTTGTAGTTCTCACGGATCATCACGGGAGTTATTGTCGAACTTTATTGTTCTTCGTGATTCGAACATGATTCTTCGATTTTTGTTGTCTCGATCGTTTGTTTGTTCGGTTTTTGTTCTCGTTTCGTGATTGTTGAACGTTCAGGCTCCTTCGTGATTCCCTTTAGTTCGGGAAATTAGTTTCGTTCTCAATCTTCCATCCCTTAGGCGATGGGATTCCGTGTTTGTTCAGCGGTTGACTCGCGCTTTGATTGATGTACCGGGTTGATCAATCACATTGATTTTCGTTCGTTGTGTTTTGTGATTATCGGATAATTGACTTGGCTATAGTATCCGTTTGATGACGCTTGTCACTTGTCGGTTTTATTATATCCCTAACGGCGACGTTGTGTTGGTCACCGTGGAGCGTGTTTACACGCCGTATATTCCTTTGCGTTGTTTGTAACATTTAGCCGTTGGGCATTAGTTACGCATTCTTGTGTGTCTCGTTGAGTTTTCTGGCGGAATATTTCTTCTCCCTACTTGTTTTAAGTTTCGGGACGAAACTTCTTTTAAGGAGGGTAGAATGTAATATCCGCAATTTTCGATTTCGGTAATTTCTTTTTTCGGTCGGAGTCCGTTTTGACGACTCGCTCATGACCGTTTCGTCATTCGAGAATGATTAATTCTACACTTTTTGACATCCGAGTTCGTTTCGGTGTCGTTTCGTTGAGTTCTGTGCTTTTTAGCGACTTTTCCGCACTTGAGTTCGATTCTTGCGAATCTCGACCAAGCTATTGTTTCGAGTTTCCCGCAAGTCCGTTTAACTTTGTTAGACGTGTTGTGAACTTCGGTTTGGTTATTCGATCACGTATGGTGATTTTCGGGCATTTGGGCCATTTTCGTAATTTCCCAAAGTTTGGGGTAATTACCTTCCGTTGTCGAATCTCGAGCCTTCGGGTGGTCGGAATTGAGTGTTCTACTAGCTCTTAGATTCGTCTTTGTGAGTACTTCGTAACCGTATCTTCGGTTCGTATTCAGTTCGGGTTTCGGTGTCGTTTTGTTGAATTCGGGATTACTAAACGACTTTTCTAAGTATGAGTTCGTCTTTGTTAGATCATCATTAATTTTTGGTAACTCCAAAAATTATAAATCTTGCAATATTATAGAACATCGAGTTAGCTTTCCAATGGTTCAAGCGGTGAGTCAATCGAGTCGGACGAGAGAGTTATGGTCGTTTGATTTTGGCCGAGCACTCCCGGAGCCTTTCGGCCGATAGGGGGCCGATAGACTCTCTGCCGGCATTACGTATGGGTATCGGTTGGGCCTATCGGCCGATAGGCCGGCCGATATGTAAATTTCTTCACCTTGAACTTCCAAGAGCCTTTCGGCCGATAAGGGGTCGATAGACCCTACTGTCGGCATTCCGTATGGCTATCGGTTGGGCCTATCGGCCGATAGGCGGCCGATAGGTTCTGCTGCGTTACCCTATAAATGTGTCGTCTTGAGCGAGCGGCTCATTTTCTTCCCCATTTTACACAGCATCGCGAGAGAGAGACATAGAGGGAGAGAGAGTTCTTCATCCGGGGGTCGATTTTCATCATTTCTTTTCGGTTATGAGGCTCGGATAATCAATCTAACGCGTGTTCTACGGATCTTAATACTTGAATCACTCAAGGTAATATCTCTTGAAAACCCTACCTTTTTGGATAATTGGGGATTTTGGGGTTTTGTCCGATTCTTTCCGTTTTGTTGATGGATTCTTGATGAATATGATTATTCTTGTTGGTATTCTTAGTTTCCCTACGGATTCATGGTATATTTCGTGATTTTTACGGAATCGAGAGGGTTTGGTTGTGGTCCGCCCTCGTTGTTATTTTTGTGCGAATATACATGAATCGTAGGCGGGTTTCCGGGTGTATTCCATTTCCGTAATCGTTTAGAAGTGGTTGTGATTGTGCTATTCGAATCGTTAGGTTCATTTCCCGGTTCCTTGCGGTCGTGTTCAACTCTTCCGTTCCGTTCGTGTCATCGTCTAATTATTCGAGGCAAGTACCTTGTCCATACATTTCTTGTTTCGCGGATATGATGATTGGTGATCGTCTTGGTTTGTTTGTTTGTTTGAAATGAGTTTTCAAAAGATTTGGTTAGCCTCGTTAAAGGCCCCTTTCAAAACCGTGTGTGTTTTGTGATTGGTGTGTTCGTGAATAACTATGTGAATTCTATGTATATGCTTGGTGTTCATGTTGCACTTGGTATTGTGTGTGGGCGTATATTATTTCATTTCGGTGCGTTGTGAATTGACGTGGTGTTTTGCTAAGTGTTTGATGCCTCTGGGCGAATTGTTTGAATATCCTTGATGTGATATGTTATTTGTGTGAATGTGTGGATATGGTTGAAGGTCTACGGTGGCACATGGCATGTGATCATGTGGCGAGGATGCAACAAGTGATTGATCCAACCGTGAGAGCACGAGATAATCTACGGTGGCACATGGCATGTGATCGTGTGGCGGGATGCAACAAGCGATTGATCCAACAGTGAGATTTGTGTTATTTGTTTCTCTAGCCTGCTCTTGAGGGTCCTTCGAGGCCTCGATTGGGATGTAGGTGGTATCGTCCCGGTCTAGGCGATGCGCGTGCGTGATTATGTTTCGTTGATTTTACGTCCGTTGAGGACACGTGATGTTGGGCTCGACCTGTAAATTGTTGGTGATTTCCTATTTGCGAAAACAAAACCTTTGAATTTGTGACCTATTGATTTTGGAAAAGAAGGATTTTATAATCCTAAATTGTTTTCTATTAAAACTCTCGATGGCATTTTAAACTGTTTTGTAAATTGTTTCCCTTATTTGCGATCTTTCAGTTTTGGAAATGTTTACCCAAACTCTTGCCTCGGGAAGTACTTTTTCTTACGTTTGGATCTTTGAGGATTCCTGATTATCATTGTTCTTGGAACTTGTATTGTATGGCTCGTATTTTTGCACTTGTACTTGCACTAGCAAAACAGTGGAGGTTTGCTAACCCCCGAGTATTCGGGGGGTGGATGTCTATTTTTGCATTCAGGTTTTGGAGCATAACACAGGGTCGGCACGAAGGATGATGAAAGATGAACGATACTAATCACACGAGGATCTGTTGACGTCGTTTTGGGTCTAGTTGTATTTTCTTTTCCGCTGCAGTATCTTTTCCCCGTTGTACGGGAGTTTATTGTATTTTGACCCCTGCGTGGGTATGTGTTTGGAATTGAGTCGTATGTATTTGTTGAAAGACCAAATCGGTCTACTGAGTCATTTTAGCCTTAAAGGCGAGGTTTAGATGTTTGATTTTAGTTATCAGCCTGGTAGATCCTCGAGGAGAGGGTCTACGGCGTGTAATATCCCTGAGCGGATTTGGGGGTGTTACACGCATTTAGTGCATAGTGCATATCATGGTGAAGTTGTGAGTGTGACTCACAAACTGGATATCATATCGATGATACGAGGAAAAGAGATTCGAACTTTAGTATGGTAGTTTGGTTATCAAGGGATGATCGATAGATTTATCGGATAAGAGAAATATGTTGTGTGTTTTAGATTCATGCACATAATATTATTTTAAAAACTGTGGATTTTGTGAAATCAGGACATATGTGTTATGTGATACCATTGGTATGGTAGTAGCACGACTCTACCATAATGATTTTTTATGATTTCTTTATAAGTGTAGATTTGGGGATGGTGACCCCATACTGGTTGTTTTGGATATTGAGTGGTCGTTTCCACTCCATGTATGATTTGATATGTTCGTCAGTTTGTGATTGGTTGTTCGCGTGCCGATGAGTATGTTCGACAGTCAGGTATGTTTATTGAGATCCACTGTATGTGATTGGTGTGTCGTTTTGAGAACCTTATTCGTTCGTATATCGGTTTCTGTGGTTCTGTGTTGATCATGTTGGAGTTTACCGTGTGAAGGTATTCTCGATTATCGTTGATCGTTCATTGGTAATATTAGAGTTATCATGTTGATGATATTCTCGATTGTGTTTTGACCTTTAGATTGGTTGTATTAGAGTTTATCATGTGGATGATATTCTCGGTTAATTTGTTGGTTGATTGTTGTTAATGATCGTATGAGCGTTCGAATTTTGTGTTGATATTTCGGGATTTGTGTCGTTATATTAAGCAGTTGTTTCTCACATGTATCGTGCATTATTGGTTTTTAGCATATTGGGACTTGATTGTGCGATCAGGCAGACAGGACTTGACACGGATAGATTATTTCATTCGAAGATGATATATTTTCTTGAGACTCATGAAATTGTGATTGCTAGTATCTCAGGAGATCGTCGACTTTGCACATTTGTAAGGCTCTGTTCTTTTGGACTGAATGAATCTGAACTAAATCAACTGAATGGATTCAGATTGAATCGAATCGAACTTAATGGACTGAATCGAATCGAATCAATCGAATCGAATATATATTAAGGGTAAATAATAATAATAATAATGGTAAATAATAATAATAGTAATTATCAACAACAACGATAATAGTAATATTATTAGTAATCATAACAATAATAATAATTAAAATTAATAATAATAATAATAAGAAGAATCGAAATGCCGAACTAAATCTGAACTAAATGGACTCGTGAATGAATGGACTGAATCGAATCGAATCAATCAAAAAATGAAAAATAAGTCCAAAAAAACAGGTCCTAAGTGTACTGTTTTGGTTATTCGGTAATACTAACGATCGATCGTTGTCGTGATGGTTTCGGAATATTTAGATTGAACGGTTTGTTTGTTTTTTTATGATGGATTTAAAGTTTTGAGGAACAAACTTATTTTAAGTGGTGTAGTATGTAATATCCGGAATTTCTACTACTTTGGTTTAATATTATTTTATCCAAGTTATGTTGTACAGCGTGGAATGTGTACAGTATGGATAATATAAATGAAGGACTAAGACATCTGTATTGGTATTATTACTGCACTTGGTTGACAGTTGTATTGTAAGACATTATGTGTCGGGCTTATCGTATGAGAATATTGTTGGAAGGAGTATAAGTATTTAGTATGTTGTATGTTCGTGTATAGTATGTTGAGACGTTGGACAAGAGTAGCTGAAAATGGCTAAGTGTAACATTACTAGCGCACGCTAATATACATGCCTAGCGCACGCTATCATGCTAGTTTAACGCACGCTAGAGGCAAAAGATAGCGCACGCTAGTACAGACAAGATCAGAAGAAATATATGTGTGGACCCGGTCACTTTCGGCGCATGTGCCGACGTGGTCAAAGGATGTTTGTTGAGAAGTGTTAGCGCACGCTAATGCATGTTGATTAGCGCACGCTAACATCAGATCGGTCCAAAGGGAATCTTATCCTAGTTAGAGTTGTCGGCGTGTGGACCCATCTTCGGAGCATACAGACAAACGAGTCAACTATGAGTAGCGCATGCTACGTTTGAAGGCTAGCGTACGCTAAATAGAGGAGATTACGTACGCTATTTCATGGGCATTGCGTACGTAAACCATTGTATGCAGTAAGGCAGTAGCCGCTGGACTTCGATAGCGCACGCTAACAAAGAAAGTTAGCATACGCTAAGCGTGTAACGTATGTTAATTTTAGATGTTAGCGTACATTAATAATGTAGTGTATATATAAGTGCAGTTGGCCATTATTCGTCATTTCCACCCATTCTTTCCTTGCAACCGATAGAGAGAACCTTGGGAGGACATTTTAAGTTCCTAAACACTGAGAGATGATCCTCTTTAACAAGATTAAAGATGGAAATCATGGATTAAAGCTTTGTTCTTGAAATCATTGGTGATTCTTGGAATGGAGTTCTTAGAGAGATGTTTGAAGTTCCAAACACTGGATTATGGTGGAGTTAATCATCCATAACAATATTAAGCTTGGAATCGATTGGAAACGGATTCAAACTTGAGATTCAATCCATTCCTTCAAAAAGGTAATCACTCTTCATCTTTGGATTTCGTTTTGGATTGAATGTCGATGTTTTTGAGTTGATGATTATTACATAAACAAGTTGACAAGCATGATTATGAGATGGATTACCGGAGTATGATGATACTAATATGATTCGTGTGATTTGAATTGTGTAGTTCGTTTTCTTGAGATGAGTTGGTTAATCTTTCTCCTCCTCTGCGGATGTTGATATCATTGTTAATGATTAATCTCTATAATGTTATATTGGGGAAGTGTTGTTAAGGTTCTTGGTGTTCATGATATTGATATTTGAGGAAGAAGATGATATGTGAATATATGAATTGGATTAAGAGTTGGATGATTACCTATATGTTAAAGGATATCGGATTTCTTTGTTTCGATAGCTATGAACATGGTTTAGAATCACCTAATGTTCTTGATAATCTCCATATGTTCATCGGTATCTGAAAACATGCATCTGTACAGCATTAGCGCACGCTAAGCTTACTGTCTAGTGCATGCTAACGGGATCTACTTAGCGCACGCTACGTTAAGTGCTTAACGTGCGCTGAGTAGGCAGACAGTGCATTATTTTCATGTTGTGGTTGTGAATTCGTGCTGGTTTGAGTTGGATTGATCAGACTAGTGTTTAATCGAGATATTGTCGAGCCGTTTGGTTTGTGAATTGGTTTTATCGATTGTTGATTGTTATCGAACTTGTTGTCTATTGATTATTGTAATAGGTTGAGATTATTGATCGGTGATTAGAACCAGGCTTTGTGTTCGTATTCGAGGATGTTCATGAATTGCATTGATCAGGGCCGAGGGACTTGTAGATGACAGCAATGGAATTGGTAACGGCTTCATCATCGTCGTATTGGTATCGAGGCAAATTATTACTTACACAGTTTATAATATTTAATGAATGGTTTCCGTTTTATTCGTTTATAATTCGTATAGCAATGTTTATAATCGTAATCACAAGATATTTGGGATTATAAGTTGTATTTGAGTTTTGGGAATTAAATCATAATGTATATGATTTACATTGTTGTTGGTATACTTGGTATCGAGGATACATCATGGTATAGACGAAGACGTGAATTATCCACTGTCCGTGATAATTTGGATCGTCGAATATTCAGAATAATGGTTCGTGATGGTTTGGACATCGAGATTGCTCTTGAAGGACTCGGGGCAAGTACGATAATCATTTTTTTCATTTCGTGTCGATCATGTTGTGATACATGCGTGTATTGTTGTTGTCATGTATTATGTATCATTATTATAGGCATTTGTGCATTGTTGTTGTATGTCCACCTCGGGTTGGTCCGACGGGATCATCGGGGGATCTATGCTAGCGCGTGCTGGATCATCGGACAGGTTTTTCCACCATGGTTGGTCTGACGGGATCATCGTGGGATCTAGGCAGTGAACGCTGGATCATCGGATTACCTATGTGTTGTTATTGTGCATATGTATATTATTGGTTTCCATAAGTATACAATGTCGTTATTGATGTGAGCATATTGACGTTGTCATATGAGTATGCATTTGTAGGTCTTGTGTTAGGACCATGTCCGTATGTTGTATTGATCTGATCTCGGATTAGATCGACGTGATTCGTCGTAGCATTGCATATCCTGAGGTATGTTCCGTATTTCCTTTGGTATTTTTCTTTTGATGGCAATCAATTATCGTGTTGGGATTTGATGATGTTATCCGATGGATCGAATTGGTCAGAGTTGGTATTTTTCCGTATCATTAGTTAGTGATGATATTCTGATAATCTTGAGTATTGTTTAAGAAACAATACAGATGCTATGTTTGAGTTTATTGGTTAATCGAGATTATGAGATGTACAATATGATAATGGTTATTTTGATGAGGATTATTCGAGTAAGTAAATTACGGCATTAAGATTACATTGGTCATATTCTTACTTAGTATTTTCATTGGTATGTAATTATTGACGTGATGTGATGGTTATCATTGTTGGATATTATGGCTGACCCCGTCGTGGGCTTTCTTTTTAGATTCTTGCATTATCAAGCTTGTAGCTGTCGTGAAGAGATGAGCTTCCCGGAGTATACTGGCTAGGGCATGTATTTGTGTATTGAATTTCCTGATCAGTTCTTGTATTCCGCTGCTAGAGTATTTTAATTGTTTGTCTTTTTCCGCTGCGTGAGTATTTGTAAATGGCCTTTTGGTATCTGGTAACTTGGGTTACTTTGGCAATCGTTTTCTAATCTATTATGTCGGTACGTGTAAGCGATAGCTTAACGTATGTTTTTAAACTGTTGAGTTTTGGCATTTCGGGACTTGTGGTTTCAAATGAGATTTTACGACGGTTTTGATAAACGACTTTTATAAAGTCTTCGAATGTTTTAAATAGATAATACCGTCGTTAGCCTCTTGGGCGTTTGTAAATGTTTGCGAAAAATTCCTTCAGCCTTGTGGGTTCCATCTCGGGGCCCATGGCGCTGTAATATTCCTGGCTCTGGGGGTGTTACATACCAGGCTAACAAATGACATATAATTCACAATAATTCCCATAAAGACACATTAATAATAATAATTAAGGCCTTGGCCTCGGCCAAAACATTTTAGCTCAATTATAGAGGACATAAAGTAACATGAGTTCATTGCCCACGCAGGGGACGTAACAAATTCCTCAAAATAATAGTAATTTTACTCGACTACTCCAACAATCCACGTAGACATAAAACAACATAATCAACATAGACTTGAGCCTCATCATTATTATACTTGACCATCCTTTGCATGCGGTTCCCGTGCCGGCTCCTCAATTCGCCCGATACCTGAAATACATGAAACACATTTCCCCTATTTAAGGGGATAACATTCGAATAGCTAGTTCAAGTACACAATTATACTACATCATATACAGATACGATTCAACACAATCAATTCTTTGGAAAACATTTCAAATAAATATTCTGTAATATCACATTTGCATCAAAACAGTACAATAACATATTTCATCATCACAACTTTCCACACTTGGCAACCCACGGCCGTACCCATTAGTATCGGCTCCAAAAGGCCCCGTCGGACCATCCGTGGATGGGAAACCACTTCCGTGGCCGTACACATTAGTATCGGGCCCCAGAGGCCCCGTCGGACCATCCCCGGGTGGAAGAACAGCAACACACACATGATATCACATTTCATCATCCGTATCGAAACCATAACACACATAGAGGAATGTAATACATGTACTTGCCTCGATTATTACAATGCGATGAAACGGTGAACGAAAAGTACTTCGGTCCGAATACTCTTCAAAAATTTATTCCTATCACATAACAATATACAATCAACCTCAACATTGCGGAAACGTAAGAATTCATCCTAAGTTCTACCCGTTGGGACAATTCATTGGACACTATGAGATCATGATCGATCCTAATAGATTAACGGTGAAAACCTCGAAGTCTAATCCACAAAACTATAATAAAATCAAGGGATTACGATTACACCATCGTAATCTAAAAACCATTAGAGCCAAATCGGACTAGAAGGATGAAATCACATCAAAACCCAAAATCCCCAAAAACTAGGGTTCTAGGAATTTACCTTGATTTGAAGACGAAACCACGGATGATTTGGTGCCAGGGTGATGTTATGATCCTCAAATATACTAATCCAATGGAGTTTGGGTGAAAATCGGACGAACCCTGGCCTGAAGAATCGCTCCCGTCGTGCAAAAGAAGAAGAAAGGTGAAAAATGAGGAAGAATGGCCGCCGCCCAGTTTATATACTTGGCAGGTGTTACGGCCGTAACATATACCTCCTTACGGCTGTAACATGTGTAGCCTTACGGATGTAAGGGTGTTCACAACCTATCTGGCCGAAATACACACCTTTATTACGGCCGCTACAAAAAGGACATTACGGCCGTAATGAATAAAATCTTACGGCCGTAACTCGGCCTTGGCAGCAGGTATGTCTGGTTTTGAAACAACGACTCGTAAACAACCGGAATAAGAGTACAAGGGATGAAACCATAGATATACGAAGATCTTTTACTGACGAGATAAACATAAAAATCATCACATGACCCCGGCCATCCGAAGGTCGGAATAAACGAATATTAACATCAACGCTAAAATACTAGGAATTTACAAAATGACCCAAACATTCGAAAATCTTGATTCGAGGTCGGACAATAATTCTGAAAACCGTAACAGGTCTGAAAATATTACATGAACTCGTAAAAACAATGAAGTTTCAGCTTCAAACCAGATTCGCGAGAATCGAGCCTCCATACGGAAAAGTTACAATAATTTGCATATACTCATAAATCGACTCTGAAACCCATCCAGATGGTCAAGAATGTAAAACAAAATAGTTTCAGCACACCAAAACAATTACAAGCGAGTCATCCAAAATGGAAATATACTAAAAATAGATAGTACGGATACATTCCCTCCCTCTAAAAAGAAGTTTCGTCCCGAAACTTAGAGAATAAAAAGCTTGGGATAACTAGCACACATACTCTTTTCAGTTTCCCACGTTGCTTCCTCAATACCATGCCTCGACCACTGTACCTTAACTAAGGGGGTGGTTTTGTTCCTAAGTTGCTTGACTCGGCGTTCCAAAATCTGAACCGGCTTCTCTTCATTGTCATGTCAGGACCCACCTAAATTCCTTCATACTTAAAGATATGACTCGGGTCTGGAACGTACTTCCTCAATTGGGAAACATGAAACATGTTATACACATGGCTAAAAGATGGTGGTAAACCCAACCGGTATGCAAGATCTCCAACTCGCTCTAAAATCTCGAACGGTCCAATATATCTCGGGCTAAGTTTACCCTTCCGACCGAAGCGGTAAACTCCCCGGGTCGGCGACACCTTCAGTAATACATGGTCTCCGACCTCAAACTCCAACGGTCGGCGACGTGAGTCGGCATAGGATTGCTGTCGACTCTGAGCTGTTTGCGACCTATCACGAATCAAGGGGATTTTCTCTCTCGTCTCAACTACTAAATCTGGTTCAATGCCAATAAATTCAGATGCATCATCCCAATACAACGATGATCTGCACCTTCTTCCGTACAATGCTTCAAATGGTGCCGTTTTGATCGAAGCGCGCCAACTATTGTTGTATGTGAGCTCGATCAACGGCAAGTGCGACTCCCAATAATCTTTCCAGTCTAAGGCACATGATCTCAACATATCTTCAAGTGTATGAATCATCCGCTCCGACTGTCCGTCAGTCTGAGGATGGTAGTGTTGGGATTCGGTGCCTAAATCGAAGGCCCAGCAGAAGCGGTAAAACGAAAATTAATTCGATCCGAATCCCTACGAGGATCGATCGAGCTACGTATATATGAATATATAAGCGAAAACACAAGAGATGTAAGAAACTCACCTTTGTAGTCCGTTGACTAAATGGATTCCTTCTCTTGAGCTATTCCCCAAGCTTTAATTGTAAATCTCTACGATCCAATGTGCTATAAGCCCTTGGATGATCCAACGTCGAAAATACAACGCATCTACTTGCCACGCGCCGGAGACATTCCCCCAGATTTAACTGGAAATATTACAGCGCCGTGGGCCCCGAGATGGAACCCACAAGGTTAAAGGAAATTTTCGCAAACATTTACAAACGCCCAAGAGGCTAACGACGGTATTATCTATTTAAAACATTTGAAGACTTTATAAAACTCGTTTATCAAAATCGTCGTAAAATCTCATTTGAAATCATAAGGCCCGAAATGCCAAAACTCGACAGTTTAAAAACATACGTTAAGCTATCGCTTACACGTATCAACAAAATAGTTTAGAAAACGATTTCCAAAGTAACCTAAGTTACCAGATACCAAAAGGCCATTTAAAATACTCACGCAGCGGAATACCAGAACTGATCAGGGACTCAAAACGTAAATACATGTCCTAGCCAGTATCTTCCGGGAAGCTCATCTCTCCATGACCGCTACAAGCTCGAAAATCCAAGAACCTAAAAAGAAAGCCCACGATGGGATCAGCCATAATACCCAACAATGATAACAATTACATCACGTCAATAATTACATACCAAGGAGAATACTAAGTAAGAATACGACCAATGTAATCTTACCGCCCTAACTTTACTTACTCGAATAATCCTCATCAAAATAACCATTACCATATAGCACATCTTGTAATCTCGATCAACCAATAAACACAAACATAACATCTATACTGTATCTCAAATAATACCCAGGGTTCGTAAAACATCATCATAACTCGTAATACAGTAATATACCAGCTCTGACCAATTTGATCCATCGGATATCAGCATCAAATTCCAAACACGATAATTGATTGTCCATCAAAGACAAATACCAATAAGAAAATACAGAACATACCTCGAGCTACGTAATGCCACGACGAATCATGTTAGTCTAATCCGAGATCAGACCAATACCACATGCGGACATGGTCCTAACACAAGACCTACAAATGTATACTCGTATGACAACGTCAATATGCTCACATCAATAACAACGATGTATACTTATGGAAATCCGATGATCCAGCGCACATAGCATAGATCCCAAGTTGATCCTGATAGATCAATACGAGGTGGATAACTCATAATATACATACGCACAACAACATATGGGTAATCCGATGATCCAGCGTTCACTGCCTAGATCCCAAGATGATCCCGTCGGACCAACACGAGGTGGATAAACCTGTCCAATAATCCAGCGCACGCTAGCATAGATCTCAAGATGACCCCGTCATATCAACACGAGGTGGACAAACGACAACAATGCACAAATGCATATTAACAACAATACGAAAATGCATGACAACAACAATACACAAATGTATCACAACATGATCGACACGAAATGACAAAAATGATTAGAGTACTTGCCCCAAGCCCTTCGAGAGCAATCTCGATGTCTAAACCATCACCAACCATTATCCTCAATATTTGACGGTCTAAATGTCACGGACGGTAGATAATTCATATCTTCGTCTTTAGCACAATGTATCCTCGATACCCAAGTATACCAATAACAAAAGTAAATCATATACATTATGATTTAAATTCCCAAAATCCGAAAACAACTTACAATCCCAAATATCCTGTGTTCATAATTATAATCGTTGCTATACGAATTATAAACGGATGAAACGGAAACCATTCATTAGATATTATAAACTGAGCAAGTAATAACTTGCCTCGATACCGATATGACGATGATGAAGCCGCTACCAATTTCATTTCCTTCATCTACAGACTCCTCAGCCCCGACCAAAGCAATCTACGAACCTTCTCGATCTCGACCGCAACACACGGTTATAATCACCAATCAATATTCTCAACCTATTACAGTAATTGATAAACAACAAGTTCGCTAACGATCAACGATCAATAAAAATAATTCACAAACCCAAGGGCTCATCAATATCTCGATTAAACACTATTCTGATCAATCCAACTCAAACCAGCACGAATTCACAACCATAACACAAAAATACTGCACTGTCTGCCTACTTAGCGCACGTTAATCACTTAACGTAGCGTGCGCTAAGTTGCTCTCGTTAGCGCGCGCTAGCCAGTAAGCTGAGCGAGCGCTAATGCTGTACTGATGCATGTTTTTTAGATACCGATCAACATATGGCGATTATCAAGAACACTAAATGATTCTAAATCATGTTCATAGATATCAAAACAACGAAATCCGATATCCTTTAACATATAAGAAATCATCCAACCCTTAATCCAATTCTTATATTCAAATATCATCTTCTTCCTCAATTATCAACATCATAAACACCAAGAACCTTAACAACACTCCCCTAATCTAACATTATAGAGATTAATTATCAACAATGATATTAACATTCGCAAAGGAGAAGAAGGATTCACCAACTTATCTCAAGAAAACGAACTCCATAATTCAAACCACACGAATCATATTAATATCATCATACTCCGGTAATCCATCTCATAATCATGCTTGTCAACTTGTTTATGTAATAATCATCAACTCAAGAACATCAACATTCAATCCAAAACGAAATCCAAAGATGAAGGGTGATTACCTTTATGAGGGAATGGATTGATTTCCAAGGTTGAATCTATTTCGAAGAATCACCAATGATTTCAAGAACAAAGCTTTAATCCATAATTTCCATCTTTAATCTTGTTAAAGAGGATCATCCCTCAGTGTTTAGGAACTCCAAATGTCCTCCCAAGATTCTCTCTATCGGGTGAAAAGAAAGAAATGGACGAAATGCTTCATAATACCCGTCTGCCCCCTTATATAGAATACATTACTAGCGTGCGCTAACATCTCATGTTTAGCGTGCGCTACGGCTTTCGCGTGCGCTAACTGACTTTGTTAGCGTGCGCTATCGCATTCCAGGGGCTACTGTCTGGCTTCGTACATGCACTTACGTATGTAATGCCCATGCATTAGCGTACATAATTTACACTCTCTAGCATACGCAAGTCCTTGCGTTTAGCGTGCGCTAATATCAGTTGACTCGTTTGTATGTATGCTCCGAAGACTGGTCCACATGCCAAAAGTGCTGACGAGGATAAGATTCCTTTTTGTCCAATATACCATTGGCATGCGCTAACCTTCAGGGTTTAGCGTGCTCTAGTACTACATTACAAACATCCATTGACTTATCAGAACGTGTGCCGAAAGTGGCCTGGTCCACACGCAGATTCCTTCCGATCTGACTGCATTAGCGTTCGCTACATTCTGCCTCTAGCGTGCGCTAACCATGAACGATAGCGTGCGCTATACTTGAACATTAGCGCGCGCTAGTCAAGCTATACTTAGACATTTCCAATTCTTCTCGTCCATCTCGACATACTGGATACGTACACTCACATACTGAATACATATACTCAATTCAATAATATTCTCATACGATACACAATATCCTCAATTGCAATTGTCGACCAAGTGCGACAATTATACCAATACAGATGTCTCAGTCCTTTATTTATTTTATCCATACTGTACAGATTCCACGCTGTACGATATAACTCGGATAAACTAATATCAAACAACAATAGTAGAAATTCCGGATATTACATACTACACCACTTAAAATAAGTTTCGTCCTCAAAACTTGCAATCCGTCATAGAAAAATCAACAAACCGTTCAACCAAAATATTCTGAAACCATCACTACAACGATCAATCATCATTATTAACGAATAATCAAAATAGTACACTTACATATGCGCCAAGTCGATGATCTCCTGAGGTACTAGCAAGTTGTCTTCACTGTAAAACCTCAATACGTTTACAATAACAATTCCATGAGTCTCAACAAAATATATCATCTTCGGATGAAGTAATCTATCCGTGTCAAATCCTATCTGCCTGATTACACAATCAAGTCCCAATCTGCTAAAAACCAATAATGCACGATACATCTGTGAAACAACTGCTCAACACAATGGCAACGAATCCCGAAACATCGACAGATAATCTGAACGCTCAGATGATCACCAGCAATAATCAACCAATAAATAAACCGAGAATATCATCGACATGATAAACTCTAATACGACCAATCCAAAGGTCAAAACACAGCCGAGAATATCATCATCATGATAAACTCCAATATACCAACGAACGATCAACGAAAATCGAAAATACCTTCACACGGTAAACTCCAACACGATCAACACAGAACCATCGAAACCGATATACGAACGAATAAGGTTCTCAAAAAGACACACCAATCACAACCCGATGAACATATCCAATCATACATGGAGTGGGAACGACCACTCAATATCCAAAATAACCATCATGGGGTCACCATCCCCAATTCTACACTTACAAAGAAATCATTCAAAAATCATTTTGGTAAAATTGCGCTACTATCATACCAATGGAATCACATAGCACATATGTTCCGGTTTCACAAAATCCCAAGTTTCCAAAATAATATTATGTGCATGAATCTACAACACACAACATATTTCTCTTATCCGATAACTCAACCGAGCATCCCTGGATAACCAAACTACTATACTGAAGTTCGAATCTCTTTTCCTCATACCATACTGATGTCTTATCCAGTTCGTGAGTTACACTCAGAACTTCACCATGATATGTATTATGCACTAAATGCATATGTATATCGATCATATTTTCAAACCAGTTTGAAATCATAAAGTCTCGTCAAGAAGACAATTTTCCGAAAGTTCTTTCAAAAATTTCAAATCTCAAAACCCAAATTTTGGTAAGACCACAAAATCAATTTTTGAAAAATTAAATTGGCTCGATGGTGCCAAGTATTTGATAACAGTTTCCTTTGAATCTACACGATTTCGAAGTTTTAAAATGAAAAGTATGCAAATGCTCGACTACATCTATATTCCTGTATACCAATCTGGTTCGTCACCAATATCTGTAACACCCCCAGATTTAACCGGAAATATTACAGCACCATGGGCCCCGAGATGGAACCCACAAGGCTAAAAGAAATTTTTGCAAACATTTACAAATGCCCACGAGGCCGACAACGGTAATATCTTTAAAATGTTCGAAGATTTAATAAAATCTATTTATCAAAACCGTCGTAAAAACTCATTTGGAATCACAAGGCCAAACGGCCGACACTCAAAGTATAGAAAACGATTTCAAAAGTAACCTCAGTTACCAGATACCAAAAGAGCATTTCAAAATACTCACGCAGCGAAAATAGACCAACCATAAAGATACTCTAGCAGTGGAAAACAAGAACCAATCAGAAACTCAATGCACAAAACATGTCCTAGCCAGTATCCTCCGGGAAGCTCATCTCTTCACGACCGCTACAAGCTCGATACTCCAAGAACCTAAAAAGAAATCCCACGAAGGGGTCGGTCATAATATCCAACAATGATAAACGTCACATCACATTAATAATAACATACCAATGAGAATACAACATAAGAATACGACCAACGTAATCTTACCGCCATAACTTTGCTTAGTCAAGTAATTCTCATCAGAATAATCATTATCCCAGTTCGCATCTCGGACTCGATTAACCAATCAACTCACGATACGGAAATATACCATTTCTGACCAATACGATCCATCGAATAACATCATCAAATCCCAAGACGATAATCGATTGTCCATCAAAGACAAATACTAAGGAAATACGGAACATACCTCGTGATATGAAGTGCCACGACAATCATATCAGTTCAATCCGAGATCAGATCAATGCAATGCGGAAAAGGTCCTAACACAAGACCTACAAATGCATACTCATATGACCACGTCAATATGCTCAAAACAATATCAACAATGTATACTCAATGGAAATCCCATGACCCAGCGCCCTCAGCATAGGTCCCAAGATGATCCTACAAGATCAACACGAGGTGGATAACCAACAATATACATATGCAAAACAACACAGCACTGGGTAATCCAACGATCCAACGCCCTCAGCATAGATCCCCAGATGATCCCGTCGGACCAACACGAGGTGGAAAAACCCGTCCAATGATCCAGCGCCCTCAGCATAGATCCCAAGATGATCCCGTCGGACCAACACGAGGTGGACATCCGATCCAGCGCCCTCAGCATAGATCGCGCGATCCCATCGGATCAACACAACATAAACAACATAATATGCATACACATATGCAAAACAATATGTTCATCAACATGAACAACGCAACATGAATGACAATATGACAAATCAACTAAAACGACCTCATGTTCGACAACATGAAAGAAAATGTACGAGACCAGAATAAATAACATTAAACCATAATCAATATGGAATACTTGCCCCGAGTCCTTCGGGAGCAACCTCGATGTCCAATCATCACCGACGATTATCCTCAATGCTCGTCCATCCAAACGTACAATGAACTATAGATACTCATATCCTCGTCCTTACCATAATGTAACCTCGATACTCGAACATACCAATAACTGAGATAAAGCATATACATTATGATTTACCTCCCAGAATCGAAAGAACGATATGCGATCCGAATACCCAGAGTTCACAATAATAATCATCGCTATATGCATTATAAACGAAATGAAACTGAAACCATTCATTAAGTATTATAACTGAGCAAGTAATAACTTGCCTCGATACTGATACCACGAAGCTTCTGCCGAACACATTGCCTTTGTCTTCGAGCCCCTCAGCCCCGATCAAAAGCAATACAATGTACATACTCGAACATGACCGCAATATCCGGTTATAATCATCGATCAATAATCTCAACCTATCGAAGAAATCAAATAACACATATCTGATAACAATCAACAACCGACAAAACTAACCAATCGAACTCAACGGTTCAACACAACCTCGAATAAACACAGTTAGAACCAACCAATTCAAACCATCATGAATTCATAATCAAAATACAAAAAATACTGCACTGTCTGCTTACTTAGCGCACGTTAAACGCATAACGTAGCGTGCGCTAAGTCGTCCCGTTAGCGTGCGCTAGCCAGTAAGCTTAGCGTGCGCTAATGCTGTACAGTGGCATGCATTCCAAACATCGACTCACATCTTGCGACTACGAATCCGAATGAAGGAAGACATAAATCTCCATATCTCTTGAAGATAAACGACCCCATGATTATCACCATGATCATGCCAATGTCCATATATCAATAACAACATCAACAATCAAACCGACTCGATAACAAGGATCGTATCATGCTAAATCTGGAATTCAACCTAGTATCATGATTCATCTCATCTAAATCGACCAATATAATTACCAAGATTCAGAAATCCCTCTTAGATCGGGTTAAATGAATCAACATCCTTACAGTATGAAGAATCTTAACTAACATCCAAAACTCTTATCAAAATTCCATTGAATCTCATATAACATCATCATATGATTATCCAACATGCTCCTTACATGAAATCATCCAAGAAAAATGAACCATTAAGAAAGGAATACGAATATTACCTGGTTTAGACGTACCAAAAAGAAGAACACTAGAACTCCATCCAAAGAATCATGAACAACTTGAAGAATAAAGCTTGAACCCAAGCTCTCCTATCTTAATCTTGTTAAAGATCACCATTATACAGTGTTTGGGAACCTCAAATATATCCCAACTCTCTCTCTCTCTCTCTCTCTCTATCTCTCTCTCTCTCTCTCTCTCTCTCTCTCTCTCTCTCGACTGAAAAAGAAAAAATGACGAAATGCTTCTCAGCACCCTTTTGTCCCCTTTTATAATATTCATTATTAGCGTTCGCTAACATCTCATGTTTAGCGTGCGCTACCATCTTAGAGTGCGCTAACTGACTTTGTTAGCGTGCGCTATCGAAGCCCAGAGGCTACTGCCTCGCTTCGTAAACTAGCTTACGTACGTAATGCCTATGCATTAACGTACGTAAAACATCCTGCCAGGCGTGCGCAAGTCATTTACCTTAGCGTGCGCTATCCGAAGTTGACTTGCTACAGTACACACCTACCACTCGTGCCCCCACATGCCGAAAGCATCCGCGATTATCGGGATTCCTTTGACCGATCTGGAATTAGCGTGCGCTAACCATACGGTTTAGCGTGCGCTAGCCCTACACGACAAACACTCGCTGACCTTATCTGGACACGCGTCGAACATGGCCGGGACCACCCGCCGAAAGCTATGATTCCATTATTGGCGATCTGATGTTAGCGTGCGCTAACCAACATACGTTAGCGTACGCTAACTGAATATAAAAATCAACCTGGGCCTACCTGTCGGCCACCTTCCGGAACTAACCTAGCAAGTAAATGCGTTAGGGTCCTCCTTAGCGTACCTATCAATGCCGTAGCGTGCGCTACACTGTACCCGATGGCGTGCGCTAATGAACACTTAGCCATTTTCCGCAATTTCTGTCCAACATCTTGACGTACCAAAAACGAACATGAGACACACTGAACACAAACACTGAATCCAATAATATTCTTATACGATATACTCTATATCGAAAGTACAATAACCTGATACACGATATCCTCAAATGTAACTGTCGACCAGATACAACAATTATACCGATACTGACATCTCAGTCTTTTATTTATTTTATCCCTACTGTACAGATACCACGATGTACAATATAACTCGGACAAAATAATATCAAACAACAGTAGTAGAAATTCCGGATATTACATTCTACACCACTTAAAATAAGTTTCGTCCTCGAAACTTGCAATCCGTCATAAAACAAACAAACATACCTTTCAACCCAAAATATACCAAAACCATCACGACAATGATCAATTATCGTCATCACCGAATAACCAAACGAGCATACTTACAAATACGCAGGTCGATGATCTCCTGAGATACTAGCAAGCGATCTCACTGTACAGTCTCAATACGCTTACGATTACAATTCCCTGAGTCTCAACAAAATATATCATCTTCGGATGAAACAATCTGCCCGAATCAAATCTTATGCACTTTGATTACATAATCAAGTCCCAATTCCGATAAGACGAATAATACACAATACATCTGCAAAACAACTACCCAAAACAACGACACGAATCCCGAAACATCAACACAAAATCCGAACGCTCAGATGATCACCAACAATGATCAACAATCAACCGAATTTATCATCGACATGATAAATTCCAATAACCAACCAGAGGTCAAAACATACTCGAGAATATCATCAACGTGATAAACTCCAATATTACCGACGAACGATCAACGAAAATCGAGAATACCTTCACACGGTAAACTCCAACACGATCAACACAGAACCACAGAAACAGATATACGAAAGAATAACATTCTCAAAACGACAAATCAATCACGTACAGTAGATCTCAATAAGCATACCCAATGTTAGGAATACTTGTTAGATTTTGATGATGTCATTAATTTAAAATCAAATGTTTATTAATTGGCAAAATGTAAGGAAGAACCAAATGAGTATCTTCCATAGGCCAAAATATGTTAAGTATAAAATTGGCAAAATGTAAGGAAGAACCAAATGAGCATCTTCCATAGGCCAAAATGTGTTAAGTATAAAATTGGCAAAATGTAAAGAAGAACCAAATGAGTGTCTTCTATAGGCCAAAGTTAGTTAGGCTGAAAATCGGCTAAAGTACAGTCTAGTCCATCAGAGAAATGCAGTGACTCAATCGAGTAGCCACAGTCAACTAAAAACTTGTCGGAGAAGTTTGACCAGGTGCGTGAGGAACCTCGGGAAGTCACACGATCGAGACAAGTCTCAAACGATATACGGTGAGACGACCTACTGCAGAAGTAAGCCGCACATCAGTCTACTCAACTACGGCTAGTACTCCAAGTCCACATCGGCATGCTTTGAAAAGTCAAATATTACGGAAAGCTCACATGCAACGTGAAGAGACAAATTGGAGTGATTCCCAAGAGATATGATTTATTTAAATTATCACGACCCGTGAAGACTTTAATCCTTTTATATTCAAAAGATTCGGCGCTCACATGCGAAGTCCTCACAACGGTCGGAAGATAAAATTAAATAATGGGAATCGACCTTGCAACGTTCGAAAAGATTAAACAATGAAGTCTCTCTCCAACGGACGGATTTGTTCAATGATTTGCAACGGCTACAAGGAAGAAGCTCGAGAGATCGTGATCTATAAATACCGGAGATTTGAAGCCAGGCAAACTACCGGTGCGAACATATACTCTAGCGATCAAAGCAAACAAAGCAATCTCAAGCAATCAAATAGCATCGTGAAAAGAGCGAGATCCAAAAGTTCATATTCAAGGAAGCTCTTTAGTTGGAGAAGACAAACACTCTTGTCTTTAAATCTTGAGTACGGGGTACTTCCTTTGGTTGAAGTAGCGGTGTAAAGGCATCAGGGATCGAGGATCAAGAGGTGCAAGGCGATCAGTGTGTATACAACGGCACGGAATTCCACCGGTTGGAAGGCTGTTGTAGTGTGTTGTGAATCAACGTAATCTTTATCCTTTGGTTGAAAATTATAGTGAATTCATCTCCAAGTGGTTTGGAGAAAAGTGGATTAGTAGAGGATTACCCCACCTCGAGACCACTATAGCACTGTGTTATTTCTTGTTTCTTTGCATCATACTCTAGCTGCTTTGCATCCATTGTTAAGTGTTTCATTAAGTTAATTTATATTCGTCATCGGTGACTTCGCACATATCCAAGAACAAACGACTCCTAGTCATTTGTTTGATCATCAGTGAAGAAACTCACTCTTCGTGAAAAAGAGTTCAAGAGTTTCTACAAGTCTATTCACCCCCTCTAGACTTGTTTACGGACGACTTGTGACCTACAAGTGGTATCGAGAGAGGTTGGTTCATTTTTTCACGAACCAGATCTACTAGATATATATCTCATCTCTCACGTTATAATGGAACACATGCACTCTAGACTACTGTCTTTTCGGTTGTGAGTATGATCTCGGAAGATAAGAATGCGAGCACACTTATCTTCAATCCATGACGACATGTGGTGCATCATTGAAGACGGTCCATTCATTTTCGAGAAGGACAACACGCAGGAAATCGCGGTGGGAGGCGAAAAGATTCCTAAGAAGAGAACGGAGGTGACCCCGAAGAGAGAAAGGCGGCCAATCTTGACAACAGGGCCAGAGATGTGCTATACCAAACTCTTGACAAATCCACAATGGTCAAGATCAAAAATTGTAAGAATGCCAAAGAGATTTGGGACACATTAGCTCTAATGTGTGAAGGAACGGAGCTGATCAAGGAGAACAAGTTGTCAATAGCTATCCAAAAGTTTGACAACTTTAAAATGAAGAATGGTGAATCAATAGACCAAGTGGACACAAGGTTCACTGAAATTATCAACGAGATCAACTCCCTGGGCAAAACTTATGGCAACAGGGAAATAGCACTCAAGGTCCTCAGATCACTCAATTCCGAATGGAGCATGAAGGCTGTAGCTATGAGAGAGTCCAAAGACCTGAATAAAATAAAGATTCAGGAGCTATTCTCTGATCTGAAGGCTTACGAGTTCGAACTTCCGAGTTCATCCTCGGTGAGCACTGCGAGAGAAGGGAATCGCATTTGCGAGTCCCTGCTAAGAGCACATCGATGTGAAACCTCCAAATCCGCTAGATTTTGAGGAGGAAATGGCTTTCATTATGCAAAGGTTGGTAACTTGAGAAAGAACTACTCCAAGTATAAGAAAAACTACAAGGAGAACCCGAAGGAACCGAGGAAAATTTGGAAGGCTGGAAAGTTGAATGCTACAATTGTCATAAAATAGGACACATCCAAATGGGTATCCCGAGCTCAAGAAGGATGAAACCAAGAAGGAGGTGGCGAGAAAGGAAGACGGAAGAAAAGCTCTCATCGGAGAAGACCGGGAGCATGTCGAATCAAGCGGTTTCTTTTACGATGACGAGGAGTATGATTGCTGATGGCAAACTTGGCTGATGAAGAGGTAACCTCTAAACCTACCGGTTCAAATAATAGCTCAGCCATGTCACAAGATATGGATTTACATGAATCGGTAAATCAATTATTCAAAGATTTTGAAACACTTAAATCTGCACACCAAGCTGTATCAGCAGAGAAGACTAAGCTGCAAGATGAGAATAGGCAGCTGAAAAATGATTTGAAAAACTCGGCTAGATTTAAATAAGGTTGAGACAACTACGGTGATTTTGAAAACCAGGCAAGTGCAATACATTTGAGATAGACCGGCTAAATATTTTACTACAAGAAAAGTCAGCTGCACTTGCTCAAGCCAAAGCATTTACTAAGGCAGCACAGTTAAATAAAACTCAGGCGCAGGAAATAACCTCCCTGAAGGCGTCTTCAACTCTGGGCGAATTGTGTACTTATAAAAGGTCATTATATACCAAATCAGGCCTTGGATATGATTCTCACACTCCCTCTAGTTCTGAAACCAAGTTTATCAAGGGAGAAACAATGGTCTCGACTGCTGAGCCTGTGTATAAACCGACTTTCAAAAACAGGCAACAGCCAAGTCAAACGTCTAGGCTGCAGTCAGGTTACACCAGACAACCACCTAGACAGGCGACTAGGCAGTGGCCCAGGCAAAAGCAGCAGCCCAGACAACATGCCCACTATTACCAACAACTCCCCAAAAATAGATTTCATAATGGGAGGGGCAGATGGAAACCTCAAGGTTATCCAAATTACAAAAACGAACAAGTGTGGAGACCACAAAGGTTTAATAAATGGTCTCAGCCTAGATTTAGAAATGGCCCACACTATTTTGAGGAATATCCGGTATACAATCCAACCAGGAGATTTAGACCTCGACCACAGGCACCTTATAAGGGTTATAATAATAATAACAATTCCTATAATCCAAGGAGAAATCAATTCTCCAGGAAACCAACTAACCCCAAAGGACCCACACAAATTTGGGTACCTAAATCTCTGCTTGTTTAATTGCAGAAGAGGTGGAAGGACTACAACCACATCTCCTCAAGCTCAAATTTTGGAGGTGAAGAGTGGTTTGTAGACTCTGGATGCTCAAGGCACATGGCCGGGAACAAGAGGATGCTGACCAAATATATCAAGGAAAGAGGTCCGATGTAACCTTTGGAGATAGCTCTAGAGGACAAACAAAAGGCTTTGGAGAGCCGCAGGAAACATTGTCATATCCAAAGTCCATTATGTCAAAGGTCTCAAATACAACCTCCGAGCATAAGCCGTTCTGCGACGAGAAGAATCTAGTAGTCTTCACCATCTTGAAGTGTATGGTGATAGACATCTTATCTGGAGAAATAAAGCTACAAGGTTTAGAAGAAGAGATGTATACATGATTGATTGGAACACGGGAACACCTAACTCCTGTTTTCTATCCAAAGCATGGCTGAGAATGGATGGTTTGTGGCACAAAAGACTATGTCACTGAACTTCAAAGCCATCAACAAGATTAGCTCTCGGAAGTGGTGAGAGGACTTCCAAATGAAGCATTCAAGAAGGAAGCACTCTGTGATGCATGTCGAAGGGAAAGCGAGACCAAGGCATCGTTCAAGCCGGTCGGCTACAACGCTCACAACAAGGATCTTAGATCTACTCCACATGGATCTATTTGGTCCTATCAAGCCAAGGACTTTGAGCGGCGAAAGCATGCTCTTGTGATTGTAGATGATTATTCAAGGTACACTTGGATCATTTTTCTATACAAGAAAAGTGAAACCTTGACCAAGTTACGAGGCTGTGAGAAGGATCGAATGAGAAATCCCTCTCCATAATCAAGATCGAGATCGGATAGAGGAGGAGAGTTTCTCAACAAGGCGATAAGCGATTTGGCGATCGAGAATGGGATCCACATGAGCTCTGCGGCCGGGACGCCCAATGAGAATGGTGTTCTTTGAAAGAAGGAAGCAGAACCACGAAAGAAGCGGCAAGGTCCATGATTGCGAAGCAGACCTACCCAAAGTGCAGGTGAAAGCTGTCAACACACTGCCACACCCGAGCAGAGTATGATAGTAGGGAGACATGGCAAAACTCCTATGAGGTTTGGAATAATAGAACTCCTCGTTGCTTACTTTCATGTTTTTGGTTGCAAGTGTTTCATCCACAACAACGGTAAAACACGGCTAAATGCCTTTGATGCTAAAGCGATGATGGTCTATTTATGGGATATTCCCAAAGAAGCAAGGCATATAGAGTTTTCAACAAAAGAACCTTAGTTGTGGAGGAAACACCCCATGTTGTTTTTGATGAATCTCTTGTTGAGTACAGGAAACAACTTGAGCAAATTGAGAACAAGCTCAAGTCGGCAACCCTTGAAGAAGTCATTGTACATGACAACGGAATGGTGGACTCACTGCGGTCACGGCTGATGACCCAACTGCGGTGATGAAGACCCAATGCAGATCGACAGGATCACCAAACCTATCTGATCCGATTCTTCTTTGAAAGACCAGTAGGCGATAAAGACTCATCTGCGATTCGAACAAAGCTGCAGATGACAAGGCGGTAGGCGAGCGATTCTGCAGACGAGAATCCAGCAGATGCTGAGACAACCACGAGCAATCCACAGGGGAACAAACCCGAGAAGAGGGCGAGATCCCCAAATGGCTCAAGGATCATCCAATTCAGCAAATTATCGGAAAGTTGGTGATGGAGTCAAGACAAGGCAGTCAACTCTACCGGCGGGAATGGCGATGTTCTCATGTTTCATGTCGCAAATTGAACCCAGGCAGCAGAACAAGCCTTGGAAGATTATTCATGGATTAATGCCATGCAAGAGGAATTGGAGCAGATGGAGAGAAACAAAGTTTGGGAACTAACAGACAGACCCAATCACAAGAAAGTTATTGGCACCAAATGGGTGTATAAAAACAAGAGTGATGAAGACGGAGCTGTTGTTAGGAATAAAGCCAGACTCGTAGCAAAAGGATATGCACAATGTGAGGGAATAGATTTTGATGAAACTTATGCACCTGTTGCAAGATTAGAAGCCATCAGACTATTCCTCGCATATGCTGCATTCAAGGATTTTGAAGTCTACCGGATGGATGTGAAAAGTGCGTTTGAATGGAATCCTAGAAGAAGAAGTCTATGTAGAGCAACCCCCAGGTTTTGTCAAAGGAGACAAAGTCTATAAGCTGTTGAAGGCTCTGTATGGACTCAAGCAAGCACCGAGAGCATGGTATGAAACACTGTCTGTGTTTCTTGAGAAAAATGGATTTTGCAAAGGAAAAGTGGACAAGACCCTATTCAGAGTGGAGCACGAAGGCCACATTCTAATAGTTGATTTATGTGGATGACATCATATTCGGGTCAACCAATCCGAACTATGCGAGAAATTCTCCAACCTCATGCAAGGAGAATTTGAGATGAGTATGATGGGAAAGCTTAACTTCTTTCTCGGATTACAAGTTAGCGAGATGGAAAAAGGAATTTTCATCAACCGGGCAAAATATACCGAGATCTCATCAAGAGATATGGAATGGAATCACCAAACCCGCAAGAATTCCAATGAGCACAAGCACTCACCTAGATGCAGACGAGGCGGGCATATCGGTGGACTCAACCCACTACGAGAGGACTCATCGGATCTCTTCGTACCTAATCGCAAGTAGGCCGGACATATCATATGCGGTTGGAGTTTGTGCAAGATTCGATCAAGCCGAAGCAATCACACCTAGATGCAAGAGAATAATCAAGTACCTAAAGTCTACAATTAATGTTGGACTGTGGTACCCCAAAGATGACAACCGAGCTATCGGGATACTCGATGCGGATTTCGGATGCAAAATCAATAGGAAGAGCACTAGTGGAACGTGTCAATTCCTAGGAACCAGATCGATATCTGGTTTAGCAAGAAGGAGTTTCTAACTCTATCTCCACTACAGAGTCGAATACCTAGTTTGCAGTAGTTGTGCATGAGATCCTATGGATCGACAACAATTAAGGGACTACAATATTATTGCCAACGAAGTTCCTATATGGTGTGACAACAATAGTGCTATTGCAATAACCAACAATCCGGTTTTGCACTCAAGGATGAAGCACATTGACGTTAAGCACCATTTCATTCGAGACCATGTGCTTAACAAAAGGGTTAGAGTTGAAAGAGTCGGCCAGACTACCAAATAGTGACATCTTCACCAAACCCCGCGGAAGAAAGATTCTAGAGCTTAGCAGAGACCTTGGATTACTAGATTGGGAATCTAGTTCAAGCAAGTTGAAGGAAGGGCGAACCCCACGAGAATCGGCTAAACTGATGCAAAGTAGAAGACGAAGGCCGACGAAGCAACTTAGTGCATGTAATACCAAAGTAGAGGTCAAACTCACTGTGAGCGGTCAACGCCAACGAATCGGACCGGCTAAGTTCTCTAAACTAATCTCTAAATTTTTAATTATTATCATCATATTTAAAAATTATTTTGCTTAAGAAATAGCATTTAAAAATACATTTTATAAGCCTAGTGGCAATTTTAAATACACGCGTCACACGCCCATTTAATTAACCTCTACGGTGGCCAATCGAATCAACCGTCAAATTTTAAATGGGGCCACCGATTCAAATTTGAAATTCAAAAGAATATGAAAAGGCGTACCACCGTTTAAATTTATAATAAACTAATCCAAACGTCCTTTCATCTTCTTTATAAGGAAGAAACCTTTTCACTTTACTCTTTACGCGTTCAGAAACCCTAAAAATTTACTGAGCAAAATACACACTAAATCCTAAAATCTTTTTGCGAAATGGCATCTTTGACGGAGCAAACTTGAAGGCGATGAAGGACCAGGTCATCTTCTCCATGGTCGTCGATTTCGAAGGATTACTGGAAGCAAATCTAGAGGACTTTGATATGCTCGACTTAATCCGGGCGATGAAATCGACGGAATCTACCGTTTCTCGAAATCAACCCTCAACACTTGTTCAAGGAAGATGTGGTTGAATTTTATCGCAACGCTTACGATTCAAGACGGATTGAGCAAGGTCGGTGGAGTACCGGTCACCATAGATACAGAGAAGATTCGCTCTGTATTCGTGAAGAAACATCGCGGTTTGGCGGTCGAAGCGCTCAAACAATCACCCGCCGAAACGTGGAAGACGATTAAGCTCGAAAATTTCCCTGAGAAATTGAAGTTTACTGCGAAGAGAAATGAGTTGAAAAGGGTCTATCGAGTTGCTTTGGACATCACAAAAAAGATAGTC
Source organism: Orobanche coerulescens (assembly GCA_033398695.1). Lineage (NCBI taxonomy): Eukaryota > Viridiplantae > Streptophyta > Magnoliopsida > Lamiales > Orobanchaceae > Orobanche > Orobanche coerulescens. The sequence continues at coordinate 73,968,083 of CM065816.1, read as the reverse complement.
ATGGGAATGGCGGAAGCTATGACCAACTATCATCTTCAAAATTCATGGTGTTGGGTGCGTTAATTCAACGAGAGGAAGTTGATTGGGCCGATTACATTTTCGGGCAACTTGTTCGCGAGGTGAACAAGGTCGAATGGCTCGAGGAGAGAAGAAGTTCAAGACTAAGTTGGCGTCGAACGCATCTTAGTTGGTTCTTGGAGCAGATCGAGTGGCCAAGGGAAACATTGACCCTTTCCACCCAAACAAGAGGCTTGGTCACATGGACCATGATAAGAAGAAGGTTGGAGTCACCGGGAGGGCACCGGTTGTTGAAGGATTTGCAGGACTCAAGCTTTTGCCCAAGATACGATCTATCGGACTCGGACCAACTGCGGTGAGATCGGAGCTGCAATGAGTCCGAGAATGAGTCCGACGATACACCTATTGCCATCCGATTCAAGAGAAGGGACCACCCAGAAGGACCTTCCAACTGCAGTCATCACTGAACCCTCTCCAAAGAGGCCAAGGAAGCTGCGATTCGGCGAAGGAGCGGCTGAGCACTATGCCACCCATCGATTGGTCACGGTTCATCGGACCGGCTACACGAGATACGAAACTAGAATTGTACTGTTATTACTCCTCCAGTGTACATGACCGAAGAAGAGGAAGCAGGTCTTGTTATATCTATCCTGAAGATTACACATTCAATCTTTTAGAAAATAATACTTTTAATCTCTCCATAGAACAACTTGACTTGTCAAGCCACGCAGAAAAACACTCTTTCGTAAATATTTTTAAAGAGTGGAAAACTCTTAAAACCATGTCCTTTACAAATTTTCAAATTTTTGTTGAATCTAGTGGTTGGGAATACCCCAAGCCACGGAGGATGTTCACCGATTTTTGCAAAGAGTCGATTTAGCCTTACTCCTCCGGGATAAGCTGGTTCATGTCACATTTTGAGACAAACATGGACCATTTTATCCACTCTATAATGCTCGGTATTTTTGATGGTAGCTTTGGAGAAGAGGAGGAAGAGGAGGAAGTAGAAAAGGAAATTAGGATAGAAGAAGTTGATGAAGAAAATGAAATTATCAATTTGGTTGAAGAGGATGAAAAAGAAAAAGAATCAAGAAAACATACCGGTTGAAAAGGAGACAGAGGAGATTGAGAAAACGGAAGAAGTGGATGATGAAGAAGATGAAGAAGAAGGAGAAGAAGTGGAGCGGGAAAAAGAAGAAGAAGATAAGGAGAAGGATGAAGACGATGAAAGAGAAAAGGAGAAGGATGATAATGAGAAAAATGATGATGATGATGATGATAATAATGATGATGGAGGTGAAGGAGGAGCTGGTGTGGCGTTTGGAGAAGAAAAAGAAAAGATGAGGAAAAAGAGAAAGAAAAATGGAGAAGGAGAAAAAGAGAAATCGAAGAAGAAGAAGGGAAAGAGGAAGAAAGAGAAAAGGAGCCGGAGCAGGAGCGAGCCTACCAACGAAGCTGCAGATAGGATTGTTGTACCTCCAGTACGGTACCCAGACGCAGAGCCTTGGTGCAGAGGACTCAGTCGGGGACCCGGAGAAGACTCAATCGACCTCCACGGCCGCAGCCGAGCCCGCAGTCTAGTGGCTCCATTCTTGAAGGATCGGAGAACACTCCCCATCGGCTCGGTTATCCCTACCATGACCGAGCTGATCAAGCAAATTGTCGAGACACCATTGGGGAGCTGCTATCAACTCGAGTCACCCCGATCTTGGACCATTAATGCCAAGATTGACACCTGCTTCAGAGAGAGATCCCTCGGCCTCCTCCTCCTACAAACAATAGAATGCCTTTTGGCATGTCCGATTGGATGAGCCGCATGGAGCAACGATTGACAACACTCATTGATCTTTGGCAAAAGGGTGAAGAGAGGATTCAGGGGGAAGAGAGAGAAATCGAAGTAAGAAAAAGCGGGATGTCCCAGTTGAAGGACCCTCTAGCCTAAAAAGGAAGGAAGCTGTAGATCAAGAAGACAAGGTGCCCGGCTGAAGGAAGCGCAGAAGGACCAGAGGCGGCTTTGAACCTACTCTTGAATGGGAAGGTCTGGAGCTATGGTATGTTGAAGATTTACGCCCACTTGAAGCTCTTGAAATATGGGAGTGCTAGGAAGAAGTTCGTCGAGACTTTTATGTCCTGGGAACTACTTCAAGATGACAAACTCTCCCAGGGAGATTTTCATAAACCGGATGGAAGAGGTTCATCCTAAGCTTTGGAACATTCTAAAGAAGTACGCAAAAGAGCAAAATGCATTTCCCATGATCCCTAAATTCGAGTGAAGAAGCACCAATCCGCATGGATGGTGAACTTGATGAGCTACAACTTCAGGAGGAAATCAAGCTAGTGCCTTGAGAACAAATTCGGATCTCGGCGGGAGCGGGACTTGCAAAGCCTTGGTTGTGAAGAGAAAGTATGGCCTTGCTCCGGTCAAGGTAAGACCTATCGGAGCCAAACCATTCAAACCCGCCAATCGGCCTATTCGAAGAGGCGGAGGAAGAGGCAGATGACCTTAAATTATTTTCTTACTTGTAATTTTATTTTTACGTACTTAAAACAATCTTGTATAATTTCAATGATAAGTCGAAAATTTTATGAGCGATCATTGAATGACAATTTTCAGTTGTCTCAATATTAGATCGATTTGATTTTGTCTTGCACTTAAGTGCAGACTTGGCCATTTGATTTCTTACTTAGTTTTGCCATCATCAAAATAGGGGGAATTTGTTAGGAATACTTGTTAGATTTTGATGATGTCATTAATTTAAAATCAAATGTTTATTAATTGGCAAAATGTAAGGAAGAACCAAATGAGTATCTTCCATAGGCCAAAATATGTTAAGTATAAAATTGGCAAAATGTAAGGAAGAACCAAATGAGCATCTTCCATAGGCCAAAATGTGTTAAGTATAAAATTGGCAAAATGTAAAGAAGAACCAAATGAGTGTCTTCTATAGGCCAAAGTTAGTTAGGCTGAAAATCGGCTAAAGTACAGTCTAGTCCATCAGAGAAGTACAGCCGACTCCAATCAGAGTAGCCCTGGTCAACTAAAAACTTGTCAGAGAAGTTTGACCAGACTGCAGCCGAGGAACCTCAGGGAAGTCACCTGATCAGACAAGTCTCAAACAGTATACGGTAGAGACGACCTACTGCAGAGAAGTAAGCTGCACATCAGTCTACTCAACTCTGCCTAGTACTCCAAGTCCACATCGGCATGCTTTGAAAAGTCAAATATTACGGAAAGCTCACATGCAACGTGAAGAGACAAATTGGAGTGATTCCGCAAGAGATATGATTTATTTAAATCATCACGACCCACCGTGAAGACTTTAATCCTTTTATATTCAAAAGATTCGGCGCTCACATGCGAAGTCCTCACAACGGTCGGAAGATAAAATTAAATAATGGGAATCCGGCCTTGCAACGTTCGAAAAGATTAAACAATGAAGTCTCTCTCCAACGGACGGATTTGTTCAAAGATTTGCAACGGCTACAAGGAAGAAGCTCAGAGATCGTGATCTATAAATACCTGGAGATTTGAAACTGAGCAAACTACCGGTGCGAACATATACTCTAGCGATCAAAGCAAACAAAGCAATATCAAGCAATCAAATAGCATCGTGAAAAAGAGCAGATCCAAAAAGTTCATATTCAAGGAAGCTCTTTAGTTGGAGAAGACAAACACTCTTGTCTTTAAATCTTGAGTACGGGGTACTTCACTGGTTGAAGTAGCAGACTGTAAAGGCATCCGAGGATCGAGGATCAAGAGGTGCAAGGCAGTCAAGTGTGTATACAACGGCACGTAATTCCACTGGTTGGAAGCTGTTGTAGTGTGTTGTGAATCACTGTAATCTTTATCACTGGTTGAAAATTATAGTGAATTCATCTCCAACTGGTTTGGAGAAAAGTGGATTAGTAGAGGATTACCCCACCTCTGAGACCACTATAACTGCCTGTGTTATTTACTGTTTTACTGCATCATACTCTAACTACTGCATCCATTGTTAAGTGTTTCATTAAGTTAATTTATATTCATCATCAGCTGACTTCCGCACATATCCAAGAACAAACGACTCCTAGTCATTTGTTTGATCATCAGCTGAAGAAACTCACTCTTCGTGAAAAAGAGTTCAAGAGTTTCTACAAGTCTATTCACCCCCCCCCCTCTAGACTTGTTTCTGGACGACTTGTGACCTACAACCCAACTGGCGAACATTTCCCTCGGCATACGAACAACGAATCGCAAATCGACGAACATACCAATTCATACAAGGAGTGGGAACGACCACTCAATATCCAAAACAACCAGCATGGGGTCACCATCCCCAAATTTACACTTACAAAGAAATCATTCAAAGATCACTATGGTAAGATTGCGCTACTACCGCACCAATGGACTCACATAGCACATATGTCCCGGTTTTACAAAGTCGAAAGTTCCAAAATTACATCCTGCACATGAATCTACAACACGCAGTATATTTCTCTTATCTGATCAATCAACCGATCATCCTTGCATAACCAATCTACCATACTAAGCTTCGAATCTCTTTTCCTTGTACCATCGATATGATATGCCCGATGCACTAAATGCGTATGTACATCAATCACATTTTCAAAACCAGTTTGAAATCATATATTCTTGTCACGAAGACAATTTTCGAAAGTTCTTTCAAGAGTTTGAAAACTCAAAACATAAAGTTTCGTAAGACCACGAAATCAATTTTAAAAATTAAATCGGCTCGCTGGTGCCAAGTTCTCAATAAAAATTCTTTTCGAATAGACACGATTAAATAAAATGGAATTTATGCAAATGCTTGTGTATATCCATACTCCTGTATACCACTTCGGCTCGTCACCAATATCCACTGATATTCCATCAGAAAACCACACGATAGAGTTCCAAAATCTCAAATATATAGACTCTGATAAAAACTCCTCTCCACATACTACTCGCAACGTAAATCCTTAATCCATCCTGGATCACCTCAAATATGATATGACAAAACGTTGAAACAAATCAACAAATCAAACACGGTGAAAGACTTCCCGAGAAGTTCCATTTGAACAAGTAAACCAAAGCCTCGAAAGGCGGAAATAACACAGGTAAACGATTGGTAAAGTATTTTACAAATCTCGGGAGTTTTAAAAAACAGAAAAGCTTTCTTTTGAAACATTTAGGGTCTCATCCCGTATCTTGTTCCGCATTACAAAAAGTTTAAAAAGTAGAAAACTCTTTTCGGACTCCAAGTCGTGAGTTAAAAAACTATTTCAAAATCGATTGGGTCTCGGCCCAAAAATCATTTTCCGTAAAACATTCATTTTGAAAGGTATCATTTTCAATTGATCAAAAGCAGTTCATATATCCCAAAATGAATTAACATGCTACATGTTCTTCTCAACCATGCACAATATTTCTCCCCAAATGCACAATTCCGTTCCAAAATCTAACCAACATACTGATTTCCAAAATCATAGTTTCTCAAGATCATCAATCCTGTCCCACTCTGACATCTCATACTGTAACGCATGATATCTGCTGAATCTCAAAACATATTAACTTAGAACGACAATAAATCTCAATGAAATTCAAAAATCCAAATACTTACAGATCGTGAAGCCGACGATTCCCGTAATCTTGGCACATGTCTCGACTCTAGAAAATACTCGACATGGATATTTTCAAAACACACGTTTGCCAAATCAGTTCGACTCAAGAACACAATACATCTCATTCCAAAGAATCTCGTTAACACCATTTGGAAAAGTTATAACAAGCCCAGTACGATACTGGCAAATCTGATAACGCACAAGCCTGAGTGAACAACAAAGACTCACGGCTCTAATATTTGTTAATCGACAACTCGAATGACGCAACAAAAACACGACCCAACTCGACCTAACTGCCTAGGTTTTCTCAACCTAAGCTCCGATACCATATTCTGTAACACCCCCAGATTTAACCGGAAATATTACAGCGCCATGGGCCCCGAGATGGAACCCACAAGGCTAAAAGAAATTTTTGAAAACATTTACAAATGCCCACGAGGCCGACAACGGTACTATCTTTAAAATGTTCGAAGATTTAATAAAATCTATTTATCAAAACCGTCGTAAAAACTCATTTGGAATCACAAGGCCAAACGGCCGACACTCAAAGTATAGAAAACGATTTCCAAAGTAACCTCAGTAACCAGATACCAAAAGAGCATTTCAAAATACTCACGCAGCGAAAAAAGACCAACCATAAAGATACTCTAGCAGCGGAAAACAAGAACCAATCAGAAACTCAATGCACAAAACATGTCCTAGCCAGTATCCTCCGGGAAGCTCATCTCTTCACGACCGCTACAAGCTCGATACTCCAAGAACCTAAAAAGAAATCCCACGAAGGGGTCGGTCATAATATCCAACAATGATAACCGTCACATCACATTAATAATAACATACCAATGAGAATACAACATAAGAATACGACCAACGTAATCTTACCGCCATAACTTTGCTTACTCAAGTAATTCTCATCAGAATAATCATTATCCCAGTTCGCATCTCGGACTCGATTAACCAATCAACTCACGATACGGAAATATACCATTTCTGACCAATACGATCCATCGAATAACATCATCAAATCCCAAGACGATAATCGATTGTCCATCAAAGACAAATACTAAGGAAATACGGAACATACCTCGTGATATGAAGTGCCACGACAATCATATCAGTCCAATCCGAGATCAGATCAATGCAATGCGGACAAGGTCCTAACACAAGACCTACAAATGCATACTCATATGACCACGTCAATATGCTCAAAACAATATCAACAATGTATACCCAATGGAAATCCCATGACCCAGCGCCCTCAGCATAGGTCCCAAGATGATCCTACAAGATCAACACGAGGTGGATAACCAACAATATACATATGCAAAACAACACAGCACTCGGTAATCCAACGATCCAACGCCCTCAGCATAGATCCCAAGATGATCCCGTCGGACCAACACAAGGTGGAAAAATCCATCCAATGATCCAACGCCCTCAGCATAGATCCCAAGATGATCTTGTCGGACCAACACGAGGTGGACATCCGATCCAGCGCCCTCAGCATAGATCGCGCGATCCCATCGGATCAACACAACATAAACAACATAATATGCATACACATATGCAAAACAATATGTTCATCAACATGAACAACGCAACATGAATGACAATATGACAAATCAACTAAAACGACCTCATGTTCGACAACATGAAAGAAAATGTACGAGACCAGAATAAATAACATTAAACCATAATCAATATGGAATACTTGCCCCGAGTCCTTCGGGAGCAACCTCGATGTCCAATCATCACCGACGATTATCCTCAATGCTCGGCGATCCAAACGTACAATGAACTATAGATACTCATATCCTCGTCTTTACCATAATGTAACCTCGATACTCGAACATACCAATAACTGAGATAAAGCATATACATTATGATTTACCTCCCAGAATCGAAAGAACGATATGCGATCCGAATACCTAGAGTTCACAATAATAATCATCGCTATATGCATTATAAACGAAATGAAACTGAAACCATTCATTAAGTATTATAACTGAGCAAGTAATAACTTGCCTCGATACCGATACCACGAAGCTGCTGCCGAACACATTGCCTTTGTCTTCGAGCACCTCAGCCCCGATCAAAAGCAATACAATGGACATACTCGAACATGACCGCAATATCCGGTTATAATCACCGATGAATAATCTCAACCTATCGAAGAAATCAAATAACACATATCCGATAACAATCAACAACCGACAAAACTAACCAATCGAACTCAACGGTTCAACACAACCTCGAATAAACACAGTTAGAACCAACCAATTCAAACCATCATGAATTCATAATCAAAATACAAAAAATACTGCACTGTCTGCTTACTTAGCGCACGTTAAACGCATAACATAGCATGCGCTAAGTCATCCCGTTAGCGTGCGCTAGCCAGTAAGCTTAGCGTGCGCTAATGTTGTACAGTGGCATGCATTCCAAACATCGACTCACATCTTGCGACTATGAATCCGAATGAAGGAAGACATAAATCTCCATATCTCTTGAAGATAAACGACCCCATGATTATCACCATGATCATGCCAATGTCCATATATCAATAACAACATCAACAATCAAACCGACTCGATAACGAGGATCGTATCATGCTAAATCTGGAATTCAACCTAGTATCATGATTCATCTCATCTAAATAGACCAATATAATTACCAAGATTCAGAAATCCCTCTTAGATCGGGTTAAATGAATCAACATCCTTACAGTATGAAGAATCTTAACTAACATCCAAAACTCTTATCAAAATTCCATTGAATCTCATATAACATCATCATATGATTATCCAACATGCTCCTTACATGAAATCATCCAAGAAAAATGAACCATTAAGAAAGGAATACGAAGATTACCTGGTTTAGACGTACCAAAAAGAAGAACACTAGAACTCCATCCAAAGAATCATGAACAACTTGAAGAATAAAGCTTGAATCCAAGCTCTCCTATCTTAATCTTGTTAAAGATCACCATTATACAGTGTTTGGGAACCTCAAATATATCCCAACTCTCTCTCTCTCTCTCTCTCTCTCTCTCTCGACTGAAAGAAGAAAAAATGACGAAATGCTTCTCAGCACCCTTCTGTCCCCTTTATTAATATTCATTATTAGCGTGCGCTAACATCTCATGTTTAGCGTGCGCTACCGTCTTAGAGTGCGCTAACTGACTTTGTTAGCGTGCGCTATCGAAGCCCAGAGGCTACTGCCTCGCTTCGTAAACTAGCTTACGTACGTAATGCCCATGCATTAACGTACGTAAAACATCTTGCCTAGCGTGCGCAAGTCATTTACCTTAGCGTGCGCTATCCGAAGTTGACTTGCTACAGTACACACCTACCACTCGTGCCCCCACATGCCGAAAGCATCCGCGATTATCGGGATTCCTTTGACCGATCTGGAATTAGCGTGCGCTAACCATACGATTTAGCGTGCGCTAGCCCTACACGACAAACACTCGCTGACCTTATCTGGACACGCGTCGAACATGGCCGGGACCACCCGCCGAAAGCTAAGATTCCATTATTGGCGATCTGATGTTAGCGTGCGCTAACCAACATACGTTAGCGTGCACTAACTGAATATAAAAATCAACCTGGGCCTACCTGTCGGCCACCTTCCGGAACTAACCTAGCAAGTCGTACGTTAGGGGTCCTCCTTAGCGTATGCTATCAATACTTCGTAGCATGCGCTACCTGTACCCAGTAGCGTGCGCTAATGAACACTTAGCCGTTTTCCGCAATTTCTGTCCAACATCTTGACGTACCAAAAACGAACATGAGACACACTGAACACAAACACTGAATCCAATAATATTCTTATACGATATACTCTATATCGAAAGTACAATAACCTGATACATGATATCCTCAAATGTAACTGTCGACCAGATACAACAATTATACTGATACTGACATCTCAGTCCTTTATTTATTTTATCCCTACTGTACAGATTCCACGATGTACAATATAACTCGGACATAATAATATCAAACAACAGTAGTAGAAATTCCAGATATTACATTCTACACCACTTAAAATAAGTTTCGTCCTCGAAACTTGCAATCCGTCATAAAACAAACAAACATACCTTTCAACCCAAAATATCCCAAAACCATCACGACAATGATCAATTATCGTCATCACCGAATAACCAAACGACCATACTTACAAATACGCAAGTCGACGATCTCCTGAGATACTAGCAAGCGATCTCACTGTACAGTCTCAATACGCTTACGATCACAATTCCCTGAGTCTCAACAAAATATATCATCTTCGGATGAAACAATCTGCCCGAATCAAATCCTGTCTGCCTGATTACATAATCAAGTCCCAATTCCGATAAGACGAATAATACACAATACATCTGCAAAACAACTACCCAAAACAATGACACGAATCCCGAAACATCAACACAAAATCCGAACGCTCAGATGATCACCAACAATGATCAACAATCAACCGAATTTATCATCGACATGATAAATTCCAATAACCAACCAGAGGTCAAAACACACTCGAGAATATCATCAACGTGATAAACTCCAATATTATCGACGAACGATCAACGAAAATCGAGAATACCTTCACACGGTAAACTCCAACACGATCAACACAGAACCACAGAAATAGATATACGAAAGAATAACATTCTCAAAACGACAAATCAATCACGTACAGTAGATCTCAATAAGCATACCCAACTGGCGAACATTTCCCTCGGCATACGAACAACGAATCGCAAATCGATGAACATACCAATTCATACAAGGAGTGGGAACGACCACTCAATATCCAAAACAACCAGCATGGGGTCACCATCCCCAAATTTACACTTACAAAGAAATCATTCAAAGATCACTATGGTAAGATTGCGCTACTACCGCACCAATGGACTCACATAGCACATATATCCCGGTTTTACAAAGTCGAAAGTTCCAAAATTACATCATGCACATGAATCTACAACACGCAGTATATTTCTCTTATCTGATCAATCAACCGATCATCCTTGCATAACCAATCTACCATACTAAGCTTCGAATCTCTTTTCCTTGTACCATCGATATGATATGCCCGATGCACTAAATGCGTATGTACATCAATCAAATTTTCAAAACCAGTTTGAAATCATATATTCTTGTCACGAAGACAATTTTCGAAAGTTCTTTCAAGAGTTTGAAAACTCAAAACATAAATTTTCGTAAGACCACGAAATCAATTTTAAAAATTAAATCGGCTCGCTGGTGCCAAGTTCTCGATAAAAATTCTTTTCGAATAGACACGATTAAATAAAATGGAATTTATGCAAATGCTTGTGCATATCCATACTCCTGTATACCACTTCGGCTCGTCACCAATATCCACTGATATTCCATCAGAAAACCACACGATAGAGTTCCAAAATCTCAAATATATAGACTCTGATAAAAACTCCTCTCCACATACTACTCGCAACGTAAATCCTTAATCGATCCTGGATCACCTCAAATATGATATGACAAAACGTTGAAACAAATCAACAAATCAAACACGGTGAAAGACTTCCCGAGAAGTTCCATTTGAACAAGTAAACCAAAGCCTCGAAAGGCGGAAATAACACAGGTAAACGATTGGTAAAGTATTTTACAAATCTCGGGAGTTTTAGAAAACAGAAAAGCTTTCTTTTGAAACATTTAGGGTCTCATCCCGTATCTTGTTCCGCATTACAAAAAGTTTAAAAAGTAGAAAACTCTTTTCGGACTCCAAGTCCTGAGTTACAAAACTATTTCAAAATCGATTGGGTCTCGGCCCAAAAATCATTTTCCGTAAAACATTTCATTTTGAAAGGTATCATTTTCAAATGATCAAAAGGAGTTCATATATCCCAAAATGAATTAACATGCTACATGTTCTTCTCAACCATGCACAATATTTCTCCCCAAATGCACAATTCCGTTCCAAAATCTAACCAACATGCTGATTTCCAAAATCATAGTTTCTCAAGATCATCAATCCTGTCCCACTCTGACATCTCATACTGTAACGCATGATATCTGCTGAATCTCAAAACATATTAACTTAGAACGACAATAAATCTCAATGAAATTCAAAAATCCAAATACTTACAGATCGTGAAGCCGACGATTCCCCGTGATACTGGCACATGTCTCGACTCTAGAAAATACTCGACATGGATATTTTCAAAACACACGTTTGCCAAATCAGTTCGACTCAAGAACACAATACATCTCATTCCAAAGAATCTCGTTAACACCATTTGGAAAAGTTATAACAAGCCCAGTACGATACTGGCAAATCTGATAACGCACAAGCCTGAGTGAACAACAAAGACTCACGGCTCTAATATTTGTTAATCGACAACTCGAATGACACAACAAAAACACGACCCAACTCGACCCAAATGCCTAGGTTTTCTCAACCTAAGCTCCGATACCATATTCTGTAACACCCCCAGATTTAACCGGAAATATTACAGCGCCATGGGCCCCAAGATGGAACCCACAAGGCTAAGAGAAATTTTTGCAATCATTTACAAATGCCCACGAGGCCGACAACGGTACTATCTTTAAAATGTTCGAAGATTTAATAAAATCTATTTATCAAAACCGTCGTAAAAACTCATTTGGAATCACAAGGCCAAACGGCCGACACTCAAAGTATAGAAAACGATTTCCAAAGTAACCTCAGTTACCAGATACCAAAAGAGCATTTCAAAATACTCACACAGCGAAAAAAGACCAACCATAAAGATACTCTAGCAGCGGAAAACAAGAACCAATCAGAAACTCAATGCACAAAACATGTCCTAGCCAGTATCCTCCGGGAAGCTCATCTCTTCACGACCGCTACAAGCTCGATACTCCAAGAACCTAAAAAGAAATCCCACGAAGGGGTCAGTCATAATATCCAACAATGATAACTGTCACATCACATTAATAATAACATACCAATGAGAATACAACATAAGAATACGACCAACGTAATCTTACCGCCATAACTTTGCTTACTCAAGTAATTCTCATCAGAATAATCATTATCCCAGTTCGCATCTCGGACTCGATTAACCAATCAACTCACGATACGGAAATATACCATTTCTGACCAATACGATCCATCGAATAACATCATCAAATCCCAAGACGATAATCGATTGTCCATCAAAGACAAATACTAAGGAAATACGGAACATACCTCGTGATATGAAGTGCCACGACAATCATATCAGTCCAATCCGAGATCAGATTAATGCAATGTGGACAAGGTCCTAACACAAGACCTACAAATGCATACTCATATGACCACGTCAATATGCTCAAAACAATATCAACAATGTATACTCAATGGAAATCCCATGACCCAGCGCCCTCAGCATAGGTCCCAAGATGATCCTACAATATCAACACGAGGTGGATAACCAACAATATACATATGCAAAACAACACAACACTGGGTAATCCAACGATCCAGCGCCCTCAGCATAGATCCCAAGATGATCCCGTCGGACCAACACGAGGTGGAAAAACCCTTCCAATGATCCAGCGCCCTCAGCATAGATCCCAAGATGATCCCGTCGGACCAACACGAGGTGGACATCCGATCCAGCGCCATCAGCATAGATCGCGCGATCCCATCGGATCAACACAACATAAACAACATAATATGCATACACATATGCAGAACAATATGTTCATCAACATGAACAATGCCACATGAACGACAATATGACAAATCAACTAAAACGACCTCATGTTCGACAACATGAAAGAAAATGTACGAGACCAGAATAAATAACATTAAACCATAATCAATATGGAATACTTGCCCCGAGTCCTTCGAGAGCAACCTCGATGTCCAATTATCACCGACGACTATCCTCAATGCTCGGCGATCCAAACGTACAATGAACTATAGATACTCATATCCTCGTCTTTACCATAATGTAACCTCGATACTCGAACATACCAATAACTGAGATAAAGCATATATATTATGATTTACCTCCCAGAATCGAAAGAACGATATGCGATCCGAATACCCAGAGTTCACAATGATAATCATCGCTATATGCATTATAAACGAAATGAAACTGAAACCATTCATTAAGTATTATAACTGAGCAAGTAATAACTTGCCTCGATACCGATACCACGAAGCTGCTGCCGAACACATTGCCTTTGTCTTCGAGCCCCTCAGCCCCGATCAAAAGCAATACAATGGACATACTCGAACACGACCGCAATATCCGGTTATAATCACCGATCAATAATCTCAACCTATCGAAGAAATAAAATAACACATATCCGATAACAATCAACAACCGACAAAACTAACCAATCGAACTCAACGGTTCAACACAACCTCGAATAAACACAGTTAGAACCAACCAATTCAAACCATCACGAATTCATAATCAAAATACAAAAAATACTGCACTGTCTGCTTACTTAGCGCACGTTAAACGCACAACGTAGCGTGCGCTAAGTCGTCCCGTTAGCGTGCGCTAGCCAGTAAGCTTAGCGTGCGCTAATGCTGTACAGTGGCGTGCATTCCAAACATCGACTCACATCTTGCGACTACGAATCCGAATGAAGGAAGACATAAATCTCCATATCTCTTGAAGATAAACGACCCAATGATTATCACCATTATCATGCCAATGTCCATATATCAATAACAACATCAACAATCAAACCGACTCGATAACAAGGATCGTATCATGCTAAATCTGGAATTCAACCTAGTATCATGATTCATCACATCTAAATCGACTAATATAATTACCAAGATTCAGAAATCCCTCTTAGATCGGGTTAAATGAATCAACATCCTTACAGTATGAAGAATCTTAACTAACATCCAAAACTCTTATCAAAATTCCATTGCATCTCATATAACATCATCATATGATTATCCAACATGCTCCTTACCTGAAATCATCCAAGAAAAATGAACCATTAACAAAGGAATACGAAGATTACCTGGTTTAGACGTACCAAAAAGAAGAACACTAGAACTCCATCCAAAGAATCATGAACAACTTGAAGAATAAAGCTTGAATCTAAGCTCTCCTATCTTAATCTTGTTAAAGATCACCATTATACAGTGTTTGGGAACCTCAAATATATCCCAATTCTCTCTCTCTCTCTCTCTCTCTCTCTCTCTCTCTCGATTGAAAGAAGAAAAAATGACGAAATGCTTCTCAGCACCCTTCTGTCCCCTTTTATAATATTCATTATTAGCGTGCGCTAACATCTCATGTTTAGCGTGCGCTACCGTCTTAGCGTGCGCTAACTGACTTTGTTAGCGTGCACTATCGGGCCGGAGGCTACCGCCGCCAGAATTAGCTTACGTACGTAATGCCCATGCATTAACGTACGTAAAACATCCTGCCTAGCGTGCGCAAGTCATTTACCTTAGCGTGCGCTATCCGAAGTTGACTTGCTACATTACACACCTACCACTCGTGCCCCCACATGCCGAAAGCATCCGCGATTATCGGGATTCCTTTGACCGATCTGGAATTAGCGTGCGCTAACCATACGGTTTAGCGTGCGCTAGCCCTACACGACAAACACTCGCTGACCTTATCTGGACACGCGTCGAACATGGTCGGGTCCACCCGCCGAAAGCTAAGATTCCATTATTGGCGATCTGATGTTATCGTGCGCTAACCAACATACGTTAGCGTGCGCTAACTGAATATAAAAATCAACCTGGGCCTACCTGTCGGCCACCTTTCGGAACTAACCTAGCAAGTCGTACGTTAGGGGTCCTCCTTAGCGTACGCTATCAATACTTCGTAGCGTGCGCTACCTGTACCCAGTAGCGTGCGCTAATGAACACTTAGCCATTTTCCGCAATTTCTGTCCAACATCTTGACGTACCAAAAACGAACATGAGACACACTGAACACAAACACTGAATCCAATAATATTTTTATACGATATACTCTATATCGAAAGTACAATAACCTGATACACGATATCCTCAAATGTAACTGTCGACCAGATACAACAATTATACCGATACTGACATCTCAGTCCTTTATTTATTTTATCCCTACTGTACAGATTCCACGCTGTACAATATAACTCGGACAAAATAATATCAAAAAACAGTAGTAGAAATTCCGGATATTACAATATCCACTGATATTCCATCGGAAAACCACACGATCGAGTTCCAAAATCTCAGTATATAAACTCCGACCAAAAACTCCTTTTCCACTAGGGGTGTGCATGGTACGGTATGGTACGGTTTTAGGGTAAAACTGATACCATACCAAATATATTCGGTTTATTCTGATTTAATACCATAAGCATATGGTTTTTTTCGGTTTGGTAGTTCTGTATTTCGGTTTGGTTTACATCGGTACGGTATTTTTTCGGTTTTTCTACTTGATACTTGATAGCATTGATAAGGCAAAAATACTCGAATAAATTAATTCAACAAGGTACCATAAAGAGCTGATCCAGATTAATAGCTAAACTAAAAAAATCACACTAACCTTAAGACAGTAACTAATTTAATGTTCAAGTTTTCATCAAACTATTTTGGAGGATAAAAAGAAAAATAAAATAAAAAAAGACAAAAAAGTGTCTTGAACTTCAATAAATTTGTTATACTTCTATATTCATGTGAGTCTATAACTAATATATATGATATATTATCATAAAAATATTTAATATATATAACGGTACGGTACGGGTTTTTTTCGGTATTTAAGTCAAATATCGTACCGTTACCGAAGTTTCGGTTTATAAAAAATAAAAACCATATATGTCGGTTTAAGCGGTTTATTGGTTTTTTCGGTACGGTTTTTACGGTGCGGTGCGGTTTTTCGATTTAATCGGTTTTTTTGCACACCCCTATTTTCCACATATGACTCGCAACGCCAATCATTAACCCATCTTGGGTCATCTCAGTTATGCTATGACAAGACATTGAAACAAATCAACACAGCGAAAGACTTCCCGAGGAGTTTCGTTTGAACAAGTAAACTAAAACCGTGAAAGGCAGAAACAAAATCGATAAAGATTGATAAAGTGTTTTACAATTCTCGGGAGTTTTAGAAAACAGAAAAGCCTTTTGAAACATTAAGGTCTCAACCCGTATCTCGTTCCGCATTACAAGAAGTTTAAAAAGTAGGAAACTCTTTTTCGGACCCCAAGTCCTGAGTTATAAAACCATTTCAAAATCGATTGAGTCTCGGCCCAAAAATCATTTTCCACAAAACATCCGTAAAACATTCAATGTGAAAAGTATCATTTTCAAATGCTCAAAAACATTTCGTATATCTCAAGATGAACTAACACGACTACATGTTCTCCTGAACAATCCACAATATTTCTCCCAAATGCACAACTCCGTTCCAAAACTTAATCGACATATTGATTTCCAAAATCATAACTTCTCAAGATCATCAATCCTGTCCCAACTCTGTCACCTTATACTGTAATGCATAATATTCTGCTGAATCTCAAAGCATATCAACTTAGCTCGGCAATAAATCTCAATGCAATTCAAAAATCCCAAAATTTACAGATCGTGAAGCCGATGATTCCCCGTGATACTAGTACATGTCTCAACTCTAGAAAATACTCGACACAGATATTTTCAAGACACACGTTTTGCAAACACAGTTCAAATCGAGAACGTAACACAGCTCTATCTGAAGAAACACGTTAACACCATTTGAAAAGTTTACAACAACCACAGTACTACACTGGTAAATCACATAACATACAAGACCGAGTGAACAACAAAAACTCAGAGCTCACACACTTGTCAACCGACAACTCGAATGACACGACAAAAGTACGACCCAACTCGACCTCACTACCTAGGTTATCAAAACCTAAGCTCCGATACCATATTCTGTAACACCCCCAGATTTAACTAGAAATATTACAGCGTCGTGGGCCCCGAGATGGAACCCACAAGGCTGAAGGAAATTTTCGCAAACATTTACAAACGCCCAAGAGGCTAACGACGGTATTATCTATTTAAAACATTCGAAGACTTTATAAAACTCATTTATCAAAACCGTCGTAAAATCTCATTTGAAATCATAAGGCCCGAAATGCCAAAACTCAACAGTTTAAAAACATACGTTAAGCTATCACTTACAAGTATCAACAAAATAGTTTAGAAAACGATTTCCAAAGTAACCTAAGTTACCAGATACCAAAAGGCCATTTAAAATACTCACACAGCGGAATACAAGAACTGATCAGGGACTCAAAACATAAATACATGTCCTAGCCAGTATCCTCCGGGAAGCTCATCTCTCCACGACCGCTAAAAGCTCAAAAATCCAAGAACCTAAAAACAAAGCCCACGACAGGGTCAGCCATAATATCCAACAATGATAACAATTACATCACGTCAATAATTACATACCAAGGAGAATACTAAGTAAGAATACGACCAATGTAATCTTGTCGCCGTAACTTTACTTACTCGAATAATCCTCATCAAAATAACCATTACCATATAGCACATCTTGTAATCTCGATCAACCAATAAACACAAACATAACATCTATATTGTACCTCAAATAATACCCTGGGTTCTCAAAACATCATCATAACTCGTAATACGGTAATATACCAACTCTCACCAATTTGATCCATCGGATATCAGAATCAAATTCCAAACACGATAATTGATTGTCCATCAAAGACAAATACCAATAAGAAAATACAGAACATACCTCGAGCTACGCAATGCCACGACGAATCACGTTAGTCTAATCCGAGATCAGACCAATACCACATGCGGACATGGTCCTAACACAAGACCTACAAATGCATACTCACATGACAACGTTAATATGCTCACATCAATAACAACAATGTATACTTATGGAAATCCGATGATCCAGCACACACAGCATAGATCCCAAGATGATCCTGATAGATCAACACGAGGTGGAAACTCATAATATACATATGCACAACAACATATGGGTAATCCGATGATCCAGCGTTCACTGCCTAGATCCCAAAATGATCCCGTCGGACCAACACGAGGTGGATAAACCCGTCCAATAATCCAGCGCACGCTAGCATAGATCCCAAGATGATCCTATCAGATCAACACGAGGTGGACAAATGACAGCAATGCACAAATGCATATTAGCAACAATACACAAATTCATGACAACAACAATACACAAATGTATTACAACATGATCGACACGAAATGAAAAAAATGATTAGAGTACTTGCCCCAAGTCCTTCGAGAGCAATCTCGATGTCTAAACCATCACCAACCATTATCCTCAATATTTGACGGTCTAAATGTCACGGACGGTAGATAATTCATATCTTCGTCTTTAGCACAATGTATCCTCGATACCCAAGTATACCAATAACAAAAGTAAATCATATACATTATGATATAAATTTCCAAAATCCGAAAACAACTTACAATCCCAAATATCCTGTGTTCATAATTATAATCGTTGCTATACGAATTATAAACGAATGAAATGGAAACCATTCATTAGATATTATAAACTGAGCAAGTAATAACTTGCCTAGATACCGATATGACGATTATGAAGCCGCTACCAATTTAATTGCCTTCATCTATAGACTCCTCAGCCCCGACCAAAGCAATCTACGAACCTTCTCGAGCTCGACCGCAACACGGTTATAATCACCGATCAATATTCTCAACATATTACAGTAATTGATAAGCAACAAGTTCGCTAACGATCAACAATCAATAAAAACAATTCACAAGCCCAAGGGCTCATCAATATCTCGATTAAACACTAGTCTGATCAATCCAACTCAAACCAGCATGAATTCACAACCATAACACGAAAATACTACACTGTCTACCTACTTAGCGCACGTTAATCACTTAACGTAGCGTGCGCTAAGTTGCTCTCGTTAGCGAGCGCTAGCCAGTAAGATTAGCGAGCGCTAATGCTGTACTGATGCATGTTTTTCAGATACCTATTAACATATGGTGATTATCAAGAACACTAAGTGATTCTAAATCATGCTCATAGATATCAAAACAACGAAATCCGATATCCTTTAACATATAAGAAATCATCCAACCCTTAATCCAATTCTTATATTCAAATATCATCTTCTTCATCAATTATCAACATCATGAACACCAAGAACCTTAACAACACTCCCCTAATCTAACATTACAAATATTAATCATCAACAATGATATTAACATCCGCAAAGGAGAAGAAAGATTCACCAACTTATCTCAAGAAAACGAACTCCATAATTCAAACCACACGAATCATATTAATATCATCATACTCTGGTAATCCATCTCATAATCATGCTTGTCAACTTATTTATGTAATAATCATCAACTCAAGAACATCAACATTCAATCCAAAATAAAATCCAAAGATGAAGAGTGATTACCTTTATGAAGGAATGGATTGATTTCCAAGGTTGAATCCATTTCCAAGAATCACCAATGATTTCAAGAACAAAGCTTTAATCCATGATTTCCATCTTTAATCTTGTTAAAGAAGATCATCCCTCAGTGTTTAGGAACTCCAAATGTCCTCCCAAGGTTCTCTCTATTGGGTGAAAGGAAAGAAATGGACGAAATGCTTCATAATACCTATATGTCCCCTTATATAGAATACATTACTAGCGTGCGCTAACATCTCATGTTTAGCGTGCGCTACGGCTTTAGCGTGCGCTAACTGACTTTGTTAGCGTGCGCTATCGCAGTCCAGGGGCTACTGTCTGGCTTCGTACATGCGCTTACGTACGTAATGCCAATGCATTAGCGTACATAATTTACACTCTCTAGCGTACGCAAGTCCTTGCGTTTAGCGTGCGCTAATATCAGTTAACTCGTTTGTCTGTATGCCCTGAAGACTGGTCCACACGCCGAAAGTGCTGATGAGGATCAGATTCCTTTTTGTCCAATATACCATTAGCATGCGCTAACCTTTAGGGTTTAGCGTGCGCTAGTACTACATTACAAACATCCGTTGACTTATCAGAACGTGCGCCGAAAGTGGCCTGCTCCACACGCAGATTCCTTCCGATCTGACTACATTAGCATGCGCTACATTCTGCCTCTAGCATGCGCTAACCATGAACGATTGCGTGCGCTATACTTGAACATTAGCGCGCGCTAGTCAAGCTATACTTAGCCATTTCCAACTCTTCTCGTCCATCTCGACATAATGGATACGTACACTCACATACTGAATACATATACTCAATTCAATAATATTCTCATATGATACACAATATCCTCAATTGCAATTATCGACCAAGTGCGACAATTATACCAATACAGATGTCTCAGTCCTTTATTTATTTTATCCATACTGTACAGATTCCACACTGTACAATATAACTCGGATAAAATAATATCAAACAACAGTAGTAAAAATTCCGGATATTACATACATAACCATACCTAGTATGATCGTCTATAAACGTAATGAAATATTGATATCCGTCACGTGCTGCTTCCAAAGCACCACATACATTGGTATGGATTAATCCCAGTTTATCACCTGCTCTTTCAAAAGTCCCTGTGAAGGGGGACTTAGTCATTTTGCCTTTTAAGGCAAGATTCACAAGTAGAAAAGGGATCCGATCCCAATGGACCCATAAGTCCATCTTTTTCCATTTTGTAAACCTTGGTCTGAACAACATGACCAAGTCTAAGATGCCCTTTCAAAGCTTGATTGGTTTCATCCTACCACGTTTTCTAGTCATAGTATTCACAACTACTTTGTTGCTGAGATTTAGATGATACAGTCCATTTAACAATGTAGCAGTACCCACTAGTTTATTTCTGAAATAAATTTTGCAGGAACCATCACCAATGAAAAATGAAAAGCCTTTCGTGTAACATCCCAATTCACAAATGGGACATTACACGCCGTAGAACCCTCGTGAGGTCTATCAGGCTAACTCATGACACATAAACCACAATGAAATCCCAAAAGATGCACTCAAAAAGTAAATAAGGCCGTGGCCTCGGCCAAAACATTTTAATGGAGTACATGAAGTATAAGTTAAATACCAATTCATTGCCCACGCAGGGGACTTAAACCAAGTTTAAAAGTAATCAATCTAACTCCAGTACCCAACAAATGCAATGACAAAGCATATAAATCCAGATTCGAGCCACATCATCATGCCAGCCCATCCTTTGTGTACGCATCACGTGCCAGCTCCTCAGCTCGACCAGTACCTGAAATGCATAAGACACATTTCCCCCATTTAAGGGGTTAGCATTCGAATAGCTAGTGCAAGTACACAATTAAACAACATTATATACATACGAGATTCAACACAAACAAACCATTTAGGGAAAACATTTGCAATCAATATTCCGGAATATCACATTTACATTTAAAAACAGTATATCCTCAAGTTTCCGCACCAAAACCATACATGCTTGGTAACTCGCGACCGTACCCATTAGTATCGGCCCCCAAAGGTCCCGTAGAACCGTCCCCAGATGAGAAACCACTTCCGTGGCCGTACCCATTAGTATCGGCCTCCAGAGGAACCGTCGAACCGTCCCCAGGTAGAACAACATCAACACACGCACCCAAGTCCACTTCCGTGGCCGTACCCATTAGTATCGGACCCCAGAGGCCACATGCCATCCCCGGGTGGAAGAGCAACACTCACATTCATACACATATAACGGAATGTAATACATGTACTTGCCTTGGATAACACGATGCGAAGAAAACGGTGGGAGGAAAAGGTTTCGGTCCGAACAATCTTCACAAATCCAATCCTAACAACAATAGAGACTCAATCAACTACAATTCCACTGAGAAATCATGAATTAAGCGGCGTTCTACCCTAAGGGACAATACGCCGAACACTATGAAGGCATAAGGTTCAAATTCGATCAACAAAGGGAAAAGCTTGGAATTGATCCGCTAAAGTTCTAGGAAAACATAAAACCACTATTACCCAACCATAATTCATCATCAATCGAAGCAAAAACGAAAGAAAAAACGAATAATAGCCAAGAACCCTAAAATTAGGTATAATGTAAAAATACCTCAATTCAACGATGGAATGGTGGAAGGAAGATGATTGATTCGTGCTATGAACTCCAATTCCGAGTTATATGATGATATAATGAAATATCCGACTGGAATAGCCCAAAATCGTCGTGAAGGAGTGGAGAGCCGAGAGGAAAAGAGAAAATGGGGTTAAAACCCGTGTCTGTCCTATTTATACTAGACAGAACATGGCGCAACAAACGGCCCAAATGGCACCGTGTTCAGCGCCGTATTGCGGGTCAGCGGGCGACCCTTGTGCGACACGGCGCACGGACACGGCGTAGAATGCCGCGGGTCTTGCGCCGTTTCTGAAGGCAGCGAGCACCACTGGGTAACACGGCGCACAGACACGGCGCATAATGCCACGGGTCTTGCGCCGTTTTGCACAGGTCAGGCCAGACAGCATTTTGACACAAGATGATGCTACCATAACTGAAAAAGCCGATAAACCAAAACACAATATGCCGACCCAACGGTCCGAGAAAATTACATGTAACTAAAAACAATATCCAATAATCCGAAACGGTCCGAGGTACACAACCAAAATCGAACAAGGAACAAATTCCCTAAACTTATAGGATTTTACAAAACAGACCAAACGTCTGAAATTCGCGATACAATGTCGGATTAACTATCTGAAACTCACAACATGCGCAACTCAACCAAACGAACATGTGGAAATAGAGAAATAGTGAAATCGAATGAGTTTTACGAGAATCGAGCGTACATGCGATAAAACATAGTTCGAGACGAAAATACGCAAAAACATCACCGAAACTAGTCCAAATGGAAAAACTCAAAGAACAATATAGATTCAGAATCCCAAAACAGCGACAGGCGAGTCGTCCGAAACGAACATACACCAAAAACAGAAATTACTACAAATAAAAAGTACGGATATTACATTCTCTCCCCCTAAAAATAAGTTTCGTCCCGAAACTTACAACGCGAATAACTCAGGGTATCTCGACCTCATATTCTCTTCCGTCTCCCACGTGGCTTCCTCGGATCCATGCCTCGACCATTGCACTTTAACCAAAGGAATGGTTTTGTGCCTGAGTTGCTTCACCTGACGCTCTAAGATCTGAATCGGCCTCTCCTCGAAGGTAATATCGGGACCCAACTCGATCTCTCCAAAATTGATAATATGGTTAGGGTCCGGTACGTACTTCCTAAGCTGGGAAATATGAAATACGTTATGCACGTGGCTCAGGGACGGCGGCAGGCCTAACCGATATGCAAGCTCTCCAACTCTCTCTAGAACCTCGAATGGCCCAATAAATCTCGGACTAAGTTTACCCTTCCGACCGAAGCGGTAAACTCCCCGTGTCGACAACACCTTAAGCAACACATGGTCTCCCACCTCAAACTCCAACGGCCGGCGACGAGAATCGGCATAAGACTTCTGTCGAATCTGAGCCGTCAACAGCCTATAGCGAATCAGTGCAATCTTCTCTCTCGTCTCAACTACCATATCAGGCTCGGTGCCAATTAGCTCGGATGTATCATCACAACACAACGGCGATCTACACTTCCTACCATACAGTGCCTCAAATGGTGCCATTTTGATCGAGGCGTGCCAACTATTGTTGTACGTGAATTCAATTAATGGCAAGTGCGACTCCCAATCATACTTCCAATCTAAAGCACAGGCTCGCAACATATCCTCCAGCGTCTGTATCGTCCGCTCAGACTGTCCGTCTGTCTGAGGGTGGTAGGATGTACTGAGTCTCAACTCGGTCCCCAAGGCTCTATGAACGGCCTGCCAAAAATGTGATATAAACCGGACATCACGATCCGAAAAAATACTCTTAGGGGTCCCATGCAACCTCACGATCTCCGCGATGAACACTCGTGCTAGTCTCTCTGGCCCCCAAGTGTACTTAATACCCAGAAAATGAGCTGATTTGGTTAGTCGATCGACAATGACCCAAATCATGTTCATTCCAGTCCGAGTCTTAGGCATACTGGTAATGAAATCCATAGAAATATCCTCCCATCTCCACTCCGGAATAGGAAGTGGTCGCAAAAGCCCCGCGGGTCGCTGATGCTCGATCTTAACCTGCTGACAGGTCAAACACCTCGACACAAACTCGCTAACATCTATCTTCAAATTACTCCACCAGTAGTTACTCCTCACATCCTTGTACATTTTGCTCGTACCAGGATGTATGGAGTAAGGTGTGGTATGAGCTTCACTCAAGATCTTCTGTCTCAGCTCAATAACACTCGGTACACATAGTTTGCCGCGAAATCTCAAAACTCCATCATCCTGAACCACAAATCCAGGGGCTTTCCCATTCTTCACATCCTCCCTCAACTGGACCAAAAACGGGTCATCATACTGTTTCGCTTTGATATCATCAGTCAAGGACGAAGTGATCTCTAACGCACATAACTGACCCTGAACTCTCTGAACCCAAACCTCGATATTCTGACAAATAAAATCTCGCTGGATCCTACTCTGTGGTGTAAGTACCTCTAACATCTGTATCGCCATTGGTTTTCGGCTCAACGCATCAGCCACTACGTTATCCTTACCCGGATGATAAAGTATCTCGAGGTCGTAATCTTTAATTAGCTCCAACCACCTACGCTGTCTCATATTCAATTCATTCTGACTGAAGATATACTTCAAACTCTTGTGATCCGTAAAAATCTTACACGATACCCCATAGAGATAATGCCTCCAGATATTTAAGGCGAAAACGACCGCAACTAACTCCAAATCGTGCGTGGGGTAATTCACCTCATAAGGTTTCAACTGGTGGGACGCATACGCAATAACACTATCTCTCTGCATCAGAACATATCCGATCCCGAGGCCCGAAGCATCACTATATACCACGAAATCTTTTTTCCTCTGAGGCATTGCCAACATGGGTGCGGTAGTTAGTCGTCTCTTCAACTCGTCAAAACTACCTTGTCTATCTACGGTCCACTCGAATTTCTGAGTCTTCTGGAGTAACTAGTGAGTGGTCTAGCAATCTTAGAAAATCCCTCAACAAATCTACGGTAATAGCCGGCAAGACCTAGAAAACTCCTCACCTCCTTCACATTCTTAGGCGGTTCCCAAGCCATCACTACCTCTATCTTCTGCGGATCTACCCGAACTCCCTCTGTTGAAATCACATGCCCGAGGAACATCACTTCCTCGAGCCAAAACTCACACTTAGAGAACTTTGCATACAACTGCTCAGCTCTCAAAATGTCTAATACAATCCGGAGATGTAAGGTGTGCTCCTCCCGACTCCGTGAATAGATAAGAATGTCATCGATAAAGACAACTACGAATTTGTCCAGATATTCAATAAAAACTTTGTTCATCAACTGCATGAACACTGCTGGGGCATTGGTTAGCCCGAAAGGCATAACCACAAACTCGTAATGGCCATATCTCGTCTGAAAGGCAGCTTTCGGTATATCACTATCCTGAATCCTCAACTGGTAGTAGCCCGATCGTAAATCAATCTTCAAAAAGACTGTAGCTCCTTGAAGCTGATCAAATAAATCGTCGATCCTAGGCAACGGGTATTTGTTTTTGATGGTCAACTTGTTTAATTCTCGATAATCGATGCATAATCGAAGCGATCCATCCTTCTTCTTAACAAAAAGTACAGGCGCACCCCAAGGCGATGCGCTCGGTCGAATATACCCTTTATCTAGCAACTCTCCCAACTGTTTCTTCAACTCTAACCTCTCTGACGGTGCCATACGGTACGGCGCTCGAGAAATAGGGGCCGCATTTGGCTCTAGATCAATAGGAAACTCCACCTCTCGCTGTGGTGGTAATCCCGGCAAGTCATCCGTAAATACGTCGGGATATTAACTAACAACTGGAATTGACGACAAATTAACTCCACCCTCTTCCGCCTTCAGAGCATAACACCAGTAGCCGACACAACCCTGGTTCAGAAGTTTTATCGCCTTCAAGGCGCTAATCACACTCCCCGATCTACCCGGTTTACAACCGACGAGAGTATGCTCGGTGCCGTCCTCGGCTACTATCGAGATGGTACGAGTCCGATAGTTCATGATAGCACCGTGACGATCCAACCAATCATCCCCGAGGATCAAATCCTCACCCTTAAGGTCTATAACAAAGAGATTCGGGGGCCAATCCCGGCTCCCGATCCTCACTGGGCAATCCCTAACTTCCCGGTTCCCAACCATACGATCCCCGCTGGGCGTACCCACTACAAACGGTTCACACTCAAACAAGCAGTCAAAACCAATATGACTCACACAATCCGAAGCAATAAAGGAGTGGGTAGCACCCGAATCAAAAAGCACTGAAACTGGATGAGAAAGGATCTGAGTGGTACCTGACGCCACCGGAATGTCTGCCTCCTCTGTGCGCCTCATCTGATACAATCGGGGGTGAACTGAACCTGAACTCGATGTTGTACGGCGATCCGGCTGACCCCGACCCCTACCACGACCCGAACTCTGCAGAACATGAGTAGCTCGAGTGTTGTGTTCCCTATGTTCGGCAGTGGTAGTCGGAACTCTAGCGGCCCTGGTGGCCCTCTCACAATGAGCTTCCCGATGCCCGGTCTGTCCGCAAGTAAAGCAAGTAACTAATGGAAATGGGCAATCCTTCATCATGTGCTCGGGCTGACTATAATTAAAACAAACTCTCCCACCAGGTGCAACAGACTGGACCGAATGGTTACCCTGAGATCCACCGGCCTGATGAAACGGCCTCTTCCCAGGTGTAGGAGCAGACCGAGACCTTGAAAACTGACCCCCCTTACCGGCCGAGAATCCGCCAGTAGTTTTCTGCTTCTTAGCTTCCGAAACCGACTCTGATTCCGGGGCAGCCATCTCGATCGCTAGAGCGCGATTCTGGTATTCCTTAAAGGTGGCACACATGAGCGGTGCCATACTCTGCCTGATATGCGGCTTCATGCACATATTGAAGTAACGGATTTATCAGCCTCAGTCCTCACCTGATCTTTCACGAAAACCAACTGCTGATTGTAAGAGATAATGGCCTGAGAAATCGGCACATCCTGGGGTGTGGCAGTGAAGAACTCCACAATCCTGCATTCTTTGACTGGCGGCGGACAATATTCTGCTTCCATAGCATCCTTGAATTCCTCCCAAGTGGCTCGACGGTCTCTCGGTGCCACAGCCTCCCACCATTCCGCAGCTTCCTTATCCAGGAGGTACTGGGCAATATGTACCCTCCTGTCTTCGGAACAAGCTACGGCATCAAAGGCCCTGGACAACTGAAAGAGCCAATTCTCCCAAATGAGGGAGTCAGAAGATCCGGAGAAACGAGGAGGGTGCATCTTAGTCACCGTCTGAAGCCACTTACTAGCTTCCTCTTCATGTGTCGAGGGCGGATTCTGGCGTCCACCCTGAGCTATCTGAGCAAGCTAGGCTACTAACTACTGAAGTACGGCAGTAGCCCCGGCGTCGGCATTATTACCCGACGGCACTGAGTGAGAGGTTGAGTCCGCAGAGGACTGAGAAAGTGAGACCTCTTCATTATTAGCACCCTGACCACAGCCTTGGCCGCGTCCCCTAGCTGGTCTACCACGACCTCTCAACATACTGAATAAAATATGAAAAGAACAAGATCAGAAAGATTCACAATCTACAAGGTTGGTATCACAATTCTCAATTCCGTACAACGCAAGAAAACGAATTCTAGAAGTATAAGAGTTCAGGGAGACTTACAGCCACGGCTCACACGAAAAGACGGTAGCATGATGATATTAGGCTCAACGACTGACTCTAACGACGCAACTGACAGACCCAAAATTAACCGACAGCCTAGGCATTCAAAACCTAAGGCTCTGATACCATAAATGTAACACCCTAATTCAAAAATGGGACATTACACGCCGTAGAATCCACGTGAGGTCTACCAGGCTAACTCATGACACATAAACCACAATGAAATCCCAAAAGATGCACTCAAAAAGTAAATAAGTCCGTGGCCTCGGCCAAAACATTTTAATGGAGTACATGAAATATAAGTTAAATACCAATTCATTGCCCACGAAGGGGACTTAAGCCAAGTTTAAAAGTAATCAGTCTAACTCCAGTACTCAACAAATGCAATGACAAAGCATAAAAATACAGACTCGAGCCACATCATCATGTCAGCCCATCCTTTGTGTGCGCATCCCGTGCCAGCTCCTTAGCTCGACCAGTACCTGAAATGCATAAGACGCATTTCCCCCATTTAAGGAGTTAGCATTCGAATAGCTAGTGCAAGTACACGATTACACAACATTATATACATACGAGATTCAACGCAAACAAACCATTTAGGAAAAATATTTGCAATCAATATTCCGGAATATCACCTTTACATTTAAAAACAGTATATCCTCAAGTTTCCACAGCAAAACCATATACGCTTGGTAACTCGCGACCGAACCCATTAGTATCGGCCCCCAGAGGTCCCGTCAAACTGTCCCCAGGTGAGAAACCACTTCCACGGCCATACCCATTAGTATCGGCCCCCAGAGGTCCCGTCGAACCATCCCCAGGTAGAAGAACATCAACAGACGCACCCAAGTCCACTTCCGTGGCCGTACCCATTAGTATCGGCCACCAGAGGCCACATGCCATCCCCGGGTGGAAGAGCAACAATCACATTCATTCAATAATACCATTTACATCATTCGCATCAAAACCATACACACATAACGGAATGTAATACATGTACTTGCCTTGGATAACACGATGCAAAGAAAACGGTGGGAGTAAAAGGTTTCGGTCCGAACAATCTTCACAAATCCGATCCTAACAACAATAGAGACTCAATCAACTACAATTCCACTGAGAAATCACGAATTAATCGGCGTTCTACCCTAAGGGACAATACGCCGAACACTATGAAGGCGTAAGGTTCAAATTCGATCAACGAAGGGAAAAACTTGGAATTGATCCGCTAAAGTTCTAGGAAAACATAAAACCACGATTACCCAACTATAATTCATCATCAATCGAAGCAAAAACGAAATGAAAAACGAATAATAGCCAAGAACCCTAAAATTAGGTATAATGTCAAAATACCTCAATTCAACGATGGAATGGTGGAAGGAAGATGATTGATTCGTGCTATGAACTCCAATTCCGAGTTATATGATGATAGAATGAAATATCCGAATGGAATAGCCCAAAATCGTCATGAAGGTGTGGATAGCCGAGAGGAAAAGAGAAAATGGGGTAAAAACCCATGTCTGTCCTATTTATACTGGACAGAACACGGCGTAACAAACGGCCCAAATGGCGCCGTGTTCAGCGCCGTATTGCGGGTCAGCGGGCGACCCCTGTGCGACACGGCGCACAGACATGGCGCAGAATGTCGTGGGTCTTGCGCCGTTTCCCAAGGCAACGATCACCACTGGGACACAGCGCATAATGCCACGGGTCTTGCGCCGTTTTGCACAGGTCAGGCCAGACAGCCTCTTGACACAAGACGACGCTACCATAACTGAAAAAGCCGATAAACCAAAACACGATATTCCGACCCAATGGTCCGAGAAAATTGCATGTAATGAAAAACAATATCCAATAACCCTAAACGGTCCGATATACACAACCAAAATCGAACAAGGAACAAATTCCCTAAACTTATAGGAATTTGCAAAACGGCCCAAACGTCTGAAATTCGCGATACAACGTCGGATTAACTATCTGAAACTCACAACATGCGCAACTCAACCAAACGAACATGTGGGAAATAGAGAAATAGTGAAATCGAACGAGTTTTACGAGAAACGAGCGTACATGCGATAAAACATAGTTTGAGATGAAAATATGCAAAAACATCACCAAAACTCGTCCAAATGGAAAAAATCAAAGAACAATATAGATTCAGAATCCCAAAATAGTGACAAGCGAGTCGTCCGAAACGAACATACACCAAAAACAGAAATTACTAAAAATAAAAAGTACGGATATTACATTTCGGCCCATGACCGGAATGGATACAATGTTTTTATGCCCCTTGGGCAAAACAAGTACATCTTCTAAAGTCAAAACAAAGCCAGATTCTAAACCCAAAAGAAGTGATCCTATGTCGGTTGCCTTGACACTATGCCCGCTTCCGACTGTGATCATAACTTCTCCAGCTCCAAGCTTCCTACTTTGTTCCAGATCCTGATTCACGGTACAAATATGAGAACTAGCACCAGAATCCAGTATCCAGGAAGTAGAAAATACAGTAGCAGAACAATTTGTTTCCAAAACTAAAAGTTCTGTACCTGAAGCGCCATGAAGAATCGGACAGTCTCTTGCACAGTGGCCCAGCTCACCGCACTTGAGACAAGCGTCCTTCTTTTTGCTCTTCGGAACCATCGGGGCCTTGCCCTTACCCTTAAGGTCCTCGACTTGTGGTCCTATCCGCTTCTTGGTCTTTTTCTTCTTGTTCTTGGACCTCCGAGATCCAGAAGAAATCACAAGGGCAGACTCCTTCATCCACGGAGTCTTCATCTGAGACTGAGCGGTCACTAGTTTGTTCATTAGCCCAGCTAAGTTACATGCAATCTCATTGCAGTTGAAATTCATAACAAACTGTGAGAAGGAATCAGGGAGAGACTCGGATAAGTTCGGTTTGAAGAGAAGTATCCATCTTAAAATCAAGAGCCTCCAATGTCTCGATCATGGATATCATTTTGAGGACGTGGTCACCAACCTTCTCATCTTCCTTCATCCTTGCACCGAACAGTTGCATGGATATCTCATATCTGGCAGTTCGACTATGCTCACCATAAAGCTCGGTTAAGTGAGATAGAATCTGCCTATCAGAAGTCATTTTGTCATGAGCTCTCTGAAGCTCATTAGACATAGAAGCCATCATGTAAGTACGGACTTTTACGTCATCCTTAACCCACTTTTCGTGGTTTTCAAGCTCTTCCTGATTGGCTCTAGTCCGCACAGGAGGCGCCGGAATGTCCGTCTCCAAGACGTATCTCAGTGCCTCTATACTTAGGACAATCATCAGATTGCGGAGCCAATCCACGAAGTTAGGTCCGATCAAGGTGTTCCTTTCGAGTAGAATTGCAAGTGGGTTCATTGTCATATTGAGAGTTATGTCTGCATTAAGTATGATAGATTAATTAGTGACTCGTTAAATTATATTCTGAGTATAGAATTTAGGTTTTTTCTATTCTTGTTACCCAGCTCCCATTATTTTTATCGGAATAACACACTCCCATGTGAAATCCGGAAGTATCATTCGCTCTACTTCATAGTGGCGATCGAGTTCTTTATAAATCTTAATAGAAGGCAACCGAACAAGTTTCTAGTCTATTAATTTTCATAAAGTGGTGTCCAACACCAACCCATCTAATGGATGATTCGATCTTCTTTTTCCCCTTGTTCACTCCCCTCAACCTATACGATTTCTATGGTTCGTGAACAAGTTAAGTTTATTCCATCGACGCAAATCAGTTTCAAAATTGAATCTTATCCGGCAACCTATCAGGTTTCTAGGGATAAAATTTGCTCCAACCGAAGGCATCCAATGCGCTCTCGGTAATTTATCCGTCCTCCCCGAATGACTACCCCATTAACTCGAAAGCATAGCACATCCGGTTTGGATTTCAATTTCCTGAAAGCTCGATGGAGGCAAGGAAAACCTTGAAACCTTATAAACTTCTTGAATCTTCGTCTTCTCGAAACGGATATTCCTCCGGTCTTCGTCATTACATATAAATTTTAAATCGAAAAATTGCATCCTAGATACAAATATTCTAGTAAAATAAATAGGCTCAAAACCGAATTATTCAAAACTAAGTCCATGAACCACATCTTCATTCAAAATCATTCATCCAATAAATACTATATAAATGGAAAGCATAGAGATACATTGATCCAATCAACAATACGAGCCGATCCAATCGATTCACACAACTGGTAATATGAAAAACGTTCAAATAATTCGGTCACCCATAAATATTCCAATTAATTAAATTTCCCATATAAATGAAATACCATAAATTATTTTAATCATATTAAATCCAATTTTATATGCGGGAGATTAATTTTCAAGAATACACAAAAAAAAATCGAGCCGGGATGAAACTGGCCTACCACGGCCGAGACACTTCCGGCAGTCGCCGTCCAGACACGGCCCGTGCCGAATGGCACGGTCGGGTCATGCCGACAGTGTCCTAGACCTTCCTGTCAGATACGTCCGTGTCAAGTGACACGGTCGAGTAACCTCCGGCAGCCTGCCAGCCAGACACGGCCTGTGTCGCCTGACATGGTCGGGTCGTCCCGACAGTCTGCCGAGACTGGCCAGCTGGCACGGCCTGTGTCCCCTAACACGGTCGGGTCAGCCCGGCAGCTTCCTGCCCGTTGTCCGAAAAGTTGTCCAACAACGATTCGGAGCTCGATTTTCGACCGTATATCCAATATCAATATTTTTCAACATCCATATCTTCAATATAAATCATATTTCCCAGAAATTAAAGATTTATATTTAGACATAAACTTACTAAAAATACAACTATTACGAACGAAAAACATATACTACGATTATGACTATATATGATTCCAAATCATTCACCATGTAATCAAGCATTCCAAATGCCAATATCGTATATACGATCGCAAGACCTATGCTCCGATACCACTGTTGGGATTCGGTGCCTAAATCGAAGTCCCAGCGAAAGCGGTAAAATGAAAATTATTTCGATCCGAATCCCTACGAGGATCGATCGAACTACGTATATACGAATATATAAACAAAAACACAAGAGATGTAAGAAACTCACCCTTGTAGTCCGTTGACTAAATGGATTCCTTCTCTTGAGCTATTCCCCAAGCTTTAATTGTAAATATCTACGATCCAATGTGCTCTAAGCCCTTGGATGATCCAACATCGAAAAAACAACGCCTCTACTTGCCACACGCCGGAGAAACGAACAGAACGATGATCACCTTGCTATCCTCCGAGGATACGGCTAGAGCTAGGATGATGAAGCTTTTTATGTGATTATGACACTCTAAGTGTATAACTCATAACTCTCAATCAATCTCTTGATATTCTCCAAGAACAACAAGAACAAGAAAATTAAAATGAAGAAGAATAATAAGAGAAGACAACTTTTCTCTTTCTTTCACTAAACTCACGGATGGTAGAAAACACTCCCAGTGAAGTCC
The DNA here is from genome assembly GCA_033398695.1 of Orobanche coerulescens. Classification (NCBI taxonomy): domain Eukaryota; kingdom Viridiplantae; phylum Streptophyta; class Magnoliopsida; order Lamiales; family Orobanchaceae; genus Orobanche; species Orobanche coerulescens. The sequence continues at coordinate 73,934,260 of CM065816.1, read as the reverse complement.
ATGAGTCAAGTCTTCATATATCATTCTTTACACACTAACTACCCTCACCTACAACTCACCTCACATTAGAGATCCCTACAAGACATTATCCTCCCTTATAAAAATGGAAACAAAAGTCTAAGAATGGAGTAAGTTAAGTTAGGGGCGGCTATCATGAAAGAATCGGATGAGTTCGGTTTGTTCCGGACTCCCGAGAGTCCAAACAGATAAACTCTAATTTCGTTCCGATGTATTTATATCAATTAATTAATCCAATTAATCAATCATATCAAATACATAATAACATAATTATTTTCTCCAAGAAATAATTATATTCATGAATTAAATTAATTACCCCGTAATTTATTTAATTTATTAAGCCGTAAATTAATTTATCCAATAAATCAATTTAGACATCCAATGTCCCAATTAATTAGATATCCAATATCTAACATTCATAATGAGAGAATAAGCTCGATTTATTCCATCGTCAATCTTATTGCGCGACTCGGTAGGTCCGTCTCAGTCAACAATGGGAGGAACCAAAGAGTAGTAGCACCACCTAGCCAACCTTGCGACTTACACTGTACCCCAACTGAGAACGAATGATTGGGATCATTCAAGAACCATTCTGTCGTGAATACCAGTATATGTATAAACCCTTCTTTAAAATGTTCCGATCAAGTTATAAGGTCACGGTCAGTCGAACCCTATCTTGTACGTGATGCTATGCATGCGTTAATGCAAATAGAGATCATCGAGCTCTCGTGTATCCAATACAACTAGCTCCAATGCTTTGGCCAAAGACTTTTGATCTCATTTGCCAATAACCGCATATGACATATAACCCGCTCACTAACGGGAGAAAGAATTCTATCTTGGTATTCAGTAGGACCTGCTACTTGCCCGTCAAGATGCACGTCGAGGTTGACCCCCACCTTCCGGTTTATAGGGTTGAACTACTCTAATGAAAATCTTGATGTCACAAGCACATCCATACTAAATCCTCAAGTCGAAGGTTCACGAATACCTATCACAACCTTTCGATTCCGTCATTGATTGTCCCGGAGTGAAATCCGTGTGACGAATCGAGGGTGAGTCAGTTCGAGTACACTAATCTAATTAGCATACCTACAACGTGTGCTCCCACTAACCATTAGCATTCGACAGGCACTCTCCATGTCAAAGAATACGTCATACAAGTCTTCACATAAACTTAACGCCCAGTCAAGTTTCATCGACTTGCGAACGGTTAGGTATTTGAGCTATAAACCTTTCCAGTGCCTACCCCCTTATCCCATAAGGAGTGGAACGTTTTGCTCTCAAATACACGGACTAGTTTCTATATGTGTATTTACGAGTTAGGAATGCCAGTAACAACCAGTAAATAAAGAAACATTCATTGCCTTATATAAATGATTTACATAATTACAAGTACAATGCCCTCACTCAACATCCTCTGAGTGGCATTCGAGGGCATGCTTCCAATAGGTAAGATGTACTGAGTCTCAATTCAGTCCCCAATGCCCGATGAACAGCCTGCCAAAAATGCGATACGAACCGGTCATCTCGATCAGAAATAATACTTTTAGGAGTCCCATGCAACCTCACGATCTCTGCAATAAACACCCGTGCTAGTCTCTCCAGTCCCCAAGTATCCTTAATACCCAGAATTTGTTCTGCATGTAATTCAATAATTTTTCACAAGGAATTCATAGTGCCATTCAATCATATTTCTCAATGTATTCACACAACAATCAAATTAATTTTTACAAATCACAATCTACTGCTTAAAATTAACACGTGTAGAAAAACACTCTGAACCAACCCATTGTGGACAAAAGAAGGTACATAATATTAGGTGTACATTGAAAAATACCAAAAAATAACAAGTTGCACTAATAGAATCACAAACTTCATCCGTGGGACATACTGGTGGAGTTATGCCTGCTAAGACGACCATTTCAGGAGCACCTTTCGTCTGAAAAATAAATAAAACATCTAAATCAGTCATTAACCAAAATAAATAAAGATAAAACACCTTTTTGTGCAGTATTACATTAGAGTTTTATTAGTTGTAGCATCGAGCAAGTTCAAGTAAATAAAGCTCATCAGATTCATCATTTCAAGAACCTTGCAAGATTATGCATCTTAGTATATCCATCTTGAAAGAGAAAAAAAGAATAAAAAACTGTACGACAAGGCAGGACCGACCCTAACTTCAACATGGAAAAACTGCTTTCTCCCCAATAGTTCATGGTGTAACACCTCGAAAATGGCGGCTATTACAGGCCGTGGACCCCACACCGGGACCCACCAGGCGATATCAAAACAAAATTTAGACATCACATAGGTGTGGTACCGAACCACAATAACTTAATCATAACTCCGATTAGGAGTGTAAACCATATACATCAACTCATACAACCGTACACAGGATCCAAATCTAGTATAAACCATATAGAGATGGAATACACCCAAAATAATAATAATACATTCATCCAAATTAAAATAAATAAAATAAAAAAATGAAATTCCACAGTTAAGACATAACCGACCAACAAAAGACTAAGGGCCCCCGAACTAGCACCCTTCAATACCCTTCGCCGCCATCGTGCTCTTCCAGCGCCTTGCCCTTTCCTCGCCCTGAAATACAAGTATTTCGCCCAAACCACAGGGTCAGCTATACATGATAATAATTCTCATTGCATTATACAATGTTGGAGCAAGATCGGTATTTGCGCCATTGTGCAGAAGCGTAAATATAAAGTGCGGAAAATAAATCACACAAGGATTTATAGAGGTTCGGCTATAAACGAGCCAATGTCCTCTCTCGGTATCTTTTTCTATAGGTTCAAGATAAAAACCTATGCACCTCTCTTCTATCGGTCGAGGGATAACCGTTACAATCACGTCTTCTATTGGTCCGTGATAAACCACTCGTACTTGTCTTTGTATCGGTCCAAGTTAAACCGTTTTCCTTTTCTATCGGACAAGGAATCAACCGCTCTAGCTTTCTATCGGTAATAGATAAACCTCACTAGATAGCGATTGTGATTCTAATAATGCCGGATCCTTGATCCTAATAACACCGAATCCAATCGTATCTTTTCTTTTACCTCTCGTGTATGATGTTGAATGTATAAACACTCAAACTAACAATATAAGCTCAATATCACAACAACAATAATATCAATATGAATATCTGATCAATGAGTTGTTTGCTTGAAGTTGTTGTGTGGATGAATACCAAGGATGTGGTATTTATAGCCTTCATCAACCAAACTATCCGTTAGCTCTTCAGACTGCATTACGTACGCTATCTGCTTCCCATTACGTACGTAAGCAAGTTTATGTATGTTATATAATCACTGTTACGTACGTTAATATCGTTCAGTTTCAGTCCAGTAACATTCGTTTCTTTCCTTACGTACGTTATCAGACAGTCCATTACGTACGTTAAGTATACGTCATTGTTGACGCCATACATCCGTTGCCGCCTTTTTAACTTTGACTCTTCCCAACGTTCATCAGGTTTGAACTACATTACGTACGTTAAGCAACATCTCTTACGTACGTTATTCTTCCCATTTTACGTACGATATGCTTGAATTATTACGTACGTTAGCCTTGTAAAATTCCAGCTTTTTGCACTTCTTTTCCTTCGATGCTTTGCTTCGTCTCTTTGTTGTTTTGTTTTGTGTAACAACTTAATCATTAAAACATTATTAATACATGTATGGAACAAAATGTTTCAACAATCTCCCCCTTTTTGATGATTACAAAACAACACTTCGTCAATGGGATTTACCTGCAAAAATACAAATATATGTATATGTGTACAGACCAAAGTTTTCGAATTTGTCTGTTTCGTTGGTTTCTTCTCCCATTTCTTTTTCTTCGACTCCTTCTTTCCTTTTCTTTTTCTTTTCGAATTTTCAAATTTTCATCATCTTTTCGACGTCTCCTCATTTTTCTTTTCAACTTCATCTTTTCGACTTTTCTTCTCCTTTTCTCCTTTCAACTTCCATTTTTCTTTTCAATTTCAACTTTTTGACTTTTCTTCGATTTCGATTTTTCTCCCCCTTTCAGGGTTAATCCCACTCTCCTTTCTCTCCCCCTTTTTGTTTTCATCAAAAAGTGTAAAAAAATAAATATGATGATACCAAATATAAAATATGCATGATACCAAATGATGAATATAACAAATATGCAATAATATGGTATAACTCCTCCTGAAAATATTATCTCCCTTAAAAAAATTACTACTCCCTCTAAGTAAAATATTTTGATAAAAAAATCAATTTTTGGGGATCCAACCGAGAGTTGGTTTTTCATTTGAAAAATAGACGATATTTGAAATATTTGTTCCTTTAGGAACCCAAATCTTTTTAATTTTAATCGTACGGTGTGGGCTTTTACAGTTCGAAATATGATGCCCAATTTTTAAACATTTGTCACATCGGGGTATTTTTAAATTTAAGGATTCATTTTTAGAAGGAGGTGTGAATCTCAACCCCTGTTTATTTAGAGTGAACTTTTGAACTCGAGAGCATATTTTCAAATTTCTCGTTTCCGAGAGAAAATTTCTTCGTCAAATTTTTGAGCTCGGTTTGAATTTTAACAAGATCATCCTTTAAAATATTTTCATTTTCAATGCATTTTGAATGATAGACAAATTTTCCCTTTTCAAGAATTTTGGAATATTCAATTTCCAATGATTTATTTTTAAATTGAAGGGATTTAATTTTGGATAAAGCATTTTGATAGTCCGTATGCAATAATTCAAATGCTTCAAAAAGTTCGTCGTAAGAATTACTTAATTGGCTTTCGATGTCGCTATCGTCGAATGAACTCCGGGCCATGAGCGCGAGATTATTTTGATTCATGAAATCTTCATCAGGGTCTTCGTCGCTCCATGTTGCAACGAGGACCTCCTTCTTGGGTTTAGCTCGGCAATTCTTAGCAAAGTGGCCTGGTTTTCCACATAATCGACAAGAGTTGTCGAATTTCTTAGATTCGCTCATTTGGATGTCCTTCTTTCTCCGGTTTAATAAGGTTTGAAACTTATTAATATTTTTGGCATAATATGCAGATTCTTCGTCGCTATCATCCACCGGAATTTCTTCTCTCTTTGGCATCTTAGCCTTCAAGGCTATCGAACTTTCCTTCGGTTTCGGCTTTGCATTTTGAGATTTAAGGACAATCTCGTAATTTATTAGTGAACCGACGAGGGCACTAAAATCAAGATAATTGAGATCTTTCGATTCCATAATCGCCGTCACCGTTCCGTCCCATTCAACAGGTAGTAATCTTAAGATTTTCTTGATTTTTTCACTACTTGATAATGGTTTTCCAAACGAAGCAAGTCCATTTGTGATGACCGAAAATCGGTCGAGCATGTTGGTGATGGACTCGTCACCTTTCATCATGAATAACTCGTTGTCATGGAGAAGCATATTGATCTTCGTCTCCTTGACTTGAGTTGTCCTTTCGTGTGTGATTTCAAGAATTTTCCATATCTCTTTAGCACTTTCACACGATGAGATTCGATTGACCTCTTCCGGATTTAAGGCACAATATAAGAGTTGAGTAGCCTTACAATTTAGATGGTCGTTCTTCCAATCCTCATCATTATATTCTTCGAAACTCTTGAGAGATCCGTCGGATTTGATTGGAACTTTCGGGCCAAGACAAATGATCTTCCAAATTTCTATATCATAGGCACGCATGAAGATCGACATCTTTTTTCAACGTCATGAAATTTGTGCAATCAAAAAATGGTGGTCGGTTGAGAGCAAGGCCTTCGACTGGAGCAAGTTGAAACGCCATTGGATCGACTCCTCGGATGTTAAGCCATGTATTGGAGGTACCGCTCTGATACCAATTGTTAGAGCAAGATCGGTATTTGCAACGTTGTGCGGAAGCGTAAATATAAAGTATGGAAAATAAATCACACAAGGATTTATAGAGGTTCGGCTATAAACGAGCCTACGTCCTCTCTCGGTATCTTTTTCTATAGGTTCAAGATAAAAACCTCTGCACCTCTCTTCTATTGATCGAGGGATAACCGTTACAATCACGTCTTCTATTGGTCCGTGATAAACCACTCGTACTTGTCTTTGTGTCGGTCCATGTTAAACCGTTTTCCTTTTCTATCAGACAAGGAATCAACCGCTCTAGCTTTCTATCGGTAATAGATAAACCTCACTAGATAGCGATTGCGATTCTAATAATGTCGTATCCTTGATCCTAATAACACCAAATCCAATCGTATCTTTTCTTTTACCTCTCGTGTATGATGTTGAATGTATAAACACTCAAACTAACAATATAAGCTCAATATCACAACAACAATAATATCAATATGAATATCTGATCAATGAGTTGTTTGATTGAAGTTTTTGTATGGATGAATATCAAGGATGTGGTATTTATAGCCTTCATCAACTAAACTAGCCGTTAGCTCTTCAGACTGCATTACGTACGCTATCTGCTTCCTATTACGTACTTAAGCAAGTTTACGTACGTTATATAATCACTGTTACGTACGTTAAGTATACGTCATTGCTGACGTCATATATCCGTTGCTGCCTTTTTGACTTTGACTCTTCCCAACGTTCATCTGGTTTGACATACATTACGTACGTTAAGCAACATCTCTTACGTCAGTTATTCTTCCCATTTTACGTACGCTATGCTTGAATTATTACGTATGTTAGCCTTGTAAAATTCCAGCTTTTTGCACTTTGTTTCCTTAGATGCTTTGCTTCGTCTCTTTGTTGTTTTGTTTTATGTAACAACTTAATTTTCAAAACATTATTAATACATGTATGGAACAAAATATTCCAACATACAGTTCATATAGATATGGATCTCAAAGAAACAACCGACTACTGAATATACCCCTTGGGCGTATAAACAGTCAGTCCCAACTGTCGAACATATCGAGTCATAATGGAATATGAACGTCCAAACAACATGGCTCAAGACGGACGTCACAGTACGCCCGATCCGGAAATATGTCCGTACACATGTCCACCCCGTATACGGAATCCATAATATATGTGGGACGATCTACCTAATTAGCCTCAAGAACTACATCTTGTGTGCACGGTCCAATGCGAAAACATCCACGTATGACCATCACGTGCCCGGCTAAAAATCCTACACATAACTAATCGGCACGTAGATATGACTCCAGAGATGTCACGATGCAACATGACAATGAAACTCAACGAATTACACATTTATCCAAGAATCTAAAGACTCACCGAAGTGACAACAAGGCTCAATGAGACCAACAGTATCAAAGGCGATCAACTAGGGAATACAATCCCACCACAAAACGGTAATACGATCAAGAACAACATTATATCATGAATCGTAGATTCACAGAGCATTACTTATACACGAAACGTACAATATTCACAGGAATTCAACCATCATTATAACCAAGCAAGATAACTTGCCTCAATTCCGTAGACGAATAGCCCTTCTACAAACGAACGAACGGTCGGAATCCTCGACTACTAATACTCACTCGAACGAGCAACCTTTAACGAAACGTAACTCATTCAACAACACAATCATGCAATAATGATATCAATTTCTAGGAAACGACACCTGAAATATTACTCGAATGGTTCATCCTATTCCAATGAATATCCCCATAGCTTCATTAACGAATTATGATACACTAAGTTCATCTTTAAAAACTGGTTTTACCAAGTTATTTAGGTTCACTCACATTTACGTCTTCTACTTTACAAGGATCGTTGTAAATGAATTCGGACACTAATTCTATAGTATCATTATCACCCATAATCGTTATAATCATCCTAAGAACACTATCAATGTATTAATATGATGTTCAACACCTTCTTAAGTTATCAACACATCCGATTAACTTGAATATATAAAGGTTATAATTGTGTTATTCATAATCCAATATTATCCCTTAAAAATTTGCTCAAAACATAATTATATCATTGAGGGTTTTTGAAAATCTAAAAACATCATTCAAGTCTTTGATACTCATAAAATTCTTCCCAATGAGTTTGTTAAACCTTCTCCAATGTATAGCTAAAACATCATAGGATCTTACTAGCATTAAGAACATATTCAGAAACCCTAATCACCTGGTTTTAACATGATTTCCTAAGGTTTTTATAATGAACATGTTATTCCACAACCTCACCAATCATTCAAGGGATGATACTAACAATATTATCATGTTCCAAACTAAGTTTGTTCATAAATCCAATAACCATCATGTTCTACTTGATTATTCTAACACTACAACACATACTCCTTACTAACATCATCAATCATATGAAACAACATGAGTAAGATAACCAACCTCAATAAAGGGATGAAGAATAGCACCAAAACTCCAAGAAGACACTCCAAGCTTCTAGTTACCAAGCTATAATCCAAGTTACCAAGCTATAATCCAAGTATTGTAGCTCTAACACGAGATTGGAGGGGCAAAACATGATTTAGCAGAGTAGGGGATCGGTTCTGAGGGAGAGAGAATGAGATAGGATCATGCAGAAATGAAAGGCAACCCATGCCTTTAGAACCTGCATTAAGCATTACGTACACTATAGCTAACGCTTAACGTATGTTAAGCACCTTACGTACGTAATCCTGCGGGCATTACGTACGTAGCGAATCCCCAGATGTTACTATCTCAAATCACATATGTTATTACGTACGTTGACATATTAACGTACGTAAGGCCCAGGCACATTATGTGCGCTAACTCAGAGCCATTACGTACGTAAAGGCCGTTGACCAGGCTGTCACGATCGGATCACTGACCACTGTCTACGTCTGGCCCCACCCGCCGAAAGGCGATATGCTGTCTAGTACACCACATTACGTACGTTAACATAGGTGTGTTACGTACGTAATGTCACATATAGCGTACGTAGCGATAACATGGTAGCGTACGCTAAGGGCATCACATAGTTAAAAAATGAAATTCTCCAAACAATATCTAGCAATCAACTATAGTGTGAACGACAAAGATAAATAATTCGATTTAACATATCTCAACAATATACTCATAATAATATATACAGATATGGTACGACAATACTCAAATTATCCAAAAAAATACAACAGTCAAGACAAGAGTTCAGGCAGATATTACACTTGGTATAAATCTCTACCATCAATATCACTTTGGTCTTGATCACTCAAAAAATAACTCGAAATCATCACATGAAGTCATCAAACAATTACCATCAAGTAATTTTAACTTATGAAAGTTAAACAAAAATCCAAAAAACACTTTCAGTGGTGCAAACATCATGTTTACACAAATTCCAATCATACTCAAAACAAAATTCTATCATCAATCCTAATACCATACTCAAATCAAAATAGGTGCATATATTGAATTACAAAATCACGTTTTTAGTGGTGTAAACATCATGTTTACCCAAGTTTCGCTCTCGTGCTGTACTGATGCTGCCGCTGAAAAACAAACCCTGTTACAGTTGAGCCTTGTAAGAAGCCCTATTACATTTGGCCCTAAAATAGTATTTATGGCAACCACTGATTCACAAAACACATATATAGTTAACTAAAGGTAGTAGCACACAGCATATAGTACACATCATTCCAGATTTGTATTTACAGTTCAGCTAATATTTAGTAGTACCTACCTGGAAATTTAAGATCAAAGAAAGCTGAAGGACGAAGAAAGAACAGGCACCTGAAAACAAATAAAATTCAGAATTAAGAACATAATACATGCTTTTAAATCTGCCACTACCGACTTAAAATTGAAAAATGGTAACCTTTGAAACGATTCAGGAGAGAACAAGGACCAGTGCGCCAAAAATAATGATTTCCCATTTTTCACTTTTCCTTTCATTTAATTCTTATTAATTTTTTCATGAACATAAACACAATCAAAACAGTGCTTTTCCTCCCCATGTGTCATGTCTCTTGCCATAATTTGTAAACAAAAACATCTTCAAGTATTCTTCTCACAAGCATAAAAAACCATAATCCATGTTCAGATTCTTTCTACTTCAGTTAATACTCTGAAACAGTAGTAGAAGTGCTAGGAAATCAATTTATCCAACACTTTATTATAAAGAAGATGAGATTCAAATATCTCTTCATAAAAAAATACAGCATCATTGAAACCCACATGATCCTAATATAACAACATTTTATAGTAGAGGATATAACCCATCAACAACTCATGTCACAACAATACTATAGTAGATGGCCCAAAGTCCACCCAACCCCACCCCACATTCAGCAATCTATAAACTATCATGTCCATCTCAATTGCATTTTAAAATAAGCATCATTCAGACTGACCAGGCAAAACAATCTACTTAGAACCGGTAATATCACTGACGACACAGATCTGCTCTTTTCCCATGGCAGACATAACACTCACAACAAGGTCTTTTCCCTCTACAAAGCCATCCTTCATTTGCACATTTAGTCGAGAGAACAAGACGCTTTATAACTGACTCGTGAGTTATATTTATGACCAATAATTACAAGTCAGCCAATAAAATGTTGAAAGAAACCTAACATGTCCAAGCAAAGTATCATGAGTTGGAAGCTTGAGGTCATCCTTGGTGTTGCCGCTCTCAGTCAACAAGCTCTTGGTCCCCCTAATGAATTTTCTCATCAAGTTTCACTACACATACACCACGTCATAACAAAATTAACAACAAACAATCAGGAAAAATAGAAGAACCACTTACCCATTAACATAAACCCACAGCCCAGCCAGCGACCCTCAAACCAGAACTCCAACCCTAGATTCTGGCAACTGTCACAGCATCGCCCACCCCCTATCAGCTGTGCCACTCGCCTCTCCGCTGCGGCGGGTCTGCATATTTAGGTGTCGATTTAATTTTAAGGAATATTTGGTGGTGTATTGATTACGGTGTGTGTGTGTGTGTGTGTGTGTGTGTGTGTGTGTGTGTGTGTTTATTTTAGGGAGTGAGAGAGAGAGAGGAGGGAGAGGTTAGAGGGGTACAGTGAGAAGAGAAATAGTGAGAGAGAGAACCGACTTGTTTGAGAGAATAAAGAAAAAGAAAAAGAGAAAGAGAAAGTTTATGACCATTCAAGACAGTCACAACATTTGTGACAGTCATTGACAGTCACAAACATTTGGATTTATCACTGTTTGGTCTCTGTGACTGTTATTGGCAGTCATAAAGTTGTGACTGTCATTGACAGTCACAAATCGATGGAGTTTCAATGTCACAAAATCCTATTTTTGGTGTAGTGAATTTGCCTCGAAACCTCAAAATTCCATCATCCTGAACCACAAACCCAGGAGCTTTCCCTTTCTTCACGTCCTCCCTCAACTGGACTAAAAATGGATCATCATACTGTCTCACCTTGATATCATCAACCAAAGACAAAGTGATTTTCAATGCACATAACTGATCCTAAACTCTATGAACCCAAACTTGGATATTCTGACAAATCAAATCCCACTGGATCCTACTTTGAGGCGTAAGTACCTCGAACATCTGTAGAGCCATCGGCTTATGACTCAACGCATCCGCCACTACATTGGCCTTACCCGGATGATAAAGAATCTCAATATCATAATCATTAATTAATTCTAGACACCTACTTTGTCTCATGTTCAATTCCTTCTGACTGAAAATATACTTCAGACTCTTGTGATCCATGTAAATCTTACACGACGACCCATAGAGATAATGTCTCCAAATTTTTAAAGCGAGAATGACTGCAACTAACTCCAAATCATGTGTAGGGTATTTTCTTCATAAGGTTTCAACTGATGAGATGCATAAGCAATAACCCTATCTCTCTGTATCAAAACACATCCGAGTCCGAGGCCCGAAGCATCACTATAGACCACAAAATCCTCGTTCCCTTGAGGCAAAGCTAAAACTGGTGCGGTATTCAACAGTCTCTTCAACTCATCAAAGCTATCCTACCTATCTGTGTTCCACTCGAACTTCTGAGTTTTCTGAAATAATTGAGTGAGTGGTCGTGCGATCTTGGAAAATCCCTCAACGAACCTACGGTAATAGCCCGCAAGTCCTAGGAATCTCCTCACTTTTTTCACATTCTTAGGAGGTTCCCATGCCAGTACCGCCTCTATCTTCTGTGGATCAACCCGAACTCCCTCTGCTGATATCACATGCCCGAGGAATGTTACTTCCTTGAGCCAAAACTCACATTTAGAAAACTTCGCATATAACTGCTCAGCTCTCAAAATGTCTAACACAATACGAAGATGTACAGTGTGTTCCTCCTGACTCTGGGAATAGATAAGAATTTCGTCGATAAAGATGACTACAAATTTGTCCAGATACTCGATAAAAACTTTGTTCATCAACTGCATGAACACTGCTGGGGCATTGGTTGGCCCGAAAGGCATAACCACAAACTCGTAATGGCCATATCTCGTCCGAAAGGCAGCTTTCGGTATGTCGCTATCCTGAATCCTTAACTGATAATAACCTGATCGTAAATCAATCTTCGAGAAGACTGTCGCTCCCTGAATCTGATCAAACAAGTCGTCAATCTGGCGCAAATGGTATTTGTTTTTGATGGTCAACTTGTTTAATTCTCGATAGTCGGTGCATAAACGAAGCGATCCATCCTTCTTCTTAACAAAAAGCACAGGCACAACCCAAGGCGATGCGCTCGGTCGAATATACCCTTTATTTAGCAATTCCCCCAACTGCTTCTTTAACTCTAACATCTCTGACGGTGCCATACGGTACAGTGTTCGTGAAACAGAAGCCGCATTCGGCTCTAGATCAATAGGAAACTCAACTTCCCACTGCGGTGGGAATCCCGGCAAGTCATCCGGAAATACGTCAGGATATTCGTCAACAACTGGAATCAACGGCATGTTAACTCCACTATCTTCCGCCTTCAAAGTGTAACACCAATAGCCTACGCAATCCTGGTTTAGAAGATTCATCGCCTTCAGGGGGCTGATCATATTCCCTGATCTACCCGGCTTACAACCCACAAGAGTATGCTCTGTGCCATCCTCAGCCACTATCGAGATAGTATGAGTCCGATAGTCCATGATAGCACCTTGACGATCCAGCCAATCGTCCCCGAGGATTAAATCCTCACCCTTTAAGTCTACCACAATTTGGTTGAGGGCCAATCTCGGTTCCCGATCCTCACTGGGCAATCTTTTACTTCTCGGTTCCCAACCATACGATCCCCACTAGGCATACCCACTACGAACAGTTCACACTCAAACAAGCAGTCAATACCGATATGATATACACAATCCGTAGCAATAAGAGAGTGAGTAGCACCCGAATCAAAAAGCACTTAAACTGGATGAGAAAGGATCTGAGTGGTACCTGATGCCACCGGAGCGTCTGTCTCCTCCGATCGTCTCATCTTATGTAATCGTAGGTGTACTGAGCCTAAACTTGATACTGCACGGCGATTCGGTTGAACCCGACCCGTACCACGGCCCGAACTCTAAGGGACCTGGGTGACTGGAGTCCTCTGATCGACACTATGCTCTTTCTGAACGGCAGTGGTAGTTGGAGCTCTAGCGTCCTTGTAGCCCGCTCGCAATGAAGTGCCTGATGCCCAGGATACCCGCAAGTAAAGCAATTAACTAACGGAAATGGACAATCCTTCACCACATGCTCATATTGATTGTAGTTTAAACAAACTCTGCCTCCAGGTGTAGTGGACTGGACTGAGCGGTTACTCTGAGACCCTCCAGCCTGATGAAATGGCTTCTTCCCAGATACTGGAGCAGATTGTGATCTTGAAAACCGACCACCCTTACCGGCTGAGAAACTGCCAGTAGTCTTCTGTTTCTTAGCCTCAGAACCCGACTCTGACTCCGGGACTGCCATCTCAATTGCTAGAGCGCGATCCTGGTATTAATTCAATGTGGCACACATGAGTAGTGCCATACTCTGCCTGATATGCGACTTCATGCGCATATTGAAGTAGCGAATCTTATCAGCCTCGTTCATCACTTGTTCTTTCACGTATCCTTACTGCTGGTTATAAGTGATGATGGCCTGAGAGATCGGTACACCCCGAGGCATAGCAGTAAAGAACTCCACAATCCTACGCTCGCGAACTAACGGTGGACAGTATGCCGCTTCCATAACGGTCTTAAACACCTCCCAGGTAACTATACGATCACTAGTCATCACAACCTCCCACCACTCTGCAGCTTCCTTATCCAGGAGGTATTGAGTAATAGGTACCCTCCTGTCATCGGGACAAGCTACAGCCTCGAACGTCCTTCCTAACTGAAAAAGCCAATTCTCCCAACCTAAGGAGTCGGTAGAACCAGAAAAGTGAGAGGGTGCATCTTAGTCACTTTCTGAAGCCATTCACTAGCTTCATCCTCCGGAGTTGGGGGTGGATTCTGATGTCCACCCTAAGCTATCTGAGCGAGCTGAGATAACAACTGCTGAACTATAGCAGTAGCTCCTGTGTCGGTATTATTACCCGACGGTTGGCCCTGACTGACCAATAAGTCCTACTGCCCGTCAGAACTCAAGGGTACTGTATTCGGAACTGAATGTGAGGCCGAATTAGCAAATGACTAAGATAATGGAACCTCCTCACTATTAGCACCACAACCACGGCCTCGGCAGCGTCCCCTAGCTGGTCTACCGCGACCTCTCAACATACTGAAGGATAAGAATCGAAAGGAACAAGATCAGCAAAATTCACAATCTTTAAAGTTGGGATCCCAACTCACAATTCCAATTCACGCAAAATAAATAATATAGAAACGTAATAGTTTGAGGAGACTTACAGCCACGGGTCACATGAAGAGATGGTAGTGCAATGATGATAGTCTCAACAACTGACTCTTATGACACAACAGACAGACCCAATTTAACCGACAACCTAGGTATTCACAACCTAAGGCTCTGATACCATAAATGTAACACCCCAAATTTCATAAGAGACATTACACGCCGTAGAACCTTCAACAAGGTCTACCAGGCTAACACACAATAATTCCCATAAAGACACATTAATAGTAATAATTAAGGTCGTGGCCTCGGCCAAAATATTTTAGTTCAATTATAGAAGACATAAAGTAAAATGGGTTCATTGCCCACGCAGGGGACTTAACAACTTCCTCAAAATAATAGTAATATTACTCGACAACTCCAACAATTCACATAGACATAAAACAACATAATCAACATAGACTCGAGCCTCATCAATATTCTTGACCATCCTTTGCATGCGGTTCCCGTGCCAGCTCCTCAGTTCGCTCGATACCTAAAATGCATGAAACGCATTTTCCCCATTTGAGGGGTTAACATTCGAATAGCTAGTGCAAGTACACAATTACACTACATCATATACAGATATGATTCAACACAATCAATTCTTTGGAAAACATTTGAAATCAATATTTCGGAATATCACATTTGCATCAAAACATTATAATAACACGTTTCAACATCACAACTTTCCACACTTCGTAACCCACGGTCGTACCCATTAGTATCGGCCCCCAGAGACCCCGTCGGACTATTCCTAGGTGGAAAACTACTTCCGCAGCTGTACCCACTAGTGTCGGCCCCCAGAGGCCCCGTCGGACCATCCCCGGGTGGAAGAACAGCAACACACACGAGATATCACATTTCATCATCCGTATCGAAACCATAACATACATAACGGAATGTAATACATGTACTTGCCTCGATTATTACAATGCGATGAAACGGTGAATGAAAATGACTTCGGTCCGAATACTCTTCAAAATCTTATTTCTATGACATAACAATATATAATCAACCTCACATTGCATAAACGTAAGAATTCGTCCTAAGTTCTACCCGTTGGGACAATTCATTAGACACTATGAGATCATGATCGATCCTAATCTATTAACGGTGAAAACCTCGAAGTCTAATCCGAAATACTACAATAAAAGCAAGGGATTATGATTACACCATCGTAATCTAACAACCATTTAAGCCAAATCGGAATAGAAGGATGAAATCACATCAAAACCCCAAAATCCCCAAAAACTATGGTTCTAGGAATTTACCTTGATTTGAAGACGAAACCACGGATGATTTAGTGCTAGGGTGATGTTATGATGCTCGAATATACTTCTCAAATGGAGTTTGGGTGAAAACCGGACGAACCCTAGCCTGAAGAATCGCCCCCATCGCGCAAAAGAAGAAGAAAGGCGAAAAATGAGGAATAATGGTCGCTGCCCAGTTTATAAATTGGGCAGGTGTTACGGCCGTAACATATGCCTCCTTACGGCCGTAACATGTGTAGCCTTACGGTCGTAACACGTGTAGCCTTACGGTCGTAAGGGTATTCACAACCTCTCTGGCCAAAATACAAACCTTCACTACGGCCGCTATGAAAGGACATTATGGTCGTAATGTATAAATTCTTACGGCCGTAATGCATAAAATCTTACGGCCGTAACTCGGCCCTGGCAGCAGGTCAATATGGTTTTGAAACAACGACTCGTAAACAACCGGAATGAGAGTACAAGGGATGAACCCACAGATATATGAAGATCTATTACTGACGAGATAAACATAAAAAACATCACATGACCCCGGCCATCCGAAGGTCGGAATAAACGAATATTAACATTAACGCCCAAAATACTAGGAATTTACAAAACGACCCAAACATTCGGAAATCTAGATTTGATGTCTGACAACAATTTTGAAAACCGTAACAGGTCTGAAAATATTACATGAACTCGTAAAAATAATGAAGTGTCAGCTTCGAACAAGATTCGTGAGGATCGAGCCTCCATACGGAAAAGTTACAATAATTTGCATATACTCATAATTCGACTCTGAAACCCGTCCGGATGGTCAAGAATGTAAAACGAAATAGTTTCAGCACACCAAAAAAATTACAAGCGAGTCATCCAAAATGAAAATATACCAAAAATGAAAATATACTAAAAATAGAAAGTACGGATATTACAACTATAAGGAAAGTAAACATATCAACCGCAAGTACCATATCATACGACACTTCATAAAAGAAGGAGACGTAGTTGTGGCCCAGGTTGCACCAGAAGATAATCTTGATGATCCTTTCACAAAAGGCTTACCCTCGAAAGTTTTTGAAGGGCATGTGGAGGGAATGGAATTACGGTGTATGCCAGCATTGCTTTGAGTATAAATGGGAGATATGATAGACTATGTAAAAGAGTAGTATACATAAAAGCATGCTTTGAGTATAAGTGTGAGATTGTTAGAGTTGTATACTATAAAGCATACGTTATGCTTGTATTACCTTATTTCCCTATAACTACCTATGAGAATATTAATTACATTTTATCACATGTTTGGCATATTAATTCACAGTTTTATATTGTATATAATGTGGTGTGTTGGTGTAACACAGAAGATTATATTATCGGCGCCTAATAAAATAATATAATAGTTCACAACCTGCATAATTATTAGACAAATTATGTGAAAGGTCATAGTGTATGCTTGAGATAAGTTGGTATCGACTATCAGCAAACATTAGCGCATTTACATATGTTGAACTAGAATGAGATAATGTCTTCTGTAGTGACTGTAAGAAGAACGTAAGTTTCGGATAATTATTATTTCTTAATTCTAGTATATAATATTTATTTTACTATTTATAATAATTATTGCTTTGATTTACCATGGGGGAGAGTCACAATGATTAACTGAATATGCTTCGTATCTTGGCAATAATATTATTTATATGATAATTAATATTATATGTCCCTTGTGGTACCGGCGATTTTGGGGGTTGACGAGAGGGGATTCCGTCGGCCATATAGCTTGATTCACACTACGGATGTGTAACACCCCGAAAATTAACAGAGGTATTACAGTGCCGTGAATCCCGTGTGGGACCCACAAGGCTATTTAGGAAATAGATATTTTAATGAAATTACGACAAAACGATAAGTCCACGGTTACATAACATGAGCCCAAAGGTTTTAAGAAGAAACATAATTCAAAGTTCGATTATTACACAACGGATGTATTAAAAATCAAATTTAATTTAAACAGCGGCAAGAGATTATTCCAACACCGTTCAAGTCTGACTGGACCCCTCGGGAATGTCCTACACATGATTAACAATTTTACCTGGCACGATAAATCATGCCAGATAATCAGGATCAAACAATGCATATCAATAACAACTACTAGCAATGATATACGCAACTTTACCAAACACAGTACCACATAACCAACAGAGAATATCTCATCACATGACCGATGTTGTCTCTCTCTTTTTATCACATAAACCCCAAGGTCGCAACCAAGGGTCATGAAAGTATACACATGGGAATACCCCGTAACATAGGTGCCCAATTCGGGTCTTATCCCCAATACATTTCCACACGGGTACCATACAGGTTTTATCCCCAACGCATCGGCCCATTTATAACACATTTTAGAAAAAAAAGAACCATCGGCATTCATCAAAAATGACGCATACATAAATACAGACATTACAATAATATTAACATTTCTCGAGCAAGATTTCACTTGCCTGTGATCCGACGGTGGGTGCTTTATGATAACCGGAATCCCCACGCCCGCTCGAGCTTAACCTAGTCACGTAATATCCGATTACCACCTCGTACGGATCATGATGAATAAAACTAGTCTCCCTTCCCTAACCGGATTCCTAGCGTAGTCTTAATTACCAACCTTAGTATTGTTTTTCTAAGTTCATAAGCATTACGTACCATTTACCGTTCAACTCTACGGTTAACGTTAGATACATCGATTTGTTCAATAAGATTATCCCTCTCATTATTCGGTGGGCAACAAATGACCATAGCATAACCAAATTCCATACTCCTAATCCAAGTATCTATTTCAATCGGTAAACTATCATTTTACATAATGATTTCGGCATACGATTATCAATGACATTAATATTATCGAATTAATTCCCCTATTAACGTTTAACCTTAATCATCATATTGCAAGAGTAAGTTACGACTAGTTTATCAAACGGTGATGAATTCCTACGAATCCTTCTACAATTGATTCGTCGATTATATATGATCCAAATGTAAATTAAGATAGAAGTTCTTGCATGTGATTGTTACAACTAGTTGTATGAAAATGAAATATACGAACAACGATAACTCCGATTACTACAAGTTCGTCCGTTTAGATCGTCTACGAGATTTTAGCAAAATCTACCCAACTACCTGTAATCTAACGTGTAATAATCAACAACATTGAATAGATTACTCCAAGGATTCATATACTTACCTTAGAAGATGAAGAACAATGAGGAGAGATGACAAGTCAACAAGAGCCACGAGGAGAAACGAGGAACGGGTTGAATGACTTGGATAATCTTCACCGGAGCTGATGAATTCACCTCCTCTATGTTAATTCAAGTGTATGACAGGCCAAGAATTGAGTATAGGACTGTGGAAAGGCTTCAAGAGTTCTTCACTTCAAGTTTGGGACGGAAGAAATGAAGGTGGAAGTGTTATTTTATAACACTCATTTTTGATAACGTACATTAATGATGCAGGCATTACGTACGTAATGTTCTAATGCTAACATGCGTAAGGTCCGTCCAGGGGTCACTGACTGAAATGTGCCCATGTGTTACGTACGTAAGTCATATTTACGTACGTTAGGATACAGTCCGTAGCGTACGTTAAGATTAGAGGATAGCGCACGTTATGAAGAGTTGACTCATTTGTCCTCTAGCCCGCCGAAAGCAGCTTCCTCCGCGTCAAAAGAAAGATTCTGGTCGGTAGACCAACTCACCTTTTACGTACGTAAGAGAGGCACCTTAACGTACGTAATACTCGAATTCTTGCGTACGTTAGGCATATACTATAGCGTGCGTTAGATATTCAATCCTTTAGCCATATAACACATTTTAACCATCTCGGGGTAACCGTCCTTTTCACTCGTCAACAATTATTGGGGAACAAGATGTTGGCCGCCGTCATATTCGCACCGACGATCGTCCAACGGTGTCAAGGTGTGTCACCTCCGTTTCATCCACATCGCACAATTGTATAGCACTTAATGAAATACATAAATAGAAATGACATCACATTACAAGAATTCACACAGTACAAGGTAATTAAGCATGAAATACCGGTGGTATTACATATCACTCCCCTTAAAAATAGTTTCATCCCGAAACTTAAGAAAATTACTCGGGATGACTCTCTTTCATGCTCGACTCGGTTTCCCAGGTCGCTTCTTCCATGCCATGGTGCGACCACTGAACCTTCATGAGGGGTATGGCTTTATTTCGTAACATCTTCATACGCCGATCCAAGATGGCGATCGGTACCTCTCTAAAGGTAGCGTCATCGGAAATTTCCACTTCTTCGAAATTGAGCTTGTGACTTAGATCATAGACATACTTCCTTAACTGGGAGACGTGAAAAATGTTATGCACTCCATCCAGATGCGGCGGTAGAGCTAATCGGTACGCGAGCTTTCCTACCTGCTCTAATATCTCAAACGGACGGGCTTAACTTACCTTTTTGGCCAAAACACCGGATACCCCGCATAGGTGATACTTTGACACAAACATGATCCCCGACCGCAAATTCTAACGGTCGTTGCCGGTTTTCGGCATAAGATTTCTGCCGGATCTGTGCGGCTAGCATGTGCTTTCGAACGATAGAGATCTTCTTAATGGACTCCTGGATCAGATCTAACTCGGTAACCGCAGTGTCAGAAGCATCATCCCAGCATAACGGCGACTTGCATCTTCGCCCATACAGGGCCTCAAACGGTGCCATGCCAATACTTGCATGCCAGCTGTTGTTGTACGAGAACTCTACTAATCCCAGATGTCTAGCCCAATCCTTACCCCAATCGAGCACACATGCCCTCAACTTATCTTCCAAGGTTTGAATCGTATGCTCGGTCTATCCATCTGTCTGAGGATGATAAGCCGTGCTAAAATGTATTTGGATCCCCATAGCTTTATGGACGGCTTTCCAAAAACGAGAAACGTATATGGTGTCCCTATATGAAATGATGGATTAGGGAACGCCGTGCAGCCTTACGATCTCTCTGATGAAAATGACGGCCAATTGCTCTGTCCCAGTTGTCTCTTGAATAAGAATGAAATGTGTCGATCTCATCAACCGATCAACAATGACCCAAATTGTATCCTTTCCTCCCACCGCCGTTGGTAGCTTAGTGACAAAATCTATCGATATGCTTTCCCATTTCCACTCCGGGATGGGTAGGGGTTGCATGATTCCAGCTGGTCTGCGGTTTTCGATCTTCACTTTTTGGCACGTCATACATCGGGTGACGAATCTAGCAACTTCCTATTTCATATTCTTCCACCAAAAACTCTGTCGGAGATCTTTGTACATTTTGCTCGCGCCTGGGTGAATGGAATAAGAAGTGGAGTGCGCCTCCTTCAGTATAGTTTGCTTCAGCCCGTCATTCGGCGGAATACAGATCCTATTCTTGAACCTCACCAAGTCACCCTGAATCTTATAGTCGGAAACGTCCCCTCCCTCGATTCTTGCACCAATCGCACGTAATTCGGGATCCTCCATCTGTGCTAGACATATCTTATCTAGTAAGGACGAATATATATATTGATCGAGCACAATTGTCCTTGCCTAAGTTGTATCCATACTTCGGTACTGCTTCTCCTGTTGTCTTGCTGCAGCTCAGGCTGGACTGTTATGCTGGATACCATCACTTCTTGTGTAGTTTTCCGACTAATAGCATCGGCCACCACATTGGCTTTTCCGGGGTGATAGGAGATTTCTACATCGTAGTCCTTGATTAACTCCAACCAGCACCTCTGTCTCATGTTTAATTCTCTCTGAGTGAAGATATATTTCAAACTCTTATGATCCGTGAAAACTTTGCAAGTAACCTCGTAAAGATAGTGCCTCCAAATCTTGAGGGCATGCACCATTACGGCTAGCTCCAAGTCGTGGGTCGGGTAATTCACTTCGTACGGCTTCAGTTGTCGGGATGCGTACGCAATGACTCTGTCATTCTGCATGAAGACACACCCCAGTCTGTGCTTAGATGCATCCGTATATATAATGAATCCTTCCGTACCCTGCGGTAACACTAGCACTGGAGCAGTAGTTTGCCTACTCTTGAGCTCGTCGAAGCTCTTCTGGCAGTCTTTAGTTCATACAAATTTGGTGCTCTTTCTCAGTAGGTTCGTTAACTGTTGGGCGATACAGGAAAAAGCCTCGATGAATCTTCGATAGTAACCCGCCAATCCTAGAAAACTCGTTACCTCCTTGACGTTCTTCGGCGGTTTCCAACTCATTACTGTCTCGATCTTTTGTGGATCGACCTTGACGCCTGCTGCTGAGACAACATGTCCGAGAAAAACTACCTCCGGCATCCAGAATTCGCACTTGGAAAGTTTCGCTTAAAGTTGGTGTTGCCTTAACACGCTCAGCACTTGCCTCAAATGTTCCTCGTGTTCCTGTTGGCTTCGGGAATAGATCAGGATGTCATCAATAAAAACCACCACGCACTTATCGAGGAAGTCAATCAAAACTCTGTTCATCAGTTCCATAAAAACGGCTGGGGCATCAGTCAACCCGAATGATACCACGATATACTCGTAATGTTCATACCTCGATCAAAATACAGTCTTGGGTATATCTTCCTCCCAGATCCTCAATTGGTGATATCTGGACCGTAGATCGATATTTGAAAACATAACTGCCCCTTGCAATTGATCCAAGAGGTCATCGATTCTTGGAAGTGGATAACGATTTTTGATAGTGACCTTATTTAGTTCCCTATAGTCAATACGCAAGCGTAGAGAGTTGTCTTTCTTCTTAACGAAAAGTACCGGCACGCCCCACGGCGAGGTGATCGGGCGGATCAATCCTTTCTCTAGCAGATCTTCGAGCTGTATCTTTAATTCTTTCATCTCGGCCGGTGCCATCCTGTAAGGAGATTTGAAAATAGGTCTCGCCCCCCACTCGAGTTCGATGGAGAGGTCAACTTCTCGGTGTGGTGGCAGCCCTGGTAGTTCATCGGGAAAGACGTCTAGAAACTCATCCACCACCAGAAAGTTTATGGTCGTAAGTTGTGAAGTATCCTCCTGAAGAACATAACACCAATAGTACTCCCTTCGAGAGCTACAGGAGACTTCCGACGCGAGAATGATGAGCGACCCTTTCGTACTGAAGTGTTCTCATCCTCTGATGACATGTGTGGTACCGTCATCAGTCGTAATGGAAATAGTCAAGTGGTAGGTATCCAAGATCGTTCTGTGCAATGGCATTCAGTCCATACCTAATATGATATCTTTATTCTCGAACGGAAAGACCATAAGACTAGCGGTCCAACTATGATTGTTGATGCAGATCTGACAGTCTCGAACCTTTAGATCGCCGCCTATTCTACTACCCTCGGGTAATTTAATAGTAAAGGACTCACAAGGTACACAAACAAGATTTAAACGTCCAACACATTCCACAGATATAAACGAATGTGTGGCTCCGGTATCAAATAGTACATGCACTGGCTGAGAGTTAACAAGAAGTGTACCTGAGATAGCTGGCGCGGACTGACCATTCGTAGCCCTCAGCTCAAATACACGGGACGGCACTGACTTTGAAAAGGATGAAGTACCACCGCCTCGCCTACGGCCTCGACCGGCACCGTGTGGCGGTGTTTGAGTCTGATGGGATGGAGCTCGGTAGTTGGAAACGGCAGGCATCCTGGGGGATTGCACAGAGCCTTGTTGACTCGGTTGAGAAACTGAGTTCTGAGTGGGATTGGCCCGCCAGCAGTAACGAGACATGTGTCCACTCTTTCCACAAGTGAAACATTTGGTAGCCGTCTTCTGGCACTGATCCTTAGTATGTCCAGACACGCCACAATTGAAGCAGTCCCTACGGTATGGCCGATCAAATGCACCCTTCTGTTGGTACGATACTGCTGACTGAAAAGAAGATGTGGGCCCCGAGTTCGTTTTGTTGCTGCTCCCAGACTGAGCTGATGTCTTCTGCTTCTTCGAGTTATGTCCGGTGTCGGTATTAACAACAGTACCGGCATAAGTTGTGACCACGTCTTCATATGCCCTCAGAGTCGTGCAGTGAAATTCGGCGGCATAGCATTGTACATCCTCCGGCAACCTCTGTGCAAGGTGGCATATTCATTGATCTTCTGATGGAACCATCTGTAAGATGTAACTTAGCTCGGTTCGGTAGGCCCGAATGATCTCTGATACTGGCATGTTCTAAGGTCCGGCGCTAAAAAAGTCTCGTGCGCGAGCGGTCCGGGCTGATCTGGGACAGTACACGCTCCGCAGTAGTCGGGCAAATTCGGTCCACCCGACCACTCGGTCCTCTGGCCTGTAAGTCCTCCACCAGCGTGCAGTAGTGTCACGGAGTTGATTAATCCTGAGCAGTACCTTCCGGTTCTCTGGTCATCCGATCACTTCGAAAGCAGCCTCCATTTCAGAAATCCAGTCGTCCACGTGTTTCTCCCCTGCCCCGTCAAATAATAGAGGCCTAGCCTTCAGCATCTCTCCCAACCATCGGTCTCTTCCTGCGTTTTCCTCCACATTGATAACCGGTATCCGTTCCACCTGGTTGACCTGAGCAATTCCCATGGCGATAGCTTGGGCAAGGGCCTGAACAAAAGCCGGGTCCATGCCTCCTGGGTTGTTATTTTGGCGTTCTGCCTCCTGATCGTTTTGATTAATTGGTGGCGGCTGGTCCCCAGCAGGATGGGTCTCGGCAGTGTTCCCGTCCTCATTGTGGTTTGCGGCGGAACCCTGAGCATCATTCACCACCCTCCTAGCTCCTCGGCGTGCCATTACTGACAGTATTAATCTAAAGCCAGTTCCATACACAGTTTACAATTAAATGTAGTACTTAGACAGAAAACCCACATATCACTTAGTTTGCATTCTCACGAGGAGTTACGGTCGCTTGGCGTGTTGGACTAGAAAAACTTTGAAAAATTAGGAGAAATTTTATTTAAACCAGGAGTTACGCTCTGATACCATTTTTTGTAACACCCCAAAAATTAACCGAGGTATTACAGTGCCGCGAATCCCGTGTGGGACCCACAAGGCTAGTTTAGGAAATAGATATTTTAAAGAAATTACGATAAAACGATAAGTCCACGGTTACATAACATGAGCCCAAAGGTTTTAATAAGAAACATAATTCAAAGTTCGATTATTACACAACGGGGGTATTAAAAATCAAATTTAATTTAAACAGCGGCAAGAGATTATTCCAACACCATTCAAGTCTGACTGGACCCCTCGGGAATGTCCTGCACATGATTAACAATTTTACCTGGCACGACAAATCATGCCAGATAATCAGGGTCAGAGAATGCATATCAATAACAACTACTAGCAACGATATACGCAACTTTACCAAACACAGTACCACATAACCAACAGAGAATATCTCATCACACGACCGACGTTGTCTCTCTCTTTTTATCACATAAACCCCAAGCTCGCAACCAAGGGTCACGAAAGTATCAACACGGGAATACCCCAGAACATAGGTGCCCAATTCGGGTCTTATCCCCTAACACATTTCCACACGGGTACCATACAGGTTTTATCCCCAACACATCGGCCCATTTATAACACATTTTAGAGAAAGACAACCGTCGGCATTCATAAAAAATGACGCATACATAAATACGGACATTACAATAATATTAGCATTTCTCGAGCAAGATTTCACTTTCCTGTGATCCGACGGTAGGTGCTTTATGATAACCGGAATCCCCACACCCGCTCGAGCTTAAACTAATCATGTATTATCCGATTAACGCCTCGTACGGATTATGATGAATAAAACTAGTCTACTTTCCCTAACTGGATTCCTAGCGTAGTCTTAATTATCAACCTTAGTATCGTTTTTCTAAGTTCATAAGCATTACGTACCATTTACCATTCAACTCTATGGTTAACGTTAGATACATCGATTTGTTCAACAAGATTATCCCTATTATTATTCGGTGGGCAACAAATGACCATCGCATAACCAAATTCCATACTCCTAATCCAAGTCTCTATTTCAATCGGTAAACTATCATTTTACACAATGATTTTGGCATACGATTATCAATGACATTAATATTATCGAATTAATTCCCCAATTAACGTTTAACATTGATCATCATATTGCAAGAGTAAGTTACGACTAGTTTATCAAACGGTGATGAATTCCTACGAATCCTTCTACAATTGATTCGTCGATTATATATGATCCAAATGTAAATTAAGATGGAAGTTCTTGCATGTGATTGTTACAACTAGTTGTATTAAAATGAAATATACGAGCAATGATAACTCCGATTACTACAAGTTCGTCCGTTTAGATCGTCTACGAGATTTTAGCAAAATCTACCCAAGTACCCGTAATCTAACGAGTAATAATCAACAACATTAAAGAGATTACTCCAAGGATTGATAGACTTACCTTAGAAGATGAAGAACAATGAGGAGAGATGACAAATCGACAAGAGCCACGAGGAAAAATGAGGAACGGGTTGAATGACTTGGATAATCTTCACCGGAGCTTACGAATTCACCTCCTCTATGTTAATTCACGTGTATGAGAGGCCAAGAATTGAGTATAGGGTTGTGGAAAGGTTTCAAGAGTTCTTCACTTTGAGTTTGGTACGGAAGAAATGAAGGTGGAAGTGTTATTTTATAACACTCGTTTTTGATAACGTACGTTAATGATACAGGCATTTCATACGTAAAGCTCATTACGTACGTAATGTTCTAATGCTAACGTGTGTAAGGTCCGTCCGGGGTCACTGACTGAAATATGCCCATGTGTTACGTACATAAGTCGTATTTACGTACATAAGGCTACAGTCCGTAGCGTACATTAAGAATGGAGGATAGCGTACGTTATGAAGAGTTGACTCGTTTGTCCTCTAGCCCGCCGAAAGTAGCTTCCACCGCATCAAAAGAAATATTATGGTCGGGAGACCAACTCACCCATTACGTACGTAAGAGAGGCACCTTAACGTACGTAATACTCGAATTCTAGCGTACGTTAGGCATATACTATAGCGTGCATTAGATATTCAATCATTTAGCCACATAACACATTTTAACCATCTTCCACTCGTCAACAATTATCGGGGAACAAGACATTGGCCACTGTCATATTCGCACTGACGATCGTCCAATGGCGTCAAGGCATTTCACCTCTGTTTCATCCACATCGCACAATTGTATAGCACTTAATGAAATACATAAATAGAAATGACATCACATTACAAGAATTCACACAGTACAAGGTAATTAAGCATGAAATACCTGTGATATTAGAGGAGGCGTATGTGTTTCAATCGCCATCTGAGAATATGACTTGGCGGACTTGTCGAATATTCAAGACGAAGTTGTACGTGGAGCTTGAGATGAGATGAAGGAGAGTCGTATTAAAGCCGAATGAAAAAGAATAAGAGGATCCGTGGTCCATCAAAGGGACTAGGACTTGACTCATACATTGATAAAATGACTGTCATAAGATATTAGTAGATGTAAAGTATCAACCGACCGATTTTTCTTCTGATGTTTGTATGGAATATGTCGTAATTTTGGGTTTGTCATACGAGAAATGGTTCTAGTAATGTAGCTTGAATGGAATTATGTGCCATAGTGCTTGAAGGATGCATCGACAAATGCTATGTCGGTAAGTTTACATTTCAATCACGAAGTGTGCCTTTTATATATTATTTTGGAATAAATTTAGTAATATATATTTATGTTAATATGTGTGGTTTGACATTCGTTTAGTCCTACTACATATTTGGTGTGATGAGGTGCAAGCCACCGAATAAGCAATTTTTGGAATATGTGGTTAAGTAATTATTTAAAAAAAATTGTGCGATTGTTTATTTTATAAATGTGTGTTATAGGTACAAGCCTTGGAAAAATAAGCTCCACATATTAAGTCGGCTTGGGTAATACCCGTGAGGCTGCTTCTAAAGAGTTCAAATATCAAGAGTATCAGTGGAAGTGGCTATGCGCCTATTTTAGCGATCCGAACTATATGGTATGTAATCGGAAAAAAAGAATATTACTTTATGTAACTATTGTTTGATAGACAAATAATGTGTATTAAACTTACTTGCGGTAAATGTTGTTTTTTTTCAAATGAATATTGCATGTTTCTATGTGTAGGTGAGCAGTTCAACCAACATGACTAACCGTAAGGGTCTGACTGTAACACCCCCAAACCGCTTGGGAATATTACAGCGCCGCAGACCCTCTCCGTGAGGATCTACCAGGCTAAAAATAAAAACAATACCTCACATTACATGCCGACATGGCTACATAATGAACTGCTAGACCGATTTGGTCTTTTACCACAATACCATACATCAAACATATACAACTCGACTTAAAACTCATACCCACGCAGGGGTTGGAATACAACAATGTACCCATAAAACGGGAAAACTACACAACGGAGAGCCAAATACTGAGACTCTACCAAAATACTCAACGAATGGTCTTCATGTGATTAGTATCGTCGTCTTCCATGATCCTTCGTATCGATCCTGTGATTCGCTCCCCAACAACCTGCAAGTACCTGGATGCAATACAGACATCCACCCCCCGAATACTCCGGGGTTAGCAAAACTCCACTGTTTTGCTAGTGCAAGTATAAAACTGAAGTACAAGCCATACACAACGTGCTTCAAGAATATAAAAATCTTGAATATATTTCCCGAGATAATTCACTTAATCAAAACAATTTGATTTATAAAAGGTAGGAATAGAACCATGTATCTCATACAAAATATTTTACGATCTCGGGAGTTTAAAAACATTTGGAATTAAGGAATTCTCAAGTCTTTCGAAAACACTTGGGGACACGGCCCTAAATCATCTTTCCAAAATACGATTCCAATAATAAAACGCGGATTCACAATCCAATTCACAACACATGGGGTCTAAGACCCAAATCATAAGCCACAGGGTCCACGACCCATATCACATAACACATGTTCCTAAGGATTATTCGCGTCCCGTGCTAACAAGCCATGAACCTCAGATGCTCCTGTAGAACATACTCGAGTGAATAACCCAATAGGAAACAATACCAAATCACATGGCCTCGTGACAACAGTCATGGAACCATTCCAAACCACAACCATAAGTTATCCCGGCATCGGGCTAACAAGCCACGAACCTCGGAGTCCCCGCAAGACATACCCGACGATAACCCCCACAAGTTATCCCGGCATCGGGCTAGCAAGACACGAACCTCGGAGTCCCCGCAAGACATACCCGGATTGGATAACCCTACGATCACGCCCGACCCATACTAGCAAGTATGGATCCCGGAGATTCAACAATCCTACCCGGAGGCACATCACTATCAACGATCACATAACAATGAGCAGAATATCAAGCCAAGCAACACTTAAACATCAAAACCTACTTTCAAAGGAGTATCAACTAATATCACACCCAATACGTTCTTACCGAACAAGTACACATAACAATACATAATCCCCGACAAAGGATTACGGTCTATTAAACTCACTCAAAGTGGTCATAGCATCTTTCAACATACAAAACCAGCACACATATTCCGAGAACACATATATTCACGAAGTACACGAATTATCGTTGAAAGACAACATTTATTGAGAACATACCTATCCCTTTTTACGTTCATTAAACATTGGGTTTCGCATAAAATCATTTATCAATAATTAAGCCTACGAAACATGTAACGTATGGACAAGATACTTGCCTCGGTACCGCGAGCAACGGAACAACGAACAAACACGGTCGGATAGCCCTCGAACTTCCAAAAACGACCAAGAATTCGACAACCTCACGATCGCTACGAAAATAACATCACCACGGATAAATAACGTTAAACGCAATCCGAATCAACCGGAAAAACAACAAGGATCCGAGGGTTCCTTCGAAGAAATCGGAAATCAAGTCCCGGGTGATAAAAATCGATATATGAGTAATAAAATCTGAAGATCAGGGCCAAGACAACAAGAATACCATAATCGATTCATCCACCACGGATTAAATCGAAGAATCACGAAGAACCCCCCAAAATTACATAACTAGGGTTCTACGGAAGAAATACCTCGATCCGACGAAGAACAAGGATTGGATGATGATATAATTGACAAGGATCTACCAAACCACCTTGGAAAAGAGTAGAGTAGGCCAAAGACGTCGCTCCCCGTCTTCTCCCGTCGTCAGTCGCCCCAAAAACGAAGAAAGGGTGAGAAATGATGATTAAACGCTGCTGTCCAGTATTTATACTGGACAGTTATTAGCGCGCGCTAAACACCCTTCGTTAGCGTGCGCTAACGGGGTCAACTCTCCAGAGAAACCGCCTATAACACAGTTAGCATGCGCTAGCCAAAAGCCGTAGCGTGCGCTAACGGGTCATAAAACCAGTCCAGTAGCCACTGGACTGATCTGCACCTACCAAGTAGCGTGCGCTAGAAAGAAGGAAGAGCGTGCGCTAAGCAGTCGATAGCGTGCACTAACTATCGACCTTAGCGTGCGCCAAAAAAGCCCCAGTCCCAGTCCAGTAGCCCCTGGACTGCCCCTGGACTGCCAGTTAGCGTGCGCTACACATTCGGTAGCGTGCGCTAACCACCACGCCGTAGCGTGCGCTATGCCACAAGCATTAGCGTGCGCTACACCACAAAAACCCAAAAACCCACAAAGTGATCCAAAATGCCTCCAAACACATGTCCCAACAAGACGCAACCAAACATGGCACGAAATTTCAACGATGAGGACAATGACAATCCAATAAAACCCAGAAAACTCAATGAATCCGGAATAAAGATCTCGGATATTACATTCTACCCCTCTTAAAAGAAGTTTCGTCCTCGAAACTTGAAACATAGAACGAACGACGCAAAACAAACTCAGATAACACACGATATCCGTTGCCGAAATAACAAAACACAACGAACGAAAATCAATACGGTTGAACAATTCAACAGTACATCAATCAAAACACGAGCTATTCGCTGAACCAATACGAAATTCCACAGCCCAAGGGTTGAAAGATCGAACACAAAACTAATTTCCTGAACTTAAGGAAATTACGATGGAGTCCTAACGCTCAACAATCACGAAACAAGATCAACAAAAACCGAACAATCAAACGATTGAATTACAACGATCGAGGCACAAAAGTCAATCAGTCATGTTCGAATCATGACGAGCAATAATACTCAAAACAACAACCCCAAAGTTCACATCTCGACTCAAGATAATATACGATCCGGTGAAGACAACAAGATGTGCATTCACATGAGATCCACAGGAAATGGAATAGCAATTGGAAAGTCACAACGACAAACGGGTTATTCTAAAACAATACCACAACTCGTTCGATCAACAAAAGCACAAGAAAGGACAAGTCCAGAAAATGTCAACGAACATAAACGAGTCGACAGAGTCGAAAGTACAGAGTTCAAAATCCGATCCACTTCAAATAAAAGAAATTAATCTCCGAAATTCGAAACAACATAGCAAGGGAAATAACTCAACATACAATTGATAGACCACGCCCCTCAGGAACTACTCAGAGTCGATCCTGTTATCAATGCTCAAGTCCGTGCCTCGGAAGGCTCGGTAACCATCTCGCAAAACTGAACCCGGTGTCCCTCGAGTCTACACCTGTAACACGTTACTGGTGGGGAAGGACAATGTGCACGAACATGTCCCGCCACATTACAGTTAAAACAACTCCTGGCTTTACCAGGAGTCAGAGCAGACCACCTGGAACTCTCAGTTCCATGCATCGAGCGATGGGGCTTCACAGCGGAAAGGCTACGACATTGAAAATTGGAAACACCAACTCCTGCACTGTCCACACGGTCATCGGACTTCCTCTGCTTCTTCGACTCGGGCACATGCTTCGACGATAACGAAGCTAGTTCACGGGCTAATGCTCGATCTTGATAGTCCCTCAACGAAGTGCAATTGAATCCAGACATATACACGCGAATATCTGGCTTCATCCGTCTGTCAAAGTGAAGGATACTCTCTTCCTCGATTCTCACCCGATCTCGCACATAACTGAGTTGTTTGCTATAATCGATGATAGCCTGCGACACCGATATATCTTGCGGTTCTGCCAAGTAGAATTCGCGAATCCTCTGCTCTCTAATCGGTTTCGGACAGAACTCAGCTTCCATAAATGCCTGGAACTCCGCCCCCGTGACATCACAATCACGAGGTTTAACAGCTTCCCAAGAAATTAGCGGCATCTTTGTCAAGAAGGTACTGAGCGATAGGTACCTTCCGCTCTTCAGGACATCCGACAGCCTCGAAAATCTTTGCCAACTGGAAAATCCAACCATCCCAGCCCAACACATCCGCAGCACCGGCGAATCGAGGAGGATTCATACAAACTACCTCGCGAAGCCATTGATTTACACCGACGTTCTGACTCGCGTCGATGCTACGTTGAACCACCTGGGTCAACTGAGTCATCTGAGTCGCTACTTGTTGCAATATAGTAGCAACACCCAAACTAAAATCATTCTCAACGACATTCTCTCGATTCTGCATCTGATCCCCGTGGCCATCAGCACCATGGTTACGACCACGACCTCTGCCCCTCGGCATACTAACAAACAACAACCTATGGGAACGAAAGATCATAACACATAGCAAGATATTCACATCTCCGTCTTTAATCAAGCATCATTAAATCATATACATATTACGATTTAATTCCAGCTAGAGCACAATATACAAACCATTATCCCAAAAATCTTCATTTATAATGTCGTTGTTATGTGAATTACAAATGCAATGAAATTAAAGTCATTCATTATATCAAAATCATTTTCTATACGGGTTCCGCGCCAGAACTCACCAAGTTGAAAACCCTTTTAAGAAAAACGTTTCAAAATGCTAAAAAGATCGATGACGGTAATACTTTCCAAATACTCACCAAAAGTCATTTTCCAAATACCAAATTCCGTCATAAAATGCCATTTGAAATTACAAGGCGAATACGCCAAAACTCGATAGTTTCAAAATTTACGTTAAGTCACCCGACAAAAGAGTTAGGAAAAAGGGTTAACGAGATAACCCAAATTTACGAGATACCCAAAAGGTCATTTTAAAACACACACGATTTGGCAAAAGTACCAAAAAGTCATTTTAAACTTTACATACGCAGCCGATGAGAACACAGTTCAAATTACACACAACAATTGCTATTCCTGAACAACACACATAGAGTACGGTCACAAATGATCAGCCTAACAATCGCAAAAGTTAGACCGATGGCCAGAATGCAATTTCCGGGATTCTGATCAGACCATTTAGTATATAATTTAACAGAGACTTAGCGTGTGCTAGCCATACCACGTTAGCGCGCGCTAGCTATTCCAATCCAGCAACACATTCATGAACATATACCAAGTAATATCAAAAGTCGAAGGTTACAAGTAATCAGAAACATACGAATCTGAACGCCAACAATTTACATCCTCACTACATATCTTTTAACCGAAAAGTTGAAGGCGAAAGTCACGTCTCAAGTAAACTTTTGGTAGACCTCGTTTAAGCATTTAAAAATCGAATTTTGAAAATTTTCAATGCAAGATGAAAATAAAATATATGTAGTTGAATTCTCAAAATTTTCGGTCTCGAGGTCATCATACGAAAATCAAATCATTTTTCCTCCTCGAAGGATGTTTTTAAATAGAATTTACGTGACTTCCCCAAAACATTTGAAATTGAAATACCACATTGATAAACTTTTATTGAGTAACCAAGCCAGAACATCACTCCTGTAAAAATGATTTTACACAAAGATGTGAACATATATACATACATACCGGTACTACTCTTCATTCCAACACAATACAAGAATCAAACAAGTATGGCGTAAGTATTCACGAGGCACAATTAAACTCCACATAATAACACAGAATCACATAAACTCGTATAACACGAGACACAACAAAATAGAGAGACTTACATCCACAGATCGCACGAAAATGATGGTTGTGCCTCAATACTAATCACGACCGACAACTCAGATGACGCGTCGCGACACTACCCAGTCAGACCGAATCTGACAAGACAAGACCCGACAACACACAACTCAACTCGACAGCCTAGGTTTTCTCAACCTAGGCTCTGATACCATATTCTGTAACACCCCCAAACCGCTTAGGAATATTACAGCGCCGCAGACCCTCTCCGTGAGGATCTATCTAAAAACAAAAACAATACCTCACATTACATGCCGACATGGCTACATAATGAACTGCTGACCGATTTGGTCTTTTACCACAATACCATACATCAAACATATACAACTCGAATTAAAACTCATACCCACGCAGGGGTTGGAATACAACAATATACCCATAAAACGGGAAAACTACACAACGGAGAGCCAAATACTGAGACTCTACCAAAATACTCAACGAATGGTCTTCATGTGATTAGTATCGTCGTCTTCCATCATCCTTCGTATCGATCCTGTGATTCGCTCCCCAACAACCTGCAAGTACCTGGACGCAATACAGACATCCACCCCCCGAATACTCGGGGGTTAGCAAAACTCCACTGTTTTGCTAGTGCAAGTATAAAACTGAAGTATAAGCCATACACAACGTGCTTCAAGAATATAAAAATCTTGAATATATTTCCCGAGATAATTCACTTAATCAAAACAATTTAATTTATAAAAGGTAGGAATAGAACCATGTATCTCATACAAAATATTTTACGATCTCGAGAGTTTAAAAACATTTGGAATTAAGGAATTCTCAAGTCTTTCGAAAACACTTGGGGACACAGCCCAAAATCATCTTTCCAAAATACGATTCCAATAATAAAACGCGGATTCACAATCCAATTCACAACACACTGGGTCTAAGACCCAAATCATAAGCCACAGGGTCCACGACCCATATCACATAACACATGTTCCTAAGGATTATTCGGGTCCCGTGCTAACAAGCCACGAACCTCAGATGCTCCTGTAGAACATACCCGAGTGAATAACCCAATAGGAAACCATACCAAATCACATGGACTCGTGACAACAGTCACGGAACCATTCCAAACCACAACCATAAGTTATCCCGGTATCGGGCTAACAAGCCACGAACCTCGGAGTCCCCGCAAGACATACCCGATGATAACCCCCACAAGTTATCCCGGCATCGGTCTAGCAAGCCACGAACCTCGGAGTCCCCGCAAGACATACCCGGATTGGATAACCCTACGGTCACGCCCGACCCATACTAGCAAGTATGGATCCCGGAGATTCAACAATCCTACCCGGAGGCACATCACTTTCAACGATCACATAACAATGAGCAGAACATCGAGCCAAGCAACACTTAAACATCATAACCTCCTTTCAAGGGAGTAGCAACTAATATCACACCCATTACGTTCTTACCGAACAAGTACACATAGCAATACATAATCCCCGGCAAAGGATTACGGTCTATTAAACTCACTCAAAGTGGTCATAGCATCTTTCAGCATACAAAACCAGCACACATATTCCGAGAACACATATATTCACGAAGTACACGAATTATCGTTGAAAGACAACATTTATTAAGAACATACCTATCCCTTTTTACGTTCATTAAACATTGGGTTTCGCATAAAATCATTTATCAATAATTAAGCCTACGAAACATGTAACGTATGGACAAGATACTTGCCTCGGTACCGCGAGCAATGCAACAACGAACGAACACGGTCGGATAGCCCTCGAACTTCCAAAAACGACCAAGAATTCGACAACCTCACGATCGCTACGAAAATAACATCACCACGGATAAATAACGTTAAACGGAATCCGAATCAACCGGAAAAACAACAAGTATCCGAGGGTTCCTTCAAAGAAATCGGAAATCAAGTCCCGGGTGATAAAAATCGATATATGAGTAATAAGATCCGAAGATCAGGGCCAAGACAACAAGAATACCATAATCAATTCATCCATCACGGATTAAATCGAAGAATCACGAAGAACCCCCCAAAAGTACATAACTAGGGTTCTACGGAAGAATTACCTCGATCCGATGAAGAACAAGGATTGGATGATGATATAATTGACAAGGATCTACCAAACCACCTTGGAAAAGAGTAGAGTAGGCCAAAGACGTCGCTCCCCGTCTTCTCCCGTCGTCAGCCGCCCCAAAAACGAAGAAAGGGTGAGAAATGATGATTAAACGCTGCTGTCCAGTATTTATACTGGACAGTTATTAGCGCGCGCTAAACACCCTTCGTTAGCGTGCGCTAACAGGGTCAACGCTCCAGAGAAACCGCCTATAACACAGTTAGCATGCGCTAGCCAAAAGCCGTAGCGTGCGCTAACGGGTCATAAAACCAGTCCAGTAGCCACTGGACTGATCTGCACCTACCAAGTAGCGTGCGCTAGAAAGAAGGAAGAGCGTGCGCTAAGCAGTCGATAGCGTGCGCTAACTATCGACCTTAGCGTGCGCCAAAAAAGCCCCGATCGATCCGGTAGCCTGGGCCTGATCGCCCGATTAGCGTGCGCTACACATTCGGTAGCATGCGCTAACCACCACGCTGTAGCATGCGCTATGCCACAAGCATTAGCGTGCACTACACCACAAAAACCCAAAAACCCACAAAGTGATCCGAAATGCCTCCAAACACATGTCCCAACAAGACACAACCAAACATGGCAAGAAATTCCAACGATGAGGACAATGACAATCTGATAAAACCTAGAAAACTCAACGAATCCGGAATAAAGATCTCGGATATTACACTGACGGAGCACCATAGCTTAGGTTCACGATCGTTAATGAAAGCTACATACAAGGACACTTCTTCAGACATGATGGAGAATACATTTGTCTACCAGTCTATGTGTCTCAGAAGTCATATCCAAGCTGTCCGGATGAATATGTCAGTCGTAAATGTATCCTAAAATATACCTTTTAATATTGTCTATGATCTTTACCTCTGATCTTTATTAACATTCAGTTATTTATTTTCTTATAATTTAGTTAGGAGAGATTGAGGGAGGAGTCTCAGAGGATATTGACAGAGATTTTGAAGGAGGAGCATCCGGATTTAGACGAGACTGCCCTCTATTTAACCATATAAGACATTAATCAGGCCGATCCCTACCTTAGAACTAGGGTGTGGACTAATATTACCTTCCTAAAGAGAGTCATTTTTGGACGTTGATGATGGGAGCTGAAGGCCACATATTATTGAATGATACCATAGGCTTTCGATGCAGTCAATGCGGAGACACTCAAAAGGCCTTTCAAGAGGAGCAATTAGGAATTGAGAGGGAGATTCGAGCTAAGGAGCAAAGGAAGGCTCAAGAGCAGTTCGAAAAATTCCAAGAGGAGCAAAGGAAGGGTCAACAAGACTTGCTAGCTCATCAGCAGACCATGATGTCCCAACATCAAGCCATGATGCAGTATATGATGTCATTGACTCAGACCTTGACTGAGTCGGGACTTTAGGCACCTCTTCCATCACCACATCCGCTCTCCAATTTACAAAGTCTCGTCTATTCTTCACAGCCTCGGGATGACGACATGCAAGACAGTAGTAATTCTTCTTCCACCCTTAAGAATTTGACCAATTTAGGTGGAGTTTAGTCGTATTTATAGAACTTTTGGTATATAAGCATATTAATGTTAAGTATTTGTTTGTTTTGACTTGTGTTTGTTAATGTTGGTGTATATAGTGATTTATTTATGTTAGTGCATGGTAGGTTGATATTTGTGTAGTTTTTTGAATGTTGGTGTAGTTTTTGTAACATTGGTGTATCTATATTGTTTTGGTACATAGATATACGGTGATTGTGATTAAGTTTGTTATGGTTAGTTTCTATTGTGTTGTGCATATGGAATACACGCGTTAGAAAATAGGTTTTGGGGAAAGGAACTTTAGACGACCAATATTTCACAAGCCGTCTTCGGTTAAGATATGTCGGGTCAACCAACAACAAGTCAGTCGTCGGCTAAGATAGGTCGGATTAAGTAGACAACATGGCAGTCGTCGGCTAAAACAGGCCGCGTTATGCGACAACAAGCCAGTCGTTGCTAAAACATTCCCGATTACGCAGACAACAAGACAGTCATCGGCTAAAAATGACCTGGATAAGCCGACAATGGGCCGTCGTCGGCTAATGTTTAGCCGACGGACCTCGGCCGACTGGCTTTCATCCAATGGCTTGGTGTTTTGACCGGCGACGAAGAGCTTCGGCCGACCACTTTTTTGTATTGCATCCACATTTCTTAGTTGATAATCAACATTTACCATATTGTAGGACTTATAATTTTTGTCTTTCTTTTTGCACTTCAGGCACAAACACACAAACTCGCAATTTCGTCGAGCTTTTCTTGAGCGATGCGACTCAAGTTGGCTTACCACTACTAAGATTGACCATGTTCTCTTGTGGAAGAGATTTTATTAGGACTAAAACACTCGAGACAACTTTAAAATCCAAAATAATTTTAAAAGTTTTGATGTTATTAATAAAAAATCTGAAATGTTTTTAGGAAAAAACTGAAAATTATTAAAATAAACAAAAAAATAATTTATGTGGATTATTTGAAAAATAAATTAAGCTTTTAAAATCCGGTACTATTTTTAAGAAAAAAAAAAAGAAACGTGCACTTTTAACTTTAATGATCGACCATTTTCTATTTTATAACGTTACTTATTCATTATAACGACGAGGCATCATGGCCCGTGCGATGCACGGGCTTTGTTCACCATGATTAAATCATACTTGTATTTCGGGTAAAAAGTATTCGGGTTATGTTGATACGTTGATTTCTTTTGTATACAACATTTAAATGCATCAGTTTACTCATTACAGTCCGTTATCTTCTGATAGACAATACATCTCAACAAAGTTATAACTCACAACTTTGAAACGACAGTTTATTCCCCGAGCTCTTAGTTTAAGCAAGATTTTGTCCAATACGTGAAATATTAATTTTCATGCAACAATCTTAGGCAATACTAATAGCGATATAACTCTTCATTTAGAAAATGTATATATATATAGTATCGCTCGAGTATGAGTTATATATCCTTTTTTGTAATAATCATACCTAATTCTTCAAGCTCTTGTTCTTGTATACTCTTTTAATCATCAACTATTATGCGACTTCGGCTTACTTATTCAATAAGTTCTAAAATAGTATAGCTAACACGACATTATATCTCGAGATATATGGTTATCCCGTAGTATTTAAATATGAGTTATCATTGATTTGTATTATCGTACCTAAATCTTAACCTCTTGTGTACTCTTTTAGTCCTTAGTTATTATGTGACTTCGACTTACCTGATTCAATTAATATCTAAAAGATGTATCTAACACGCCATTCTATCCCGAGATTTGTGGTTCTCTAGAGTATTTAAATATGAGTTATCCTTATTTTGTAATAATCATAACTAAATATGAGTTACAATAAAAAATTATCTAACACGACATTTTATCTCGAGATTTGTATACAAATTTTTACCCACTTTTGGATAAAATCTATTTATATACTCCCTCCTTATATTATTTGTTCAAAACATTACAAATTAGTAAAAAGTTACTTGTATAAAATATAATCATATTTACATATTGTTACAAAATATATACAGTATCACCTTGCTTAAAAACATCATTTAGAAGTTCCAGGTATATATTGATATAAGTATAAGTTTTTTTATCGGCATACAACAAATCATATTTTGTGTCGTACCAATTTTTTTAAGACAAAAATATAAGATTTTTTATATACAAATTTTCTAATTTTTTTTATATATAACTTTATATACAACTGTTTACAAGTATATATTGATATAACATCATCATTTTATGATTTTGTATATAAATAAAAAGTGTACATTTTAATAAGAATAAATGTTTATATACACCCACACAAATTCGTATCATATTTAGAAAAATAGAGAAAATCCATAAATTCTAAAACTTTATAATAAAATCAAATTTAAATTGTTTAAAAAATTAAGAAGAAAAAGGTTAGATTTTCTCAAATATACTAAAGCAATCCTGTTTTTACATAAAAAAATAATAATAATAATAAAAATAAATAAATAAACAAAAAATTAGAGAAAAAACTATATTAGAAAATATATAAGAAACATGGATAGCAAAAGAAACTATTACCTCAATGATTTATCCACTGAACCTAAAAGAAAGAATTAAGAACATTGATAAAGATCATGGATATGGATATCAAGAACAAATTTGTTAAATAAAATCAGGTCACGAAATTATGAACAAATATGAAGAAATAAAAATACACATAGAAAACACATATATAAAGGATGAAGAAAATATTATCAAAAAAATCATCCATCTTCCTATTGGTGTCCACCATAGTACCACCACTTCTTCCATGAAGATACCTAAAACAATAAACCTCAAATCATAAATAAAAAATATGCATAAAAGTCAATATATGAAATCATATGAAAACTCACTGATGTATAGTTTGGATGTTAGCACCAAAATCCTCTCACGAATTAAAGCAGTTCTAAGCAATAAATAATTTAAATCACCAATGATTTTGAGAAAGAGAAGAGGCAGATGTTAGGTTGGTGTGTGTAAAAAGGAGATATTGGGTTTTATAAAAGCAAAAGGAGGAAATAATGTGTGGTTGTCATTGTGTTGAAACACTATTTCACCACTGTTATTGCTAGGATCCAATGAATATGAATAATAAATTGATATATTTAATGGTGAGGAAGTGAAAGGAACTGGCATGGTAACTTGAAAAGGTTTGGTGATCGTAGCTTCATTCCTAGCATTTAAAGGTGATTAATATGACGGTTTTTTTTTTAGACAGATGGAAAGTCATATGACCCATGAAGACTTGAAAGAGACTTGATGAATCTGTATATTTAACTATCATAAGATAGATTAATACCTTTAATGCTTTTATATATAATTGAGTTTTTATTTGTATAGAGACATAAATGTTCTCATTTATGGCATGAAACTCATTTTTTATATATACGAGACATCATGGCCCGTGCGATGCACGGGCTTTATTCATCCTAAATCACGGGTACTTTATTTTCGATAATATCGAATATCATATTTATATTATATATTGTTTCAAGGCCCAAGCATTCACAATTTTTATTTTTCGAGTGAAATTATTCTAAGTTAAAACATCGTATTTTTATATAACATATTTAATATCAAGTATGGCCTAGATTGGGTTATTGACAGGTTAAAATGACTTGTACTCAAAATGTGCGACATATTTATCCATGATATTAACACCATAAAAAAATTACATGTGCATTTCATAAGATGGATTATATCTCACTGAAACAAAATATTTGTTCGTGTTTACAGAAATCATTACGAACTACTTTTTAATTAGTAACATCTAACTATCATATATAGCTTATTCGGTGGTGCATCCTAGTGTCAATATGTGGGGTACTATATGAGGTTGATTTCAAACAATGGGTTCATATATAACATATTAAGATATCGGATTGATATCTATATAGTCAAGTTACCAAACATGTACGATCATCTAAAATGAATGATTTGTTGCCGTTTAATCAAACACTTATTACGCCTATGATGCTACGTATTTGAATTAATTTTTCTCACACATTCTTATACTTTGAAATCCTTATGGCAAATATTATGATTTTTATTACATATTTAACTCTTACTCCTTAGTAGTTTATATTTTTTAGATGTAAAAAAAATTGCACTCTTAGTTGTTCATAGAGTATTTTTTTCTGTAAATAATATTATTTTGTGTCATGTGCATGTAATTCGTGGTATGTGTGTTCTCAAAACTGTATAACCTCGAATTTTGAAATTTTTAAATTTTTAAAATTAGTTAAAACCATCTTTATTTTGTGGAATATAATCAATTTTTTTAATGTCCATCATCTTTGCATTGCCTTCCATTTTGAATTGACAGACTTGAATTTACTATCCTTTAAAATTAGAGTTAGCTACATTTTTAGCCCATGTGGTTTGTGGGGTATTTCATTTTCAGTCCAAATTTTGAAAAAGTTTTAGGTTTGGTCCAAAAGTGAAAGAATAATTCCATATTTACCCAATCGAAAATCAAAATACCATATTTCCCCAAAACACACATTTTTAGTGCATAAGTACAATGCCTTTAAAGAATTTGTTAAGTAAATATGAAATTATTATGTTTAAGTTGGGTATATATGAAATTGCCCCAAAAAGTGAAACATCCGGATTTGATCCGAATTTCCTAACTCCGTTAGTTTGACTGTTAAATAAGAGGGTATTGTCCTTTCATATTATTTTCTTTAATTTTATTTTATCTATCAAAATTAACTACTTGTAAGTCTAATTGTAATTAGAGGTGAGTTCCGTTTCAGAAGTGACATTTTTAATAAATCTAGAATGGAACAAAAAATGGTTCGATTCTGTTGTAGGTTGAGATTATAGCCCATTCGTCTCTCAAATATATGCTTAAAAATATTATGCATGAGTTTTGATAAAAGTTGTTGAGTATATTATTAATATAATTGCCTTAAGAAAATAGTGATGGATCATAGATGATTGTTGACAGTATTACTTGTAAGTTGTATCCTCCGCCCAAAAACACACTTTTTTTCTCATCACAAAACATATACGACCGTTTCATTTCTCTCACTAAACCATCATATACGACCAACAACCTAACACCGGCCAAAACCACCACGTAACCACACCCTTGTCACCAAACCACCAATATTTAAAACCCATCTTGGCAATCGATCCATTATTTTGGCTATAAAGAACTCGATGTCATCTTTATCTTTTAAAGATTTGGTGGGAATTGACAATTAGATCTTATAATGTTTTGGATATCTCATGGTTTGTAGGTATCTGTAGGCTATTTTGAATAGAAACGTTTTAGTTGTTTAATTGTTTATAAGAAAATTGTTTGAGATTTCAAGTTTGGTATGTCGGAACCACTAAAACAACAACGAAACCACCCAAGCTCGAAACATCACCTATTGAATTAATATTCAGTGGTGTTGGCGGCGGAAGCAGTTGATGTTGACAGCGGTTCTGGTGGCTGTGGCGGCAGAGGAATATGCTTTACTGGAGGTGGTGGGTGTGACCTATTTTGTGGGTGAATTGTGTGACTTTTTGATTTGTTTATAAGAGAGTATAAATACCTCAAAGAAGAAGTTGAAAGAGTTAAACAATAAACATGTTTTGTATCGTATGACTATAGAAATTCTTAAAATTTAATAATGAGACTTTGACATGTTTTAGTTGGTTGAATTAATTTAGCTTATGGAAATGAACAGGTATGCATACATTTTCTATTCTTGCAAAATTTCAATTGTGGTTTGTAAAATCTTTTTAAAGCTTTTAAAACAACTTTAGAGATTAGCAACTCTAACTTATGACATAAATTCTTACATTAATACATGAAACTCAATTTTTATATATATATATAGATATATAGATATAGATTATCAACCTTAACCATCTTTTCCCCAAAGTGTATTTTCTGGGACATTAAGTGATTAAATGCAAAATATAGAATCAAGATTGGTAAGATGAACCAACGTGGGTAGTCCAGTGGCCACATCATCTCTTCATTTGAGATTAACCCCCACCCATATTCCTTTTTCTATGGAGCAATAAAGGTTGTTAATGGTGAAAACAAATAATTAAGGTAGCAAAATGAAAATGAACTGATAATTATGGTCAAAAGTGTAATTTTCCTTTGATAAGTGTCGAATTAACTTCAGAAAAAATATATCGGGTCATCGAACTATTATACGAATTAATCTCTCCCAATTTATTCTTATTTAACTTTTTAAATTAGAACTCCTTGCGCTGTATATTACCAAGCCGGTCCAATACTTTTGGATGTCCTGGGCGGAGGCAAAAAACATGCCCTTAAT
The DNA here is from genome assembly GCA_033398695.1 of Orobanche coerulescens. Taxonomy (NCBI): domain Eukaryota; kingdom Viridiplantae; phylum Streptophyta; class Magnoliopsida; order Lamiales; family Orobanchaceae; genus Orobanche; species Orobanche coerulescens. Next base: position 73,890,352 of record CM065816.1, on the reverse strand, counting down.
TTAATGAACTAATAACACAAATTTTTTAATGGGTTTGAAACTTAGTCAAGTTATGCGGTTCATCCCACGCCGATTATTATAAAAAAGAAAAGTTACAATAGGGGACATAAATCAACCACTTTCGATCATAGGATTCACCATTTAGTAGCTTATGAATGTAATGAGTAGAAGAAAAATGTCTATTTTGTTCATCTTTTGAAAAAACATTTGGATCTCTAATAGGCCCCTTTTCTTTAAGCAAATCTTTCATTTTTGAACTCAAACCATCCCAAACACTCGGCTCAAAAATATTCAAATTTATTTCATCAACATGAGGCTCATCAAAGTCATTAGAGTTAGGATTACGAACAACTTCTCCATCAACAAGATTTTCCACAAAATCATTAGAATTGGGATCACCAACAAGTTCTTCATCAACAAGATTTTCCACATTGTCATTAGGACCATCTATAAGTTCTTCGTCAACACGATTTTCCATATATTCATTAAGATTTTCAATGGATTTTCTTGTCTAACAAAAAATCTATTTAATGATCCATGTAAAGATTGAGCAATTTCTTATTGTTTTATCTTTCTTTTTCTATTTTGAGCTCCGGATGGTTGTGATCTAGGAAACATTTTTAAATGCCAAGTAATCAAGCAACTGAGCAAATAATACCAAATAATGCCAAGTAAATAAGCAAATAATACCAATTACCAAGCAATGAAGCAAAAGTAATCAAACAAAAATCAAATAATCAAGATTCTAACTTCAGATCTGATTTCTAATGCAGTAAGATTTGGAGCAAAATCAAAAATTTACTTGGAAGCAAAACCAAAATTCAATACTTTAGAAAGACAACACCTGGGAGTATTAAGGAAATTTCGAATGGATTGGATTATTGGAACTAATCTCTTGCCGATTGCCGTTTGAATCTGACACAGAGAGCGACCGAGGGTTTAGGGGAACAAGAAGGCAGCCATGAGCCATCTCCCTCTCTTCTGTAACACCCTCAAGATATTCGAGGTATATTACAGCGCCGTGAATCCCTATATGGGACCCACCAGGCTGAACAGCATCATACTCATCGACTCACATAAACGACAAAACAACACCATGTCATAAAGACGCAAAACAGAATAATCCACCCGGTTCAACCGGTCAAACATAACATCATCAATCAACACAAACATATCGGCAACAATACAATCCGGACGAACAAGAACTCTTAAGTACTCGAGTACAACCATTAGTTCAAAAGTCACAAAAGATGAAAAGACAAAAAGACATTAAGACGTCACTTATGCACAATCATCACGCATGGCCATCATCCGTGTACTGGTCCAGCGCCCGCTCGTCCCGATGAACCTGACCTGAAATTCATAAAACGAATTTCCCCAAAACTGGTCCCCAGAGGGGTTAGCAATTACGCTAGTACAAGTAACCAGATGAACAACTTACATCTTACACATATAGTAAATGCATGCAATAAAGAAAACCGTTCGAAAACACTCATTTCCGGAAATGCCAATATCAAATCACATTTGTAAAATTTCACCACAATTAACCGTCGATCCACGTCTCTGTGGACCCCTACCGAGACCCCGTCGGATCTAACCCGTAGTGGTTAAAAGCAAGCTCGTCGATCCACGTCTCTTGTGGACCCCTACCAAGACCCCGTCGGATCTAACCCGTAGTGAGCATACACACACACACCATTTCTCATACAATACTACTATGTCAAGATTGTAAGTTCATAATGATACTTGCCTCGATTAAATAGACGATGACACGAACGGAACGGAAGAGTTGAACACGACCGCAAGGAACCGGCGGAAATGAACCTAACGATTCGAATAACACAATCACAACCAACTCTAGACGATTACGGAAATGGAATACACCCGGAAACCCGCCTACGATTCATGTATATTCGTACCAAAAAAAATAACAACGAGGGCGGACCACAACCAAACCCTCTCGATTCCGTAAAAACCGCAAAATATCCATGAATCCGTAGGAAAACTAAAGATACTAACAATATTAATCGTATTCATCATGAATCCATCAATAAAACGGAACGAATCGGAAGGAAAACCCAAAACCCCCAAATTAATCGAAAATAGGGTTCTAGAAATATTACCTTTGAAGATTCAAGTACTAAGATCCGTAGAACACGCGTTAGATTGATTATCCGAGCCTCACATCCGAAGGGAAATGATGAAAATCGACCCCCCCGGATGAAGAATGCTTGAGAAGTTCTCCTCTCCTAGGTCTCTCTCTCTCTTGCGCAGGTGAAATGAGGGAGAAGACGGCCGATCTCGTCTAATAAGGACGAGATTGCACAGTTGACCGCTTTGTGTGCCGCGGCACAGCCGAAGTGTGCCGCGGCACAGGCCAAAAATTTACTCCCAGGTTTCGGCAGTGTGCCGCGGCACAGCCTGCGTGTGCCGTGGCACCCGGTACAGTTGGGTTTTGGTCGCAGAAGACACACGAGTGTGCCGCGGCACCGGACAGGTGTGTCGCGGCACTGGCCTGGCACTGTGCCGCGGCACCGGATGGGTGTGCCGCGGCACACAGTACAGTTTGTTCGACCAACAACTGAAGGAATTTGTGTGCCGCGGCACGCACATCTTGTGCCGCGGCCCACACCCCCTATTGGGTTCCAAAATGATAAAAATGATCCGGAAAGAGGATAAAACGATAGGAATCAATATTTGGGAACCAACAACACGAAATGGATCCACGGCAACCCCGAGACGGCGGTTCCGCACAACAATAACGAGAATACAGTTCAACAGTTTGACAGGAAGGACACGCTGAAAAGTACACGAGGGTCTTTACGATCGAGAAATACACCAAAAACGAAAATACAAGGGAAAGAAAAAAATACGGATATTACATCTTCTATGTGGGCTGTCATCTGTCCGTCAGAGTCTCAAAGAGCGAGAGCAGCGAGGTTTTTCCTACAAAAAAAAGTAAAAAATGTCCTACTATTATTACTATGTGGGCTGGCTGGTGATGCCCTCTTGGGCTATGTTGCCCTGGGCAGTGGCCCATCTTGCCCACTACATGGGTCGGCCCTGTATATTACGATTTAAACATCCATTTTTATGAAAGTGGTTATGTAGCATATATTAATAGATAGAAGTTTAAGTTGCTAGCTTCTTGTAGCATATCCATATCCTGACGAAGGAAAATGAGCGAAAAATAACGAGCTATGTGGATGGACCTGACACATTTCTATTTAATCCAGGATAGAATGTTGGGAAAAATAATATTGTTTTGATAATTACCAAACAACAATGCCCAGCATACAGCAAGCCGCTGTATCGAAAGTCCAATCGAAGTTGACAATCCTGTATCGAAGACCTTCTCATAGCGCCAGCATACAGCAAGCTCTCGCGCTACCAAGATACAGCAACAAAGTCTACGTAAAAGCCAAATATGGAAGCTGCCTCTCAATACAGCATCCTTCCATACAGCGTCGGACTACTCCAATATACCTACAGCATAAGTGGATACAACATTCACATCGAAACAGGACTGAAGACCGTTTGGAAAGGAATCTTTAGTATTCGCTAAAGTCAAGTCCCGTTTGATAAAAGAAGTATTTAAATACTGAAAGGATAAAGTATTTAAATACTAAAAGCCGACATAGATCTTCAAATCCCGCAATATCCGGATCCTGGTCTATTCAAGTCAACTATCAAGTTGTCACGGAATCTTGCTCAATGGATCTATCTCAACGGATATATCCAAGAAGGCTATATATATCCCCAGAGTTTGAAGATCAAACTATGAAATCAGTCATCAAGTGAAGAAGCTATTATTATATACATCAGAGCAAAACATATCTCCAGAAGCTTTCTGCAATTCAGATTAAAGAGATATACAATGCTTAACATCTTGAACAGCCATCATCAGCTCAAGAACTTCATATTAAAAGCTGCTGTTCTTACCTGGTTACCTACCTTTTACCTTTGCGTAAAAACAGAGCTCTGTGTGAACTCAACAAGTTATTCTGACCTGTGTGGGATGAATAAAGACGAAGCTTTGGAACTGTGTGTGATGAAGCAAGTCAAGAAGGAAGCTTTAACCAATCTGTGTGAACGGTTGAAAGCGACATTCTTTGTATCAATCTGTGTGAACGATACAAGGATAGGTTTGATTATAAATACATAGTTGTGTACGCAGTATTTATAATAAACGTTTTACTCCTGTGTGGAGGACCAGTGGACGTAGAGGGGTTTACCTCAAACCACTTAAATACTGTGTTATTTACCTTCGCCATCTTGTTTTCATAATTGTGATTTATACAAGTATACATCGCAAAACCCCGTACGCACCAAGCTAACAGGAGATTAGACCGAGTTGTCAGACGACAAAGAACTCATCGTATTAAAGACTTCCGCTACGCACTCCAAATTAGAAAATCAGTACAGTTTGTTGTTTAAACTACTTTCCAAACTGTATCCAGTATACTTGAAGTGGACCAACAATTGGTATCGGAGCGGTTGATTCTAAAAAGAATCAGTCATATTTTTAACTGAATCAGATCCTTAAAATCACTTATTTTCAAAAACAGTCTTTGTATTTCCCATCTTCTAATATGGATACCTTTATGTCAAATAAAATATCTATGTTTCACATTAACGAGTTTGATGACTGGAGAAACAGGATGAAGAACAAACTCAAGGCCTTCATTGGAGAATCTAAAGCTCCGCCCGCATCAACAAAGACCGAAGAGTGTCTTCAGGTGGTCACTGACAGTGAATCGTCGGATGACGAGCTAGAAGATAGAGCCTATATGTGCTCTATGGCCGAAGTTAAAGAGAAAAATGAAGACGACGATGATGATGAGGTAAGCTCTACCTCAACTATTCCTGTAAATACATCTCATACCTTTGAAAATATATTGAATGAATTTAATAACATTCAAAAGGCCCATGAGATATTGAAAAGAGAAAACATACAGCTTGAAATTTCTAACCTAGAGCTGAAAGAAGAAAACGACTTGCTAAAGAATAATTACGAAAATATGTCTGTCGACTGCGAAAACAGCAAAGTCAATTTAGAAAAACTCATGGAGAGCAATCATCAACTTGCTCATGATCTAAATGAGACTAAGTCTCATCTTGAAAGCAAGCCAAATGATTTGGCTCTACTCGAAGCCAAGGTAAAATCTCTCGAGAAATGTGAAGGAGAATTAGAGCCAATCTTGAATTCTTTCGAGAAATCGTCTAATAGAATGGAAGAGATCCTAAGCACTGGGAAATATGCTCATGATAAACGTGGCTTAGGGTACAAATCATTCTACAACAAAGAAAAATCTAGTACGGTATTCGTTAGGAGTGAGGAACCCATTCCTGTATCGAAGGAAGTTCCAAGTCCTGTGAAGGAACCCGTTGCACCACGAACAACAAAGGCTGCTATTCCGCCCCCGCAATCCTATTCGAGACAGCGGAATCACCAGCCATTCAGACCTGTAAGGCGCAATCCACAACATGCTCCACAAGCATATCATAAGCGCCAACATCCGTCCAGAGGGAAAGCTGTATCGAAATATCCAAGGCCCGTATGGCAGTACTCTCAGTACAGCGCGCCTAGACATTGGATACAGGAGCCCCGTTATCCATCAAGAAAACAGGTCGCAGCGCAGTATCAACAACAGCGTTGGGAATCCAACTGGAGACCCAGAAGGCAAGCTGTTAGGCCAAAGAAAATCGCTCCACCTCCGAGACGAAAACCGTACTGGAATAACAACTATAATTCTCGATTTTTCATGCATTATAATTATCATGATTACAACGACTACGTGCCTGCCCCACGTAGATATAGAAATAATGGACCAAAAGTAGCCTACAACAAACAAACTGTTGTCCGGCAAATTTGGGTACCGAAAAGCACTATCACATCAGGACCCAAATTTATTTGATCTCTATGCTTCAACAAGAGTTGGGAACGCTACAGCCTGAAATCCCTGTAAGTTTTTATGCTTTTACTCATTAAGTGAGGGGGAATGCTGTAAGACCCAAGAATACAGTATCTGCCATTAATTAACTGTACACTCAGAACCGTTAATACAGCACTGTAGTGAACAAGACATATGAAACCTCCCTACAGCTGATGTGTGCATTAATTAAGGGGGAATACAGTACGACCCATGAATACAGTGTTAATCCTAACAAATATGTAAGAATTGAAACCTGTATGTACCTTTTAAGGGGGAACGCTATATTATTCGCGGATACAGTATTTACACTACAGGACATCAATAATGATTGATAATTTTATTTTATTGTGTATTGCTGTAAGAACTCGTCTGCGAACAGTCCATAGGTTAAGTTGTACTCAACTAGATCGCACTGTAAGATTGTGCCTGCGCGCCAATCATAAGTTTAAGATGTAACACACTGCCCTATTAGATGCTATCATTTTAGAACTTGCCTGCGAGCAGTTCACATTTCTTTTAGACTAAGTGCTGAAGACCAGATCATTTAACAGAAAATCAAGAAGTCTGCTCAAGACATTTCCAAAGAGAGGGAAACAGTGGGGATAAACATCTCCTGTATCGAAGTCCTCTCATATTACCAACTGTGGTTATCGAAAAAGAAGGAGATATTGTTTTAGCTTAAAGAGGTTTTGGCATCAAAAGTTTTGGAATCATCAAGAAGTTTTGGAAATCATCAAAAAGGGGGAAATTGTTGGGAAAAATAATGTTGTTTTGATAATTACCAAACAACAATGCCCAGCATACAGCAAGCCGCTGTATCGAAAGTCCAATCGAAGTTGACAATCCTGTATCGAAGACCTTCTCATAGCGCCAGCATACAGCAAGCTCTCGCGCTACCAAGATACAGCAACAAAGTCTACGTAAAAGCCAAATATGGAAGCTGCCTCTCAATACAGCATCCTTCCATACAGCGTCGGACTACTCCAATATGCCTACAGCATAAGTGGATACAGCATTCACATCGAAACAGGACTGAAGACCGTTTGGAAAGGAATCTTTAGTATTCGCTAAAGTCAAGTCCCGTTTGATAAAAGAAGTATTTAAATACTGAAAGGATAAAGTATTTAAATACTAAAATCCGACATAGATCTTCAAATCCCGCAATTTCCGGATCCTGGTCTATTCAAGTCAACTATCAAGTTGTCACAGAATCTTGTTCAACGGATCTATCTCAATGGATATATCCAAGAAGGCTATATATATCCCCAGAGTTTGAAGATCAAACTATGAAATCAGTCATCAAGTGAAGAAGCTATTATTATATACATCAGAGCAAAACATATCTCCAGAAGCTTTCTGCAATTCAGATTAAAGAGATATACAGTGCTCAACATCTTGAACAGCCATCATCAGCTCAAGAACTTCATATTCAAAGTTATTGTTCTTACCTGGTTACCTACCTTTTACCTTTGTGTAAAAACTGAGCTCTGTGTGAACTCAATAAGTTATTCTGACCTGTGTGGGACGAATAAAGACGAAGCTTGGAACTGTGTGTGAAGAAGCAAGTCAAGAAGGAAGCTTTAACCAATCTGTGTGAACGGTTGAAAGCGACATTCTTTGTATCAATCTGTGTGAACGATATAAGGATAGGTTTGATTATAAATACATAGTTGTGTACGCAGTATTTATAATAAACGTTTTACTCCTGTGTGGAGGACCAGTGGACGTAGAGGGGTTTACCTCGAACCACTTAAATACTGTGTTATTTACCTTTCGCCGTTACTGTTTTCATAACTGTGATTTATACAAGTATACACTGCAAAACCCTGTACGCACCAAGCTAACAGGAGATTAGACCGAGTTGCTGTATCGACAGCAACTTACTGTATTAAAGACATCCGCTACGCACTCCAAATTAGAAAATCAGTACAATTTGTTGTTTAAACTACTTTCCAAACTGTATCCAGTATACTTGAAGTGGACCAATATAGAAGAAGCTGAGATTCGAGATAAAGACTATAAAAAAGTGCTACTTGGAAGGCAACCCAAGGGAGTTTTTTTTATTTTTATCACTTTTATTATTATTGTTATTATTTTTATTATTATTATTGCTTTTATTTGTTTTTGTCTGTGGTGTGTGTAGGAAATCTAAAAAGGAGGTATTTATGGGAGGAAGAAGCCTAGCCTATCGAAAGTTGAGACCCGAGCACAAAAGCATGGTGCCCCGCGATCAAAAACCACACTTCTTAAGCCGGTTGTTTTATTTTCTTTCTTTTTAATTTGCGTTTTTGCAAATTTCCTGACTTAATCATTTTGCTTGGGGACAAGCAAAGGTTTAGGTTTGGTGGGGTGCAACTTCGTTTATTTTCACTTGTTTTTAGTTTGCTTGATTTTTTTTTGGTTTCTTTTCTTTATTTTTTTCTTGCGTGATGTAGTAGTTGGATTGTAATAACCTCGTTAACTGTGGGGTATATGAATGATTAGTTGTGTTTGCACTTGACTCGTGAAGTTTTATAATTCTAATTGATTGTTTGACCTTGCGTGTGAATGTATAGTTTTGGTTACTTGATTTTATATGTAAGGAATGAGTGTGTGTAACACTCCCAGATTTAACCGGAAATATTACAGCGCCGTGGACCCCGAGATGGAACCCACAAGGCTAAAAGAAATTTTCGCAAACATTTACAAATGCCCAAGAGGCCAACTACGGTACTATCTTTAAAAATTCACAAGGACATATAAAATCCATTTATCAAAAACCGTCGTAAAAACTCATTTGAAATCGCAATGCCAAACAGCCAACACTCAAAAGTTTAGAAAACGATTTCCAAAGTAACCTCAGTTACTAGATACCAAAAGAGCGTCTCAAAATACTCACGCAGCGGAAAAAGACCAACCATAAAGATACTCTAGCAGCGGAATACAAGAACCAATCAAGAAACTCAATGCACACAACATGTCCTAGCCAGTATCCTCCGGGAAGCTCATCTCTTCACGACCGCTACAAGCTCGATACTCCGAGAACCTAAAAAGAAATCCCACGATGGGGTCAGCCATAATATCCAACAATGATAACTGTCACAACACATTAATAATAACATACCAATGAGAATACAACATAAGAATACGACCAACGTAATCTTACCACCATGACTTTGCTTACTCAAGAAATTCTCATCAGAATAACCATTATCACATTTCACATCCTGTACTCGATTAACCAATAAACTCGAACATAATATCTGTATTGTACCTCAAACAATACTCAAGATTCTCAAACTGTCATCACCAACTCACGATACGGAAATATACCATTACCGACCAATACGATCCATCGAATAACATCATCAAATCCCAAGACGATAACCGATTTTCCATCAAAGACAAATACCAAGGAAATACGGAACATACCTCGAGATATGAAGTGCCACGACAATCATATCAGTCTAATCCGAGATCAGATCAATGCTATACGGACACGGTCCTAACACAAGACCTCCAAATGCATACTCATATGACCACATCAATATGATCACAGCAATATCAATCATGTATACTCAATGGAAATCCGACGATCCAGCGCCCTCAGCATAGATCCCTTTGTTGATCCTATCAGATCAACATAAGGTGGATAACTAACAATACACATATGAACAACAACATATGATACAATCAATGATGCGAATTCACAAGATTCCATCAACACAATACTGGTAATCTAACGATCCAGCGCCCTCAGCATAGATCCCCATGATGATCCCGTCGAACCAACGCATGGTGGAAAACCTGTCCAACGATCCAGCGCCCTCAGCATAGATCCTCATGATGATCCCGTCGAACCAACGCATGATGGACATTCGATCCAGCGCCCTCAGCATAGATCCTCATAATCCCATCGGATTATTTACACAACATAAACAACACAATATGCATACACATATGCAAATCAATACGTTCATCAACATGAACAACATAACATGCACGACAACATGAAAATTTACTAGAACGACTTCATGTTCAACAACATGAAAGAAAGTGTACGAGACCAAAATAAATAACATTAAACCATAATCAATATGGAATACTTGCCCCGAGTCCTTCGGGAGCAACCTCGATGTCCAATCATCACCGACGATTATCCTCAATGCTCGGCGTTCCAAACGTACAATGAACTATAGATACTCATATCCTCGTCTTTACCATAATGTAACCTCGATACTCGAACATACCAATAACTGAGATAAAGCATATACATTATGATTTACCTCCCAGAATCGAAAGAACGATATGCGATCCGAATACCCAGAGTTCACAATAATAATCATCGCTATATGCATTATAAACGAAATGAAACTGAAACCATTCATTAAATATTATAACTGCGCAAGTAATAACTTGCCTCGATACCGATACCGCGAAGCTGCTGCCGAACACACTGCCTTTGTCTACGAGCTCCTCATCCCCGATCAAAAGCAATACAACGGACATACTCGAACACAACCGCAATATCTGGTCATAATCATCGATCAATAATCTCAACCTATCGAAGAAATCAAATAACACATATCCGATAACAATCAACAACCGACAAAACTAACCAATCGAACTCAACGGTTCAACACAACCTCGAATAAACGCAGTCAGAACAAACCAAATCAAACCATCACGAATTCATAATCAAAACACAAAAATACTGCACTGTCTGCCTACTTAGCGCACGTTAAACGCATAACGTAGTGTGCGCTAAGTTGTCCCGTTAGCGTGCACTAGCCAGTAAGCTTAGCGTGCGCTAATGCTGTACAGTGGCATGCATTCCAAACATCGACTCACATCTTGCGACTACGAATCCGAATGAAGGGAGACATAAATCCCCATATCTCTTGAAGATAAACGACCCCATAATTATCACAATGATCATGTCAATGTCCATATATCAATAACAACCTCAATAATCAAACCGACTCGATAACAAGGATCATATCATGCTAAATCTGGAATTCAACCTAGTATCATGATTCATCTCATCTAAATCGACCAATATAATTACCAAGATTCAGAAATCCTTCTTAGATCGGGTTAAATGAATCAACATCCTTATGGTATGAAGAATCTTAACTAACATCCGAAACTCTTATCAAAATTCCATTGAATCTCATATAACATCATCATATGATTATCCAACATGCTCCTTGCATGAAATCATCCAAAAAAAATGAACCACTAACGAAGGAATACGAAGATTACCTGGTTTAGATGAACCAAAAAGAAGAACATTAGAACTCCATCCAAAGAATCATGAACAACTTGAAGGACAAGGCTTGAATCCATGCTCTCCATCTTAATCTTGTTAAATATCACCATCTCTCAGTGTTTGAGACCTGAAACCTCTTTCTAAAAACTCTCTCTCTCGGTTGCAAGGAAGGAATGGACGAAATGCTTCATAACACCCTTCTGTCCCTTTTTATAATATTCATTATTAGCGTGCGCTAACATCTCATGTTTAGCGTGCGCTACCGCCTTAGCGTGCGCTAACTGACTTTGTTAGCGTGCGCTATCGAAGCCCAGAGGCTACTGCCTTGCTTCGTAAACTAGCTTACGTACGTAATGCCCATGCATTAACGTACGTAAAACATCCTGCCTAGCGTACGCAAGTCATTTACCTTAGCTTGCGCTAATACCAGTTGACTTGCTACAGTCTACACCTACCACGAAGATGCTCGCGACCCCACAAGCCGAAATCGACCAATAAAGCCAAGATTCCCTGTTGACTGATATATAGTTAGCGTGCGCTAATCAACATGCATTAGCGTGCGCTAACACTACATTACAACATCCGTTGACTTATCAGAACGTGCGCCGAAAGTGGCCTGGTCTACGCGTAGTTCCTTCTGATCTGACTGCATTAGCGTGCACTACATTCTGCCTCTAGCGTGCGCTAACCATGAACGATAGCGTGCGCTATACTTGACCATTAGCGCGCGCTAGTCAGGCTATACTTAGCCATTTCCAACTCTTCTCGTCCAACGTCTCAACATACAGAATACGAACATACGGCATACTGAATACATATACTTCTTAAATGTAATTGTCAACCAAATATGACAATTATACCAATACAGATGTCTCAGTCCTTTATTTATTTTATCCCTACTGTACAGATTCCACGCTGTACAATATAACTCGGATAAAATAATATCAAACAACAGTAGTAGAATTTCCGGATATTACAGTGTGGTAGTCCAAAAACCGTTAGTTCTTGTGCCTAATTGAACCGTTCACTTTTAGCGGTAAAATTCTTTCATGTGTGATTCTCTTCTTATGGTTTGTATTCTTTAGAATTTGCATAATTCTGTCGGATGGTATGTTGATATTTACATACACGAGAAATGATTAGGGCTGCCCATTGTTTGTGTTGGACCTACTTATCTAAAAATACCCACCATTTCATATCAATATCCTTTGCTAGCCCCGTTGAGCCTTTAGCCGTATTTTTGTTCGAAAAAACCCGCATCTTATAACTCCATATCCAAAAACCATAACATACCCAAGTATTGGTCCTCGTAAGAGCATGAGAGGGTATATTTGAAAAACGAAGGTGTGCAAAGTTTGTGGTGTATAGAGGCAAAAATCTTCTCTCTCGTTCCCCTGAAAATAATAAGCCCCACAAAAAAAAAAGCGATCCTAATAATAATAGTGGGATAGAAAATATAGGGGAGGAGAGGAGTGAGCCTAAGAAAAATAAAAGGGAATTCATTGATTTGTGAGAAATAGGCCAATATCAAAAGAATTGTGCTTAACAAGGCCTAAAAAAAAGAGAGAGATATACGGGAGAATTGAAGTAGAATGATCGATCTTTCTTTGAGTGTTTATTTCATATATGTGAGGATCGTATATGCTCTACTTGGACCGAACTTGTAACTACTAGCCAAATTTTTCCAACATGAGCCACAGCCCCGTTACAACCAAAAGTAAGACCCTATGACTCGTGTTTTGTGAATATTGATGCGTTTGATGAAGAGAAGAAGTGCAAGCATATAGTAGAACTTTCCATTCGAATCGAGTTGAGCGTATTGACCTATCTAAACACTTGAGAGATGAGTGAATCGATAAAATTTCGTGAGGGACTACTAAGACTTGTTTTCTTGCATGTTCGATTAAGTGCCATTGCTATCTATTCATTTGTGAGTTTAGGCTTTCATGATGAATTACGAGACTTTACGATACTTTTACATTCCTGGTTGATTGTATGTATATATGATGATTAACAAGATTATTCAATCCTCCTCGTTTTCTTTGTCGTGTGTTTTATTTCTTTTTGCTTGACGGCAAGCAAAGTTTAGGTTTGGGGGGATTTAATGAGTCGATTTTTGATCGTCTCATTCTGTACTGTCGAGTCGCGCTTTCATTTGTTTTTAAGTGTTTTTTCTCTTTTTATGCGTGGTATATTGTGTTTTTGTTTTGTAGATGGTCGGACAAAGATTGTGTTGAAATATGCGCTTTTATGGCCAATATTGGAGTTTATAACGATCAAGAGCAAGAACGGGGCCTAAAACGATAAAGATTGAAACAATGTCAGTCGTATTTTCTAATTTACAGATTCATTACTTCGAATTAGGATGGATTCTATATATATACGGATTCCTCGTGAAATCAGATTCGCAACGGTATATTATACGCTAAATTCTGAGGTGTATTAAGGGAGATATGTCTTCTAGACCACGGCCACGCAGTCCGAACCGCGACACGAAGAGTTGAGACCGCGATCCGAGCCTGGACCGCACCCGGACCGCGGTCCCAAATCCAGAACGTGAGCCAGCGCCCCCCAAAATCATCCGGACTGTGGTCCTAGCCCTCCAGACCGCGGTCCAACCCCCCTGTGTGCAGAAAAAGCGATTTTCTGTACTTTTTGGCGATTTTTGACGGGTATATATATAGGGAAACCCTGTACACAAGGGGGGGGGGGGGGCGAAATTCTGGATCTAAACTGAGTTTTCTTCATTTTTCTTGTATTCTAAGCATCTATAGATATATTTTGTGAGTGATATTCATAACTTGTAAGAAGATTTGTGAGTTTTTGAAGGAAGAACATCAAACCTTCCGGGGATTTGATTTCATTTTTTGCAAGGGAAGATTCCTACCATGTTTTATTCTATGATTTTTGCTATTATTGTTGAATTGATAATGAGTAGCTAATATTATCATATGGGTGTTTAGATTGAACCACACACATGTTCTTGGTTGTTAGTTTTGATTGATTTTCCGGGTATGAGTTTGGGATTGTTCCTTTTTCTTTATTCTTCGTAATCTATCGGCGTTCTTGATGATATTTGTGCATGAATATTATTTAGACGCAAGAGAACTTATGATTTAGATCATCAAACCTTTTTCATAGTTGTTGTTATTGTGAAAATAGAGGGTTTTTGTCGGTGTTCGCCATCAAACGACCCGATAGAAGCGATTGTGAATGTTCTAAACCTTTTTCCACGATCTTTTAGCGAATTACCCCATCAAAGGTATTTAGCTAGTCGATTGTTAGTAGAGATTCATACCCATCAAAGGACTTTCTCTTGTTTTCGAAAAGAACAATCGCGGTTTTTAGAATTTGCCGCCATCAAACGGGTTTTCTTTTAATTGTGAGCAATCGGCTATCCCAAACCTTAAATTCTTTGAGTATCGAAACTAATAATTGATAACGGGTGTATCGGTGATTCTAAACTCCCATATCATTCTCATAATTGTATTTTCTAGAAATCCAACCAAATTCGGTGTTTTTAATGCTTCGATTAATTTAATTTTCCGCACTTGTTTTACGAACTTACATCTCAATCGAATCATTCAACGTGTTTTAATTTACTTCACTTTTGTTAATTCGACTATTTGCTAAACATAATCGAACTTCAAACCGTTTCCAACTCCTCGAGAGATCTACCTCGGAGTTACCTCCCGCTTCCTACAAAAGCGATTCGTACACTTGCGAGTTTTTAATTTGTTCATCAAGTTTTTGGCGCCGTTGCCGGGGAGTTGGCGTCTCAATTTTGATCTTGTTTTAATAATAGGTGAATTGTTTTTCTTGATCATTTTTCCGTTTTCATTATTTTCGATAAAGTCTAAAAATTCACTCTAACTTCTCTGGTTATGCTTAGTAGGAGATCGTTGGGAAACTCGATTCTTCCACCCATAGACGAGGTTCAACGAATTAGAGCACAAAAAATAATAGCAGCATCATCAATGGCAAACGATGAGGAGAATCCGGATCTTGGAGAGCCCCAATTGCTCGAGGGAGAAAACATTCGTCAACCGAGACTTCCGAGATATGAAAATGTTGGGCACAATCAAGAGATACCCGAAGCTCAATAAGGGAGGTACTTTTATCCGAGAT
Source organism: Orobanche coerulescens (assembly GCA_033398695.1). NCBI lineage: Eukaryota > Viridiplantae > Streptophyta > Magnoliopsida > Lamiales > Orobanchaceae > Orobanche > Orobanche coerulescens. Next base: position 73,875,037 of record CM065816.1, on the reverse strand, counting down.
GACCACCCGTTGGGGTACAATGTGGAGCGAACTATTATCCAAGGCCTTAATATGGAATGAGAGCAAACTACAATATGCCGCAACAACCTCCGGTTGAGCATCTAATGCGGGACTTTGCAAAGCCCGTGGTTAACACCGCCATCTCGTGCATCCAATTAGCACCGACAGAAAGGAACTACCACATCAGCAGATTTCACACCGAGCTATTGCCCTCATTCCACGGATTAGCACGTGAGGACCCATTTTCATTCATCAGGGACTTCTCTGTGGCGATTGACAACTTCCCATTAAATGGGTTGAGCGAGGATCAACTAAGAATGAAGTGCTTCCCGTATAAACTCAAGGATGGAGCGAAACAGTGGTTGATGACTTTAGCACCGGGCTCACTAAGAACGTGGGATGATGTACGACAAATTCATTACCAAATATTTCTCTCATTCGAAGACTACACAGTTGAGAGCCCAAATCTCAACATTTGGACAACAAGATGGAGAGGCATTTCACGAAGCATGGGACCAATTTAAGATGCTCATAATTCAATGCCCACACTATCATGATCCGCTTCAACTACTTAATCAATTCTTTTCCGATGGATTGACTCAATATTGCCAAAGTGCAGTGGATAACGCAGTCGGTGGTTTGTTTTGGGGGTTAACGGAGAGACAAGCTTGTAACGTATATGAAATATTGGGAGCTAATTCTCAACAAAAAAGTGTGCGTGTTCGTAGGGGAGTTGTGAACCAAGTAAGTGAGAAGGACGAGATGCAATCTAAAATCGATGAGTTAACGAAGGAACTAAGACAACTCAATACCCAAAACAAATCTTCGAGCTCACGAGTTTGTGAAATTTTTTGGGGACCCGGACATGATGCTAATTCTTGCCCACATACTTTTCCAGAAGAACAAATCGAACAAGTGAATTGGGATATGGGACAAAGCACGGGAAGGCCCGAGTGGGAGGAGAGGAGAAATAATTATGGCAGAAATGCAAGAAATGCACCTCTCCTGAACACTTATCATCCTGGGCTAAGAAACCATCTGAATTTCTCTTGGAAAAACAACAACCCGATGTCGTACGACACAAGCGCCAAAGCTCAATACAATGGAGTAAATCGAACCCAACAAACAACGCAAAGTGAACCACCTCCATAGCAAAGAAACTCTCTTGAGGAGAGTATTGCGGTGTTCATTAAGGAAAGCACGGAAAACCGAGCTGAGAAGAATAAAAAATTCAAATCTTTAGAAGCTTCGGTGAAGAAAATAGAGATTCAAATTGGGCAACTTGCTACCGAGGCACGCAGACAAGAAATGGGTAAACTACCAAGTCAGCCTGAGCAAGATCAAGCTATTACCGCCCTCCGAAGTGGTAAAGTGATAAATAAAGAGACAATTTCCGAAGTGAAAGAGAGGGGTGGTGAGATAGAAGAATTGCGGAGTCAATCGGAGAAATATATGGTGATTGAATAGGATGAGTCGAAAGATGGAAAAATCCGAGCAACTTCTACTTAATCTTGCGAGACTCGAATTCCTTGGGAGAAATCTAAAGATTCAATCGAGAATCCAATTGAAGAGAATAAGAGCGAACCAGTCGAATCAATGCATCAAAAGGACCTATAAATCTTTGACATAGTAGTTCTTTTCATGGAGAAAGAAGTTCCCACTGTGAACTTAGGAGCGAGTATTAATTTAATGCAAAAACCAATATACTCGGCACTAGGTTTGGGGGAGGTGATAGCCCCGATGGATTTCGTGATACCAAAAAGAGAAGAAACATCACCAACAAAAATCACGTCACTTATTCTTCAAGGAAGACATTTCATGGTAACAATCATAATAAAAATTGAAATGGTGACAAAAGCGCTCACAATGGAAATCCATGGAAGCACTATCCATATCCTGATGAAGGAAACTGAGCGAAAAATAACGAGCTATGTGGATGGACCTGACACATTTCCATTTAATCCAGGATAGAAGAAGCTGAGAGTCGAGATAAAGACTATAAAAAAGTGCTACTTGGAAGGCAACCCAAGGGAGTTTTTAAATTTTTATCACTTTTATTATTATTGTTATTATATTTATTATTATTATTGCTTTTATTTGTTTTTGTCTGTGGTGTGTGTAGGAAATCTAAAAATGAGGTATTTATCGGAGGAAGAAGCCTAGCCTATTGAAAGTTGAGACCCGAGCACAAAAGCATGGTGCCCCGCGATCAAAAACCACACTTCTTAAGCCTGTAGTTTTATTTTCTTTCTTTTTAATTTGCGTTTTCGCAAATTTCATGACTTAATCTTTTTGCTTGGGGATAAGCAAAGGTTTAGGTTTGGTGCGGTGCAACTTCGTTGATTTTCACTTGTTTTTAGTTTGCTTGATTTTTTTTTGGGTTTCTTTTCTTTATTTTTTTCTTGCGTGATGTAGTAGTTGGATTGTAATAACCTCGTTAAATGTGGGGTATATGAATGATTAGTTGTGTTTGTACTTGACTCGTGGAGTTTTATAATTCTAATTGATTGTATGACCTTGCGTGTGAATGTATAGTTTTGGTTACTTGATTTTATATGTATGGAATGAGTGTGATAGTCCAAAAACCGTGAGTTCTTGTGCCTAATTGAACCGTTCACTTTTAGCGGTAAAATTCTTTCATGTGTGATTCTCTTTCTATGGTTTGTATTCTTTAGAACTTGCATAATTATGTCGGATGGTATGTTGATATTTACATACACGAGAAATGATTAGGGCTGCCCATTCTTTGTGTTGGACCTACTTATCTAGAAATACCCACCATTTCATATCAATATCCCTTGCTAGCCCCGTTGAGCCTTTAGCCGTATTTTTATTCGAAAAACCCGCATCTTATAACTCCATATCTAAAAACCATAACATACCCAAGTATTGGTCCTCGTAAGAGCATGAGAGGGTATATTTGAAAAACGAAGGTGTGCAAAGTTTGTGGTGTATAGAGGCAAAAATCTTCTCTCTCGTTCCCCTGAAAATAATAAGCCCCACAAAAAAAAAAGCGATCCTAATAATAATAGTGGGATAGAAAATATAGGGGAGGAGAGGAGTGAGCCTAAGAAAAATAAAAGGGAATTCATTGATTTGTGAGAAATAGGCCAATATCAAAAGAATTGTGCTTAACAAGGCCTAAAAAAAAGAGAGAGATATACGGGAGAATTGAAGTAGAATGATCGATCTTTCTTTGAGTGTTTATTTCATATATGTGAGGATCGTATATGCTCTACTTGGACCGAACTTGTAACTACTAGCCAAATTTTACCAACATGAGCCACAACCCCGTTACAACCAAAAGTAAGACCCTATGACTCGTGTTTTGTGAATATTGATGCGTTTGATGAAGAGAAGAAGTGCAAGCATATAGTAGAACTTTCCATTCGAATCGAGTTGAGCGTATTGACCTATCTAAACACTTGAGAGATGAGTGAATCGATAAAATTCCGTGAGGGACTACTAAGACTTGTTTTCTTGCATGTTCGATTAAGTGCCATTGCTATCCATTCATTTGTGAGTTTATGCTTCCATGACGAATTACAAGACTTTACGATACTTTTACATTCCCGATTGATTGTATGTATACATGATGATTAACAAGATTATTCAATCCTCTTCGTTTTTTTTGTCGTGTGTTTTATTTCTTTTTGCTCGACAGCAAGCAAAATTTAGGTTTGGGGGGATTTAATGAGTCGATTTTTGATCGTCTCATTCTGTACTATCGAGTCGCGCTTTCATTTGTTTTTAAGTGTTGTTTCTCTTTTTATGCGTGGTATATTGTGTTTTTGTTTTGTATGTAGTCGGACAAAGATTGTGTTGAAATATGCACTTTTATGGCCAATATTGGAGTTTATAACAATAAAGAGCAAGAACTGGGCCTAAAACGATGAAGATTGAAATAATGTCAGTCGTATTTTCTAATTTACAGATTCATTACTTCGAATTAGGATGTATTCTATATATATATGGATTCCTCGTGAAATCAGATTCGCAACTGTATATTATATGCTAAATTTTGAGATGTATTAAGGGAGATATGTCTTCTAGACCACGGCCACGCAGTCCGAACCGCGACACGAAGAGTTGAGATCGCGATCCGAGCCCGTACCGCACCCGGACCGCGGTCCCAAATCCAGAACGCGAGCCAGCGCCCCCCAAAATCATCCAGACTGTGGTCCTAGCCCTCCAGACCATGGTCCAACCCCACTGTGTGCAGAAAATGCGATTTTCTGTACTTTTTGGCGATTTTTGACAGGTATATATAGGGAAACCCTATACACACTGGGGGGCAAAATTCTGGATCTAAACGGAGTTTTCTTCATTTTTCTTGTATTCTAAGCATCTAGAGATATATTTTGTGAGTGATATTCATAACTTGTAAGAAGATTTGTGAGTTTTTGAAGAAAGAACATCAAACCTTCCGGGGATTCGATTTCATTTTTTGCAAGGGTAAATTCCTACCATGTTTTATTCTATGATTTTTGCTATTATTTTTGAATTCATCATGAGTAGCTAATCTTATCATATGGGTGTTTAGATTGAACCACACACATGTTCTTGGTTGTTAGTTTTGATTGATTTTCCGGGTATGAGTTTGGGATTGTTCCTCTTTCTTTGTTCTTCGTAATCTATCGGCGTTCTTAATGATATTTGTGCATGAATATTATTTAGACGCAAGAGAACTTATGATTTAGATCATCAAACCTTTTTCATAGTTGTTGTTATTGTGAAAATCGAGGGTTTTTGTCGGTGTTCGCCATCAAACGACCCAATAGAAGCGATTGTGAATGTTCTAAAGTTTTTTCCGCGATCTTTTAGCGAATTACCCCATCAAAGGTATTTAACTAGTCCATTGGTAGTAGAGATTCATCCCCATCAAAGGAGTTTCTCTTGTTTTCGAAAAGAACAATCACGATTTTTAGAATTTGCCGCCATCAAACGGGTTTTCTTTTAATTGTGAGCAATCGGTTATCCCAAACCTTAAATTCTTTGAGTATCGAAACTAATAATTGATAACGTGTGTGTCGGTGATTCTAAACTCCCATATCATTCTCATAATATATTCTCTAGAAATCCAACCTTAAATTCGGTATTTTTAACGCTTCGATTAATTTAATTTTCCGCACTTGTTTTAGGAACTTACATCTCAATCGAATCATTCACCGTGTTTTAATTTACTTTACTTTTATTAATTCGACTATTTGCTAAACATAATCGAACTTCAAACTATTTCCAACTCCTCGAGAGATCAACCTCGGAGTTACTTGCCGCTTCCTACAAAAGCGATTCGTACACTTATGAGTTTTTAATTTGTTCATGACTCATATGTCAAAAAATTTACCGAATCAAAATTAGATTAAATAAAACCAAACTTAAAATATTTAGAGTTCAATTTTTTCTGAACATTTTCTTATACTTCAAGTAACAATAGTAGATGAAATTAGTCTAAGCGAAAGAGAAAAATCTATTATTAATTAAATAAAGTGAGACTTACCTTTTGTTTTTGCAGTCGAGACAATTCTTGCTATTTGAGGTGAGAGAGAACTCCTGACGTGAGAATATTTTTTTAAAAAAGAAGTGTAAAAGTAGTACCGCAAGACAATTGAATGGACATTAAGGGTTACTCGAACTGTAATTTATCCATTGCTTCAATGATTATATTACGCGAGTGATAAAAGTAGACTAGGATTCTCTTTCAATTAGTTACTTGTGTAACGCTCTGACTCGATCGGTGACTTAGACTTACTCCAGTGTTTACTCTAATACAAAACATGACTCGAATGTCTAGTCAACCGTTACTCGAAAGCTTTCTTATGACAAATTGTGACTCGACTTGGTTACTCGGCATTTACTCGAATGTTTACTCTTGACAAAATATGACTAGAATGGTTACTCGAAAATACTTACTCGTGTGTAAAGTCTGACTCGAAATATTACTCAAGTGGTTACTTGAATATTTACTCAAATGCTACTCAAAATTAAAAATATGACTCGATTGGTTACTTGAATTGTTACTCGAATGGTTACTCAATTGTAATTGTGACTCGATTGCTTACTTGAGTTGGTACTCAACGAAGATCTTGTAATACCCGAGATTTCTGTTATGTAATTGGAACTTGTGATATTGTAATGATTGTACTTTTGTCTGAGTACTATTCTCCGTATTTCATAATCCGATGTTGTCGAGCGTTTAAATTCGTGTTTGTGATTTAAATATTTTAAATCTGCGCATGTAGCGCACGCTATCGGCTATATTTAGCGTACGCTAACGTGGATTCATAGCGCACGCTACTGAGGGTCATTAGCGCACGCTATGCGTGGTCAATTTGATTGAGACGTGCGGTAGGTGAGATCTGGCCGGGGGACCCCTGTCGGATCGTGTCGGGATGTACCTGGACGGCTTTCGGGAAAAGCCGAGTCAACGACTTAGCGCACGCTACAGGTATATGCGTAGCGCACGCTAAGTGCTGGATACAGTCAAGTCAGTGAGCCGTTAGCGCACGCTACGAACAGGGTCTAGCGCGCGCTAATAGCCATTTATTATAAATAGGACAGCATCCTATTCGTGATTTCAGTTCTCTCTTCTCCCATTACCCGAATTCTTACACTTAGAACATAACTTCCTTCATCCTAAACACTTCATATCAACACCCTAGCTCGTGATTAAAGATCGTACATCGTTGGAGATTGGCGTTCAAGCTTTCGGTATTGGATTGCTTCAATTTCCTCCGTGTTCTTTACTACCTTGAGGTAGGTGATTCTTCACCAATACTAGTAGTGTTCTAAAGGATGTTGATCATGTTCATTTAGTCAGTTAGATTCGTTATTAGTCGTACATCGTGTGTTAGAAGGATATTTTCGACGTTCGACACTTATTCATCGTATAATCCATTGAACCTTTTAGTATGTGGATTCCTAAACATGTTATGTATCTTCAGAACCAATCGACCAGTATGTGAAGATTACCTAGTTCGTATGTTTTACGTAGGAAATTATATGTTTTGGGACTTGGAATAAATCGGAACTTAGAGTATTTCTTGAAGATCTTAGATAAGATATGTTGTTGAGATGATTATCCGTATAAGTTGTACCTCATGATCATGGAACTTCCACAAAACCTTTTTAGCATGACATGCTTGAGGATGACATGTTGTATCAACATAGAATTCGTGAATTCACCACCTTTCAACCTAGTTTTTCCAGTAGCAGTATTCTGCCATGCAAGGTTAGCGCACGCTAACATATGTGAGTTAACGTGCGCTATCGGGGTTCAGTTAACGCACAATACGTACGTAGCGTACGTTATGTATCAGCCGATTCGAACTGTCAGTTCGTAGCTAGCGCACGCTAGTCTTACACGATAGCGTACGCTAACAGGTCGGCTTAGCGCACGTTACGTAGAGTACGTAGCGCACGCTAAGCAGTCCAGGCAGATTGTTTGTTTTGAGCTTTTCGGCCGTAGACCGAATTGTTAGGCCATCGTTCGACTTGAGATGATTTGTATATCATTCCTTTTGTTAAGGTTCGAGCTTGTTACGTTGATCGAAGGAGGCGGCCTTCGAGTGTGTCGAGATCATTGAAGTGTTTCGTCCTTGCCATTTTCGAGGCAAGTATCATATGTCGAGTTCGATTTATCATGCTTGTGGTTTTGTTCATATTGTTGAATATGAGATGTATTTCTGAAAATTCTCATGATATTCGTTGTTATTTGTTCGTATTGATGAACATATTGAAATGCATATGTGTATGCATAATTGATTGATTATGGTATAAATGATCCGAGGGGGTCATGAGGATCTATGCTGAGGGCACTGGATCGAATGTCCACCATGCGTTGGTCCGACGGGATCATCATGGGGATCTATGCTGAGGGCGCTGGATCGTTGGATGGGTTTTCCACCATGCGTTGGTCCGACGGGATCATCATGGGGATCTATACCAAGGGCGCTGGATCGCTGGATTACCCTGTATTGTGTTGATGGAATCGTGAGGATTCGCATCGTTGGATTCCGGTGGCGGAAGTCCGTTTTGCATATTCTATGATGCATTGATGATTTATTGTATGATGATACTTGTACTAGCATTGTTTTGCTAACCCCTTCGGGGGTGGACATTGTTTTGATGTTCAGGTAGCCGAGGAGTGGGCAGGCAACCACAGTACCGACAGGACGATGAAATGGCTCAGTGATGTGGTTGATGTTATTGTTATTATGAATTGTCTTCTTGGTTCATTTAGTACTCGAGTACGTCTGTATTTAATAAGGTCATTTCGATATGGTTGTATAAGTTAACTTATTTGATCGGTTGAATCAAATCTGTATTTGAACTTCAGTTGTTCGATTGGATTATTTTTACACTTCTTTTAAATTTAGCCTTGTAAATCCTTATCTAAAGGGTTTACGGCGCTGTAATTATTCTGAATATCTCGGGGTGTTACAGATCTTACTCGAACTTGATAGCTAATGCTCGGAATTCAATGCAGCCTCATAATAACTATACAATTATGAAAGGAGATGAAGTGCAAGGGTTGCCGGAATTGATCACATGGCATTTAGTATAGAATTAAAAGTCGGTTAGATGAAGTGCAAGGGTTGCGAAAGGTTGCAAGAATAATTAATGATTTAACCTAATTCATGCCTATATAAACCGGCCAAAATCACATTTAGTATGTACATTTGAAGATGATTCACACATCTTTTAGATCTTTGATTGTTGGTAGCGGTATGTAAATTCTCTTTTGCAACATTTTGGAGATGATTCACACATCTTTTAGATCTTTGTAATTAACTTGGTCTTTTTTTTCTTAATTTGTAATATCCGACGGAAATTCTTACTTGATGTTGTACTATTCGGATAATTTAATACTGTTGTAATCTTGTTGCATTTGTGAAATGAATATTGATGTTAGAATATATCATAATAGACTTGAATAAAATGATCACTCGCACTATGTTTGAATTTTCAGTGTTGTAGAGATAAGTGCATATTGAACTATTAAAAACTGAGCCTAACCTACGTTAATAGTTAGTCATAGCGTACGCTATTTTGAGGCCTTTACGTACGTAACGGCACTGTTACGCACGTAACCAAAGGCAATCGTATCCGATCTCAACTTTCGCGTGGGGCCGGATGGGATTCGAATATCCGATTTTGGAGCCAACCTATTTGACCCACATTACGCACGTAATGCTTCTAGCGTAACGCATTTAATGAAGTTCGTATTTCACCAAAGAACCTCTGGACTTAGCTTACGACGTAACACTTGTTGTATAGTGTACGAATTTAATCTTTGCTATAAAAAGACAACTTGTGTCTTTCATTTTGCACGTCCAAACTCCGATTTTCACCCATATAATCATCCCCCTTCATACCTAGAGCAAGTTTACCTTCTTCCAACTTGTGTTGGAGCTTTACATTTTGATTTTGGAGCTTGTTGATTGGAACTTGGAGACATTCTTGAAGCTTATATTGTGTTCTTATGGTTTGGTGTATTGTTCTTCATTTCTGAAGGTATGTTCTACAATTTAACCCTATAATCTCGAATTTATTATGATAGTGATTAAGTATATTTCACCTAGTGATGAATTAATCAAAATAAACATGTTGTAGTTGAGCTTTCAACAATTTAATGATGAACATGATGATTAGAGGGTTTGTAATGGTGTTCTTGGTGTTTTAATATGGTAATGATCATGTTTAGTTTAACCACACTCTCCTTGATAGACTTATAACACCATTGGTATAATAATAATCCTTGTTCCATTGTAATATAAATGACTTATTGGAATAATTACCATAAATGTTTTAAGAAACCTTGTTGATCATTAGAAGAATGAAATGATCTTCTTAAACCTAGGCTAAGTGAATTCAGAGGTGTGTTGTTTGAATCCCCAAGTCAGTTGGAAGAGTATAAGAGTGGTGCTAAACTTGAGATAATCTTCATAACCATGATATGGATTTACAACTAATCAACTCAACATAAGTAATTGTATGTAGTGCAGATTTTACTTTTGATCATTTGAGATGTTCTTGATAAGATTAAAGGATAGGAGATTATTATTTTACACATTATGGAATGATTCTTAATCCAACAAACATTTGGTATCATCTTGTAATCAATTGTGAGAATTGAATGGTATGAATAAGGTTCTTGAAGTAACACTTCCGAAGTTAAACTACTCAATCGGGAATTAAGATGTTATCTCGTGAAAATTCGGTGTAGATGATCATATAAACGTATTAATGAGCAAAATATACTTCATTCAAGGTTGATTGTTCGAGTACACAATATTAGTCGAGGACCGTTCGCCTGCTCCGACAAGAAGAGGACTATTCCCGTCTCCGTATTGAGGCAAGTTATCTTGCTTGGTTATAATGATGATTAGATTCTTGTGATAATTATATATTTCATATGTATGAATTGTTCGTGTAATGTTTGTCGTGATTTGACATTGTCCTTGACGATATTCCGTTTTCTTCATGGGGTTGCATTCCCAAGAATGTCGTTTTGAATCGTTGATCTCGTTGGTCTTTATTTTCACTTTGGTGAGTTTTCTTGATCCTTAATTGGATGAGTATTTCATTGAACTTCGTTGTCATGTTGTATCGTGACATTTCCGGAATCATATCTGCGAGCCGATATGATATTGTGTAGGATTTATAGCCGGCACTTGTATAGTCATACGTGGATGTTTCCGTATTGATCGTGCACACGAGACGTAGTTCGTGAGGCTAATTAGGTACATTGTCACACGTATATTCTGGATTCCGTATACGGGGTGGACATGTACACGGACACATTTCCGGATCGGGCGTACTGTGATGTCCATCTTGAGCTATATTGTTAATCGATCATAGTCCATGTGTGATTGGATGTATTCGACGATTTGTGACTGATTGTTTCATACGCCCGAGGGGTATGATTAATAGTCAGAATGTTACCCTTGAAATCTATATACGTGAATTGTATAATGTTGGAAGAATTGATTATCATGTATATCTGACCCTGTGTTATGGGCGAAATACTTGTATTGTATTTTAGGTCGAGGCAAAGGCAAGGCACGGGAAGAGCATGTTGACGGCGAAGGGTTCGAAGGATACTAGTTCAGGGGCCCCACATCATTTGTTGTCCGGTTATGTTAAACCGTGTTATGTTATTTTATTTTCTGTTCCATTTAAATTACTATTTGGTTGTATTGACATTTAAAGTATTTTCCATCTCCATATGGTTTATACTTGTTTTTCGGATCCTGTGTATTATAAGGCCGTTGGCATAATTTCGATAAACTCCTAATCGGAGTAATGACTATTCATTGTGGTTCGGTATCACAAATAATGTTTATTTAATCTATTTTGGATATCGCCTGGTGAGTCCCAGTGTGGGGTCCACGGCACTGTAATAGCCGCCTTCTGGGGTGTTACAGAAGATGGTATCAGAGAGTTGTTTTCTTTTTATAAGTCATTGTGAAATGAACTAGTATCAAGAGACCTTCGTGTCACGTGTGACCTGTGCAAGCGCCTGGCCCTACGAGCCAAATACGGTATGTACTTTATGAGCCATGATTTAATTACTGGCATAATATTGATATCAGTATGGGTCTCCTTGTTGATCATGTTATTTCGAGGAATTGTGACAGGATTTTTCTGATTGATAATCCGAGGTAAATGCTGAATTGATTATATGATTGAATTGTTCGACTTGACACCGATATAATATTCGGTGCGACATTCGTGGTATCGATAACCGTTTCCTTGAAATATGTGATTCCTTGTTGCTATTAACTTAGCATGAATTTTAGTATCTTGAATTATACTTGTGGTTATCATTATGATTGATTCTTTCAGTATGGAAAGAAACCTGAGAGGTCGTGGCAGAGGGGGACGAGGCCGCGGAAGGGGCCGAATCCCGATACCTCGAGCCAACAGACGCGCGAATGCGGATCAGAGTTCCGCAGACAGTGGTTCACCTTCTAGGGAACAATCGCACCACAGTGGGCGTGGGGATGCGCGTGTCGATCCTTACGTCGTAATGCAGGGCATGATGACACAGATGACCCAGATGGGTCAACTAATGGAAGATATGCAGAGGGCCGCTACTGGCCAGCAGCAGGGGGCTCATCCTCCTCTTGTGATTGGCGGACCCGTGAGTCGGATTATCAGCGACATCTCTCGCCAGCGACCACCGAACTTTAAAGGCTCCTCTGAGCCTGCTGACATTGTGCATTGGATCGAGCATTTTGAGAAACTTTTCCAGATGGTGGACTGCCCGGAAGAGAATCGCGTTTCGGTAGCCGCGTATTATCTTAGCAAAGGCGCTCATACCTGGTGGCTTTCAAGAAGGCTACTAATGGTGTTTACACTTGGGAGGAATTTAAAACCTAATGCTAGATCACATTATCCGGGGCACTCCGTGAGGCCAAGTCGCCGGAACTATTGAACCCCGACCCGTCTGAAGACGATAATGTATTATCTGTTGCTGAGAAATTTCAGGCACTCCTTCCTTTCGCCACGACAATTATCCGAACAGAGGCCGATAAGATCAAATACTTTCTCAAGAGGCTTAAACCCCGAATGAGAATGCAGCTGTTGAATCACCACTGTACTACTTTACCAGAGTTCATCGAGAAGGCTCTGGAGTACGAACTCACCGCGAAGGAGATTTTCAAGAAACAACCACAGTCCAACAACAAAAGATCCAGAACCGTAACTGCATCGAGAATAATCGGGGGACATTCAAGAAGCCCCAGTCATTGCCAAACCCTTCTGATCGACCACCCATGGCGTCGAAGCCAGCTGGATCGCACTCTCGAGCGGTCCCCTCCTCTGTTGTGTGCTATAACTGCGGAGACCAGGGGCATATCAGCTCCAAATGCCCGAAGCCTGCCGTCACATGTCATACTTGTGGCAAGATTGGTCACCGTGCTCGTTTTTGCAGGGGTGGGCCCGGACCTGAACCAGTAGCGTCTCATGCCCCAGTTCAATCCTCTGTCCCGTAACCGGATGCCTCCGTCCGCTTCCTAATGACCACCGGGCGAATAGGGAATGGGCCGTGGGAATCAAAGTGGTACACTGGTGCCGAATCGCGAAACCTGTGATTTACGAGATGAAGAAAGCCGACGATCCCGAGGCGGCATGATTTCGGTATACTCGAGATCCACTCCCACTGTGTGTGTTCTTTTTGATACCGGTGCTTCACACTCCTTCATATCTTCTTCTTGTTTAAGTCGTTTGCCTCTAGACCATGTTATCAATTGTGAGCCCTACGTGATTGGTCTACCCGATGGTAGAAGAATTATTGGAAATCGTGAAGTCTAGAATTCGTCCATTCGTTTGAACGACCGTGAGTGGTTGTCAAATCTGATTGTAGTCGATTTACCTAAGGATGATATAATCTTGGGTATCGATTGGATGGATCGTCATGATGCAATACTCGGTGTCCGCAAGCGAATGGTAACCGCTACTTCCGGCGATGGTTTCGAGTGTATTTTTCGAGGTGATAATCCCACTGCTCGGGAGAGTCATCAGTGCTATGAAAGCAGCGAAACTGCTTAATCAAGGGTGTATTGGTTATTGGTGCTACATGACCAAAACAGCAGATCGACCAATTGAATTGGCCGATATTCCGGTAGTCCGAGACTACCCCTATGTATTTCCAGACGAGTTGCCAGGCTTACCTCCTCATCGTGACGTGGAGTTTATTATTGAGTTAGAACCAGGTACGTCCCCACTCCCAAAAGCACCGTACCGCATGGCTCCGACTGAGATGCAGGAATTGAAGAACCAGCTTGAAGAGTTGACTGACAAGGGATATATTCGACCTAGTGCATCCCCTTGGGGAGCACCAGTGTTATTTGTGCGGAAGAAAGATGGATCTCTACGCTTATGTATTGATTACCGTGAGCTGAACAGAGTAACCATCAAGAACAAGTATCCCTTGCCTCGTATTGATGATTTATTGGACCAACTTTAGGGAGCTGCCGTGTTTTCTAAGATCGACTTGAGATCTGGTTATCATCAGTTGAGGATTAGAGAGTCTGACATTTCAAGACAAAGATTCCGTACTCGCTATGGGCATTATGAGTTTGTGGTGATGCCATTTGGACTGACTAATGCACCGGCGGTATTCATGGAGTTGATGAATCGAGTTTTTATTAACTATCTGGATCACTTTGTAGTCATTTTTATTGACGACATTCTGATTTACTCTCATTTTACTCTCATGACCACGAAGAGCACGAGCGTCACCTCCACCAAGTTCTCCATGCATTGAGGCGAGAACAGCTCTATGGGAAATTTTCTAAGTGTGAATTCTGGATACCTGAGGTTGTCTTTCTCGGGCATGTGATATCATCCGAAGGGGTGAGAGTGGACCCACAAAAGACGGAAGCCATTCGAGATTGGCTACCACCGAAGAACGTGAAGGAAGTTCGTAGTTTCCTCGGCCTAGCAGGTTACTACCGACGGTTCGTAGAAGGATTTTCTAAAATTGCGCAACCGATGACTAACTTACTACGAAAGGACAAGAAGTATTTGTGGACAGAATCATGTCAGCAAAGTTTTGAAAAGCTCAAGAGTCGATTAATTTCGGCACCTGTTTTGGTCTTACCAAAAGGAACGGAAGGATTTGTGGTGTATAGTGACGCGTCGAGATAGGGTTTGGGATGTGTACTAATGCATGAAGGGAAAGTGATTGCCTATGCATCGAGACAATTACGACCCTATGAAGTTAACTATCCGACCCATGACTTGGAGTTAGCAGCCGTGGTGTTTGCTTTGAAAATATGGCGTCACTATCTTTATGGGGTTACCTGCCAGATCTTTACAGACCACAAGAGCCTAAAGTACATTTTTACTCAGAAGGAGTTGAACATGAGGCAGAGAAGGTGGCTAGAATTAATCAAGGACTATGATATCGAGATCCTTTATCATCCGGGTAAAGCTAATGTGGTTGCCGACGCTCTGAGCCGTAAGACAGTGCAGGAGCAGATGCTGAGCCGTTTGACAGCACAGAGAGAGTTGCAATTGAACCTTATGAGGCCAGAAATTGAAGTTTGGTTACAGCGTATTCAGGGACAACTTTGCACCCTTGAGATTTCTTCATCTCTTGATGATATGATCAGATCGAGGCAAGTTACGGACCCATTCTTATCTCGAGTCCGGGATGAGGTGACCCAAGGGAAAGCCCCTGGATTCGTGATCTACGAGGATGGATTGATACGATTTAGAAATCGAGTTTGTGTACCCGCTGACGAAGAGTTAAGGAACTCTATCATGAGAGAAGCCCATGCTACCCCGTACTCTATTCACCTGGGATCTAGCAAGATGTATAAGGATTTGAAGCAGAATTATTGGTGGGGAAATATGAAACGTGAGGTTCCCGAATTTGTTTCGAGATGTTTAACCTGTCAGCAGGTTAAGATTGAGCACCAGCGACCCGCAGGAATGCTGAAACCGCTCCCGATTCCCGAGTGGAAATGGGAGGACATATCAATGGATTTTATTACTAGATTGCCGACGAGTCGTCGAGGAATGAATACGATTTGGGTGATTGTGGACCGTCTGACCAAATCAGCCCACTTCTTGGAGATTAAGGACGCGTGGGGTCCCGAGAGATTGGCCCAGCTGTTTATTAAGGAAATTGTGAGATTACACGGTACCCCCAAGAGTATTGTATCAGACCGTGACGGGCGATTCGTGTCACACTTCTGGAAGGCAGTTCATCGTGCGATGGGCACGCAGTTGAATTTCAGTACGGCTTTTCATCCACAGACCGATGGTCAGTCTGAGAGAACCATCCAGACTCTAGAGGACATGTTGAGAGCATGCGCTCTTGATTGGAAGGACGATTGGGAAGCCCAGCTGCCTTTGGTGGAATTCACTTATAATAATAGTTGGCACACTTCAATTCAGATGGCACCGTATGAGGCATTATATGGCCGTCGCTGTAGGTCCCCTTTGTGTTGGGACGAACTGTCAGAATCTCTGGGTACGAAACCCGACATGTTATTAGCATCTCGAGAGAAGATCACTTTGATTAGGAGCCAGTTGTTAACGGCTCAAAGTCGACAGAAGTCTTATGCTAACCACCGTCGACGACCACTTGAGTTCGAGGTTGGTGACCATGTGTTAATGAAGGTGTCACCTACCCGAGGAGTCTTTCGTTTTGGAAAACGAGGCAAGCTGAGTCCGAGGTATATCGGGCCGTTTGAGGTTTTGGAATGAGTAGGCGATTTGGCTTATCGCTTGGCTTTACCACCAGCCCTGAGCCGGATCCATAACGTATTCCATGTCTCCCAGCTAAGGAAATACGTTGCTGATCCGAGTCATGTACTTCAGTTCGATGAGATCGATTTAGCGGAGGATCATTCGTATGAGGAGCGCCCCGCACGGATACTTGAGAGAAGGATCAAGCAATTACGGAATAAGACGATTCCCCTACTGAAGGTTCAGTGGTCACGACACGGGGTCGAGGAGGCCACATGGGAGACGGAGCACAGCATTCAAGAGAGGTATCCCGAATTGCTTACCCCTTAGTTTCGAGGACGAAACCCCTTTTAAGGGGGGGAGTATGTAATATCCGACGGAAATTCTTACTTGCTGTTGTACTATTCGGATAATTTAATATTGTTGTAATCTTGTTGCATTTGTGAAATGAATATTGATGTTAGAATATATCATAATAGACTTGAATAAAATAATCACTCGCACTATGTTTGAATTTTCAGTGTTGTAGAGATAAGTGCATATTGAACTATTAAAAACCTGAGCCTAATGTACGTTAATAGTTAGTCATAGCGTACGCTATTTTGAGGCCTTTACGTACGTAACGGGGTACCTATTACGTACGTAACCAGTGCAATCGTATCCGATCTCAACTTTCGGCGTGTGGGGCCGGATGGGATTCGAATATCTGATTTTTTGGAGCCAACCTATTTGACCCACATTACGTACGTAATGCTTCTAGCGGTAACGTACGTAATGAAGTTCGTATTTCAGTCCAGTAACCTCTGGACTTAGCTTACGTACGTAACACTTGTTGTATAGCGTACGTAACGAACTGTGCTGTTATAAAAAGACAACTTGTGTCTTTCATTTTGCACGTCCAAACTCCGATTTTCACCCATATAATCATCCCCCTTCATCCCTATAGCAAGTTTACCTTCTTTCAACTTGTGTTGGAGCTTTACATTTTGATTTTGGAGCTTGTTGATTGGAACTTGGAGACATTCTTGAAGCTTATATTGTGTTCTTGTGGTTTGGTGTATTGTTCTTCATTTCTGAAGGTATGTTCTACAATTTAACCCTATAATCTCGAATTTATTATGATAGTGATTAAGTATATTTCACCTAGTGATGAATTAATCAAAATAAACATGTTGTAGTTGAGCTTTCAACAATTTAATGATGAACATGATGATTAGAGGGTTTGTAATGGTGTTCTTGGTGTTTTAATATGGTAATGATCATGTTTAGTTTAACCACACTCTCCTTGCTAGACTTATAACACCATTGGTATAATAATAATCCTTGTTCCATTGTAATATAAATGACTTATTGGAATAATTACCATAAATGTTTTAAGAAACCTTGTTGATCATTAGAAGAATGAAATGATCTTCTTGAACCTAGGCTAAGTGAATTCATAGGTGTGTTGTTTGAATCCCCAAGTCAGTTGGAAGAGTATAAGAGTGGTGCTAAACTTGAGATAATCTTCATAACCATGATATGGATTTACAACTAATCAACTCAACATAAGTAATTGTATGTAGTGCAGATTTTACTTTTGATCATTTGAGATGTTCTTGATAAGATTAAAGGATAGGAGATTATTATTTAACACATTATGGAATGATTCTTAATCCAACAAATATTTGGTATCATCTTGTAATCAATTGTGAGAATTGAATGGTATGGATAAGGTTCTTGAAGTAACACTTCCGAAGTTAAACTACTCAATCGGGAATTAAGATGTTATCTCGTGAAAATTCGATGTAGATGATCACATAAACGTATTAATGAGCAAAATATACTTCATTCAAGGTTGATTGTTCGAGTACACAATATTAGTCGAGGACCGTTCGTTCGTTCCGACAAGAAGAGGACTATTCCCGTCTCCGTATTGAGGCAAGTTATCTTGCTTGGTTATAATGATGATTAGATTCTTGTGATAATTATATATTTCATATGTATGAATTGTTCGTGTAATGTTTGTCGTGATTTGACATTGTCCTTGACGATATTCCATTTTCTTCATGGGGTTGCATTCCCAAGAATGTCGTTTTGAATCGTTGATCTCGTTGGTCTTTATTTTCACTTTGGTGAGTTTTCTTGATCCTTAATTGGATGAGTATTTCATTGAACTTTGTTGTCATGTTGTATCGTGACATTTCCGGAATCATATCTGCGTGCCGATTGGATATTGTGTAGGATTTTTAGCCGGGCACTTGTATAGTCATACGTGGATGTTTCCGTATTGGACTGTGCACACGAGACGTAGTTCGTGAGGCTAATTAGGTACATTGTCACACGTATATTCTGGATTCCGTATACGGGGTGGACATGTACACGGACACATTTCCGGATCGGGCGTACTGTGATGTCCATCTTGAGCTATATTGTTAATCGATCATAGTCCATGTGTGATTGGATGTGTTCGACGATTTGTGACTGATTGTTTCATACGCCCGAGGGGTATGATTAATAGTCAGAATGTTACCCTTGAAATCTATATACGTGAATTGTATAATGTTGGAAGAATTGATTATCATGTATATCTGACCCTGTGTTATGGGCGAAATACTTGTATTGTATTTTAGGTCGAGGCAAAGGCAAGGCACGGGAAGAGCATGTTGACGGCGAAGGGTTCAAGGATACTAGTTCGGGGCCCCACATCATTTGTCGTCCTGTTATGTTAAACCGTGTTATGTTATTTTATTTTCTGTTCCATTTAAATTACTATTTGGTTGTATTGACATTTAAAGTATTTTCCATCTCCATATGGTTTATACTTGTTTTTCGGATCCTGTGTATTATAAGGCCGTTGGCCATAATTTCGATAAACTCCTAATCGGAGTAATGACTATTCATTGTGGTTCGGTATCACAAATAATGTTTATTTAATCTATTTTGGATATCGCCTGGTGGGTCCCAGTATGGGGTCCACGGCACTGTAATAGCCGCCTTCTAGGGTGTTACATAATTTAGTTATCATACGCAGGTACTGTAACACCCCCAGGATATCCGAGGTATATTACAGCGCCGTGAATCCCTACATGGGACCCACCAGGCTGAACAAGCATCATACTCATCGACTCACAGAAACAACAGAAAAATACCTCGTCATAAAGACGCCCAACAAAATAATTCACCCGGTTTAACCGGTCAAACATGACACCATAATCCATCACAACATAATAGACAACAATGCAATCCCGACAAGTAAATGTTCTTAAGTACTCGAGTACTTCTATTAGTTTAAAGACCACAAAGGTAAAAGATAGAAAACAACAAGACACCACTCATGCACAATCATCACGCACGGCCATCATCCGCATACATCGTCCAAAGACCATTGCCGTCTCGATGAACCTGACCTGAAATTCATAAAACGAATTTCCCCAAAACGGGTCCCCAGAGGGGTTAGCAATTACGCTAGTACAAGTAACCAAATGAACAATTTACATCTTACACATGTAGCAATGCATGCAATAAAGAAATCATAGTTCCAAAACACTCATTTCCGGAAATGCCAATAATCAAAACCACATTTGTAAAATGCACCACAATTAACCGCGGACCCACAGCTTCGTGGATCCCTGCCGAGACCCCGTCGGATCTAACCCACAGTGGTTAAAAGCAAGCTCGCGGTTCCACAGCTTCGTGGAGCCCTACCTAGACCCCGTCGGATCTAACCCGTAGTGAGCATACACACACACAATTCCTCATACATAACTACTATGTCAAGATTGTAAGTTCATAAGGGTACTTGCCTCGGTTAATAGACGGTGATACGAACGGAAAGGAAGAGTTGAACACGACCGCAAGGAACCGGCGGAAATGAACCTAACGATTCGAATAACACAATCACAACCAACTCTAGACGATTACGGAAATGGAATACACCCGGAAACCCGCCTACGATTCATGTATATTCATACCAAAAATAACAACGAGGGCGGACCACAACCAAACCCTCTCGATTCCGTAAAAATCCGCAAAATATCCATGAATCCGTAGGAAAGCTAAAGATACTAACAATATTAATCGTATTCATCATGAATCCACCAACAAAACGGAACGAATCGGAAGAAAAACCCAAAACCCCCAAATTAATCGAAAATAGGGTTCTAGAAATATTACCTTTGAAGATTCAAGTACTAAGATCCGTAGAACACGCGTTAGATTGATTATCCGCGCCTCACAACCGAAGGAAGATGATGAAAATCGACCCCCGAATGAAGAATGCTTGAGAAGTTCTCCCCCCTTAGACCTCTCTCTCTCGCGCAGGTGAAATGAAGGAGAAAAATGGCCGATCTCGTCTAATAAGGACGAGATTGCACAGTTGACCGCTTTGTGTGCCGCGGCACAGGCCAAAAAATTACTCCCAGGTTTCGGCAGTGTGCCGCGGCACAGCCTGCGTGTGCCGCGGCACCTCTGATCGGGTTTTGGTCGCACTGTCAACGGGTGTGCGCGGCTTGCCGGACGGTGTGCCGCGGATCGACTCAGCTGCTTGTGCCGCGGCACCGGATGGGTGTGCCGCGGCACACAGTATAGTTCGCTCGACCAAAAATTGGAGAAATTTGTGTGCCACGGCGCACACACCTTGTGCCGCGGCCCACACCCCTTTTGGGTCCCAAAATGATAAAAATGATCCGGAAAGAGAATAAAAACGATAGGAATCAATATTTGGGAACTAATAACACGAAATGGGTCCACGGAAACCCCGAAACGGCGGTTCCGCACAACAATAACGAGAATACAGTTCAACAGTTAACAGGAAGAGCACACTGAAAGGTGCACGAGGGGCACTACGATCGAGAAATACACCAAAGATGAAAATACAAGGGAAGGAAAAAAAATGCGGATATTACATTCTACCCCTCTAAAAATAAGTTTCGTCCCGAAACTTAAGAAACAAACAACTCAGGGTACATAGCACGCATGCTATCCTCGGTTTCCCAAGTTGCCTCCTCGACACCGTGTCTCGACCACTGCACTTTGACCAAAGGGATGGTTTTATGCCTCAGTCGTTTCTCACGATGCTCCAAAATCTTCAAAGGACGCTCCTCGAAAGTAATATCTTCAGCGATATCAATCTCGACATAATCGATGACGTGACTAGGATCCGGGACATATTTCCTCAGCTGAGAAACATGAAAAACGCTATGGACATGACTCAAGGCCGGAGGTAACGCCAAACGGTATGCCAACCCACCGACTCGCTCGAGGATCTCAAAGGGGCCGATAAATCTCGGACTCAACTTCTCTTTCTTCCCGAAACGAAAAACTCCCTTCGTCGGCGACACCTTTAGCAAAACGTGGTCTCCCACCTCGAATTCCAAAGGTCGACGACGGACGTCGGCATACGACTTCTGTCGACTCTGGGCAGTCAACATCCGTTCCCGAATTAATTCTATCTTCCGCCTCGTCTCTAAAACGACATCCGGCTCGGTCCCGACCAAATCGGACGCCTCATTCCAACAAATCGGTGATCGACATCGCCGCCCATAAAGTGCCTCGTACGGTGCCATCCGAATCGACGCGTGCCAACTATTGTTATACGTGAATTCGATCAATGGCAAATGTTCCTCCCAGTTACTACTCCAATCGAGAGCACAGGCACGCAACAAGTCCTCGAACGTCTGGATAGTGCGTTCCGACTGTCCATCTGATCGGGATGAAAAGAGGTACTCAAACGCAACCGGTACCCAACGCCTTATGCACCGCCCGCCGAAGCGATACAAAATGGCCATCACGATCCGAAACAATAGACTTCGGTACCATGAAGTCTCACGATCGCGCGATAAACACACGAGCTAACTTCTCCGGGCCCCAAGTGTCCTTGATGCCCGAAAATGTGCCGACTTGGTCGACGATCGACAATCACCCATACCATATTCATGCCCTGCCACGATCTCGGCAGACACGTAATGAAAACCAACGATATATCTTCCCAGTACCATTACGGAACGAAGTGATCGCAAAAGCCCAATGGTCGCTGATGCTCGATTTTGACTTGCTGGCAAGTCAAACACCTTGCTACAAACTGCGCGACCTCCTCCTTCATGTCATTCCACCAGAAGTTCCTTCTCAAGTCCTTGTACATCTTACTCGAACCAGGATGAACGGAGTAAGGTGTAGCATGGGCCTCCCGCAAAATACTCTGTCTCAACTCTGAGTCGTTCGGCACACAAAGCCGACCCCGAAACCTCAAAACACCATCTTCGTGAATCACAAATCCAGGAGACTTTCCTTTAAGAACGTTCTCTCGGATTTGAGTAATCATCGGGTCCTCTGACTGCTTCAGCTTAATCTCATCGATCAAAGACGACGAAATTTCCAAAGCACGAAATTGCCCGACAGTTCCCGGCAACAGAACCTCAACATCTAACTCGATAAAAGCTCGCCGAAGCTCGGACTGAGACGTAAGGATCTCGAGCGATCGTAATGCAATTGGTTTCCGACTCAAGGCGTCGGCTACGACGTTCGCCTTTCCCGGATGATAAAGGATTTCGAGGTCATAATCCTTAATCAGTTCTAACCACCTCCTCTGCCTCATATTCAACTCCCGCTGAGTAAATATGTATTTCAGACTTTTATGATCGGTAAAAATCTGACATGCAGAGCCGAAAAGATAGTGACGCCAAATCTTGAGCGCGAATACGACTGCCGCTAACTCATGGGTAGGGTAGTTAAGCTCATACGGCCTCAACTGTCTCGACGCAAAGGCAATGGTCTTGCCGTGCTGCATTAATACGCATCCAAGACCCTGACCCGAAGCATCGCTATAAATGGCGAATCCCTCGTTTCCACACGGCAACGCCAAAACCGGACCTGAAGTCAGACGCTTCTTCAGCTCCTCAAAACTGAACTGCCTCTCGTCATTCCAGACGAACTTCTCGGATTTTTGGAGCAACTGTGTAAGTGGTCGAGCCAGTTTCGAGAAACCCTCGACGAACCTACGGTAGTAGCCAGCCAAACCCAAGAAACTTCGGAGCTCTCTCACGTTTTTGGGCGGTGCCCAATCCAATACCGTCTCGATCTTCTGCGGATCTACACGAACCCCCTCGGCTGAAATCACGTGGCCCAAAAACATCACTTCCTTCAGCCAGAACTCACATTTCGAGAACTTCGCATAGAGTAGCTTGGTCCTCAAAATGTATAACACTATCCGCAAATGATGGGCATGCTCTTCCTCGTTCCTCGAATAAATAAGAATATCGTCAATGAAGACGACGACACACTTATCCAAATACTCGATAAAGACTTTGTTCATCAACTGCATGAACACCGCCGGCGCATTAGTTAACCCGAAAGGCATAACTACAAACTCATAATGTCCGTATCTCGTCCGAAAAGCTGTCTTCGGCACATCGGACTCTCTCACCCGGAGCTGATAGTACCCCGATTTCAAATCAATCTTCGAGAATACCGCAGCTCCCTGCAACTGGTCGAATAAGTCGTCAATTCTCGGCAAAGGATACTTGTTTTTGATGGTCACCTTGTTTAGTTCGCGATAGTCGATACACAGACGTAGTGAACCATCCTTCTTCCGCACAAATAGGACCGGTTCGCCCCAAGGCGAGGCGCTCGGTCGAATATACCCCGACTCAAGAAGCTCACTCAACTGCTTCTTCAACTCGGACATCTATGAAGGTGCCATACGATAGGGCACCTTCAAAATAGGAGCCGCACCCGGCTCTAACTCTATAGCGAACTCGACCTCGCGATCCGGTGGCAATCCCGGTAACTCGCCAGGAAAAACATCAGAAAACTCATTAACGATTGGAATCGATGAAAGCTCGACTCCACCACTCTCCGCCTGCAAGGCGTAGCACCAATAGCCGGTACACCCCTTTCGTAGGAGTCTCATCGCCTTCAAGGCGTTAATAACGAATTTCTGGTTCCCCCTCTTTCGCCCGGCGAAAGAGTGCTCGGTGCCATCATCGGCTAACATGGTGATGATTCTCGTGCGGTAGTTCATGATTGCACCATGCCGCTCGAGCCAATCATCCCCGAGAATTAAGTCCTCACCCTCAATACCCACAACAATAAGATTAGAGGGCCAAGCCCTCTCACAAATAAACACAGATCAGTCTCGAACCTCGTGATCACCAATGATCCTATCAGCGCTAGGAAGCTTACTGATGAAGGGCTCACAAGGCGTCAAACGGTCGAGACTCAAACGGCGCACACCATCCAGAGATATGTACGCATGCGTAGCACCTAATCGAAAAGCACACGACAGATGAGAAAGAATATAAACGGTACACTGCCGCCACGGTGAGCCGGGTCATCGGCTCTCCGCATCTCATAGACACGCGGATGGGCCGAGCCGACACCGAAGCTCCCCTTAGAGGGTGACCCGACCTCTCCCCGACTAGCACTCGGCGGAGATTGAGGAGCAAACGATCCTCGATTCACACTTGGTTCCTAGGCGCTAGAATGGAAGCCCGGGCACCAAGGATTTTCTCCTCTCGGCCTGAAGCGCCTTGTGACCCGGGCCACACCGATTACACGTCGGCAAAGGGTTCGGACAAATCGGCGATGTGGCCTGCGGCCTGATTAAAGCATTTCACCTCTCGAGAAGGGGCACTGGCAGCCTACTGGGAAACCCAAGATCGAGCCGGCCACCACCACGGGAAAAGTTAGCAGATCAAATTTCACGACCCCCACCTTTGTGGCCCGAAAAATTCCGTGGACTTGTTTCTTACTCTCGTGGGCCGCCTCACTCGCCGTCACAGACATATCGTAAGCAAGGGCCCTACTCGTAATCCTTCAAGGTAGTACAGACGAGCCCCGACATGTAGTCCCGAATAGACAATTTCATCCGCTGGAAAAATGGAAGATTTTGTCGCTCTCTCGACAACTTGGGTCTTCACATAACCCAACTCCTTGTTAAAATCAGCGATAGCTTGAGATACGGGGATATCCCGCGGTTGAGCATCATAAAAGTATGTACCCGAGCACTGTCGACGGCCACGGCAATATTCGATCTCCATCAATTCTTGAAACTCACCACGAAGCAAAGATGATCTTTGGGCCCAACGGCCTCCCACCACCCGTAGCGTCCCCGTGAGAAAGTATTGAGCAATAGGGACTTTACGGTCCTCGGGACGATTGGTAGCAGTGAAGACTTTAGATATCTCCTTGATCCACCCTTCCTACCCAATCGGGTCAAGCTCCGAAACCGAGGAGGATGCATCTTGATGACATCTTGGAGCCAGCAGTCTGCTCGCCCGATTAACATGGGCTTGTTAGGGTTCGAACACTTTGAGCTATTGCCGCCATTTCGTTCACCATTTGTTGCATAACGGCCGCAATACCAAGGTCGGCGCGCTCTGAGAAGAAGCATGATGTGACGGCCGTCTTGCCGGCTCCCGAAGATCGTGGCCGCCCCACCGGCTGCCCCACGTCCCCGGCCGCGTCCACGACCACGACCGCGACCACGACCACGACCTCTTCCAGCATCCATACTGGAGTTAAATAAGTAGCAAAAGCCATACGATGGTAAGTACAAGAAAAGAACGATCGCAAATCGAGAACTAGAGGTACGATACAAGAGTATAAGGAACAGAGGAAAGGAAAACTTACGGGCACTGGTAGTACCAGAATCATGGCAGCGTGATGATGATGTGCAAAATAAAATACAACAAGACCCAATAAACCGACAAGCCTAGGTATCCATAAACCTGGCTCCGATACCATTTTCTGTAACACCCCCAGGATATCCGAGGTATATTACAGCGCCGTGAATCCCTACATGGGACCCACCAGGCTGAACAAGCATCATACTCATCGACTCACAGAAACAACAGAAAAATACCTCGTCATAAAGACGCCCAACAAAATAATTCACCCGGTTTAACCGGTCAAACATGACACCATAATCCATCACAACATAATAGACAACAATGCAATCCTGACAAGTAAATGTTCTTAAGTACTCGAGTACTTCTATTAGTTTAAAGACCACAAAGGTAAAAGATAGAAAACAACAAGACACCACTCGTGCACAATCATCACGCACGGCCATCATCTGCATACTGGTCCAGCACCCGCTCGTCTCGATGAACCTGACCTCAAATTCATAAAACGAATTTCCCCAAAACGGGTCCCCAGAGGGGTTAGCAATTACGCTAGTACAAGTAACCAAATGAACAATTTACATCTTACACATATAGCAATGCATGCAATCAAGAAATCGTAGTTCCAAAACACTCATTTCCGGAAATGCCAATAATCAAAACCACATTTGTAAAATGCACCACAATTGACCGCGGACCCACAACTTCGTGGATCCCTGCCGAGACCCCGTCGGATCTAACCCACAGTGGTTAAAAGCAAGCTCGCGGTTCCACAGCTTCGTGGAGCCCTACCGAGAGCCCGTCGGATCTAACCCGTAGTGAGCATACACACACACACAATTCCTCATACAAAACTACTATGTCAAGATTGTAAGTTCATAAGGGTACTTGCCTCGGTTAATAGACGGTGATACGAACGGAAAGGAAGAGTTGAACACGACCGCAAGGAACCGGCGGAAATGAACCTAACGATTTGAATAACACAATCACAACCAACTCTAGACGATTACGGAAATGGAATACACCTGGAAACCCGCCTACGATTCATGTATATTCGTACCAAAAATAACAACGAGGGCGGACCACAACCAAACCCTCTCGATTCCGTAAAAATCCGCAAAATATCCATGAATCCGTAGGAAAGCTAAAGATACTAACAATATTAATCGTATTCATCATGAATCCACCAACAAAACGGAACGAATCGGAAGAAAAACCCAAAACCCCCAACTTAATGAAAATATGGTTCTAGAAATATTACCTTTGAAGATTCAAGTACTAAGATCCGTAGAACACGTGTTAGATTGATTATCCGAGCCTCACAACCGAAGGAAGATGATGAAAATCGACCCCCGAATGAAGAATGCTTGAGAAGTTCTCCCCCCTTAGACCTCTCTCTCGCGCGCAGGTGAAATGAAGGAGAAAAATGGCCGATCTCGTCTAATAAGGACGAGATTGCACAGTTGACCGCTTTGTGTGCCGCGGCACAGCCGAAGTGTGCCGCGGCACAGGCCAAAAAATTACTCCCAGGTTTCGGCAATGTGTCGCGGCACAGCCTGCGTGTGCCGCGGCACCCGGTATAGTCGGGTTTTGGTCGCAGCTGTCACACGGGTGTGCCGCGGCACCGGATGGGTGTGCCGCGGCACTGACTCGGCACTGTGCCGCGGCACCGGATGGGTGTTCCGCGGCACACAGTACAGTTCGCTCAACCAACAATTGGAGAAATTTGTGTGCCGCGGCGCACACACCTTGTGCCGCGGCCCACACCCCTTTTGGGTCCCAAAATGATAAAAATGATCCGGAAAGAGAGTAAAAACGATAGGAATCAATATTTGGGAACTAATAACACGAAATGGGTCCACGGCAACCCCGAAACGGCGGTTCCGCACAACAATAATGAGAATACAGTTCAACAGTTGACAGGAAGGGCACACTGAAAGGTGCACGAGGGGCACTACGATCGAGAAATACACCAAAGATGAAAATACAAGGGAAGGAAAAAAATGCAGATATTACTGGTACCATGAAAATCACACAAGATCATGCATGCTCACATAAGTGGAACCAAAGATTGGGATACCAACTATTTTCTTTGTTTCTTACATATTTAGGTGATTGTTACAGATAAATATATATATAAATATATATATATATATAGATATATGTATTATGTTAATGCATTTTCATATACAAGTAATTTATATGCGTTTTCTATTGATGTAGCTCACATGTGCGAATCGATTCAAGAAAATGTGCACGAGCATGTATGTAAAGCAATATTTAAATAGTTAAATGATACTTTTTAGCATGATTAGTTTATGTAAGTAGTTGCTTTCGAATGCTCTTTGAGAAATATTAGAATGAATTTATTGTGTGCAATTGAATTATTATTGAAAAGAAGAAGGTCCACGCATCGCAAAGTGTTTTCTTTTTCTATATGTAGAATCATTAGTGAGAAACCAATATTTACGCTCATTAAATGAGTTTGCCATAATAGCAAAATATGACATATTAAAAATATCACATTGAGTAATGAATAAAAAGGAAAAAACACATAATTTTGACTTAAATTCGTTTGTAAATTATAATATCAAATAACAAAGTTGAGTTTTAAACATAAGCAAAAGTTCAAACTTTTATCGAAAAACAAAACCGGTGCATTTAATGTAAAGTATATACAACATCGAGATGGAAGTGCAAGGCTTGCCGGAATTTATCACATGATATTTAGTAATTAGTATAGAATTAAAAGTCGGTTATGGAATGAGATGAAGTTGAAAAGATTTCAAGAATAATTGATGATTTAACCTAATGCAATGTATATAGATATATGTAGTATGTTAATGCATTTTCATATAGGACAGGCACGGCATCTGTAGGAGTGACAGGAGCTATTCCGGATTTCGGAAATAGAAGTGGCGATACATTTAAATGGTTAAATTATACTTTTTAGCATGATTAGTTTATGTAAGCATGCAACTTGAATAATGAATATAAAAGAAAAGGTACATAATTTTTGCTCAAACCCATTTGTAAATTAAAAAAATTAAGTGTAAGACATAATAGTGGAGTCCAAAGGTTTTAGGAATTATTAATAGTGTGTTAATTAATATTCATTTAGTTGGCTATTTAGAATTGAGTTTATTGCTAAATTTATTAATATTAGTTAGACTTCAATGTTAATTTTCAATGAAATTAGTTGTACAATAAAATGAGATGAAGCTAAAAAGGTTCGTAACGATTTTTATACAGTTTATGTGGCATTATTATATATACATTATTACACAAACTTTAACTTACAAACTTAATAAAGAAAATATTTAACGCACATTAAATTATAACCAATTAGATAGACCCCGTGTGCTTCATATTACCATGCAAAAACCATCTAATGGACAAGTATTGTAGGGCTAAGTAATAGACCAAAAGAAATAAAGCTATTTTTTTTCTCATGCAAATAAGTAATAGACCAAAAGAAACAAAGTCATCACAACTTAATAACCAAAAGCCCATATATAAAATACAACACCACAAAACCAAAACAACATCAAACACTTTTAAATTTTTATACAAGAAAGTTAAAACATTTCATACAATATACTAAACAATAATTAAGTATACACTCGCCAATATACAGAAAGAATACACGATTAACAATTAGATTCTTAGCCCGTGCGTAGCACGGGTTCTGCATGTATCGTAGATTTAATAAATTTGTTATTGAACCTTCTTTTTTATTCATTATTATATGTTTTCCCGTACGATGCACCAGACAAAATATTCTCTTATTAGAAAATACTTTTTCGATCTCCAAATTTATTCTTGAGATCTTCAACATGAGTATCACATTAGCCTAGTGTTAATAAAAACTTATTAAATATATTATAGAGTGTAATATACAGTAAAACCTCGGTAAATGAATATGATCGGGACCGGAAAAAAAATATTTATTTAGCGAGATTATTCATTTATCGAAAGAAAATTTGAACATGTTATAAAGAGTTGGGACCGGAGAAAATTATTCATTTGGCGAGGTTATTCGTTTATCGAGCATTCATTAATCGAGGTTTAACTATAATTGAAGAAAGAGTATCACATTAGCGTAGGGTTAAGTCAATTAGTATCTATTACATGAATAAATTTTTTGAATGTACCGAGAAAACATAGGAACAAATTTTGAGGAAAAAGTAATATGCGATCCTAATATGTGTGTGTGAAGTGTGTTTTATTATTTTTAGTTATTATAATTAACTAAATATCATATTTTATTTTTTATGTAAGCACTATGAGTTTTTTTAAATCTAATTTCATAAAAATGAGTTAATTTTATTTTACATCGGCTAGTTTCACTAAAAAATAATATTTCTATTTTTTCTAATATAAATTTTTTGTGCAATCTGCCATTAATGTAAATCCATCAAATTTACCATATTCAATGTGGATGTCGAATTAAAGATCGTGAAATAAGAATTAATTTGATATATTTTTATTAAAAATAAACTTGATACAAGAAATTTTAAATATTTAGAATTTTAAGCTAAAAAATAAAGGAAGATTTTTTTTATTGATAGATGAATATAAGTTGTGGAATAAAATTCCCACAATACATATCCAACTTTTTTTTATAAATTTATGAATACATCCCTGTATATATAAGCTATATTTATTATTTCGCTTATTCTGGATGGGAATTGGCTAACCTCTCAATTGCAGATATATTATATAGTTAAAAAAAACATATCATTCCATTACTTATAAACTCGTGTTATTTTTTTATTTTTTATTTCTTTTGACATTATACGAATAGTAGTATCAATTATATTTAGGGTTGTTTTGGTGTAAATACACCAATTTTCCCTATTTTCATTTTCAACACGACTTTCAAAATCTGCCTGTAAATCCATAAACTTTGTTCCCTTTTGATTTTTGACATCAATTGTTCTCCGACAATGATATGGAATTTTCTTTAATGACGTGGATTTTACTTAATTGAGCTGGCTTAACCTAAACACCGAAACGATATCATTTTAGCTTAAACTAAAACGACGTCGTTCGAGCCAACTACACAAATTATTGTCGTTCCTATTGCATATTCATTAATCGAGTTAGAGAGGTTCTTTACTGGTGACATGAGAAGAGAAAGAGAGAAGCTTGCTTACCGTGCATAGGGATTCCTTGGAAACACAATGCCGAATTTTCATCACTCAATGACGTCCTCAATATAGCCTCCAATTTGTGCTTGCAGCGTCGTTTATCCATCTTCAGTGGGATAAAAAAGAAAGAGAAGTTATCTTTTCACCCATCTTCAGCGATAGAAACAAAAGGAGAAGTTTTCTTTTGAGTGAGAGCAAGAGGGAAGAGAAAGAACCCTAATTAGGGTGATTTATGAGATTAATAATGAAATCCCCAAATAAAATTCTTTGTTTCTACCCAAAACTACGTCGTTTTTTTAAGTTAAACGGCGTAGTTTTGATATGTCGGACGACAATGCCGCGTATTAAATTCCAGCTCTCACTTCGGATTCTTATTATGTCCATCCCAGTTCATGTCGAAAATCAAAAGGGAACAAAGTTCATGTATTTACAGACCGGTTTTAAAAGTCGTGTCGAAAATAAAAAATGATATGAATTGGTTTAATTAAATCAAATTAACCTTTTTATTTATTATATATAATTTACACAAATATCCATTCAAAAATACCAAATCTAGGATCAAGATATTATAATATTCGCATTTTTCCTTTCCCGATACTTTCACGATTTTGTGTCTTTCCTATTTTGGTGGCTCGTGTGTAACTGTATGTGTATTTCGGGAATACTTATTTTCGGATTTATATTACTCAATTCTGCGGTTGTTGGCTTTTCCATCGCTTTTCGGTCCGATTCTCGTAATTGTTGTTCGGAACCGCCGTTTTGGGGTTGCCGTAAATCTATCGTATGTTATTATGCGTGTTGTGAGCTTACGTTCATTGTTTCGAGCGTGTTTTGGGTGTTTGAGTCGTTTTGCACTCAGCTGTCTAGCGCACGCTATGGATGTTAGTTAGTGCGCGCTAGTTTTCCTTGGTAGCGCTACGCTACGCTTGTTCGGTAGCGCGCGCTAGTATAATTCAAGAAAGAGTACCACATTAGCGGAGTGTTAAGTCAATTAGTGTTCATTACATGAACAAATTTCCTGGACATACCGAAAAAAAGTAGCAACAAATTTTGGGGACGAAAGTAATATGTGATTATGTCTTAATATATGTGTGTGTAGTGTATGTTTTATTATTTTTAGTTATTATAATTAAATAAATATCATAATTTATTTTTTATGTAAGCAATAAATGAGTTAATATATTTTTATTTTGCATCAATTAATTTTATTGAAAATAAATATTCATATTTTTATAATATAATTTTTTTGTGCAATCGGTCATTATTGTAAATCCATCAAATTTATTATATTCATATGGATGTCTAGTTGAAAATTGTGAAATAAAAATTAATCTGATATATTTTTTATTAAAAATAAATTTGATTTAAAAATTATAAAACATTTAAAAGTTTAAGCTAAAAAATAAAGGAAGGATTTTTTTATTGGTAGATGAATGTAAGTTGTGGAATAAAACTCACACAATACATATGTAGAAAGAATTATACTAAATGTAAAAGGGTAAAACAAGTTTTCGCTCTTATAACAATATGAGAAACTATTGAGAGGGGAGATCGGGGACCATGTGATTAAATATTACTCCATCTGTTCTACTTGTTCCGGGAATTATTATTCCCGTAATGTGTCTTACCTAATACTGATTGTAGATACATAGATGGAAGGTTCTAGATCCTTCTAGAGGTAGTAGGATCCTATTAGATGTCTTACCTTATCTAGGAATCCTATGTATGGAAGGACTCTCATTGTAATGCCTATATAAAGGCCCCTCTATCAGTGTTATGAATGAATTGATTTGCTGTCTTTTACTTTCTCCTCAAACACGTTATCAGCACGTAGTATCTCAACTGAGTAGAAAAAAATTCGTCAAATTGAAATTCGAAAAAAAAAAAAATCGAAACCCTAATTCCCATCTCCGCCGTGATGGACACCATCGCGCCCACCTACACGGTCGAACCAGGCGTCATCGCTGCAACCTCGCACCACTGCAGATCCTACTCCTCCGGCTCCGTCGTTCTTCCCTGCGCAACTTCGCCGCCCGCCTGCTCGGTTTTCGCCCGCCGCTCAAGCGCAGATCGTCGCCGTCGGATCGTCGCCCCTGCTCGTTTTTTTTTCGATCTTCCTAGAGCTTCGTCGATCATCCGGCCGATCGGCCTAAATTCCAACCGCGATCCGCCGTGCACGGCAGTCCAATCCAAATCTACACCGGTCGTCTTCCCGAGATCCGGCGGCTTATCTTCCAGGTCCGACTGCAACCAAGTCCGTGTTTGGCCCGTCCCGGTTTGTACCTGACCCGGTTGCCGACCCGATCTGATCGAAGCACCGCCGGATCGTCCAAACGGTTTTATGCACGTGATATTTAATGCTTGAAAACCTAGTGCAATCAAGACAAAACCTATCAAAATCGAAAAAAAAAAAACCGAGAGACGAGAATTTCCGCGCGTGAATTTTCTGCACAGCGCAGTCGTACGAAAATCACGTTTCCCGTTTCGTTAACCGTCGGATCGGTGTGAAATTTTTGCAGCAACTTCCCAACATAAATATCTGTATATTCAACGGTGGAGATCGGATTCTGTGTAATATTGGTTACTGAATCTACTGCCGAACAGAAGCAGATTTTTACGAAGAAATTTGGAGATCCGACCTCATCCAATACCGAGCTGCTGCATCGCCACGCTCGAGTCCTTTTTCGGCCGAATTATTGAGCCCAGTAGCCCTATCCGGGCGTTTCTCAACTCTCCACTTTTTTTCCTACTCAATGATTCATTTGTTCATTAATTTGTACACTTATGAATCTTACATGTTTATGTTTTACGTGTATATAGGAAAATACGTCGCTCATGATGATGTGCACGCTATGGAGAAAAAGCCATATTTATCCCGTTCAAGGATCAAAATAAATATAGAACGGAGTACCCACGGAAATATGTTGCTCATATGGAGAGAATCTCCCGTTCAAGGATCAAAGCATATATGAAACCAAGTACCCGTAAGACTTTATTAAAGTTCTCGTTTTTCAATTCCTCTCTTTTGGGAATTTTTTTTGGGGAATTGGGTATTTGGGTTCTTTATCTCCCACGCTACTTTGCGGAGGATGAGACAATGAGAGGTGGTATCACTCTCGGATGTCGAAGTAAACTGTGTGACGGTCCTGGGGGAGTCACAGATAATTGTTGAAAGTCGATATTTGTGGTTGTTGCATACACCACGTTTTGGGTGCGATTTGATGTCGCCGTTTTGTCGATTTTAAACCAACAATTGAAAAAAAAAATGAACATTGTCGGTAACGATAAAGTTATGACTCGTTCATGATTAGTCACGGATTTGTGACATACAAATGGGACAAACATCGATTGCGACGGATATGTCGTGGTTAAAATCAATTTGTGACGGAATTGTCACGTTGAATTGAGCGACCACCACTTGGTCTTGACCCAATCCCATACTTGGAAAACTCCATCTTTCATCTTATTAAAATAAAATATTGCATGTGGGTGTAGACATGTATCGTCTCCTTGCAACATGATATATGAAAGAATGTACGAGTAATTCTCATGAGTTTCAACATGTAAGGCAATGGCATATTGCGGTAAATACATGAATTCGTTGACCTCGATTATAGTTCGTATGACTATAGGTCCGAATACTTTTCCGAGTATTTGTAAAGGCATGTGCCTTATATATTTGACTATGTTTAGTCGATCTTATTGGATGGTCAAGACAAGTTGGTTATGGTATATTCATTATGTCTCATGGTTCAAAATGCTTAATTATGATGCACCGCGTTGTATCTATATAACATGGCTATTATGACGTATACTTGCAAATTGAGAATTAAAATACTTGGTTGATTGATGCACTTTGGTGGATTTTTTCTGCACTTTTGATCATGACTAGGCGCATCCTCCTTGGTATTTGTTTATGCTTTGAAAGTTCAAACGGAATCAGTGGTTTTAAACGGCCTTAGTCAGACCGACATTCCTACTTTCTGCAAGTCTACCAAGTTGGAGTTACCAAAAGGATCATTAGTCGAAGATAAGAAATCGAACACCTGCTGCGTTTAAACGCACATATGGTCATCATTGCCATGTTTTTGCATCAACACTTATGCCATTGGATATGGTCTCAACCTTGGTTTCTCACTAAACTTGGGAAAAACTAGACAGCCAATTAAAATATGCACTGTGATCTGAGTTTAATGATCCGTGTGGTGCACAATATATGGATAGAAAGATACGGAAGTCTAGTTTCCAGAACATCTGACCGTTCGTCCATAGCCTTCCTAACAAGGGAGTTATCGCTGTTTTAGTGAACAAAGGTCAAGCTGCGCGAAATTTTATTTCCAGCGATTGTGCTAACTTTTGTCCCAACCAACTTGGTTCCCATCTTGAATTTGCAAGAGGTCTTACGACACATATTTTTCAACCTCTTTCTGGCCGAATTTGCCATAGATGATGCAGTTTTTGGTATGCGTTGTACGCTAAACTATCATCTTTCAAATGTTGAAAAACAGTTTCATTGGGAAAGCCCAAAATACGCACCCTTGTAAGAAGGTCGAGCGTGTGCATGGTAGTGTTACACCATGCTTGTGTCGTAATTTTGCCCCTTAGGCATATAACCTTGCCATGTTATGCACTCAATATGATAGATCATTTTGATCATATCAAGCATAAAATCTCTATGTTGTTAGAGTATTCGCTATGCTCATGATTATGAAATTTTGCAAGCGAAATTGAGTGCGTATTAAGCTATTTTCAAGGAAGATGATATTTTTTGATTTCGGTTTATAAATCCATTGTGACTATGATGAGCAGGTCATCACAATCAATGAGCGGTATGATGCTCAAGTTGTTGAATGCCGAATGGCGTTTTCTAGTCACATATGTTCCGTAACAATTTAACCATGTTATGACTCGATGATATATATGCCAAAGTGTATCACTCATAGCATCTCATTGTGATTTGTGAGAATAAAATCTTATGCATCACTTGTATTGGATATGTGAAAAGAAAAATATTCATGAGTCAATATGGTTCGGCTTGCATCGGTTTTGGTAACCAGAAGATGTATTGGGACATTGACATATTTAGGCTTTAATAGTCCGGAGTTTGGACAGTTTGATGATCCATATACCACGGTATTGTCATGGACATCATTTTCTTTGAACAAAGAAACTAGTTGGATCAAAGACACCAAAGTACATTGGTGGAGTCGTGAGCAGGGCTCATGACCGATGATGATATTTATGTCATCCGCGTCTTGCTTTCATAAGCATGTGTGACGCCAAAGACCCCCCCGATGATCCTTCTTAGCCATGTTCATTTATTAAAGCCTATTCTTTGGCACGATTACGAGACGACACCCTCCTATGCTAAAGAGAATAATGTAGCGACTCGCATAAGCATGGTGCTGAGTCCTCCCTTTTCACCGAGTCTTTATACATACATGATCATAAGTATTAGCCTGGGTGGCTTATGATGCTATGATGGTGTTCACAAATGGTCGTACTCAAGTAATAACATTTATATGTTATGTTGTTCCTTTGACAATGATTGATAAGTTGATGAAACCTGAGTTATGGTTGTCCAACTTGCGGACCAGTCATTGTAAAGGTCGGTTCACCCACTTTTTAGACCAAGTCTTAAAGTAAAATTTTAACGAGTACTTCCTAACATCCAAGGCTACCTTCTCACAAATTTTGGTGCCATTTGGAGACTTGGAAGGAGGTGAACCACTTAAATGAAGTTTTCACATACCACCCGGCCGTCTAACGACTAGTTCGATGTCATTTCGATCGGTTTTGACCACAAGGTTGATGGTTTTGGAATCCTAAACACCCGTTTATACATGCTCACGAAATTTTGAGGTGTTTGGGGCTGGTGAAGGGAGTGAACTCTTCAAGAAAGCACTAGAGGTTCGATAAAACCAACGGCCTATCATCGGTTCAATCGTTTCTTTATGTTCGATCCCGGTGGTGCATGGTGGCGGTTTTGTTGGATTCTCAAGACCAGTAGCTACGGCTATGTAGCATAGGTCAACATGTCATATTCACCTATACCTATCATCATTCAAATGCTTAGTTACGAGTGTAACAATATGCATTTTATTAACTGGATTGTGTTAACACTGAAAACCTTTATCGTCCACATGTTCATGTGCCAAAGTGCGTCACCACAACGCATTATGACGGGTTATAAATGATGAATATGACATGCGCTTTCACTCATAGTCCGCTTAAAATGTACCTTGGCAGACGATCTCGTAAGTCACTTTGATGAGCCAGTCTTCCCGTCGTTAGGGGGAGATGCGAACGATCATGTTCAAGTAGAACGACTTGGAATTGTCGTAGTTTGTCCCTACTGTGCCTCACCAAGTTCCCTAAAGTGACGAGATTAAATACATGCTGCAAACATGTCTGCAAGTATTGTGTCCGGTTATGGACGTTCGTCACCTATAAATGGTGATATGGTAACACCACAAATTGTGGTAGATGGTGTTACTAGGCCGTGGATCTCATCGAGTATTGGGATGCCACTTGGTTCGATAAATACTCTCGCTAAGAATGTATGCGAGTTTGGTACATGAAAACTTGATCATATGATCAAATGAACTCATCCGTCTCATGTAATTCTGGATTATAGTCATCATTGGGGGACGCCTCAATGAATGCCAATCCATAAAGAGTACTCTATGAATAAAGCCGGTTCATGAGGACGTGGAATGTGAGTTTAATCGAACCATACTTCGTTGAAAATCTACAACGTTGTAGCCTTGGCCTAAAATGGAAACATATGCGACTCCAGTATGGACAAAGTGATAGCCCTTTGTTGAAGTGGTACCGACACTCCAAAGATAAGACCTATCCGTATACTTTGTTAAAGCGAGTGAGAGAAAGAGTTAAACTCACCTCATGGCGCGAGGTTTCTCACGAACGCACTGGAATCGACTACGATGACACGAAACTTAGTTGTGCTATCGCAATGGATGTTATATCATCCACTATCTTTTCAGTTAGATAGTTTCCCAAAAACTGACGTGCAGCTTGTGGTTAAATCTTATGTTAGTGGGGAACTAAGTTAAGTGATAAAAAGGATCTCGTGGTGGATCAGACTCAAATCAAGTGGCTCCTGACCACGGAGCGCGTCGACAAGTGATTGTCGGGGACGCATACTAAGTATATACTTGATTTGGAAGAGATATGAAGCTTTTGCGTGTAAAACTAAGGGTTTATAGTGATGTACTCTTGTGAGACTAAGAGATTCCTCTAAATCCAAAGTTAAGAATGAAAGGATCTTGGGACACTTGATGATGCGTATTCATCAATCGGTTTAAGGCAATCTAAGGGACGGTTTCCCTAAGAGACGATAAAGTAATGCCTATATGATTCCCAATGATTAGTCGAAGTCATCATAAGACTTGGCTCACTTAAGTGATGATGCAGTCTTAAGAGAAAAGTACGGTATTATGTACTCATGTTTGACTCGATGTACTCATTCGTAATAATCCGGTAAAGCCACTGTGATGATGGCCTAGGATGCGCTCACGCAATGTCTGTGATTGACAAGAAGCTTGAAGCTCGCTCTATCTCGATAAAAAGGACACTTGAAAATTGATACCTGAATCTGCCCAGAATGTGTTGGTCTATCTCCCATATGACCTACATGGCAGCTCACTTGATGGAAAATGGTGAAATTGGTACCATTGGAAAGGTTTGTGTCTACTTTCCAAGGAAACCAACCATTTGATCACATCCATCATGTTGAGTGACATATGACTATTGTTGCAAAGTAGGACAGGATGTGTCC
This sequence comes from Orobanche coerulescens, assembly GCA_033398695.1. Classification (NCBI taxonomy): domain Eukaryota; kingdom Viridiplantae; phylum Streptophyta; class Magnoliopsida; order Lamiales; family Orobanchaceae; genus Orobanche; species Orobanche coerulescens. Next base: position 73,836,272 of record CM065816.1, on the reverse strand, counting down.
GGTAATTTGCTGAGTCAACTTCGATAGAGCTTTGTGATCTGCTCAGGTCGATCTAGGTTACGTACTGTATGTGAATGAAAAGCTATGGGTGTCTAGTTTTCATAAGTTTTTACAGTCTCGTTGATACCTATTGAATCGAAGAAGTTATGACTGATTTGGTGCATAGAGGTCAAGACTTTGGAAAACTTGATAAGTCTTTAGTGACTCTGCACTTTGGATGTGTCGCGCTCTTTTTGTCCTTAGACCAAGGCTTGTTTTTCCCATTGGGTTTTCACTTGGTAAGGTTTTTAACGAGGCGACCTATGAGAACATCCAGACAATGATGCGTTGTACTTCTGTTCAACTTAGACCAAGAGGTATTTTTCCCACTGGGTTTTTCCTTGGTATAGTTGTGAGGGCAACTTGGCATCTGACTCCTATGATTTGAGGTACTCATCAGGGGGAGTCGTTATGTATACATCAAGGGGAGTATACATGACATGTTGTGTTGGTGCGTTGCAATCTTTTCCTCATCAAGCCTTTATTTTTCCCATGGGGTTTTATTTTGGCTTGGAATAGGTTTTTACGAAGGCAACATCTTCTGCACCATTGTTGTATTAGTGCTCGACACAGGGGGAGTGTTCCGGGAATTATTATTCCCGTGATGTGTCTTACCTAATACTGATTGTAGATACATAGATGGAAGGTTCTAGATCCTTCTAGAGGTAGTAGGATCCTATTAGATGTCTTACCTTATCTAGGAATCCTATGTATGGAAGGACTCTCAATGTAATGCCTATATAAAGGCCCCTCTATCAGTGTTATGAATGAATTGATTTGCTGTCTTTTACTTTCTCCTCAAACACTACTTAAATTTTTATATATATTTTTGTAAAATTTTACATTTTTTTAATCAAATCAAGCAACTACTTTTTAACTTTTTAATTTTCACCACATATTTATTATTAATATTTTTTACTTTTCAATCTCAACCACACATTTATCATCATTACTTACACTAATTATTATTTAAATTACATCAAATATATACCATCTGTCAAGTTTTGAGGGGACAGAGAGAACACTACAATATTTATATATTCGGGACAAATAAGTACTTCATTCGTCTCGCTGAAAACTTTACACTTTCTTTTTTTAGAAGGTTTATATTTTTTACACAATAAAATCAAAAAACCAACTCTTATTTTTAGTCTCCACAACATACTCATTATTAATACTTTTTACTTTTGAATCTCAATTATACCTTTATCATATTATTTACACTAATTATTATCTAAAATGCACTGAATATACACTTTGTCAAGTTTTTAACGGGGCAGAGGAAATATAATAGTATTGCGTTTGATTATAATTCAGTGTTTTCAATAGCGCTTTTCATGTACCCAGCGTTTTTATTCAACCACAGCGTAGCGTAAATAGTGTAACGCATAGCCTAAGCTATTCGAGCATGTCAATTAATTATTTAAAATAATATATAATATTTATATTAGCAAATCCATACAATCATAATAGTTAATCATTACATTCCAAAATAACTCAATCTAATTATCCAAAAACACCAATATGGTAGGTTTTACATCATGACTAGAGGTAATCATTATCTTTCAATATTATATCACTATCATCATCATCAATATTATCAATAATTAGAAAACTCCGGCTATCAATAGTATCAATAGAAATCTAATTGAATTTTTCGACATTTAAACCTAATAAAAGTTGCCCAGATTTTTCAAAAAAAAAAAAAAGAAATGCTCAAAAAGCTGCTAAAAAAACTGCTCAATAAAAAAACTGCTCAAAAAAACACAGTACAATCGATTCTTGAGCAAAAAACACCGTATGGAGTTCAAAATCAGATCAGTGCGACAGTACATAGGGGATCGGTGCGAGGCATTCTGATCCGTGCGATGCACCGGTTTTGTTTTTCGATAAAAGTTTGAACTTTTACGTATGTTTAAAACTCAAAATTTTATTTGATATTATAATTTACGAACGACTTCAAGTCAAAATTATGTATTTTTTTCCTTTCTATTCATTACTCAAGGTGATAGTTTTAATATGTTGTATTTTGTTATTATAGCAAACTAATTTAATTTATCTGTTCAATTCGGATGTACTAACACTCACCGCAAAAGGGTGTAGATATTGGTTTCTCACTAATGATTCTACATATAGAAAAAGAAAACACTTTGCGATGCGCGGACCTTTTTTCTTTTCAATAATAATGCATTGCACATGATAAATTCAATCTAATATTTCTCAAAGAGCATTCGAAAGCAACTACTTAGCAGAACCAATCATAAGATGTGCAAAATACATAATAATAACCTACATGAATATTTTTAAACGTGTGATTTCATAGTAATAATAACATGACCTTTGTAATTCCATAGTAATAACCTACATGAATATTCTGAAATGTGTGATTTCATAGTAATAATAACATGACCTTTGTAATTCTATATGTAATACCCGGTCGAAAGTCATGTCTTTTCAAACCTTTTCATATTCTTCGAATCGCGATTTGTTGAGCGAACCCTTGTAATCATTGCTTGGAACCACCGTTTTGGGGTTTCCGTACTTCTATTTCATGTTATTGTTGCCCAGACATTGAATCCTATTACTTTTATTCTCTTCCCGGGTCATTTTTAATCATTTTAGGACCCGAAGGGGGTGTGAGCCGCGGCACAAGGAGTGTGCGCCGCGGCACACACATTTCCTAAATTTGGCCGAGCGGACTGTCCGGGTGCCGCGGCACACTCAGGCAGTGCCGCGGCACACTGCAGAGTCATTGCCGCGGCACACCTAGGCTGAGCCGCGGCACACTTGTGTTGCATCCTCAGCCAAACCGCAGACCCGGTGCCGCGGCACACTGGCTGAGCCGCGGCACACCGCGAAACACAGGGAACAATTTTTAGGTCCGTGCCGCGGCACACTGGCCGAGCCGCGGCACACAATGCGGTCAACTGCATAATTCGGCTTTTAAAGCGAGATTTCAGCCATTTCCTCCATTTCCTTCTTCCACCTGCGAGAGAGAGAGTTTGAGGGAGGAGTTTTCTCACATCTATCACTTGTGTGTTGGAGATTTACCACTTTCACTCGGTTGGGAAGCCCGGATAGTCGATCTAACGCGTATTCCTTGGATCATAGAGCTTGGATATTCAAGAGGTAATTTCTTCGACATCTTGACTTCTCGATTTTGTGTGGGTATTGACGTTTTGGATGATAATATCATGATGTATGAAGTGATATATGCGTGATTATGGACATGTTTGAGTATTCATCGGATTATTGAAAGATTATTCAAGAACACTTTGAATTTTGTGTTGGATTTTGGGGGTTTTCGTAGATTCGTCCGTTTTATCCGATTGAGGTGTAAGAACCTTGAGATTTTGATATATCCATACCGTATGAGTGTTTTCTTACGATTTTACGGGTTGGATTGTGCCGTTTTCGGACTTGTGGGAGTTTGGGCGATTTCCCAACCTTTAGTTGTTCACCCGTATATTTTCTTGAATCGTAGACGAATTTCGGGAGTCTCTTCGTGTAATTTGAGTATGGATAATTAATTGTCATATTCCTTGCGAATCGTTTAGGTGCCGGAAGCACGTTCTTGGACCTACCAAACTCATACCTTTCCTCCGTTCGATTTCTCGATGTCTCAAAGGCAAGTATACATTTATGATTGTACGTTCTCGACTTTGAAAGTAAGAAATATTGATGGCATATCATGAACGAACCATTTTTACGGCATTCATAGATATATTGTTGGCATGTAATGAACGAACCGTTTTGACGGCATTCCTACATGTATCGGCATATGAGGTGAACGAACCGTTTCTACGGCATTCACATACGTAACGGCGTATGAGGTGAACGAACCGTTTCTACGGCATTCACATACGTCTTATGAGATTTTAGTTATTCCGGAATACTAGTCTTGAATTGATGAATTGGCGGTTACATTTACTTTATTGTCGAGGAGTATTGTGTTTCATATTGATATACTTGCACTAGCTATTCAACGGCTAACCCCTTTATGGGGGAAATACGTTTCATGTATTTCAGGTTCCAAGAGGTCGGACAGGCAGGTATCGGGTCGGCATGAAGATGGTGGGCAAGTGTGATACTGTGTCTTCCTTCGAGTGGTGTTTGGAGTTTCCCGTTCAGTGTTGTTGTACTGGATTGGCTTTTGAATACTCGAGTATTGTTTTCCCTTTTCCTTGATGTTCCGGCCTGTGTTTGCCGAAGTATTGAATCGAGTTGTGATGTTTGTGAATACATGAGTTATGTTTCGAATACCTTTGTATTGTTTTTCATTCCATTGTGTGTAGACCTTATCGGTCAAATTTTATGGTTCCACGTATGTTTAGCCTTGTGGGTCCCACGGCGGGGCTTACGGCGCTGTAATATCCCTGAATAACTTGGGGGTGTTACAGAATAATCATGATGTATGAAGTGATATATGCGTGATTATGGACATGTTTGAGTATTCATCGGATTATTGAAAGATTATTCAAGAACACTTTGAATTTTGTGTTGGATTTTGGGGGTTTTCGTAGATTCGTCCGTTTTATCCGATTGAGGTGTGAGAACCTTGAGATTTTGATATATCCATACCGTATGAGTGTTTTCTTACGATTTTACAGGTTGGATTGTGCCGTTTTCGGACTTGTGGGAGTTTGGGCGATTTCCCAACCTTTAGTTGTTCACCCGTATATTTTCTTGAATCGTAGACGAATTTCGGGAGTCTCTTCGTGTAATTTGAGTATGGATAATTAATTGTCATATTCCTTGCGAATCGTTTAGGTGCCGGAAGCGCGTTCTTGGACCTACCAAACTCATACCTTTCCTCCGTTCGATTTCTCGATGTCTCAAAGGCAAGTATACATTTATGATTGTACGTTCTCGACTTTGAAAGTAAGAAATATTGATGGCATATCATGAACGAACCGTTTTTACGGCATTCATAGATATATTGTTGGCATGTAATGAACGAACCGTTTTGACGGCATTCCTACATGTATCGGCGTATGAGGTGAACGAACCGTTTCTACGGCATTCACATACGTAACGGCGTATGAGGTGAACGAACCGTTTCTACGGCATTCACATACGTCTTATGAGATTTTAGTTATTCCGGAATACTAGTCTTGAATTGATGAATTGACAGTTACATTTACTTTATTGTCGAGGAGTATTGTGTTTCATATTGATATACTTGCACTAGCTATTCAACGGCGAACCCCTTTATGGGGGAAATACGTTTCATGTATTTCAAGTTCCAAGAGGTCGTACAGGCAGGTATCGGGTCGGCATGAAGATGGTGGGCAAGTGTGATACTGTGTCTTCCTTCGAGTGGTGTTTGGAGTTTCCCGTTCAGTGTTGTTGTACTGGATTGGCTTTTGAATACTCGAGTATTGTTTTCCCTTTTCCTTGATGTTCCGGCCTGTGTTTGCCGAAGTATTGAATCGAGTTGTGATGTTTGTGAATACATTGGTTATGTTTCGAATACCTTTGTATTGTTTTTCATTCCATTGTGTGTAGACCTTATCGGTCAAATTTTATGGTTCCACGTATGTTTAGCTTGTGGGTCCCACGGCGGGGCTTACGGCGCTGTAATATCCCTGAATAACTTGGGGGTGTTACAGAATATGGTATCAGAGCTTAGGTCTATGGATACCTAGGCTATCGGTCTTTTGGGTCGAATGAGTCGTCAATTGTCCACAGTATCACTACTCTGCCATCATCACAGTGCGACCGGTACTTGTAAGACCTCTTACTCTTCTAATGTTTCCTTATTCGTTATGCTCCTTCTATGGATATTCTTGAGAATCGATCACCTTAATGTCGTGCATTTGAATTGTTCTTATGTACCTTGTGTGTTCTTCAGTATGTCAGCTGGTAGGGGTTGTGGCCGTGGTCGTGGCCGTGGACGAGGAAGGGGTCGTGGCGCGGCCGTTTCCATCAGTTCAGTTGCGGGGTCGACCAACCCCAGTTTGTCGAACTCGGTGCATCCCGACACCGAGAGTCAGCACGACCAGTCAGACGGTCAGGGGAACAATGCAGACGTTGGAGTGGCTAATGCACTTCAACAATTGGCTACTCAAATGATCATTTTAGCCCAAACCGTTCAACTGAATAACCCGAACCCAAACACGGATGCCTTGCTTCAGAATGTAATCCGTATGCACCCTCCACAGTTTGGCAGTGCCACAGACCCGTTAGGCTGGGAAGACTGGCTAGCGGAATTTGAGAAGATTTTCGAGGCGGTTGATTGCCCCGAGGTGAGGAAAGTACCAATTGCTCAGTATTTCCTCACTAAGGAGGCCGCTACTTGGTGGAAGGTCATCAAGCCACATGATCGTATTGCCTCGTGGGATGAATTTAAGGAGCTCTTGGAGGCCGAGTTTTGTCCTTGGCCGGTACGAGAGAGCCGAATCCGAGCCTTCTTCGAGGCTAAACCACAAGGTATTCCCGTTTCGCAGGCGATCGTGGAGTATAACCAACAATTGATCCATGTGAAGGATCAAGTGCGTAGCGAGCGTGATAAGATCCGTTATTTTGATATGCGGATGAATTTGGACTTACGGCGGTACATGGCCGGATTTGCTTGTACCACACTGAAAGAGTATCAGGACAGAGCTTTAGCTCATGATATGTTGAGCCCCGACAATGACACCGTTGAAGAACCGAAGAAGCATAAAGTCGGGGGAAATTTTTCTGGCTCTAAAGGTGGCAACTTTCAGAAGTCACAGTTGACTAACCGTTTTGCCGGACAGTCGTCACGTTCTAATAAAGGGAAGAGGGGTTACCGTCCCACTCCGGGTACCTCAAATCGCACCGTGACTTGCTATAATTGTGGTCGTCCAGGCCACTTTAGTTCGGAATGCTACTTTCCACTATTAAAGTGTCACACGTGTGGTCAGATGGGGCATAGAGCGGTTTATTGTTCCGAGCTGAACCAGACTTTGGGCACTCGGGCTTCTGCCCCAACACCCCTTGATCAAGGTGTTAATCAGCGGCAATCTTTTGGTCAACCTCAGCAGAATTTTGGCAGGGGCCGGGGTCGGGGTCAGAACGCTGGAGGGGGGAACTCTAGCGTCGGTTCGGTGCAACCACGAGTTTATGAGATGCGTCGAACAGACGAACCCGATGCGGCGGTGGCTTCAGGTACCATCCATATTCTATCCTATCCAGTTCGTGTACTTTTTGATTCGGGTGCTACACATTCTTTTATTTCCTTGGAGTGTGTACGCCGTTTGAATATAACTTGTTTAACTGCTTGCGATCCCTTTATCATGAGACTGCCTAGCAAGGATAAGATTGTGGGGAATCGGGAGATTAGAGATTTTCCGGTGGTTATATCCGGTATGGAATGGTTATCGAATTTAATTGTAGTTGATATGGAAGGCGAGGACGTAATCCTCGGCGAGGATTGGATTAATAATCACCAGGCGATTATGAATTACTGTACCAAAGTTATCACCATGATGACTAAAGACGGATCTGAGTACTCATTTTTGGGACGTAAGTCGGGCCAATCCAAGTTACTTATCAGTGCCATGAAGGCCGTAAAACTTTTAAATAAAGGTTGTACGGGCTATTGGTGTTATGCTTTGAAAACGGAAGGAAGCGAAGTCGATTTCTCTTCAATTCCGGTTGTTAATGAGTATCCCGATGTTTTTCCGGACGATCTTTCGGGATTACCGCCAGATCGAGAGATAGAATTTACCGTAGACTTAGATCCAGACGCGGCTCCGATTTCTAAAGCACCTTACCGGATGGCACCTTCCGAAATGCAAGAATTGAAGAATCAGTTGGGAGAACTTCTGGAAAGAGGGTACATCAGACCGAGCGCTTTGCCTTGGGGCGCGCCTGTTCTTTTCATGAGGAAGAAAGATGGTTCACTACGTTTGTGCATCGACTACCGAGAGCTGAACAAAGTAACCGTCAAGAACAAGTACCCTCTACCGCGTATAGACGATTTATTTGATCAATTGCAAGGAGGTGCGGTTTTCTCGAAGATTGACTTAAGATTCGGGTATTATCAACTCAGGGTGAGGGAGTCCGACGTTCCGAAGACGGCGTTCCGGACGAGATATGGGCATTATAAATTTGTAGTTATGCCTTTTGGGTTGACGAATGCGCCGGCAGTATTCATGCAGTTAATGAATAAAATATTCATCGAGTACCTCGACAGGTGTGTAGTCGTCTTTATTGACGACATCTTGATCTATTCTCGAGATAAGGAGGAACATGCCCGACACTTGCGTTTGGTTTTAGACATTTTGAGAACCGAGCACCTCTATGCAAAATTCTCGAAATGTGAGTTTTGGTTGGAAGAAGTTATGTTTCTCGGCCATGTGATTTCGGCCGAAGGGGTTCGTGTAGACCCGCAGAAGATCGAGGCAGTGCTAGATTGGGCACCGCCTAAAAATGTTAAGGAGGTTCGTAGCTTTTTGGGCCTTGCTGGGTATTACCGTCGGTTTGTCGAGGGGTTCTCGAAACTCACTCGACCGCTTACGAAATTACTCCAGAAGACCGAAAAGTTTGTTTGGACGGATGAGAGACAGCAGAGCTTCGATGAACTAAAGAGACGATTGACTTCAGCGCCGATTCTAACTTTACCACATGGTAGCGAAGGCTTTGCAGTTCTGATGACGCTTCGGGTCAAGGCCTGGGTGTGTTCTTATGCGGCATGATAAGACAATAGCTTTGCGTCACGACAATTAAAGCCTTATGAGATGAATTACCCTACTCACGATTTGGAATTGGCCGCAATTGTCTTTGCACTCAAGATTTGGCGGCATTATTTGTATGGTTCACCGTGCGGATTTATACCGATCACAAGAGCACGAAGTATATTTTGATCGAAGGAGCTGAATATGAGACAGCGGCATTGGTTAGAGTTGATAAAGGATTATGATTTGGAAACTCTTTACCACCCCGGGAAAGCCAATGTCGTTGCGGATGCTCTGAGCCGCAAATCGGCATCTCTTCAAATGCTCGAGGTTTTTACGTCCCAGACGAAAATTCGTCAAGATTTAATTGAGCAAGGGATAGAAGTTTGGCTTCAACGAGTACAGGGACAGTTGTGTACTCTTGAAATTACTTCGTCCTTAGTTGATGACATCAAAGGGAAGCAGTGGAGCGACCCGATGATTTCTCAACTGAAGGAAGATGTGATTAAAGGAAAAGCTCCTGGCTTTATAGTACATGAGGATAGTATTCTGAGATTTCAGGGCAGACTTTGTGTCCCGAACGATTTAGAGTTGAGACAGAGAATCCTCCGAGAAGCCCATGCTACGCCCTACTCAATCCACCCCGGGACGAGTAAGATGTACAAAGATTTGAAGCGAAATTTTTGGTGGAATAACATGAAGAAGGATGTTACGGAGTTTGTACTACGGTGTTTGACGTGTCAACAAGTCAAGATCGAACATCAACGACCGGCGGGGTTGTTGAAACCACTTCCCATTCCCGAGTGGAAGTGGGAAGACATCTCAATGGATTTCATCACTGGCATGCCGAGAACTCGGACTGGAATGAATATGATTTGGGTAATTGTAGATCGATTGACCAAGTCTGCACACTTTTTGGGTATTAAGGATACTTGGGGACCGGATAGACTGGCTCGAACCTTTATTACTGAGATCGTGAGGCTACGGTGCCCCAAGACTATTGTTTCGATCGAGACGGCCGCTTTGTATCACACTTTTGGCGGGCCGTTCATCGTGCTCTGGGTCTTGAGTTGAGATTGAGCACTTCCTTTCATCCTCGGTCGGACGGTCGACAGAGAGGACGATTCGGACTCTGGAAGATATGTTACGGGCTTGTGCCTTGGATTGGAGTAATGATTGGGAGCTTCACCTACCGTTGATCGAGTTTGCTTACAATAATAGTTGGCATGCGTCGATCAAAATGGCACCCTTCGAGGCACTCTATGGTAGGCGATGTAGGTCGCCATTATGTTGGGACGAGGCTTCTGAGCTAGTCGGGATGGAACCAGATATGTTATTGGAGACCAAGGAAAAGATTTCTATTATCCGAGATCGACATCGTCGCCCGAGTCGTCAGAAATCTTACGTCGATACTCGTCGTCGACCCTTGGAGTTTGAAGTGGGGGATCACGTCTTGCTCAAAGTATCGCCGACCAGAGGAGTTTTCCGCTTCGGGAAAAAGGGAAAACTCAGTCCAAGGTATATCGGACCTTTCGAGATTTTGGACAGAGTTGGAGATTTAGCTTATCGCTTGGCGTTGCCTCCAGCTTTGAGTCACGTCCATAGCATTTTTCATATGTCCCAGTTGAGGAAGTACGTACCGGATCTGAGCCACATTATCGACTACAGTGAGATTGACGTAGCCGAGGATATTACCTTTCCGGAGAGACCCGTGAAGATCCTTGAGCGTCGCGAGAAATAGCTTCGGCATAAGACCATTCCACTGGTTAAGGTACAATGGTCGAGGCATGGAGTCGATGTAATACCCCCAATCCGCTCAGGGATATTACACGCCGTAGACCCTCTCCTCGAGGATCTACCAGGCTGATAACTAAGATCAAACATCTAAACCTCGCCTTTAAGGCTAAAATGACTCAGTAGACCGACTTGGTCTTTCAATAATAACATACAACTCAATTCCAAACACATACCCACGCAGGGGTCAAAATACGATAAACTCCCGTACAACGGGGAAAAGATACTGCAGCGGAAAAGAAAATACAACTAGACCAAAACGACATCAACAGATCCTCGTGTGATTAGTATCGTTCATCTTTCATCATCCTTCGTGCCGACCCTGTGCTATGCTCCAAAACCTGAATGCAAAAATAGACATCCACCCCCCGAATACTCGGGGGTTAGCAAAACTCCACTGTTTTGCTAGTGCAAGTACAAGTGCAAAAATACGAGTCATACAATACAAGTTCCAAGAACAATAATAATCAGGAATCCTCAAAGTTCCAAACGTAATGAAAAGCACTTCCCGAGGCCTGAGTTTGGTAAAACATTCCAAAACCGAAAGATCACAAATCAAGGGAAAACAATTTATAAAACAGTTTAAAATGCCATCGAGAGTTTTAATAGAAAACAATTTAGGATTTCCGAATCCTTCTCTTTCCAAAAATCAACAGGGGTCACAACCCAAAGGTTTTGTTTTCGCAAATAGAAAGCATAACAATTCACAGGCCCGAGCCCAACATCACGTGTCCTCGACGGACATAAAAATCAACACAACGTAATCACGCACGCGCATCGCCAGACCGGACGAAGCCACAAATCCCACTCGAGGCCTCGAAGGACCCTCCCGAGTGGCTAGCGAAACAAATCACACACATCTCACGGTTGGATCAATCGCTTGTTGCATCCTGGCCACATGATCGCATGCCATGTGCCACCGTAGATTATCTCAGGCTCTCACGGTTGGATCAATCACTTGTTGCATCCTGACCACATGATCACGTGCCATGTGTCACCGTAGACCTTCAACCATATCCACACATTCACACAAATAACACAATGCAACAAAGATATCCAAACAATTCACTCAGAGGCATCAAACACTTAGCAAACCACCACGTCAAACCACAACGCACCGAAATGAAATAATATACGTCCACACGCAAATACCAAGTGCATCATCAACACCAAATATATCCATAGGATTCACATAGTCATTTACAAGACACAACATTCACAAAACACACGCGTTTTGAAAGCAAGCCTTTAACAAGGCTAAACCGAATCTTTTGAAAGTTCAATTCAAACGACCAAACAACCACATTTATACGATCACTAATTATCATATCCATAAAACAAGAATAGTATGGGCAAGGTACTTTCCTCGAAATCACGAGCGCAATAAGACGACGGATAGGATGCGGTCGAATAGCCCCGAACCCCCGAACAATATCAAGAACGTGATAGCACCACGAGTATTACGAGAATAACATATCAATCACCAAACGGGATTCAACATCGGAATCCTCGAACACCTATAAACCTCCGAAAGGAACAATAACACATGGTTACGATGAGAATCAAGGCCAAAACAACGGAAATCCCAACAAACTATCAAAGGGAACTCATTCGAACATTTAATCGAACATTAAATGTTCAAGACCCTTCAAGAACAAAGAAATCACCCATCGGGTCAAACGAACCAAAGATACGAGTATCCAATCCGTAGAACAAGTTCAAAACAACGTTTATACAACAATTAATTGATTAAAAATGTATTGAAATCGAAATCAAAAAGGAAAATCCCCAAATCTACAAAAACAAGGGTTCAAGCCAAAATACCTTGATTTGGTTGAAGGATTCAAGTAGAGGTCGAAAATCTACAACAATACTTGAGGTGGAAGATCTCTACAAGTTTGGGAGCACTCAAATCGCCCAAAAATCGCCCACAAATCGCCCTAGATGGAAGGAGGAAGAAGAGAGGAGAAAAATGAAGTTTTCTCCTCGAAAATCTGCTAAAAAACGCAGAAAAAACCCGTGTGCCGCGGCACAGGATGAGTGTGCCGGTCCCAGGGCCACGAAAAACGCCCAGGAATCAGCTTAGTGCCGCGGCACAGCTGAAGTGTGCCGCGGCACACAGTACAGCCCACTCCAACACGAAAAAGGCACATCGTATAGTCTTAGCTATTTCGACCATAACTCCCTCGTCTGGACTCCGATTGACTCACCGTTTGAACCATTGGAAAGCTAACTTGATGCTCTATAATATTGCAAAGATTCAGAATTTTTGGAGTTTCCAAGAATTAATGGTGACTTTACAAAGTCGAACTCCCACGTGAAAAAGTCGATTAAGGACACAGAACTCAACAAAACGACACCGAAACGAACTCGGATGACAAAAAGTGCAGAATTAATCATTCTCGGAATGACAAAACGCTCATGATAGAGTTGTCAAAACGAACTCCGGCCGAAAAAAGAAATTTACCGAAAATCGAAAATTGCGGATATTACATTCTACCCTCCTTAAAAGAAGTTTCGTCCCGAAACTTAAAACAAGTAGGGGGGAGCAATATACCCGCCAGGAAAACTCGACGAGATACACAAAAATAGAAAACTCGCGCCCAACGGCGAAACGCTGCAAGAAACGCAAAGAGACATACGGCGTGAAAACACGCTCCACGACGACCAACACAACGCCACCGTAGAGACATAATAAAATCAATAAGTGACAAACGTCATCAAATAGATAGTACCATCAGATCGATTATACGAACAATCACAAAACACAACGAACAAAAATCAATACGATTGACCAACCTAACGGTTCATCAATCCAAACGCGAGTCAAACGCTGAACAAACACGGAATTCCACCGCCCAAGGGTTGGAAGATCGAAAGGAGACTGATTTCCCAAACTTAAGGGAATTACGAAGGAGTCTGAATGTCCAACAATCACGAAACGAGATCAACAAAAACCGAACAATCAAACAATCGAACCACAAAGATCGAGACAACAAAAATTGAACGATCATGTTCGGATCACGAAGGACAAGAAGGTTCAACCGACAACTCTGAGGTTCACATCTCGACTCGAGACAAAACATGATCCGGTGAAAACAACAAGATGCACACTCACATAAGATCCACAGGAAAGGGAATAACAATTGAAAAGTCACAACGACGAACGAGTAATTCCGAAATAATACCACCCTCGTTCGATCAACAAAAGCAAGGGGCAGGACAAGCTCAGAAAATGTCAACGAACATAAACGAGTCGACAGAGTCGAAAAAACAAAAGTTCAAGATCCAGTCCACTTCGAATAAAAGAACTAGTAGAACCAAAAGATGCTACTTCCGAACAAGGTTCACAAGAATCGAACCGAACTCGGAAAAGTCACAGCGATAACCAGATCGACCCAAAACAAGGTCACATCTCGTTCGAACGATTAAACCGTAATACAGAACAAGCTCAGACAATATCAACGAACACGGGCGAATCGATAGACTGGAGAAAGAGAAAATATAGAAGCCAAAAATAATACGGGTATTATATTCGACCTCTTCTAAAAGAAAGTCGTCCCCGCAACTCACAATAACGGAAACAAGGTAACAACACAAAAAGCAACCGACAGAAAATCTCCTATGGGCCTCTCAGAGCCGATCCTGATAACTGTGCTGAAGCGCAAACTCTGAAAGTCCCGGTAGCCACCCGCAAAACCGAATTCGTGACCTCGAGTCCACACTCGAAATGTGTTCTTGACGAGAAGGACAATTTGCACGTACATTCCCCCGGCACATCACGGTTGAAATGCCTCGGCTCGGCATACCGAAAATACAAATGCTAGATACAATGGAACATAACACCGCAAAACAACATACCGGAGATGCCAACTCAGCACAACGAGGAATCATAACACATATCATATATAACGATTACCATCGTAAAGTGATACACACACAAACACTACAACAACGACGGCATCGTTCGGCGACCTCAACGGCCCGAACGATAACCAGCACATAATTACAAACATCATGAAACAATCACACATGTGCATAAACGCACAAAAATCCAAGCTTTAACAACCCACACTCGTGCGACAACACGCAAATCACCACGAGGTGATAAACAAGAAACACCACCAGTTCACACCTCTCACAGAGGGCTAGTACAACAAATGCGTGGCAACGCCTCGACATTCATGCCACCAATTCGATCATACTGGAGTAACATCATAACGACAAAGCAAACATCATACATACATATCCACCCTCAAACGGAATGGATAGGTTTTTAAAATGAAAACATCCTTTTGAAAATAATTTAGAACAATCTTTGGTTGATCTTGAGTATCACCTTTCAAGAAAAAGTACAAACGTGAAACATCGTTATCGAGACTTTGGAGAACCATCTCGCATTTGATAAAAATGAGGACACTTTCTTTTCGTGAAAAACTTTCGGAAATATTCGACCCTCGGGTCTAAGTAAAAGTGTTTATAAAACATTGAAAATATCTCAAAACATTTTTGGGCCCTCGAGGTAGAAGAATTTTGAAACATATTGTGGCACCTTGGATGTACCACGAGAAAATAATTCATTTTAAAAGTACGTCTCGAAATTTATTTTCTAAGATACTCAAGTTTTTTTCAAAGATAATTCAATGGGCTAGAATGCCCAAAAATTTCAGGTAATTACACAAAATATTATAGCGCCGTGGGTCCCGCACCGGAACTCACCAGGCTAAAAACCATTTACAAAAACGCCAAAAAGGCCGATGACGGTAATATTTCAAAAACTCACGAAAGCCATTTACAAAATACTAAATACCGTCATAAGAATTTCGCCAAAGTGGTCAAGGCCATAATGCCAAAAACTCGGTTAAGGGAATCGGTTTTCGAAATAAAACTCGGTCGGTAAAATACCGAAAGTCATTACAAAAGAACTCACGCAGCGGATAAAAGAAATACAGTTCAACATGCACAATCCAACAACACTACTCCTCATATGAACGAAATATGAGAGTCAAATAACCACATATCACGAAATCAAAATCCATAAGAGGATTCCGTCACTTAACAAATAATCATAAAAATAGCTCGTGTCACACGAGGCACAACACAAGGAAGGGAGACTTACATTCACAGGTCGCACGAAGATGATGATCGCCCATGATACTAATCACGACCAACAAACTAAGACGACGCGTCGCGACACGACTCAGTCAGATAAAATCCGACGAAACAAGATTCAAACAACACGACTTGACCCGACAACCTAGGTTTCCTCAACCTAAGCTCCGATACCATTTATGTAATACCCCCAATCCGCTCAGGGATATTACACGCCGTAGACCCTCTCCTCGAGGATCTACCAGGCTGATAACTAAGATCAAACATCTAAACCTCGCCTTTAAGGCTAAAATGACTCAGTAGACCGACTTGGTCTTTCAATAATAACATACAACTCAATTCCAAACACATACCCACGCAGGGGTCAAAATACGATAAACTCCCGTCAACGGGGAAAAGATACTGCAGCGGAAAAGAAAATACAACTAGACCAAAACGACATCAACAGATCCTCGTGTGATTAGTATCGTTCATCTTTCATCATCCTTCGTGCCGACCCTGTGCTATGCTCCAAAACCTGAATGCAAAAATAGACATCCACCCCCCGAATACTCGGGGGTTAGCAAAACTCCACTGTTTTGCTAGTGCAAGTACAAGTGCAAAAATACGAGTCATACAATACAAGTTCCAAGAACAATAATAATCAGGAATCCTCAAAGTTCCAAACGTAATGAAAAGCACTTCCCGAGGCCTGAGTTTGGTAAAACATTCCAAAACCGAAAGATCACAAATCAAGGGAAAACAATTTGTAAAACAGTTTAAAATGCCATCGAGAGTTTTAATAGAAAACAATTTAGGATTTCCGAATCCTTCTCTTTCCAAAAATCAACAGGGGTCACAGCCCAAAGGTTTTGTTTTCGCAAATAGAAAGCATAACAATTCACAGGGCCCGAGCCCAACATCACGTGTCCTCGACGGACATAAAAATCAACACAACGTAATCACGCACGCGCATCGCCTAGGACCGGGACGAAGCCACAAATCCCACTCGAGGCCTCAAAGGACCCTCCCGAGCTGGCTAGCGAAACAAATCACACACATCTCACGGTTGGATCAATCGCTTGTTGCATCCTGGCCACATGATCGCATGCCATGTGCCACCGTAGATTATCTCAGGCTCTCACGGTTGGATCAATCACTTGTTGCTGTAATATCCGCAATTTTCGATTTCCGGTAATTTCTTTTTTTTCGGCGGAAGTCTGTTTTGACGACTCGCTCATGTCCGTTTCGTCATTCTGAGAATGATTAATTCTACACTTATTGACATCCGAGTTCGTTTCGGTGTCGTTTTGTTGAGTTCCGTGCTTTTTAGCGACTTTTCCGCACTTGAGTTCGATTCTTGCGAATCTCATCCGAAACTGTTGTTTCGAGTTTCCCGCAAGTCCGTTTAACTTTGTTAGACGTGTTCTGAACTTCGGATTGGTTATTCGATCACGTATCGTGATTTCCGGGCGTTTTGGGCCATTTTGTAATTTCTTGAAAGTTACGGGTATCCGTATCTGTAATTGTTGTCTCGACCCGTTTCTTGGTCGCGTATGACTAATTATGGTATTATGCTTTCATTTCGAGTCGTTTATCTTGTCCGCGAACTTTTCGTCGTGTTCGCCCGCACGCTTTCGGAAATCGGGTCGCCGAGCCACGGCGGTGGCGGATGGCCGGACGATTGCGGGCACCGCCGGACGGTGCGGCAGAACCGGCGAGCGCACGCTACGGCCGAAGGTCGCGACGCTAACCGGCAGTGTAGCGACGCCGCCGTGGCCTAGCGACGCTATCGCCCGGGCAGTGGGTTTCGAGGTTCGGACTCGGCCAGATCGGCAGTGTAGCGACGCCGCTGCCGGTCGAGCGCACGCTAACCGGCAGGGTAGCGACGCCGCCGCCGACTAGCGACGTTACCTGGATAAGTTGGTTAGTCCAGTGGCTACTGGACAGGTCGGCTAGCGCGCGCAGGCTTCCGGCCGTAGCGCACGCTAGCGGGAGTCGGGTCGACAGGTTTGGTCGGCAGGGTTGGTTGGTGATGCCGGGTCGTGTGGGCCTTGGCCGAGGGTAGTCGGCCGATACCGGCCGATAGCGCACGCTAGTCCGGGAAGGCTAGCGCACGCTAGTCTGGCCCAGTATAAATATGGCTGAGCAGTCACATTTCACTTCGTTTTTCATTTCCTTCCTTCTCCGTCCGCGAATGGCGATTCATGGGCGATGAAGCCATGTTGTTTAACAACAAATCCATGAAGTTCTTGAGTTCATAACATCAATCAATCGTCCGTTATCATCCTTTGATCCAGCGAATCAAGGTAATCTTCCTTAGAACCCTAATTTCGTGAATTTGGGGGGTTTTGCATTTTTGTCCGATTCGTTCCGTGTTGTTGATTAATTCGTGATGGGTATGATTAATCTTGGTAGTATTCTCGTGTTTAACATCATTTAATCCATTGTTCTTCGTCGAATCGAAGTATATTTCTTGATTTCCTTGAATTGACTTTTCGGGGATTTGTCCCGATCTCGCTTTTTCATCCGTTCGATGGATCGATTATGGTTAAATGATGTTGTTAAACATATTCTATGGATTGTATATCCATATTTGAACTTGGAATTCCATTTTCGGGTTTTGACGGACGAATCGTGTTCTTGGCCGCTTTGGGGAAATCCTTGAACCTTCGTCATATGTTCTTTGAATTCAACGGCTGTGAGTCAAGTTAAGAAATTCATTGAATTGTTGTGATAGTACTACGTAGTTTATGACGCTAGTGGGCGATAGTAGTATTCGGCGGGTTCGTAGTTTGTTTTTGTCAACATACTTAAGTCGGTTCTTCGCGTTGTTCTTATTCGAGGCAAGTACCTTGTCCATACATTTCTTGTTTTGTGGATATGATGATTGGTGATCGTCTTGGTATGTGTGTGTGTTTGTTTGAAACGGGTTTTTCAAAAGATTCGACTAGCCTCGTTAAAGGCTCACTTTCAAAACGCGTGTGTTTTGTAAATTGTGTGGGTTGTAAGTGACTATGTGAATCCTATGGATATGTTTGGTGTTGATGTTGCGCTTGATAACGCGTGTGTGCATATATTATCTCATTTTTGGTGCATTGTGATTTGACGATTATGTCGTGCTTTGTGTTGGTTGCCTTTGGTGGATTGTATGAATATCCTTGTTGTGACATGTTAATTGTGTGAATGTATTTGCTCACCTCGGGAGGGTTCGACGGGGCCAAGGACGGTATTCCAATGGTATAGCCCTGGATTCACGAGTAAAACTTCACGAGTGCGTGTGTATGTTTGGTGAATGTATTTGCTCACCTCGGGAGGGTACGACGGGTCCACGGAGGGAATTCCAATGGTATAGCCACGGATTCACGAGTAAAACTTCACGAATTGGTATATATGATTTCAAAACGCATTCTACTCACCTTGGGAGGGTCCGACGGGTTACGAAGGGAATCCAATGGTATAGCCTGGATTCTCGAGATGTTGTTGTATTTTTGGTGACCAAGGTTTACGTATCTTGGGCGATCATATTGTTTTGATGTTATGTCCGCCGTAGACACGTTTCATGGGTTTTATCCTTGTAAATTGCTGTTGGTTTTCTAATTGCGAACACAAAACCTTTGGGTGTGACCTGTTGATTTTGGAAAGATTAGGATTTGATAATCCTAAATTGTTTTCTATTAAAACTCTCGATGGCATTTTAAACTGTTTTACAAATTGTTCCCCTTAATTGTGGTCTTTCGGTTTGAATGTTTTACCCAAACTCTTGCCTCGGGAAGTACCTTCCATTACGTTTGGATCTTTGATGATTCCTGGTCATTGTTATTCGTGGAATGTGAATTGTATGGCTTGTATTTTTGCACTTTGTATTTGCACTAGCAAAACAGTGGAGTTTGCTAACCCAGAGTATTCGGGGTGGATGTCTATTTTTGCATTCGGGTTTTGGAGCATGGCACAGGGTCGGCACGAAGGATGATGAAAGATGAACGATACTAATCACACGAGGATCCGTTGATGTCGTATTGGTCTAGTTGTATTTTCTTTTCCGCCGCAATATCTTTTCCCCGTTGTACGGGAGTTTATTATATTTTGACCCCTGCGTGGGTAAGTGTTTGTAATAGAGTTGTATGTTATTGTTGAAAGACCAAATCGGTCTCTTGAGTCATTTTAGCCTTAAAGGCGATGTTTAGATGTTTGATTTTAGTTATCGGCTGGTAGATTCTCGAGGAGAGGGTCTACGGCGTGTAATATCCTGAGTGGATTGGGGTGTTACGAGAATGGTATCGAGCTTAGGTTGTGGAAACCTAGGGTGCCGGGTCGATGGTGTCTATTGAGGTTTTTGTCTCGTCGGATTTTATCCGACCGAGTCGTGTCATGACGCGTCCCCGAATTGGTTTGTTGTGATTAGTATCGTGGGCGATCATCATCTTCGTGCGACTGTGGTGCAAGTCTCCCTTCTTTGTGTTGTGCCTCTGTGACATGAGCTATTTGTTTGACTTTGTGTTAAGTGATGGAACCTTCATGTAGATTCTTGGTTTCGTGATGCGTTCGTGTGATTCTCTTATTTCGTTTGTATGAGTGTTGTCATTATTTGTCTTTTTGTTGTGATAATCGATTGTTTGCCTTCATTAAAAGACATGTATTGTCTTGACTTTGTGCGATTTGATGCATATATTATAATATGTTTAAACGAATATTGTTACATGAGTATTTTTGGGCATTCTAGCCCATTGAATTATTTTGAAAACCTTGAGTATCTTAGAAAATTAAAATTCGGACGTACTTTTAAAACGAATTATTTTCTTGCGGTGTTTTCAAGGTGTTTTCTAATGCCGCAATACATTTCAAAAATTTTCGGTTGAGGACCAAAAATATTTTTGAGGTATTTTCAAATGCAGTTGCTTAGACCCAAGGGTCGAATATTTTTGAAAGTTTTTCACTAAAGGAAAGGTGTCCTCATTTTTGTTCAAACGCAAGATGATTTTCAAAGTCTCGATAAGGGTGTTTGTACTACTTTTTGTAAAATGATACTCAAGATCAACTGTTGTTTCCAAACTGTTTTCAAAAGGTGGTTCTCGTTTTAAAACCTATCATTCTGCTTATGGACCGGAAATGCGTGTATGGTTTTCGAACTTTCGTTACGGTGTTAACCCCGAATTGTGATTGAATTGGTGGCGTGAGCGTCGAGCCATTCGCCACGCATATGTTTTGTTGGCCCTCTGTGAGAGGTGTGAACTGGTGTTTACTGTTTATCGCCTCGTGGTGATTTGCGTGTTGTCGCATTAGTGTGAGTTGTTAAAGGCTGGATTTTTGTGCGTTATACACATGGGTGATTGTTTCATGATGTTTGTGATTGTGTGCTGGCTGTCGTTCGGGATGTTGTAATCGTCGAACGATGCCGTTGTTGTGATTTTTGTATGCGTTGATATGCTATGCTGAG
The DNA here is from genome assembly GCA_033398695.1 of Orobanche coerulescens. Classification (NCBI taxonomy): domain Eukaryota; kingdom Viridiplantae; phylum Streptophyta; class Magnoliopsida; order Lamiales; family Orobanchaceae; genus Orobanche; species Orobanche coerulescens. The sequence goes on along the minus strand of CM065816.1, from coordinate 73,815,266 downwards.
TTGGCATCTCCGGTATGTTGTTTTGCGGTGTTAGTTCCATTGTATCTAGCATTTGTATTTTCGGTATGCCGAGCCGAGGCGTTTCAACCGTGATGTGCCGGGGCATGCACGCGTAAATGTCCTTCTCGTCAGTAACACATTTCAAGTGTGGACTCGAGGGACACCAAATTCAGTTTTGCGAATCGGCTTCCGAGACTTTCGGAGTTCGCGCTCAAAGACAGATATCGAATCGGCTTTGAGAGGCCTTTGAAGGATGTTTCATTGATCACTGTTTTGTCGTCTCCTTGATTTTGTTCTTTGTGAGTTTCGGGACGACACTTCTTTTAGAAGAGGTCGAATATAATACCCGTATTATTTTGGCTTCTATATTTTCTCTTTCTCCGCCTATCGATACACTCATGTTCGTTGATACTTTCGAACTTGTTCGTATTTCGGTTTCATCGTTCGAATGAACTGTGATCTTGTTTTGGGTTGATACGGTATTCTTTGTGACTTTTCCGAGTTCGGTTCGATTCTTGTGAACCTTGTTCGGAAGTGACATCATTTGGTTCTACTAGTTCTTTTATTCGAAGTGGATCGGATTTTGAAATTCTGTATATTCTACCTTGTCGACTCATTTATGTTTGTTGACATTCGTGAGCTTGTCCTGCCCCTTGCTTTTGTTGATCGAACGAGTGTGGTATTGTTTCGGAATAACTCGTTTGTCGTTGTGACTTTTCAATCGCTATTCCCTTTCCTGTGGATCTTATGGGAATGCATGTCTTGTAGTTCTCACGAGATCATCCTGGGAGTTGTTTGAATTTTACTATCCTTCGTGTTTCGGACATGATTGTTCGATTTTTGTTGTCTCGATCGTTTGTTTGTTTGTTCGGTTTTTGTCCTCGTTTCTTGATCGTTGAGCATTCAGGCTCCTTCCTAATTCCCTTAAGTTTGGGAAATTAGTCTCGTTTTTGATCTTTCAACCTTAGGCGGTGGAATTCCGTATTTGTTCAGCGTTTGGCTCGCGTTCTGATCAATGTACCGTTAGGTTGGTCAATCGTATTGATTTTTGTTCATTGTGTTTTGCGATTGTTCGGATAATTGACTTGATTGTATTATCCATTTGATGACGCTTGTCACTTGTTGGTTTTATTATATCCCTAACGGCGACGTTGTGTTGGTCGCCGTGAAGCGTGTTTACACGCCGTATACTCTTTTGCGTTGTTTGTAACATTTCGCCGTTGGGCGTTAGTTACGCATTCTTGTGTATCTCGTTGAGTTTTCCCTGGCGGAATATTTCTTCTCCCTACTTGTTTTAAGTTTCGGGACGAAACTTCTTTTAAGGAGGGTAGAATGTAATATCCGCAATTTTCGATTTCGGTAATTTCTTTTTTCGCGGAAGTCCTGCTTTGACGACTCGCTCATGTCCGTTTCGTCATTCCGAGAATGATTAATTCTACACTTCTTGACATCCGAGTTCGTTCGGTGTCGCTTTTGTTGAGTTCCGTGCTTTTAGCGACTTTTCCGCACTTGAGTTCGATTCTTGCGAATCTCGTCCAAATCGTTGTTTCGAGTTTCCCGCAAGTCCGTTTAACTTTGTTAGACGTGTTCGAACTTCAGATTGGTTATTCGATCACGTATCGTGATTTCCGGGCGTTTTGGGCCATTTTGTAATTTCTTGAAAGTTACGGTATCCGTATCCGTAATTGTTGTCTCGACCGCTTTCTTGGTCGCGTATGACTAATTATGGTATTACGCTTTCATTTCGAGTCGTTTATGTTGTCCGCGAACTTTTCGCCGTGTTCGCCCGCACGTTTGGAAATCGGGTCGCCGAGCCACGGCGGTATGGATCGCCGACGGCAGTGGATCGGCCGGACGATTGCGGCACCGGACGGACGGTGCGCGGCAGAACCGGCGAGCGCACGCCACGGCCGTAAGGCGCGCGACGCTAACCGGCAGTGTAGCGACGCCGGTGGCCTAGCGACGCTATCGGGCTTGGGCGATGGGGTTTCGAGGTTCTCGACTCGGCCAGATCGGCAGTAGCGCACGCCGCTTGGCCGTAGCGCACGCTAACCGGCAGGGTAGCGACGCCGCCGCCGACTAGCGACGTTACTGGATAAGTTGGTTAGTCCGGGGCTACCGGACAAAGCCGGCGCGCGCGGCAGCTTCCGCCGTAGCGCACGCTAGCGGAGTCGGGTCGACAGGTTTGGTCGGCAGGTTGGTTGGTGATGCCGGTCGTGGGGCCCCGGCCGAGGGTACTCGGCCGATACCGGTGATAGCGCACGCTAGTCCGGAAGGCTAGCGCACGCTAGTCCGGCCCAAGATAAATATGGCCGAAAGTCACATTTCACTTCGCTTTTTCATTTCCTTCTTTCTCCGTCCGCGAATGGCGTTTCTTGGGCGACGAATCCATGTTTTTTAACAACAATTCCATGAAGTTCTTGAGTTCATAACATCAATCAATCGTCCGTTATCATCCTTTGATCCAATAATCAAGGTAATCTTCCTTAGAACCCTAATTTCGTGAATTTGGGGGGTTTTGCATTTTTGTCCGATTCGTTCCGTGTTGTTGATTAATTCGTGATGGGTATGATTAATCTTGGTAGTATTCTCGTGTTTAACATCATTTAATCCATTGTTCTTCGTCGAATCGAAGTATATTTCTTGATTTCCTTCGAATTGACTTTTCGGGGGATTTGTCCCCGATCTCGTTTTTCATCCGTTTTCGATGGATCGATTATGGTTAAATGATGTTGTTAAACATATTCTATGGATTGTATATCCATATTTGAACTTGGAATTCCATTTTCGGGTTTTGACGGGACGAATCGTGTTCTTGGCCGTTTTGGGGGAAATCCTTGAACCTTCGTCATTTGTTCTTTGAATTCAACGGCTTTGAGTCGTGTTATGAAATTCATTTCATTGTTGTTATTGTCCTTCGTAGTTTATGACGCGAGTTGGCGATCGGTGGAGTCGGCGGGTTCGTAGTTGGTTTGTGTCAACCTACTTCAGTCGGTTCTTCGCGTTGTTCTTATTCGAGGCAAGTACCTTGTCCATACATTTCTTGTTTTGTGGATATGATGATTGGTGATCGTCTTGGTATGTGTGTGTGTTTGTTTGAAACGGGTTTTTCAAAAGATTCGACTAGCCTCGTTAAAGGCTCACTTTCAAAACGCGTGTGTTTTGTAAATTGTGTGGGTTGTAAGTGACTATGTGAATCCTATGGATATGTTTGGTGTTGATGTTGCGCTTGATAACGCGTGTGTGCATATATTATCTCATTTTTGGTGCATTGTGATTTGACGATTATGTCGTGCTTTGTGTTGGTTGCCTTTGGTGGATTGTATGAATATCCTTGTTATGACATGTTAATTGTGTGAATGTATTTGCTCACCTCGGGAGGGTTCGACGGGGCCACGGAGGGAATTCCAATGGTATAGCCCTGGATTCACGAGTAAAACTTCACGAGTGCGTGTGTATGTTTGGTGAATGTATTTGCTCACCTCGGGAGGGTTCGACGGGGCCACGGAGGGAATTCCAATGGTATAGCCCTGGATTCACGAGTAAAACTTCACGAATTGGTATATATATGATTTCGAAAACGCATTCTACTCACCTTGGGAGGGTCCGACGGGTTACGAAGGGAATCCAATGGTATAGCCACGGATTCACGAGTTGATGTTGTATTTTTGGTGACCAAGGTTTACGTATCTTGGGCGATCATATTGTATTGATGTTATGTCCGCCAAGACACGTGACATGGGTTTTAACCTTGTATATTCTCGTTGGTTTTCTAATTGCGAAACAAAACCTTTGGGTCATGACCTGTTGATTTTGGAAAGATTAGGATTTGATAATCCTAAATTGTTTTCTATTAAAACTCTCGATGGCATTTTAAACTGCTTTTACAAATTGTTCCCCTTAATTGTGGTCTTTCGGTTTGAATGTTTTACCCAAACTCTTGCCTCGGGAAGTACCTTCCATTACGTTTGGATCTTTGATGATTCTGGTCATTGTTATTCGTGGAATGTGAATTGTATGGCTTGTATTTTTGCACTTTGTATTTGCACTAGCAAAACAAAGGAGTTTGCTAACCCCAGTATTCGGGGTGGATGTCTATTTTGCATTCGTGTTTTGGAGCATGGCACAGGGTCGGCACGAAGGATGATGAAAGATGAACGATACTAATCACACGAGGATCCGTTGATGTCGTATTGGTCTAGTTGTATTTTCTTTTCCGCTGCAGTATCTTTTCCCCGTTGTACGGGAGTTTATTATATTTTGACCCCTGCGTGGGTAAGTGTTTGTAATAGAGTTGTATGTTATTGTTGAAAGACCAAATCGGTCTACTGAGTCATTTTAGCCTTAAAGGCGATGTTTAGATGTTTGATTTTAGTTATCAGCCTGGTAGATTCTCGAGGAGAGGGTCTACGGCGTGTAATATCCCTGAGTGGATTGGGGGTGTTACAGTTGCATCCTGACCACATGATCACGTGCCATGTGTCACCGTAGACCTTCAACCATATCCACACATTCACACAAATAACACAATGCAACAAAGATATCCAAACAATTCACTCAGAGGCATCAAACACTTAGCAAACCACCACGTCAAACCACAACGCACCGAAATGAAATAATATACGTCCACACGCAAATACCAAGTGCATCATCAACACCAAATATATCCATAGGATTCACATAGTCATTTACAAGACACAACATTCACAAAACACACGCGTTTTGAAAGCAAGCCTTTAACAAGGCTAAACCGAATCTTTTGAAAGTTCAATTCAAACGACCAAACAACCACATTTATACGATCACTAATTATCATATCCATAAAACAAGAATAGTATGGGCAAGGTACTTGCCTCGAAATCACGATCGCAATAAGACGACGGATAGGATGCGGACGAATAGCCCCGAACCCCCGAACAATATCAAGAACGTGATAGCACCACGAGTATTACGAGAATAACATATCAATCACCAAACGGGATTCAACATCGGAATCCTCGAACACCTATAAACCTCCGGAAGGAACAATAACACATGGTTACGATGAGAATCAAGGCCAAAACAACGGAAATCCCAACAAACTATCAAAGGGAACTCATTCGAACATTTAATCGAACATTAAATGTTCAAGACCCTTCAAGAACAAAGAAATCACCCCTCGGGTCAAACGAACCAAAGATACGAGTATCCAATCCGTAGAACAAGTTCAAAACAACGTTTATACAACAATTAATTGATTAAAAATGTATTGAAATCGAAATCAAAAAGGAAAATCCCCAAATCTACAAAAACAAGGGTTCAAGCCAAAATACCTTGATTTGGTTGAAGGATTCAAGTATAGGTCGAAAATCTACAACAATACTTGAGGTGGAAGATCTCTACAAGTTTGGGAGCACTCAAATCGCCCAAAAATCGCCCACAAATCGCCCTAGATGGAAGGAGGAAGAAGAGAGGAGAAAAATGAAGTTTTCTCCTCGAAAATCTGCTAAAAACGCAGAAACCCGTGTGCCGCGGCACAGATGAGTGTGCCGGGCCTGTGGCCACGAAAAACGCCAGGAATCAGCTTAGTGCCGCGCACAGCTGAAGTGTGCCGCGGCACACAAGATGACCCACTCCAACACGAAAAAGGCACATCGTATAGTCTTAGCTATTTCGACCATAACTCCCTCGTCTGGACTCCGATTGACTCACCGTTTGAACCACTGGAAAGCTAACTTGATGCTCTATAATATTTCAAAGATTCAGAATTTTTGGAGTTTCCAAGAATTAATGGTGACTTTACAAAGTCGAACTCCCACGTGAAAAAGTCGATTAAGGACACAGAACTCAACAAAACGACACCGAAACGAACTCGGATGACAAAAAGTGCAGAATTAATCATTCTCGGAATGACGAAACGGTCATGATAGAGTTGTCAAAACGAACTCCGGCCGAAAAAAGAAATTTACCGAAAATTGAAAATTGCGGATATTACAGTCGAAGAGGCGACTTGGGAGACGGAAGAGAAGATGCGGGTGGAATACCTCGAACTATTTATTTCTTAAGTTTCGGGACGAAACTTCTTTTTAGAGGGGGAGAATGTAATACCTGGTCGAAAGTCATGTCTTTTCAAACCTTTTCATATTCTTCGAATCGCGATTTGTTGAGCGAACCCTTGTAATCATTGCTTGGAACAACCGTTTTGGGGTTTCCGTACTTCTATTTCGTGTTATTGTTGCCCAGACATTGAATCCTATTACTTTTATTCTCTTCCCGAGTCATTTTTAATCATTTTAGGACCCGAAGGGGGTGTGAGCCGCGGCACAAGGAGTGTGCGCCGCGGCACACACATTTCCTAAATTTGGCCGAGCGGACTGTACCGGGTGACGCGGCACACTCCGGCAGTGCCGCGGCACACTGCCGAGTCATTGGCGCGGCACACCTAGGCTGAGCCGCGGCACACTTGTGTTGCATCCTCAGCCAAAAACCGCCTGTACCCGGTGCCGCGGCACACCTGGGCTGAGCCGCGGCATACTGCGAAACACAGGAACAATTTTAGGTCTGTGCCGCGGCACACTGGCCGAGCCGCGGCACACAATGCGGTCAATCGCATAATTCGGCTTTTTAAGCGAGATTTCACCATTTCCTCCATTTCCTTCTTCCACTGCGAGAGAGAGAGTTTGAGGGAGGAGTTTTCTCACATCTATCACTTGTGTGTTGGAGATTTACCACTTTCACTCGGTTGGGAAGCCCGGATAGTCGATCTAACGCGTATTCCTTGGATCATAGAGCTTGGATATTCAAGAGGTAATTTCCTCGACATCTTGACTTCTCGATTTTGTGTGGGTATTGACGTTTTGGATGATAAAATCATGATGTATGAAGTGATATATGCGTGATTATGGACATGTTTGAGTATTCATCGGATTATTGAAAGATTATTCAAGAACACTTTGAATTTTGTGTTGGATTTTGGGGGTTTTCGTAGATTCGTCCGTTTTATCCGATTGAGGTGTGAGAACCTTGAGATTTTGATATATCCATACCGTATGAGTGTTTTCTTACGATTTTACGGGTTGGATTGTGCCGTTTTCGGACTTGTGGGAGTTTGGGCGATTTCCCAACCTTTAGTTGTTCACCCGTATATTTTCTTGAATCGTAGACGAATTTCGGGAGTCTCTTCATGTAATTTGAGTATGGATAATTAATTGTCATATTCCTTGCGAATTGTTTAGGTGCCGGAAGCGCGTTCTTGGACCTACCAAACTCATACCTTTCCTCCGTTCGATTTCTCGATGTCTCAAAGGCAAGTATACATTTATGATTGTACGTTCTCGACTTTGAAAGTAAGAAATATTGATGGCATATCATGAATGAACCGTTTTTACGGCATTCATAGATATATTGTTGGCATGTAATGAACGAACCGTTTTGACGGCATTCCTACATGTATCGGCGTATGAGGTGAACGAACCGTTTCTACGGCATTCACATACGTAACGGCGTATGAGGTGAACGAACCGTTTCTACGGCATTCACATACGTCTTATGAGATTTTAGTTATTCCGGAATACTAGTCTTGAATTGATGAATTGACGGTTACATTTACTTTATTGTCGAGGAGTATTGTGTTTCATATTGATATACTTGCACTAGCTATTCAACGGCTAACCCCTTTATGGGGGAAATACGTTTCATATATTTCAGGTTCCAAGAGGTCGGACAGGCAGGTATCGGGTCGGCATGAAGATGGTGGGAAAGTGTGATACTATGTCTTCCTTCGAGTGGTGTTTGGAGTTTCCCGTTCAGTGTTGTTGTACTGGATTGGCTTTTGAATACTCGAGTATTGTTTTCCCTTTTCCTTGATGTTCCGGCCTGTGTTTGCCGAAGTATTGAATCGAGTTGTGATGTTTGTGAATACATTGGTTATGTTTCGAATACCTTTGTATTGTTTTTCATTCCATTGTGTGTAGACCTTATCGGTCAAATTTTATGGTTCCACGTATGTTTAGCCTTGTGGGTCCCACGGCGGGGCTTACGGCGCTGTAATATCCCTGAATAACTTGGGGGTGTTACACTATAGTAATAACCTAAATGGATATTATTATTATTATTATTACTTATAGATCGATGATTTGTAACCAAATTTAGAGTCATTTACTCACCTAATTAAAAACTCAATTAATATAGTGTCATTAGATACAAATTAAAGTAATTAAGACTTAATTTGCTTCGACTCTTTGTTAAAACTTTCCCACTTTTAGTAACTTTCTTTTCTCTCTCTCTCTCTCTCTCTCTCTCTCTCTCTCTCTCTCTCTCTCACTTTCTGTTGCTTAACATTTAGTATAAATCACAACCTCATTTTTTTCTCTTTCGTTACATAATCAGTTACGTCTGGGCGGCAAAGAGAGTGTTGTTGGTGACTGTTGGTAACCATGAGGTGGGATAGGATAGTGGATGGGATATTGTTGTAGTCGGTAAAAAACATAATACGAAAATTGATCAACTGTGAGTCGAAATGCAAGCATACCGAGAACATCACAATACGGATGTTGATGTCCAGGAAAGGTGTTATTTATAGTTAAATTATTGTGTAATTTGCGGATATGAAATGACTATTCATATGAAGAGACTTTTCATATTATTAAGAAAAGACTTTTCAAATTATTAAGAGACTTTTCAAATTACTAAAAAGAGACTTTTCAAATTATTAAGATTGAGAATTTATAAGTTTTTAGATAAAAATTGAATTCATTAAGACTCTACATTAAATAATATTCTTGAAGCCTCCACATTAGTAAGGGGACTTAATCTTTTAGTATAATAGATGAGTAGAGTTATATTAAATACCAAACTTTTCTTACATACCAAGGGACTCATCTCCACCATCCATCCAAAAAGAAATCAATGGTTGAGATTAAAAGCATTTAATATTTCACACATTTTTTATAATTTAAATATCTCTTAAACCGTTAATCGTTAAGCGAAAATAATTACACCATCGCGATGAGCATTTAATTATCTTTCTATAGACGGGCACTTTGATATACTTTCGACAAAAAAAAATTCATTTTTTTCACATTTTTTTCGTGGCCGAAAAAATCATATGTGATATATCATATATGATATTACATATCATATATGATATATCATATATGATATATCATATGTGATTTTTTCGGCCACGAAAAAAACGTGAAAAAAGCGAAAAAAAATTTGTCGAGAATATATCAAAGTGTCTATCTATAGAAAGATAATTAAATGCTCGTCATAACAGTATATTTTTTTTGACTTAACGATTAACGGTTTGAAAGATATTTATATTTTAAAAAAAATGATGAAAGTGGGTTTTTTAAATTGTTGGGATTAATCTCATCCATTAGATCAAATAAAGATGGAGGGAAGATGGAGGGTGGAGATTAGTCCCTTGGTATGTAAAAAAAATTTGGTCCTCAAATGATCTTAATATATATATATATATATATATATCCTAAAATCATATTCAGTTCACATCCTTATACAACTTATTCACTTGTAGAAAAAATTCTTTTAAACCAGACCTTTTAAACCGATTGTAGCGGATGGTTCCCGATAATGAGTTTGGATCGAATCGGGTGGTACCGAAAAACAAAATATTTTTTTAATTTTTTGTTTAGTTATTAGTTAAACCACAACAAAAAATAACAATTCTGACATATGTTATTATATATCGGGTCAGATTGGGTTTAGATCGAGTTTTGAATTTTGAATTGGTTTCGATTCGGTATACATGAATCTAAAACTAAAATCTTTTGGTCAAAAAGTTAAATCTAAATTCAAATCTAAAAAACAGGGTTCCGTAAAGTCCAATCGAATCGGTATGAATCAAGTATTCATCAGATTACTACTATGAAAACAGGATACGACATCGGTTTTTTTAGTTGTTTCACATCGGTTATAAAACCGATGTCGTATCTACCGATGTCGTTTTTTTACATCGATTTTAGCCGATGTTAAAAATTCTAATTCACATCGGTTTTCAACCGATGTAAATAACTCTTAATTCCCATCGGTTATAAACCGATGTGAATTTACATCGGTTGCAACCGATGTTAATAACACTTAATTCACATCGGTTTTAGCCGATGTGAAAAATTCTAGTTCACATCGGTTTTCAACCGATGTAAATAACTCTTAATACATCGGTTGCAACCGATGTTAATAACACTTAATTCACATCGGTTTCTAACCGATGTGGATTGTTCCCAGTTTGGCCTAACCTACACCAATAATTTTTTCTGATCAGAAACGAAAACAACCAAACATCTCAAACGAAAACCAACCAAACAACATCTCAAACAACAACCAACCAAACATAATTTTTAAGCAACAAATGTATTATGAACTATGAAGCAAAGAATTTTGTAACTATCTCAACGGTTTACAACAAGCATTATCAACTAACAACAAAATAAAAATACACATCCTTATAAAAGTCCCAAAAACTTTTAACTTCATGAACTTACCGATTCGAGAATAACAAGAACCAACCGTTTGTATGTCATAGAAAAATCTAAACAAATTTGGTAAGAAAATATTTCGCCCATTGCGTTCGAATTTCTTTAATGCTCTCTTCAGGAAGCGCTTGAGTATCACTAAATATCTCATATAATTTATGAAAATACTTTTCAAGACAAAAAAAAAAAAAATATGATTAATTTGACTTGATAAAATTACCTCCATCCATTTTCTCGCAATCGGCTGAACTATGGTCCGCATCCATTCATGACATAATATCCACACTCCCAACCACCATTTTGTTTATTACACTAAAAAAGAAATATTAAAAATTGCAAACGGTAAAAGAATATTTGACAAGCAAGAAAAAATCACACAAAATTATACGAAAGTTTTGGGAGTGAAATATTACTTACTTTGGGATAAATCCATTGAATGACACCTTGGATTTACTCGTGTGCGCACCATCCAACACTCTCAATGAGGTCACAATACTAGAAGTAAGGAAAACATAATTGTGTTATGAATAGTACAAGAAGTCACAGGATTATAAGAGTCAACTAAATCAAGGTATGCTAAATCACCGAAATGGATAGATTCAAATGAAGTTGATAAAAATTGATAAAAGTTGAAGGCTTCATGATCTATGCTAAAAGCCTTTTGGGCCTCTTTCTCGTTGATCTCGGTTCGCCTTACGCAAATCGAGAATTTTGAGTTGCTCATAAAAAACCACTCTATTTCGCCTCTACTACGTTGCACCTTTAGTAAAGAAGGAATGTAAAGCGACAAACAACATATTGATCAGACAAAACGAGCAAACAAAAGCAGACAAAAATAACTAAGAGAAATTCACACTTTCTATTGGTTCCACAGTCCTCGAGAACATCCAAACCTAGAAGGCCACATTTGGAAGGAAATGATGTATTTGTTGATTTTGGAGAAGGCCAATATAACAAGAAAAATCATGTAGCCAACAAGAAGCAGAATCGCACTTAACAAAAAAGCGAATAGAAATGTATAAATCATTCTATCTTTATTCATTTCACTTCTTGAAGCTTACCTCTGCACTATGAATTTGATATCCCGATCGGGCTTACGATGTAATGAACAAAACCACACGGCGGTCCCTTGCTTAGGTAAAATTACCAAGAGTTGCCAATGTCGCTGCATTTTGAAAAGAAACAAGCTAATTTTGATAAACAAGTTATAAAATTTCTTATTTAACCAAAAGTGTTGCATTGTTTAAAATCGACGCTAATCTGTTAGGTCGTTGTACTTACTCGTGGTGATAAGCTCCTAGAAAAATCTGTTTTTTTGAATCCTGGATATGTCGTAGAATGTACGATGTGGCTTCAGACTTCTTATTACCCATACTTTGTATGGACTGAGGCTCAAGGAATGCATATAAATTATCATTCATCGTGTCTACGATTAATGATTTTAGGTACCTAATATCCAATAAAAAGAAGTTTAACTTTTGATAACTATAAATTAAATGCAGATTATTATCAGAGTTGTATAACCGATTGACACTATAAAATCACAATTTGTTCACTGACTTTAGCAAAAGTGTTTAATGTATGTAATAATCATCAACAACATTGAATCTCAATTAACACTATCATCATGATAAAGCTACGTTTCACAGAAAAACGATTTAACAAAATCTCAGACATAACACTAACATAAACTCATATTATTAAAAATTAGTTATAAAATTTACTTACGTGATCCAGAGTTGCATAACTGAGATGCTAAGCCAATCATTCCCGTGAAAGATTTCTAAAACATCGGTGTGACATATGTACAATGGCACCTCAGTATCAACTACGCCAAAGAAATCACCCAACGGCACCCGCAAAGGATTCTTATAAAGGGATGGGGAAATTTTAAGCAATTCCAAAATTGGATCTTGTACGGATTCTGAATCATCAACCGGTCGAACTCGCTTCTTTTTTGGTTGCACAATATCCTTAAAAAATATTAAATAATATAAAAGTAAGGACATCGGATATAAAACAATAGAACTCTTTAAATGGGATGAGAAGTGAGGAAATGGTTTCATAGCAGTCAGGTTGATCAGCAAATAACAACCTGACTGTTGCCTTAAATATTTTAGAAAATTGTTAGAAAAATAAAAACGAGATCAACCCACCCCTAGTTATTAACATTGTCAACTGAGATTTGTATGTAAAATGATAAAAATAAAAATAAGGAGATATATCAGAGAGTTTGGGACTGGACAGTGACTACATTAAACAATAGTTTGGGCCAGCAGGGGCAGCATATGGCCATTAACTACTACCCACAGTGTCTGGAGCCCGAACTGACATATGGGCTTCCGGCCCACACAGATCCCAATACCCTAACCATTCTGTTACCAGACATGCAAGTGACAGGCCTTCAAATACTCAAGGATGGAAAATGGTTGGAAGTGAAACAAATCCCAAATGCATTCGTGGTAAATATTGGTGATCAGTTGCAGGTAATTTATGTCCATCCCTTAAATTTACTAGCATTAAAGTATTGTCTTACATTTTATATTAGTATTGGTAAAAAAAAATTTTACCAGTGAGGACATAATGACTATTGCTCGATCCATTTCAACAAAAAATGTCTGCTGACATAATGACAAGTGAGGAAATGGTTTCATAGCAGTCAGGTTGATCAGCAGCATTCAAAGGCTTTTATGTCAGAAAATGTGTGACACAAGAGAAATATATACCCCTTATATCCGACTATTATTAGTTATTCTATTTCTATTTAATAAAATGTATACTTTTTCTAATAAAGACAAAAGGAAGAAATACCTGTGCTAAAACAGATTTGATTAGACGCCTTGGCCATGCAATAAAACCACCTACGGCTTGCGCCACTAAACTTACCTCCGACGTGGGAACCGGGACTGGAGCATCAGGGTCTCGAACATCTTCAACCATCACTCTAGCTAAATCACCAGATAGAGGCACACCGTGTAAGGTTGGCCCCCCCTCAATAACTCTCCCAAGGGCTACCAGACGAGGAGGATGCTCATCGATATACAACTCAACACGATCGACCTTGTCCACGTTTTTCTCCTCCCCTAAGGGGTTTGCAGCGACAATACAACTCCCCTTTTGTGCTGACACATAGAGGAGGTGTGTCATTATGTACTGGATTATGTTGAGATTGATTCAATGATTCCAAAGCGGGGCCGAACTGCTTCATTAAGTTTTGTGTGACTTCGTGTGTAATCTCTTGTGTTAGGCGCTTCAAAAATTCTGGACTTACTGATGATGTTGCCGACCCACGAGAACGACATCCAAAGTACTCTCGAATGCCCACACCGAATCCAACACCACGAACACGACCCGGGTGCTCTGGTCGCCCAACTGCAGCTGCTAATATATCCTTGCGACCCTCGTTAACAAAGGAACCCTGTGAGCACTGCTTCTCAAACTCATCCTACAACAAATAAAGATAGAGCATTTGAATAACTTGTAAAACAATCATATATTTAAATAAAAATTAATAACAACAAGTCAAACAGTGAAATGGTCTTTAAGCATTTAGAGCTTTCTAGTTATTGAACGAATGAGTTATTGTGATTTAAGTTTTTTATTTTTTTGATGATAACATTATTGTACTTGTAATAATCTTCAGCCATCAGCATGTAATCAAATAACTCATCACTAAGAGAAAATAGAAAAAACGAGTGCATGAGTACCTAAAATAATACACTAACCTAAAATTATATAATTTTTTGACTTTAAAAAATGTAATTATTTCATGCTAATTTTCTGAATTTCTGAATAATTTAAAATATTCAGTTAATTTTCTGATTTTTTAGATCAAATTTGAAATTCAAAAATAATTTCAGATTTTTTAAATCATTTCTGAATTTAAATATTTTTTTTAATATTTTTATATTTTATTAACGAAAAATGAACGCCGTTAATTTTTTTGCGGAAATTCAACGGAAGAGAATTTTATGTAGGGGTGTTTGTTTGGTGCATTTTAGCTTAAACACAGAGAGTTTTATTATATATAGGAAAAGCAGGACAAAATTAATAACTTACAATTCTCTTAGCGATCTCGCGTGCTGCATCAGATGTCATCTCACCCGATTTCTTAATTCGACCCAACTTATATTTTTGGTGGCGTGTCGGAGGAGATGGAGGATCAACAATTGTATCAGCACCAGATTGTTTGGCTTCCTCTTGCCGTTGCTTTAGTTTACTTTCCATGATCTTCTCTTCAAGCCAATCATAACCTCCACGAGACATCGTATGGGGAGCCGTGTTCAGTTTTTAGATGTCCTGTGCTTTTTTCCTTTTTACCTGTGATTATGAAGAGAAACACTAACACAAGAATAACAATACACAAGCATTGCAGTAGACAATAAAACTCAGATTTACCTCCCAAGAAGGATCTAGTCTAATCTTTTGAATTCGTCCCAATCGGTCTGAGATATTGTATTTTTCACAAGGAGACATGTCCTTGTACGCACCATATACCCAGTCACGTGTCAATTCTGATTTAAACTGTCTCCACTTTAAGCCCACTGATTGCAATATCTTATCTTTCAATTGTTCGTTATTGCTAATATCAAAGTTGGACTAACAATAACAATGAAAAGTAAAGAATTAGGCAACAATAATAATACGGTAAAATATCTTAAAATGTCCAAACATGCAAGTTAAGTGGATAAGGTTTTACTGAACATACCAAAACATCCTGCCAAATCATATTCTTATCCGATTCTGGTACTTCTAACCATCTAGGGTGCAAAATAGAAACATTATCTCGAGCAAGTTTTCCCAAATACGTGCTTAACTTCACTTTATGAGCTCTTTTGGTTTTTCCTGTGACCTTATCGAGGTCAACCGGTAATTTTTTTCCATCCACTCGTGTTTTTGTCTTATCTCTACATCGTGTCGATTGTCTAGTTTTTCTCGATATAGTCTCTGCTGGAGAAGTGGAACGAGATCTCGGTGGAGTAGACATGTGTCTGTTTAGTAATAAGTTAATAAGAAGATCATAAGCAATGAAATAAAAGAAATTCATTTTTAAGCTATAGACATGTGGAAATATATTTATTGACAGCTAACTTTTAAAATCAATCAGCAGCTTTTAAAATCAATCAGCAGCTTTTAAAACCAATCAGCAGCATTAAGATTTTCAAGAGCAGCACTAATAATCACAAACACCACTAACTGAAGCTAGCAGCATTAATCCGTTAACTAACAGTAGTAACTTAGAAGAGCAGCATTAACGAATTAAACCTCCTGAAGATTTGAACCTCCTGAAGATTTGAAAACTTATGTAGTAACTTATGTACCACAAATTAACTTATGTACCGCAGATTAACGAATTAACTTAGAAGAGCAGCACTAACAGTAGTAACTTATGTACCGCAAATTACGATAACAACAATTAGATCAAACCTCCTGAAGATTTGAAAAAAAAAAGAACAAAGCAAACATTCGTAACTACACAGCGATAAAAACTCATCAAATACAAATCAGAAATATCAATGGATCGAGATGCCGATTACGCATACACTGTCGGTTAAAACTTCTATTTGGGGGCTAATATTGGTAAATGTTGTTGCGGTTCTTTTCAATTGAGCGGCTGATTGAGCTATCTAAGGTGTTGAAGAATTTCTCCAACAACTCATACAGAAAGTACACAAAACAAGCATACCATTACACAAAACAAAGTTAACCATATGAAACATAAATGATAATAGTAAATGATTCTTCACGACATGTAATGCTAGAAGAGTTAGTTACTAAGCTATATTTCAGCAACTAAGGATGAACTGTAAAATTCAAATCCATGAAGAAAAAAAAAGCTCTTTCATTTATCTTGAGAAATACAAAGTCATTTTCCCAAACACCTTGAATGCCATGATTGCTGGGATTCTAAACTCAGATACCCCTCCTCATTGCTTGCTAAAGTAGAAACCCAAATAAAAGCTAATTACTTAATAGTAAATAATAATAATAATAATAATTCAACTATTTATTTCAAGAAATTATTTTCCAGAAAAAATTGTAAAGAGATTCATCAGACTGTGGCATATTTTTCTTTAATATTTTGTGAGACTGACAGTTGCATAATGCCACCTTTATTTCCTAATAAAAAATGTAGACGTTTGATTAACTCTGCTACTTTCCAGGAGAACAAAATTGTTGATTGACAAATTAAAGCAATCCAAAAATGAGGAGGGCGAACCTGAAGGGTTTTTAGGTGATCATTGCTCAAATCAAAGCGAGTTGGATAACCTATTAACAGATGACAGGTCTGATGGTAGCTTTTCAATGAAAAAATATAAGCCGAATCCTCTGCGAGAAAAGTCCAGTGATGTTGATGATGAACTGAATGAAAAAGTACCTATAATATCCCTGTTTCAATCTAACAAAATTACAGCAAAGCCAGATTTTTTTGTGGAATTTCTCCCAATGGTACCTCCAAATCATGTGCCCCTACACAGAGCATATCCAGATCCACTGGTAGTTTTACAGCTAATCGCAAACGTGTACGGTTGATCCTTTCAAGAGCAGCACTAATAATCACAAACACCACTAACTGAAGCTAGCAGCATTAATCCGTTAACTAACAGTAGTAACTTAGAAGAGCAGCATTAACGAATTAAACCTCCTGAAGATTTGAAAACTTATGTAGTAACTTATGTACCGCAAATTAACTTATGTACCGCAGATTAACGAATTAACTTAGAAGAGCAGCACTAACAGTAGTAACTTATGTACCGCAAATTACGATAACTGTAACACCCACAAGATATTCGAGGTATATTACAGCGCCGTGAATCCCTATATGGGACCCACCAGGCTGAACAGCATCATACTCATCGACTCACATAAACGACAAAACAACACCATGTCATAAAGACGCAAAACAGAATAATCCACCCGGTTCAACCGGTCAAACATAACATCATCAATCAACACAAACATATAGGCAACAATACAATCCGGACGAACAAGAACTCTTAAGTACTCGAGTACAACTATTAGTTCAAAAGCCACAAAAGATGAAAAGACAAAAAGACATTAAGACGTCACTTATGCACAATCATCACGCATGGCCATCATCCGTGTACTGGTCCAGCGCCCGCTCGTCCCGATGAACTTGACCTGAAATTCATAAAACGAATTTCCCCAAAACGGGTCCCCAGAGGGGTTAGCAATTACGCTAGTACAATTAACCAGATGAACAACTTACATCTTACACATATAGTAAATGCATGCAATAAAGAAAACCGTTCGAAAACACTCATTTCCGGAAATGCCAATATCAAATCACATTTGTAAAATTTCACCACAATTAACCGTCGATCCACGTCTCTGTGGACCCCTACCGAGACCCCGTCGGATCTAACCCGTAGTGGTTAAAAGCAAGCTCGTCGATCCACGTCTCTTGTGGACCCCTACCGAGACCCCGTCGGATCTAACCCGTAGTGAGCATACACACACACACCATTTCTCATACAATACTACTATGTCAAGATTGTAAGTTCATAAGGATACTTGCCTCGATGAAATAGACGATGACACGAACGGAACGGAAGAGTTGAACACGACCGCAAGGAACCGGCGGAAATGAACCTAACGATTCGAATAACACAATCACAACCAACTCTAGACGATTACGGAAATGGAATACACCCGGAAACCCGCCTACGATTCATGTATATTCGTACCAAAAATAACAACGAGGGCGGACCACAACCAAACCCTCTCGATTCCGTAAAAACCGCAAAATATCCATGAATCCGTAGGAAAACTAAAGATACTAACAATATTAATCGTATTCATCATGAATCCATCAACAAAACGGAACGAATCGGAAGTAAAACCCAAAACCCCCAAATTAATCGAAAATAGGGTTCTAGAAATATTACCTTTGAAGATTCAAGTACTAAGATCCGTAGAACACGCGTTAGATTGATTATCCGAGCCTCACAACCGAAGGGAAATGATGAAAATCGACCCCCGGATGAAGAATGCTTGAGAAGTTCTCCCCTCCTAGGTCTCTCTCTCTCTCTCGCGCAGGTGAAATGAAGGAGAAGACGGCCGATCTCGTCTAATAAGGACGAGATTGCACAGTTGACCGCTTTGTGTGCCGCGGCACAGCCGAAGTGTGCCGCGGCACAGGCCAAAAATTTACTCCCAGGTTTCGGCAGTGTGCCGCGGCACAGCCTGCGTGTGCCGCGGCACCCGGTACAGTTGGGTTTTGGTCGCAGAAGACACACGAGTGTGCCGCGGCACCGGCCTGGCACTGTGCCGCGGCACCGGATGGGTGTGCCGCGGCACACAGTACAGTTTGTTCGACCAACAACTGAAGGAATTTGTGTGCCGCGGCACGCACATCTTGTGCCGCGGCCCACACCCCTTATTGGGTTCCAAAATGATAAAAATGATCCGGAGAGAATAAAACGATAGGAAATCAATATTTGGGAACCAACAACACGAAATGGATCCACGGCAACCCCGAAACGGCGGTTCCGCACAAAAATAACGAGAATACAGTTCAACAGTTTGACAGGAAGGACACGCTGAAAAGTACACGAGGGTCACTACGATCGAGAAATACACCAAAAACGAAAATACAAGGAAAAGAAAAAATACGGATATTACATTCTACCCCTCTAAAAATAAGTTTCGTCCCGAAACTTAAGAAACAAACAACTCCGGGTACCTAGCACGCATGCTATCCTCGGTTTCCCAAGTTGCCTCCTCGACACCGTGTCTCGACCACTTCACCTTGACCAAAGGTATGGTCCTATGCCTCAATCGTTTCTCACGATGCTCCAAAATCTTCAAAGGACGCTCTTCAAAAGTAACATCCTCGGCGACATCAATCTCACCGTAATCGATGACGTGACTAGGATCCGGGACATATTTCCTCAGCTGGGAAACATGAAAAACGCTATGAACATGACTCAAGGCCGGAGGTAACGCCAAACGGTATGCCAACCCACCGACTCGCTCGAGGATCTCAAAGGGGCCGATAAATCTCGGACTCAACTTCCCTTTCTTCCCGAAACGAAAAACTCCCTTCGTCGGCGACACCTTTAGCAAAACGTGGTCTCCCACCTCGAATTTCAAAGGTCGGCGACGGACGTCGGCATACGACTTCTGTCGACTCTGGGCAGTCAACATCCGTTCTCGAATTACTTCTATCTTCCGCCTCGTCTCTAAAACGACATCCGGCTCGGTCCCGACCAAATCGGACGCCTCATTCCAACAAATCGGTGATCGACATCGCCGCCCATAAAGTGCCTCATACGGTGCCATCCGAATCGACGCGTGCCAACTGTTGTTGTACGTGAATTCGATCAGCGGCAAATGTTCCTCCCAGTCACTACTCCAATCGAGAGCACAGGCACGCAACAAGTCCTCGAACGTCTGGATAGTGCGTTCCGACTGTCCATCTGACTGGGGATGAAAAGAGGTACTCAAATGCAGCCGGGTACCCAACGCCTTATGCACCGCCTGCCAGAAGTGCGAAACGAAACGGACATAACGATCCGAAACAATAGACTTCGGAGTACCGTGAAGTCTCACAATCTGCGCGATAAACACACGAGCCAACTTCTCCGGGCCCCAAGTGTCCTTGATGCCCAGAAAATGTGCCGACTTGGTCAGACGATCAACAATCACCCAAACCATATTCATGCCCGATCTCGATCTCGGCAAACTCGTAATGAAATCCATCGATATATCTTCCCATTTCCATTCGGAGCAGAAGTGACGCAATAATAACCCGGTCGCTAATGCTCGATTTTGACACTGGCAAGTCAAACATCTCGCCACAAATCGTGCGACCTCCTCCTTCATATCATTCCACCAGAAGTTCCTCCTCAGGTCCTTGTACATCTTACTCGAACCAGGATGAACGGAATAGGGTGTGGAATGGGCCTCACGCAAAATACTCTGTCGCAACTCTGGATCGTTCGGCACACAAAGCCGACTCTGGAATCTCAAAATACCATCCTCGTGAATCACAAACCCAGGAGACTTACCCTTAAGAACGTTCTCTCGGATTTGAGTAATCATCGGATCCTCTAATTTCTTTAGCTTAATCTCATCGATCAAAGACGACGAAATCTCTAAAGCACAAAGTTGCCCGACAGCTCCAGGCAACAAAACATCAATATCAAACTCAATCAAAGCCCGCCGAAGCTCGGACTGAGACGTAAGGATCTCAAGCGTTCGCAACGCAATCAGTTTCCGACTCAAGGCGTCGGCCACGACGTTCGCCTTGCCCGGATGATAAAGGATTTCGAGGTCATAATCCTTAATCAACTCTAACCACCTCCTCTGCCTCATATTCAACTCCCGCTGAGTAAATATGTATTTCAGACTTTTATGATCGGTAAAAATCTGACATGCTGAGCCGAAAAGATAGTGACGCCAAATCTTGAGCGCAAAAACGACTGCCGCTAACTCCAAATCATGAGTAGGGTAGTTAAGCTCATACGGCCTCAACTGTCTCGACGTATAGGCAATGGTCTTGCCGTGCTGCATCAATACGCACCCAAGACCCTGGCCCGAAGCATCGCTATAAACGGCAAAACCCTCGTTGCCACATGGCAACGCCAAAACTGGGGTTGAAGTCAAACGCTTCTTCAGTTCCTCAAAACTCAACTGCCTCTTGTCACTCCAGACGAACTTCTCGGATTTCTGGAGCAACTGTGTAAGTGGTCGAGCCAGTTTCGAGAAACCCTCGACGAACCTACGGTAGTAGCCAGCCAAACCCAAGAAACTTCGGAGCTCTCTCACGTTTTCGGGCGGTGCCCAATCCAATACCGCCTCGATCTTCTGCGGATCTACACGAACCCCTTCGGCTGAAATCACGTGACCCAAAAACATCACTTCCTTCAGCCAGAACTCACATTTCGAGAACTTCGCATAGAGTTGCTCGGCCCTCAAAATGTCTAACACTATCCGCAAATGATGGGCATGCTCTTCTTCATTCCTTGAGTAAATAAGAATATCGTCTATGAAGACGACGACACACTTATCCAGATACTCGATAAAAACTTTGTTCATCAACTGCATGAACACCGCCGGTGCATTAGTTAACCCGAAAGGCATGACTACGAACTCATAATGTCCGTACCTCGTCCGAAAAGCTGTTTTCGGCACATCGGACTCTCTCACCCGGAGCTGATAGTACCCCGATTTCAAATCAATTTTCGAGAATACCGCAGCTCCCTGCAACTGGTCGAATAAGTCGTCAATTCTCGGCAAAGGATACTTGCTCTTGATGGTCACCTTGTTTAGTTCGCGATAGTCGATACACAAACGTAGTGAGCCATCCTTCTTCCGCACAAACAGGACCGGTGCGCCCCAAGGCGAGGCACTCGGTCGAACATACCCCGACTCAAGAAGCTCACTCAACTGCTTCTTCAACTCTGCCATATCTGAAGGTGCCATGCGATACGGCGCCTTTGAAATCGGAGCCGCGCCTGGCTCTAACTCTATAGCAAACTCAACCTCACGATCCGGTGGCAATCCCGGTAACTCGTCAGGAAATACATCCGGAAACTCATTAACGACTGGAATCGACGAAAGCTCGACTCCACCATCCTCCGCCTTCAAGGCATAGCACCAATAACCAGTACACCCCTTTCGCAGGAGACTCATCACCTTCAAGGCATTAATGACGAATTTCTGGTTTCCCCTCTTTCGCCCCGCGAAAGAGTGCTCGGTGCCGTCCTCGTCTAACATAGTGATGATTCTCGTGCGGTAGTTCATGATCGCACCATGCCGCTCGAGTCAATCATCACCAAGAATCAAATCCTCACCCTCGATACTCACAACAATAAGATTAGAGGGCCAAGTCCTCTCACAAATAAGTACAGAACAGTCTCGAACCTCTTGATCACCAACGATCCTATCGCCGCTATGAAGCTTAACGATGAAGGGTTCACAAGGCGTCAAACAGTCGAGACTCAGACGGCGCACACAATCCAAATATATGAATGAATGCGTAGCACCGAAATCGAAAAGCACACTGACAGGATGAGAAAGAATATAAACGGTACCTGTCGCCACGGTAGCCGCTGGGTCATCGGCTTTCCGCATCTCATAGACACGCGGGTGGGCTGAGCCGACACTGGAAGCTCCCCCCTTAGAGGGCTGACCCCGACCTCTTCCCCGACTAGCACTCAGCGGAGATTGAGGAGCAAACGATCCCTGATTCACACTTGGTTCCCTAGGCGCTGGAATGGAAGCCCGGGCACCAAGAATTCTCTCCCTCTCAGCACAGAAGGCAGCCTTGTGGCCCGGCTGGCCACACTGATTACACGTCAGCAAAGGGCTCAAGCAAGTACGACTGACGTGGCCTGTACGACCACAATTGAAACACTTCACATCGCGGAAAGGAGCACTGGTAGTTCCACGAGGACCCCCAGCGGAACGAGCTGGACCACCGCCGGCGGGGAAGTTAGCAGATTGGGATCTCTGCTGACCCCCACTCTTGTGGCTGGAAAAGTTCCCGGCGGACTTCTGCTTCTTACCCTCGCGGGCCGCCTCACTCGCCGTCACAGACATATCATAAGCAAGGGCCCTGCTCTGGTAATCTTTCAAGGTAGTGCATACGAGCCCCGACATATAGTCCCGAATCGGCAACTTCATCCGTCTGGAGAAATGGAAAATCTTGTCACTCTCCTCGACAACTTGGGTCTTCACATAACCCAACTCCTTGTTAAAATCAGCAATAGCTTGAGATACGGGGATATCCCGCGATTGAGCATCATAAAAAGCATGTACCCGAGCCTGTCTGACTGGCCACGGGCAATATTCAGTCTCCATCAACTCTTGAAACTCAGCCCACGAAGCAGCATGGTCTTTGGGCCCAACGGCCTCCCACCAGTCCGTAGCGTCCCCAGTGAGAAAATATTGAGCAATAGGGACTTTACGGTCCTCGGGACAGTTAGTGGCAACGAAGACCTTAGATATTTCCTTGATCCACCCTTCCCACCCAATCGGGTCTGAAGCTCCCGAAAACTGAGGAGGATGCATCTTGATAACATCTTGGAGCCATCGATCCGCTCCGCCCCGATTAGCGTGGGCCTGATCCGGGTTCTGAACCGCCTGAGCTATTGCCGCCATTTGGTTCACCATTTGTTGCATAACGGCCGCAATACCAAGGTCGGCGCGCTCTGAGAAGAAGCATGGCGTGGCGGTCGCGGTACCGGCTCAAGAAGATCGCGACGTGGCCGCCACCATTGCCCCACGTCCCCGGCCGCGTCCACAACCACGACCGCGACCACGACCTCTTCCAGCATCCATACTGGAGTTAAATAAGTAGCAAAAGCCATACGAGGGTAAGTACGAGAAAAGAACAATCACAAGTCGAGAATCAAAGGTACGATACAAGGAAATAATGAACAGAGGAAGGAAAACTTATGGACACTGGTAGTACCGGAATCATGGCAGCGTGACGATGATGTGCAAAACAAAACACCACAAGACCCAATAAACCGACAAGCCTAGGTATCCATAAACCTAGAGCTCTGATACCATTTTCTGTAACACCCTCAAGATATTCGAGGTATATTACAGCGCCGTGAATCCCTATATGGGACCCACCAGGCTGAACAGCATCATACTCATCGACTCACATAAACGACAAAACAACACCATGTCATAAAGACGCAAAACAGAATAATCCACCCGGTTCAACCGGTCAAACATAACATCATCAATCAACACAAACATATAGGCAACAATACAATCCGGACGAACAAGAACTCTTAAGTACTCGAGTACAACTATTAGTTCAAAAGCCACAAAAGATGAAAAGACAAAAAGACATTAAGACGTCACTTATGCACAATCATCACGCATGGCCATCATCCGTGTACTGGTCCAGCGCCCGCTCGTCCCGATGAACCTGACCTGAAATTCATAAAACGAATTTCCCCAAAACGGGTCCCAGAGGGGTTAGCAATTACGCTAGTACAAGTAACCAGATGAACAACTTACATCTTACACATATAGTAAATGCATGCAATAAAGAACACCGTTCGAAAACACTCATTTCCGGAAATGCCAATATCAAATCACATTTGTAAAATTTCACCACAATTAACCGTCGATCCACGTCTCTGTGGACCCCTACCGAGACCCCGTCGGATCTAACCCGTAGTGGTTAAAAGCAAGCTCGTCGATCCACGTCTCTTGTGGACCCCTACCGAGACCCCGTCGGATCTAACCCGTAGTGAGCATACACACACACACCATTTCTCATACAATACTACTATGTCAAGATTGTAAGTTCATAAGGATACTTGGCTCGATTAAATAGACGATGACACGAACGGAACGGAAGAGTTGAACACGACCGCAAGGAACCGGCGGAAATAAACCTAACGATTCGAATAACACAATCACAACCAACTCTAGACGATTACGGAAATGGAATACACCCAGAAACCCGCCTACGATTCATGTATATTCGTACTAAAAATAACAACGAGGGCGGACCATAACCAAACCCTCTCGATTCCGTAAAAACCGCAAAATATCCATGAATCCGTAGGAAAACTAAAGATACTAACAATATTAATCGTATTCATCATGAATCCATCAACAAAACGGAACGAATCGGAAGTAAAACCCAAAACCCCCAAATTAATCGAAAATAGGGTTCTAGAAATATTACCTTTGAAGATTCAAGTACTAAGATCCGTAGAACACGCGTTAGATTGATTATCCGAGCCTCAAAACCGAAGGGAAATGATGAAAATCGACCCCCGGATGAAGAATGCTTGAGAAGTTCTCCTCTCCTAGGTCTCTCTCTCTCTCTCTCGCAGGTGAAATGAAGGAGAAGACGGCCGATCTCGTCTAATAAGGACGAGATTACACTTCGGCTGTGCCGCGGCACAGGCCAAAAATTTACTCCCAGGTTTCGGCAGTGTGCCGCGGCACAGCCTGCGTGTGCCGCGGCACACGGTACAGTTGGGTTTTGGTCGCAGAAGACACACGAGTGTGCCGCGGCACCGGACAGGTGTGCCGCGGCACTGGCCTGGCACTGTGCCGCGGCACCGGATGGGTGTGCCGCGGCACACAGTACAGTTTGTTCGACCAACAACTGAAGGAATTTGTGTGCCGCGGCACGCACATCTTGTGCCGCGGCCCACACCCCTTATTGGGTTCCAAAATGATAAAAATGATCCGGAGAGAATAAAACGATAGGAAATTAATATTTGGGAACCAACAACACGAAATGGATCCACGGCAACCCCGAAACGGCGGTTCCGCACAACAATAACGAGAATACAGTTCAACAGTTTGACAGGAAGGACACGCTGAAAAGTACACGAGGGTCACTACAATCGAGAAATACACCAAAAACGAAAATACAAGGGAAAGAAAAAATACGGATATTACAATAACAACAATTAGATCAAACCTCCTAAAGATTTAAAAAAACAAAAGAACAAAGCAAACATTCGTAACTACACAGCGATAAAAACTCATCAAATACAAATCTGTAAAATATCAATGGATCAGAGATGCTGATTCTGCATACCTGTCGGTTAAAACTTCTATTTGGGGGCTAATATTGGTAAATGTTGTTGCAGTTCTTTTCAATTGGAGCAGCCTGATTGAGCTATCTAAGGTGTTGAAGAATTTCTCCAACAACTCATACCTGAAAGTACACAAAACAAGCATACCATTGCACAAAACAAAGTTAACCATATGAAACATAAATGATAATAGTAAACAGATTCTTCACTGACATGTAATGCTAGAAGAGTTAGTTACTAAGCTATATTTCAGCAACTAAGGATGAACTGTAAAATTCAAATCCATGAAGAAAAAAAAAAAAGAAAAAAAGCTCTTTCATTTATCTTGAGAAATACAAAGTCATTTTCCCAAACACCTTGAATGCCATGATTGCTGGGATTCTAAACTCAGATACCCCTCCTCATTGCTTTCTATAGTAGAAACCCAAATAAAAGCTAATTACTTAATAGTAAATAATAATAATAATAATAATAATAATAATTCACCGATTTATTTCAAGAAATTCATTCAGAACATATGAAAAATGAATATTTAAGCAGATCTAGACTATGCAGAATCAAACTTTCTTAAAAAGCATAAAATTCATTCAGAACGCAGTAACAGAGGTACATATCCCAATTCTTCTGCACAATTTGTAGGAACAGTTCCTTCTCAATCACACAGTTCAGAAATTTAACCACACTTGGTCTTCTTATAGTAGCGAGTTCTTTGAAAGTTAAGATACAAAGGACAATGGTCCAAACTAACATGAGAGTAGACGCTTGTTTGTGTTAAGAAGTTGTTTATTTTCCTCATATATTTCCTCATATATTCATTCATTCATTCATTCATTCATTCATGACAAGGTCCAAACTAACATGAGAGATCCAACTCCATGTTTGTGGATCAATTTTCAAACTGGACAAGGTAATCAAATAAATAATTAATTCACAATAAAAAACATCCATCATTCATTCATTCACATATTACACATATTAAATATTCATTCCCAAGATTGTAAACTGAAATCACATTTAACATTACACATATTAAATATTAGAAAATAACAAAATAAAAATCCAAAGGTAAAAGCCTAGTTTATATAAGAACGTTCTCCCATATGCCTTCATCATGATCATGACGAGTAGCATGTACATCATCCACTTCATTTTCTTCCATCATAGAAGGCCTGCGTGCAACAGTCTCATAATTTTCAAGTGTTGAGCCTTCATCTTCATGAGTAACATCCATGCTTCTACCTTGAAGCACCACTGACCATCTTTCATCACATGGATCGTTGATATAAAACACCTGTTTTGCTTGACATGCCATGATGAAAGGCTCGTCCATACAAGCTACCTTGCGAAGGTCTACCAATGTAAATCCCAACTCATCAATTCGCAAACTGTGTTATTATCAACCCACTTACACTTAAAACAGGCACTCGAAATATGACATAATCAACCTCCCAAATATCTTCAACGACTCCAAAGTAAGTTCTGAGATGCCATAACAGGATTTTTATCTTTAGAACTAGAAAAGTGCATGGACTCGGCCTGAAGAGTGACCCCACTGTTTTGAACAGTACTCTTGTCATCCTGTGACTTTGTGTAGAAGGAGCAATTATTGATATCATATCCACTCCAAGTAATGACATCAAACTTAGGCCCGTGTGCCAACCATTTTAATGTATCGGAAGCACTATTATCAAGACTAATTTTTCTTTAAACCACTTTAAGAAAGTTTTGTTATGCTCGTTCAACAACCATTTTTCGTTCATGCGAGGATAATTCATCTTTAGAAGATTTTTGTGAGCAGTCAAGTAAGGGAGGACCTCGTCAGTGTTATTTAATATATACAAATGCGCTTGAAACACTTCGTCTCGACTCTTAGTTTGGACTTTCACACCGCGAGTTCCCTTACCTTCATGTCTCCCATCATGACGAGGCTTCGGTAGCCCTACAGCTTCTATCTTTGACAAGTAATCTGTACAAAACTCAATAGCTTCTTCGGCAATGTATCTCTCGACAATAGATGCTTCCGGATGATGTGGATTTTTGGTATACCCTTTTAAGATCTTCATGTACCGCTCAACAGGATACATCCACCTTAAATAAACAGGACCACATACTCTAATTTCCCTTACTAAATGAACAATTAAGTGAACCATGATGTCAAAAAATGAAGAAGGAAAATACATCTCTAATTGACATAAGATAACGGAAGCCTCTTTTTCCCACTCATCCAACTTCATAGGGTCAACCACTTTGCTGCATACGGCATTAAAGAAATAGCACAAGCGAGTTATGGCATGTCTTACCTTTTTAGGTAAGATGCCACATATGGCCACCACCAGGAGTTGTTGCACTAATACATGACAATCATGAGATTTCAATCCAACTAACTTAAGATCTTGCAATGACACAAGACTCTTGATATTGGAAGAATATCCCTGCGGCACTTTCATGCCCCGTAGACACTGGCAAAACCTTGTTCTCTCTTTTTTTGATAAAGTGTGACATGCTGGAGGCAAATAGGTATGTTTACCTACTAATTCTGGATGTAGCTCTTGTCGTATACCCATCTCAAGCAAATCTTGTCGAGCCTTCACATTATCTTTCGTTTTGCCTTTAATGTTCAAAAGTGTACCAATTACACTATCACACACATTCTTCTCCACATGCATAACATCAATACAATGCCTAACATCTAGATGGGACCAGTATGGTAGATCAAAGAATATCGACCTCTTCTTCCAGATATTTTTCTCAATAGCCTTCTTCTTGGTCTTCGCAAATACAGTATTGATGTTTTTAACCCGATCATAAACCTGTTTACCCGTCAAGGGTGTAGGTGCAGTTCCATCCTCTTGAGATCCGTTAAAAGCTTTTTTTAATCTATGATAAGGGTGATAACGTTCAAGAAACCTTCGATATCGAGTGTAAGCAGTCTTTTGCCCATGCTTTAGTTGTATGTAACTTGTGTTTTCTTCACATATAGGACATGCATGATGCCCCTTAACACCATACCCACGCACATTTCCATATGCTGGAAAGTCGTTAATGGTGCAAAATAACAATGCACGCAACTTGAAACTTTGCTGACGATACCCTTCAAACACGTTTTGTAATATCCGCAATTTCGAATTTCGGTAATTTTCTTTTTTTTCGGCGGAAGTCCGTTTTGACGACTCGCTCATGACCTTTCATCATTTTGAGAATGATTAATTCTGCACTTTTTGTCATCCGAGTTCGTTTCGGTGTCGTTTTATTGAGTTCCGTGTCCTTAATCGACTTTTTCACGTGGGAGTTCGACTTTGTAAAGTCACCATTAATTTTTGGTAACTCCAAAAATTCTAAATCTTTGCAATATTATAGAGCATCGAGTTAGCTTTCCAATGGTTCAAACGGTGAGTCAATCGGAGTCCGTACGAGAGAGTTATGGTCGTTTTAGCTCACCCGCTCGTTATTGGCCGATCACTGCCGGCCGAACCCGACCGTGTCGTCCGACACGGCCCGTGCCGTACTCGTCCGGAAATGCCGAGGTTTCTGCCGACCGAACTCGGCCGTGTCGTCCGACACGGCCCGTGCCGTACTCTTCCGGATAAGCCTGAGACGACTGCCGACACGCCCGACCGTGTTCCAGGACACGGTCGAGTCGTGCCGAGTCGCTGTCGGACGGGTCACTGTCCCTGTCGGCCAGCTGTGCGACACGACCGTGCCGATCGGCACGGGCCGTGTCCGGCAGGCAGTCAACCCCTATAAAAGGCCCTGCAGACGTTTTTCTTGCCATTTTTCACCTTCTTCTTCTCCTCTTCTGAAGCTGGGCGTGTTCTAAGCTTGAAGCCATGTTGTTTAGCAACATATCCATGAAGTTTGGAGGTTCATATCGTCAATCATCCGTCCTATAACATCCTTTGATCGAGCGAATCAGGTCAGATTTCCTAGAAATCTAGTTTTGGGGAATTTGGGGGTTTTGGTTGTTTTCGTCCGATTAATCCGATTTAACTTAGGATTATGATGTATTGATGAATATTTAGATGTATTATATCATTTCCCTTGTTATTCCATGGTTGGATCGTATCGATTCGTTATTTGGGTCGAGTTCTTGACCGACGCCTTGAAGGTGTCCGGTAAAATGTCTTAGAGGGGTTGTCGGGCGTTCTACGATTATTCTTCCTCGTATGATCGATGATTTATTGATTGTATGATGTTAGGGTCGTGTTTCTTGCGAAGAAATCGTGTTGAACCCTTTCGTTCATCGTCGTCTTCCGTTTCGATAGCATTGGGCGTTTCGAAGCTTTCCGGTTGAGCCGTGTTCGTCGGGATACTTGCGTGCCGATTTTGAGGCAAGTATCTTGCCCATACATTTCATGTTTCGTTGATATAATTCTTGATAAATGATTTTATGCAAAATTCAATGTTTAATGAACGTAAAAAGGGATCGGTATGTTCTCGATAAATGTTGTCTTTCAACGATAATTCGTATACTTCGTGAATATGTGTTCTCGGAATATGTGTGTTGGTTTTGTATGTTTAAAGATAATATGATCACTTCGAGTGAGTTGATAGACCGTAATCCTTTGCCGGGGATTACGTATTGTTATTGTGTACTTGTTCGGTAAGAACGTAATGTGTGTGATATTAGTTGTTACTCCTTGAAAGGAGGTTGTGATACTTAATGTTGTTTGGCTTGATAAGTGATTATTGTTGTGTGCTTGATGTATGTGATGTGCCTCCGGGTAGGATTGTTGAATCTCCGGGATCCATACTTGCTAGTATGGGTCGGGCGAAACCGTAGGGTTATCCAATACGGGTATGTCTTGCGGGGACTCCGAGGTTCGTGGCTTGTTAGCCCGATGCCGAGATAACTTGTGGGGTATCATCGGGTATGTCTTGCGGGGACTCCGAGGTTCGTGGCTTGTTAGCGCGATGCCGGGATAACTTATGGTTGTGGTTTGATTATGTACGTATATGTGCTTGTAGTCACGTGACTGCGGTTACGGTGACATGTGATTTGATATAGTTCCCTGTGGGTTATTCACTCGGGTTTGTTCTACGGGAGCATCTGAGGTCCGTGGCTTGCTAGCACCGGACGCGAATAATCTGTGGAAACAGGTTGTTATGGTATGATCGGGTCGTGGACCCCATTTGTTGTTATCGGATTTATGTTTTGGGAAAATGACTTTTGGGCTGTGTCCCTAAACGTTTTTGAAAGGTTTGAGAATTCTTAAATCCCAATGTGTTTTCAAAACTCCCGAGATCGTAAAATGTTTTCACAAGATGTATATCGGGTTTACCCCTATCTTTCGATTTAACCGTTTTGATTAAGTGATTTACCTCGGGAAGTATGTTTGTGATTAACATGTTCCGTGGAGTATGATATGTATGGCTCGTTTTCATAATTTATACTTGCACTAGCAAAACAGTGGAGTTTTGCTAACCCCCGAGTATTCGGGGGGTGGATGTCTATTTTTGCATTCAGGTTTTGGAGCATGGCATAGGGTCGGCACGAAGGATGATGAAAGATGAACGATACTAATCACACGAGGATCCGTTGATGTCGTATTGGTCTAGTTGTATTTTCTTTTCCGATGCAGTACCTTTTCCCCGTTGTACGGGAGTTTATTGTATTTTGACCCCTGCGTGGGTATGTGTTTGTAATCGAGTTGTATATTTTATTGAAAGACCAAATCGGTCTACTGAGTCCTTTTGCCTTGAAGGCATTGTCGAGATGTTAAATGTTGTTACCAGCCTGGTAGATCCTCGAGGAGAGGGTCTACGGCGTGTAATATCCCTGAGCGGATTGGGGGTGTTACAGAATGGTATCGGAGCTTAGGTTATGGAAACCTAGGCTGTCGGGTTAGTGGTGTCTATTGAGTTTTTGTCTCGTCGGATTTTGTCTGACTAAGTCGTGTCGCGACGCGTCGTCTGAGTTTGTTGGTCGTGATTAGTATCGTGGGCGATCATCATCTTCGTGCGACCTGTGAATGTAAGTCTCCCTTCTTTGTGTTGTGCCTCGTGTGACACGAGCTATTTTTATGATTATTTGTTAAGTGACGGAATCATCTTATGGATTTTGATTTTGTGATATGTGGTTATTTGACTCTCATATTTCGTTCATATGAGGAGTAGTGTTGCTCGATTGTGTATGTTGAACCGTATTTCTTTTATCCGCTGCGTGAGTTCTTTTGCAATGACTTTCGGTATTTTACCGACCGAGTTTTATTTCGAAAACCAATTCCTTAACCGAGTTTTTGGCATTACGGCCTTGATCGTTTTGGCGAAATTCTTATGACGGTATTTATTATTTTCTAAATGGCTTCTGTGAGTTTTTGAAATATTACCGTCATCGGCCTTTTTGGCGTTTTTGTAAATGGTTTTTAGCTTGGTGGGTTCGGTAGCGGGACCACGGCGCTATATTGTTCCTTGTAATTACGAAAATTTTTGGGCATTCTAGCCCATTGAATTATTTTTGAAAACCTTGAGTATCTTAGAAAATTAAAATTCGAGACGTACTTTTAAAACGAATTATTTTCTTGCGGTGTTTTCAAGGTGTTTTCTAATGCCGCAATACATTTCAAAAATCTTCCGGTTGAGGACCAAAATTATTTTTGAGATATTTTCAAATGCAGTTGCTTAGACCCAAGGATCGAATATTTTTGAAAGTTTTTCACTAAAGGAAAGGTGTCCTCATTTTTGTTCAAACGCAAGATGATTTTCAAAGTCTCGATAATGGTGTTTGTACTACTTTTTGTAAAATGATACTCAAGATCAACTGTTGTTTCCAAACTGTTTTCAAAAAGTGGTTTTTGTTTTTAAAACCTATCATTCCTGTTTGCGGACCGGAAATGCGTGTATGGTTTTCGAACTTTCGTTACGGTGTTAACCCCGAATTGTGATCGAATTGGTGGCATGAACGTCGAGGCGTTGCCACGCATTTGTTGTACTAGCCCTCTGTGAGAGGTGTGAACTGGTATTTACTGTTTATCGCCTCGTGGTGATTTGCGTGTTGACACGCGAGTGTGATGTAATATCCGCAATTTTCGATTTCCGGTAATTTCTTTTTTTTCGGCGGAAGTCTGTTTTGACGACTCGCTCATGTCCGTTTCGTCATTCTGAGAATGATTAATTCTACACTTTTTGACATCCGAGTTCGTTTCGGTGTCGTTTCGTTGAGTTCTGTGCTTTTTAGCGACTTTTCCGCACTTGAGTTCGATTCTTGCGAATCTCGACGAAATCAGCTTTGAGTTTCCGCAAGTCCGTTTAACTTTGTTAGACGTGTTGTGAACTTCGGTTTGGTTATTCGATCACGTATCGTGATTTTCGAGCATTTGGGCCATTTTCGTAATTTCCCAAAGTTTGGGGTAATTACCTTCCGTTGTCGAATTTCGAGCCTTCGGGTGGTCGGAATTGTGTGTCCTACTAGCTCTTAGATTCGTCTTTGTGAGTACTTCGTAACCGTATCTTCGGTTCGTATTCGTGTTCGGGTTTCGGTGTCGTTTTGTTGAATTGGGATTACTAAACGACTTTTCTAAGTATGAGTTCGACTTTGTTAGATCACCATTAATTTTTGGTGACTCCAAAAATTATAAATCTTTGCAATATTATAGAACATCGAGTTAGCTTTCCAATGGTTCAAACGGTAAGTCAATGAGTCCGGACGAGAGAGTTATGGTCGTTTTAGTGAAAGATCGTCAATTTGTCGGGCACCGTCCAGAGCCTTTCGGCCGATAGGGAGGGCCGATAGACTCTCTTGCCGGCATTTGTATAGGGTATCGGTTGGGCCTATCGGCCGATAGGCTGGCCGATAGGACTCTGTGTTACACTATAAATGTGTTGTTTCAACAGTAAATCGTTCATTTCCTCCCCTTCTTCAACCGTGCGAGAGAGAGAGACTTGAGAGGGAGAGTTCCTCCATCTATCACTTACTTGTGTAAATTTCTTCATTCCTTTTCGATCGGGTGGCTCGGATTGCGGATCTAACCCGTGGTTTTGGATTTGAATGCTTGATTCATCAAGAGGTAAGAATTCCTTTAACCCTACCTTTTTGGATAATTGGGGATTTTGGGGTTTTGTCCGATTCTTTCCGTTTTGTTGATGGATTGATGATTATTTAGATGTATTATATCATTTCCTTGTTATTCCATGGTTGGATCGTATCGATTCGTTGTTTGAGTTGAGTTCTTGACCGACGCCTTGAAGGTGTCCAGAAATGTCTTAGAGGGTTTTCGGGCGTTCTACGATTATTCTTCCTCGTATGGTCGATGATTTATTGATTGTATGATGTTAGGTCGTGTTTCTTGCGAAGAAACCGCGTTGAACCCTTTCGCTCGCCGCCGTCTTCCGTTTCGATAGCATTGGGCGTTTGAAGCTTTCGGTTGAGCCGTGTTCGGAATACTTGCGTACCGATTTTGAGGCAAGTATCTTGTCCATACATTTCATGTTTCGTAGGCATAATTATTGATAAATGGTTTTATGCGAAATCCAATGTTTAATGAACGTAAAAAGGGATCGGTATGTTCTCGATAAACGTTGTCTTTCAACAATAATTCTTGTAATTCGTGAATATATGTATTCTCGGAATATATGTGTTGGTTTTGTATGTTGAAAGATGCTACGATCACTTTGAGTGAGTTTAATAGACCGTAATCCTTTGCCGGGGATTACGTAATGTTATGTGTACTTGTTCGGTAAGAACGTAATGTGTGCGATATTGGTTGTTATTCCTTCGTGAGGAGATTGTGACACTTGGTGTTGCTTGGTATTGGTATTTACTTGTGGTTGTGTGACATTAGTTGTGAGTGTACGTCGACTAAAGTGGCCATTCTAGCGAAGTACCTAGCATTTGTATGCATATTCTAGTATTCGAATTATGGCTTCCCGTGGCGTTGTGGATGATATGTGTATGTTCACCTAGGGACGGTCTGACGAGGCCTCTAGGGATACGTTGCCGTGAGTTTCGTATCGCGAACTCTGGTTAACCACCCAGGGATGTCCGACGGGGCTCTGCGGGGTACGGTGGCCGTGAGTCTCGTACCAAGGTTAACTTTGAAGTGTTTTGTTGGAGAACTGTGATCTTTGGCGCATATTTCGTCTGATTAGAATGGCAGTTCAAATGGTATCGTACTTGGCTGGAATGGCACTAATAAGTGTGTTGTGAATGAATTGTCTCTTGGTTGTGATAATTTGGTATGGGTACGTGAGTCATGTGGTTGCTCTGTGCATTGTAGCTCTGTGGTATGATGAGTGAGACTGTGGTCATGGTAATGTTGGATACGGTGTAATTTCCACCGGGGTATTCTTGCGAGTATGTGATGTGGATGATTTGGGTCGTGGACCCCTGTGTTGCGATAGGAATGTTATAATTGGGTCGTGGGCCCTGTTATCTGCTATCGGACTTGTATTTTGAAATAAACGATTGTTGGGCTATGTCCCTAAGCATTTCGAAAGGCTTGAAAATTCTTAGATCCCAAACGTTTTCAAAAACTCCCGAGATCGTAAAATGTTTTGTAAGTTGTAAAATGGTTTTATTCTTATCTTTCGTAATCTAAATTGTTTTGATCAAGTGAATTATCTCGGGAAGTATATTCATGATTTCTATGTTCTTGGAGTATGATTTGTATGGCTTGTCTTTGTATTTATACTTGCACTAGCAAAACAGTGGGGTTTTGCTAACCCCAGAGTATTCGGGGGGTGGATGTCTGTATTGCGTCCAGGTATTTGCAGGTTGCTGGGGAGCAATTCACAGGATCGTTACGAAGGATGATGGGAGACGGCGATACTAATCACATGAAGACCGGTGTTGAATATTTGGTGATGTTTTGTTTTGTCTTTCCGTTGTGTTTACTTTCCCCTATGCGGGATTGTTGATTTATGTTAACCCCTGCGTGGGTATGAGTTACGAGAAAGAGTAATGTATGCTCGATGTGTATGTTGTGGTAAAAGACCAAATCGGTCTAATGGTTCGTTTGTTAGCCATGTCGGCATGTATAGTGTTAATGTGTTTTACGTATTTAGCTTTGGTAGATCCTCACGGAGAAGTGCGGCTGTAATATTCCCGAAGGGTTTGGGGGTGTTACGAATATGGTATCGAGCCGAGTTGCGGAAACCTAGGGTGTCGGGTCAGTTGTGTGTTGTTGGGTCTTGTCTTGTCTTGTCTTGTCGATTTTGTCCGATCGAGTGTCGCGACGCGTCGCCCGAGGTGTCGGTCGTGATTAGTATCGAGGTGCGGCCATCATCTTCGTGCGACTGTGGAAGTAAGTCTCCCTTCTTTGTGTTGTGCCTCGTGTGACACGAGCTATTTTTATGATTATTTGTTAAGCGGTGGAATTTTATGTGAATTTTGATTTTCACGATATGTATTTAGTCAACTCTCGTATTTGATTTATACGAGGAGTGTAAATCGCTTGTGATATCTTTTTATTGTTGTTTTTGTTCGTTGTTGATGATTTTCGAATCGATTTGCACGCTTTACAAGTCTCTTGTGTAAGCTTTGTGCTTATACGCGTTCGACTTGTTCACTAGCCAGTGCTGTAGGGTATTTTATCAGTGGTTTTGTTCTTAATGTGGTATTTTATCGTTTATTTTCGTTTAAATACATGTATTGTCTTGATTTTAAAAGTTTTGATGCGTGTGATAGGAGTTGTTTTAGTGAAAGTCGTTATGTGTGAGTTATGGGCATTCTGTACTATTGGATTTTTGAAAACCTTGAGTATCTTAGAAAAATAAATTTCGAGACATACTTTTCAAATGAGTTATTTTCTTGTGGTACATCCTAGATGTCACTATATATTTCAAAATTTTCTACCTCGAGGACCAAAATGTTTTGAGATATTTTCAACACTTTTATTTAGACCCGAGGGTCGAATATTTTGAAAGTTTTCGCTAAGAGAAAGTGTCCTCATTTTTATCAAATGCGAAATGGTTCTCCAATGTCTCGATAACGATGTTTCAAGTTCGTACTTTTTGAAAGGTGATACTCAAGATCAACCGGTGTTCTTCTAAATTATTTTCAAAATGAGGTTTTCGTTTTTAAAACCTATCCATTCCGTTTGAGGCAGGTATGAATGTATGATGTTCGCGTTGTCATTTTGATACTTTCTCCCGAGTATGATCGAATTGGCGGTGTGAGCGTTGAGTCGCTTTCCACACATGGGTTGTGCTAGCCCCTGTGAGAGGCGGGATGTTGGTGTTGAATGTTGTCGCCTCGTGGTGATTTCTGCGTTGTCGCGCATGTGCGAGCTGTTAGAGCTTGGTTTGGTATGACCGTGTGCATCGGTGATGGTTCCGTTTTGTGTCGGTTGTTTAATGTCTTGTTACCTTGCTCCCGTTTTTGTGAATTTCGTGGACGAGGTCGGTGGTAATGCCCGTACTATTTTGACTTCGGTATTTTCTCTTTCTCCAGTCTATCGATTCGCTCATGTTCGTTGGCACTTTATGAACTTGTTTTGTATTTCGGGTTCATCATTCGAACGAGCTGTGATCTTGTTTTGGGTCAATCAGTTATCATTTGTCACTTTCCGAATTCGGTTCGATTCTTGTGAACCTTGTTCGGAAGTAACATCTTTGGTTCTACTAGTTCTCTTATTGAAGTGGTGGATCTTGAACTTTTACATTTTCGACTCTGTCGACTCGTTTACGTTCGTTGACATTTCTGAGCTTGTCCTGCTCCTTGCTTTTGTTGATCGAACGAGTGTGGTGTTATTTCGGAATAACTCGTTGTCGTTGTGACTTTTATCGCTATTCCCTTTCTGTGGATCTTCGGCAATGCATGTCTTGTAGTTCTCACGGATCATCACGGGAGTTGTTGTTTGAACTTTATTGTTCTTTGTGATTCGAACATGATTCTTGATCTTTGTTGTCTCGATCGTTGTGGTTTGATCGTTTGACTGCTCGGTTTATATTGACCTCGTTCCGTGATTGGCGAACATTCAGGCTCCTTCGTAATTCCCTTGATTCGGGAAATTAGTTTCGTTTTCGATCTTCCGGCCCTTATGCGGTGGGATTTCGTGTTTGTTCGGTTGACTCGCGTTTTGATTGATGTACCGTTGGGTTGGTCAATCATATTGATTTTCGTTCGTTGTGTTTTGTGATTGTCGGATAATTGACTTGGCTATATTATCTGTTTGATGACGTTTGTCACTTGTTGGTTTTATTATATCCCTAACGGCGACGTTGTGTTGGTCGCCGTGGAGCGTGTTTTCACGCCGTATACTCCTTTGCGTTGTTTGTAACATTTCGCCGTTGGGCGTTAGTTACGCATTCTTGTGTATCTCGTTGAGTTTTCTGGCGGAATATTTCTTCTCCCTACTTGTATTAAGTTTCGGGACGAAACTTCTTTTAAGGAGGGTAGAATGTAATATCCGCAATATTCGATTTCCGGTAATTTCTTTTTTTCGGCGGAAGTCTGTTTTGACGACTCGCTCATGTCCGTTTCGTCATTCGAGAATGATTAATTCTACACTTTTGACATCCGAGTTCGTTTCGGTGTCGTTTCGTTGAGTTCTGCTTTTAGCGACTTTTCCGCACTTGAGTTCGATTCTTGCGAATCTCGACCAAAGCTATTGTTTGAGTTTCCCGCAAGTCCGTTTAACTTTGTTAGACGTGTTGTGAACTTCGGTTTGGTTATTCGATCACGTATCGTGATTTTCGGGCATTTGGGCCATTTTCGTAATTTCCCAAAGTTTGGGGTAATTACCTTCCGTTGTCGAATTTCGAGCCTTCGGGTGGTCGGAATTGTGTGTCCTACTAGCTCTTAGATTCGTCTTTGTGAGTACTTCGTAACCGTATCTTCGGTTCGTATTCGTGTTCGGGTTTCGGTGTCGTTTTGTTGAATTCGGGATTACTAAACGACTTTTCTAAGTATGAGTTCGACTTTGTTAGATCACCATTAATTTTTGGTGACTCCAAAAATTATAAATCTTTGCAATATTATAGAACATCGAGTTAGCTTTCCAATGGTTCAAGCGGTGAGTCAATCGGAGTCGGACGAGAGAGTTATGGTCGTTTTAGTGAAAGACTGTCGGTATCGGGCACCGTCCAGAGCCTTTCGGCCGATAGGGAGGGCCGATAGACTCTCTGCCGGCATTTGTATAGGGTATCGGTTGGGCCTATCGGCCGATAGGCTGGCCGATAGGACTCGCCGTGTTACACTATAAATGTGTTGTTTCGGCGTAAATCGTTCATTTCCTCCCCCTTCTTCAACCGTGCGCGAGAGAGAGAGACTTGAGAGGAGAGTTCCTCCATCTATCACTTACTTGTGTAAATTTCTTCATTCCTTTTCGATCGGGTGGCTCGGATTGCGGATCTAACCCGTGGTTTTGGATTTGAATGCTTGATTCATCAAGAGGTAAGAATTCCTTTAACCCTACCTTTTTGGATAATTGGGGATTTTGGGGTTTTGTCCGATTCTTTCCGTTTTGTTGATGGATTGATGATTATTTAGATGTATTATATCATTTCCCTTGTTATTCCATGGTTGGATCGTATCGATTCGTTGTTTGAGTTGAGTTCTTGACCGACGCCTTGAAGGTGTCAGGTAAAATGTCTTAGAGGGGTTTTCGGGCGTTCTACGATTATTCTTCCTCGTATGGTCGATGATTTATTGATTGTATGATGTTAGGGTCGTGTTTCTTGCGAAGAAACCGCGTTGAACCCTTTCGTTCGTCGTCGTCTTCCGTTTCGATAGCATTGGGCGTTTCGAAGCTTTCCGGTTGAGCCGTGTTCGTCGGAATACTTGCGTACCGATTTTGAGGCAAGTATCTTGTCCATACATTTCATGTTTCGTAGGCATAATTATTGATAAATGGTTTTATGCGAAATCCAATGTTTAATGAACGTAACCAGGGATCGGTATGTTCTCGATAAACGTTGTCTTTCAACAATAATTCTTGTAATTCGTGAATATATGTATTCTCGGAATATATGTGTTGGTTTTGTATGTTGAAAGATGCTACGATCACTTTGAGTGAGTTTAATAGACCGTAATCCTTTGCCGGGGATTACGTAATGTTATGTGTACTTGTGTGTGCGATATTGGTTGTTATTCCTTCGTGAGGAGATTGTGACACTTGGTGTTGCTTGGTATTGGTATTTACTTGTGGTTGTGTGACATTAGTTGTGAGTGTACGTCGACTAAAGTGGCCATTCTAGCGAAGTACCTAGCATTTGTATGCATATTCTAGTATTCGAATTATGGCTTCCCGTGGCGTTGTGGATGATATGTGTATGTTCACCTAGGGACGGTCTGACGAGGCCTCTAGGGATACGTTGCCGTGAGTTTCGTATCGCGAACTCTGGTTAACCACCCAGGGATGTCCGACGGGGCTCTGCGGGGTACGGTGGCCGTGAGTCTCGTACCAAGGTTAACTTTGAAGTGTTTTGTTGGAGAACTGTGATCTTTGGCGCATATTTCGTCTGATTAGAATGGCAGTTCAAATGGTATCGTACTTGGCTGGAATGGCACTAATAAGTGTGTTGTGAATGAATTGTCTCTTGGTTGTGATAATTTGGTATGGGTACGTGAGTCATGTGGTTGCTCTGTGCATTGTAGCTCTGTGGTATGATGAGTGAGACTGTGGTCATGGTAATGTTGGATACGGTGTAATTTCCACCGGGGTATTCTTGCGAGTATGTGATGTGGATGATTTGGGTCGTGGACCCCTGTGTTGCGATTGGAATGTTATAATTGGGTCGTGGGCCCTGTTATCTGCTATCGGACTTGTAATTAGAAATAAACGATAGTTGGGATATCACCCTAAGCATTTCAAAATGCAAGAAAATTCTAAGATCCAAAACGATTTCAAAAACTCCAGAGATCGTAAAATGTTTTGTAAGTTGTAAAATGGTTTTATTCTTATCTTTCGTAATCTAAATTGTTTTGATCAAGTGAATTATCTCGGGAAGTATATTCATGATTTCTATGTTCTTGGAGTATGATTTGTATGGCTTGTCTTTGTATTTATACTTGCACTAGCAAAACAGTGGGGTTTTGCTAACCCCCGAGTATTCGGGGGGTGGATGTCTGTATTGCGTCCAGGTATTTGCAGGTTGCTGGGGAGCAATTCACAGGATCGTTACGAAGGATGATGGGAGACGGCGATACTAATCACATGAAGACCGGTGTTGAATATTTGGTGATGTTTTGTTTTGTCTTTCCGTTGTGTTTACTTTCCCCTATGCGGGATTGTTGATTTATGTTAACCCCTGCGTGGGTATGAGTTACGAGAAAGAGTAATGTATGCTCGATGTGTATGTTGTGGTAAAAGACCAAATCGGTCTAATGGTTCGTTTGTTAGCCATGTCGGCATGTATAGTGTTAATGTGTTTTCTGTATTTAGCCTGGTAGATCCTCACGGAGGGGGTCTGCGGCGCTGTAATATTCCCGAAGGGTTTGGGGGTGTTACATGTGAGCTGTTGAAGCTTGGGTTGGTATGTTCGTGTATATGTGTGATTGTTCCATGATGTTTTGTGATTATGTGCTGGTTATCGTTCGGGCCATTGAGATTGCTGAACGATACCGTCGTTGCTATGATTTTAGTATGCATGTTGCTTTACGATGGAAATTGTTGTATTTGGTATATGTTATGATTTTTCTATTGTGCTGAGTAATTACTTATTCAGTATGCCGAGGGGCCGAGGTCGTAGTCGTGGCAATCAGATGCGTAGTCGAGATCATGCTGCCGGTGATGATGCCGGTATCGGTGTCGCTACTATTTTACAGCAGGTAGCTACACAGATGACTCAGTTGACTCAGGCAGTTCAGCGCATTACAGATGTGACTCAGAACACTGGTGCAAACCAGTGGCTTCGGGAGGTAATTCGTATGAATCCCCTCGATTCGCGGTGTTGCGGATGCGTTGGTAGGATGGTTGGCTTTTCCAGTTGGGTATGATATTTGTGGCTGTCGCTTGTCGTGAAGTGCGGAAGGTACGTTTTGCGCAGTACATTCATGAAAAAGATGCCGCTAATTGGTGGGAGGCTGTTAAGCCTCATGATCGTGATGTCACGTGGGCGAGTTCGAGGCATTCATGGAAGCCGAGTTACGTCAAACCGATTAGAGAGCGGAGGATTCACGAATTTTATTCGGCGAGAACCACAAGGTGTTTCGGTGTCACGAGCTATCATCGACTATAGCAAACAACTCAGTTATGTGCGAGATCGGGTGAGAACCGAGGAAGAGAGGATCTTTCATTTTGACAGACGAATGAAGCCAGAGATTCGCGTGTATATGTCGGGACTCACTTGCACTTCGTTGAGGGACTACCAAGATCGAGCATTGGCCCGTGAATTAGCTTCGTTATCGTCGGAGCGTGTGCCCGAGTCGAAGAAGCAGAGGAAGTCCAATGACCTTGTGGATAGTGCAGGAGTTGGTGTTTCTAGTTCGCAACGTCGTAGTCTTTCGGCTGTGAAGCTCTGTCGCTCGTTGCGTGGGACTGAGAGTTCTAAGTCTTCTGTTTTGACTCCTCGTAAAGCCAGGAGGTGTTTTAACTGCAATGTGGCAGGGCATGTCCATGCACATTGCCCTTCTCCGCTAGTAACGTGTTACAAGTGCGGGCTTGAGGGACACCGAGTTCAGTTTTGCGAGTTGGTCACCGAGCCTTCCGAGGCACGGATTTGAGTACTGAAATCAGGACCAACTCCGAGGAGTCCCTGAGGGGCGTGGTCTATCAGTTGTATGTTATGTTATTTCCTTACCCGGTTGTTTCGAATCTCGGAGATAAAGTTCTTTTATTCGAAGTGGATCGTTTTGTGTTTATTTTTCGTTTTATCAACCATGCACGGTGCTTAGTGTTTTGTGATTGTTCGGATAATTGACTTGATTGTATTATCTATTTGATGACGTTTGTCACTTGTTGATTTTATCATGTCCCTAACGGCGACATTGTGTTGGTCGTCGTGGAGCGTGTTTTCACACCGTATATTCCGTTGCGTTGTATGTAACGTTTCGCCGTTTGGCATTAGTTACGCGTTTCTTGCGTATCTCATTGAGTTTTCCTGGCGGGATATTGCTTCTCCCTACTTGTTTTAAGTTTCGGACGAAACTTCTTTTAGGAGGGTACAATGTAATATCCAATTTAATTCGGTATTTTTTTTTTTTAGCGGAAGTCCGTTTTTGACTTCGCTCATGACCTTTCGTCATTTCGAGAATGATTAATTACGCACTTTTTGTCATCCGAGTTCATTTCGGTGTCGTTTTATTGAGTTAGTGTCCTTAATCGACTTTTCACGTGGGAGTTCGACTTTGTAAAGTCACCATTAATTTTGGTAACTCCAAAATTCTAAATCTCTGCAATATTATAGAGCATCGAGTTAGCTTTCCAATGGTTCAAGCGGTGAGTCAATCGGAGTCCGTCTGAGAGAGTTATGGTCGTTTTAGCTCACCCGCTCGTTATTGGCGATCACGCCGGCCGAACCCGACCGTGTCGTCCGACACGCGGCCGTGCGTACTCGTCCCGAAATG
Organism: Orobanche coerulescens; assembly: GCA_033398695.1. Classification (NCBI taxonomy): domain Eukaryota; kingdom Viridiplantae; phylum Streptophyta; class Magnoliopsida; order Lamiales; family Orobanchaceae; genus Orobanche; species Orobanche coerulescens. The sequence continues at coordinate 73,771,794 of CM065816.1, read as the reverse complement.
CCGAGGTTTCGCCGACCGAACTCGGCCGTGTCGTCCGACACGGCCGTCTGCATCTCTTAGGATAAGCTCGAGACGATCGCCGACACGCCCGACCGTGTTCCAGGACACGGTCGAGTCGTGCCGAGTCATTGTCGGACGGGTCACCGTCCCTGTCGGCCACCAGTGCGACACGACCGTGCCGATCGGCATGGGCGAGTCCGGCAGCGATCAACCCCTATAAAAGGCCCCGCAGACGTTTTCTTGCCATTTTTCACCTTCTTCTTCTCCTCTTCTCGGGCGTGTTCTAAGCTTGAAGCCATGTTGTTTAGCAACATATCCATGAAGTTTGGAGGTTCATATCGTCAATCATCCGTCCTATAACATCCTTTGATCGAGCGAATCAGGTCAGATTTCCTAGAAATCTAGTTTTGGGGAATTTGGGGGTTTTGGTTGTTTTCGTCCGATTAATCCGATTTAACTTAGGATTATGATGTATTGATGAATATTTAGATGTATTATATCATTTCCCTTGTTATTCCATGGTTGGATCGTATCGATTCGTTATTTGGGTCGAGTTCTTGACCGACGCCTTGAAGGTGTCCGGTAAAATGTCTTAGAGGGGTTGTCGGGCGTTCTACGATTATTCTTCCTCGTATGATCGATGATTTATTGATTGTATGATGTTAGGGTCGTGTTTCTTGCGAAGAAATCGTGTTGAACCCTTTCGTTAAGTAAATCGTCTTCCGTTTCGATAGCATTGGGCGTTTCGAAGCTTTCCGGTTGAGCCGTGTTCGTCGGGATACTTGCGTGCCGATTTTGAGGCAAGTATCTTGCCCATACATTTCATGTTTGGTTGATATAATTCTTGATAAATGATTTTATGCAAAATCCAATGTTTAATGAATGTAAAAAGGGATCGGTATGTTCTCGATAAATGTTGTCTTTCAACGATAATTCGTATACTTCGTGAATATGTGTTCTCGGAATATGTGTGTTGGTTTTGTATGTTTAAAGATAATATGATCACTTCGAGTGAGTTGATAGACCGTAATCCTTTGCCGGGGATTACGTATTGTTATTGTGTACTTGTTCGGTAAGAACGTAATGTGTGTGATATTAGTTGTTACTCCTTGAAAGGAGGTTGTGATACTTAATGTTGTTTGGCTTGATAAGTGATTATTGTTGTGTGCTTGATGTATGTGATGTGCCTCCGGGTAGGATTGTTGAATCTCCGGGATCCATACTTGCTAGTATGGGTCGGGCGAAACCGTAGGGTTATCCAATACGGGTATGTCTTGCGGGGACTCCGAGGTTCGTGGCTTGTTAGCCCGATGCCGAGATAACTTGTGGGGTATCATCGGGTATGTCTTGCGGGGACTCCGAGGTTCGTGGCTTGTTAGCGCGATGCCGGGATAACTTATGGTTGTGGTTTGATTATGTACGTATATGTGCTTGTAGTCACGTGATCGCGTTACGGTGACATGTGATTTGATATAGTTTCCTGTGGGTTATTCACTCGGGTTTGTTCTACGGGAGCATCGAGGTCCGTGGCTTGCTAGCACGGACGCGAATAATCTGTGGAAACAGGTTGTTATGGTATGATCGAATTCGTGGACCCCATTTGTTGTTATCGGATTTATGTTTTGGGAAAATGACTTTTGTTTGTGTCCCTAGCGTTTTTGAAAGGTTTGAGAATTCTTAAATCCCAATGTGTTTTCAAAACTCCCGAGATCGTAAAATGTTTTCACAAGATGTATATCGGGTTTACCCCTATCTTTCGATTTAACCGTTTTGATTAAGTGATTTACCTCGGGAAGTATGTTTGTGATTAACATGTTCCGTGGAGTATGATATGTATGGCTCGTTTTCGTAATTTATACTTGCACTAGCAAAACAGTGGAGTTTTGCTAACCCCCGAGTATTCGGGGGGTGGATGTCTATTTTTGCATTCAGGTTTTGGAGCATGGCATAGGGTCGGCACGAAGGATGATGAAAGATGAACGATACTAATCACACGAGGATCCGTTGATGTCGTATTGGTCTAGTTGTATTTTCTTTTCCGATGCAGTACCTTTTCCCCGTTGTACGGGAGTTTATTGTATTTTGACCCCTGCGTGGGTATGTGTTTGTAATCGAGTTGTATATTTTATTGAAAGACCAAATCGGTCTACTGAGTCCTTTTGCCTTGAAGGCATTGTCGAGATGTTAAATGTTGTTACCAGCCTGGTAGATCCTCGAGGAGAGGGTCTACGGCGTGTAATATCCCTGAGCGGATTGGGGGTGTTACACGTTTATCCCTTCCTTCCATAACATTGTCAAGTCTTCAATCAAAGGACTTAGATAAACATCTATGTCATTTCCTGGTTGTCTTGGGCCTGAAATCATCATAGATAACATAACATATTTCCGTTTCATGCACAACCAATCAGGTAGATTGTAAATCACAAGCATAACCGGCCATGAACTATGCTTACAACTCATGTTACCAAATGGATTCATCCCATCTGTAGCAAGTCCGAGTCTAAGATTTCTTGCCTCATTCCCAAAATCTGGAAACAAGTTATCAATTTTCTTCCACTGTAAAGAATCAGCCGGATGGCGAAGCTGTCCATCACATTTTCTCCCATCCGCATGCCATATGAGGTTCTTCGCATCATCTGCATTAGCAAACAATCGCTTAAACCTTGGAATTATTGGAAGATACCATAACACCTTCGCAGGGGAACCTCGTTTTGTGCTATCACCACTAAAATCATCAGACTTGGATTTGTACCTCGATACCCCGCATGTGGGACACTTATGCAATGTTTCAAACTCTTTTCTATATAATATGCAATCATTGGGGCATGCGTGTATTTTCTTGTACTCCATTCCCATCGGACACAATATCTTCTTTGCCTCATAATTACGATTGATGTGTGTTATTTTCTGAAGCATCTCCATCAGTGATTCAAGCAATTCGGTAAAGCTTTTATCACTCCATCCATTTCTTGCCTTGATTAACGGTTTTAACACTGCTTGACAAGTGTAAAGAGTTTACATCCCGGCAACAAAGGTATCTCTGAATCACTTTTCAATGTATCATACACATGTGCTCGTTGAAAATATTCTTGTCCAACATCACGAATCATGTCTTCAACTCGATCATATGTATCCACATCAATGTCATGAGTGTCTTTCGAGTGCTCACTTGAAAAGTCCATCAATTCACCATGCCATGTCCATATTTTATAATTCTTGTTAATTCCATCACAAAGAAGATGTTCTCGAATCTTGCCAACTTCATGTCTTCTTCCATTCACACAATTGATACAAGGACAATAATACTTTTGATCGGGTTCAGTCGATTTTTGTGCAAATTCTAGAAATTGTTCAACTCCATTCTCATATTCAACACTTATTCGACTAGCTTTCATCCAAACTCGATCCATTTTAAGACTGTTAGATCAATTTGGACAAACAAAATAGTTTCAAAACCAAATGACGAGAAGATATTCAAAACGAAAGTAACATCTAACAAGAATGTAACTAGTAAGATTCCGCAAGAATGTAACTATTATGGTATTATGTTTGTTTTGACACTGGGTTGCACAACAATGATATGTTATGTATGCATTTTATAAAATGTTATATCGCCCGTACATGTTTGTATAAAGATTTAGTTGGTAAAATATAGTTTTGTCGATGTTGACTATCAATAGTCGTAATATACACTTTTAGCGACTAAACAAGTATAAAATATTTTTAAAAGTATCCGACTTGACTAATATGTATATATAAAACATTACAACTTTTATTTCATCCGTTTCAGTTAATTCCGATGTTAAGGCGTCCAAAAATGACTTTGAAGTTAATTTTCAGCATAAACTAAAAGCTATCAATAGTGTAAAAATATATATTTTCAGCATATCTTTTGATAGACCATAACTTCTTCGTTTCTAAGAGTTACGACGTGCGCGAGCACTACTTTTAAAGGTAAAAACATGATTTACACTTTTATAAGTTTTCCCCTTCTCGGACTAGAAACGGGTTAAAAAACAGTCCGAAATGGGTTGGTGACGCCGGTTAAGTCAGGGGAGCGAAGATCCTTTCTATCTAGTTGAACCAGTACGAACTTACCTGTATCCTACGTTCAATTTCAAAAAGAGCTTTGGGCGATCAGGGATAAAGAAAAAGGGTTCAGGCCGGCCAGGTACTATCAAACTAGCAATAGAAGGCATAAGAATGCTCTTAGGAAAGCAGGCTAATTCGCAAGAGAGCTTGAAGTGACTCCCCGATACGAATTTTTAAGTGTTCAAATAAAACCATTCGCCAAGCTTCAAATTCATGCACACAAAAACAAAGAAGGAAAACCAGACCATAGAATCAAAAGTGCAACGAAAAGTACAAAGGATTGAGTTACCTCTGGAGAATACGACTGCCGACGATATCTGCTGTTCGCTTGTTGGGGAACTGGCGGCTCTCTTTCTAGTGTGGTTAATCGGAGACGACGACCAAAAACACCCTAGGTCTTTACACTAAAACGGCGTAATACTCAATCATGTTCTCACCGCGTTTATCCCTAAATTTGGCTGCCGGGAGGTTTCACCTTTGAGGGATTGATGAAACGGGGATGATGGATGATGTAGAGCGATTGAGATTAGGGATGATGAAGGAACACTGATTATCGTTTTCTTGGACAAGTTTGGAGAAGAAAGATGAAAGGGGAAGGTTCGTTGAGTGTTGAAGACAAATGAAAGGAGAAGACTGCCTGCGTAGGGTTGAAAAAAAATATAAACGTTCCACATCGGTTACACATTAAAACCGATGTTAAACTACTGCTATTCACATCGGTTTCTAAAAAAACTGATGTTAAACTACTGATATTCACATCGGTTTCTAAAAAACTGATGTTAAACTACTGATATTCACATCGGTTTTTACAAAACCGATGTTAAAAAACTGAAATTCACATCGGTTCTTCTAAGAACCGATGTTAACGTTTAAAAAAATTACAATTACACCACCGTCTTTTTTTTTACATCGTTTTTCTTAAAAACCGATGTAAATTGGGCGATGTTGAATCCTATTTTCCTAGTAGTAATTGGACTTGACATCCCTACTTAGAATCAAAATAGAAAGTGATTTTCTACATCGGCTATTTTAGGACCAATCTAGAAAGACACTTTTTAAATCGGTTATTTAGGTACCAATTCAGATAGTCACTTTCTAGATATGTTATTATAGGACTGATGAAGATTCATAATTTTTCTCGATCATTTAAGGAACAGTTTATATACATAACTTTCTAGATCGGTTATGTAGGTACTAATTTAAAACGCTCACAAGAATGTATTTAAATTTAACACAAAGTACTTTTTTGTAAAAGAATGATGGTATCTTTGTGGTTTTGATTTGACTCCCCAACCACAAGGTGCAAAGAGTTCGATATTGAAAAATTATATGGTCTATTTTGGCTGGGTTGGGTCTTCATTTAGACGAGTACAAAGAATTCGACGTAGAAAGTTCGGACTTTCTAGATCACTAATGGTTATTGAATCAATTTACAGAGCCATTTTTGCGACTAGTGATTTGTATTATACAATTAAGATTAATTTTATTGATCAATATAAATTTTGCATGTACAACACTTTATTGGATTAAAAAAAGATATTGGTGAGAATTACTGAGTTTGTCCTTAGGGCCAGATTCCCAGATTCTCTCACTTCAAATGAGAGATCCGTGGTTTGAGTTAAGTGTAAATTTGGAAAGTAAATGTATAAAAAAAAGGAAAGAAATATTAATAAAAGTTTTATATAGTTATATATAACATTATTCTACAAATTAATCATAACTTAATAGATGACAGAGAAAATTAGGCTAAACAATAATCCATTCAACAAAAAAACTTCTCAATTGATGTAGATTTAATATATCATTTTAACCTAAATATTTCTTCCAACAAATTATTTTCACTGTACGTAATAAAATCAAGTTAAAAATATAACTTGCATAACTCTTTGAGATGCAAGATATTTGAGATCGTAGTATAAATCAATTACGTGTTAATGATCAGTTGGGTATAAAAGAAGTAATAATACGAACAATCCATTCAATCTTATAAAAATGTATACTATAGAGAGAATTTAGAGGGAATGATCTATTTTCATTAATAACTTAAATTCTATTTAAAGAAAAATTTTATATGGTATAATCGTAATTATATAATACATCAGAGATATAATAGTCATTCACAATATAAGATAATAATATACTCATACTCTGCAAGACATCTTCTCGTAAGGCGTGTCATTCATAACACTTCCCCTTGAATAACTATTGAAATGCACCATCAACTTTGTCCGAAGTGAAACCGATGGGAGGAAGACTTCCAAAGTTTTTTGGTGGAGCTTGTATCAATCAGATGTTGTTGTATCATATTGTTGTTAGGAACATAGACGGATCCAGGACCGAAAAACCACTGGTGCACCGACCGTCCCACGAAAAATAATGTCGAACGATAAAATATATATTAAAATTACATTAAAGATAACAAATAATACATAAAGAAAGTCAGTAATAACAAAGCGGGGGACAATGAGGCGGACATGTCATGCTGGAAAACTTACCTCTAGATCGGGGTGAGGTCGAGCCTCTTGGGGGGTACTTAGGACAGGGGACGATCCCCCTCGTGCGCGTGTGTGGGAAAAAAACAAAGGATCCGTACATTTACAAAAAAAAATCGCCTATATTTACTGTCCATTTCCTGAAAATGTGCTAAAATAACATCATTACTAATAGTTTTAAGTACATATTTTTCTATAAATGTTACAAGACGATTATTTAACCATTGATCACCCATCTTACTACATAACTCACTCTTCACATACTTCATAGCTGAGAAGACTCGTTCAACACTTGCAGTTGCTACGGGCAAAATCAACATTTCTTTCAAAAGTAATTTCTAATATTTGGTTAACTGAAACCCTTCAGCTAGTTTGTATTAAGGGTGCATCTTAATTTTTTCATCATATTACATAAATATTCTTCAAAAGAAGCAAGTGTTTGCGAAATACTTCAAGGTTGAATAAACAATTTTAAACACTTTAATTAATATCGCCTTGATCAAAACAGATTACGTCAAATCAAAAAATATATTTAATAGGTATATATGGCTTTACCTATTAAACTTTGAGAGTAAAAAATAATTAAACTCCTCGATAATTCAACTATTGCCAAAATAAAATAACGGGAAAGATAATACTAGATATTATCGGGGAAGGGGGTCTTATTCTGAAAAAATCTGGTGGTGCACGTGCACCACCAGGTTATGTCTACATCCGCCTATGGTTAGGAAAACATGAACAATATGTGATTGTAAATCTGCTCTCCCTCATGTAGATCATTCTTGTTATGTGCCATCTCAGTAAAACTTCTTGGGATAAAAATTGAGTGAACTTAATGATATACGTATCTTCGTATATAAATCATTCTTTATAAAATTATCCACATGCTGCCTCATTAAAACCTTGTCAAAAAAACTTGTGGAAAAAACTTGACCGAAGGAAAAAGAGTACAACTACTCCTCCTGACTTCAAACTTTGAGGAATAATATTGATTTATGTAATGTCTTCATTAAGTGATGAATATGTCTCGTCAAAACCTTATTAGGAAAAACCCAGTGGGGAAAATCCTAATGAAGGGAAAAGAGCACATTACTCATGTTGATACGTCTTCTAAGTTGCCTCGTCAAAAACCTTGCTAGGAAAAGCCTGTGGATAAAACCTCAGTCAAGGCAAAAAGAGTGCGACATGTATTTTGTACAAGTATACTTACGGCATCTCAAAATCATTCCTGGATTTTTTACAATTATTGGTCGATACCATTTATTTATTTTTCATTTCATGTGAGTAACTGGTAGATATAAATAATATTTAATTACTCTTCACGTCGCATAGTATCATACCATATAAAGTGTAATTTATAATTTGTACCTCATAATTTCATCATGAATGATATATGTTAATTTCTTCCGGAGGTTTCATTAAGTTGTCTCGTTAAAAGTAGTGTTTGGGGAAAAATTCTTGGGATAAAACCTCAATCAAGAAAAAGAATACAACTTACGAATGTTCCTTTACAAAATTATCTTTACTCGGAGTTAATGTCTATATATCATAGTTATGTCTATACACTCTTCCAGAGTATATGCCTCGTTTATTTAGTTATATCTCTTTGTTATATATATATTTGCGGAATTTATGTCAATGCTTCAGGCACACTAATTTATCAAAATATTTATAGTTATATAAGATCATAAATTATCATTCATGCATCTTTAAACTTCAAGTTCATATTTCAATTGTGAGGATATAATGTAATGCATTTCGCATGTTATTTCCAACTATTAATACTCCATCATGCTAAGAAAATTACGAGAACTAAACTCATATAATTATATGTACTTTCTCAATATTTACTTTCGATAAGGGAGTTTATATGTTCTTGCATTATGTTCTTGATATTGATAATTTATTCGAGGACTTAGAATATTTATCAACAAATATCCAATTTGTATGCGCATATTTGATCTTTCAAAGATATATCCAAATTTACTCGGGATATATTACTAGCTTTATCATTTTATCTGAAAATCATTCTCAAACCATGAGCAGATCATCACGTAAATTTGCAATTATGAGTCATATACACATGTGACTATATAGTGGATCCATAACATCTAGTATTTCACATGTAGAAGGAATGAGTTCATACACCCTTAATATATTCCAAATTTATTAAGGTTTCATCATACTGGCTAGTAGCACGCATTTAAAAATTTCTTCTGGTATTCAAATAGAACACCAGTTTCAATTATTAATTGGGTTTATCATGATATTTCTCAATACATCTTTTCTCGGTGCCAGATTATACACCATTTATTAGACGCGGAGTCATAGCTCACACGAGTTGTGTCATGGTTACTGTTGAAATGCTGAGCATAAAATGCGTAATCATAACTCATACCCGTCATGCCATTCTATAAATATACTAGCATGATATTCATAAGATTCATATCAACATGGCCTGGATACCTCAATGGATTCAATGCTCCTAATCCTTCGAAAATACTACCCATCTCTTCCCATAAATATCATAAAAAGAATTTATCGAGCTCGATCAAAAAATTAAGGGTGCTAATGAGAAATGGCATCCCAGAAGATATTCGATGGTTGATCGAAGCACAAGTTTGATTATATGGTGAATTTTCAAGTTCATTCAACTACATGTCAGGTATGGGTAGGAGTAGTATTGCAAGGAAACAAAGAGCAAAAAGATTAGGTGGATGCTATAAATTTGCTCTGTGGACTTGTGACACAATGCAAATCTGTGGGGTTTGTGTCCAAAAATCGAGATCAAGGATGGATTTTGGAAGGAATCTATGGATTATGATATCCAACATATTCTGGAGACACATCCTAGTGGATACGTTCATCGTGAACTTATGGCTCTGTGGGCACAATGTAAAGATGTACAAGAATGATATAGTCATGACAAATTGGTCTACGAGATCATGTCTGTAAATCTGTGTTGCCAACATTCATATAAGGTAAACAACAAAATAATGTATTTCTTATTATTTTATATTATCTTCCAATGTAAAAATTTCCAGCTGCTGATAAATGGATATCATTTCAAAATACAATATCTAATCGATCGTTCTTCATTCGCAATTTGTCAAAAATCAACAACGAAATTATTTGTCCTCTAGCAAAACCTTTTCTTTAAATAAGGATTCACATATCATAAAAATATACATTCAGCATCATATTAAAAGTCCAATAGGAGAGGTGGAATTTTCAGAATCCCACATAGAGATAAATCATTTTCTCATCCGATCAAAACCATATGTGTTCTAGGTATCCAAACTGATAGGTCATATTTGTAAAACCCTAAAATTCGAATTCCCCATTTTCCATATTAATTTGAACTTTAACCTAAAGTTTGTAATAAGATTCCTTTCCTAAAGCTCCGCTTTTTTGAGTGAGAATCATACCTTTTCGATTGTTGTTCGGATTTTCATTAGCTTCCTATCCATATATTTTGCCGATTTTTTGTGTTTGTTTGTTGGGGGGTTGACTTTGGAGAGTGTTCTCCGTCGCGATTCTGGTTCGCGTTTTTTTTTTGTGGTTGTTTCTTTGGCGATTTGATCTTATTCTTGCTTTGTTTGTTGTTCTCCGTCGCGATTCTGGTTCGCGCCGCCCTAGTAGCTCAGGTCGAGCGATTCTCGTGGTCGGTGTGCCCAGTGGTGAGTATGGAATCTTCTACAGCGTGTGGGTTGTTCTCTTCATCTTCCCGGCCGTTTGGTAGCTCTCCTTGCCTGCTGTGGGAGGTCTCCTTTCTCAGGGCTTTGATGCCCAAGGCTTGTGCGATTTAGGTGTTAAGGTTCTGGGCAAATCAGGTTCGGAGCTCCTGCAGGTGAAGCTTGACGAATTGTTTGGTCGCCCTTGTGCTGTTTCTCCCGAGGTCCTTCCGGCGGCGGTGGATTCGGCTCCTGCTGGCAGTGTTCCTCGGCTGCTGCAAATCGGTGCTCCTTTGCGGGCCAGGCGGGACCCTAGATTAGACAGGGTCGTTGACCCGTTCCTCATCCCAGGTGTTCTTGCTTGTGGTCTTTGCCAATTGTGGGAACTCTCATGTTGATGCTTCTTCTTTGACCATGTGCGATTCCCATTTCGATTAAGGATTTTGTAATCGATTGAGGCGTACCCCTGCTCTTTGATTAACTCTTTGGATAATTCTAAGAGTGTTGGTACTGTTTGTGATGATCCTTGTAATTCTGGGGATATTATGGATTTGCCTTGTAAAATTGTTGCTAACCCTATTGGTAAAGAAAAATCTACTGTTACTATGAATTTTGGTACCATTCCTACTCCAGTATCTTTGGGCAGGCGGCCCCTCATGGAACTAAATCCAATATTTTTGGTAAATTTAGGGGCTTAAGTTTGTTAAACTGAATTTCAAAATGGCGAGGTGGTTGTGAAACCGTCTGTTAGTATTGGGTTTGAAGGTGCTAAGAGGTGGCAATTCACTTTAGTTGGTTATTTTAAGGGGAAAGCCCCGTCTCTCATTTTGATCAAGAATTACTTTATGTCAGCGTGGAAGGGTCTTAAGGAGGTGTTCTCCTCCGAAGGTGGATTTTATTTCTTTAAGTTTGAAAGTGAGCGGGTTATGTCTGAGGCGTTTGAGGGAGGGCCTTGGCTGATTCAGGGCCAGTCCATTCTCCTTACCGGTGGAAGCTCGGTATGTCTCTTACGAAGGTTCAACCTAAACATGTCCCTGTTTGGGTGAAACTTCGCAACGTCCCTCTTGAGTATTGGACTGACGAGGGGCTCAGTGTCACTGCTAGTGCTATAGGGGAGCCTCTTTTTGCTGACGTATTCACCAGAAACTGTCTGAAAGTGGATTATGCTAGAGTTTGCGTCATGTTAGACGCTGATACTAGCCCGATTCGCTCGTTCCTTATGGTTATTCCATCTGATGGTGATTGTCCTGCTGTTAGGAGGATCCATGTTGAGTATGAATGGTTACCTCATCGGTGTGGTGTTTGTAGAGTTTTCGGGCATCGTGATCAGGTTTGCCCGAGCACTTCTAAGCCTCCAGTCCAGAAGCAGGTTAAGCAGGCTCGTATTTATGTGGCTAAGCCTGCTCCCTCAGGCGCTCATGGTCTGGGGTCCTCGTTGGGTCTGGTTCCGGTTGGGGGGGTCGCTCAGGCTGGGGTTGGCCCTGATGTCTGCTCCGGGGGCCCTGATGTGGTGTTAGCTGGGGGCTCTGGAGGTCGTGGGGCTAGTTTGAGCCCGTTGAGTAGTGTCTCTACTTTCTCCTTGGTTACTACCACCTCTCCTATCGTGTCGCCTAGGAGGGTTTCTGCTGGTATGTTTGAGCCGTCTCACAACAGGTTTGCGGCCCTATCTGGTCTCCCCGATGATATTGAGGTTGAGGTTCCTGAGTTTGTCGGCACGTCGCTTTGTTCTAGTTCTTCTTCTTTGGGCCCTATTTCTGATGCAGCCCTTCTCGAGGGTGTTAGATGATTCCGCTCGCAGTGTGGAATGTCCGTGGCTCGAACTGGTCAGGACCACCGAACTCGGTCCGGAGGTCATTTCTTCTTTTAGTCTTTCTTTGTGTTGCCTTACCTTGGAGACGAAAGTCTCGGTTGGTAACTCGAGGCATATTGCTTCTCTCGGTTAATGCTTCGTGGCGGTGGTTTTTGATTATGGGAGCGGTAGGGTAAGCGGATTTGGGTCAGTGGGATTCCGGCGTGGTCCTGTTGATATTATTGCTATTGATCCTCGGCTTATTCACTTTGCCGGATTATTTCGCTTATTGACTCGTCCGATTTCCTAGTTACTTTTGCTTATGGTTCTAATGATGCTATCCAGAGGAGGCTTCTTTGGCGATGCCAGTGATTTTTCATTACGCATGTTAGCGAGCCTTGGGTGATTATGGGCGACTTTAATGCTGTTTTGGATTGTAGCGAGATCTTAGGTGGAGAGGTGACTCATCATGATGATGAGCTCCCTATGTTGGAGTTCAGGGACTTCTGTCAGCGTGCTGATCTAGAGACGCTTCCGATGTTGGGCTCCTGGTTCTCGTGGCATAATAAGAGCCCTTCTCCTAGATCCTTGTGGAAACGGTTAGATAGAGTCCTGGGTAATCCGCAGTGGTTTATTTCTCATTCTGACTACTCCTATACATGCGATTTGCCTCGGACCTCTGATCATAGCCCGCTTATCTTTGGTATTGGTAGCTTGTCCCGTCGTAGGGGTAAGATGTTCAGGTTTGATAACTTTCTGGCAGATTCTGATGACTTGCTGCCTGCTGTCTTTTCCCTTGGTCTTTATAACATACAAATTAAACAATCAATATAGAGATAATAACATCCGTCAATTTCGGCCTATAATCACGCCTCATAACAGACACCATCAATACATAAATAAAATTGCATTACTACCTTCCTTATTTGCAAGACACGCTCCTCTTATCTCTTTGCATAATACATTTTCTCCTTCTTCCCTCTCTCTTATTATTATACGACAAACAAAAACACAAACACACATAAGATCTTGCTGCTACTTTCTTCTCTTCAAGACCAAGTGATTCGAGTGTTGCTAAGGTTGTGTGATCGTGTGTTCTTGGCGGTTGCTATTTAATCGTGAGTTAGGGTTTGATTCATGAGGCTTTATTATTGTTCCTTCCTTTGTTCGATTCATCACAATGTATGATTATCACTCTTTTGTTTCTGTCCGACACATATATATTAATAATCTGAATAAATACAACATAATCCTAATTCGTTTGCATGCTAAACAAGGTCTGATCTGTTCTATTTTGCTATGCGAATATGATTTAAAACGTGTATAAAAGCCTCATGAAATCATATTTAACACACCTTAAACCTAATGATTTGATCTGTGTAAATTGATAATATTTTCGACCCATGTTCTGGTTATTTCGATCTGATGTATTACAGCCCCATTGTCGACCTAAGATAACCTAAACAAGCCCTAATTACCAATCATGTATGATCATTAACGAAGCGCAAGAATCTGAAACCCTAGGCGTGTGAATATGTTATGTTTGTTCCGAATTAGGGTTAGGTTTGTTATGAGTTTGTGTCAGTACGTTGTTAAAATGATTATGAATATGTGTTAAGGTGATGTTTAATTCAGGTCTCATGTTATATTAAGGTCTTGTATGCGTTTGTGTTAGTAAACATGTGACATAATGGCTAAAACTAGTTTTTGAATGGGACTGTTTTGTAAGCAGAATTTGTGTGCACTATTGCTCAAGTTTCATAAGTGTATAATTTTGTATTTTTGCTTGCAAACCTAGTTTAGGGTCTTAAACAAGTTCTCCAATTGGTTTGGGGTGATTTGAAGTTGATTTAGTTATGTTTTTTATTTTTATGTGATTAAGTCTCAAAGCTGAGTAATCGAGTCTGAAATTCAGTTGGTGTTTTTGATTTTTCATGTTCAAACCATAAGGATTTAGGAGCTATCCTTTTACAGGGGTAATATTTGGGTTATTTGTGGCTTCCTGGAATTTTTGTGGATTTTTTATAAAGTGTTGAAATGGGTCAGTTAAATGCAAACTCTTTGCATGTATGTGCAGTTAATTTTCTGGGTAGGTTTGGGAAAACGATTTTTGATAGGGACTTCCACTTAATAATAAAATTTGGAAAACTTCATGTTGACTCCTAAGACATATATGCTTCAGTTATAATTTTGGTGACTTTTTATTTTGACATATAATGTGGTGTTAAAATTCATATAGTGAAGGCTAAAGCATAGTAAAACCAGAATTTTGTTAGAACTTAAGATTTTTGTGATTATAATACCATTTAATATGGTTGAACCCTAAAATGCATTTGAACATTAATTATGATATAATTGGTCATATGTTAACCTAATTCCAATAATGAAACCCTAATAACATTAATAAATAGTGTTAAGTAATTAAGAAACCGTTATGACATTAAATGAGTTAATAAGTAATACATGACTCCAATTCATGTAGGTTCCGCGAAGGAGTGACTTTCATTTCCTTGTGATCCATATTTTACTGTCTGTTTAATTTGAATAAGGTACAGATATTCTGACCTTTCTCTTAAGGTTTCTCATGACTCTTACACACTTTTGATCTTTAGCTATTTTGATTATGAACCTTTACTATGAACCTTTGAACCATTTGATATGAACTCTTTGATTTGAGCTTTTGTTATGAACTTTTGATTAAAAACCTTTGATTGTGAACCTTTAATTATGGAACTTTGATTGTGATATCTTGATGACTTAGACATTTGCCAAACTTTTGACCTTGCCTTTGATCCTTCAGTTCGATACCCGAGCCATTATACTAGGCATGGGGGTTCCATGTTCCATGTCATTGATGCATCAATGGCATGACTCCAGGGTGGTCGAGTGATGTGCCATCCCGTCCCTTTTGTTTGTTGAAGATATGGCCACTAATACTTTTGCAGGGGCGTATGGATGCATCATAGATTTGTTTTGTATTTGATATGTGTAACACCCCCAATCCGCTCAGGGATATTACACGCCGTAGAACCTTTCCTCAAGGATATACCAGGCTGGTAACAACAAACGAACAACTCGACAATGCCTTTAAGGCTAAAAAAACTCAGTAGACCGATTTGGCCTTTCAATAAAAACATACAACTCTAACACATTACATGCCCACGCAGGGGTCGAATACAAAATGCTCCCGTACAACGGGGAAAAATACTGCAGCGGAAATAAAATACAACTAAACCAATACGACATCAACGGGTCCTCGTGTGATTAGTATCGTTCATCTTTCATCATCCTTCATGCCGACCCTGTGCTCTTCTTCAAAACCTGAATGCAATACAGACATCCACCCCCCGAATACTCGGGGGTTAGCAAACCTCCACTGTTTTGCTAGTGCAAATACAAAGTGCAAATACGAGCCATATAATTCAAGTTCCAAGAATAACAATAATCGAGAATCCTCAAAGATTCAAATACAATGAAACGAATACTTCCCAAGGCAAGAGTTTGAGTAAAACTTTCCAAATTCGAAAGATCACAATTAACGAGAACGGTTTGCAAAATGGTTTAAAATACCCTCGGGAGTTTTAATAGAAAACAATTTAGGATTATCAAATCCTTGTCTTTCCAAAATCAACAGTGGTCATGACAAAGGTTTTGTTTTCGCAAATAGGAAACCACCAACAATTTACAGGGTCAGAACCCAACATCACGTGTCCTCAACGGACATAAAATCAACGAAACGAAATCACGCACGCGCATCGCCTAGGACCGGGATGCCACCACAGACATCCCACCCGAGGCCTCGAAGGACCCTCCCGAGCTGGCTAGCGAAACAAATCACACACATGCATCGCCTTGGGAACAGGGTAATACCATTGATCCCGCATGAGGCCTCGAAGGACCCTCCCGAGCTGGCTAGCTAAACAAATCACAACATCTCACGGTTGGATCAATCACTTGTTGCATCCTGACCACATGATCGCATGCCATGTGCCACCGTAGATTAACTTTGGCGCTCACGGTTGGATCAATCACTTGTTGCATCCTGGCCACATGATCACATGCCATGTGCCACCGTAGTTTTTCTTAGGCTCTCACGGTTGGATCAATCGCTTGTTGCATCCTGGCCACATGATCACATGCCATATGCCACCGTAGGCCCCGCCCACATTCACACAATCACACATATAGCACAATGCAACAAAGATATCCAAATAATTCATCCAGAGGCATCAACACATAGCAAAACACCACGTCAAAACCACAACGCACCGAAATGAAATAATATACGTCCACACGCAATACCAAGTGCAACATCAACACCAAACATATCCATAGAGTTCACATAGTCATTCTCAAACCACACCATTCACAAAATACACGCGTTTTGAAAGCAAGCCTTTAACAAGGCTAAATCGAATTTTTTGAAAGTTCAAATCAAACGATCAAATAAACACATAGAGACGATCACTAATTATCATATCCATAAAACAAGAATTATATGGACAAGGTACTTGCCTCGAAATCGGCACGCAAGTATTCCGACGAACACGGCTCAACCGGAAAGCTTCGAAACGCCTGATGCTATCGAAAAGGAAGACGACAACGAACGGAAGGGTTCAACTCGGTTTCTTCGCAAGAAACTCGACCCTAATAACATATAATCAATAAATCATCGATCATACGAGGAAGAATAATCGTAGAACGCCCGAAAACCCCTCTAAGATATTTTACCGGACACATTTAAGGCGTCGGTCAAGAACTCGACCCAAACAACGAATCAATACGATCCAACCATGGAATAATAAAGGAAATGATATAATACATCTAAATAATCGTCAATCCATCACAATCCTAAGTTAAATCGGATTAAACAGACGAAATCGAACAAAATACCCAAAATCCCCAAAATTAGATTTTTAGAAAATATGACCTGATTCGGTAGATCGGAGGACGTTATAGGATGGATGATTGATGATATGAACCTCAAAACTTCATGGATTAATTGTATAACAACATTCCTCCATGATTAACCAAGCTCCAGCCGCGGAAGGGAAGAAGACGAGTGAGAAATGGCTGAAGAAAAACGCTGCAGGCCTTATATAGCCGGACACTGCCGGACTCTTACGTACGTAACCGGCCGGGCCCTTACGTACGTAACCGGCCATGACCGAAGTCTCTGCCCAGAAATGCCGGCATCGTTACGTACGTAACCTGCCGAGGCTTACGTACGTAACCGGCCTTACTTACGTAACTGCCGAGCACTATCGGCCGTAACTCGGCCAGTGCCTGCCTGGGCCCAGACTGCCCGGCCATGACTCGGCCGGGGCCAACTCCGACGGCCCGAACGACCCCGAAACCCGAACCTGAATACGAATCGAAGATACGGTTACGACGTACTCGCAAAGACGAATCCGAGCACTAAGAGAAAACACGATTCCGACCATCCGAAGGCTCGAAATTCGACAACGGAAAGTAATCACCCTAAACTTTGGGAAATTACGAAAATGGCCCAAAACGCCCGAAAATCACGATACGTGATCGAATAACCAAACCGAAGTTCACAACACGTCTAACAAAGTTAAACGGACTTACGGGAAACTCGAAACAGCATTTTCGGACGAGATTCGCAAGAATCGAACTTAAGTGCGGAAAAGTCGCCAAAAAGCACGGAACTCAACAAAACGACACCGAAACGAGCTCGGATGACAAAAAGTGCAGAATTAATCATTCTCGGAATGACGAAACGGTCATGAGCGAGTCGTCAAAACGGACTTTCTCCGAAAAAAAAGAAATTACCGGAAATGAAAATTACGGGTATTACATTCTACCCTCCTTAAAAGAAGTTTCGTCCCGAAACTTAAAACAAGTAGGGAGAAGCAATATCGCCGCCAGGAAAACTCGACGAGATACACAAAAACCGAAAACTCGCGCCCGACGACGAAACGTTTCAAGAAACGCAAAGAGACATACGACGTGAAAACACGCTTCACGACGACCAACACAACGCCACCGATAGAGACCAACAAGTGACAAGTGTCATCAAACAGATAATACAATCAAATCGAATATCCGAACAATCGCAAAACACAACGAACGAAAATCAACACGACTGATCAACCTAACGGTACATCAATCAAAACGCGAGCAAATCGCTGAAGAAATATGGAATTCCACCGCCCAAGGGTTGGAAGATCGAAAACGAGACAAATTTCCCGAATTTAAGGGAATTAGGAAGGAGTCTGAAGGCTCAACAATCACGAAACGGGGTCAACAAAAACCGAACAATCAAACGATCGAACCACAACGATCGAGACAACAAGAATCGAACAATCATGTTCGAATCACGAAGAACAATAAAATTCAAACAACAACTCCGAGGTTCACATCTCGACTCGAGACAAAACATGATCCGGTGAGAACAACAAGATGTGCACTCACATAAGATCCACAGGAAGGGAATAGCAATAGAAAATTCACAACGACAAACGAGTTATTCCGAAACAATACCACACTCGTTCGATCAACGAAAGCAAGGGATAGGGCAAGCTCAGAAAATGTTAACGAACATAAACGAGTCGACAGAGTCGAAAATACAGAAGTTTAAAATCTAATCCACTTCGAATAAAAGAACTAGTAGAACCAAAAGATGTTACTTCCGAACAAGGTTCACAAGAATCGAACCGAACTCGGAAAAGCCACAATGATAACCAGATCGACCCAAAACAAGATCACAGCTCGTTCGAAAGATGAAACCGAAATACAGAACAAGTTCAGAAAGTATCAACGAACACGAGCGAGTCGATAGACCTGAGAAAGAGGAAATGCAGAAGTCCAAAAATAATACGGGTATTATATTCGACCCCTTCTAAAAGAAGTGTCATTCCCGAAACTCACAACACGAAATCAAGGTGACAACACAACAAGCAACTGACAGAAACATCCTTCAAAGGCCTCTCAAAGCCGATTCCGATGACTGTCTGAAGCGCGAACTCCGAAAGTCTCGCTAGCCAATTCGCAAAACTGAATTCGGTGTCCCTCGAGTCCACACTTGAAATGTGTTACCGACGAGAAGGACAATTTACACGTGCATGCCCCGGCACATCACGGTTGAAACACCTCGGCTCGGCATACCGAAAATACAGATGCTAGATACAATGGAACTAACACCGCAAAACAACATACCGGAGATGCCAACTCAGCATAACATATCAACGCATACAAAAATCACAACAACAACGGCATCGTTCAACGATTACAATGGCCCAAACGATAGCCAGCACACAATCATAAACATCATGAAACGATCACCAATGTGCATAAACGCATAAAAATCCAAGCTTTAACAGCTCACACATGTGCGATAACATGCAAGACACCACGAAATGACAACATTAAAGATCATCATCACACCTCCCACAACGGGCTAACAAAACATATGCGTGGCGAACGACTCAACGTTCACACCACCAATTCAATCACAATTCGGAGGGCTAACACCCTAAGAACAATACCAACATCATACACACCTTCTCCGACCACAAGCACGAAATGATGGGTTTTAAAAACAAAAACCACCTTTTGAAAATAATTTAGAAAAACACCGGTTGATCTTGAGTATCACCTTTCAAAAAAAAATGTGAAACATCGTTATCGAGACTTGGGAAAACCATTTCGCATTTGATAAAAATGAGGACACTTTCTCTTAGTGAAAAACTTTCAAAATATTCCACCCTCGGGTCTAAGTAAAAGTATTTATAAAACATTGAAAATATCTCAAAACATTTTGGGCCCTCGAGGTAGAAGAATTTTGAAACATACTGTGGCACCTTGGAAGTACCACGAGAAAACAATTCATTTTAAACGTACGTCTCGAAATTTATTTCTAAGATACTCAAGGTTTTCAAAGATAATTCAATGGGCTAGAATGCCCAAAAATTTCAGGTAATTACACGGGACATTATAGCGCTGTGGGTCCCGCGCCAGAACCCACCAGGATAAAAACCATTTACAAAAATGCCGAAAAGGCCGATGACGGGAATATTTCAAAAACTCACAGAAGCCATTTACAAAGTACTAAATACCGTCATAAGAATTTCGCCAAAATGATCAAGGCCATAATGCCAAAAACTCGGTTAAGGGAATCGATTTTCGAAATAAAACTCAATCGGTAAAATACCGAAAGCCATTACAAAAGAACTCACGCAGCGGATAAAAGAAATACAGTCCAACATGCACAATCCAGCAACACTACTCCTCATATGAACGAAATATGAGGGTCGAATAACCACATATCAAGAAATCAAAATCCATAAGAGGATTCCGTCACTTAACAAATAATGATAAAAATAGCTCGTGTCACACGAGGCTCAACACAAAGAAGGGAGACTTACATCCACAGGTCGCACGAAGATGATGATCGCCCACGATACTAATCACGACCAACAAACTCGACGACGCGTCGCGACACGACTCAGTCAGACAAAATCCGACGAGACAAAACTCAACAGACACCACTGACCCGACAGCCTAGGTTTCCACAACCTAAGCTCCGATACCATTTATGTAACACTCCCAATCCGCTCAGGGATATTACACGCTGTAGAAACTTTCCTCAAGGATCTACCAGGCTGGTAACAACAAACGAACAAATCGACAATGCCTTTAAGGCTAAAAAAACTCAGTAGACCGATTTGGCCTTTCAATAAAAACATACAACTCTAACACATTACATGCCCACGCAGGGGTCGAATACAAAATGCTCCCGTACAACGGGGAAAAATACTGCAGCGGAAATAAAATACAACTAAACCAATACGACATCAACGGGTCCTCGTGTGATTAGTATCGTTCATCTTTCATCATCCTTCATGCCGAACCTGTGCTCTGCTCCAAAACCTGAATGCAATACAGACATCCACCCCCCGAATACTCGGGGGTTAGCAAAACTCCACTGTTTTGCTAGTGTAAATACAAAGTGCAAATAGGAGCCATATAATTCAAGTTCCAAGAATAACAATAACCGGGAATCCTCAAAGATTCAAATACAATGAAACGAATACTTCCCAAGGCAAGAGTTTGAGTAAAACTTTCCAAATCCGAAAGATCACAATTAACGAGAACGGTTTGCAAAATGGTTTAAAATACCCTCGGGAGTTTTAATAGAAAACAATTTAGGATTATCAAATCCTTGTCTTTCCAAAATCAACAGAGTCACAGCCCAAAAGTTTTGTTTTCGCAAATAGGAAACCACCAACAATTTACAGGGTCAGAACCCAACATCACGTGTCCTCAACGGACATAAAATCAACGAAACGTAATCACGCACGCGCATCGCCTAGGACCGGGACGCCACCATAGACATCCCACCCAAGGCCTCGAAGGACCCTCCCGAGCTGGCTAGCGAAACAAATCACACACATGCATCGCCTTGGGAACAGGGTAATACCATTGATCCCGCCCGAGGCCTCGAAGGACCCTCCCGAGCTGGCTAGCTCAACAAATCACAACATCTCATGGTTGGATCAATCACTTGTTGCATCCTGGCCACATGATCGCATGCCATGTGCCACTGTATATTAACTTTGGCGCTCACGGTTGGATCAATCACTTGTTGCATCCTGGCCACATGATCACATGCCATGTGCCACCTTAGTTTTTCTTAGGCTCTCACGGTTGGATCAATCGCTTGTTGCATCCTGGCCACATGATCACATGTCATGTGCTACCGTAGGCCCCGCCCACATTCACACAATCACACACATAGCACAATGCAACAAATATATCCAAATAATTCATCCAGAGGCATCAACACTTAGCAAAACACCACGTCAAACCACAACGCACCGAAATGAAATAATATACGTCCACACGCAATACCAAGTGCAACATAAACACCAAACATATCCATAGAGTTCACATAGTCATTCTCAAACCACACTATTCACAAAACACATGCGTTTTGAAAGCAAGCCTTTAACAAGGCTAAACCGAATCTTTTGAAAGTTCAAATCAAACGATCAAATAAACACATAGAGACGATCACTAATTATCATATCCATAAAACAAGAATTATATGGACAAGGTACTTGCCTCGAAATCGGCACGCAAGTATTCCGACGAACACGGCTCAACCGGAAAGCTTCGAAACGCCCGATGCTATCGAAAAGGAAGACGACAACGAACGGAAGGGTTCAACTCGGTTTCTTCGCAAGAAACTCGACCCTAATAACATATAATCAACAAATCATCGATCATACGAGGAAGAATAATCGTAGAACGCCCAAAAACCCCTCTAAGACATTTTACCGGACACCTTTAAGGCGTCGGTCAAGAACTCGACCCAAACAACGAATCGATACGATCCAACCATGGAATAATAGAGGAAATGATATAATACATCTAAATAATCATCAATCCATCACAATCCTAAGTTAAATCGGATTAAATGGACGAAATCGAACAAAATACCCAAAATCCCCAAAATTAGATTTTTGGAAAATATGACCTGATTCGGTAGATCGGAGGATGTTATAGGATGGATGATTGATGATATGAACCTCAAAACTTCATGGATTAATTGTATAACAACATTCCTCCATGATTAACCAAGCTCCAGCCGCGGAAGGAAAGAAAACGAGTGAGAAATGGCTGAAGAAAAACGCTGCCAGGCCTTATATAGCCGGACACTGCCGGACTCTTACGTACGTAACCGGCCGGGCCCTTACGTACGTAACCGGCCATGGCCGAAGTCTCTGCCCAGAAATGCCGGCATCGTTACGTACGTAACCTGCCGAGGCTTACGTACGTAACCGGCCTTACGTACGTAACTGCCGAGCACTACCGGCCGTAACTCGGCCACTGCCGGCCTGGGCCCAGACTGCCCGGCCATGACTCGGCCGGGGCCAACTCCGACAGCCCGAACGACCCCGAAACCCGAACCTGAATACGAATCGAAGATACGATTACGAAGTACTCGCAAAGACGAATCCGAGCACTAAGAGAACACACGATTCCGACCATCCGAAGGCTCGAAATTCGACAACGGAAAGTAATCACCCTAGACTTTGGGAAATTACGAAAATAGCCCAAAACGCCCGAAAATCACGATACGTGATCGAATAACCAAACCGAAGTTCACAACACGTCTAAAAAAGTTAAACAGACTTACGGAAAACTCAAAACAGCAGTTTCGGACGAGATTCGCAAGAATCGAACTTAAGTGCGGAAAAGTCGCCAAAAAGCACGGAACTCAACAAAACGACACCGAAACGAGCTCGGATGACAAAAAGTGCAGAATTAATCATTCTCGGAATGACGAAACGGTCATGACCGAGTTGTCAAAATGGACTTTGTCCGAAAAAAAAAGAAATTACCGGAAATCGAAATTACGGGTATTACAATATGCTACATTTGGTTTGGTGATTGATGTTGTGTGCAATACACGCCCTTCACATTTTGGGAGCTAGCTACTCCATGGTTACTATGATATGATATGGTTTGTTTGGTTTGGGCTCGTGGTGGATTACTGGCTTTCTTTACCTTACTCTATACCTTTGTTATACCTCATGAAATAATTGTAACACCCCAACCTGATAAGGGTAGAAGTATCACATTATGGTCGAGTGATGTGCCATCCCGTCCCTTTTGTTTGTTGAAGATATGGCCACTAATACTTTTGCAGGGGCGTATGGATGCATCCTAGATTTGTTTTGTATTTGATATGCTACATTTAGTTTGGTAATTGATGTTGTGTGCAATACACGTCCTTCACATTTTGGGAGCTAGCTACTCCATGGTTACTATGATATGATATGGTTTGTTTGGTTTGGGCTCGTGGTGGATTACTTGCTTTCTTTACCTTACTCTATACCTTTGTTATACCTCATGAATTTCCCAATGCACCATATTTCTGTTTCTTACTTCATTATCATTACTTTGTATATATATCTGTTCACTGAGCCTTTTAAGCAGCCGCATTTCTTTTCTCCGCGGCAGGTTGTTAAGCTAGGAGTTGGGACTATCTTTGGGATTGAGAGTAGGAGCTGAGAGTGGATTTACCCTATACATCTTAGACTTTGATACCATTGTTATTTCATTTATGAGACTTAGACTATTTATGTGTCCTTTCATTTGGTTATCCTTGGAACTTATGTAACGATCAAGTCATGTTAACTTGCTTTTCATTTGGTATTTATTTAAGACTTTCGCTTGCGTTTATTTATGTATGTTCTGATATGCCACCATAATGTGATACTTCTACCCTTGTCGGGATGGGGTGTTACAATTATGGTATCAGAGACCTAGGTTTGACCTATAGAGCTTAGGCTATGACCTGTGAGGATTGGGTAGACGTTAGGTTTCCTTCTTCATCTTTTCCTTTCATACTTCATCTTTATTTTTAAAGATAGGGTCATGAGAAACAAAGTCATTCCGTTTGTTAAAATTCTTTGGAAGAATCACCCAGAGCGAGAAGCAAACTGGGAAACCGAGGAATCGATGCGAACAAGTTACCCTCATTTTTTTTCGTAGTTTGGTACGTCTTCATTTCGTGTTCATTCAATTTCGGGGACGATTTTTTTTTTAGAGGGGAAGAGTTGTAAAACCCTAAATTTCGGATTCCCATTTTCCATATTAATTTGAACTTTAACCTAAAGTTTGTAATAATTATTTAGACACCTAAAACTATATGTTTTGATTGTGTTATTACATTTAATAAAAAGTTAGCCTAAGTAAATATGCCTAAAGATAAGTTTGTTACTAAATCTAACCTTTCCTAAATTTCTCCAAGTCTTGTACACATTTTTCCCTTGGTCTTTATAACATACAAATTAAACAATCAATATAGAGATAATAACATCCGTCAATTTCGGCCTATAATCACGCCTCATAACAGACACCATCAATACCTAAATAAAATTGCATTACTACCTTCCTTAGTTGCAAGACAGACTCCTCTTATCTCTTTGCATAATACATTTTCTCCTTCTTCCCTCTCTCTTATTATCATACGACAAACAAAAACACAAACACACATAAGATCTTGCTGCTACTTTCTTCTCTTCAAGACCAAGTGATTCGAGTGTTTCTGAGGTTGTGTGATCGTGTGTTCTTGGCGGTTGCTATTTAATCGTGAGTTAGGGTTTGATTCATGAGGCTTTATTATTGTTCCTTCCTTTGTTCGATTCATCACAAGGTATGATTATCACTCTTGTGTTTCTGTCCGACACATATATATTAATAATCTGAATATATACAACATAAACCTAATTCGTTTGCATGCTAAACAAGGTCTGATCTGTTCTATTTTGCTATGGGAATATTATTTAAAATGTGTATAAAAGCCTCATGAAATCATATTTAACACACCTTAAACCTAATGATTTGATCTGTGTAAATTGATAATATTTTCGACCCATGTTCTGGTTATTTCGATCTGATGTATTACAGCCCCATTGTCGACCTAAGATAACCTAAACAAGCCCTAATTACCAATCATGTATGATCATTAACGAAGCGCAAGAATCTGAAACCCTAGACGTGTGAATATGTTATGTTTGTTCAGAATTAGGGTTAGGTATGTTATGAGTTTGTGTCAGTACGTTGTTAAAATGATTATGAATATGTGTTAAGGTGATGTTTAATTCAGGTCTCATGTTATATTAAGGTCTTGTGTGCGTTTGTGTTAGTAAACATGTGACATAATGGCTAAAACTGGTTTTTGAATGGGACTGTTTTGTAAGCAGAATTTGTGTGCACTATTGCTCAAGTTTTATAAGTGTATAATTCTGTATTTTTGCTTGTAAACCTAGTTTAAGGTCTTAAACAAGTTCTCCAATTGGTTTGGGGTAATTTGAAGTTGATTAATTATGTTTTTTATTTTTATGTGATTAAGTGTCAAAGCTGAGTAATCGAGTCTGAAATTCAGTTGGTGTTTTTGATTTTTCATATTCAAACCATAAGGATTGAGGAGCTCTCCTTTTACAGGGGTAATATTTGGGCTATGTGTGGCTTCCTGGAATTTTTGTGGATTTTTTATAAAGTGTTTAAATGGGTTAGTTAAATGCAAACTCTCTGCATGTATCTGCAGTTAATTTTATGGGTAGGTCTGGGAAAACGATTTTTGATAGGGATTTCCACTTAATAATAAAATCTGGGAAAATTCAAGTTGACTCCTAAGACATATATGCTTCAGTGATAATTTTGGTGAATTTTTATTTTGAAATATGATGCGGTGTTAAAATTCATATAGTGAAGGCTAAAGCATAGTAAAACCAGAATTTTGTTAGAAGTTAAGATTTTTGTGATTTTAATACCATTTAATATGGTTGAACCCTAAAATGCATTTGAACATTAATTATGATATAATTGGTCATATGTTAACCTAATTCCAATAATGAAACTCTAATCACATTAATAAATGGTGTTAAGTAATTAAGAAACTGTTATGACATTAAATGAGTTAATAAGTAATACATGACTCCAAATCATGTAGGTTCCGCGAAGAAGGAGTGACTTTCATTTCCTTGTGATCCATATTTTACTGTCTGTTTAATTTGAATAAGGTACAGATATTCTGACCTTTCTCTTAAGGTTTCTCATGACTCTTACACACTTTTGATCTTTAGCTATTTTGATTATGAACCTTTACTATGAACCTTTGAACCATTTGATATGAACTCTTTGATTTGAGCTTTTGTTATGAACTTTTGATTAAAAACCTTTGATTGTGAACCTTTAGTTATGGAACTTTGATTGTGATATCTTGATGACTTAGACATTTGCCAAACTTTTGACCTTGCCTTTGATCCTTCAGTTTGATAAATACAAAACAAATCTATGATGCATCCATACGCCCCTGCAAAAGTATTAGTGGCCATATCTTCAACAAACAAAAGGGACGGGATGGCACATCACTCGACCACCCTGGAGTCATGCCATTGGTGCATCAATGACATGGAACATGGAACCCCCATGCCTAGTATAATGGCTCGGGTGAGCTAGCTACTCCATGGTTACTACACTACTACAAAAACAGCATTTAACAATGGTTCAGAGTTTCTTTAATGGGTTTTGGAACATTTGTTAAATGTCTCACATTATTAAATTTAACGCGGTTGTCTAAGAACATTGTTAAATTCCATGTAACAACGGTTGTTAACCTCCGCTGTTAAATTTATTTATTTTTTTAAATAATTTTTTTAATAAATTGAAATTATTTTTGTAATATATTATTTTTTAAAAAATATATATATATTCCCACCCAGTGCACACCCGCCCCGCCGCGCCAACCCGCCCGCCGGCCCGCCAATAAGCTGCACATAATATGTATAAATGTGCATTTTCGCTACTCACGGGATTTGAACCTGTGACCTCAATGAGTTGGAGGTGGGTAACAAACCAGTGAGCCAAAGTTATTTGTTGTTCTAAAATTGATTTCTATTATATAAGTATACAATAAACCATATATATATATATATATGTATGTATATGTTTGTTAATATTTTCAAAATTATTCTCAAAATATATTAATATTTATTATATTGCACATTTAATAACTAATGATCAATATAAGTATACAATAAACCATATATATATGTATATATTATAATTTTTAATATATAATGTAATATAATTTTTAATATTAATATATAACAAAATATATTAATATTCAATATATTCCACGTTTGATATAATATAATTCATAAAATAATATGTATATATTATAATTTTTAATATATAATGTAATATAATTTTTAATATTAATTTATAACAAAATATATTAATATTCAATATATTCCACATTTGATATAATATAATTCATAAAATAATATGTATATATTTTAATTTTTAATATATAATGTAATATATTTTTTAATATTAATATATAACAAAATATATTAATATTCAATATATTCCACGTTTGATATAATATAATTCATAATATAATATGTATATATTATAATTTTTAATATATAATGTAATATAATTTTTAATATTAATATATAACAAAATATATTAATATTCAATATATTCCACATTTGATATAATATAATTCATAAAATAATATGTATGTATTATAATTTTTAATATATAATGTAATATAATTTTTAATATTAATATATAACAAAATATAGTAATATTCATTATATTCCACATTTAATATAATATAATTCATAAAATAATATGTATATATTATAATTTTTAATATATAATGTAATATAATTTTTAATATTAATATATAACAAAATATATTAATATTCAATATATTCCACAAATTGATATAATATAATTCATAAAATAATATGTATATATTATAATTTTTAATATATAATGTAATATAATCTTTAATATTAATATATAACAAAATATATTATATTCAATATATTCCACATTTGATATAATATAATTCATAAAATAATATGTTAGTATTATAATTTATAATATATAATGTAATATAATTTTTAATTATTATATAACAAAATATATTAATATTCAATATATTCCACATTTAATATAATATAATTCATAAAATAATATGTATATATTATAATTTTTAATATATAATGTAATATAATTTTTAATATTAATATATAACAAAATATATTAATATTCAATATATTCCACATTTAATATAATATAATTCATAAAATAATATGTATATATTATAATTTTTAATATATAATGTAATATAATTTTTAATATTAATATATAACAAAATATATTAATATTCAATATATTCCACATTTGATATAATATAATTCATAAAATAATATGTATATATTATAATTTTTAATATATAATGTAATATAATTTTTAATATTAATATATAACAAAATATATTATATTCAATATATTCCACATTTGATATAATATAATTCATAAAATAATATGTATGTATTATAATTTTTAATATATAATGTAATATAATTTTTAATATTAATATATAACAAAATATATTAATATTCAATATATTCCACATTTAATATAATATAATTCATAAAATAATATGTATATATTATAATTTTTAATATATAATGTAATATAATTTTTAATATTAATATATAACAAAATATATTAGTATTCAATATATTCCACATTTGATATAATATAATTCATAAAATAATATGTATATATTATAATTTTTAATATATAATGTAATATAATTTTTAATATTAATATATAACAAAATATATTAATATTCAATATATTGCACATTTAATATAATATAATTCATAAAATAATATGTATGTATTATAATTTTTAATATATAATGTAATATAATTTTTAATAATATATAACAAAATATCTTAATATTCAATATATTGCACATTTAACAGCGGTTCTAGAAAGAACCGCTGTTAAAATACAAGTTTAACAGCGGTTCTAAGAGAACCGCTGTTAAATGTACAGATTTAACAACGGTTCTACAAGAACCGCTGTTAAATGTACAGATTTAACAACGGTTCTACAAGAACCGCTGTTAAATGTACAGATTTAACATCGGTTTTCCTATAACCGCTGTTAAATTGCCATCGTTTCAATTTAACAGCGGTTTTTTTAGAACCGCTGTTAAATTGCCGCAGTTAAATGCTGTTTTTGTAGTAGTGCTATGATATGATATGGTTTGTTTGGTTTGGGGTCGTGGTGGATTACTGGCTTTCTTTACCTTACTCTATACCTTTGTTATACCTCATGAATTTCCCAATGCACCATATTTCTGTTTCTTACTTCATTATCATTACTTTGTTTATATATCTGTTCACTGAGCCTTTTAAGCTCAGCCGCATTTCTTTTCTCCGTGGCAGGTTGTTAAGCTAGGAGTTGGGACTATCTTTGGGATTAAGAGTAGGAGCTGAGAGTGGATTTACCCTAGACATCTTAGACTTTGATACCATTGTTATTTCATTTATGAGACTTAGACTATTTATATTTCCTTTCATTTGGTTATCCTTGGAACTTATGTAACGATCAAGTCGTGTTGACTTGCTTTTCATTTGGTATTTATTTAAGACTTCCGCTTGCGTTTATTTATGTATGTTCTGATATGCCACCATAATGTGATACTTCTACCCTTGTCGGGTTGGAGTGTTAAAATTATGGTATCAGAGACCTAGGTTTGACCTATAGAGCTTAGGCTATGACCTGTGAGGATTGGGTAGATGTTAGGTTTTCTTCTTCATCTTTTCCTTTCGTACTTCATCCTTATTTTTAAAGATAGGGTCATGAGAAACAAAGTCATTCCGTTTGTTAAAATTCTTTGGAAGAATCACCCAGAGCGAGAAGCAAACTGGGAAACCGAGGAATCGATGCGAACAAGTTACCCTCATTTCTTTTCGTAGTTTGGTACGTCTTCATTTCGTGTTCATTCAATTTCGGGGACGAATTTTTTTTAGAGGGGAAGAATTGTAAAACCCTAAAATTCGGATTCCCATTTTCCATATTAATTTGAACTTTAACCTAAAGTTTGTAATAATTATTTAGACACCTAAAACTATATGTTTTGATTGTGTTATTACGTTTAATAAAAAGTTAGCCTAAGTAAATATGCCTAAAGATAAGTTTGTTACTAAATCTAACCTTTCCTAAATATCTCCAAGTCTTGTACATGTTTTTCCCTTGATCTTTATAACATACAAATTAAACAATCAATATAGAGATAATAACATTTGTCAATTTCGGCCTATAATCACGCCTCATAACAGACACTATCAATACCTAAATAAAATTGCATTACTACCTTCCTTATTTGCAAGACACGCTCCTCTTATCTCTTTGCATAATACGTTTTCTCCTTCTTCCCTCTCTCTTATTATCATACGACAAACAAAAACACAAACACACATAAGATCTTGCTGCTACTTTCTTCTCTTCAAGACCAAGTGATTCGAGTGTTGCTGAGGTTGTGTGATCGTGTGTTCTTGGCGGTTGCTATTTAATCGTGAGTTAGGGTTTGATTCATGAGGCTTTATTATTGTTCCTTCCTTTGTTCGATTCATCACAAGGTATGATTATCACTCTTGTGTTTCTGTCCGACACATATATATTAATAATCTGAATATATACAACATAAACCTAATTCATTTGCATGCTAAACAAGGTCTGATCTGTTCAATTTTGCTATGCGAATATTATTTAAAACGTGTATAAAAGCCTCATGAAATCATATTTAACACACCTTAAACCTAATGATTTGATCTGTGTAAATTGATAATATTTTCGACCCATGTTCTGGTTATTTCGATCTGATGTATTACAGCCCCATTGTCGACCTAAGATAACCTAAACAAGCCCTAATTACCAATCATGTATGATCATTAACGAAGCGCAAGAATCTGAAACCCTAGACGTGTGAATATGTTATGTTTGTTCCGAATTAGGGTTAGGTTTGTTATGAGTTTGTGTCAGTACGTTGTTAAAATGATTATGAATATGTGTTAAGGTGATGTTTAATTCAGGTCTCATGTTATATTAAGGTCTTGTGTGCATTTGTGTTAGTAAACATGTGACATAATGGCTAAAACTGGTTTTTGAATGGGACTGTTTTGTAAGCAGAATTTGTGTGCACTATTGCTCAAGTTTCATAAGTGTATAATTCTGTATTTTTGCTTGTAAACCTAGTTTAAGGTCTTAAACAAGTTCTCCAATTATATTGGGGTGATTTGAAGTTGATTTAGTTATGTTGTTTATTTTTATGTGATTAAGTGTCAAATCTGAGTAATCGAGTCTGAAATTCAGTTGGTGTTTTTGATTTTTCATGTTCAAACCATAAGGAGATAGGAGCTCTCCTTTTACAGGGGTAATATTTGGGTTATGTGTGTCTTCCTGGAATTTTTGTGGATTTTTTATAAAGTGTTGAAATGGGTTAGTTAAATGCAAACTCTTTGCATGTATGTGCAGTTAATTTTCTGGGTAGGTCTGGGAAAATGATTTTTGATAGGAATTTCCACTTAATAATAAAATCTGGGAAAATTCAAGTAGACTCCTAAGACATATATGCTTCAGTGATAATTTTGGTGAATTTTTATTTTGATATATGTTGTGGTGTTAAAATTCATATATTGAAGGCTAAAGCATAGTAAAACCAGAATTTTGTTAGAAGGTAAGATTTTTGTGATTTTAATACCATTTAATATGGTTGAACCCTAAAATGCATTTGAACATTAATTATGATATAATTGGTTATATGTTAACCTAATTCCAATAACAAAACCGTAATCACATTACTAAATGGTGTTAAGTGATTAAGAAACCGTTATGATATTAAATGAGTTATAAGTAATACATGACCCCAATTCATGTAGGTTCCGCGAAGAAGGAGTGACTTCCATTTCCTTGTGATCCATCTTTTACTGTATGTTTAATTTGAATAAAGTACAAATATTCTGACCTTTCTCTTAAGGTTTCTCATGACTCTTACACACTTTTGATCTTTAGCTATTTTGATTATGAACCTTTGCTATGAACCTTTGAACCATTTGATATGAACTCTTTGATTTGAGATTTTGCTATGAACTTTTGATTATAAACCTTTGATTATGAACCTTTAGTTGTGGAACTTTGATTGTGATATCCTGATGACTTAGACATTTGCCAAACTTTTGACCTCGCCTTCGATTCTTCAGTTTGATACCCGAGCCATTATACTAGGCATGGGGGTTCCATGTCCGTGTCATTGATGCACCAATGGCATGACTCCTGGGTGGTCGAGTGATGTGCCATCCCGTCCCTTTTTTTTGTTGAAAATATGGCCATTAATACTTTTGCAGGGGCGTATGGATGCATCCTAGATTTGTTTTGTATTTGATATGCTACATTTGGTTTGGTGATTTATGTTGTGTGCAATACACGTCCTTCACATTTTGGGAGCTAGCTACTCCATGGTTACTTTGATATGATATGGTTTGTTTGGTTTGGGCTCGTGGTGGATTACTGGCTTTCTTTACCTTACTCTATACCTTTGTTATACCTCATGAATTCCCCAATGTACCATATTTCTGTTTCTTACTTCATTATCATTACTTTGTTTATATATCTGTTCACTGAGCTTTTTAAGCTCAGCCGCATTTCTTTTCTCCGCGGCAGGTTGTTAAGCTAGTAGTTGGGACTATCTTTGGGATTGTGAGTAGGAGCTGAGCGTGGATTTACCCTAGACATCTTAGACTTTGATACCATTGTTATTTCATTTATGAGACTTAGACTATTTATGTTTCCTTTCATTTGGTTATCCTTGGAACTTATCTAACGATCAAGTCGTGTTGACTTGCTTTCCATTTGGTATTTATTTATGACTTCCGCTTGCGTTTATTTATGTATATTCTGATATGCCACCATAATGTGATACTTCTACCCTTGTCGGCTTGGGGTGTTACAATATTCAACTTATAGATATGGCATATCAATTAATAAGAGAATTAGGAAAATACAAAATCAATGTATTTTATGGAGGGACTAGTCATAAACTTCTGGATAATCTTTCAATGGCTACACAAAATTAGGGAATAAGAGTAACAAATATTATACCTTTTCACGCAGTTAGATCCAGTACTATAATGGGTTCAACTGGATGGATGCTTCAAACACAGTCTGTACATGACTGTATGATGTACATGATGAATAGTAGTGATGCTTTTGTTGTTCTTAAAGGTGGTTATGGCACACTAAACGAGATATTTAATATCACTTCATGGGCAGATCGTAATTTTCATACCAAACCTATAGGTTTGTTGAATATTAATAACTTTTTAACAGTTTGCTAGCTATTCTATTGTTAGGAGTATGCCCTCGAATGCCACTCAGAGGATGTTGAGTGAGGTCATTGCACTTGTAATTATGTAAATCAATTATATAAGGCAATGAATGTTTCTTTATTTACTAGTAGTTACTGGCATTCCTAACTCGTAAATATACATATAGAAACTAGTCCGTGTATTTGAGAGCAAAACATTCCACTCCTTATTGGATAAGGGGGTCGGCGCTAGAAAGGTTTATAGCTCAAATACTTAATCGTTCGCAAGTCAATGAAACTTGACTGGGCGTTAAGTTTATGTGAAAACTTGTATGACATGTTCTTTGACATGGAGAGTGCCTGTCGAACGCTAATGGTTAGTGGAAGCACACGTTATAGGTATGCTAATTGGATTTGTATACTCGAACCGACTCACCCTCGATTCGTCACACGGATTTCACTCCGAGACATTCAATGACGGAATTGAAAGGTTGTGATAGGTATTCGTGAACCTTCGACTTGAGGATTTAGTAGGGATGTGCTTGTGACATCAAGATTTTCATTAGAGTAGTTCGACCCTATAAACCGGAAGGTGGGGGTCAACCTCGACGTGCATCTTGACGGGCAAGTAGCAGGTCCTACTGAATATCAAGATAGAATTCTTTCTCCCGTTAGTGAGTGGGTTATATGTCCTATGCGGTTATTGGCATATAAGATCATAAGTCTTTGGCCAAAGCATTGGAGCTAGTTGTATTAGATACACGACAGCTCGATGATCTCGATTTGCATTAACGCATGCATAGCGTCAAGTACAGATGGGGTTTGACTGACTGTGACCCTATAACTTGATAGGGACATTTGAAAGAAGGGTTTATACGTATACTGGTATTCACGACAGAATGGTTCTTGAATGATCCCAGTCATTCGTTCTCAGTTGGGGTACAGTGTAGGCCGCTAGGCTGGCTAGGTGGTGCTACTACTCTTTGGTTCCTCCCATTGCTGACTGAGACAGACCTACCGAGTCGCGCAATATGATTGACGACGGAATGAATTAAGCTAATTCTCTCATTATGAATATTAGATATTGGATATCTAAATTTGGGACATTGGATGTTTAAATCGACTTATCACATAAATTGATTTACGGCTTAATGAATTAAATATATCACTGGGTGATTAATTTAATTCATGAATATAATTATTTGTTGGAGAAATTAATTATGTTATTTTGTATTTGATATGTTTAATTAATTGGATTAATTAATCGATACAAATACATCGGAATGGAATCATAGTTTATCTATTTGGACTCACGGGAGTCCGAAACGAACCGAACTCATCCGTTTCTACATGGAAGCCGCCCGCCTAAGTTCCACCCACTTTCCTCTTGTCTTGTTGTTTCCATTTTATATGAAAAAGATGACTTTGTGGGGTTTGATCTCATGTGACATGAGTTGTTCACATGAGGGTGGAATAAGAATAAAATGAGGAAGACTTTCATATCTCTCCAATATATATGATTCTTACGTGAAAGAGTGTAGAGAGAGAGAGAGAGAGAGAGAGAGAGAGAGAGAGAGAGAGAGAAGACTTCTCCAAGTCTTCTTCATCTTTGTTCATCAAGTTCTTGATTTTTCTTGAAAGAAAATTGAGAAATAAAAGAGAGATATATTATACACTTAGAGTGTAGTAATAAAAGCTTCATCACTTGATTCTAGCCATAACCTTAGAGGTTAATCGAGTGTTGTTGTTCCGATCGTCTTTCCGGCGCGTGGCAAGTAGAGACGCGGTGTTTTCGGCGTTGGATTGTTCAAGGGCTTGGAGCGGATTGAACTCGTAGAGATCAAACTAAAGCTTGGGGAATAGCTCAAGAGACGGTTACCATTAAATCAACGGACTTCGAGGGTTAGTTTCTTATGACTCTTGTTTTTCGTTTACATATTCGTATATACGTAGCTCGATCGATCCTCGTAGGGATTCGGATCGAATTAATTTTTATTTTACCGTTTCCGCTGGGCCTTCGTTTTTAGGCACCGAATCCCAACAGTGGTATCGGAGCGTAGGTCTTGCGATCGTATATACGATATTGGCATTTGGAATGCTCGATTAGATGGTGAATGATTTGGAATCATTTTAGTCATAATCGTGGTATATGTTTTTACGTTCGTTGTAGTTATATTTTTTGTAAGTTTATGTCTAAATATAAATCTTAATTTCTTGGAAATATGATTTATATTGAAGATATGAATGTTGGAGAATATATATTGGATATCCGGTCGAAAAACTAGGCCCGAAATGCCGTTGGACGGTCCGGGAGGGGTCCGGAGCAGGGGGCCGCGACCTGTGGTCCAGCTACTGGCAAACATCAGATCGGGGCCGCGCCCAGCCTGTGGGGCCGCGACCTGTGGCTGCCGGGCGGCCGGCAGTGCCGAGCGTGACTCGGCCATGCCAGCTGTCACCGGCATGCCGCCGGCAGTGACTCGGCCATGGCAGGCCTTTTTCGCCCCGGCTCGATTTTTTCGTGCATTCTTGAAAATTAATCTCCCTCATGTTAAATTGGATTTAATATGATTAAAATGATTTATGGTATTTCATTTTATAAGGGAAATTTGATTAATTGGAATATTTATGGTCGACCGAATTATTTTGAACGTTATCGTATTACCAATTGTGTGAATCGATTGGATCGGTTCGTATTCTTGATTGGATCAATGTATCTCTACGCATTCTATTTATATAGTATTTATGGGATGAATGCTTTTTGAATGGGGATGTGGTTCGTGGACTTAGTTTTGAATCATTCGTTTTATTCGATTGGGTTGTAAAGGCCGTTTTGAGCCTATTTATTTTACTAGAAATATTTGTATCTAGGATGCAATTTTCAATGTAAAATTTATATGTAATGACAAAGACTGGAGGAAGATCCATTTCGAGAAGACGAAGATTCAAGACGAAGACTTGTAATTAGATTACAGAGTTTTTGTTTTCTAGGAACGGTCCATGAAACACATGTTGGTAGCAACTAGGTTGTGAATGGTTGTTTCATATTGTATGAATGCCACAAACGCGCTTAAACGATTAATGTGCAAAGTGTAACGCTAATCGCGAAAATTATCCCACGATAAATTATTAAGTTTATAAGGTTTCAAGGTTTTCCTTCCCTCCATCGAGTTTTCGGGAAATTGAAATCCAAACCGGATGTGCTATGCTTCCGAGTTATCGGGGTAGTCGTTCAGGGAGGACGGATAAATTACCGGGAGCGCATTGGATGCCTTCGGTTGGAGCAAATTTTATCCCTAGAAACCTGATAGGTTGCCGGATAAGATTCAATTGTGAAACTGATTTGCGTCGATGGTATAAACTTAACTTGTTCACGAACCATAGAAACCGTATAGGTTGAGGGGAATGAACAAGGGGAAAAAGAAGATCGAATCATCCATTAGATGGGTTGGTGTTGGACACCACTTTATGAAAATTAATAGACTAGAAACCTGTTCGGTTGCCCTCTATTAAGATTTATAAAGAAATCGATCACCACTATGAAGTAGAGCGACGATACTTCCGGATTTCACATGGGAGTGTGTTATTCCGATAAAAATAGTGGGAGCTGGGTAACAAGAATAGAAAAGACCTTAATTCTATACTCAGAACATAATTAAATGAGTCACTAATTAATCTATCGCACTTAATGTAGACTCAAATCTCAATATGACAATGAATCCACTCACAATTCTGCTCGAAAAGAACACCTTAATGGGACCTAACTTTGTGGATTGGCTCCGCAATCTGATGATTGTCCTCAGTATAGAGGCACTGGGATATGTCTTGGAGACGGACATTCCGGCGCCTCCTGTGCGGACCCGACCCAATCAGGAAGAGATTGAAAACCACAAAAAGTGGGTTTAAGGATGACGTGAAAGTCCGTGCTTATATGATGGCTTCCATGTCTAATGAGCTTCAGAGAGCTCATGAGAAAATGGCTTCTGCTAGGCAGATTCTATCTCACTTAACCGAACTTTATGGTGAGCACAGCAGAACTGCTAGAT
Source organism: Orobanche coerulescens (assembly GCA_033398695.1). Lineage (NCBI taxonomy): Eukaryota > Viridiplantae > Streptophyta > Magnoliopsida > Lamiales > Orobanchaceae > Orobanche > Orobanche coerulescens. The sequence continues at coordinate 73,733,980 of CM065816.1, read as the reverse complement.
ATGAGATATCCAAGCAACTGTTTGGTGCAAGGATGAAGGAAGGTGAGAAGATTGAGGAACACGTCCTCAAAATGATATCCATGATCGAGAGATTGGAGGCTCTTGATTTTAAAATGAATACTTCGCTCCAAACCGACCTTATCCTACAGTCTCTCCCTGATTCCTTCTCACAGTTTGTTATGAACTTCAACTGCAATGAGATTGTATGTAAATTATCTGGGCTAATGAACAAACTTGTGACCGCTCAGTCTCAGATGAAGACTCCGCGGATGAAGGAGTCTGCTCTTGTGATTTCTTCTGGACCTCGGAGGTCTAAGAATAAGAAGAAAAAGACCAAGAAGCGGACTGGACCGCAAGCTAAGGACCTTAAGGGAAAGGGCAAGGCCCCGATGGTTCCAAAGAACACGAAGAAGAAGAAGGATGCTTGTCTCAAGTGTGGTGAGCTGGGCCACTGGGCTAGAGACTGTCCGATTATTCATGGCACTTCAGGTACAGAACTTTTAGTTTTGGAAACAAATTGTTCTGCTACTGTATTTTCTACTTCCTGGATACTGGATATTGGTGCTAGTTCTCATATTTGTACCGTGAATCAGGATCTGGAACAAAGTAGGAAGCTTGGAGCTGGAGAAGTTATGATCACAGTCGGAAGCGGGCATAGTGTCGAGGCGACCAACATAGGATCACTTCTTTTGGGTTTAGAATCCGGTTTTGTTTTGACTTTAGAAGATGTACTTGTTTTGCCCAAGGGGCACAAAAACATTGTATCCATTCCGGTCATGGACCGAAAAGGCTTTTCATTTTTCATTGGTGATGGTTCCTGCAAAATTTATTTTAGAAATAAACTAGTGGGTACTGCTACATTGTTGAATGGATTGTATCATCTAAATCTCAGCAACAAAGTAGTTGTGAATACTATGACTAGAAAACGTGGTAGGGATGAAACCAATCAAGTTTTGAAATGGCATCTTAGACTTGGTCATGTTGGTCAGACCAAGGTTTACAAGATGGAAAATGATGGACTTATGGGTCCATTGGGATCGGATCCCTTTACTACTTGTGAATCTTGCCTTAAAGGCAAAATCACTAAGTCCCCCTTCAGAGGGACTTTTGAAAGAGCTGCTGATAAACTGGGATTAATCCATACTGACGTATGTGGTGCTTTGGAAGCAGCACGTGACAGATATCAATATTTCATTACATTTACAGATGATCATACTAGGTATGGTTATGTACACTTAATGAAACATAAATCCGAGGCTTTTGAGAAATTCCAGGAATTCAAGGCCCTAGTCGAGAAACAAACTGGTAATCATATCAAAGCACTTCGGTCGGACCGAGGTGGCGAGTATATGAGTACGGAGTTTGACGAGTTCCTTAAAGAACATGGAATAGTTTCACAACTAACATCTCCAGGTACTCCTCAGTTAAATGGTGTGTCAGAAAGAAGGAACCGGACCTTGTTGAACATGGTCCGTTCCATGCTGGGCTATAATGACTTACCAATTTACCTGTGGGGGTATGCACTCCTGACTGCCGCTTATATCTTAAACAGATGTCCTTCGAAATCCGTTCCTAAAACTCCACATGATATGTGGGAGGGAAGGAAACCAAGTCTTAATCATATTAGGATTTGGGGATGTCCCGCCTATGTCAAGAAGACTAAGGTGGAAAAGTTGGAAGCTAGGTCTGTGAAGGGACGTTTCATTGGATTCCCGTCTGGGACGATGGGATATCTATTCTACATGCCCGAAGATCGAAAGATCGTTGTTGCTTTACAAGCACACTTCCTGGAAGATGAGTTCATTCAGGAAGGCGGAGCAGGTAGAAGTATTTCTTTAGAAGAATACAATGAAACTCCTCGGGAGACACCTGTGCAAGAAACTGGAACCGAACTTTCTGAAACACAAGTACAACCACCTCGTAGGTCTAGTAGGGTGTCTCATTTACCTGAGAGGTATGGGCTTGTGCACATGGAGGAGATGGGTCTCCATGAGGTTCCAAGTGATAGCCAAGAGACCGACCCGACGACCTATGACCAAGCGATGGTGGATGTAGACTCCGCGAAATGGCGTGAAGATATGGAAGCTGAGATAGACTCGATGCATGTCAATCAGGTCTGGACTCTAGTAGACTGCCCCAGGGGCATAGTGCCTATTGGGAACAAGTGGATCTACAAGAGAAAGACTGATGGTGATGGCAAGGTTGACGCCTATAAGGCCAGGCTTGTGGCAAAGGGTTATACCCATAAGGAAGGGATCGATTACCACGATACCTCCTCACCCGTAGCCATGATCAAGTCTATTTGCATGATGCTTGCTATAGCTGCCTACCACGATTACGAGATATGGAAAATGGACGTAAAGACGGCTTTCCTTAATGGATTCCTCGAGGAGGAAATCTATATGGACAGCCTAAAGGCTTTGTGTCCGAAGTCGATATTTAGAAAGTGTGCAAGCTTCAGCGTTCCATTTATGGACTGAAGCAAGCGTCGCGTAGTTGGAACCTTCATTTTGACGAGGCGGTCAAAGAGTTTGACTTCGTGCAAAATGAAGAGGAACCTTGTGTATACAAGAGGGTTAGTGGGAGCAAGATCGCATTCTTAGTACTATATGTAGATGACATTCTACTAATAGGAAATGATGTGGGAATGCTCAGTTCTGTAAAAGCTTGGCTTTCGAGTAATTTCTCCATGAAAGACTTGGGAGAAGCTACCTATATTCTTGGTATTCGACTCTACCGGGATAGAGCGAAGAGAACAATAGGTCTTTCCCAAGCCCTCTATATAGATAAAATCTTAAAACGATTTAAGATGGATGATTCTAAAAGAGGTTTCCTACCGATGCGACATGGAATAAAACTCACCTTGAAGATGTGTCCTCAAAGTGAGGAACAACGCAAGAAAATGAGTAATATACCATATGCTTCGGCTGTGGGTAGCCTTATGTATGCTATGTTGTGTACAAGACCTGACATCGCGCATGCTGTAAGCGTGGTGAGTAGGTTTCAGGCAAACCCAGGTAGGGAATATCGATCCAGAAAGAACGTTCTCAAGTACTTAAGAAGAACTAGAGATATGGTTCTTATGTATGGCGATGGAGAATCGATGTGGTGGGATTCACCGATTCGACTTCCAAGGATCAAGAACGACTCGATGTCTACTTCGGCTACATATTTACTCTTAATGGAGGAGCAGATTCTTGGCGTAGTGCCAAGCAAAGCGCGATCCGCCGATTTCACTGTCAGCCGAGTATCAAGCACCTGAGGCGCCCAAGGAAGGGTTCTCGATTAAGAAGTTTCGGGAGAACTTCAAGTGATACCATGTGGCCGAGCCTGTTCGATGTATCGCGACAACGACGGAGTCAGAAGCGCAGCTAAGGAGCCGAGGTTTCACAACAAAGACCAAACATATTGAGAGGAAGTATCATCTCGTAAGAGAATTTGTTCACAAGGGATACATCAGGCCGCACAGAGTAGACTCGGCCGACAACGCCGCCGACTCCATCGACCAAGCCACTTTCTCAGACTAGCTTGGAGCGTCATCTGGAGAACATGGGTATTAGATACCATAGTGTGTGGCATTGAGTGCAAGTGGGAGATTGTTAGGAGTATGCCCTCGAATGCCACTCAGAGGATGTTGAGTGAGGGCATTGTACTTGTAATTATATAAATCAATTATATAAGGCAATGAATGTTTCTTTATTTACTAGTAGTTACTGGCATTCCTAACTCGTAAATATACATATAGAAACTAGTCCATGTATTTGAGAGCTAAACATTCCACTCCTTATTGGATAAGGGGGTCGGCACTGGAAAGGTTTATAGCTCAAATACTTAATCGTTCGCAAGTCAATGAAACTTGACTGGGCGTTAAGTTTATGTGAAAACTTGTATGACGTGTTCTTTGATATGGAGAGTGCCTGTCAAACGCTAATGGTTAGTGGGAGCACACGTTATAGGTATGCTAATTGGATTAGTATACTCGAACCGACTCACCCTCGATTCGTCACACGGATTTCACTCTGGGACAGTCAATGACGGAATCGAAAGGTTGTGATTGGTATTCGTGAACCTTCGACTTGAGGATTTAGTAGGGATGTGCTTGTGACGTCAAGATTTTCATTAGAGTAGTTCGACCCTATAAATCGGAAGACGGGGGTCAACCTCGACGTGCATCTTGACGGGCAAGTAGCAGGTCCTACTGAATACCAAGATAGAATTCTTTCTCCCGTTAGTGAGTGGGTTATATGTCCTATGCGGTTATTGGCAGATGAGATCATAAGTCTTTGGCCAAAGCATTGGAGCTAGTTGTATTAGATACACGACAGCTCGATGATCTCGATTTGCATTAACGCATGCATAGCGTCATGTACAGATGGGGTTTGACTGACCGTGACCCTATAACTTGATAGGGACATTTGAAAGAAGGGTTTATACGTATACTAGTATTCACGACAGAATGGTTCTTGAATGATCCCAATCATTCGTTCTCAAATGGTGTAAAGCCGCCAGGCTGGCTAGGTGGTGCTACTACTCTTTGGTTCCTCCCATTGCTGACTGAGACGGACCTACCGAGTCGCGCAATAGGATTGACGTCGAAATGAATCAAGCTAATTCTCTCATTATGAATATTAGATATTGGATATCTAAATTTGGGACATTGGATGTTTAAATCGACTTATCAGATAAATTGATTTACAGTTTAATAAATTAAATATATCACTGGGTGATTAATTTAATTCATGAATATAATTATTTCTTGGAGAAATTAATTATGTTATTTTGTATTTGATATGTTTAATTAATTGGATTAATTAATCGATACAAATACATCGGAACGGAATCGTAGTTTATCTGTTTGGACTCATGGGAGTCCAAAACGAACCGAACTCATCCGTTTCTGCATGGAAGCCGCCCGCCTAAGTTCCACTCACTTTCCTCTTGTCTTGTTGTTTCCATTTTATATGAAAAAGATGACTTTGTTGGGTTTGATCTCATGTGACATGAGTTGTTCACATGAGGGTGGAATAAGAATAAAAGGAGGAAGACTTTCATATCTCTCCAATATGTATGATTCTTACGTGAAAGAGTGTAGAGAGAGAGAGAGAAAAGACTTCTACAAGTCTTCTTCATCTTTGTTCATCAAGTTCTTGATTTTTCTTGAAAGAAAATTGAGAAATAAAAGAGAGAGATATTATACACTTAGAGTGTAGTAATAAAAGCTTCATCACTTGATTCTAGCCGTAACCTTAGAGATTAATCGAGTGTTGTTGTTCCGATCGTCTTTCCGGCGTGTGGCAAGTAGAGACGCGGTATTTTCGGCGTTGGATCGTTCAAGGGCTTGGAGCGGATTGAACTCGTAGAGATCAAACTAAAGCTTGGGGAATAGCTCAAGAGACGGTTACCATTAAATCAACGGACTTCGAGGGTTAGTTTCTTATGACTCTTGTTTTTCGTTTACATATTCGTATATACGTAACTCGATCGATCCTCGTAGGGATTCGGATCGAATAAATTTTCATTTTACCGTTTCCGCTGGGCCTTCGTTTTTAAGCACCGAATCCCAACATCTATATCAAGCAGTAGATCATAAGTTTATCTCTCATTCAGCAAGAGAAAATTATTTATATCTGTCAGTACAACAAATACTTGTGAAGTTTCAAGCATGTATTCTAGTTCATAAATCAATGGAAGTTAAAACTCACCTGCCACAGATTGTCGATGTCAAGAGAAAAATAAATTTTGATCCTTTACATCTTTCATTATGAAACTCAGATGTCGGCTAGGCGTGGCAGAGTTATAGAGTTTTATACTCTCAAGATGCACCCTTGAAGATTTTTCATATGAATTTATTTGTGTATTTTATTAAGTGCTCACTGCCTCTGTGGCTAGTTTTATTATTTTTCACTTTGATTGTTTTGTACTTAATAAGAAGTAGTATTAACATCATTTTATACATTTATAATACTCCTGTAAATATAATGCCTACGACATCCTTTCAAGAGTATTTTGTCATCATATTAATAATTTCATATGATCCCACCATGTGATATATTTCTTTAATATTATCAACATAATTTATTGAGCAATTTTTTTCATTAATTAATTAATGATAGCTTCCGGTATCATTTGCTCAGTTTTTCGAAATTATCAACTACTTTTTTGGAGTAGAACTTATTTACGGAAACTGCTTCTTCAAGAGCAGGATCTAGATAATTGATCAACTACTTCATAGAGTAGAATTTATTTTATCAACTGTCTTTTCGAGAGCTTAATTCGAATAACTTATCGAGTACTTCTCCAGAGCAGGATCCATTAATCATTCATATGGTATAACCCATCCACGATGGTAATATATACTCCCTCCGTCTCGACGATCTTGAGGTGTATTGACCTTTTGCGGTCAACAACTTTCAAGTTTGACTACAAATTAATCTCAAACTATAATAGTAAAATGTTTAATGAAATTATATTATGAAACTTCACAATAAAAGTTTCATAATAAAATTTTGTTGCACATTTTACCATTATAGTTTGAGATTAATTCATGGTCAAACTCGAAAATTGTTGACCGCAAGAAGTCAATACGCCTCAAGATCGTCGGGACGAGGGAGTACTATTTAATTGCATACATGTAAAAACCATCTGACTTATGATAATTGAACTCATCACATAGGAGGTATAGTAAATATGTAAAACATTCTCTCTTGTGCAATTATATTTATCATGTAGGAGGCATCGCCACCTAACTTATGATAATTAAACTTTGTCACGTAAGAGGCACCACCATCCACCTTATGGTAATTAAATGTATCATATGTGAGGTATCACCATCCATCTTAAAACTCATCAAATGGGAGTGACCGCCATCTTATGATAATTAAAGTGATCACACGAGGTATTGTAATATTTAAACTACATAATATTAACTCAACCACTAGATGGTTCCAACCACCACTTAGAGATAATTACAATAAAGTCAAGAATTAGATTAGTAAATATTTAACCGTTTCTTATGGAGCAGGTTCGTTCAATCACTTTATTAAAATATAATCATGTGCTAGTAAGTCGAATCGGTAGAAGTCATCAATCGACGTCAGTTGCCGGCAGTAGTGCCGCCTGGCCGTCCCGTGAAGTCATATATACCACTTTGTAGAACTTCCAAAATATAAAACTCAAAATTACATATAATATTAAGTTAAATTGAAGTTCTCGTTAAATGAGTTACAATGCTATTAAGAAAAACAGTTCTGATAATATATTCTTATTATATGTAGAAAAAATACAATTTGGGATTTAATGAATATAAAGGAATATTATATTTTATTTTATTTTGATATTTAGCCGTTTACCTTTCTTCCCCATTTTTTTTTTCGTCTTCGTTGTTCTGATTTCTTCCGTCCGTACAGAGGCCATACACACCACCGACACACACCAAATAATTTCCACAGCTACATATCTGGAGAGAACAAAGTGGATAGAGCCTTTCTCCACTTTTTCTTGCTGGCTAATCTGGGCGAGCCACAAACGAGCTCGACAGCCTGGTTTTGAAAAAAAAAATCCGTCAGAGGATATGATATGGCTGGAGCCTAGGGTGGAGTTGTGGCTGCGGGAGTTGGACTGCTGGAGATGATAAAGAGAGGATAGGACGACGACCGTCGATGGTTCCATGTGAAATTGGGGGCTGAGTTCAATAAATTTTAAGCGTGTATATAAAAATTATATAATAAAAATATCAAAGATACAAAATACATGCTAAAATGGGCCCTTTCGTATATTCTATATCTAAATTTTGCGTATATTCTCGTTCGTCATATAATATCAACACGCTGACAAACAAAAAAATTAATACAGCCACAACAAATATCTTATTAACTTATTAAAGAACTAGTCCTTTGTAAAAGAATTCCCAAATCACATGGCTCAAAATTTCTGTACAAGATCCTCAAACATGGTTTAAAGAAATCTCAGAACAAGCTGAATAAGAAAAATTCCCAAAATTCAAATCACAATTCACAATTGAAAAATAAACTAAATAATTTGATGAGAAATACCTAGATTAATCAATAAATTCTAAATATCGAGCTTCAAAAATATAATAAAATGCACAGATAAAAAATTTTTACACCTAGGTTAATGGAATATAGATTAGGAATAGAGCTACAAAGATGTCTAGAGAAATATACCTAGTCGATTTGCCGTCGCGGACTCCGTAAAGTGGTGGAGCGATGTGTTTTTTCTTCTGCTATTCTGCGATGTGTTTACAGGAGATTGCCTTTCTGACTTCCTTTTTTCCCTTTTCCTATCCCCGTTTTTTTCCTCTCATTGCAAAACCCATTTGCTGCGCTAAAATAAATGGGCTACTATTAAAAAAGAGGGAAAATTACATTATCTAATACATTTTATAAAAATATTACAAAAATATCACAATATTAAAATAATTACACGAATCACGACTTGAGTTGGTATCCAAATGAATATATCATATAACCAAACTTGTAAATGCAAGTATCTAAATACATAATACTTCAGTGGATGCTGAGACCTTAAAGACCGAATGACTGGTATCCAAATATATTGTATTGTGTAATCAAACCATTATTTATAAGTATCCAATGTGTCAATTTTGTAATTATTTTTCATTGTGTTAGATTTATGTAATTTATTTGTAAATATTGTATAGATATGTAAAGTACCTAAAAAATATACATCCCACATGGGCCAGCCCTGGGCTACAGCCCTGACCGGATCCATCATGAAGATTGAAGACACATATTCTTTTCAACAGAAGGAAGATTGGAAATGGTATGACCATTGGTGTGTGTGACCTCGCTTTTCATGAAGGATGAGCAGCTTCTTGAAATTCTTGAACACTGATTGCTAAAATAATATATGATATTCGGCGAGAGTTGCTCGAATGCAAAGTGTTAGGATGGGTGTTCTTGTTTTGATAATTGCCAACGTACAACAAAAGAAATTTCCAGAAGTCAGAATTTCGCTGAGTATAGAAGCTGTTAGAAAACTCCGTACAAGCCCACTCATACAGCCAGAGATCTTCCACAGAGTCCGATCCTACAGAGCCCACATCTTCATACAGCAGAAGTTAAAGTACGTTGGATACAACAGTCTGGATGTAGGTGTTTTACTTGGGATAAGTAAAACACACCCAACATGACTGAAAAATAACTTTAAACTGTTATAAGATAAATATTGTATATTCATAAAGTATTCACGGTTAAAGCAACATGTATTGCTGATAGGGCAGCATTTAATGTGGCTGAAAGATATAAGTCTGAACGCGTTGAAGGGCATTTAATGCAAAGTCAAAAAGAGTGTCTGAAGCATTAAATGCGAGCTGCCTTTAATTCAAACATTCAGCAGTAACCAATCAGAGATGTCTATATCTCACCAACCAGCCAACAACTATATTTATAACAAATCTATTTCCAAGGTTATAAATAGCCCCAAGCCAAAGATTATTCATTCTCGCACATACATATGATAGATAGCTCTGACAATCGAGCTACTAAAGAGCAGTATATTTCCTAAGCATACAGCAATATCCAAGTGAAGAAATATACTAAGTCCTCAACGCAAACAGCACAGCATACAGCGAATGCTCGTAAAAGATATAGCTGTTGTTTGCAATCATTCTACCACCTTTTACCCTTGAGATCAACATTAGCCCTGTGTGGACTAAGTCCTTGCGTATTTCAACCTGTGTAGGAAGAATAGCATTGAAGACGAATCTTCGATCTGTGTGAGAAGAAGCAAGTCGAAGGAGCTGAAGCCAAACTGTGTGAACGCCCAAAGCTGAACTCCCTGTATCAATCAGTATGAACGATACGGAGATAAGTTTAGTTAAAGTCATGTAGTTGTGTACGTAGTGGTTTTAATAAACGCTTTACTCCTATGTGGAGGACCAGTGGACGTAGAGGGGTTTACCCCGAACCACTTAAATCTCTGTGTTATCTACTTTCCATCCTTACTATTTTCATTTAACTGTGATTTATAGTATACATTGTGAAAAACCCTGTACGGTTCAAGCAAACAGGAGAATACCTAGATGCTGCATTTACAGCAACTCACTATCAGACTTCAGCTACGCAACTAACTTCAAAATCATACAACTTATTGTATTCTTACCTTCTAAGATTTTTATTGTATACTCTGTAGGCAAGAAGTGGTATCGGAGCGGTTGATTCTAAAAAGAATCAGTCGATTTTTAACTGAATCAGATCCACAAATCACTAACTTTTGAAAACTCTATTTTATACTTTCATCATTTATCCTATGTATAAGATGGACTCTTCTATGATAAATAAAGTTCCTATGTTTTCCATTAACGAATTTGATGACTGGAAAATTAGAATGGAAATCCATCTTGCAGCCATGCACGAAGAAATGATTTATGTCATCCAGGAAGGACATATCAAGATCATGAAGGTCAACACAGCCCCAGGAATGGAAGGGAAACCCTATGCTGAGATGCTCGAGAAAGAGCACGATCAATGGACGACTGATCAGCGCAAACGTGCCAATCTGGACAACGTCTCCAAGAATGCGCTATTTGTCACTCTCGATTGAGTCTTTTGAAATGAAACCTACAGAAACACTTGAGGAGCTTGACCTCAAATTTACCGGCATTGTTGGTGAACTTGAATCATTAGGTAAAGTGTATACCCAAAAGGAGAAAATTTGAAAATATTTCGATCACTCCCTGCCCGATAGGACATGAAAACCACAGCCATACGTGTGTCCTCTAACTTAAACGATATTTCTACTTTTGATCTCTTTTTTGAGCTAAAGGCATTTGAATATGTCATAGACGGGATAGAGAAATCTGAAAAGTCACCTGCCAAGACTACAACATTGGCTGTTGTATCTTACAGGAGACATAGTTCAGCACCCAACACATTCAAATCGGCACACAAGGCAGCAGACATCGACGATGACATCCTGTCGCAAGATGAAATGGCCCTGCTCATGCATAAGTTCAAAAAGTTCATCAAACAGTCTGGAAAGGCTCCATACAGGCCCAAGCCTTTTAACAAGGTAAGCTCTCAATTCCCTTCATCTGGTGAATCTAACCTATGTTATAACTGTAGAAAACCAGGACATTATGCAAATAAATGTCCTCATCCAAAAGTGCAAAAGTTGCCATAAGCTAAGCAACAGGAAAAGGATGCGGAGATACGTGCCTGGAGAAACAAGCTTAAGGCCTTGATTGGTGAATTAGAAGCCTCGCCCGCATCGAACAAGACCGAGGAGTGCCTACAGGCAATCACTGACAGTGAATCCTCCGATGATGAAATTGAGGATAAAACACACATGTGCTTTATGGCCAAAGAAATACAGGATGATGATGACATCAATGATGAAGTAATTTCGAATTCAACTATTCCTATCCATGCATCGATACTATTGAAAACAGGATGAATGAATTTAAAAAGATTTGAAAAACCCATGAGACTCTTAAATGAGAAAACATAGGCCCTGTTCTTTTGGATTTATTTTTCAGTTTGATTCGATTACATTCGATTCGATTGATTCAGTTCTTCTTCTTATTATTATTATTATTATTATTAATCTTAATTATTATTATTATTGTTATTATTACTAATAATATTACTATAATCGTTGTTGTTGTTGATGATTACTATTATTATTATGATTTACCATTATAATTATTATTATTTACCCTTAATATATATTTGATTCGATTCGATTGATTCGATTCGATTCGATTGATTCATTCATCAAAAGAACGAGCCATACAATTTCGAAATTTTAAACCTGAAGCTGAAAGAAGAAAATGATATGCTTAAAAACAACTATGAAAATATGTCTTTGTGAAAATAGAAAAGTCACATCTGAAAAACTCATGGAAAGCAATCATCAACTTGCAAAGGATTTAAATGAGGCAAAGTCTCATAATGAGTGCAAGACAACTGATTATGCTTTACTCGAAGCTAAAGTAAAAACTCCCGAAAAATGAGAAGGAGAACTAGAGACCATCCTGAAATCATTTGAGAAATTTTCTAGACAGATGGAAGAAATTCTAAGCACTGGGCAGCATGCCCATGATAAATGTGTCTTAGAATATGACTCGTTATCCAATAAGGAAAAATCTAGTACGGTGTTCTTCAGGTGAGTGAAGCCCATTCCTGAACTCGAAGAGGCCCCGAGTCCCTCAAAGGTTACAGATGCCCCTCGTACAGCAAAGGCTGCGTTTCCGCCCCCAAGTTTATATCACAGACATCGGAAACCTCCACCTCCCAGACCTGCTAGATGTGATCAACAGTATGCTCCCCGAACATATCAACAGCGCCAGCAGTCATTCAGAAATAAGGCTGTATCTAAGTATCAAAGGCACGCACTGCAGTACTACGAACAGTACACTGCGCCTACATATTGGATACAGGATCCTTGTTATCCATCCAGAAAACAGGTTGCCACGCAGTACCATTAGCAGATCTGGGAATCCAACTAGAAACCAAGAAGGCAAGCTAAAAGGCCAAAGAAAATGGTTCCCCCTCCAAGACGGAAACTAGAATCAAAACCCTATATTTTTCATGCATAATAATCAAGGTTACAGTGAATACGTGCCTGCCCCACGTAGACATTGCAAGAATGGACCAAAAGTAACCTACATCACACTAACATCCATGGACCCAACAATTAATGGGGACCTAAATCTACTTAAATTCTTTGCTTATAGGATATCAAGGAAAAGGACATCTGGTACTTCGACAGCGGATGTTCTCGGCATATGACAGGAGATATTAGCAAGCTGTCAGATTATGTAGAAGATCATAGTCCAAAGGTATGATTCAATGACAAATCCAAAAGAAGAACAAGAGGGAAGGGAACCCTACTTGTAGGGAAGTTTAAAGTCACTGACATAGCCTATGTTGAAGGCTTACAGTATAATCTACTTAGTATTATCCAGTTCTGTGACAAACAGTTCTCGGTTAAATTCTATATAGATCACTATAGGGTGAATGACATCAAGACCAAGGAAATCGTCCTCACAGGAAGCAGATCAGGTAATATGTATATTGCTGACTGGAAGCCCACGAACTCCACTATTCCATGTTTTGTTGCCAAAGGCACTGCAGATCAAAGTTGGCTAAGGCACAAAAGGATGTCGCATATCTGTAACACCCCGAGATAATCGGAATAATTACAACGCCGTAAATCCTTTAAGTAAGGATTTAAAAGGCTGATTAAAAGAAATGTGAATATAAACCAACAATATCACCGAAATTCAAATTACAAATTGGTTCTGACTGCTTTATTGCAACCATATCGAAATGAACTTAAAAAGACACGCGTACTCGAGTACTGAAAATGAACCAAGAAGACAAATCACAAAGACGATGAACGGTTAACATCACTGGGCCACTTCATCGTCATGATGGTACTGTGGCTGCTTCCCCGCTCCTCGGCTACCTGAACATCAAAACAAATGTCCACCCCCGAAGGGGTTAGCAAAACAATGCTAGTACAAGTATCGGAACACACAAATATGCAACAACAATGCATAAAATCATACACAATATGGACTTCCGCTACCGGAATCCAACAATACGAATCCACAAGATTCAATCAACACAACATGGGTATTCCAACGATCCAGCGCCCTCAGCATAGATCCCAAGATGATCCCGTCGGACCAACACGAGGTGGAAAAACCCGCCCAATGATCCAGCGCCCTCAGCCTAGATCCCAAGATGATCCCGTCGGACCAACACGAGGTGGACATCCTATCCAGCGCCTTCAGCATAGATCGCTTGATCCCTTCGGATCATCACAACTTACACATAACACAACTATGCATATACATATGCGGGAAAATCGACATACTCATCAATATGAACGTACGTTAAATCGATAGCAATTATCATGATAATCTCATATCAACAATACGAATGAACCATATGCATGATCAAATTCATCAATTGTTCACAAACTTTCAAAATACGATACTTGCCTCAACAATGGCGGCAACAATTTCTACTATCAACAGTCTTCAATCCGTTCGGAGAGTTCTCACTCGGTCGGCTCACCGGAAAGCAACCTTCATCGAACAATAACGTCGGTATGACCCACGGTTCCGGATAATCGTTGAAATTATCAAATGAATCATAAAAAGGCATGGTGCATCTATCATGGCGATGGACTATGTTGTCCTAACACAATTCCCTCGGTTGATTGTTACTACATAACATGGAATTCATCCTAGGAGGATTCTAATCATGTTTTATAATAACAAGATGTCCAAACTTCGATGAATCATCAAAAAGACTAGTTCCAATATCATCTCCTTCTACGAATTAATCCTTAAGTTCAATCCATTAATTCTTCACCGAAATGTTCGATCATAACATTCTCCGGAACTAAGATAATCTTCGAAAACTAGATATGATTGGTTTATAAATCTCAAGATACACTAATCAATAGTCTAATCACTAGAGGTTTGCTCAATGATTACTACAATCAAGAGGAATCGAAAATGATTGAATTCTATCTTCTAAACCATGATGAAAGGCTCCTCAAGAAGAAAAACTGGTTTGGCCTACTCAAAACAGGTCCAAAACATTACTAAGATCATGCTAAATTATTTGGTGAAGGATTACATACCTCAACAAATGGATGAACAAGGAAGAACTTGAATAAACTCAACCACCGGAAGTTTGAACACCAATCTACAAGGCCTATGCTTCCCAAGAATCGTCCCAAAAGATGATAGGAAGGATAAGAGGTGATGAAAGATCTCCATAACACGAAAAAATCGGCCAAAGGAAAGGTGAGAAATGAAATAAGGTCGAAGTCTATAAATAGAATTCTGGACATTACGTACGTTATCCAATTAACCTTACGTACGTAATAAGCTTAACGTACGTTATACCCTAACTATAGCGTACGTAGTCGTCTGACCAGAACTCACTGGCCTGTTTTCGCTATTTCCTTATGTACGTAATCGAAAGGGTTTTACGTACGTAATATTCATGTCCTTAGCGTACGTAACACATGCACCATAGCGTACGTAACCCTATGTCCAGGTTCATTAGGAAATCACACGGATCTTCCCCGGCCCCTCCCTCGGCCCCCACACGCCGACCCTTATCCGATCCCAAGTTGACTAAGCTTACGTACGTTAACCACTATAGATAACGTACGTAATACTGCATTCTTAGCGCACGTTATGGACGTCTGATAACGTACGTTAACACGTGCAGAAACATGCATGCAGAATACTGTAGATGTTGGAACATTTTGTTCCATACGTAAATTAAAAGTGTTTTGATGATTAATGTTGATAAGCAAGACAAAACAACGAAGAGATGAAGCAAGCATCGAAGGAAAACGAAGTGCAAAAAGCTGGAAAAACACAAAGCTAACGTACGTAATATGTGATCATTAACGTACGTAATATGGGCAAGCTAACGTACGTAACAAAGGTTGTATAACGTACGTAAAGGAGTTCAAACAAGTGAACGTTGGAGAAGTCAAAGTCAGAAAAGCATCCAACGGATATATGACGTCATCAGTGATGTAATGTTAACGTACGTAACCGTGTATATGCTAACGTACGTAACTCAAAATGACGAAACTCACTGGACTGATTTGTAAAGGTGCTTACGTACGTAATGGAATGGATATAACGTACGTAATGAAGGTCCTGTCAGCTAACGGCTAGTTTGATCATGAAGCCTATAAATACCATCCCTATGGTATTGTTTGAGCACAACAACCTTGAGCAAATTGTCTATTCTTGTGATATTATTACACACATTCTTGTTGTTGATATTGAGCTTAATTGTAAGTGTTTGAGTGAGAATTCACGAAAACATACACGAGTGGTAAAAGAAAAGATACGATTGGATTCGGTGTTATTAGGATCAAGGATCCGACATTGTTAGAATCGCAATCGCTATCTTCGTGAGGTTTATCTAGTACCCATAGAAAGCTAGAGCGATTGATTCCTTGTCCGATAGAAAAGGAAAACGGTTTAACTTGGACCGACGCAAAGACAAGTACGAGTGGTTTATCACGGACCGATAGAAGACGTGATTGTAAACGGTTATACCTCGACCGATTGAAGAGAGGCGAAGAGGTTGCTATCTTTAACCTATTGAAAAAGATAAAGAGAGGACGTAGGCTCGTTTATAGCCGAACCTCTATAAATTCTTGTGTCCTTTATTTTCCGCACTTTTTATTTACGCTTCCGCAAACGGCGCAAATATCCGAATCGGTACCTAACAATTGGTATCGGAGCAGTACTCCAATACGCGGCTTAACATCCGAGGAGAAGATCCAAAATGGCTTTTCAAATGGCTCCCGTCGAAGGCCTTGCTCTCAACCGACCACCATTCTTTGATGGCTCAAATTATTTGACGTGGAAGAAGAAGATGTCGATATTCATCCGAGCATACGACATCGAAATTTGGAAGATTATTTGCCTTGGCCCGAAAGTTCCAATCAAATCCGACGGTACGCTCAAATCTTTCGAAGAATACGACGATGCCGATTGGAAAAATGACCATCTAAATTGTAAGGCTACTCAACTCTTATTTTGTGCCTTAAATCCGGAAGAGGTCAATCGAATCTCATCGTGTGAGAGTGCGAAAGAAATATGGAAAATTCTAGAAATCACACACGAAGGACGACTCAAGTCAAGGAGACGAAGATAAATATGCTTCTCCATGACTACGAGTTATTCATGATGAAGGGTGACGAGTCCATCACCAATATGCTCGACCGATTCTCGGTCATCACCAATGGACTAGCTTCGTTTGGCAAACCATTATCTAGTAGTGAAAAAGTTAAGAAAATTTTACGATCACTACCTAGCGAATGGGACGGCACCGTGACCGCGATTATGGAATCTAAAGACCTCAACACGCTCGATTTTAGTGCCCTTGTTGGTTCACTAATCAATTATGAGATTGTTTTAAAATCACGAAGTGTCAAGCTGAAGCCGAAGGAACGATCGTTAGCCATGAAGGCTAAGATGTCGAGGAAGAAAGAAGAAATTCCGGTGGAGGAAAGCGACGAAGAATCGGCATATTATGCCAAAAACATTAATAAGTTTCAAACCTTATTAAACCGGAGGAAGAAGGATATCTCGGGCGAATCTAAGAAATTCGACAACTCTTGTCGATTATGTGGAAAACCAGGCCACTTCGCTAAGCATTGTCGTGTCAAACCCAAGAAGGAGGTTCTCGTGGCTACTTGGAGCGATGAAGATGAAGACGATGATTTCATCAATCAAAATAATCTCGCTCTCATGGCCCGGAGTTCGTTCGACGACAGCGACGTCGAAAGCCAGGTAAGTACATCCTCCCGTGATGAACTTTTTGATGCATTTGAATTATTACATACGGATTTCCAAAATGCTTTATCGGAAATTAAATCCCTTAAGTCTAAAATTAAATCCTTGGAAATTGAAAATTCTAAAATTATCGAGAAGGGAAAATTTGTTGAAATCGATCATTCAAAGTGTATTGAAAATGAAAATATTTTGAAGAATGATCTTTTAAAAGTTCAAGATGAACTAAAATCTTTAACAAGAAAATTCTCGTATGGAAACGAAATTTGAACAAATGCTTGGTGTTCAAAAATTTACTTTGAATAAAGAGGGGTTAGGATTCAAAACTCGTTTGAAAAACGAATCCGTTAATTTTAAGATACCCCATTGCGAAAAGTGTTTAAAAATCGGGCATCATATTTCAAGTTGCAAAAGCCCGAGACGGACGATAAAAATTAAGAAAATTTGGGTTCCTAAAGGAACAATCGTTTCAAATATCGTCTACGTTTCTAAACAAAAACCAACTATAGGTTGGATCCCCAAAAATTGATTTTTGTATTTTATTGAGGGGGAGTATTTTTTTTTTTGGGGAGATAATATTTTCAGGGGGAGTTTTTACCCTTTATGCATTTATTTATCATAAATTGATATCGTGCATATTCTACTTTTGGTATCATTAAATTCAATTGCTATTTTTTTTACTTTTTGATGAAAACAAAAAGGGGGAGAGAAAGGAGGAAAATAAGAAAAATGGGATTTACCCTAAAAGGGGGAGAAACGAAGGAGTTGAAAAATGAGGAGACGTCGAAAAGACGATGAAAAATTCGAAAAGTTAAAAGTAAAGGAGAAAAGAAAAGAAGGAGTCGAAAAAGAAATGGGAGAAGATTCTAACGAAACGGACAAAGTCAAAAACTTTGGTCTATACACATATACATATACTTGTATTTTTGCAGGAAAATCCCATTGACGAAGTGTTGTTTTGTAATCATCAAAAAGGGGGAGATTGTTGGAACATTTTGTTCCATACATAAATTAAAAGTGTTTTGATGATTAATGTTGATAAGCAAGACAAAACAACGAAGAGATGAAGCAAGCATCGAAGGAAAACGAAGTGCAAAAAGCTGGAAAAACACAAAGCTAACGTACGTAATATGTGATCATTAACGTACGTAATATGGGCAAGCTAACGTACGTAACAAAGGTTGTATAACGTACGTAAAGGAGTTCAAACAAGTGAACGTTGGAGAAGTCAAAGTCAGAAAAGCATCCAACGGATATATGACGTCATCAGTGATGTAATGTTAACGTACGTAACCGTGTATATGCTAACGTACGTAACTCAAAATGACGAAACTCACTGGACTGATTTGTAAAGGTGCTTACGTACGTAATGGAATGGATATAACGTACGTAATGAAGGTCCTGTCAGCTAACGGCTAGTTTGATCATGAAGCCTATAAATACCATCCCTATGGTATTGTTTGAGCACAACAACCTTGAGCAAATTGTCTATTCTTGTGATATTATTACACACATTCTTGTTGTTGATATTGAGCTTAATTGTAAGTGTTTGAGTGAGAATTCACGAAAACATACACGAGTGGTAAAAGAAAAGATACGATTGGATTCGGTGTTATTAGGATCAAGGATCCGGCATTGTTAGAATCGCAATCGCTATCTTCGTGAGGTTTATCTAGTACCCATAGAAAGCTAGAGCGGTTGATTCCTTGTCCGATAGAAAAGGAAAACGGTTTAACTTGGACCGACGCAAAGACAAGTACGAGTGGTTTATCACGGACCGATAGAAGACGTGATTGTAAACGGTTATACCTCGACCGATTGAAGAGAGGCGAAGAGGTTGCTATCTTTAACCTATTGAAAAAGATAAAGAGAGGACGTAGGCTCGTTTATAGCCGAACCTCTATAAATTCTTGTGTCCTTTATTTTCCGCACTTTTTATTTACGCTTCCGCAAACGGCGCAAATATCCGAATCGGTACCTAACCGTAGATACCAAAAAAAACGTAAGGATACGAAAATACGGGAAACCAACCTCCGAATCATATCATTACAAAGTTGATTCTTACAAGATAAATACACAGTAATTATCCGGGCATTACATACTACCCCTCTAAAAAGAAGTTTCGGCCCGAAACTTAAATCGCAAACAATTCCGGGTACCTCAACTTCATACTATCTTCCGTCTCCCAAGTTGCTTCTTCGACCCTATGCCGAGACCACTGAACTTTAACCAAAGGTATTGGTTTATTCCTCAATTGCTTGACTCGACTCTCAAGTATCTTGATTGGTCTCTCCTCGAAGGTGCCATCATTAGCTATCTCGATCTGGTCGAAATTAATAACATGACTGGGATCTGGCACATACTTCCGCAATTGGGATACGTGAAAAACATTATGAACATGACTCAGCGATGGTGGTAAGGCCAACCTGTATGCTAAATCCCCAACTCTATCGAGGATCTCAAATGGCCCGATATATCTCGGACTTAGCTTACCTTTCCTCCCAAAACGGAAGATTCCCCGAGTAGGAGAAACCTTCAATAGTACATGATCCCCGGTCTCGAATTCCAGCGGGCGACGGCGCACATCTGCATAAGACTTCGCCGACTACGGACGATCAGCAGTCTTTCCCGAATCAAAGCTATCTTGTCTTGAGTCTGGACTATCAATTCTGGTTCCGTCCCGATCAAGTCCGAAGAATCATCCCAGCATAGAGGTGATCGGCATCTTCTCCCGTACAAAGCTTAGAATGGTGCCATCTTAATAGAAGTATGCCAACTATTGTTGTAGGTGAATTCAATTAACGGCAAATGAGCTTCCCAATCAGTTGACCAATCCAAGGCACAAGCTCTAAGCATGTCTTCTACCGTTTGTATAGTCCTTTCGGACTGACCGTCCGTTTGAGGATGATAAGCCGTGCTAAAGTTTAGCTCAGTCCCTAAAGCCCTGTGAACTGCCTTCCAGAAGTGTGACACGAAGCGACCATCCCGATCTGAAATAATAGTCTTCGGCGTCCCATGCAATCTGACTATCTCGGCAATAAATACTCGTGTCAATTTCTCGGGTCCCCATGTGTCCTTAATTCCTAGGAAGTGAGCCGACTTGGTTAGTCGATCAACTATCACCTAAATCATGTTCATTCCCGTCTTGGTCCTTGGCATGTTGGTGATGAAATCCATCGAGATATCCTCCCACTTCCACTCAGGAATCGGAAGCGGTTTTAACATTCCGGTAGGTCGCTGATGTTCAATCTTAACCTGCTGACAAGTCAAACACTTCGAAACGTATTCTGCTACGTCCTTCTTCATATTTCCCCACCATAAGTTTTGTTTTAGATCCTTGTACATCTTACTGCTGCCCGGGTGAATAGAATAGGGTGCGCTGTGAGCTTCCTTCAGAATTGTATGCCTCAAAACATCATCACCGGGAACGCAAAGTCGACTCTGAAATCTCAGAACTCTATCATCTTGTACGACAAATCCTGGGGCCCTTCCTTTCTTTACTTCGTCACATAACCGAAGGATCAGAGAATCGCTCAACTGCTTAGATTTGATTTCCTCGACTAGTGACGAAATCAATTCCATCGCATATAGTTGCCCTTGGATTCCTGGCGACCATACTTCAATCCCTTCACGGATCAGTTCTCGTTGAATGCTGGTTTGGGAAGTAAGTGCTTCCAATACTCGAAGAGAAACAGGTTTTTGGCTCAATGCATCAGCCACTACGTTTGCTTTACCCGGGTGATAGAGAATTTCCAAGTCGTAATCCTTGATCAATTCTAGCCACCTTCTCTGTCTCATGTTTAATTCTTTCTGACTGAAAATGTACTTGAGGCTTTTATGATATGTAAAGATCTGACAACGAGTGCCATATAAATAATGTCGCCAAATTTTCAAAGCGAAGACCACAGCTGCTAACTCCAGATCATGAGTCGGGTAATTAACTTCGTACGGTTTCAACTGTCGAGAGGCATAGGCAATCACCCTATCCTTTTGCATCAACACACATCCCAGACCCTGATTTGAAGCATCGCTGTATACCATGAATCCATCAGTTCCATCTGGTAACGCTAGTATAGGCGCTGTCGTCAGCCTCCTCTTGAGATCATCAAAACTAGCCTGGCATTTCTCATTCCACTCGAACTTATGAGTTTTCTGTAATAGCTGAGTGAGCGGACGAGCAATTTTGGAAAATCCTTCTACGAAACGGCGATAATATCCAGCTAGTCCTAAGAAACTCCGGACTTCTTTCACATTATTTGGAGATTCCCACTCTAAGATTGCCTCGACTTTCTTCGGATCTACTTGAACTCCATCAGATGATATCACATGCCCAAGGAAAGTCACTTCCTTAAGCCATAACTCACATTTAGAAAGTTTCACGTACAACTGTTCATTTCTCAAGGTGCTCATAACAATACGCAAATGCTCAACATGTTCCTCGGGGTCTTTCGAATAGATCAAGATATCATCAATGAAAACGACCACGAACTTATCTAAGTATTCTAGGAATACCCGATTCATCAATTGCATAAATACTGCAGGAGCATTGGTAAGTCCGAATGGCATCACTACAAATTCATAATGCCCGTACCGGGATCTGAAAGCAGATTTCGGTATATCGGACCCCTTAATCCTCAGCTGATGATATCCGGATCGCAAGTCAATCTTAGAGAATACTCTAGCCCCCTGTAGTTGATCAAACAAGTCGTCGATCCGAGGTATAGGATACTTGTTCTTGATCGTCACCTTGTTTAGCTCCCTGTAATCAATACATAATCGGAGGGATCCATCTTTCTTCCGGATAAAGAGAACGGGTGCTCCCCAAGGAGAAACGCTAGGTTGAATGTAACCCTTCTGTAACAATTCCTCCAGTTGCTTCTTTAGTTCATACATCTCGGTTGGCGCCATACGATATGGTGCTGTGGAAATAGGAGTGGCTCCTGGCTCTAATTCGATGTTAAACTCTACTTCTCTCTGCGGAGGTAACCCAGGTAGTTCGTTAGGGAATACATCTGAGAACTCGTTCACAACTGGAATAGATGAGAGCTCTACTCCTTCTTCTTTCTTCATGGCATAGCACCATAATCCGTGACAACCCTACTTCAGTAATTTCACTGCCTTCATAGCTTTGATCAATTTTCCCGAGCTTCCTGGTCTCCATCCTTTGAATAAATGTTCAGATCCGTCATCGGCAATGATAAAGATGACTCGTTTTTGATAATTCAAAATAGCTCCATAACGGTTGAGCCAATCATCTCCGAGAATTAAATCGTCACCATGGATGTCGACTACAATAAGATTTGATGGCCAATTTCTCCCTCCTATAGACACTGGAAAATCTCTAGTTTCTAGGGTTCCCACAATTCTCTCTCCGCTCGGCAAACCCACAACATATGGTTCACAATCAAATAAGCACGAGATTTTCAAACGATTAACACAGTTCAAAGATATGAAAGAATGTGTAGCTCCTGAATCGAATAAGACACTAACTGGTTGCAAAAGGATCTGAATCGTACCTGATGCAACGGCGGTGTTCGATCGTCGATTTCCTCATCTCGTATAGGCGCGGAGGAACGGACCCAAAGATTGGATGTCTCTCTCTTCCCAACATTCTGCTGACAAACCCACTCTGCGTCTGGTTCACACTCACCTCCTTTGGAACTGGCGCTGTAGTGCGAGTGCCATATGATCTAGTCGCAACTCCACAGAAAGCCGCACGGTGCCCTTCGTGCCCACAATCGAAACAAGTCACAGAAGATGCGGGGCAATCACGTCGAACATGCCCTGCTCGACCACAATTATAGCATTTCTTTGATGCGTCCAAAACTACCGATGTTGTCCGGAACTTCTTGCCACCTCGAGAAGGATGTGGAGGTTTCCTGGATGAATAAAATGAAGACTGCCCCTTGTGGGGTCCACCATTCTTGTTTTCCGAGAAGTTGCCGGACACTTTCTGCTTCTTTGCCTCCATCGATTTCTCCACCGCCGCCTCTTTCATGTCGTAGGCCAGCGCTTTGTCTTGATACTGCCGCAACTTAGTACACTCGAATCCGGACATGTACTGCTGAATCTCCGGTTTCATCCGCATATCGAAATGAAAAATCTTTTCTGCCTCCGTTCTGACCAAATGTCGCACACAAGTCAGCTGATGATTAAAAGTCTTGATTACGTCTGTCACAGATGCTTCCGAACTCTGTGGTGAGAAAAACTCTCGGATTTTTGCCTCTCTAACCGGACGGGGACAATACTGGGCTTCCATCATTAGTTTGAATTCCGTCCAGTTAGCATTATGATTCTCGGGTCGAATAGCCTCCCACCATTCAAAAGCCTCCCCAGTCAGAAAATACTGGGCAATAGGAACCTTTCGGTCCTCGGTACAGTTAATACCCGCAAATATCTTCTCTAACTCTTTTAGCCAATGATCCCAAGTAAGTGCCTCAGCAGATCCGTCAAATTTTGGCGGGTGTAATTTGACCACCTCAGCAAGCCATCGGTCTCCCCAGTTATCCTCGTGGTGTTGCTGCCCCATCGCTGTCTGCATGCGGTCGACTACCTGAGTGAACTGGTTT
Organism: Orobanche coerulescens; assembly: GCA_033398695.1. NCBI lineage: Eukaryota > Viridiplantae > Streptophyta > Magnoliopsida > Lamiales > Orobanchaceae > Orobanche > Orobanche coerulescens. Next base: position 73,710,076 of record CM065816.1, on the reverse strand, counting down.
ATCAGAGCCACCACCTGTTGGAGAACTCCCGGCATGTTAGGATTCGCGTCGTCATTCTCTGATCCCTGTTGTCCTCCAGAATGGGAATCGGTTCGACTAGCCGATAATTCTGGGGTAGTTGCGGAATCCTCCTGTCTCATGTTACCACGTCCGCGTCCACGACCGCGTCCGCGTCCACGTCCTCCTCTCAACATACTGTAAACACAATTTCTCAATATCCAGGACAAAACTTTCAAAAATAAAGTCCGTCAATACTAACAAAACAGAAATTAAGTAAAATGGTAGTATAAGAGATTAGGAGACTTACAACCACGGCCCACATGACGACTTTGGCTGAACAGTGATGTTACGAACGACCCATAAATCAAATAACGTAAACAGACCCAACTAAAACCCGACTGCCAAGATATCCATGAATCTTAGCTCCGATACCATATTCTGTAACACCCCGAGATAATCGGAATAATTACAGCGCCGTAAACCCTTTAAGTAAGGATTTACAAGGCTGATTAAAAGAAATGTGAATATAAACCAACAATATCACCGAAATTCAAATTACAAATTGGTTCTGACTGCTTTATTACAACCATATCGAAATGAACTTAAAAAGACACGCGTGCTCGAGTACTGAAAATGAACCAAGAAGACAAATCACAAAGACGACGAATGGTTAACATCACTGGGCCACTTCATCGTCATGATGGTACTGTGGCTGCTTCCCCGCTCCTCGGCTACCTGAACATCAAAACAAATGTCCACCCCCGAAGGGGTTAGCAAAACAATGCTAGTACAAGTATCGGAACACACAAATATGCAACGACAATGCATAAAATCATACACAATATGGACTTACGCTACCGGAATCCAACAATACGAATCCACAAGATTCAATCAACACAACATGGGTATTCCAACGATCCAGCGCCCTCAGCATAGATCCCAAGATGATCCCGTCGGACCAACACGAGGTGGAAAAACCCGTCCAATGATCCAGCGCCCTCAGCCTAGATCCCAAGATGATCCCGTCGGACCAACACGAGGTGGACATCCGATCCAGCGCCCTCAGCATAGATCGCTTGATCCCTTCGGATCATCACAACTTACACATAACACAACTATGCATATACATATGCGGGAAAATCGACATAGTCATCAATATGAACATACGTTAAATCGATAGCAATTATCATGATAATCTCATATCAACAATACGAATGAACCATATGCATGATCAAATTCATCAATTGTTCACAAACTTTCAAAATACGATACTTGCCTCAACAATGGCGGCAAGAATTTCTACTATCAACAGTCTTCAATCCGTTCGGAGAATTCTCACTCGGTCGGCTCACCGGAAACAACCTTCATCAAATAATAACGTCGGTATGACCCACGGTTCCGGATAATCGTTGAAATTATCAAATGAATCATAAAAAGGCATGGTGCATCTATCATGGCGATGGACTATGTTGTCCTAACACAATTCCCTCGGTTGATTGTTACTACATAACATGGAATTCATCCTAGGAGGATTCTAATCATGTTTTATAATAACAAGATGTCCAAACTTCGATGAATCATCAAAAAGACTAGTTCCAATATCATCTCCTTCTACGAATTAATCCTTAAGTTCAATCCATTAATTCTTCACCGAAATGTTCGATCATAACATTCTCCGGAACTAAGATAATCTTCGAAAACTAGATATGATTGGTTGATAAATCTCAAGATACACTAATCAATAGTCTAATCACTAGAGGTTTGTTCAATGATTACTACAATCAAGAGGAATCGAAAATGATTGAATTCTATCTTCTAAACCATGATGAAAGGCTCCTCAAGAAGAAAAACTAGTTTGGCCTACTCAAAACAGGTCCAAAACATTACTAAGATCATGCTAAATTATTTGGTGAAGGATTACATACCTCAACAAATGGATGAACAAGGAAGAACTTGAATAAACTCAACCACCGGAAGTTTGAACACCAATCTACAAGGCCTATGCTTCCCAAGAATCGTCCCAAAAGATGATAGGAAGGATAAGAGGTGATGAAAGATCTCCAGAACACAAAAAAATCGGCCAAAGGAAAGGTGAGAAATGAAATAGGGTCGAAGTCTATAAATAGAATTCTGGACATTACGTACGTTATGCAATTAACCTTACGTACGTAATAAGCTTAACGTACGTTATACCCTAACTATAGCGTACGTAGTCGTCTGACCAGAACTCACTGGCCTGTTTTCGCTATTTCCTTACGTACGTAATCGAAAGGGTTTTACGTACGTAATATTCATGTCCTTAGCGTACGTAACACATGCACCATAGCGTACGTAACCCTATGTCCAGGTTCATTAGGAAATCACACGGATCTTCCCCAGCCCCTCCCTCGGCCCCCACACGCCGACCCTTATCCGATCCCAAGTTGACTAAGCTTACGTACGTTAACCACTATAGATAACGTACGTAATACTGCATTCTTAGCGCACGTTATGGATGTCTGATAACGTACGTTAACACGTGCAGAAACATGCATGCAGAATACTGTAGATACCAAAAAAAACGTAAGGATACAAAAATACGGGAAACCAACCTCCGAATAATATCATTACAAAGTTGATTCTTACAAGATAAATACACAGTAATTATCCGGGCATTACAATATCAACTTCAAAACTATCAACAAGCTCGCTAGACAAGGAATGGTCGGAGGTTTTCCCGATGTGTTGTTTCATAAAAATAGCGTCTTTGGACCATTTCAGAAAGGCAAAAAAGTCAAAACCACCTTGAAAATCAAGTCATACATGTCCACCCACAGGGTACTGGATTTGCTACATATAGACCTCTATGGCCCTGTAGACCCTGTAAGTTTGGGAGGTAAGAAATATTGTCTTATTATTGTTGACAATTTTTCCAGGTATGCTTGGACAATGTTTCTAAGTAAGAAGAAAGAAACCATCATGAAATTTCCATAGCACATGAAGAAGCTATAGAATGAGAAAGGGTTGAGTATTGTGTCCATTCGTTCCGACAGAGGTACTGAATTCACAAATCGCTTTATAAGGCAATACTGTTCAGCTAATAATATACAACAAGAATACTTAGCAGATCGAACTCCTAAACAAAATGGCATTGCCAAGCGAAAGAATAGGACGCTCAAAGAAGCAAAAAGAACCATGATAGCCGCAAGCAAGTTGCCCCAGAGGTTCTGGGGAGAAGCAACTAATACAGCGTGCTACACATAAAACCGTTGTATCATCAACAAGCATCATAAAAAAGCAACATATGAGGTATGGAACAATAAAACTCCAATGGTTGAATATTTTCACATTTTTAAATGCAGGTGCTATGGTCTGAACAATGGGAAATATCAACTCAAGACCTTCAACGAAAAGTCGGATGAAGGGACATTTGTAGGACATTCCTCTGTCAGCAAAGCTTTCACGATATTTAACAAAAAGAAGCTGACAATATAGGAATCTGTCCATGTAGTATTCGATGAACCTCATTGTGATCCCGCAGGAGTAGAAGGTATAACCCAGAATATCCGAACGCTTTCCATTGATGATCATCAAACTCTAATAGAGCATGTCGTGGATATAGAAATCTATCCTGCTGCTGTAAGATCAGAAGTAGTCGAAGCTAATGTTGTACAAGATGAAGCCGAGACTCCACCACCACACGTTCCAGTACGGGAGACCGAATTAGAACTTGACAGAAGATGGCTGAGAGATCACCCCCAGGAGTTGATTATAGGATATATCTATGCTGGTGTAACCACCCGTAGAAGAATACAGAGTACACAAGGAACTATACTGTGTGCACAAGAAGAGACCAATCCTGAGAAATCTCTATTTCCTATATGGAAATCGCAAGCCGAACTTAGGAGACTAGCTCTGTGCACTCTAGCTGTATTCTTAGCCCAATATGAACCTGTTTCGACTAATGAAGCTCTGAATAATTCACAGTGGAGCACTTCTATGGAAGAAGAGATGAATGGTTTCGAAAGAAATAATTTATGGTCTCTCGTAACCTGACCAGACCATCAAGTTGTAATTGGAATCAAATGGGTATTTAGAAACAAAAAGGATGAAAATGGACTTGTTATAAGAAACAAATACTATCTAATCGCACAATAGCACGAGTGCAATTTCCCTCACGCACAACCTTGTATTGCACTCGCGAACTAAGCATATTGATATGAAGCATCATTTCATCAGGAATCATGTTGAGAATATAGATGTTTGGATCGAGAAGATTCATATAGACATACAGTTGGCCGACATCTTCACAAAACCTCTCAGCACAACTAGATGCTTCGCCAAGAATTGGGAATGCTACATCCGGACTCCCTGTAAGTTTATACATTTTACTCATCTATTGAGGGGGAATGCTATAAGACCCAAGAATACAATATCCACTTTGATTAATTGTACACTAAGAACAAGTCATATCTTACTATAGGAAAAATAAGGCATAAAACCTTCCTCAACTGACGTGTGCATTAATTAAGGGGGAATGTACAGTACGACCCATGAATACAGCATTAATCCAAAAAATGCTGTAAGAATTGAATTATGTATGTACCTTTTAAGGGGGAATGTTATATATTCGTGGGTACATCACATACAATGTAGGATATCAATTAATATTAATAACAGTACTCTATTCGTACACTTTCTCACAGTAAATCGTTTTCAGTCCACGTGCTCTGTCTTAATTTTAAAAGTTTTATCCTTCAATGGTTTTAAAGACACCTGAACTTTACTACCTTAAATACCGTGATTTTAAAATTTCAAACTGCCATTTCGTGTAATAACGGAAGACAAACTGTCAGGAGTGGGACCGGTTATCATATCAAAACTGACGGACTAGACGTACAGGTTACATCTGAATCCATCTTGACCGTTCTTTAAAACACCGTTTTCATCCCTTAAATCTGACCGTTCACTGTTTACCTAATCTCTCTTGCACCCTATAAAAGGACAGTACTTTACTCCCATAGACTATTTACACTTTCTGCAAATTAACGAGTCTTGTGCAAACTGTCTACATACTTCCTGCAATTTCTCTGCATTGTGTGTTAATTTCACTGTTACTTCACCTATTTTCTCTTGAAAAATATCTACCTCTCAGACATCTTCCCTCTCACTGAAGAAGAAGGAGACCATTATCGATGGGCGTATCTTTGCTAGATATGTGTTGCTTGAGAGAATCGCGTTTGAAGGAGAAGATGAAGTTGGCATGGAACTGGCTGTTTCTAGAGTGAAACAACAAGGGCTGTATCGCCTTGGAATCCACCATGCTGATACTTATGGTGAAAAAAATGTGGAGGAGTTCTACCTAGACGCTAACTTCAAATATTCATCTCAAAGGAAATGAGGTGAAATTACTGATATAATCGGAACTGTCCAAGGGATTGAGATCCCTCTGAATAAAGATCTTTTGGAGAAGATCTACAAGCTACCATCTGATGGCCTGAAGATGGAGGAATTGGAGACCTTCGGGTTTGAAAGCCTTCTGTCAGAATACTAGAAACTATTCACAGGAAATTCTATGGCTACCAATATCCACCCCTTATGCCACAAGAGAATTTTCACTCTCCCGTATGTCGACCTGCACGATTTTTGCTGCCGGGTTGTTGAAACCAGACGGGTGCGTTCGAAATGTGCACCAACATTAGATTCAGAATGATGGTTGCCATCATGTCTGGAGAAAAGGTGAATTGGTGCCAGATAATTCTGAAACGCATTTAGGAAGTGGCTTCTACCCCTGAATCTGCCAAGAAGTCGTTTGGCCTCATCCTGAATCACATACTCACTTGTTGCGGAGTGAAGCAATATGTTGATGCCAAGAAGATTAGCATTGAAAAATTCATTGGTGGGATCCAACCCACCGTCTTCAACAAATCACCTCTCGTTGCTGACAGGCCAAACCCTCATAGCATGCGCACTTCAAGTGACCCGAGGGACGTCATATTGAAAATCTCGAGCGATGAGAAGAAAATGAAGCGAACAATTCCCAACAGCAGCTCCCCTCAAGCTGTCGATAAGAAGCGAAAAAAGACCAAGAAGTCTTCTAAGGCTGAGCCTACAGTGACTATAGCGGTCACTGTAGAAGTCCCATCAACTGTTCCTGTCACTGAAACTCTCCCACAGGGTGCAACCCCTCTGGAAGATACAGTTGCTGCTCGTACATCAGATCCTGAGCCTATGGTAAATTGGAAATAAAACGCAGCGAAAGCGAAGTTGGTAAATTGTTTGATAAAGCATTTTACGCATCCTTGAGCACAAAATCTATCTAGGCATGCTAATTAATTAACTACTAAGATTAATAAGCAATTTAAATATTATTTATTATTTATTAAATAAATATATTTCTCGATTTTCTTTTATTCAAGTAATTCCGATATGTAGCAAGAATTAAAGTGTTATCTTAATTGTGGAATCAAAGACACAAGTCAAGATCCATAATTAAACACTAAGAAGAAAATCGAAATTTCTTGTGTATCAATGAAGCAATTCGGCCCAACCCCCATTGTCCCCTATTTATAGGCTTTTGGACTACTCTAGGGATCTTAAGGAGGATTAGGATTAGAACTCCTAGTGCAACCCAACTTTCCATATTAATCCCTTTTATAATATGATTGAGTTCACTAATATCAATTCAATCTACTAAAGAATTAATATTGCACTTCCTACCCAAATCCCAATTTATGAAATCGGGATCCTTATTTGAATATTTCCCCTGTTTAAGATATCGAATGCCCATTAATTAATTTTAAGCTAGTGACGACTTTAATTAATTAATATCTTATCCAAGAGTAGTACCACTCGAACTTTATTATTATATCAGAATTAAATCCGCCTGTAGGGTTTAATATAATAATCATTATCGAGCTCTTCAAGGGGACATCATCAACCCGCACGAGTCGGGACACGATTTCTAGTATTAACAATAACTGTCATATAAAAAATATTATTGCGCAATATACGAAGCTTATTGAGTCAATCATTTTGACTCTCACCCATGGTAAATCAAAGCAATAAATATTACAAATACACAATTAAATATTATATACTTAGAATTAAGAAATAATAATTATCCGAGATTTACGCTCTTCTTAGAGTCAGTACATAAGATACTATCTCACTTCGATCCTGTTCGACGAATGCAAATATGCTAATGCATGCTAATAGTCAAGACCAACTAATATCAAGCATACACTGCAACCTTTCATATAATTTGTCTAATAAGTATATAGGTTGTGAACTATTATATTATTTTATAAGGCACCGATAATGTGATTCCGTGTGATACCAACACACCACATTATTTACAATATGAAATAATTTGACATTTCATTTACATAACCATAATGTAAATAAATATGCAAAACATGTGATTAAATGTAATTAATATTGTTATAGGTAGTTATAGGGAAATAAGTTAATACAAGCATAAAGTATGCTTTGCAGCATACAACCCTAACAATCTCCCACTTATACTCAAAGCATGATTTTAAGTTTACTACTCTATTACATATTCCCTCATTTCTCCCACTTATACTCAAAGCAATGCTGCCATACACCATAATCTCATTCCTTCCACATGCCTTTCAAAAACTTTTGAAGGTAGGCATTTTGTGAAAGGATCAGCAAGATTATCTTCCGATGCAACCCTAGCTACGACCATGTCTCTTTCATTTGCGAAGTGTCGTATGATGTGGTACTTGCGGTTGATATGTTTACTTGCTTTGTGGACTCGTGGTTCCCTCGAATTTGAGACTGCACCGGTATTATCACAATAAAGTGTAATACCCTTTGGCAAATCGGGAATCACATCTAAGTCCTACAAGAAGTACTTGAGCCATGCCGCCTCCTTGTCTGCCTTAGAGTCTGCCATGTACTCGGATTCCATGATAGAGTCCGAGATGCATTTCTGCTTCACACTTTTCCAACTAATGGCTCCACCTCCCAGGCTAAACACATAACCTGAAGTAGACTTGGGATTTTCTTTGTCTGATGAAAAATTTAAGTCAGTATAACCCACTGGACACAGGTCATCTGATTGATATACTAGCATATACTCCCTAGCCCTTCTCAGGTACTTGAGTATGTGCTTGACAGTAATCCAGTGTCCTGGTCTTGGGTTCGACTGATATCTAGTAGCCATGCCTACGGCATGACAGATATTTGGTCTAGTGCAAAGCATAGCATACATGAAGCTTTCCACAGCCGACGCATAAGGGATCAACTTCATGTCATCTATTTCCTTTTGTGTCTTGGTACACATATCCTTAGATAGTTGAATTCCATGTCTGTAAGGTAGAAAACCTTTCTTGGAATTCTCCATGCTAAACCGCTTTAGTACTGTATCGATATATGATGCCTGAGATAGGCACAACATCCTTTTATTTCGATCACGAAAGATCCTGATCCCAAGGATGTGTCCTGCTTCTCCCAAATCCTTTATATCGAACTGCCCAGATAGCCATACCCGTAGGTCCGACAACTCCTTCAAGTTGTTTCCAATCAGAAGGATATCATCTACATACAGTACATGAAACACCAACACATTTCCATCGCATTTCTTATACACACAACTCTCACTCGGACATTGGACGAATCCATATGAATGGACTACCTCGTCAAATCGAGTGTTCCAAGATCTAGATGCTTGCTTAAGTCCATAAATGGATCTCTTAAGCTTGCATACTAAGTGCTCCTCTCCTTCAGCAATGAATCCCTCTAGCTGGCATATATAGATTTTCTTGTCTAGACTCCCATTCAAGAATGCAGTATTGACATTCATTTGTCAAATCTCCAGATCCAAATGCGCAGCTATAGCTAAAAGAATCCGGATTGACTTAAGCATGAGTACCAGCGAAAAGGTTTAATCATAATCGATACCCTCTTTCTGAGTGAAACCTTTCAGAAAAAGCCTCGCTTTGAAGGTTTCAACCTTCCCGTCACCTCCTTTCATTCACTTGTAGACCCACTTACTCCCAATGGCTTATACCCCATCATGTAGTTCTACTAGCTCCCACACTTGATTGGAATCTATTGATCTCATCTCTGATTCCATTGCTACTTTCCAGGAGTCAGCATCTTTATCTTGGATTACCTCCTTGTAAGTCTAGGGATCTGATTTATCTTCACCCGGGATTGAGTCCGAAGACTATCCCACACCTATGAATCGTTCCAGTCGATGAACAACCTTCCCACTATGACGAGGCAAATCATAAGTTGGTGTAAAAGTATCAGAATCAATACGTGGTGCAGTGTTAGTTGACGCTTGTACGATTGGTATCGTTGGAGCCTCGCCCCTCAACTCTTCCAGAATTATTTCGCTCATGGGTTTTTGACTAATCATATAATCCTCTTCCAGGAATTGGGCATTGGTGCTAACAATGACTTTCTGATCCTGGGGACTATAGAACAAGCCACCCTCCGTTCCCTTGGGATTGTAATATCCATACTTTTTATTGACTGTTTGACCTTACCTTTCTTCCTATTTTGTCGCTCTGTAAACACTTTGAAATGTTGTCGATGTTGATTTGGAGTTTCGTACCTTTTTGGATCATGATCGTGTTAATTGGACCTTTCGGCAGTATTCTGGGACAGACAGATAGTGCGCGCTAGGCCTAGGATAATGCACGCTATTTCTACTTGAGTAGCGCACGCTAGCTTTGAGCCTTAGAACACGCTAACAGTCCAGACTTGGCAGAGACAGTAGCTAATTCTGCTCTCTGGACTAGTAGTTAGCGCACGCTAGGAGTTCGCTAGCGCACGCTATTCGTGATCAGTAGCGCGCGCTAACATCATCCGTAGCGCACACTAACGAGCTGAGTCAGCAAAGGCAGTGAGGTATTTCTACTTTCTAGACTAGCAGGTAACGCACGCTAGGCAGCAGCTAGCGCATGCTAAAGGTGTTGCATAGCGCGTGCTAGTGCCCAGTCGTAGAGCATGCTAGCGGAGTTGGGCACTGAACTGGAACTTTTTCAGGACAACAGTTAGCGCATGCTAAGGTGTGGTAGCGCGCGCTAACATCTCAGGACAGAAGCCACTGGACTACCGGGTGACCCCGTTAGCGCACGCTAAGCCCCGATTCTTAGCGCGCACTAACCTGGCGTTTTATATAAGGGGCATGCAACCCCTAAAATCGTCATTTTTCCATCTTACCTTCCTTTTCCGATGGGAGTAGCGGGATTTGGGCGATTTGGAGCTTTTGGAGGCGATCCTTCTTCAGATATCATCATCTTTGGTTGAATAACAAAGATTACACAACATCTAATCCATTTCTACTTCCAAATCAAGGTAAATTCCTTAGAACCCTAGATTTGGGAAATTTTGGGGATTTTCTTAGATTTGTCCGATTTATCCATTTTGGAGCTTGAGATCTTTGAGAATATGATGCATCTACCCCGTACCCATGTTTCCCCTACGATTATATGGATTGTTGTGTACCTTGTTCGAACTTGAGAGGGGTAGGGTGATTCTCAAACCTCTAGATGATTATCTTTGTAGTTTCATGAATCGTAGGCGGGTTTCGGGAGTTTCTTCATGTGATTTGAGTATGGATTGTTGATTTTCGTACTCCTTACGAATCATTTAGGTGCCGGAAGTGTGTTCTTGGACCTACCAAACATACACTCTTTTCCTTCCGAATTATCGATGTCTCAAAGGCAAGTATATGTTTATGATTGTGCGTTCTCGACTTTGAAAGTAAGATATATGATTTTGAGTTAACCACTCTGGTGTAACACCCCCAAATCCCATTAGGTCATTACAGTACCGTGGACCCCACACCAGGAGATCCACCAGGCGAACATGACTAAAATACAACAAACTGACCAAAAGGGGAATCACAATTTCCTACACTGCCATCCAACATAATATTCCGATATGGAATTTCAATGACAACAGTGGGCCTACATGGCCTAAATAAAATACAACGACATCCACGAGCCTAGCTCGGATGATACAAAATGACAACGACTGAACAAAACTGGAGTACTCCAATTGTCTGACTGACATGAACACCAAAACATCTCGGACTAGTATCACTCGAATGCCTCGTCGCCACCGTCATGCCCCTATGTCTCAACTCTCTCCTCGCAAACACCTAAAATAGGAAAACATGTTCCGCCCCCATGGGGTCAGTAATCCAGATAATGAATATCAAATACATGTATAACATGATATGCATCCAAATGCAGAATAAATGGTACATCAATGGTATTACAAGATGCTCACAAACCAAAGTAACAATTGAGCATTCGTGAAATACTATGCCCGCGGCATTCGATCGGTACCTGCTCAACAGGTTAGAACACAAGTGCCCAACGGCGAATCATCAATACAGATCACAACAATGAACTACATGAAGATAAACCAACCCAGCGCTGAAATAAATACGAATCACAATTGCCTGAAGGTTCCATCGAAAATACCAATACGTCATGATGGCCTGAAAGCTACTCAGCCGAAACTGCTAGTCATCACAATGGCCTGAAGCCAAATAGCCCGAAGCTGTATCAACTGAGGGCCAAAGCCACGGCACGAAGCCGTATCACAATGAGGGCCGAAGCCACGGCATGAAGCCGTATCACAATGAGATCATCCAATGACCGTGACCTGCTGAATTGCAGGTGCTGGGAAACCAACCGCGAGGGTTCAAGCCCCAGACTTACCCATAATGAGATCACCCAGTGACCGTGACCTACTGAACTGTAGGTATTGGAAAACCAACCGCGAAGGTTCAAGCCCCAAGCTTACCCATAATGAGATCATTAACATGACCGTGACCTACTGAACTGTAGGTGTTGGGAAACCAACCGCGAAGGTTCAAGCCCCAAGCTTACCCATCGAGCACTAGCCGAGACTAGCCTCCAAAACATAATTAATCACAACAGTAACGATCCCAAGATTACCAAATTCACAAGAATAATAGCGTGGTGCCTTGAGTCGGCCAACATGACAACAACAACTCATGGATGGGCACCATCCACGACGGTCCCAATTCAAATACCTCGACTGCCTTGGAATGGCCAATTCACAACAACTCAACGGGTGGAACTATCCTTGACCATCCCAATTCAATACATCGATTACCTTAGAACGGTTAATCGATAACGATGACACAACGGATGGGAATTATCTTCGATAATCCCAATTAAATACATCGATTACCTTAGAACGGTTAATCGATAACCAATGATGCAACGGATGGGAATTATCTTCGGTAACCCTAATTCAATACATCGATTACCTTAGAATGGTTAATCGATAACCAATGATACAACGGATGGGAATTATCTTCGATAATCCTAATTCAATACCTCGATTACCTTAGAACGGTTAATCGATAACCAATGATACAACGGATGGGAATTATCTTCGGTAATCCCAATTAAATACATCGATTACCTTAGAACGGTTAATCGATAATGATGACACAACGGATGGGAATTATCTTCGATAATCCCAATTCAATACCTCGATTACCTTAGAACGGTTAATCGATAACGATGACACAATGGATGGGAATTATCTTCGATAATCCCAATTAAATACATTGATTACCTTAGAACGGTTAATCGATAACCAATGATGCAACGGATGGGAATTATCTTCGATAACCCCAATTCAGGATAAAGATGTTTGTAAGACTTGCGGTGTTTCGAGATGGGCAGTAGTTGAAAAAAAGGCAATAGTGACAATGACCCAGAGAAGGTGATTCGCAGAGTTCCGGCGAAGGTTATGCGCTATTTTCCACTGAAACCAAGGCTGAAAAGGTTGTTTATGTCCAAGGAGTATTCTGAACTTATGTTATGGCATGCCGTCGGACGAAAAAAAGATAGGAAGCTTAGACATCCAACTGATGCCGAGGCTTGACAGGCAATGGATGCAAGGCATCCTGATTTTTCAATAGAAAATAGAAATATCCGACTTGGTGTGGCCGCTGATGGATTCAGTCCTTACCGTACAGTGACTTCAGTTCACTCAACATGGCCAATTGTATTGGTAAATTACAACCTCCCACCTTGGCTATGCATGAAGCCTGAAAATTTGATTCTTTCGACAATCATCTCCGGTCCAGATTCTCCGAAAAAGAGCATTGATGTATTTATGCAGCCTCTAATCGAAGAGTTGAAAGAATTATGGGATATAGGCATAAAAACCTATGATGCCTTTACTGATAAGAAATTTAGGCTACGTGCAAGCGTGTTTTGGACCATTAGCGATTTTACGGGATATGCAATGTTATCCGGTTGGAGCACAAAGGGTAAATTAGCCTGTCCCATATGCCATTATGAGACATCTTCAATGTACTTGAAACACAGTAAAAGAATGTGCTACATGAATCATAGAAAATTTCTAGATCCGGATCACAAATGGAGGTTTGACAAAAGAAGATTCAATGGTGAAGTTGAAATGGGACAGGCTCCACCAATTTTAACCGGAATAGATGTAGTTGAATTATTGTCGGGCTACGAAAATGAATTTGGGAACGCCAAAAGCAATAAAAAGGGCAAAAGGGGTATAAAGCGTAAAAGGGATTCCCCTTTCAAAAAAAAATCAATATTTTTTAATTTACCGTATTGGAGTCACAATTTATTGCGGCATAACCTTGATGTTATGCATATAGAGAAAAATATATGTGACAATATACTCGGTACTTTGCTGAATATGGGCCGTAAGTCGAAAGACCATTTAAATGCTCGTTTAGATTTACAAGAAATGGGCATCAGGAAGGTCCTTCATCCTGTTAAATCAAGTGATGGAAAATATCATGAGATTAGGGCTGCCATATTTGACATGACGAAACAAGAGAAAGATATATTACGCATGATTGAGAAGGCCAAACTTCCATACGGCTGCGCAGCTAATATCAGTCGGTATGTTCACACAAAGGAAAGGGTAATCTCGGGGTATAAGAGCCACGATGCTCATTTTGTTCTTCACTACTTGTTACAATTTGCAGTGAAAAAAGCATTGAAACCTGAGGTTGCTGTACCTTTGATCAGACTTGGTGCATTCCTAAGAGGTCTTTGGAGCAAAGTAATCGATTTGCGTGATACGAAGAGGCTACAACAAGAAATTGTTGAGATTGTTTGTAGTTTTGAGATGATTTTTCCCTCGGCATTCTTTGACGTAATGATTCACTTGCTGGTTCATTTGTGCCAGGAAGTTGAATATGGGGGACCTGCACACTTGAGATGTATGTGTCCAATTGAGCGTTATCTATGTAAGCTGAAATCTTATGCGCGCAATAAGTCTAAACCAGAGGGTTCCATCGCCGAAGGCTACCTTGCAGAAGAATGCTTGACGTTCTGCTCAAGATTCTTAAGCGGTGACACAGTACCTAAATTCGAGAGTTGTCCACAAAAGATGGAATATCCAATTGGCACAAGAAGAAATAAAGATGGAAAACCTATTCAACTCGAAGAATCTCAATGGATGGCATGTCATCGGTACATCTTATTCAATTGTGGTAACAAGGATGTTGAAGTTTAATCGAGTAAGTTTTAATGTCTAATTTGTTTTAAAAAGAATTAGAATGCTTCTATCTTGATAATATTAAGTAGGTAATTATTGTAGGGAACATCGAGCTTTAATTGATGGTCATGCAATATCGAAAAGATATAAAAGAGAGAGGGCACATATGGAAGATTTCTGGAATTGGATGAAGGAAGAAGTTGTGGAGAAAGAGTACATTTCGAAGGAACTACAACTTCTTGCATTGGGCCCTAATCGAGCAGCTAAGAGGTTTAGTGGATATGTTATTAATGGATGCCGATTCTTTACAAAGCCAGAGATGCTAAGTGTACAACACAGAATAGTGGTGTATTTTTGTCTTCCTTGACCACTAGCTTTGCAAGTTCGAAAGACCAGAATCCACATGTCGGTGTTGTCGATTATTATGGATCAATTGAAGAAATCTTAGAAATTGACTATTGGGGAGATTTCATTGTGATTTTATTCAAGTGCTGTTAGTACTATGCAGAAAAGGATTTGTATGGGCTGACTCGGGTGAATTTTAATAGATTGGTCCAAAAAACTGATCGTTATGTGATGGCTTCACAAGTTCAACAAGTATTTTATATAAAAGATCCAACTGAGAAGACATTACATAACGTTATCAACAGATTACCGAGGGGCTGGTGTGATGTCGAAAGTGAAAATGGGAATGAGAATGATGGGACTGGTCCAGTTTTACATGATGTAGGGGCTGGTTGTGGAACAGGAAATCAAGTTATTCATGTGAATTGGTCTAGAGAAGACATCCCGCCAACGAAAATTGTCATCCCGCCAAAATAAGTCAAGAAAATCATCTACTGTTTTCACATAATTCAGAAATGTTTATGTATTTACTACTTTATGTAATAATAAATTTTAGTAGTTAAAATTAGTGAAGTCTAGTATTTACTGCCTTTTAGTTAAAGTTAGTAGGCATCATATTGCCTTTTAGTATTATTGCTAGAGAAGAACTGTTTATGTGTTTACTGGTTTATTTATTATTACTGCCTCATAAGTTAGTGAAGTCTAGTGTCTTTTTATTGTGATTTAATTGGGCACCTTTTACTTGTAATTTGCTGGACTGCTTCTTTCTGTTTTTACTTTGCATTTGCTGCACTCACTTATTTTTTGTATCGATCCTAATGTAATTTTCTTCTATTTTTCTAGGATGGAAGATAGGTTATTTAATCTCAGATTTTACCACATGGGAAAATTTCAGAATGGACAATATGTTGGCGGAAAAGATACTAAGATAATGAACGTAGAATATGACTTGTTTTCCTACCCAGTGCTGATGGAACATGTTAGGAATGATCTTGAATACACTGAAATTGGAGGAGTTTACAAAAGAAATGGTAATGAGGCAGGGGGGTGGAAACTGGTGGCAAATGATGAGGACCTGTTTGACTTAGTTAAAGAAACTCAGAATGATGACCACGTGGATTTCTATATTGACAATGTTATCAATACTAAAATTGAGCCAGTACCGCAGATGCAGCCGCATGTAGTAATACGACCAAGGCCTAATGTATTTGAAGGTATTAAACTTTATGTTTAGTTATTAGTTCGTGAAGGCATCATCTTATGTTGGTAATATAAGTATTTAGTTATTAGATCATGCATGTATTGTTTATCCTAATGCAATTGTACTGATAATTAAAATGTATTACTGCAGCTCCAAAACAAGTGAAACGTCAGTTCGTGACCACTCATCAATTGCGATAGCAGGCAAGAAATAAGAAGTGTACTGAAGTATACAGTCCTAGGAAGTCCGCATGGCTGAATAATGCACAAGTGAAGATTCCAACTGAACGAGAGTTATCGAAAGTCAAGTGAAAATGCTGAAGTCACTAGTGCTAGGAGATCGGCACGGCTGACAAGTGTTAGGACAGAAATCAATGATATGATAAGCAACCAGTGCCCTAAGTCAACTGAAACGAGGAGTACTCGGAAGTCGAAACCGATGAATAATCAACAAGCCATAGATGAAAATGAGATTCTGAAGTCTGCAAGTGTTCGGAAGAAATTGGATTTACATAATTTAAGGGATGAAAATGAGGATATGGATGAGAATGACATTCAGGTTAGAATACTTGAATCAATATTTTTGATTACGTGATCGGTGTGATCAGTGTTCTAAATTTTTTGCAAGTTGACACAATATTTGTTTCTTTTGTTTATGTGCAGGTTGTAAATCTTCCACCTCCACCGCCACTTCCATCTCCAATAAAGCCGTTAAAGTTAACGGAGTATGAACAACTTAAAACTGCAAATATCGTGAGGAACAATGAAAAGCTTAGGGAGTTAAATTTGCCTACATTAGTTACTGATGTGGTAGATGGATTAAAAAAAACAAAGGAAAAAAAAGATGCGAGATGAAAATGAATATGTTCCAGAAAATGAGGAACAAAGTGATTGATGCTTCAAAAATTGTGCCAGAGGTGTGTCGTAATGAGAGAATTAATTTGTAGTTAAAATCACAATAACTGCAAAAATATTAGATAGTACTAATTGAATATATTTTTTAGAGAACCCAAAAATTGAAGAAAAGCAAGCTTCTCACCGGACCAACTACTCGTTTGCGAGCTAGTGCTGTGACTGCAACTGAAAAGGGTTCAAATCAGAATAATGCGAGTGCAAAAGAGGCGGCAAATTCAGTGCTTGTCACGCCTGCTTCACCAGTTCAGTTACCATGTACAGAAAGAATAGGATCAATGGCTGATTACCTTGCCATGCTGGAACGCAAACGAGAACAAGCTGCAAATGCTGTTGCAAGTGGAAGTGGAACTAAGACTGTTGATAGGGTTTCGGAAGCAGACTTGCCATACACTGAAAATGAAGAAGTTGAACCAGGTTTGGGCCTCTTACTTGACTTGATGTTTGCATACATTTGGATCTACTATATTCATGTTTGTATAGTGTCATGGTTTAACTGAATCTTTGTTCATATGTTATAAACTTGGTACGTAAAGTTGTAGTTCCTAAAAAACTAAGAGGGAAAACCAGGATGGATAGAGTACATGCAAGGACGTTTGACAAAAGGGTTGTCATCTCAGTAAACGAGAAGTTCCAGCCTGTTTCAGATGATGATCGAAGGATTTCTGAACTGAGTAACTTTCTGGGGACACTAAAGAAGTGTGTGCCAATGACTTATGCATCTTGGGATCATGTTCCTGGAGACCTAAAGGACATCTTGTGGAATTATACTAAGGTAATCAGTAAATTTTAACTACCCTTACGTAAATAATGGTCAAATAGCATTCAAGATTTATTTATTCCTTTTTATGTTTAATTTCTATGTAAGCAACGTTATATTATTCCCGACGAATGTCGAAAATGGGCATTGAAGACAGTACAACAGTCTTGGAAGGGGTACAAGAGTCGAATAAAGAGGGATCATTATAAGCCTTATGAAACTGATGAGGAGAGGATAGAAAATAAGCCACAGGAAATTCCGCTTGAGGATTTCAAGTTGCTCTTAAAGTATTGGGGAGATCCTGAAGTTCAGGTATATGTATAATTTTAATTGACAAAAAAACTAGTGCTTCTTTTTCATGTTTGTTTTTGTAGATCAGGTATATGTAAAATTTATTGACAATTTGATATTTAATCAATTTCCAGTGACATAAACTAGTGCTTCTTTTTCATATTTGTTTTTGTAGTTGAAGGCCGAGAAAAATGCTAAAAGTCGTAGCATGTACAAAGACACACACACTGTTGGTCCAAAACTATTTTCCCAAGTTCGATACAAAATGGTACGTTCGTATGTGCTGTGCAGATGTACTCATTTTAATATACTCATTTTACAACATCTGACTATTCCAGTTATTTTATTCCCAAAATATTTGTACGATGTAATACTATAACTTATGTCTCTTCTTTCTCATTGCTCGTTTTGATAAGATGACTATCTTTGCTTTCGTCTCAAAGAAGCATTAAATCCAAGTTAATACAGTGACGATTTAAAGAGCTCGAAATTCGTAGTATCTGGTGGTATAGTACTTGTAATTCTTCTTTTTAAGTACATCATAGAATTTTCGGGTAGATTTTGTATATTGTCCTGTAGATGTATATTGTCCTGTACACTGGTACATGTATATTGTCCTGTAGATTTTGTTCTTCTATATATTCTTCTTGAACAAGTTCCAAGTCTGCATTGTCCTGGTCATGTGGCACTAAATAATTTTCGGCGTCTATTTCTTCAATAGACATTGCGAGTCAAAACCTGTAGAGTAAAGCAAAATTTACATGTAAAAAATCTTGTTGTAATTAGTTTTATCAATATAGTTATGTGAATTTTTAACGATCTGGATGTTGATCAATAAGCATATGATTATAGTTTTCTCACAAAAATATGACTATAGTTGAATGTTATAATTAATGGCTGCATGTTGCTGTATTCAATAAATCAATCTTATTTATTTGTTGAATAATTAAATAGCTATTCTCATATCAAAATAATTTGTATGAACATATATAATATTAGGTGATTTACATTTTGTTTTTTTGCTAGGAAAAGAAGTCAGGTGATACGTTATGTGATGCACAAGTTTTTGCTAAAACTCGAAAGCGCAAGCCTGGACACAAATACCAGACTAATTCTGAAGTGATGAAGTTCAGAATTGTAAGTAATTATTTTTTTAGTCAATTCCTTTAATCCATATTTTATCTTCCTCTATTGACTAATTATTTCCATATGCAATGTTGGTTTATTTTGTAGGCTACGATTAAGACCAAACTCAAGTCATTATCAGGACTTGATGGAATTGAGGAACTAGTTTCAGGTGAAAAAAAATCCCATGGTCCGAGTTGGCTTATCGGCAGACATGATGCAAAGGTTGTCAAAACTTCTACCCAGGCTCAGGCTCCAGCTCCAGCAGATTTATACATTCAAGAGTTGACAAAAAAGATACGGCAGGACCTTGTTGACGAAATGGACGCAAAGGTAAACAGGAAGGTCAATGAAGAAGTGGATGCCAAGGTGAATCAGAAGGTACGGGACAACTTGACATTGGTCCAGAAAAAATTGGCTGAAGCAAACCCCACCTTGCAAATTAATTTTGGTAAAATTTGTGCCACAATTTCTAGCGACAAATTAGGAGATGGTACTCCCATGGCCGGCGACCCTAGCGCTTAGACATCCACTTTCATATCTTTGTACCTTTTCAACTAGTGTGTTGGTTCTTTTATCGCGTTTATGTTTTATTTTTGTTCTAGTACTTAAAGTTGGAGTTGGCGGATATGGGTTTTGGTTTTGAACTAAAGTAGTTGGTGGTTTTATGATTGGATGGTTTTTTGAATTGGTTTGTTTGTATTTTTAATGGGAAATGCAATATTTAAATTTTATATTTTTATTTTGTTAAACTAAGGTGTTACCTTAGGTATAATATATGTGTTACCAATGCCTTGCATTGGCAACACACAGGGTGTTGCCGTTGGTAAAATAGGTGTTACAGTAGAATAACTAATTTTGCATATCTTGTGGGGGCCCACAAAGTGGACCCCGGACAGTGGACCCCAGATAGTGGGCCCTACCTGCGGGCCCCATCAAGGTGGCCCCACAAAGTGGGCCCACACGTGGGCCCTACCCGTAACCCTACCAAAGGGCCCCGCAAAATGGGCCCACATGTGGGCCCTACATGCGGGCCCCGCTAAGGTGGGGCCCACCAACGGGCCCACCGTCAGGCCCCACTTTGTGGGGCCCATTTGCTTTTCTTTAGATTTTGCAAAATCATAAAGTCTGTTGCAACACAGCACTGATGTTGTTGTAGGATCCTCATGACGTTGCTGTAGAGTTCTTTGGTAATGAGTTAGTCTATGTTAGCATAGGCTGCTCATCGTGTTGCGTTTGAGTCCAAAGGTTACTGCTCACAGAGCAACTTAGATAAAGTGTTACCTTTGCCCATTTTGGGTCTGTGGCAACAGAAAATTGGGCCTAAGGTGACACAGTATTGTGGTTGCTAAATGCCATTTATGGCGTAGTGTTAAATTGTTCGTTGTAACATCACGTTTTTTGAAAACGAGCCGAATAACAAGAAAACGGGGCTGTTGGCAGTGGGGCAGCACTGCCTGGGCCGGCTGCCCAGGCAGCCGAGAGTGGCCGAGTCAAGGCTCGGCCATATGGCTCTCGGGTTTTGGCCCGATTTTAAATCGGGCCCCGGGCTGGGCTTAAATACCGGATAGTCTGGGACTCCGTTTTATATTTATATTTCGTTGTAATTATTTCCCTATATTTAAATTGGATTTTAATTTGACTAAATTTATATTTGGAATATTTTTGAGTTAAGGAAAATTAATTAAACGGGAATATTATTTTTGGCCGGATTACTTCGAACGAATTAAAATGACGATTATTAGTATTAATTGGATTAATATACTAGAAATTGAATAGATTAATTTTATAGATCAATTAAATTGATTTATATTAAAATTAATTGTTTAATTTCATTGTCGTTACATGTTGTATAGAATCCTTATGTGATGGTGATATAGCTCGTGGGCTTAGTTTTGATTTGTTCAATTCGATTGGGTTGTAAAGGCCGTTTTGAGCCTATTTATTTTACTAGAATATTTGTATAGGATGCATTTTTCTATGATGTAATTATTTTGGCTATGACGAAGACCGAAGACAACCGACCGGGAAGACGAAGAATCGAAGACTATTTTATTTTTCTTTATTGGGTCATTCGCTTGGCCCAGTACTTAGGAATAGGTCCATGAGCTATATGTTGGTAGTAACTAGGTTACTATTTTCTGTTTTTCATTTTGAATGATTGACAAACAAACGCACGTATAAATGAATTAATGTGTAAAGTGTAACATTAATTGCGAAATTCTCCCGACAACAAATAGACTAAGTTTGAAAAAGGTTACGAGGTTTCCTACCCTCCATCAAACTCGTAGAAAATTGATACCCGAGCTGGTGTGCTATGCTTCCGAGTTATCAGGGTAGTACATTTGGTAGAGGTTGGAAAATTCTTGAATGCATTAGATGCCTTCGGTTGGTGACAAATTTCGCCCCTAGAAACCTGATAGGTTGCCGGGTGAGATTCAATAGTCAAACTGATAGACATTGATGGTCAACAACTTAGATAATCTGGATTGCCAAGAAACCTGATAGGTTGAGGGCATTAAGACTAGGGGTAAAAGAAGATCAAATCATCCATCGGACGGGTTGGTGTTAGACACCACTTTACAAAAATTAATTGGCAAGAAACCTGATAGGTTGTGTCTGTTAAAATTTGTAAAGAACTTGATCACCACTAAGAAGTTGATGTTACCATGAATTCCGGATTATAACATGGGAGTGCATAATTCTGATAAAATTAGTGGGAGCCGAGATAAGAATTATACAAGCCCTTAAATTCTAAATTCGGTCCTAATAAAGCAAGTCACAAATTCAATCTTGTCTAATCTATGCATAAAACGAAACTGTATCTCTCTAAAATGTAATACCCGGTTGTAATTCATTCATTTTCATTCAGTAATTATCAGTCTGTAATTGTCACTCAGTGTATTTTCACTCGATTATAATCATTCATCAATCATATTCATTCACCGTGTTCACCGTTCGGAAAAACTTCGAGTTGTGTATCGTTATTGTTCATTGTTTCAACTTTCCTCATATAAGTTCGACTTTGTTAAATCACCATTAATTTTTGGTAAATCCAAAAATTCTAAATCTTTGCAATATTATAGAGCATCGAGTTAACTTTCCAATGGTTCAAACGGTGAGTCAATCGGAGTCCGGACGAGAGAGTTATGGTCGTGTTAGCTCACCCGCTCATTTTTTGATTATTGGCGATCATCGCCGACCGAACTCGGCCGTGTCGTCCGACACGGCCCGTGCCATACTCGTCCGGAAATGCCGAAGTTTCTGCCACAGGACCCGACCGTGTCGTCTGGCACGGCCGAGTCGAACTCTTCCGGATAAGCCAGAACCGACTGCCGACACGCCCGACCGTGTTCCAGGACACGGTCGAGTCATGCCGAGTCGCTGTCGGACGGGTCACTATCGGAAGGCCCTCCGCGCCGCGACCGTGTCAAGCAGGACACGGTCGAGTCCCTGTCGGCCAGCTGTGCGACACGACCGTGCCGATCGGCACGGGCCGTGTCCGGCAGGGTAGTCAACCCCTTTAAATTCGTTTTTTTTGTATTTCAGCCCATTCCTTCCATTTTTCTTCACCTACAACCGAGAGAGAGAGCTTTAGGGAGGGTTCTTCCTTCAAAAATCATTTGAGTGTTTGATTTTCTTCATCTCCTTTCGATCGTGAAGCCCGGATAATCAATCTAACGCGTGTTCTTCGGATTAAAGTACTTGGATCTTCAAAGGTAATATTCTTCAACACCTTGGATTTCGATTTTTGTGTTGAGTTATGATGTTTTGGACGTTATAATCATGATATATGAAGGGATATGTATATGATTATGAGTTTGTATAAGGATTCATTGAATTATTGAGGAATTATTCAAGAACACCTTGAAAATCGAGTTGGAATTGGGGATTTTCGACTAATTGTTGTTATAATCACGTTTTTGGATATTCATAACGGATTATTGATCGTATTGGAGATGTTTTGTTGGATTGAAACACTTCTTGGGGATTTGAGGTTGGTATTGTTGAGGTTTAGTTGTAAACAACCGGAGTTTGGCCACAACGTATTCGATATAATGCCCCAATGAACTTAGTTTAATCGTATCGACGTTTTGAGTTCGTTATATTCGTGTTTGATTCGTATATTAAGCGAATTGTTGGTGCTTGTGTAATTCAAGGTTGTTCGAGTTGCCGGTATTCCCTATTAAGGACGTTGTTCGTGGAAGGACTTCCTCGCCTTCGGTTTGAGGCAAGTTTTATACTTGTACTAGTCAATGAGATTAATGTCATCATATATGTGTATAAATGTGTTGTATCATTCCGAGACTTAGTCTCTTCATGAATTCATTGATATTAAGAGACCGTTCGATACGATACCTTTCGGCAATTTTGCCAAATATTTATTGTTGTTCGTTAACGGCCGATTCAAGGCATTGTGATACTCATTATTAATGTCATTGTCGATAGCCGGTTCGCGGGGTCGATGTATCGATTGTTGTTAACATAGATGTCAATTTAAGACATTGTTGAGATCATTGTTATTCCTTTTTGGATTGTCATTAAAACTGTACACGCCGATTAAAGGCATTGGCTTATTCATTTCTCACCTTCGTCGTCGGTAACCGATTAAAGGTGCCGAGGCATCCTTCATATCATTATTATCGAATGGCCATTCGCAGGCAAATCGAAGTGTTCAATCATTCATCATATCGTTCACATCGATTAGCCATTATAAGGAAATCGAAGCGCTCAAGCATTCATGGAATCATCCGCTGCATCATTGTCATCGGTTAGCCGTTCTAAGGCAATCGAGGTGTTGAGTTGGGACTGTCGAGGATGGTGCTGGCCGACTCAAGACAGCATACCATCCCTAATTGTGAGACGGATTTCATGCCGTGGCTTCGGCCCTAATTGTGATACGGCTTTCATGCCGTGGCTTCGGCCCTAATTGTGATACGGCTTTCATGTCGTGGCTTCGGCCCTAATTGTGATACGGCTTTCATGCCGTGGCTTTGGCCCTAATTGTGATACGGCTTCGTGCCGTGGCTTCGGCCCTAATCAATATGACTTCAGTCGTTTCGGCTTCATGTGATTGTGATATTTGACAGTTTGGTGAGTGGTTTTAGGCCTTGTGATTGTCTTGTTAATTTCATTGGAGCCTCCGAGCATTGTGATTCATATTTAATCCTGTTCTGGTTTGGTTCATGTCGTGAAATTCATTGTGGTATTCTGTGATTATGATTCGCCGTTGGGCACTTATGTTCTAACCTGTCGAACAGGTATTAATAGTATGCCGTGGGCATAGTATTTCACGAATGCTCGGTTCTTACCTTGGTTTGTGAGCATCTCGTATTATTATCATCATTATACCGTTTCATTCTGCCTTTGGATGCATATCATGTTATACATGTATTTGATGTTCATTATCTGGATGACTGACATCGTGGGGGCGGAACATGTTTTCATGTTTTAGGTGCTTGCGAGGAGAGAGTTGAGGCACAGGGGCATGACGATGGCGACGAGGCATACGAGCGATACTAGTCCGAGTTGTTCATTGTTGGTCAGTCAGTTGGAGTGTACTCCAGTCTTGTCAGTTGTTGTCGTGTTGTATTACCCGAACAGATGTTCGTGGATGCTGTTGTATTTCATTTTGGCCATGTAGGCCACTTTTGTCGTTGAAATTCCTTATCGGAATATTGTGTCGGAGATCATGGTAGGGACTATGATTTTTCCCTTGTTGTTTAATTTAATGTATTTTAGTCATGTTCGCCTGGTGGATCTTCTGGCGTGGGGTCCACGGCACTGTAATAACCCAATAGGATTTGGGGGTGTTACAGAAATGGTATCGGAGATTTGGGTTGTGAAATACCCTGAGATGTGAGTTATGTGGTCCTACCGACGCGGTAGTAGTGGGATTGTCAGGTTATGACAATCTAGTCAGTCAGGTTTTGTGAGTCGTAATATTAGTGCGACTGCACGAGTCATTCATTCATCGAGTCGTCGTCAGTGAAGACTAGTATCGCGAGACCTCGAAGCTTCGTATGACCTGTGTAAGGACTCGATTCTCTTTATGTTCATACATTCATCATGTTATAAATTTTTCATGTTTGTTGAAACATATATGTGATATTAGTGTTATGATTGATTCATGACTAATTGTTTTGGAGCACGCATGACTTGTGTAAGCATTAAGGATCAACTCATTCATCAGTTAATAATCCTCAATCATCATTTTGATCTCATCACTCAGTTAATTCGTTCATCACTCAGTCAATATCATTACTCAGATAATTCATTCATCACTTAGTTAATTCGTTCATCACTCAATCAATATCATTACTCAGATAATTCATTCATCACTCAGTTAATTCGTTCATCACTCAGTCAATATCATTACTCAGATAATTCATTCATCACTCGGTTAATTTATTCATCACCCAGTCAATATCATTTCTCAGTTAATTCATTCATCACTCAGTCAATTCCTTCATCACTCAGTAAATCTCATTGCTCAGTCAATTCATTCACCACTTAGTTAATCCCATCGCTCGCTAATTCATTATCACTCGCTTAATCTCATTGTTGATTAATTCATTAATCATCCAGTCCACCTCACGGTTCAGTTGTCGACCTTGTGGATCGAATTTTCAACCTTGTAAACTTGTCCAAGGTAATTATTTCAGGAATTTCATCAGATAATCATGTTGCCTCACTCGATCTTTCATGCGATCATATCATATCCCGGCGTCATGTCGACGATCATTTTATTGCATAATTAATGCATTCATTGCTGTATAGCGTGTATGTTCATCATTATCATTCAGTAATATAATCATAATGTGATCTTCATGCGAGATCTGTAATCATCATGTGACTTTCCTACTTCAGTATGGATAGAGCTGTCAGAGGACGCAGGGGAGGAGGCCACGGTACGGGCCGAAACCCGGGATCTCGTGTGCATGCCCGTGCGAATGCGAGTGGTATCATTAATACATCAAATAGTGAGGCTACTCATTCATCAGCAGATAATCAGTCGCCGTCAGGGAGTCGTACCCGAGAGGCATCTCACTCGGAAGGTGCTCGGGTTGACCCATTCATATTTATGCAGGGCATGATGGCCCAGATGACTCAGATGACGCGGATGATGGAGACCATGCAGACCTCGATGGTTCGTGGTCCACCGCAACAGGAATTCCAGGAGCCGTTTAATGGACAGACTGGGAGAGTGAATCAGATTGTTGGCGATATCTCTCATCAGAGGCCGCCTACTTTTGAGGGTTCGTCGGAACCAGCTGATATTGTTCATTGGCTTGAGCATTTTGATAAACTCTTCAACATGGTTCAGTGTCCGGAGGAGAGTAAAGTGGCGGTAGCGGCTTACTACTTGAGTAAGGGTGCTTATTCTTGGTGGCTTTCTGTGAAACCCACCCATCGAGATTGTGTTTGGGGCGAATTCAAGACTCTCATGATAGAGAGGTATTATCCGGCCCCACTGCGGGAAGCCAAGTTATCAGAGGTTTTGAACTCGAACTGGTCGAGGACGAGGGTGTTATTGTCATTGCCGAGAAGTTTCTGTGGACTACTTGCTTTGCTTCATCGCTATCCGCATCAAGCAGATAAGATCAAGTATTTTAGCAAGAGGCTAAATCCGCAGTTGAGGATGCAGTTGTTCAACCACAATTGTAATTCACTTAGTGAGTTCATCGGGAAGGCTCTTGGAGCAGAGCTTTTGATCAACGAGCTTACTCGGAAACACCCTTCAGTTCCTTCGGGTGAGAGGACTAGGATGCTGATTCGTCCAGAGGGACATCGGGCTCCGACGTCCAAGAGGTCGTTTTCCAGTCGTCTTCGTGCTGAGAAGGCTTCTTCCTCTCAGACGACGAGTTCGACTATTGTTTGCTTTAACTGTGATTCAGCAGGACACGTTAATACTCGGTGTACGGTGCCAGCTATTGTTTGTTTTCTGTGTGGGAACCCGGGACACCTTCAGAAATACTGCAGGAGTTCTGGTGGAACTAGATCTCGAGAGGGCTCACAAGCCTCGAGGGATTTTGTTACTCCAGTCCGTATTTCATCCAAGGGGTCCTATCAGGCTTCGAGAACCCGAGGTAAGGACATTCATCACCAGTTTTGAACAAGTTAATTCTTACTCGGTAGTAGGACAATCATTCATTTCATTATCGTTCACTCATTCATCTAATTCATTCATCATATATATCAATCATGTTGGGACTCATAATTATCGATTAATCATTCAATTCACGAGGAACGGCGGTTCCAATCACTTTAGAGAGCTATCACTCATAACGTTATTAATTCACCTTGGTGAGTCATTCCAAATCCTTGTCGGATTTGTAGTCATTTGTCATTCATCATTCATTTTAGTCACTTTCATTCTCGTGACCTTCCGAGATCATATTTAGCGGCGAGTTCATCTGCGGATATACCTTAAATCGTTGAGATAGAGGAGATCGATGACATGGAAGGATAACGATGTTGACTACATTTGAGATGTAACCTTGTTTTTGGATGACTGTGTAACTCAATCCGTAGTAATGTATCGTGACTGTGGATCATTTATTCTTGATCTATTTTATTATGATCATATTTGAGAATCTTGAGATTTGGATCAACTGTTGGGAGTTCACCCCTTCGGCGTTGTGCTCAAGATTTCTTGATAATTTGGGAAATCATTCACTGAGATTCGAGACGTCAAGTCTTGGGGACTTGGGCGTGCGATTGATTTGGTCCCGAGGACTAGATGTGCATTATTGTTTTCAGATCTTGATGGATAGTTCATATCCCGAGTTGTTTACCCTGAGTTTCGAGGACGAAACTCCTTTTAAGGGGGGGTGTATGTAATACCCGGTTGTAATTCATTCATTTTCATTCAGTAATTATCAGTCTGTAATTGTCACTCAGTGTATTTTCACTCGATTATAATCATTCATCAATCATATTCATTCACCGTGTTCACCGTTCGGAAAAACTTCGAGTTGTGTATCGTTATTGTTCATTGTTTCAACTTTCCTCATATAAGTTCGACTTTGTTAAATCACCATTAATTTTTGGTAACTCCAAAAATTCTAAATCTTTGCAATATTATAGAGCATCGAGTTAACTTTCCAATGGTTCAAACGGTGAGTCAATCGGAGTCCGTACGAGAGTTATGGTCGTTTTAGCTCACCCGCTCATTTTTTTCAGTTATTGGCCGATCACTGCCGACCGAACTCGGCCGTGTCGTCCGACACGGCCCGTGCCATACTCGTCCGGAAATGCCGAAGTTTCTGCCACAGGACCCGACCGTGTCGCTCAGCACGGCCGAGTCGAACTCTTCCGGATAAGCGAACCGATCGCTGACACGCCCGACCGTGTTCCGTGACACGGCCGAGTCATGCCGAAGTCGCCGCTTGGACGGGTCACTATCGGAAGGCCTCAGCGCCGCGACCGTGTCAAGGTGACACGGCCGAGTCCCTGTCGCCACCATGCGACATGACCGTGCCGATCGGCACGGGCCGTGTCCGGCAGGGTAGTCAACCCCTTTAAATTCGTTTTTTTGTATTTCAGCCCATTCCTTCCATTTTTCTTCACCTACAACCGAGAGAGAGAGCTTGAGGGAGGGTTCTTCCTTCACAAATCATTTGAGTGTTTGATTTTCTTCATCTCCTTTCGATCGTGAAGCCCGGATAATCAATCTAACGCGTGTTCTTCGGATTAAAGTACTTGGATCTTCAAAGGTAATATTCTTCAACACCTTCGATTTCGATTTTTGTGTTGAGTTATGATGTTTTGGACGTTATAATCATGATATATGAAGGGATATGTATATGATTATGAGTTTGTATAAGGATTCATTGAATTATTGAGGAATTATTCAAGAACACCTTGAAAATCGAGTTGGAATTAGGGATTTTCGAGTAATTGTTGTTATAATCACGTTTTTGGATATTCATAACGGATTATTGATCGTATTGGAGATGTTTTGTTGGTTTGAAACACTTCTTGGGGATTTGAGGTTGGTATTGTTGAGGTTTAGTTGTAAACAACCGGAGTTTGGCCACAACGTATTCGATATAATGCCCCAATGAACTTAGTTTAATCGTATCGACGTTTTGAGTTCGTTATATTCGTGTTTGATTCGTATATTAAGCGAATTGTTGGTGCTTGTGTAATTCAAGGTTGTTCGAGTTGCCGGTATTCCCTATTAAGGACGTTGTTCGTGGAAGGACTTCCTCGCCTTCGGTTTGAGGCAAGTTTTATACTTGTACTAGTCAATGAGATTAATGTCATCATATATGTGTATAAATGTGTTGTATCATTCCGAGACTTAGTCTCTTCATGAATTCATTGATATTAAGAGATCGTTCGATACGATACCTTTCGGCAATTTTGCCAAATATTTATTGTTCGTTAACGGCCGATTCAAGGCATTGTGATACTCATTATTAATGTCATTGTCGATAGCCGGTTCATGGGTCGATGTATCGATTGTTGTTAACATAGATTTCAATTTAAGACATTGTTGAGATCATTGTTATTCCTTTTCGATTGTCATTAAAACCGTATACGCCGATTAAAGGCATTGGCTTATTCATTTCTCACCTTCGCCGCTTCAGAATCGATTAAAGGTGCCGAGGCATCCTTCATATCATTGTTATCGAATTGCCATTCGCAGCAAATCGAAGTGTTCAATCATTCATCATATCGCTCACATCGATTAGCCATTATAAGGAAATCAAGCGCTCAAGCATTCATGGAATCATCCATTGCATCATTGTCATCGGTTAGCCGTTCTAAGGCAATCGAGGTGTTGAGTTGGGACTGCCGAGGATGGTGCCGCCGACTCAAGACAAAGATACCATCCCTAATTGTGATACGGCTTTCATGCCGTGGCTTCGGCCCTAATTGTGATACGGCTTTCATGCCGTGGCTTCGGCCCTAATTGTGATACGGCTTTCATGCCGTGGCTTCAGCCCTAATTGTGATACGGCTTTCATGTCGTGGCTTTGGCCCTAATTGTGATACGGCTTCGTGCCGTGGCTTCGGCCCTAATCAATAACAGCTTCAGGTTGTTTCGGCTTCATGTGATTGTGATATTTGGCGCTTTACCGAGTGGTTTTAGGCCTTGTGATTGTCTTGTTAATTTCATTGGAGCCTCCGAGCATTGTGATTCATATTTAATCCTGTTCTGGTTTGGTTCATGTCGTGTAATTCATTGTGGTATTCTGTGATTATGATTCGCCGTTGGGCACTTATGTTCTAACCTGTCGAACAGGTATTAATAGTATGCCGTGGGCATAGTATTTCACGAATGCTCGGTTCTTACCTTGGTTTGTGAGCATCTCGTATTATTATCATCATTATACCGTTTCATTCTGCCTTTGGATGCATATCATGTTATACATGTATTTGATGTTCATTATCTGGATGACTGACCCCGTGGGGGCGGAACATGTTTTCATGTTTTAGGTGCTTGCGAGGAGAGAGTTGAGGCACAGGGGCATGACGATGGCGACGAGGCATACGAGCGATAATAGTCCAAGTTGTTCATTGTTGGTCAGTCAGTTGGAGTGTACTCCAGTCTTGTCAGTTGTTGTCGTGTTGTATTACCCGAACAGATGTTCGTGGATGCTGTTGTATTTCATTTTGGCCATGTAGGCCACTTTTGTCGTTGAAATTCCTTATCGGAATATTGTGTCGGATATCATGGTAGGGACTATGATTTTTCCCTTGTTGTTTAATTTAATGTATTTTAGTCATGTTCGCCTGGTGGATCTCCTGGCGTGGGGTCCACGGCACTGTAATAACCCAATAGGATTTGGGGGTGTTACATAAAATAGCTAAGAACCCACTTGCAATACTACTTGAAAAGAATCTCCTAACTGACCTCAATTTCATTGACTGGTTGCGGAATCTGATGATTGTACTCAGCATGGAGTCTCTGGGATATGTCTTGGAGGCGGACATTCCACCGACTCCAATCCGGACTATGGGTAATTAGGAAGAGATTGACGTCCATGAAAAATGGGTCAAAGATGACGTGCTGGTCCGTGGTTTTATGATGGGCTCAATGACTAATGAGTTGCAGAGAGCACACGAGAAAATGACTTCTGCTAGGCAGATTCTCGCACACTTGACCGAACTTTATGGAGAGCACAGTAGGACTGCAAGATATGAGATATCGAAGCAGTTGTTCAGTGCTGGGAGGAAGGAAGGGGAGAAAATGGGAGACCACGTCCTCAAGATGATCTCTATGATTGAGAGGCTCGAGGTGCTCAACTTTCATATGGATTTATCCCTTCAGATTGATCTCATCCTTCAATCTCTCCCTGACTCTTTCATACAGTTTGTAATGAATTTCAACTGTAATGAGATTTCATGCACATTAGTTGGGCTAATGAATAAACTGGTGGCGGCGCAGTCTAACATGAAGACTAAACCAAGGGAGGCTTCACTTGTGATTTCTTCTGGGCCTCGGAGGTCCAAGAACAAGAAAAAAAGACCTACGAGCAGTATAAACCCAAGAAAAGGGTGCAGAAAGGAAAGGGCAAGGCCCAAAAGGTTCAGAAGGTAGGCGGTCCAAAACCTACGGACAAATGTCTTGAATGCGGTGAGCTGGGCCACTGGTGTAGGACTTGTCCTAAGACTAATGGCGCATCAGGTACGAAACCTTTTGTTTTTAAAACCAATTGTTCCGCTACTGTATATTCTGATTCATGGATTCTGGATTCAGGTGCCACTTCTCATTTGTGTACTATGAATCAGGATCTGGAACGAAGTAGGAAACTTCAAGCTGGGGAAGTAATGATCACTGTCGGAAGCGGACAAAGTATCGAGGCAACCGATATTGGATCAATCCTACTGGGTTTAGAATCCGGTTTTATTTTGACGTTAGATGAAGTACTTGTTTTGCCCAAGGGGCATAAAAACATTTTATCTATTCCAGTCTTGGACCGGAAAGGATTTTGTTTCTTCATTGGCAATGGTAGTTGTAAAATTTATTTTCGAAATAAATTAGTTGGCACAACTACATTGTTGAATCGTTTATATCATCTGAACTTACAAAATAAAATAGCAGTGAACACTATAACTAGGAAACGTGGAAGGCAAGATACTAATCAAGCTCTTAAGTGGCACCTTAGACTGGGTCATATTGGTCAGACCAAGGTTCATAAAATGGAGAAAGATGGACTTTTAAGTCCATTGGGTGTAGAACCCTATCCAACTTGTGAATCTTGCCTTAGAGGCAAAATGACTAAGTCCCCCTTCACAGGGACTTTTGAAAGGGCTGCTGATAAACTTGGGTTGGTACATACCGACGTTTGTGGTGCTTTAGAAGTAGCTCGAGATGGATATCAATATTTCATAACATTCACAGAGTATCATACTAGGTAGGAGATTGTGTACTTGATGAAACATAAATCTGAAGCCTTTACCAAATTCAAAGAATAAGGCCCTAGTTGAAAAACAGACTGGATGTCATATCAAAGCACTTCGGTCGGACCGAGGTGGTGAATATATGAGCACAGAGTTTGATGAGTTCCTTAAGGAACATGGAATAGTTTCACAATTCACGCCGCCAGGAACCCCACAGTTAAATGGTGTTTCAGAAAGGAGAAATCGGACTTCGTTGGACATGGTTCACTTCATGTTCAATTACACTGATTTACCAATTTACCTATGGGGGTATGCCTTACTAACCGCTGCCTACATCCTTAATAGATGTCCTTCCAAATCCGTTCCTATCACTCCGCATGAGATGTGGAAGGGTAAGAAACTGAGTCTCAATCACATAAGGATTTGGGAATGTCCAGCCTATATCAAGAAGGCTAAGGTGGAAAAACTGGAAGCAAGGTCCATCAAGGGACGTTTCATTAGATACCCAGAGGACACGATGGGTTATCTATTCTACATGCCAGAAGACCATAGGGTCATTGTAGCTTTACAAGCGCACTTCCTTGAGGATGAATTCATTCAGGAAGGTGGCTCGGGTAGAAATATCTCTTTGGAAGAGCATAATGAAAGTCCTAAGGAGACATCTGATCAGGGATCAGGAACCGAACCTATTGTAACACAACCTCCACTTCGAAGGTATGATAGGGTGTCTCACTTACCTGAGAGATATGGCTATACACATGTCGAGGAACTGGGTCTCCATGACGCACCTGATATCCGTGAGGACGACTCTATCACCTATGACCAAGCGATAGTGGATGTAGACTCCGATAAATGGCAAGAAGCAATGGAAGCTGAGATAGACTCGATGCATACCAATCAGGTCTGGACTCTAGTAGATCTACCAATTGGCATGAGGACTATTGGAAATAAATGGATCTATAAGAGAAAGACTGATGGGGATGGCAAGGTTGACGTCTATAAGGCTATACCCAATGGTAAGGGATCGATTATCATGATACCTTCTCGCCCGTAGCTATGATCAAGTCGATTTGCATGATGCTTGTCATTGCTGCCTATTATGATTATGAAATATGGCAAATGGACGTCAAAATGTCTTTTCTAAATAGGAGGAAATCTATATGGAACAGCCTAAGGGTTTTGTGTCCAAAGCTAATATTCATAAGGTGTGTAAGCTGAAACGAGCCATTTATGGGATGAAGCAAGTTTCTCGGAGTTGGAACCTTCGATTTGACGAAGCAGTCAAGGACTTTGACTTCGTACGAAATAAGGAGGAACCATGTGTTTACAAAAAGGTCAGTGGGAGCAACATTGCATTCTTAGTACTATATGTAGATGATATTCTATTTATAAGAAATAACATAGCAATACTCAGCACTGTGAAACCTTGGCTTTCTAAAACGTTCTCCATGAAAGACTTGGGAGAAGCTTCCTATATTCTAGGGATCCGTCTTTACAGAGATAGACCGCGAAGAATGATAGGACTTTCCCAAGCCCTCTATATAGATAAAATCCTGAGAAGATTCAAGATGGATGAATCTAAAAGAGGTTTCCTTCCCATGCGACGTGGAATTCATCTCAAAGTGAGGAATACAATAGAGAGACGAGTAAGGTACCCTATGCCTCAGCAGTGGGTAGCCTCATGTACGCTATGTTGTGTATGAGACCAGACTTAGCCTACGATGTGAGTATGGTAAGTCGATTTCAAGCAAACCCGAGAAGGGAACATTGGACTGTCGTAAAGAACATTCTTAAGTACTTAAGAAGAACTAGAGAATTGGTTCTTACTTACGGTGGTGGAGAACCAAGGGTGATTGGATTCACCGATTCTGATTTTCAAGGAGACAATAACGACTCTAAGTCGACATCTGGGTATATGTTTACTCTCAATAGAGGAGCAGTATCTTGGAGAAGCTCCAAACAAACCGCTACTGCAGATTCCACCTGCCAAGCAGAGTACCAAGCTGCCTCAGAGGCTAGCAAAGAAGCATTTTGGATGCAGAAGTTTATACAAGAACTTCAAGTGGTGCCTAATGCGAAGTTTCCTATATCACTATTCTATGATAATGATGGAGCTGTCGCTCAAGCCAAGGAGCCGATGGATCACCACAATACCAAACATATAGAGAGAAAGTACCACATCATTCGAGAGATGGTCGAAAAAGGATATATTTCGTTGCAAAGAGTAGACTTAGAAGACAATGTCTCTGACTCGCTGACTAAGCCATTATCTCAGGCCATCTTAGAAAGACATCTGAAGAACATGGGTACTGTACGACAAGAAAGGATTATATCTCCTGTTAGTGAGCAGGCAAATGTCCTATATGGTTAATGGTAAATAAGATCATAAGTCTTTGGCCAAAGCATTCTGATATAGTTGTATTAGATACACTATTAATCAGTCGGTCTTGATTTGCATTAACACATTTATAGTGTCTAGTCAACAGTAGGGTTTGACTTTACCGTGACCCGAAGACTTCACCGGGACATCTGATGAAAGGTCTATACGTATATCGTATTCACGACATAATGGTTTTGTAATGATCCCTTCATTCGTTCTCAGTCGGGATTTACAGTGCGGCCCACTAGGCTGGCTAAGTGCTGCCCGCACTCATTGGTTCCTCCCAATGCCGGCTGAGAAGGACCTACGGAGTCGCGCATCAGGAGCGTTGATGGATAAATATGAATTTATTATCTCTCTATTAATATTAGATATTGGATATCTAGTTATTATTTATTGGATAAATCATATGGCGGTCTTATGAATTGAAATTAAGATCACCGGTAATTAATTTAATTCTAAATTATATTTCTTAGAGAAATATATTTGTATTTGGTATAATTAATTAATTAGATTAACTAATTAGTATAAATATGTTGGTGATTAAATGGAGTGTATTTAACGGAGTCGTTTGACGAATGTCCGGTACACGAGTGACTCGGCTCGTTTCTAAGAAATTTCCTCCATGGGCCGCCCCACCCCATGTTCTCCTTTTTGTTGTCTTTGTCTTGGTTGGTTGTAGGTGTATTATTTCCACATGGTGTCTTTTGACATTATATGTGGAGAATTATTTTATTTTATATGATCATTTTCTTCATGAAATGTCTTCATATATAAAATAAAAATATAACACTTCAACTTCACCAAGAGAGAGCTTCAGCCGAGAGTTCAAAGGGAGAGAGGGCTGAAATATATTTCTTCAAGTGTTTATCATTTTGGAAGTGAAAACAAGTCAGAAATATTGAGAGAAAAGTCCTATAGTGATTCCTAGTCGTGTTCCTTCAAGAACGAATTACTGTAGATTTTTTCGGGCAACTTCCGATGCATGGTGATGTAGAGGCATCATATTTTCGGTGTTGGAGACGAAAGGATTTCGTGCTCGTGCTCGGGTTCGTGATCGTCATCATTTTACGAAGATTTATTTCAAAGGCTTCAAGGGTGTGATCCTTTTATCTTCGTATTTTATTTTCATATATACGTTACTTGATCGATCCTGTTTGGGATTCATTTTTATTATTCCGCTGCGTATTTCGTTTTATTTCCGGAATCCCAACAAAAGGAACTAGGAATAGTGTCACGATTTACTCCTCTAACTACTCCAAAATTAAATGGTGTATCAGAAAGAAGGAACTGAACCTTGTTGGACATGGTTCGCTCCATGCTTAACTATACTGATCTACCAATTTATCTGTGGGATCACGTGCTCCTTACTGCTGCACATATCTTGAACAGATGTCCTTCCAAATTCGTTCCTAAGACTCCACATGAGATATGGAGAGGTAGGGAACCAAGTCTTAATCACATTAGGATTTAGGAATGTCCTGCTTATGTCAAGAAGACTAAAGTAGAGAAATTGGAAGCTAGGTCTGTAAAAGGTCATTTCATAGGATATGCAGGGGATTTCATATGATATTTATTCTACATGCACGAATATTAAAGGATCATCGTTGCTTTATAAGCATACTTCCTAGAAGATGAGTTCATTCAGAAAGGAGGCACAGGTAGAAATATTTCTTTGGAAAAAAATAAAAGAAACACCAATTGAGACATCTATGCAAGATATTGGAACTGAACCTTCGAAAATACAAATACAACCTCGCAGGTCTAGTAGGACTTCTCAATTACCTGAGAGATATGACTCTCTGCATCAAGAGGAACTAGGTGTCCATAATATGATAGAAAGTAGTCAAGAGAATGATTCTTCTACATACGACCAAGCGATGGTAGTTGTTGACTCCGAAAAGTGTCAAGAGGCTATGGAAGATGAGATAGACTCAATACATGCTAATCAGGTTTGGACTTTAGTAGTGTAACACCCCAAACTAGGCGGATATTACAGTGCCGTAGATCCCCAACTGGGACCCACCAGGCAAATGAAAATGAATGAATTACACAAGATAAATGTAGTACCGAACTACATTACAACAATAATTACTCCGATGAGGAGTTTAATTACAACACACCAGGACAATACCGAATATTAGTGTATTTTATATGAAGATAAAATACACAACACTGAATGAAACGGAGTATTCAAATGAAAGTCTGCAGCGGAAAATAAAGGACAATAACATGAATAACTGAAAGATCGGGGCCCCCTACTAGTATCACTAGGACTCCTCGACATCAACATGCTATTCCCGTGTGTTTGCCTTGCCATGACCTGAAAAACAAAATCCCCAAACGGGGTCAGTTACAAAGAACAACAATCCTCAAGAGTTGAAAATACACAATCATGATTATATCTGAAGTTATGAAATATCCTGTCGAAACATACGCAATCAAACATGCTATATGAACCAACTAACAGTACGGCTCAAAGGAAATGGCACCACACTACGCCCGGGATGGAAATGTGTTCGTGCACAAGCCACCAACGAGTATCGATCGAATACACGTGTGGTCTTGTACCTAATCAGTCTCACGAGACAATATGAATCGTGTGCACAGTCCAATGTGAGGTCACCAACCAACACACGACTATAATGTGCCCGACATGAAAATCCAACACATACCAACCGGCACGCCAGTATGACCCGGAATGCCATGCTATAACAAAAGTGACATCGAAAATGAATAATGACTCACCGAGATAGAATGGTAATGAAATAAATGACAGCTCAATGAAAAGATTGGAACCGTCGTTCCTTATGACTGAAATGATTAATTGATAACAACAAGTTTTGATACGGTTAATATAATGATGAATGAGTTATGATTATGAATGAACAACAACAAAAGGGATGAATATCCTTTTTAACCGAGTAAGAATTAACTTACCAAAATACCGATGAAGAAAGTCCTTCCACGAACAAATGTCCTAAATGAAGTGTCGGTCGCACGAACAACCTTAATTCAATACAATTACCGACAATCCGATCAATATACGAATCAAACACGAATATAACGAACTCAAAACGTCGATACGATAAAACTAAGTCCATTGAGGCATTAAATCAAACACGTTGTATCCAAACTCCGATTGTTTACAATCAAACCTCGATATATCAATATCAAAGTCCCCAAGAAGTGTTTCAAACCAACAAAACATCTCCCATACGATCAATAATCCGTTATGAATATCCAAAAATGTGATTATAACAACAATTAGTCGAAAATCTCCAATTCCAACTCGATATTCAAGGTGTTCTTGAATAATCCCTCAATAATCCAATGAATCCTTATACAAACTCATAATCATATACATATCCCTTCATATAACATGATTATAACGTCCAAAACATCATATCTCAACACAAAATCGAAGTCCAAAGTGTTGAAGAAATTACCTCTTGAATATCCAACCAATTCGATCCGAAGAACACGAGTTTAATCGAGTATCCAAGCTTCCCGAAAGATTGAAGGTGATGAAAAATATACTCTCAAATGATAATTGATGAAGAAATCTCTCCCTCAAGTATTTCTCTCTCGGTTGCAGGTGAAGAAGATGGAAAATGGGAGAAATGAGCTCAAAATGCTCAAAAAGAATTTATAGGGGTTGACTCGGCCAGAGCTCGGCCGTGCCCGCGACACGGTCGTGGCGCACGGCCGGCGAGGACTCGACCGTGTCCCGCTTGACACGGCCGAGTCGGCGCGAAGGGCCTACAAGCGATGACCGTCGCGGCGCTCGACAATGACTCGGCCGTGTCCCGAACACGGTCGGGCCTGCAAGCGATCGCTACGAGCTAATCCGGAAGAGCTCGACTCGGCCGTGCGACGGCTGCAGTCGGGTCTGAGGCAGACGCTCGGCACTATCCGGACGAAATACGGCACGGGCCGTGTCGGACGACGGCCGAGTTCGTTCGGCGATGATCGCCAAAATCAAAATGAGCGGTAGAGCTAAAACGACCATAACTCTCTCGTCCGGACTCCGATTGACTCACCGTTTGAACCATTGGAAAGCTAACTCGATGCTCTATAATATTGCAAAGATTTAGAATTTTTGGAGTTACCAAAAATTAATGGTGATCTAACAAAGTCGAACTCATATGAGTAAAGTTGAAACGATGAACAATAACGATACACAACTCGAAGTTTTTCCGAACGGTGAACACGGTGAAAGAACATGATTGATGAATGATTATAATTGAGTGAAAATACACTGAGTGACAATTACAGACTGATAATTACTGAATGATAATGACTGAATTACAACCGGGTATTACATACTCCCCCCCTTAAAAAGAGTTTCGTCCCCGAAACTAAGGGTCAAACAACTCGGGATAACTCTCCCGCATATTCTCCTCGGTTTCCCCAGTGGCCTCTTCGACTCCGTGTCTAGACCACTGAATCATGACCAAAGGGATCGTCTTGTTCCTCAACTGTTTGATTCGCCGCTCTAACACTCGTACAGGGGCGCTCCTCGTACGAATGATCATCTGTGATCCCGATTTCGTCGATCCGGAGTATGTGACTCGAATTCGGCAACATACTTCCATAATCGAGAGGCGTGAAACACATTAAGAATCTGCTCAAAGCCGGAGGTAAAGCCAATCGATAAGCTAACTCGCCTACTCGATCCAAAATTTCAAACGGTCCAATGAATCTTGGGCTCAACTTCCCCGTTTTCCGAAATGGAAAATACCTCGACTCGGGATACCTTGACCAAAACATGGTCACCGTCTCGAACTCTAGTGGTCGACGATTATACGCATATGATTTCGTCGACTGAAATGCCAACATACGACTCTTGATCAAAGTTACCTTCTCTCGGGCGGCTATAAGCATATCGGACTCGGTGCCGATTGATTCTGACAAGTCATCTCAACACAAAGGAGAGCGACAACGACGACCGTACAAGGCCTCGTAAGGTGCCATCTTAATCGAAGCATGCCAACTATTATTATACGTGAACTCGATCAACGGTAATTGGGCTTCCCAATCGTCCTTCCAATCGAGGACGCATGCCCTCAACATGTCCTCTAATGTCTGAATAGCTCTCTCTGATTGTCCGTCGGACTGAGGATGAAAGGCGATCGAGATTAAGCTGAGTTCCCATAGCACGATGAACTGATTTCTAAAAATGGGAAACCAATCGTCCGTCACGATCGGAAACAATACTCTTAGGAGTACCATGCAGTCTTACTATCTCCTTGATGAATAACTGGGCCAGTCTCTCGGGACCCCACGTATCCTTGATCTCAAGGAAATGAGCTGATTTAGTTAAACGGTCCACAATCACCCAGATCGTATTCATGCCACGACGACTCGTCGGCAAACTCGTGATGAAATCCATAGAAATGTCTTCCCACTTCCACTCGGAAATAGGGAGAGGTTTCAGCATACCCGCCGGTCGCTGATGTTCAAGCTTGACTTGTTGGCAAGTTAAGCATCTCGAAACAAATTCCGCGACTTCTCGCTTCATATTACTCCACCAGTAATTTTGTTTCAAGTCCTTGTACATCTTGCTGGACCCCGGGTGAACAGAATAAGGGGTAGCATGAGCTTCTCTCAAAATAGAATTTTTCAACTCGTCATTCGCAGTGCGCTGGCGGTTCTTAAACCTCAAAAGTCCATCCTCGTGGACCACGAATCCGAGGGCTTTCCCTGAGCCACATCTTCACGGATGCGCAACAATGAAGGGTCGAACTCGATTCTCTCGATTACCTCCTCAAGTGACGATGAAATCTCTAACATACAAAGATGTCCCTGAACTCGCTGAAGCCAGACCTCGATCTCGGGTCTAAGGAATTCCTGCTGAAGCTCCTTCTGAACTGTTAAACGAGCAAGCATCTGCTCCTGAACGGACTTACAACTCAAGGCGTCGGCGACAACGTTCGCCTTGCCCAGGTGGTAAAGGATCTCGATATCAAAATCTTTGATTATTTCCAACCACCGCCTCGCCGCATATTTAACTCATTGTGAGTAAATATTTTCTTCATCTCTTGTGATTGGTGAATAACTGAAAGGTGACGCCATAAAGGTAACGACGCCAAATTTTCAAAGCGAACACCACATTTGCTAGTTCGGTCGTGGGTTGGATAATTAACCAACTAATCCGAGGAAACATCGGATTTAATTAATATCTTTCGGAGGTTGCTAATCTCGGATAGTCTCCGTCTCCTGAGGGTCGACACGAACTCTGTCAGATGAAATTACATGCCCGAGAAAGTCACTTCGGACCTCCAGAACTCACATTTGGAAAAACTTTCCATATAGTTGTTCTCGTCTCAACACGTCGAGAACCTGATGAAGATGAACCTCGTGTTCCTCTCGGCTACGAGAATAAATCAAAATGTCGTCGATGAAGACAACAACAAACTGATCCAAAAGTCGATGAAAACCCGATTCATTAACCCCATGAATACCACAGGTGTAATAGTTAGCCCGAACGGCATAACTACGAACTCATAATGACCATAGCGTGTACGAAACGCTGTCCTCGCGATATCTGACTCTCGAATCCGCAACTGGTGATATCCAGATCTTAAGTCGATCTTGGAAAATACTGAAGCTCCCTGAAGTTGATCTAAAAGATCATCAATACGGGGTAAGGAATACTACTCTTGATCATCACCCTGATCAACTCCTGGTAATTAATACACACATGAGACGAGCCATCCTTCTCCTTGACAGATCACACTGGTGCTCCTCACGGGAACGCAATCGGTCGGAGATAACCTTTCTCGAACTACTCCTCAAGTTGAGTCTTCAACTCCTGCATTCTGGTCGGGGCCATCCGATACGGTGCCTTCGATAAATGGGACGTACCGGCTCCAACTCACTCCTGAATTCCCCTACTCTATGTGAAGGCAACCGGATAACCAAATGCGGAAATACATCGTCAATCGATGACAATGATACCACGAATGATTGAACATTTAGATTACCCTATTATGGTCAATCGATAAATAGAGATACCTATAATGATTGAACAACTCGATTGCCTTAGAAAGGCGATCGATGAAGATGATACAATGAATGATTGAATAACTCGATTGCCTTTGAAAGACTAATCGATGAAAATGATACAATGGATGATTGAATGACTCGATTGTCTTAGAAAGGCCAATCGATGAAAATGACACAATGAATGATTGAATAACTCGATTGCCTTAGAAAGGCCAATCGATGAAAATGATACTGATGAATGATTGGATAGTTCGATTGCGGAATTTCTGCTTCCGCCATAATAGAAATTCTCTTTGGAACAACGGGAATTACTTCCACGAAGCACACATTCGACAACTAACGACGGAAAGATAGCGACCAAACGCTAACAAACACTGAGGATAGTATCAAGACGGTTAAACCAACTAATACCGAAATTACATCGTCCTAAGATAAATTCACCACGATTAGGTCCACCAACCAATCGCGGTTACTAAGCTTACTTAGGTATGATTCCGAAAATTCTTCCATCGTCAGGTAGACCGATGGTATGAGGTCCACAAGCAGTAGGACTATCCCGAAATAAGTCTATTCAAGCATGATTCGAAAATGAATGAATGCGGTGTACCAGCATCAAAAGGTACACACAAGTTGAAATAAAATTACAAGTATACCTGAAATCATTCGGGCCACCGGATCGTCGATCCTTCTCATCATATGAATGCAGGACTTGCCGGCCCCGAACCGGACGCTCCGTCGATAAATACGAGCTCCAACTCTATTTGCTTCCATTGCCTTAAGCAGCGATGACAAAGCGATCGATTCAAACGCTGGTTGCTTGGGGCTGAGATGCCACCGAGTGACTTGGAGTCCTTTCGGCAAAACGGGCCTTATGCCCAAAATTCCCACAATTATAGCACATGATAGACGGTTTGGACACTCGGTGCTGAAATGACCGGCGTTCCACAATTGAAACAGGTGATGGCCGAACTAGCCGCTCGGGAATGAGATCCCGCACGATTATGCGCCGTAGGAGGTCGCTCGAAACGATAGGACTCACACGAGGCTTCTTGAAGGTTGGTGACCGCCTTCGGATTGATTACGCTTCGTTGATTTCTTGCGACAAATGAAGGTTGTTGTTCATCACTTTCTTTAGCGGTGGCTCATACGGAGAGTTCTCTCGATTAATCCGGTCAGTGGCGCAATGATGATTGAGCAAGCGCACATGGGTCATCATGGCTGCATAAAAGTGAGTGGATCAACCCGAATATCTTCCGATCGAGCGAGTCCCGGGCACGATTTCCCGGCAGTGATTATTTCTCGGGTTTCGGTCCGCATGCCTCTCTCCCGTGCATCCTGACGACTCTCTCCATACTGAAGTAGGAAGGTCGCATAATGATTATATTTCCGCATGATTAACACGTTATGATTATATCATGAGATGATGAAAATGAGTATATATGCTCTAACTTAGTGATTATATGAATGATTTCTTGAAGTTACATGATTATCGATGAAATTCTTAAAATGATTATCTTGAATAACTTAACAAGATTGATAATATGATCTTCAGTTGACAACCGAGTAATGAAATGAATTGAGTAATTAATGAGTTAACGTGATCGTCACGATTATTAATCGAGTAATGAAATGGATTAAGTGGTTAATGAGTTAACATGATCGTCTTAATCACAATGAATGATGATGTTTGAGGATTGTTAATTGATGAATTATGAATGAATGATAATTGCAGAAATTATACCATGGCGTTAGAAATCT
This sequence comes from Orobanche coerulescens, assembly GCA_033398695.1. Lineage (NCBI taxonomy): Eukaryota > Viridiplantae > Streptophyta > Magnoliopsida > Lamiales > Orobanchaceae > Orobanche > Orobanche coerulescens. The sequence continues at coordinate 73,666,433 of CM065816.1, read as the reverse complement.
TACAGTTCTTAGGTCGATTGGCTCGGCATTTGCACAGTCACACGTGGCGAAAGTCCAATGATACTAGTCCGATGACGATGATTTCAAATAAGACATGACTCGGAAGGTAGTATTCAAAACCACGCTCCGATACCAACTCGTAACACCCCAAACTAGGCGGATATTACGGTGCCGTAGATCCCCAATGGGACCCACCAGGCAAATGAAAATGAATGAATTACACAAGATAAATGTAGTACCGAACTACATTACAACAATAATTACTCCGATGAGGAGTTTAATTACAACACACCAGGACAATACTGAATATTAGTGTATTTTATATGAAGATAAAATACACAACACTGAATGAAACGGAGTATTCAAATGAAAGTCTGAAGCGGAAAATAAAGGACAATAACATGAATAACTGAAAGATCTGGGCCCCCTACTAGTATCACTAGGACTCCTCGACATCAACATGCTATTCCGTGCGTTTGCCTTGCCATGACACGAAAAACAAAATCCCCAAACGGGGTCGATTACAAAGAACAACAATCCTCAAGAGTTGAAAATACACAATCCTGATGATCTCTGAAGTTATGAAATATCGTGTCGATACATACGCAATCATACATGCTATATGAACCAACTAACAGTACTGATCAAAGGAATTGGCACCACACTACGCCCGGGATGGAAATGTGTTCGTGCACAAGCCACCAACTTGTATCGATCGAATACACGTGTGGTATTGTACCTATTCAGTCTCACGAGACATTATGAATCGTGTGCACATTCCAATGTTAGGTATCCAAACAACAGACGACTATAATGTGCCCGACTTGATAATCCAACTCATACCAACGGCACGCCAAGATGACCGGAATGCCACGCTATAACAAAAGTGACATCGAAAATGAAAAATGACACACCAAGATAAAATTGTAATGAAATAAATGACAAATCAATGAAAAGATTGGAACCGTCGTTCCTTATGATGAAATGATTAATTGATAACAACAAGTTTTGATACGGTTAATATAATGATGAATGAGTTATGATTATGAATGAACAACAACAAAAGGGATGAATATCCTTTTTAACCGAGTAAGAATTAACTTACCAAAATACCGATGAAGAAAGTCCTTCCACGAACAAATGTCCTAAATGAAGTGTCGGTCATACGAACAACCTTAATTCAATACAATTACCGACAATCCGATCAATATACGAATCAAACACGAATATAACGAACTCAAAACGTCGATACGATAAAACTAAGTCCATTGAGGCATTAAATCAAACACGTTGTATCCAAACTCCGATTGTTTACAATCAAACCTCGATATATCAATATCAAAGTCCCCAAGAAGTGTTTCAAACCAACAAAACATCTCCCATACGATCAATAATCCGTTATGAATATCCAAAAATGTGATTATAACAACAATTAGTCGAAAATCTCCAATTCCAACTCGATATTCAAGGTGTTCTTGAATAATCCCTCAATAATCCAATGAATCCTTATACAAACTCATAATCATATACATATCCCTTCATATAACATGATTATAACGTCCAAAACATCATATCTCAACACAAAATCGAAGTCCAAAGTGTTGAAGAAATTACCTCTTGAATATCCAACCAATTCGATCCGAAGAACACGAGTTTAATCGAGTATCCAAGCTTCCCGAAAGATTGAAGGTGATGAAAAAATATACTCTCAAATGATAATTGATGAAGAAATCTCTCCCTCAAGTATTTCTCTCTCGGTTGCAGGTGAAGAAGATGGAAAAAATGGGAGAAATGAGCTCAAAATGCTCAAAAAAAGAATTTATAGGGGTTGACTCGGCGAGGCTCGGCCGTGCCCGCCCGACACGGTCGTGGCGCGCGGCCGGCGGCGAGACTCGACCGTGTCCCGCTTGACACGGTCCGAGGCGCGAAGGGCCTACCGCAAGCTGACCCGTCCGCGGCGCTCGACAATGACTCGGCCGTGTCCCGAACACGGTCGGGCCTGCAAGCGTCGCTACGAGCTAATCCGGAAGAGCTCGACTCGGCCGTGCCCGACACGGTCGGGTCCCGAGGCGAACGCTCGGCACTATCCGGACGAAATGCAGCACGGGCCGTGTCGGACGACACGGCCGAGTTCGTTCGCGTGATCGCCAGCGAAAAATGAGCGGTTGAGCTAAAACGACCATAACTCTCTCGTCCGGACTCCGATTGACTCACCGTTTGAACCATTGGAAAGCTAACTCGATGCTCTATAATATTGCAAAGATTTAGAATTTTTGGAGTTACCAAAAATTAATGGTGATCTAACAAAGTCGAACTCATATGAGTAAAGTTGAAACGATGAACAATAACGATACACAACTCGAAGTTTTTCCGAACGGTGAACACGGTGAAAGAACATGATTGATGAATGATTATAATTGAGTGAAAATACACTGAGTGACAATTACAGACTGATAATTACTGAATGATAATGACTGAATTACAACCGGGTATTACAAGTAGATCATCCTAAAGGCATGGTGCCTATTGGAAATAAATGGATCTACGAGAGAAAAACTGATGGAGATGGCAAGGTTGATACCTATAAGGCCAGGCTTGTGGCAAATGGGTATTCCCAAAGAGAGGGAATCGATTACCTCGAGACCTTTTCGCTTGTAGCCATGATTAAGTCTATTTACATGATGCTTGCCATAACAGTCCACTTAGACTATGAAGTACGACAAATGGATGTGAAAACGGCATTCCTTAATGGATTCCTCGAGGAGGAAATCTATATGGAACAACCTAAGGGATTCATACCTGAAACCGATAAAGTATGCAAAATTTAGCATGCCATTTATGGACTGAAGCAAGTTTCACGAAGTTGGAATCTTCGTTTTAATGAAACAATCAGACTTTGATTTTGTCCAAAATAAAGAGGAGCCATGTATTTACAAGAAGGTTAGTTGGAGCAAAATTGCATTCTTAATGCTATATGTGGATGACATTCTACTTATAGGAAATGATGTAGGAATGCTCAGTTCTGTGAAAGCTTGGATTTATAAAGATTTCTCAATGAAAGACTTGGTAAAAGCTACCTATATTCTGGGTATTCGTCTCTACCGGGATAGAATGAAAAGAATATTAGGTCTTTCCCAAGCCATCTATATAGAAAAGATCCTGAAGTGATTTTGGATGGAAGATTCTAATAGAGGGTTCCTATATATGCGACATGGCATAAAACTTTCCTTAGAGATGTGTCCTCAAAGTGAGGAAGATAGAAAGGAAATGAGTAAGGTGCCCTATGCTTCGGCAGTGGGTAGCCTCATGTACGCTATGATTTGCACCAAACCGGATATTGTCTACGCTGTGAGCGTAGTAAGTCAGTTTCAGTCAAATCCAGGGCCGGAACATTGGACTTCTGTAAAGAACATTTTTAAGCATCTGAAGAGGATTAAAGATTGGTTCTTACATACGGCGGTGGAGAACTAAAAGCGGAGGGTTACACACATTCAGATTTTTCGGGATACATGGATGCCAAGATGTCCACTTCATGGTATATCTTTACACTGAATGGTGGAGCAGTATCTTGGATAAGTGCCAAGTAAAGTGCGGCTGCAATCTCTACATGTCAAGCCGAATATGAGGCAGCCACAGAGGCTGCTAAAGAAGCTTTTTGGATAAAGAAGTTCACTAAGGAACTTCAAATGGTTCCTGATGCAGAGAAACCCATGACACTGTTTTGCGACAACGACGGAGCTGCTGCATAGGCTAAGGAGCCTAGGGCTCACCACAACCCCAAACATATTGAGATAAAATATCATTTTGTTAGAGATATGGTTCAGAAAGGGAATGTTATACTGTAGAGAGTACACACAGCAAATAATGTTGCTGATCCACTGACCAAGCCACTATCTCAAATGGTCTTGGAGCGATATCTGGAGAGTATGGGTATTAGATACCATAGTGTGTGGCATTGAGTGCAAGTGGGAGATTGTTAGGAATATGCTCTCGAATGCCACTCAAAGGATGAGAGAGTGAGAACGTTATATTGTAATTATGAATATTAAATTAAATAAGGCATTTATTATTTATATATTATTGTATATCATGGGTATTGTGATTTGGTATATAGAATAATAGTCCATTCATTTGAGAGCAAACATTCCACTGCTTATGAAGATAAGGAAATAGGCACCGGAAGTTCTTAGGGCTCGAATGCTTAATTAGTTCGCAAGTTGATAAAACTTAACTGGACAGTAAGTTTTGACAAGGCTTGTATAATGTGTACTTTGACATGTAGAATGCATGTCTTCGTTAAGGATTAGTTGGAGCACACGTTATAGGTATTTTAATAGGATTAGTATATTCAAACAGGACTCACCTCGATTCAGTCACATGGATATCACTCAGGAATTATCAATGACTAAATCAAAAGGTTGTGATAGGTATACGTGGACCTTTGACTTGAGGTTTCAGTAGGAGATATGCTTGTTACATTAAGTTAGTCATTAGAGTAGTTCGATCCAATCACCGTTGGTGGAGTCAACCTCAAAATACAACTTAGTCGGCAAGTAGCAGTCTTTACTAAATACCAAGATAGGATTCTTTCTCCTGTTAGTGAGCAGGTAAATATCATATGCGGTTAATGGCAAATGAGATCATAAGTCTGGCCAAAGTAGTTAGAGCTAGTTGTATTTGATACATAAGAGCTTGGTGATCTCGGTTTGCATTAACAGATGCATAGAGTCAAGTTACAATAGGGTTTGACTTTACCGTGACCCTAATACTCGATCGGGACATATGATTGAAGGGTTTATACATATACAATACTCACGACATAATGGTTTTGGAATGATTCGTTCATTCGTTCTTCGTTGGGTTACGGTATGAAGCACTAGACTGGCTAGGTTTTACCCGTACTCCTTAATTCCTCCCATTTCCAACTAAAATATATCTATGGAGTCGCGCACAAGGATATTTAAACCAAACCAAACATACCTAGTATGTCCCGCTCAGAGCAGGGTCTGGAGAGGGTAAGATGTACGCAGACCATGCCTCTACTTTTTATGGTAGGGAGGCTGTTTCCGTGAAGACCCCCAGCTTAGTGCACAGAAAAGTATTGAGTGATATATATAAAGAAGCATACAACAACAACAACAACAACAACATCTAAGCCTTAGTCCCAAAATGATTTGGGGTCGGCTAACATGAATCAAACTTTGAAACCGTCAATAATCGTTACATAAATAACATAAAAGGAAAAAAGAGGGAAAAAGTAGAGAAAAAAGCAAATAAAAAAAGAGAATGAATGAAAAAAAAAAAAAAAAAAAAAAAAAAGAAAAAAAAAAAAAAATAAATAAAAAAAAATAAAATTAAATAAAAAAAAATAGGAATTTAAAAAAAAAAAAAAAAAAAAAAAAAAAGAATCAGACTCCATCCACCATCCGTATTCTTTCATACATTTGCCTCTCCAACGCCATACTTTCTCCAATTCCAAGAAACCGCATATCATTTTCAATCATCTTTATCCAAGTTTTCTTGGGTCTTCCTCTACCTTTTACAACATTACTTGCTCCCCAACTTTCTAGCCTCCTCACCGGGGCATCAATAGGTCTTCTTCTCACAAGACCAAACCATCGTAATCGATTCTCCATCATCTTGTCTTCTATAGACGCAACTCTTACCTTCTCTCGATCACCTCATTTCGAGCCGATCCTTTTTGTATGACCACACATCCATCGTAGCATACGCATCTACGCCACATTCATCTTTTGAACGTGACCTTTGTTTCTGACCCAACACTCGGTGCCATATAACAAGCGAGCCTAATTGCCGTGCGGTAAAATTTACCCTTTAATCTATGAGGCATGCCGGGATCACATAAAACCCCTGTGGCACTCTTCCACTTCAACCACCCCGCCTTTATTCTCAGAGCCACATCGCCATCTAGCTCTCCATCCTTTTGGATAATAGATCCAAGATACCGAAAGAAAGTGGATCCATGAACAACTTTCCCATCAAATGTGATCATCCCCGCCTCTCTATCACTGTTTCGCTAAACCTACACTCCATATATTCGATCTTACTTACATTCGGCCTAAAGCCTCGAGCTTCCAAAGTATCCTCCAAAGTTCCAATTTCTGTTGCACTCCAACCTTCGTTTCATCAATCAACACAATATCATCTGCGAACATCATACACCACGGAACGTCATTTTGAATTTCTCTTGTCAATTCGTCCATGACTATGGCAAAGAGAAAAGGACTAAGAGCAGATCCTTGATGCACCCCAATCGTAATAGGGAATTCTTCCGTCCTCCCAACATTAGTACGTACACTTGTAGTAGCTCCCTCATACATGTCCTTTATAATGTCAATATATTTCCGCGATACACCCTTCTTTGCTAAGGCCCACCAAAGTACTTCTCTTGGTACTTTATCATATGCCTTCTCTAAATCAATAAAAACCATATGCGAGATCTTTCTTTTTATCTCGATAATGTTCCATCAAGCTATAGGATAAGATAAATTGCTTCCATGGTCGATCTTCCAGGCATAAATCAAACCGATTTTACATTATCTTCACACATTTCCTGATCCTTTGTTCAATCACTCGTTCCCACAACTTCATGGTATGACTCATTAGTTTAATTCCGCGATAATTAGAACAATCTTGAACATCACCTTTGTTCTTATACAAAGGGACGAGAATACTTTTCCTCCATGCTGATGGCATCTTATTGCTTCTCCAAATCTTATTGAAAAGCATAGTTACCCATTCGATCCCTCTCTCCCCCAAACACCTCCAAACTTCAATAGGTATACCATCTGGTCCTTCTGCTTTCTTTGACCCCATCTTCTTCAATGCAATTGTCACTTCACCCTTTTGGATTCTTCTCTTAAACTCTCGGTTAACCATACTTGAGGGGATGTTTAAATTCTCAATATCTTGTTCTTGATGGCCATTGAATAGGGTATCAAAGTATGACCTCCATCTCTCTTTTATCTCTTTATCTTGAACCAAAACTTTTTGATCAGTATCTTTTACACATTTAACTTTTCCAATATCTCGCGTCTTCTTCTCTCTCATTCGAGCAAGTTTATAGATATCTTTCTCCCCTTCTTTAGTATCTAATCTTGCATATAATTCTTGATTGACCTTTGATCGGGCTGCCTTTTTAGCTTCTGTTCGAGCTTTCTTGTACTTCTCATAATTCTCATCGCTCGAGCATTTACCCAGTACCTTATAACATTCACGTTTGGTCTTTATCGCTTGCTTAACTTCATCATTCCACCAAGATGTGTCCTTACTTGATGGTCTGTTTCCTTTAGATTCTCCTAGGACTTCTTTTGCAACTTCCTTTATGTTGTGTTCCAACAAGTTCCACATCGAATCTATATCCATCTCCGTGCAATCAGACCAAATACCACTATCAGCAATCTTAGCCACAAAAGTATGTCGACTCTCCCCTTGGAGCTTCCACCACTTAATTCGAGGGTCAACTCGTGGTCTTCTCTTTCTTAAGTGCCTCTTACCTCGAAAGTCAAGCACCACAACCCTATCTTTGTGTTGCGGCACTCTCACCGGTATTACCTTGCAATTAGTAAAACTTTTCCTCCAAACATTCCTTACTAAAAGAAATCAATCGACTTGCATTACCTCCGTTTCTATATGTCACCAAATGAGAGTCCCTTTTCTCGAACCAAGTGTTCATAATACCCAAGTCATGAGCTAATGCGAAATCGATATATCATTTCTGCTTCATTCTGTCCCCAAAACCAAAGCCACCATGAATGCTCTCAAAGCCATCTCTGCTAACACCGACATGCCCATTGAGGTCACCACCAATGATCAATTTCTCACCCATAGGAATTCGTTCGACAACCTCTTCCAAATCTTCCCAAAATTCTTGTTTGATCGATGCATCCAATCCTACTTGTGGTGCATAAGCACTTATGATAGTTAGAAACTCATCCCCTATCACAAGCTTAATACTCATTATTCTATCGCTCTTCCTTGACACTTCCACCACATCATCAATGAATTCTTTATCAATGACGATACCCACTCCATTTCTACTTCTATCCTTTCCAGAGTACCAAAGCTTGTAACCCCAAGGAGCTAACACTCTTGCCTTCTCGCCAACCCACTTAGTCTCTTGTAGACACATTATGTGAATTCTCCTCCTTTTCATAACCTCCCCCACTTCTGCTGATCTCCCCGTCAAAGAGCCAACGTTCCAAGTTCCAAACCGCACCTTACTACCCTTACTAGCCGCAAGAACTAACTTCTCTGTCTGTCCCGTCCACGCTGCAAGGATTCTTGCACATTTGACACCACACCCATACTTCGAGGTGGCGCGCCGCTTCCGGGCGACGACCTAGCAACCCTTGCATATTTTCCACTACACCCGGGCCTATGAAGTGTAGCGCATCCTTGCTCATTTGACACCACCCTCAGATGTAAAGGTGGCGCGCCGCTTCTGGGCGACGACCTAGCAACCCTCGCATACTTATCACTGCACCCGGGCCTATGAAATGCAGCGCGTCGCTTCTGAGGAGACGCCCCAACGATTTTCAATGTTTGATTCATGTCCATGGAATGTGACGAGTTTTACGCTGGCTGCCACTAACCTACCGCAACCCTCCTCTTTTATCCGAAAAAGCTCAAAACCATACCTGAGCTCATGGCTTAATTCACACGAGACTTACCTAAGGGGACTTTGACAATTGCACTCTCGATGAACGCTGCTCTAACGGAAGAGAGGTTGACTCTGCGCACAGCACCCTGTCAAAAATACACCACACGCAAAAGGCAATAGGATAAATATACAATAAAAGTAAAAAATGCAATACTCTAGGTCAAATCTAACCGAGACAACCCAACCCTGAGGCTCCCAACTACAGCACCGCTCCCTACAAAAGAATCCACAACTCTGATCTTGCGCCTCCAAGCGCACCTATCAACAGTCATGGTCTCGGAAAGGTTTAGGGCCTTCAAATCTAATCTCAGCTGCTCCACCCACCTCCTCCTCGGCCTGCCTCTCCTCCTCTCCCCGTGCGCACAATGATATTTGATGGATAAAATATGTATTTGGCATATCTTATTTGATTGATTTGATATTGGATATTGGATATCTTATTTGATTTATTTGATAAATCAAAGCGGTCTTGTGAATTGAAAACCGGTTAATAAATTTAATTCCTAAATAATTATTTCTTGGAAATATATTATTATAATTTTGTATTTGATAAAGTTAATTAATTGGATTAATTAATTAAGTATAAATACATATGAGATAAAATGAAGTGTACTTAACGGACTAGACACGCAAAGGTCCGGTACATAAACCGAGTGGCTCGGCTTGTTTTCTCACCAACCACCATGTGGTTGCCCCCTCCCTCTTTCCTCTTAGCTTCCATGTTGCTTCATGTTATGTGGGGTTTTGTTAGTTTTATATTATGAGATGAGGACAAATGGATGAGATATCATATCTTATCATTTGATCTCATTTTTATTTTATAAAATGAGAAAGTCTTTCATTTGATGCAAGACTTGAAAAACACACACGCACATTACATGTTCAGCCGTGAGCTACATTGAATAAGGAGAAGGAAATTTTTCTTGATAATATTTCATCTTATAGAGAAATAAAAAGGAAAAAGAGAAGAGAAGAAAAGTACTATATCAATTCCTAGCCGTGTTCTTCGAAAACGAATTGATAATTAATTTTTCCGATCAATATCCGCTGCATGATAACATAGTGACACTTGGCATATTCGTTTTAGGGGTTTGGTTTTTATCCAGTTAGATCGGTTTATTTTCCGCTGTGTTACTTGATTTTAATCACCGAATCCCAATATAACCAATACGCAACAACACTTTTGCAGTTGATGAATAATACATTTATCAAGTATCTCGATAAATATGTACTCGTCCTGATCGACGACATCCTGATATGTTCTCGGGATGAGGAGGAGCATGCTCAACATTTGCAGTTAGTATTGGGGATTTTAAGAGATCGGTGCCTTTATGCGAAGTTCTCAAAATGAGAGTTTTGGCTGAAGGAAGTTATGTTTTTTATACATGTGGTTTCAGCCGAAGGGGTTCTTGTGGACCCATAGAAAATCGAGGGCATTGCTGGATTAGACACCACCTAAAAATGTTAAGAAAGTTTGTAGCTTTTTGGGACTCGCTGGATACTACCATCGATTTGTCGAGGGGTTCTCCAAACTTGCTAGACCACTTACACAATTAATCTAGAAGTCCAAAAAGTTCGAAGGACAGACGAGTGGCAACGGAGTTTCAAGGAACCAAAAAGGTGTAACACCCCGAATACGGAGGACATTACAGTGCCGTGGACTCCACACTAAGACCCACCAGGCGATACCAAAACACAATTTAAACATAACCTTATCGTGATACCAAATCACAAAACAATAATCATTACTCCGATTAGGAGTCTACAAATAGTACGGCTATTAGCCTCAGAATACACAGGATCCAGATACTAGTATAAACCATATAAAGATGGAATATACATAAAGTAATAGTACAATCAACAATAGTTTAAATGAAGTGGAAAGTAATATTGCACGATTTAAGCATAGCCGAACACAAAAGATTTGGGCCCCCCCGAACTAGTATCCTTCAAACCATTCGACGTCACCATGCTCTTCTCGTGCCTTGCCTTTGCCTTCACCTAAAATACAATACAAGTATTTCGCCTAAAACCACGGGGTCAGATATACATGATAATAATTCTCAAGACGTTATACAATTCACGTACACTAGATCTCAAGGAGAAAACTCGAATGTTGAACATACCCCTCGGGCGTATGAACAACCAATCACAAACCATGACTTATAACTAATCAAACATGGAATATGAACGACCAATCAGTATGGCTCATGATGGACATCACAGTACGCCCGATCTGAAAATGTGTCCATGCACATGTCAGCCCCGTATATGGAATCCAGAATATACATGGAACAATGTACCTGATTAGCCTCACGAACTACGTCTTGGGTACACAGTCCAATGCGGAAACATCCACGCATGACCATATGTGCCCGACTAAAAATCCTACACATAACCAATCGGCACGCATATATGATTCCAAATATGTCACGATACAACATGACAACAAATCTCAATGAATCACACAACCAACCAAAAATCAAGAACTCACCAAAGTGACAACAATGATCAATGGGATCAACGATACGAAAGTAGTGAACTTGGGAATACAATCCCACAACGAAACAGTAAGCACGATCAAGAACAATACCACATTATGAATCATAGATTCATAAAGCATTATAAATACATGAAATGTATAACGCATACAAGAATTCAATCATCATTATAACCAAGCAAGATAACTTGCCTCATTTTTGTAGACGAATAGTCCTTCGAACGAATGAATGGACAGTATCCTCGACAAATAATACTCACTCGAACAAGCAACCTTGAATGAAATGTAACTCATTCAACAACACACTAATACAATAATGATATCAATTCATAGGAATCGACACCCGTAATTTACCCGAATAGTTCATCCTATCCCAATGAACATTCTATCGATTATTAATGAACCTCAATACACCTATTCTTCTTTAACAATAGGATTATCATGTTATTAAGATTCTTCAACATATATCTAATATACAAGGATTATCATAAATGAATTCAATTACTCAATATATTATGACATTATCATCCACAATTATCACTATCTTCTTAAGAACATTATCCATCTTTAACTATGATGATTTATACAGTCCTAGTTCATCAGATCATTTGATTTAATCTTGAATATAACAAACTATAGTCGTTTTCTTCATAATTCATCATTATCTCCCAATGAATTTGTTAAACCCTCTAAAATGTATGGTTATAACCTCGTAGAACTCTTCTAGCATTAAGAACATGCTTATAAACCCTAATCATCTATTTCTTATCATGATTTCCTAAGGATCAATAGCAAGCATGTTATTTTACAACCTCTTCAACCATTCAAGAAGTAATACTAACAACATTATCATGTTCTTCACTTTAGTTTGATCATAATTCCAATAACTATCATGTTATACTTGATTAATCTAACATTATATGAATTACTCCTTACTAACATCATCAATAGTATGGAATCAACATGAGTTTAGATAACCAACCTCAAGAAAATGAAGAACAACACCAAAACTTCAAGAACACACTCCAAACTTGCAATCAATAAGCTCCAATCCAAGATGCACGGCTCAAAGACAAGATGGAAGAGGAAAGTATCGATCTAGAGAGGCAGAGGGATGACAACTTGAAGAAAATACCAAGTTTGGATCGTGCAATATGAAAGACAAGACCTGTCTTTTTATAAACTGCACTTCCATTATGTACGTTATCGACGACAGTTAACGTACGTTAGCCCCCTTTACGTACATTAACATGTACGTTGTTACGTGCGTAATAAGCCTCCAGAGACTGCTGCCTCAAAACACCTACATCCTTATGTATGTTGCCAGACAAGCATACGTAAGATCTCCACCATTACGTACACTATCGTATATGTATAACGTACGTAAAGTATATTGACTTAGATGCCTTGAAAGGCCAAATATCCAGATCTTGCATGGCCCTTCATGCTGAAAGTTGAGATCGGATCAGATTCTCTACATTACGTATGTAAGCCTAAGCATTTTACGTATGTAAGGCCAAGGAAAATAGCGTACGTTATGGTCGTAGCGTACATTAGGCACTAAAGGCCTTTTCCAAAACACAATAATCTACAGCACGACTAACAATCGAGCACCGAATGAATGACAATAATAATTAATTCGATCATGATACACCTCAACATCAATAATCATTATACTAGATGCAACAAGATTCAATGATACTCAAATTATCCGAGTAGTACAATAGTAAATAAGAAAATTACAGTCGGATATTACATACTCCTCCCCCTTAAAAGGAGTTTCGTCCTCAAAACTAAGGGGTAAACAACTCGGGACACCTCTCTCGCATGCTATCCTCAGTCTCCCCTGTAGCCTCCTTGACTCCGTGTCGTGACCACTGAACCTTCAGTAGGGGGATCATCTTGTTCCTCAATTATTTTATCCTCCTCTCGAGTATCTGCACGGGACGTTCCTTGTAAGAATGATCATCGACTAACTCAATATCTTCGAACTGAAGTATGTGGATTGGATCAGCAACATACTTCCTTAAGTGGGAAGCATGAAATACGTTATGAATCTGACTCAAAGCTGGTGGTAACGCCATACGATAGGCTAGATCGCCTACACGTTCCAATATCTCAAATGGTCCAATATACCTCGGACTCAATATGCCTCTCTTCCCAAAACGAAAGACACCTCGAGTAGGAGACACCTTCAATAGCACATGGTCACCAACCTCGAACTCAAGCGGTCGTCGACGGTTGTCTGCACAAGATTTCTACCAGACTTGAGCCGTTAACAAACGACTCCTAATCAGAGTGATCTTCTCATGAGCTGCTAACAACATATCAGGTTCCGTACCCAGAGATTCAGACAGGTCGTCCCAACATAAAGGGGACCTACAACGGCGGCCATACAATGCTTCATAAGGTGCCATCTGAATCAAAGCATGCCAACTGTTATTATAGGTGAATTCCACCAAAGGTAGTTGGGCTTCCCAATCGTCCTTCCAATACAGAGCACATGCCCTCAACATATCTTATAGAGTTTGGATAGTCCTCTCAGACTGGCCATCAGTCTGAGGATGAAATGTCGTACTGAAGTTCAACTGCGTACCCATCGCACGATGAACTTCTTTCCAGAAATGTGACACGAACCGCCCGTCACGATCCAATACGAAACTCTTGGGGGTACTAGGTAACCTTACAATTTCTTTGATGAACAGCTGGGCCAACCTCCCGGGACCCCACATGTCTTTAATCTCCAAGAAGTGGGCTGATTTGGTCATACGATCCACAATCACCCAAATCATATTCATACCTCGATGGATCACTGACAAGTTAGTGATAAAATCCATCGATATGTCCTCCCATTTCCATTCAGGAATCAGGAGTGGTTTCAGCATACCTGCTGGTCATTGATGCTCAATCTTAACCTGCTGACAGGTCAAACATCTCGAAATGAATTCTGCAACTTCTCGTTTCATATCACCCCACCAATAACATTGCTTCAAATCTTTATACATCTTGCTAGACCCCGGGTGAATGGAATATGGGGTAGCATGAGCCTCTCTCGGGATAGAGTTTCTCAACTCTTCATCTGCCGGTACACATACTCGATTCCTGAAACGTATCAGTCCATACACGTGGATTACAAATCCAGGGGTTTTCCGTTGAGTTACTTTATTCTGAACCCGAGATAAGAACGGGTTTGTAACCTGTTTCGATCTAATTATATCATCAAGGGACGATGAAATCTCCAGTGTGCAAAGTTTTCCCTGCACACGCTGTAACCAAACTTCAATCTCCAGCCTCATAAGATCTAACTGCAATTCTCTTTGAGCTGTCAAGCGGCTAAGCATTTGCTCTTGTATTGTCTTACGACTTAGGGCATCGACAACCACATTTGCCTTCCCCGGATGGTATAAGATCTCAATGTCATAATCTTTAATCAGCTCCAGTCACCTCCCCTATCTCATGTTCAGCTTCTTCTGAGTAAAAATATATTTGAGGCTCTTATGATCTGTAAAAATCTGATAGGTGACTCCATACAAGTAGTGGCGCCACATCTTCAAAGCAAACACCACGTCAGCTAGCTCCAAGTCATGGGTCGGGTAATTAACTTCATAGGGTTGCAATTGTCTCGATGCATAGGCAATCACTTTTCCATTCTGCATCAATATACATCCAAGGTCCTGTCTGGACGTGTCACTATACACCACGAATCCTTAGGTCCCATGTGGTAGGACTAAGACCGGTGCCAAAATTAATCGACTCTTGAGTTCGTCAAAGCTTTGTTGACATGCCTCTGACCATCTACTTCTTATCTTTCCTTAACAGATTAGTCAGCAGTTGAGCAATCTTGGAAAAACCTTCCACAAACCGTCTGTAATAACCTGCCAAACCGAGGAAACTACAAACTTCCTTCATATTCTTCGGAGGTAGCCAATTCTGGATAGCCTCTGTCTTTTGTTGGTCCATACTAACCCCATCAACCGATATCACATGCCCAAGAAGAGTAACGTTAGACATCCAGAACTCGTATTTGGAAAATTTTCCATAGAGTTGTTCTCGTCTCAGCGCACCAAGAATCTGACGGAGATGATACTCGTGCTCTTCACGGTCACGAGAGTAAGTCAAAATGTCGTCTATGAAAACGACTACAAAATGATCCAAAAAGTCAGTGAAACTCGATTCATTAATTCTATGAACACCGCTGGGGCGTTAGTCAGTCCAAACGGCATCACCACGAACTCATAATGCTCATAACGAGTATAAAAAGTTGTCTTAGAAATATCGGACTCTCGAATCTACAGCTGATGATAGCCGGATCTTAAGTCGATCTTGGAAAATACAGCGGCGCCCTGGAGCTGATCCAACAAATCATCAATACGAGGCAACGAATATTTATTCTTGATTGTTACCCTGTTCAACTCACGGTAATCAATACATAAACATAGGGATCCGTCTTTCTTTCGCACAAATAACACTGGTGCTCCCCAATGGGATGCACTGGGTCGAATATAATCCTTTTCGGTCAAATCCTCAAGCTGATTCTTTAACTCCTGCATCTCGGTTGGAGCCATGCGATATGGTGCTTTTGAAAGCGGGGATGTGCATGGCTCTAACTCAATGGTAAACTCCACCTCACGATGTGGAGTCAAGCCTGGCAACTCTTCTGGAAAAACATCTAGGTAGTCTCGGACCACCGGAATATCGGCCAATTCAGCTGGTCGATCCACTGTCTTGGTCATGTAGCACCAATAACCAACACACCCTTGATTAAGCAGTTTCACTGCTTTTATTGCGCTGATGACCCTCCGTGATCGGCTGAGATTATCACCCTGAAAAATGCACTCGAAACCATCGTCAAAAGTGACGGTCACCATCCGCTTGCGGATGCTAAGTATGGAATCATAACGATCCTATAATATCCGGTATTTTTGTTTTACGTTATCTGGGATTGTTTGTGTTTTGATGCCGGAATGTCGGAGTGGTTTCTATTATGATACTCTATTTGTTACTATCGTATAGCTGTTTTAGTTGGGTGTGACTTGTTGTTACGTGCGTTTCTTTGATTAATGTGTGCGTGTGATGTGGTATGTTATGTTTCGTTATTTGCTCGTTATTGTTTTGAATCATAGTCGGTGCGTTAGTGTGACCGAAACGTTGTCAAACGCCTAACCGGACTATTGGAATGATCAAGTCCCGACTGCAAGGCCTGGACGAGTTACGGTCGCAATGCAGTGCCTGTTACCGCCGTAAGACATGGCCGATTACGGTCGTAATGCCTTGTCGGTTAGGACCGTAAGGCTCCCGCACAGGTTGGGCACTAACCCAGGGATGATCGGGTACGACTGTAATGTGTGGCCGGGTACGTCCGTAATGCCCGGTTACGGCCGTATGGCTTTTCCCTGTAACGGCTGTAATGTGCCAAATGTTTTGGGGCAGTGGCCTGGGGGTGCCGATTACACCCATTAGCAGATGCCGATTACGGCCGTAAGGTTCGAGTTACGGCCATAAGGGACTTCCGGTTATGGCCGTAATGTGCGCACCTATATAGGGACTGGGTGACGGGATTTTTCCCATTTTCTTCATTTCCCTTCTCCCTCTCGCGGTTGCCGGACGAGTGAGGTGGAAACATCGACTCTTGGTCGATTCCACTCAATTCCAAGGGGTTTTAGAAGGCTTGTGTCGATTATAACAACATTTAATCCTTGTTCTTCGTCGGATCGAGGTAATTTCTTGAAATCTCATAGGGTTGACTTTCGGAATTTCCTTTTTGATTTTCATTGTTCGTCCGATTTTGATGAATCGGTTGTTGTTATTGAGCATTAATGATCATGTTTAATGGATTGTATACCCGTATTTCGAGTTTGTTGGAACCCAATCGGGATTTTTTTTTTTTTGGTGTTCTAAGGAAACCTTGAACATTTAATATCCGATTAAATGTCTCAAAGGGTTCTCTTCGATTCTTAAACGTGTTTTCTGTTGTTTTCAATTGATATTTTCGTAGTAATCGTGTTCCGTTGGATTTCACGAAGGATTGTAGGTGTTCGGGGTTTTCCGGGTTGTGCCGTGTCCGTCGGAATATTCAGGTGCCGACTATCGAGGCAAGTATCTTACTTATACGTTTTGTACCTTATGAATATGACTTATGTGTTGAAATAAACGGATTGTGGTGATTGATCGTGAACGTGTTGGTATGATGTGCATGTGATTGTTGTGTGCTGGTATGCTAAATTGACTCATGTGGGTTCGACGGGGCCTACGAGGATTCATGGCACAGGTCCATCGGATCAGGACACAGTACGTCCAACCGTGCGGGTTCGGCGGAACCTATGGTGACACGTGTCACAAGTTCACGGGGTCAAGACTGGTTGTTTTGGTTGATGTGTGATTTCCAACCGTGCGGGTTCGGCAGAACCTACGATGACACGTGACACAGGTTCACAGGGTCAGGACTAGTTGTTGTGATTGATGTGTTTGTTTCCTTCCGTGCGGGTTGTCGAACCTACGGAGACTCGTGGCAGGAAATCACGGAGTCATGAATATGTTTTGATCAACTAAGTTTCGAAAATGAAGTTTTCAAGGAAAGTAATGTTGGGCCGAACCCCGCAAGATTTGTGGAAATATTTTCGTACTGTAAATTACCGAAATACGAATCGTATTTGGGTTAGAACCCTAAGGTTTTCGAAAAGGTTTTCCGAATCAGGACTTGAGGTCTTAAAGGTTTTGTAATTCTAAAAATCCTCGAGATGATGATCTTATTTTCAAATGCTTCATAACTTATTTTCTCTTGTTAAAACCTCTCGGGAATGTTTTGTTACTTGATTATTGTATTTGATCCATGGTTAATGTTTGCTCGTTACAGTTCGTATGATTTGATACTTGCACTAGTAAAATAGTGGAGTTTACTAACCCCCGAGTAATCGGGGGGTGGATATCTGTTTTGCGTCCAGGTACATGCAGGTTCGGGGGAGCAGTCACAGGATCGGCACAGGAAGTGACGAGCTACGATACTAATAAAGAGTTGAGAGTTGGTAGAGTTAAGTTGTATTGTCAGAGTTGATTTTAGTCTTCCGCTGTATTGTGCTTCCACCCCTGTGTGGGTAATGTTGTATAAAGTCAGTTCTGTTGATTGAGTTGTGTGACCTCATCGGTCTGTGCATTCACGTGGAAGTGACCTTAACGGTCTGTATTATTTTATTGTTTGACCCTAGCCCGGCAAGCATTTGGTCGTTCTGTAATGTTTAGCCTGGTAGATCCTCATAAAAAGGGGTCTACGGCGTGTAATATTCCCATATGGTTTTAGGGGTGTTATATTTATGGTATCAGAGCTTAGGTTGCGGAAACCTAGGCTATCGGGTCAAGTCGAGTCGTGATTTGTCGAGTATTGTGTTGTTTTGTTATTCGAGTTGTCGGGTGACAAGTTGAGTTGTGCGTAGTCACAACATGTCAGATATGTTATCGGACGAGATTAGTATCGTGGGCGACCGTCATCTCCGTGCGGCCTGTAGACGTAAGTCTCCTCTTTTATGCGAGGTACCTGTGCATCATGATTTTATCTATGTGAGACAATTGTGGTGCGTGATTTTATTTGCACGGTGTTGTGTAATAAGGTTTGTATTCAATGCTTGTGACACATTGTATGTGGATAGAACTGGACGTATTGATGTTTGGCCTTTGAACCACCGTGTAGGGTGGTATGACGTGAAAGCTTAGAACCTTGATGGGTTTCGACATAAGGTATCGACGATTGAGTTCGTGAGAAACTCCGAGGAATGGTTTTGTTGTATGTATAAACTTGATGCTGCGAGATGTATTCAATTGGATTGGCGATCTTGTTTGCCGTTTGGGCATGTGGTTTTAAGTTTGATTGTTTTTAGATTGTTGTATTTATGCCGCTACGGGTTGGTTTTAGAATGTTTTCCTGGAGGACTTTACGGGTTTGAACATTTTTGTGGAATTCATTTTTTATTATTTAAATATTTTGATGGTGCGGTTAAAACCACGGATTGTATAGGTTTTGAAATCGGTTGAATTTTGACAAATTAGTCACGTATTTTCAAATGGCATCATCAAACGGTATTTGGAGAATGTGTTTTTAAATTCTTCAGACATTGCAAAATATTACCGTCATCTTGATTATGATCGAAAGGATTTTCGAAAATTTATGTTTTGCAAAACAACTTTGGCTTTCGGAAATTAGAACGTTATGTGTTTATGTATTGAGGTTAAGTCGTGCAGTGAGTTGCTATGTTATTATTCTCGTCAGAGAATCTTGGCTGTATGCCCAAGTGGCGGGATACGTTGTTAGGTATCATTCCCTATCTCTCGAAGCCGTTTCGAGGCTGCTGGGTTACTTCAGTTGTTTAACAGCCAGTAGTTACGGCCGTACGAAATCTGTGTTACGGCCGTACAAAATCTGTGTTATGGCCGTAAGCTGGTAGTTGCTACCGCCATAAGATGTTGGTATTACGGCCATAATCTTCTAGTTGTTACGGCCGTAAGTTGTGTGTTATTACGGCCGTAAGCTTATTGTTGTCACGACCATAATCTTATTGTTACAGCCGTATCTGTACTCTATATCGGTCGTGCGATTCCTATGGATATAGTCGTGTGGTCCGCAAATGACGATTGTGAACTTTAGCTATTGCATCAGTAATGTTGCACTCGGTTGTTTATCCAGTTTGGATATTATTGACATGTTGTCGATCGTTAACTTTGTTGCTAGCAAATTTGATTGTACACCTAAGTGTTGTGATGGCATAGTCTGATTTAATTGTATTGTTCCATGACGTTATCCTAACATGATAGATGATCTGTGGAAATGATTAGTGTGATGACATATATTAATAAGGTCATTTTGATGACATCGGTTATAGAGTGGATTTGATATTTCAAAGTATTGTTGGGCAAATGATTTCAAAACAGAGCAGTTTTGATAATGGGTCCATGGTTTTGATTAAATGACCGAGGTATTAAAAGTGTTTTCAAAAATTTCATCTCAGTAAAATCTTTCGAACTCACGAATTTTAAAATATTATCATTCGAACAAATACCTCGAAAAACTTACTTTTAAGAATATTATCCATGTTGGACCACAATGGTATGCATAATGTTTTAACCGTGTTTGCTGAGGTAAAGGTCGAACATCTCTGTCGATGTGACCGTGTGAATTACTTTTAAATTTAAGTTCTATTATTGCGGTGTTAGTTCGTGTATTTGTGTAATGACTTGGTGTGAATATTATATTGTGCTGCTGTTTGTTGGCTTATGTTGATTATGTGAGGTTCGTTTTGACATGTTATTCTGAATGGTTGTCTGTTCAGTATGCTGAGGGGTCGAGGCCGAGGCCGTGGTCGTGTTGGTGGTCGTAATCAGGAGCATGAGAAAGCGACTCGCTCTTTGTCGAGCACCAATCAGCTCAGTACAGATGGTCGTGATGACCAGTCGCGAGATCAGGGACAATCAGCCAGAGTTAATGTTGACGTTGGCGCCGCCACCATCCTTCGTCAGGTGGTTGACCAGTTAGTGCAGATGAATCAGGTCATACATCAGAATGAGAACCCAGATGGGGATAGTGGGGATAGTAAGTGGTTACGAGATGTGATGAGAATGCACCCGCCTCGTTTTGTAGGTTCTTCTGACTCTTTAGGTTGGGAGAACTGGCTCTTCCAGTTGGACAGAACATTTGATGTTGTAGCTTGTCCGAATGAAAGAAGGGTACCCATTGCTCAGTACCTGCTCGACAAAGAAGCTGCAGACTGGTGGCAGGCTGTAGTGCCTGCAGATCGTACACCTACATGGGCTGAGTTTAAGACTGCCATGGAGGCAGAGTATTGCCCGTTGCCTATCCATGAGCACAGGATCGTTGAGTTTTTCTCGGCTACGCCCCAAGACGTGTCGATATCCAAGGTGATAGTCGATTATAATTAGCAGTTGGCTTATGTTCGCGATCAGGTGAGAAGTGAAACGGACAAGATCGGTATTTTAATATGCGCATGAAACCCCATATCCGTGAGAGTATGGCTCCGCTTATGTGTACTACCTTGAAAGAATATCAGGACTGAGCTTTAGCCATCGAGATGGCTGTTTCCGTATCAGAGGCTAGCTCAGGAGGTAAGAGATAGAAGACCTCGGGTAACTTTTCAAGAGGCCAGAGAAGTGAGATTCGTGAGCCTATTGCTTTGCATTGTCCTTCTGGGAACACTCATCTCCTTCTGGGAACACTCATCGTTTGTCTGATCAGCCTAAGAATCCTACTCAAGAACCGAGTAAGACGACCGACGTGAAGTTATGTTTCAATTGTAGCCGTGTGGGCCATACTCGAAAGAATTGTCGCTCGCTGCAAGTTAACTATTTCAAATGTTGTCATGTGGGACACCAGACAGTACACTGCGAGACCGCCATTGAGATGTTCGGGAGCCGAGATCTCGCCCCTACTCGTGGAGGGGCCAGCGGTGCTCAGTAACGTAGTTACGTGATATATTTGTACTGTAATCCGTGTAGAGATTGATATTTGTTGCATGAACCTTTTTGGTTTTGTTTGTATTCTACCTGGATGTTTTATTTTAAGTTTCGGGATGAAACTTATTTTTAGTGGGGTAGAATGTAATATCTGGTATTTTTGTTTTCCGTTATCTGGGATTGTTTCTGTTTTGACGCCGGAATGTCGGAGTGGTTTCTATCGTGATACTCTATTTGTTACTATCATATAGCCGTTTTAGTCGAGTGCGGCTTGCTGTTACGTGCATTTCTTTGATTAATGTGTGCATGTGATGTGGTATGTTATGTTTCGTTATTTGCTCATTATTGTTTTGAATCATAGCCGATGCGTTAGTGTGACCGAAACATTGTCGAATTCCTAACCGGACTATCGGAACGATCGAGTCCCGACCGTAGGGCCTGGCTGAGTTACGGCTGCAATGCAGTGCGTGTTACGGCTGTATGACATGGCCGATTTCGGCCGTAATGCCTTTTCAGTTACGGCCGTAAGGCTCGCACAGGTTGGGCACTAACCCAGGGATGATCGGGTACGACCGTAATGTGTGTCCAGGTACGGCCGTAATGCCCGGTTACGGCCGTAAGGCTTTGCACTGTAACGGCTGTAATGTGCCGAGTGTTTTGGGGCAGTGGCCTAGGGGTGCCGATTACGCCCGTTAGCAGATGCCGATTAAAGCCGTAAGGGTCGAGTTACGGCCATAAGGAACTGCCGGTTACGGCCGTAACGTGCGCGCCTATATATGGCCTGGGCGACGGGATTTTTCCCATTTTCTTCATTTCCCTTCTCCCTCTCGCGGCTGCCAGACGAGTGAGGTGGAAACATCGACTATTGGTCGATTCCACTCAATTCCAAGGGGTTTTGGAAGGCTTGTGTCGATTATAACAACATCTAATCCTTTTTCTTCGTCAGATCGAGGTAATTTCTTGAAATCTCCTAGGGTTGACTTTCGGGATTTCCTTCTTGATTTTCATTATTCGTCCAATTTTGATGAATCGGTTGTTGTTATTGAGCATTATGATCATATTCTACGGATTGTATACCCGCATTTCGAGTTCGCTGGAACCCAATCGGGATTTTTTTGGTGTTCTAAGGAAACCTTGAACATTTAATATCCGATTAAATGTCTCAAAGGGGTCTCTTCCCTTCTTGAACGTGTTTTCCGTTGTTTTCAATTGTTATTCTCGTAGTAACTGTGTTCTGTTGGATTTCATGGAGGATTGTAGGTGTTCGGGGTTTTCCAGGTTGTGCCGTGTCCGTCGGAATATTCGGATGCCGACTATCGAGGCAAGTATCTTACTTATACGTTTTGTACCTTGTGAATATGACTTATGTGTTGAAATGAATGGATTTTGGTTAGTTGTGATAATCTTAGATATGTAACTTGGAAATGTATATATTGGTCGATTGTACACTTGGATGTGTATCGTGATATAGGTATTGATCATGAAGTATGTGGCATTGATTGTATCGGTGTTTTGGATTTTTGAGATTGTACTATGTATGACGGTTTGTGTGTAATCAATGTGATTGATTGGTCGTGAACGTGTTGGTATGATGTGCATGTGAATGTTGTATGCTGGTATGCTAAGTTCACTCGTGTAGGTTCGACGAGGCCTACGAGGATTCATGGCACAGGTCCATGGGATCAGAACTTAGTATGTGGTGCTGAGGTCCAATCATGCGGGTCTGACGAGGCCTACAATGATTCATGGCACAGGTCCATCGGACCAGGACACAGTATGTCTAACCATGCGTGTTCGGCGGAACCTACGGTGACATTTGACACAGGTTCACGGGGTCAGGACTGGTTGTTATGGTTGATGTGTGATTTTCAACCGTGTGGGTTCGGCGGAACCTACAGGGACACGTGACACAGGTTCACGGGGTCAGGACTAGTTGTTGTGATTGATGTGTTTGTTTCCTTCCGTGCGGGTTGTCGAACCTACGGAGACTCGTGGCAGGAGATCACGGAGTCATGAATATGTTTTGATCAACTAAGTTTCGAAAATGAAGTTTTCAAGGAAAGTAATGTTGGGTCGAACCCCGCAAGATTTGTGGAAATATTTTCGTACTGTAAATTATCGAAATACGAATCGGATTTGGGTTAGAACCCTAAGGTTTTCGAAAAGGTTTTCCGAATCAGGACTTGAGGTCTTAAAGGTTTTGTAATTCTAAAGATCCCCGAGATGATGATGTAATTTTCAAATGCTTCATAACTTATTTTCCCTTGATAAAACCTCTCGGGAATGTTTTGGTACTTGGTTATTGTATTTGATCCATGGTTAATGTTTGCTCGTTAAAGTTCGTATGATTTGATACTTGCACTAGTAAAACAGTGGAGTTTTACTAACCCCCGAGTAATCGGGGGGTGGATGTCTGTTTTGCGTCCAAGCACATGCAGGTTCGGGGGAGCAGTCACAGGATCGGCACAGGAAGTGACGAGCTACGATACTAATCAAGAGTTGAGAGTTGGTAGAGTTAAGTTGTATTGTCAGAGTTGATTTCAGTCTTCTGCTGTATTGTGCTTCGACCCCTTGTGGGTAATGTTGTATAAAGTCAGTTCTGTTGATTGAGTTGTGTGGCCTCATCGGTTTGTGTATTCACGTGTAAGTGACCTTAACGGTCTGTATTATTTTATTGTTTGCCCCAGGCCGGGCAATCATTTGGTCGTTCTGTAATGTTTAGCCTGGTAGATCCTCGTGAAAAGGGGTCTACGGTGTGTAATATTCCCATATAGTTTTGGGGGTGTTACAGATCCAGCCAATCGATACCCAAGATAACATCATCTTTAGGTAAATCGACCATAATTAGGTCTGACAACCACTCATGGACGTTTATACGAATCAGACAGTTCTGGCCTTCACGATTCCCAATAATTCTTCTACCATCGGGTAGACAATCACATAAGGCTCACAATCGATGACATGATCTAATAGTAAATGACTCAAACAAGAAGCAGATATAAAGGAGTGTGAAGCACTAGTGTAAAAAAGAACACAAACAGGCTGAGAGTGGATCTAGAGTGTACCTGCGATCATGCTGGCTTCGGGATCGTCGGTTCTGTTCATCTCGTGAATCCTGGGTTTTGCAGCTCTGGTACCAGATGTACCAGCTTGACTTCCACGGCCCATCCCTCTGTTTGCCCCGGTAGTCTGATGGGAGGCAGAAGGAGGTGCCCGTTCCTGAACTGAAGACTGAATTGGAGCATGAGAGGCTACTGGCACTACGCCATAGACGGCCTACGGCAACAGATTTTGTTAGTGTTGCGCTCAAAAATGTTGTAGTAGCGCTAAAATTTTTACCTGCTGCAATATTGCTTTCTTGATGTTGCTGTATATGTTTACAAAGTGTTGCCTTAGCTATAACTTTATATTTTTAATAAAAAATTTAAAATAAATATTTAATTTACTGTAAAACTATTTAAAATTGGAAAAATATATTATTTAAAATTTCAAAACTAACAGTTTGTGATTACTGTCAATAATGTCAATTTTTTACAAAACATAATAAAAAAATTTAAAATTTTTATTTTACATGAAATGAATAATATTTAAAAATAATAATTTTTATATTAAAAAATTCAAAAATAATTATTTGCGTGCAGTATAATATTTTTATTGGCGTGAAGTATAATATTTTTATAAAAATAACATATTTGTGAATATTTTTTAATATTTAAGTTGCGATCTAAATACAATTGATTTACTAATAGATTAATCTACACCATCAATTTATTTATAATAATAAAGATTTATATATATATTAAAATAATAATTTACAAATATAACTTTTAATTAATTTAACATTAACCGTAATTTTAGAATATATTAATTTATTAAAATACTTGGCTAATTACTGGGCTGGAATTCCCATTCTCCTCTCTTCTCTATGCGATCAAAAACCCCTACCAAACGAACTTCTGTTCTTCACAACACGAGGCGGATCCTTCAACACCATCATCGCTGCCAGTCATCTTCTTCGCTAGTCCTCTTCTTCGTAGATTATCAGTATGTTTGGCGCTCATAAGTGCTATATACATTCCTAAATTCCAATCTGTAATTCTTCTATTAATTTCTTTTGGTTCATAAACATTATCTATTCCAATATGTAAGGCTTTTATTATTTGGTTATTTTCTTCCTCTATTTCTTCTTCTTCCGATTCTTGTGTGAAGTTTATTATTTTTTCAGTACTATTACTCGAACTATCTGATTCACTAGTTTTTTCATCTGATTTTTCTACTATCACCGTCTTTCCCTTTAGTCTACTAATTTCTTCTCTCAAGAATTTTATTTCTTCTTTAGTTTCATTTAACTCCTGATGTAGTTCCTGTTTTATTTGGTGTAGTTCTAATTTTACTTGTTTTAATTCTTTTTCAGTTTCTTTTAATTCTTTATTTGCAGATTTATATCTATCTTTATATTTTTTATACTTGTTATACCATTCTTCAGTAGTATTTATCTTATCATTTTCTTTCTTCAATTCTGCTATTTCTTGTTCCTGTTTGTCTATTTTCAACCGTAGGTACTCTATTGTATCTTTTCCCGTACTACTTGGGTTTTCTATCGGCTTTGGTTCTTTCCTTAATGGTTCATATTTATATTTTTCTCTTTCTAATATTTCTTTGGCATGTTTTTTAAGGAAGGTTATTACATTATGTTCTTGCTCCATTAGAATTTTCCTATTTTAGTGTCACTAAAGGGGATATTTGTACTAGTGATCTAACAGTAGTATTCATTTTAGCTGTCTGTTTTGCAGGTGTGTTCGCAGAGAGTCGAGCCGGCACGTGAGCTGCCCGCCGGCCTCCTGTAGCCGTCCCGGTTGCCGGGTATATTCTGTGTTCGGAATGCAGTGGCCGGGGTCATATTTAACTTTGCTTCATATACAAGGTTTGCTTTTCATTCAACCAGTACTAAAAATTGCAAATCTGATTACAATTCTTCAACATATGCAGGCTTATAATTCGTAGGCCTTTGTTGTGCCATTTGATGAATCAAAGTAACATTTATATAAATATGGCAGACTCGTATTCGAATCTATATTAGATAATTTCTTCTGTAGTATTTTTTTTTTCCATGAGGATTGCTTTTTGGCAATTTATTTTCGTAGATGATCTTGAAAGAAAGGTGTTTGAAATTCCCTCATAGGAATGTTCTTGGTATAAGGAGGAATTACGAATTTTTTATAGTGTATCCTGTCTCGTTATGTCTTTGCTATCATTTTTAGTTCTATATGCCTTAATTTTGACATGGAACTTGTGTACAGGACATTCATTGAGTTGCCAAGCTTCGGGTTTTCTCTATCTCTTCGAGTTCCCATAAAAGTCACACCAGTGCCCAGTTTAGTTTTCTCTATCTCTTTGTGTGGGGTTATGTCGACAACTGAGTCTTCACGTTTAGAACGCTGGTCCGAACAATTCATGATGTTAAATTTTGTATCAAGTTCTTGATTTTTAGTCCATCCAGTTGGGGTGGTTTGTTTGTTGGTCAATATTTGAAGATTTCTTATTGTAGTATTTTTGATAATCGAGTTCATACATTATGGGTGCGGAATATCAGTGCTAAAAGTAGGCTTTATAATGCGTTTTATGAGGAAAAGAAGAAGCTAATCTTTGAGTTGCTTCTCACATTTGAGTATGATTGACCTGATTTATCAAATAAGCCGGAGTTATAAAATCTCGATGGTTCGTACTTTTTAGGCATCCCATGGATTTTTGCTTGCTCTAAATTTAGACTTATATATTTAAATACAGAGATGTAGTGTGTTGCTTTCAAGATGCGTTCGCTTCGAGCATTTGGGGCCGCTATCATCTGGAATGGTGATCTTGTTTCCCATCGATAAGTTAGAACATATCGCCTTACATATTTCTTGATTTATTTGTAGTAGAAAAACAAAAAAAGCATGCGAGTTTGGTTATTCTCATTTTATAGGTACTTCAATTTTATAGATTTGAGCCACGAGTAATCATGAACGTTTTAAATGATATTTTCTTTTTGGTCACAGGTGGAGCAAAGGAGAGCAATCTACTGCTTTGGCTACTGCTGATGACTTTACATTACAGGTATATGTATATCTACAATTTCCACAAAACCGTCATGTTTTCTATAGTATATATGATCATTGATTTCAGAAGCTAATTTTGAAGAATTGTTCGTTCAAGCTTACGCCTAATCTGATATAGCGCTAGATAATAGTTCTAAAGTGGATCCTGGAAAAATACCCCGTCTTCTGAGCTAAAGCAATTTAGATTAACGACTGGGATCGTTTCTTAATATGTGGTTTTAGCAAAATTTATTAGCATTTTGATGTGAAATAAGTTCCTTCAATATTGTTTTGGGAAAAAAAGAAACAGAAACCACCCCGAGGTTTAGCCTCTTATTTACAAAAAAGTCCAGTTATCTTTTATATTGCAAGTAGAGGTGTCTGTTTGTTACAGATTATATTCTGATATAGATGAGATTCCTAAACTAATAACATGAGTCTAGAAGTATTGATAATTTTAAAAGATGACTTTTTTTTTTTTAATTTTTTTGTTCTTTTTCGAGTGCTCAAGCATCATCCCGGTAGAATTCGTGTTGTATGATTTTTATTGTAATATGACGTTTGATTTTGTTGTAGGATCTATATGAGTGGAATGGAAAAGTAACTAAGTTCATAATTGTAAGTGTTCTATTATTTATTTGTTCACATGCCAGGTGCATTATTCCATTCAAGTCTGTTTAATTTGACATGGTCGTGGCTTTATTTTGTAGGACAAAATTGAAAGGTTATTGGTCCTGATTTATCAGGACCAACTGAAGGTGTCAATGAACTTCTATTGGATGGAAAAGCACATGGTCCTTCATGGCTTATAGGAAGATGTGTAAAGTCTGACAAATACTCCACTTCTGGCACGACAAACTCACAGATGAGTGACTTGACGACCAAAATCAGGCAAGAAGTTGTTGACGAAATGGAAGAAAAGCTGGAGAAGAAGGTCCAAGAAGAAGTAGATGCACAGGTGAATAACAAGGTGCAGGACAACCTAACTTGGGTGCTTAAGAAATTAGGCGAAGTAAACCCAATCTTGAACATCAATTTGGTGGAACTTTGTCCCACAATATCAAGTGATAACGACAACGGCACTCCTATTGCTGGAGGAGATGCTACATCTTAGATTTTCTGTTTTTTTAAGTACTGTATTTCATGGCTTTTGGTCGTTGTATTTAAGCTGTTTAACTATCTACATTACGTACTTTAAGACTTATAACTCTATGTATTATGGTGGATGGATGGTGTGGAGGATCTTTGTTTTGGTGGTCACACTTATAATTATATGGTGTGGAGGGGTTTTATTTGGTTAGATATTTTTGATGGATGAATGGTATGGGTTGTATTTTGAATGGATGGATTATGAATTGTAATGGATTGGTAATTAATATAAACAAATATTTTCTATCATTTTTTTTTGTGAAAGTGTTGCAGTAGGTAGTACATAGTATTGCAGTTACTAACTAAAAAGGTGTTGCAGAAATTTAAAAAATGTTGCAAAAAAGTGTTGCAACAGGGTTCCCTAATAGGTATGGGGCTCATAGTTGGGGCCCACATCGGACCCCACATAAGGGGCCCATAGGTGGGCCCCACATCAGACCCCACATGTCAGCCCCTGCTTTTACAGATAATTGACCTCTGCTGCAACACTTGTTTAATGTTGCTGTAGACTATAGTTAACGATGCTTTGTAGTCTTATGGTAACAAAAGGAGTGGTGTTGCAGTAGGTGACATAAGTGTTGCTATAAGAACCTACGGCAGCGGTGAAAAGTGCAACACCAAAAATTGTTGCCGTTTTGATTTTCTTGTCTACAGCAACGTTTTTTTTGCTTCTTGCAACATTTTGTAGGAGTTGCCGTAGGCCATCTATGGCGTAGTGTGGTGTACGTCCCGGTCCACCTCTGCAAAAACGGGCATGATGCCCAGTAATCCCACAAGTATGGCAGGCAACGTCTGGCTTAAGACATTTGGAGCTGACATGTCCCTCATATCCACAATTAAAACACATAATAGACGAGTTGGTCGCTCGATAATGCGAACCTGCCGGTTTTGGCACCATATGTGGCTGCTCAGAAAAAGTGGGCATAGATTGGGGCTTCTTGAATGTTCCCCGGTTACTATCAGCCTGGGTCTGGGTCCTGGATCTCTTATTGTTGGATTGTGGCTGCTTCTTGGAAATCTCCTTCGCAGTAAGTTCGTACTCCAGAGCTCTCTCGATAAATTCCAGTAGAGTCGTGCAGTGGTGATTAAGTAACTGCATTCTCATCCGGGGTTTAATCCTCTTGAGAAAATACTTGACCTTATCAGCTTCCGTCGGAACAATCGACATAGCGAACGGAAGAAGTGCCTGGAATTTTTCAGCAATCGATAGTACATCATCCTCCTCAGACGGGCCTGGGTTCAGCAACTCTGACAGCTTGGCCTCACAGAGTGGACCTGGATAATAACGGTCGAGCATGAGGTTCTTAAATTCCTCCCAAGTGCACACACCATCAGCTGGTCTCACCGAAAGCCACCATGTGTGGGCGCTCTTACCAAGGTAGTAAAGCCACCACGAAAACTCAATTCTCTCCCGGACATTCAACCATCTCGAACAATTTCTCAAAGTGTTCGATCCAATGCACAATATCAGCAGGCTCAGCGGAGCCTTCAAAAGTCAGAGGTCACTGACGAGAGATGTCGTTAATAATCCGACTCATGGGTCCGCCGTGCAGCAGAGGTGGTGGATGAGGTCCTTGCTGCTGACCAGTAGTGGCATCTCTCTGTATAGCTTCCATCATTTGACCCATATGGTTCATCTGTGTTATCATATCTGTAACACCCCGAGATATTCGGAATAATTACAGCGCCGTAAACCCTTTAAGTAAGGATTTACAAGGCTAATTTAAAAAGGAAAGTAAATCTAAGACATCAACACTACGGAAATTCAAGTTTGTGAAAACGTACAACTGGTTCAACGAGTAATTAATACAACCATATCGAATTAATATCAATAAGACACGCGTACTTGAGTACAGAAATCAAACCAAGAAAACAAATCACCAATAACCACAAACATCACTGAACCCCTTCGTCGTCACGTCGGTACTGTGGCTGTTTCCCTGCTCCTCGGCTACCTGAACATCAAACAAATGTCCACCCCCAAAGGGGTTAGCAAAACGATGCTAGTACAAGTATCATATTAAACAATTCGAATATGCATCAACAATACATGACAAGATACACCACACGGACTTCCGCTACCGGAATCCGACAATGCGAATCTACAAGATTCCATTACACAGCATGGGTATTCCAATGATCCAGCGCCCTCGGATAGATCCCAAGATGATCCCGTCGGACCAACACGAGGTGGAAATAACCCGTCCAATGATCCAGCGCCCTCGGCTAGATCCCAAGATGATCCAGTCTGAACAACACGATGTGGACATCCGATCCATCGCACTCAGCATAGATAGTACAACGTATACAAACACAACTCATGCATACACATATGCCAAATCATTATGTTCATCAACATGAACATATAAACACTATATAACGAATACCATGGCAAATCAACGAAATAAATATCATGTTCAACATCATGAATAACCATACGCATGCTCCAAAATACCAATATTAACATATCACGATACTTGCCTCGAAGATGGCAAGAACGATATACTTCAATGATCTCAACCCACTCGAAGGTCGCCTCCTTCGATCAACGTAACAAGCTCGAACCTTAACAAAAGGAATGATATACAAATCATCTCAAGTCGAACAATGGCCTAACAATTCGCTACTACGAAAAGCTCAAAATAAACAAGTCATGCGGATTGCTTAGCGCGCTACGTACTTTACGTAGCGGCGCTAATCCGGCTGTTAGCGACGCTATCGTATAAGACTAGCGTCGCTAGCCACGGATGCGATCGACTACGCTGGTCTCATAACGACGCTACGACGTTTCGTGCGTTAACCGAACCTCGATAGCGCACGTTAACTCACACATGTTAGCGTCGCTAATCTTGCATGGCGAATCATCGCAAACCGAAAGCTGGGTTGAATGGTGAAGAACTCATGAATTCTACCGTGATGATACAAGTTATCCTCGGGCATATCATGCTAATAAGGATTGCGGAACTTTTATAATTATGAAAAACAAATATACGGATAGTCATCTCAATATCATAATCCATCAACGATCTTCAAGAAATAATCTAAGTTCCGATCGTCTTACGTTCCAAAACACATGATTCCAACGTGTACAACGTATCAACTGGGTAATATCCGATTACTGATCATAAATCAATTTGAACATGCTTAGGAGTTCTTATAATAAGAGGGTTCAAAGGTTCATTCGATATATAGTGCCGATACGTCAAAAGTATCCTTCTAACATGTGATGACCGATTATAACGAAATACTTGCTATCCAAACATGATTCAAACTTCCTTAGGAACATTACTAATCCTTGGTGAAGAATCACCTACCTCAAATTAGCGAAGAACACAGAGGAAAATGAAGCAATCCAACACCGAAGGCTTGAACACCAATCTCCAATGATATACGATCTTCAATCTCGAACTAGGAGGTTGATTTATGTTCTAGGTGTAAGAGTTCGGGCTATGGGAGGAGAAAGAACTGAAATCACGAATAGGATGCTGTCCTATTTATAATAAATGGCTATTAGCGCGCGCTAGACCCTGTTCGTAGCGTGCGCTAACGGCTCACAGTCTAAACTGTACTCGGCACTTAGCGTGCGCTACGCATATACCTGTAGCGTGCGCTAAGGCGTTGACTCGGCCTTTTCCCGAAAGCCGTCCAGGTACATCCGACACGATCCGACAGGGGTCCCCCGGCCAGATCTCACCTACCGCACGTCTCAATCAATCTGACCACGCATAGCGTGCGCTAATGATCCCCTGTAGCGTGCGCTATGAATCCCTGTTAGCGTACGCTACACGCAGCCTGTAGCGTGCGCTACATGCACAGAATTTCAACCTTTAAATCACATATACGAAATTATACGCTCGACAACAAACGGATTATGAAATACGGAGAATAGTACTCAGACAAAAGTACAATCATTACAATATCACAAGTTTCAATTACATAACAGAAATCTCGGGTATTACATCCTTCCTCCCTAAAAAGAAGTTTCGTCCCGAAACTTAGGATGAAAACAACTCCGGATATTTAGCCTTCATACCGTCCTCCGTTTCCCAAGTGGCCTCTTCGACTCCATGTCGTGACCATTGTACTTTAACCAAATGTATTGGTTTATTCCTCAATTGTTTGATCCGGCTCTCAATTATCTTGATTGGTCTCTCTTCGAAGGTGCCATCATTAGCTATCTCGATCTCGTCGAAATCAATGACGTGACTGGGGTCCGGTACATACTTCCGCAAATGGGATACGTGAAACACATTGTGAACATGACTCAGTGATGGCGGTAAGGCCAACCGGTATGCTAAATCCCCAACTCTCTCGAGGATCTCGAATGGTCCGATATATCTCGGACTAAGCTTGCCTCTTCTCCCAAAACGGAAAATCCCTCGTGTAGGAGACACCTTCAATAGTACGTGGTCCCAGTCGAACTCTAGAGGACGGCAGCGTACATCGGCATAAGACTTCGTCGACTGCGGCGATCAGCAGTCTCTCTCGAATCAAAGCTATCTTCTCTTGAGTTTGAATAATTAATTCTGGTTCCGTCCCGATCAAATCCGAAGAATCATCCCAATATAGGGGTGATCGACATCTTCTCCCGTACAAAGCTTCAAATGGTGCCATCTTAATAGAAGCATGCCAACTGTTATTATAGGTGAACTCGATCAAGGGCAAGTGAACTTCCCAATCAGTCGACCAATCTAATGCACAAGCTCTAAGCATGTCCTCTACTGTCTGAATAGTCCTTTCGGACTGACCGTCCGTTTGGGGATGATAAGCTGTGCTAAAGTTGAGCTCAGTCCCCAAAGCCCTGTGAACTGCCTTCCAGAAATGCGACACGAAACGGCCATCTCGATCCGAAATAATGGTCTTCGGCGTCCCATGCAATCTGACTATCTCTGCAATAAATACTCGCGCCAATCTCTCGGGTCCCCATGTATCTTTGATCCCTAGGAAATGAGCCGACTTGGTTAGTCGATCAACTATAACCCAAATCATGTTCATTCCCGTTCTAGTCCTTGGCATACTGGTGATGAAATCCATCGAGGTGTCCTCCCACTTCCATTCAGGATCGAGCGGCCTTAACATTCCGGGAGTCGATGTTCAATCTTAACTTGCTGACAAGTCAATCACTTCGAAACGTACTATGCTACGTCCTTCTTCATATTCCCCCACCAGAAATTTTATTTTAGATCCTAATACATTTTTCTGCTGCCCGGGTGAATAGCATAGGGCGCGCTATGAGCTTCTCTCAGAATAGTCCGTCTCAAATCATCATCCTCGGGAACGCAAAGTCGACTCTGAAATCTCATAACTCCATCATCTTGTATCACGAATCCTGGGGCTTTTCCTTTCTTTACTTCATCACATAATCGAAGGATCAGAGAATCGTCCAACTGCTTAGATTTGATCCCCTCGACTAGTGATGAAGTCAGTTCCATCACATAAAGTTGTCCTTGGATTCCTGGTGACAATACTTCAATACCCTCGCGGATCGGTTCCGTTGAATCTTGGTTTGGGATGTAAGTGCTTCCAACACTCGAAGAGAAACGGGTTTTTGGCTCAAAGCATCGGCTACTACATTTGCCTTCCCCGGATGATAGAGAATCTCCAAGTCGTAATCCTTGATCAATTCCAGCCACCTTCTCTGCCTCATGTTTAATTCTTTACATTGAAAATGTATTTGAGGCTCTTATGATCTGTAAAGATCGACATTGAGTGCCGTACAAATAATGTCGCTGATTTTCAAGGCAAAGACCACATTTGCTAGCTCCGGATCATGAGTCGGATAATTAACCCGTGCGGTTTCAATTGCCGAGAAGCATAAGCAATCACTTTATCCTTCGCATCAACACACAACCCAAACCACGATTTGAAGCATCGTGTATACCATGAATCCATCGGTTCCTCGGCGTGCTAATATAGGTGCGTCGTCAGTCTCCTCTTAAGTTCACAAACCATTTGACATTTCTCATTCCACGTGAACTTTTGAGTTTTACCTTGGTGAGTGAGCGGACGAGCAATTTTGGAAAATCCCTCTACAAAGCGGCGATAATATCCGGCCAAGTCCTAAGAAGCTTCGGACTTCTTTCACGTTTTAGGGCTTCCCACTCCAAGATTGCTTCGACTTTCTTCGGGTCCACCAGACCGTCGGATGATATCACATGCCCAAGGAAGGTTACTTCCTTAAGCCAAAATTCGCATTTAGAAAGCTTAGCATACACTGTTCCTTTCTCAAGATGCTCAAAACCACACGTAAATGTTCAGCATGTTCCTCTGCGTCCCTCGAATATATCAAGATGTCGTCAATGAAAACGACCACAAATTTATCCAAGTACTCCAAGAATACCCGATTCATCAATTGCATGAATACCGCAGGAGCATTGGTAAGTCCAAATGGCATCACTACAAATTCATAATGCGTCGGGATCTGAAAGCGATTTCGGTATATCCGATTCCTTAATTCTCAATCGATGGTATCACGATCGCAAGTCACTCTTCGAGAATACCCTTGCCCCTTGCAGTTGATCAAACAAGTCGTCGATCCGAGGTATAGGATACTTATTCTTGATCGTCATCTTGTTAAGCTCCTTGTAATCAATACACAGTCGGAGGGATCCGTCTTTCTTAGGACAAAGAGAACGGCGCTCCCCAAGGAGAAACGCTAGGTTGAATATAGCCCTTCAGTAACAATTCCTCCAGTTGCTTCTTGAGTTCATACATCTCGGTTGGCGCCATGCGGTATGGTGCCACTGGAAATAGGGGCCTCCGGGCTCTAATTCGATGGTGAATTCCACTTCTCTTTGCGGAGGTAACCACAGTAGTTCGTCAGAAATACATCGAGAACTCATTCACAATTGAAATAGACAAGAGCTCTACTCCTTCCTCTTTCCTCATAGCATAACACCAAAGTCCATGACATCCTGTTTGACAATTTTACGGCTTTCATTGCTTTGATTAATTTTCCCGAACTTCGGTCTCCATCCTCGGAATAAGTGTTCGACCCGTCATCGCAATGATAGAAATGACTCTCTCTCGGTAATTCAGGATAGCTCCATAACGGTTGAGCCAATCGTCTCCGAGAATTAAATCGTCACCGTAGATGTCAACAACAATGAGATTCGACGGCCAATCTCTCCCTCCTATAGATACTGGAAAATCTCTAGCCTCTAAGGTTCCCACAATTTTCTCTCCACTCGGCAATCCCACAACATAATGTTCACAATCAATTAAGCACGAGATTTTTAAACGATTTACAGTTCAATGATACAAAAGAATGTGTAGCTCAGGAATCAAATAAAACACTAGCTGGTTGCAAAAGGATCCGAATCGCACTGATGCAACGGCAGTGTTACGATCGTCGATCTCCTCATTTAAATGCGGGCGTGGAGGAACGGACCCAAAGACTGGATGTCTCTCTCTTCCCAACGTTTCTTTCTTGAAATCCACTCTGTTGTATCTCGGTTCACACTTATCTCCTTAGGAACTGTGCCGGAGTCCGTACCGAAAGATCTATTAGCGGCTCCACGAAGGCCGCACGGTGCCCTTCTTGCCCACAATCGTAACAAGTCACGGAAGATGCGGCAATCACGTCGAATATGCCTGCTCGACCACAATTGTAGCATTTCCTTGATGCGTCCAAATCACGATGTTGTCCGAACTTCTTTCCGCCTTTAGAAGGATGTGGAGGTTTCTAGCCGAATAAAGGAAGACTGGCCCTGCGGGCCCCACCACTCTTGTTTTACGCAAAGCCAGGTCACCTTCGCTTCTTTGCCTCTACCGATTTCTCCACCGCCGCCTCTTTCATGTCGTAGGCCGCTTTGTCTTGATACTGTCGCAACGTTGTACACTCGACCGACATGTCTTCTTTGAACCTCCGGCTTCATCCGCATATCAAAATGAAAAATCTTTTCGCCTCCGTTCGACCAAGTGTCGCAGACAAGTGATTGATGATTGAAAGTTTTAATTACATCATCACAGATGCCTCCGAACTCGTGTGGTGAGAAAAACTCTCGGATCTTTGCCTCTCTAACTGGACGAGGACAATACTGTGCTTCCATCATTTGTTTGAATTCCGTCCAATCCGCATTATGATTCTCGGGTCGAATAGCTTCCCACCAATCAAAGGCCTCCCGAGTCGAAAATCTTGGGCAATGGGAACCTTCCGGTCCTCGGGACGCTTAAGACCCGCGAATATCTTCTCCAACTCCTTGAGCCGTGATCCCAAGTAAGTGCCTCACAGATCCACAAATTTTGGCGGGTGCAATTTAACCACTTGACAAGCCATCTGTTTCCCGGTTATCCTCGTGGTGCTTCTTGCCCATCGCCGTTGCATGCGATCAACGACTGAGCGAACCGGTTTATCTGCGCCACCACTGTTGAAGCACTCCGGCATGTTCGGATTTGCGTCATCATTCGCCGATCCTTGCCGCCTCCGAATGGGAATCGGTTCGACTAGCCGATATTTCCGGGTAGTTGCGGAATCCTCATGTCTCATGTTACCACGTCGCGTCCACGACCGGCCCGCGTCCACGTCCTCCTCTCAACATACTGTAAACGCAATTTTTCAATATCCAGAACAAAATTTTTGGAATAAAGTCCGTCAATACTCACAAGACAGTAATTAAGTAAAACAGTAGTATAAGAGATTAAGATACTTACAACCACGGTCCACATGACGACTTGGTGAACGGTGATGTTACAAACGACGTAAATCAAATAACGTTAACGACCCAAATAAAACCCAACCGCCAAGATATCCATGAATCTTAGCTCCGATACAATAATCTAACACCCGAGATATTCGAATAATTACAGCGCCGTAAACCCTTTAAGTAAGGATTTACAAGGCTAATTAAAAAGGAAAGTAAATCTAAGACATCAACACTACGGAAATTCAAGTTTGTGAAAACGTACAACTGGTTCAACGAGTAATTAATACAACCATATCGAATTAATATCAATAAGACACGCGTACTCGAGTACAGAAATCAAACCAAGAAAACAAATCACCAATAACCACAAACATCACTGAACCCCTTCGTCGTCACGTCGGTACTGTGGCTGTTTCCCTGCTCCTCGGCTACCTGAACATCAAACAAATGTCCACCCCCGAAGGGGTTAGCAAAACGATGCTAGTACAAGTATCATATTAAACAATTCGAATATGCATCAACAATACATGACAAGATACACCACACGGACTTCCGCTACCGGAATCCGACAATGCGAATCTACAAGATTCCATTACACAGCATGGGTATTCCAATGATCCAGCGCCTCAAAGATAGATCCCAAGATGATCCGTCGGACCAACACGAGGTGGAAATAACCCGTCCAATGATCCGGGCGCCTCGGCTAGATCCCAAGATGATCCGTCGGACCAACACGAGGTGGACATCCGATCCAGCGCCTCAGCATAGATCGTACAACGTATACAAACACAACTCATGCATACACATATGCCAAATCATTATGTTCATCAACATGAACATATAAACACTATATAACGAATACCATGGCAAATCAACGAAATAAATATCATGTTCAACATCATGAATAACCATACGCATGCTCCAAAATACCAATATTAACATATCACGATACTTGCCTCGAAGATGGCAAGAACGATATACTTCAATGATCTCAACCCACTCGAAGGTCGCCTCCTTCGATCAACGTAGCAAGCTCGAACCTTAACAAAAGGAATGATATACAAATCATCTCAAGTCGAACAATGGCCTAACAATTCGGCCTACGGCCGAAAAGCTCAAAATAAACAAGCTGTCTGGATTGCTTAGCGCGCGCTACGTACTTTACGTAACGTGCGCTAATCCGAACTGTTAGCGTACGCTATCGTATAAGACTAGCGTGCGCTAGCCACGGACTGGCAGTCTGACTCGGCTGGTCTCATAACGTACGCTACGTACGTTTCGTGCGTTAACCGAACCTCGATAGCGCACGTTAACTCACACATGTTAGCGTGCGCTAATCTTGCATGGCAGAATACTGCAAACCGAAAACTGGGTTGAATGGTGAAGAACTCATGAATTCTACCGTGATGATACAAGTTATCCTCGGGCATATCATGCTACTAAGGTTTGTGGAAGTTTTATGATTATGAAATACAAATATACGGATAGTCATCTCAATATCATAATCCATCTACGATCTTCAAGAAATAATCTAAGTTCCGATCGTCTTACGTTCCAAAACACATGATTCCAACGTGTACAACGTATCAACTGGGTAATATCCGATTACTGATCATAAATCAATTTGAACATGCTTAGGAGTTCTTATAATAAGAGGGTTCAAAGGTTCATTCGATATATAGTGCCGATACGTCAAAAGTATCCTTCTAACATGTGATGACCGATTATAACGAAATACTTGCTATCCAAACATGATTCAAACTTCCTTAGGAACATTACTAATCCTTGGTGAAGAATCACCTACCTCAAATTAGCGAAGAACACGGAGGAAAATGAAGCAATCCAACACCGAAGGCTTGAACACCAATCTCCAATGATATACGATCTTCAATCTCCAACTAGGAGGTTGATTCGAAGTGTTTAGGACTAAGGGAGTTATGTTCTAGGTGTAAGAGTTCGGGCTATGGGAGGAGAAAGAACTGAAATCACGAATAGGATGTCCTCTATTTATAATAAATGGCTATTAGCGCGCGCTAGACCCTGTTCGTAGCGTGCGCTAACGGCTCACAGTCTAAACTGTACTCGGCACTTAGCGTGCGCTACGCATATACCTGTAGCGTGCGCTAAGGCGTTGACTCGGCCTTTTCCCGAAAGCCGTCCAAGTACATCCGACACGATCCGACAGGGGTCCCCCGGCCAGATCTCACCTACCGCACGTCTCAATCAATCTGACCACGCATAGCGTGCGCTAATGATCCCCTATAGCGTGCGCTATGAATCCCTGTTAGCGTACGCTACACGCAGCCTGTAGCGTGCGCTACATGCACAGAATTTCAACCTTTAAATCACATATACGAAATTATACGCTCGACAACAAACGGATTATGAAATACGGAGAATAGTACTCAGACAAAAGTACAATCATTACAATATCACAAGTTTCAATTACATAACAGAAATATCAGGTATTACAATATCCTGCATAATGACATAAGGATCGACGCGTGCATCCTCGTGTCGTTCGGTGTGGTGTTACTAGTTCTCAGTAGACAAATCACTACTTGCTGAGATCTGCTCCACATTCGAACGTGTATTGGCTTGTGGTCTCGGGATTCAACCCCTTATGTGGCCTCGACCCCTCTACCACGTCCCCTCAAATTTCTTTCTA
Organism: Orobanche coerulescens; assembly: GCA_033398695.1. Classification (NCBI taxonomy): domain Eukaryota; kingdom Viridiplantae; phylum Streptophyta; class Magnoliopsida; order Lamiales; family Orobanchaceae; genus Orobanche; species Orobanche coerulescens. The sequence goes on along the minus strand of CM065816.1, from coordinate 73,626,259 downwards.
TACTAAAATAATCAAACAATAATCATAAGCACAGTTCATGACTGTTTTTACGACCGATCAAAATTCACGCTAAGTTAATAGCAACAATAAAACTACTTATTCAAGAAAACAGTTCTTCATGAATTATAGGCACCACGAGTGCTACACAAAATATCATATTGAGATCAATTTAGAATAATTTCAACCATATAATCAATCTAAATTTTTCCTCGGAATAAGATAAATTCAGCCACAAATCACTCGAAATATCAAGATCAACAAAAGATCAATTCCGCCATTAACATCTTGCTAGTAATTAAATCATGGCACATAAATAACATACCGTATTTGGCTCGTCAGGTCAGGCGCTTGCACAGGTCACACATGACGCGAAGGTTTCTTGATACTAGTTCAATCCACAATGACTCTTAAAGAGAAATGACTCTCTGATACCATCTTCCGTAACACCCCGAATATGAAGGCCATTACAGTGCCGTGGACCCCACACTGGGACCCACCAGGCGATACCAAAACACAATTTAAACATAACCTTAGCGTGATACCAAATCACAAAACAATAATCATTAATCCGATTAGGAGTCTACAAATAGTACGGCTATTAGCCTCAGAATACCTAAAATCCAGATACTAGTATAAACCATATGAAGATGGAATATACTTAAAATAATAGTACAATCAACAATAGTTTAAATGAAGTGGGAAGTAATATTACACGATTTAAGCATAACCAGACACAAAAGACTTGGGCTCCTCGAACTAGTATCCTTCAAACCCTTCTCCGTCACCGTGCTCTTCTCGTTCCTTGCTTTTGCCTTGACCTAAAATACAACACAAGTATTTCCCCCATAACCACAAGGTCAGATATACATGATAATAATTCTCAAGACGTTATACAATTCACGTACACTAGATCTCAAGGAGACAACTCGAATGTCTAACATACCCCTCGGGCGTATGAACAACCAATCACAAACCGTCAATCATAACCAATCAAACATGGAATATGAACGATCAATCAATATGGCTCAAGATGGACATCACAGTACGCCGGATACGAAAATGTGTCCGTGCACATGTCCACCCCGTATACGTAATCCAGAATATACGTGGGACAATGTACCTAATTAGCCTCACGAACTACGTCTGTGTGCACAGTCCAATGCGGAAACATCCACGCATGACCATATGTGCCCGACTAAAAATCCTACACAACCAAATCGGCACGCAGATATGATTCCAGATATGTCACGATACAACATGACAACAAAACTCAATGAATCACACAACCAACCAAAAATCAAGAACTCACCAAAGTGACAACAATGATCAATGGGATCAACGATACGAAAGTAGTGAACTGGGGAATACAATCCCACAACGAAACGGTAAGCACGATCAAGAACAATACCACATTATGAATCATAGATTCATAAAGCATTACAAATACATGAAATGTATAACGCATACAAGAATTCAATCATCATTATAACCAAATAAGATAACTTGCCTCAATTTCGTAGACGAATAGTCCTTCTTCGAACGAATAAACAGACGGTATCCTTGACTAATAATACTCACTCGAACAAGCAACCTTGAAGGAAACGTAACTCATTCAACAACACACTCATACAATAATGATATCAATTCATAGGAATCGACACCCGTAATTTTACCCGAATAGTTCATCCTATCCCAATGAACATTCTATCGATTATTAATGAACTTCAATACACCTAATTCATCTTTAACAATCGGATTATCATGTTCTTAAGATTCTTCAACATATATCTAATATACAAGGATTATCATAAATGAATTCAGTTACTCAATATATTATGACATTATCATCCACAATTATCACTATCTTCTTAAGAACATTATCCATCTTTAACTATGATGATTTATACAGTCCCAGTTCATCACATCATTTGATTTAATCTCGAATATATCAAATTATAGTCATTCTCTTCATAATTCATCATTATCTCCCAATGAATTTGTTAAACCCTCTAAAATGTATGGTTATAACATCATAGAACTCTTCTAGCATTAAGGACATACTCATAAACCCTAATCATCTAGTTCTTATCATGATTTCCTAAGGGTCGATAGCAAACATGTTATTTTACAACCTCTTCAACCATTCAAGAAGTAATACTAATAACATTATCATGTTCTTCACTTTAGTTTGATCATAATTCCAATAACTATCATGTTGTACTTGATTAATCTAACATTATATGAATTACTCCTTACTAACATCATCAATTGTATGGAATCAACATGAGTTTAGATAACCAACCTCAATAAAATGAAGAACAACACCAAAACTTCAAGAACACACTCCAAACTTCCAATCAATAAGCTCCAATCCAAGATGTACGGCTCAAAGACAAGATGGAAGAGGAAAGTATAGATCTAGGGAGGCAGAGGGATGATAACTTGAAGGAAATACCAAGTTTGGATCATGCAAAATGAAAGACAAGACATGTCTTTTTATAAATTGCACTTCCATTACGTTCTTTATCGATGATAGTTAACGTATGTTAGCCCCCTTTACGTACGTTAACACATACGTTGTTACATACGTAATAAGCATCCAGAGGTTGCTGTCTCAAAACACTTACATCCTTACGTATGTTGGCAAGACAAGCATACGTAAGCTCTCCACCATTACGTACGTTATAGTATAAGCATAACGTACGTAATGTACGTTGACTTAGCTACCACAAAAGGCCAAATATCCAGATCCTACATGGCCCCCCATGCCGAAAATTGAGATCGGACCAGATTCTCTACATTACGTACGTAAGCCTAAGAATTTTACGTACGTAAGGCCAAGAAAAATAGCGTACGTTACACTGGAGCCATAGCGTATGTTAGGCACTAAAGGCCTAGCCCAAAAATGCAATAGTCTACAACACGACTAACAATCGAGCACCGAACGAATGACAATAATAATTAATTCGATCTTGATACACCTCAACATCAATAATCATTATACTAGATGCAACATGATTTAACGATACTCAAATTATCTGAGTAGTACAATAGTAAATAAGAAAATTACACTCGGATATTACAAAAGGCATTTGGCCACAGCGCCAATTGCAACCCTACCTCAAGAGAACGATGGGTTTTCAGTTGTATATCAATGATTTGGGTCAGGTACTTAGGTGCATAATCATGCAACATTATAAGATGATAGCCTTCACATCACAGCAATTTAAGCCATATGAGATGAACTACCTGTTAGGTTACGATATACTTAAATTACATCTTAGAAGGAGGGGTGAATAAGATGTACTCGTTTGCGAAATTTAAATGCATAACTAGACTAATGCAAGTTGCTGTGACTATAACAACTAAGTGATCTCCTATTATAGCTTGATGCTTACAGGAATTTTCAGATTAAGTATAAAACAATCACATACAGTAAATAAGCAGTATGTACAAGTAAAATAATTGGGTTTAATTAGTTAGAGGCAAGGTCCTCTACGTTCAAAAGTTCTTAACACAGGAGTAATATTTATTAAAACCACGATGTACAAAAATTTATAATTTTAACTAAACCCATTACTGTATCATTCACACAGATTGATACACCTGACTGTAGCATTAAGCCGTTCACATAGATTGGTTGTAGGCTTCCTTTAACTGACTCTTTTGCACATAGACTGAAGCTTCACTCTGAACCTTCTTCGTATCACACGGGTCATAAAGATTCCTTCTTAGTCCACACAGGGCTAATGTACTCAACAATCAAAGTATGGTATTACAAGTATTTTCGAACAACAACTGTAGGCTTTGAGTTCCTTGCTGTAGTGTGTTTGTTCACAGTTGAGGACTGAATATCTCTTCAGTAAGAATATCCGATGTTGTATTTGAAGAAATTATTTGCTCGTGTATAATATCGCAAGATGTTCAACTTTCAGTACTTCAAAATTGGATCAATATTTCAGTTGATTCAGTAAGTGAATAAGTCCTCTGGGTTGGGCAAGTTATAACCTCAAAAATAGACCCCTTATAAATGTAGACGTTGGTCGGTTGGTGAGATGTAGACACTTCTGATTGACGGTTGGTGAATGTTTAGACTGAATTGTCTAGCATTAAATGCTTTAAATATTTTCTGGCTTTCACTAAATGCTCTACAGTCCACAGTTTACGGCCACATTTTAATGTTGTCTCTGTCAGGAATAAATGCACCTTGAAAACTGTGAATACTTTGTGAATGAAGATTTTCTTATTTCACAATAGTTTTAAGGTCTAAGATTTATCCTGTTGGATTTGCTTTTACTTTTCCCAAGTAAAATACCTACAATGATTATGATGTAGCCAACAATTTCTTTTGCTGTAATCTGAATCCTCATTTCTCTGTAGGAAGAACATCTTTTAAGCGCTGTATGAAGATTGTTGTAGGATGTTGGTTGTAGAATGAGTTTATCAAAACACTTTGGGCATTTTATCTCAATAATTTCTCCCGTTTTGATAATGTAAAAACTCCTTCAAAAATATCATACTTCAAGTCTTCTGTCGGATTATCTGATCTACGTAAGACTTAGACTAAAATGTAAACACCCCGCAGACATGTTCTAAAATTTTAAATCCCACAAGACTAAGTGTTTAACAGCTTAAATTATGATTGGCTTATAAACACAATCTTACAGCAAGTATTTTTAGTGAATATAACTTAACTGTGAGTTGTTCGTAGACAAGTTCTTACAGTTTAGTCATAACGAATCTATATATAGAAAATAATTTTAGCGTCAAGCATGCTAAAAATATAATGTAGAGATTACGAGCTGTAATATTTTGAGGGAAATGAAATATTTTTATTGATAATCAATGGGATTACAATGCTTGTGCTTTTGAAATTTATTTTAAATTTTAAAATATATTAACATTAAATTAGATGGGGAGAAAAGGAGAAAAATATGTTAACATTTGAATGATGGGCTTAGTATGGGCTTGGGGTGGTCTTGGAATGGGCTTGATAGGTGAACTGAGCTAGCAAGTTGGGCGGGCTGCGTGTGGGCTGGCGGCCGGGCTGGGACATGTCTATATTTTTATCGATTTTTTATAATATTTATTTTGAGTAGTTTATGAGATTTCTCATCATCATGCACACTTTTTATGTGTCAAAAGAAAAAAGTTTTTAAATACTTTTGTGAATGTCTTTTATATACTAGTGGAGAACTTGTGAATACTAGTGTAGAACCTGTGAATAAATTTACGGTATAAGATATAATTTTATAATAATTATTTTTCTATATATTAAATTTTATATCATTTTTTACTTAAATTTTTAATGAAATGGTACGTTAAATAATTGGCGTGCTGATCACATAGTGGTATGGTACTGAAAGAATCATCTTCCTAGCATGATGTAAAGATGTATTGTCATTTCTTGACACAAATCAAATCCAATGCACCTTAATTTTAATTAGTACCATCTCCTTAAAGTGATTATATAAATACGTGGATAAGATCTTGTAGCATTGTAAATTACATAAAATTAACTTTGATTTAGAAAAGTCAGATAAAATATACACAAATGTTGAGTAATTTCTATTGTGAAACTAACCATGTAGTAGTGTTTTATAAAGTAAATAAAATAAGTGAATAACTATAATTATTTAAACAATAAGTATTAATTAGTGTGTTAATAATAATTAATTGACAAGTGAAACCTAAATTAAATTATATTTACCACATACATTATACAAGACAATATTTAAAAGAAATCAAAAATAGATAATTATTAATAAATAAGAATTACAAAAATCAAATTTTAAAAGAATTTTTGAGTTCAATTAATTAAAAATTATCATTTTTTATAGGAGTTATTATTTTCATATTACAATTTCCAATAAATATGGAAATCAGTAATAATATTTTTTTAGGAACAAAAATATTTATCATATAAGATGAGTTATTAAGAATTATAGAGTTTAATTAATGGGTATTATTAATACAAATTAATCATATGTGAATCTCTTATCTCAACTAATTTTGTTAATATGTGATCATTTTATTGATGATCTTATATATTGATTTTTAATTCACCTTGAATGACATATTAGACGAAATTTGCTTTTTACATAATTTAATATCCATATAACACATATCAGTTAATATGTATTAATTAATTTCTATGTTAAAAGTATGATATTGAGAATTATATATTTACATAAATTTTCAATATTGTTTCCTTATAAATCACATTCAATGTCTAATCTTATATATTTAAATCTATTAAATATAAAATTGTTTTTAAATAATAATTTACTCCAAATATATAAAAATTAGATGAACTATGGACATGTCATGTGGACAAAAGACGCCTTTCTAATATATAGAGCCTGTTCTCTTCGGCAAAATTCAACTGAACTAAACTGAACTAAATTGAACTGAACTGAGTTGAAAAAAACTAAATTGAACTGAATTGAACTGAACTGAATCGAACTGAAAAAAACTGAACTGAACTGAACTGAAAGTATAATTTAAAAATGAGTAATAATAATAATAATATAAATGATATTATTATTAATAGAAATAATAAATGATTATAAATAACAAGCTAATATAATAATACCTATTAACAATAGAAATATTTTAAAAAATATATTATTAATTTTGATAAATGGTATGTGGAGATGAATACTTGTTGATAAATATATTATTAATTTTCTTTCACTTTTTAGTTTACCTCTTCTTCTTTATTTTTTTATTTTTTTTTTTTATTTTTTTATTTTTTGATACCGAGGTTCCAAGCTTACACCTGACTAGTCCTCGGGATAACAGCCCCGGCCCCACAGTACTGCTACCAGTTAAATCGCGAGATGTGTATCTGGCTCCCAAGTTCTTAAATATCCTCAACTACCGCGCACAAGGAGTCGTCCCCCAAGTGATTGCTCCATGCTGGACCCCCCCAAATCCAACCGCAGGTTCCCACCGAGATCTGGCCTCCCACACTGCCGCTTGAAGCCCTCAATATTTAATTGTTCCACCAGCGTACCTCTTCTTCTTTATTAATTATTTTTCCCCTTGTGTATTTATGTGGCTAGCGGTGGACATTCGAGTCGGGTAGTTTGGGTACCCAATCGGATACCCAAAAAAGTTTGAGTACAAAATCGGATACCCGAAAAAGTTCGGGTTCGGAATTCAAGTATTCCGCTTTGAACTTCAGTTACCCGATTATTTTTATATAAAGTTGTAAGAATTATTAGAGCATTGAATCCTTTAGATTTTAAAGGAAATATATAATAAAAGTGTTTTCAATGAAATGATATATATATATATATATATATATATATATATTATATAATGATGGTATTAACAATCTGAATTGATGATAAGCACTAAATATATATCATTTTTGTAAAATTAATGTTATGAAAAGTTATGTACGAATTCAACTATATGATTTTATTTAATTTCTATCTTATCACTAATAGGAATTAAAAAATATATATGTGTGTCAAATTAATTTCAATGTACTTGAGAAATTTAATTTTTATTATTAAATTATTTTAAAAAGTACAAGAAAAAGGTTGTGTAGCATAATATGGAAATAGTATATAAACCTGCTTATGGTTGGCCAATCCATGGTAGGTATATATATATTTTTAAAAATCTAATAATAGGATTTTTAAATAAAAATGGAAAGATATTTTCTATGAATTAAATAAAGTAATATAAGGTGGAACAATAATATATAATTCTAATAATTATGGAAGAAAATAACGGGAAAATAATATGGACACATATATTACTATAATTTCTCATATCCGTTAAAATCTTTTTAGTTATATTAATAAACAATAAATCAATCATTAGATAATTATATATATACATATATATCTCGTCTAATTATTTATATATACGAGGCATCATGGCCCGTGCGATGCACGGGCTTTGTTAACCATGATTAAATCATACTTGTATTTTAGGTAAAAAATATTCGGGTTATGTTGATACGTTGATTTCTTTTGTATACGACATTTAAATGCATCAGTTTACTCATTACAGTCCGTTATCTTCTGATAGACAATACATCTCAACAAAGTTATAACTTACAACTTTGAAATGACAGTTTATTCCCTGAGCTCTTAGTTTAAGCAAGATTTTGTCCAATACCTCAAATATTAATTTTCATGCAACAATCTTAGGCAATACTAATTGCGATATAACTCTTCATTTATAAAAAGTATATATATATAGTATCGCTCGAGTATGAGTTATATATCCTTTTTTGTAATAATCATACCTAATTCTTCAAGCTCTTGTTCTTGTATACTCTTTTAGTCATCAACTATTATGTGACTTCGGCTTACTTATTCAATAAGTTCTAAAATAGTATAGCTAACACGATATTATATCTCGAGATATATGGTTATCTCGTAGTATTTAAATATGAGTTATCCTTGTTTTGTAATATCGTACCTAAATCTTAACCTCTTGTGTACTCTTTTAGTCCCCAGTTATTATGTGACTTAGACTTATCTGATTCAATTAATATCTAAAAGATGTATCTAACACGCCATTCTATCCCGAGATTTGTGGTTCTCTAGAGTATTTAAATATGAGTTATCCTTATTTTGTAATAATCATAATTAAATATGAGTTACAATAAAAAGTTATATACAAAATATTATCTCGAGATTTGTATACAAATTTTTACCCACTTTTGGATAAAATCTATTTATATACTCCCTCCTTATATTATTTGTTCAAAACATTACAAATTAGTACAAAGTTACTTGTATAAAAATATAATCATATTTACATATTGTTACAAAATATTTACAGTATCATCTTGCTTAAAAAACATCATTTAGAAGTTCCAAGTATATACTGATATAAGTATAATTTTTTTTATGGGCATACAACAAATCATATTTTATGTCGTACCAATTTTTCTTAAGACAAAAAAATAAGATTTTTTATATACAAAATTTCTAAATTTTTTTACATATAACTTTATATACAACTGTTTACAGGTATATATTGATATAACCTCATCATTTCATGATTTTGTATATATAAATAAAAAGTGTACATTTTAATAAGAATATATGTTTATATACACCCACACAAATTCGTATCATATTTAGAAAAATAGAGAAAATCCATAAATTCTAAAACTTTTTACAAAATTATACATACAAATTTAAATTGTTTAAAAAATTAAGAAGAAAAAAGGTTAGATTTTTTCAAATATACTAAAGCAATCCTGTTTTTTCATAAAAATAATAATAATAATAAAAATAAATAAATAAATAAATAATTAGAGAAAAAACTATATTAGAAAAGATATAAGAAACATGGATAGCAAAATAAACTATTACCTCAACGATTTATCCACTGAACCTAAAAGAAAGAATTAAGAACATTGATAAAGATCATGGATATGGATATCAAGAACAGATTTGTTAAATAAAATCAGGTCACGAAATTATGAACAAATTTGAAGAAAAAGAAATACACATAGAAAACACATATATAAAGGATGAAAAAAATATTACCAAAAAAATCATCCATCTTCCTATTGGTATCCACCATAGCACCACCACTTCTTCCATGAATATACCTAGAACAATAGACCTCAAATCGTAAATAAAAAACATGCATAAAAATCAATATGTGAAATCATATGAAAACTCACTGATATATAGTTTGGATGTTAGCACCAAAATCCTCTCACGAATTAAAGCAATTCTAAGCAATAAATAATTTAGATCACCAATGATTTTGAGAAAGAGAAGAGGAAGATGTTAGGTTGGTGTGTGTAAAAAGAAGATGTTGGGTTTTATAGAAGTAAAGGGAGGAAATAATTGGCGGTTGTCATTGTGAGCATGAATAATAAATTGATACATTTAATGGTGAGCAAGTGAAAGGAGCTGACATGGTAACTTGAAAAGGTTTGGTGATCGTAGCTTCATTCTTAGCATTTAAAGGTGATTAATATGACGTTTTTTTTAGACAAATGGAAAGTCATATGACCATAAAGACTTAAAAGAGACTTAATGAATCTGTATATTTAACTATTATAAGATAGATTAATGCCTTTAATGCCTTTATATACAATTGAGTTAATTTATTTGTATAGAGACATTAATGCTCTCATTTATGCCATGAAACTCATTTTATATATATATATATATATATATATATATATATAGATGTGTGCATATTGTTTGTTCACGTCTTCTCGGTGCTCTGCAATCTTCAGCCTTGGCCTTTCAATCAACAGTCGGTGCGACGCGTGACGGCATCTTCAAGGTACACAATGACTTACTTTTCTTGACTTGTGTTTGAAAATTTTTTGGGTAGAAAATATATAACGACGTTCATATTTCATGGCTTGCATTTGAAATGTATTAGAGGTATTTTATATTTTCTTGTCTCACGATTAATTGAAGATGATTTTAAATTAATTTGGCTGCAATTCTGTTGGATAACAGACTAATATTTTTTTTTAAATTTTCATTTTAAAATTATATGGTAGTTTGGCTGTAATTTTATTAGGTCAAATTTTATGTGTATTGATGTTGTTTGACTGTGAAATGGGAGATTAATGGTGGCGGCTCGTGAGGATTCAAGTTATTTGCCAAATGTTTAACTTATTAAGTGTTTAATAGCTATTTCGCAATGAATAAAGAAATAGCGTCTTTCACCACAAATGTTGTTATGGCACTTTTGGCAATCTTGTCGGAACATATCTCCTCCACAGGTGGTAAAACTGATTGGAGTAAGTGTAAAACCCGTAATTTCGATTTCCGGTAATTTCTATTTTTCGGCGGAAGTCCGTTTTTACGACTCGCTCATGACCATTTCGTCATTCTGAGAATGATTAATTCTAAACTTTTTGTCATCCGAGTTCGTTTCGGAGTTGTTTTGTTGAGTTTCGTGCTTTTTAGCGACTTTTCCGCACTTGAGTTCGGTTCTTGCGAATATCGTTCGAAACTACTGTTTCGAGTTTCCCGTAAGTCCGTTTAACTTTGTTAGACGTGTTTTGAACCTCGGTTTGGTTGTTCGATTACGTATCGTGATTTCCGGGCATTTTGGGCCATTTTGTAATTTCTTAAAAGTTACGGGTATCCGTATCTGTAATTGTTGTCTCGACCCGTTTCTTGGTCGCGTATGATTAATTATGGTATTATGTTTTCATTTCGGGTCGTTGATGTTGTCCGCGAACTTTTCGTCGTGTTCGTTCCGTACGTTTTCGGAAATCGAGTCGTCGAGTCCTGGTGGTCGCATGCGGCCGGACGGCGGGATCGAGACGGATGATTGCGGGCACCGGCCGGACGGGTGCGGCAGGAACCGGCGTAGCGCACGCTACGGCCGGAAGGTAGCGCACGCTACGGCCGGGAGGCAGCGCACGCTACGCCCGGTTGTCTGCGCGCGCTAGCGGGCCGAGGCAGTAGGGCAGTGGGTGTACTGGACTCGGTGGATCGGCAGGTAGCGCACGCTACTGCCGGACACTGCGCACGCTACGACCGGCAGGTAGCGCACGCTACGGCCGGAAGGCTGCGCGCGCTACCTGGCCGAGCAGTGTCTCTGGACTGCAGCCTGGGCCGATAGCGTACGCTAGCTCGGCAGCCTAGCGCACGCTAGGCTGCACCTGTATAAATGTGACAGAGCAGTCACATTTCCTCTCGTTTTTCATTTCCTCTCTTTCTCTTCCGCGGCTGGAGCCTTGGGGATTCCGAAGCCATGTTGTTTGACAACAAATCCATGAAGTTCTTGAGTTCATAACATCAATCAGTCATCCGTTATCATCCTTTGATCCAGCGAATCAAGGTAATCTTTCTTAGAACCCTAGTTTCTTGAATTTTGGGGTTTTTGCATTTTTGTCCGATTCGTTCCGTATTGTTGATTAATTCATGATGGGTATGATTAAGATTGGTAGTATTCTTGTGTTTAACATCATTTAATCCATTATTCTTCGTCGAATCGAAGTATATTTCTTGATTTCCTTCGAATCGACTTTTGGGGGATTTGTTCTCGATCTCGTTTTCCATCCGTTTTTGATGGATCGATTGTGGTTAAATGATGTTGTTAAACATATTCTATGGATTGTATATCCATGTTTCAACTTGGAATTCCGTTTTCGTGTTTTGTCGGGACGAATCGTGTTCTTGGCCGTTTTGGGGGAAACACTTGAATTTTCGTCATTCGTTCTTTGAATTCAGCGTCTTTGGGTCGTACTTTGGAATTCATTTTCGTTTTTATATTTGTCCTTCGTAGTTTATTATCGCGAGTTGGTATTCGGTAGAGTCGGTGGGTTCGTAGTCGGTTCGTGCCAACCTACTTCGATCGATTCTCCGTGTTGTTCTTATTCGAGGTAAGTACCTTGATCATACATTTCTTATTTTGTGGATATGATGATCGGTGATCGTCTTGGTGTGTTTGTTTGGTTGTTTGAAATGAAATTTCAAAAGATTTCGATTTGGCCTCGTTAAAGGCTCCCTTTCAAAACGCGTGTGTGTTTTGTGAACGGTGTGTTTTGGGAATTGTTTATGATTTGATCATTTTGAACGTGAAGGCTTTGATGATATCCCTGTTGTTTAAAGTTATGGAATTGTGTATTCCGTGTTTAATCTTGTCACTGTGTTTTGAAGAGTTTGATAACGGCGTCGAGTAAGTGGCCATCTCTAGTAAGTATTCTTGATGAACTTACATTCTTAGCATATTAGTATTGCATGAGTAACGTGTGTGTGTGTATGCTCACTACGGGTTAGATCCGACGGGGTCTCGGTAGGGGTCCACAGAGACGTGGATCGACGAGCTTGCTTTTAACCACTACGGGTTAGATCTGACGGGGTCTCGGTAGGGTCCACAGAGACGTGGATCGACGGTTAATTGTGGTGTATTTTACAAATGTGACTTAATTATGGCATTTCCGGAAATGAGTGCTTTTGAACGGTTTTCATGATTGCATGCATCGACTAAGTGTGTAAGAGGTAAGTTGTTCGTTTGGCTTACTTGGCTAGGATGGCACTAGAGTATTTTGTTGTTTGTGTTAAATCCTTTAATTGTGGATTTCGATGTTGGAAGACGAACCTTGTTGTCATTCTCGTGTATTGTGAGTTGATGATATTGGGACTAAAATCCCAACGGTTTGGTAAAGGTCATTTTACGAATTTGGGGCTAAAATCCCAACGGTTTTGTAAAGGTCATTTTTATGGAAAGTAAACCTTTGGGGCGGTGACCCCTTTCGTCTTTTGGGTTTTGGAAAGTAGGATTTGTTAATCCTAAATTGTTTTTCTATTAAAACTCTCGATGGCATTCTAAACTGTTTTATAAATTATTTCCATTGATTTGTGATCTTTCGATTTTGAAATGTTTTCTCAAATTCTTGCCTCGGGAAGTACTTTTTGTTTCGTTTGGATCTTTGAGGATTCCTGGTTATTGTTATTCGTGGAATGCGAATTGTATGGCTCGTATTTGCACTTTGTTCTTGCACTAGCAAAACAGTGGAGTTTTGCTAACCCCCGAGTATTCGGGGGGTGGATGTCTATTTTTGCATTCAGGTTTTGGAGCATAACACAGGGTCGGCACGAAGGATGATGAAAGATGATCGATACTAATCACATGAGGAACTGTACGTCGTGTATTGGTTCAGTTGTACTTTATTTTCCGCTGCTATATTTTTCCCGTTGTACGGGTGTGGTTGTGTTTTGACCCTTGAGTGGGCATGAGTTGTAATCGAGTTGTATGTTTTTATTGAAAGGCCAAATCGGTCTACTGAGTCATTTTAGCCTTAAAGGCATTGTCGAAATGTTTCATGTTGTTACTAGCCTGGTAGATCCCTGAGCGGATTGGGGGTGTTACAGTAAGGTTGCTGCAACGTTGAACATTAGATTAGGAAACAGATTGCAGCAGATAGCATTAAGAATTGGTTCACTAATCAAAAAGAAAGGCACAAAGCTTGGAATGAACTGAAAAAGTGGACCGGTATTGGATGGAACGAAAATGGCTGCCCTGTAGTTGATGAGGCCAGTGATAAATGGAAGGCTTTTCAGAAGGTACCTCTTAACTAACAATAAACTCATAAGTATTTTAGTTATATTCATCCATGTTTTACTATAGTTTTTTGGTACTTGTTAAAACAAAACGATTGACAAATTTCTTTTTGTAATATTATTTTATTGCAGCGATACAAGTCCATGGAAAATGTGTTTCTTAAAGCTCCACTAAATAATGAGGCCGGATGGGATAAAATCTTGCGTGGTGGTTATGCAACAGGTGATAGATCTTGGGATCTAGCTTCTGGTGTTGGTAGTTTATTTGGAAACAAGGAACCTATGATTATTGAAGAGAAAGGTGCTGATAACTCAGAGGATGATATATTTGATGATATTCATATTATTGGAACCATGAAGAATGAAGGGAGTGAAATTAAAGTTTCCCCTGAAAATCTTGCTACCAAGAAGCGTAAATGCAGATATACTAATGTCTTGCCATCTAAGAAAAGTTCAAAGGAGGATGACATTAATTTATGCCTTGATATTTTAAAGAAAAAACATATCTATTGGTTCCTCTAAAGGTCATTTTCGCCACCCCCGAATAAATATCAACAAGTATTCACAATTTTAGAGTCCATGTGTCACATCCCGGGACCCCTCCGCCGTAGCATGATATTGTTCGCTCTGGGCGCTCTCCTCTGAGCTGACCCTCACGGTTTTGTTTCTGGGAGCCCAACGAGCAGCTTCCCAGGAGGTCACCCATCCTGAGACTGCTCCTCGCACCAGCACGCTTAATTCGGAGTTCTCATCACCCCGAAGCCATTGGGCTCCCAAAAGGCCTCATGCTATTAGGTGTCACGACACGCTAAAATAAGGCACTTCGCCCGCTCTCTGCTAGTCGGTGTGGGATATCACAATCCGCCCCTCCTCAAAGGACCCGAGGCCCTCGTCGGAAGACTCGCACGACACGGCAGAGTGGCTCCGATACCAACTTGTCACATCCCGGGACCCCTCCGCCGTAGCATGATATTGTCCGCTCTGGGCGCTCTTCTTTGAGCTGGCCCTCACGATTTTGTTTCTGGGAGCCCAGCGAGCAGCTTCCCAGGAGGTCACCCATCCTGAGACTGCTCCTCGCACCAGCACGCTTAACTTCGGAGTTCTCATCACTCCAAAGCCACTGGGCTCCCAAAAGGCCTCATGCTATAAGGAGTTCGGCACGCACATATAAGGCACTTCGCCCGCTCTCTGCTAGTCGGTGTGGGATATCACAATCCGCCCCTCCTCAAAGGACCCGAGGTCCTCGTCGGCACACTCACACGACATGGCAGAGTGACTCCGATACCAAATTGTCACATCCCAAGACCCCTCCGCCGTAGCATGATATTGTCCGCTCTGGGCACTCTCCTCTTGAGCTGGCCCTAACGGTTTTGTTTCTGGGATCCCATCGAACAGCTTCCCAAGAGGTGTAATACCCGGTTGTAATTCAGTAATTATCATTCAGTATTTATCATTCAGTAATTGATACTCAGTAATTTTCACTCATTATTAATCATTTGTCACTCAGATTCAGTCATGGTATTCATCATTCAGAGTAATTGTATCGTGTATCAATCGTCATTCATCGCTAATCGGATTGGAGTTTCGTGCCGTGTTCATCATCATTGTCATTTTCGTTGCGAGCTGTGCGTGAGGGGTAGTGCACGCTACGTACTCCTTTTTAGCGTACGCTAATTGGGTATAGGTAGCGCACGCTACCACTCAGCTTGAGCGCACGCTAAGGTTACCCTGGCTGTAGTCCAGAAGGTACTGGACTGCAGGTGAGTTATAAGTAGCGCACGCTACGAATGGTAAGTAGCGCGCGCTAGTGAGTTGTAGTAGCGCACGCTAATATGTGGTGTAGCACACGCTAAGGACAGATCAGGTTGAGTCCAGTGGCTACTGGACTGCACTGGATTAATTCTTAGCGCACGTTATGTGTTGTTTTTAGCGTACGCAATCGATATTATAGCGCACGCTAAATAATGGTTGTAGCGCACGCTATCGAGGTCAGATCAGAGGACAGGCAGTTTCTGGATTCCAGTACTGGGCATCAAATTATTCGTTAGCGCACGCTAACTATGAGTATTAACGCACGCTAATGATATGGCCGTAGCGCACGCTACAAAAAGGTACGTAGCGCGCGCTACCGTTTTCGGACAGTGGGAACTGGAATACCCAAATTTCCCGTTAGCGCACGCTACGCATTAGGGCTAGCGCACGCTAACCTGGAGCGATTATATAACGGACAGTTGGCCTGAGTTTCGTCATTTCTCACTTCCTTTCGTTTTTGGTGCGACTTCGGGCGATTTTGGGCGACTTGGAGTGTTCTCTTCGAGCTTCTATCATCCATCATCATATTCAAGGCTTTGAGTTGGATTATCATCACTTTATCATCTCCTTAACATCAAATCATAAGGTATTAATTTCTTGGATCTAGAATTTTGGATTTTTGGGTTTTCCTTCCGATTTCTTCGTGTAAGCTTGGATTATCATTGGAATATGTTAGATATGGATTATCTACCTTGGATAAATATATTCCTACGGATTTAATGGTTATTTTCGGAATTATTTCAAGAACCCTTGGGGTTGACTTCGGTTAATTGGGGATTTTCCGATTGATGTTGTCGTAATAATGAATTATGGATTCCTAATGGATTATTGATATCATTGAAGTGTTTTGTTAGTTCGAAATACTCATTTTGGTGTGGGTTTCGACATATTCGGGATTGGATATTTCCGAAGTTTTGTGGTTGGTTATGTATTCGTTGGAATGCCCTATGAGTTTGATTATCGTTGTTTCGACCTTTGGGTTAGTCGTGTTTTGTTGCTTGATACGTGTATTGAACGATTGTTGGTAATTATTGTTATTCAAGGTTGTTCGAGCGACCGGTATCTTGGTTAGGACGTTGTTCGTGGACGGACATTCTTCATCGGTATTGTGTAAGTTAAATCTTACTCGGTTAAAAGGATACTCATTCCTTTTGTTGTTGATTGCTCATAATCATAATTCATTCATCATAATATTAATCATTTTGAGACTTGTAATTGTCGAATAATCATTTCATTCACGAGGAACGACGGTTCCAAATCATTTCATTGGGTTATCAATCACGTCACTATTACTTTCATATCGGTGAGTCATCTTGGCCTTGTCTAATTATTATTCATTGATATTCATCATGGTCATTCTCGTTCATGTGACCTTCCGGGTTCATATTGCGTGGCCGGGTGTGGCTGTGTGGAATTTTTAGTCGGGCACACGATGGTCATGTATTGGGTTCACCGATACATCGGACCGTGCACACGGTAACGCTTACCTCCGTGAGACTAATTAGGTACAAGGACGGGTGTGTCCGGTCATTCGTCTTGTACACTTGCACAGAACATTACGGGCGTACTATGATACTCCTCTTCAGCGTAATTCATAATTAAGAATATTTCATAATTGCAGTCAATTCATGATTGTGTAATTTCAACTCTTGAGGATTGTTGTTCTGTGTAACTGACCCCGTTGGGGGATTTTGTTTTCAGGTCACGGGAAGAGCATGTTGACGGCGACGAGTCTAAGTGATACTAGTAGGGGGCCCCAGTCATTCCGTTTGTTCAGTCATCTTCAGTCATTTTAGTTATTCCGTCATTTGTATTTTCCGCTGCAAATTCCGTTTGAGATGTTTATTTATTCAGGGTGGTGTATTTTATCTTCATATAAAATATACTAGTATTCGGTATTGTCCTGGTGTGTTGTACTTAAACTCCTCATCGGAGTACTTGGTAATATAATGTGGTTCGGTACTACAATTATATTATTTAATTCATCATTTTCATTCGCCTGGTGGGTCCCAGTCGGGGATTCACGACACCGTAATATCCACCTAGTTTGGGGTGTTACAGAGTTGGTATCAGAGCGTGGTTTTGAATACTACCCTCCAAGTCATGTCTCATTTGAAATCATCGTCATCGGACTAGTATCATGGGACTTTCGCGTCACGTGTGACCTGTGCAAATGCCGAGCCAATCAGACCAAGAACTGTAAGATTTCTAATGCCATGGTATAATTTCTGGCATTAATCATTCATTCATAATTCATCAGTTAACAATCCTCAATCATCATTGTCATTTTGACCAGGACGGTCAGGTTAACTCATTAATAACTCGATTCATTTCATTATTCAGTTGTTGATCAGGAAGATCAAATCATTAATCATGTTCAAGATAATCATGTCACCTCAGTTGATCATTCATGTAATCACTGTGTTAGAGCGCGTATGCTCATTTTTATCATCTCATGTCATAATCATAACGTATTATTCATGCGGTGAATATAATCATCATGTGACTTTCATACTTCAGTATGGAGAGGGCAAGAAGAGGACGTGGAGGACGAGGCCATGGAGCGGGGCGAATCCCGAGAGCTCGTGTGAATACACGTGCAAACGCGAGGAATAATGCTAATTCATCGAGCAGCGACGCTGCCACTCATTCACCTGGACGCGATCATTCACTATCGGGGAGTCGTACCCGGGACACGGCTCAGTCAGAGGGTGTCCGGGTTGACCCACTCGCTTTTATGCAGGGCATGATGGCCCAAATGACCCAGATGGCTCAGTTGATGGAGACGATGCATAACTCCGTCAATCAAAATCAGCAGGCTCCTCCGCCGCCACCTCAGAGGCAAGAGAGGAATGTGAGTAATATCATCGGCGATATCTCTCGCCAGAGGCCACCTACTTTTGAGGGCTCGTCTGAGTCGGCAAATATCATTCATTGGCTCGAGCATTTCGAGAAGTTGTTTGCTATGGTAGAGTGTCCCGAGGGACACAAAGTTTCTGTTGCGGCTTACTACCTGGGTAAGAGCGCACATTCTTGGTGGTTATCGTTGAAGCCCACCGAAGGATCTTGTACTTGGGATCAGTTCAAGACTCTCATGATGGAGAGGTATTATCCGGCCCCACTCAGAGAGGCCAAGCTGTCGGAATTGCTCACCCCCGACCCCTCAACAGACGAGGATGTTCTCGCCATTGCCGAGAAATTTCAGGAACTTCTCCCTTTCGCCTCATCCATCATTCATTCAGAGGCGGATAAGATCAAGTATTTCAAAGAAGAGGTGAACCCCGTATGAGACTTGATTTAATCATAATTGCACCACGTTGGCGAATTCTTTGAGAAAGCTCTCACCTACGAGCTTCTCGCTAAGGAAATTGCTAAGCGGCAACCTTCGTCGCTAGCAAGAAATCGAAGAATCGTAATCACCAAGGCGGTCGACAACTTTTAAGAAACCCCGCGGGCTCGCTTTTCGAGCGACCTCTGTGTCGTCTAAACCCGGAATCTCGGTCTCGAGCGCGGCCTGCCATCACTGTTTTAATCGTGGAGATCTTGGTCACCTCGGTACAGTGTCCGAGACAGACTATCACATGTCATAATTGTGGAATTGCTGGGCATAAGGCCCGTTTGTGCCGTAGGGACTCCAAACCTACTCAGACGTCATCTCAGGCACCTAAGCGGTCACTGCTCGTGAATCGGCCACTCAATCGGCGTCGTTTAAAACGACAGGAGCGACTAAAGGTGGAGCTTTTAGCCGCCAGACGGAGCGGCGTCGGTCGGGACTAGCAAGCCCCGGATTTATGAGATGAAGAAGACTGATGATCCGGAGGCCCGAATGATCTCAGGTACACTTGATATTCTATCTCAACCTGTGTGTACCCTTTTTGATACTGGTGCATCGCATTCATTCATTTCCGAGTCATGTTTGAGTAGACTACGTCTGGGTAGTGCTACTAGTTGTGAGCCTTATGTCATTGGCCTACCTGATGGTAGACGAATTATCGGTAATCGTGAGATTCAAAATTGTCCGATTCAGTTTCATGGTCGTGTATGGCCAGCGGACCTAATCGTGGTAGATTTGCCGAGGGACGACATCATCTTGGGTATTGATTGGATGGATCGTCATGATGCCATCATTAGTGTCCGTAAGCGTATGATCACTATCATTTCAGACGATGGGGTTGAATGTGTGTTTCAGGTAGGTAATCTCGGCTGTTCTGGTAAGGTCATTAATTTGATGAAAGCAGTAAGGTTACTCAATCAGGGATGTGTCGGTTATTGGTGCTATATGGCCAAAACCGAGAAGTCATCAGTAATATTGATGGATATTCCGGTAGTGAGGGAATATGCCGATGTTTTTCCAGACGAGTTACCTGGTTTGCCTCCACAGAGGGATGTGGAATTCACGATTGAGTTGGAGCCTGGTACGTCCCCGATATCGAAGGCACCGTACCGGATGGCCCCGACCGAAATGCAGGAATTAAAGAACCAACTTGAGGAGTTGTTCGAGAAAGGTTATATCCGACCGAGTGCGTCCCCGTGGGGAGCACCAGTGTTGTTTGTCAAGAAGAAGGATGGTTCATTCCGCTTATGTATTGATTATCGGGAGTTGAACAGGGTGACGATCAAGAATAAGTATCCCTTACCCCGTATTGATGATCTCTTAGATCAACTTGAGGAGCTTCGGATTTTCCAAGATCGACTTAAGGTCCGGATATCATCAGATGCGGATCCGAGAGTCGGACATCGCGAGGACGGCGTTTCGAACACGCTATGGTCATTATGAGTTTGTGGTTATGCCGTTCGGATTGACTAATGCACCTGCGGTATTCATGGAGTTAATGAATCGGGTTTTCATCGACTTTTTGGATCAGTTTGTTGTTGTCTTCATCGATGACATTTTGATTTATTCTCGTGACCGGGAGGAACACGAGTTTCACCTTCATCAAGTGCTCGACGTGTTGAGACGAGAACAACTTTATGGGAAGTTTTCCAAATGTGAGTTCTGGATGTCCGAAGTGACTTTTCTCGGACATGTAATTTCATCAGACGGAGTTCGTGTCGACCCTCAGAAGACGGAGGCTATTCGAGATTGGCTACCTCCGAAGAACGTTAAGGAAATCCGAAGTTTCCTCGTATTAGCGGGTTATTATCGGCAGTTTGTGGAAGGATTTTCAAAAATCGCTCAACCCTTAACGAACCTTTTGCGGAAGGATAAGAAATACACGTGGTCCGACGCGTGTCAACGGAGTTTTGAGGAACTCAAGAGCCGGTTAATGTCAGCACCTGTACTTTCCTTGCCGCAGGGGACGGAAGGATTTGTGGTTTATAGTGATGCGTCCGGACAGGGTCTCGGATGTGTACTCATGCAGAACGGAAAAGTTATTGCCTATGCTTCACGGCAATTGAGACCTTACGAGGTTAATTATCCGACCCACGACCTGGAGCTAGCAGCCGTGGTGTTCGCTTTGAAGATTTGGCGTCATTACCTTTATGGCGTCACCTGTCAGATATTCACTGATCATAAGAGTTTAAAGTATATATTTACTCAGAAGGAGTTAAATATGCGTCAGAGACGGTGGCTGGAATTAATCAAAGATTATGATATCGAGATCCTCTACCACTCGGGCAAGGCAAACGTTGTCGCCGACGCCTTGAGTCGTAAGTCCGTTCAGGAACAGATGCTTGCCCGTTTAACAGTTCAGAAGGAGCTTCAGCAGGAATTCCTTAGACCCGAGATCGAGGTCTGGCTTCAGCGAGTTCAGGGGCAGCTTTGTATGTTAGAGATTTCATCGTCACTCGAGAAGGCAATTTGAGAGAATCAGGGTTCGGACCCATCATTGTTGCGCATCCGAGAGGATTTGGCTCAGGGGAAAGCCACTGGATTTGTGGTCCACGAGGATGGACTTTTGAGGTTTAAGAATCGGTTGTGCGTACCGGCGAATGTCGAGTTGAAAAACTCGATTTTGAAAGAAGCTCATGCTACCCCTTATTCTGTTCATCCGGGGTCTAGTAAGATGTACAAGGACTTGAAACAAAATTACTGGTGGAGTAATATGAAGCGAGAAGTCGCAGAATTTGTTTCGAGATGCTTAACCTGTCAACAAGTTAAGATTGAACATCAGCGACCGGCGGGTATGCTGAAACCTCTTCCTATTCCCGAATGGAAGTGGGAAGACATTTCTATGGATTTCATTACGAGTTTGCCGACGAGTCGTCGTGGCATGAATACGATCTGGGTGATCGTGGACCGTTTAACTAAATCAGCTCATTTCCTTGAGATCAAGGAGACGTGGGGTCCCGAGAGACTTGTTCAACTGTTCATCAAAGAGATAGTCAGACTGCACGGTACTCCTAAAAGTATCGTTTCCGATCGTGACGGACGGTTTGTGTCTCATTTTTGGAAATCAGTTCTTCATGCTATGGGAACTCAGCTTAATCTCAGTACCGCTTTTCATCCTCAGTCCGACGGACAATCAGAGAGGACCATTCAGACATTAGAGGACATGTTGAGGGCATGCGTCCTCGATTGGAAAGACGATTGGGAAGCCCAACTACCATTGATCGAGTTCATGTATAATAATAGTTGGCATGCTTCGATCAAGATGGCACCTTACGAGGCCTTGTATGGTCGTCGTTGTCGATCTCCGTTGTGTTGGGACGACTTATCAGAATCAATCGGCACCGAACCCGATATGCTTATAGCCGCCCGTGAGAAGGTAACTTTGATCGAGTCGTTTGTTGACTTCGAGTCGGCGTAAATCATACGCAGATAACCGCTGCCGACCATTAGAGTTCGAGGTGGTGACCATGTGTTGGTCAAGGTATCCCAGTCGTGGTATCTTCCGTTTTGGGAAGAGGGAAAGTTGAGTCCGAGATTCATTGGACCGGTTTAGATTTTGGATCGAGTACGCGAGTAATCTTATCGATTGGATTTACCTCCGGCGTTGAGCCGAATTCATAATGTGTTTCATGTCTCTCGGTGCGGAAGTATGTTGCCGACCCGAGTCACATACTTGATTCGTAATCGAGATCGCCGACGATCATTCATATGAGGAGCGTCCTATGCGAGTTTTAGAACGATTTAATCAAACAGCTTGAGGAATAAGACGATTCCTTTGGTTAAAATTCAAAGTGGTCTAGACACGAGTCGAAGAGGCTACTTGGGATACCGAGGTTTTTATGCGGGAGAGTTATCCCGATTTGTTTGACCCTTAGTTTCGGGGACGAAACTCTTTTAAGGGGTGTATGTAATACCGGTTGTAATTCAAGAATTATCATTCGGTATTTATCATTCAAGAATTGATACTCATTAATTTTCACTCATTATTAATCATTTGTCACTCGATTCACCATGGTATTCATCATTCGAGTAATTGTATCGTGTATCAATCGTCATTCATCACTAATCGGATTGGAGTTTCGTGCGTGTTCATCATCATTGTCATTTTCGTTGCGTCATGCGTGAGGGTAGCGACGCTACGTACTCCTTTTAGCGTACGCTAATTGGGTATAGGTAGCGCACGCTACCACCGGCCTTTAGCGCACGCTAAGGTTACCACGGCTGCAGCCGAAGGTACCGACCGCAGTGAGTTATAAGTAGCGCACGCTACGAATGGTAAGTAGCGCGCGCTAGTGAGTTGTAGTAGCGCATGCTAATATGTGGTGTAGCGCGCGCTAAGGACAGATCAGGTTGAGTCCAGTGGCTACTGGACTGCACTGGATTAATTCTTAGCGCACGTTATGTGTTGTTTTTAGCGTACGCAATTGATATTATAGCGCACGCTAAATAATGGTTGTAGCGCACGCTATCGAGGTCAGATCAGAGGACAGGCAGTTTCTGGATTCCAGTACTGGGCATCAAATTATTCGTTAGCGCACGCTAACTATGAGTATTAATGCACGCTAATGATATGGCCGTAGCGCACGCTACAAAAAGGTACGTAGCGCGCGCTACCGTTTTCGGACAGTGGGTACTGGAATACCCAAATTTCCCATTAGCGCACGCTACGCATTAGGGCTAGCGCACGCTAACCTGGAGCGATTATATAATGGACAGTTGGCCTGAGTTTCGTCATTTCTCACTTCCTTTCGTTTTTGGTGCGACTTCGGGCGATTTTGGGCGACTTGGAGTGTTCTCTTCGAGCTTCTATCATCCATCATCATATTCAAGGCTTTGAGTTGGATTATCATCACTTTATCATCTCCTTAACATCAAATCATAAGGTATTAATTTCTTGGATCTAGAATTTCGGATTTTTGGGTTTTCCTTCCGATTTCTTCGTGTAAGCTTGGATTATCATTGGAATATGTTAGATATGGATTATCTACCTTGGATAAATATATTCCTACGGATATAATGGTTATTTTCGGAATTATTTCAAGAACCCTTGGGGTTGACTTCGGTTAATTGGGGATTTTCCGATTGATGTTGTCGTAATCATGAATTATGGATTCCTAATGGATTATTGATATCATTGAAGTGTTTTGTTAGTTCGAAATACTCATTTTGGTGTGGGTTTCGACATATTCGGGATTGGATATTTCCGAAGTTGTGTGGTTGGTTATGTATTCGTTGGAATGCCCTATGAGTTTGATTATCGTTGTTTCGACCTTTGGGTTAGTCGTGTTTTGTTGCTTGATACGTGTATTGAACGATTGTTGGTAATTATTGTTATTCAAGGTTGTTCGAGCGACCGGTATCTTGGTTAGGACGTTGTTCGTGGACGGACATTCTTCATCGGTATTGTGTAAGTTAAATCTTACTCGGTTAAAAGGATACTCATTCCTTTTGTTGTTGAGTGCTCATAATCATAATTCATTCATCATAATATTAATCATTTTGAGACTTGTAATTGTCGAATAATCATTTCATTCACGAGGAATGACGGTTCCAAATCATTTCATTGGGTTATCAATCACGTCACTATTACTTTCATATCGGTGAGTCATCTTGGCCTTGTCTAATTATTATTCATTGATATTCATCATGGTCATTCTCGTTCATGTGACCTTCCGGGTTCATATTGCGTGGCCGGGTGTGGCTGTGTGGAATTTTTAGTCGGGCACACGATGGTCATGTATTGGGTTCACCGATACATCGGACCGTGCACACGGTAACGCTTACCTCCGTGAGACTAATTAGGTACAAGGACGGGTGTGTCCGGTCATTCGTCTTGTACACTTGCACAGAACATTACGGGCGTACTATGATACTCCTCTTCAGCGTAATTCATAATTAAGAATATTTCATAATCGGTCAATTCATGATTGTGTAATTTCAACTCGGGATTGTTGTTACGTATGGCCCCGTTGGGGGATTTTGTTTTCAGGTCACGGCAAGGCAAGGGCACGGGAAGAGCATGTTGACGGCGACGAGTCCCAGTGATACTAGTAGGGGGCCCCAGTCATTCCGTTTGTTCAGTCATCTTCAGTCATTTTAGTTATTCCGTCATTTGTATTTTCCGCTGCAAATTCCGTTTGAGATGTTTATTTATTCAGGGTGGTGTATTTTATCTTCATATAAAATATACTAGTATTCGGTATTGTCCTGGTGTGTTGTACTTAAACTCCTCATCGGAGTACTTGGTAATATAATGTGGTTCGGTACTACAATTATATTATTTAATTCATCATTTTGATTCGCCTGGTGGGTCCCAGTCGGGGATTCACGGCACTGTAATATCCACCTAGTTTGGGGTGTTACAGAGTTGGTATCAGAGCGTGGTTTTGAATACTACCCTCCAAGTCATGTCTCATTTGAAATCATCGTCATCGGACTAGTATCATGGGACTTTCGCGTCACGTGTGACCTGTGCAAATGCCGAGCCAATCAGACCAAGAACTGTAAGATTTCTAATGCCATGGTATAATTTCTGGCATTAATCATTCATTCATAATTCATCAGTTAACAATCCTCAATCATCATTGTCATTTTGACCAGGACGGTCAGGTTAACTCATTAATAACTCGATTCATTTCATTATTCAGTTGTTGATCAGGAAGATCAAATCATTAATCATGTTCAAGATAATCATGTCACCTCAGTTGATCATTCATGTAATCACTGTGTTAGAGCGCGTATGCTCATTTTTATCATCTCATGTCATAATCATAACGTATTATTCATGCGGTGAATAATCATCATGTGACTTTCATACATCAGTATGGAGAGGGCAAGAAGAGGACGTGGAGTACGAGGCCGTGGAGCGGGCCGAATCCCGAGAGCTCGTGTGAATACACGTGCAAACGCGAGGAATAATGCTAATTCATCGAGCAGCGACGCTGCCACTCATTCACCTGGACGCGATCATTCACTATCGGGGAGTCGTACCCGGGACACGGCTCAGTCAGAGGGTGTCCGGGTTGACCCACTCGCTTTTATGCAGGGCATGATGGCCCAAATGACCCAGATGGCTCAGTTGAGGGAGACGATGCATAACTCCGTCAATCAAAATCAGCAGGCTCCTCCGCCGCCACCTCAGAGGCAAGAGAGGAATGTGAGTAATATCATCGGCGATATCTCTCGCCATAGGCCACCTACTTTTGAGGGCTCGTCTGAGCCGGCAGATATCATTCATTGGCTCGAACATTTCGAGAAGTTGTTTGCTATGGTAGAGAGTCCCGAGAGACACAAAGTTTCTGTTGCGGCTTACTACCTGGGTAAGAGCGCACATTCTTGGTGGTTATCGTTGAAGCCCACCGAAGGATCTTGTACTTGGGATCAGTTCAAGACTCTCATGATGGAGAGGTATTATCCGGCCCCACTCAGAGAGGCCAAGCTGTCGGAATTGCTCACCCCGACCCCTCAACAGACAAGGATGTTCTCGCCATTGCCGAGAAATTTCAGGAACTTCTCCCCTTTGCCTCATCCATCATTCATTCAGAGGCGGATAAGATCAAGTATTTCAGCAAGAGGCTGAAATCCCATATGAGACTTCAGTTACTTAATCCTAATTGCACCACGTTGGCCGAATTCATTGAGAAAGCTCTCACCTACGAGCTTACTGCTAAGGAAATTGCTAAGCAGCAACCTTCGTCTGCTAGCAAGAAATCGAAGAATCGTAATCAGTCTGAAGGCGGTCAGACAACTTTTAAGAAACCCCGTGCGGGCTCTGATTTTTCTGAGCGACCTCCTGTGTCGTCTAAATCCGCGGAATCTCAGTCTCGAGCGGCCAGTTCGGCCATCACCTGTTTTAACTGTGGAGATCTTGGTCACCTCGCACTGTGTCCGAGATGACTATCACATGTCATAATTGTGGAATTGCCGGGCATAAGGCCCGTTTTGCCGTAGGGACTCCAAACCTACTGACGTCATCTCGGGCACCTAAGCGATCGGCCGTAATCGGGCTACTCAATCGGCGTCGTTTAAAACGACAGGGAGCGACTAAAGGTGGAGCTTTTAGCCGAGACAGGAGCGTCAGTGCAGGACTAGCAAGCCCGGATTTATGAGATGAAGAAGACTGATGATCCGGAGGCCCGAATGATCTCAGGTACACTCGATATTCTATCTCAACCTGTGTGTACCCTTTTTGATACTGGTGCATCGCATTCATTCATTTCCGAGTCATGTTTGAGTAGACTACGTCTGGGTAGTGCTACTAGTTGTGAGCCTTATGTCATTGGCCTACCTGATGGTAGACGAATTATCGGTAATCGTGAGATTGAATTGTCCGATCTGGTTTCATGGTCGTGTATGGCCAGCGGACCTAATCGTGGTAGATTTGCCGAGGGACGACATCATCTTGGGTATTGATTGGATGGATCGTCATGATGCCATCATTAGTGTCCGTAAGCGTATGATCACTATCATTTCAGACGATGGGGTTGAATGTGTGTTTCAGGGAGGTAATCCCGGCTGTTCTGGTAAGTTCATTAATTTGATGAAAGCAGTAAGGTTACTCAATCAGGGATGTGTCGGTTATTGGTGCTATATGGCCAAAACCGAGAAGTCATCAGTAATATTGACGGATATTCCGGTAGTGAGGGAATATGCCGATGTTTTTCCAGACGAGTTACCTGGTTTGCCTCCACAGAGGGATGTGGAATTCACGATTGAGTTGGAGCCTGGTACGTCCCCGATATCGAAGGCACCGTGCGGATGGCCCCGACCGAAATGCAGGAATTAAAGAACCAACTTGAGGAGTTGTTCGAGAAAGGTTATATCCGACCGAGTGCGTCCCCGTGGGGAGCACCAGTGTTGTTTGTCAAGAAGAAGGATGGTTCATTCCACTTATGTATTGATTATCGGGAGTTGAACAGGGTGACGATCAAGAATAAGTATCCCTTACCCCGTATTGATGATATCTTAGATCAACTTCAGGGAGCTTCAGTATTTTCCAAGATCGACTTAAGGTCTGGATATCATCAGTTGCGGATCCGAGAGTCGGACATCGCGAGGACGGCGTTTCGAACACGCTATGGTCATTATGAGTTTGTGGTTATGCCGTTCGGATTGACTAATGCACCTGCGGTATTCATGGAGTTAATGAATCGGGTTTCATCGACTTTTTGGATCAGTTTGTTGTTATCTTCATCGATGACATTTTGATTTATTCTCGTGACCGGGAGGAACACGAGTTTCACCTTCATCAAGTGCTCGACGTGTTGAGACGAGAACAACTTTATGGGAAGTTTTCCAAATGTGAGTTCTGGATGTCCGAAGTGACTTTTCTCGGACATGTAATTTCATCAGACGGAGTTCGTGTCGACCCTCAGAAGACGGAGGCTATTCTAGATTGGCTACCTCCGAAGAACGTTAAGGAAATCCGAAGTTTCCTCGTATTAGCGGGTTATTATCGGCAGTTTGTGGAAGGATTTTCAAAAATCGCTCAACCCTTAACGAACCTTTTGCAGAAGGATAAGAAATACACGTGGTCCGACGCGTGTCAACAGAGTTTTGAGGAACTCAAGAGCCGGTTAATGTCAGCACCTGTACTTTCCTTGCCGCAGGGGACGGAAGGATTTGTGGTTTATAGTGATGCGTCCGGACAGGGTCTCGGATGTGTACTCATGCAGAACGGAAAAGTTATTGCCTATGCTTCACGGCAATTGAGACCTTACGAGGTTAATTATCCGACCCACGACCTGGAGCTAGCAGCCGTGGTGTTCGCTTTGAAGATTTGGCGTCATTACCTTTATGGCGTCACTCGATATTCACTGATCATAAGAGTTTAAAGTATATATTTACTCAGAAGGAGTTAAATATGCGTCAGAGACGGTGGTTGGAATTAATCAAAGATTATGATATCGAGATCCTCTACCACCCGGGCAAGGCAAACGTTTTCGCCGACGCCTTGAGTCGTAAGTCCGTTCAGGAACAGATGCTTGCCCGTTTAACAGTTCAGAAGGAGCTTCAGCAGGAATTCCTTAGACCCGAGATCGAGGTCTGGCTTCAGCGAGTTCAGGGGCAGCTTTGTATGTTAGAGATTTCATCGTCACTCGAGGAGGCAATTCGAGAGAATCAGGGTTCGGACCCATCATTGTTGCGCATCCGAGAGGATGTGGCTCAGGGGAAAGCCCCTGGATTTGTGGTCCACGAGGATGGACTTTTGAGGTTTAAGAATCGGTTGTGCGTACCGGCGAATGTCGAGTTGAAAAACTCGATTTTGAAAGAAGCTCATGCTACCCCTTATTCTGTTCATCCGGGGTCTAGCAAGATGTACAAGGACTTGAAACAAAATTACTGGTGGAGTAATATGAAGCGAGAAGTCGCAGAATTTGTTTCGAGATGCTTAACCTGTCAACAAGTTAAGATTGAACATCGGCGGCCGTGGTATCTCAAAACCTCTTCCTATTCCCGAATGGAAGTGGGAAGACATTTCTATGGATTTCATTACGAGTTTGCCGACGAGTCGTCGTGGCATGAATACGATCTAGGTGATCGTGGACCGTTTAACTAAATCAGCTCATTTCCTTGAGATCAAGGAGACGTGGGTCCCGAGAGACTTGCTCAACTGTTCATCAAAGAGATAGTCAGACTGCACGGTACTCCTAAAAGTATCGTTTCCGATCGTGATGGACGGTTTGTGTCTCATTTTTGGAAATCAGTTCTTCGTGCTATGGGAACTCAGCTTAATCTCAGTACCGCTTTTCATCCTCAGTCCGACGGACAATCAGAGAGGACCATTCAGACATTAGAGGACATGTTGAGGGCATGCGTCCTCGATTCGAAAGACGATTGGGAAGCCCAACTACCATTGATCGAGTTCATGTATAATAATAGTTGGCATGCTTCGATCAAGATGGCACCTTACGAGGCCTTGTATGGTCGTCGTTGTCGATCTCCGTTGTGTTGGGACGACTTATCAGAATCAATCGGCACCGAGCCCGATATGCTTATAGTCGCCCGTGAGAAGGTAACTTTGATCAGGAGTCGTTTGTTGACATTTCAGTCGGCGTAAATCATACGCAGATAACCGTCGTCGACCATTAGAGTTCGAGGCTGGTGACCATGTGTTGGTCAAGGTATCCCCGAGTCGTGGTATCTTCCGTTTTGGGAAGAGGGGAAAGTTGAGTCCGAGATTCATTGGACCGTTTGAGATTTTGGATCGAGTAGGCGAGTTAGCTTATCGATTGGTTTTACCTCCGGCGTTGAGCTGAATTCATAATGTGTTTCATGTCTCTCAGCTGCGGAAGTATGTTGCCGACCCGAGTCACATACTTCAGTTCGACGAAATCGAGATTGCCGACGATCATTCATATGAGGAGCGTCCTATGCGAGTTTTAGAACGACGAATCAAACAGTTGAGGAATAAGACGATTCATTTGGTTAAAATTCAGTGGTCTAGACACGGATTCGAAGAGGCTACTTGGGAAACCGAGGATAGTATGCGGGAGAGTTATCCCGAGTTGTTTGACCCTTAGTTTCGGGGACGAAACTCTTTTAAGGGGGGGTGTATGTAATACCCGGTTGTAATTAAGTAATTATCATTCAGTATTTATCATTCAGTAATTGATACTCAGTAATTTTCACTCATTATTAATCATTTGTCACTCAGATTCAGTCATGGTATTCATCATTCAGAGTAATTGTATCGTGTATCAATCGTCATTCATCACTAATCGGATTGGAGTTTCGTGCCGTGTTCATCATCATTGTCATTTTGGTTGCGAGCTGTGCGTGAGGGGTAGCGCACGCTACGTACTCCTTTTTAGCGTACGCTAATTGGGTATAGGTAGCGCATGCTACCACTCAGCTTTAGCGCACGCTAAGGTTACCCTGGCCGGATCCAGGAAGGTACCGACTGCAGTGATAAGCAGGCAGCGCACGCTACGAATGGTAAGTAGCGCGCTAGTGAGTTGTAGTAGCGCACGCTAATATGTGGTGTAGCGCGCTAAGGCGACAGATCGAGTTGAGTCCGGTGGCTCTTGGATCGCACCGATTAATTCTTAGCGCACGTTATGCGTTGTTTTTAGCGTACGCAATCGATATTATAGCGCACGCTAAATAATGGTTGTAGCGCACGCTATCGAGGTCAGATCAGAGGACAGGCAGTTTCTAGATTCCAGTACTGGGCATCAAATTATTCGTTAGCGCATGCTAACTATGAGTATTAACGCACGCTAATGATATGGCCGTAGCGCACGCTACAAAAAGGTACGTAGCGCGCGCTACCGTTTTCGGACAGTGGGTACTGGAATACCCAAATTTCCCGTTAGCGCACGCTACGCATTAGGGCTAGCGCATGCTAACCTGGAGCGATTATATAATGGACAGTTGGCCTGAGTTTCGTCATTTTTCACTTCCTTGCGTTTTTGGTGCGACTTCGGGCGATTTTGGGCGACTTGGAGTGTTCTCTTCGAGCTTCTATCATCCATCATCATATTCAAGGCTTTGAGTTGGATTATCATCACTTTATCATCTCCTTAACATCAAATCATAAGGTATTAATTTCTTGGATCTAGAATTTCGGATTTTTGGGTTTTCCTTCCGATTTCTTCGTGTAAGCTTGGATTATCATTGGAATATGTTAGATATGGATTATCTACCTTGGATAAATATATTCCTACAGATTTAATGGTTATTTTCGGAATTATTTCAAGAACCCTTGGGGTTGACTTCGGTTAATTGGGGATTTTCCGATTGATGTTGTCGTAATCATGAATTATGGATTCCTAATAGATTATTGATATCACTGAAGTGTTTTGTTAGTTCGAAATACTCATTTTGGTGTGGGTTTCGACATATTTGGGATTGGATATTTCCGAAGTTGTGTGGTTGGTTATGTATTCGTTGGAATGCCCTATGAGTTTGATTATCGTTGTTTCGACCTTTAGGTTAGTCGTGTTTTGTTGCTTGATACGTGTATTGAACGATTGTTGGTAATTATTGTTATTCAAGGTTGTTCGAGCGACCGGTATCTTGGTTAGGACGTTGTTCGTGGACGGATATTCTTCATCGGTATTGTGTAAGTTAAATCTTACTCGGTTAAAAGGATACTCATTCCTTTTGTTGTTGATTGCTCATAATCATAATTCATTCATCATAATATTAATCATTTTGAGACTTGTAATTGTCGAATAATCATTTCATTCACGAGGAACGACGGTTCCAAATCATTTCATTGGGTTATCAATCACGTCACTATTACTTTCATATCGGTGAGTCATCTTGGCCTTGTCTAATTATTATTCATTGATATTCATCATGGTCATTCTCGTTCATGTGACCTTATGGGTTAATATTGCGTGGCGGGTGTGGTCGTGTGTGGAATTTTTAGTCGGGCACACGATGGTCATGTATTGGGTTCACCGATACATCGGACCGTGCACACGGTAACGCTTACCTCCGTGAGACTAATTAGGTACAAGGACGGGTGTGTCCGGTCATTCGTCTTGTACACTTGCACAGAACATTACGGGCGTACTATGATACTCCTCTTCAGCGTAATTCATAATTAAGAATATTTCATAACTGCAGTCAATTCATGATTGTGTAATTTCAACTCTTGAGGATTGTTGTTCTGTGTAACTGACCCCGTTGGGGGATTTTGTTTTCAGGTCACGGCAAGGCAAGGGCACGGGAAGAGCATGTTGACGGCGACGAGTCCCAGTGATACTAGTAGGGGGGCCCCAGTCATTCCGTTTGTTCAGTCATTTTAGTTATTCCGTCATTTGTATTTTCCGCTGCAAATTCCGTTTGAGATGTTTATTTATTCAGGGTGGTGTATTTTATCTTCATATAAAATATACTAGTATTCGGTATTGTCCTGGTGTGTTGTACTTAAACTCCTCATCGGAGTACTTGGTAATATAATGTGGTTCGGTACTACAATTATATTATTTAATTCATCATTTTCATTGCCTGGTGGGTCCCAGTCGGGGATTCACGGACCGTAATATCCGCCTAGTTTGGGGTGTTACAGAGTTGGTATCGGAGCGTGGTTTTGAATACTACCCTCCAAGTCATGTCTCATTTGAAATCATCGTCATCGGACTAGTATCATGGGACTTTCGCGTCACGTGTGACCTGTGCAAATGCCGAGCCAATCAGACCAAGAACTGTAAGATTTCTAATGCCATGGTATAATTTCTGGCATTAATCATTCATTCATAATTCATCAGTTAACAATCCTCAATCATCATTGTCATTTTGACCAGGACGGTCAGGTTAACTCATTAATAACTCGATTCATTTCATTATTCAGTTGTTGATCAGGAAGATCAAATCATTAATCATGTTCAAGATAATCATGTCACCTCAGTTGATCATTCATGTAATCACTGTGTTAGAGCGCGTATGCTCATTTTTATCATCTCATGTCATAATCATAACGTATTATTCATGCGGTGAATATAATCATCATGTGACTTTCATACTTCAGTATGGAGAGGGCAAGAAGAGGACGTGGAGGACGAGGCCGTGTAGCGGGCCGAATCCCGAGAGCTCGTGTGAATACACGTGCAAACGCGAGGAATAATGCTAATTCATCGAGCAGCGACGCTGCCACTCATTCACCTGGACGCGATCATTCACTATCGGGGAGTCGTACCCGGGACACGGCTCAGTCAGAGGGTGTCCGAGTTGACCCACTCGCTTTTATGCAGGGCATGATGGCCCAAATGACCCAGATGGCTCAGTTGATGGAGACGATGCATAACTCCGTCAATCAAAATCAGCAGGCTCCTCCGCCGCCACCTCAGAGGCAAGAGAGGAATATGAGTAATATCATCGGCGATATCTCTCCCCAGAGGCCACCTACTTTTAAGGGCTCGTCTGAGCCGGCAGATATCATTCATTGGCTCGAGCATTTCGAGAAGTTGTTTGCTATGGTAGAGTGTCCCGAGGGACACAAAGTTTCTGTTGCGGCTTACTACCTGGGTAAGAGCGCACATTCTTGGTGGTTATCGTTGAAGCCCACCGAAGGATCTTGTACTTGGGATCAGTTCAAGACTCTCATGATGGAGAGGTATTATCCGGCCCCACTCAGAGAGGCCAAGCTGTCGGAATTGCTCACCCCCGACCCCTCAACAGACGAGGATGTTCTCGCCATTGCCGAGAAATTTCAGGAACTTCTCCCTTTCGCCTCATCCATCATTAATTCAGAGGCGGATAAGATCAAGTATTTCAAAGAAGAGGTGAAACCCCGTATGAGACTTGATTACTTAATCATAATTGCACCACGTTGGCGAATTCATTGAGAAAGCTCTCACCTACGAGCTTACTGCTAAGGAAATTGCTAAGCAGCAACCTTCGTCTGCTAGCAAGAAATCGAAGAATCGTAATCAGTCTGAAGGCGGTCAGACAACTTTTAAGAAACCCCGTGCGGGCTCTGCTTTTTCTGAGCGACCTCCTGTGTCGTCTAAACCCGCGGAATCTCAGTCTCGAGCGGCCAGTTCGGCCATCACCTGTTTTAACTGTGGAGATCTTGGTCACCTCAGTACCAGGTGTCCGAGACAGACTATCACATGTCATAATTGTGGAATTGCTGGGCATAAGGCCCGTTTTTGCCGTAGGGACTCCAAACCTACTCAGACATCATCTCAGGCACCTAAGCAGTCAGCCGTTCAGAATCAGGCCACTCAATCAGCGTCGTTTAAAACGACAGGAGCGACTAAAGGTGGAGCTTTTAGCCAGCAGACGGGAGCGTCCGGTGCCGGGACTAGCAAGCCCCGGATTTATGAGATGATGAAGACTGATGATCCGGAGGCCGAATGATCTCAAGTACACTCGATATTCTATCTCAACCTGTGTGTACCCTTTTTGATACTGGTGCATCGCATTCATTCATTTCCGAGTCATGTTTGAGTAGACTACGTCTAGGTAGTGCTACTAGTTGTGAGCCTTATGTCATTAGCCTACCTGATGGTAGACGAATTATCGGTAATCGTGAGATTCAGAATTGTCCGATTCAGTTTCATGGTCGTGTATGGCCAGCGGACCTAATCGTGGTAGATTTGTCGAGGGACGACATCATCTTGGGTATTGATTGGATGGATCGTCATGATGCCATCATTAGTGTCCGTAAGCGTATGATCACTATCATTTCAGACGATGGGGTTGAATGTGTGTTTCAGGGAGGTAATCCCGGCTGTTCTGGTAAGGTCATTAATTTGATGAAAGCAGTAAGGTTACTCAATCAGGGATGTGTCGGTTATTGGTGCTATATGGCCAAAACCGAGAAGTCATCAGTAATATTGACGGATATTCAGGTAGTGAGGGAATATGCTGATGTTTTTCCAGACGAGTTACCTGGTTTGCCTCCACAGAGGGATGTGGAATTCACGATTGAGTTGGAGCCTGGTACGTCCCCGATATCGAAGGCACCGTACCGGATGGCCCCGACCGAAATGCAGGAATTAAAGAACCAACTTGAGGAGTTGTTCGAGAAAGGTTATATCCAACCGAGTGCGTCCCCGTGGGGAGCACCAGTGTTGTTTGTCAAGAAGAAGGATGGTTCATTCCGCTTATGTATTGATTATCGGGAGTTGAACAGGGTGACGATCAAGAATAAGTATCCCTTACCCCGTATTGATGATCTCTTAGATCAACTTCGTGAGCTTCAAGATTTTCCAAGATCGACTTAAGGTCCGGATATCATCGCTGGATCCGAGAGTCGGACATCGCGAGGACAGCGTTTCGAACACGCTATGGTCATTATGAGTTTGTGGTTATGCCGTTCGGATTGACTAATGCACCTGCGGTATTCATGGAGTTAATGAATCGGGTTTTCATCGACTTTTTGGATTAGTTTGTTGTTGTCTTCATCGATGACATTTTGATTTATTCTCGTGACCGGGAGGAACACGAGTTTCACCTTCATCAAGTGCTCGACGTGTTGAGACGAGAACAACTTTATGGGAAGTTTTCCAAATGTGAGTTCTGGATGTCCGAAGTGACTTTTCTCGGACATGTAATTTCATCAGACAGAGTTCGTGTCGACCCTCAGAAGACGGAGGCTATTCGAGATTGGCTACCTCCGAAGAATGTTAAGGAAATCCGAAGTTTCCTCGGATTAGCGGGTTATTATCGGCGGTTTGTGGAAGGATTTTCAAAAATCGCTCAACCCTTAACGAACCTTTTGCGGAAGCATAAGAAATACACGTGGTCCGACGCGTGTCAACGGAGTTTTGAGGAACTCAAGAGCCAGTTAATGTCAGCACATGTACTTTCCTTTCCGTAGGGGACGGAAGGATTTGTGGTTTATAGTGATGCGTCCGGACAGGGTCTCGGATGTGTACTCATGCAGAACGGAAAAGTTATTGCCTATGCTTCACGGCAATTGAGACCTTACGAGGTTAATTATCCGACCCACGACCTGGAGCTAGCAGCCGTGGTGTTCGCTTTGAAGATTTGGCGTCATTACCTTTATGGCGTCACCTGTCAGATATTCACTGATCATAAGAGTTTAAAGTATATATTTACTCAGAAGGAGTTAAATATGCGTCAGAGACGGTGGTTGGAATTAATCAAAGATTATGATATCGAGATCCTCTACCACCCGGGCAAGGAAAATGTTGTCGCCGACGCCTTGAGTCGTAAGTCCGTTCAGGAACAGATGCTTGCCCGTTTAACAGTTCAGAAGGAGCTTCAGCAGGAATTCCTTAGACCCGAGATCGAGGTCCAGCCAGCGAGTTCGGGGGCTTTGTATGTTAGAGATTTCATCGTCACTCGAGGAGGCAATTCGAGAGAATCAGGGTTCGGACCCATCATTGTTGCGCATCCGAGAGGATGTGGCTCAGGGGAAAGCCCCTGGATTTGTGGTCCACGAGGATGGACTTTTGAGGTTTAAGAATCGGTTGTGCGTACCGGCGAATGTCGAGTTGAAAAACTCGATTTTGAAAGAAGCTCATGCTACCCCTTATTCTGTTCATCCGGGGTCTAGCAAGATGTACAAGGACTTGAAACAAAATTACTGGTGGAGTAATATGAAGCGAGAAGTCGCAGAATTTGTTTCGAGATGCTTAACCTGTCAACAAGTTAAGATTGAACATCAGCGACCGGCGGGTATGCTGAAACCTCTTCCTATTCCCGAATGGAAGTGGGAAGACATTTCTATGGATTTCATTACGAGTTTGCCGACGAGTCGTCGTGGCATGAATACGATCTGGGTGATCGTGGACCGTTTAACTAAATCAGCTCATTTCCTTAGGATCAAGGAGACGTGGGGTCCCGAGAGACTTGCTCAACTGTTCATCAAAGAGATAGTCAGACTGCACGGTACTCCTAAAAGTATCGTTTCCGATCGTGATGGACGGTTTGTGTCTCATTTTTGGAAATCAGTTCTTCGTGCTATGGGAACTCAGCTTAATCTCAGTACCGCTTTTCATCCTCAGTCCGACGGACAATCAGAGAGGACCATTCAGACATTAGAGGACATGTTGAGGGCATGCGTCCTCGATTGTAAAGACGATTGGGAAGCCCAACTACCATTGATCGAGTTCTCGTATAATAATAGTTGGCATGCTTCGATCAAGATGGCACCTTACGAGGCCTTGTATGGTCGTCGTTGTCGATCTCCGTTGTGTTGGGACGACTTATCAGAATCAATCGGCACCGAGCCCGATATGCTTATAGCCGCCCGTGATAAGGTAACTTTGATCAGGAGTCGTTTGTTGATGACTCAGTCGATGAAATCATACGCAGATAATCGCTGCCGACCATTAGAGTTCGAGGTTGGTGACCATGTGTTGGTCAAGGTATCCCAGTCGTGGTATCTTCCGCTTTGGGAAGAGGGAAAGTTGAGTCCGAGATTCATTGGACCGCTTTGAGATTTTGGATCGAGTAGGCGAGTTAGCTTATCGATTGGCTTTACCTCCGGCGTTGAGCCGAATTCATAATGTGTTTCATGTCTCTCGGTGCGGAAGTATGTTGCCGACCCGAGTCACATACTTGATTCGACGAAATCGAGATCGCCGACGATCATTCATATGAGGAGCGTCCTATGCGAAGTTTTAGAACGATTTAATCAAACAGTTGAGGAATAAGACGATTCCTTTGGTTAAAATTCAGTGGTCTAGACACGGAGTCGAAGAGGCTACTTGGGAAATCGAGGATAGTATGCGGGAGAGTTATCCCGAGTTGTTTGACCCTTAGTTTCGGGGACGAAACTCTTTTAAGGGGGGGTGTATGTAATACCCGGTTGTAATTCAGTAATTATCATTCAGTATTTATCATTCAGTAATTGATACTCAGTAATTTTCACTCATTATTAATCATTTGTCACTCAGATTCAGTCATGGTATTCATCATTCAGAGTAATTGTATCGTGTATCAATCGTCATTCATCACTAATCGGATTGGAGTTTCGTGCCGTGTTCATCATCATTGTCATTTTCGTTGCGAGCTGTGCGTGAGGGGTAGCGCACGCTACGTACTCCTTTTTAGCGTACGCTAATTGGGTATAGGTAGCGCACGCTACCACTCAGCTTTAGCGCACGCTAAGGTTACCACAGCCGATCCGGAAGGTACCGGTGCAGTGAGTTAAGTAGCGCACGCTACGAATGGTAAGTAGCGCGCGCTAGTGAGTTGTAGTAGCGCACGCTAATATGTGGTGTAGCGCGCGCTAAGGACAGATCAGGTTGAGTCCAGTGGCTACTGGACTGCACTGGATTAATTCTTAGCGCACGTTATGTGTTGTTTTTAGCGTACGCAATCGATATTATAGCGCACGCTAAATAATGGTTATAGCGCACGCTATCGAGGTCAGATCAGACACTACTACAAAACAGGCATTT
This sequence comes from Orobanche coerulescens, assembly GCA_033398695.1. Lineage (NCBI taxonomy): Eukaryota > Viridiplantae > Streptophyta > Magnoliopsida > Lamiales > Orobanchaceae > Orobanche > Orobanche coerulescens. The sequence continues at coordinate 73,587,248 of CM065816.1, read as the reverse complement.
AACATCGGTTTTTTTGGACTTTTAACATCGGTTTTGGAACCGATGTTAAATGTCGCGATGTTAAAATTAACATCGGTTTCTAATAACCGATGTTAAACTTCGATTTTAACATCGGTTGTTATAACAACCGATGTTAATTTTAATATCGCGATATTTAACATCGGTTCTGGGACAACCGATGTTAAATTTCGCAATTTTAAAATTTTATCGGACCGCGGCTAACCCAGCTAGCCCAACCCAGACACTCGCCCCAACCACCAGCACCAGGCCCCACCAACCTACAACAAATACCATTAAATTTCGTTGATGGTGGGTTTCGAACTCACCACCTCTTGCTTGTGGAAGTGTGATATTACCACTCCGTTAGATGAACTTCTTGTATATTTTTTGCTATGTGATATATTTATATACTATATACATTTATAAATTTATATAAATATAGATATTTTAATATAAATATATATATATATATTAACAAATCAAAAATTTATTTTTTTAAAAAATCTAGAATATTAATATTAAAAGTCGGATGTTTTTATTTAAAGCTCGAAAATAAAAAGTAAAAAATTAAAAAATATGGATGTGATTTATAATTAATATTTAATCTGTTTTTTTTTATTTTTAGATTTTTTGTAAAAATATAAAATAGTTTTTTAGGAAAAGTAAAAAAATTACAAAAACAAAAACTAGTAGGTTTTTAAAAATATATATAATAATTCAATTTTTATTTATTTATAAAAAATAATATTCCACTTTTTTTTTTCAAAACTTTAAATAAAAATATCCGATTTTATTTTCTATTTTCGAACTTTAAATAAAAACATCCGATTTTTATTTTTATTTTCGAACCGATGTTTATTTTTATTTTCGAACTTTAAATAAAAACTTCTAATTTTTACCTTTTATTTTTGAACAATAAATATAAACATCAAATTTTTAATATTAATATTCGGATTTTTTTAAAAAATAAAGTTTGAGTTTTTTAAAAAAGTTCCATTTTTTAAAAATTTTAACATCGGTTATACTAAAAACCGATGTTAAATTAAAATTTAACATTGTTTAACATCGGTTTTTTTAAAAACCGATGTTAATTTGTAATTTAACATCGGTTTTAGTATAACCGATGTTAAATTTTTTAAAAAATCTGAAACTTTTTTTAAAAAAATGGAAACTTTATTTAAAAATTAACATCGGTTTTTCTAAAAACCGATGTTAAATTAAAAATTAACATCGGTTTTTCTAAACCGATGTGAAATGAATTAATTTAACATCGGTTTTTTAAAAACCGATGTTAATTGTTAATTTAACATCGGTTTTTAGCAGAACCGATGTTAATTTGTTTTAAAATTTTCAATTATGCCACCGCGTCTTTTTTAACATCGGTTTTTACAAAACCGATGTTAAACGAGCGATGTTGAATGTCTTTTTTGTAGTAGTGAGAGGACAGGCAGTTTCTGGATTCCAGTACTGGGTATCAAATTATTCGTTAGCGCACGCTAACTATGAGTATTAACGCACGCTAATGATATGGCCGTAGCGCACGCTACAAAAAGGTACGTAGCGCGCGCTACCGTTTTGGGACAGTGGGTACTGGAATACCCAAATTTCCCGTTAGCGCACGCTACGCATTAGGGCTAGCGCACGCTAACCTGGAGCGATTATATAATGGACAGTTGGCCTGAGTTTCGTCATTTCTCACTTCCTTTCGTTTTTGGTGCGACTTCGGGCGATTTTGGGCGACTTGGAGTGTTCTCTTCGAGCTTCTATCATCCATCATCATATTCAAGGCTTTGAGTTGGATTATCATCACTTTATCATCTCCTTAACATCAAATCATAAGGTATTAATTTCTTGGATCTAGAATTTCGGATTTTTGGGTTTTCCTTCCGATTTCTTCGTGTAAGCTTGGATTATCATTGGAATATGTTAGATATGGATTATCTACCTTGGATAAATATATTCCTACGGATTTAATGGTTATTTTCGGAATTATTTCAAGAACCCTTGGGGTTGACTTCGGTTAATTGGGGATTTTCCGATTGATGTTGTCGTAATCATGAATTATGGATTCCTAATGGATTATTGATATCATTGAAGTGTTTTGTTAGTTCGAAATACTCATTTTGGTGTGGATTTCGACATATTCGGGATTGGATATTTCCGAAGTTGTGTGGTTGGTTATGTATTCGTTGGAATGCCCTCTGAGTTTGATTATCGTTGTTTCGACCTTTAGGTTAGTCATGTTTTGTTGCTTGATACATGTATTGAACGATTGTTGGTAATTATTGTTATTCAAGGTTGTTCGAGCGACCGGTATCTTGGTTAGGACGTTGTTCGTGGACGGACATTCTTCATCGGTATTGTGTAAGTTAAATCTTACTCGGTTAAAAGGATACTCATTCCTTTTGTTGTTGATTGCTCATAATCATAATTCATTCATCATAATATTAATCATTTTGAGACTTGTAATTGTCGAATAATCATTTCATTCACGAGGAACGACGGTTCCAAATCATTTCATTGGGTTATCAATCACGTCACTATTACTTTCATATCGGTGAGTCATCTTGGCCTTGTCTAATTATTATTCATTGATATTTATCATGGTCATTCTCGTTCATGTGACCTTCCGGGTTCATATTGTGTGGTCGGGTGTGGCTGTGTGGAATTTTTAGTCGGGCACACGATGGTCATGTATTGGGTTCACCGATACATCGGACCGTGCACACGGTAACGCTTACCTCCGTGAGACTAATTAGGTACAAGGACGGGTGTGTCCGGTCATTCGTCTTGTACACTTGCACAGAACATTACGGGCGTACTATGATACTCCTCTTCAGCGTAATTCATAATTAAGAATATTTCATAACTGCAGTCAATTCATGAGTGTGTAATTTCAACTCTTGAGGATTGTTGTTCTGTGTAACTGACCCCGTTGGGAGATTTTGTTTTCAGGTCACGGCAAGGCAAGGGCACGGGAAGAGCATGTTGACGGCGACGAGTCCCAGTGATACTAGTAGGGGGGCCCCAGTCATTCCGTTTGTTCAGTCATTTTAGTTATTCCGTCATTTGTATTTTCCGCTGCAAATTCCGTTTGAGATGTTTATTTATTCAGGGTGGTGTATTTTATCTTCATATAAAATATACTAGTATTCGGTATTGTCCTGGTGTGTTGTACTTAAACTCCTCATCGGAGTACTTGGTAATATAATGTGGTTCGGTACTACAATTATATTATTTAATTCATCATTTTCATTCGCCTGGTGGGTCCCAGTCGGGGATTCACGGCACTGTAATATCCACCTAGTTTGGGGTGTTACAAGAGGTCACCCATCCTGATATTGCTCCTCGCACTAGCACGCTTAACTTCGGAGTTCTCATCACCCCTGAAGCCACTGGGCTCCTAAAAGGCCTCATGCTATAAGGATTTCGGCACGCACATATAAGGCACTTCGCCCGCTCTCTGCTAATCGGTGTGGGATATCACAATCTGCCCCTCCTCAAAAGACCCGACGTCCTTGTCGGCACACTCGCACGACACGGCAGAGTGGCTCCGATACCAAATTGTCACATCCCGGGATCCCTCCACCGTAGCATGATATTGTCCGCTCTGGGCGCTCTCCTCTGAGCTGGCCCTCACGGTTTTGTTTCTGGGAGCCCAGCGAGCAGCTTCCCAGGAGGTCACCCATCCTGAGACTGCTCCTTGCACCAGCACGCTTAACTTCGGAGTTCTCATCACCCCGAAGCCACTGGGATCCCAAAAGGCCTCATGCTATTAGGTGTCACGACACGCTCAAATAAGGCACTTCGCCCGCTCTCTGCTAGTCGGTGTGGGATATCACAATCCGCCCCTCCTCAAAGGACCCGACTCCCTCGTCGGCACACTCGCACGACACGGCAGAGTGGCTCCAATACCAAATTGTCACATCCCGGGACCCCTCCGCCGTAGCATGATATTGTCCGCTCTGGGCGCTCTCCTCTGAGCTGGCCCTCACGGTTTTGTTTCTGGGAACCCAGCGAGCAGCTTCCCAGGGGGTCACCCATCCTGAGATTGCTCTCGCCTCGAGCACGCTTAACTTCGGAGTTCTCATCACTCCAAAGCCATTGGTCTCTCAAAAGGCCTCATGCTATAAGGAGTTTGGCACGCACATATAAGGCACTTTGCCCCTCTCTGCTAGTCGGTGTGGGATATCACACCATGGATGATGTTTCTAAGCATGGGCCAGAATTTGTTATGGATGTCTTAGAAACCATACGGAGTACTCCGGATTGCGTTGAGGTTTTCAACACATTACCTAACAATCAGTACAGGCTCCACTTCTTGAAGAAGCATATTCAATTTCCAGATGATGTCAACAGGCCAAGCATGCAGAGAGATGATTTTGAATCTGATTACTAAGATGGTGGTTGAGGATTAAGTGACACTTTATTGTGTCTAATTGTTATGGTTTTTTAGTGTTATTTATTTTGTTATAGAACATATATTATTTATCTTGTAGAACATTTAGCATTTATCTTCATTGTGGATTTTATGGTTGCTATTATTTGACATTGTCTTATTATTGTAGAACTTATTTATAGTTAATTGTTTCCATTACGCCTATATTTATTAGTTCTAGTCAACTTTGTATTTATGTTTAATGTTCCTTTGTATAATGGATAAAGAATTGGTGCGACAAAGTTTGATGTGTATAGCATTGCATGAATTGAAGAGATTAATGACTCAAGTAGAACGGATACCTTTGCATTCAGGGGGAGAATCGGGCCATGATTTCATACATATGTTATTGATGGGTCACCATAACTTGTGTAAATAACAACTCTAGTTACATAGAGATGTTTTTATAAATCTTGCTAATACCCTTAGAGCAAAAAAATTACTAGTAGATGGTAGATATATACACATTGAAGAGCAACTTGGGTTAAGTTTGTTCATGATGGCCAAACACATACATTCGTGATACTGCAGAAAGATTTCAACACTCAATATCAACAATTTCGAAGTATTTTGGAGAGGTATTGCAAGCATTGGTTTCTTTGTCAACAGAAATAATTAAACCTTATCAAAGTTTTCATGAAACACCTCCCGAAATTCAAAACAACATTAAACACTGGCCTTTTTTAAGGTAATTGTTCTTGCATTTGATGACATATAATATAATATTACAACTTGTATAGTTTTAATGTATTGACCTTTAGTTTTTTTTCTAGGATTGTGTTGGTGCTATAGATGGTACTCCTATACAATCAGTTATTGCAAATGATCAAGGTAAGGCATTTAGAGATCGTCATGGGACCAAAACATGGAATGTAATGGTCGCTTGTTCACTCAATATGTTGGTTACATTTATTAATGTCGGCTTTGAAGGGAGTGCCCATGATTCAACCGTATGGAGGCGAAGTTTAAGCGATGCTCAATTTGAATTCCCTCATCCGCCGCCAGGTACTACTTAACTTATATTGTCATGAAAAATATAGAAAACTATACCACTTTAGAAAATTAATATTATTATTGTTGCACATAAAAATACTTTGTAGTCGATTCAGCGTATCCCAATACACTCGGGTACCTGAGTCCTCATCAAGGAAAAGGATTGAGATACCACTTGCCTGAATTCCAGAAAGGGGGTGCACCAGAAGGAAAGAATGAACAATTCAATTACCGACATTCTTCTTGTCGAAATATTTTTGAAAGAGTTTTTGCGGTTGTGAAGAATAGGTGGAAGGTTTTAAAAATGATGCCACATGTCACACCCTGAGATATTCGGAATAATTACAGCGACGTAAACCCTTTATATAAGAATTTACAAGGCTAATTTGAAAAATGTAGAAATAATACAAAAGTACCATTAAAGTTTAAAATACAAAACTAGTTCAAACAGTTCAAATGAGTCCATTATTACAACGTCTCAAAACATCAACAAGACACGCGTACTCGAGTACTGAAAATAAACCACATATTTCAAATGACGTTAGATTACGTCAAGGCATAGCAGTTATCACGTTGGACTCTATAACAATCTCAGGTTCAAGGATTTATTGACATACTATTTTATTGAGATTCAGTTATGACTTTTTCATACAGTGATCTCAATGCGGGTCTGTCCAGTATTGCGTTCTCCAACCAATACCCATAAGTTTGATCTGTACCATATGTATAATCATCCGATGAGTATCTATCAAAACTTATACAGTATATTAATCAATTGAGTCTCCATTCTACGTGATTGGACCAGGAATATTTGAATAATTTTATTATTCATGAATAACTATTATTTAATTATTATAATATTAAAACATGTACACATTATAATAATCAACAAGAAATAGATGATATCAAATAATTTTATTTAAATGTGACAATTATAGGCACATCGAATATCCTAGGGCATTATTCCAACAGTCCCCAGAAGATTTTTGAAGTATCACGAATTGAACAGCAGTTGTAGGCTTTGTAAATTTTTGTTGTAGTTGTGCTGTTCTTTGTTGAGGACTTGAATATTTCTTCACTCAAGATATACACTTGAAGAAATATATTGCTCTTAAATGATAAGCTCGATGTTCGGTCTAACTCTTATGTAAGTAGTTCGTCTTGTGTGTTTGCAATGTCCTATTGATTGGGCTATTTATAACCTTGAAAATAGATCCATTATAAATATTCCGTTGGCCGGTTTGTGAGATTTAGACAGCAGTGATTGACGGCTTCAGAATATCTGAACTAAAGATTTTTTGCATTTAAGGCTTCAGACATTCTCTTTGATCCGCATTAAATGCCCTTATGTCTGTAGTTCTTTGGTTACATTAAATATTGTCTTATCAGCATTAAATTTTATTTTAAAACCGTGAATACATTATGAATAAAGAAAGGTTATTTCACAGTTTAAAGTTTATTCTAAGTCTTGTTGGTTTTATGTTTTACTTTTCCTAAGTAAAACACCTATAGTATTATTTGCTGGAGCCAACGTCTTCTTTTGTTGTACTCTGCAGCTTTAACTTTAGGATTTGTAAGCTTTGGGCATTGTATGATATTGCGCTGGAGGGTTAAGCTATATGTGCATTTATCAAAACACTTGGGGTATCATTCTCCCCAACAAAAAGGTATGTTGTACGTGTATATACTAGGACACAGTTAGTGTGCACTAAGGGCATCAATAGCTCGGGCTATCGGGCCTAAAAATCTGAGGTCTCTGTTCGTTCCAGTTAGCGTGCGTTAACTACCTTGATAGCGTGTGCTATTATTGCATATTAGCGTGCGCTATCACAATGCATAGCGTGCGCTATGGCCACTGCACAGCAGCACAACTGTTTAGCTCAGTCAGCCCAGACACGTTCCGGATGATGCAAAACTCGAAGGTTCACAACAAAACAGGAAGTGCTTACGAATAACACCAACATACGAACTCAAGTACTGAACAAATACGCGATTACGACCACCCAAAGGTTGGAATCAAATCTCCAAAATTTTAGGAAATTATAAAACTGCCCAAACATCGAAAATCACGATTCGAGCTCGAACAACACCCCAATTCACAACACGAGTAAATATGTTAAATAAACTTGTAACAACGAAACAATAGTTTGGAGCAAACTTTACAAGAATCAAACCCAAACACGAAAAAGTCACAATATTACACGGATTTCAATAAAGCAGCCCCGAAACTCGTTCGAATGGCAAAAAATGAAGAAGAGAACATAATTCTAACAACGAGTACAAGAGATTCGCTGAAATTAGAAAAATACGAAAACAAAAAATGTGGATATTATAGTTGCATATCAAGTAGCATAATGTCCAACATGTCCATTTATGTCTCCTCCTACAAAAACCTTCTCTCCTGGCGGTATTCCGGTCATCATCCCTGTAACACCCCGAGATATTCGGAATAATTACAGCGCCGTAAACCCTTTAAGTAAGGATTTACAAGGCTAATTAAAAAGGAAAGTAAATCTAAGACATCAATACTGCGGAAATTCAAGTTTGTGAAAACGTACAACTGGTTCAACGAGTAATTAATACAACCATATCGAATTAATATCAATAAGACACGCGTACTCGAGTACAGAAACCAAACCAAGAAAACAAATCTCCAATAACAATAAACATCACTGAACCCCTTCGTCGTCACATCGGTACTGTGGCTGTTTCCCTGCTCCTTGGCAACCTGAACATCAAAACAAATGTCCACCCCCGAAGGGGTTAGCAAAACGATGCTAGTACAAGTATCATATTAAACAATTCGAATATGCATCAACAATACATAACAAGATACACCACACGGACTTCCGCTACCGGAATCCGACAATGCGAATCTACAAGATTCCATTACACAGCATGGGTATTCCAATGATCCAGCGCCTCAAAGATAGATCCCAAGATGATCCCGTCGGACCAACACGAGGTGGAAATAACCCGTCCAATGATCCGGCACCTCGGCTAGATCCCAAGATGATCCGTCGGACCAACACGAGGTGGACATCCGATCCAGCGCCTCGGCATAGATCGTACAACGTATACAAACACAACTCATGCATACACATATGCCAAATCATTATGTTCATCAACATGAACATATAAACACTATATAACGAATACCATGGCAAATCAACGAAGTAAATATCATGTTCAACATCATGAATAATCATACGCATACTCCAAAAATACCAATATTAACATATCACGATACTTGCCTCGAAGATGGCAAGGACGATATACTTCAATGATCTCAACCCACTCGAAGGTCGCCTCCTTCGATCAACGTAGCAAGCTCGAACCTTAACAAAAGGAATGATATACAAATCATCTCAAGTCGAACAATGGACTAACAATTCGGCCTACGGCCGAAAAGCTCAAAATAAACAAGCTGTCTGGATTGCTTAGCGCGCGCTACGTACTTTACGTAACGTGCGCTAAGCCGGACTGTTAGCGTACGCTATCGTATAAGACTAGCGTGCGCTAGCCACGGACTGGCAGTCTGACTCGGCTGGTCTCATAACGTACGCTACGTACGTTTCGTGCGTTAACCGAACCTCGATAGCGCACGTTAACTCACACATGTTAGCGTGCGCTAATCTTGCATGGCAGAATACTGCAAACCGAAAACTGGGTTGAATGGTGAAGAACTCATGAATTCTACCGTGATGATACAAGTTATCCTCGGGCATATCATGCTACTAAGGTTTGTGGAAGTTTTATGATTATGAAATACAAATATACGGATAGTCATCTCAATATCATAATCCATCTACGATCTTCAAGAAATAATCTAAGTTCCGATCGTCTTACGTTCCAAAACACATGATTCCAACGTGTACAACGTAGCAACTGGGTAATATCCGATTACTGATCATAAATCGATTTGAACATGCTCAGGAGTCCTTATAATTAGATGGTTCGAAGGTTCATACGATATATAGTGCCGATACGTCAAAAGTATCCTTCTAACATGTGATGACCGATTATAACGAAATACTTGCTATCCAAACATGATTTAAACTTCCTTAGGAACATTACTAACATCGGTGAAGAATCACCTACCTCAAAGTAGTGAAGAACACGGAGGAAAATGAAGCAATCCAACACCGAAGGCTTGAACACCAATCTCCAATGATATGCGATCTTCAATCTCGAACCAGGAGGTTGATACGAAGTGTTTAGGACGAAGGGAGTTATGTTCTAAGTGTAAGAGTTCGGGTTATGGGAGGAGAAAGAACTGAAATCACGAATAGGATGTTGTCCTATTTATAATAAATGGCTATTAGCGCGCGCTAGTCCCCGCTCATAGCGTGCGCTAACGGCTGTCTGACTTAACTGGAGTCAGCACTTAGCGTGCGCTATTCACATGTCGGTAGCGTGCGCTAAGGCGTTGACTTGGCTTTTCCCGAAAGCCGTCCAGGTTCATTCGACACAATCCGACAAGGGTCCCCCGGCCAGATCTCACCTACTGCACGTCTCAATCAATCTGACCACGCACAGCGTGCGCTAATGATCCCCTGTAGCGTGCGCTATGAATCCCTGTTAGCGTACGCTACACGCAGCCTGTAGCGTGCGCTACATGCACAGAATTTCAATCTTAAAATCACATACACGTAATTATACGCTCGACAACAATGGATTATGAAATACGGAGAATAGTACTGCATAAAAGTACAATCATTACAATATCACAAGTTCCAATTACATAGTAAATCTCGGGTATTACATCCTTCCTCCCTAAAAAGAAGTTTCGTCCCGAAACTTAGGATGAAAACAACTCCGGATATTTAGCCTTCATACCGTCCTCCGTTTCCCAAGTGGCCTCTTCGACTCCATGTCGTGACCATTGTACTTTAACCAAATGTATTGGTTTATTCCTCAATTGTTTGATCCGGCTCTCAAGTATCTTGATTGGTCTCTCTTCGAAGGTGCCATCATTAGCTATCTCGATCTCGTCGAAATCAATGACGTGACTGGGGTCCGTACATACTTCCGCAGTTGGGATACGTGAAACACATTGTGAACATGACTCAGCGATGGCGGTAAGGCCAACCGGTATGCTAAATCCCCAACTCTCTCTAGGATCTCAAATGGTCCGATATATCTCGGACTAAGCTTGCCTCTTCTCCAAAAACGGAAAATCCCTCGTGTAGGAGACACCTTCAATAGTACGTGGTCCCCAGCGTCGAACTCTAGAGGGCGACGACGTACATCGGCATAAGACTTCTGTCGACTCTGGGCAGTCAACAGTCTCTCTCGAATCAAAGCTATCTTCTCTTGAGTTTGAATAATCAATTCCGGTTCCGTCTCGATCAAATCCGAAGAATCATCCCAACTCAGGGGATGATCGGCATCTTCTCCCGTACAAAGCTTCAAATGGTGCCATCTTAATTGAAGCATGCCAACTATTATTGTAGGTGAATTCAACTAATGGCAAATGAACTTCCCAATCAGTTGACCAATCCAAAGCACAGGCTCTAAGCATGTCTTCTACAGTTTGAATAGTTCTTTCGGACCGATGGCCCGTCATTTAGGGATGATAAGCTGTGCTAAAGTTGAGCTCAGTCCCCAAAGCCTTGTGAACTGCTTTCCAGAAGTGCGACACGAAACGACCATCTCGATCCGAGATAATGGTCTTCGGCGTCCCATGCAATCTGACTATCTCCGCAATAAATACTCGCGCCAATCTTTCGGGTCCCCATGTATCTTTGATCCCTAGGAAATGAGCCGACTTGGTTAGTCGATCAACTATAACCCAAATCATGTTCATTCCCGTTCTAGTCCTTGGCATACTGGTGATGAAATCCATCGAGATGTCCTCCCACTTCCATTCAGGGATCGGAAGCGGCCTTAACATTCCGGCAGGTCGCTGATGTTCGATCTTAACTTGCTGACAAGTCAAGCACTTCGAAACGTACTCTGCTACGTCCTTCTTCATATTCCCCCACCAGAAATTTTGTTTTAAATCCTTATACATCTTACTGCTGCCCGGGTGAATAGAATAGGGCGCGCTGTGAGCTTCCTTCAAAATAGTCCGTCTCAAATCATCATCATCGGGAACGCAAAGTCGACTCAAATCTCGAACTCCATCATCTTGTATCACGAATCCGGGGCTTTTCCTTTCTTTACTTCATCACATAATCGAAGGATCGAGAATCGTCCAACCGCTTAGACTTGATCTCGACTAGTGATGAAGTCGGCCCATCACATAAAGTTGTCCTTGATTCTGGTGCCCATACTTCAATCCTCGCGGATCGGTTCCGTTGAATCCGGTTTGGGATGTAAGTGCTTCCAACACTCGAAGAGAAACGGGTTTTCGGCTCAAAGCATCGGCTAATACATTTGCTTTCCCGGATGATAGAGAATCTCCAAGTCGTAATCCTTGATCAATTCCACCACCTTCTCGCCTCATGTTTAATTCTTTACATTGAAAATGTATTTGAGGCTCTTATGATCTGTAAAGATCGACAATGAGTGTCGTACAAATAATGTCGCGATTTTCAAGGCAAAGACCACAATTGCTAGTTCCGGATCATGAGTCGGATAATTAACTTCAGACGGTTTCAATTGCCGAGAAGCATAAGCAATCACTTTATCCTTCGCATCAACACACAACCCAAACCCCGATTTGAAGCGTCGTGTATACCATGAATCCATCGGTTCCTCTCGGCAAGCTAATATAGGTGTCGTCGGTCTCCTCTTAAGTTCACAAAACCACTGGCATTTCTCATCCCACGTGAACTTTTGAGTTTTCAGAATGGTGAGTGAGCGGACGAGCAATTTTGGAAAATCCCTCTACAAAGCGGCGATAATATCCAGCAAGTCCTAAGAAGCTTCGGACTTCTTTCACGTTTTTAGGAGCTTCCCACTCCAAGATTGCTTCGACTTTCTTCGGGTCCACCTGAACTCCGTCGGATGATATCACATGCCCAAGGAAGGTTACTTCCTTAAGCCAGAATTCGCATTTAGAAAGCTTAGCATACAGCTGTTCCTTTCTCAAGATGCTCAAAACCACACGTAAGTGTTCAGCATGTTCCTCTGCGTCCCTCGAATATATCAAGATGCCGTCAATGAAAACGACCACAAATTTATCCAAGTACTCCAAGAATACCCGATTCATCAATTGCATGAATACCGCAGGAGCATTGGTAAGTCCAAATGGCATCACTACAAATTCATAATGCCCGTACCGGGATCTGAAAGCAGATTTCGGTATATCCGATTCCTTAATTCTTAACTGATGGTATCCTGATCGCAAGTCAATCTTCGAGAATACCCTTGCCCCTTGCAGTTGATCAAACAAGTCGTCGATCCGAGGTATAGGATACTTATTCTTGATCGTCATTTTGTTAAGCTCCTGTAATCAATACACAATCGGAGGGATCCGTCTTTCTTCCGGACAAAGAGAACGGGCGCTCCCCAAGGAGAAACGCTAGGTTGAATATAGCCCTTCTGTAACAATTCCTCCAGTTGCTTCTTAAGTTCATACATCTCGGTTGGCGCCATGCGGTATGGTGCCCTGGAAATAGGGATCGCCTGTGCTCCACCCGATGGTGAATTCCACTTCTCTTTGCGGAGGTAACCACGGTAGCTCGTCAGAAATACATCCGAGAACTCATTCACAATCGAAATAGACGAGAGCTCTACTCCTTCCTCTTTCCTCATGGCATAACACCAAAGTCCATGACATCCTGCTTTGACAATTTTACGGCTTTCATTGCTTTGATCAATTTTCCCGAGCTTCGGTCTCCATCCTCGGAATAAGTGTTCAGACCCGTCATCAGCAATGATAGAAATGACTCTCTCTCGGTAATTCAGGATAGCTCCATAACGGTTGAGCCAATCGTCTCCGAGAATTAAATCGTCACCGTAGATGTCAACAACAATGAGATTCGACGGCCAATCTCTCCCTCCTATAGATACTGGAAGATCTCTAGCCTCTAGAGTTCCCACAATTCTCTCTCCACTCGGCAATCCCACAACATACGGTTCACAATCAATTAAGCACGAGATTTTTAAACGATTTACACAGTTCAATGATACAAAAGAATGTGTAGCTCCGGAATCGAATAAAACACTAACTGGTTGCAAAAGGATCTGAATCGTACCTGATGCAACAGCAGTGTTGTGATCGTCAGATCTCCTCATTTCATACAGCGCGGAGGAACGGACCCAAAGATCGGATGTCTCTCTCTTCCCAACGTTACTGCTGAAATCCACTCTGCTGCGTCTGGTTCACACTTGTTTCCTTCGGAACTGGCGCTGGAGTGCGAGTACCAAAAGATCTAGTAGCGGCTCCACAGAAGGCCGCACGGTGCCCTTCTTGCCCACAATCGTAACAAGTCACAGAAGATGCGGGGCAATCACGTCGAATATGCCCTGCTCGACCACAATTGTAGCATTTCCTTGATGCGTCCGAAACTGCTGATGTTGTCCGAAACTTCTTTCCGCCTTTAGAAGGATGTGGAGGTTTCCTAGCCGAATAAAAGGAAGACTGGCCCTTGAGGGCCCCACCACTCTTGTTTTCTGCAAAGCTGCCGGTCACCTTCTGCTTCTTTGCCTCTACTAATTTCTCCACTGCCGCCTCTTTCATGTCGTAGGCCAGCGCTTTGTCTTGATACTGTCGCAACGTAGTACACTCGAATCCGGACATGTACTGTTGAATCTCCGGCTTCATCCGCATATCAAAATGAAAAATCTTTTCTGCCTCCGTTCTGACCAAGTGTCGCACACAAGTCAGCTGATGATTAAAAGTTTTAATTACATCTGTCACAGATGCCTCCGAACTCTGTGGTGAGAAAAACTCTCGGATCTTTGCCTCTCTAACTGGACGAGGACAATACTGTGCTTCCATCATTAGTTTGAATTCCGTCCAATCCGCATTATGATCCTCGGGTCGAATAGCCTCCCACCAATCAAAGGCCTCCCGGTCGTAAAATACCGGGCAATGGGAACCTTCCGTCCTCGGGACGCTTAAGACCCGCGAATATCTTCTCCAACTCCTTGAGCGGTGATCCCAAGTAAGTGCCTCACAGATCCGTCAAATTTTGCGGGTGCAATTTAACCACTTCAAGAAGCCATCTGTCCCCGGTTATCCTCGTGGTCGCTTTGTCCCATCGCCGTCTGCATGCGATCAACGACCTGAGCGAACTGGTTTATCTGCGCCACCACCTGTTGAAGCACTCCCGGCATGTTAGGATTTGCGTCATCATTCGTTGATCCTTGTTGCCCTCCAGAATGGGAATCGGTTCGACTAGCTGATATTTCGGGGGTAGTTGCGGAATCCTCATGTCTCATGTTACCACGTCCGCGTCCACGACCGCGTCCGCGTCCACGTCCTCCTCTCAACATACTGTAAACGCAATTTCTCAATATCCAGAACAAAATTTTTCGAAATAAAGTCCGTCAATACTCACAAAACAGTAATTAAGTAAAACGGTAGTATAAGAGATTAAGAGACTTACAACCACGGTCCACATGACGACTTCGCCGAACAAAGTGATGTTACAAACGACCCGTAAATCAAATAACGTAAATGCACTCCAACTAAAACCCGATTGCCAAGATATCCATGAATCTTAGCTCCGATACCATATTCGTAACACCCGAGATATTCGAATAATTACAGCGCCGTAAACCCTTTAAGTAAGGATTTACAAGGCTAATTAAAAAGGAAAGTAAATCTAAGACATCAATACTGCGGAAATTCAAGTTTGTGAAAACGTACAACTGGTTCAACGAGTAATTAATACAACCATATCGAATTAATATCAATAAGACACGCGTACTCGAGTACATAAACCAAACCAAGAAAACAAATCTCCAATAACAATAAACATCACTGAACCCCTTGGTCGTCACGTCGGTACTGTGGCTGTTTCCCTGCTCCTTGGCTACCTGAACATCAAAACAAATGTCCACCCCGAAGGGGTTAGCAAAACGATGCTAGTACAAGTATCATATTAAACAATTCGAATATGCATCAACAATACATAACAAGATACACCACACGGACTTCCGCTACCGGAATCCGACAATGCGAATCTACAAGATTCCATTACACAGCATGGGTATTCCAATGATCCAGCGCCCTCAGCATAGATCCCAAGATGATCCCGTCGGACCAACACGAGGTGGAAATAACCCGTCCAATGATCCAAAGACCCTCACCTAGATCCCAAGATGATCCCGTCGGACCAACACGAGGTGGACATCCGATCCAGCGCCCTCAGCATAGATCGTACAAC
Organism: Orobanche coerulescens; assembly: GCA_033398695.1. Classification (NCBI taxonomy): domain Eukaryota; kingdom Viridiplantae; phylum Streptophyta; class Magnoliopsida; order Lamiales; family Orobanchaceae; genus Orobanche; species Orobanche coerulescens. The sequence continues at coordinate 73,571,531 of CM065816.1, read as the reverse complement.
GTATACAAACACAACTCATGCATACACATATGCCAAATCATTATGTTCATCAACATGAACATATAAACACTATATAACGAATATCATGGCAAATCAACGAAGTAAATATCATGTTCAACATCATGAATAATCATACGCATACTCCAAAAATACCAATATTAACATATCACGATACTTGCCTCGAAGATGGCAAGGACGATATACTTCAATGATCTCAACCCACTCGAAGGTCGCCTCCTTCGATCAACGTAGCAAGCTCGAACCTTAACAAAAGAAATGATATACAAATCATCTCAAGTCGAACAATGGCCTAACAATTCGGCCTACGGCCGAAAAGCTCAAAATAAACAAGCTGTCTGGATTGCTTAGCGCGCGCTACGTACTTTACGTAACGTGCGCTAAGCCGATCGTTAGCGACGCTATCGTATAAGACTAGCGTGCGCTAGCCACGGACTGGCAGTCTGACTCGGCTGGTCTCATAACGTACGCTACGTACGTTTCGTGCGTTAACCGAACCTCGATAGCGCACGTTAACTCACACATGTTAGCGTGCGCTAATCTTGCATGGCAGAATACTGAAAACCGAAAACTGGGTTGAATGGTGAAGAACTCATGAATTCTACCGTGATAATACAAGTTATCCTCGGGCATATCATGCTACTAAGGTTTGTGGTAGTTTTATGATTATGAAATACAAATATACGGATAGTCATCTCAATATCATAATCCATCTACGATCTTCAAGAAATAATCTAAGTTCCGATCGTCTTATGTTCCAAAACACATGATTCCAACGTGTACAACGCAGCAACTGGGTAATATCCGATTACAGATCATAAATCGATTTGAACATGCTTAGGAGTCCTTATAATAAGATGGTTCGAAGGTTCATACGATATATAGTGCCGATACGTCAAAAGTATCCTTCTAACATGTGATGACCGATTATAACGAAATACTTGCTATCCAAACATGATTCAAACTTCCTTAGGAACATTACTAACATCGGTGAAGAATCACCTACCTCAAAGTAGTGAAGAACACGGAGGAAAATGAAGCAATCCAACACCGAAGGCTTGAACACCAATCTCCAATGATATACGATCTTCAATCTCGAACCAGGAGGTTGATACGAAGTGTTTAGGACGAAGGAGTTATGTTCTAAGTGTAAGAGTTCGGGTTATGGGAGGAGAAAGAATCGAAATCACGAATAGGATGATGTCCTATTTATAATAAATGGCTATTAGCGCGCTAGTCCCCGGGCCAGAAGCGTGGCGCTAACGGCCGCCTCGACTTAATCGAGTCAGCACTTAGCGTGCGCTTTTCACATGTCGGTAGCGTGCGCTAAGGCGTTGACTTGGCTTTTCCCGAAAGCCGTCCAGGTTCATTCGACACAATCCGACAAGGGTCCCCCGGCCAGATCTCACCTACTGCACGTCTCAATCAATCTGACCACGCACAGCGTGCGCTAATGATCCCCTGTAGCGTGCGCTATGAATCCCTGTTAGCGTACGCTACACGCAGCCTGTAGCGTGCGCTACATGCACAGAATTTCAATCTTAAAATCACATACACGAAATTATACGCTCGACAACAATGGATTATGAAATACGGAGAATAGTACTCAGACAAAAGTACAATCATTACAATATCACAAGTTCCAATTACATAACAGAAATCTCGGGTATTACAATCCCTTCAAGATCTTCCCAAAACTCTTCATTAACCGCCTCTTCTAATCCGATCTATGGAGCATAAGCGCTAATAATATTGATGATTTCCTCGCCGTAAGAACAAACTATGAGAAAAAAAACAATGAAAAACATACCTTAAAATGACACACTAGATGACTCTATGCAACTGCTCGCTACCAAGTATTTACTAAGTCCAAGAATCTCAAGGAAATCCTCTACACAACTGCTCACACAACCATTTCCCACACAACCGTTTACAACTGCTGATGTGGCAGTGGGATCCACCAATTAAAAAATGAAAAATAATGCTAGTTGAAAAAGTCAATAGCCTTTACTTGTTGTCAATGGACTTTCTTTCTTATTCTTTGCAAGACGTATCGGAAGAGAGAGACGAGAACAGACTTTTCAATCTTATTCACATAGATTTGAACCATGTCTAGCCACCGTCAGCGCCGCCCTGAGCAGCCCATCATGATTTGCAATCCTCTTCACACATATTTGAACCATATGAGAAAGAGGGGGAAAGGGGTAGCTACGACTACCCATCGTGAAACCCACCATGACAGTGCCCTCGCCGACCACCGATCAATCCCTCTCCGGCCATCGATAACGCGGCGGATCTATCAAGCAAGGTCTCTTTCTGTACTTGTTCCTTGATATATCTTTAACAAATTTTTTAAAAAGCTTATTGGATTACGTTTTGTGATTTCTACTTCTCTGAAAGTTGTAATTTTTTGTTTTGATTTAAAGGTCAAGTATTTCAACCATTCACATAAATGTACTGATTTTTGTTTATTTAACTTGTTCTTTCTTTTTGTTTCCAGATTATAGGTGGATGTGAAGATGATGAAGATAATAATTTTCAGGGATACAAAGAAGACACCAAGCTCTCAATCCAATTTATGAGGATTGATGCAATGATGATTGATCTACATTTGTGTGTTTTTGTTTTATTAATCTTGTATTTGTAAAAAGAGGCAAAAACTTAGCCAGCCCTTGTTAAATGATGTAATGAAAGTTCAATGGACATTTGATGCAATGCACTTTGTAATGAAGCAAAATGTTTCAAAATTTTGCCTTCAACTCAGCTTATAAAATGATATGGGGACTTCTGAATTGTGTTTGTGTTATTATTGATTGTGAGAAGACGTTTAGATGTCGAGCTAGGCAAGAAAATAGGGGAGATGCTGGCAAATTTTTTTCGTACAAAAGTATTTCTTAATCATGCATTAAACGCACATCTTCAGCAGCTATAAATCAGCAGTCATAAACTTGTTTATCACACTTTTAACACTCATTTTAGCATATAATTTTAACTACTTTTCAGCACTTATACAACTAAGTTTTTAGAGTAACAAGAACCGTACATTCGACTAGATAAATTTTAACTATTTCATTCAACCATAGTTCAATATATCAATCAAATATTTAAACCATAGTATTATTTTCATACAGAAGTAGAGATATGGTACGAAAATACAACAACTAGTCAAATGCTATGTAATTAGAGATACGGTACGAAAATGCAATAACAGCTACTCATCATCATCATCATCATCATCATCTTGGTTGTGCCTTCAACCTTGGCTTCGATTTTCAAATAAACTTGATTGTCCTCCGGCCGAAACTTGACTATTGAATAAACTTGGCATGTTGGTTTGTGAATGTGGAAAGTTTGGAGCAAATCGATTAAAGTTTATTCTGGTTGGACCTAAACATGGAGTAAATGGGAAGATGCTTCGATCTTGTGTCATATTTGGTCGCATATTATGGGGCATCATATTTGCCCACATTGATGGTGTGTAGAATGCCATTCCCACCTACGGTTCGTCCACTCTCTCTTCATAATTATCTATTGCCTCATTCCCATCCTCTTCTTAGCCTTCACTATCTTCACTCCATACAACCTTTTCTACTATAGAGGGCATTGTTGACGGAATGGACTCTATGACATCATATGTTGGTTCATAAACAAACAACAATACCATGAGCCACATACACATGTTTTTATTTTTTTGGAGTTAAAGCTACTTTGTAGTTTCTAGCAATTTTTGATTTGGTATAGAAAAATACATAAATATTTTCATTCATAAATTTTTTTATAAAAATTAAGGTTTATTACTGGAAATTGAAACAGGAAGAGAGACCGGCCAACCTGGGTTAGGGGTGCTGGCGTCGTGTGGGCGGCACAGGGCCGCGCTAGTGGTGGCGCCAAACTGTGGTTGAAAAATCTCTGCAAGTCTTTTCTCTTTCTCTTTGTCTCTCTCTCTCCTCGTAGTGCATATTGGAAAAGAAGAACCGAAGTCCCCCGGGGCATAGCTCAGTGGCAAAGGAGGGGGACATAAAGTCTTGCTGAAGGCATGTAGCGTGGGTTCGATTCCTGGTGGGAGCATTCTGCTCTTTTCTGGGGTTTGACCTTGCATGTGTTATCAGTTGACCTGTACTCAGACCCTGGTTACTGAGGCACATCCCGCGATTTAACCGGTGGTAGGGAAGAGGGACCAGAACTACGACCCCCAGGATTCAACCTGGGTCATAAAAAAAAAAAAAAAAAAAAAAAAAAAAGAACCGAAAGCTATTGACATTTTCAAGTAGCACTATTTTTCATTTTTTAATTGATGGGCCCCACTGCCATATCAGTTGTTGTAAATGGTTGTGTGGAAAATAGTTGTGTGAGTAGCATTTTCGACAAATGAATAGTACACCACACTATGGCCGACCTGATAATTTGAAGGCTATAGGTCAAATTATTGCGGAACTCTATTTTTCTATTTCATTTTCTACTTTCTAATCATGAACATATATTATGAACATCAGCACATCACGATATACCGTCTAATTCAACTAACTAACAAATATTAATAATTAATTTCATGATTCTTATCTTCTAATCTTAAATAAACTAAAAAGGTAAAAATATATAAACAATGAAGAGATTACCTATCTAACTCGCAGTCTTGAGCCTTGGCAGAACGGCATAGACGGAAGAGAAAGAAGCCACAGTCCCTAGTAGAAATTGAAAAACAAGTCAAAACCTTGGTTTGGGTAGCCTAGGGGCTGTGCTCTACCAGTATTAATCTATACTTCTAATTAAAGGAGAGTTGACATTTGTCATTATTTAAGTTTTTTTGACTTTGTTTATATATATGCCTTCTTAATTTTTAGAAAAATAAAAAAAAGAAAAAAAGAATTTTATTGCACAACTATACACTAATCTGCTAATAAAAAAATTTATTTTCTTATTTTTTTAGCCTAAAATTCTAAATATTTATATTTTTTGTATCAAGTTCATTCTTAATGAAAAATATATCAAAAAATCTCATTTCACTATCTTCAATTAGACATTCATATTGAATATAGTAAATTTGATGAATTTACATTAATGACTGATTGCACAACAAAAGTATATATTAGAAAAAATATGAATATTAGTACAATAAAATTAATTGATGCAAAATAAAATAAATTAACATTCTTTCAAAAATTAGATTTAAGATTCATATTGCTTACATAAAAAATAAATTATGATATTTATTTAATTATAATAACTTAAATATTCCTACATTTTCTTTTCGGTATGTCTCCTAAATTTATTCATAAAATAAAAATTAATTAACCTAATAGAGAAAATTATCAAATTGGTCCCGTATGTGAGACCAATTGGCCAAAAAACTTTATCTGTCTCCGACGGACCAAAAAACCCTTACATCACCCCCCTGTTTTCGCCAATTTGGTCCTCCGTCGCCGGTATATATACTCGATTCTTGAAGCGTATCAGTCCATCCTCGTGAATCACAAATTCAGGGGCTTTCCCCTGATCTACTTCGCCCTGAATTCTAGATAAGAATGGGTCCGTCACTTGTTTCGCCCTGATTATATCGTCAAGGGACGATGAAATCTCAAGCTGCAAAGTTGACCCTGAACACGCTGTAACCAGATCTCAATCTCCAGCCTCACGAACTCTAACTGCAATTCTCTCTGAACTTTCAAGCGGGCAAGCATCTGCTCCTGTACTGTCTTACGACTCAAGGCGTCGGCAACCACATTTGCTTTGCCCGGAAGATAAAGGATCTCGATATCATAGTCCTTGATTAGTTCTAGCCACCTTCTCTGCCTCATGTTCAACTCCTTCTGAGTAAAAATGTACTTCCGGCTCTTGTGATCAATAAAAATCTGATAGGTAACTCCATACAGATAGTGACGCCAGATTTTCAAATCAAACACCACGGCTGCTAGCTCCAAATCATGGGTCAGGTATTTGAGCTCGTAAGGTCACAGCTGTCTTGATCCATAGGCAATCACCTTCCCATTCTGCATTAACACACATCCAAGGCCCTGTCTCGACGCGTCACTATACACCATGAATCCTTCCGTTCCTTTTGGTAGAACCAAAACAGGTGTTGAATCAATCGACTCTTAAGTTCATCAAAACTTTGCTGACATGCCTCTGACAACAAATACTTCTTATCCTTCCTCAACAGGTTATTCATCGGTTGAGCAATCTTGGAAAAATCTTCCACGAACCGTCGGTAATAACCTGCTAGACCCAGGAAACTACGAACTTCTTTCACGTTCTTCGGAGGTAGCCAGTCTCAGATAGCTTCTGTCTTCTGTGGGTCTACTCTCACCCCATCGGCTGATGTCACATGTCCAAGAAAAATAACCTCAGGCATCCAGAACTCATATTTGGAAAATTTTCCATAAAGCTGTTCCCGCCTCAATGCATCGAGAACCTGATGGAGGTGGTACTCGTGCTTTTCATGGTCACGAGAGTAAATCAGAATGTCGTCAATAAAAACAACTACAAAACAATCTAGATAATTAATAAAAACTCGGTTCCTCAACTCCGTGAATACCGCTGGTGCATTAGTCAGTCCAAATGGCATCACCACGAATTCATAATGTCCATAGCGAGTACGAAAAGCTATCTTCAGAATGTCCGACTCTCGAATCCTCAACTGATGATATTCGGATCTTAAGTCGATTTTGGAAAATACAGTGGCGCCTTGGTATTGATCCAGCAAATCATCAGTACGAGGTAACGGATATTTGTTCTTGATTGTTACCCTGTTCAGCTCACGGTAATCAATACACAAACGCAGAGATTCGTTTTTCTTCCGTACAAATAACACCGGTGCTCCCCAAGGGGACGCACTAAGTCGAATATAGCCCTTTTCAGTCAACTCCTCAAGCTGGCTCTTCGACTCCTGCATCTCAGTCGGTGCCATACGATACGGTGCTTTCGAAAGCGGGGACATTCCTGGCTCCAACTCAATGGTGAACTCTACCTCACGATGTGGGGGTAAGCCTGGAAACTCGTCTAGAAATACATCTGGGTAGTCTCGAACTACTGGAATATCAGCCAATTCAATTGGTCGATCTGCTGTCTCGGTCATGTAACACCAATAACCAACACATCCTTGATTAAGCAGTTTCATTACTTTCATTGCGCTGATGACTCTCCCGAAATGACTATGATTATCACCCTCAAAAAATACACTCAACACCATCATCAGATGTGACGGTCACATCCGCTTGCGGACTCTAAGTATGGCATCATGACGATCCATCCAATCGATACCCAAGATCACATCATCTTTAGGTAAAATTGACCACAATCAAGTTTGACAACCACTCACGGTCGTTCATGCGAATCGGACAGTTATGCACTTCACGATTCCCAACAATTCTTCTACCATCTGGTAGACCAATTACATAAGGTTCACAGTCGATAACATGATCTAATTGCAAACGAATCAAACAAAAAGCAGATAAAAAGGAGTGTGAAGCACCAGTATCAAAAAGAACACAGACGGGCTGAGAGCGGATCTCGAGAGTACCTGCAATCATGCTACCTTCGGGATCGTCGGCCTTCTTCATCTCGTAGACTCTGGGCTTTGCAGATCTGGTACCAAATGTACCAGCTTTATTTCCATGGCCCATCCCTCTGTTTGTCCTGGTAGTCTAATAAGATGCGGACGGAGGTACACGGTCCTGAACAAAAGACTGAACTGGAGCATGAGATGTTACTAGAGCACGTCTCGGTCCACTCCTGCAATAACGAGCACGATGCCCATTCTTCCCACAAGTATGGCATGCGACGACCGGCTTCAGGCATTTGGAGCTGATGTGCCCCTAGTCCCCACAGTTACAGCACACAACAGATGAGTTGATCGCTCGAGAGTGCGATTCGGCCAGCTTCGAATCCATGGGTGGCCGCTCAGAAGGACTCAGTACAGACTGGGGCTTCCTGAACGTCCCCCGATTACTGTCAGCCTGGGTCTGGTTCCTGGATCTCTTGTTGGAGGACTATGGTTGCTTCTTGGAAATCTCCTTCACAGTAAGTTCGTATTCCAGAGCTTTCTCGATGAACTCTAGTAGGGTACAGTGGTTGTTAAGTAACTGCATCCTCATCCGGGGTTTAAGCCTCTTAAGGAAATATTTAATCTTATCAGCTTCCGTACGAACAACCGATGTAGCAAACGGAAGAAGTGCCTGGAATTTCTCGGCAATAGCTAACACATCCTTATCCTCAGATGGATCGGGGTTCAACAACTCTGACAATTTGGCTTCACGAAGTGGGGCTGGATAGTAATGCTCCAACGTAAGGTTCTTGAATTCTTCCCAAGTACTCATGCCGTCAGCTGGCCTCACAGAAAGCCACCAAGTATGGGCGCTCTTACTAAGGTAGTAAGACACCACAACAACTCGATTCTCTTCTGGGCATTCCACCATCTCGAACAGCTTCTCGAAATGTTCTATCCAGTGTACAATATCAGCAGGCTCAGAAGAGCCTTCAAAGGTCGTAGGTTGCTGTCGCGATATGTCACTAATGATCCGGCTCACGATTCTACCGTGCACCGGAGGCGGAGGCTGCTGTCCCTGCTGTTGGCCAGTAGTAGCAGCTCTCTGCATAGCTTCCATCATCTGACCCATTTGTGTCATCTGGGCCATCATGCCCTGCATAATCACATAAGGGTCAACATGGGCACCCTCATGCCGTTCGGCGTGGTGGGACCGGCTCCTAGTGGGCGAACTACTCCCTGTCGAGCTTTGTCCCACACTCAAATGTGTATTAGCGCGTGGCCTCAGGATTCGCCCCTTCCGCGGCCTCGGCCCCCTCTACCACGACCCCTCAAATTCCGTTTCATACTGAAAGAATCAAATAATAATCGTAAGCACATTTCAATATACATCTTTCCGGCCAGATTACAAATTTATGCTAAGTTAATAGCAACAATGAAACTACATTTTCAAGAAAATAGTTCATAATGAATTATAGGCACCGCGAGTGCCACACAAATTATCATTTCGACATCAATTCGAAACAATTTCAATTACATAATCAATTTAGAATTTTCCTCATAAAATCAAATAGATGAATCCCACCACAGTTTCTCGAAATACCAAGATCAACAAAGAGATCAATTTTGTCATCAATACCATGCCAGTAATTAAATCATGGCTCATGAAGAACATACCATATTCGGCTCATAGGGTCAGGCGCTTGCACAGGTCACACGTGGTACAAAGGTTTCTTGATGCTAGTTCAATCCACAATGACTCAAAAAGAAAACGACTCTCTGATACCATCTTCTGTGACACACCGAAAATGGCGGCTATTATAGTGTCGTGGCCTCCCCCCACTGGGACCCACCAGGCGATATCAAAACATAATTAAACCATCCCATAAATGTGGTGCCGAACCAAAATATCATAACCCCGAGTAGGAGCTTATACCGAGTGTATATATATATATATATCAACTTATACAACAGTACACAGGATCCACATCCGGTATAAACCATATGGAGATGGAATATACCCAAAACAATAATAATACATTCGTCCGAATTTATATAAATCGAAAAAATACATGAAATTTCACAGGTTAGACATAACCGACCAAAAAGACTCGGGGGCCCCCGAACTGGCATCCTCCAATACCCTTCGCCGTCATCGTGCTCTTCATGTGCCTTGCCCTTGCCTCGCCCTGAAATACAAGTATTTCGCCCAAACCACAGGATCAGCTATACATGATAATAATTCTCATGACATTATACAATTCATACATATACATGATCTCAAAGAAACAACCGAATACTGAACATACCCCTCGGGCATATGAACAGTCAGTCCCAAACTGTTGAACATATCCAATCGTACACGGAATATGAACGACCAATCAACATGGCTCAAGACGGACGTCACAGTATGCCCGATTCAAAAATATGTCCGTGCACATGTCCACCCCATATACGGAATCCAGAATATACGTGGGACGATGTACCTAATTAGCCTCACGAACTACGTCTCGTGTGCACGGACCAATGCGGAAACATCCACGCATGACCATCACGTGCCCGACTAAAAATACTACACATAACCAATCGGCAGTAGATATGACTCCAGAGATGTCACGATGCAACATGACAACGAAACTCAACAAATTACACATTCATCCAAGAATCGAGAGGACTCATCAAAGTGACAACAATGCTCAACCAGACCAACAATATCAAAGACGATAGATTTGGGAATACGATCCCACCACAAAATGGTAATATGACCAAGAATGACATCACATCATGAATCATAGATTAATAGAGCATTACGTATACACGAAATGAATAATATTCACAAGAATTCAATCATCATTATAACCAAGCAAGATAACTTGCCTCAGGTGTCGAATTCAATCGATTCGTCTTCTCTGGAACGCGACAGCCATAAGGACGACGTTCTTCACCAAGCAACAACATTCGATCAACCTTGAATGAAATATAATTCATTCAACGACCCAAATCCGACTATAACGATTATCATAACAACGTTAACTAGTCTTTGATTTAATGAAAATCGATCAAACAACCATAACAAGTTTACGAAGCCTAAAGTTAAGAATCCTTTTCTCATATTCTAAATTTAGGGATTACTTTAATTAAGTTAATGATTGGTGATTCTAATTAATCCTTCCAAAGATATCAAGAATATCAAGAACACTACGAATATCATGAATATCAAGAGCATTCCATCTATGACATATTAGCATGATAATAAAAGTTCTAAGTTCATGATTCCGACTCATTTACATAATCATTCCTACTTGGTTCTTCAAGTTTAAAATACTTTTGATTTTATCAACATCACCAAGAACATAATATTATCATCATGATCAACATATCAACGTGAGTTCTAACATCCTATCAACAAAATCCTACCAAAATGGATTTGACAAGTGACAGAGCTCTAACATAAGATTGGAGGGGGAAAATGTGATTTAGCAAGGCAGGGGATCGGTTTTCAAAGAGAGAGATCGAGTTAGGATCGTGCAGAAATGAAAGGCAAGTCATGCCATTATAATATGCATCTAGCATTACGTACGCTATTGCCAAAGCATAGCGTATGTTAAGCACATTACGTACGTAATCCTATGGATGTTACGTACGCAACGAGTCCCCAGAGGCTACTCCCTCAAATCACATATACTATTACGTACATTGCCAAGATAACGTACGTAAATCTCATGTACATTACGCATGCTAACATGTAGCCATTACGTACGTAATGGCCGTTGACTAGGCTGTCACGATCGGATCACCAACCCCCGCTCACGCCTGGTGACACGTCTTTAGTGTAACTATCGCAAGTGCACGATATCGTATCAAGTAGTAAGTGGACTTTTTGAGTCCGGTTTATCGATCTCACGAGGAAGTTAGGTTATATATTGAATTATACACTATTTATCTATTTGTTATAGAGATTTAGATGGGTGAAACACACAATTAAAGATTTTGGTTTGACAATTGCAAGGAAAATGCAATAATAGTTCTAAAATTTAAGGAAATAAAAGATTGCACTAATAATTGATTAATAAAAAGTAAAATGGAATAGTTGGGATTACAAACTTGGTTCATCATTAGTTATATAAGATGTATAGGAGATCACAAGATGTATTTACTTATTATGTTGTGTAGATTCGATTTTCCTTAAAAAGACGATTCCTCTTTCGAATGTCAAAACGCCCCTTATATATTGAATCAACCCACTATATTTCTATGTTGATTGGCTTCAATACATAGCATTAGGTTTTATGAAAATAACTCAAAGAATCATCTAAGGTCTAGAGGTATATTTCTATCCCCTAGAACAACTTAGAGTGAAGATCATTTGATCTAGTCAAACATATTTTCTTTCGAAACATATGAAGACCATAAATATCATCATTTATTGGCCAAATAAATAAAGATTGGTAAAACAATGAAAATAACACACAATAATAAGTAATCCATAATAGATCTTTATACAAACTTAAATAACATGACAAACCTTGTTTATAATCCCAACTAAGGATAACTTAGCCCATGAAGGGTTTATTCAACATATTACAAGCTTGAGTGGTCATTAATAGTTGAAAAAAAGGAAAGAATTGATTCCAACTCCCTTAGTAGATAAAGGAGAAAGAAGTAATAAACTCCCTCAACAACATAAGCTAAACCACACTTACACAAATCACTCAAGAACACAAGTGTGTTCTTCACACAAAAAGAAAAAGTATTACAAAGTGAGAAAATATAAGATGAATGATGCTTAATGATGGATCTAAGGGGTCTACTTATACACCTAAAGTTATCTAATAGCTCCAAAACTCCGACATTATTACATTAGATCGGATCAATGCTAGCCATCCCCTCAATAATAGACCAAAAGTATAAAAAATTAGACATTGATAAATAATCTGTCAAGAGTTACGGCCGTAACTTGAAGATGTTACGGTCATAACATTGAGGTCTTACGGCCGTAACTTTAAGATATTACGGCCGTAACATTGCTTCGGCTTTTTGTACACTGGATGCTTTGTGAGTTACGTTTTCAGCCCAGAATTTCCTAGACTTTGCATTTTTGCCCCAAATCCTCTTCGGATGATAACTTTTGATATATAAATCTGATTTTGAATCCGGAAAGACTGCCGAACTCGTCTCGGAAAGCCCTACAACATGAATACATAAAAAAATTCAACAAAGAGAATATTTTATACACATGTTATTTCTTGAGTAAATCAGTAATTCAATCCGATTAAGACTAAATTTACATCTTCATCCTATAAAAATAAAATTATTAAAAATTAATTTATTCAATGCAAAAACAAGTAGACTAGCTCATAATTATGAGTGAAATATATCGATACTAATCACAGATAAGTGTATAAAACTGACACTTATCACACCCCCAAACTTGAATTCTTGCTAGTCCCGAGCAAGACTCTTATTATTCACGCTCAAAATAAAATGAAATAAGACACAAAATAAGAAAGATAATACACACACAAATTAAGAAAAATAATTATATATATAAAGAGGATAATAGATCAAAATGCCATTATTACACAATAATCAGCTATATACGATAGATAGAAAATGAATCAAGATTCAAAATAAATATACTAATGATTTTGAAGTTAAAACACGGTTTTATATTTGTAATTCCAAAATGCAAGGTTTCCCCCCAAAAGGTTGATTATTTCTTTTCCACTCGTGATACACACGACTATCTTTAATGGTTGCTCTCGATCACTCGTTTATTTTTCGACTCAATATGAAAAAGAATTTCATCGGCATCATCAAATATTATGATTGTTCACGAAATTGAGTGTATTGAAATTCAGCCACCAATTAATTCAAATCTGCTTATAATCTACATCCCTTTTAGTGACAGCTTTCACACCGTTATTTGCTAACGTGTAGCTCTTTTCACCAACACATTTTCCATCTCTTTTTTTAGGTGATAGGTTTTGTAACACCCCCAATCCACTCAGGGATATTACACGCCGTAGACCCTCTCCTCGAAGATCTACCAGGCTGGTAACAACATTTAACATCTCGACAATGCCTTCAAGGCTAAATGACTCAGTAGACCGATTTGGTCTTTCAATAAAATATACAACTCAATTACAACATTTATGTAACACCCCCAATCCACTCAGGGATATTACACGCCGTAGACCCTCTCCTCGAAGATCTACCAGGCTAGTAACAACATTTAACATCTCGACAATGCCTTCAAGGCTAAATGACTCAGTAGACCGATTTGGTCTTTCAATAAAATATACAACTCAATTACAACATATACCCACGCAGGGGTCAAAGTACAATAAACTCCCGTACAACGGGGAAAAGATACTGCAGCGGAAAAGAAAATACAACTAGACCAATACGACATCAACGGATCCTCGTGTGATTAGTATCGTTCATCTTTCATCATCCTTCGTGCCGACCCTGTGTTATGCTCCAAAACCTGAATGCAAAAATAGACATCCACCCCCCGAATACTCGGGGGTTAGCAAAACTCCACTGTTTTGCTAGTGCAAATACAAAGTGCAAATACGAGCCATACAATTCACATTCCACGAATAACAATAACCAGGAATCCTCAAAGATCCAAACAAAACGAAAAGTACTTCTCGAGGCAAGGGTTTGAGAAAACATTTCAAAATCGAAATACCATAAACCAATGGAAATAATTTATAAGACGGTTTAGAATGCCATCGAGAGTTTTAATAGAAAACCATTTAGGATTATCAAATCCTACTTTTCAAAATCCACAAGACAAAAGGGGTCACCGCCCCAAAAGTTTACTTTCCGTAAAATCACCTTTACCAAACCGTTGGGATTTTAGCCCCAAATCCGTAAAATGACTTTTACAAAACCATTGGGATTTTAGCCCCAATTCTCATCAACTTACAGTACACAAGAACGACCACAAGGTTCGTCTCCCAACATCAAAATCCACAAATAAAGGATTTAAAACAAACAACAAAATACTCTAGAGCCATCCTAGCCAAGTAGGCCAAACGAACAACTTACCTCTTACACACTTAGTCAATGCATGCAATTATGAAAACCGTTCAAAAGCACTCATTTCCGGAAATGCCAATGATCAAACCACATTTGTAAAATGCACCACAATTAACCACGGACCCACAGCTTCGTGGATCCCTGCCGAGACCCCGTCGGATCTAACCCACAGTGGTTAAAAGCAAGCTCGCGGTTCCACAGCTTCGTGGAGCCCTACCGAGACCCCGTCGGATCTAACCCGCAGTGAGCATACACACCACACGTTACTCACGCAATACTAACATGCTAAGAATGTAAGTTCATTAAGAATACTCACTAGAGATGGCCATTAACTCGACACCATTATCAAACTCTTCAAAACACAATAACAAGATTAAATACGGAATACACGATTCCATAACTTTAAACAAGAGGAGTATCATCATCAAATCCTTCAACATTCAAAATAATCAAATCATAATCAATTACCAAAATACACCGTTCACAAAACACACACGCATTTGAAAGAAAGCCTTTAACGAGGCCAAATCGAAATCTTTTGAAACTTCGTTTCAAACAACCAAACAAACACACTAATACGATCACCGATCATCATATCCACAAAATAAGAAAAGTATGGGCAAGGTACTTGCCTCGAAATCACAATCGCAACGAGACGACAGATAGGACGCGGTCGAATATCCCCGAACCCCCGAACAATATCAAGAACGCGATAGCACCACGAGTATTACGAGAATAACACCACACGAATCATCAATCACCAAACGGAATTCAACATCGGAATCCTCGGACACCTATAAACCTCCGGAAGTAACAATAACACATGGTTACGACGAGAATCAAGGCCAAAACAACGGAAATCCCAACAAACTATCGAAGGGAAACTCATTGGGACATTTAATCGAACACTAAATGTTCAATAATTCCCAAGAACACTCGAATCGTCGATCGAGTTAAACAAACTTGATATATGGATATACAACCCATAGAACATGATTAATAACATCATACTACACCAATCGATGTATCAAAATCGGATTAGGAACGAAATCAAGAACAATTTCTCCAAAAAGTCAACTTGAAGGATAATCAAGAAATATACCTTGATTTGGATGAAGGATTCAAGTAGAGGTCGAAAATATACAACAAGACTTGAGGTATATGATATCTACAAGTTTTGGAGCACTCAAATCGCCCAAGAATCGCCCACAATCGCCTAAGATGAAGGAGGAAGAAGAGAGGAGAAAAAATGAAGTTTTTCTCCTCGCAAATCTGCTAAAAAACGCAGAAAAAGCCCGTGTGCCGCGGCACAGGACAAGTGTGCCGCGCCAGGCCACCAAAAACGCCCAGGAATCAGCTTAGTGCCGCGGCACAGCCTGAGTGTGCCGCGGCATACGGTACAGCCCCCTTCAACACCAAAAAGGCACACCGTGCAGTCTTCGCTATTTCGACCATAACTCCTTCGTCTAGACTCCGATTGACTCACCGTTTGAACCATTGGAAAGCTAACTTGATTCTTTATAATGTTGAAAAGATTCAGAATTTTTGGAGTTTCCAAGAATTAATGGTGACTTTACAAAGTCGAACTCCCACGTGAAAAAGTCGATTAAGGACACGGAACTCAACAAAACGACACCGAAACGAACTCGGATGACAAAAAGTGCAGAATTAATCATTCTCGGAATGACGAAACGGTCATGATAGAGTTGTCAAAACGAACTTGCTCCGAAAAAAGAAAATTACCGAAATTCGAAATTGCGGATATTACATTCTACCCTCCTTAAAAGAAGTTTCGTCCCGAAACTTAAAACAAGTAGGGGGGAGCAATATACCCGCCAGGAAGACTCGACGAGATACACAAAAATAGAAAACTCGCGCCCAATGGCGAAACGCTGCAAGAAACGCAAAGAGACATACGGCGTGAAAACACGCTCCACGACGACCAACACAACGTCGCCGTTAGGGATATAATAAAACCAACAAATGACAAGCGTCATCAAACGGATAATATAGCCAAGTCAATTATCCGACAATCACAAAACACAACGAACGAAAGTCAGTATGATTGACTAACCCAACGGTACATCAATCAAAACGCGAGCCAATCGCTGAACAAATACGGAATTCCACCGCCCAAGAGTTGGAAGATCGAAAACGAGACTAATTTCCCAAACTTAAGGGAATTAGGAAGGAGCCTGAATGCTCAACGATCACGAAACGAGGACAAAAACCGAACAAACAAACGACCGAACCACAACGGTCGAGACAACAAAAAGCGAACAATCATGTTCGAATCACGAAGAACAATAAAATTCAAACAACAACTCCAAGGTTCATATCTCGACTCGAGACAATATATGATCCGGTGAAAACAACAACGTATGCATTCACATAAGATCCACATGAAAGGGAATAGCGATTTGAAAAGTTACAACGACAAACGAGTTATTCCGGAACAATACCACCCTCGTTCGATCAACAAAAGCAAGGGATAGGAAAAGTTCAGAAAATGTTAACGAGCATAAACGAGTCGACAGAGTCGAAAACACAGGAGTTCCAAATCCGATCCACTTCGAATAAAAGAACTAATAGAACCAAATGATGTCACTTCCGAACAAGGTTCACAAGAATCGAACCGAACTCGAAAAAGTCACAACGATAACCAGATCGGCCCACAACAAGATCACAGCTCGTTCGAACGATGAAACCGGAATACGTAATGTCTGGAAAGTATCAACGAACACGAGCGAGTCTATAGAATTGAGAGAGAGAAAATACAGAAGCCAAAAACAATACGGGTATTACCCCCGACCTCATCCACGAAATTCACAAAAACAGGAGCAAGGTAACAAGACATTAAACAACCGACACATAACGGAACGATCACCGATGCACACGGCCATACCAACCCAAGCTCTAAAAGCTTGCACATGCGCGACAACACAGAAATCACCACGAGACGACAACATTCAACACCAACATCCCACCTCTCACAGGGGGCTAGCACAACAAATGTGTGGAAAGCGACTCAACGCTCACACCGCCAATTCGATCATACTCGGGAGTAAACATCATAATGACAACGCGAACATCATACATACATACCCAGCCCTCAAACGGGAATGGGTAGGTTTTTAAAAAAAACGAAAACCTCATTTTGAAAATAATTTAGAAGAACACCGGTTGATCTTGAGTATCACCCTTCAAAAAGTACAAACGTGAAACATTGTTATTGAGACTTTGGAGAACCATTTCACATTTGGTAAAAATGAGGACACTTTCTTTTAGTGAAAAGCTTTCAGAATATTCGACCCTCGGGTCTAAGTAAAAGTGTTTATAAAACATTGAAAATATCTCAAAACATTTTGGGTCCTCGCGGTAGAAGAATTTTGAAACATATTGTGGCATCTTGGATGTACCACGAGAAAATGATTCATTTTGAAAGTACGTCTCGAAATTTATTTCTAAGATACTCAAGTTTTCGAAAATAATTCAATGCCAAAAAGGACGATGCCAAAAAGGCTAGAATGCCCAAAATTTCGAGTAATCACACGGAACATCATAGCTACTGTGGGTCCCGCGTCGGAACCCTGTGCTAAAAACCATTTACAAAAATGCCAAAAAGGTGATGACGGTAACATTTCAAAACTCACGAAAGCCATTTACAAAATACTAAATACCGTCAAAAGAATTTCGCTAACGCGATCAAGGCCATTATGCCAAAATCTCGGTTAAGGGAAGCGGTTATCGAAATAAAACTCGGTCGGTAAAATACCGAAAGTCATTACAAAAGAACTCACGCAATGGATAAAAGAAATACGCTCAACATGCACAATCCAAAGAACACTACTCCTCATAAGAATAAAATATTAGAGTCAAATAAACACATTCGTAACAAAACCACCGGCCCCATTCGAGGCCTCTAAAGACCCTACCGCATCGGCTAGTGAACAAGTCGAACGTGTATAAGCACAAAGCTTCCACAAGAGAACTTGTAAAACGTGCAAATCGATTCGAAAATCATCAGCAACGGACAAAAACAACAATAAAAAAAACATCACAAGCGACGACACTCCTCGTATAAATCAAATACGAGAGTCGATTAAATACATATCGTGAAATCAAAATCCACACAAGGATTCCATCACTTAACAAATAATCATAAAAATAGCTCGTGTCACACGAGGCACAACACAAAGAAGGGAGACTTACTTCCACAGGTCGCACGAAGATGATGATCGCCCCACGATACTAATCACGACCAACAAACTCAAACGACGCGTCGCGACACGACTCAGTCAGACTAAATTCGACGAGACAAAACTCAATAGACACCACTGACCCGACAACCTAGGTTTTCACAACCTAAGCTCCGATACCATTTATGTAACACCCCCAATCCACTCAGGGATATTACACGCCGTAGACCCTATCCTCGAAGATCTACCAGGCTGGTAACAACATTTAACATCTCGACAATGCCTTCAAGGCTAAATGACTCAGTAGACTGATTTGGTCTTTCAATAAAATATACAACTCAATTACAACATTTATGTAACACCCCCAATCCACTCAGGGATATTACACGCCGTAGACCCTCTCCTCGAAGATCTACCAGGCTGGTAACAACATTTAACATCTCGACAATGCCTTCAAGGCTAAATGACTCAGTAGACCGATTTGGTCTTTCAATAAAATATACAACTCAATTACAACATATACCCACGCAGGGGTCAAAGTACAATAAACTCCCGTACAATGGGGAAAAGATCTCGCAAATGGAAAAGAAAATACAACTAGACCAATACGACATCAACGGATCCTCGTGTGATTAGTATCGCTCATCTTTCATCATCCTTCGTGCCGACTCCGTGTTATGCTCCAAAACCCGAATGCAAAATAGACATCCACCCCGAATACTGGGGTTAGCAAACTCCACCGTTTTGCTAGTGCAAATACAAAGTGCAAATACGAGCCATACAATTCACATTCCACGAATAACAATAACCAGGAATCCTCAAAGATCCAAACAAAACGAAAAGTACTTCTCGAGGCAAGGGTTTGAGAAAACATTTCAAAATCGAAATACCATAAACCAATGGAAATAATTTATAAGACGGTTTAGAATGCCATCGAGAGTTTTAATAGAAAACCATTTAGGATTATCAAATCCTACTTTTCAAAATCCACAAGACAAAAGGGGTCACCGCCCCAAAAGTTTACTTTCCGTAAAATCACCTTTACCAAACCGTTGGGATTTTAGCCCCAAATCCGTAAAATGACTTTTACAAAACCATTGGGATTTTAGCCCCAAATCTCATCAACACACAGTACACAAGAACGACCACAAGGTTCGTCTCCCAACATCAAAATCCACAAATAAAGGATTTAAAACAAACAAAAAACTACTCTAGAGCCATCCTAGCCAAGTAGGCCAAACGAACAACTTACCTCTTACACACTTAGTCAATGCATGCAATTATGAAAACCGTTCAAAAGCACTCATTTCCGGAAATGCCAATGATCAAACCACATTTGTAAAATGCACCACAATTAACCGCGGACCCACAGCTTCGTGGATCCCTGCCGAGACCCCGTCGGATCTAACCCACAGTGGTTAAAAGCAAGCTCGCGGTTCCACAGCTTCGTGGAGCCCTACCGAGACCCCGTCGGATCTAACCCGCAGTGAGCATACACACCACACGTTACTCATGCAATACTAACATGCTAAGAATGTAAGTTCATTAAGAATACTCACTAGAGATGGCCATTAACTCGACACCATTATCAAACTCTTCAAAACACAATAACAAGATTAAATACGGAATACACGATTCCATAACTTTAAACAAGAGGAGTATCATCATCAAATCCTTCAACGTTCAAAATAATCAAATCATAATCAATTCCCAAAACACACCGTTCACAAAACACACACGCATTTGAAAGAAAGCCTTTAACGAGGCCAAACCGAAATCTTTTGAAACTTCGTTTCAACCAACCAAACAAACACACTAATACGATCACCGATCATCATATCCACAAAATAAGAAAAGTATGGGCAAGGTACTTGCCTCGAAATCACAATCGCAATGAGACGACGGATAGGACGCGGTCGAATAGCCCCGAACCCCCGAACAATATCAAGAACGCGATAGCACCACGAGTATTACGAGAATAACACCACACGAATCATCAATCACCAAACGGAATTCAACATCGGAATCCTCGGACACCTATAAACCTCCGGAAGTAACAATAACACATGGTTACGACGAGAATCAAGGCCAAAACAACGGAAATCCCAACAAACTATCGAAGGGAAACTCATTGGGACATTTAATCGAACACTAAATGTTCAATAATTCCCAAGAACACTCGAATCGTCGATCGAGTTAAACAAACTTGATATATGGATATACAACCCATAGAACATGATTAATAACATCATACTACACCAATCGATGTATCAAAATCGGATTAGGAACGAAATCAAGAACAATTTCTCCAAAAAGTCAACTTGAAGGATAATCAAGAAATATACCTTGATTTGGATGAAGGATTCAAGTAGAGGTCGAAAATCTACAACAAGACTTGAGGTAGATGATATCTACAAGTTTTGGAGCACTCAAATCGCCCAAGAATCGCCCACAATCGCCTAAGATGAAGGAGGAAGAAGAGAGGAAAAAAAATGAAGTTTTTCTCCTCGCAAATCTGCTAAAAAACGCAGAAAAAGCCCGTGTGCCGCGGCACAGGACAAGTGTGCCGCGGCCCAGGGCCAACAAAAACGCCCAGGAATCAGCTTAGTGCCGCGGCACAGCCTGAGTGTGCCGCGGCACACGGTACAGCCCCCTTCAACACCAAAAAGGCACACCGTGCAGTCTTCGCTATTTCGACCATAACTCCTTCGTCTGGACTCCGATTGACTCACCGTTTGAACCATTGGAAAGCTAACTTGATTCTCTATAATGTTGAAAAGATTCAGAATTTTTGGAGTTTCCAAGAATTAATGGTGACTTTACAAAGTCGAACTCCCACGTGAAAAAGTCGATTAAGGACACGGAACTCAACAAAACGACACCGAAACGAACTCGGATGACAAAAAGTGCAGAATTAATCATTCTCGGAATGACGAAACGGTCATGATAGAGTTGTCAAAACGAACTTGCTCCGAAAAAAGAAAATTACCGAAATTCGAAATTGCGGATATTACAGGTTTCACACCGTTATTTGCTAACGTGTAACTCTTTTCACCAATACATTTTTTATCTCTTTTTTAGGTGATAGCTTTCACACCGTTATTTGCTAACGTGTAGCTCTTTTCACCAATACAATTTTTTTAGGGAATAGAATTTTTGCAGAAAAATTATTTATTAGTTAAGCATGAAAAATTAAAAACTCCACAAATTAAGTAAATTTCAGTTCTATTTTTCATCAACCGACTGATTCTTCTTTTCTCAAGGTAACGAATGACTCGATTTTATATGATAACTACAAGGCTTGGAAAGAGAGATTAAGGCTAAAAAATTTTTGGAATGTACAAATTTTTAACCGATTAAAATGATTTTAGAAACTTGTATAGCTAAATTATTGGTGTTATGGCCAGATCTAGAAATCTCATAAAATAAAATATATATATATATATATATATAAAAATATACAAAAAAAAAAATCAAAGCCAAATAACAAAAAAAATAATCAAAACACACCACAATAATTAAAGCTAAACACACCAAAATAATCAAAACACATCACCCCCAAACTTGAAAAAGAAACTGTCCTCAGTTTTAAAAAAAATAAAAAAAATAAAATAAAAAGCAAGGGAGAAAAACAGAATACTCCCTGTTATGAAAGTTGATGCTTGAGCTAACGCCTTTTAGAATCTGCAAGAGAATAAATATACGAGGCAAACAATAAAAGAAAATAAAATATACTCGGAAGTATAACACAATTTTTAAGATGCGCTTCAAGAAAGTCCGAAGAGTCGCCTTACGCTGCCATCAATGCTTTTATAAAAAAACAAACAATAAAAATTACAACAATAAAATAATAATACATAAATCGCGAATAGATGCGCGTCAAGAGATCAAGAAGAAACTCCTTAAGCTACCATCATTTAGCACGATTTTTACACACGACAGAAAGTAAATATACAAGAGGTCCGACATGGGTTATCAAAGGGACAGGAATGAATCCACTTTTCGTTTTCTCACAGTAAAATCCTCCATCCAGACAATATTAGCTAGAGCTGGATCTGGTTGAGGAACAAATTCAATGAGTTTATTGATTAGTTCTTCTGGAGTTGTTGCAACAACTATGATTTGTTTAGCACGCTCGGAAATAAAACCTTTTTCAGCAGAGTAGTTGATGAAAGATAGTAAACCATCAAAGAAACCATTGACATTAAGCAGACCTATTGGTTTTTTATGAATATTTAGCTGGGCTCTGGTAACCCCATGAAAAAGTTCCTCAAGAGTGCCAAAACCACCGGGAAGGGTGATAAAGGCGCCAGAATTATTCATTATGTGAGTTATGCGATCTTGCATATTTACATCTCTAAACTCATCTCCAATAGTTGCCCCGGTGATTTTACTTTCAGCCAGAGGTTTTGGGATTACTCTCAACACTCTTACTCCTTCCATATAGGCAGAAGCAGCAGCGCGTCCCATTAGTCCTAGACTTCCTCCTCCGTAAACTACATGAATGCATTTTTCTCCTAAGGTACGACCCAAGTAGTGGGCTGCTTCAGTAAAGCATGCCTCTGTTCCATAACTAGCTCCACCAAAAATGCAGACTGAGTTAAATCTTTTTGTGGAAGATGACGATTCCATTTTTGAAAAGAAACTTATTTGAGAGAAAGAGAGAAAAGTACAAGTTTGAGGGATGAATAAAAGAAACAAGCACAATATTTATTTATAGAAGAAAAATAAAGTAAAAATATTTAACAAATATGTGATTGCGTTAATTACGCTTCAACTACTCAATAGAATAATGAATGCATTTATCACATATCACATTTTTTATTCAGAAAATCTCACCATACAACAAAAATAAAAGGTACTTACGCGTTTGTACAGTAGTTGTGATTGTGGCTCACATCTTCTTCTGATTTTACGTTCAGAAATGGCTTAAACGCCTGCTAAGAGTCGGGGAGAAGCTTCCCATCCAATTTTCTTACAAATTGGCAAACAGGGTCTTTTAGCGTCAGATTCCCAAGACGTTGTTCATATTTTGGTTTGAATTTATTCCACAAACATCGAATTCCGTAATGTACGAGTCCACTAGGATGCGTGTCAAGAGAAATTTTGATATTATCTAAATTCTCTTTATTCAGGCCATTCTTAATGAACTGAATTTTATCTTCTCTGTTTGTAGATGGAATTCCTGAAGATCGACATTTTAAATTATAGTTCCATCTAGCACATTTATAGCAAACGGCTATTATCTTTGCTCGTCGTTTCTTGGCATATGAACTTTTTCCAAGCCCTGGTAAAAATCTAGTAGTTTTTTTGTGAATTCACCTGCTATTCTCACTTTGGCTTTTATTCATAAGCAACATCATCCTTTCAAGTCTTGTCTTATAAATTTTTAAAATGATTTTTTTGCTAAGAAAGGGAACTATCTTTTCAATATTATTTAAAGTTTCTTCCATGATAAAAAAATAAAATAAAATAAAAATAAAAGAGAAAATATCTACAAATATCTGTTGTTGTGGGAAACTGAAGAATCCGACTTTAATAGTCACGGAGTACCATTATCCGCCACTTGACCGGAAAACACAATTGAGTACTAAGTTAAAACGTCGAGAAATTGTATCCTATAACAATAGTTTACAATGTAAGATTTCAAAAATAATACTTATTCGTTCCCCGGAAACGGCGCCAAAAACTTGACACGTCTTTAGTGTAACTATCGCAAGTGCACGATATCGTATCAAGTAGTAAGTGGACTTTTTGAGTCCGGTTTATCGATCCCACGAGGAAGTTAGATTATATATTGAATTATACACTATTTATCTATTTGTTATAGAGATTTAGATGGGTGAAACACACAATTAAAGATTTTGGTTTGACAATTGCAAGGAAAATGCAATAATAGTTCTAAAATTTAAGGAAACAAAAGAGTGCACTAATAATTGATTAATAAAAGTAAAATGAAATAGTTGGGATTACAAACTTAGTTCATCATTAGTTATAGAAGATGTATAGGAGATCATAAGATGTATTTACTTATTATGTTGTGTAGATTCGATTTTCCTTAAAAAGATGATTCCTCTTTCGAATGTCGAAACACCCCTTATATATTGAATCAACCCACTATATTTCTATGTTGATTGGCTTCAATACATAGCATTAGGTTTTATAAAAATAACTCAAAGAATCATCTAAGGTCTAGACGTATATTTCTATCCCCTAGAACAACTTAGAGTGAATATCATTTGATCTAATCAAACATATTTTCTTTCGAAACATATGAAGACCATAAATATCATCATTTATTGTCCAAATAAATAAAGATTGGTAAAACAATGAAAATCACACACAATAATAAGTAATCCATAATAGATCTTTATAAAAACTTAAATTGTAATATCCGGATTTATTACGATGTATTTCATCTGTATTCAAACCCTGTATTATTCGGATTGGTGATTTTGATTATTGGAGTATGATATTTCGTGCATTGATATCATTGTACATAAGTATAGAAACTTGCAAAATTGCTCAAGCAACCTCGTGATAGCGCACGCTAAGAATGTATCTTAACGCGCGCTATCGGGCCATTATTAGCGCACGCTATGAAGATAGGTGTTGCGTGCGCTAAGAACTCAATTATTGAGCGGGACGGCTAGCACATGCGCCAGCCGGGACATGGGTCCGGATAAGATTCCCGCGGACGCACCCGGACAATTCTGAAGTCAACCATTATTAGCGCACTGTCACGGCCGACAGTCGACAACGAGACATGTGTGCGCAGACGGTCGCACAGGGTGCCGAGGGACCGGCACGAGCAGGACGCCATGGATGGCATCGGGCTGCATGGGAATACCCAGCCTTCAGGACGGCATGATCGGACGGAGAATCACGCGAGTAAGCCATGGGAGCACGGACGCCGCTGTGGGAAGCGGATCGCCCAAGGGGCATTCCATCGACATGTTCGGAGGCTGTCCCGTGCAGAGGCGCGGCAAGGCCGGACAGCAGCGATTGTGTGGGACAAGGCACGGCGGACAAGGCCGAGTCCGGGAACGAGACTCGAGATGGGCGGCCGGACGCGGGCGTGGGATGCCGCGGCCGGCGCGCGCGCGAGGTGCGAGAGAGACCCTCCCCCCTATAATAGGCTTAGACGGAAAAAGCCTTGTGGGTGCAGTAGACATTGAAAAGCTGAGGAGCCACTCAGCAGGAAAGACTCGACCGGAAGGAACTAGAAGCGGACCGGCTTTGTAATACCCGGTCGAAAGTCATGTCTTTTCAAACCTTTTCATATTCTTCGAATCGCGATTTGTTGAGCGAACCCTTGTAATCATTGCTTGGAACCACCGTTTTGGGGTTTCCGTACTTCTATTTCGTGTTATTGTTGCCCAGACATTGAATCCTATTACTTTTATTCTCTTCCCGGGTCATTTTTAATCATTTTAGGACCCGAAGGGGGTGTGAGCCGCGGCACAAGGAGTGTGTGCCGCGGCACACACATTTCCTAAATTTAGCCGAGTGGATATGCGGGCGCCGCGGCACTCCGGCGATGCCGCGGCTGCTGCTGAGTCATTGCGCGGCACACCTAGGTGAGCCGCGGCACACTTGTGTTGCATCCTCGGCCAAAACCGTCATGCCGGTGCCGCGGCACACTGGCTGAGCCGCGGCACCTTGCCGAAACACAGGAACAATTTTAGGTACGTGCGCGGCACACACAGTGAGCCGCGGCACAATGCGGTGTTGCATAATTCGGCTTTTTAAGCGAGATTTCAGCCATTTCCTCCATTTCCTTCTTCCACCTGCGAGAGAGAGAGTTTGAGGGAGGAGTTTTCTCACATCTATCACTTGTGTGTTGGAGATTTACCACTTTCACTCGGTTGGGAAGCCTGGATAGTCGATCTAACGCGTATTCCTTGGATCATAGAGCTTGGATATTCAAGAGGTAATTTCTTCGACATCTTGACTTCTCGATTTTGTGTGGGTATTGACGTTTTAGATGATAAAATCATGATGTATGAAGTGATATATGCGTGATTATGGACATGTTTGAGTATTCATCGGATTATTGAAAGATTATTCAAGAATACTTTGAATTTTGTGTTGGATTTTGGGGGTTTTCGTAGATTCGTCCGTTTTATCCGATTGAGGTGTGAGAACCTTGAGATTTTGATATATCCATACCGTATGAGTGTTTTCTTACGATTTTACGGGTTGGATTGTGCCGTTTTCGGACTTGTGGGAGTTTGGGCGATTTCCCAACCTTTAGTTGTTCACCCGTATATTTTCTTGAATCGTAGACGAATTTCGGGAGTCTCTTCGTGTAATTTGAGTATGGATAATTAATTGTCATATTCCTTGCGAATCGTTTAGGTGCCGGAAGCGCGTTCTTGGACCTACCAAACTCATACCTTTCCTCCGTTCGATTTCTCGATGTCTCAAAGGCAAGTATACATTTATGATTATGCGTTCGACTTTGAAAGTAAGAAATATTGATGGCATATCATGAACGAACCGTTTTTACGGCATTCATAGATATATTGTTGGCATGTAATGAACGAACCGTTTTGACGGGATTCCTACATGTATCGGCGTATGAGGTGAACGAACCGTTTCTACGGCATTCACATACGTAACGGCGTATGAGGTGAACGAACCGTTTCTACGGCATTCACATACGTCTTATGAGATTTTAGTTATTCTGGAATACTAGTCTTGAATTGATGAATTGACGGTTACATTTACTTTATTGTCGAGGAGTATTGTGTTTCATATTGATATACTTGCACTAGCTATTCAACGGCTAACCCCTTTATGGGGGAAATACGTTTCATGTATTTCAGGTTCCAAGAGGTCGGACAGGCAGGTATCGGGTCGGCATGAAGATGGTGGGCAAGTGTGATACTGTGTCTTCCTTCGAGTGGTGTTTGGAGTTTCCCGTTCAGTGTTGTTGTACTGGATTGGCTTTTCAATACTCGAGTATTGTTTTCCCTTTTCCTTGATGTTCCGGCCTGTGTTTGCCGAAGTATTGAATCGAGTTGTGATGTTTGTGAATACATTGGTTATGTTTCGAATACCTTTGTGTTGTTTTTCATTCCATTGTGTGTAGACCTTATCGGTCAAATTTTATGGTTCCACGTATGTTTAGCCTTGTGGGTCCCACGGCGGGGCTTACGGCGCTGTAATATCCCTGAATAACTTGGGGGTGTTACAAAATATGGTATCAGAGCTTAGGTCTATGGATACCTAGGCTGTCGGTCTTTTGGGTCGAATGAGTCGTCAATTGTCCACAGTATCACTACTCTGCCATCATCACAGTGTGACCGGTACTTGTAAGACCTCTTACTCTTCTAATGTTTCCTTATTCGTTATGCTCCTTCTATGGATATTCTTGAGAATCGATCACCTTAATGTCGTGCGTTTGAATTGTGCTTACGTACCTTGTGTGTTCTTCAGTGTGTCAGCTGGTAGGGGCCGTGGCCGTGGTCGTGTCCGTGGACGAGGAAGGGGTCGTGGCGCGGCCGTTTCCATCAGTTCAGTTGCGGGGTCGACCAACCCCAGTTTGTCGAACTCAGTGCATCCCGACACCGAGAGTCAGCACGACGATCGGACGGTCGAGGAACAATGCAGACGTTGGAGTGGCGAATGCACTTCAACAATTGGCTACTCAGATGACCATTTTAGCCCAAACCGTTCAACTGAATAACCCGAACCCAAACACGGATGCCTTGCTTCAGAATGTAATCCGTATGCACCCTCCACAGTTTGGCGGTGCCACAGACCCGTTAGGCTGGGAAGACTGGCTATTGGAATTAGAGAAGATTTTCAAGGCGGTTGATTGCCCCGAGGTGAGGAAAGTACCAATTGCTCAGTATTTCCTCACTAAGGAGGCCGCTACTTGGTGGAAGGTCATCAAGCCACAGGATCGTATTGCCTCATGGGATGAATTTAAGGAGCTCTTGGAGGCCGAGTTTTGTCCTTGGCCGGTACGAGAGAGCCGAATCCGAGCCTTCTTCGAGGCTAAACCACAAGATATTCCCGTTTCGCAGGCGATCGTGGAGTATAACCAACAATTGATCCATCTGAAGGATCAAGTGCGTAGCGAGCGTGATAAGATCCGTTATTTTGATATGCGGATGAATTTGGACTTACGGCGGTACATGGCCGGATTTGCTTGTACCACACTGAAAGAGTGTCAGGACAGAGCTTTAGCTTATGATATGTTGAGCCCCGACAATGACACCGTTGAAGAACCGAAGAAGCAGAAAGTCGGGGGAAATTTTTCTGGCTCTAAAGGTGGCAACTTTCAGAAGTCACAGTCGACTAACCATTTTGCCGGACAGTCGTCACGTTCTAATAAAGGGAAGAGGGGTTACCGTCCCACTCCGGGTACCTCAAATCGCACCGTGACATGCTATAATTGTGGTCGTCCAGGCCACTTTAGTTCGGAATGCTACTTTCCACTATTAAAGTGTCACACGTGTGGTCAGATGGGGCATAGAGCGGTTTATTGTTCCGAGCCGAACCAGACTTTGGACACTCGGGCTTCTGCCCCAACACCCCTTGATCAAGGTGTTATTCAGCGGCAATCTTTTGGTCAACCTCAGCAGAATTTTGGCAGGGGCCGGGGTCGGGGTCAGAACGCTGGAGGAGGGAACTCTAGCGTCGGTTCGGTGCAACCACGAGTTTATGAGATGCGTCGAACAGACGAACCCGATGCGGCGGTGGCTTCAGGTACCATCCATATTCTATCCTATCCAGTTCGTGTACTTTTTGATTCGGGTGCTACACATTCTTTTATTTCCTTGGAGTGTGTACGCCGTTTGAATATAACTTGTTTAACTGCTTGCGATCCCTTTATCGTGAGACTGCCTAGCGGGGATAGGATTGTGGGGAATCAGGAGATTAGAGATTTTCCGGTGGTTATATCCGGTATGGAATGGTTATCGAATTTAATTGTAGTTGATATGGAAGGCGAGGACGTAATCCTCGGCGAGGATTGGCTTAATAATCACCAGGCGATTATGAATTACCGTACCAAAGTTATCACCATGATGACTAAAGATGGATCTGAGTACTCATTTTTAGGACGTAAGTCGGGCCAATCCAAGTTACTTATCAGTGCCATGAAGGCCGTAAAACTTTTAAATAAAGGTTGTACGGGCTATTAGTGTTATGCTTTGAAAACGGAAGGAAGCGAAGTCGATTTCTCTTCAATTCCGGTTGTTGATGTTTTTCCAGACGATCTTCCGGGATTACCGCCAGATCGAGAGATAGAATTTACTGTAGACTTAGAGCCAGACGCGGCTCCGATTTCTAAAGCACCTTACCGGATGGTACCTTCCGAAATGCAAGAATTGAAGAATCAGTTGGGAGAACTTCTGGAAAGAGGGTACATCAGACCGAGCGCTTCGCCTTGGGGCGCGCCTGTTCTTTTCATAAGGAAGAAAGATGGTTCACTACGTTTGTGCATCGACTACCGCGAGCTGAACAAAGTAACCGTCAAGAACAAGTACCCTCTACCGCGTATAGACGATTTATTTGATCAATTGCAAGGAGCTGCGGTTTTCTCGAAGATTGACTTAAGATCCGGGTATTATCAACTCAGGGTGAGGGAGTCCGAGCGTTAGAAGACGGCGTTCCGGACGAGATATGGGCATTATGAATTTGTAGTTATGCCTTTTGGGTTGACGAATGCGCCGGCAGTATTCATGCAGTTAATGAATAAAATATTCATCGAGTACCTCAACAGGTGTGTAGTCGTCTTTATTGACGACATCTTGATCTATTCTCGAGATAAGGAGGAACATGCCCGACACTTGCGTTTGGTTTTATACATTTTGAGAACCGAGCACCTCTATGCAAAATTCTCGAAATGTGAGTTTTGGTTGGAAGAAGTTATGTTTCTCGGCCATGTGATTTCGGCCGAAGGGGTTCGTTTAGACCCGCAGAAGATCGAGGCATTGCTAGATTGGGCACCGCCTAAAAATGTTAAGGAGGTTCGTAGCTTTTTGGGCCTTGCTGGGTATTACCGTCGGTTTGTCGAGGGGTTCTCGAAACTCGCTCGACCGCTTACGAAATTACTCCAGAAGACCGAAAAGTTTGTTTGGACGGATGAGAGACAGCAGAGCTTCGATGAACTAAAGAGACGATTGACTTCAGCGCCGATTCTAACTTTACCACATGGTAGCGAAGGCTTTGCAGTTTACATTGACGCTTCGGGTCAAGGCCTGGGCTGTGTTCTTATGCAGCATGATAAGACAATAGCTTTTGCGTCACGACAATTAAAGCCTTATGAGATGAATTACCCTACTCACGATTTGGAATTGGCCGCAATTGTCTTTGCACTCAAGATTTGGCGGCATTATTTGTATGGTTCACCGTGCCGGATTTATACCGATCACAAGAGCCTGAAGTATATTTTCAGTCAGAAGGAGCTGAATATGAGACAGCGGCGTTGGTTAGAGTTGATAAAGGATTATGATTTGGAAATTCTTTACCACCCCGGGAAAGCCAATGTCGTTGCGGATGCTCTGAGCCGCAAATCGGCATCTCTTCAAATGCTCGAGGTTTTTACGTCCCAGACGAAAATTCGTCAAGATTTAATTGAGCAAGGGATAGAAGTTTGGCTTCAACGAGTACAGGGACAGTTGTGTACTCTCGAAATTACTTCGTCCTTAGTGGATGACATCAAAGGGAAGCAGTGGAGCGACCCGATGATTTCTCAATTGAAGGAAGATGTGATTAAAGGAAAAGCTCCTGGCTTTATGGTACATGAGGATAGTATTCTGAGATTTCAGGGCAGACTTTGTGTCACGAACGATTTAGAGTTGAGACAGAAAATCCTCCGAGAAGCCCATGCTACGCCCTACTCAATCCACCCCGGGACGAGTAAGATGTACAAAGATTTGAAGCGAAATTTTTGGTGGAATAACATGAAGAAGGATGTTACGGAGTTTGTACTACGGTGTTTGACGTGTCAACAAGTCAAGATCGAACATCAACGACCGGCGGGGTTGTTGAAACCACTTCCCATTCCCGAGTGGAAGTGGGAAGACATCTCAATGGATTTCATCACTGGCATGCCGAGAACTCGGACTCGAATGAATATGATTTGGGTAATTGTCGATCGATTGACCAAGTCTGCACACTTTTTGGGTATTAAGGATACTTGGGGACCGGATAGACTGGCTCGAACCTTTATTACTGAGATCGTGAGGCTACACGGTGCCCCCAAGACTATTGTTTCTGATCGAGACGGCCGCTTTGTATCACACTTTTGGCAGGCCATTAATCAGGCTCTGGGTACTGAGTTGAGATTGAGCACTTCCTTTCATCCTCAGTCGGACGGTCAGACAGAGAGGACGATTCAGACTCTGGAAGATATGTTACGGGCTTGTGCCTTGGATTGGAGTAATGATTGGGAGCTTCACCTACCGTTGATCGAGTTTGCTTACAATAATAGTTGGCATGCGTCGATCAAAATGGCACCCTTCGAGGCACTCTATGGTAGGCGATGTAGGTCGCCATTATGTTGGGACGAGGCTTCTGAGCTAGTCGGGACGGAACCAGATATGTTATTGGAGACCAAGGAAAAGATTTCTATTATCCGAGATCGACATCGACGCCGAGTCGTCAGAAATCTTACGCCGATACTCGTCGTCGACCCTTGGAGTTTGAAGTGGGGGATCACGTCTTGCTCAAAGTATCGCCGACCAGAGGAGTTTTCCGCTTCGGGAAAAAGGGAAAACTCAGTCCAAGGTATATCGGACCTTTCGAGATTTTGGACAGAGTTGGAGATTTAGCTTATCGCTTGGCGTTGCCTCCAGCTTTGAGTCACGTCCATAGCGTTTTTCATGTGTCCCATTTGAGGAAATGCGTCTGGATCCGAGCCACATTATCGACTACAGTGAGATTGACGTAGCCGAGGATATTACCTTTCCGGAGAGACCCGTGAAGATCCTTGAGCGTCGCGAGAAACAGCTTCGGCATAAGACCATTCCACTGGTTAAGGTACAATGGTCGAGGCATGGAGTCGAAGAGGCGACTTGGGAGACGGAAGAGAAGATGCGGGTGGAATACCCCGAACTATTTATTTCTTAAGTTTCGGGACGAAACTTCTTTTTAGAGGGGGAGAATGTAATACCCGGTCGAAAGTCATGTCTTTTCAAACCTTTTCATATTCTTCGAATCGCGATTTGTTGAGCGAACCCTTGTAATCATTGCTTGGAACCACCGTTTTGGGGTTTCCGTACTTCTATTTCGTGTTATTGTTGCCCAGACATTGAATCCTATTACTTTTATTCTCTTCCCGGGTCATTTTTAATCATTTTAGGACCCGAAGGGGGTGTGAGCCGCGGCACAAGGAGTGTGCGCCGCGGCACACACATTTCCTAAATTTGGCCGAGCGGACTGTACCGGGTGCCGCGGCACACTCCGGCAGTGCCGCGGCACACTGCCGAGTCATTGCCGCGGCACACCTAGGCTGAGCCGCGGCACACTTGTGTTGCATCCTCAGCCAAAAACCGCAGTGCGCGGCACACAGGCTGAGCCGCGGCACCTTGCCGAAAC
Organism: Orobanche coerulescens; assembly: GCA_033398695.1. Lineage (NCBI taxonomy): Eukaryota > Viridiplantae > Streptophyta > Magnoliopsida > Lamiales > Orobanchaceae > Orobanche > Orobanche coerulescens. Next base: position 73,538,225 of record CM065816.1, on the reverse strand, counting down.
ACAGGAACAATTTTTAGGTCTGTGCCGCGGCACACTGGCCGAGCCGCGGCACACAATGCGTTCAAATGCATAATTCGGCTTTTTAAGAGAGATTTCATCCATTTCCTCCATTTCCTTCTTCCACCTGCGAGAGAGAGAGTTTGAGGGAGGAGTTTTCTCACATCTGTCACTTGTGTGTTGGAGATTTACCACTTTCACTCAGTTGGGAAGCCCGGATAGTCGATCTAACGCGTATTCCTTGGATCATAGAGCTTGGATATTCAAGAGGTAATTTCTTCGACATCTTGACTTCTCGATTTTGTGTGGGTGTTGACGTTTTGGATGATAAAATCATGATGTATGAAGAGATATATGCGTGATTATGGACATGTTTGAGTATTCATCGGATTATTGAAAGATTATTCAAGAACACTTTGAATTTTGTGTTGGATTTTGGGGGTTTTCGTAGATTCATCCGTTTTATCCGATTGAGGTGTGAGAACCTTGAGATTTTGATATATCCATACCGTATGAGTGTTTTCTTACGATTTTACGGGTTGGATTGTGCCGTTTTCGGACTTGTGGGAGTTTGGGCGATTTCCCAACCTTTAGTTGTTCACCCGTATATTTACTAGAATCGTAGGCAATTTGGGAGTCTCTTCGTGTAATTTGAGTAAGGATAATTAATTGTCATATTCCTTGCGAATCGTTTAGGTGCCGGAAGCGCGTTCTTGGACCTACCAAACTCATACCTTTCCTCCGTTCGATTTCTCGATGTCTCAAAGGCAAGTATACATTTATGATTGTACATTCTCGACTTTGAAAGTAAGAAATATTGATGGCATATCATGAACGAACCGTTTTTACGGCATTCATAGATATATTGTTGGCATGTAATGAACGAACCGTTTTGACGGCATTCCTACATGTATCGGCGTATGAGGTGAACGAACTGTTTCTACGGCATTCACATACGTAACGGCGTATGAGGTGAACGAACTGTTTCTACGGAATTCACATACGTCTTATGAGATTTTAGTTATTCCGGAATACTAGTCTTGAATTGATGAATTGACAGTTACATTTACTTTATTGTCGAGGAGTATTGTGTTTCATATTGATATACTTGCACTAGCTATTCAACGGCTAACCCCTTTATGGGGGAAATACGTTTCATGTATTTCAGGTTCCAAGAGGTCGTGAGGCAGTATCGGAGTCGGCATGAAGAGGCTGGGCAAGTGTGATACTGTGTCTTCCTTCGAGTGGTGTTTGGAGTTTCCCGTTCAGTGTTGTTGTACTGGATTGGCTTTTGAATACTCGAGTATTGTTTTCCCTTTTCCTTGATGTTGCGGCCTGTGTTTGCCGAAGTATTGAATCGAGTTGTGATGTTTGTGAATACATTGGTTATGTTTCGAATACCTTTGTATTGTTTTTCATTCCATTGTGTGTAGACCTTATCGGTCAAATTTTATGGTTCCACGTATGTTTAGCCTTGTGGGTCCCACGGCGGGGCTTACGGCGCTGTAATATCCCTGAATAACTTGGGGGTGTTACAGGCTTGGTCCAGGAGGTTCGGGAAGAGTCTGGAACATTGTAGAGACGGGCCCAGATGATCGGGCCGAGATGGGCAGTGGGGCCGGGCAGACGATGCGGGCGGGACGGACGAGGCAGGCAGGCGCCGGATGATGGGAGAACCTTCTAGGACCCTCCTAGAAGGATGCACTACTTGAAGATTGTAGAGTATTCTAGATTTGTACTTAGTATTGTACTTGTAGAATACTCTAGGATGTTTGTAAGCCTTGTATGTGTAGATAAGTGTGGATGATTCTAGAGATAGGTTCTAGAATAGGATAGAAGTGTGTGGATTGTATAGGATGTTCTAGAGTCCTCCAAATGAGGAGGTGGAGTAGAAGATTCTAGGTTCTAGGAGTAGTATAAATAGGTGAAGGGGAGGCTCATTTGCAATCAACCCTCAAAGACTCAACATTCTTGTATTGTGAAGTATTGTGAAATAGTGAAGTTTTCTCTCAACTCCCAAGTGTTTAAAACCCTTCTTACATACTTAGCAACCGAGTGTTTAAGGCTTACTAGCTAGATCGAGACAATTCTAGTCTAGTGCCGCACGGGTCCGAAGAGCTTTCGAGTGCTCAAACCTAACCCCGTGACAAGTGGTATCGGAGCCACGCTAGTGGTTCAAGGAGCTTCCGCATTGAGACGTTGCTGAGAGGTTTTGTGCAAGGAGGACCGATGGAGACTATGTCCAGCGTCACCAAAGTTCAACCCGGCCAGGAGAAGGACAAGTCCAGGAAAGGGTCTAGGGACAAGTCCGTGGAAAGGGGTGTTGCCATGGAAGCCCGAGTGGCTCGGCTGGAGGAAACCATGGGCAGACACGAAGATGCTCTTGAGGCATGGAGCATAGTGGCCGACCAGGTGACGGAGATGAGCGAGTCATTGGAGGAGCTTGAGAATCGGGTGACGGGCACCCTTAACGCGTTGCGACGCGACTTGTGTGAGGAGATCCTTGAAGCTGTCAGGAAAGAGGTTCGGTCGACGATCGCAGCCTTTCGAGAGGAGATCGTAGGGAGGATCGAGACCATCGAAGGAAGGACAGCACTGTACGAGCGGGCGATGGCCCACGGTCGGGACCAGCGGGGTGCGGCACCCCATCGAATCGACATCCCCCGACCGTGTTCGTTCCAAGGATCGCGGAATGGTAGGGAAGTGGATGACTTCCTGTGGAACATGGAGCGTTATTTTAGTGCATCGGGGATAGTGGATGATGCGACCAAGTTGCAGACGGCTCCATTCTTTTTAGCAGATGTGGCGCTGCTATGGTGGAGAAGGCGCGAAACAGAGATCGCGCGTGGTACATGTCGGATGGAGACATGGGAGGATTTCAAGGCCGAGTTCAAGCAGCAGTTTTACCCAGAGAATGTTGAGTTTGAGGTCCGGGCTAGGTTGAAGGAGTTGACACACAGCAAGGCGATCAAGGACTATGTGAAGGAGTTCCAGGAGATCGTGCTGGAGTTGCCTAGCCTTAGTGAGCAGGAAGCTTTGTTCGCGTTCGTGGATGGGCTAAAACCGTGGGCAAAGTTGGAAGTGAGAGGGCGAGGCACGTAACGTGTCAGGCGGTGCGATAGCGGAACGGCTGATCGAGTTAAAACCAGCCGGGAGAGACGGAAGTCGGGAGGGACGAGGCGGCATCGCTACGCAGACAAGTCGTACTGAGGTAATGCGGATAGGGCGCGAGGATGGCGAGCCCAAGGGCGGCAAGCGGTCGAGATGGGCTCGGACTTGCCATGGGTGAGGAGTACGAGACCATATCGTAGCAGCGTGTCGAAGAAAAAGAAATGTGAAATTTCTTTGGAGCACGGAGCATTCGGCGAGGCAATGCTCGAAGTTTAGAGGTAGCCGCCATGGAGTACACCAAGGCACGGGGCGATGCCGAGGTGATGGGACATCGATGGCGCTCAGTGTTGAACTTCGGCCATAGGGATGGCATCGCGGACGGAGCACCGGAGGGAAACTTCTTTGTATGCGGCAGAGGCGATCAATGGGAAACCCCTCAAGGCGTTGGTCGACACAGGGGCCGATTACAACTACATTGACGAGGCTGAAGCACAGAGGTTGGGGCTTCAGGTCATCGAGGGACGGGGCTGGATGAAGTCGAATAATGCACCACCCGTTCGAGTTACAGGAGTCGCCAATGGGGTGCGACTAAAGATTGGCACGTGGGAACCGCGCGTGCACTTCAAGGTGACGAGCATGGATGATCGGGACATTATACTGGGCATGGACTTCCTGAGGAAGAATAATGTTGGCGTTGTTCCGCATAAGAGGGCGTTGTACGTGTGTGATCAAGCCAAGCTGCAGGAAATACACTTGACCACAGAGCCTTCGAGACAAGCTATGTCGGCACTCAAGTACGTGAGGAAGCTTGAGGAGGAGCCGAGTTACCACCTTGGAGCAGTTCGGTTCATCGAGGGGCCGCCACGTCGCCGAGGACATTGACGAAATGGGCGGGGGAGAATGTCACAGCCGACAGTCGACAACGAGACATGTGTGCGCAGACGGTCGCACAGGGTGCCGAGGGACCGGCACGAGCAGGACGCCATGGATGGCATCGGGCTGCATGGGAATACCCAGCCTTCAGGACGGCGTGATCGGACGGAGAATCACGCGAGTAAGCCGTGGGAGCACGGACGCCTTGTGGAAGCGGATCGCCAGGGGCATTCGGGCTGGACATGTTGGGGCTGTCCGTAAGCAGGGCGCGGCAAGGACGAGCAGTAGTCGTGTGGGACAAGGCACGACGGGACAAGGCCGAGTCTGGGAACAGGACTCGAGCTGGGCGGCCGGACGCGGGCGTGGGATGCCGGGCGCGGCCAGCGTGCGCGGGCGCACGCGCGCGAGGTGCGAGAGAGACCCTCCCCCCTATAATAGGCTTAAACGGAAAAAGCCTTGTGGGGGCAGTAGACATTGAAAAGCTGAGGAGCCACTCAGCAGGAAAGATTCGACCGGAAGGAACTAGAAGCGGACCGGCTTGGTCCAGGAGGTTCGGGAAGAGTCTGGAACATTGTAGAGACGGGCCCAGATGGTCGGGCCGAGATGGGCTGGTGCGGGCCGGGCCAGGACGATGCGGGCCGGGACGGACAGAGACGGGTCGGGGCGCCCGGATGATGGGAGAACCTTCTAGGACCCTCCTAGAAGGATGTACTACTTGAAGATTGTAGAGTATTCTAGATTTGTACTTAGTATTGTACTTGTAGAATACTCTAGGATGTTTGTAAGCCTTGTATGTGTAGATAAGTGTGGATGATTCTAGAGATAGGTTCTAGAATAGGATAGAAGTGTGTGGATTGTATAGGATGTTCTAGAGTCCTCCAAATGAGGAGGTGGAGTAGAAGATTCTAGGTTCTAGGAGTAGTATAAATAGGTGAAGGGGAGGCTCATTTGCAATCAACCCTCAAAGACTCAACATTCTTGTATTGTGAAGTATTGTGAAATAGTGAAGTTTTCTCTCAACTCCCAAGTGTTTAAAACCCTTCTTACATACTTAGAAACCGAGTGTTTAAGGCTTACTAGCTAGATCGAGACAATTCTAGTCTAGTGCCGCACGGGTCCGAAGAGCTTTCGAGTGCTCAAACCTAACCCCGTGACAGCACGCTAAGGAATGCTTAGTAGCGTGTGCTAGCTTGTTAATAATGCAGAATTTTATAAATGGGACAACAAATCGTTTGGGCTTACATTTTACTCGTTCCTTCGGTATACTTGAGAGGCCAGAGAGCTGAGGGATCCTAATACATACTTAGAACACATCTTGTTAGTGTTTGTATATTGGTTACCACTTGGGAATATTCATTGAAGTGGAATAGCACCTTGGAGTGGCATACAACCAACCGGAGTTAGATTCTACCTTACGGTTCAGTGATCTTCATCATATTAAGGTATGTTCAATCTATCTCAAGACTTAGAATTGGATTCTAACGATTTGGATGATCATGATAACAAGATATGGATTTTCATAGATGAATTATCCAAGTATATCATGTTTGGAATATTTAGAGGATTAAACTTTAAGTACCTTGATTATGATCATCATAATTCTAATCTTGTTACATTGGATATGTAAAGGAAGCTTCTATCAATGGTAAACCGAATCTAGTAGATGATTTAATAGTAATCTTGGACTAGACTTTAACATCATTATTGTTAGATAAATCTAAAGGATTGATCATGGAAGGATTTATCTAGTATATATGGAACGTTTAACAACTTCAGCATGATAATATTGATTGATATAAAGGTGTTGATATCAACCGTTAAGCCTTTCGAATTGTCGTATGAAGATTTGTAGTCGAAATGGAATATGGTTTTATAATGGTATGCATATCCTCGAATCCGAAGATGTTATTATCCGTAAAATCATTCATAATCGTGTGTACATGATATTCATGGAGGAAACATGAAGTATCACGGAAGATTTCATTGTTTCGATCATGGCAAGAACAGTTTACTGCTCAGCAGTAAACTGCCATGCATAGATAGCGCACGCTATGCTATGATTATTAACGTGCGCTATCGAACACGGGTTAGCGTGCACTACGTTTGGTACGTAACGTACGCTAGACCATCAGACGAGTCAGTTGGCTGGTCAGTAAAGTACCGACCATGCATAGTTAGCGTACGCTAGTCTTTGTTGTTTGCGTGCGCTATCGGGCAGACTTAACGCACGCTACACAGAGTACTTAGCGTGCGCTAAGCGGATTCGAGCGGTGCATTTTATGAACTTTTGGCGTGAATCGAATTGTTAAACATTAAATGCGACGTGAGATAAATCCTATATCATTTCTTTTGTTAAGGTTTGATCTTTTTGCGTGATTGATTGAGGAGGACGACTTTCGAGTGTTCGTTTTTGTGGAAGTATTGTTCTCGTCTTCAAACCGAGGCAAGTACTCTAATTAGAATTGTTTATGTTATGACAATTATGATTTGATTGTATCGTGTAAATATATTGTGAATATATGTCCACCATGCGTTGATCCGACGGGAATCATCATGGGAATCTATAGCTGTGTGCGCTGGATCGTTGGACAGGTAGTTCCACCATGTGTTGGTCCGATGGGATCATCATGGGAATCTATAGCTGTGTGCGCTGGATCGTTGGAATACCATCAGTATGTTGAAACTGTTATGATATGATATGTGTTGTGGGTATTCTCGTTGGAGAAATTTGTTATGATATAATTGTTGATTATATCACTGTTGTATGATTATTGTACTTGTACTAGCATCGTTGTGCTAACCCCTTCGGGGGTGAATATTTGTGTATGTTCAGGATCTAGGAGAGCGGGGAAACAACCACTGGAGATGCATGATGACGAGGGTGCAGAGTGATGTTCCGACCGGGTTTACTGTCTGTTAATTGTTGGTTATTTTAATAAGTACTCGAGTACGTCGTCGATTTATAATGTTTGGATTTTAGTGATGTAATAATAACTCTTCTTGGAATATTTGTAATTTTCGGTTTTGAATCAGTCGGTTGAATTTTATTTCAGAAATTTCTTAAACTGGTATCTGTTATTGTCATTTCCTTTATTTAGCCTTGTAAATTCTTATGTAAATGATTTACGGCGCTGTAATATCCCTGAATATATCGGGGGTGTTACAGAATATGGTATCGGAGCTAAGATTATGGATATCTTGGCCGTTGGGTTAAAATAGGGGTCATTTATGTCTTTTGAGGTAACCGGCCGTGAATGACATCACTGCACTGCCTACGTCTTCATGCGAACGGTGGTTGTAAGTTCCTAAACTCTATCTCGTTCTTTACATATTGTGTCTCTTTATACTCGAATATTAGAACGATGTTGCTTCCTGTATATTGAGTATTTATGCTTACAGTATGAGGCGGACGTGGACGTGGTCGCGGTCGTGGACGCGGACGAAAGAATGCTGAAAGGGAGGCGTCGCCCTCTAATCAGGCTAGTCATAGCTCAGGCGAGCCACAACAATCCATCAATAACGAACCAGAACCTGGTGTGCCAGAAATCCTTCGTCAGGTCGTGAACCAGATGACTAAGTTCGCTCAGGTCGTGGACCGAATGCAAGTGGCGGCAGGAATTCAGCAGGGAGATGGACAACAAAGGATTCCAGAAATGGGAAATTGAGGTGACCGATGCTTACAAGAGGTGGCAAAGATGCAACCACCCAAAATTGACGGCTTTTCCGAGACTCCCACTTGGGACCATTGGTTGAAGGAACTGGAGAAATTTTTTGCTGGAATTAATTGCCCGGACGACAGGAGAGCTCCTATTGCCCAGTACTTTCTGATAGGGGAAGCATCCGAGTGGTGGGAAGCTATCAGACCTGCAGATCATGATGCCGATTGGACGGAATTTAAAATGATGATGGAAGCTCAGTTTTGCCCTCGTCCTCTGAGGGAAGCCAAAATTCCAGAATTTTTCTCCGCTCAACCATCCGATGAACCCGTATCCCAGACGATTAAGACGTTTAACCAGCAGTTAGCATTTGTTCGACATCTGGTCATAACAGATGCGGAGATGATGATTCATTTCGAAATGAGGATGAAACCAGAAATCCAGAGGTACATGTCCGGTTTTGAATGTACCACTCTCACTTGATACGGGATAAGGCGTTGGCATACGAAATAAAAGAAGCAGCAATGGAGAAGTTTATAGAGTCGAAGAAACAGAAAGTCTCTGGTACTTTTACAGAGCACAAGAGCAGTGGGCCCCGCAAGGCCCAGTCTTCTTTTTCTTTCAAGAAACCTCCGCACCCATCTAGGAGCAGAAAGAATTACGGAATAATGTCAGCCACGACGGATACAGCTAGGAAGTGCTTCAACTGTGGTCGCCCAGGCCACCTTTGGCGTGATTGTTTGCGCACTCCAGTTACATGTTTTGAGTGCGGACAGGAAGGGCATTGTGCGACGTTTTGTAAGGACGCCACTAAGTACAATGGAACCCGTTCATCACAGCCAGTTCAGAAGGAAGCTAGTATCCAACAGACGCAGCAAAGTGTTCAGATGCCTCAAAATTTTGGCCGCGGACGAGGCAAAGGACAATGGGACCGAAAGGGGACATCGAGTGCCGGATCTGTTCCCCCACGTTTGTATGAGATAAGGAGGACAGATGATCAGGATCTTTGCATCGCATCAGTCTTGTCCCAAATCCTTTCCCAGCCAGTTAGCGTTTTGTTCGATACGGGAGCTACACATTCTTTCATATCTTTGTCTTGTGTAAATCGTTTGAATATTTCCGGTTTTTATACTTGTGAACCTTATGTTGTTGGTTTACCGAGTGGAGAGAGAATTGTCTTAAATTTAGAAACTAGAAATTTCCCTGTATCATTTGGGGGCAGAGAGTGGCTCTCAAATCTAATCGTGATAGAAATGCAAGGAGACGACCTGATACTCGGAGACGATTGGCTTAATCGGTATGGAGCAATTGTAGACTACCGAAGGAGGAATATCTCACTGATCGCTGACGATGGTTCCGAGGTATTGTTCGAAGGTTGGAAACCGGGAAGCTCAGGAAAATTGATCAAGGCGATGAAAGCTGTCAGATTGTTGAAACAGGGCTGTACCGGGTACTGGTGCTACGCAATGAAGAAAGAAGACGAAATTGTGGAACTTTCATCCATTCCTGTTGTGAACGAATTTCCAGATGTATTTCCGGACGAGTTACCTGGACTACCTCCACGAAGGGATGTGGAATTTACCATTGAGCTGGAACCCGGAGCTACACCAATTTCTAAAGCGCCATTTCGTATGGCACCTACTGAGATGTACGAACTGAAGAAGCAACTGGAGGAGTTACTGGACAAGGGCTATATTCAGCCAAGCGTTTCACCCTGGGGAGCGCCAGTTCTTTTTGTCCGAAAAAAAGATGGATCGCTTCGACTGTGTATTGACTATCGAGAGCTGAACAAGATGACGATTAAGAACAAATATCCGTTACCACGGATTGATGATTTGTTTGACCAGCTGCAAGGGGCGACAGTATTTTCTAAAATCGATCTGAGATCAGGATATCATCAGCTGAGGATTAAGGAATCTGACGTTCCGAAATCAGCATTCAGAACTCGCTACGGACATTATGAGTTTGTAGTAATTCCGTTTGGCCTCACTAACGCACCTGCTGTATTTATGCAATTGATTAACAGAGTGTTCATTGAATTTTTGGACAAGTTTGTAGTCGTGTTCATTGATGACATTCTGGTGTATTCTAAGAGCCCGGAAGAACATGCGCAGCATTTGCGGATTGTACTGGAACTTTTGAGAAACGAACAATTGTACGCCAAACTTTCTAAGTGTGAATTCTGGCTAAAGGAAGTAATGTTCCTCGGCCATGTGGTGTCAGCTAAAGGAGTCCGAGTAGATCCTCAGAAGATCGAAGCAATTATGGATTGGAAGCCTCCAAAGAACGTGAAAGAAGTCCGAAGCTTCTTAGGACTTGCTGGGTATTATCATCGATTCGTGGAAGGGTTTTCTAAAATCTCCCGCCCACTTACTCGACTTCTGCAGAAAACTCAAAAGTTTGAGTGGAACGAGTCGTGTCAGATTAGTTTCGATGAGTTAAAGAAGAGATTGACGACAGCACCGATTCTATCACTCCCACAGGGAACTGGAGGATTTATAGTTTACAGTGATGCTTCGAACCAAGGACTTGGGTGCGTATTGATGCAGAATGATAAGGTAATCGCTTATGCGTCACGACAGCTGAAACCTTATGAAGTGAATTACCCGACACATGATTTGGAGCTAGCAGCAGTAGTTTTTGCTTTGAAGATCTGGAGGCATTATCTGTACGGGACTCACTGTCAGATCTTTACGGATCATAAGAGTCTCAAGTACATATTCAGTCAGAAAGAATTGAATATGCGGCAAAGAAGATGGTTAGAACTGATTAAGGACTATGACTTGGAGATTTTATATCATCCAGGCAAAGTGAATGTAGTGGCCGATGCACTTAGCCGCAAGCCTGTCTCTATTCAGATGTTGGAGACGCTGACCTCCCAACTTAGCCTTCAGCGAGTGATGATTCGTGAAGGAATTCAGGTATGGTTACAAAGAGTCCAAGGACAACTGTGCGTGATGGAGATAACTTCATCTTTAACCGAAGAAATCAAATCTAGACAGACAGATGACCCTCTGATTATTCGGTTACGTGACGAAGTGATCAAAGGAAAGGCCCCCGGATTCATAATTCATGATGATGGAGTTTTGAGATTTCAGAACCGACTCTGCGTTCCCGATGTTGATGTTCTGAAACAGACGATTATGAAGGAAGCTCATAGTTCGCCCTATTCTATCCACCCGGGCACCAGTAAAATGTATAAGGACTTGAAGCAGAATTTCTGGTGGGGCAACATGAAGAAAGACGTAGCGGACTATGTTTCGAAATGCTTGACTTGTCAGCAGGTTAAGATCGAGCATCAACGACCTGCTGGAATGTTGAAGCCACTCCCGATTCCTGAATGGAAGTGGGAAGACATATCGATGGAGTTTATCACTAATATGCCGAGAACCAGGACAGGAATGAACATGATTTGGGTGATAATTGATCGTTTAACCAAATCAGCTCATTTTCTAGGCATTAAAGATACATGGGGACCAGAGAAGTTCGCACGAGTATTTATCTCGGAGATAGTTCGATTGCATGGTACGCCGAAGACCATTGTTTCTGATCGAGACGGCCGTTTTGTGTCTCACTTTTGGAAAGCAGTTCATAAGGCCTTGGGGACCGAATTGAACTTGATCTGACTTATCACCATGGTGACGGACAATGCGAGAGAACTATACAAACGGTGGAAGACATGCTAAGGGACTGTGCCTTAGATTGGTCAAACGATTGGGAAATTCATCTACCGTTGATTGAATTTACCTACAACAATAGTTGGCATGCTTCCATTAAGATGGCACCGTTTGAGGCATTATACGGAAAGAGATGCAGATCGCCCCTATGCTGGGACGATTCGTCAGACTTGATCGAGCAGAACGAGTTGATCGTGCGGACTCGAGAGAAGATAGCCTTGATTCGTGAAAGGCCGTTGACCGCCTGCAGTCGCGAAATCTATGCGGACGTCGCCGCCGCCCATTGGAGTTGATCGGAGATCACGTACTTTTGAAGGTTTCCCCTACTCGGGGAATCTTTCGTTTCGGAAGGAAAGGAAAGCTGAGTCCGAGATATATCGGACCATTTGAGATCCTCGAGAGAGTTGTGGAGTTGGCATACAGATTGGCATTGCCGCCGTCGTTGTGCCATGTTCATAACGTGTTCCACGTATCCCAGTTATGGAGATATATACCAGATCCCAGTCATATCATTGATTTCGGCGAGATCGAAGTCGCACAGGATGGGACGTTTGAAGAAAGACCGGTCAAGATACTCGAGAGTCGAGTTAAGCAGCTGAGAAACAAACAAATCGTTTTGGTCAAAGTTTAGTGGTCACGTCACGGAATGGAAGAAGCCACCTGGGAAACGGAAGCTGATATGAAGTCTAGATATCCCGAGTTATTTTCGTCTTGAGTTTCGGGACGAAACTCCTTTTTAGTAGGAGAGTATGTAATATCCGGATTTATTACGATGTATTTCATCTGTATTCAAACCCTGTATTATTCGGATTGGTGATTTTGATTATTGGAGTATGATATTTCGTACATTGATATCATTGTACATAAGTATAGAAACTTGCAAAATTGCTCAAGCAACCTCGTGATAGCGCACGCTAAGAATGTATCTTAACGCGCGCTATCGGGCTATTATTAGCGCACGCTATGAAGATAGGTGTTGTGTGCGCTAAGAACTCAATTATTGAGCGGGACGGCTAGCACATGCGCCAGCCGGGACATGGGTCCGGATAAGATTCCCGCGGACGCACCCGGACAATTCTGAAGTCAACCATTATTAGCGCACGCTAAGGAATGCTTAGTAGCGTGCGCTAGCTTGTTAATAATGCAGAATTTTATAAATGGGACAACAACTCGTTTGGGCTTACATTTTACTCGTTCCTTCGGCATACTTGAGAGGCCAGAGAGCTGAGGGATCCTACTACATACTTAGAACACATCTTGTTAGTGTTTGTATATTGGTTACCACTTGGGAATATTCATTGAAGTGGAATAGCACCTTGGAGTGGCATACAACCAACCGGAGTTGGATTCTACCTTACGGTTCAGTGATCTTCATCATATTAAGGTATGTTCAATCTATCTCAAGACTTAGAATTGGATTCTAACGATTTGGATGATCATGATAACAAGATATGGATTTTCATAGATGAATTATCCAAGTATATCATGTTTGGAATATTGAGAGGATTAAACTTTAAGTACCTTGATTATGATCATCATAATTCTAATCTTGTTACATTGGATATGTAAAGGAAGCTTCTATCAATGGTAAACCGAATCTAGTAGATGATTTAATAGTAATCTTGGACTAGACTTTAACATCATTATTGTTAGATAAATCTAAAGGATTGATCATGGAAGGATTTATCTAGTATAGATGGAACGTTTAACAACTTCAGCATGATAATATTGATTGATATAAAGGTGTTGATATCAACCGTTAAGCCTTTCGAATTGTCGTATGAAGATTTGTAGTCGAAATGGAATATGGTTTTATAATGGTATGCATATCCTCGAATCCGAAGATGTTATTATCCGTAAAATCATTCATAATCGTGTGTACATGATATTCATGGAGGAAACATGAAGTATCACGGAAGATTTCATTGTTTCGATCATGGCAAGAAGCAGTTCTTGCTTTCGCTGAAAGCGCCATGCATAGATAGCGCACGCTATGCTATGATTATTAACGTGCGCTATCGAACACGGGTTAGCGTGCACTACGTTTGGTACGTAACGTACGCTAGACCATCAGACGAGTCAGTTGGCTGGTCAGTAAAGTACCGACCATGCATAGTTAGCGTACGCTAGTCTTTGTTGTTTGCGTGCGCTATCGGGCAGACTTAACGCACGCTACACAGAGTACTTAGCGTGCGCTAAGCAGTTTAGGCAGATTGCATTTTATGAACTTTTGGCCGTGAATCGAATTGTTAAACATTCGTACGACGTGAGATAAATCCTATATCATTTCTTTGGTTAAGGTTTGATCTTGTTACGTGATTGATTGAGGAGGACGACTTTCGAGTGTTCGTTTTTGTGGAAGTATTGTTCTCGTCTTCAAACCGAGGCAAGTACTCTAATTAGAATTGTTTATGTTATGACAATTATGATGTGATTGTATCGTGTAAATATGTTGTGAATATATGTCCACCATGCGTTGATCCGACGGGAATCATCATGGGAATCTATAGCTGTGTGCGCTGGATCGTTGGACAGGTAGTTCCACCATGTGTTGGTCCGACGGGATCATCATGGGAATCTATAGCTGTGTGCGCTGGATCGTTGGAATACCATCAGTATGTTGAAACTGTTATGATATGATATGTGTTGTGGGTATTCTCGTTGGAGAAATTTGTTATGATATAATTGATGATTATATCACTGTTGTATGATTATTGTACTTATACTAGCATCGTTGTGCTAACCCCTTCGGGGGTGAACATTTGTGTATGTTCAGGATCTAGGAGAGCGGGGAAACAACCACTGGAGATGCATGATGACGAGGGTGCAGAGTGATGTTAAATAGGGTTTCGTCTGTTAATTGTTGGTTATTTTAATAAGTACTCGAGTACGTCGTCGATTTATAATGTTTGGATTTTAGTGATGTAATAATAACTCTTCTTGGAATATTTGTAATTTTCGGTTTTGAATCAGTCGGTTGAATTTTATTTCAGAAATTTCTTAAACTGGTATCTGTTATTGTCATTTCCTTTATTTAGCCTTGTAAATTCTTATGTAAAGGATTTACGGCGCTGTAATATCCCTGAATATATCGGGGGTGTTACATAAATAACATGACAAACCTTGTTTATAATCCCAACTAAGGATAACTTAGCCCATGAAGGGTTTATTCAACATATTACAAGCTTGAGTGGTCATTAATAGTTGAAAAAAGGAAAGAATTGATTCCAACTCCCTTAGTAGATAAAGGAGAAAGAAGAAATAAACTCCCTCAACAACATAAGCTAAACCACACTTACACAAATCACTCAAGAACACAAGTGTGTTCTTCACACAAAAAGAAAAAGTATTACAAAGTGAGAAAATATAAGATGAATGTGTTAGGAGTATGCCCTCGAATGCCACTCAGAGGTTGTTGAGTGAGGGCATTGTACTTGTAATTATGTAAACCATTTATATAAGGCAAATGAATGTTTCTTTATTTACTGGTAGTTACTGGCATTCCTAACTCGTAAATAAACATATAGAAACTAGTCCGTGTATTTGAGAGCAAAACGTTCCACTCCTTATTGGATAAGGGGGTCTTTGAAATGTTTATAGCTCAAATACTTAATCGTTCGCAAGTCGATGAAACTTGGTAGGCGTTAAGTTTATGTGAAGACTTGTATGACGTGTTCTTTGACATGGAGAGTGCCTGTCGAACACTAATGGTTAGTGGGAGCACACGTTATAGGTATGCTTATTAGATTAGTATACTCGAACCGACTCACCCTCGATTCGTCACCTGATTTCACTCCGGGGACGATCAATGACGGAATCGAAAGGTTGTGATAGGTATTCGTGAACCTTCGACTTGAGGATTTAGTAGGGATGTGCTTGTGACGTCAATATTATCATTAGAGTAGTTCGACCACCTGTAGCGGAAGGCGGGGGTCAACCTCGACGTGCATCTTGACGGGCAAGTAGCAGGTCCTACTGAATACCAAGATAGAATTCTTTCTCCTGTTAGTGAACGGGTTATATATCCTATGCGGTTATTGGCAGATGAGATCATAAGTCTTTGGCCAAAGCATTGGAGCTAGCTGTATTAGATACACGAGAGCTCGATGATCTCGATTTGCATTAACGCATGCATAGCGTCAAGTACAGATAGGGTTTGACTGACCGTGACCCTATAACTTGATCGGGATATTTGAAAGAAGGGTTTATACGTATACTGGTATTCACGACAGAATGGTTCTTGAATGATCCCAATCATTCGTTCTCAGTCGGGGTACAGTGTAGGCCACCAGGCTGGCTAGGTGGTGCTACTACTCTTTGGTTCCTCCCATTGCTGACTGAGACGGACCTACCGAGTCGCGCATTAGGATTGACGACGGAATGAATTAAGCTAATTCTCTCATTATGAATATTAGATATTGGATATCTAATTTGGGACATTGGATGTTTAAATCGATTTATCGGATAAATTGATTTACGGCTTAATGGATTAAATATATCACTGGGTGATTAATTTAATTCATGAATATAATTATTTCTTGGAGAAATTAGTTATGTTATTATGTATTTGATATGATTAATTAATTAGATTAATTAATTAATATAAATACATCGGAACGGAATCGAGTTTATCTGTTTGGACTCACGGGAGTCGAAACGAACCGAACTCTTCGATTCCCTTCTAGATGGCCGCCCCCTTTCCACTAAGCTTCATCTTGTCTTTTGTCTCCATTTTTAAATGGAGGACAATGACTTGTGGGGTGACCACTCATGTGAATGAGTTGTATGGTTTGGTTGAAAGTGTATAAAGAAAGAAAAGGAAGACTAATCACACTTACTTGCTTCTTGGCATCATACGGTTCTAGTGGGATAGAAAAGAGAGAAAAGTTCTTTCTCAAAGTCTTCTTCTTCTTCATATGTTCTTGGTGATTCTTGGAGAAAAATCAAGAAATTAAAGAGAGAAAGTGAGTTATACACTTAGAGTGTTGTAATCACAAATCAATAGCTTCATCACCTAGCTCTAGCCAGATCCTTGGAGGATAGCAAGGTGATTGTCGTTCGTCGTTTCTCCGGCGCGTGACAAGTAGAGGCGGTGCTTTCGGCGTTGGATCGTTCAAGGGCTTGGAGCGGAATAGATTCGTAGAGATCAAGCAAAGCTTGCGGAATAGCTCAAGAGAAGGTTATCCATTTAATCAACGGACTACGAGGGTATGTTTCGTATCTCTTGTATTTCGTTTTTGATATTCGTATATCGTAGCTCGATCGATCCTCGTAGGGATTCGGATCGAATTAATTTTCGTTTACCGCTTCCGGCGGGCCTTCGTTTTAGGCACCGAATCCCAACGGTGGTATCGGGCGTAGGTATTGCTATCTTATATACGATTTTATCATTTGGACTGTTTTATTTGATGGTGATTGATTTGGAATCATTTTTGTCATTATCGTTTTATATATTTTTAAGTTATTTGTAGTTATATTTTTCGTAAGTTTATGTCTAATTATAAATCTTAATTTCTTGGAAATATGATTTATATTGAAGATATGAATGTTGAAAAATATTGATATTGATATCCGTCGAAAATCGAGCTCAGAATCGTCGTCGGACGATTTTTCGGACAAAGGCGAGTTCTTTGCCCGGGTGACTCGGCCGTGTCGTGACACGGGCGTGTCGGCGATCCCGAGCCGCGCCGGCAGACCCGACCGTGTCGGAGACACGGGCGTGCCGGCAGCGGTGCCGATCGTGATCGGCCATGCGGCATGTCTGCCGGCATCTGCCGGCGATGACTTCGGCCATGGCAGCAATTTCGCCCGGCTCGATTTTTCGTGTATTCTTAAAAATTAATCTCCCGCATGTTAAATTGGATTTAATATGATTAAAATGATTTATGGTATTTCATTTTATAAGGGAAATTTGATTAATTGGAATATTTATGATCGACGAATTATTTTGAACGTTATCATATTACTGATTATGTGAATCGATTGGATCGGTTCGAATTGTTGATTGGATCAATGTATCTCTACGCTTTCCATTTATATAGTATTTATTGGATGAATGCTTTTTGAATGGGGATGTGGTTCGTGGACTTAGATTTGAATCGTTCGTTTTATTCGATTGGGTTGTAAAGGCCGTTTTGAGCCTATTTATTTTACTAGAAATGTTTGTATCTAGGATGCAATTTTCAATGTAAAATTTATATGTAATGACGAAGACCGGAGGAAGATCCATTTCGAGAAGACGAAGATTCAAGACGAAGACTTGTAATTAGATTACGAAGTTTTTGTTTTCTAGGAACGGTCCATGAACCACATGTAATATCCGCAATTTTCGATTTCCGGTAATTCTTTTTTTTCGGTCGGAGTCCGTTTTGACGACTCGCTCATGACCGTTTCGTCATTCTGAGAATGATTAATTCTACACTTTTTGACATCCGAGTTCGTTTCGGTGTCGTTTCGTTGAGTTACGTGCTTTTAGCGACTTTTCCGCACTTGAGTTCGAGTCTTGCGAATCTCGACCAGCTATTTGTTTGAGTTTCCATAAAGTCCGTTTAACTTTGTTAGACGTGTTGTGAACTTCGGTTTGGTTATTCGATCACGTATGGTGATTTTCGGGCATTTGGGCCATTTTCGTAATTTCCCAAAGTTTGGGGTAATTACCTTCCGTTGTCGAATCTCGAGCCTTCGGGTGGTCGGAATTGTGTGTTCTACTAGCTCTTAGATTCGTCTTTGTGAGTACTTCGTAACCGTATCTTCGGTTCGTATTCAGGTTCGGGTTTCGGTGTCGCTTTGTTGAATTCGGGATTACTAAACGACTTTTCTAGGTATGAGTTCGTCTTTGTTAGATCATCATTTATTTTTGGTAACTCCAAAAATTATAAATCTTTGCAATATTATAGAACATCGAGTTAGCTTTCCAATGGTTCAAGCGGTGAGTCAATCGAGTCAGGACGAGAGAGTTATGGTCGTTTAGTTTTGGTAGAGCACTTCCGGGAGCCTTTCGGCCGATAGGGGGTCGATAGACCTCTGCGGCATTCCGTATGGCTATCGGTTGGGCTATCGGCGATAGGCCGGCGATAGGTGCTGTGTTACACTATAAATGTGTCGTTTTGAGCGAACCGCTCATTTCCTTCCCCATTTTGCACGGCGTCGCGAGAGAGATATAGAGGGAGAGAGAATTCTTCATCCAGTCGATTTTCATCATTTCTTTTCGGTTGTGAGGCTCGGATAATCAATCTAACGCGTGTTCTACGGATCTTAACACTGAATCACTCAAGGTAATATCTCTTGAAACCCTACCTTTTTGGATAATTGGGGATTTTGGGGTTTTGTCCGATTCTTTCCGTTTCGTTGATGGATTCATGATGAATATGATTATTCTTGTTGGTATTCTTAGTTTCCCTACGGATTCATGGTATATTTCGTGATTTTTACGGAACCGAGAGGGTTTGGTTGTGGTCCGCCCTCGTTGTTATTTTTGTGCGAATATACATGAATCGTAGGCGGGTTTCCGGGTGTATTCCATTTCCGTAATCGTTTAGAAGTGGTTGTGATTGTGCTATTCGAATCGTTAGGTTCATTTTCGTCGGTTCCTCGCGGTCGTGCTTGATTCTTCCGTTCCGTTCGTTGTCGTATTCCTTTTCGTTAGCATCGGGCGTTAGAAGCTTCCCGGTTGAGCCGTATCCGTTCGTGGTTCCGTGCTCGTGGTATCGAGGCAAGTACCTTGCCCATACTTTTCTCGTTTTATGTATATGATGATCGGTGGTCGTCTTGATGTGTTTGTTTGGTTATTTGAAATGAAGTTTCAAAGGAATTTGATTTGGCCTCGTTAAAGGCTTTCTTTCAAAACGCGTGTGTTTTGTGAACGGTGTTTTGAGAATTGATTATGAATTGATTATTTTGAACGTCGAAGGATTTTTATGATGATACTCATATTGTTTAAGTTATGGAATCGTGTATTTCCTTATTTAATCTTGTTATCGTAATTTTGAAGAGTTTGATAATGGTGTCGAGTTAATGGCCATCTCTAGTAAGTATTCGTAATGAACTTACATTCTTAGCATATTAGTGTTGCATGAGTAACGTGTGTGTGTATGCTCACTACGGGTTAGATCCGACGGGGTCTCGGTAGGGGTCCACGGAGGTGTGGATCGACGAGCTTTGCTTTTAACCACTACGGGTTAGATCCGACGGGGTCTCGGTAGGGGTCCACGGAGGTGTGGATCGACGGTTAATTGTGGTGCATTTTGCTAATGTGATTTGATATTGGCATTTCCGGATATGAGTGCGTTCAACCGGTTTTCATGTTTTCATTCTTTGACTTAGTGTGTATGAGGTAAGTGTTCTTTTGGATTACTTGGCTTGGATGGGACTGGAGTATTTTGTTGTTTGTTTTAAATCCTTTATTTGTGGTTTTTGTTGTTGGGTTACGAACCTCACAGTCGTTCTTGTGTCTTGTGAGTTGATGAGATTTGGGGCTAAAATCCCAATGGTTTTGTAAAAGTCGTTTCTGGATTTGGGGCTAAAATCCCAACGGTTGGTTAATGTCATTTTTCGAAAGTAAACCTTTGGGGCGGTGACCCCTTTTGTCTTTCGGTTTTGAAAAGTAGGATTTGATAATCCTAAATTGTTTTCTATTAAAACTCTCGATGGCATTCTAAAGCTGTTTTATAAATTACTTCCATTGATTTATGATATTTCGTTTTTGAAATGTTTTCTCAAACCCTTGCCTCGGGAAGTACTTTTCGTTTCGTTTGGATCTTTGAGGATCCTCGGTTATTGTTATTCGTGGAATGTGAATTGTATGGCTCGTATTTGCACTTTGTATTTGCACTAGCAAAACGGTGGAGTTTGCTAACCCCAGAGTATTCGGGGGTGGATGTCTGTTTTTGCATTCGGGTTTTGGAGCATAACACGTGGTCGGCACGAAGGATGATGAAAGATGATCGATACTAATCACATGAGGAACCGTACATCGTGTGTTGGTTGATTGTACTTTATTTTCATTCTTTGTATTGTTCCGTTATGCGGTGTAGTTGTATTTTGTCCCTGCGTGGGCATGAGTTGTATTTGAGTTGTATGTATTTGTGGAAAGACCAAATCGGTCTAATGAGTCATTGTAGCCTCGAAGGCATTGTCGAGATGTTAAATGTCGTTACCGGCTGGTAGATCCTTGAGGAAAGGTTCTACGGCGTGTAATATCCCCGAGCGGATTGGGGTGTTACATAAATGGTATCGAGCTTAGGTTGAGGAAACCTAGGTACATCGGGTCAAGTCGTGTTGTTTGAGTCTTGTTTCGTTGGATTTTTATCTGATCGAGTCGTGTCGCGACGCGTCGTTTGAGTTTGTTGGTCGTGATTAGTATCGTGGGGCGATCATCATCTTCGTGCGACTGTGGAAGTAAGTCTCCCTTCTTTGTGTTGTGCCTCGTGTGACACGAGCTATTTTTATGATTATTTGTTAAGTGGTGGAATTTTATGTGAATTTTGATTTCACGATATGTATTTAGTCGACTCTCGTATTTGATTTATACGAGGAGTGTAAATCGTTGTGATGTCTTTTTATTGTTGTTTTTCTCGTTGTTGATGATTTTCGAATCGATTTGCACGTTTACAAGTTCTATTGTGGAAGCTTTGTGCTTATACGCGTTCGACTTGTCCACTAGCTTGATGCGGAGGGTATTTTATCGGTGGTTTTGTTACGAATATGGTATTTTATCGTTTATTTTCGTTTAAAGACATGTATTGTCTTGATTTTAAACGTTTTGATGCGTGTGCTAGGAGTTGTTTTAGTGAACGTCGGTATGTGTGAGTTTTGGGCATTACGCCTATTGGATTTTGAAAACCTTGAGTATCTTAGAAAAATAAATTTGAGACATACTTTTCAAATGGGTTATTTTCTTGTGGTACATCCAAGATGCCACAATGTATTTCAAAAATTTTCTACCTCGAGGACCAAAATGTTTTGAGATATTTTCAACACTTTTATTTAGACCCGAGGGTCGAATATTTTGAAAGTTTTCATTAAGAGAAAGTATCTTCATTCTTATCAAATGCGAAATGGTTCTCCGTGTCTCGATAACGATGTTTCACGTTTATACTTTTGAAAGGTGATACTCAAGATCAACGAATTCTTCTAAATTATTTTCAAAATGAGGTTTTCGTTTTTTAAAACCTATCCATTCCCGTTTGAGGGCTGGGTATGTATGTGTGATGTTCGCGTTGTCATTTGGATACTTTCTCCAGTATGATCGAATTGGCGGTGTGAGCGTTGAGACGCTTTCCACACATTGGTTGTGCTAGCCCCGTGAGAGGCGGAGTGTTGGTATTGAATGTTGTCGCCTCATGGCAATCTCTGCGTTGTCGCGCATGTGCGAGTTGTTAGAGCTTGGTTTGGTATGACCGTGTGCATCGGTGATGGTTCCGTTATGCGTCGATTGTTTAATGTCTTGTTACCTTGCTCCGTTTTTGTGAATTTCGTGGACGAGGTCGGAGGTAATGCCCGTACTATTTTGACTTCGTGTTTTCTCTTCCCGATCTATCGATTCGCTCATGTTCGTTGGTACTTTATGAACTTGTTCGGTATTTGATTTCATCGTCCGAGCAGTGTGATCTTGTTGTGGGCGATCTGGTTATCGGTGTGACTTTTTCGAGTTCGGTTCGATTCTTGTGAACTTTGTTCGGGAGTAACATCATTTGGTTCTACTAGTCCTTTTATTCGAAGGATCGGATTTTGAACTTCGTATTTTCTACTTTGTCGACTCATTTATGTTCGTTGACATTTACGAGCTTGTCTGCCCTTGTTTTTGTTTATCGAGAGTGTGATATCATTTCGAATAACATATTTGTCGTTGTGACTTTTCAATCGCTATTCCCTTTCTGTGGATCTTATGGGAATGCATGTCTTGTAGTTCTCACCGGATCATCACGGGAGTTATTGTCGAACTTTATTGTTCTTCGTGATTCGAACATGATTCTTCGATTTTTGTTGTCTCGATCGTTTGTTTGTTCGGTTTTTGTTCTCGTTTCGTGATTGTTGAACGTTCGGGCTCCTTCGTAATTCCCTTTAGTTCGGGAAATTAGTTTCGTTTTCAATCTTCCATCCCTTAGGCGATGGGATTCCGTGTTTGTTCGGTAGACTCGCGTTTTGATTGATGTACCATTGGGTTGATCAATCATATTGATTTTCGTTCGTTGTGTTTTGTGATTATCGGATAATTGACTTGGCTATAGTATCCGTTTGATGACGCTTGTCACTTGTCGGTTTTATTATATCCCTAACGGCGACGTTGTGTTGGTCACCGTGGAGCGTGTTTACACGCCGTATATTCCTTTGCGTTGTTTGTAACATTTCGCCGTTGGGCA
This sequence comes from Orobanche coerulescens, assembly GCA_033398695.1. Lineage (NCBI taxonomy): Eukaryota > Viridiplantae > Streptophyta > Magnoliopsida > Lamiales > Orobanchaceae > Orobanche > Orobanche coerulescens. The sequence continues at coordinate 73,515,551 of CM065816.1, read as the reverse complement.
TTAGTTACGCATTCTTGTGTGTCTCGTTGAGTTTTCTGGCGGAATATTTCTTCTCCTACTTGTTTTAAGTTTGGGACGAAACTTCTTTTAGGAGGGTAGAATGTAATATCCGCAATTTTCGATTCCGGTAATTCTTTTTTCGGTGAGTCCGTTTTGACGACTTCGCTCATGACCGTTCGTCATTCGAGAATGATTAATTCTACACTTTTTGACATCCGAGTTCGTTTGTGTCGTTTCGTTGAGTTACGTGCTTTTTAGCGACTTTTCCGCACTTGAGTTCGAGTCTTGCGAATCTCGACCAGCTATTTGTTTGAGTTTCCCGCAAGTCCGTTTAACTTTGTTAGACGTGTTGTGAACTTCGGTTTGGTTATTCGATCACGTATGGTGATTTTCGGGCATTTGGGCCATTTTCGTAATTTCCCAAAGTTTGGGGTAATTACCTTCCGTTGTCGAATCTCGAGCCTTCGGGTGGTCGGAATTGTGTGTTCTACTAGCTCTTAGATTCGTCTTTGTGAGTACTTCGTAACCGTATCTTCGGTTCGTATTCGAGTTCGGGTTTCGGTGTCGCTTTGTTGAATTGGGATTACTAAACGACTTTTCTAGGTATGAGTTCGTCTTTGTTAGATCATCATTTATTTTTGGTAACTCCAAAAATTATAAATCTTTGCAATATTATAGAACATCGAGTTAGCTTTCCAATGGTTCAAGCGGTGAGTCAATCGGAGTCGGACGAGAGAGTTATGGTCGTTTTAGTTTTGGCCGAGCACTTCCAGAGCCTTTCGGCCGATAGGGGGTCGATAGACCTACGCCGGCATTCCGTATGGCTATCGGTTGGGCTATCGGCCGATAGGCCGGCCGATAAGGGTCTGTGTTACACTATAAATGTGTCGTTTTGAGCGAACCGCTCATTTCCTTCCCCATTTTGCACGGTCGCGAGAGAGATATAGAGGAGAGAGAATTCTTCATCCGGGTCGATTTTCATCATTTCTTTTCGGTTGTGAGGCTCGGATAATCAATCTAACGCGTGTTCTACGGATCTTAACACTGAATCACTCAAGGTAATATCTCTTGAAACCCTACCTTTTTGGATAATTGGGGATTTTGGGGTTTTGTCCGATTCTTTCCGTTTCGTTGATGGATTCATGATGAATATGATTATTCTTGTTGGTATTCTTAGTTTCCCTACGGATTCATGGTATATTTCGTGATTTTTACGGAACCGAGAGGGTTTGGTTGTGGTCCGCCCTCGTTGTTATTTTTGTGCGAATATACATGAATCGTAGGCGGGTTTCCGGGTGTATTCCATTTCCGTAATCGTTTAGAAGTGGTTGTGATTGTGCTATTCGAATCGTTAGGTTCATTTTCGTCGGTTCCTCGCGGTCGTGCTTGATTCTTCCGTTCCGTTCGTTGTCGTATTCCTTTTCGTTAGCATCGGGCGTTCCGAAGCTTCCCGGTTGAGCCGTATCCGTTCGTGGGGTTCCGTGCTCGTGGTATCGAGGCAAGTACCTTGCCCATACTTTTCTCATTTTATGTATATGATGATCGGTGGTCGTCTTGATGTGTTTGTTTGGTTATTTGAAATGAAGTTTCAAAGGAATTTCGGTTTGGCCTCGTTAAAGGCTTTCTTTCAAAACGCGTGTGTTTTGTGAACGGTGTTTTGAGAATTGATTATGAATTGATTATTTTGAACGTCGAAGGATTTTTATGATGATACTCATATTGTTTAAGTTATGGAATCGTGTATTTCCTTATTTAATCTTGTTATCGTAATTTTGAAGAGTTTGATAATGGTGTCGAGTTAATGGCCATCTCTAGTAAGTATTCGTAATGAACTTACATTCTTAGCATATTAGTGTTGCATGAGTAACGTGTGTGTGTGTATGCTCACTACGGGTTAGATCCGACGGGGTCTCGGTAGGGGTCCACGGAGGTGTGGATCGACGAGCTTTGCTTTTAACCACTACGGGTTAGATCCGACGGGGTCTCGGTAGGGGTCCACGGAGGTGTGGATCGACGGTTAATTGTGGTGCATTTTTGCTAATGTGATTTGATATTGGCATTTAGGAAATGAGTGCTTTGAACGGTTTTCATGATTGCATGCATTGACTAAGTGTGTAAGAGGTAAGTGTTCGTTTGGCTTACTTGGCTAGGATGGCCTTTGGAGTATTTTGTTGTTTGTTTTAAATCCTTTATTTGTGGATTTTGATGTTGGGATACGAACCTCACAGTCGTTCTTGTGTCTTGTGAGTTGATGAGATTAGTGGCTAAAAACCAAATTGTTATGTAAAATTCGTTTTACGGATTTGTTGCTAAAATACCAACTGTTGGTTAATGTCATTTTTCGAAAGTAAACCTTTGGGGCGGTGACCCCTTTTGTCTTTCGGTTTTGAAAAGTAGGATTTGATAATCCTAAATTGTTTTCTATTAAAACTCTCGATGGCATTCTAAAGCTGTTTTATAAATTACTTCCATTGATTTATGATATTTCGTTTTTGAAATGTTTTCTCAAACCCTTGCCTCGGGAAGTACTTTTCGTTTCGTTTGGATCTTTGAGGATCCTCGGTTATTGTTATTAGTGGAATGTGAATTGTATGGCTCGTATTTGCACTTTGTATTTGCACTAGCAAAACAGTGGAGTTTTGCTAACCCCCGAGTATTCGGGGGGTGGATGTCTGTTTTTGCAATCAGGTTTTGGTGATTAACACAGGGTCGGCTCGAAGTATGAAGAAAGATGATCGAGACTAATCACATGAGGAACCGTACATAGTGTTTTGGTACAGTTGTACATTATTTTCATTCTTTGTATTGTTCCCGTTGTACGGGTGTAGTTGTATTTTGTCCCCTGCGTGGGCATGAGTTGTATTTGAGTTGTATGTATTTGTGGAAAGACCAAATCGGTCTAATGAGTCATTGTAGCCTCGAAGGCATTGTCGAGATGTTAAATGTCGTTACCAGCCTGGTAGATCCTTGAGGAAAGGTTCTACGGCGTGTAATATCCCTGAGCGGATTGGGGGTGTTACACCACATGTTGGTAGCAACTAGGTTGTGAATGGTTGTTTCATATTGTATGAATGCCACAAACGCGCTAATATGATTAATGTGCAAAGTGTAACGTTAATCGCGAAAATTCTCCCACTATAAATAATTAAGTTTATAAAGTTTCAAGGTTTTCCTTCCCTCCATCGAGTTTTCGGGAAATTGAAATCCAAACCGGATGTGCTATGCTTCCGAGTTATCGGGGTAGTCGTTCGGGGAGGACGGATAAATTACCGGGAGTGCATTGGATGCCTTCGGTTGGAGCAAATTTTATCCCTAGAAACCTGATAGGTTGCCGGATAAGATTCAATTGTGAAACTGATTTGCGTCGATGGTATAAACTTAACTTTATTCACGAACCATAGAAATCGTATAGGTTGAGGGGAGTGAACAAGGGGAAAAAGAAGATCGAATCATCCATTAGATGGGTTGGTGTTGGACATCACTTTATGAAAATTAATAGACTAGAAACCTGTTCGGTTGCCCTCTATTAAGATTTATAAAGAACTCGATCACCACTATGAAGTAGAGCGACGATACTTCCGGATATCACATGGGAGTGTGTAATTCCGATAAAAATAGTGGGAGCTGGGTAACAAGAATAGAAAAGACCTTAATTCTATACTCAGAACATAATATAACAAGTCACTAATTAATCTGTTATACTTAATGCAGACAAATCTCAATATGACAATGAATCCACTCGCAATTCTACTCGAAAAGAACACCTTAATGGGTCCTAACTTTGTGGATTGGCTACGCAATCTGATGATTGTCCTCAGTATAGAGGCACTGGGATACGTCTTGGAGACGGACATTCCGGCGCCTCCTGTGCGGACCCGAGCCAATCAGGAAGAGATTGAAAACCACGAAAAGTGGGTTAAGGATGACGTGAAAGTCCGTGCTTATATGATGGCTTCCATGTCTAATGAGCTTCAGAGAGCTCATGAGAAAATGACTTCTGCTAGGCAGATTCTATCTCACTTAACCGAGCTTTATGGTGAGCACAGCAGAACTGCTAGATATGAGATATCCAAGAAACTGTTCGGTGCAAGGATGAAGGAAGGTGAGAAGGTTGGGGAACACGTCCTCAAAATGATATCCATGATCGAGAGATTGGAGGCTATTGATTTTAAAATGGATACTTCTCTCCAAACCGACCTTATCCTACAGTCTCTCCCTGATTCCTTCTCACAGTTTGTTATGAACTTCAACTGCAATGAGATTGCATGTAACTTAGCTGGGCTAATGAACAAACTGGTGACCGCTCAGTCTCAGATGAAGACCCCGCGGATGAAGGAGTCTGCACTTGTGATTTCTTCTGGACTTCGGAAGTCTAAGAATAAGAAGAAAAAGACCAAGAAGCGGATGGACCACAAGCTAAGGACCTTAAGGGTAAGGGCAAGGCCGATGGTTCCAAAGAACAAGAAGAAGAAGGATGCTTGTCTCAAGTGCGGTGGTGGGCCACTGGGCTAGAGACTGTCCGATTCGACATGGCACTTCAGTGAAAGAACTTTTATTTATGTAAACAAAATGTACTGATACTGTATATTCTACTTCCTGGATCATGGATTCAGTTGCTAGTTCTCATATTTGTACCGTGAATTAGGATCTGGAACAAAGTAGGAATCTTGGAGATGTAGAAGTCATGATCACAGTCGGTAGCGGGCATAGTGTCGAGGCAACCGACATAGGATCACTTCTTTTGGGTTTAGAATCCGGCTTTGTTTTGACTTTAGAAGATGTACTTGTTTTGCCCAAGGGGCACAAAAACATTGTATCCATTCCGGTCATGGACCGAAAAGGCTTTTCATTTTTCATTGGTGATGGTTCCTGCAAAATTTATTTTAGAAATAAACTAGTGGGTACTGCTACATTGTTGAATGGATTGTATCATCTAAATCTCAGCAACAAAGTAGTTGTGAATACTATAACTAGAAAACGCGGTAGGGATGAAACCAATCAAGTTTTGAAATGGCATCTTAGACTTGATCATGTTGGTCAGACCAAGGTTTACAAGATGGAAAAAGATGGACTTATGGGTCCATTGGGATCGGATCCATTTCCTACTTGTGAATCTTGCCTTAAAGGCAAAATGACTAAGTCCCCCTTCACAGGGACTTTTGAAAGAGCCGCTGATAAACTGGGATTAATCCATACTGACGTTTGTGGTGATTTGGAAGCAGCACGTGACGGATATCAATATTTCATTACGTTTACAGATGGTCATACTAGGTATGGTTATGTATACTTAATGAAACATAAATCCGAGGCCTTTGAGAAATTCCAGGAATTCAAGGCCCTAGTCGAGAAACAAACTGGTAATCATATCAAAGCACTTCGGTCGGACCGAGGTGGCGAGTATATGAGTACGGAGTTTGACGAGTTCCTTAAGGAACATGGAATAGTTTCACAACTAACACCTCCAGGTACTCCTCAGTTAAATGGTGTGTCAGAAAGAAGGAACCGGACCCTGTTGAACATGGTCCGTTCCATGCTAAACTATCTTGACTTGCCGATTTACCCGTGGGGGTATGCACTCTGACCGCGTATATCTTGAACAGATGTCCTTCCAAATCCATTCCTAAAACTCCACATGAGATGTGGGAAGGAAGGAAACCAAGTCTTAATCATATTAGGATTTGGGGATGTCCCGCTTATGTCAAGAAGACTAAGGTGGAAAAGTTGGAAGCTAGGTCTGCGAAGGGACGTTTCATTGGATTCCCGTCTGGGACGATGGGATATCTATTCTACATGCCCGAAGATCGAAGGATCATTGTTGCTTTACAAGCACACTTCCTGGAAGATGAGTTCATTGAGGAAGGCGGAGCAGGTAGAAGTATTTCTTTAGAAGAATACAATGAAACTCCTCGGGAGACACCTGTGCAAGAAACTGGAACCGAACTTTCTGAAACACAAGTACAACCACCTCGTAGGTCTAGTAGGGTGTCTCATTTACCTGAGAGGTATGGGCTTGTGCACTTGGAGGAGCTGGGTCTCCATGAGGTTCCAAGTGATAGCCAAGAGACCGACCCGACGACCTATGACCAAGCGATGGTGGATGTAGACTCCGCGAAATGGCGTGAAGCTATGGAAGCTGAGATAGACTCGATGCATGTAAATCAGGTCTGGACTCTAGTAGACCGCCCCAAGGGCATAGTGCCCATTGGGAATAAGTGGATCTACAAGAGAAAGACTGATGGTGATGGCAAGGTTGACGCCTATAAGTCCAGGCTTGTGGCAAAGGGTTATACCCAAAGGAAGGGATCGATTACCACGAAACCTACTCGCCCGTAGCCATCAACAAGTCTAGTCGCATGATGCTTGCTATAGCCTACCACGATTATGAGATATGGCAAATGGACGTAAAGATGGCTTTCCTTAATGGATTCCTCGAAGAGGAAATCTATATGGAGCAGCCTAAAGGCTTTGTGTCCGAAGTCGATATTGAGAAAGTGTGCAAGCTTCAGCGTTCCATTTATGGACTGAAGCAAGCGTCGCGTAGTTGGAACCTTCGTTTTGACGAGGCGGTCAAAGAGTTTGACTTCGTGCAAAATGAAGAGGAACCTTGTGTATATAAGAAAGTTAGTGGGAGCAAGATCGCATTCTTAGTACTATATGTAGATGACATTCTACTAATAGGAAATGATGTGGGAATGCTCAGTTCTGTGAAAGCTTGGCTTTCGAGTAATTTCTCCATGAAAGACTTGGGAGAAGCAACCTATATTCTTGGTATTCGGCTCTACCGGGATAGAGCGAAGAGAACAATAGGCCTTTCCCAAGCCCTCTATATAGATAAGATCTTAAAGCGATTTAAGATGGATGATTCTAAAAGAGGGTTCCTACCGATGCAACATGGAATAAAACTCACCTTGAAGATGTGTCCTCAAAGTGAGGAACAACGCAAGGAAATGAGTAATATACCATATGCTTGGTGTGGGTAGCCTTATGTATGCTATGTTGTGTACAAGACCTGACATCGCGCATGCTGTAAGCGTGGTGAGTAGGTTTCAGGCAAATCCAGGTAGGGAACATTGGACTGCTGTAAAGAACGTTCTCAAGTACTTGAGAAGAACGAGAGATATGGTTCTTATGTATGGCGGTGGAGATTTGGATGTGGTGGGATTCAGGTCGGACTTCCAAGGTGAAGGACGACTCGATGTCCACTCGGCTACATATTTACTCTTAATGGAGGAGCGGTATCTTGGCGTAGTGCCAAGCAAAGCGCGATCACGATTCCACTGTCGGTGAGTATCAAGCGGCCTCGGAGGCTTCAAGGAAGGGTTACGGATTAAGAAGTTTCTAGGAGAACTTCAAATGATACCATGTGCTGAGCTTCTGTTCATTGTCTTTGCGACAACGACGGAGTCAGTAGCACAGGCCAAGGAGCCGAGGTTTCACAACAGCACCAAACATATTGAGAGGAAGTATCATCTCGTAAGAGAATTTGTTCGCAAGGGATACATTGTGCTGCATAGAGTAGACTCGGCCGACAACGTCGCCGATCCACTGACGAAGCCACTATCTCAGACTAGCTTGGAGCGTCATCTGGAGAACATGGGTATTAGATACCATAGAGTGCAAGTGGGAGATTGTTAGGAGTATGCCCTCGAATGCCACTCAGAGGTTGTTGAGTGAGGGCATTGTACTTGTAATTATGTAAACCATTTATATAAGGCAAATGAATGTTTCTTTATTTACTGGTAGTTACTGGCATTCCTAACTCGTAAATAAACATATAGAAACTAGTCCGTGTATTTGAGAGCAAAACGTTCCACTCCTTATTGGATAAGGGGGTCGGCACTGGAAATGTTTATAGCTCAAATACTTAATCGTTCGCAAGTCGATGAAACTTGACTGGGCGTTAAGTTTATGTGAAGACTTGTATGACGTGTTCTTTGACATGGAGAGTGCCTGTCGAACACTAATGGTTAGTGGGAGCACACGTTATAGGTATGCTTATTAGATTAGTATACTCAAACCGACTCACCCTCGATTCGTCACACAGATTTCACTCCGGGACAGTCAATGACGGAATCGAAAGGTTGTGATAGGTATTCGTGAACCTTCGACTTGAGGATTTAGTAGGGATGTGCTTGTGACGTCAAGATTTTCATTAGAGTAGTTCGACCCTGTAAACCGGAAGGCGGGGGTCAACCTCGACGTGCATCTTGACGGGCAAGTAGCAGGTCCTACTGAATACCAAGATAGAATTCTTTCTCCTGTTAGTGAACGGGTTATATATCCTATGCGGTTATTGGCAGATGAGATCATAAGTCTTTGGCCAAAGCATTGGAGCTAGCTGTATTAGATACACGAGAGCTCGATGATCTCGATTTGCATTAACGCATGCATAACGTCAAGTACAGATAGGGCTTGACTGACCGTGACCCTATAACTTGATCGGGATATTTGAAAGAAGGGTTTATACGTATACTAGTATTCACGACAGAATGGTTCTTGAATGATCCCAATCATTCGTTCTCAGTCGGGGTACAGTGTAGGCCACCAGGCTGGCTAGGTGGTGCTACTACTCTTTGGTTCCTCCCATTGCTGACTGAGACGGACCTACCGAGTCGCGCATTAGGATTGACGACGGAATGAATTAAGCTAATTCTCTCATTATGAATATTAGATATTGGATATCTAATTTGGGACATTGGATGTTTAAATCGATTTATCGGATAAATTGATTTACGGCTTAATGGATTAAATATATCCTTTGGGTGATTAATTTAATTCATGAATATAATTATTTCTTGGAGAAATTAGTTATGTTATTATGTATTTGATATGATTAATTAATTAGATTAATTAATTAATATAAATACATCGTAACGGAATCGAGTTTATCTGTTTGGACTCACGGAGTCAAACGAACCGAACTCTTCGATTCCCTTCTAGATGGCCGCCCCCTTTCCACCAAGCTTCATCTTGTCTTTTGTCTCCATTTTTAAATGGAGGACAATGACTTGTGGGGTGACCACTCATGTGAATGAGTTGTATGGTTTGGTTGAAAGTGTATAAAGAAAGAAAAGGAAGACTAATCACACTTACTTGCTTCTTGGCATCATACGGTTCTAGTGGGATAGAAAAGAGAGAGAAAAGTTCTTTCTCAAAGTCTTCTTCTTCTTCATATGTTCTTGGTGATTCTTGGAGAAAAATCAAGAAATTAAAGAGAGAAAGTGAGTTATACACTTAGAGTGTTGTAATCACAAATCAATAGCTTCATCACCTAGCTCTAGCCGTATCCTTGGAGGATAGCAAGGTGATTGTCGTTCCGGTCGTTTCTCCGGCGCGTGACAAGTAGAGACGCGGTGCTTTCGGCGTTGGATCGTTCAAGGGCTTCGAGCGGAATAGATTCGTAGAGATCAAGCAAAGCTTGCGGAATAGCTCAAGAGAAGGTTATCCATTTAATCAACGGACTACGAGGGTATGTTTCTCGTATCTCTTGTATTTCGTTTTTTGATATTCGTATATACGTAGCTCGATCGATCCTCGTAGGGATTCGGATCGAATTAATTTTCGTTTTACCGCTTCCGCTGGGCCTTCGTTTTAGGCACCGAATCCCAACAGAATGATGCTTAATGATGGATCTAAGGGGTCTATTTATACACCTAAAGTCATCTAATATCTCCAAAACTCCAGCATTATTACATTAGATTGGATCAATGTCAGCCATCCCCTCAATAATAGACCAAAAGTATAAAAAAATAGACAATGATCAATAATCTGTCAAGAGTTACGGCCGTAACTTGAAGATGTTACGGCCGTAACCTTGAGGTCTTACGACCGTAACTTTAAGATGTTATGGCCGTAACATTGCTTCGGCTTTTTGTACACTGGATGCTTTGTGAGTTACGTTTTCAGCCCAGAATTTCCTAGACTTTGCGTTTTTGCCCCAAATCCTCTTCGGATGATAACTTTTGATATATAACTCTAATTTTGAATCCGGAAAGACTGCCGAACTCATCTCGGAAAGCCCTACAACATGAATACATAAAAATTCAACAAAGAGAATATTTTATACACATGTTATTTCTTGAGTAAATCAGTAATTCAATCCGATTAAGACTAAATTTACATCTTCATCCTATAAAAATAAAATTATTAAAAATTAATTAATTCAAAGCAAAAACAAGTAGACTAGCTCATAATTATGGGTGAAATATATCAATACTAATCACAGATAAGTGTATAAAACTGACACTTATCACCTGGTCCCACCCACCGAAAGGCGAGATGCTGACTGATACACCACATTACGTACGTTAACATTGAATTGTTACGTACGTAATGTTACACACATAGCATGCGTAAAGATAACATCGTAGCGTATGCTAAGGGCAAAACACATAGTCAAAAATAAAATTCTCCGAACAACATCTAACAGCCAACTAGAGAGTGGACAACAAAGATAAACAATTGGATTTAGTCAACAATATACTCATTATAATAAATACGGATATGATGCGACAATACTCGAATCATCCGAAAAATACAACAGTAAAGACGAAATTTCAGGTGGATATTACATGGCGTTTGAAAAAAAAATGGTCGGCCGCCGCAGGCTTGGCGTTAAAAAAAGAACAAAAGAATTGCTAGCCGCTGGTTGTGTCCCATCGGAAAGCAGGCCGACAGCCTAGCGTCTAAAAAAAATTGGCTGGCTGCTGGTCCGCCGGCTTCTCGAGGTGGCTCGTCGAAAATCGGGCTAGCGGCCTGATTTAAAGAGAAAAAGAAAATTGGCAGGTCGCCGGAGGTCTGCCGGCTGCCGCGGTGGCCAGCCGGAAACCAGGTCACCGGGCCTGGCAGCAAAAAAAAAAAGAAGAAGAAGTTGGTCGGGCACCAGCGCCTGCCCGTTGGAAAGCAGTCCGGTGGCCTAGCAAAGAAAAAAAAAATTGGTCGGTTGTTAGAGGTCTGCCGGTGATCCCTCGGAGATTCCCGTCAGGAAAGACTTTTTTTAAAATTAGTTGTCCTTTTGATTTAATTTAATACTTTACGGGTATTTTTTTGAAATTTATTGTTGTTGAACATTTGATTTTATTATTAATATTAAGCTCAACATAAAGGAGAAGGAAATGTCTGGATTGGGATTATTCGCCTAGATGCCTTGGAGTTTCCAAATGTTAGAATTGGTTGGAAGCCGGAGGGAGGCCACTCTTGCCCTCATCATCCATGGATTCAAGTTAACCACATACCATTATCTGAATATTGAAGAGTTCATCGATGCAGTTGCTGATGACCTTAAAACTAGACTTTCCTCCTGAGTGTCTGGATAGCTTTTGGAGACGTTTTCCTGGCACTTTGGTACTGTCTGAGATGCTGTGATGTGGTTGTTGCCAGGAAATTATTATTGATTGTGGATAAAAAAACAAAAAAAAAAAAAAATTGAACGCCATTAGCACAAAGTGTGCTGATATGCAAAAAAAAGAGTCTCATTTGAGAGTTGGCAAAAAAAAAAAAAAGATGAATTGCTAACCAGCGAATATAGTTACCAACAAAAAATTATCGAATTGACTGAACTTGATAACGAGTGAATATGGTTGCCAATCAAAAAATAAAGGAGAAGTGTAATACCCGGATTTTCAGTATAAATTTTTCGCGTTATTTTATCTGAGATATACTGTATAGTTGGGTATCTATACAGTATGGATAAAATAAATTGAGAACCGAGACAGTTATACTGGTGTGATTATCGTTTTTGATTGACAGATATATTCAGGATATGTTGTATCAGGTTGAACTGATTTGGATATCAGGTATACCGTATGAGAATATTTTTTGGATTCAGTATGTTTATTCAGTATGCCGTATGTTTGTATTTTGTACGCCGAGACGTTGGACAGGAACAGTTGAATTTTTGGCTAAGTATAAAAGCCATTACGTACGTTAAGCCTTGGAGCTTACGTACGTAAAATGTGTTAGCTTACGTACGTTATATAGTGTACATAACGTACGTAACAAGAGGAATCAGACAGTGGGGCCCGTGGTCGGCAGCTTTCGGCGCAGATGTGGACAGGTGAGTCAACGGATGGAGTTACGTACGTTATACAGGGTGTGTTACGTACGTAATACGTGTATTATACTGTAGCAAGTCAACGTATGTATTACGTACGCAACGGATTAAGTGTTACGTACGTTACGGAGTAGCCGGCCGAGTCGTGGCCGAGATGACCTGGATGGCCGAGCATGGCCGGACGTGACTCATTGGGATGGCCGAGCATGGTCGGCAGTGATTCGTATGGATGGCCGATCGTGGTCGGCAGTGACTCGCTGGGGGCTAGGACTGGCCGATAACGTACGTAAGGTACCGACCGGTTACGGCCGTAAGGGACCGTTACGTACGTAAGCCTCGGCCGGTTACGTACGTAACGATGCCGGCATTTCTGGGCAGAGACTTCGGCCATGGCCGGTTACGTACGTTAGGGCCCGGCCGGTTACGTACTAACCGTCCGGTAGTGTCCGGCTATTTAAGGCCTGGACCGAGTCATATCCGGCATTTTCCACTTTTCTTCGTTCCTTCCGCGATTTTTCACCATAGATCGATGGTTTTGAGTATGAGCAACTTATGACAACATGTTTTGGAAGTTGGAATCATGGATTAACATCATCTTCCACCCGGATCGAAGGTAAGAACACCTAAACACTTGGTTTTGGATATTTTTGAAGTTTCTTGATGTCTTGGCCGATTTGATTCGTTTTAACTCAGATTATTGATGGAATCTTGTTGTATTCTTGAGATTATTCGTTGTTCTTGAAGTTTTGTGGATCGGATTCGAGTATTTCTTTGAATAATTGATTGAATTGGACTATGCCTTCAAAGTGTTCGATGAAATGTCTCAATGAGTAGAACTTGGAAAATTCTACACGTTTTCGTATGAATGGTGATGGAAATGATATTGTTGTGATGATTCTTGGTAATTATGGGAATTTTGTTAAAGGAAGATAATGAATTGGTGATCAAATAATTCGATTATGTTATTATGATTATGGAATCGTAGTATTCTCGATGTTCTTGGTGGTTTATTGCGAATCAAGATGTTATGAGAAGTATATGTTGAAGGACATGATTATATACACCTTGAATTATGATTAAGGGTTGTTTAGATGTTAGAAAACACCGGGTTATGTTGTTTTATGGATTATGAACGTGAATTTGGATAATTCGTGTTCTTGAAGAACTCTTGAGTTACATGTTATGATTTTGGAAGGATTTCGGATAATTTGGAATGTGATTATTCACGATAATAATCGGTAAATTGTTTTCTACGAATTTACAAGTATGAACAAGAAGGAGTTTTGTCTTCGTATTTGGAGTTGAAGTTGGAATCGAATATGTTATAAATCCTTAATGTCAAGATGAATTGATCATTGATTTGATGAATACGTTTTAAAGTGTTGGTGTTTTGGATATGAATATGGAATATTCACATTTAGAACTAAGTTATGTATTTGGTACAATATTCGTATAGGAATACGAATATGATTTCGAGTTTGATGAGAATTATTATCCATGTTTGAATTTGGAAATTCATACTTATTGAATAAGTGTTCAATTCGGATAATGGAATTATTTGAAACCTTTGGAATATGGTTATTTATGATGTTGAATTAATCGGATCGTCCGGATTGATAATGATAACCGGTAATTGGTTTATATTATGAATTTACAAGGAGGAAACTTGTATCCGTATTTAAGATTGAATTTGGAATCGGTAATGTTAGACCCTTGTTGGTTTAAATTGATTATTGATATGATCTTCGGATTTTGGAATCGTATTGTGGTTTTGAATTCGTGTTTGATTGGTTCGGGTTGTTTGGATGTGTATTTAATCGGGATATTATAGAACCGTTGTTGATCGGTTATTGATTGTTATTTGTGATCATCGAGTTACGGCTTGTATCGTGGATATGGGTTCGTATTTGTTTGAGTTGTATTGTTTGGTTTTGTTTATGATCGAGGTTTCGTTGAACCGTTGAGTTTGTTGGTTGAGTATGTCGGTTATTGATTTTTATCGAATATGTGTTAATCGGTTATTGCAATAGGTTGATATGTTTTGATCGTGGATTATGACCGTTGAGTTGCGGTTGAGGCTAAAGAGTTCGTAGATTGCTTTTGGTCGGGGCTAAGAAGCTCGTAGACAAAGGCAATGGATTTTGGTAACGGATTCGTGGTATCGGTATCGAGGCAAGTTTATACTTGTTCAGTTTATAATATTTGATGAATGGTTTCATTTTCATTTCATTTATAATTCATATAGCAATGTTGTTAGAAAGGTAAATTGTCGGTTAATGAGTTGTATATCGTGCTCTGGTTTTAATAAATCATAAGGTATATGATTTAATTGTGTTCAAGGAAGACGTGATTTATTTTTGGTCAAGGATATAGAATATCGGATATCGAGGATAGTTATCGTGATGACATAAGTATCGGGATAAAGGGTTATTGGTATTGAAAGGATGGTACCTTATTTGAGATTATTTGTATAACTATGTATTCGTTCAGGAATGTTGTTCGTGGAAAGGATGTTGTCTTCGGCTTGAGGTAATCTAAGTATTTGTTCAGTCATGTGGATAATTAGTATGTTGAGTTGTTGTATATGTTGAGGTTTCGTATAATGAGTTTCGTATCGGTTATTCGTTGAGGGATGTTGATCCCAGGACTGTTGTATTGAGATCGTAGATCATGTTGGTCATTCATTTGGGGATGATGATCCCAGGATTGATGTTTTGGATATTGATTAGTCATGTCAACTTTTCATTGTCAGTCTGTTGTTGTTCACTTCGGTGAGTCTTTTAATCCTTATTGGATATGTGTTTCTTTGAGTTTCGTTGTCATGTTGCATCGTGACATATCTGGAGTCATATCTGCGTGCCGATTGGTTATTGTGTAGGATTTTTAGCCGGGCACATGATGGTTATGTGTTGATATTTCCACATTGAACCGTGCACACGAGACGTAGTTCGTGAGGCTAATTAGGTACAAGACCACACATGTATGTGATCAATACCCGGGGTGGCTTGTGCACGGACACATTTCCGGATCGGGCGTACTGTGACGTCCATCTTTTGAGCCATATTGTTGGGTCGTTCATAGTCCATGTATGATTGGATATGTTCGACGGTTTGCGACTGGTTGTTCATACGCCCGAGGGGTATGTTCGACAGTCAGAGTTATTTCTTGAGATCCATTATTGTTGATCATTTGGAGTTTACCTTGTTGATGGTATTCTCGGTTATGGTTGGTCCTTTGTTGATCATTTGGAGTTTACCTTGTTGATGGTATTCTCGGTTATTGTTGATCCTTCATTGATTGCGTTCGAGATTTACCTTGTTGATGGTATTCTCAATTATCGTGATCCTTTATTGGGCGTATTGGAGTTATCATGTCGATGATATTCTCAGTTATGTATTGGTTGATCATTGTTATTGATCGTATGAGCATTTGGACTGTACGTCGATGTTCGGGATTTGTTATCATTATCATATGGTAGTTGATCTACAGATATGTTGTGTACTGTTGGTTTGTCCAGGTTGAGTTTTGATTGTGTAATCTGATGGACAGGATTTGGCACAGATGAATTATTTCATGATTATGAGTGATGATGATGTTTTGAGGACTTTTGATATTATTTGAATACAGTACAATTGGTTGTGGTTGAGTTCATTTCGGCATTTGAGAATGCGAAATGTTGATTATGGTAAGGATTGGATTGTTATGGATTGGTAAGGTTATGTCGGTAAGATTACTTTGGTAGTATTCTTACTATATTATTACATTGGTATGTAATTATTTATGATGATGTGATCGATATCATTTTTGAGTATTGTGGCTGACCCCGTCGTGGGCTTTATTTTTAGGTGCTCGGAGATCGAGCTAGTAGCGGTCGTGAAGGGATGAGTTTCCCGATGTGATACTGGCGGTGGCATGTTTTGGAGTATCGAGTGTTTCTTTTCTTGTTATTCATTTCCGCTGCAAATGTGTATTTTGAACTGCATTTATCCGCTGCGTGTGTATATTTCAAAATAGCTTTTCGGTATCTTTATCCGCTGCGTGTGTGTATTTTTAAATGGCCCTTTTTGGCATTTTGTGAACCGGAGTTATTTCGTTAAACTCTTTTTCCCAAATTATTTTATCGGTACGTTTAAGTTGTGGCTTAACGTATATTTTAAACTGTCGAGATTTGGCACTTCGCCTTGTATTTTCAAATGGTATTTTATGACGGTATTTGAGAACTTTGTTTTTGAAAATATTTGAGTATTTAAAATATTACCGTCATCGGCCTTTTGGCGTTTTTAAACGTTTTTGAAATGGTTTTGTAAACGGTTTTTAGCCTGGTGGGTTCCGGCGCGGGATCCACGGCGCTGTAATATCCCGGATGGTTTTGGGGGTGTTACAGAAGATGGTATCAGAGCTTGGGTTTTGTGAAACCCAGGCGTGTGTGTTATGTGGCTTTACCGGTACGGTAGTAGCGTGATTTTTGAAAACGAGTTTTCTGACTTTTGAGTCAAATCGATTTTTGGAGTTTCCAAATTTTTTGAGATCTTTTCAAACTGCTATTTGTGATATTCGTGTGTTTTGATTGTGTTGAGACTTCGTGTGGGAGTCGTGTGCTAGTATCACGGGAGATCATCGGCTTCACGCACCTGTAAGTACATTGGTTTGGTTATTCGCTTGTGGCGACGATTGATTGTTTTTGTGATGAGTTGGAAAATTTTGGATTTATTTGTTGTTGGCGACAGGTTGCAAGTTTCGAGGACGAAACTTATTTTAAGGGGGGTAGTATGTAATACCCGAATTTTCAGTATAAATTTTTCGCGTTATTTTATCTGAGATATACTGTATAGTTTGGTATCTATACAGTATGGATAAAATAAATTGAGAACCGAGACAGTTATACTGGTGTGATTATCGTTTTTGATTGACAAATATATTCAGGATATGTTGTATCAGGTTGAACTGATTTGGATATCAGGTATACCGTATGAGAATATTTTTGGATTCAGTATGTTTATTCAGTATGCCGTATGTTTGTATTTTGTACGCCGAGACGTTGGACAGGAACAGTTGAATTTTTGGCTAAGTATAAAAGCCATTACGTACGTTAAGCCTTGGAGCTTACGTACGTAAAATGTGTTAGCTTACGTACGTTATATAGTGTACATAACGTACGTAACAAGAGGAATCGTACAGTGGGGCCCGTGGTCGGCAGCTTTCGGCGCAGATGTGGACAGGTGAGTCAACGGATGGAGTTACGTACGTTATACAGGGTGTGTTACGTACGTAATGTAATATCCGCAATTTTCGATTTTCGGTAAATTTCTTTTTTCGGTCGGAGTCCATTTTGACGACTCGCTCATGTCCGTTTCGTCATTCTGAGAATGATTAATTCTACACTTTTTGATATCCGAGTTCGTTTCGGTGTCGTTTCGTTGAGTTCCGTGCTTTTTAGCGACTTTTCCGCGCTTGAGTTCGATTCTTGCGAATCTCGTTGGCTAACTGTTTGAGTTTCTGTAAGTCCGTTTAACTTTTTAGACGTGTTGTGAACTTGTTTGGTTATTCGATCACGTATCGTGATTTCCGGCGTTTTGGGCCATTTTGTAATTTCTTGAAAGTTACGTATCCGTATCTGTAATTGTTGTCTCGACCCATTTCTTGGTCGCGTATGATTAATTATGGTATTATGTTTTCATTTCGGTCGTTGATGTCGCCCGCAAACTTTTCGTGTTCGTTAGTGCGTTTGGAAATCGGGTCGAGCCTGACGGCAGTTGCGGGGCCGGACGATTGCGGGGCTGGCCGGACGATTGCAGGCACCGGCCGAGGCCAGGTGCGCGAGAACCGCGAAGCGCACGCTACGGCCGGAAGGCTGCGCGCGCTAACCGGCAGGTGTAGCGCACGCTACCGGACGGCCTAACGCACGCTAGCGGGCCTGGACAGTGGAGTCCTGGGGGTTCTGGAATCGGTCAGGATCGGCAGGTAGCGCACGCTACTGTCGGACGCTGCGTACGCCACGGCACATTTCATTCCTGGCTGAGCAGTCACATTTCATTTCGTTTTTCACTTCCTTCCTTCTCCGTCCGCGGGTGGCGATTCATGGGTCACGAAGCCATGTTGTTTAACAACAAATCCATGAAGTTCTTGAGTTCATAACATCAATCAATCGTCCGTTATCATCCTTTGATCCAGCGAATCAAGGTAATCTTCCTTAGAACCCTAATTTAGTGAATTTGGGGATTTTTGCATTTTTGTCCGATTCGTTCCGTGTTGTTGATTAATTCATGATGGGTATGATTAATCTTGATAGTATCCTTGTATTTAACATCATTTAATCTATTGTTCTTCGTCGAATCGAAGTATATTTCTCGATTTCCTTCAAATTGACTTTTTGGGGGATTTGTTCTCGATCTCGTTTTTCATCCGTTTTTGATGGATCGATTGTGGTTAAATGATGTTGTTAAACACATTCTATGGATTGTATATCCATATATCATCTTGGAATTCCATTTTCGGGTTTTGATGGAACGAATCGTGTTCTTGGCCGTTTTGGGGGAAATCCTTGAACTTTCGTCATTTGTTCTTTGAATTCAGCGGCTTTGGGTCGTACTTTGGAATTCATTTTCGTTGTTATTGTTTTCGCTCGTAGTTCATTGTTGTGGATTGTCGTTCGGTGGAGTCGGCGAGTTCGTAGTCGGTTCGTGCCAACCTATTTCGGCCGATTCTCCGCGTTGTGGTTATTCGAGGCAAGTACCTTGCCCATACTTTTCTCGTTTTATGGATATGATGATCGGTGTGCGTCTTAATGTGTTTGTTTGGTTATTTGAAATGAAGTTTCAAAAGATTTCGGTTTGGCCTCGTTAAAGGCTATCTTTCAAAACGCGTGTGTGTTGTGTGAACGTTGTGTTTTGGGAATTGATTATGATTTGATTATTTTGAACGTTGAAGTCTTTGATGATGATACTCCTGTGTTTAAAGTTATGGGATCGTGTATTCCGTATTTAATCATGGTTGTGGTGTTTTTGAAGAGTTTGATAATGTGTCGAGTTAATGGCCATCTCTAGTAAGTATTCTTGATGAACTTACATTCTTAGCATATTAGTATTGCATGAGTAACGTGTGTGTGTGTGTATGCTCACTATGGGTTAGATCCGACGGGGTCTCGGTAGGGGTCCACGGAGGGGTGGATCCGCGAGCTTGCTTTTAACCACTATGGGTTAGATCCGACGGGGTCTCGGTAGGGGTCCACGGAGGGGTGGATCCGCGGTTAATTGTGGTGCATTTTACAAATGTGATTTGATTATTGCATTTCCGGAAATGAGTGCTTTCGAACGGTTTTCATGATTGCATGCATTGACTAAGTGTGTAAGAGGTAAGTTGTTCGTTTGGCTTACTTGGCTAGGATGGCACTAGAGTATTTTGTTGTTTGTTTTAAATCCTTTATTTGTGGATTTTGATGTTGGGAGACGAACCTTGTGGTCGTTCTTGTGTACCGTGAGTTGATGAGATTTGGGGCTAAAATCCCAATGGTGTTGTAAAGGTCATTTGACGGATTTGGGGCTAAAATCCCAACGGTTTGGTAAAGGTTATTTTACGGAAAGTGAACTTTTGGGGCGGTGACCCCCTTTTGCCTTTTGGATTTTGAAAAGTAGGATTTGATAATCCTAAATTATTTTCTATTAAAACTCTCGATGGCATTTTAAACCGTTTTATAAATTATTTCCATTGATTTATGATATTTCGATTTTGAAAGGGTTTTCTCAAACTCTTGCCTCGAGAAGTACTTTTCGTTCCGTTTGGATCTTTGAGGATTCCTGGTTATTGTTATTCGTGGAATATGAATTGTATGGCTCGTATTTGCATTTTGTTCTTGCACTAGCAAAACAGTGGAGTTTTGCTAACCCCCGAGTATTCGGGGGGTGGATGTCTGTTTTTGCATTCAGGTTTTGGAGCATAACACAGGGTCGGCACGAAGGATGATGAAAGATGATCGATACTAATCACATAAGGAACCGTACTTTGTTTATTAGTTCAGGTGTACTCTATTGTTCCGCTGCTATATTTTCCCGTTGTACGGGTGTGGTTGTATTTTGACCCCTGCGTGGGCATTAGTTGTATTGAAGTTGTATGTATTTGTTGAAAGACCAAATCGGTCTACTGAGTCATTTTAGCCTTAAAGGCATGGTTGAGTTGTTAAATGTCGTTACCAGCCTGGTAGATCCTTGAGGAAAGGTTCTACGGCGTGTAATATCCCTGAGCGGATTGGGGGTGTTACACGTAATACGTGTATTATACTGTAGCAAGTCAACGTATGTATTACGTACGCAACGGATTAAGTGTTACGTACGTTACGGAGTAGCCGGCCGAGTCGTGGCCGAGATGACCTGGATGGCCGAGCATGGCCGGACGTGACTCGTTGGGATGGCCGAGCATGGTCGGCAGTGATTCGCATGGATGGCCGATCGCGGTCGGCAGTGACTCGCTGGGGGCTAGGACTGGCCGATAACGTACGTAAGGTACCGACCGGTTACGGCCGTAAGGGACCGTTACGTACGTAAGCCTCGGCCGGTTACGTACGTAACGATGCCGGCATTTCGGCGAGACTTCGCCATGGCGATTACGTACGTAAGGGCGGCCGATTCGCGTACGTAAGCGTCCGGCAGTGTCCGGCTATTTAAGGCCTGGACCGAGTCATATCCGGCATTTTCCACTTTTCTTCGTTCCTTCCGCGATTTTTCACCATAGATCGATGGTTTTGAGTATGAGCAACTTATGACAACATGTTTTGGAAGTTGGAATCATGGATTAACATCATCTTCCACCCGGATCGAAGGTAAGAACACCTAAACACTTGGTTTTGGATATTTTTGAAGTTTCTTGATGTCTTGGCCGATTTGATTCGTTTTAACTCAGATTATTGATGGAATCTTGTTGTATTCTTGAGATTATTCGTTGTTCTTGAAGTTTTGTGGATCGGATTCGAGTATTTCTTTGAATAATCGATTGAATTGGACTATGCCTTCAAAGTGTTCGATGAAATGTCTCAATGAGTAGAACTTGGAAAATTCTACACGTTTTCGTATGAATGGTGATGGAAATGATATTGTTGTGATGATTCTTGGTAATTATGGGAATTTTGTTAAAGGAAGATAATGAATTGGTGATCAAATGATTCGATTATGTTATTATGATTATGGAATCGTGGTATTCTCGATGTTCTTGGTGGTTTATTGCGAATCAAGATGTTATGAGAAGTATATGTTGAAGGACATGATTATATACACCTTGAATTATGATTAAGGGTTGTTTAGTGTTGGGATTCGGTGCCTAAAACGAAGGCCCAGCGGAAGCGGTAAAACGAAAATTAATTCGATCCGAATCCCTACAAGGATCGATCGAGCTACGTATATACGAATATCAAAAACGAAACACAAGAGATACAATAAACATACCCTCGTAGTCCGTTGATTAAATGGATAACCTTCTCTTGAGCCATTCCCTAAGCTTTGCTTGATCTCTACGAATCTATTCCGCTTCAAGCCCTTGAACGATCCAACACCGAAAGCACCGCGTCTCTACTTGCCACGCGCCGGAAAAACGAACGGAATGACAACACCTTGCTATCCTCCGAGGATATGGCTAGAGCTAGGTGATGAAGCTTGTTATAGATATTAATATCACTCTAAGTGTATGAATATCTATCTCTCTCAATATTTCCTCACAAAATTTCTCTAAGAAGTTATGAAGAAGAAATGAAGAAGATGAATAAAGAAGATGATGAAGAAGACTTTATCTCTCTCTCCTCTTGCAACCTTACGTTGGAAACAAAAATAATAATGAAGGAGGAAGAGTTAGTCTTCTCCTTATATTCTTCATTCAACAACTCATCAAATCACTTTTTAATAAAAGAGATTCCATGTCCCCTAATGATAAACATTTCATGATATAAAATCATGAAGTCTTCCACCACATTAGGTGGAAGACAAAGAGGGGGCGTCCATCTAGAAGGGTAGAAAAAATTCGGTCCGTTTCGGACTCCCGTGAGTCCAAACAGATAAACTCCGATTCCGTTCCGATGTATTTATATCAATTAATTAATCCAATTAATTAATCATATCAAATACATAATAACATAATTAATTTCTCCAAGAAATAATTATATTCATGAATTAAATTAATCACCCAGTAATTTATTTAATTCATTAGGCCGTAAATTAATTTATCCAATAAATCAATTTAGACATCCAATGTCCCAATAAATTAGATATCCAATATCCAATATTTATAAAGAGAGAATAAGCTTGATTCATTCTGTCGTCAATCCTAATGCGCGACTCGGTAGGTCCGTCTCAGTCAGCAATGGGAGGAACCAAAGAGTAGTAGCACCACCTAGCCAGCCTGGTGGCCTACACTGTACCCCGACTGAGAACGAATGATTGGGATCATTCAAGAACCATTCTGTCGTGAATACCAGTATACGTATAAACCCTTCTTTCAAATGTCCCGATCAAGTTATAGGGTCACGGTTATCTGTACTTGACGCTATGCATGCGTTAATGCAAATCGAGATCATCGAGCTATCGTGTATCTAATACAAATAGCTCCAATGCTTTGGCCAAAGACTTATGATCTCATCTGCCAATAACCGCATAGGACATATAACCCGCTCACTAACGGGAGAAAGAATTCTATCTTGGTATTCAGTAGGACCTGCTACTTGCCCGTCAAGATGCACGTCGAGGCTGACCCCCGCCTTCCGGTTTACAGGGTCGAACTACTCTAATGAAAATCTTGACGTCACAAGCACATCCCTACTAAATCCTCAAGTCGAAGGTTCACGAATACTTATCACAACCTTTCGATTCCGTCATTGACTGTCCCGGAGTGAAATCCATGTGACGAATCGAGGGTGAGTCGGTTCGAGTATACTAATCCAATTAGCATACCTATAACATGTGCTCCCACTAACCATTAGTGTTCGACAGGCACTCTCCATGTCAAAGAACACGTCATACAAGTCTTCACATAAACTTAAAGCCCAGTCAAGTTTCATCGACTTGCGAACGATTAAGTATTTGAGCTATAACCTTTCCAGTGCCGACCCCCTTATCCAATAAGGAGGCGCCGGAATGTCCGTCTCCAAGACGTATCCCAGTGCCTCTATACTGAGGACAATCATCAGATTGCGGAGCCAATCCACAAAGTTAGGTCCCATTAAGGTGTTCTTTTCGAGTAGAATTGCGAGTGGATTCATTGTCATATTAAGATTTGTCTGCATTAAGTATAACAGATTAATTAGTGACTCATTCAATTATGTTCTGAGTATAGAATTTAAGGTCTTTTCTATTCTTGTTACCCAGCTCCCACTATTTTTATCGGAATAACACACTCCCATGTGATATCCGGAAGTATCGTCGCTCTACTTCATAGTGGTGATCGAGTTCTTTATAAATCTTAATAGAGGGCAACCGAACAGGTTTCTAGTCTATTAATTTTCATAAAGTGGTGTCCAACACCAACCCATCTAATGGATGCTTCGATCTTCTTTTTCCCCTTGTTCACTCCCCTCAACCTATACGATTTCTATGGTTCATGAACAAGTTAAGTTTATACCATCGACGCAAATCAGTTTCACAATTGAATCTTATCCGGCAACTTATCAGGTTTCTAGGGATAAAATTTGCTCCAACCGAAGGCATCCAATGCGCTCCCAGTAATTTATCCGTCCTCCCCGAACGACTACCCCGATAACTCGGAAGCATAGCACATCCAGTTTGGATTTCAATTCCCCGAAAACTCGATGGAGGGAAGGAAAACCTTGAAACCTTATAAACTTAATTATTTATAGTGGGAGAATTTTCGCGATTAACGTTACACTTTGCACATTAATCATATTAGCGCGTTTGTGGTATTCATACAATATGAAACAACCATTCACAACCTAGTTGCTACCAACATGTGGTTCATGGACCGTTCCTAGAAAACAAAAACTTCGTAATCTAATTACAAGTCTTCGTCTTGAATCTTCGTCTTCTCGAAATGGATCTTCCTCCGGTCTTCGTCATTACATATAAATTTTACATCGAAAATTGCATCCTAGATACAAACATTTCTAGTAAAATAAATAGGCTCAAAACGGCCTTTACAACCCAATCGAATAAAACGAACGATTCAAATCTAAGTCCACGAACCACATCCCCATTCAAAAAGCATTCATCCAATAAATACTATATAAATGGAAAGCGTAGAGATACATTGCTCCAATCAACAATACGAACCGATCCAATCGATTCACACAATCGGTAATTTGATAACGTTCAAAATAATTCGGTCGACCATAAATATTCCAATTAATCAAATTTCCCTTATAAAATGAAATACTATAAATCATTTTAATCATATTAAATCCAATTTAACATGCGGGAGATTAATTTTTAAGAATACACGAAAAAATCGAGCCGGGTGAAAAATGGCCTGCCTGGCCGAGTCACTGCCGGCAGCCTGCCGGCCAGACACGGCCCATGTCGCCAGACACGGTCGGGTCATGCCGGCAGTGTCCCAGACATTCCTGCCAGACACGGCCGTGTCGCCTGACACGGTCGAGAAACATTAATTTGCCTTAATTTGCCATCACCATCAGTCTTTCTCTTGTAGATCCACTTATTCCCAATGGGCACTATGCCCTTGGGGCGGTCTACTAGAGTCCAGACCTGATTTACATGCATCGAGTCTATCTCAGCTTCCATAGCTTCACGCCATTTCGTGGAGTCTACATCCACCATCGCTTGGTCATAGGTTGTTGGGTCGGTCTCTTAGCTATCACTTGGAACCTCATCGAGACCCAGCTCCTCCAAGTGCACAAGCCCATACCTCTCAGGTAAATGAGACACCCTACTAGACCTACGAGGTGGTTGTACTTGTGTTTCAGAAAGTTCGGTTCCAGTTTCTTGCACAGGTGTCTCTCGAGGAGTTTCATTGTATTCTTCTAAAGAAATACTTCTACCTGCTCCACCTTCCTGAATGAACTCATCTTCCAGGAAGTGTGCTTGTAAAGCAACAATGATCCTTCGATCTTCGGGCATGTAGAATAGATATCCCATCGTCCCAGACGGGAATCCAATGAAACGTCCCTTCGCAGACCTAGCTTCCAACTTTTCCACCTTAGTCTTCTTGACATAAGCGGGACATCCCCAAATCCTAATATGATTAAGACTTGGTTTCCTTCCTTCCCACATCTCATGTGGAGTTTTAGGAATGGATTTGGAAGGACATCTGTTCAAGATATACGCGGCAGTCAGGAGTGCATACCCCCATAGGTAAATCGGAAAGTCAGTATAGCCCAGCATGGAACGGACCATGTTCAACAGGGTCCGGTTCCTTCTTTCTGACACACCATTTAACTGAGGAGTACCTGGAGGTGTTAGTTGTGAAACTATTCCATGTTCCTTAAGGAACTCGTCAAACTCCGTACTCATATACTCGCCACCTCGGTCTAACCGAAGTGCTTTGATATGATTACCAGTTTGTTTCTCGACTAGGGCCTTGAATTCCTGGAATTTCTCAAAGGCCTCGGATTTATGTTTCATTAAGTATACATAACCATACCTAGTATGATCATCTGTAAACGTAATGAAATATTGATATCCGTCACGTGCTGCTTCCAAAGCACCACATACATCGGTATGGATTAATCCCGATTTATCAGCGGCTCTTTGAAATGTCCCTGTGAAGGGGGACTTAGTCATTTTGCCTTTAAGGCAAGATTCACAAGTAGGAAAGGGATCCGATCCCAATGGACCCATAAGTCCATCTTTTTCCATCTTGTAAACCTTGGTCTGACCAACATGATCAAGTCTAAGATGCCATTTCAAAACTTGATTGGTTTCATCCCTACCGCGTTTTCTAGTTATAGTATTCACAACTACTTTGTTGCTGAGATTTAGATGATACAATCCATTCAACAATGTAGCAGTACCCACTAGTTTATTTCTAAAATAAATTTTGCAGGAACCATCACCAATGAAAAATGAAAAGCTTTTTCGGTCCATGACCGGAATGGATACAATGTTTTTGTGCCCCTTGGGCAAAACAAGTACATCTTCTAAAGTCAAAACAAAGCCGGATTCTAAACCCAAAAGAAGTGATCCTATGTCGGTCGCCTCGACACTATGCCCGCTTCCGACTGTGATCATAACTTCTCCAGCTCCAAGCTTCCTACTTTGTTCCAGATCCTGATTCACGGTACAAATATGAGAACTAGCACCAGAATCCAGTATCTAGGAAGTAGAAAATACAGTAGCAGAACAATTTGTTTCCAAAACTAAAATTTTTGTACCTGAAGTGCCATGAAGAATCGGACAGTCTCTAGCCCAGTGGCCCAGCTCACCACACTTGAGACAAGCATCCTTCTTCTTCTTGTTCTTTGGAACCATCGGGGCCTTGCCCTTTCCCTTAAGGTCCTTAGCTTGTGGTCCAGTCCGCTTCTTGGTCTTCTTCTTCTTATTCTTAGACTTCCGAAGTCCAGAAGAAATCACAAGTGCAGACTCCTTCATCCGCAGGGTCTTCATCTGAGACTGAGCGGTCACCAGTTTGTTCATTAGCCCAGCTAAATTACATGCAATCTCATTGCAGTTGAAGTTCATAACAAACTGTGAGAAGGAATTAGGGAGAGACTGTAGGATAAGGTCGGTTTGGAGAGAAGCATCCATTTTAAAATCAAGAGCCTCCAATCTCTCGATCATGGATATCATTTTGAGAACGTGTTCCCCAACTTTCTCACCTTCCTTCATCCTTGCACCGAACAGTTGCTTGGATATCTCATATCTAGCAGTTCTGCTGTGCTCACCATAAAGCTCGGTTAAGTGAGATAGAATCTGCCTAGCAGAAGTCATTTTCTCATGAGCTCTCTGAAGCTCATTAGACATGGAAGCCATCATATAAGCACGGACTTTCACGTCATCATTAACCCACTTTTCGTGGTTTTCAATCTCTTCCTGATTGGCTCGAGTCCGCATAGGAGGCGCCGGAATGTCCGTCTCCAAGACGTATCCCAGTGCCTCTATCGAGGACAATCATCAGTTGCGGAGCCAATCCACAAAGTTAGGTCCCATTAAGGTGTTCTTTTCGAGTAGAATTGCGAGTGGATTCATTGTCATATTAAGATTTATGCATTAAGTATAACAGTTAATTAGTGACTCATTCAATTATGTTACAGTATAGAATTTAAGGTCTTTTCTATTCTTGTTACCCGGCTCCCACTATTTTTATCGGAATAACACACTCCCATGTGATATCCAGGAAGTATCGTCGCTCTACTTCATAGTGGTGATCGAGTTCTTTATAAATCTTAATAGAGGGCAACCGAATGTGTTTCTAGTCTATTAATTTTCATAAAGTGGTGTCCAACACCAACCCATCTAATGGATGATTCGATCTTCTTTTACCCCTTGTTCACTCCCCTCAACCTATACGATTTCTCTGGTTCATGAACAAGTTAAGTTTATACCATCGACGCAAATCAGTTTCACAATTGAATCTTATCCGGCAACTTATCAGGTTTCTAGGGATAAAATTTGCTCCAACCGAAGGCATCCAATGCGCTCGAGAATTTATCCGTCCTCCCGAACGACTACCCCGATAACTCGGAAGCATAGCACATCCGGTTTGGATTTCAATTCCCGAAAACTCGATGGAGGAAGGAAAACCTTGAAACCTTATAAACTTAATTATTTATAGTGGGAGAATTTTCGCGATTAACGTTACACTTTGCACATTAATCATATTAGCGCGTTTGTGGTATTCATACAATATGAAACAACCATTCACAACCTAGTTGCTACCAACATGTGGTTCATGGACCGTTCCTAGAAAACAAAAACTTCGTAATCTAATTACAAGTCTTCGTCTTGAATCTTCGTCTTCTCGAAATGGATCTTCCTCCGGTCTTCGTCATTACATATAAATTTTACATCGAAAATTGCATCCTAGATACAAACATTTCTAGTAAAATAAATAGGCTCAAAACGGCCTTTACAACCCAATCGAATAAAACGAACGATTCAAATCTAAGTCCACGAACCACATCCCCATTCAAAAGCATTCATCCAATAAATACTATATAAATGGAAAGCGTGAGATACATTGCTCCAATCAACAATACGAACCGATCCAATCGATTCACACGATCGGTAATTTGATAACGTTCAAAATAATTGATCGACCATAAATATTCCAATTAATCAAATTTCCCTTATAAAATGAAATACTATAAATCATTTTAATCATATTAAATCCAATTTAACATGCGGAGATTAATTTTTAAGAATACGAAAAAATCGAGCCGGGTGAAAAATGGCTGCTGGCCGAGTCATCGCTGTGGCAGCCTGCCGGCCAGACACGGCCCATGTCGCCAGACACGGTCGGGTCATGCCGGCAGTGTCCCAGACATTCCTGCCAGACACGGCCGTGTCGCCTGACACGGTCGAGTCACTTCCTGAAGCCTTCCGGCCAGACACGCCCGTGTCGCCTGACACGATCGGGTGTCCAGGCAGTGGCCTGGCCAGACTGCCGGACACGACCGTGTCACCCAGGACACGGTCGAGTCACTCTCGGCCAGATTACCCTTTTTGTCCAAAATATCGTCCGACGACGATTTGGGGCTAGATTTTCGACCGGATATCCAATATCAATATTTTCCGACTTTCGTATCTTCAATATAAATCATATTTCCCAGAAATTTAAGATTTATATTTAGACATAAACTTACGAAAAATACAATTATTACGAACGAAAAACATATACCACGATTATGACTAAAATGATTCCAAATCATTCACCATCTAATCGAGCATTCCAAATGCCAATATCATATATACGATCGCAAGACCTACGCTCTGATACCACTGTTGTGATTCGGTGCCTAAAACGAAGGCCAGTAGGCGGTAAAACGAAAATTAATTCGATCCGAATCCCTACAAGGATCGATCGAGTTACGTATATACGAATATCAAAAACGAAACACAAGAGATACAAGAAACATACCCTCGTAGTCCGTTGATTAAATGGATAACCTTCTCTTGAGCTATTCCCCAAGCTTTGCTTGATCTCTACGAATCTATTCCGCTTCAAGCCCTTGAACGATCCAACGCCGAAAGCACCGCGTCTCTACTTGCCACGCGCCGGAAAAACGAACGGAATGACAACACCTTGCTATCCTCCGAGGATACGGCTAGAGCTAGGTGATGAAGCTTGTTATAGATATTAATATCACTCTAAGTGTATGAATATCTATATCTCTCAATATTTCCTCACAAAATTTCTCTAAGAAGTTATGAAGAAGAAATGAAGAAGATGAATAAAGAAGATGATAAAGAAGACTTTATCTCTCTCTCCTCTTGCAACCTTACGTTGGAAACAAAAGTAATAATGAAGGAGGAAGAGTTAGTCTTTTCCTTATATTCGTCATTCAACAACTCATCAAATCACTTTTTAATAAAAGAGATTCCATGTCCACTAATGATAAACATTTCATGATATAAAATCATGAAGTCTTCCACCACATTAGGTGGAAGACAAAGAGGGGGCGGCCATCTAGAAGGGTAGGAAAAATTCGGTCCGTTTCGGACTCCCGTGAGTCCAAACAGATAAACTCCGATTCCGTTCCGATGTATTTATATCAATTAATTAATCATATCAAATACATAATAACATAACTAGTTTCTCCAAGAAATAATTATATTCATGAATTAAATTATTCACCCAGTAATTTATTTAATTCATTAGGCCGTAAATTAATTTATCCAATAAATCAATTTAGACATCCAATGTTCCAATAAATTAGATATCCAATATCCAATATTTATAAAGAGAGAATAAGCTTGATTCATTCCGTCGTCAATCCTAATACGCGACTCAGTAGGTCCGTCTCAGTCAGCAATGGGAGGAACCAAAGAGTAGTAGCACCACCTAGCCAGCCTGGTGGCCTACAACTCGACGATCGAGAACGAATGATTGGGATCATTCAAGAACCATTCTGTCGTGAATACCAGTATACGTATAAACCCTTCTTTCAAATGTCCCGATCAAGTTATAGGGTCACGGTCAGTCAAACCCTATCTGTACTTGACGCTATGCATGCGTTAATGCAAATCGAGATCATCGAGCTATCGTGTATCTAATACAACTAGCTCCAATGCTTTGGCCAAAGACTTATGATCTCATCTGCCAATAACCGCATAGGACATATAACCCGCTCACTAACGGGAGAAAGAATTCTATCTTGGTATTGATAGGACCTGCTACTTGCCCGTCAAGATGCACGTCGAGGTTGACCCCCGCCTTCCGGTTTACAGGGTCGAACTACTCTAATGAAAATCTTTACGTCACAAGCACATCCCTACTAAATCCTCAAGTCGAAGGTTCACGAATACCTATCACAACCTTTCAATTCCGTCATTGACTGTCCCGAAGTGAAATCCATGTGACGAATCGAGGGTGAGTCGGTTCGAGTATACTAATCCAATTAGCATACCTATAACGTGTGCTCCCACTAACCATTAGTGTTCGACAGGCACTCTCCATGTCAAAGAACACGTCATACAAGTCTTCACATAAACTTAACGCCCAGTCAAGTTTCATCGACTTGCGAACGATTAAGTATTTGAGCTATAACCTTCCCAGTGCCGACCCCCTTATCCAATAAGGAGTGGAACGTTTTGCTCTCAAATACACGGACTAGTTTCTATATGTTTATTTACGAGTTAGGAATGCCAGTAACTACCAGTAAATAAAGAAACATTCATTTGCCTTATATTAATGGTTTACATAATTACAAGTACAATGCCCTCACTCAACAACCTCTGAGTGGCATTCGAGGGCATACTCCTAACAATCTCCCACTTGCACTCAATGCCACACACTATGGTATCTAATACCCATGTTCTCCAAATGACGCTCCAAGCTAGTCTGAGAAAGTGGATTGGTCAGTAGATCGGCGATGTTGTCGGCCGAGTCTACTCTGTGCATCACAATGTATCCCTTGCGAACAAATTCTCTTACGAGATGATACTTCCTCTCAATATATTTGGTGCTGTTGTGAAACCTCGGCTCCTTGGCCTGCGCTACAGCTCTGTCATTGTCGCGATCTGCAGTAGACAGTGACTCGGCACATGGTATCATTTGAAGTTCTCCCGAAACTTCTTAATCTAGAACCCTTCCTTGGAAGCCTCCGAGGCCGCTTGATACTCGGCTGACAGTGGAATCGTGATCGCGCTTTGCTTGGCACTACGCCAAGAATCTGCTCCTCCATTAAGAGTAAATATGTAGCAGTGGACATCGAGTCGTCTTTCGGTCCTTGGAAGTCCGAATCGGTGAATCCCACCACATCCAAATCTCCACCGCCATACATAAGAACCATATCTCTCGTTCTTCTCAAGTACTTGAGAACGTTCTTTCTGACGATCCAATGTTCCCTACTGGTTTGCACGAAACTTACTCACCACGCTTACGGCATGCGCGATGTCAGTCTTGTACACAACATAGCATACATAAGGCTACCCACGGCCGAAGCATATGGTATATTACTCATTTCCTTGCGTTGTTCCTCACTTTGAGGACACATCTTCAAGGTGAGTTTTATTCCATGTTGCATCGGTAGGAACCCTCTTTTAGAATCATCCATCTTAAATCACTTTAAGATCTTATCTATATAGAGGGCTTGGGAAAGGCCTATTGTTCTCTTCGCTCTATCCCGGTAGAGCCGAATACCAAGAATATAGGTTGCTTCTCCCAAGTCTTTCATGGAGAAATTACTCGAAAGCCAAGCTTTCACAGAACTGAGCATTCCCACATCATTTCCTATTAGTAGAATGTCATCTACATATAGCACTAAGAATGCGATCTTGCTCCCACTAACCTTCTTGTATACACAAGGTTCCTCTTCATTTTGCACGAAGTCAAACTCTTTGACCGCCTCGTCAAAACGAAGGATCCAACTACGCGACGCTTGCTTCAGTCCATAAATGGAACGCTGAAGCTTGCACACTTTCTGAATATCGACTTCGGACACAAAGCCTTTAGGCTGCTCCATATAGATTTCCTCCTCGAGGAATCCATTAAGGAAAGCCGTCTTTACGTCCATTTGCCATATCTCATAATCGTGGTAGGCAGCTATAGCAAGCATCATGCGAATAGACATGATCATGGATACGGGCGAGAAGGTATCGTGGTAATCGATCCCTTCCTTTTGGGTATAACCCTTTGCCACAGGCCTGGCCTTATAGGCGTCAACCTTGCCATCACCATCAGTCTTTCTCTTGTAGATCCACTTATTCCCAATGGGCACTATGCCCTTGGGGCGGTCTACTAGAGTCCAGACCTGATTTACATGCATCGAGTCTATCTCAGCTTCCATAGCTTCACGCCATTTCGCGGAGTCTACATCCACCATCGCTTGGTCATAGGTTGTTGGGTCGGTCTCTTGGCTATCACTTGGAACCTCATGGAGACCCAGCTCCTCCAAGTGCACAAGCCCATACCTCTCAGGTAAATGAGACACCCTACTAGACCTACGAGGTGGTTGTACTTGTGTTTGAAAGTTCGGTTCAGTTTCTTGCAGTGTCTCTCGAGGAGTTTCATTGTATTCTTCTAAAGAAATACTTCTACCTGCTCCACCTTCCTGAATGAACTCATCTTCCAGGAAGTGTGCTTGTAAAGCAACAATGATCCTTCGATCTTCGGGCATGTAGAATAGATATCCCATCGTCCCAGACGGGAATCCAATGAAACGTCCCTTCGCAGACCTATCTTCCAACTTTTCCACCTTAGTCTTCTTGACATAAGCGGGACATCCCCAAATCCTAATATGATTAAGACTTGGTTTCCTTCCTTCCCACATCTCATGTGGAGTTTTAGGAACGGATTTGGAAGGACATCTGTTCAAGATATACGCGGCGATCAGTGCATACCCCCATAGGTAAATCGGCAAGTCAAGATAGCTCGGCATGGAACGGACCATGTTCAACGGGGTCCGGTTCCTTCTTTACGACACACCATTTAAGCGAGGAGTACTGGAGGTGTTAGTTGTGAAACTATTCCATGTTCCTTAAGGAACTCGTCAAACTCCGTACTCATATACTCGCCACCTCGGTCTGACCGAAGTGCTTTGATATGATTACCGGTTTGTTTCTCGACTAGGGCCTTGAATTCTGGAATTTCTCAAAGGCCTCGGATTTATGTTTCATTAAGTATACATAACCATTCCTAGTATGATCATCTGTAAACGTAATGAAATATTGATATCCGTCACGTCTGCTTCCAAAGCACCACATACATCGGTATGGATTAATCCCGGTTTATCGGCTCTTTGAAATGTCCTGTGAATGGGGACTTAGTCATTTTGCCTTTAAGGCAAGATTCACAAGTAGGAAAGGGATCCGATCCCAATGGACCCATAAGTCCATCTTTTTCCATCTTGTAAACCTTGGTCCGACCAACATGACCAAGTCTAAGATGCCATTTCAAAACTTGATTGGTTTCATCCCTACCGCGTTTTCTAGTTATAGTATTCACAACTACTTTGTTGCTGAGATTTAGATGATACAATCCATTCAACAATGTAGCGGTACCCACTAGTTTATTTCTAAAATAAATTTTGCAGAACCATCACCAATGAAAATGAAAAGCCTTTTCGGTCCATGACGGAATGGATACAATGTTTTGTGCCCCTTGGGCAAAACAAGTACATCTTCTAAAGTCAAAACAAAGCCGGATTCTAAACCCAAAAGAAGTGATCCTCAGCCGGTCGCCTCGACACTATGCCCGCTTCCACCGTGATCATAACTTCTCGACTCAAGCTTCCTACTTTGTTCCAGATCCTGATTCACGATACAAATATGAGAACTAGCACCAGAATCCAGTATCCAGGAAGTAGAAAATACAGTAGCAGAACAATTTGTTTCCAAAACTAAAAGTTTTGTACCTGAAGTGCCATGAAGAATCGGACAATCTCTAGCCCAGTGGCCCAGCTCACCGCACTTGAGACAAGCATCCTTCTTCTTCTTGTTCTTTGGAACCATTGGGGCCTTGCCCTTTCCCTTAAGGTCCTTAGCTTGTGGTCCAGTCCGCTTCTTGGTCTTTTTCTTCTTATTCTTAGACTTCCGAAGTCCAGAAGAAATCACAAGTGCAGACTCCTTCATCCGCGGGGTCTTCATCTGAGACTGAGCGGTCACCAGTTTGTTCATTAGCCCAGCTAAATTACATGCAATCTCATTGCAGTTGAAGTTCATAACAAACTGTGAGAAGGAAGCAGGGAGAGACTGTAGGATAAGGTCGGTTTGGAGAGAAGTATCCATTTTAAAATCAAGAGCCTCCAATCTCTCGATCATGGATATCATTTTGAGAACGTGTTCCCCAACTTTCTCACCTTCCTTCATCCTTGCACCGAACAGTTGCTTGGATATCTCATATCTAGCAGTTCTGCTGTGCTCACCATAAAGCTCGGTTAAGTGAGATAGAATCTGCCTAGCAGAGGTCATTTTCTCATGAGCTCTCTGAAGCTCATTAGACATGGAAGCCATCATATAAGCACGGACTTTCACGTCATCCTTAACCCACTTTTCGTGGTTTTCAATCTCTTCCTGATTGGCTCGAGTCCGCATAGGAGGCGCCGGAATGTCCGTCTCCAAGACGTATCCTAGTGCCTCTATACTGAGGACAATCATCAGATTGCGGAGCCAATCCACAAAGTTAGGTCCCATTAAGGTGTTCTTTTCGAGTAGAATTGCGAGTGGATTCATTGTCATATTAAGATTTGTCTGCATTAAGTATAACAGATTAATTAGTGACTCATTCAATTATGTTCTGAGTATAGAATTTAAGGTCTTTTCTATTCTTGTTACCCAGCTCCCACTATTTTTATCGGAATAACACACTCTCATGTGATATCCTAAGTATCGCTCTACTTCATAGTGGTGATCGAGTTCTTTATAAATCTTAATAGAGGGCAACCGAACAGGTTTCTAGTCTATTAATTTTCATAAAGTGGTGTCCAACACCAACCCATCTAATGGATGATTCGATCTTCTTTTTCCCCTTGTTCACTCCCCTCAACCTATACGATTTCTATGGTTCATGAACAAGTTAAGTTTATACCATCGACGCAAATCAGTTTCACAATTGAATCTTATCCGGCAACTTATCAGGTTTCTAGGGATAAAATTTGCTCCAACCGAAGGCATCCAATGCGCTCCCAGTAATTTATCCGTCCTCCCCGAACGACTACCCCGATAACTCGGAAGCATAGCACATCCGGTTTGGATTTCAATTCCCCGAAAACTCGATGGAGGGAAGGAAAACCTTGAAACCTTATAAACTTAATTATTTATAGTGGGAGAATTTTCGCGATTAACGTTACACTTTGCACATTAATCATATTAGCGCATTTGTGGTATTCATACAATATGAAACAACCATTCACAACCTAGTTGCTACAAACATGTGGTTCATGGACCGTTCCTAGAAAACAAAAACTTCGTAATCTAATTACAAGTCTTCGTCTTGAATCTTCGTCTTCTCGAAATGGATCTTCCTCCGGTATTCGTCATTACATATAAATTTTACATCGAAAATTGCATCATAGATACAAACATTTCTAGTAAAATAAATAGGCTCAAAACGGCCTTTACAACCCAATCGAATAAAACGAACGATTCAAATCTAAGTCCACGAACCACATACCCATTCAAAAAGCATTCATCCAATAAATACTATATAAATGGAAAGCGTAGAGATACATTGCTCCAATCAACAATACGAACCGATCCAATCGATTCACACAATCGGTAATTTGATAACGTTCAAAATAATTCGGTCGACCATAAATATTCCAATTAATCAAATTTCCCTTATAAAATGAAATACTATAAATCATTTTAATCATATTAAATCCAATTTAACATGCGGGAGATTAATTTTTAACAATACACGAAAAAATCGAGCCGGGTGAAAAATGGCCTGCCTGGCCGAGTCACTGCCGGCACTGCCGGCCAGACACGGCCCGTGTCGCGACACGGTCGGGTCATGCCGGCGATGTCCTGCACATTCTGCCAGACACGGCCGTGTCGCTGACACGGTCGAGTCACTTCTGAAGCCTTAGGCCGGACACGCCGTGTCGCCCGACACGATCGGGTCTCGAGCGATGCTTTGGCAGGCTGCCGGACACGGCCGTGTCACCAGGACACGGTCGAGTCACTCTTGGCCAGATTACCCTTTTTGTCCAAAAAATCGTCCGAACGATTTGGGGCTAGATTTTCGACGATATATCAATATCAATATTTTCCGACTTTCGTATCTTCAATATAAATCATATTTCCCGGAAATTTAAGATTTATATTTAGACATAAACTTACGAAAAATACAATTATTACGAGCGAAAAACATATACCACGATTATGACTAAAATAATTCCAAATCATTCACCATCTAATCGAGCATTCCAAATGCCAATATCATATATACGATCGCAAGACCTACGCTCCGATACCCTTTGTTGTGATTCGGTGCCTAAAGCGAAGGCCAGTGAGCGGTAAAGCGAAAATTAATTCGATCCGAATCCTACAAGGATCGATCGAGCTACGTATATACGAATATCAAAAACGAAACACAATAGAAACAAGAAACATACCCTCGTAGTCCGTTGATTAAATGGATAACCTTCTCTTGAGCTATTCCCCAAGCTTTGCTTGATCTCTCTGAA
The DNA here is from genome assembly GCA_033398695.1 of Orobanche coerulescens. Taxonomy (NCBI): domain Eukaryota; kingdom Viridiplantae; phylum Streptophyta; class Magnoliopsida; order Lamiales; family Orobanchaceae; genus Orobanche; species Orobanche coerulescens. The sequence goes on along the minus strand of CM065816.1, from coordinate 73,478,769 downwards.
TCTATTCCGCTTCAAGCCCTTGAGCGATCCAACGCCAAAGCACCGCGTCTCTACTTGCCACGCAGGAAAAGCGAGCGGAATGACAACACCTTGCTATCCTCCGAGGATACGGCTAGAGCTAGGTGATGAAGCTTGTTATAGATATTAATATCACTCTAAGTTTATGAATATCTATCTCTCTCAATATTTCCTCACAAAATTTCTCTAAGAAGTTATGAAGAAGAAATGAAGAAGATGAATAAAGAAGATGATAAAGAAGACTTTATCTCTCTCTCCTCTTGCAACCTTACGTTGGAAACAAAAGTAATAATGAAGGAGGAAGAGTTAGTCTTCTCCTTATATTCTTCATTCAACAACTCATCAAATCACTTTTTAATAAAAGAGATTCCATGTCCCTTAATGATAAACATTTCATGATATAAAATCATGAAGTCTTCCACCACATTAGGTGGAAGACAAAGAGGGGGCGGCCATCTAGAAGGGTAGGAAAAATTCGGTCCGTTTCGGACTCCCGTGAGTCCAAACAGATAAACTCCGATTCCGTTCCGATGTATTTATATCAATTAATTAATCCAATTAATTAATCATATCAAATTCATAATAACATAATTAGTTTCTCCAAGAAATAATTATATTCATGAATTAAATTAATCACCCAGTAATTTATTTAATTCATTAGGCCGTAAATTAATTTATCCAATAAATCAATTTAGACATCCAATGTCCCAATAAATTAGATATCCAATATCCAATATTTATAAAGAGAGAATAAGCTTGATTCATTCCGTCGTCAATCCTAATGCGCGACTCGGTAGGTCCGTCTCAGTCAGCAATGGGAGGAACCAAAGAGTAGTAGCACCACCTAGCCAGCCTGGTGGCCTACACTGTACCCCGACTGAGAACGAATGATTGGGATCATTCAAGAACCATTCTGTCGTGAATACCAGTATACGTATAAACCCTTCTTTCAAATGTCCCGATCAAGTTATAGGGTCATGGTCAGTCAAACCCTATCTGTACTTGACGCTATACATGCGTTAATGCAAATCGAGATCATCGAGCTATCGTGTATCTAATACAACTAGCTCCAATGCTTTGGCCAAAGACTTATGATCTCATCTGACAATAACCGCATAGGACATATAACCCGCTCACTAACGGGAGAAAGAATTCTATCTTGGTATTCAGTAGGACCTGCTACTTGCCCGTCAAGATGCACGTCGAGGTTGACCCCCGCCTTCCGGTTTACAGGGTCGAACTACTCTAATGAAAATCTTTACGTCACAAGCACATCCCTACTAAATCCTCAAGTCGAAGGTTCACGAATACCTATCACAACCTTTCGATTCCGTCATTGGTATCCGGAGTGAAATCCATGTGACGAATCGAGGTGAGTCGGTCGAGTATACTAATCCAATTAGCATACCTATAACGTGTGCTCCCACTAACCATTAGTGTTCGACAGGCACTCTCCATGTCAAAGAACACGTCATACAAGTCTTCACATAAACTTAACGCCGGTCAAGTTTCATCGACTTCGAACGATTAAGTATTTGAGCTATAACCTTTCCGGTGCGACCCCTTATCCAATAAGGAGTGGAACGTTTTGCTCTCAAATACACGGACTAGTTTCTATATGTTTATTTACGAGTTAGGAATGCCAGTAACTACCAGTAAATAAAGAAACATTCATTTGCCTTATATTAATGGTTTACATAATTACAAGTACAATGCCCTCACTCAACAACCTCTGAGTGGCATTCGAGGGCATACTCCTAACATTTAGATGTTAGAAAACACCGGGTTATGTTGTTTTATGGATTATGAACGTGAATTTGGATAATTCGTGTTCTTGAAGAACTCTTGAGTTACATGTTATGATTTTGGAAGGATTTCGGATAATTTGGAATGTGATTATTCACGATAATAATCGGTAAATTGTTTTCTACGAATTTACAAGTATGAACAAGGAGTTTTGTCTTCGTATTTGGAGTTGAAGTTGGAATTGAATATGTTATAAATCCTTAATGTCGAGATGAATTGATCATTGATTTGATGAATACGTTTTAAAGTGTTGGTGTTTTGGATATGAATATGGAATATTCACATTTAGAACTAAGTTATGTATTTGGAACAATATTCGTATAGGAATACGAATATGATTTCGAGTTTGATGAGAATTATTATCCATGTTTGAATTTGGAAATTCATACTTATTGAATAAGTGTTCAATTCGGATAATGGAATTATTTGAAACCTTTGGAATATGGTTATTTATGATGTTGAATTAATCGGATCTTCCGGATTGATAATGATAACCGGTAATTGGTTTATATTATGAATTTACAAGGAGGAAACTTGTATCCGTATTTAAGATTGAATTTGGAATCGGTAATGTTAGACCCTTGTTGGTTTAAATTGATTATTGATATGATCTTCGGATTTTGGAATCGTATTGTGGTTTTGAATTTGTGTTTGATTAGTTCGGGTTGTTTGGATGTGTATTTAATCGGGATATTATAGAACCGTTGTTGATCGGTTATTGATTGTTATTTGTGATCATCGAGTTACGGCTTGTATCGTGGATATGGGTTCGTATTTGTTTGAGTTGTATTGTTTGGTTTTGTTTATGATCGAGGTTTCGTTGAACCGTTGAGTTTGTTGGTTGAGTATGTCGGTTATTGATTTTTATCGAATACGTGTTAATCGGTTATTGCAATAGGTTGATATGTTTTGATCGTGGATTATGACCGTTGAGTTGCGGTTGAGGCTAAAGAGTTCGTAGATTGCTTTTGGTCGGGGCTAAGGAGCTCGTAGACAAAGGCAATGGATTTTGGTAACGGATTCGTGGTATCGGTATCGAGGCAAGTTTATACTTGTTCCGTTTATAATATTTGATGAATGGTTTCGTTTTCATTTCATTTATAATTCATATAGCAATGTTGTTAGAAAGGTAAATTGTCGGTTAGTGAGTTGTATATCGTGCTCTGGTTTTAATAAATCATAAGGTATATGATTTAATTGTGTTCAAGGAAGACGTGATTTATTTTTGGTCAAGGATATAGAATATCGGATATCGAGGATAGTTATCGTGATGACATAAGTATCGGGATAAAAGGTTATTGTTATTGAAAGGATGGTACCTTATTTGAGATTATTTGTATAACTATGTATTCGTTCAGGAATGTTGTTCGTGGAAAGGATGTTGTCTTCGGCTTGAGGTAATCTAAGTATTTGTTCAGTCATGTGGATAATTAGTATGTTGAGTTGTTGTATATGTTGAGGTTTCGTATAATGAGTTTCGTATCGGTTATTCGTTGAGGAATGTTGATCCCAGGACTGTTGTATTGAGATCGTAGATCATGTTGGTCATTCATTTGGGGATGATGATCCCAGGATTGATGTTTTGGATATTGATTAGTCATGTCGACTTTTCATTGTCAGTCTGTTGTTGTTCACTTCGGTGAGTCTTTTAATCCTTATTGGATATGTGTTTCTTTGAGTTTCGTTGTCATGTTGCATCGTGACATATCTGGAGTCATATCTGCGTGCCGATTGGTTATTGTGTAGGATTTTTAGCCGGGCACATGATGGTTATGTGTTGATATTTCCACATTGAACCGTGCACACGAGACGTAGTTCGTGAGGCTAATTAGGTACAAGACCACACGTGTATGTGATTAATACCCGGGGTGGCTTGTGCACGGACACATTTCCGGATCGGGCGTACTGTGACGTCCATCTTTTGAGCCATATTGTTGGTTCGTTCATAGTCCATGTATGATTGGATATGTTCGACGGTTTGCGACTGGTTGTTCATACGCCCGAGGGGTATGTTCGACAGTCAGAGTTATTTCTTGAGATCCATTATTGTTGATCATTTGGAGTTTACCTTGTTGATGGTATTCTCGGTTATGGTTGGTCCTTTGTTGATCATTTGGAGTTTACCTTGTTGATGGTATTCTCGGTTATTGTTGATCCTTCATTGATTGCGTTCGAGATTTACCTTGTTGATGGTATTCTCAATTATCGTGATCCTTTATTGGGCGTATTGGAGTTATCATGTCGATGATATTCTCAGTGATGTATTGGTTGATCATTGTTATTGATCGTATGAGCATTTGGACTGTACGTCGATGTTCGGGATTTGTTATCATTATCATATGGTAGTTGATCTACAGATATGTTGTGTACTGTTGGTTTATCCAGGTTGAGTTTTGATTGTGTAATCCGATGGACAGGATTTGGCACGGATGAATTATTTCATGATTATGAGTGATGATGATGTTTGAGGACTTTTGATATTATTTGAATACAGTACAGTTGGTTGTGGTTGAGTTCATTTCGGCATTTGAGAATGCGAAATGTGGATTGTGGTAAGGATTGGATTGTTATGGATTGGTAAGGTTATGTCGGTAAGATTACTTTGGTAGTATTCTTACTATATTATTACATTGGTATGTAATTATTTATGATGATGTGATCGATATCATTTTTTAGTATTGTGGCTGACCCCATCGTGGGCTTTATTTTTAGGTACTCGGAGATCGAGCTAGTAGCGGTCGTGAAGGGATGAGCTTCCCGATGTGATACTGGCGGTGGCATGTTTTGGAGTATCGAGTGTTTCTTTTCTTGTTATTCATTTCCGCTGCAAATGTGTATTTTGAACTGCATTTATCCGCTGCGTGTGTATATTTCAAAATAGCTTTTCGGTATCTTTATCCGCTGCGTGTGTGTATTCTTAAATGGCCCTTTTTGGCATTTTGTGAACCGGAGTTATTTCGTTAAACTCTTTTTCCCAAATTATTTTATCGGTACATTTAAGTTGTGGCTTAACGTATATTTTAAACTGTCGAGATTTGGCACTTCGCCTTGTATTTTCAAATGGTATTTTATGACGGTATTTGAGAACTTTGTTTTTGAAAATATTTGAGTATTTAAAATATTACCGTCATCGGCCTTTTGGCGTTTTTAAACGTTTTTGAAATGGTTTTGTAAACGGTTTTTAGCCTGGTGGGTTCCGGCGCGGGATCCACGGCGCTGTAATATCCCGGATGGTTTTGGGGGTGTTACAAGAAGGAAGTGGAGTGGTGCAATGGTCTTTCCAGTGCACACTACCACCACAAAAAATACTGTTGTCCTTTATATTATATACTCGAGATTACTCGTTCCATAATGGCATGGTGGCGGTGATATAAGTGAATTAAAATAATTAAATTAGCAGATTACTTGCTAGAAAGAAAATATATAGGTTCCCAAAATTCTATCGGGATTGGCCTGTCGTAAAAAAATTAAGGATCGCCGGAAAGTAGGTGAGCAGGCCTGACCTTAAAAAAAATGATCGGTCACCGGAAGAAAGCAAGTCGGCGGCCTTGCATTTAAAAAAAATTAGTCGATCGCCGGTGGGGCCGGCGTTAAAAAAAAAGAATAAAAGAATTGCCAGCCGCTGGCGATCTGCCGGCGACCAGCGCTGCCCTGCCGGAAAAATTGGTCGGTCGGAGGTTTGTCGAGATCCCCATAATTTTTTTTTGAAGATTAATTGACCTTTTAATTTAATCTAATATTCCAAGTGTGTTTTTAAAAAATTTATTAATGTCGAACATTTTTTAATAATATTATTTTTATTAAATTCAACACACAAAAAAAAGAGGGGAGGGGTACAAGAGTATTTTCAAGTGCACACTACCACCAAATAATACTATTGTCCTTTATATTATAGACTAGAGATTATCCGTGCCATAATTACCGGTAGACCGACGGGCCTAGCGTAAAAGAAAAAACATATCAGCCGCTGGTGGTGGCCCACTGGAAAGCAGGTCGGCAACCTAGCGTAAAAAAAAAACGGCCGCCGGCGGTTGCCCGCCGAAAAGTAAGAAGGCAGCATGGCGTAAATGAAAGTGGTCGGTCGTTGGAGGTCCGCTGGAAAGCAAGTCGGCGGCCGGGCATAAAAAAATAATACTAAAAAATATGACGGGCCATCGGCGGTGGCCTGCCGAAAAGCAGGTCGGTCGCCTGGTGAAAAATAAATAATAAAATTGGACGGCCGCTGGAGGTCCGTGGGCTGCCGCCGGTTGCCCGCCGGAAAGTCGGCAGGCAGGCCTGGCAAAAAAGAAGAAATAAAAACTGACCGGTCGCAGGAATCTGTCGAGAGCGGCCCTGCCGAAAAAGCTGGTCGGCCGGAGGTCCGTCGGGGATCCCAATAAATTTCTTTTATAAAAATTAATTATCCCATTAATTTAATTTAATTTAATATTCTAAAGGTATTTTTAGAAATTTATTGTTGTTTAACATTTGATATCATTATTATTATTATTAAATTCATCACAAAACAAAGAGAAGAAGAGGGGATGGGTACAATAGTATTTTCCTGTGCGGGCTACGATGATCGCTAAAAAGTATTGTTATCCTTTATGTTATAGATAGAGATATAATTTTTAATTTATTGTATATTTAGTTAGTTCACTACTAAGTTTGGATTGATGATTATTTTATGTATTTTCAGATTAAGAAACTATAAAATTCTTAATAATATAATTTATTTTATTTTAAATTACCAATTTCTTAGTTATTATTGTGAGGTGTTAAATTTTAAATAATACTTAGTTCATTATTATAAAAAAATCACCCAGTCGCTGGCGGTTCGTCGGAAGTAGGCCGACGGTCTAGCATTTAAAAAATAATAAATAAAGTTGGTCAGCCATCGGAGGTTCGCCAGAAAATAGGTCGGCGTCCTAGCATTTTGAAAAAAATGGCCGGTGGCCTGGCAAAAAAAATTTCAAGTTGACGGAGGTCTGCCGGCGACCGGCGATGGTCCTGCCGGAAAAACTGATATGCCTGAGGTCCATCGGAGATCCCCGTAAAAAAACTTTTTTCGGAAAATTAGTTGTCCCTCTAATTTAGTTTAATATAATATTCTAAGAGTATGTTTTAAAATTTATTGTTGTTGGATATTTTTTGAAACTATTATTATGTATTATTACATTCAATAGAAGAAAAGAAAGAGTGGAGAGGGGTACAATAGTCTTTTCATGTGCACACTATGGTTGCGGTGATATAATTGAACTCAAATAATTAAATTATCATATTTCTTATTAGAAAAAAATATGTTGGTTCTCAAATTCTATCGGCGGCAGACGGGCCTGAAGTAAAAAAAATGAAAAAAGAAATATCGGTCGTCGGAGGTTCGCCTGCCGCCGACGGTGGCTCGTCGGAATGCAGGTCGCGGCCTGGCGTAAAAATTGCTACTGCCTGGTCCACCTCGGTAGCCACCTCTTCCACATACATAATTGCTACTGCCTGGACTGTCATCAATAGTCGCCTTGCTTTGCAATGCTTTTTCTAAATGGCTTGTATCATCGTACTGATTCATCCGTTGCTCATGTGCTTGTAGTGAACCCACGAGCTCATCAATAGAAATTGTGGACAAATCTTTTGACTCTTCGATTGACGAACAACATAGTCAAATTTTCTTACCAACGAACGGAGAAGTTTTTCCATGACCCGAACATCATCGAGACTTTCGCCGTTTCTTTTCATCTCATTTGTTACCGTTTTCAAATGCGTAACATATTCACCGATATTTTCTGAACTTTTCATTTTGATATTTTCAAATTCACCACGGAGTACTTGGATCCGCACCCTTTTGACTTTCTCGACACCTTGGAATGATTTTTTCAAAATCTCCCACACTGTTTTTGCTTTCGAAATTTTTTCAAAGGTTGATTCGTCAACACCTTGAAAAATAGTAAACAAAGTTTTTTTATCTTTTTTCCGGGACTCTTTTAACGTCGTCTTCCCGGCGTTCGAAAGTGTTGCTTCTGCAGTTGCATCTACGGGCTCGTCATACCCGTTCAATAATATCCCAATTATCGTAGGAACCGAGTAACACCTTCATTTGGATAGTCCAATTTCCGTAATTTGTACTCGTCAATTTCAGAATTTGTGGTTGCATCATATTCGCCATTTTTTTCACGAACGGAACCTTGGCTCTGATACCACTTGTTGGAAACGTATATGGGTTTCACTCAAGTCTTTTAACTCAAACACAATATATGTGTGTGTGGTGTATATGTTAATAAAACAATAATACAAACACAGCTATTTTAATATAACTCAAACACAAGCTACAACTTTAATGTTACACAGAGCTTCGACTCTTTCTTTCTCTTTATTCTTTTTTTTTTTTCTTTGGTGTGTACAACAACATGCATGCCCAGACTTATTTATAGGCTACAAATACAAGATCGTACGTCATAGCTAACATAATCTATACTTACTACAAGCTAGCCACCTTATTTGAACGAAGACCAACTAAGTTTTTTTCTTTTCTCATGCCTGCTAGCCACCTTATTTAAACAAAGACCAGCTAAGTCTTTCTTTTCTCATGCATATTCATGCACCATCTAGATAACCCTTCTAGAGAGTTTGAAATTCTAACATGATAGTTAGAACCTTATCCCTCGTCACAAGCCTAATACTCATAATCGTGTTAATCTTTATTGATATTTTCACCACATCGTCAATTAATTCTTTATCAATGACTATACACGGGAAAATTTCAATTTATGTCCTGTAAGTTTGACCCATTCCAAAATAAATCCTTTATGTTTTTACTTTATCAATTTTGATCCTTTGTGTACAATTTACGTCTTCTTTGTTCGATTTAGGTCCTTTTTCGCTGGAAAATTTTTAAACTGCCGGAAATATTTAGGGCTTCTGGTCAAGTGATATACCTGGAGCCACGTTGTAAAAAAATTTCCACATAAGCATGCCATATCATCTTCGGAAGTGGAAGGTCTCGTAGAGCCAGGCGCAGAAGTTGTCCCATTTGATGCGGGCTTTGCCGCCGTGTTTCTCCCTATCTCGTTCAACTTCCCTGAAGTGGGCGGCGGAAGGTTCACACTGCCATTATTTCTAGCACTCTGCATCTCTCTCGAGTTTGTACGCAATTTTTGGGGTTTTGAGTTTGTTCATAAATTTGGGGTTTTAATCTGACTATTGGAATGCTGCGCAATTGTTGCCCGAATTTGTTATGTTAATTACAACCTGTAACACCCCCAGATTTAACCGGAAATATTACAGCGCCGTGGGCCCCGAGATGGAACCCACAAGGCTAAAATAAATTTTCGCAAACTTTTACAAATGCCCAAGAGGCCAACGACGGTACTATCTTTAAAAATTCACAAAGACTTATAAAATCCATTTATCGAAAATCGTCGTAAAAACTCATTTGAAATCGCAAGGCCAAACTGCCGACACTCAAAAGTTTAGAAAACAATTTCCAAAGTAACCTCAGTTACCAGATACCAAAAGAGCATTTCAAAATACTCACGCAGCGGAAAAAGACCAACCATAAAGATACTCTAGCAGCGGAATACAAGAACCAATCAAGAAACTCAATGCACAAAACACGTCCTAACCAGTATCCTCCGGGAAGCTCATCTCTTCACGACCGCTACAAGCTCGATACTCCAAGAACCTAAAAAGAAATCCCACGACGGGGTCAGCCATAATATCCAATAATGATAACCGTCACATCACATTAATAATTACATACCAATGAGAATACAACATAATAATACGACCAATGTAATCTTACCGCCATAACTTTACTTACTCAAGTAATTCTCATCAGAATAACCGTTTTTACAGTTTCACATCTCGTACTCGATTAACCAATAAACTCGAACATAATATCTGTATTGTACCTCAAACAATACTCAAGATTCTCAAACTATCATCACCAACTCACGATACGGAAATATACCAGTTCTGATCAATACGATCCATCGAATAACATCATCAAATCCCAAAACGATAACCGATTGTCCATCAAAGACAAATACCAAAGGAAATACGGAACATACCTCGAGATATGAAGTGTCACGACAATCATATCAGTCTAATCCGAGATCAGATCAATGCAATACGGACACGATCCTAACACAAGACCTACAAATGCATACTCATATGACCACGTCAATATGATCACACAATAACAATCATGTATACTCAATGGAAATCCGACGATCCAGCGCCCTCAGCATAGATCCCCTTGATGATCCTATCAGATCATCATAAGGTGGATAACCAACAATACACATATGAACAACAATACATGATAAAATCAATGATGCGAATTCACAAGATTCAATCAATACAATACTGGTAATCCAACGATCCAGCGCCCTCAGCATAGATCCCCATGATGATCCCGTCGAACCAACGCATGGTGGAAAACTTGTCCAACAATCCAGCGCCCTCAGCATAGATCCCCATGATGATCCCGTCGAACCAACGCATGGTGGACATTCGATCCAGCGCCCTCAGCATAGATCCTCATAATCCCATCGGATTATTTACACAATATGAACAACACAATATGCATACACATATGCAAATCAACACGTTCATCAACATGAACAACATGACATGCACGACAACATGACAATTTACTAGGACGACTCCATGTTCAACAACACGAAAGAAAATGTGCGAGACCAAGATAAATAACATTAAACCATAATCAATATGGAATACTTGCTCCGAGTCCTTCGGGAGCAACCTCGATGTCCAATCATCACCGACGATTATCCTCAATGCTCGGCGATCCAAACGTACAATGAACTATAGATACTCATATCCTCGTCTTTACCATAATGTAACCTCGATATTCCAACATACCAATAACTGAGATAAAGCATATACATTATGATTTACCTCCCAGAATCGAAAGAACGATATGCTATCCCGAATACCCGAGTTCACAATAATAATCATCGCTATTTGCATTATAAGCGAAATGGCGAAACCATTCATTAAATATTATAACTGAGCAAGTAATAACTTGCCTCGATACCGATACGACGATGATGAAGTCGTTTACCAAATCCATTGTCATCATCTACAAGTTCCTCGGTCCCGACCAAAGCAATTCACGAACATCCTCGAACACGACCGCAGCCTACGGTTATAAACACCGATCAATAAACTTGACCTAGTACAATAATCGATTAAAAAACAATCCGATAATAATCAACAACCGCTAAAACCAATTCAAAAACCCAACGGCTCAACAATATCTCAGTTAACCACAAGTCTGATCAAACCAACTTAAACGATCACGAATTCATAACCGAAACAGAATATATTACCCTGCCTGATGACTTAGCGCACGTTATCTTTTACCGTAGCATGCGCTAAGTTGTCCCCGATAGTCGTGCGCTAGCCACTAGGCTTAGCGTGCGCTAATAACGTGCAGTTACATGCATTTCGGATACCGATCAACATATGGCGATTATCAAAAACTCTAAGTGATTCTGAACCATGTTCATAGCTATTAAACAACAAAATCCAATATCCTTTACCATATAGGTAATCATCCGACTCCTAATTCAAGTCATATATTCATATTTCATCTTCCTTAACATCAACAACCTAAACACCAAGAACTCATAATCATGCCATGTTGACCATCATATGAAGGAACCAACAACAACAACATCACAGATCCGAATTGAAGGAAGACATTAGCCAACATATCTCTTTGAAGATAAACAACGCATTCGAAACCATCCAATTCATATCAATGTATTCATATCAACAATAACATTATCATAATCCGGTAATCCAACTCATAATCGTACTTATCAACTTGTTTATATGATAATCATCAGCTTAAGAACATCATATACAATCCAAAACGAAATCTCAAAGTGAAGAGTAATTACCTTTTTGAAGGAATGGATTGATTTCCAAGGTTGAATCCATTTCCAAGAATCACCAATGATTTCAAGCTTCAAATGTTGTTATGGATGATTAACTCCACCTTAATCCAGTGTTTGGAACCTCAAACTTCTCTCTAAAAACTCTCTCTCTCTCGGTTGCAAGGAAGGAATGGACGAAATGCTTCATAACACCCTTCTATCCCTTTTTATAAAGTATATTACTAGCGTGCGCTAAACCTTGTGTTTAGCGTGCGCAACAGCCTTAGCGTGCGCTAACTGACTTTGTTAGCGTGCGCTATCGCAGTCTAGAGGCTACTGTCTGGATTCGTAAACTAGCTTACGTACGTAATGCCTATGCATTAACGTACGTAAAACATCCTGCCTAGCGTACGCAAGTCATTTACCTTAGCGTGCGCTAATACCAGTTGACTTGCTACAGTCTACACCTACCACGAAGATGCTCGTGACCCCACAAGCCGAAATCAACCAATAAAGCCAAGATTCCCTGTTGACCGATATATAGTTAGCGTACGCTAATCAACATGCATTAGCGTGCGCTAACACTACATTACAACATCCGTTGACTTATCAGAACGTGCGCCGAAAGTGGCCTGGTCCACGCGTAGATTCCTTCCGATCAGACTGCATTAGCGTGCGTTATCTTTATTCGTAGCGTGCGCTAAACCTGCACGATAGCGTGCGCTACTCATGATTATTAGCGTGCGCTAATAATGTTACACTTAGCCAATTTCCGCAATTTCTGTCCGACATCTTGACGTACCAAAAACGAACATGAGACACACTGAACACAAACACTGAATCCAATAATAATCTTATACGATATACTCTATATCGAAAGTACGATAACCTGGTACACAATATCCTCAAATGTAACTGTCGACCAGATACGACAATTATACCGATACTGATATCTCAGTCCTTTATTTATTTTATCCCTATTGCATGATTCCACGCTGCATTTATATAACTCGGATAAAATAATATCAAACAACAGTAGTAGAAATTCCGGATATTACATTCTACACCACTTAAAATAAGTTTCGTCCTCGAAACTTGCAATCCGTCATAGAAAACAAACAAACATACCGTTCAACCCAAAATATCCCAAAACCATCACGACACTGATCAATCATCATTATTCTGAATAGCCAAAACTGCATACTTACAAATACGCAGGTCGACGATCTCCGGAGATACTAGCCAGCGATCTCACTGTACAGTCTCAATACGCTTACAATCACAATTCCCTGAGTCTCAACAAAAAAAATATATCATCTACGGATGAAACAATCTGCCCGAATCAAAATCCTGTCTGCCTCATTACACAATCAGTCCCAATTCTGATAAGACAAATAATACACAATACATCTGGAAACCACCGCCCAAAGCAACGACACGAATCCCGAAACATCAACACAAAATCCGAACGCTCAGATGATCACCAACAATGATCAACCAATAAATCAACCGATTTATCATCAACATGATAAATTCCCATATGACCAACCAGATGTCAAAACACCATCAAGAATATCATCAACATGATAAACTCCAATATGACCAACCAGAGGTCAAAACACAATCGAGAATATCATCAACATGATAAACTCCAATATGATCAATACAGAACCACAGAAACAGATATACGAAAAATAACATTCTCAAAACGACAAATCAATCACGTATAGTAGATCTCAATAAACATACCCAACTGGCGAACATTTCCCTCGGCATACGAACAACGAATCGCAAATCGACGAACATACCAATTCATACAAGGAGTGGGAACGACCACTCAATATCCAAAACAACCAGCATGGGGTCACCATCCCCAAATTTACACTTACAAAGAAATCATTCAAAGATCACTATGGTAAGATTGCGCTACTACCGCACCAATGGAATCACCTAGCACCTATGTCCCGGTTTTACAAACTCCAAAGTTCCAAAAATTACATCTGTACCGATTCTACAAAACGCAGTATAATTCTCTTGACTGATCAATCCATTGATCACCCATGGATAGCCAATCTACCATACTAAACTTCGAATCTCTTTTCCTTGTACCATCGATATGATATGCCCGATGCACTAAATGCGTATGTAGATCAATCACATTTTCAAAACCAGTTTGAAATCATATACTCTTGTCACGAAGATAATTTCCGAAAGTTCTTTCAAGAGTTTGAAAACTCAAAACATAAATGTTCGTAAGACCACGAAAATCAATTTTAAAAAAATTAAATCGGCTCGCTGGTGCCAAGTTCTCGATAAAAATTCTTTTCGAATACACACGATTAAATAAAATGGAATTTATGCAAATGCTTGTGCATATCCATACTCCTGTATACCACTTCGGCTCGTCACCAATATCCACTGATATTCCATCGGAAAACCACACGATAGAGTTCCAAAATCTCAAATATATAGACTCTGATAAAAAGTCCTCTCCACATACTACTCGCAACGTCAATCCTTAATCCATCCTGGATCACCACAAATATGATATGACAAAACATTGAAACAAATCAATAAATCAAACACAAATGAAAGACTTCGAGAAGTTCCATTTTAACAAGTAAACCAAAGCCTCGATAGGCGGTAATAACATAGGTAAATGACTGGTAAAGTGTTTTACAAATCTCGGGAGTTTTAGAAAACAAGAAAAAGCCTTTTGAAACGTTAGGGTCTCGGCCCATACCTCATTCCGTATTACAAGAAGTTTAAAAAGTAGAAAACCCTTTTTTGGACCCCAAGTCCTGAGTCACAAAACCATTTCAAAATTGATTTGGGTCTCGGCCCAAAATCATTTTCCGTAAAACATCTGTGAAATATTCATTTTGAAAAGTATCATTTTCAAATGCTCAAAACAGTTCATATATATCACAAAATGAACTAACATGACTACATGTTCTTCTCAACAATCCATAGTCCTTCTCCCGTTTACACAATTCCGTTCCAAAATCTAGCCAACATACTGATTTCCAAAATCATAGTTTCTCAAGATCATCAATCATGTCCCACTCTGACATCTCATACTGTAACGCATGATATCTGCTGAATCTCAAACATATCAACTTAGAACGGCAATAAATCTCAATGAAATTCAAAAATCCAAATACTTACAGATCGTGAAGCCGACGATTCCCCGTGATACTGGCACATGTCTAGACTCAAGAAAATACTCGACACAGGTATTTTCAAAACACACGTTTTGCAAACTTAGTGCAACTCAAGAACACAATATATCACGTAAACACCATTTGGAAAAGTTATAACAAGCCCAGTACGATACTTGGCAAATCCGATAACGCACAAGTCTGAGTGAACAACAAAGACTCACGGCTCTAATATTTGTCAATCGACAACTCGAATGACGCAACAAAAACACGACCCAACTCGACCAAAATGCCTAGGTTTTCTCAACCTAAGCTCCGATACCATATTCTGTAACACCCCCAGATTTAACCGGAAATATTACAGCGCCGTGGGCCCCGAGATGGAACCCACAAGGCTAAAATAAATTTTCGCAAACTTTTACAAATGCCCAAGAGGCCAACGACGGTACTATCTTTAAAAATTCACAAAGACTTATAAAATCCATTTATCGAAAACCGTCGTAAAAACTCATTTGAAATCGCAAGGCCAAACTGTCGACACTCAAAAGTTTAGAAAACAATTTCCAAAGTAACCTCAGTTACCAGATACCAAAAGAGCATTTCAAAATACTCACGCAACGGAAAAAGACCAACCATAAAGATACTCTAGCAGCGGAATACAAGAACCAATCAAGAAACTCAATGCACAAAACATGTCCTAACTAGTATCCTCCGGGAAGCTCATCTCTTCACGACCGCTACAAGCTCGATACTCCAAGAACCTAAAAAGAAATCCCACGACGGGGTCAGCCATAATATCCAATAATGATAACCGTCACATCACATTAATAATTACATACCAATGAGAATACAACATAATAATACGACCAATGTAATCTTACCGCCATAACTTTACTTACTCAAGTAATTCTCATCAGAATAACCGTTTTTACAGTTTCACATCTCGTACTCGATTAACCAATAAACTCGAACATAATATCTGTATTGTACCTCAAACAATACTCAAGATTCTCAAACTATCATCACCAACTCACGATACGGAAATATACGATTCGATCAATACGATCCATCGAATAACATCATCAAATCCCAAAACGATAACCGATTGTCCATCAAAGACAAATACCAAAGGAAATACGGAACATACCTCGAGATATGAAGTGTCACGACAATCATATCAGTCTAATCCGAGATCAGATCAATGCAATACGGACACGATCCTAACACAAGACCTACAAATGCATTCTCATATGACCACGTCAATATGATCACACAATAACAATCATGTATACTCAATGGAAATCCGACGATCCAGCGCCTCAAAGATAGATCCCCTTGATGATCCTATCAGATCATCATAAGGTGGATAACCAACAATACACATATGAACAACAATACATGATAAAATCAATGATGCGAATTCACAAGATTCCATCAATACAATACTGGTAATCCAACGATCCAGCGCCCTCAGCATAGATCCCCATGATGATCCCGTCGAACCAACGCATGGTGGAAACCCTGTCCAACAATCCAGCGCCCTCAGCATAGATCCCCATGATGATCCCGTCGAACCAACGCATGGTGGACATTCGATCCAGCGCCCTCAGCATAGATCCTCATAATCCCATCGGATTATTTACATAATATGAACAACACAATATGCATACACATATGCAAATCAACACGTTCATCAACATGAACAACATGACATGCACGACAACATGACAATTTACTAGGACGACTCCATGTTCAACAACACGAAAGAAAATGTGCGAGACCAAGATAAATAACATTAAACCATAATCAATATGGAATACTTGCCCCGAGTCCTTCGGGAGCAACCTCGATGTCCAATCATCACCGACGATTATCCTCAATGCTCGGCGATCCAAACGTACAATGAACTATAGATACTCATATCCTCGTCTTTACCATAATGTAACCTCGATATTCCAACATACCAATAACTGAGATAAAGCATATACATTATGATTTACCTCCCAGAATCGAAAGAACGATATGCTATCTGAATACCCAGAGTTCACAATAATAATCATCGCTATTTGCATTATAAACGAAATGAAACTGAAACCATTCATTAAATATTATAACTGAGCAAGTAATAACTTGCCTCGATACCGATACGACGATGATGAAGTCCTTTACCAAATCCATTGTCATCATCTACAAGTTCCTCGGTCCCGACCAAAGCAATTCACGAACATCCTCGAACACGACCGCAGCCTACGGTTATAAACACCGATCAATAAACTTGACCTAGTACAATAATCGATTAAACAACAATCCGATAATAATCAACAACCGCTAAAACCAATTCAAAAACCCAACGGCTCAACAATATCTCAGTTAACCACAAGTCTGATCAAATCAACTTAAACGATCACGAATTCATAACCGAAACAGAATATATTACCCTGCCTGATGACTTAGCGCACGTTAATCTTTTACCGTAGCGTGCGCTAAGTTGTCCCCGATAGTCGTGCGCTAGCCAGTAGGCTTAGCGTGCGCTAATAACGTGCAGTTACATGCATTTCGGATACCGATCAACATATGGCGATTATCAAAAACTCTAAGTGATTCTGAACCATGTTCATAGCTATTAAACAACAAAATCCAATATCCTTTACCATATAGGTAATCATCCGATTCCTAATTCAAGTCATATATTCATATTTCATCTTCCTTAACATCAACAACCTAAACACCAAGAACTCATAATCATGCCATGTTCACCATCATATGAAGGAACCAACAACAACAACATCACATATCCGAATTGAAGGAAGACATTAGCCAACATATCTCTTTGAAGATAAACAACGCATTCGAAACCATCCAATTCATATCAATGTATTCATATCAACAATAACATTATCATAATCCGGTAATCCAACTCATAATCGTACTTATCAACTTGTTTATATGATAATCATCAGCTTAAGAACATCATATACAATCCAAAACGAAATCTCAAAGTGAAGAGTAATTACCTTTTTGAAGGAATGGATTGATTTCCAAGGTTGAATCCATTTCCAAGAATCACCAATGATTTCAAGCTTCAAATGTTGTTATGGATGATTAACTCCACCTTAATCCAGTGTTTGGAACCTCAAACTTCTCTCTAAAAACTCTCTCTCTCGGTTGCAGGGAAGGAATGGACGAAATGCTTCATAACACCCTTCTGTCCCTTTTTATAAAGTATATTACTAGCGTGCGCTAAACCTTGTGTTTAGCGTGCGCAACAGCCTTAGCGTGCGCTAACTGACTTTGTTAGCGTGCGCTATCGCAGTCCAGAGGCTACTGTCTAGATTCGTAAACTAGCTTACGTACGTAATGCCCATGTATTAACGTACGTAAAACATCCTGCCTAGCGTACGCAAGTCATTTACCTTAGCCTGCGCTAATACCAGTTGACTTGCTACAGTCTACACCTACCACGAAGATGCTCGTGACCCCACAAGCCGAAATCAACCAATAAAGCCAAGATTCCCTGTTGACCGATATATAGTTAGCGTGCGCTAATCAACATGCATTAGCGTGCGCTAACACTACATTACAACATCCGTTGACTTATCAGAACGTGCGCCGAAAGTGGCCTGGTCCACGCGTAGATTCCTTCTGATCAGACTGCATTAGCGTGCGTTATCTTTATTCGTAGCGTGCGCTAAACCTGCACGATAGCGTGCGCTACTCATGATTATTAGTGTGCGCTAATAATGTTACACTTAGCCAATTTCCGCAATTTCTGTCCGACATCTTGACGTACCAAAAACGAACATGAGACACACTGAACACAAACACTGAATCCAATAATAATCTTATACGATATACTCTATATCGAAAGTACGATAACCTGGTACACAATATCCTCAAATGTAACTGTCGACCAGATACGACAATTATACCGATACTGATATCTCAGTCCTTTATTTATTTTATCCCTATTGTACAGATTCCACGATGTACGATATAACTCGGATAAAATAATATCAAACAACAGTAGTAGAAATTCCGGATATTACACAACCTATACCATTCGGTTTTCCCTCCAAGACAAGATGATATGGCATGCTTATGTGGCAATTTCTTTACAACGTGGCTCCAGGTATATCACTTTGACGGAAGCCCTAAATATTTCCGACGGTTTAAAAATTTTCCGGCAAAAAGGACCTAAATCGAACAAAAAATGACATAAATTGTACACAAAGGACCAAAATTGATAAAGTAAAAACATAAAGGTTTTATTTTGGAATGGGTCAAACTTAGAGGACGTAAATTGAAATTTTCCCGACTATACACACTTTATTTCTACTTTAATACCCGGTTGTAATTCAGTAATTATCATTCAGTATTTATCATTCAGTCATTATCACTCAGTAATTTCACTCATTATTGATCATTTGTCATTCATATTCAGTCATGGTATTCATCATTCAGAGTAATTGTATCGTGTATCATTCGTCATTCATCACTAATCTGATTGGAGTTTCGTGTCGTGTTTATCATCTTTGTCATTTTCGTTGCGAGCTGTGCGTGAGGAGTAGCGCACGCTACATAATCCTTTTAGCGTACGCTAATTGGGTATAGGTAGCGCACGCTACCACTCAGCTTTAGCGCACGCTAAGGTTACCCTGGCTGCAGTCCAGAAGGTACTGGACTGCAGGTGAGTTATAAGTAGCGCATGCTACGATTGGTAAGTAGCGCGCGCTAGTGGGTTGGAGTAGCGCACGCTAATATGAAGTGTATCGCGCGCTAAAGACGGATCAGGTTGAATCCAATGGCTACTGGACTGCACTGGATTATTTCATAGCGCACGCTATGTGTTGTTGTTAGCGTACACAACCGATATATTAGCGCACGCTAAACAATGGTTGTAGCGCACGCTATAGAGGTCAGATCAGAGGGCAGACGGTTTTCTGGACTCCAGTACTGGGCGTCAAATATTTCGCTAGCGCACGCTAACAATGGATTTTAGCGCACGCTAGTAGTATGGCCGTAGCGCACGCTACAAGAAGGTACGTAGCGCGCGCTACCGTGTTCGGATAGTGGGTACTGGACTACCCAAATTACTCGTTAGCGCACGCTATGCACAAGGGCTAGCGCACGCTAACACGGGTGACTATAAATTGGACAGTTTAGTCAGAGTTCGTCATTTATTCATCTCATTTCATTCCTTCGGTATTTTGGGCGATTTCGAGCGATTCGGAGGGGATTCTTCGAGGTGTGCTCATCAATCATCATCTTCAAGCTCATCTTTCGGATCAATCATCATTTCATCATCTTCATCGCATCGAATCAAAGGTATTAATCTCTTAGATCTAGAATTTCGGATTTTTGGGTTTTCCTTCCGATTTCTTCGTGTAAGCTTGGATTATCTTTGGAATATGTTAGATATGGATTATCTACCTTGGATAAATGTATTCCTACGGATTTAATGGTTATTTTCGGAATTATTTCAAGAACCCTTGGGGTTGACTTCGGTTATTTTGGGGATTTCCGATTGTCGTTATTATAAACTTGAATTGTGGATTTCTATGAGATTATTGATGTCATTGATAATGTTTTGCTGGTTTGAATCAATCATGTTGGAGTTGGTTCGATAATTCGGGTTTGGTTTTAACCAACGGGTATCTCAATGTTTTCGTGAGAGTTCATCTACGAGTTCGGATATTGTTGTATCGATGTTTGGGTTGGTTATGATCGTATTTGAGTCGTGTATTGATCGGTTGTTGGTAACTATTGATGTTCAAGGTTGTTCGAGCGACCGACTTTTCATTTAGGACGTAGTTCGTGGAAGGACATTCTTCATCGGTATTGTGTAAGTTAATTCTTACTCGGTTAAAAGGATATTCATTCCTTTTGTTGTTGTTCATTCATAATCGTAACTCATTCATCATTGTATTAACCGTATCAAAACTTGTCATTGTCAATTAATCACCTCAGTCATAAGGAACGACGGTTCCGATTATTTCATTGAGCTATCATTCATTTCACCATCATTTAATCTTGATGAGTCATTATTCATTTGCGTTGTCACTTTTGTCATATTGTGGCATTCCGGGTCATACTGGCGTGCCGGTTGGTATGTGTAGGATTTTCATGTCGGGCACATTATGGTCGTGTGTTGGTTGTTGACCTCACATTGGACTGTGCACACGAGTCAATGTGTCTCGTGAGACTGATTAGGTACAAGACCACGCGTGTATTGATCGTTGGTGGCTTGTGCACAGACACATTTCCATACCGGGCGTAGTGTGGCGCCATTCCTTTGAGCCGTACCGATAGTTGATTCATATAGCATGTTTGATTGCGTATGTTTCAACAGAATAATTCATAATTTCAGATATATCATGATTGTGTATTTTCAACCCTTGAGGATTGTTGTTCTGTGTAACTGACCCCGTTGGGGGATATTGTTTTTCAGGTCATGGCAAGGCTAAAGCACGGGAAGAGCACGGTGACGGTGAAGAGTCCCAGTGATACTAGTAGGGGGCCCCAGTCTATTCAGTCATTTATGTTTTCTTCATTTATTCCGCTGCAGACATTCCGCTTAAATACTTATTTCGCTCAGTGTTGTATATTTTATCTCCATATAAAATATACATGTATTCTGTATTATCCTGGATGTGTTGTATAAAACTCCTTATCAGAGTAATTGATGTTGTAATGTGGTTCGGTACTACATTTACCTGTGTAATTCATTCATTTTCATTCGCCTGGTGGGTCCCAGTCGGGGGTCCACGGTACTGTAATATCCGCCTAGTTTGGGGTGTTACAGAGTTGGTATCGGAGCGTGGTTTTGAATACTACCCTCCAAGTCATGTCTCATTTGAAATCATCGTCATCGGACTAGTATCATTGGACTTTCGCGTCACGTGTGACCTGTGCAAATGCCGAGCCATTCAGACCAAGAACTGTAAGATTTCTGATGCCATGGTATAATTTCTGGCAATAATCATTCATTCATAATTCATTAGTTAACAATCCTCATTCATCAATTTCAATTGTGATCAAGTCGATAATGTTAACTCATTAATCACTCAATTCATTTCATTACTCAGTTGTTGATCTTGAAGATCATATCATCAATCTTGTTAAATTGTTCAAGATAATCATTTCAGTAATTTCATCAGATAATCATGTCACGTCAATTAATCATTCATGTAATCGCTGTATTTGAGCGCGTATGCTCATTTTCATCATTTCATAATATAACCATAATGTAATACTCACGCGAGATATATGATCATCATGTGACTTTCCACTTCAGTATGGAAAGGGCTGGCAGAGGACGTGGAGGACGAGGTCGTGGAGCGGGCCGAATCCCGAGAACTCGTGCGAATACACGTGCAAATGCCAGGAACAATGCTAACTCATCGAGCAGTGATGCTGCCACTCACTCACCTGGACGCGATCATTCACTATCGGGGAGTCGTACCCGGGACACGGCTCAGTCAGAGGGTGTCCGGGTTAACCCACTCGCATTCATGCAGGGCATGATGGCCCAAATGACCCAGATGGCTCAGTTGATGGAGACGATGCATAATTCCGTCAATCAAAATCAGCAGGCTCCTCCTCCGCCACCTCAGAGGCAAGAGAGGGGTGTAAGCAATATCATTAGCGATATCTCTCGCCAGCGACCACCTACTTTTGAGGGCTCATCTGAGCCGGCGGATATTGTTCATTGGCTTGAGCATTTTGAGAAGTTATTTGCTATGGTAGATTGCCCTGAAGGGCATAAAGTTTCAGTTGCGGCTTACTATCTCGGTAAGAGCGCTCATTCATGGTGGTTATCGTTGAAGCCCACAGACGGAACATGTACTTGGGATCAGTTCAAGACTCTCATGATGGAGAGGTACTATCCGGCCCCACTCAGGGAGGCCAAGTTGTCGGAATTACTCACTCCCGACCTTTCGGCGGATGATGATGTTCTCGCCATCGCCGAAAAATTTCAGAACTTCTTCCGTCGCCTCATCTATCATTCACTCAGAAGCGGACAAGATCAAGTATTTCAGCAAGAGGCTGAAACCCCGTATGAGACTTCAGTTACTTAATCATAACTGTGCCACTCTGGCCGAGTTCATTAAGAAAGCTCTTACTTACGAGCTTACGGCTAAGGAAATTGCTAAGCAGCAACCTTCGTCTGCTAGCAAGAAGTCCAAGAACCGTAATCAGTCTGACGGGAGTCAGGCCACTTTCAAGAAACCACGTGCGGGCTCTACTTTTTCTGATAGACCTCCCACGGCGTCTAAACCCGCGGAATCTCAGTCGCGAGCGGCCAGTTCGGCCATCACCTGTTTCAACTGTGAGGAGCAGGGTCATTTCAGCACCAAATGTCCGAAGCAGTCTGTCACGTGCCACAACTGTGGGATTGCTGGGCATAGGGCCCGTTTTTGCCGTAGGGACTCTAAACCCACTCCGGCGTCATCTCAAGCCCCAGGTCATTCAGCGGTGCAGAATCAGGCCACTCAGTCAGCGTCGTTCAATACGACAGGAGCTAAGGGCGGAGCCAAGAGCTTTCAGATGGGAGCGTCCGGTTCGGGGGCCGGCAAGCCCCGAATTTATGAGATGAAGAAGACCGATGATCCCGAGGCCCGAATGATCTCAGGTACACTCGATATTCTATCTCAACCTGTGTGTACCCTTTTTGATACTGGTGCATCTCATTCATTCATTTCCGAGTCGTGTTTGAGTAGACTACGTCTGGGTAGTGCTACTAGTTGTGAGCCTTATGTCATTGGCCTACCTGATGGTAGACGAATTGCCGGAAGTCGTGAGATTCAGAATTGTCCGATTCAGCTTCATGGTCGTGTATGGCCAGCGGACTTAATCGTGGTAGATTTGCCGAGGGACGACATCATCTTGGGTATTGATTGGATGGATCGTCATGATGCCATCATTAGTGTCCGAAAGCGTTTGGTCACTATCATTTCAGACGATGGAGTCGAATGTGTGTTTCAGGGAGGTAATCCCGGCTGTTCTGGTAAAGTCATTAATTTGATAAAAGCAGTAAGGTTACTCAATCAGGGATGTGTCGGTTATTAGTGCTATATGGCCAAGACCGAGAAATCATCAGTAATATTGACGGATATTCCGGTAGTGAGGGAATATGCCGATGTTTTTCCAGACGAGTTACCTGGTCTGCCTCCACAGAGGGATGTGGAATTCACGATTGAGTTGGAGCCTGGTACGTCCCCGATATCGAAGGCACCGTACCGGATGGCCCCGACCGAAATGCAGGAATTAAAGAACCAACTTGAAGAGTTGTTCGAGAAAGGTTATATCCGACCGAGTGCGTCCCCGTGGGGAGCACCAGTGTTGTTTGTCAAGAAGAAGGATGGTTCATTCCGTTTATGTATTGATTATCGGGAGTTGAACAGAGTGACGATCAAGAATAAGTATCCCTTACCCCGTATTGATGATCTCCTAGATCAACTTCAGGGAGCTTCAGTATTTTCCAAGATCGACTTAAGATCTGGATATCATCAGTTGCGGATTCGAGAGTCGGATATCGCGAGGACGGCGTTTCGAACACGCTATGGTCATTATGAGTTTGTGGTTATGCCGTTCGGATTGACTAATGCACCTGCGGTATTCATGGAGTTAATGAATCGGGTCTTCATCGACTTTTTGGATCGGTTTGTTGTTGTCTTCATCGATGACATTTTGATTTATTCTCGTGACCGGGAGGAACACGAGTTTCACCTTCATCAAGTGCTCGACGTGTTGAGACGAGAACAACTTTTTGGGAAGTTTTCCAAATGTGAGTTCTGGATGTCCGAAGTGACTTTTCTCGGACATGTAATTTCATCGACGGAGTTCGTGTCGATCCTCGGAAGACGGAGGCTATTCGGGATTGGCTACCTCGAAGAACGTTAAGGAAATCCAAGTTTTCTCGGATTAGCGGGTTATTATCGGCGGTTTGTGGAAGGATTTTCTAGAATCGCTCAACCCTTAACGAACCTTTGCGGAAGGATAAGAAATACACGTGGTCCGATGCGTGTCAACGGAGTTTTGAGGAACTCAAGAGCCGGTTAATGTCGGCACTGTACTTTCCTTGCCGCAGGGACGGAAGGATTTGTGGTCTATAGTGATGCGTCGGACGGGGTCTCGGATGTGTACTCATGCAGAACGGGAAGGTTATTGCCTATGCTTCACGGCAATTGAGACCTTACGAGGTTAATTATCCGACCCACGATCCGGAGCTAGCGGTAGTGGTGTTCGCTTTGAAAATTTGGCGTCATTATCTTTATGGCGTTACCATCGATATTCACCGATCATAAGAGCTTAAAATATATATTTACTCGAAGGAGTTAAATATGCGTCGAGACGGTGGTTGGAATTAATCAAAGATTATGATATCGAGATCCTCTACCACCGGGCAAGGCGAACGTTGTCGCCGACGCCTTGAGTCGTAAGTCCGTTCGGGAGCAGATGCTTGCCCGTTTAACAATTCGAAGGAGCTTCAGCAGGAATTCCTTAGACCCGGGATCGAGGTCCGGCCAGCGAGTTCGGGCGGCTTTGTATGTTAGAGATTTCATCGTCACTCGAGGAGGAAATCCGAGAGAATCAGGGTTCGGACCCATCATTGTTGCGCATCCGAGAGGATGTGGCTCAGGGGAAAGCCCCTGGATTTGTGGTCCACGAGGATGGACTTTTGAGGTTTAAGAATCGGTTGTGCGTACCGGCGAATGACGAGTTGAAAGACTCGATTTTGAAAGAAGCTCATGCTACCCCTTATTCTGTGCATCCGGGGTCTCGTAAGATGTACAAGGACTTGAAACAAAATTACTGGTGGAGTAATATGAAGCGAGAAGTCGCAGAATTTGTTTCGAGATGCTTAACCTGTCAACAAGTTAAGATTGAACATCAGCGACCGGCGGGTATGCTGAAACCTCTTCCTATTCCCGAGTGGAAGTGGGAAGACATTTCTATAGATTTCATCACGAGTTTGCCGACAAGTCGTCGTGGCATGAACACGATCTGGGTGATCGTGGACCGCTTAACCAAATCAGCACATTTCCTTGAGATCAAGGATACGTGGGGTCCCGAGAGACTTGCCCAGCTTTTCATCAAAGAGATAGTGAGACTTCACGGTACTCCTAAAAGTATCGTTTCTGATCGTGACGGACGGTTTGTCATAGAGGACCATTCAGACATTAGAGGACATGTTGAGGGCATGCGTCCTCGATTGGAAAGACGATTGGGAAGCCCAACTACCATTGATCGAGTTCACGTATAATAATAGTTGGCATGCTTCAATCAAGATGGCACCTTACGAGGCCTTGTATGGTCGTCGTTGTCGATCTCCGTTGTGTTGGGACGACTTATCAGAATCAATCGGCACCGAGCCCGATATGCTTATAGCCGCCCGTGAGAAGGTAGCTTTGATCAGAAGTCGTTTGTTGACCGCTCGAGTCGTGTAAATCATATGCGGATAACCGTCGTCGACCATTAGAGTTCGAGGCTGGTGACCATGTGTTGGTCAAGGTATCCCCGAGTCGTGGTATCTTCCGTTTTGGGAAGAGGGAAAAGTTGAGTCCGAGATTCATTGGACCGTTCGAGATTTTGGATCGAGTAGGCGAGTTAGCTTATCGATTGGCTTTACCTCCGGCGTTGAGTCGAATTCATAACGTGTTTCACGTATCTCAGTTGCGGAAGTATGTTGCCGACCCGAGTCACATACTTCAGTTCGATGAAATCGAGATTGCCGATGATCATTCATATGAGGAGCGTCCTATACGAGTTTTAGAGCGGCGTATCAAGCAGTTGAGGAATAATACGATTCCTTTGGTTAAAATTCAGTGGTCTAGACACGGAGTCGAAGAGGCTACTTGGGAAACCGAGGATAGTATGCGGGAGAGTTATCCCGAACTGTTTGACCCTTAGTTTCGGGGACGAAACTCTTTTAAGGGGGGGTGTATGTAATACCCGGTTGTAATTCAGTAATTATCATTCAGTATTTATCATTCAGTCATTATCACTCAGTAATTTCACTCATTATTGATCATTTGTCATTCATATTCAGTCATGGTATTCATCATTCAGAGTAATTGTATCGTGTATCATTCGTCATTCATCACTAATCTGATTGGAGTTTCGTTTCGTGTTTATCATCTTTGTCATTTTCGTTGCGAGCTGTGCGTGAGGAGTAGCGCACGCTACATAATCCTTTTAGCGTACGCTAATTGGGTATAGGTAGCGCACGCTACCACTCAGCTTTAGCGCACGCTAAGGTTACCCTGGCTGCAGTCCAGAAGGTACTGGACTGCAGGTGAGTTATAAGTAGCGCACGCTACGATTGGTAAGTAGCGCGCGCTAGTGGGTTGGAGTAGCGCACGCTAATATGAAGTGTAGCGCGCGCTAAAGACGGATCAGGTTGAATCCAGTGGCTACTGGATCGCCTCGATTATTTCATAGCGCACGCTATGTGTTGTTGTTAGCGTACGCAACCGATATATTAGCGCACGCTAAACAATGGTTGTAGCGCACGCTATCGAGGTCAGATCAGAGGGCAGACGGTTTTCTGGACTCCAGTACTGGGCGTCAAATATTTCGCTAGCGCACGCTAACAATGGATTTTAGCGCACGCTAGTAGTATGGCCGTAGCGCACGCTACAAGAAGGTACGTAGCGCGCGCTACCGTGTTCGGACAGTGGGTACTGGACTACCCAAATTACTCGTTAGCGCACGCTATGCACAAGGGCTAGCGCACGCTAACCTGGACTGACTATAAATTGGACAGTTTAGTCAGAGTTCGTCATTTATTCATCTCATTTCATTCCTTCGGTATTTTGGGCGATTTCGAGCGATTCGGAGGGGATTCTTCGAGGTGTGCTCATCAATCATCATCTTCAAGCTCATCTTTCGGATCAATCATCATTTCATCATCTTCATCGCATCGAATCAAAGGTATTAATCTCTTAGATCTAGAATTTCGGATTTTTGGGTTTTCCTTCCGATTTCTTCGTGTAAGCTTGGATTATCTTTGGAATATGTTAGATATGGATTATCTACCTTGTATAAATGTATTCCTACGGATTTAATGGTTATTTTCGAAATTATTTCAAGAACCCTTGGGGTTGACTTCGGTTATTTTGGGGATTTCCGATTGTCGTTATTATAAACTTGAATTGTGGATTTCTATGAGATTATTGATGTCATTGATAATGTTTCTTGGTTTGAATCAATCATGTTGGAGTTGGTTCGATAATTCGGGTTTGGTTTTAACCAACGGGTATCTCAATGTTTTCGTGAGAGTTCATCTACGAGTTCGGATATTGTTGTATCGACGTTTGGGTCGGTTATGATCGTATTTGAGTCGTGTATTGATCGGTTGTTGGTAACTATTGATGTTCAAGGTTGTTCGAGCGACCGACTTTTCATTTAGGACGTTGTTCGTGGAAGGACATTCTTCATCGGTATTGTGTAAGTTAATTCTTACTCGGTTAAAAGGATATTCATTCCTTTTGTTGTTGTTCATTCATAATCGTAACTCATTCATCATTGTATTAACCGTATCAAAACTTGTCATTGTCAATTAATCACCTCAGTCATAAGGAACGACGGTTCCGATTATTTCATTGAGCTATCATTCATTTCACCATCATTTAATCTTGATGAGTCATTATTCATTTGCGTTGTCACTTTTGTCATATTGTGGCATTCCGGGTCATACTGGCGTGCCGGTTGGTATGTGTAGGATTTTCATGTCGGGCACATTATGGTCGTGTGTTGGTTGTTGGCCTCACATTGGACTGTGCACACGAGTCAATGTGTCTCGTGAGACTGATTAGGTACAAGACCACGCGTGTATTGATCGTTGGTGGCTTGTGCACGGACACATTTCCATCCCGGGCGTAGTGTGGCGCCATTCCTTTGAGCCGTACTGATAGTTGATTCATATAGCATGTTTGATTGCGTATGTTTCAACAGAATAATTCATAATTTCAGATATATCATGATTGTGTATTTTCAACCCTTGAGGATTGTTGTTCAGAATCGATTCGCGTTGGGGATATTGTTTTTCAGGTCATGGCAAGGCTAAAGCACGGGGAGAGCACGGTGACGGTGAGGAGTCCCAGTGATACTAGTAGGGGGCCCCAGTCTATTCAGTCATTTATGTTTTCTTCATTTATTCCGCTGCAGACATTCCGCTTAAATACTTATTTCGCTCAGTGTTGTATATTTTATCTCCATATAAAATATACATGTATTCTGTATTATCCTGGATGTGTTGTATAAAACTCCTCATCGGAGTAATTGATGTTGTAATGTGGTTCGGTACTACATTTACCTGTGTAATTCATTCATTTTCATTCGCCTGGTGGGTCCCAGTCGGGGGTCCACGGTACTGTAATATCCGCCTAGTTTGGGGTGTTACATCATTTCCTGAGTAACAACGCTTATAACCCCAAGGAGCTAATACTTTTACTTTTTCCCCAAACCACTTAGTCTCTTGTAGACACATTTTATAAATCCTCCTCCTTTTCGTAACCTCTCCCACATTCGTTGATGTCCCCGTCAAAGTGCTAATGTTCCAAGTTCCAAACTGCATCCTACTACCCTTACTAATACCATGAACTAACTTCTTTGTTTGCATTGGTCCATGCTAAAAGAATCCTTTCACATTTGACACCACATCCATACTTTGAGGTGACGCGCCGCTTCCGGGCGACAACCTAGTAACGTTTTCTTATTTTCCACTACACCTTGGATTATGAAATGTAGCTCACCCTTGCCCATTTGATACCACCCGGCATAGGAATGGCGCGTAGTGTAGCCAACAGATCAAATTGATGGAATGAAAAGGGGAAACAACCATCTGAAGATTTAGAGCACAGAAACATGGGAAAGGCTAAAGAGATTATTGATGGGGGAGATACATGTGATACCAATACCAAGTTTTATCAATCATTTGAAGTATTCGAGTAGGAAAAAAATAAAACAGGCCGAGGAAACTTTCGAGGAAAAGGCCCTACTTGCCAACGTTGATCAACTGAAACCTGAACCCAAGGGGCACAATATAGTTGTGAAGGTGGTGAGCTTGAATATGGTAATGAGAAAGGGTATGTCTTGTGGGTTCTATGCAATAAAAGAAGTATTGCTTAGTGTGTTGTTGGCGAGGAAAACAAAACAGACTTAATTACCACTAGCAATGAGCAAGGAGTTATTTACCAAAGAGTGTTATTTTAAAACACGAGACATCATGGCCCGTGCGATGCACGGGCTTTGTTCACCGTAAAGAATCATCGATTTTGCAAGGGTTATGCGTATTTAGTTATTATGCTTAGTTTCGATCAGGGGTACTCGACTGAATAAAAGAAATTTGTTTAAGTAAGTTTTTGTAAATAGAATTATTTCAATAAAAATGCATCAAATACATGAGTGACTTTCATCACCATAACGCAATACATGCTATTTCAAAAATAAAATTTATACTACACACAACTTAGGTTTTTTTCTTTTGTCTCTTACACCAAATTGATGTACCAGCTTCGAGTTTTGTCTTTCATTTGTAACGATTGCGTCGTTACGTCTCCAAGTGAGTTTTGCTTGAATAACAAATTCTCCCAGATGCGTGATAATGAGGCGAGTTCCATTGCACAAACCTTGTGGTTAATATGTATTAAATGCATCAAGTCTTTAAACTTGATGCATTGTAGATGCTCTAAGTATGTATCTTAATATTTTAAGACCTCCATAAAAGTCACAAATGATTTATAATATAGTAGAGGTTATCATAAATATTAAACACTTTAAAAAAAATATAATTTGTGATTATAAATACTTACGTTTAATGATGAAACTCAACATTTATATATTAATTAGAGGACACGGTATAGTGGCTTAAACTAAATAGCCACATTAGCATCTCACTTTTAACACTCACACACCAAGATACTTTCTTTTTTCATGGCTTGAGCTATTTCCGCTTTTGGGGTTCAAAGCAGTAGATGACAAATCGTGAATGTATAATACGCAACAGTTCTCTATTGAAAATACGTCATTATTTTGACCTTTTTAAGAAGAAAAAAAAGGTAATATCATAAGATTAAGACCTTTATTTATTGAGATTACTTACACAACTTTTGTCGAAACACAACTCTCGAATTTGAATAGTTGAAAGGATTATAACACAGATTAGTGACCTTATGAATTGATGATATTTGTACCAAAACTCAATGTCAAAATATAACCATGGTCTTAAAAATTCCTAAATCGACTTTACTACTCTTCCACTTTATTTTTCATATCTTATAGTTTTAGTATAAGATGGAAAGTTCCATCAGTACGCAATGACTCTTTTTCTGTTGTGGTTCGGAGAGTCTTATTGTATTTATTTGTTACTATGTTTGTTTGTGTAAGATAATTGACGTTAAACATATACAATCTTTCACCGTTCAATAAACCAAACATCTTTTTGTATCAAATATTTAAATATATTTAATTTAATTGTCCTTTTCAAGCTGAATTAGAATGATAATTTTTTCCAATACTAAAATGTGTATTTACATTTTCAGCTTTACCAAAGATAACAAACAAATAAATACAGAAATTTGTGCATTACGGTAATTGAATGAGTCTATTTAATAAATGAACATGATAAAAAAAACTTACACATGATTATTATGTATTGACATACATGATAATAGAGTTTCTTAGCTAATGTCATTAATGCTCACATTAAAACATGAAACTCATTCTTTATATATAATACGCAACAGTTCTCTATTGAAAATACGTCATTATTTAGACCTTTTTAAGAAGAAAAAAAAGGTAATATCATAACATTAAGACCTTTATTTATTGAGATTACTTACACAACTTTTGTCGAAACACAACTCTCGAATTTGAATAGTTGAAAGGATTATAACACAGATTAGTGACCTTATGAATTGATGATATTTGTACCAAAACTCAATGGCAAAATATATCCATGGTCTTAAAAATTCCTAAATCGACTTTACTACTCTTCCACTTTATTTTTCATATCTTATAGTTTTAGTATAAGATGGAAAGTTCCATCAGTACGCAATGACTCTTTTTCTGTTGTGGTTCGGAGAGTCTTATTGTATTTATTTGTTACTATGTTTGTTTGTGTAAGATAATTGACGTTAAACATATACAATCTTTCACCGTTCAATAAACCAAACATCTTTTTGTATCAAATATTTAAATTTATTTTAGTTTAATTGTCCTTTTCAAGCTGAATTAGAATGACAATTTTTTCCAATACTAAAATGTGTATTTACATTTTCAGCTTTACCAAAGATAACAAACAAATAAATAAGGAAATTTGTGCATTACGGTAATTGAATGAGCCTATTTAATAAATGAACATGATAAAAAAACTTACACATGATTATTATGTATTGACATACATGATAATAGAGTTTCTTAGCTAATGTCATTAATGCTCACATTAAAACATGAAACTCATTCTTTATATATAATACGCAACAGTTCTCTATTGAAAATACGTCATTATTTAGACCTTTTTAAGAAGAAAAAAAAGGTAATATCATAACATTAAGACCTTTATTTATTGAGATTACTTACACAACTTTTGTCGAAACACAACTCTCGAATTTGAATAGTTGAAAGGATTATAACACAGATTAGTGACCTTATGAATTGATGATATTTGTACCAAAACTCAATGGCAAAATATAACCATGGTCTTAAAAATTCCTAAATCGACTTTACTACTCTTCCACTTTATTTTTCATATCTTATAGTTTTAGTATAAGATGGAAAGTTCCATCGATCTGCAATGACTCTTTTTCTGTTGTGGTTCGGAGAGTCTTATTGTATTTATTTGTTACTATGTTTGTTTGTGTAAGATAATTGACGTTAAACATATACAATCTTTCACCGTTCAATAAACCAAACATCTTTTTGTATCAAATATTTAAATTTATTTTAGTTTAATTGTCCTTTTCAAGCTGAATTAGAATGACAATTTTTTCCAATACTAAAATGTGTATTTACATTTTCAGCTTTACCAAAGATAACAAACAAATAAATAAGGAAATTTGTGCATTACGGTAATTGAATGAGCCTATTTAATAAATGAACATGATAAAAAAAACTTACACATGATTATTATGTATTGACATACATGATAATAGAGTTTCTTAGCTAATGTCATTAATACTCACATTAAAACATGAAACTCATTCTTTATATATATATATATAGATATTTACCATATAGGTGTACTTTCAAACATATTTACCAAATATGTGTACTTTTCTATTTAAATGAGTTTTTATTGTTTTTTACTTTTTTTAATTCATTATTTTTTCTGCTTTTTTTAAATATTTTTTACTGCTTTTTTAAACTATTTTTTTAAGAAAAAAATATCTATAATATTAATATTAAATTCGGACGTTCTTATTTAAAATTTGTAAATAAAATATTTAAAAAAAGAATTTTGGAAGTTATTTGTAAACTATTTTAATAACAAAAACTAGAATATTATTCTACATAAAGAAATAAAAAGTTGAATACTTTTTTTAAATATAATTTTTTTTTAAAACCTGCTAGTTGTATTTTTCATAAAAAACTGTTAAGTTCTTAAAAAAATTTAAAAATCTAAAAAAATAAGACAAATTAAAGTTTAACTAAAAATTTATTGTAATAAAGTAAAAAAATGTTATTTATATTTTTGAATTTTGAATATTTTTAGTAAATTAAAATCTATTTTTTATTTAAAATAAGATTGGAAATTTTTAATAGAAAGGAAAAATCCTAGAAAATAAATATTTAAATACATAAAAATTTATTAAAAGTAAAAATTATAAATATTTAAATATTTAAATTTCCAATCTTATTTTAAATAAAAAAATAGATTTCCATTTACTAGAATCAAAATTAAAAAATAAAAATAAATTTTTTACTTTACTACGATAGATTTTTAGTTAAACTTTAATATGTCTTTTTTTTAGATTTTTAGATTTTTTTTAAGAAACATAATAGTTTTTTTAATGAAAAATACGACTAGCAGATTTTAAAAAAATCTATATTTAAAAATTATTCAACTTTTTATTTCTTTATGTAGAATAATATTTAAGTTTTTTTATTAAAAAATTTTATAAATAAATTTAAAAATTCTTTTTTAAAATTTTTTTATTTATAATTTTAAATAAAAACTTCCGGATTTTAATATTAATATTATAGATATATTTTTCTTAAAAAAACAGTTTAAAAAAGCAGTAAAAAAATATTTAAAAAAAGCAAAAAAAAATAATTTTAAAAAAAGTAAAAAAATAATAAAACCTCATAGAAAAGTACACCGATTTGGTAAATATCTTTGAAAGTACATCTATATAGTAAATATGTTTTAAAATAACACTCTTTTGGTGAATAACTCAATGAGCAAGTATGAAACCTAACTTTATTGTATTCTCAAAAATGCCAAAATCGAAATGTTTAAAGGATCTATGAGGCTGGCCATGGACATATGAGGTAGTATAGAAGTGACTGAGCCAGCAAGTTCTGATATCAAAGAAGATAACAATTGTTCTCTTATTGAATAAGATTTAGTCTCTATCTAGGAAGCACAGACTTTTCTAATCAAATAGAGGGTCCAAGTCCGACATGCACTGGGCTCGTGCCGCATCCAACCCAGCACGTGACAGCAACATAGCCCGGTTTCGCCTTGGAATGCGCATGTAGACGCGTTTTCCTTTTCTTTTTCTTAATTTCAAGTTTCTCTTCATGCACAAATATACATACAGAGTCAAGCCTAAGTTTTCCTTAGTTTCAAGTCTCCGTTCTCCTTGCTTCTTATTCTCTTTCTCTCCCTCTCTCTTCGTTTTCTCTCATATGATAAAAATATAATTCATAAATTATATATAACAATTATCAGTATTTTTTATCAACTTGTAGAATAAATCAAGATGACAGAACTCAAGCAAACCACCCTATAATATATATTTATATTACTTATTCCCTCCGTCCACGATCTTTCTTTACATTTGTCATTTTCGTCCGTCCACAACCTTTCTTTACACTTCACTTTTTCTAAATAAGGAAAGTTTTTAATTCCACTTTTATTCTTACACATCAACATCATTACTTTTTTAATTCCACCTTTATCTTCACACATCAACATCATTACTTTATCTATACTAAATTACTAATAAACATACACCCAGGTGGAACCCAAATTAAACTCACTACATATATCTACTCCAAGTCAATAAGCATTATTAAAACCCGTGCCGGGTCAAACTGTAAAGGAAGATCGTGGACGGAGGGAGTACTTTTTATGAGTCCTATGCTGTGTCCAAGTCCTACTTTTTGAGATATTGTTGTCTCTCTCCGTCCGTGCCGTCTCTATAGAGTGTTAGAATGTAGTTAAACCTAGAAGGATTCTATTGAGCCATTGCATACTAAGGTTCAAAATGTGGAAGCAAGAAGCTCTGGCATTCATTGATGTGGTCTTTGCCAGGTTCTAGGGGTCTACTCTTCTTTTTTGTCAATTGAGCCGCTCTCCCTCATGCCACTGTAGTCAATAATTTGTAGATCATTTTATGTGTGGATTAGAACAAGGTTATTTCTGAAGGATACTCCAAATTTTTATCAGTCTGTAGCTTAATCTGGAAATATGTATTATAATTCAATAAAACAGGACAGTGGTAGCCTAAAAAATGATGTGATGGACAAGTTTGCTTGAAATCTTAGCAAAAATAGGATTCCAGATCCCTATATTTTCCTCCCATAATTTCCTGTGAATATCGGTGAGAGAAAGTGCGGCACAGAGTGTTCTCAATGCATGGAAGGAATTCCACGTCTTCCATTACTTTTTTTTTATTTTATTTATTTGGCGAAATTGTCTAAAGATCCAAATCCGAAAAAAATACTTAATTTTATTTGTAATCCGAGTTCTAATATTTTTAAAAAGTAAGTAATCGGACCGAAAATACACAATATGCATCTCATTTTTATATATTGTTTTATTAAATGAACTGTGTGTGTGTGTGTATGTGTGTGTTTGCAGATATAATGGAAAATGAGGTATTCAAGTACTACGCCGAGGGGGAATGGAAAGTATCCAGCTCCGGACAGTCTGTACAGATAGTCAATCCCACCACCCGAAAAACACAATACAAGGTCCAAGGTACGTGCGCATGGACATCAATCCTAAAATAGCAAGAGGTGTTTTTAGGTTAGGTCAATGCACGGTTATCTGTTTCATGACTGTTTGTCATGATCAGCGTGCAACAAAGGGAGAAGTGAATAAAGTGGTCGAGTCGGCAAAAATGGCTCAAAAAGCATGGGCCAGGACCCCATTGTGGAAGCGGGCCGAGTTGCTTCACAAAGCGGCCGCCATAATTAAAGACCACAAGAAGCCCATCCCCGATTGCCTCGTCAAAGAGATTGCCAAGCCAGCCAGTGATGCTATCACTGAGGTCAACCGCCCATAATTGATATTCTTTTTTTGTTTCGCTTTATTATGTTTCTGTATTTGTGACTTTTTTGGATTTTTTTTTTCAAGTTGAATTTGAATTTTATTCTCGTGACGAAGGTTGTAAGGTCTGGTGATTTGGTTTCATATTGTGCGGAGGAAGGGGTGAGAGTTCTCGGGAAAGGGGATTTTTTTGGTCTCAGATAGCTTTCCTGGGAATGACAGGACAAAATATTGTCTCACTTCTAAGGTAAAAAAAAAAAAATGTCCTACTTATGACTGTTTGATGATCAATTGATGATTCAAAGAATCATATTACATGCGTAATTTGGTTTGCAGATTCCTCTTGGTGTGGTTTTGGCTATCCCGCCTTTTAACTATCCTGTGAATCTGGCAGTTCCCAAAATTGCCTCCCACCCAAGTATATGGATAGTAATCCTAAAGATTTCACTTTACTGTTTCATATTTTCACGTATAATTAGTGTCCGCCTAGTGAAGTTTTCACAATGTTTATCTCTTGCTTCGCATCAGGGTGCAGTAGCTGCCCTCCACATGGAGCATTGCTTCCACTTGGCCGGTTTTCCTAAAGGGCTAATCAGTTGTGTAACCGGAAAAGGTTCTGATATTGGCGACTTTCTTACTATGCATCCCGGAATAAATTGTATAAGGTAATTTCTAAATCCTAGACGTCAAAGGATTGTCGTGGTTGTCGAGTGTAGAGAGAACCTTGGAATCTCAAAATTAGGATTATGCTATTTTTCGATTTACTTAAAGGAAATTTGGATGTCCATAATCCAAATGACCATAATTTGGTGTTTATTTTTTATACATAGGCCATTTCTTGTTTAGTAAGGGTGGCAATATGTATTAAGTGGGATTCATTATCTTTTTTGGGATTGGTTTCAAGTTATATGATTATTATAACACACCAAGTGTTATATAAAACATAACATAACTACGTCTTTTGTCAAATTGGTAAAAAATTGTGTCGGATCTGGGTTAGCCAGGTTCGTATGAAGTTGGTTTCGTGTTCCTTTTGTCCCTATATTCTGTTAAATACTAATAGAACCCAAATCTATTAAATTTAGTTTCACCGGTGGGGATACTGGAATTTCCAACTCGAAGAAAGCTGGCATGATTCCTCTTCAAATGGAACTTGGTGGAAAAGATGCTTGTTTAATTTTAGAAGATGCCGACTTAGATTTGACTGCGTCCAGTATCGTTAAAGGAGGGTTCTCTTACAGGTGATGATGTTACTCGAAACTTAGTTGTTTGTTTGACACTCTATTTAAGGTTGAAATTAGGGCTGACAATTTTCGGCACGACACGAAAACACGACACGAACCGACATGAAATTAATGGGTTAGTGTCAAGCCTTATTGGGTTCGGGTTCTTATCAGGTTGACCCAATAAGGACACGATAATTTCGGGTTGGGTTCGGGTTGGGTTCGGGTCGGGTTCAGGTAACCCGTTATGATTTATTTTTTTTAATAAATATTTATTAAAAAACAAATATTTAATAAATATTTAATAAATAATTTTTTAATAATTTATTTCTTCTAGACTTTTATTTGAGGTTTATAATTCTTATTGTTTTTTATCATTTTTTTTGTTAGTATTTATAGGTTATCAGGTTGTGATCGTGTTGAAACAGGTTTTTAACGTGTCGTGTCGTTATCGTGTTGCTATCGTGTCGGGTCAACACGAATCCAATCATGTTTTTATCGTGTTCGTGTTGTGTCCGGATCGTGTTCGGGTTTGACCTTATCAGGTCGGGTTCGTGTTCGGGTTTAGAGAATCCTTATCAGGTCGTGTTCGGGTTTGACCTTAACAGGTCGGGTTGTTATCAGGTCAACCCGATAACGACCCGACCCGCACGATTTGCCACCCCTAGTTGAAATGCAACTTTTGGTCCTTCAAAATTTAGGTCGGTGGCAAATTGGTCCTGTGAAATACATGATTTGCTAAATTGCCTTGTAAATATATAAGCATATCAATTTTAGTCCTTCGAGTTTTTCTTTTAATAAATTTCAGGACTGATTTTAATTTATTTTTTTTCTAGTGGACAGAGCTGTTAAATTAGTTCTGGTTATGGAATCGGTTGCTGATGCTCTAGTTAAGAAAGTCAATAAAAAGGTGGAAACGTTGAGCGTGGGGCCGCCTGAGGACGACTGCGACATAACTCCTGTTGTCACGGAATCTTCATCTAATTATATTGAAGGTCTTGTGATGGATGCTAAGAAGAAAGGAGCGACATTTTGGCAGGAGTATAGGAGAGAGGGTAACCTCATATG
Source organism: Orobanche coerulescens (assembly GCA_033398695.1). Taxonomy (NCBI): domain Eukaryota; kingdom Viridiplantae; phylum Streptophyta; class Magnoliopsida; order Lamiales; family Orobanchaceae; genus Orobanche; species Orobanche coerulescens. Next base: position 73,440,167 of record CM065816.1, on the reverse strand, counting down.
GCCACTAGTGTTGGATAATGTTAAGTCCGATATGCGGATAGCATGGGAGGAGCCGTTTGGTCCGGTTTTGCCGGTAATGAGGATTAGCTCTGTCGAGGAAGGTATCCGCTATTGCAACCAAAGTAATTTTGGTCTTCAGGCACTCAACTCATTTCCTGCTTATTCCGTTTGACATCTATGCATGACGATGTCATAATTGTACATGTGTGATCTATAGAGTGCAATGGAGTACATAGAGGAGTTAATATAAATATGAACTCCTATTAAATATCATAACATACCTGATTTTCGATCATTAGAAAAAACCGTGTTAATTTGATAGGGAACCGACTTGTCTGATATTGCAACCAAATCATTCGATAAATAACATATGTATAAGACAATGTCATAATTGTACGTACATTACAATGGAACATGTAATGTAATAAACGATCTCAACTCCTATATGTCAATGTCATAATTGTGCATGTGACCGTTCATAGACAGTAATTGGATACCAGCCCGACGCCTATGCTATTACTTATGAAAGCTACTACTCCCTCTGTCTCTCTGTCCCACGTGAAGACTCTACTTTTAAAACAGGGGATAGAAAAAAATGCAGTTTTCATAGAAAAACATAAGTGATAGTATATGATTTAAAAAGAGTTGTACATTTTAAAATGACTAAAAATAAAAAAATATATATATTTTTATCTACTCATTATTACATGGATATGCAGACTCAATTATTGGCACTTGATCAAAAGAAATTCAACGCTTGATTAAAAGAGAGAAAAAGAAGAAGAAAAAAAGAGAAGAAAAAAAAAAGATTTCTGATACAAAATCCACATAATCTTGACTAGATGCCAAATTAAATGACACAGGGTTGTGTCTTTACCGAGGATATAAACAGGGCAATTCGAATGGGGATTCTCTCCATTTCTTGAGGGTCCAATTCAATCTGGACCCTTCAATTCACACACACCCGCATGAGTGTATGTGTGTGTGAAAAATGGAGGGTGCAGATCCCCTCCAGTCCTTTCCGGTAAATGGAGAGGATCCAAACTCGGGCAATTCAAGTTAGCGATGTAATGGAAATAGGAACCGTACAGATCAACTCAGCACCTGCTCGTGGGCCAGATCATTTTCCTTTCCAGGTAGTGTTTTTCTCTCACTAGAAAACTATACTGTGACAATTTTGATAATAGATGGAGGGCCAGTTTGTGATGTGGTCAACGAGTCATTGGAGTTCATGGATTCCTATGATCGTGTATTCAAACCAAAGAATTAATTTCTTTGTTTATTTGCTTTCCTTTTTAAGTTATGTTAATAAGCCCGTCCGTATGTTGGACTTTATGGGCCTTGATTATGTATTTAAACACTTAAACCTAGATCATTAGGGTTGTTGATTACTGATTTGAAATAAGATTATTGAGGATTCGTCTAGTACACGTAGTGTCAAGACGATTATCTCTTTGTGTTACGCATCCGCTACGTCAGTTGGTATCGCGAGACCAGGCACGATGCCGCCCCGTCGACAACCCCCTGGTGATGCTGCCGCCGCCCATGCCAACGCCCGTCGCGATGCGGACATGGCCGAACTCAGCCGCCAGATCGCGACTGTTGCAACCTCGTTGGAAGACCTTCGTCTCGTTGTTGTCAACTCACTCCCGGCCGCAGAACACAGGCCGCCGCCTGATCCCGATCGCGCTGGACACGTCTGACGTTGGCCTGCCGCCGCCGCTCCGGAGCCTGTTCCTGCGGATTCCGATCTAGACGACGAGGTTACTATCGACGACAATCCCTTCGCTGCACTCGCGCATCCTCCGGTGCGTGTACGCGGAGATTATGATCGCCCGTGGGAGTCAGGCTTTAAGCTTGATATCCCTGAGTTCAACGGAACGCTCGATCCATGTGAGTTTCTGGATTGGGTTAATTGTGTAGAGGATTTAATGGAGTTTAAATCGGTTCCAGACCCTAAGAGGGTTCCCTTGGTCGCGACGCGGTTCCGTGACCGTGCGTCGTCATGGTGGCAACAACTCAAAGCCACACGTCGTTGGCAAGGTAAATCACGTGTTGATTCGTGGGATAAACTCCGTAAATATATGGAGCGGGACTTTTTGTCGTATGATTATGAGGCTACCTTGTTTCGCAAGTTTCATGAATTACGGCAGGGTGTTCGTTCGGTTGATCAATATACGGACGACTTTTATAAGTTTCTCTCCCGCATTGATGTTCGAGATACGCCGTCGCAACTGGTCTCTCGATATATTGGGGGTTTGGCGCGTTCAATCCAGGACACGATCGTCCTCTTTTCGCAAGAGTCGATCTCCGAAGCGCACCAACGCGCTTTGCTATTGGAGCAGCAGGCCACCCGACGGCCACTTGGGTTTACTTTGGCCGGCCCACGCCCAGCAGCCACCATGACCGTGCCGCCAGGCCCTGATCGCGCAGCAGCTCCTCCGCCGGCAGCCCGCGAGGCTGGATCCTCCACTTTGGCCGTACGTTGCTTTGCGTGCGGTGAGGCAGGCCACCGTCGCGCGTCGTGTCCTCAGGTCCGTCAACGCACCCTTATGATGGATTCTTGGGAGACGACCCCATACACGGGCCATCCTATTTTTGATGATGATGAGCCGCCACCTGATTTGCCCGAGGAGCATGTGATGGGAGATACCGGACAGTTGCTCATCATTCGGCGTTCTTGCTTGGCTCCGAAGATTTCCCCTGAGACGGAGCCTCAGCGACACCATATTTTTGAGTCCACCTGTACTATCGGTGGTAAGGTATGTCGCTTTATTATTAATTCGGGTTCGTGTGAGAACGTTATATCTGCTGATGGTGTTGCTAAGTTAAACTTGATTACTGAACCTCACCCATACCCTTATACCCTTGCTTGGATACAACGTGGCAATTCAGTTACTGTAGACCGTCGTGTTAATGTTGCTATTTCTATTGGGTCTAAGTATAAGGATAATATATGGTGTGATGTGGTCCCTATGGACGCCTTTGCCACTTCTTGGGGCGTCCGTGGCAATTTGATAGGTCGATTGTACATGATGGTAGGATGAACACTTACAGTTTCGTATTTGATGGTGCTAAGATTGTTTTGCATTAAATGCATTGCCTAAATTGCCTACCGGTTGATAATGTGGTTTTGTTATCTCAGGATTGTTTATCCGAGGGTCGTCTGCTTCATTTTTGGTTACATTATTGGTGTGGATGTTTTTGAGTCTGCCTATTATCGCTCCCCGCTATTCGTGCACTTTTGGATGAATTTGCTGATGTTTTTCCGTCGGAGTTACCTCGGGCTTGCCCCCTCCGGAAATCCAACACCATATCGATTTGGTGCCGCGCTTCTACGCCCAACAGGCCACACTATCGAATGAGTCCTATTGAGCACGAAAAGTTGCGTCGTCGGGTGGAAGAGTTGTTCTTGAAGGGTTCGGTCCGTCGAGTATGAGCCCGTGTGCGGTACACCGCCCTTCTCATCCCTAAGAAGGACTCGTCTGGCGCATGTGTGTGGACATTCGCGCAAATAATAAGATTACAGTCCGATGAGTTCCTATTCCTCGGTTGACGATCACATTGACATCTCAGTGAGTCAACGATTTTTAGTAAGCTGGATCTTCGCAGTGGATACCACCAGATTCGCATTCGTCCAGGGGACGAGTGGAAGACTGCGTTTAAGACTCGTGAGGGTCTGTTCGAGTGGCTGGTTATGCCGTTCGGCCTCTCCAATGCACCTAGCACGTTCATGCGTGTCATAAACCAGTCACTCCATTCTTTGATCGGCTCGTGTGTTGTCGTTTATTTCGACGACATTTTGGTGTCTGCAGTCAAGCCGAGCACATTGTTCATCTTCGTGCAGTGTTGGACATTCTTCGTGCCGAGCGGTTCTTTGCTTCACCCAAGAAATGCATTTTCGGGGTTGATTCCGTGTTGTTCTTGGGGTACGTTATCTCGGCTGACGGAATTCGTGTGGATGACTCTAAGATTGCCACGATTCGTGATTGGCCTTCTCCTACCACGGTGACAGAGGCTCGGAGTTTTCACGGATTAGCTTCTTTTTACAGGAGGTTCATTGCCCATTTCAGTGCTATTATGGCTCCTATTACAGATTGTATTGGCTCGAAGCCCTTTTCGTGGTCCCCTGCTACCGAGGCTGCTTTTCGTGATATTAAGCATCGCCTCATTACTGCCCCGGTTTTACTACTCCCTGATTTTGAGCAGCCCTTTGAGTTGTCCTGCGATGCTTCGAAGGCGGGCATTGGTGCCGTATTGAGACAGTGTGGGCGCCCTGTAGCGTATTTTAGTGAGAAGCTTGCGGGTCCTCGGAGTCGTTATAGTACATACTGTCACGGGACGGGAGTTCCGAAGCCCGTGCGGCGTCCCAGGGGCCCTCTCACCCCGGGACCAGCCTATCCCACATAGCATGCCAACTGGTTTCGTCCTGCCATGGGCTCATCAGGGAGACGGCATTAGTCCCCGACCAGTTGTGCCCTACCAGCAACGATCCCCTTCATAGTCAAGTCCTCGACTAGCGACAAGCTCTCCGGACTAAACCGGGTCGGCATGCCTGACTCGGCCAGACCGATGCATCCGGGCAAACAACGTCTTAACGCTAATGTCGCCCCCTTTTACCCCACTTGTGGCAAGCTAACCAGAAGGCACGCCTCATTTGGACGGTCAACATAGACACGACATATCGGGTCGTGACATCCTCCCCCACTCAAATCGCAGCACGTCCTCGTGCTGGGGAAGAATGTTTCTTTCCGCACACTGTATTGTCCCACGCACACAAAACGATCGTGGCCATTCACATACGGCACCATACCCTTGATGGACAGGCTCTTCACTCACGCGCCTCGCGCTAGCCCGCAGTGCGCCACGCACCTACCGCATCACCAATCGACATCAACCTTCACCCTACGCGCTTCCTGGCGTTAGTACCTCGGTTGAACGGCATTCCCTCGCCGCTGCATTTTTCCCGCATGTCGAGGTTCCCACAGTGGCCCACGATGATCCACGCTCTTACACCCCGGTCACCGAAAGGTGGAGCTACCAAAAGTGTGCAATACAAGTGTGTCCACATTCCGGACCGTCTGATCTCACAAGCCTAGGACCACCTCTCATTCCGGTATAGAATCGGTTCATGTTCTCCGCCTAGAAGCCTTGTCAGGAGCCGCACTTTGTCCGTGCCCTCTTTGCACCGGCGTTCACTCCCCGCCCTCATCGGTTTCGGCAGAACATGACCACACCCGAACCATACCGTACTGAGAGAGGTTTCGGCGTTCACTACCGAGTTTTTGGCCTTGATTGTCTTGACGGTAGTTGGTGTTTTCAAATGATTTTGTGAGTTTTGGAAAATACTACCGTCATCGGCCTTTTTGGGCGTTTTTGTAATTGGTTTTTAGCCTAGTGGGTTCCGGCGCGGGGCCCACGGTGTGTAATACTCCCGTATGGTTTTTGGGGGTGTTACAAATGTCACGACCCGATATGTCGTGTCTGTGTTGACCGTCCAAATGAGGCGTGCCTTCTGGTTAGCTTGCCACAAGTGGGGTAAAAGGGGGCGACATTAGCGTTAAGGCGTTGTTTGCCCGGATGCATCGGTCTGGCCGAGTCAGGCATGCCGACCCGGTTTAGTCCGGAGAGCTTGTCGCTAGTCGAGGACTTGACTATGAAGGGGATCGTTGCTGGTAGGGCACAACTGGTCGGGGACTAATGCCGTCTCCCTGATGAGCCCATGGCAGGGCGAAACCAGTTGGCATGCTATGTGGGATAGGCTGGTCCCGGGGTGAGAGGGCCCCTGGGACGCCGCACGGGCTTCGGAACTCCCGTCCCGTGACAAATGGTATCGGAGCTTAGGTCGAGAAAACCTAGGCATTTGGGTCGAGTTGAGTCGTGTTTTTGTTGCGTCATTCGAGTTGTCGATTGACAAATACTAGAGTCGTGAGTCTTTGTTGTTCACTCAGGCTTGTGCGTTATCGGATTTGCCAGTATCGTACTGGGCTTGTTATAACTTTTCCAAAAGGGTGTTTACGTGATATATTGTGTTCTCGAGTTGCACTGAGTTTGCAAAACGTGTGTTTTGAAAATATCTGTGTCGAGTATTTTATAGATTCGAGACATGTGCCAAGATTATCTGGGAATCGTCGGCTTCACGATCTGTAAGTATTTGGATTTTTGAATTTCATTGAGATTTATTGCCGTTCTAAGTGGATATGTTTTGAGATTCAGAAAGATATTATGCTTCACAGTGTGAGATGTCAGAGTGGGACAGGATTGATGATCTTGAGGAACTATGATGTTGGAAATCATTATGTCGGTTAAATTTTGGAACGAAATTGTGTAATCGGGAGAAGGACGGTGAATTGTTGAGAAGAACATGTAGCATGTTAATTCATTTTGTGATATAGGAACTGCTTTTGAGCATTTGAAAATGATACTTCTCAAAATATATGTTTTACGGATGTTTCTGAGAAATGATTTTGGGCCGAGACCCAATCGATTTTGAAATAGTTTTATAACTCAGGACTTGGGGTCCAAAAAGGGTTTTCTACTTTTTAAACTTCTTGTAATACGGAATGAGGTACGGGCCGAGACCCTAACGTTTCAAAAGGCTTTTTCTTGTTTTCTAAAACTCCCGAGATTTGTAAAACACTTTACCAATCATTTACCTAAGTTATTTCCGCCTTTCGAGGCTTTGGTTTACTTGTTTAAATGGAACTTCTCGGGAAGTCCTTCGCTGTGTTTGATTTATTGATTTGTTTCAATGTTTTGTCATATTATATTTGAGGTGATCCAGGATGGATTAAGAAGACGTTGCGAGTAGTATGTGGAGAGGACTTTTTATCAGGGTCTATATATTTGAGATTTTGGAACTCTATCGTGTGGTTTTCCGATGGAATATCAGTGGATATTGGTGACGAGCCGATTTAATTTTTAAAATTGATTTCGTGGTCTTACGAAAATTTATGTTTTGAGTTTTCAAACTCTTGAAAGAACTTTCGAAAATTGTCTTCGTGACAAGAATATATGATTTCAAACCGGTTTTGAAAATGTGATTAATAACCATACGCATTTAGTGTATATTACATATCATGGTGAAGTTGTGAGTGTGACTCACGAACTGGGTAATATATCAATGTGGAACGAGGAATATGGATCCGAACTTTGGTATGGTCGTTTGGTTATGCAAGGATGATCGATTGATTTATCGGATAAGAGAAATATGTCGTGTGTTGTAGATTCATGCACATGATGTAATTTTGGAACTTTGGATTTTGCGAAATCGGGGCATATGTGCTATGTAATTCCATTGGTATGGTAGTAGCGCGATTTTTACCATAGTGATTTTTGAATGATTTCTTTTGTGGATTTGGGGTTGCTGACCTCATGCTGGTTGTTTTAAGTATCGATTGGTCGTTCCCACTCCCTGTATGATTGGATATGTTCGTCGGTTTGTGATTGGTGTGTCGTTTTGAGAACTTTATTCGTTCGTATATCGGTTTCTGTGGTTCTGTGTTGATCGTGTTGGAGCTTACCGTTTGAAGGTATTCTCGATTATCGTTGACCGTTCGTTGGTCATATTGGAGTTCATCATGTTGATGATATTCTCGATTGTGTTTTGACCTCTGGTTGGTCAGATTGGAATTTATCATGTCGATGATAAATTCGGTTGACTTATTGGTTGATCATTGTTGGTGATCATCTGAGCGTTCGGATTTTGTGTCGGTGTCTCGAGATTCGTGTCGTTTGGGGCAGTTGTTTCACAGATATATCGGATATTATTCGAATTGGAACTTGATTATGTAATCAGGCAGACAGGATTTGATTCGGGCAGATTATTTGATCCGAAGATGATATATTTTTTTGAGACTCAGGGAATTGTGATCGTAAGCGTATTGAGACTGTACAGTGAGATCGTCGACCTACGTATTTGTAAGTATGCAGTTTTGGCTATTCAGAATAATGATGATTGATCAGTGTCGTGATGGCTTTGGAATATTTTGGGTTAAACGGTATGTTTGTTTGTTTTATGATGGATTGCAAGTTTCGAGGACGAAACTTATTTTAAGGGGTGTAGAATGTAATATCCGTAAATTCTACTACTGTTGTTTGATATTATTTTATCCGAGTTATATTGTACAGCGTGGAATCTGTACAGTAGGGATAAAATAAATAAAGGACTGAGACATCTGTATTGGTATAATTGTCATATTTGGTTGACAATTACATTTAAGAAGTATATGTATTCAGTATGCCGTATGTTCGTATTCTGTATGTTGAGACGTTGGACGAGAAGAGTTGGAAATGGCTAAGTATAGCCTGACTAGCGCGCGCTAATGGTCAAGTATAGCGCACGCTATCGTTCATGGTTAGCGCACGCTAGAGGCAGAATGTAGCGCACGCTAATGCAGTGTAACACCCCCAAGTTATTCAGGGATATTACAGCGCCGTAAGCCCCGCCGTGGGACCCACAAGGCTATACATACGCGGAACCATAAATTTTGACCGATAAGGTCTACACACAATGGAATGAAAAACGATACAAAGGTATTCGAAATGTAACCAATGTATTCACAGACATCATAACTCAATTCAATACTTCGGCAAACACAGGCCGGAACATCAAGGAAAAAGGAAAACAATACTCGAGTATTCAAAAGACAATCCAGTACAACAACACTAAACCGGAACTCCAAACATAACTGGAAGAAAGACACAGTATCACACTTGACCACCATCCTCGTGCCGACCCGATACCTGCCTGTCCGACCTCCTGGAACCTGAAATACATGAAACGTATTTCCCCCGTAAAGGGGTTAGCCGTCGAATAGCTAGTGCAAGTATATCAATATGAAACACAATACTCCTCGACAATAAAGTAAATGTAACCGTCAATTCATCAATTCAAGACTAGTATTCCGGAATAACTAAATCTCATAAGACGTATGTGAATGCCGTAGAAACGGTTCGTTCACCTCATACGCCGTTACGTATGTGAATGCCGTAAAAACGGTTCGTTCACCTCATACGCCGATACATGTAGGAATGCCGTCAAAACGGTTCGTTCATTACATGCCAACAATATATCTATGAATGCCGTAAAAACGGTTCGTTCATGATATGCCATCAATATTTCTTACTTTCAAAGTCGAGAACGTACAATCATAAATGTATACTTGCCTTTGAGACATCGAGAAATCGAACGGAGGAAAGGTATGAGTTCGGTAGGTCCGAGAACGCGCTTCCGGCACCTAAACGATTCGCAAGGAATATTACAATTAATTTTCCATACTCAAATTATATGAAGAGACTCCCGAAACTCGTCTATGATTCAAGAAAATATACGGGCGGGTAACTAAAGGTTGGGAAATCGCCCAAACTCCCCACAAGTCCGAAAACGGCACAATCCAACCCGTAAAATCGGAAGAAAACACTCATACGGTATAGATATATCAAAATCTCAAGGTTCTCAAGCTTCAATCGGATAAAACGGACGAATCTAGGAAAACCCCCAAAAACCAACACAAAATCAAAGTGTTCTTGAATAATCTTTCAATAATCCGATGAATACCCAATCATGTCCATAATCACGCATATATCACATCATACACCATGATCTTATCATCCAAAACGTCAAAACCCACACGAAATCGAGAAGTCAAGATGTCGAAGGAATTACCTCTTGAATATTCGAGCGCTATGATCCAAGGAATACGCGATAGATCGACTATCCGGGCTTCCCAACCGAGTGAAAGTGGTAAATCTTCAACACACAAGTGATAGATATGAAAAGAACTCCTCCCTCAAACTCTCTCTCTCTCTCGCGCGATGGAAGAAGAAATGGAGGAAAATGGCTGAAATCTCGCTTAAAAAGCCGAATTATGCAGTTGACCGCATTGTGTGCCGCGGCTCAGCATAGGTGTGCCGCGGCACAGGACTAAAAATTATTCCCAGGTTTCGGCAGTGTGCCGCGGCTCAACTCAGGTGTGCCGCGGCACCGGGTACAGGCGGGTTTTGGGTGAGAATGCCACACCAGTGTGCCGCGGCTCAGCGTAGGTGCGCCGCGGCAATGACTTGGCAGTGTGCCGCGGCACGGCAGGAGTGTGCCGCGGCACCCGGTACAGTCCGCTCGGCCAAATATAGGAAATGTGTGTGCCGCGGCGCACACTCCTTGTGCCGCGGCTCACACCCCCTTCGGGTCCTAAAATGATGGAAAATGACCCGGAAAGAGAATAAGAGTAATAGTATTCAATGTCTGGGCAACATTAACACGAAAATAGAAGTACGGAAACCCCAAAACGGTGGTTCCAAGCAATGATTACAAGGGTTCGCTCAACAAATCACGATTTGAAGAATATGAAAAGGTTTGAAATGACATGTCTTTCGACCGGGTATTACATTCTCCCCCTCTAAAAAGAAGTTTCGTCCCGAAACTTAAGAAATAAATAGTTCGGGGTATTCCACCCGCATCTTCTCTTCCGTCTCCCAAGTCGCCTCTTCGACTCCATGCCTCGACCATTGTACTTTAACCAGTGGAATGGTCTTATGCCTAAGCTGTTTCTCGCGACGCCCAATGATCTTCACGGGTCTCTCTGGAAAGGTAATATCCTCGGCTACGTCAATCTCACTGTAGTCGATAATGTGGCTCGGATCCGGTACGTACTTCCTCAACTGGGACACATGAAAAACACTATAGATGTGACTCAAAGCTGGAGGCAACGCCAAGCGATAAGCTAAGTCTCCAACTCTGTCCAAAATCTCGAAAGGTCCGATATACCTTGGACTGAGTTTTCCCTTTTTACCGAAGCGGAAAACTCCTCTGGTCGGCGATACTTTGAGCAAGACGTGATCCCCCACTTCAAACTCCAAGGGTCGATGACGAGTATCGGCGTAAGATTTTTGACGACTGGGCGATCGATGAATCGATCTCGGATAATAGAAATCTTTTCCTTGGTCTCCAACAACATATCCGGTTCCGTCCCAACTAGCTCAGAAGCCTCGTCCCAACATAATGGCGACCTACATCGCCTACCATAGAGTGCCTCGAAGGGTGCCATTTTGATCGACGCATGCCAACTATTATTGTAAGCAAACTCGATCAACGGCAAGTGAAGCTCCCAATCATTACTCCGCCTAAGGCACAAGCCCGCAACATATCCTCCAACGTCTGAATTGTCCTCTCTGTCCGACCGTCCGACCGAGGATGAAAGGAAGTGCTCAATCTCAACTCGCACTGTGAGCCCGATGAACGGCTGCCAAAAATGCGATACGAAACGGCCGTCTCGATCGAAACAATGGTCTTGGGGCACCGTGTAACCTCACGATCTCGCGATAAAGGTTCGAGCCAATCTATCCGGTCCCCAAGTATCCTTAATACCCAAGAAGTGTGCAGACTTGGTCAATCGATCGACAATTACCCAAATCATATTCATTCCATCCGAGTTCTCGCATGCGATGATAAAATCCATTGAGATATCTTCCCACTTCCATTCGGGAATGGGAAGTGGTTTCAACAACCCCGCCGGTCGTTGATGTTCGATCTTGACTTGTTGACACGTCAAGCACCGTAATACAAACTCCGTAACATCCTTCTTCATGTTATTCCACCAAAAATTTCGCTTCAAGTCCTTGTACATCTTACTCGTCCCGGGATGGATTGAGTAAGGCGTAGCATGGGCTTCTCGGAGGATTCTCTGTCTCAACTCTAAATTGTTCGGAACGCAAAGTCTGCCCTGAAATCTCAGAATACTATCCTCGTGTACCATAAAGCCAGGAGATTTTCCTTTAATCACATCTTCCTTCAGTTGAGAAATCATCGGGTCACTCCACTGCTTCCCTTTGATGTTGTAAACTAAGGACGAAGTAATTTCGAGAGTACACAACTGTCCCTGTACTCGTTGAAACCAAATTTCTATCCTTTGCTCAATCAGATCTTGACGAATTTTCGTCTGGGACGTAAGAACTTCGAGCATTTGAAGAGATGCTGATTTGCGGCTCAGAGCATCCGCAACGACATTGGCTTTCCCGGGGTGGTAGAGAATTTCCAAATCATAATCCTTTATCAACTCTAACCAACGCCGCTGTCTCATATTCAGCTCCTTCTGACTGAAAATATACTTCAGGCTCTTGTGATCGGTATAAATCCGGCACGGTGAACCATACAAATAATGCCGCCAAATCTTGAGTGCGAAGACAATTGCGGCCAATTCCAAATCGTGAGTAGGATAATTCATCTCATAAGACTTTAATTGTCGTGACGCAAAGGCTATTGTCTTATCATGCTGCATAAGAACACAGCCCAGGCCTTGACCAAGCGCCATCAGAAGCGCAAAGCCTTCGCTACCTTGTGGTAAAGTTAGAATCGGCGTCAAGTCAATCGTCTCTTTAGTTCATCGAAGCTTTCTGTCTCTCATCCGTCCAAACAAACTTTTGGTCTTCGGAGTAATTTCGTAGCGGTCGAGCGAGTTTCGAGAACCCTCGACAAACCGACGGTAATACCCAAGCAAGGCCCAAAAAGCTACGAACCTCCTTAACATTTTTAGGCGGTGCCCAATCTAGCACCGCCTCGATCTTCAAGTGTCTACACGAACCCTTCGGACGAAATCACATGGCCGAGAAACATAACTTCTTCCAACCAAAACTCACATTTCGAGAATTTTGCATAGAGGTGCTCGGTTCTCAAAATGTCTAAGACCAAACGCAGTGCCGGCATGTTCCTCCTTATCTCGAGAATAGATCAAGATGTCGTCGATAAAGACGACTACACACTGTCGAGGTACTCGATGAATATTTTATTCATTAATCGCATGAATACCGCGGCGCATTCACAACCCAAAAGGCATAACTACAAATTCATAATGCCCATATCTCGTCCGAACGCCGTCTTCTAACGTCGGACTCCCTCACCCTGAGTTGATAATACCCGGATCTTAAGTCAATCTTCGAGAAAACCGCAGCTCTTTGCAATTGATCAAATAAATCATCTATACGCGGTAGAGGGTACTTGTTCTTGATGGTTACTTTGTTCAGCTCGCGGTAGTCGATGCACAAACGTAGTGAACCATCTTTCTTCCTCACGAAAAGAACAGGCGCGCCCCAAGGCGAAGCGCTCGGTCTGATGTACCCTCTTTCCAGAAGTTCTCCCAACAGATTCTTCAATTCTTGCATTTCGGAAGGTGCCATCCGGTAAGGTGCTTTAGAGATCGGAGCCGCATCTGGCTCTAAGTCTACGGTAAATTCTATCTCTCGATCTGGCGGTAATCCCGGAAGATCATCCGGAAAAACATCGGGATACTCATTAACAAACGGAATTGAAGAGAAATCGACTTCGCTTCCTTCCGTTTTCAAAGCATAGCACCAATAGCCCGTACAACCTTTATTTAAAAGTCTTACGGCCTTCATGGCACTGATAAGTAACTTGGATTGGCCCGACTTACGTCCCAAAAATGAGTACTCAGATCCGTCCTTAGTCATCATAGTGATAACTTTGGTACGGTAATTCATAATCGCGTGGTGATTATTAAGCCAATCCTCGCCGAGGATTACGTCCTCGCCTTCCATATCAACTACAATTAAATTTGATAACCATTCCATACCGGATATAACCACCGGAAATTCTCTAATCTCCTGATTCCCCACAATCCTATCCCCGCTAGGCAGTCTCACGATAAAGGGATCGCAAGCAGTTAAACAAGTTATATTCAAACGGCGTACACACTCCAAAGAAATAAAAGAATGTGTAGCACCCGAATCAAAAAGTACACGGACTGGATAGGATAGAATATGGATGGTACCTGAAGCCACCACCGCATCGGATTCGTCTGTTCGACGCATCTCATAAACCCGTGGTTGCACCGAACCGACGCTAGAGTTCCCCCCTCCAGCGTTCTGACCCCGACCCCGACCCCTGCCAAAATTCTGCTGAGGTTGACCGAAAGATTGCCGCTGAATAACACCTTGATCAAGGGGTGTTGGGGCAGAAGCCCGAGTGTCCAAAGTCTGGTTCGGCTCGGAACAATAAACCGCTCTATGCCCCATCTGACCACACGTGTGACACTTTAATAGTGGGAAGTAGCATTCCGAACTAAAGTGGCCTGGACGGCCACAATTATAGCAAGTCACTGTACGATTTGAGGTACCCGGAATGGGACGGTAACCCCTCTTCCCTTTATTAGAACGTGACGACTGTCCGGCAAAACGGTTAGTCGTCTGTGACTTCTGAAAGTTGCCACCCTTAGAGCCAGAAAAATTTCCCCCGACTTTCTGCTTCTTCGGTTCTTCAACGGTATCATGGGCTAAAGCTCTGTCCTGATACTCTTTCAGTGTGGTACAAGCAAATCCGGCCATGTACCGCCGTAAGTCCAAATTCATCCGCATATCAAAATAACGGATCTTATCACGCTCGTTACGTACTTGATCCTTCACATGGATTAATTGTTGGTTATACTCCACGATCGCCTGCGAAACGGGAATATCTTGTGGTTTAGCCTCGAAGAAGGCTCGGATTCGGCTCTCTCGTACCGGCCAAGGACAAAACTCGGCCTCCAAGAGCTCCTTAAATTCATCCCATGAGGCAATACGATCCTGTGGCTTGATGACCTTCCACCAAGTAGCGGCCTCCTTAGTGAGGAAATACTGAGCAATCGGTACTTTCCTCACCTCGGGGCAATCAACTGCCTCGAAAATCTTCTCCAATTCTGCTAGCCAATCCTCCCAGCCTAACGGGTTTGTGGCACCGCCAAACTGTGGAGGGTGCATACGGATTACGTTCTGAAGCAGGGCATCCGTGTTTGGGTTCGGGTTATTCAGTTGAAGAGTTTGGGCTAAAATGGTCATCTGAGTAGCCAATTGTTGAAGTGCATTCGCCACTCCCACGTCTGCGTTGTTCCCCTGACCGTCTGACTGATCATGCTGACTCTCGGTGTCGGGATGCACCGAGTTCGACAAACTGGGGTTGGTCGACCCCGCAACTGAACTGATGGAAATGGCCGCGCCACGACCTCTTCCTCGCCCACGTCCACGACCACGGCCACGGCCCCTACCAGCTGACATACTGAAGAACACACAAGTCACGTAAGCACAATTCAATCACGTATCAACAAAGTGTCCGATTCTCAAGAATACTGATAAAAGGAAGCAAAACGAATAAGGAAACACCAGAAGAGTGAGAGGTCTTACAAGTACCGGTCGCACTGTGATGATGGCAGAGTAGTGATACTGTGGACAATTAACGACTCGATCGACCCAAAAGACCCGGCTAGGTATCCATAGACCTAAGCTCGATACCATATTCGTAACACCCCAAGTTATTCAGGGATATTACAGCGCCGTAAGCCCCGCCGTGGGACCCACAAGGCTATACATACGCGGAACCATAAATTTTGACCGATAAGGTCTACACACAATGGAATGAAAAACGATACAAAGGTATTCGAAATGTAACCAATGTATTCACAGACATCACAACTCAATTCAATACTTCGGCAAACACAGGCCGGAACATCAAGGAAAAAGGAAAACAATACTCGAGTATTCAAAAGACAATCCAGTACAACAACACTGAACCGGAACTCCAAACATAACTGGAAGAAAGACACAGTATCACACTTGCCCACCATCCTCGTGCGGACCCGATACCTACCTGTCCGACCTCCTGGAACCTGAAATACATGAAACGTATTTCCCCCGTAAAGGGGTTAGCCGTCGAATAGCTAGTGCAAGTATATCAATATGAAACACAATACTCCTCGACAATAAAGTAAATGTAACCGTCAATTCATCAATTCAAGACTAGTATTCCGGAATAACTAAATCTCATAAGATGTATTTGAATGCCGTAGAAACGGTTCGTTCACCTCATACGCCGTTACGTATGTGAATGCCGTAAAAACGGTTCGTTCACCTCATACGCCGATACATGTAGGAATGCCGTCAAAACGGTTCGTTCATTACATGCCAACAATATATCTATGAATGCCGTAAAAACGGTTCGTTCATGATATGCCATCAATATTTCTTACTTTCAAAGTCGAGAACGTACAATCATAAATGTATACTTGCCTTTGAGACATCGAGAAATCGAACGGAGGAAAGGTATGAGTTCGGTAGGTCCGAGAACGCGCTTCCGGCACCTAAATGATTCGCAAGGAATATTACAATTAATTTTCCATACTCAAATTATACGAAGAGACTCCCGAAACTCGTCTACGATTCAAGAAAATATACGGGCGGGTAACTAAAGGTTGGGAAATCGCCCAAACTCCCCACAAGTCCGAAAACGGCACAATCCAACCCGTAAAATCGGAAGAAAACACTCATACGGTATAGATATATCAAAATCTCAAGGTTCTCAAGCTTCAATCGGATAAAACGGACGAATCTAGGAAAACCCCCAAAAACCAACACAAAATCAAAGTGTTCTTGAATAATCTTTCAATAATCCGATGAATACCCAATCATGTCCATAATCACGCATATATCACATCATACACCATGATCTTATCATCCAAAACGTCAAAACCCACACGAAATCGAGAAGTCAAGATGTCGAAGGAATTACCTCTTGAATATTCGAGCGCTATGATCCAAGGAATACGCGATAGATTGACTATCCGGGCTTCCCAACCGAGTGAAAGTGGTAAATCTTCAACACACAAGTGATAGATATGAAAAGAACTCCTCCCTCAAACTCTCTCTCTCGCGATGGAAGAAGAAATGGAGGAAAATGGTTGAAATCTCGCTTAAAAAGCCGAATTATGCAGTTGACCGCATTGTGTGCCGCGGCTCAGCATAGGTGTGCCGCGGCACAGGACTAAAAATTGTTCCCAGGTTTCGGCAGTGTGCCGCGGCTCAGCTCAGGTGTGCCGCGGCACCGGGTACAGGCGGGTTTTGGGTGAGAATGCCACACCAGTGTGCCGCGGCTCAGCGTAGGTGCGCCGCGGCAATGACTCGGCAGTGTGCCGCGGCACGGCAGGAGTGTGCCGCGGCACCCAGTACAGTCCGCTCGGCCAAATATAGGAAATGTGTGTGCCGCGGCGCACACTCCTTGTGCCGCGGCTCACACCCCCTTCGGGTCCTAAAATTATGGAAAATGACCCGGAAAGAGAATAAGAGTAATAGGATTCAATGTCCGGGCAACAATAACACGAAAATAGAAGTACGAAAACCCCAAAACGGTGGTTCCAAGCAATGATTACAAGGGTTCGCTCAACAAATCACGATTCGAAGAATATGAAAAGGTTTGAAATGACATGTCTTTCGACCGGGTATTACATGCAGTCAGGTCAGAAGGAATCTACGCGTGGACCAGGCCACTTTCGGCGCACGTTCTGATAAGTCAACGGATGTTGTAATGTAGTGTTAGCGCACGCTAATGCATGTTGATTAGCGCACGCTAACTATATATCGGTCAACAGGGAATCTTGGCTTTATTGGTCGATTTCGGCTGGTGGGATCACGAGCATCTTCGTGGTAGGTGTAGACTGTAGCAAGTCAATTGGTATTAGCGCACGCTAAGGTAAATGACTTGCGTACGCTAAGCAGGATGATTTACGTACGTTAATGCATGGGCATTACGTACGTAAGTTAGTTTACGAAGCAAGACAGTAGCCTCTGGGCTTCGATAGCGCACGCTAACAAAGTCAGTTAGCGCACGCTAAGGCGGTAGCGCACGCTAAACATGAGATGTTAGCGCACGCTAATAATGAATATTATAAAAAGGGACAGAAGGGTGTTATTAAACATTTCGTCATTCTTCCTTCTTTCAGCCGAGAGAGAGAGTTGGGATATATTTGAGGTTCCAAACACTGGATTAAGGTGAAGTTAATCATCCATAACAACGTTTGAAGCTTGAAATTATTGGTGATTCTTGGAAATGGATTCAACCTTGGAAATCAATCCATTCCTTCAAAAAGGTAATTACTCTTCACTTTGAGATTTCGTTTTGGATTGTATATGATGTTCTTGGTGATGATTATCATATAAACAAGTTCATAAGTATGATTATGAGTTGGATTACCGGATTATGATAATGTTATTGTTGATATGAAGATATTGATATGAATTGGATGGTTTTGAATGTGTTGTTATCTTCAAAGAGATATGTTGGATAATGTCTTCCTTCAATTTGGATCTGTGATGTTGTTATTGTTGGTTCCTTCATATGATTGTGAACATGGCATGATTATGAGTCCTTGGTGTTTAGGTTGTTGATATTAAGAGAGATGAAATATGAATATATGACTTGAATTAAAAGTCGGATGATTACCCATATGTTAAAGGATATTGGATTTCGTTGTTTGATAGCTATGAAAATGATTCAGAATCACTTAGAGTTTTTGATAATCGCCAGATGTTGATCGGTATCCGAAATGCATGTAACTGCACGTTATTAGCGCACGCTAAGCCTACTGGCTAGTGCACGCTATCGGGAACAACTTAGCGTACGCTACGGTTAAAGATTAACGTGCGCTAAGTAGGCAGACAGTGCAGTATTTTTGTGTTTTGATTATGAATTCGTGATGGTTTGACTTGGTTGGTTATGACTGTGTTGGTTCGAGGTTGTGTTGAACCGTTGAGTTCGGTTAGTTAGTTTTTTTCGGTTGTTGATTGTTATCGGATATGTGTTATTTGATTTCTTCAATAGGTTGAGATTATTGATCGGTGATTATAACCGGATATTGCGGTCATGTTCGAGTATGTCCATTGTATTGCTTTTGATCGGGGCTGAGGAGCTCGTAGACAAAGGCAATGTGTTCGGCAGCAGCTTCGTGGTATTGGTATCGAGGCAAGTTATTACTTGCTCAGTTATAATATTTAATGAATGGTTTCAGTTTCATTTCGTTTATAATGCATATAGCGATGATTATTATTGTGAACTCTGGGTATTCGGATCGCATATCGTTCTTTCGATTCTGGGAGGTAAACCATAATGTATATGCTTTATCTCAGTTATTGGTATGTTCGAATATCTAGGTTACATTATGGTAAAGACGAGGATATGAGTATCTATAGTTCATCGTACGTTTGGATCGCCGAGCATTGAGGATAATCGTCGGTGATGATTGGACATCGAGGTTGCTCCCGAAGGACTCGGGGCAAGTATTCCATATTGATTATGGTTTAATGTTATTTATTTTGGTCTCGTACACTTTCTTTCATGTTGTTGAACATGAAGTCGTCCTAGTAAATTGTCATGTTATCGTGCATGTTATGTTGTTCATGTTGATGAACATATTGAGTTGCATATGTGTATGGATAATTGTATTGTTTATGTTGTGTTGATCCTGTGAGATCATGTGAATTATACGTTGTGTTGATCCTGTGAGATCATGAGATCTATGCTGAGGGCGCTGGATCGGATGTCCACCATGCGTTGGTTCGACGGGATCATCATGGGGATCTATGCTGAGGGCGCTGGATCGTTGGACAGGTTTTCCACCATGCGTTGGTTCGACGGGATCATCATGGGGATCTATGCTGAGGGCGCTGGATCGTTGGATTACCAGTATTTTGTTGATGGAATCTTGTGAATTCGCATCATTGATTGTATCATATGTTGTTGTTCATATGTGTATTGTTGGTTATCCACCTTATGTTGATTTGATAGGATCAACAAAGGGATCTATGCTGAGGGCGCTGGATCGTCGGATTTCCATTGAGTATACATGATTGTTATTGATGTGATCATATTGACGTGGTCATATGAGTATGCATTTGTAGGTCTTGTGTTAGGACCGTGTCCGTATTGCATTGATCTGATCTCGGATTAGACTGATATGATTGTCGTGGTACTTCATATCTCGAGGTATGTTCCGTATTTTCTTGGTATTTGTCTTTGATGGAAAATCGGTTATCGTCTTGGGATTTGATGATGTTATTCGATGGATCGTATTGGTCGGTAATGGTATATTTCCGTATCGTGAGTTCGTGATGACAGTTTGAGAATCTTGAGTATTGTTTGAGGTACAATACAGATATTATGTTCGAGTTTATTGGTTAATCGAGTACAGGATGTGAAATGTGATAATGGTTATTCTGATGAGAATTTCTTGAGTAAGCAAAGTCATGGCGGTAAGATTACGTTGGTCGTATTCTTATTTTGTATTCTCATTGGTATGTATTATTGATGTGATGTGATTGATATCATTGTTGGATATTATGGCTGACCCCGTCGTGGGATTTCTTTTTAGGTTCTCTGAGTATCGAGCTTGTAGCGGTCGTGAAGAGATGAGCTTCCCGGAGGATACTGGCTAGGACATGTTCTGTGCATTGAGTTTCTTGATCGGTTCTTGTATTCCGTTGCTAGAGTATCTTTATGGTTGGTCTTTTTCCGCTGCGTGAGTATTTTTGAAATGCTCTTTTGGTATCTGGTAACTGAGGTTACTTTGGAAATCGTTTTTTAAACTTTTGAGTGTCGGCTGTTTGGCCTTGCGATTTCAAATGAGTTTTTACGACGGTTTTTGATAAATGGATTTTATAAGTCTTTGTGAATTTTTAAAGATAGTACCGTCGTTGGCCTCTTGGGCATTTGTAAATGTTTGCGAAAATTTCTTTTAGTCTTGTGGGTTCCATCTCGGGGCCCACGGCGCTGTAATATTTCCGGTTAAATCTGGGGGTGTTACACATATGACGTCGAGTTTTATGCGGTTGTTCGGGCTATTCGCCATTGGCGTCATTACCTTTTTCACCGTGAGTTTGTTCTCTATTCGGACCATGAGGCTCTGCGTCACCTTGCGTCATAGGATAACTTGTCAGCTCGCCATGCCTCTTGGGTGGCATTTCTTCAGCAGTTTACTTTTGTGCTGAAGCATCGTTAGTCGATCGAGCAGGTGGTGATGCTCTGAGTCGACGTTCCCTTGTTTTTTCTGATCTGCGTGTTGCGGTCTTGGGCCTTGATATTTTACACGAGTCCTATGCCGATGATCGTTTCTTGACCTTATTGCAGCTCGACTCCGTTCGGGGGATGCGGTGATTTCGTTATTTTGGATGGATTTGTTTAAGGGTACTCGGTTATGTATTCGGACACTAGCCTCCGTCTCCGCCTCATTTCGGAGACTCATTGTGCCGGTCATGTGGGCCGCGATCGCTCCATTGAGGCGCTTGACGTTCGTACTTTTGGCCTACACTTCGTAGGGAAGTCTCTCGTTATTGTCTCGATGCCGAGTTTGTCAGGTTTCGAAGGGTACGGCCACGAATGCAGGCCTCTACCGTCCCCTTCCGATTCCATCAGCTCCTTGGGTTGCCATCAGCATGGATTTCGTGGTTGGTTTGCCTCGTACTCAGCGGGGTTGTGATTCCATTTTTGTGGTTGTGGACCGTTTCTCTAAAATGGTTCACTTCATCCCGTGCAAGAAGACCACTGATGCTGTTAAGGTGGCCAAACTTTTTTTTAGAGAGGTGTATCACTTGCATGGCCTCCCGTCTTCTATCGTCTCCGACCGGGACACCCGTTTTCTGAGCTTCTTTTGGAGGAGCCTGTGGCGTATGGCCAACACTCGATTGGATTTCAGTAGTGCTTATCACCCCCAGACAGATGGGCAGACTGAGACCGTGAACCGTTCTTTGGGCAACCTCCTTCGTTGCTTGGTGGGTGAGCATGTTCGTACTTGGGAAGTGCAGTAGAGTCAGGCGGAGTTTGCCCACAACTTGGCCGTGAACCGTAGCACTGGTTTTGCCCCGTTTCAGATAGTTTATGCGACGTTGCCTCGTGGCCCTTCGGACTTAGGGTCCTTACCTTCTCCGGTTCGAGCGGACGGGCTGTCGATTTGATTGAGTCTCTGCGTCATACACACCGTGCTACATATGATCAGCTGTTGGCTTTCACTTTGGCCTACAAGGAGGCCGCCGATAAGAGGCGTCGTCACGTGGAGTTCGAGCCGGGTGATTTTGTTTGGGCCGTTCTTACTCGTGACCGTTACCCGGCCCATGAGTATCATAAGCTTGCGGCTCGTAAGATTGGCCCGTTGGAGATTCTTGCTCGGATCAATCCTAATGCTTACCGTTTGAAGCTTCCGTCCCATATTTGTACTTCGGATGTCTTCAATGTGAAGCACTTGATTCCTTACACGGGAGATAATGATGATGTTCCCGTAGACGATTCCGGTTCGAGGGCGAACCTTTTCTTGGCCGGGGAGAATGATGTGGTCAACGAGTCATTGTAGTTCATGGATTCCTATGATCGTGTATTCAAACCAAAGAATTAATTTCTTTGTTTATTTGCTTTCCTTTTTAAGTTATGTTTATAAGCCCGTCCGTATGTTGGACTTTATGGGCCTTGATTATGTATTTAAACACTTAAATCTAGATCATTAGGGTTGTTGATTATTGATTTGAAATAAGATTATTGAGGATTCGTCTAGTACACGTAGTGTCAAGACGATTATCTCTTTGTGTTACGCATCCGCTACGTCAGTTTGGCATTGCTGTGGGGAGAAGAAGTTGATGTGTGTTTGGTAACATTGTCTTTTACATATACAATATAATATAAAATATTATGAGATTTTTTTTTTCAAAAATATAAATTTCGTCATTTTATTTTTATTTAAATAACTGCATAAGGACATTAAAATTAAAGTAACGAGGCGTTACGAACCCGTGCGATGCACCGGCTGTACTTTTGGTTGAATATCTACGTGTTTTGTACGTTATGTTTGTGCAGATGTTTATATACTTTGTATCAAGGTTGCGTTAATGTGTGTAATATAAGTTATATCACTATGTAACGCCCCGACTTTCTAGGGGTAATTATTGGGGAAAATAAATAAAAGGTAAATTTGACGAAGAATAACGCCTACAAAGTCGAGTCGCTACACTGACATAAATTAAATACCTTTAATTAAGGCAATAACATGTTATAGATACGGAATAAAATTTGCGTCGGAAGAATAAATTATAAATTGTTAATTTCTAACAAAAGTTTCCCCAAAAGAATTTCGAAACATTTGACATAAGAAAAACATCATTTAATAAATTTCATTCATATGCCCTCTCGGCTCGCTCCTTCGTTCATCCGACTCGGTTTAACCTGCAGGATCAATAAAGGTGGAGTGAGCTTCCTTCAGCTCGTGGAAATCTCACTTATCACAGTAATATACAATCTCATGAAAAGCATAAAATGAATCATCTATCATATCTTTTCCTCAACATGAATACATACACACAATATTACGTATAGCATGAATCTAGCACGCATAACACGAATATTGAGGTTGCAGAGGTGTCCCCGCAACAATATGAAACATACACAAAATACCACATATAACATGAATCGAGCACGCATGTAAATATTGAGGTTGCGCAGGTGTCCCCGCAACAACATATATCTTAATATAGCCTCTTTACATGTATACATGTGAGCCTTATTCACAACATTGTATCGTCAATTTTTAAATATGAATCGAATATCACATATTGAATTGAATATCACATATACAATACAATTAAAGCAATTAAAGTGATAGTGAAAATTCCCACGAATAAATGATGCTGTATGACTTGAATATGGATATGCTCGACTCACAGTCCTAAACCCGTAAATCCTCGATAAAGTCTACATGTAATAATATTTTAATCATTATAAAATATTACGATATAATGACGGAAATTAAAATATATATGCATAAAATCGGACTAATTATTAATATTAATTGAAAGGTCAATATTTTAATGTCTTGGTCAAAATGAGACAGAATTGGAGGTTTTAAAGTTGAGTAGGGTCAAATTGTAAGAGTTGAGAAGCTGATTGGGTTAAAATTGAAGAATTATAAATCAAAACGGGTTTAAATTGAAGTATACAGAATTTCTGAGGTTAAATTGAAAGTTGCAGGGAAATGTGGGCTAAATTGCAAAAACCTAATAAATGTTTCAAAATTAATGTCATTAATATTCCCCAATCATTTTTAGGACTCAATCTTTCATTATATATGATATATTAGAGTTTATAGTAATGTTCACACAAGTAAACCACAATGTACAATTCTTTTTTTTTTTGAAACCGTGTACAATTCTATTTAACTTTTAGTTTATTTTAGTTTTATATACATTATATTTATTCTATCATGTGTTAACAACAAAATTAAGAAAAATGCTTAATTATCACTGCTTTCCGCATAAGTTATAATTGCTTTTCGCATAAGCTCCGAAAGCAGCTTTTCCAAAAAGCCAGAAATCCTAGCTTATGCGGAAAGCTGCTTTTCCAACTTTCCCTGCTTTCCCCGAAAGCAATTTTGTATTTACCAAACACTGCTGTAATCACCATCAAAATCCAATACCACATCATATACATATATACTTATAGAGCTGTTATCGGACCGGTTTGGACCGGTTTTCTCCAGATCCGGATCCGGTCCGATAGGTTACCGGGTAGATCCGGTCCGGACCGATAAGGGTTCCGGTTCAATGTTTAGAACTCGAATCCGAACTCGTTAGTTTCCGGGTGAGTTTCGATCCCGGGTATTTCGGTCCGGTTCATGACCGGGTTTCGGGTTCACTCGGACCGTTAACAGCCCTATGTGGGATGGATCTTTACTAGAAAAAGGAAGGAAGAGCAGCAAAATAAATCACATAAATGGGGGTTACATGATTCGAACTCCAGACTTTTTGTTCAAAGGTACATCGTCTTAACTACTTGACCAGCATGCTATTTGTGTTTAAAACACGTAAAACGTATTAATAATATATGTATAAAATATATAAATTATAAAATACATATAAACTTTTTTTTTAATTTATTACCGGGTTTCTTTTCGGTTTAATCGGTCCGGGTCTTATCGGTTTCGGTTCAATGTTTAGAATTCGAATCCGAACTCGTTAGTTTTCGGGTGAGTTTCGGTCCCGGGTATTTCGGTCCGGTTCATGACCGAGTTTCGGGTTCACTCGGACCACTAACAGCCCTATATACTTAGATTCATTTAAGTTGCAATGTTAATTAGTCATCCAAACCTCATCATGTCTTTTCATCAGGGGCTGAAGGACAGTGGAATTGGCTCTCAAGGTGTAACCAATAGTATCAATATGATGACGAAAATCAAAAGCACAGTGATCAACTTGCAAACCCCATCTTTCGCCATGGGTTAGTTAAGTTTGGTCGATTCAAGATGGGGGAGAATTGTTATGTATACGCACTGGCAAACGCAATTTTCTTGTTGCCATTTAATCATTTACTTATTATATGTTTCCTTGAACACACATACATACATATATATATATATGACAAACATATTTTCTTGGTAGTTCATAGAGAGTACATTAGCGGTGAAGTATCTCGAGAATCGCCAGAACCGTCCGATAATACCGGGACCAGATCTCACCAGCGTTAGCGGTCAGGATCTTTGGTATGAAAGTTAGAACCGAAACCGATAAGGACCGAAACCGTTAACCCGGTAAAAAAACCGGTAATTTTTCGTAAACATACATTGTACAAAATATTCTATAAGTTACTAGTACATATAGAAAAAATAAGTTTAAAAGACATTACCTCTTAATTTCTTTAGCATACATTTGAGAAAAACCCTCCATTCTTGTTTCGATTATGAGGTTTTGGTGATTAGGGCTTTTAATGATGCAAGATATCCGAGAACCCGCCCGAAATACCCGGGACCGATACTCACCCGAAACGTTAGCGGTCCGGATACAAGTATCGAAGTTGGGACCCAAAATCGGTAAGGACCGAAACCGGTAATACTCAATACCTTAACGGTCCAGACCCGGTAAGACAATACCCGGACCGAACCGGACCGAGAACAGCCCTAGTAGTTCATATCGTCCGGTGGTCAAATCAAAGTGCTTTCACCTCAACAAAGGGATCGTTTTCCATCTAAGATTTTTGTTCAAACTTTAACTAATTCGTTTGAGAAACTAAGGGCGGTGGCAATGGTCATCTCCTTACCCTCATCTACCCCCACTCCCCACCAATAACATTCTTCCAACTCATCCAACCCCCAATCTACCCCCAATCTACCCCCACTCACTATTTTTTAGTGGCAATGGTCACCCATCTACCCTCACCACTTTTAATTTTTTTTTTTTTACCTTTTTATATTTAAAATTATATCAAACAAATTAATAAAAACACATAATATTTTATTTTTACTTAATAGGAAATTACAAAACACCTTAAAAAAAATTACATAATACTAAAAAAAAATAGATCCTAAAAAAAGAAATAATACTTAAAAAACACATACTAAAAAACATTTTTTAAATATTGCAACGCCATCCGTATTTCTCCGCAAGCTCACGTTTTTCGGCAAGAACCGTCTCTAATATATCCGGATCGGTTATGTGATCGTGCGGTGTTTGATATACTTTCAACGCCCTAAACTTGGCCTTTTCTTCCATGATACGGATTTTTGTCTCCATCATCTTTTCGGTCATCTCATCTTTTTTATTTTTAATCTCCGCCCTCTTCGACAATATTTCTTTTTTCGATGATGTGTAATCTTCGAAGCTCATATGAACACTACCCTTTGACGACGTATCGGTATCGACCTTTTTGCCCTTTCTTTTTTGAATGCGAGGCATCGTGTCGTCATTGAGATCCGGAATCACAAAGTCATCATTACTTGCGGTCTCGTAGTAGCCGGATTCCGCCGACTTTCTTCGTTTGTCGGAATGAGACGAAGATCCTTGCGCTATATCCGGTTGTTCCAAC
This sequence comes from Orobanche coerulescens, assembly GCA_033398695.1. Taxonomy (NCBI): domain Eukaryota; kingdom Viridiplantae; phylum Streptophyta; class Magnoliopsida; order Lamiales; family Orobanchaceae; genus Orobanche; species Orobanche coerulescens. Next base: position 73,413,529 of record CM065816.1, on the reverse strand, counting down.
CATTTATCTTCCTTCCTAACAACCTGCCATGCGTCGATATGACCAAACACCTTGTTGTCATGTTTGGTTTGGTAATCGGCCAATGCATTTGTCATGACGTCAATATCGGCACAACCACTCTCGCGAAGACGATTCTACAATTATAAAAGTAAAAATTAATATGTGACTAATAAAAATTGACAATGTAAAAACTACAAAATATCAACTAAAAAAATGTAAAAAGTATATAATTAGAAAAATTACTTGTTGGATCCACAACCCATTAAAGACACCCATTTCGGCGTTCAAACTTTTCCACTTTGTATTCAAGCCGTGAGTCGTACGAGGAGTGTCTCCAATGTTTGCCCTGAAATGCTCAAGAATTCTTTTCCAAAAACATTCTCTACTTTGTTCATTTCCGACTGTCTTACATGTCGAGATTTGAACCCAAGCTTGTGCCAACGCCACCTCTTCGGCCGGCGTCCAAGCTTTCCTTTCCGATCTATTCGGCATTCTTCTTCTTTGCACTTGAACTTCTTCAACTTCTTCAACTTCTTGACCTTCTTGAACTTCTTGAGCTTCTAACAAATAAAAGTGTAACGTAACAAATAAAAATTTTTATTTACAATATTCTAACAAATAAAAGTGTAACGTAACAAATAAAAATTTTTATTTACAATATTCTAACAAATAAAAGTGTAACGTAACAAATAAAAATTTTTATTTACAATATTCTAACAAATAAAAGTGTAACGTAACAAATAAAAATTTTTATTTACAATATTCTAACAAATAAAAGTGTAACGTAACAAATAAAAATTTTTAAATACAATACCGATTGGGAGTTGCGTTTCGGGAATAGCAATGTCATCATCTTCATCATCCACGCCATATATCGGTAGTTGTCGTTCGACACTTGGTTCACGCCGCGGTGGAGCGTCACGGTACTCGAACGCGTTGAAATCGGGACCGTAATCAGAAGGATTCATAGGTGGTGGTGGTTGATAATATTGTGGTTGTTGATAGTATGGCGGAGAAGTCATTGCCGGTGTATAATATTGTGGTTGTTGAGTCATTGCCGGAACGTACGGAGCCGGTTGTGATTGAACACGGGGACGAATTCGTCCACCGCCGCGTGCACCTAACGTGGTGATTGAACACCGGAACGTGCACGTCCCCTTGATGATGAAGAACCGGCTTTGGATTTACGAGGATCCATGATAAAACTATAAAATTTGTAAAATAAAAGTGTTAAGATGAAGAAGATATATATGTTTAAGAGTGAGATATGTAAAAATAAGAGTTATGTATATATAGGAAATGAAAAGGAAAAAAAAAATAATATTAAACGGTCGGATTTTTGACCGTTGGAGGAGCGTCCCATGCCACAAGCCATCTACCTTCACGCGGGGAATGTACCCGCTCACTCCTTAGCCGATCCTTACCCGGGTGGGTGGCGGCGGTGTTCACCGCCCGGGTACACCTTCACCGCGCCCTACCCGCCCCCCGTTGCCACCCCCCTAATGACGACGCTCCCCTCTCTCTCTCTCTCTCCCTCTCTCTCTCTCTCTCCCTCTCTCTCTCTCTCTCTCTCTCTCTCTCTCTCTCTCTCTCTCTCTCTCTCTCTCTCTCTCTCTCTCTCTCTCTCTCTCTCTCTCTCTCTCTCTCTCTCTCTCTCTCTCTCATTCATTTGGATAAAGAAAAAAAAAAAGAGAATTGCAAATCTAGGTCAAGTGCAGGGTCACCCCTAACCTATATCATGAAAGACTAGGACCGGGGCCCACATAGTAGAGTTCTGCACATAATATAATAGTTTATGGGTGTGATATGTTGCAAAATATATTAATTTGTTGCTCAACGATTAAAGAGAACTAATAATTTCTTATAAATTGCATGTATAGGCGGATCCAGGATCGAAAAATCACTGGTGCATCGACCGCCCCATGAAAAAAAAATGTCGAACGATAAAATATATATTAAAATTACATTAAAGATAACAAATAATACATAAATAAAGTCATCGTAATAACAAAGGATCCGTACATTTACAAAGAAAATCGCCTACATTTATCGTCCATTTCCTGAAAATGTGCTAAAATAACATCATTACTAATAGTTTTAAGTACATATCTTTCTATAAATATTACAAGACGATTATTTAACCATTGATCACCCATCTTACTACATAACTCACTCTTCGCATACTTCATAGCTGAGAAGACTCGTTAAACACTTGCATTTGCGACGGGCAAAATCAACGCTAACTTCACAAGTTTATACACCACGTGATATGTTGTGCACTTGTTTGTTTCCACAAGTTTTCTACAAAAATCTGAAAGTCCTTTCAACTCTGAAAAATCTGGATAGCATTGAACATCTTTAATATAATTTTGAAGCTGATTTCGAACTATCACTTCGGGAAATTTCACAATATTATTAGGATATAATTCAACCATCCTCAACAATTTATCCTCATCAAAAGCTGCAAATGACGCTGAGGCACTCAAACATGCAACACAATATAGAAGTTCGGTGTTCTCCACACCAAACCTGACATTAAGCTCCTGCAACTGCAAATCTATAACACTAAACAAACAATCATTCTTGTAATGATACATATTAGAAACACTTGAAGTTCGTCGCCTAGATTTCTTTCCTTAGAAATATAGTGCATCCATATCAGGCACATCAAACTCATGCTTATTTCAAATTACCACAACCTTAGAGAGAAGTTTTTCCCACCCATCATCCCTCATCTCCTGAAGTCGTTGCTTGGCAATATTAACAAGTTTCAATGCATTCAAGAGATCTTGATCACATCTTTGCAAAGCAACATTCAAACCATGTGAGATCCCTAGAACCTCAACCATCAAGTACAACAAGAAGATAAAACAAAAGACTGGATCAAATCTAACAAGAATACAACTTCACCATGCCTATCGAAAGAGCCTCCCACTTCTTCAAGCACTAAGTACGGGAGTATATAAAGTCATCAAACTTGTGAGGGTCCTAAAATGAGACCCCCAACGAGTATCACTAGCTCTAACTATAGATGATTCTTGATTCAAGACACTACCGGTTACTATCGAGCCCTCTTCAATTAAATTTGCATAATAAACCTTTTGTTTGCCCCGAAGCAATTCCATTCTTTTGTTAGAGGATCAAATCAAATTTACAAGCATATTGATCATACCAGAAAAGCCAAAAACACCAATATGACTTTTAGTACAAGCAACAAGTGCCAATTGAAGTTGATGGGCAAACCAGTGCACATAATAAGCAAATTGTTGGGTACCAAATCGGATATTTGCGCCGTTTTATGCAGAAGCGTAAATAAATTGCGGGAAATAAATCACACAAGGATTTATAGAGGTTCGGCTATTAACGAAGCCTACGTCCTCTCTCGATGTATCTTTTTCTTAGGATTAAGATCAAAACCTCTACGCCTCTCTTCTATCAGTCGAGGGATTACCGTTACAAGCTCGTCTTCTATCGGTCCGAGTAAAACCGTTTTTCCTTTTCTATTGGATAAGGAATCAACCACTCTAGCTTTCTATGGGTACAAGATAAACCTCACTTAGATATCGATTGCGATTCTAACAATGCCGGATACTCGATCCTAATAACACCGAATCCAATCGTATCTTTTCTTTTACCTCTCGTGTATAATGTTGAATGTATAAACACTCAAACTAACAAAATAAGCTCAATATTACAACAACAATGTAAGTATATGATTCTCAGATGTATGGCTTGTTTGCTTGAAGTTGGTGTACTCAAACAATACCATAGGGATGGTATTTATAGGCATTTCCCATAAACTAGCCGTTCTTTGTTTGTTTGACTTGCTAGCGTCGCTAGCCTTCTTTGTAGCGTCGCTAGATATTTCGATTTGATCCGGTAACCCGTTTCTTCTTTAGCGTACGTTATGCCTCCTTCCTTACGTACGTTATTTCACTTACTTAGCGTACGTTAACCATGATTGAGTAGCGTGCGTTAACGTAATATATCCGTTGCCTTTCCTTGTCAAACTATCCGTTTGATGCTTGACTTTGACTTGCTTTTCCCAACGTTCGGATTGACTGGATTCAAACAACTTAGCGTGCGATAATCATACTTTGTAGCGTGCGCTAATGATGACTTCATTGCATACGTTATTCTGTGTTTGAATTCTTCCACAACAGTAACATGGCTCGATAGCGTGCGTTAATAATGAAGTGTAGCGTGCGCTATCCATCAGCTTACTTCACTGCAGCTTACTTCGAAACTTGGCTGGAATGTAGCTTACTCCTCGTTAGCGTGCGCTAACATACATGCCTTAGCGTGCGCTAATGCAGTCCAGATTGCAACTTTTTGCGACTTAAATGCCTTCGTTGTTTTGCTTCGCCTCGATGTTGTTTTGTTGTTTAGCAACTTTAATCATCAAAACATAAATTAAATAATGTGTGGAATAAATATTCCAACAATCTCCCCCTTTTTGATGATTACAAAACAACCCTTGAATTGGATAATCTGTAAAAATAATATATGTATATTTCTACGAATCAAAGTTTTCGGCTTTGATCGTTTCGTTAGTTTCTCCAATCCTTTTCTTTTTCGACTTCTTCATTTTTCAATTTTTCAACTCCTTCCTTCGTTTTAACTCCCCCTTTTTGTATGCTTTCTTTTTCTTTTCGACTTCTTCGATTTTTCTCATTTTTATCTCAATTCATATCTTTCTCCCCCTTTTTGTCTTCATCAAAAAGTAAAAGAAATATAAATAATACCAAAAGAAATATAAATATGCATGATATCAATTTATGCATTAATAAGGGTAAAAACTCCCCCTGAAAATATTATATCCTTCTCCCCCTTTGTAAAATATCATTTGTCAAAATTTATTTTTGGGGATCCAACCGATAGTTGGTTTTTCTTTTGAAACGTAGACGATGTTTGAAACGTTTGTTCCTTTAGGAACCCAAATCCTTTTAGTTTTTATCGTCCGGTGTGGACTTTTACAGTTAGAAATATGATGCCCAATTTTCAAACATTTTTCACATCGGGGTATTTTGAAATTGACGGATTTGTTTTTCGAACGTGGTTTGAATCCCAACCCCTCTTTATTTAAAGTATATTTTTGAACACATAACATTTGTTCAAATTTATCGTTGCCGCACGAGAATTTCTTTGTCAAAATTTTTAGTTCATCTATATGCGCCGTTTTATGCGGAAGCGTAAATAAATTGCGGGAAATAAATCACACAAGGATTTATAGAGGTTCGGCTATTAACGAAGCCTACGTCCTCTCTCGATGTATCTTTTTCTTAGGATTAAGATCAAAACCTCTACGCCTCTCTTCTATCGGTCGAGGAATTACCGTTACAAGCTCGTCTTCTATCGGTCCGAGTAAAACCGTTTTTCCTTTTCTATTGGATAAGGAATCAACCACTCTAGCTTTCTATGGGTACTAGATAAACCTCACTTAGATATCGATTGCGATTCTAACAATGCCGGATACTCGATCCTAATAACACCGAATCCAATCGTATCTTTTCTTTTACCTCTCGTGTATAATGTTGAATGTATAAACACTCAAACTAACAAAATAAGCTCAATATTACAACAACAATGTAAGCATATGATTCTCAGATGTATGGCTTGTTTGCTTGAAGTTGTTGTACTCAAACAATACCATAGGGATGGTATTTATAGGCATTTCCCATAAACTAGCCGTTGCTGGCTGTTTTGACTTGCTAGCGTGCGCTAGCCTTCTTTTGTAGCGTGCGCTAGATATTTCCAGTTTCAGTCCAGTAGCTTCGTTTCTTCTTTAGCGTACGTTATGCCTCCTTCCTTATGTACGTTATTTCACTTACTTAGCGTACGTTAACCATGATTGAGTAGCGTGCGTTAACGTAATATATCCGTTGCCTTTCCTTGTCAAACTATCCGTTTGGTGCTTGATTTTGACTTGCTTTTCCCAACGTTCGGATTGACTGGATTCAAACAACTTAGCGTGCGCTAATCATACTTTGTAGCGTGCGCTAATGATGACTTCATTGCATACGTTATTCTGTGTTTGAATTCTTCCACAACAGTAACATGGCTCGATAGCATGCGTTAATAATGAAGTGTAGCGTGCGCTATCCATCAGCTTACTTCACTGCAGCTTACTTCAAAACTTGGCTGGAATGTAGCTTACTCCTCGTTAGCGTGCGCTAACATACATGCCTTAGCGTGCGCTAATGCAGTCCAGATTGCAACTTTTTGCGACTTCGTCTGCTTCGTTGTTTTGCTTCGCCTCGATGTTGTTTTGTTGTTTAGCAACTTTAATCATCAAAACATAAATTAAATAATGTGTGGAATAAATATTCCAACACAAATGGGTTCTCGTTTTGAATTAAAGTTTTCAACCCACCATATTGACCTCTCATATTGCTTGCTCCATCATACCCTTGTCCTCGGATGCTAGATAAACTCAATTTGTGAAGAAAAAGCAAATTTTGAAGTGCCTCTTTAAGTGAATTTGCACTTATTTCTTTAACATGTATAACTACAAGAAATCTTTCCATAACAAAACCCGCACTATAATTCATATGAAAAAACCACACACATATAATGTCAATTTACACGGCACATCACCAGGATGAACAGGAAAATGCCTCCCAAGTGCATAACACACCATATATAAATATTTTTTTCCTTTACTGTACTAATAATCATGCTAAGACTCATACTATATTCACATGTCCCTAGACCCTAGTATTATTATCAAGAACAAATGAGCCTAAATCCCAGAAGTAACTGAAAATCCCAGATTTTAAGGAAAAAAAGTAACTATTTGCAAGATACCAACCAGACATTTTACCAAACACATCCATGTTTGCCCGTACTGATTATCAACTCCTCGAACACTGATATTTTTTCACAAATTTAACCTTTTTAGTTATCATTTTCGTAGCAAACTCATATTTCAACTAATTAAATCACTGCATATTAACTCCACAAAACCCCAATGTAAATTTCAAAATTAAAGCAAAAGAAGATAAATTAGATAATTTCATATGAAAAAACACAAATCCTAAATTCATATGAAAAACACAAACCCTAGATTCATATGAATAAAGCACACACATTAGTGGCGGGCCGCGGACGGGTCGTACTCGTCGGTGACAGCGGCTGGAGGAGGAAGCGGGCGGGTGGCAGCCGCTGGAGGAGGAAGCGGGCTGTTGGCAGCAGCAGGAGATTGGCGGGCGAGAAGCGGGCGGGTAGTTTCAAGAGAAGCGGGCGGGCACAAGGGAAGAAGAAATGAGAATTAATGGGTCACATTAGTTTCTAATTTCTAATTTTGAGATCTGCAAAAAAAAAAAAATCATTTAAGATAAGTGAAAATGTTGAAAGTATTTCTAAAAGCTGAATTTTCTTAGAAGATTTAAACTACTATGTAAGAAAATATAAAAAATATTTAAGATTTAGAAAAAAAATTAAGAGAATCTAATTTTATGAAGTAAGTAGATTTTTTTTTAAAATTCAGAAAAGAAGTTCAAAATTTTGAATTTCTCTTCAAATATTAAAAATAATAAGGAAAAGTATAAAATTTTCAGATTTTACATTAGGCATCTCCCTACAGATTTCTAGACCACATTTCTGAGCAGCTGATTAAAGTCTTGTCTCTTATCCTGGAACAACCTTTGGTTTCTTTCACCCCAAATTGCGTATACTAGTTCAGTGACCAAGACCCTAAATACCCGTCTTCTGGCAGAGCAGAGGTACTCATCTAATTTCTAGCTGCACATTTCATCCCAAACCACAAGCTCCGCCGCAGACAAGTCAGTTGAGGGCACTCGAAGAAAAGATGGTCAATGAACTCATATGCAGTTTGACAGAAAACGCAGGAAGGACTCATATCCAGTTGTAGTCTCAAGAGCATATCCTTTGCGCTTAATCTTTGCCACAAAACTAGCCACAAGCAGAATTTTGCCCGAGGAAGTGCTTTGTTAAGTAGAAAGAATTCTCTCCAACGTACCCGAGCAATATCTGGTCTCAAAACTTTGTAAGCAGTTTTCTTGACAAAGCTGCTTTGTAATATAATATTCGACCATTCTCCTTTAGCAATCATCAAATCCCTGCACTTCAAAATCTTCTTAAACAACACAGAAGCTTGGGGGGCGGGGTACTAACATAGTTTGGAGGTTTTGATTTTCTCTATAGTAAACATGTAGCCACTTAACCCATAGCTTGTCTTCTTTCATATTTATAGCCCAAAGCAGCTTCAAAAAGGAGAGCTTGTTCCAGGTAGGGAGGTGAACCAGCCCTAAACCACCTTCAGATTTGCTTCTAGATGCAGCATTCCATGAGACTAGAGATTTTCTGCTTTCTCCAGCTTCTCCTGTCCACAAAAACCTCCTGCAAATTCCTTGAACCGCTGTCATTACCTTTTTTGGGAAATAAAACACCTGAGCCCAGTAGTGTTGAACCGCATACAACACACTTTGGATGAGCTGCAAACATCCTCCATAGCTAAGCAGTTAGATGTCCAATGGGTGATTTTTCTAGTAATTTTCTCTAACAGTGGTTGGCATTGCGTAATGGTGAGTCTCTTTGCATTTAAATGAATACCAAGGTATTTGAAGGCAAGCTTCCCTCTTGGATACGACTGAAAGCAAGGATTTCATCCTTACTTCTTGTTTTACCCCCGCAAAGTGGACTTCACTTTTGCTTTTGTTCGTCATCAAACCAGAAGTGTGTTGTTACCCAAAATATTATCCGGAGATAGTATTGCTGGAATGATCGAGTAACAAACAAATGCGAGAACACTTCCGTGGAAAAATAGATAACACAAGATTTGCCGGGGTTGTTAGTCCCGGGCTTGAATGCTCTCGCGAGATGTTATTAATAGATATCTTTATCAGTACAAATATTAATGTTAGAATCTAATACAAGGAGTGTAAAAGTTTCTAGTTATCTAGGCTTTAGAGCGCGTAGATTGCCGGAAGAACCAGATGGATGAATCTGTGAGTTCTTGCTTGGGATTTATGATGAATGTGTATGAATATCACTATGAATCTCTTAGTGTTTGCCAAAAGAGCCTTTTATTCTCTCTTTGGTGTGTATTTTGCACTTAATTCGTAGTAGAATCCGTCCCTTTGGCCGCAACAGTGAGTCCTCTATTTATGGGGACTAAGTAGTTGGGATCCTCAGCGATCGCGGGCGATCGCCGTTTCTATATTAAAATAAGCGATCGATCGTCCCGTCACGTGGGCCTGTTCCCTTGGTCCGAGGTTGCGGTTGGAGGCCGGTGGGTGAACGATGGGAAGCCGACCGCAGCGTCGCGTCATTGTCGAGGAGGGTCCACTTCGTACCTTTCGGCGGCCTTGTCGGTAGGTGTGGTAGGTGACGGTGGTCAATGATCCTTTTTGTTGGTATCTATGAAGATCCGCGGGTGGGCCATCGTCCAAGATTCGGTCTTGACGACTTTGACGGATCTGGATCCCCACGTGGCATGAAATGATCGCCTCGATCCGTTAGACAAAGACGATCGCTGGGTATCAAAAGACGATCGCTGTTTACCAAAAGACGATCATTGTATCATTTAGGACTCTAGGTGTCCGTCCGGAGTTTTGGCTTCTATGGTTGACTTTTCAGGGAGGTCGCCGATCGCCTATCGTGGCGAATTAATCGTCGCACAACAATTGCCCCCCAGCTCGCCTCGATGTTGAAAACACGGGGTGAGGTGGCACTGTTGGCGATCGCCGATGTTTAGGCGACGGCCGATCCGAATTCAAATATGGACGACCTTCTTTCGCGTTGGGAGCGGCGGGAAAAGGAGGCGGGCTTTCCAAAGTGGTGGGACACGCGTCGTGCATTGTTGGGGAATCGACGGTTTGTCGGACACAGCCGGCATGCCCTCGAAAAGACGCGTATGCGGGATTCGAGGGCCGCATTTAATGCATCCCCACGTGACGGTTCCGATTCAGTCCCCGAGGTTTCTCCTTTTTGCACTTAGGCCCTCGTCCCCATCTATAAAAAGGGGAGGGCTTCTTCTCCTTCACTTTTTACGCGCCCTTAGCATCCATAGCCGAATTTCTGCAGAAAAAATCTGGAGCCTTTGAGTGCCGATCTCCTTCTTTTTTCTTAGGTAAGAAAAAATTACCCTTCTTCCTCTCTTTATTTTCTAATATGTCGGGCGGATCAAAAACCTTCGAGACCGGAAGTTCTTCTGCTGCCGCCGCGTTGCCTGAAGGGGAGGAGGTTCCCGTTAGAGTGGACATGGAGACGGCCGCTGAAGCTATTCGAGCGGGGATTGCGCCCGAAGAACTCGAAAAACTCTTCAACGAGGCCGAGGTGGCGAGGACGGCGGCGGAGCGGGCAGGGGCTCCGGTGGGCGAAGACGATTTGGTGCGGGAGGCACAGGTGAGAGAGAGCCGATTTGGCCCCGCCTATGTGGCCTTTGCTCGGATGATGGAAACGATCACTTGGACCTTGCCCGAATTCGATTTGAGGCCTACACCGCCGCTCACCCTTACGAACATGTGAATCGGACGGTCTTTCAGGCCGCCGTCCGTCTCAGTGGACTCTCGGCCAGATCCGAGTACGGCGACCAAGAAAGACTCCGAGCCGCTGGAGGGCCAAATACCACATCCCCTCCGACGTTTCCCTTCACGTGCCTTTGGAGAATGAGCGCGCCGACCAACCGCCCCGAGGATATGGTCGCCACAATGAGATGATTATGGAGGCGGGTTTGCGATTCCGTTGCCACTCATTGTCTCCTACTTGCGATCGCACTGGAATTTGGCGCCTCTTCAAGGCCGAATGCTTGGCTGCAGATCATCTGCACGTTGACCTTGTTTGGCGGTCACCGGTTATTTCGTCACCTTCTTTATTTGGAGATGAATTATTTGTTTAAATTGGCTGCGCAGAAAGGGACGATCGGCGGTTATCATATCCAGGGCCGACTCGGGAGAGTGGTTCTCGGCGTGCCGAATAAGACCAGGGGCGACCTGGCTAAATGGTGTTGGGTCGGCGGGGCATGGCGATCGGCGTTGAGTGAAGGGCTGAATGAAGAGTTGGAGATTCCCACTATTTTCCGGGAGAGGAATCCGAGTAAGGATTTAAACTCTCCCCTTGATTGAGCTTGTCTTGGACTGATCTAATTTTGTTTCCTTTTTGCAGGACCTCTCGTTCCAGCGATCAGCGACCTCCCATTTGATTTCTTGATCGTTTGGGAGCGTATTCGTGCGTTGCCGAACTCCTTTATTGACGTTCGATCGCTTGCATCGAAGCTCATCGGTTGGGGGCTCGTTTGTTTTGCTACCCTCGTCACTAGAAAATTCAAGGTATGAGTTTAAGTGGTGTTTCCTTTCTTTGACGATCGTCTCCAAGAGGTCGTTTTATTTTGTCTAACTTGTTTGCCCCTTTTCTTTGACAGAGGCTTATTTTCCCGAATCGCGAACCTCACTTGAGATAGCTATGTCGGACTTGGGAGTTCTTGGTCGCCTTAAATTGGGCAAGCGGTGGTCGCGTTCTGCGGCGACGTCTCATCTGCCCGGTGACGAGACCCGCCGAGGCGCCGGTCGCCAAGCCGGTGGTCGAGGAGAGAGCAGCTCAAACGCCGCAAGGCGGAGGTCGGAGTCCGTCGATCTCGAGGCGGGCGTATCGATTCTTGAGCCTCGGTCGGCTGCGGCTCCTATCTCGCCATCCCGATGATGGAGCGATCGCGCCAAGCCCACGGTCTCGGACCCGGTCGTCAGCGGCTCGGCGAAGAAGATGGCGATCGCCGATGCGGAGACATCCCGGGGCAAGCCTTTTTTCGGACGCGACCCCGAGTTGGTCAATAGGTAAGAGTGGGTCAAAAATTTTTCTGAGTTAGGCCTTCTGAGCATGGTATGGGCTAACTCCTTGATTTCCTTGGTTTGCGCTGCAGGGTTCGCCTCGCCGACCCGGACGTCGCCCCCATGGTCTTGGATTTCTGTCGAGCAAGGCTCCACAAGGTTACGTCGAAGTCCACCTTTACGTTCGCTGTGCAATCACTTCCCTGCCCAAGGCTTGGGCGGCCGAACCTTGACGCGATCGCTCGTCGGCGATCCGGAGATGCCATGCGGCGGCCGGTGCCACAGCTCTTGGACGGCGGCGATGGCCGTCAAGTGCTCGGGATTTTGAGGGCGACCCTCCACCGCTCATCTCCATCGCGAGCTCGAGACCGCCGAGCAGAAATATCGAGGATGCCAACCGGATCCGTCGATGGAGAAAGAGTATGAGGAGACCGCCAAGCGGGCTAAGCGGGGCGTGGATCGATTGAAGCGGGAGCCGAGCCGCTCCAAGGAAGGCTGCCGATCGATCTGTAATAAGGAGAAGGAGACTCGCTTGAAGCTCGAGGCTTCGCAGAGGAGGCGACCGGCCGAAAGTGGATCGGCTCGGTGGTGGTGGAGGCGGCGAAGAGAGAGCTGGAGAAGGCCGGGGCGAGAATGTTGCCAAGGCGGCCGGGCGGCGGAGGTCGAGAAGACGGCGGCGGATACGAAGAGCGGTGAAGGCGATCGAGGTCGATCCCTACCTTAACGTCGGGCACGTCGGCGAGTTCGCTTACTATTTGGCCTATCTTGTGTATCAGTGCTAAAGGCGAGGTCGAGACCGGTCCCCACGATGGAAAGCTTGAGATCCTATGTCTCCAAGCATCCTCTGCATCGAGAATTCTCTCTGCCGATCCTTGACTTGGTCGACCTCGGGATTGACTTGAGTTGGTATACGGCAAACTCATTCATCCCGAGGCCGATGGGGTGCCCAAGCCGATCCGCAACCCGAGGCGAAGACCGGCGGTGCTTTGAGAGGCTTTTGTTTTTCCTCCGTAACTTGTACTTTTTGTTGTAATGCCTTCAGGACTTGAAATGTATGAAGCTTGTGTTTATGAATAAAATACACCTTTTCTCAATCTTCGTAATGCATTATATGCGATCGCCTTTGACTGTTTTCGTGCAATTTTTACGAGTACGCGTATATTTGCTTTCGATTTTTGTTCGTCCGATTGTCCGAGTGTTGAAAGCATTGATGTGTTTTGAATTGGAATTCTTACTTGTAATTTTCGTCGGACGACCTCGATCGCCCTGCATGTTTTTGAGCGAAGCCGATCGGATATGGTTTCTCTTTGTTCGATCGTATTTGAGAGTAGCTCGACCTATCCCTGCCCCCTTGTTTTTGTTCACTTATTGTAAGTAAGGAAACAAAGACTAGTCTGTCTGGCGAGCTATCTTCATTTCGCCGATTCGAAGAGTCATGTGTGGTTGGGGTGTTCGATGGACCGATCTCCCCAATCGTGTCTTCGTGTGCGACTCACTTTTTGTGAGGGTCCTCCGTTAGGCTACGCCGCCTTGTGTTAAAGCGAAGGCGGGCGATCTCGGTCTGGAGGAGTCCTTGCGCGGAGCGTTGTTGGCTTATTTGACACCACGTCCGCGGCTTGTCAGCTCTGCTTCCACCTCGGCCCGCCATGAAGATGGCGATCCTCGACGGTGTACGTTGAGCCGGGGGTAATGGCATGTCGCATTGTTCGGGTTCACCACGTTAGATGATGTACCTTGAGAACGTGCGATCGTGCCTACTGATTATTTTGGAGGGTCCTTCGGCTACGCCGGCCTCGTATTTAAACGAAGGGCGGGCGATCTCACCAAAGGAACCTTGCATGAAGCAGTGTCGGTTCCATCGACCTCCGGGACCATGTTTGCATTAATTTTACCTAGGATCGTCGTGATCGGTGATCGTCGGTGATGTGCGATGCACAGTGGGGCGATCGCCATAATAGATGGGATAACAAAAATCTCATTATATTCCTTGTACATCATTGAAATCGAATACAAATTTATCACGATAGTATTTTTGGATGCACGGCGTTCGAAGTGCTGGTCAGAATACCGTCGGGATGTTCGATTCGTAGGCTCCTTTAGTTAGCCATCTGGATACTACGAAAGGTCCATCCCAGTTTGGACCAAAGACACCTGTATGGGTTTGGATTTTCTTGAGGACGAGATCGCCCACTTGAAATCTTCTTTCTCTGATCTTTGAATTGAAGAACTTCTCGGCTCTCCTTTTGTGGATTGTGTTCTTCATTTCGAGTCGGCCGTCTTTCTTCAAGCATGTCTAGGTCGATTCGCCGGGCTACATCGTTGTCGGTCGTCATCTCTGTTCGGTTCGATGGCGAGGACGGCGATCTCGAAGGAATCACCGCCTGTTCGAAGGTAAGGGCGAACGGGGTTTCGCCGGTTGAATTGCGGGTCGTCGTTCGGTAGGACCATAAAGCGTCACGGGAGCTCGCTCGCCCATCTTCCTTGCACTGGATTCGAGTCGTGCTTTGATCGTGTGTTTGAGGATCTTATTCACCGCCTCTACCGCCCGTTCGTCGAGGGTGATAGGGCGCCGAGAATAACCTTTTGACTCCCACTTTTCACGAGTGCATGACTTCTAAGCCGTCGAATCATTTCCGTTGTCGGAGATGATGGCACAGGGCAAACCGAATCGGCATATTATGTTTTTCCATATAAACTTGATCACTTGCTCTTGGCGATCTTGTTGAGCGGTTCGGCCTCGGCCCATTTGGTGAAATAATCGACTCAACGATGGCGAACTTACGACCCCACAGCCGTCGGCAAGGGACCTATAAGGTCGATGCCCCATTGCGCAAATGGCCAAGGGCTATACATGGAGGTGAGCATTCGGGTGATAGTTTAATGTTGGGGCCCATTATCGACATCTATGACAAGATCGGCATAAGCGATCGCATCTTTCGAAGTGATGGCGAGAAAAATCCTTGTCAGTCGTCTTATGGAGGAGGGCTCGCCGCCCGCGTGGTTCCCACAAATCTCGTCATGGATTTCGGCTAAAATGAGCCGACCTTCCTCGGTGTAATACACTTGAGGAGGGAAGGTGAAGGCTCGCTTGTAAAGCCGATCGTCGATAGGGTATACACAGTCGCACGGCCGAGTTGCGAGCTTTAACACGGTCGTCGGGGACCGTTCCGTCCTTTAAGTATTTGATGAGCGGAGTCATCGATTCTCTTCGGCGATGGCGACCGTGGTAACCAAATTCTGTCGATCGCGGCCTTGACTTTGTGATTTGGATGTTGGAGAAGTGGTGCCCATCCGATGATGCTAGTTTGGAAAGTGCATCGGCCTGGGAGTTGTGCTCTCTCGGGACTTGCTCGATTAGTACTTCTTCAAATTTTGTGCACATTTCGGCGACCAGCTCTTGGTATTTGACCATCTGTTCGCCGCGTGCCTCATATTCCCCCTTGACTGTAACACCCCAAACTAGGCGGATATTACAGTGCCGTGGACCCCCGACTGGGACCCACCAGGCGGATGAAAATGAATGAATTATACAGGTAAATGTAGTACCGAACCACATTACAACATCAATTACTCCGACGAGGAGTTTTATACAACACACCCAGGATAAAATAGAATACATGTGTATTTTATATGACGATAAAATACACAACACTGAATGAACGGAGCACTCAAACGGAATGTCTGCAGCGGAATAAATAAAGGAAACACAAATGACTGAATAAATGACTGAACAGACTGGGGCCCCCTACTAGTATCACTGGGACTCCTCGCCGTCATCGTGCTCTCCCCGTGCCTTAGCCTTGCCATGACCTGAAAAACAACATCCCCCAACGGGGTCAGTTACACAGAACAACAATCCTCATGGGTTGAAAATACACAATCATGATATATCCGAAATTATGAATTATTCTGTCAAAACATACGCAATCAAACATGCTATATGAATCGACTAATCGAGACGGCTCAAAGGAATGGCGCCACACTACGCCCGGGATGGAAATGTGTCCGTGCACAAGCCACCAACGATCAAACACGCGTGGTCTTGTACCTAATCGGTCTCACGAGCAATCGACTCGTGTGCACATCCAATGTGAGGCCACCAACCAACACACGACTATAATGTGCCCGACATGAAAATCCTACACATACCAACCGGCACGCCAAGATGACCCTAATGCCACAATATGACAAAAGTGACAATGAAAATGAATAATGACTCACCAAGATTGAATGATGGTGAAATGAATGATAGCTCAATGAAATGATCGGAACCGTCGTTCCTTATGGTGAGGTGATTAATTGACAATGACGAGTTTTGATACGATTAATACAATGATGAATGAGTTATGATTATGAATGAACAACGACAAAAGGAATGAATATCCTTTTAACCGAGTAAGAATTAACTTACTCAATACCGATGATGAATGTCCGTCCACGAACAACGTCCTTAATGAAATATCGGTCGCTCGAACAACCTTGAATAACACAATTACCAATAATCCGATCATTACGCAAATCAAAAACGATCAAAAACGACTCAAACATCGACACAACGATATCCGAGTTCGAATGAATCGAAACCAACTCCAAGATGAGTATTTCAAACCATCAAAACACTTTCAAGGATATCAATAATCCATTAGGAATCCATAACTCATGATTACAACAACATCAATCGGAAAATCCCCAATTAACCGAAGTCAACCCCAAGGGTTCTTGGAATAATTCCGAAAATAACCGTTTAAATCCGTAGGAATATATTTATCCAAGTTAGATAATCCATAACTAACATATTCCAATGATAATCGAAGCTTACGAAGAAATCGGAAGGAAAACCCAAAATCGAAATTCTAGATCCAAGAGTTTAATACCTTTGATTCGATGTGATGAAGATGATGAAATGATGATCAATCCGAAAGATGAGCTTGAAGATGATGATTGATGATTACACCTCGAAGAATCCTCTCCGAATCGCTCGAAATCGCCCAAAACTACCGAAGGAATGAAATGAGATGGAAAATGACGAACTCTGACTAAACTGTCCAATTTATACTCGATCCATGTTAGCGTGCGCTAGCCCTTGTGCATAGCGTGCGCTAACGTGTAATTTGGGTAGTCCAAGACTTCGTCCGAACACGGTAGCGCGCGCACGTACCTATTTGTAGCGTGCGCTACGGCCATATTACTAGCGTGCGCTAATATCCATTGTTAGCGTGCGCTAGCGAAATATTCGACGCCAAGATTGGAGTCAGAAAACCGTCGCCCTCGATCTAACCTCGATAGCGTGCGCTACAACAACCGATTAGCGTGCGCTATAATATTGATTGCGTACGCTAAACATAACTCATAGCGTGCGCTATGAATTAATCTGCGATCCGGTAGCCACTGGACTCAACTCGATCCGCCCTAGCGCGCGCTTACTCCACACATATAGCGTGCGCTACTACAACCCGATAGCGCGCTACTTACCACTCGTAGCGTGCGCTACAATTATTTCACTGCACCCAGTGCCTTCGGATCGCAGCCAAGATAGCCTTAGCGTGCGCTAAAGCTGAGCAGTAGCGTGCGCTACTTATACCCAATTAGCGTACGCTAAAAGGAGTATGTAGCGTGCGCTACTCCTCAAGCACAACTTGCAACGAAAATGACAATGATGATAAACACGGCACGAAACTCCAATCAGATTAGTGATGAATGAGGATTGATACACGATACAATTACTCTGAATGATGAATACCATGATGAATCGAGTGATAAATGATCAATAATGAATGAGATTAATGAGCATCAATTCTTGAATGATAATTCTTGAGTTATAATTCTTGAATGATAATTCTTGAGTTACAACTGGGTATTACATACACCCCCTTAAAAGAGTTTCGTCTCGAAACTAAGGGTCAAACAACTCGGGATAACTCTCCCGCATACTATCCTCGGTTTCCCAAGTAGCCTCTTCGACTCCGTGTCTAGACCACCGAATTTTAACCAAAGGAATCGTCTTATTCCTCAACTGTTTGATTCGCCGCTCTAAAACTCGTATAGACGCTCCTCATATGAATGATCGTCGGCGATCTCGATTTCACGAATCAAGTATGTGACTGGTCGGCAACATACTTCCGCGGTGAGAGACATGAAACACATTATGAATTCGGCTCAACGCCGAGGTAAAGCCAATCGATAAGCTAACTCGCCTACTCGATCCAAAATCTCAAACGGTCCAATGAATCTCGGACTCAACTTTCCTCTTCCCAAAACGGAAGATACCACGACTGGGATACCTTGACCAACACATGGTCACCACCTCGAACTCTAATGGTCGATTTACGGTTATCTCGCATATGATTTCTCGCGACTGAAATGCCAACAAACGACTCCTGATCAAAGCTACCTTCTCACGGGCGGCTATAAGCATATCGGGCTTGGTGCCTAATGATTCTGATAAGTCGTCCCAACACAACGGAGATCGACAACGACGACCATACAAGGCCTCGTAAGGTGCCATCTTGATCGAAGCATGCCAACTGTTATTATACGTGAACTCGATCAATGGTAGTTGGGCTTCCCAGTCGTCTTTCCAATCGAGGACGCATGCCCTCAACATATCCTCTAATGTCTGAATGGTCCTCTCTGATTACCCGTCGGACTGAGGATGAAAAGCGGTACTGAGATTAAGCTGAGTTCCCATAGCGCGATGAACTGATTTCCAAAAGTGCGACACAAACCGTCCGTCACGATCGGAAACGATACTTTTAGGAGTACCGTGCAGTCTGACTATCTCTTTAATGAACAACTGGGCAAGTCTCTCGGGACCCCACGTATCCTTGATCTCAAGGAAATGAGCTGATTTGGTTAAGCGGTCCACGATCACCCAGATCGTGTTCATGCCACGACGACTCGTCGGCAAACTCGTGATGAAATCCATAGAAATGTCTTCCCACTTCCACTCGGGAATAGGAAGAGGTTTCACATACCCACGGCCGCCGATGTTCAATCTTAACTTGTTGTGAGTTAAGCATCTCGAAACAAATTCTGCGACTTCTCGCTTCATATTACTCCACCGGTAATTTTGTTTCAAGTCCTTGTACATCTTGCTAGACCGGATGAACAGAATAAGGGGTAGCTTGAGCTTATCTCAACATAGAGTTTTTCAACTCGTCGATCGCCGGTACGCACAACCGATTATTAAACATCAAAATCCCATCCTCGTGGACCACAAATCCAGGGGCTTTCCCGAGCCACATCCTCTCGGATGCGCAACAATGATGGGTCCGAACTCGATTCTCTCGGATTTCCGCCTCGAGTGACGATGAAATCTCTAACATACAAAGCCGCCCGAACTCGCTGAAGCGGACCTCGATCTCGGGTCTAAGGAATTCTGAAGCTCCTTCGAATTGTTAAACGGCAAGCATCCGATCCCGAACGGACTTACGACTCAAGGCGTCGGCGACAACATTCGCCTTGCCCGGTGGTAAAGGATCTCGATATCATAATCTTTGATTAATTCCAACCACCTTCTCGCGCATATTTAACTCCTTCGAGTAAATATATACTTTAAGCTCTTATGATCGGTGAATATCTCGATGTAACGCCATAAAGATAATGACGCCAAATCTTCAAAGCGAACACCACTTACCGCTAACTCCGTGTCGTGGGTCGGATAATTAACCTCGTAAGGCCTCAATTGCCGTGAAGCATAGGCAATAACTTTCCTGCTCGCATGAGCACACATCCGAGACCTGTCCGACGCATCACTATAGACCACAAATCCTTCCGTCCCTGCGGCAAGGAAAGTACAGTCTTGACATTAACCGACTCTTGAGTTCCTCAAAACTCCGTTAACACGCGTCGGACCACGTGTATTTCTTATCCTTCCGCAAAAGGTTCGTTAAGGGTTGAGCGATTCGAGAAAATCCCTCTACAAATCGCCGATAATAACCCGCTAATCCGAGGAAACTTCGGATTTCCTTAACGTTCTTCGGAGGTAGCCAATCTTGAATAGCCTCCGTCTTCTGAGGATCGACACGAACTCCGTCTGATGAAATTACATGTCCGAGAAAAGTCACTTCGGACATCCAGAACTCACATTTAGAAAACTTCCCATAAAGTTGTTCTCGTCTCAACACGTCGAGCACTTGATAAAGGTGAAACTCGTGTTCCTCCCGGTCACGAGAATAAATCAAAATGTCATCGATGAAGACAACAACAAACCGATCCAAAAAGTCGATGAAGACTCGATTCATTAACTCCATGAATACCGCAGGTGCATTAGTCAATCCAAACGGCATAACCACAAACTCATAGTGACCATAGCGTGTTCGAAACGCTGTCCTCGCGATATCCGACTCTCGAATCCGCAACTGATGATATCCAGACCTTAAGTCGATCTTGGAAAATACTGAAGCTCCCTGAAGTTGATCTAAGAGATCGTCAATACGGGGTAAGGGATACTTATTCTTGATCGTCACCCTGTTCAACTCCCGATAATCAATACATAAGCGGAATGAACCATCCTTCTTCTTGACAAACAACACTGGTGCTCCCACGGGACGACTTTCGGTCGGATATAACCTTTCTCGAACAACTCCTCAAGTTGGTTCTTTAATTCTCGCATTTCGGTCGGGGCCATCCGATACGGCGCCTTCGATATCGGGACGTGCTCGTGCTCCAACTCAATCGTGAATTCCACATCCCTCTGTGGAGGCAAACTGTAACTCGTCTGGGAAAAACATCGGCATATTCCCTCACCACCGGAATATCCGTTAACATTATCGATGATTTCTGCTTTTGGCCATAAAGCACCAATAACCGACACATCCCCGATTGAGTAATCTTACCGCTTTCATCAAATTAATGACTTTGCGAGCAGTAGGGATTACCTCCACGAAACACATGTTCAACTCCATCGTTCGAAATGATAGTGACCAAACGCTTTGGACACTAATGATGGCATCATGACGATCCATCCAATCAATACCCAAGATGATGTCGTCCCTCGGTAAATCTACTAAGATTAGGTCCACGGCCATACACGACCATGAACCGAATCGGACAATTACGAATCTCACGGTTACCGATAATGCGTCTACCATCGGGTAGGCCAATGACATATGGCTCACAACTAGTAGCACTACCTGCACGTAGTCTACTCAAACATGACTCGGAAATGAATGAATGAGATGCACCAAGATCAAAAAGGGTACACAGGTTGAGATAGAATATCGAGTGTACCCGAGATCATCCGGCCTCGGGATCATCGGTCTTCTTCATCTCATAAATTCGGGGCTTGCCGCCCCCGAACCGGATGCTCCTGCCTCGATAGCTCTTGGCTCCGCCTTTAGCTCTGTCGTCTTGAACGACGTTGAGTGAGTGGCTCGATTCGCACCCCCGAATGACTCCGGGGCTTGAGATGACGCCGAGTGGGTTTAGAGTCCCTACGGCAAAACGGGCCCTATGCCCAGCAATCCTGATTGTGGCACGTGATGCATCGCCGGACACTTGGTGCCGAAATGACCACTGTTCCTCACGGTGAAACAGTGATGGCCGAATCGACGCTCGCGGCCGAGATTCCGCGGGTTTAGACGCCGGGAGGTCGCTCGAAAAAGTAGAGCCCGCCGCGGTTTCTTGAAAGTGGCACGACTCCGTCGGTGATTACGGTTCTTGGACTTCTTGCTAGCGACGAAGGTTGCCGCTTAGCAATTTCCTTAGCCGTAAGCTCGTAAGTAAGAGCCTTCTCAATGAACTCGGCCAGTGGCACGCTTATGATTAAGTAATCAAGTCTCATACGGGGTTTCACCTCTTCTTTGAAATACTTGATCTTGTCCGCTTCCGAGTGAATGATAGATGAGGCGAACGGAAGAAGTTCTCGAAATTTTTCGGCGATGGCGAGAACGTCATCATCCGCCGAAAGGTCGGGAGTGAGTAATTCCGACAACTTGGCCTCCCGAGTGGGGCCGGATAGTATCTCTCCATCATGAGAGTCTTGAATCGATCCCAAGTACATGTTCCGTCTGTGGGCCTCAACGATAACCACCATGAATGAGCGCTCTTACCGAGATAGTAAGCCGCAATCGAAACTTTATGCCCTTCGGGGCAATCCACCATAGCAAATAACTTCTCAAAATGCTCAAGCCGGTGAACAATATCCGCCGCTCGATGAGCCCTCAAAAGTAGGTGGTCGCCGCGAGAGATATCGCTAATGATATTGCTTACACCCTCTCTTGCCTCCGAGGTGGCGGCGGAGGAGCTGCTGATTTTGATTGACGGAGTTATGCATCGTCTCCATCAACCGAGCCATCCGGGTCATTTGGGCCATCATGCCCCGCATAAATGCGAGTGGGTCAACCGGACACCCTCCGACCGAGCCGTGTCCTGTACGACTCCGATAGTGAATGATCGCGTCCAGTGAGTGAGTGGCGGCATCACCGCCGATGAGTTAGCATTATTCCCGGCATTTGCACGGTATTCGCACGAGTTCTCGGATTCGGCCCGCTCCACGGCCTCGTCCTCCACGTCCTCTGCCACCCTTTCCATATCAAGTGGAAAGTCATATGATGATTATATATCTCGCATGAGTATCACATTATGATTATATTATGAAATGATGAAAATGAGCATACGCGCTCAAATACAGCGATTACATGAATGATTGATTGACGTGACATGATTATCGATGAAGTTCTTGAAATGATTATCTTGAACAATTTAACAAGGTCGATGATATGATCTTCAAGATCAACAACCGAGTAATGAAATGAATTGAGTGATTAATGAGTTAACATTATCGACTTGATCACAATTGAAATTGATGAATGAGGATTGTTAATCGATGAATTATGAATGAATGATTATTGCCGAAATTATACCATGGCATCGAAATCTTACAGTTCTTGGTACGATTGGCTCGGCATTTGCACAGGTCACACGTGACGCGAAAGTCCAATGATACTAGTCCGATGACGATGATTTCAAATGAGACATGACTTGGAGGGTAGTATTCAAAACCACACTGATACCAACTCTGTAACACCCCAAACTAGGCGGATATTACGGTCAGTGGACCCCGATCGGGACCCACCAGCGGATGAAAATGAATGAATTATACAGTAAATGTAGTACCGAACCACATTACAACATCAATTACTCCGACGAGGAGTTTTATACAACACACCTGTGATAAAATAGAATACATGTGTATTTTATATGACGATAAAATACACAACACCGAATGAACGGAGCACTCAAACGGAATGTCTGCAATGGAATAAATAAAGGAAACACAAATGATCGAATAAATGATCGAATGCATCGGGGCCCCTACTAGTATCACTGGGACTCTCGCCGTCATCGTGCTCTCCCGTGCCTTAGCCTTGCCATGACTAAAAACAACATCCCAACGGCCGGCCATACGTAACAACAATCCTCAAGGGTTGAAAATACACAATCATGATATATCCGAAATTATGAATTATTCTCACAAACATACGCAATCAAACATGCTATATGAATCGACTAATCAAGACGGCTCAAAGGAATGGCGCCACACTACGCCCGGGATGGAAATGTGTCCGTGCACAAGCCACCAACGATCAAACACGCGTGGTCTTGTACCTAATCGGTCTCACGAGCAATCGACTCGTGTGCACAGTCCAATGTGAGGCCACCAACCAACACACGACTATAATGTGCCCGACATGAAAATCCTACACATACCAACCGGCACGCCAGTATGACCCGGAATGCCACAATATGACAAAAGTGACAATGAAAATGAATAATGACTCACCAAGATTGAATGATGGTGAAATGAATGATAGCTCAATGAAATGATCGGAACCGTCGTTCCTTATGACTGAGGTATTAATTGACAATGACGAGTTTTGATACGATTAATACAATGATGAATGAGTTATGATTATGAATGAACAACGACAAAAGGAATGAATATCCTTTTAACCGAGTAAGAATTAACTTACTCAATACCGATGATGAATGTCCGTCCACGAACAACGTCCTTAATGAAATATCGGTCGCTCGAACAACCTTGAATAACACAATTACCAATAATCCGATCATTACGCAAATAAAAAACGATCAAAAACGACTCAAACATCGACACAACGATATCCGAGTTCGAATGAATCGAAACCAACTCCAAGATGAGTATTTCAAACCATCAAAACACTTTCAAGGATATCAATAATCCATTAGGAATCCATAACTCATGATTACAACAACATCAATCGGAAAATCCCCAATTAACCGAAGTCAACCCCAAGGGTTCTTGGAATAATTCCGAAAATAACCGTTTAAATCCGTAGGAATATATTTATCCAAGTTAGATAATCCATAACTAACATATTCCAATGATAATCCAAGCTTACACGAAGAAATCGGAAGGAAAACCCAAAAATCCGAAATTCTAGATCCAAGAGTTTAATACCTTTGATTCGATGTGATGAAGATGATGAAATGATGATCAATCCGAAAGATGAGCTTGAAGATGATGATTGATGATTACACCTCGAAGAATCCTCTCCGAATCGCTCGAAATCGCCCAAAACTACCGAAGGAATGAAATGAGATGGAAAATGACGAACTCTGACTAAACTCGCCCAATTTATACTACCCATGTTAGCGTGCGCTAGCCTTGTGCATAGCGTGCGCTAACGTGTAATTTGGGTAGTCCAAGACTTCGTCCGAACACGGTAGCGCGCTACGTACCTATTTGTAGCGTGCGCTACGGCCATATTACTAGCGTGCGCTAATATCCATTGTTAGCGTGCGCTAGCGAAATATTCGACGCCCAGTATTGGAGTCCAGAAAACCGTCTGCCCTCTGATCTAACCTCGATAGCGTGCGCTACAACAACCGATGAGCGTGCGCTATAATATTGATTGCGTACGCTAAACATAACTCATAGCGTGCGCTATGAATTAATCCGTGCGATCCAAGAGCCACTGGACTCAACCTGATCCGTCCCTAGCGCGCGCTACTCCACACATATAGCGTGCGCTACTACAACCCGATAGCGCGCGCTACTTACCACTCGTAGCGTGCGCTACAATTATTCTCACCTGCAGTCCAGTGCCTTCTGGACTGCAGCCAAGATAGCCTTAGCGTGCGCTAAAGCTGAGCAGTAGCGTGCGCTACTTATACCCAATTAGCGTACGCTAAAAGGAGTATGTAGCGTGCGCTACTCCTCAAGCACAACTTGCAACGAAAATGACAATGATGAGAAACACGGCACGAAACTCCAATCAGATTAGTGATGAATGAGGATTGATACACGATACAATTACTCTGAATGATGAATACCATGACTGAATCTGAGTGATAAATGATCAATAATGAATGAGATTACTGAGCATCAATTACTGAATGATAATTACTGAGTTATAATTACTGAATGATAATTACTGAGTTACAACCGGGTATTACATTGACTTGGTTCACGACCAAAAGGGAGTCCATGAAGATATGGAGGCGTCGAACGTCTAGGGCGAGGGCTAGATCAAGCCCGCCTACCAGAGCTTCGTATTCGGCTTCATTGTTGGTCGCACGAAAACCGAAACGCACAGCATTTGTGAAACTCTGACCGTCGGGGCTAATGAGGACAATCTCGCCTCGCTCTCGCATTGGTCGCCGAGCCATCCACGTATAATTTCCAGCAGTCGACCGACTGGCCTGACCGTGGGGAACGTTAATTCCACCACGAAGTCTGCGAGCTTGGCCTTTGATCGCCGTGCGAGGAGCGTAAGTGATACCGTATTGTGCGATCTCCGGCGACCACTTGAGGAGTCGCCGTTGGTGTCCTAGTCGGCGGGACTTGTCTTAGAGATAGAGTGGTTAGGACCTCCACTTGGTGATCGAAGAAGTAAGCTCTCAGCTTTCGTACACTCATGACAAGGGCATAGGCGATCTTCTCCAATGGTGTGTAACGTGTCTCGGCGTCGTGGAGCGCCTGGCTAACATAGTAGATCGGCAAGTGGGCTTGCCCCTCTGCTCGCACCAGAACGGCACTCAGTGCGACCTCCGAGGCCGCTAAGTAAAGGAATAATTTTTCACCGGTGATCGGCTTTGCCAGGATCTGGGGGTTAGATAGATATTCCTTTATTTTGGCGAATGCTATCTGGCTTTCTTTCGTCCATGCGAACTTCTTGTTCTTGATGGTCGCGAAGAAAGGCTTGCTTTTATCGCCGAGCCGTGATATGAAACGGTTGAGGCGGCTAGACAACCCGTGAGGCGTTGCACTGTTTGATGTTTCGCGGTTCCTGCATGTCAAGGATCGCTTTGTATCTTGGTGGGGTTCGCCTCGATCCCCTTTGGCTCACTATGTGCCCCAAGAACTTCCTGAGCCCACCCCGAAGTTGCATTTCTTGGGGTTCACTTCATGTTAAACTTCTCAAGGATGGCGAACGTCTCGGCAAGATCGTTGAGGTGATCTTCCTTCTTGAGGCTTTTGACTACGATATCGTCAATGTAGACCTCCATGGTCTTGCCGATCCGATCGGCGAACATCCCGTTGACTAATCGCCGATAGGTCGCCCCTGCGTTTTTAAGCCGAACGGCATTCGACCCAATAGTATATGTCTTTTACGTGTGGAAAGATGTGTGTTTTATGTCTTCCTCTCGCCATTGGGATTTGATGATATCCGCGAAGGCATCCATAAACGACATCATTTCGCAACTGCCGTGCTATCGACGGATGATCGATATGAGGCATTGGGAAGTGATCTTTTGGACATGCCGCGTTGAGGTCGGTGAAGTCTATGCATAATCTCCGTGAGCCGTCGGCTTTTGACGAGCACCGCGTTGGCGACCCACCGTGGTTCGGTTGCTACTCCGATCACCGTTGTTGAGTAACCACGGACTTCTATGTCGAGCGCCGCGTATTTCTGGGCCGAACTTCCTACGCTCAGTGAACAGGCTTCATCGCCGGCCGATCTTCGATAATGGCGGCGTGTTCGGGACTTATGCCAACCATATCTTGATGCGACCAGGCAAAGACACCGATGTTCTTACGTAGCAAGTTGATCGATCTCCTTTAATTCGCGGTCGATGATTGCGCCGACCGTACCTCATGTTCGATGATCCGGATCCATCGTAATGCTTTCCAACTCTTCGACAGAACGGCAGTCGCCTCTCGCTTGGTACGATCTCGGACTCGGTCCTTGGATCGATGTCGAGACTTGCTCGAAACCGATCCTTGGCTCGATGTCGTCCGTCGATCGATGAGAGATGGCGTCCCCTGAGTCGGGTTGGTACGAAGTCTCAGGCTCGTCGATCTCCATGGGTTGATCGTCGGTCGCTTCAATGTTACATATAGTACGGGAAGTATTGAAAGAATTAACAACATAGGAGTAACTCAAACATCTCTTTGCCATTAGCTGATCTCCTTTTACAAGACCGACCGTCCCATCGGCGGTGGGAATTTGATACAGTAAAAGAAAGATGAGGCGACCGCCTCAAAGGTTTCTAAAAAGGGGCGACCTAGGAACCCATTATAGATGCTGGGCCTATCTATGATTACAAAGCTTAGGTTCCTAGTAATCCTAACCTTGGGATCATAAAAGCATACTAGCTCGACGGAGAGCTTGATCCTCCCGTAGGCTAGATCGTGTTGTCGCCGAACCCTTGGAGCACGGTGTCGAAAGGCTTGATGAATCGATTAGGTTGCCGAGTTGGTCCAGGGCGGATTTGAATATGATGTTGCAAAAACTCCCATTGTCGACCAACACGCGATCGGCCGTCTTCCCAAGGATGCAAGCGAGATCACTAGTGCATCCTCTTTGGGACATTGCACTCCTTCCCTATCCTTGTTGGAAAAGATGATGAGCGCGTCTCTAGAGATGGTCGGCTCCGAGGCACTACAACATGGACTTGGCGAAGGCCCTCGGTTGCTTTTCGCTTCTGTTTGACAGGTGGAAACCGGGAAAGGCCCCCGAGGCTCCCACCTCTGCTTGGAGCATGTTGATCCGACCGCCGTGGTTGATCGGAGGGATCGACTCATCGAGTACTCCGGCTCATGCTCGATCTCGGCGGCCGGGATTGGGAGGAATTCTCTCGCTTGGTCGGGCGTCGCGCCTCCGGCCCTTTCCGTCCCGGGTTACGGCTTGGTGATCAAATTGTCCATTTGCCTTCCTCAAACATCGCGAGCCATGCGAGGAGGTCGCGGCATTGGCTAGTGTTGTGGCGGGACTCTTATGATAGGCAGAATTTGCTACGGTCTAGATGACCGTGGTCCCTTATCGGCTTTGGCTTGAAAGCCACTCGCGACCCTTGATCGCGTTGAAGATGTGGGCCGAGATAGGTTGAGGTTGTGAAGAAGGTGGACCTCTACATCCTCGAAGGCTTTGAACTCGCCAGCGGCTTGGCGACCGCCTTCTCGGGCTTGGCGGCCGTCTTTTTCTCGGACATGGGAAGGTGCTTTCCTTCTTCTGACCGTCCCTCGTCCAGCGGAGTGAGAGCATCTTCGCCCGGCCAGATAATCGGCCGCTCGACGCGGAACGTCAGATAGGTCGGTGGAAAATCTTTTGTGAGGTGCTCGAACATGGGCGATCGTCCGTGGAATCCGTTCAGATCGCGTGGTGAGCGATCTGCCGGCCGACGGGCTCACCGGTGAGGACTATCTCGTCCACCCGGTCGATATAGTCCTCATCCGATTCATCCTTCCCCTGCCTGATTTTCATCATGCGGTGGGGACCTTCCGGGCGAGTGACTTTGGCGGCGAAGTATGACGTGAAGTCGTTCGCCAGCTTCTCAAAGCAATTGATTGAGCGAGATGGTAGCGAGATGTACCACCTGTGGGCGAGGTCGCCCAGAGTTAGCGGGAACATACGACATTTCGTCGCATCCGAAGCTCCGCATCCAGTCATGTAGATCCGGAATTTGCTTAAGTGGGTTCCCGGATCCGTTCTCCCCTCGTATAGAGGTGTTTGTGGGGGATTGATCGTTGATTGGACTGGAGCGATCTCGATCTGGACCGCGAGTGGCTCATTTAGCCCAGCGATCGGTCTCCTGGCGTTCGCCCGAATTTCTAGGAGCGTCTTCATCTCGTCGAGCTGACGTTGCATAGCGGCGATCGCTGTCGCCTGACTGCTTGCCGATTGGCTCTCAGACTGCGAACCCAGGCGATCGTGTACTGATCCCCTAGCTCCGTGATGAATGACGATCTCCCTGCCAGAGGGTTCCCTTCTTGGGCGAGCAGGGGCTCGTTGCCCGACCTGTCTCTTGGGAGTCGGATACGCCGAACTCCTGGTAAAGGATTCAGATATCGATGTCTCATTTGGGGCCTCGAGTGCCTGTGTCGCCATGAGGATCGCTCCCTGGCGGTGAAGACGGAATCGTCTCGCCTTACGAGAGCCTTCCCCTGCGGCTCGGGACTTTCTGTTGATTTCTCAACATAGATTCCCTTGAGCTTCCTTTTGCTTGCCCGGCGGTTAGCCGACGGGGTGATGGTAGGTGTATCGCGGGCCCTCTGCCGTTCCCTGAGGATGGCTATAGCCTCCTCAATCTGTTCTGATGTCTGGAACTGGTCGAGTGAGAGGCTAGAACCGTCCCTCGGGGGCGGGAGCGAGAGCCTAGCGTCGCCACGTTCGCCCTCCGTCGTGGGTTGGGATTCAGTCCTTGCCGGAATGAGATTTCCGGCAGATCTCAGGGTGGCCCTCTTGGAGGTTGTTGCTGATGTCATTTTCTGATGGTTTTTCTATTGAAGAACAGTGAGTGTTTCTTCAAGTATATGTCCGGAGAACAGTGAGTGTTCTTCGAGACGGTAGGAATAAGAATGAAGGTTTAGAACCCCTTCCTCTAGCGCCAATTGTTGTTACCCAAAATATTATCCGGAGATAGTATTGCTGGAATGATCGAGTAACAAACAAATGCGAGAACACTTCCGTGGAAAAATAGATAACACAAGATTTGCCGGGGTTGTTAGTCCCGGGCTTGAATGCTCTCGCGAGATGTTATTAATAGATATACTGTCGAGTACAAATATTAATGTTAGAATCTAATACAAGGAGTGTAAAAGTTTCTAGTTATCTAGGCTTTAGAGCGCGTAGATTGCCGGAAGAACCAGATGGATGAATCTGTGAGTTCTTGCTTGGGATTTATGATGAATGTGTATGAATATCACTATGAATCTCTTAGTGTTTGCCAAAAGAGCCTTTTATTCTCTCTTTGGTGTGTATTTTGCACTTAATTCGTAGTAGAATCCGTCCCTTTGGCCGCAACAGTGAGTCCTCTATTTATAGGGGACTAAGTAGTTGGGATCCCTCAGGCGATCGCGGGCGATCGCCGTTTTCTATATTAAAATAAACAGTCGATCGTCCCGTCACGTGGGCCTGTTCCCTTGAGGTCCGAGGTTGCAGTTGGAGGCCAGCTGGGTGAACCAATGGGAAGCCAGCACGCGTCGCGAGTCGCTGTCCGAGGAGGGTCCACTTCGTACCTTTCGGCGGCCTTGTCGGTAGGTGTGGTAGGTGACATGGTTGTGTCAATGATCCTTTTTGTTGGTATCCTATGAAGATCCGCGGGTGGGCCATCGTCCAAGATTCGGTCTTCGACGACTTTGACGGATGCTGGATCCCCACGTGGCATGAAATGATCGCCTCTGATCCGTTAGACAAAGACGATCGCCAGGTATCAAAAGACGATCGCTGTTTACCAAAAGACGATCGCTGTATCATGCCGGACTCTAGGTGTCCGTCCGGAGTTTTGGCTTCTATGGTTGACTTTTCAGGGAGGTCGCCGATCGCCTATCGTGGCGAATTAATCGTCGCACAACAAAGTGTTGCTAAAAACTTCAAATTTCCCCAAAAGAGCAGCAACTCCCTTTGCAAAAGAATAAAAGATCATCCGCAAAAACAACATGAGTAATCTTCAACTTATCACAAGCATGATGATATCGAAAAGTAGGACAATCGTGCAAAGATCTCATAATCCTACTCAAATAATCCATATATAAGACAAAAATAAAGGGGGAGATGGCTCTTATCCTTTACCACCAGAAAAAGGTTCAGTCAGCTGGCCACTTAGACATAGCTGATAAGAGACTATGGCTAAGCTAGTGCACACCCAATCTACAAACCTAGTTGGAAAATCGAGTGCTCTTAATAGACTTTCCACAAAGGCCCAATGTATTGAATCAACACCTTTTGGAGGTCCATTTTAGTCATGCA
Source organism: Orobanche coerulescens (assembly GCA_033398695.1). Taxonomy (NCBI): domain Eukaryota; kingdom Viridiplantae; phylum Streptophyta; class Magnoliopsida; order Lamiales; family Orobanchaceae; genus Orobanche; species Orobanche coerulescens. The sequence goes on along the minus strand of CM065816.1, from coordinate 73,382,568 downwards.
CCTAGCTGACATATTCTTTCTTCCAGAACCCCTGATTATCTCTTGAGCAAGAATTATATTATCCTGAATATACCACCGAGGCACAAACGCTGCTTGTTCTTCTCCCACAAGGAAAGCTATAACTCCGCTCATCCTGTTTGACAGGATTTTGGAGATAATTTTATACAAGACATTGCAACAAGCAATTGGTCTATAGTCCCTCACAGTATTTGCAGTCCTACTCTTGGGTAACAAAGTTATGAGAGTGGTATTTACACTTTTCAGCAACTTGCCAGTCTTAAAGAAATCTGTAATAGCTGAAACGATGTCATTCCCCACTATATCCCAAGAGCTCTTAAAAAACAGGGAAGAAAAACCATCCACACCGGGGGCTTTTGAATCCCCTATTGCTTGCAAGGCTTCAAAAATTCCTTTTGGTGTCACAGGAGAATCCAGAGCAACCCTCTGATCATGATTGAGAATTGTCCTATCTGAACCATTTGAAGATCAATAGACAAGGAGGTGCTAGCTGTTTTGCCTAGGAGGTTTTCATAGAAAGTTGGAACCTCATTTTTAATCTCCACCTCATCTGTAAGTTTATTTCCAGCCTGGTCCATCAACATAGGAATACCAGCAATTCCTCTAGACTTTAAATTGGCGTGAAAAAACTTGTTGTTTCCATCCCCGCATTTGAGCCAATGCACCTTTGCTTGCTGTTTCATGACTTTCTCCTCAATACCACTCCATTTATCAAATAGACCTTGTGCTTCAACCATTTCTTGGAATAAGGATTGATTCAGAGGGTCTTTATTAAGAGCAGTCTGCACATTGGATAAATGGGATCTTGCTGCCATCACTTTAAGTGTTATTTGTCAAAAGTATTTACGAATTGAAAGAAGATTTTCCCGCACATTCTTCAATTTAACCCAAACCTGATACATTCTCACCCCATCAACAGGTACTGACCAACCCTTCTCAACAGCTTCCTTATACCCATGATGATCAATAACACAATTTAGAAATTTAAATCTCTTACCAGGGGCCCTCCGAATTAAACCACAGCCAACCAAAAGGGGAGAATGGTCAGAACCTCCCGGATTCAAAACTTGTACACAAGTAGTTCCAAATTGTTGTAACCAATCTCCATTGCCAAAACATCTATAAATTTTTGTGTATATGAGGTTTTGCTACTGTTTATTACACCACGTGTATTGCCACCCCGTGTAATGTAGTTCCTGCAATTGTGCATCCACAAGAGCTTGTCTAAAGTCTTCACATTCAGAATCAGTAACTTGTAGACCACCCAGCCTATCTATAGTCTCCAAAATACTATTAAAGTCCCCTAAGATTATCAAAGGACCCACAACAGTCCCAGACAACCTGATCAATTCAGTCACAAAGTTTTCCTTTCTTCAATAGTATTCAGTCCATACAAAAAAGTCACACAAATCTTACAAGTACCTGCTTTATTCAGAACAAACCCATGGAGGGTCTGATCAGTATGAGCCACACACTGAAACTGCACTAGAGTACTATCCCAGAATGCACAGATTCGACCATTAACAGCCTGACCATAGTCATCATCAAAGTGCCATTTATTATCAAAAGTTCTCCTAATTCTATCTGCATTCGGCTTCTTGACCCTAGTCTCCAAGAGTCCAGCCAATACAATTTTATTAGAATTTAAAAACTGTCGAACCTCATTTTTTCGTAACGACTTATTCAAACCTCTGATATTCCAACACGATATAATCATATAGGAATAAAGGAAGAGGGTCCAGGATCACCCTGGGAATTTCAAAAGCACCAAATCGTAAGTTCACATTAATCTTCCTGTGTCTGCAACTTTTCAAACTGATTCGAAGGAGTTATAACAGGAGCAGGAGTAGGATTCCAAGTTACATTATTAACAGTTCCTCCTCTATTTGGCATTCATTGTTCAGTTGGTTGTCTATTTCTACCCCTGCGCCTTCTAGCAGGTGGCCTAGGGGCAGGAACATTCTCAGGTTTCTGATTGCATGTATGTCCCAGGAGTTGCCATTTTTCACAGAGGACAAGAATGTATTCATATTCTATACTCTGCTCAACCCCCCCCCCCCCCCCAAGCTGGATTTCTAAGCCTAGACACTTTCATTAATAGTTGAGTAACATCCACTTCAACCAATATTCTAGCAAAAGTAACACGCGTCTGAGTTAACGTACATTCATCCGTATGCATTGGTTTCCCCACAAGGCTCGCTATCTTGCTCGAACTTTTCTTACCCCAATATTGCAAGAAGAATTTTGGAAGTTTTATCCAGATTGGTAGCTTTGTAAGCTGCTGTGGTGCAAAATCAAAATTTGCCTTCCATTTCTTCACGACCACCGGCTGATTTTTAACACTATACGGACCACTAGCAAGCACAAGGTCACAATCTTCTGCAGATCCAAACCGCGCAACGAAGAAACCATTGTCGTATTGATGCAACAAGGGAATAGCCATATCCCCCCAAGCGTTTGCCACAAATTGTTCCATAAACCATAGTGTATGCTCAGCACGAACAACATATCTCGGAGAGTCGATGACGAATCGAAAGGTTGTGATAGTATACGTGGACCTTTGACTTGAGGGTTCAGTAGAAGATGTGCCCTGTGACGTTTAGTTTGTCATTAGAGTAGTTAGACTCATTTGCTTAATTGCTGAGTCGACCTCGAAGTGCGGACTATACGGGCAGGTAGCAGTCTTTACTGTATGCCAAGAAAGGATTCTATCTCCTGTTAGTGAGCAGGCGAATGTCCTATACGGTTAATGGCGAATAAGATCATAAGTCTTTGGCCAAAGATTACGATATAGTCGTATTAGATACACTATTAATCGGTCGGTCTTGATTTGTATTAACACATGTATAGAGTCTAGTCAATAGAGGTTTGACTTTACCGTGACCGAAGATTTGACCGGACATCGATGAAGGGTCTATACGTATATGGTATTCATGACATAATGGTTACGGAATGATTCGCTCATTCGTTCTCTCGGGGTTTACTGATGCGGCCAGCCGCTAAGTCTTGCCGCACTCATTGATTCCTCCCAATGCCGGTGAGGCGAACCTACGAGTCGCGCAACAGGATCATTGACGGATAAATATGAATTAATAATCTCTCTTATAATATTAGATATTAGTGATTTATCGGATAAATCAAATAGCGGTCTTATGAATTGTAAGTAAGTTACTCGGTGATTACTTTAATTTATAAATTATATTTCTTAGAGAAATGTATATTTGTGTTTGATATAACTAATTAATTGGATTAATTAATTAGTATAAACACATTGGAAATAAAATGGATTCCTTTGACGACATCCGATTCACGAGGATTCGTTGATTTAACATCCAATACACGGCCAATTAACTCGACCCGTTTCTTGGAAGATTCCCTATAAGGCCCCCCCTCCTCTATACTTTGTCTCTCTCTCTCTCTCATTATATAATATACTTGTGGGATCATGTGAGGAGTGGAGATGCTTTTAAAAGCATCTTCTACATGTGAGGCTTGGAATTATTGTGAAAAAGAAAGTCTTTTAATCATAAAAGTCTCCTTCTTCCTTCCCCAAGTGAATATTTCGTTTTTGAGAGAGCTTCAAGAGTGAGAAAAATTTTCTACAGCATATACTTGATCTTAGAGACAAGTTATTAGTAGAAAAGATCGAGAGAAAAAATTCCTACAAGCTTCCCTAGCCGCATTCTTAGAGAAAGGAAGTTTGCTGATTTTTCCGTCAAGTTCCGGCGTGTGAAGTAGAGGCACCGTGCTTTCGGTGTTTAGAACGAAGGGCTCTTCATCATCATCATTATCATACGAAGGTTTTTCAGAGACATCAAAGGTATGGGACTTTGATTCCTTAATCTTGGTATTTCTTTTCGTATATACGTTACTTGATCGATCCTCTTAGGGATTCCGTTTATTCTTCCGCTGCGTTTATTTTCTGAGGAATCCCAACAGTGGTATCGGAGCGAGGTCAAATACATCGTATATACGATCATCTTTGCATTTGGAATGTTATTTGATGATGTTTATGATTTAGAATCATAATAGATATAATCGAAGAAATTTAATCGTTCATAGTAAGTCAAGTTTCGACTATTTTATGTGAATTATAAATCTGAAAATTTTGATTTTTGTTGATTTATAAGTTCTTCATGAAGTTAAGAAACTTTTTCGTTTTGGAAGCGAGTCGAAAAAATGAGAAAACGGGGTTAAACACGAATATCGCATTTAAGACGCACACGGCAGCAGCATCGATCGGCCGCTGGCCGCCGAGAGTGACTCGGTAGGCTATCAGAGCAGCTCGCCAGCTGGCAAAGGGGGCCGAGAGTGACTCGTCCGGGCGGTTCTCGGGTTTTCCCCGATTTTGAATCGGCCGTAATGGGCCTCGACATCGGATTTTCCGACTCTATTTTTGTGTTTATATTTCGTTGTAATAATTTCCAAATTTATATTGATTAAAATGGATTTAATAAAATATTTGGAATATTTTTTATTAAGGGAAATTATTAGACGAGAATATTGTTTTGGCCGGATTACTTTGAACGGATTAAAATGACGATTATAAATATTAATTTGATTAATATTGTAGAAATTAAATAGATTAATTTTTATATTAATTGGATTAATATATTAGTTGATTATTTAATTTCATTTACCGTTACATGTTGTATGGAATGCCTTATGTGATGGTGATATAGCTCGTGGACTTAGTTGTTGATTTGTTCAATTCGATATGGTTGTAAAGGCCGTTTTGAGCCTATTTATTTTTACTAGAAAATATGTATAATAGGACGTATTGTTCAATGATGTAATTATTCATATGGCTATGACGAAGAGCGAAGACGACCGACTAGAAGACGAAGAATCAATACTGTATTTTTCCTTTCTTTATTTGGCTTGGCCCAATACTTAGGAAAAAGTCATGAGCTATATGTTGGTAGTAACTAGGTTGCTATTTATTGTTTTTCATTTTGAATGATTGACAAACCACAAACCGCGCTTATAAACGGATAAATGTGCAAAGTGTAACATATAATCGCGTTAATACTCCCACTTACAAACACTAAGTTATAAAGGTTACGAGGTTTCCTACCCTCCATCAAACTCATGGAAAATTGAAATCTAAACCGGAATATTATTCTTCCGAGTATGTCGGGGTAATATTTTTGGGGAATGTTGATAAATTCCTAGAGTGCATTAGATGCCTTTAGTTGTGACAAATCAAACCCCTATAAACCGTATGGGTTGCCGGGTAAGATTCAATTGTCAGACTAATAGGAGTTGACGGTTTAAACTTAGATAGTTCAGCGAGCCATAAAAACCGAATGGGTTGAGGGCAAGTGAACTAGGGGTAAAATAAGATCGAATCATCCATTAGATGGGTTGGTATTAGACACCACTTTATAAAGAATAATAGAATATAAACCGTATGGGTTGCCCTCTATTAAACTTTGTAAAGAAATCGATCACCACTATGAAGTCACCCAAGACTTCCGGATTTAACATGGGAGTGTGTAAATGCCGATAAAATAGTGGGAGCCGAGTTATGAATAAAGAAAGTCCTTAAATTCTTTACTCGGATCATAATTAAACAAACACTAACGAATCTCAAATTATTCTCTGCAGTTAACAAAACTCTCAATATGACAATGAACCCACTCGCTATACTACTTGAAAAGAACATCCCGATAGTCCGAACTATGTGGATCAAGCCGAACTTGAGGATTGTCCTAACTATGGAAATGCTGGGATACGTCTTGGAGGCGGACATCCCAGCGGCTCCTGCAAGAACCCGAGCCAATCAGGAAGATGTCGATGCCCATGAGAAATGGGTAAAAGACGACATAAGAGTGCAAGGGTACATGTTACTATGTTAGGCTCAATGACCAATGAGCTTCAACGTGCCCATGAAAAGATGACGTCTTCACGAGCCATCTTAGTGTAACACCCCCAGATTTAACTGGAAATATTACAGCGCCGTGGGCCCCGAGATGGAACCCACAAGGCTAAAAGAAATTTTCGCAAACATTTACAAATGCCCAAGAGGCCAACGACGGTATTATCTTTAAAAATTCACAAAGACATATAAAATCCATTTATCAAAACCGTCAGAAAACTCTTTTGAAATCGCAAGGCCAAACAAATAGACACTCAAAAGTTTATAAAACGATTTCCAAAGTAACCTCAGTTACTAGATACCAAAAGAGCATTTCAAAATACTCACGCAGTGGAAAAAGACCAACCATAAAGATACTCTAGCAGCGGAATACAAGAACCAATCAAGAAACTCAATGCACACAACATGTCCTAGCCAGTATCCTCCGGGAAGCTCATCTCTTCACGACCGCTACAAGCTCGATACTCCGAGAACCTAAAAGAAATCCCACGACGGGGTCAGCCATAATATCCAACAATGATAACTGTCACATCACATTAATAATAACATACCAATGAGAATACAACATAAGAATACGACCAACGTAATCTTACCGCCATGACTTTGCTTACTCAAGAAATTCTCATCAGAATAACCATTATCACATTTCACATCCTGTACTCGATTAACCAATAAACTCGAACATAATATCTGTATTGTACCTCAAACAATACTCAAGATTCTCAAACTGTCATCACCAACTCACGATACGGAAATATACCATTACCGACCAATACGATCCATCGAATAACATCATCAAATCCCAAGACGATAACCGATTTTCCATCAAAGACAAATACCAAGGAAATACGGAACATACCTCGAGATATGAAGTGCCACGACAATCATATCACTTAATCCGAGATCGGATCAATGCAATACGGACACGGTCCTAACACAAGACCTACAAATGCATACTCATATGACCACGTCAATATGATCACGAATATCAATCATGTATACTCAATGGAAATCCGACGATCCAGCGCCTCAAAGATAGATCCCTTTGTTGATCCTATCGATCAACATAATGTGGATAACTAACAATAAACATATGAACAACAACATATGATACAATCAATGATGCGAATTCACAAGATTCCATCAACACAATCTGTAATCCAACGATCCAGGCGCCTCAAAGATAGATCCTCATGATGATCCCGCGAACCAACGCATGGTGGAAAACTCCGTCCAACGATCCGGCGCCTCAAAGATAGATCCTCATGATGATCCCGTCGAACCAACGCATGATGGACATTCGATCCAGCGCCCTCAGCATAGATCCTCATAATCCCATCGGATTATTTACACAACATAAACAACACAATATGCATACACATATGCAAATCAACACGTTCATCAACATGAACAACATAACATGCACCACAACATGAAAATTTACTAGGACGACTTCATGTTCAACAAAATGAAAGAAAGTGTACGAGACCAAAATAAATAACATTAAACCATAATCAATATGGAATACTTGCCCCGAGTCCTTCGGGAGCAACCTCGATGTCCAATCATCACCGACGATTATCCTCAATGCTCGGCGTTCCAAACGTACAATGAACTATAGATACTCATATCCTCGTCTTTACCATAATGTAACCTCGATACTCGAACATACCAATAATTGAGATAAAGCATATACATTATGATTTACCTCCCGAATCGAAAGAACGATATGCGATCCGAATACCCGAGTTCACAATAATAATCATCGCTATATGCATTATAAACGAAATGAAATCGAAACCATTCATTAAATATTATAAGCTGCAAGTAATAACTTGCCTCGATACCGATACTGCTAAGTCTTTGCCGAACACACCGCTTTGTCTACGAGCTCCTCATCCCCGATCAAAAGCAATACAATGGACATACTCGAACACAACCGCAATATCCGGTTATAATCACCGATCAATAATCTCAACCTATCGAAGAAATCAAATGACACATATCCGATAACAATCAACAACCGACAAAACTAACCAATCGAACTCAACGGTTCAACACAACCTCGAATAAACGCAATCGAACAAACCAAATCAAACCATCACGAATTCATAATCAAAACACAAAAATACTACACTGTCGCCTACTTAGCGCACGTTAAACGCATAACGTAGCATGCGCTAAGTTGTCCCGTTAGCGCGCTAGCGGAAGCTTAGCGTGCGCTAATGTCGCTGATGGCATGCATTCCAAACATCGACTCACATCTTGCGACTACGAATCCGAATGAAGGGAGACATAAATCCCCATATCTCTTGAAGATAAACGACCCCATAATTATCACAATGATCATGTCAATGTCCATATATCAATAACAACCTCAATAATCAAACCGACTCGATAACAAGGATCATATCATGCTAACTGAATTCAACCTAGTATCATGATTCATCTCATCTAAATCGACCAATATAATTACCAAGATTCAGAAATTCTTCTTAGATCGGGTTAAATGAATCAACATCCTTATGGTATGAAGAATCTTAACTAACATCCGAAACTCTTATCAAAATTCCATTGAATCTCATATAACATCATCATATGATTATCCAACATGCTCCTTGCATGAAATCATCCAAGTAAAATGAACCACTAACGAAGGAATACGAAGATTACGGTTTAGATGAACCAAAAAGAAGAACATTAGAACTCCATCCAAAGAATCATGAACAACTTGAAGGACAAGGCTTGAATCCATGCTCTCCATCTTAATCTTGTTAAAGATCACCATCTCTCGGTTGTTTGAGACCTCAAACCTCTTTCTAAAACTCTCTCTCTCGGTTGCAAGGAAGGAATGGACGAAATGCTTCATAACACCCTTCTGTCCCTTTTTATAATATTCATTATTAGCGTGCGCTAACATCTCATGTTTAGCGTGCGCTACCGCTTTAGCGTGCGCTTAATCGACTTTGTTAGCGTGCGCTATCAAGCCTGCAGGCTACCGCCTTGCTTCGTAAACTAGCTTACGACGTAATGCCCATGCATTAACGCACGTAAAACATCTGCCTAGCGACGCAAGTCATTTACCTTAGCGTGCGCTAATACCGATTGACTTGCTACGATCTACACCTACCACCAAGATGCTCGTGACCCCACCACCGAAATCAACCAATAAAGCCAAGATTCCTGTTGACCGATATATAGTTAGCGTGCGCTAATCAACATGCATTAGCGTGCGCTAACACTACATTACAACATCCGTTGACTTATCGAACGTGCGCAAAGTGGCTCGGTCCACGCATAGATTCCTTCCGATCGGATTGTATTAGCGTGCGTTATCTTATATCCGTAGCGTGCGCTAATCACGCGCGATAGCGTGCGCTACTCATGATTATTAGCGTGCGCTAATAATGTTATACTTAGCCATTTCCAATCAAGTACTGTCTCGACATACCGAAAACACATATACACTTACCGAATACATATACCGAATCGAATAATATTCTTATACGATATACTCTATATCGAAGTAAGATAACCCGATACACGATATCCTCAAATGTAATCACGACCGGATACGACAATTATACCGAAATCGACATCTCGGTCCTTTATTTATTTTATTCCTACCGCATGCATTCCACGCTGTACAATATAACTCGAATAAAATAATATCAAACAATGAGTAGAAATTCGGATATTACATTCTACACCACTTAAAATAAGTTTCGTCCTCGAAACTTGCAATCCGTCATAAAACAAACAAACATACCTTCCAACCCAAAATATCCCCAAAACCATCACGACAACGATCAATTATCGTCATCCTCGAATAACCAAAAGAGCATACTTACAAATACGCAGTCGACGATCTCTGAAATACTAGCAAGCGGTCTCACTGCATACCTCAATACGCTTACGATCACAATTCCACGAGTCTCAACAAAATAGATCATCTTCGGATGAAACAATGCCCGAATCAAATCCTCGTCCGCCCGATTACATAATCAAGTCCCACCCGATAAGACGAATAATATACAATACATCTACGAAACAACTGCCCAAAACAACGACACGAATCCCAAAACATCAACAAAAATCCGAACGCTCAGATGATCACCAATAATGATCAACAATCAACCGAATTTATCATCGACATGATAAATTCCAATATGACCAACCAGAGGTCAAAACACAATCGAGAATATCATCAACGTGATAAACTCCAATATTACCAACGAATGATCAACGAAAATCGAGAATACCTTCACGATAAACTCCAACACGATCAACACGGAACCACGAAATGTATATACAAAATAATAACATTCTCAAAACGACAAATCAATCACGCATGTAGATCTCAATAAACATACCCAATCAAGCGAACATATTCGCACACGAACAACCAATCACAAATCGATGAACATACCTAATTATACATGGAGTGGGAACGACCACTCAATATCCAAAACCACCAGTATGGGGTCACCATCCCCAAATTTACACTTACAAAGAAATCATTCAAAGATCACTATGGTAAGATTGCGCAACTACCGCACCAATGGACTCACATAGCACATATGTCCCGGTTTTACAAAGTCCAAAGTTCCAAAATTACATCCCGCACATGAATCTACAACGCGAAAGATATTTCTCTTATCCGATCAATCAACCGATCATCCTTGCATAACCAATCTACCATACTAAACTTGAATCTCTTTTCCTTGTACCATCGATATGATATGCCCGATGCACTAAATGCGTATGTACATCAATCACATTTTCAATACCAGTTTGAAATCATATATTCTTGTCACGAAGACAATTTTCGAAAGTTCTTTCAAGAGTTTGAAAACTCAAAACATAAATTTTCGTAAGACCACGAAATCAATTTTAAAAATTAAATCGGCTCATTGGTGCCAAGTTCTCGATAAAAATTCTTTTCAAATAGACACGATTAAATAAAATGAAATTTATGCAAATGCTTGTCCATATCCATACTCCCGTATATCGATTCGACTTGTCACCAATATCCACCGATATTCCATCGGAAGACCACACTATAGAGTTAAAAAAGCTCAATATATAGACTAAAATAAAAACTCCTTTTCCACACATGACTCGTATCGTCAACCATTTACCCATCCTGGATCACCTCAAATATGATATGACAAAACGTTGAAACAAATCAAGCAAATCAAACACGGCGAAAGACTTCCCGAGAGGTTCCATTTGAACGAGTAAACAGAGCCTCGAAAGGCGGAAATAACATAGGTAAACGATTGGTAAAGTATTTTACAAATCTCGGGAGTTTTAAAAAACAGGAAGGTCTTTTGAAACGTTAGGGTCTCAGCCCGTATCTCATTCCACATTACAAGAAGTTTAAAAAGTAGAAAACTCTTTTCGGACCCCAAGTCCTAAGTTATAAAACCATTTCAAAATCGATTGGGTCTCGGCCCAAAATCATTTTCCGTAAAACGTCCGTAAGACATTCATTTTGAAGAGTATCATTTTCAAATATTCAAAAGCGGTTCATATATCATAAAATGAATTAACATGACTACATGTTCTCCTGAACAATCCACAATATTTCTCCCAATGCACAATTCCGTTCCAAAATTTAATCGACATACTGATTTTCAAAATCATAGTTTCTCCATTCATCAATCATGTCCCAATTTTGTTACCTTATATTGTAACGCATGATATCTGCTGAATCTCAAAACGTATCAACTTAGAACGGCAATAAATCTCAATGAAATTCAAAAATCCAAATACTTACATATCGTGAAGTCGACGATTCCCCGTGATACTGGCACATGTCTCGACTCTAGAAAATACTCAACACGGATATTTTCAAAAAACACGTTTTGCCAAGTCAGTTCGACTCAAGAACACAATACATCTCATTCCAGAGAATCTCGTTTAACACCGTTTGGAAAAGTTTATAACAACCCCAATACTACACTGGCAAATCGCATAACCCATAAGCCCGAGTGAACAACAAAAACTCACGGCTCCAATATTTGTCAATTGACAACTCGAATGAGGCAACGAAAACACGACCCAACTCGACCCAAATGCCTAGGTTTTCTCAACCTAAGTCTCTAATACCATATTCTGTAACACCCCCAGATTTAACCGGAAATATTACAGCGCCGTGGGCCCCGAGATGGAACCCACAAGGCTAAAAGAAATTTTCGCAAACATTTACAAATGCCCAAGAGGCCAACGACGGTACTATCTTTAAAAATTCACAAAGACATATAAAATCCATTTATCAAAAACCGTCGTAAAAACTCTTTTGAAATCGCAAGGCCAAACAAATGACACTCAAAAGTTTAGAAAAGCGATTTCCAAAGTAACCTCGGTTACTAGATACCAAAAGAGCATTTCAAAATACTCACGCACGGAAAAGACCAACCATAAAGATACTCTAGCGGGAATACAAGAACCAATCAAGAAACTCAATGCACACAACATGTCCTAGCCAAGATCCTCAGAAGCTCATCTCTTCACGACCGCTACAAGCTCGATACTCCGAGAACCTAAAAAGAAATCCACGACGGGTCACCATAATATCCAACAATGATAACTGTCACATCACATTAATAATAACATACCAATGAGAATACCACACAAGAATACGACCAACGTAATCTTACCGCCATGACTTTGCTTACTCAAGAAATTCTCATCAGAATAACCATTATCACATTTCACATCCCGTACTCGATTAACCAATAAACTCGAACATAATATCGGTAGTGTACCTCAAACAATACTCAAGATTCTCAAACTGTCATCACCAACTCACGATACGGAAATATACCATTACCGACCAATACGATCCATCGAATAACATCATCAAATCCCAAGACGATAACCGATTTTTCATCAAAGACAAATACCAAGGAAATACGGAACATACCTCGAGATATGAAGTGCCACGACAATCATATCAGTCTAATCCGAGATCAGATCAATGCAATACGGACACGGTCCTAACACAAGACCTACAAATGCATACTCATATGACCACGTCAATATGATCACAGCAATATCAATCATGTATACTCAATGGAAATCCGACGATCCAGCGCCCTCAGCATAGATCCCTTTGTTGATCCTATCAGATCAACATAAGGTGGATAACTAACAATACACATATGAACAACAACATATGATATAATCAATGATGCGAATTCAAAAGATTCCATCAACACAATACTGGTAATCCAACGATCCAGCGCCCTCAGCATAGATCCCCATGATGATCCCGTCGAACCAACGCATGGTGGAAAACTGTCCAACGATCCAGCGCCCTCAGCATAGATCCTCATGATGATCCCGTCGAACCAACGCATGATGGACATTCGATCCAGCGCCCTCAGCATAGATCCTCATAATCCCATCGGATTATTTACACAACATAAACAACACAATATGCATACACATATGCAAATCAACACGTTCATCAACATGAACAACATAACATGCACGACAACATGAAAATTTACTAGGACGACTTCATGTTCAACAACATGAAAGAAAGTGTACGAGACCAAAATAAATAACATTAAACCATAATCAATATGGAATACTTGCCCCGAGTCCTTCGGGAGCAACCTCGATGTCCAATCATCACCGACGATTATCCTCAATGCTCGGCGTTCCAAACGTACAATGAACTATAAATACTCATATCCTCGTCTTTACCATAATGTAACCTCGATACTCGAACATACCAATAACTGAGATAAAGCATATACATTATGATTTACCTCCCAGAATCGAAAGAACGATATGCGATCCGAATACCCAGAGTTCACAATAATAATCATCGCTATATGCATTATAAACGAAATGAAACTGAAACCATTCATTAAATATTATAACTGCGCAAGTAATAAATCCCGAACCATTTCTCTAACAAAATGATATTTTCTCGCAATATGTTTGGTGTTGTGATGAGCCCTAGGCTCCTTAGCCTGTGCAACATCTCCATCGTTGTCACAAAACAGTGTCACGGGATTCTCTGCATTAGGAACCACTTGAAGTTCCTCAGTGAACTTCTTTATCCAAAAAGCTTCTTTAGCGGCCTCCGTGGCTGCCTGATATTCGGCTTGACATGTAGAGATAGCAGTCAAACTTTGCTTGGCACTTCTCCAAGAAACTGCCCCACCATTCAGCGTAAAGATATACCCTGATGTGGACATCTGAGCATCCATGTCCCCCGAAAAATTTGAGTCTGTATAACCCATCACTCTTAGTTCTCCACCGCCGTATGTAAGAACCAAGTCTTTAGTCCTCCTTAGGTACTTAAGAATGTTCTTTACAGCAGGCCAATGTTCTGCCTGGATTTGATGAAACCGACTTACTACGCTCACAAAGATAGGCAATGTCCGGTCTAGTGCAAATCATTGCATACATAAGGCTACCTACTGCCGAAGCATAAGGTACCTTGCTCATTTCCTTTCTATCTTCCTCACCTTGAGGACACATCTTTAAGGAAAGTTTTGCACCATGTTGCATAGGTAGAAACCCTCTTTTAGAATCTTCCATCCTAAATCGCTTCAGGATCTTTTCTATGTAGAGGGCTTGGGAAAGACCTAACATTCTTTTCGCTCTATCCCGGTAGAGACGAATACCCAGAATATAGGTTGCTTCTCCCAAGTCTTTCATTGAGAACTCTTTAGAAAGCCAAGCTTTCACAGAACTGAGCATTCCTACGTCGTTTCCTATAAGTAGAATGTCTTCTACATATAGTATTAAGAACGCAATTTTGCTCCCACTTACCTTCTTGTAAATACAGGGCTCTTCTTCATTTTGGACAAAATCAAACTCTTTGACTGTCTCGTTAAAACGAAGATTCCAACTCCGTGAAGCTTGCTTCAGTCCATAAATGGCACGCTGAAGTTTGCATACTTTATGAATATTGGTTTGAGATATGAATCCCTTAGGCTATTCCATGTAAATCTCCTCCTCGAGGAATCCATTTAGGAATGTTGTTTTCACATCCATTTGCCATATTTCATAATCTAAGTGGGCTGCTATAGCAAGCATCATGCGAATAGACTTAATCATAGCTACAGGCGAGAAGGTCTCGAAGTAATCGATTCCTTCTCTTTGGGAATAACCCTTTGCCACAAGCCTGGCCTTATATGTATCAACCTTGCCATCTCCATCAGTCTTTCTCTTATAGATCCATTTGTTTCCAATAGGCACTATGCCTTTAGGACGATCTACTAAAGTCCAGACCTGATTAGCATGCATTGAGTCTATCTCAGCTTTCATAGATTCTTGCCACTTGGTGGAGTCAATGTCTACCATCACTTGGTCGTATGTAGAAGGATCATTCTCTTGACTACTTTCTGTCATCTCATGGACACCCAGTTCCTCTTGATGCAGATAGCCATACCTCTCAGGTATTTGAGAAATTCTACTAGACTTGCGAGGTTGTGTTTGTATTTCAGAAGGTTGGGTTCTAGTATCTTGCATAGGTGTCTCATTTGGTGTTTCTTTTATTTCTTCCAAAGAAATATTTCTACCTGCCCCTCCTTCCTGAATAAACTGATCTTCAAGGAAGTGTGCTTGTATAGCAACGATGATCCTATGATCTTCGTGCATGTAGAATAGATATCCCATGGAATCCCCTGGATATCCTATGAAACGACCTTTCACAGACGTAGTTTCCAATTTCTCTACTTTAGTCTTCTTGACATAAGCAGGGCATCCCCAAGTCCTAATGTGATTAAGACTTGGTTTCCTACCTCTCCACATATCATAGGGAGTCTTAGGAACGGATTTGGAAGGACATCTGTTCAAGATATGCACAGCAGTAAGGAGCGCGTAACCCCACAGATAAATCGGTAGATCAGTATAGTTAAGCATGGAGCGAACCATGTCCAACAAGGTTCAGTTCCTTCTTTCTGATACACCATTTAATTGTGGAGTAGCTGGAGGAGTGAATTGTGACACTATTCCTTGTTCTTTTAAGAATTCATCAAATTCGGTACTCATGTACTCACCACCCCGGTCTGACCGAAGAGTCTTAACACGGTTACATGTTTGATTTTCAACTAGGGCTTTAAATTCTTTGAATTTATCAAAAGCTTCAGACTTATATTTCATTAAGTACACGAATCCATACCTGGTATGGTCATCAGTGAATCTAATGAAATATTGAGAACCGTCTCGTGCCACTTCAAAAGGGCCACAGACGTCGGTATGGCTCAATCCAAGTTTTTCAGCAGCTCTTTCAAAAGTCCCTGCGAAGGGTAACTTAGTCATTTTGCCTTGAAGGCAAGATTCACAAGTTGGATAGGGATCTGATCCCAATGGACCTGTAAGCCCATCTTTCTCCATTTTATGAACCTTGGTCTGACCGATATGACCAAGTCTAAGATGCCACTTAAGTGCTTGGTTCGTTTCATCCCTACCACGCTTCCTAGTTATAGTGTTCACAGTTGTTTTATTCTTTAAATTTAAATGGTATAAACCATTTAATAATGTAGCAGTACCAACCAATTTATTTCTGAAATAAATACGACAGGACCCATCTCCAATAAAGAAGTGAAATCCCTTTCGGTCCATGACCTAATTGATAATATTCTTGTGCCCCTTGGGCAAAACAAGTACATCATCTAAAGTAAGAATAAAACCAGATTCTAAATCCAACATAAGGGATCCGATATCGAAGCCTCGACACTATGCCCACTTCCGACGGTGACCATCACCTCCCCGAATCCAGCCTTCCTACCGTTCCGCATCCCGATTCATTGTACAAATGTGAGAACTCGCACTTAATCAAGTATCCAAGAAGTAGAATATACGATTCTGAGAACAATTTGTTTCTAAAACCGGTAGTTCTGCACCAAGGCGCATTACGGTCAAGCTTTGGACGGTACCTCTTCCAAAGGGCCTAGCTCACCGTAGTTGAGGCATACATCCGTTTTCTTGGCCCCCTTGCTCTTTTGAACCATTGGGGCCTTGCCCTTTCCTTTGTCGATCTTGGCTATTGGACCTAACTGCTTCTTGTTCTTTTTCTTCTTATTCTTGGACTTCCAAGTCCTAGAAGAAATCACAAGTGCAGCTTCCTTTCCCTTTGTCTTCATCTGAGACTGGGTAGTCGTCAGTTTGTTCATTAGCCCAGCTAAGTTACATACAATCTCATTGCAGTTGAAGTTCATGACAAATTGTGAAAAGGAGTCAGGAAGTGACTGCAGGATAAGGTCAGTTTGGAGAGATGCATGCATCTGAAAATCAAGAGCTTCCAATCTCTCAATCATCGAGATCATCTTGAGGACATGGTCCCCAACCCTCTCTCCTTCCTTCATCCTGGCGCCGAATAATTGCTTTGATATCTCATATCTAGCAGTTCGGCTATGCTCTCCATAGAGCTCAGCCAGGTGCGCTAAGTGTAATATCCGGAATTTCTACTACTGTTGTTTGATATTATTTTATTCGAGTTATATTGTACAGCGTGGAGTCTGTAGAGTAGGAATAAAATAAATAAAGGACTGAGATGTCAGTATCGGTATAATTGTTGTATCTGGTCGACAGTTACATTTGAGGATATCGTGTATCAGGTTATCGTACTTCTGATATAGAGTATATCGTATAAGAATATTATTGGATTCGATATGTATTCGTAAGTGTATATGTGTTTTCGGTATGTCGAGACAAAGTGTAATGATTGGAAATGGCTAAGTGTAACATTATTAGCGCACGCTAATAATCATGAGTAGCGCACGCTATAAATGCGTGATTAGCGCACGCTACGGATATAAGATAACGACGCTAATACACCGATCGGAAGGAATCTATGCGTGACCGTGCCACTTTCGGCGCACGTTCGATAAGTCAACGGATGTTGTAATGTAGTGTTAGCGCACGCTAATGCATGTTGATTAGCGACGCTAACTATATATCGGTCCAACAGGAATCTTGGCTTTATTGGTTGATTTCGGCTGGTGGGGTCACGAGCATCTTCGTGGTAGGTGTAGACTGTAGCAAGTCAACTGGTATTAGCGCACGCTAAGGTAAATGACTTGCGTACGCTAGGCAGGATGTTTTACGTACGTTAATGCATGTGCATTACGTACGTAAGCTAGTTTACGAAGCAAGGCAGTAGCCTCTGGGCTTCAATAGTGCACGCTAACAAATTCAGTTAGCGCACGCTAAGGCGGTAGCGCACGCTAAACATGAGATGTTAGCGCACGTTAATAATGAATATTATAAAAAGGGACAGAAGGGTGTTATGAAGCATTTCGTCCATTCCTTCCTTGCAACCGAGAGAGAGTTTTTAGAAAGAGGTTTGAGGTCTCAAACACTGAGAGATGGTGATCTTTAACAAGATTAAGATGGAGAGCATGGATTCAAGCCTTGTCCTTCAAGTTGTTCATGATTCTTTGGATGGAGTTCTAATGTTCTTCTTTTTGGTTCATCTAAACCAGGTAATCTTCGTATTCCTTCGTTAGTGGTTCATTTTTCTTGGATGATTTCATGCAAGGAGCATGTTGGATAATCATATGATGATGTTATATGAGATTCAATGGAATTTTGATAAGAGTTTCGGATGTTAGCTAATATTCTTCATACCATAAGGATGTTGATTCATTTAACCCGATCTAAGAAGGATTTCTGAATCTTGGTAATTATATTGGTCGATTTAGATGAGATGAATCATGATACTAGGTTGAATTCCAGATTTAGCATGATATGATCCTTGTTATCGAGTCGGTTTGATTATTGAGGTTGTTATTGATATATGGACATTGACATGATCATTGTGATAATTATGGGGTCGTTTATCTTCAAGAGATATGGGGATTTATGTCTCCCTTCATTCGGATTCGTAGTCGCAAGATGTGAGTCGATGTTTGGAATGCATGCCATCAGACATGCGCATTAGCGCACGCTAAGCTTCCGCTAGCGACGCTAACGGGACAACTTAGCGCACGCTACGTTATGCGTTTAACGTGCGCTAAGTAGGCAGACAGTGCAGTATTTTTGTGTTTTGATTATGAATTCGTGATGGTTTGATTTGGTTTGTTCTGACTGCGTTTATTCGAGGTTGTGTTGAACCGTTGAGTTCGATTGGTTAGTTTTGTCGGTTGTTGATTGTTATCGGATATGTGTTATTTGATTTCTTCGATAGGTTGAGATTATTAATCGGTGATTATAACCATATATTGCGGTTGTGTTCGAGTATGTCCATTGTATTGCTTTTGATCGGGGATGAGGAGCTCGTAGACAAAGGCAGTGTGTTCGGCAGCAGCTTCGCGGTATCGGTATCGAGGCAAAGGAATGTTACACTGCAGAGAGTAGACACAGCAAATAACGTTGCTGATCCGCTTACCAAGCCACTATCTCAGAAGGTCTTAGAGAGACATCTAGAGAGTATGGGTATTAGATACCATAGTTTGTGGCATTGAGTGCAAGTGGGAGATTGTTAGGAATATATGCCCTCGAATGCCTCTCAGAGGATAAGAGAGTGAGAGCAATTGTATTGTAATTATGAATATTATATTTAATAAGGCAATTATTATTTCTATATTATTGTATATCACTGGCATTGTGATTTGGTATATAGAATAATAGTCCTTGCATTTGAGAGTGAACATTCTACTTCTTATGGAGATAAGGAGATAGACACTAGAAGTGTTTAGAGCTCGAATGCTTAACTAGTTCGCAAGTCGATAAAACTTAACAGGATATTAAGTTTTAATAAGACTTGTATAACTGATGCTAGGACGTGTGCACGTCTTGATAGCATAGTTATAAGTATATTGGTGGGACCAGTATACTCGAACACGACTCATACTCGATTCAGTCACACGGTATTCACTCTTGGAGAGTCGATGACGAGTCGAAAGGTTGTGATAGTATACGTGGACCTTTGACTTGAGGGTTCAGTAGAAGATGTGCCTGTGACGTTTAGTTTGTCATTAGAGTAGTTAGACTCATTTTCTTAATTGCTGAGTCGACCTCGAAGTGCGGACTATACGGGCAGGTAGCAGTCTTTACTGTACGCCAAGAAAGGATTCTATCTCCTGTTAGTGAGCAGGCGAATGTCCTATACGGTTAATGGCAAATAAGATCATAAGTCTTTGGCCAAAGCATTCTCATATAGTCGTATTAGATACACTATTAATCAGTCGGTCTTGATTTGTATTAACACATGTATAGAGTCTAGTCAACAGTAGGGTTTGACTTTACCGTGACCCGAAGATTTGACCGGGACATCTGATGAAGGGTCTATACGTATATGGTATTCATGACATAATGGTTCTGGAATGATTCGTTCATTCGTTCTCAGTCGGGGTTTACAGTGAGGCCCGCTAGGCTGGCTAAGTGCTGCCCGCACTCATTGATTCCTCCCAATGCCGGCTGAGACGAAC
The DNA here is from genome assembly GCA_033398695.1 of Orobanche coerulescens. Classification (NCBI taxonomy): domain Eukaryota; kingdom Viridiplantae; phylum Streptophyta; class Magnoliopsida; order Lamiales; family Orobanchaceae; genus Orobanche; species Orobanche coerulescens. The sequence goes on along the minus strand of CM065816.1, from coordinate 73,362,264 downwards.
CTACGGAGTCGCGCAACAGGATCATTGACGGATAAATATGAATTAATAATCTCTCTTATAATATTAGATATTAGTGATTTATCGGATAAATCAAATAGCGGTCTTATGAATTGTAAGTAAGTTACTCGGTGATTACTTTAATTTATAAATTATATTTCTTAGAGAAATGTATATTTGTGTTTGATATAACTAATTAATTGGATTAATTAATTAGTATAAACACATTGGAAATAAAATGGATTCCTTTGACGGACATCCGATTCAAGAGGGATTCGTTTGACGAACATCCAATACACGAGTCGAATTAACTCGACCCGTTTCTTGGAAGATTCCCTATAAGGCCCCCCTCCTCTATACTTTGTCTCTCTCTCATTATATAATATACTTGTGGGATCATGTGAGGAGTGGAGATGCTTTTAAAAGCATCTTCTACATGTGAGGCTTGGAATTATTGTGAAAAAGAAAGTCTTTTAATCATAAAAGTCTCCTTCTTCCTTCCCCAAGTGAATATTTCGTTTTTGAGAGAGTTTCAAGAGTAAGAAAAATTTTCTACAGCATATACTTGATCTTAGAGACAAGTTATTAGTATAAAAGATCGAGAGAAAAAATTCCTACAAGCTTCCCTAGCCGCATTCTCACAGAAAGGAAGTTTGCTGATTTTTCCATCAAGTTCCGGCGTGTGAAGTAGAGGCACCGTGCTTTCGGTGTTTGGAACGAAGGGCTCTTCATCATCATCATTATCATACGAAGGTTTTTCAGAGACATCAAAGGTATGGGACTTTGATTCCTTAATCTTCGTATTTCTTTTCGTATATACGTTACTTGATCGATCCTCTTAGGGATTCCGTTTATTCTTCCGCTGCGTTTATTTTCTGAGGAATCCCAACACCTGTATCCCCCGCTAAATGACGTCAAGGATTAGAGCGAAGAGAAGAGCGCTTAGTGCCGACCCCTGGTGTAGCCCTATCTCAACCGGGAACTACTGGGTGTCACCAACTGGGGTCCTAACGCAAGTCCTAGCTTGGGAGTACATATCTTAGATCGCCCTAACAAACGGCAAAGACACCCTCCTCTCTTCTAGGCTCCTCCAAATAACATCACGCGGAATGCTATCAAAAGCCTTCTCTAGATCAATGAACACCATATTGAGGTCCTCACGCCGCTCTCTAAACTTCTCCATAAGGCGTCTGACGAGATGAATGGCCTCAGTCGTGGACCTCCCCGGCATGAAGCCAAATTGGTTCTCTTAGATCTCAACTTCTCTTCTAACCCTGCATTCCACCACTCTTTCCCAAAGTTTCATAGTATGACTGAGGAGTTTAATACCCCTATAGTTACTACAACTCTGAGTATTGTCTTTGTTCTTGAAAAACGGCATGACAATACTACGCCTCCACTTCGTCGGCATCTTAGAACCTCTGAGGAGGATGTTGAACAGCTCTGCTAGCCACTAAACTCCAATTTCCCCCAGACAAAGCCACACCTCAATAGGGATCTGATCTGGGCTTACCGCCTTAGTTCTACACATTTTTATTAGGGCACCCTTTACTTCCTCCTTGTGGATGCTCTCACAGGAACTAAACGAACGAGCAGAAGATAGACTAACTTCTTGCACCACCAAGTCGCTTCCCCTAGCTTCATTGAAAAGTTCAAAAAAGTACCTATTCCACCTCTCCTTAATAGCCACATCGTTCACTAACACTTGGCCCAAATCATTCTTAATATACTTAACGGGACCCAGGTCGCGCCACCCTCTTTCCCTAGCTTTCGCTAGTTTAAAAATAGCATTCGCTCCTTCTTTGGTGTCTAGGCGCTTATACATCTCCTCATATGCCTCACCTTTAGCCTTAGCCACTACCTTCTTAGCCTCTCTTTTCGCCATCTTGTACGCTACCATCTTCAAGATTCTTTCCACCCCAGCACAAACCGACAAAAGCTCCTTAAATAGCACTTGTTTATCCTTAACCTTCTTTTGGACCTCCTCATTACACCACCATGCCTCCCTAGGTCCACTAGACCTACCCGAAGAAACCCCTACCACCTTATCGCCCACACTCCTAATAGCATTGGCCATGCTGGTCCACATAAGGTTAGCATCGCCCCCCCGCAAAAAATCTCCTTCGCGCGTCAAAGACTCCCTGAATTCTGTCGCCTTCTCACCCTTCAGATCCTTCCAGAGAATCCTAGGTCTAACTTCTCTAGCCCTGCTAACAACACGACCTCCCATGGATAAATCCATAGCCAGCAGCCGTGTTGAGAAGCACAGGCCTCGCTCCGGAACACCTTGCAGTCCACGCACGCCCTAGCATCACGACTGCGCAAAAGAAGGTAGTCGATTTCCGTGTTGTGCCCCCCACTACCGAAGGTGATGAGGTGCTCAGCTCTCTTCTGAAAAACAGAGTTAGCAATTACCAACTCATGTGCAGTGGCAAACTCCAACAGTGCTGAACCTTCTGCATTCCTAACTCCGAAGCCGAAACCCCCATGCGCACTATGGTAACCATCCACCCCCTCACCAATGTGCCCATTGAAATTGCCCCCCAAAACAATAAATTGATCGTCCAGAATACACCCGACCAACTCATCTAAACAGACCCAAAAAGCTTCCTTAACAAGCACACCCAAACCAACATGTGGGGCATACGCACAAACCACGTTAACCACCTTCTCCCCAACCACCGCTCTAACGGACATAATCCTATCGTTACACCTTTTCACTTCCACGACGTTATCCTTAAGCTCCTTAGACAAAAGAATACCCACACCATTACTAGAGTTAGCAAGGCCTGAATACCACAATTTATAACCGTTCACCTCCCCGGACTGCGCCCCCTTCCACCTAGTCTCCTGAATACAAGCCACATCAACCGTTCTCTTACCCAAAACATCCACGAGCTCCAAAAGCTTACCCGTCATGGTACCCAAATTCTAACTACCAACCCGCAAACAGCGCGACATCGACCAACACAAAACACAAACGCACTACGAAAAATACAATGAGGTAGAGTAGCCAAAAATGAAAATATGATGAGAATGTAAAAGACAATTTCAAAGCAAGCAAACCGCATAAAAATCACAATAAATAGTAGATATATGGATGACGAAAAATGAAATTTAACAGAAAAGTACAATGATACCAGACTTCGACAGAAAAAGCCGCGGAAGCTGGAAACCGATCGACTCCTGAACCAAACCCAGCTCGACTCTCTACGAACACTGTACAAGATACACATTAATTGTGATTAGTAACACAATCACAACTAGTGTATAGCATAATCACAAATGTGTATAATATAATTATATTAAAATTATGACACAACAACATAATCACAACTAGTGTATGATATAATCACAACTGATGTACCATACATGGTACATCTTATTGTACGAGATAATTTTTCCATAAAAATTATAATTAGGCTTCCTCAAGAAATTATAATTCCACCCCTGAACTGGTATCATATTATAGAGATCTATAATTTTAATATTGTCAAATAGTTTCAAGATTTTGTATATAGATAATAGCTAATATAAATACAGAGGTCTCAAAATATTTAATGTGGCAAAAACTTTAATATATACAGAAAAAGAGTTAATTAATTTCATATCTGATTAATAATCCTCAATAAAATTTAATTAATTGAAAATTTAAAATAATAAAAATAATGTGGTTTGCGCTGACCGTTAGCACGGTGCTACTTATATTTTATATACAATATTTTTTCACTTTAAATCTTTTAGGGCTTGATTGGATGGGGGGTCTAGAGGGGTTAGTAAGGGAAGAGTTAGTAAGGGTTTCTGGAAATCCTTGTTCAGAAGAGGGAAGGGTTAGTAAGGGTTACTAGAAATCCTTATTTGGGAGACAAAAAAATTATAAGGGTGAGGGTATGGAAGGGTTAACAAGGTGGAAAAGTATGTTTTATATAGATTTTGCTCTAATTTCCAACCCACCAATTTGGTGGGTTTGGAAGGATTAGAAATTATCGTCCCTTCTACCTCTTCCTTCCTTTTCCCTATGTTTTCCTACCCTTCCTTTATTTGCCTTCTCTACTTTCCATCTAATCAAGTCCTTAGCGTTTATGAAAAAAATATACCGATAGTCCTTTCAAAAGAAAAATGTACTCATATTAGAAATAGTAAAACCCAATTACATTTAAATTATAAGTCACACATGTTTATATTAATGGAGACTTGTATGAAATAATAAGGGAATGGTAGGGGTGTTCAAAAATATCCGATATACGATCAGAAATATCTAAAAATCTGAAGTTTCGGATATCCGGAATATCGGATTCGGATATCGGGTAGTACTTTTCAGAAAAATCAAATATTCGGATATCCGAAATATCCGAAAAATCCTAAAAAATTTATTTTTTTATATTTTAAATAATAGAAGGTATTCGGATATTCGTATATCCGATATCTGATTTTTTTCGGATATTCATATATCCGATATCCGAATCCGAATATTTTTTTGAATAAGAATATCAGAATATAATTCATATTTTTTTCCGGATATTCGGATATCGGATATCAAAATCTACTATCCGAATTTTCGAATATCCGAAATTCCGAATATCCGGTTTTGAACACCCCTAGTGAATGCCTTTCAGGCTTTCACAACGTGGTGGAGAATCGAAATGCAAATCGTGTTTCATAATTAGTGACTTATTTTCACAAAGTTGTATGGAGAATCAAATAGAAATCGTGCTTCATCTGCAATAAGCAAAGTTAAGAATATCCATCAATGAGTTAAATCTATGATGCTAGAACCCTTGCACCATTACTAAAATTTTGCTTTAGTAATTCGCATAGCATCAACTCACAGAATTTTTCCTCTTTAAAAAGTAATTTTTTTTTTTGAATTACATCAATATTACTCCTTTATTCTTCTCACATGACTCACATAAATCTTTCTTTAAATTCTGTTTCAATCTGAAAATTCTTCATTAATCTACATATTTTCTATTATAAAAAAACATGCATAGTTTGACACTCACATATGTGCTAATTTTGAAAGTAAAAGCAGAGAACCAGGACATGTAACAACAATAACACAGAGAAGAAGAAGATTACCCAGGGCCGTCTTAAACATTTCGGAGGCCCTGTTCTTACAAATTGAAGAACAGAAAATTCAAACTACTTTATTCTTACGTTTCTCATATCCAGATTCGTACTTTCTAGGAGGCACAATATCAATATGTACTAATGTAAATTATTTAATTGAAATTAAAATGCAAAATGAATTGAAACTACCTGGCCGATCTGGAGTTGAAACATTTGGAGCAATGTTGTACAGCTGTGGTGCGGCCGGCTGCAGCGTGCGGCCCTGCGATGGTCACTGGTCAGACTAAGAGGTGCAAGGTGATCTGGTGCGTGCGCTGACTGGACCGCACACTCTGCAGTTTTACTGGAGAGTCGGATACGGAGGTCGGAGGGAGGCGCGGCTGTGTGGCGTGGTGGTGGATCCTTTTCTTTTCTGCTCGATTTGGCAGAGAAATTGTGACGGCGTCGCGGCGAACGGGCGAAGAAGGAACAAAGTGAGGAAAAATAGGTTTTTTTTATTGTGCAGAAGGAAAAAGGGGATCATTTTTTTGTAAAAGGTTTATAGAGAGCGAGAATTTCCCTTTCGTTTTTTTCATTGGATGGGCCTACTAAAACGTAGGCCCTACTTTTTCTAATTTTTCGGGGGCCCTGTGCAGCAGCACAGATTGCACAGAGCCAAAGACGGCCCTGAGATTACCTATCACGAGATGAGCAACATAAGAAAGAAAGAAGTGTGATTTTCTAAGGTGCATTGTTTAAAAAGTAGAATGAGAGATAATAACAGCTGTCATTAGTATTGTTCCACCAAATTGATGGAAAAGAAAATTTCAAGATGAGATGAGAGATATAGAGGCAAGTTTTCTATAGTTTCAATATTTTGAAAACCAAATATTGCTTTGCACACAAACATTACATTACATACTATTGAGAAGAAAGGTGTAGATAAACAAACATAATGTAACATCACAATTTGCATCCCATTAAGCTCAGCCCCAGTTTCCATCAAGAATCCATCTATACATGTACATGAGAAAATGAAATGGAAAAACTATAGGAAGTGCAGGAATTGGTTTCTCTTCACAACATTCACTAATTCGGTTGGGAAAAATTACACTTGTTTACAAAAATAGTGTCAAAATAAATGACACTTGCACAACAAAATTATGATAATTATTTTCTTACTAGCTGGATTTAAATATGAGATAAAAGAATAAATAAAACACGAGAATTTTACGTGGAAAACCCAAATCGGGAAAACTACAGGTGGACCTTAGCCCGAAAAAACTTCCACTATGACTATACTAGGCTTACAAAATTCTCCCTAAAAATAGGGGATACACAAATTATCTCAAGTTAGTCAACTTGAAATACCCACAAAAATAGGAATGCTATTTTGGGTGGGAATGAAAAATTACTATTAATTTTTTTCCTTTTTCCTTCACTCAAAACACACACTTATAGGAATCACTATGCCTATTTTTCCTCACTTTCTCTTGCAATTGCTAATTGCTTTGTGTTTTTGGTGTGTGTTCTTTTCTGCCGAGTGACGCCCTTTTTATAGGCAAATGAATTAACATGCTGCCAAAAGAAATAATACACCTGTATCAACATTGTTAATGAATTTTTCAGCACCTTTAGGTGCCTTTTTCAAACAATCAAGGTGGCTTGCAATTTGTTCAACAATTGCAGCCTAATGTCAAAAAACATTGGCTGCACTTTTCCAAAAGTAGTTGCCACCCTTAGCCCACAAGGGTGGACTTTTTCAACAATTCTCCCCCTCCATCTTGTATGGTGAATCAACCAAACCTGTTTTGTTTCTGCAAACTTCAAAGATTCTGTCAGCATATCTGCCACATTTTCATCAGTGTGAACTTTCTCAAGTTGCATCAGCTTTTCATCAAGCACATCTCGAATCCGGTATTTCACATCAATGTGTTTTGACTTTGAGTGGAATGAAGAATTCTTACTCAAGTGGATTGCACTCTGACTGTCACAGTAGAGCGTGTATTTCTCAAGCTTCAAGTCTAATTCCTGCAAAAACTTCTTCAACCACAACATCTCATTGCAAGCATCCGTCACAACTATATACTCAACTTCGATTGTGGATAATGTGATGCCTTTTTGAAGTTTCAGTTTCCAAGATACAGCTCCCCCTACAAACTTCATCAAGTATCCGGCTGTGGACTTTCTGGAATCAACATCACCCGCCATATCTGCATATGTGAATCCATCTAGTATAATTTGGTCATCACCAAATCTTAGACAATATTTAGAAGTACCTCTCAAGTACCGAAATATCATTTCACTGCAGACTAGAGATTTTCACTGGATTAGAAAGAAAACGGCTAACAACACCAACAGCCTGACTAATATCAAGTTAAGTGCACACCATAGCATACATCAAACTGCCAACTGCAGAAGCATGTGGTACCTTTTGCATCTCCTCATTTTCTTTATGATTTGCGGGACTCTGCACCGAGCTAAGTTTGAAATGACCACAAATCGGTTTGAACTTGCTCATGTTGAATCTCTTAAGAACTTTCACTATATACTTTTCTTGAGATAGCCACAACATCTTGTTTTTCCTGTCTCTCGAGATTTTCATCCCACGGATTTGCTTGGCTGGTCCTAAGTCGTTCATCGCATAAGACTTACTTAGTTCTTTCTTCAGCTTATCAATCTTGCTGGCATCTTGACCTACAATCACCATGTCGATGACATATAACAATAATATGATGGAATTATTGTCACTGAATTTCTTTAAGAACAGGGAGTGATCTGAACTTGTTCTTCTATAGTCATGGTCTGACATGAATAAGTCAAACTTTCCGCACTATTGCCTTGGAGCCTGCTTTAGGCCGTACAAGCTTTTCTTCAACCTAGAAACAAAGTTTTCTTTGCCTTTAATCTTGAATCCCTCTGGTTGCTACATATAGATTTGTTCATTTAGATCTCCATGAAGAAGTGCAGTCTTCACATCAAGTTGTTCAATCTCCAGATCCAAGCTGTCAACAATTCCCAGAACAACTCTGGTTGATGACATCTTCACCACTGGTGAGAAAATCTAATCAAAATTAACCCCCCTTTTCTGATTGAAACTGTTGGCAACCATATACTATCTTACAACTTAGAAGGTGTTAGGATTATGCCCTCGAATGCCACTCAGAGGATGTATGAGAGAGGACATTATATGTGTTATTATGTGAATTCTTATCAGGAGGCAATTGTTTGGTTGTTTATTTACTGGAAGTCACTGACAGTCCTGACTCATAAATGTATAGAGAAACTAGTCCATGCCTTTGAGAGCAAATATTCCACTCCTTATTGGATAAGGGGATCGGCACTGGAAAAGTTTACGGCTTAAATACTTTATCATTTGCGAGTTGATAAAATTTAACTGGGCGTTAAGTTTATGTGAAGACTTGTATGACGTGTTCTTTGTCTTGGAGAGTGACTATCGTCACAAATGGTTAGTGGGAGCACACGTTGTAGGTATGTTAATAGAATTAGTATACTCGAACCGACTCACCCTCGATTCATCACACGATATTCACTCTGAGACAGTCAATGACGGAATGGAAAGGTTGTGATTGGTATTCGTGAAGCTTCGACTTGAGGATTTAGTAGGGATGTGCTTGTGACGTTAAGATTTTCACTAGAGTTGTTTGACCCAGAAAACTGAGAGGTGGGGGTCAACCTCTACGTGCGTCTTGACGGACAAGTGGCAGTTTCTACTAAGTACCAAGATAGAATTTTTTATCCTGTAAGTGAACAGGTATATGTCCTTTGTGGTTATTGGCAGATGAGATCATAAGTCTTTGGCCAAAGCATTGGAGATAGTTATATTGGATACACGAAAGCTCGGTGATCTCGATTTGTATTAACTCAGACATAACATCAAGTACAGATAGGGTTCGACTAAATATGACCATGTAACTTGATCGGGACATTTGAAAGAAGGGTTTATACGTTTGCTGGTATTCACGGTTCTTGAATGATCCCTATCATTCGTTCTCAGTAAGGTTACAGTGTAGGTTGCGGGACTGGCTAGGTGGTGCTATAACTCTTTGGTTCCTTCCATTGCTTAATGAGACGGACCTACCGAGTCACGCATTAGGGAGACGACAGAATAATATGAACTGGATCTCTTATTGTGAATTTTAGACATTGGATGTCTTATTTAATTTATTAGATAAATTAAATCGGTCTGGTGAATTAAATAAATTATTGGGTAATAAATTTAATTCATGAATAATTATTTCTTGGGGAAATAATATCTCAATATAATTAATTAGATTAATTAATTTGAGACGAACTAAGGTGTATCACCTGGACTGGATATATGTGTTGAGGAGGCTTCCTTACACTTGAGGACAAATGGAGTGATAATATATGATCTTATCATTTTCAACCCTTAGGTGTGAGGTTTGGAAGTTTGTGTGTACTTTATTTTAAAATTAACTTCATCCTCCTCCACTAAATACTAGAAAATCGGCCATCACTTAGAAGAAGAGAGGAAGAGTTCACTTTGTTCATATTCTTACACTCTTAGAGAGAGAAAGAAAATAAAGATCAAAACTTGTATCACTTAGAGTGATCTACTTGTTTTGCCTAATGGGCATAAAAATATTACATCTATTCTGGTCATGGATCGAAAAGGCTTTTCGTTTTTCATTGGTGATAGTACTTGCAAAATTTATTTTTGGAAATAAATTAGTAGGCACTGCTACATTGTTAAATGGATTGTGTCATATAAACCTAAGTAACAAAGTCGTCGTGATTTTTTGGACAAAACGTCGGATACCCCGCATAGGTGATACTTTGACCCAAACATGATCCCCGACCGCAAATTCTAACGGTCGCTGTCGATTTTCGGCATAAGATTTCTGCCGGCTCTGTGCGGCTAGCGTGTGCTTTCGAATGATGGAGATCTTCTTGATGGACTCCTGGATCAGATCTAACTCGATAACCGCGGTGTCAGATGTAACACCCCAAACTAGGCGGATATTACAGTGCCGTGGACCCCCGACTGGGACCCACTAGGCGAATGAAAATAAATGAATTACACAGGGTAAATGTAGTACCGAACCACATTACAACAATAATTACTCCGACGAGGAGTTTCATACAACACACCCAGGATAATACAGAATACATGTATATTTTATATGGAGATAAAATATACAATACTGAGTGAAATGAGTATTCAAACAGAATATCTGCAGCGGAATAAATGAAGGAAACATAAATGACTGAAAAGACTGGGGCCCCCTTCTAGTATCATTGGGACTCCTCGCCGTCAACATGCTTTCCCCGTGCTTTCGCCTTGCCATGACCTGAAAAACAATATCCCCCAACGAGGTCAGTTACACAGAACAACAATCCTCAAGAGTTGAATATACACAATCCTGTCGAAACATACGCAATCAAACATGCTATATGAATCAACTAACAGTATGGCTCAAAGGAATGGCGCCACACTACGTCCGGGATGGAAATGTGTCCGTGCACAAGCCACCAACGAGTATCGATCGAATACACGTGTGGTCTTGTACCTAATCAGTCTCACGAAGCCATCAACTCATGTGCACAGTCCAATGTGAGGCCACCAACCAACACACGACTTAAATGTGCCCGACATGAAAATCCTACACATACCAACCGGCACGCCAGTATGACCCGGAATGCCACGATATAACAAAAGTGACATCAAAAATGAATAATGACTCACCAAGATGAAATGATGGTGAAATGAATGACAGCTCAATGAAATGAGTGGAACCGTCGTTCCTTGTGAATGAAGTAATTAAGTGACAATTACAAGTTTTGAAACGGTTAGTACCTTATGAATCAATTATGATTATGAATGAATGGATATCCTTTTAACTGAGTAAGAATTAACTTACTCAACACCGGTGACAATTATCCTTCCACGAACAACGTCCTAATTGAGATATCGGTCGCTCGAACAACCTTGAATAATACAATTACCAACAATCCGTTCAATATACGAATCAAACACGAATATAACGAACTCAAAACTTCGATACGATTAAACCAAGTTCATTGAGGCATTATATCGAACACTTTGTGGCCAAACTTTGATTGTTTATAACCAAACCTCAATAATACCAACATCAAATCCCCAAGAAGTGTTTCAAACCAACAAAACATCTTCAATACGATCAATAATCCATTATGAATATCCAAAATCGTGATTTCAACAACAATTAATCGAAAACCTCCAAATCCAACATAATATTCAAAGTGTTCTTGAATAATCCTTCAATAATCCAATGAATAATCAAACATGTCCATAATCATGCGTATATCACTTCATACAACACGATCTTAACATCCAAAACATCATATCTCAATACAAAATCGCAATCCAAGAGGTTAGATGAATATTACCTTTGAAGATCCAAGTACTATAATCCGATGAAATCGCGTTAGATCCACAATCCGGGCTTCACGATCGAAAGGAGATGAATAAAAATGAATACTCAAGTGATTGATGATGAAGATCTTCCCCCTCAAGCCCTCTCTCTCGGATAGGTTGAAGAAAATGGGAAAAATGAGTTGAACTCGCTGAAAAAACGCAATTATAGTGCTGACTGCACTGTGTGCCGCAGCCCGGCCAAAGTGTGCCGCGGCACAGGGCCAAAAATGCCCCCAGTGATCGGCAGCGTGCCGCGGCCCGGACGAATGTGCCGCGGCAAAGAATCGGCAAAGGTGCCGCAGCCTGTCGGCATGAGCCGCGCCCACAGATGCAGGTTGGCCGATAAGTTGCAACACGAGTGCCGCGGCCCGACGAGTGTGCCGCGGCAAGACTCAGCAGTGTGCCGCGCCCCCGCTGCATGTGCCGCGGCCCACGGTACAGGTTGCTCGGCCAAAACTGGAAAATGTGTGTGCCGCGGCGCACACTCCTTGTGTCGCTGTCCACACCCCCCTTGGGTCCTAAAATAATGAAAAATGATCCGGGAAGAGAATAAAAGCAATAGGAATCAATATTTGGGAAACAATAACACGAAATGGAAGTACGGAAACCCCAAAACGGTGGTTCCAAGCCATGATTACAAGGGTTCGCCCAACAAAACACAATTTGAACAATGTGGAGATTAGAAATGACATGAACTCCAACGTCAACACCGACTAATGAATCAATTATAACAATCAAGATAATACTCTTGTCTCGATTCCCAAGTAAGGTTGAAACATTGAACAATATCGATACACAACTCGAAGTTATTCCGAACGGTGAACACGGATGAATGATTATAACAAGTGAAAAATTACATAGTGACTATTACCGAATGAAATTACTGAATGATAATGACTGAATTACAACTGGGTATTACATACACCCCCTTAAAAGAGATCCGTCCCCGAAACTAAGGGTCAAACAACTCCAGATAACTCTCCCGCATACTATCCTCGGTTTCCCAAGTAGCCTCTTCGACTCCGTGTCTAGACCACTGAATTTTAACCAAAGGAATCGTCTTATTCCTCAACTGTTTGATTCGCCGTTCTAAAACTCGTATGGGACGCTCCTCATACGAATGATCATCTGCGATCTCGATTTTGTCGAACTGAAGTATGTGACTCGGGTCGGCAACATACTTCCGTAGCTGAGAGACGTGAAACACATTATGAATTCGGCTCAACGCTAGAGGTAAGGCCAATCGATAAGCTAGCTCGCCTACTCGTTCCAAAATCTCAAACGGTCCAATAAATCTTGAACTCAACTTTCCCCGCTTCCCGAAACGGAAGATACCTCGACTCGGGGATACCTTGACCAACACGTGGTCACCTGTCTCAAACTCTAGTGGTCGACGACGATTATCTGCATAAGATTTCTGTCGACTCTGAGCGGTCAACAAACGACTCCTGATCAAAGCTACCTTCTCACGGGCGGCTATAAGCATATCGGGCTCGCCGGAATTAATTCGCAGTCATCCCAACACAAAGGAGATCGACAACGACGACCGTACAAGGACTCGTAAGGTGCCATCTTAATCGAAGCATGCCAATTATTATTATACGTGAACTCGATTAATGGTAGTTGGGCTTCTCAATCGTCTTTCCAATCGAGGACGCATGCCCTCAACATGTCCTCTAATGTCTGAATAGTTCTCTCTGATTGTCCGTCGGACTGAGGATAAAAAGATGTGCTGAAATTAAGCTGAGTTCCCATGGCACGATGAACTGATTTCCAAAAATGAGACACGAATCGCCCGTCACGATCAGAAACGATACTCTTAGGAGTACTGTGCAGTCTCACTATCTCTTTGATGAATAGCTGGGCAAGTCTCTCGGGACCCCACGTATCTTTAATCTCAAGGAAATGAGCTGATTTAGTTAAGCGGTCCACAATCACCCAGATCGTATTCATGCCACGACGACTCGTTGGCAAACTCGTGATGAAATCCATAGAAATGTCTTCCCACTTCCACTCTGGAATAGGGAGAGGTTTCAGCATACCCGCCGGTCGCTGATGTTCAATTTTGACTTGTTGACAGGTTAAGCATCTCGAAACAAATTCTGCGACTTCTCGCTTCATATTACTCCACCAGTAATTTTGTTTCAAGTCCTTGTACATCTTGCTAGACCCCGGATGAATAAGGGGTAGCATGAGCTTCTCTCAAAATCGAGTTTTTCAACTCGTCATTCGCCGGTACGCATAACCGATTCTTAAAACGCAAAATTCCATCCTCGTGGATCACAAAGCCAAGGGCTTTCCCCTGAGTCACATCCTCACGGATGCGCAACAATGATGGGTCTGAACCCTGATTCACTCTGATTGCCTCCTCAAGTGGTGATGAAATCTCTAACATGCAAAGTTGCCCTTGTACTCGCTGAAGCCAAACCTCGATCTCGGGTCTAAGGAATTCCTGCTGAAGCTCCTTCTGAACTGTTAAACGAGCAAGCATCTACTCCTGAACGGACTTACGACTCAAGGCGTCGGCGACAACGTTCGCCTTGCCCGGGTGGTAAAGGATCTCGATATCATAATCTTTGATTAATTCCAATCACCGTCTCTGTCGCATATTTAACTCCTTCTGAGTAAATATATACTTCAAACTCTTGTGATCAGCGAAAATCTGACAGGTGACGCCATAAAGGTAATGACGCCAAATCTTCAACGCGAAAACCACGGCTGCTAACTCCAGGTCGTGGGTCGGATAATTAACCTCGTAAGGTCTCAATTGCCGTGAAGCATAGGCAATAACCTTCCCATTCTGCATGAGCACACATCCGAGGCCCTTTCCGGATGCATCACTATAAACCACAAATCCTTCCGTCCCTTGCGGCAAGGAAAGTACAGGTGCTGACATTAACCGGATCTTGAGTTCCTCAAAACTCTATTGACACGCGTCGGACCACGTGTATTTCTTATCCTTTCACAAAAGGTTCGTCAAGGGTTGAGCAATTTTAGAAAATCCTTCCACAAACCGCCGATAATAACCGGCTAATCCGAGAAAGCTTCAGATTTCCTTAACATTCTTCCGAGGTAACCAATCTTGGATAGCCTCCGTCTTCTGAGGATCAACACGCATTCCATATGTTGAAATTACATGCCCGAGAAAAGTCACTTCGGACATCCAGAACTCATATTTGGAAAACTTTTCGTAAAGTTGCTCTCGTCTTAACACGTCGAGAACCTGATGAAGATGAACCTCGTGTTCCTCTCGGTTACGAGAATAAATCAAAATGTCATCGATGAAGACAACAACAAACTGATCCAAAAAGTCGATGAAGAACCGATTCATTAACTCCATTAATACCGCAAGTGCATTAGTCAATCCAAACGGCATAACCACAAACTCATAATGACCATAGCGTGTTCGAAATGCCGTCCTCGCGATATCCGACTCTCGAATCCGCAAATGATGATATCCAGATCTTAAGTCGATCTTAGAAAATACTGAAGCTCCCTGAAGTTGATCCAAAAGATCATCGATACGGGGTAAAGGATACTTATTCTTGATCGTCACCCGGTTTAATTCCCGGTAATCAATACACAAGCGGAATGAACCATCCTTCTTCCTGACAAACAACACTGGTGCTCCCCACGGGGACGCACTCAGTCGGATATAACCTTTCTCGAACAACTCCTCAAGTTGATTCTTTAATTCCTGCATTTCGGTCGGGGCCATCCGGTATGGTGCCTTTGATATTGGGGACGTACCGGGTTCCAACTCAATCGTGAATTCCACATCTCTCTGTGGAGGCAAACCAGGTAACTCGTCTGGAAAAACATCGGCATATTCCCTCACTACTGGAATATCCGTCAACATTACTGGTGATTCCTTGGTTTTGGTCATATAGCACCAATAACCAACACACCCCTGACGGAGTAATTTCACTGCTTTCATCAAGTTAATAACCTTACCAGAACAGCCGGGATTACCTCCCTGAAAAACACATTCAACCCCATCGTCTGAAATGATAGTGACCATACGCTTACGGACACTGATGATGGCATCGTGACGATCCATCCAATCAATACCCAAAATGACGTCGTCTCTCGGTAAATCTACCACGATTAGGTCTGCTAGCCATACATGGCCCTGAAGCTGAATCGGACAATTTTGAATCTCACGATTTCCGATAATTCGTCTACCATCAGGTAGACCAATGACATAAGGCTCACAACTAGTAGCACTACCTGCATTTAGTCTACTCAAACATGACTTAAATGAATGAATGAGATGCACCAAGATCAAAAAGGGTACACACAGATGAGATAGAATATCGAGTGTACTGAGATCATTCGGCCTGGATCGTCGGTCTTCTTCATCTCGTAAATTCGGGCTTGCTGCCCCGAACCGCATACACTCTGCCTCGATAGCTCTTGCTCCGCCTTTGTTAGCTCCTCGTCTTGAACGACGCCGACCGAGTGGCTCGATTCGCACCGAATGTCCTGGGCTCGAGATGTTGCCGAATGGGTTTAGAGTCCCTTCGCAAAACGGGCCCTATGCCCGGCAATTCCACGCTTATGGCACGTGATACTGCTTTGACATTTGGTGCCGAAATGACCTGTTTCTTCACGCTTGAAACAGTGACGGCCGAATCGCCGCCGTGGATCGAGATTCCGCGGGTTTAGGCACCATAGGAGGTTGCATGTAAAAGTAGAGCCCGCACGTGGTTTCTTGAAAGTGGCACCGACCGGCCGATCGACACGGTTCTTCGACTTCTTGCCAGCAGATGAAGGTTGTTGCTTAGCAATCTCCTTAGCAGTAAGCTCGTAAGTAAGAGATTTCTCGATGAATTTGGCCAGAGTAGTGTAATTATGATTAAGCAACTGTAGCCGCATACGAGGTTTCAGCCTCTTGCTGAAATACTTGATCTTGTCCGCCTCAGAGTGAATGATAGATGAGGCAAACAGAAGAAGTTCCTGAAATTTCTCGGCGATGGCAAGAACATCATCGTCCGCTGAGAGGTCGGGAGTGAGTAATTCCGACAACTTAGCCTCCCTGAGTGGGGCTGGATAGTACCTCTCCATCATGAGAGTTTTGAACTGATCCCAAGTACATGATCCATCGGTGGGCTTCAACGATAACCACCAAGAATGAGCGCTCTTACCAAGATAGTAGGCCGCAACTGAAACTTTATGCCCTTCCGGTCAATCCACCATAGCAAATAACTTCTTGAAATGCTCAAGACAATGAACAATATCCGCCGGCTCATATGAGCCCTCGAAGGTAGGTGGTCGCTGGCGAGAGATATCGCCAATGATACTGCTTACACCCCTCTCTTGCCTCTGAGGTGGCGGTGGAGGAGCCTGTTGATTTTGAGTAGTGGAGTTATGCATCGTCTCCATTAGTTGTGCCATCTGAGTCATTTGGGCCATCATGCCCTGCATAAAAGCGAGTGGGTCAACCCGAACAACCTCTGATTGAGCTGTGTCCCGGGTACGACTCCCTGATAGTGAATGATTACGCCCAGGTGAATGAGTGGCAGCATCACTGCTCGATGAGTTAGCATTATTTCTCGCGTTCGCACGTGTATTCACACGAGCTCTCGGGATTCGGCCTGCACCGCGGCCTTGTCCTCCTCGTCCTCTTCTTGCTCTCTCCATACTGAAGTAGGAAAGTCACATGATTATATTTCCCTCATGAATATCACGTTATGATTATGACATGAGATGATGAAAATGAGCATACACGCTCAAACACAGTGATTACATGAATGATTAACTGAGGTGACATGATTATCTGATGAAATTATTGAAATGATTATCTTGAACAAGTTAACAAGATTAATGATATGATCTTTCAGATCAACAACTGTGTAATGAAATGAATTGAGTGATTAATGAGTTAACATGACCGTCCTGGTCGAAATGAAAATGATGATTGAGGATTGTTAACTGATGAGTTATGAATGAATGATTATTGCCAGAAATTATACCATGGCATTAGAAATCTTACAGTTCTTGGTCTGGTTGGCTCGGCATTTGCACAGGTCACACGTGACGCGAAAGTACAATGATACTAGTCCGATGACGATGATTTCAAATGAGACATGACTCAGAAGGTAGTATTCAAAACCACGCTCTGATACCAACTCTGTAACACCCCAAACTAGGCGGATATTACAGTGCCGTGGACCCCCGACTGGGACCTACTAGGCGAATGAAAATAAATGAATTACACAGGGTAAATGTAGTACCGAATCACATTACAACAATAATTACTCCGACGAGGAGTTTCATAAAACACACCTAGGATAATACAGAATACATGTATATTTTATATGGAGATAAAATATACAACACTGAGTGAAATGAGTATTCAAACGGAATGTCTGCAGCGGAATAAATGAAGGAAACATAAATGACTGAAAAGACTGGGGGCCCCTTCTAGTATCATTGGGACTCCTCGTCGTCAACATGCTTTCCCCGTGCTTTCGCCTTGCCATGACCTGAAAAACAATATCCCCCAACGGGGTCAATTACACAGAACAACAATCCTCAAGAGTTGAATATACACAATCCTGTCGAAACATATGCAATCAAACATGCTATATGAATCAACTAACAGTACGGCTCAAAGGAATGGTGTCACACTACGCCCGGGATGGAAATGTGTCCGTGGACAAGCCACCAACGAGTATCGATCGAATACACGTGTGGTCTTGTACCTAATCAGTCTCACGAAGCCATCAACTCGTGTGCACAGTCCAATGTGAGGCCACCAACTAACACACGACTTAAATGTGCCCGACATGAAAATCCTACACATATCAACCGGCACGCCAGTATGACCCGGAATGCCACGATATAACAAAAGTGACATCGAAAATGAATAATGACTCACCAAGATGAAATGATGGTGAAATGAATGACAACTCAATGAAATGAGTGGATCCGTCGTTCCTCGTGAATGAAGTAATTAAGTGACAATTACAAGTTTTGAAACGGTTAGTACCTTATGAAGGAACAACAACGAAAGGAATGAATATCCTTTTAACTGAGTAAGAATTAACTTACTCAACACCGGTGACAATTATCCTTCCACGAACAACGTCCTAATTGAGATATCGGTCGCTCGAACAACCTTGAATAATACTATTACCAACAATCCGTTCAATATACGAATCAAACACGAATATAACGAACTCAAAACGTCGATACGATTAAACCAAGTTCATTGGGGCATTATATCGAACACTTTGTGGCCAAACGTCGATTGTTTATAACCAAACCTCAATAATACCAACATCAAATCCCCAAGAAGTGTTTCAAACCAACAAAACATCTTCAATACGATCAATAATCCATTATGAATATCCAAAATCGTGATTTCAACAACAATTAATCGAAAACCCCCAAATCCAACACAATATTCAAAGTGTTCTTGAATAATCCTTCAATAATCCAATAAATAATCAAACACGTCCATAATCATGCGTATATCACTTCATACAACACGATCTTAACATCCAAAACATCATATCTCAATACAAAATCGAAATCCAAGAGGTTAGATGAATATTACCTTTGAAGATCCAAGTACTATAATCCGATGAAATCGCGTTAGATCCACAATCCGAGCTTCACGATCGAAATGAGATGAAGAAAAATGAATACTCAAGTGATTGATGATGAAGATCTTCCCCCTCAAGCCCTCTCTCTCGGATAGGTTGAAGAAAATGGGAAAAATGAGTTGAACTCGCTGAAAAAATGCAATTATAGTGCTGACTGCACTGTGTGCCGCGGCACAGGGCCAAAAATGCCCCCAGTGATCGGCAGCGTGCCGCGGCCCGGACGAATGTGCCGCGGCAGTGACTCGGCAGTGTGCCGCGGCCCTGTCGGCATGAGCCGCGGCCCACGGTACAGACGGGTTGGCCGATAAGTTGCAACACGAGTGTGCCGCGGCCCGGACGAGTGTGCCGCGGCAGTGACTCGGCAGTGTGCCGCGGCCCTGCCGGCATGTGCCGCGGCCCACGGTACAGGCTGCTCGGCCAAAACTGGAAAATGTGTGTGCCGCGGCGCACACTCCTTGTGCCGCGGCCCACACCCCCCTTGGGTCCTAAAATGATGAAAAATGATCCGGGAAGAGAATAAAAGCAATAGGAATCAATATTTGGGAAACAATAACACGAAATGGAAGTACGGAAATCCCAAAACGGTGGTTCCAAGCCATGATTACAAGGGTTCACCCAACAAAACACAATTTGAACAATGTGGAGATTAGAAATGACATGAACTCCAACGTCAACATCGAGTAATGAATCAATTATAACAATCAAGATAATACTCTTGTCTCGATTCCCGAGTAAGGTTGAAACAATGAACAATATCGATACACAACTCGAAGTTATTCCGAACGGTGAACACGGATGAATGATTATAACAAGTGAAAAATTACATAGTGACAATTACCAAATGAAATTACTGAATGATAATGACTGAATTACAACCGGGTATTACATCAGAAGCATCATCCTAGCATAACGGCGACTTGCATCTTCGCCCATACAGGGCCTCGAACGGTGCCATGCCTATGCTTGCATGCCAGCTGTTGTTGTACGAAAACTCCACCAATCCCAGATGCCTAGCCCAATCCTTACCCCAATCGAGCACAAATGCCCTCAACATATCTTCCAAGGTTTGAATCGTACGTTCGGTCTGTCCATCCGTCTGAGGGTGATAAGCCGTGCTAAAATGTATTTGGGTCCCCATAGCTTTATAGACAACTTTCCAAAAATGAGACACGTATCTGGTGTCTCTATCTGAAATTATGGACGAGGGAATGCCGTGCAGCCTCACAATCTCCCTGATGAAAATGACGGCCAATTGCTCTATCCCGGTTGTTTCTTGGACAGGAATGAAATGTGCCAATTTCGTTAATCGATCAACAACGACCCAAATTGTATCCTTTTGTCCCACCGCCGTTGGTACCTTAGCGACAAAGTCCATCAATATGCTCTCCCATTTCCACTCCGGGATGGGTAGGGGTTATATGATTCCGGCTGGTCTGCGGTGTTCAATCTTCACTTGTTGGCACATCATGCATCGGGCGACGAACCTAGCAACTTCCCATTTCATATTTTTCCACCAAAAACTCTGTCGCAAATCTTTGTACATCTTGCTCGCTCCTGGGTGAATAGAATAGGGAGTAGAGTGCGCCTCCTTCAGTATAGTTTGCTTCAACCCATCATTCGGCAGAATAAAGATCCTGTTCTTGAACCTCACCAAATCACACTGGATCTTATAGTCGGAAACATCTCCTCCCTCGATTCTTGCACCAATCGCACGTGATTCAGGATCCTCCATCTGTGCTAGACGTATCTCGTCTATTAAGGATGAATGTATATTGATTGAGCACAATTGTCCTTGCCTACGTTGTATCCATACTTCGGTACTGCTTCTCCTGATGTCTTACTGCAGTTTGGGCTGAACTGTTATGCTGGATACCATCACTTCTTGTGTAGTTTTCCGACTAAGAGCATCAGCTACCACATTGGCTTTCCCGGGGTGATAGAATATTTCCACATCATAGTCCTTGATTAGCTCCAACCAGTGCCTCTGTCTCATGTTTAATTCTCTCTGAGTGAAGATATACTTCAAACTCTTATGATCCGTGAAAATCTTGCAAGTAACTCCGTAAAGACAATGCCTCCAAATCTTGAGGGCATGCACCACTACGGCTAGCTCCAAGTCGCGCATCAGGTAATTCACTTCGTACGACCTCAGTTGTCGAGATGCGTATGCTATGACTCTGTCATTCTGCATGAAGACATACCCCAGTCCATGCTTAGATGCATCCGTGTATATAATGAATCCTTCTGTTCCCTACGGTAGCACTAGTACTGGAGCAGTAGTCAGCCTACTCTTGAGCTCATCAAAACTCTTCTGACATTCTGTAGTCCATACAAATTTGGTGCTCTTTCTCAGTAGGTTCGTTAATGGTCGAGCGATACAGGAAAAGGCCTCGATGAATCTTCGATAGTAACCCGCCAATCCTAGGAAACTCCTTACCTCATTAACATTCTTCGGCGGTTACCAACTCATTATTGTCTCGATCTTTTGTGGATCGACCTTGATGTATTCTGCCGAGACAACATGTCTGAGAAAAATTACCTCCGGCATCCAGAATTCGCACTTGGAAAGTTTCGCATAAAGTTGGTGTTGTCTCAGCACGCTCAGCACTTGCCTCAAATGTTCCTCATGTTCCTGTCGGCTTCTGTTAGGAATACTTGTTAGATTTTGATGATGTCATCATTATATTCAAATGTATGCTTAATACTTGGCAAAATGTAAGGAAGGACCAGATGAGTATCTTCCATAGGCCAAATTGTGATAAGTTAGATACTTGTCAAAATGTAAAGAAGAACCAAATGAGTATCTTCTATAGGCCATATAAGTTAGGCTTAAAAATCGGCTAAATGCAAATCAGATATCTATCAGCTGAGTCTTGGTCAACTCAACTGTTCAGATAAGGTTGACCACAGACGAGCTATGTCAGGCAACCCTTATCAAAGAAGTTCTGGTCAACAATTAAATCAGCGAAGTTGGACCAGACTGTAGTCAAGAAGAAAAGTCAAGTCATCTGAAGTCTGACCATCAGATCAGTCAAGTTCAATCAGGTCAGAAGACTTCAGACAAGTCGGCACATCAGAGAAGTCAACATCAGAGAAGGTTGACTGCACATCAGATAGGTTGACCACAGAGAGATCAGTTAAGTGATCAGCCAAGTACTCCTGTCCACGTCAACATGCGTTGAATAGTCAATATTTACGGAAAGTCACATGCGGGCGATTAGAGACAGATTGGAGAGATTCCCGGAAAGGAAATGAATTAAGTAATTCATCTTGACCCACCATTGGAGACTTTAATCTTATTATATTTAAAAGATTCGGCGCCATCACATGGAAGTCTTCACAACGGTCGGAAAATGGATTAAAATATGGGAATCCAGGCTTGCAACGTTCAGAAAATAAACAAAGAAATCTATTTCTCCAACGGACAGATTTGTTACAGATTTGCAACGGCTATGAAGAAATGCTCAAGGATCGACACCTATATATATCCGAAGATTTGAAGATGAGCAGTATGATGCGAACAACACTTACAAGCAATCAAAGCAAACAAAGCAATCAAAGCGAACAATAGCATCGTGAAAGAGCAATAGTTCAAAAGTTCTTATTTGAAGAAGCTCTTAGTTGGAGAAGACAATCACTCGTGTCTTTAAAACCTGAGTTCGGGGTACTTCACTGGTTGAAGTTCGAGAGACTGTAAAGGCATCCAAGGATCGTAGATCCTACCTTCTCCATTCTTTTGGTGGATCGACTTCCTAGAGGTATGAAGCTATAGATTTAAATTTGATATTGTATTCACATTATTACCGATCGAAAGTTACGAAAATTGAAAGAATTTTTCAAAAATAACTTTTGGTGATATTTTGATTGAATAATTGTGGATTAGACATACTGTACAATTTAAAATATGATATGAATATTTTGGCTCAGTGCTTGAACAATTATCTATGAATGACTTAAAATATGACAGATTCAATTGATTCATTTTCTTATGATTCTACTATAAAAATATGCTGTGTCATTCTAGAAAAAAAAAATCAATAGTCTCAAAGGTGGGGTAATCCTATACTAATCCAATTTTCTCCAAATCAGTTTGAGATGAATTCACTATAATTCTCAACCAATGATAAATATTACAGTGATTCAACCAATTACAACAGCTTCCAACCAGTGGAATTCCTTGCCGTTGCAACTCCCTTTGACTGCCTTGCACCTTTTGATCTACGATCCTTGGATGCCTTTACAGTCTCTCGAACTTCAACAAGTGAAGTACCCCGAACTCAGATTTTAAAGACACGAGTGATTGTCTTCTCCAACTAAGAGCTTCTTCAAATAAGAACTTTTGTACTCTTGCTCTTTCACGATGCTATTGTTCGCTTTGATTGCTTGTAAGTGTTGTTCGCATCGTACTGCCCATCTTTAAATCTTCGGATATATATAGGTGTCGATCCTTGAGCATTTCTTCATAGCCGTTGCAAATCTGTAACAAATCCGTCCATTGGAGAAATAGACTTCTTTGTTTATTTTCTGAACGTTGCAAGGCTGGATTCCCATATTTTAATCCATTTTCCGACCGTTGTGAAGACTTCCATGTGATGG
The DNA here is from genome assembly GCA_033398695.1 of Orobanche coerulescens. Lineage (NCBI taxonomy): Eukaryota > Viridiplantae > Streptophyta > Magnoliopsida > Lamiales > Orobanchaceae > Orobanche > Orobanche coerulescens. The sequence goes on along the minus strand of CM065816.1, from coordinate 73,338,567 downwards.
CGCCAAATCTTTTGAATATAATAAGATTAAAGTCTCCAGTGGTGGTTCAGGATGAATTACTTAATTCATTTCCTTTCCGGGAATCTCTTCAATCTGTCTCTAATCGCCCGCATGTAACTTTCCGTAAATATTGACTATTCAACGCATGCTGATGTGGACAGGAGTACTTGGCTGATCATTTAACTAATCTCTCTGTAATATCCGCAATTTCGAATTTCGGTAATTTTCTTTTTTTCGGCGGAAGTCCGTTTTGACGACTCGCTCATGACCGTTTCGTCATTTCGAGAATGATTAATTCTGCACTTTTTGTCATCCGAGTTCGTTTCGGTGTCGTTTTGTTGAGTTCCATGCTTTTTAGCGACTTTTCCGCACTTGAGCTCGATTCTTGCGAATCTCGTCCGAAACTGTTGTTTCGAGTTTCTCGCAAGTTCATTTAATGTTATTATTCATGTTTCGAGCTTTGGTTCGGTGTTTCGATCACGTATCGTGATTTTCGGACGTTTTGGGCCATTTTTGTAATTTCCCAAAGTTTGGGGTAATTACTTCCGTTGTCGAATTCCGACACTTTGGATGGTCGGAATCGTGTGTTCTCTTAGTGCTTGGATTCGTCTTTGCGAGTACTTCGTAACCGTATCTTCGATGTTTACTCAGGTTCGGGTTTCGGGGTCGTCCGGGCCGTCGGAGTGGCCACGGCCGAGTCACGGCCGGAGCAGGGCCTGGCCTGGCCGAGTTACGGCCGTAAGGTGCCGGTTACGGCCGTAAGGTGTGCGAGTTACGGCCGTAAGCGTGATCGGGTACGTCCGTACGAGCGCTGGGCGGATTTTGACGAAGGCCGGTTACGGCCGTAAGGTGTGCGAGTTACGGCCGTAAGTGTCCGGCTGGTGCTGGGCAGATTTTTGACGAATGCCGGTTACGGCCGTAAGGTGTGCGAGTTATGGCCGTAAGCGTGACCGAGTTACGGCCGTAAGGCCTGCCGGTTACGTCCGTAACCCTGCCGGCTATATATAGCCTGGCTCGGCCAGATTTCATTTCCTACGCGATTTTTCTTCCTTTTTCGGCGTCTGGCGACGGGAGGCTCGGGAAGTCGAGTTCTTGGCCGATTCTAATCATTTCCAAGGCATTTTGGAAGATTCTTGTGGATTATATCATCATCCAATCCGTGTTCTTCGTCAAATCAAGGTATATTCTTGATTTTCCTTCAAGTTGACTTTTTGGAGAAATTGTTCTTGATTTCGTTTCTAATCCGATTTTGATACATCGATTGGTGTAGTATGATGTTATTAATCGTGTTCTATGGGTTGTATATCCATATATCGAGTTTGTTTAACTCGATTGACGATTCGAGTGTTCTTGGGAATTATTGAACATTTAGTGTTCGATTAAATGTCCCAATGAGTTTCCTTCGATAGTTTGTTGGGATTTCCGTTGTTTTGGCCTTGATTCTCGTCGTAACCATGTGTTATTGTTCCTTCCGAGGTTTATAGGTGTTCGAGGATTCCGATGTTGAATCCCGTTGGTGATTGATGATTCGTGTAGTGTTATTCTCGTAATACTCGTGGTGCTATCGCGCTCTTGATGGTGTTCGGGCGTCGGGGGCTATTCGACCGCTGGCCCTATTCGTCGCCTCGCGATCGTGATTTCGAGGCAAGTACCTTGCCCATACTATTCTTGTTTTATAGATATGATAATTAGTGATCGTCTAAATGTGGTTGTTTGGTCGTTTGAATTGAACTTTCAAAAGATTCGGTTTAGCCTTGTTAAAGGCTTGCTTTCAAAACGCGTGTGTTTTGTGAATGGCGTGGTTTGTGAATAACTATGTGAATTCTATGTATATGCTTGGTGTTAATGTTGCACTTGTCATTGTGTGTGAACGTATATTATTTCATTTCGGTGTGTTGTGGATTGACGTGGTGTTTTGCTAAGTGTTTGATGCCTCTGGGCGAATTATTTGAATATCCTTGATGTGATATGTTATTTGTGTGAATGTGTGGATATGGTTGAAGGTCTACGGTGACACATGGCACGTGATCATGTGGTCAGGATGCAACAAGTGATTGATCCAACCGTGAGAGCCTGAGATAATCTACGGTGGCACATGGCATGCGATCATGTGGCCAGGATGCAACAAGCGATTGATCCAACCGTGAGATGTGTGTGATTTGTTTCGCTAGCCAGCTCGGGAGGGTCCTTCGAGACCTCGAGTGGGATGTCGGTGGTAGCGTCCCGGTCCTAGGCGATGCACGTGCGTGATTATGTTTTGTTGATTTTATGTCCGTTGAGGACACGTGATGTTGGGTTCTGACCCTGTAAATTGTTGGTGGTCTTCTATTTGTGAAAACAAAACCTTTGGGCTGTGACCCTGTTGATTTTTGGAAAGATAAGGATTTGAAAATCCTAAGTTGTTTTCTATCAAAACTCTCGATGGCATTTAAACGGTTTTATAAATTGTTTTCCCTTGATTTGTGACCTTTCGGTTTTAGAATATTTTACCAAACTCTTGCCTCGGGAAGTACTTTTCGTCACGTTTGAAACTTTGAGGATTCTTGATTATTATTGTTCTTGGAATGTGAATTGTATGGCTCGTATTTGCACTTGTACTTGCACTAGCAAAACAGTGGAGTTTTGCTAACCCCCGAGTATTCGGGGGGTGGATGTCTATTTTTGCATTCAGGTTCTGGGAGCATAGCACTGGGTCAGCGCGAAGGATGATGAAAGATGAACGATACTAATCACACGAGGTTCCGTTGATGTCGTATTGGTCCAGTTGTATTTTCTTTTCCGCTGCGGTATCTTTTCCCCGTTGTACCGGAGTTTATTGTATTTTGACCCCTGTGTGGGTATGTGTTTGGAATTGAGTTGTATGTTATTATTGAAAGACCAAGTCGGTCTACTGAGTCATTTTAGCCTTAAAGGCGATGTTTAGATGTTTGATTTTAGTTATCAGCCTGGTAGATCCTCGAGGAGAGGGCCTACGGCGTGTAATATCCCTGAATGAATTGGGGGTGTTACAGAATGGTATCAGAGCTTAGGTTGTGAAAACCTAGGCTGTCGGGTCAGTGGTGTCTGTTGAGTTTTGTCTTGTCGGATTTTGTCCGACTAAGTCGTGTCGCGACGCGTCGTCTGAGTTTGTTGGTCGTGATTAGTATCGTGGGCGATCATCATCTTCGTGCGACTTGTGGCTGTAAGTCTCCCTTCTTTGTTTTGTGCCTCGTGTGTCACGAGCTATTTTATGATTATTTGATTAGTGACGGAATCCTCTTATGGATTTTGATTTCTTGATATGTGGTTATTTGACTCTCATATTTCGTTCATATGAGGAGTAGTATTGCTCGATTGTGTATGTTGAACCGTATTTCTTTTATCCGCTGCGTAAGTTCTTTTGTAATGACTTTCGGTATTTTACCGACTGAGTTTTATTTCGAAAACCGATTCCCTTAACCGAGTTTTTGGCATTATGGACTTGATCGTTTTGGCGAAATTCTTATGACGGTATTTAGCATTTTGTAAATGGCTTTTGTGAGTTTTTGAAACATTACCGTCATCGGCCTTTTTGGCATTTTTGTAAATGGTTTTTAGTCTGGTGGGTTCCGGCGTGGGACCACGGCGCTATAATGTTCTGTGTAACTACCTGCAATTTTTTTTTTTTTGGGCATTCTAGCCCATTGAATTATCCTTGAAAACCTTGAGTATCTTAGAAAATTCAAATTCGAGACGTACTTTTAAAACGAATTATTTTCTTGCGGTGTTTTTATGGTGCTTTCTAATGCCGCAATACATTTCAAAAAATTTCCAGTTGAGGACCAAAACCATTTTGAGATATTCTCAAATGCAGTTGCTCAGACCCAAGGGTCGAATATTTTTGAAAGTTTTTCACTAAAAGAAAGGTGTCCTCATTTTTGTTCAAACGCAAGATGATTTTCAAAGTCTCGAAAATGATGTTTGTTCAACTTTTTGTAAAATGATACTCAAGATCAACTCGTGTTTCCAAACTGTCTTCAAAAGGTGGTTTTCGTTTTAAAACCTATCATTCCTGTTTGTAGTCCAGGAATGTGTGTATGATATTCACACTGTTGTTAGAATGTTAGCTCCCGAGTATGATGGAATTGGTGGTGTGAATGTTGAGTCGTTCGCCATGCATATGTTTTTGTTGTCCCTTTGTGGGAGGTGTGATGACGATCTTTAATGTTGTCATTTCGTGGTGACTTGCGTGTTATCGCACCTGTGTGAGCTGTTAAAGCTTGGGTTTGTACGTTTGTGTACATGTGTGATTGTTTCACGATGTTTGTAATTATGTGCTAGTTATTGTTCGGGCCGTTAAGGTTGCCGAACGATACCGTCGTTGCTGTATTGTTTGTGTGTGTATTACTTTACGATGGAAATCGTTGTATATGATATGTGTTATGATTGTTTGTTGTCCGAGTTGGCATCTCTGCTATGTTGTTTTGCGACGTTATGCCCCATTATATCTAGCATTTTGTATTTTCGGTATGCCGAGCCGAGACGTTTCAACCGTGATGTGCTGGGGCATGCACGTGTAAATTGTCCTTCTCGTCGGTAACACATTTCGAGTGCAGACTCGAGAGACACCGAATTCAGTTTTGCGAATGGCTACCGAGACTTTCGGAGTTTGCGCTTCAAAGACCGTTATCGGGATCGGCTCGAGAGGCCCATAGGAGATTTCTCTGTCGGTGGCTTTTGTGTTGTTACCTTGTTTCCGTTATTGTGAGTTGCGGGACGACTTTCTTTTAGAAAAGGTCGAATATAATACCCGTACTATTTTCGCTTCTATATTTTCTCTTTCTCCGCCTATCGATTCGCCCGTGTTCGTTGATACCGACCGAACTTGTTCTCGTATTTCGGTTTCATCGTCCGAACGAGCCGTGATCTTGTTTTGGGTCGATCTCGGTTATCGCCAGAACTTTTCCGAGTTCGGTTCGATTCTTGTGAACCTTGTTCGAGGTAGCATCTTTGATTCTACTAATTCTTTTATTCGAAGTGGATCGGATTTGGAACTTCGTATTTTCGACTCTGTCGACTCGCTTATGTTCATTGACATTTTCTCGAGCTTGTTCTCGCCTTGCTTTTGGCCGATCGAACGAGGGTGGTATTATTTCGGAATTACTCGTTCGTCGTTGTGACTTTTCAATTGTTATTCCCTTTCCTGTGGATCTTATGCGAGTGTGCATCTTGTTGTTTTCACCGGATCATGTTTTGTCTCGAGTCGATATGTGAACCTCGGAGTTTTCGGTTGAACCTTATTGTTCTTCGTGATCCGAACATGATCGTTCGATTTTTGTTGTCTCGATCTTTGTGGTTCGATCGTTTGATTGTTCAGTTTTTGTTTATCTCGTTTCGTGATTGTTGAACATTCAGACTCCTTCGAAATTCCCTTAAGTTCGGGAAATTAGTCTCGTTTTCGATCTTCCAACCCTTGGGCGGTGGAATTCCGTATTTGTTCGGTGTGTGGCTCATGTTTTGATTGATATACCGTTGGGTTGGTCAATCGTATTGATTTTCGTTGGATGTGTTTTGTGATTGTTCGGATAATCGACTTGATTGTATTATCTGTTTGATGACGCTTGTCACTTGTTGACTTTATTATGTTCCTAACGGCGACGTTGTATTGGTCGTCGTGGAGCGTGTTTTCACGCCGTATGTCTCTTTGCGTTTCTTGCGGCTTTGCCGTCGGGCGAGTTTTCGGTTTTGCGTATCTCGCCGAGTTTTCCGGCAGGTATATTGCTTCCCCTACTTGTTTTAAGTTTCGGGACGAAACTTCTTTTAAGGAGGGTAGAATGTAATATCCGCAATTTCAATTTCGTAATTTTCTTTTTCGGCGGAAGTCCGTTTTGACGACTCGCTCATGACCGCTTGGCCATTTCGAGAATGATTAATTCTGCACTTTTTGTCATCCGAGTTCGCTTTGTCGCTTTTGTTGAGTTCCGTGCTTTTAGCGACTTTTCCGCACTTGAGCTCGATTCTTGCGAATCTCGTCCGAAATCAAGTTGTTTGAGTTTCTCGCAAGTTCATTTAATGTTATTATTCATGTTGCGAGCTTTGGTTCGGTGTTTCGATCACGTATCGTGATTTTCGGACGTTTTGGGCCATTTTTGTAATTTCCCAAAGTTTGGGGTAATTACTTCCGTTGTCGAATTCCGACACTTCGGATGGTCGGAATCGTGTGTTCTCTTAGTGCTTGGATTCGTCTTTGCGAGTACTTCGTAACCGTATCTTCGATTTTTACTGAGGTTTGGGTTTCGGGGTCGTCCGGGCCGTCGGAGTGGCCACGGCCGAGTCACGGCCGGAGCAGGGCCTGGCCTGGCCGAGTTACGGCCGTAAGGTGCCGGTTACGGCCGTAAGGTGTGCGAGTAAGCGTGACCGAGTTACGGCCGTAAGGCCTGCCGGTTACGTCCGTAACCCTGCCGGCTATATATAGCCTGGCTCGGCCAGATTTCATTTCCTACGTGATTTTTCTTCCTTTTTCGGCGTCTGGCGACGGGAGGCTCGGGAAATCGAGTTCTTGGCCGATTCTAATCATTTCCAAGGCATTTTGGAAGATTCTTGTGGATTATATCATCATCCAATCCGTGTTCTTCGTCAAATCAAGGTATATTCTTGATTTTCCTTCAAGTTGACTTTTTGGAGAAATTGTTCTTGATTTCGTTTCTAATCCGATTTTGATAAATCGATTGGTGTAGTATGATGTTATTAATCGTGTTCTATGGGTTGTATATCCATATATCGAGTTTGTTTAACTCGATTGACGATTCGAGTGTTCTTGGGAATTATTGAACATTTAGTGTTCGATTAAATGTCCCAATGAGTTTCCCTTCGATAGTTTGTTGGGATTTCCGTTGTTTTGGCCTTGATTCTCGTCGTAACCATGTGTTATTGTTCCTTCCGGAGGTTTATAGGTGTTCGAGGATTCCGATGTTGAATCCCGTTGGTGATTGATGATTCGTGTAGTGTTATTCTCGTAATACTCGTGGTGCTATCGCGTTCTTGATGGTGTTCGGGCGTTCGGGGCTATTCGACTGCGTCCTATTCGTCGTCTCGTTGCGATCGTGATTTCGAGGCAAGTACCTTGCCCATACTATTCTTGTTTTATGGATATGATAATTCGTGATCGTCTAAATGTGGTTGTTTGGTCGTTTGAATTGAACTTTCAAAAGATTCGGTTTAGCCTTGTTAAAGGCTTGCTTTCAAAACGCGTGTGTTTTGTGAATGGCGTGGTTTGTGAATAACTATGTGAATTCTATGTATATGCTTGGTGTTAATGTTGCACTTGTCATTGTGTGTGAACGTATATTATTTCATTTCGGTGTGTTGTGGATTGACGTGGTGTTTTGCTAAGTGTTTGATGCCTCTGGGCGAATTATTTGAATATCCTTGATGTGATATGTTATTTGTGTGAATGTGTGGATATGGTTGAAGGTCTACGGTGACACATGGCACGTGATCATGTGGTCAGGATGCAACAAGTGATTGATCCAACCGTGAGAGCCTGAGATAATCTACGGTGGCACATGGCATGCGATCATGTGGCCAGGATGCAACAAGCGATTGATCCAACCGTGAGATGTGTGTGATTTGTTTCGCTAGCCAGCTCGGGAGGGTCCTTCGAGGCCTCGAGTGGGATGTCGGTGGTAGCGTCCCAGTCCTAGGCGATGCGCGTGCGTGATTATGTTTTGTTGATTTTATGTCTGTTGAGGACACGTGATGTTGGGTTCTGACCCTGTAAATTGTTGGTGGTCTTCTATTTGTGAAAACAAAACCTTTGGGCTGTGACCCTGTTGATTTTTGGAAAGATAAGGATTTGAAAATCCTAAGTTGTTTTCTATCAAAACTCTCGATGGCATTTAAACGGTTTTATAAATTGTTTTCCCTTGATTTGTGACCTTTCGGTTTTAGAATATTTTACCAAACTCTTGCCTCGGGAAGTACTTTTTGTCACGTTTGAAACTTTGAGGATTCTTGATTATTATTGTTCTTGGAATGTGAATTGTATGGCTCGTATTTGCACTTGTACTTGCACTAGCAAAACAGTGGAGTTTTGCTAACCCCGAGTATTCGGGGTGGATGTCTATTTTGCATCTGTGTTTTGGGAGCATAGCACAGGGTCAGCGCGAAGGATGATGAAAGATGAACGATACTAATCACACGAGGTTCCGTTGATGTCGTATTGGTCCAGTTGTATTTTCTTTTCCGCTGCGGTATCTTTTCCCCGTTGTACTGGAGTTTATTGTATTTTGACCCCTGTGTGGGTATGTGTTTGGAATTGAGTTGTATGTTATTATTGAAAGACCAAGTCGGTCAACTGAGTCATTTTAGCCTTAAAGGCGATGTTTAGATGTTTGATTTTAGTTATCAGCCTGGTAGATCCTCGAGGAGAGGGTCTACGGCGTGTAATATCCCTGAATGAATTGGGGGTGTTACACTCTCTGTGTTCAACCTATCTGATGTGTAGTCAATCTTCTCTGATGTCGACTTCTCTGATGTGTCGATTTGTCTGAAGTCTTCTGACCTGATTGAACTTGACTGATCTGATGGTCAGACTTCAGATGACTTGACTTTTCTTCTTGACTGCAGTCTGGTCCAACTTCGCTGATTTAATTGTTGACCAGAACCTCTCTGATAAGGGTTGCCTGACGTAGCTCATCTGTGGTCAACCTTATCTGAACAGTTGAGTTGACCAAGACTCGGCTGATAGATATCTGATTTGCATTTATCCAATTTTTAAGCCTAACTTATATGGCCTATAGAAGATACTCATTTGGTTCTTCTTTACATTTTGCCAAGTATCTAACTTATCACAATTTGGCCTATGGAAGATATTCATCTTGTTTTTCCTTACATTTTACCAAGTATTAAGCATACATTTGAATATAATGATGACATCATCAAAATATAACAAGTATTCCTAACAAATTCCCCCTCTTTTGATGATGGCAAAACTTAAGCAACTATTCAAATGCACAAGTCTGCACATAAGTGAAAGACACAATCTAAAATCAGTCTTGTTTTGAGACAATTAGAGGTTGTCATTCAAATGACTGTATGTATTAATTTTCTGTATGTTTACAAGTACATAGCTTTGAATGAATAGACAAATACAGAAAAATTATAAGTCTTTCAAAGTCAAAAAATTACAAAAAATACAAGTACAAACAAATCCTAGCTGCCTCTGCCTCTGCGGATAGTTTGTTTGGGAGGCCTAAAAGGTTTTGCACCAATTGGCCTCTTCTTGATAGGTACAAGGCCATACTTCCTCCTTATAACAAGAGCGGCAAAATCTTAATCTTCTTTGGATGAGAATTTATGTTCTTCACACAACTTCCTTATCTCTCCCTGCAAAGCTAGCTCATCCAGTTCATTGTTTAGCAAAGAGGGAGGTTCTTCAGCTCTGAAGGGAGGAATCATGGGGTAGGCATTCCATGCTTTTGCATGCTTTACTAAGATGGCCTAGAGCTTTGGAAATGTTGATTCCATAAAGTCGATAAAAGTCTGCTGTGGGGAGCAATTTTTCTCCTGGAGTAACACCCAGATATAAAATTTTTCAATGAATTGCTTCTTTGCAGATCCCCACATTGGAGTAGCTTCAATAGGTAGAAAGTCCTCAACGAACCAAAGCTCTCTGCCTTCCCATTCTGATGTAGGCTCTGCTCCTTGCCTAATCCTCTTCTTCTTCTCTGCAGGCTGATCATCAGACTGCTCAGGGTCATCTTTTTCCTTCCTCTTTTGACTTGATGTCCCAGCTTCAATTAATGGAACATCTTGCCTTTTCTTCATTCTGATCTCCTGAAGCTGAACTTGACCTGAAACCTCTATTACTTCCCCCTGCTTTCCTTCCCCCTTTTTGCCAGCATCAACCAATATGGTCAATTGCTTCTCTACACGGTGCATCCAGTCAGACATGCCAAGTGGCATTCTGGAATTGTTTGGAGGAAGAGGTTGAGGAGCATTCCTGTGCAGTAGGGTGTCAATCTTTGCATTTATGGCCTGCAGGTCAGGTGAGATTCTTGTGGCAAGCCGCTCTTCTAAGGATTCTTTGACAATGTTGCGGATCAGCTCAGTCATCACAGGGGAGATTGGTGATGGCTGAGGAGAGTGCTCACCGATGCTTTCTGTGCCTGCATGTAGGTTTGCAGTGGACCTACCTGTTTGCAGGCAGCTGATCAGGTGGGGTCTGCTCTGGGGTCCCCGACCTGTCATCAAAATCTCTATCTAGGCTGGTGTAGCGGGCAGGTGTCCCAGTCTTATCTGCTCTGATTTCATCTTGGCCTTCTTTTTCTTCTTCACCTTCTTTTTCCTTCTCTACTTCCTCTTCCTTTTCTTCCTCTTTCTCTTCTCCCTCTTCTTCCTTCTCTTCCTCTTTCTCTTCTTCCTCATCATCTTTTTTATCCTCATCTTTATCAGCATCATTATTATCATTATCATCATCATCTTCCTTGTCAACTTCTTCTCCTTCTTCCTCATCTTCTTGTGCCAACTCTTCTGTATTTTCGACTTCCTCTTCTTCACTCTGTTTTTAAACTTCTTCTCCTTTTTCCTTTTCTTCTTCCTTTTCTTCAACTATGATATTTTCTTCTCTTTGTTCCTCCTTCCTCTCTTCTTCTTCTTGTTCTTCAACTAATATTTTTTCTTCTTCTTCTTCAACTTCTACTTCTTCCTCCACTACCTCTTCGATTCTTATTTCTTTTCAACTACCTCTCCATCCTCATTGAGGGTACCATCAAAAACACTTCCCATTATTATATGGAGGAGCTGGTCCATGTTGGTTTTGAAATGGGTCATGAACCAGCCCTCCTGAAGTAGTAAAATTAGATCTAACTCATTGAAAAAATGAATGAGTAGATCCTCTGTAGCCTGGGGATACTCCCAGCTACTCCCTTCAATAAAGGCTTGCAGTTGAGAAAACGTAACAGATTTAAGGGTTTTCCATTCTTCAAAAATCTCGATAAAAGAATGTTTGAGAGCATGTTGTTTTACAAGTAAAAGTTGCTCTACAGACAGGTTGAAAGAATTGTTTTCAAGCAGGTTGAAAGAATAATTTGCTTCTGGAATGAGAATAATCAAACCTCCCTCTTCTTCTTCAGATACAAAATGAGGGGTTAGAACAGGAACCATTTGGGTTTCCAAGATGGAGGGAGCAGGATGATCCTCCATGTGATCTGGTGTAGGTGTAGACAAGTATTCTGGCTGCTCCTCCTCTTCAAAGTCTAGTCACCTGGGCCTTTTGGGGGATGGTTCAGGAGATGAATGAATTATTGATGGCTCTCCAGGGGCTGGTCCCCTTCTTTTGAAACGAAAAGCTATAGGTGTGATGTCTGAGTCTGAATCAGACTTGTCTGCAGGTTTGTCGCGGTTTTCAGCTTGGTCTTTATCAGACTTGTCTGAGCTAGAGGGGTAACTGTAGGGAGTAGGCTTGATAGGCATTTCCTCTATAATCTTGGCTGCCTTCCTTACACTCCCCAACCTCCTCAAAGTTTCTTGGTCTAGGTGACCAAGTCGTTTGTTGATGTGGAAGTGATCTGCATTTCCTTTTGCAAGACCCAAGTGCTCCAGAATCCAACTGAGTTGGGTTCCAAAGGCTAATTTGGTCTTCAATTTCTTCTCATCAGCTAGCCACTGAGCCTTGTTCACCTCACAAACCAATTGTCTGCAGATGTAATCTACCCAATCAATTGGCTCATACTGAATTAAAGCTCCCAAAACTGCAAACTTGGCTGATGACAGTTGATCGTAACTGCCAGCCATACCCATCACTATCTTGTTGGTGATATCCAACACATAGCGATATTCCTTTCGAAGCTCACTCCTCTTCGCAGTTAGCTTCAACTTTACTGGCTGGTCAATAACCTTGATTTTCAGCCAGGTGTCGGCTGCGTCCTGCTTCAGTGCCTCTACATCCATGCTGGAGATTTCATTCCAAAAGCTTCTTCGACCACTCGCGGAGTGATTTCCATTTCTTTTCCAAAAATCGAGCTTTTGATGCCCGATTCCAAAACTCTGGCTTCCCTAAAAAATGCGATAACAGCCTCCTTGTAGAGATATTTGGGGTTGATGCTCAAAAACTGGTAGATCTCATTCGTCTTCATGGAACTGATGATTTCATACACGTCGTTGTCCAGGTTTGCCTCGAGTAGTCCCTCTAAATCGACTACTAGTGAGAACTGGTCCTTCACCGCCTTCAGATTAACTCCGTCGAAGTATGATTCCATTTCTGCACAAGAGAAATTTTTTAGTGTATTGAACGTTCAAAGGATTTCTGCTCTCAAAAATTAGGGTTTGTAAGCTTGAAGAAGGTAAAATGAAACGACTTTTCTGTCTTTAAAAAGAAATTGAAGCGACGTTTGGAATTTTAATATTAATTTAATTTTGAGTCCGTTCAAATTTTAAATTGGTGGGGTTGTGTGAACGTGTAAGCGTGCGAGCTTGTCATCATATAAACATGTGAACGTGGGATTGCCATGTGTAAGTAAATAATAATAAAATATTCAGGAGTCGGTAAAAATTAGAAAACTTAGCTGGTTGACTATTGATCGCTTCGATCGCTTGGCCGCTTCCGCATCGTAACTCTCCTAGTCTGCTTCAGGTAGGGTCTGATGCCTGTGGTCAGCTTAGTCAGTCCTTCGTCTTTTCGTCTGGTCTGATCAGGTAATTTCCTTTGCTCGTCTGATCTGGTCTTCAGGTAGATTTCTCGTCTGTACTAGATTCCCAATCTAGTAATCCAAGTTCCCTGCTCAGCTCCAAAAACCTTTCTTTGGATAAAGGTTTGGTGAAGATGTCAGCAATCTGATATTCTGTACTGACTCTTTCAACTCTGACTCTCTTGTTAAGCACGTGATCTCTTATGAAATGATGCTTAACATCAATATGTTTCGTCCTTGAATGCAATACCGGGTTGTTGGTGATTGCAATTGCATTATTGTTGTCGCACCATATTGGAACTTCATTTGCAATTATGTTGTAATCCCTTAGCTGTTGTCTGATCCAAAAGATTTGGGCACAACAGCTACCTGCAGCTAGATATTCTGACTCTGTTGTTGAGATAGAGTTAGATATCTGCTTCTTGCTAAACCAGAATATCAGTCTGGTTCCTAGGAATTAGCACGTTCCACTGGTGCTTTTCCTATTAATTTTACATCCTGCGAAATCTGCATCTAAATATCCTGACAACTCAAAGTTGTCATCTTTAGGATACCATAAACCGACATTAATGGTAGACTTAAGATATTTAATGATCCTCTTAGCTGCTTCTTGGTGTGACTGCTTGGGTTTAGACTGGAATCGTGCACATACTCCTAAAGCATATGAAATGTTTGGCCTGCTTGCAGTCAGATAAAGAAGTGCTCCAATGAGTCCTCTGTAGTTGGTTGAATCCACTGATATGCCTTCTTCATCTGCATATAGGTGTGTGCTTGTGCTCATTGGAATTTTTGCTAATTTTGCCGATTCCATTCCAAATCTCTTGACTAGATCTCTGGTGTATTTGGCTTGGTTGATGAAAATTCCATTTTCCACCTGCTTAAATTGCAGTCCTAGAAAGAAATTAAGCTTGCCCATCATACTCAGCTCAAATTCTCCTTGCATGAGATTTGAGAACTTCTCACATAGCTCTGGATTGGTTGAGCCAAATATGATATCATCCACATATATTTGAACTAATAATATGTGGTCCTCATGCTCCACTCTGAATAGGGTCTTGTCCACCTTGCCTTTGCTGAATCCATTCTTCTCTAGAAACATAGATAATGTTTCTTACCATGCTCTTGGTGCCTGCTTGAGTCCATATAGAGCCTTTAGAAGGTTGTAGACTTTGTCTCCTTTGACAAATCCAGGGGGTTGCTCCACATAGACTTCTTCTTCTAGAATTCCATTGAGAAAGGCACTCTTCATATCCATCTGGTAGACTATGAAATCTTTGAATGCTGCATATGCAAGGAATAGTCTGATAGCTTCTAATCGTGAAACAGGTGCATAAGTTTCATCAAAATCTATCCCTTCGCATTGTGCATAGCCTTTAACAACAAGTCTGGCTTTATTCCTAACAACAGCTCCATCTTCATCGCATTTGTTCTTGTACACCCATTTGGTGCCAATAACCTTCTTGTGATCTGGTCTGTCTGTTAGTTCCCAAACATTGTTCCTTTCCATCTGATTAAGCTCTTCTTGCATTGCATTGATCCATGAGTAGTCTTCCAGGGCTTGCTCTGTTGTCTTGGGTTCTATTTGAGACATCAAGCATGAAAACATTGCCATTCCTATGGGTAGAGTAGACTGTCTTGTCTTAACTCCATCAATTAGCTTCCCAATGATCTGTTGGATAGGATGATCTTTGAGCCACTTAGGAATGTCTTCTTCTTCAGGGTCTGTTCCCCCTGTAGATTTGCTTTGGTGGGTTTCTTTTCTCTCTGCATCAGCTTGGATCTGATCTCCTTAGTCTGCAACTGGATCAGCTACCGTCTTGTCATCTGTAGGTGAGAGTCCTGTATGATCTGCAGATGGGTCTTTATCAGCTACAGATTGGTCTTCATCAGCAGCAACTGGATCAGATAGGCTTTGTGGTCCTGTCTGATGTGCAGTTAGGTCTTCAGGCTGATCTGCAGGTGAGTCCACCATTCCTGTGTCATGGACAATGACTTCTTCTAGGGTGGCAGATTTGAGCTTATTCTCTATCAGCTCCACCATTTTCCTGTACTCAGCAGTAGTTTCATCAAATACAACATGAGGTGTTTCCTCCACAACTAAGGTTCTTTTATTAAAAACTCTATATGCCTTGCTTCTTTGTGAGTATCCCATAAAGATACCATCATCAGTTTTAGCATCAAAGGCATTTAGTTGGGTTTTACCGTTGTTGTGGATGAAACACTTACAAACAAAAATATGAAAATATGCAACAATTGGTGTTCTGCATTCCAAACCTCATAGGGAGTTTTGCCATGTCTCCCTACTATCATACTCTTGTTCTGAGTGTGGCATGCTGCGTTGGCTTGACCCGAACCTCTTGGCAGTGCCTTACGCAATCATGGACCTGGCAGCTTCCTTCAAGGTTCTGTTTCTTCTTTCAGCAACACCATTCTGCTGAGGGGTCCTGGCTGCAGAGACTTCATGCTGGATCCCATTCTGATCACTATAATCAGTGATTTCCTTGTTGAGAAATTCTCCTCCCCTATCTGATCTGATCTTGATGATTGAGAGAGATTTCTCATTCTGGATCCTCCTTAACAGCTTAGGTAACTTGGTTAGTGTTTCACTCTTTTTATAGAGAAAAACAACCCATGTCTATATTGAGTAGTCATCTACTACTACTAGAGCGTGCTTTCTGCCACTTAAGGTCCTTGGCTTGATGGGACCAAATAGATCCATGTGAAGTAGATCTAAAATCCTTGTTGTAAGAGTGGTAGGTTGAACTGGCTTGAATGATGCTCTTGTTTGGTTCCCTTTCTGACATGCATCACAGAGAGCTTCCTTCTTGAATACTTCTTCTGGAAGTCCTGTGACCAGCTTTTGAGAACTAATCTTATTGATGGCTTTGAAATTTATGTGATATAGTCTTTTGTGCCACAGCCATCCATTCTCAACTATTATCTTAGATAGAAAACAAGTATTAGGAGTTTCTGTGTTCCAATCTATCATATAGACATCTCTTCTTATGAATCCTTGTAGCTTCACTTCTCCAGATAGGATATCTATCACCATGCATTTCCAAATGGTGAAGACTACTAGATTCTTCTCATCACAAAATTGGCTTATGCTCAAAAGGTTGTATTTAAGCCCTTTGACATAATGAACTTTTGATATGGTGATGTTTCCTCTGTGCAGCTCTCCAAAGCCTTTAGTTTGACCTCTAGAGCTATCTCCAAAGGTTACGTCTGGACCTTTTTCTTTGGTATACTTTGTCAGCACCTTCTTGTTCCCGGTCATGTGCCTTGAGCATCTGGAATCTACAAACCATTCTTCACCTCCTATATTTAAATTTGTGGAGATGTGGTAGTAGTCCTTCCACCTTTTCTGCAATCAGACAAGCAGAGATTTAGGTACCCAAATCTGTGTGGGTCCTCGGGAGTTAGTTGGTTTCCTGGAGAACTGGTTTCTCCTGGGATTGTGAAAATTGTTGTTATTACCCCTAAAAGGTGTGTAAGGTCTGGGCCTATATCCTCTGTTAGGATTGCGTACCAGATATGCCTCATAAAAATGATGGTGTGGGCCATGCCTAAATATTGGCTGAGACCATTTATTAAATCTTTGAGGTCTCCACACCTGTTCGTTTTGAAAATTAGGATAACCTTGAGGTTTCCATTTGCCCCTCCCATTTTGAAATCTGTTTTTGGGGAGTCTTTGATAATAATGGGCATGTTGTCTAGGCTGCTACTTCTGCCTTGGCCATTGCCTAGTCTCATGTCTAGGTGGCTGCCTTGTATACCTTGGCTGCAGCCTAGAGCTATGACTTGACTGCTGTCTATTTTAAAATACAGGTTTGTATATTGGCTCAGCAGACGAGACAATTGTTTCTCCCTTGGTGAAAGTGGTTTTAGAACTAGAGAGAGTGTGGGGGTCATATTCAAGGCCTGATGTGGAATATAATGGTCTTTTATTTGTACACAATTCGTCCAGGGTTAGAGATGCCTTCAGGGAGGTTATTTCCTTCGCCTAAGTTTTACTTAGCTGAGTCAGTTTTGTAAACTCAGCTTTAACATGAGCAAGTGCAGCTGATTTTTCACTATTCAAAACAGTTAATCGTTTTATCTCAGCTATGGTATTATCAGCCTGGTTAGTAGAGTTGTCTGCAGTCTATTTTTCAAGATTAGCTTTGGTTTTATTTAGTTCTAGGCTGAGTTTTTCAAGATCATTTTTCAGCTTCCCATTCTCATCTTGCAGCTGGGTCCTCTTGGCTGATACAGTTTGGTGTGCAGATTTTAATCTCTCAAAATCTTTGAGAAGCTGATTTACAGACTCGTGTAAGTCCGTGTCTTGTGACATGTCTGAGCTATTATTATTTGAAACTGAGGGTTTAGATGTTACCTCTTCATCAGCTAGGTTGTCCATTAGACAATCATATTCTTCATCATCAGAGAAGAATCCGCTGCTTGATTCTACTCGCTCTTGGTCTTCTCCAATGAGGGCCTTCCTTCGGTCTTCTTTTATGCTCACCTCCTTCTTTCTCTCGTCCTTCTTGAGATCAGGACAGTCGATTTGGATGTGTCCTGTGGCAATTATAACACTCCACCTTCCAGCTTCCAGCCTTTTGATTTCTCCTGGGGTTCTCCTTATAGTTCTTCTTGTATTTGGAGTAATTCTTTATGAACTTGCTGAACCTTTGCATTATGAACGCCATTTCTTCCTCAAAATCTAGGGGATTTGGAA
This sequence comes from Orobanche coerulescens, assembly GCA_033398695.1. Classification (NCBI taxonomy): domain Eukaryota; kingdom Viridiplantae; phylum Streptophyta; class Magnoliopsida; order Lamiales; family Orobanchaceae; genus Orobanche; species Orobanche coerulescens. The sequence goes on along the minus strand of CM065816.1, from coordinate 73,321,203 downwards.
ACTTCACTTCATATAAGCTCTTGGCAGGGGACTCGGCTGCAAAGGCTATTCCCTTCTCTGCAGGCTCGGTAGATGATGAACTTGGGAGTTCGAATTCATAAGCCTTTAGATCGGAGAACAGCTCCTGGATTTTTATTTTATTGAGGTCTTTGGATTCCCTCATGGCCACCACCTTCATGCTCCATTCGGGACTAAGGGATCTTAGCACCTTCAAGGCCATCTCCCTGTTGCCATATGACTTTTCAAGAGAGTTGATTTCGTTGATGATTTCTGTGAACCTTATGTCCACCTGATCTATGGATTCTCCGGACTTCATTTTGAAGTTGTCAAATTTCTGGGTAGCAATTGACAACTTGTTTTCTTTGATCATCTCCGTGCCTTCACACATCACTGCAAGGGTGTCCCAGATTTCCTTGGCATTTTTGCAGTTCTTGATCTTAACCATTATTGATTTATCAAGAGTTTGATACATCACGTCTCTGGCCCGGTTGTCAAGGTTGGCCAGCTTTCTTTCTTCAATTGTAAGCTACGTCATCTTCTTGGGAATCTTTTCTGGTTTCCCGGCTGCAATTTCCTCAGGAGTGTTGTCCTTCTCGAATATGAAAGGACCATCTTCGATAATGCACCACATGTCGTCATGGATTGAAGATAAGTGTGCCTGCATCCTTATATTCCAAAGATCATACTCGTCAACTGAAAAAACACTTAATCTAGAATGCATGTGTTCCATTTCTAAAATGAGAGACTAAAATATATCCTCGATATATGGATCTGGTTCTTTAAATATTGAACCAACCTCTCTGATACCACTTGTAGGTCACAAGTCATCCAGGAATAAGTCTAGAGGGGGTGAATAGACTTATTGAAACTCTTTTCCACAAAGGATGAGTTTCTCAGCTGATGGTACAGATGACTTAGAGTCGTTTGTAGTCAATATAAGTGCGGAAGTCAACGGATGACGAATACAGAAATAATCAATACAATAGTTAAGTATGTATGCAGCAGGTAAGTATGATGATGAAAGCAGTAAAATACGCAGGCGGTTATAGTGGTCTCAGAGGTGGGGTAATCCTCTACTAATCCACTTTTCTCCAAACCAGTTGGAGATGAATTCACTATAATTCTCAACCAGTGATAAATATTACAGTGATTCAACCAATTACAACAGCTTCCAACCAGTGGAATTTCTTGCCGTTGCAACTCCCTTTGACTGCCTTGCACCAATAATATATACATTTCATAAAATGCAAATCATGATATTAAAATAGAAGTATTTTGTTACTTGTGCAGAAATTGTGATTTGCTCAATTGCATCGACATGTTTTGATTATTATAAATTTTTTATAATGCGTGTATTTCTATTGCTATATGATTTAATTATGCAATCGATTATATTGCACTAATTTTGTAGTTTCTAGAAGAAACATAAATTACAATATTCTTAATAATCTTGAAGATTATTAATGAATAAATAGTTGATCTTCTTAATGAACACATCAATATCTTATCATACTAAAAACAATGTGTTTATGATGAACACATTAAATAAGTTATTTAATATTCTTGAAGAATATTAAATATTGGGGTTGTAATTTTTTGAACTTTACTTTGACCACGTCTTCGTACGCCCTCAGAGTCGTGCAGTGGAATCCGGCAGCATAGCGTTGTACATCCTCCGGCGACGTCTGCGCAAGGTGGCATATTCGTTGATCTTCTGATGGAACCATCTGCGAGATGTAACTTAGCTCGGTTCGGTAGGCCCGAATGATCTCTGGTACTGGCATATTCTGTGGTCCGGCACTGAAAAAGTCTCGCGCGCGAGCGGTTTGGGCTGATCTGGGACAGTACTCGCTCTGCAGTAGTCGGGCAAATTCGGTCCATCCGACCACTCGGTCCTCTGGCCAGTAAGTCCTCCACCAGCGGGCAGCGGTGTCACGGAGTTGATTAACCCCGAGCGGCACCTTTCGGTTCTCTGGGCATCCGATCATCTCGAAAGCAGTCTCCATTTAAGAAATCCAGTCGTCCACGTGTTTCTCCCCTGCCCCGTCAAACAACGGAGGCTTAGCCTTCAGCATCTCTCCCAACCATCGGTCCCTTCCTGCGTTTTCCTCCACATTGATGACCGGTATCTGTTCCACCTGGTTGACCTGAGCAATTCCCATGGCGATAGCTTGGGCAAGGGCCTGAACAAAAGCCGGGTCCATGCCTCCCGGGTTGTTATTCTGGCATTCCGCCTCCTGATCGTTTTGATTAATTGGTGGCAGCTGGTCCCCAGCAGGATGGGTCTTGGCAGTGTTCCTATCCCCATCGTGGTTTGCGGCGGAACCCTGAGCATCATTTACCACCCTCCTAGCTCCTCGGCGTGCCAGTACTGACAGTATTAATCTAAAGCCAGTTTCACACACAGTTTACAGTTAAATGTAGTTTCCATACAGAAAACACACATATAACTTACTTTGCATTTCCACGAGGAGTTACGGTCACTTGGGGTGTTGGACTGGAATAACTTTGAAAATTAGGAGAAATTTTATTTAAACCAGGAGCCGTTGCTCCGATACCATTTTCTGTAACACCCCCAAAATCTCCCGAGGTATTAATTACAGTGCCGTGAATCCCACGTAGGACCCACAAGGCTAATTTAGGAAATAGACATTTTAAAGAAATTGCAATAAAACAATAAGTTCATGGTTACATAACATGAGCTTAAAGGTTTTAAGGAGAAACATAATTCAAAGTTCGATTATTACGTTACGGAGGTTTTAAGACTAAATTTAATTTAAGCAGCGGCAAGAGTTTATTTTCAACACCGTTCAAGTCTGACCGGACCCCTCAGAAATGTCCTGCACATAATCAACAAATTTACCTGACACGACAATTCATGCCAGGTAATCAGGGTCAGAAAATGTATACCAATAATGATCATTAGCAACGATATACACAATTTTACCGAACACAGTGCCACATAACCAACAGAAAATATTTCACCACGCGACTGACGTTGTCTTTCTTTTTTATCACATAAACCCCAAGGTCGCAACCAAGGGTCACGAAAGTATCCACACGTGAATACCTCGGAACATAGGTGCCCAATTCGGGTCTTATCCCCTAACACATTTCCATACGGGTACCATACAGGTTTTATCCCCAATACGTTGGCCCATTTATAACACATTTTAGAGAAAGACAATCGTCGCCATTCATCAATAATGGCACATTCATTAATACGAACATTACAATAATATTAGCATTTCTCGAGCAAGATTTCACTTGCCTGTGATCCGACGGTAGGTGCTTTATGATAACCGGGATCTCCATGCCCGATCGAGCTTTAACCTAGTCACGTAATATCCAATTAACACTTCGTATGGATCATGATTAATAAAACTAGTCTCCCTTCCCTATCCAGATTCCTAGCGTAGTCTTAATTGCCAACATTTAGTATCGTTTTTCTAAGTTCATAAGCATTACGTACCATTATACCATTCAATTCTACGGTTAACGTTAGATACATCGATTTGCTCAACAAGATTATCCCTATCATCATTCGGTTAGAAACAAACGACTATAGCATAATCGAATCCCATAACTTCTAATTCAATTCTATATTCCGAGTAATAAAATCGGTGGATTACCATTTTACACAATGATTTCGGTGGTTTGATCTTTGATGACAATAATACTATCGAATTGTTTTCCCTAGTTCACTTAGCATCGAAAATCGTAAGGTAAGGGTGGCTACGAATAATGGAACATACGGTGACGGATTCCTACGAATCCTCCTACAATTGATTCGTCAAATTTATATTCTTAATGTCGATTGAAATGAAATTTTCGCATGTGATAGATATGAGTTGTAAGGAACAAAACATACGAGCAATGATAACTCCGGTTACTACAATTCCATCCGATTAGATTGTCTACGAGAGTTGGCAAAATCTACTCAAATACCCGTAATATAACAAGTGTAATAAAAAACATTGAGGAGATTACTCCACGGATTGATAGGCTTACCTTAGTAGATGAAGAACAATGAAGAGAGTTGACGAATCCACAAGAACTACGAGAAGGAACGAAAAGTGGCTTGAATGACTTGGATAATCTTCACCAGAGCTCGAGAAACCACCTCTTCTATGTTAATTCAAGTGTATGAGAGGCCAAGAACTGAGCATAAGGCTAAGAAATGCACCGAGGGTGTTTTCTTGGAAGGTTGAGGTCGGGAAAATGAAGAGGGGAAGTGTCATTTTATAACACTCGGTTTTGATAACGTACGTTAATGATAAAGCTATTACGTACGTAAAGGTCATTACGTACGTAATGTTCTGATGCTAACGTGCGTAAAGCCCGTCCAGAGGTCACTGACTGAAATGTGCCCATATGTTACGTATGTAAGCCATCTTTACGTACGTGAGGCTCCAGTCCGTAGCGTACGTTAAGCTTGGTGGATAGCATACGCTATGAGGAGTTGACTCGTTTGTCTTCTAGCCCACCGAAAGTAGCTCAATCCGCGTCAAAAGGAAGATTCTGGTCGAGAGACCAATTCACCCATTACGTACGTGTAATATCCGCAATTTTGATTTCCGGTAATTTTTATTTTTCCAGCGGAGGTCCGTTTTGACGACTCGCTCATGACCGTTTCGTCATTTCGAGAATGATTAATTCTGCACTTTTTGTCATCCGAGTTCGTTTCGGTATCGTTTTGTTGAGTTCCGAGTTTTTTAGCGACTTTTCCGCACTTGAGTTCGATTCTTGCGAATCTCGTCCGAAACTGATGTTTCGAGTTTCTCGTAAGTTCATTTAATGTTATTATTCATGTTGCGAGCTTTGGTTTGGTGTTTCGATCGCGTATCGTGATTTTCGGACGTTTTGGGCCATTTTCGTAATTTCCTAAAGTTTTGGGTAATTACGTCCGTTGTTGAATTCCGAGCCTTCGGGTGGTCGGAATTGTGTGTTCTCTTAGCTCTTAGATTCGTCTTTGCGAGTACGTCGTAACCGTATCATCGATTCGTATTCAGGTTCGGGTTTCGTGGTCGTTCGGGCCGTCGGAGTTGGCCCCGAACGAGTCATGGCCGGGCAACCTGGGCCCAGGCCGGCACTGGCCGAGTCACGGCCGGTAGTGCTCGGCAGCTTCTGGCCGAGCAGGCCGCACCGTGGGCCGCGACACATGATGGCAGGGCCGCGGCACACTCTGTGGCATTTTTCGGCCAAACCGACTGTACCGGGTGCCGCGGCACACGCCGGCCGGCAGCGGCACCGCCGACCACCGGGAGCCATTTTTGGGCTGTGCCGCGGCACGCTCCATGGGCCGCGGACACCAGGTGGCCTATTTATGGCCCCGCACACGGGTTTTTGCCATTTTTCTCAACCTTTCCTTTCTCTTCCGGAGGTGGTCTTGGGAATCTTGAAGCCATGTTGTTTAACAACAAATCCATGAAGTTATTGAGGTTATATCATCAATCAATCATCCGTTATCATCCTTTGATCCAAATAATCAAGGTAATCTTCCTTAGAACCCTAATTTCGGGAATTTGGGGGTTTTCGCGTTTCCGATTCATTGCTTTTGTTGATTAATTCATGATGAAAATGATTAATCTTGTTGGTATTCTTAGTTTCCTATGGATTCATGGTATATGTCATGATTTTTACTAATCGAGGGGTTTGGTTGTGGTCCGCCTCGTTGTCGCTTTTATACGAATATACATGAATCGTAGGTGGGTTTCGGGTGTATTCCAATTCCGTATTCGTTTAGAATTGGTTGTGATTGTATTCTTCAATCGTTAGGTTCGGTTTCGATGGTTCCTAGTATTCGGTGACTTTCCTTTCGTTCGCTGCGTATTGCCGACTATTCAAGGCAAGTATATAATTATGATTGTACGTTCTCGACTTTGAAAGTAAGAAATAATGATGGTATGATATGAACGAACCGTTTTTACGGAATTCATAGATATATTGATGGCATATTATGAACGAACCGTTTTTACGGCATTCATATATGTATTGATGGCATATTATGAACGAACCATTTCTACGGCATTCATATATGTATTGATGACATGTAATGAACGAACCGTTTCTACGGCATTCATACATGTAACGGCGTATGATATGAACGAACCGTTTCTACGGCATTCACATACGTCTTGATGTGACACTATGAGATTTAGTTATTTCGGAATACTAGTCTTGAATTGATGAATTGACGGCTACATTTACTTTATTGTCGAGGAGTATTGTGTTTCATACTTGTTATACTTGCACTAGCTATTCGACGACTAACCCCTTTATGGGGGAAATACTTTTTATGTATTTCAGGTTCCAGGAGAACGGACAGGCGGGTATCGGGTCGGCATTAAGATGATGGGCAAGCGTGATACTGTGTCTTGTCTCCGGTTATCTTTTTGGATTCCTCCATTCAGTGTTGTTGTACTGGAATGGATTTTAAATACTCGAGTATTGTATTTTCAGTTTCCTTGATGTTCCGGCTTGTGTTGCCGAGGTATTGATTCGTGTGGTGATGTATATGGTTTCATTGGTTATGGTTTTTAATACCATTTGTATTGTCCTTCATTCCATTGTATGTAGACCTTCTCGGTCAAGTTTTATAGTTCCGCGTATGTTTAGCCTTGTGGGTCCCACGGCGGGGCTCACGGCGCTGTAATATACCCTGAATAACTTGGGGGTGTTACAGAATATGGTATCAGAGCTTAGGTTTATGGATACCTAGGTGCCGGTCTTTCGGGTCGATTGAGTCGGCATTTGCCCACAGTATCACTACTCTGCCATCATCACAGTGCGACCGGTACTTGTAAGCCCTCTCACTCTTCTTGTATTTTTCTTAATCGTTTCGTTTATAGCTTGGTATTCTTGGGAATTGGTCACTTCGAGAATGTGCGATTTGGATTATACTTACGCACGTGTGTGCCTTTCAGAATGTTGGCTGAAAGTAGGAAGGATCGTGGCCGTGGTCACGGACGTTAACTCTTCTTCGAGATTTTGTTAAATTGCTAATTACGATATTGGTGTGTATCGGTATTATGTTGAGACTTTGTTTAGGAGTCGCATGCTAGTATCACGGGAGATCTTCGACTTCACAGACTTGTAAGTATGTTGTTCGGATTATTCGATAATTCTTGGTGAATTTGAATTCCCGTTGAAATGTTGTTTGTGCGAGTGATTGCAAGTTTCGAGGACGAAACTTATTTTTAAGGGGGGTAGAGTGTAATACCCCGATTTTTCAGATATATTTTTTTTTTCTTTTTTCATTTATATGTTGGATGTCGTTGATGGATAATTGTGCTTGAGGATGATGTGAACGTATGAAAATGTTGTTGAATGCGTATATGTATTCATTGTGCCGTATGATCATTTGGTATGTCGAGATGTTGGTCGAGAATAGCGGAAATGGCTAAGTACAGCTACGTTAACGCACGCTACAGGGTATGCCTAGCGCGCGCGCTGAGATATATACTTAGCGTACGCTACGGTGCATACTTAGCACACGCTAAGAGGTTCTGTTTCGTACGCTAAGGAGGACCCCTAACGTACGTAACGACTTGCTGGGTTAGTTCCGAAAGGTGGCCGACAGGTAGGCCCAGACTGTTTATTATCGGCGATTAGCGCACGCTAATGCATGTTAGTAACGCACTCTAATTCCAGATCGTCAACAGGGAATATTGGCTTTATTGGTTGCTTTCGGCGTGTAGGACTCGGGCATCTTCTGGGAAGGTACAGGTTGCCGGGTCAATGACGATTAGCGCGCGCTAAGGTCGAGGAATAGCGCACGCTACTGAGCATTTCACTGTAGCAAGTCAACGCTTATTTGCGTACGTTAATGCATGGGCATTACGTACGTTAGATGAATTTCGAAGCAATGTAGTAGCTTCTGGACTGCCTGATAGCGCACGCTATCAAGGAAGGGTAGCGCACGCTAGTCCTGTAGCGCACGCTAAATATAAGGTCTAGCGCGCGCTAGTGATATGTTTTATAGAGAGGATAGACGAGTGCTGAGAGGCATTTTGTCCATTCTCCTTCCTTCAGTCAATAGAGAGAGCCTTGGGAAGTACTTGAAGTTCCTAAACATTGAGAGATGATTCTCTTAAACAAGATTAAGATGGAGAGCTCGGATTTAAGTATTGTTCTTGAAGTTTTTGATGATTCTTGGAATGGAGTTCAATTATTCTTCTTCGTGGTTCGTCCATACAAGGTAATCCTTGTATCCCTTAGATAGCGGTTCGTTTTTAAAGGATTACTACTTGGGAGGGAGCATGTTGGGAATCGTGTATTTTGATGTTCGTTTTATTTCAATGTAAATGCATATATTGGACTGTACTTTTATCCGCTGCGTGAGTATTTTGAGATGGCTTTTGGTATTTTGCCAACTGAATTTTATTTTGTAAAACCGATTCCCTAAACCGAGTTTTTGGCATTTTGGCCTTGATCGTTTTGACGGTATTTTTATGACGGTATTTGGAAAATATTTTTTTTTTATATTTGAAAAATATTACCGTCATCGGTCTTTTTGGCATTTTTGAAATGACGTGGAAAATTGTGCTTAGCCTGGTGAATCCTTGTGAGGAGGGTTTACGGCGTGTAATATTCCCAGGAGGATCTGGGGGTGTTACAATTATGGTATCATGTGATAATGTTATACGAGATTTATTGGAATTGTAATAAGAGATTTCGGATGCTGATATGATTAATGAGATCTTCTTCATATGATGATAATGGTGTTGTTGCGATTCTTGAGGTTGTAGGAATGGCATGATGAAGAAAATGGTAACATGGAGATATATACCTCGGATATGTTGTTCTGAACGTGATTTCGGATATTTCATGTTCTTGAAGAACTCTTGAATTATACGAGGTGATGAAAATTTTTAAGAAGTGTTGATGTTTTGAAAATGAATATGGAATATTCATATCTAGAGCTAAACTATGTGTTTGAAATAATATTCGTATAGGAATACGAATGTGATTACGAGTTTGATGAAATTATTATTCATCTCTGAATTTGGAAGCCCATACGTATGGAGCAAATATTCAAGTCGAATGATTGGATTGTTTGATAACCTTAGAATATGATTATCTATAATGTTGAACTAATTGGATGGTTCGAATTAACGATGATCATAGGAAAATTTTAGCTACGGATTTACGAGAAGGGAACCTTGTCAATTCGTATTTAAGAATTGAGTCTGGAACCGATAACATTTAGACCCTTATTATTGGTCCGAATTGGTTGCTGATATGATCATCGGATTTCGGCTCGTATTGTGGACATGGATTCGTGAGGGTCCGAGTTGGACGATTGGACTGTGTTTAATCGAGATATTGTGGAACTGATGAGTTTGTGGCCTAGTTGTATTGATATTGATCGTCATCGAACCTGTTGATTATTAAGCCTTCGTTTTACAATAAGATATGATGTTTGATCGTGGATTATGAATGTTGAGTTGCGGTTGAGGTTGAAGAGTTCGTAGATTAGCTTGGTCGGGACAGAGGAACCCGTAGACGAAAGCAACTGAATTGGTAACAGTTCGTGGAATTGATGTCGAGACAAGTTTTATACTTATACGGGTCAACGAGATTAATGTTATCATGTAGGTGTACGAATGCGTGTATCATATCGAGACTTGGCCTCTTTATGATTATGTTGATATTCGGGAATTGTTCAATGCAATACCCTTCGGCAATTATGCTAAATATTATTGTTATTCGTTAACGGCCGGTTTAAGGCATTGAGATTCTTTTTGACATTGATGTTGGCGATAGCCGGTTCGCGGTATCGATGTATCAATTATTATTGTTCACGATTAATGTCGTTCTGAGGCATCGTTGAATCTTTATTATCGAATTGGAACTGTTGCTATGATGTTGCGTTAGCCGGTTGAAGGCGTTTGATACATTCTTTTATCATCTCCGTTTCGGTGGTCGGTTTAAGGTGCCAGGACATCTATTATATCGTATAATTGTTATCGATTGATCGTCCTGAAGGTAATCGAGGTATTGAATTGGGGCTGTCGAGGATAGTTCCCATCCGTTGAATTATTATTGCCGTGTTGGCCAACTCAAGGCAGCACACCATTATTCTTGTGAACTCGGTAATTTTGTGACCGTTGAGAGTTGAGGATTTCCCGAATTGTTGTGTTGTGATTATTGCTCGTGTTAGTTGGTCCTAAGGGATTTTGATCCCAGGATGGTTATGTTGGATATTGTTGGTCGTGTCGATCTTTCATTATTCGTGCGTCATCGTTCACTTGATGAGTCGCGAGATTCGTATTGGATATGTTATCCTTTGAGTTTCGCGGTCATGTTGTATCGTGGCATATCTGGAAACATATCTGCGTGCCGATTGGTTATGTGTAGGATTTTTATCCGGGCACACGATGGTCATGCGTGGATATTTCCGCATTGGACCGTGCACACGAGACGTAGTTCGTGAGGCTAATTAGGTACATTGTCACACGTATATTCTGGATTCCGTATGCGGGGTGGACATGTGCACGGACACATTTTTGGATCGGGCGTACTGTGATGTTCCCTCTTGAGCCTTATTGTTTGGTCGTTCGTAGTCCATGTTGTATTGGATATGTCCGACGATTTGCGACTGGTTGTTCATACGCCGAGGGGTATGTCCGGCAGTCAAGTTTGCTTCTTTGAGATCTGTATTGTGATGATTTACAGCTTTGGGTTGTTCGGCTTTCAGGCCATCGTGATATACAGCTTCGGTTGAGGGGCTTTCAATCCATTGCGACGTATTGGTATTTCTATTGGAGCCTTCAGACATTGTGATTCGTATTTACTTCAGCATTGGCTTGGATTATCTTCGGGTAACGTATTGTTGTGTTGCTTGTAACGTTTCGCTGTTGGGCGTAAGTTTTTGGTTCTTGTGTATCTCGTTGAGTTTTCCTGGCGGGGTGTTTCTTCTCCCTATTTGTTTTAAGTTTCGGGACGAAACTTCTTTTAAGGAGGGTAGAATGTAATATCTGCAATTTCGATTTCCGGTAATTTTTATTTTTCCGGCGGAGGTCCGTTTTGACGACTCGCTCATGACCGTTTCGTCATTTCGAGAACGATTAATTCTGTAATTTTTGTCATCCGAGTTCATTTCGGTATCGTTTTGTTGAGTTCCGAGTTTTTAGCGACTTTTCCGCACTTGAGTTCGATTCTTGCGAATCTCGTCCGAAACTATTGTTTCGAGTTTCGTGTAAGTTCATTTAATGTTATTATTCATGTTGCGAGCTTCGGTTTGGTGTTTCGATCGCGTATCGTGATTTTCGGACGTTTTGGGCCATTTTCATAATTTCCCAAAGTTTTGGGTAATTACTTCCTTTGTTGAATTCCGAGCCTTCGGGTGGTCGGAATTGTGTGTTCTATTAGCTCTTAGATTCGTCTTTGCGAGTACGTCGTAACCGTATCATCGATTCGTATTCAGGTTCGGGTTTTGGGGTCGTTCGGGCCGTCGGAGTTGGCCCCGGCCGAGTCATGGCCGGGCAACCTGGGCCCAGGCCGGCACTGGCCGAGTCACGGCCGGTAGTGCTCGGCAGCTTCTGGCCGAGCAGGCCGCACCGTGGGCCGCGGCACATGCTGGCAGGGCCGCGGCACACTCTGTGGCATTTTTCGGCCAAACCGATCACGGTGCCGCGGCAACGCCGGCCGGGCCGCGGCACACCGCCACCACCGGGAGCCATTTTTGGGCTGTGCCGCGGCACACTCGGCGGGCCGCGGCACCTTTGGCTTCTATTTATGGCCCTGCACACGGGTTTTTGGCCATTTTTCTCAACCTTTCCTTTCTCTTCCGCGGAGGTGGTCTTGGGAATCTTGAAGCCATGTTGTTTAACAACAAATCCATGAAGTTCTTGAGGTTATATCATCAATCAATCATCCGTTATCATCCTTTGATCCAGCGAATCAAGGTAATCTTCCTTAGAACCCTAATTTCGGGAATTTGGGGGTTTTCGCGTTTTCGTCCGATTCATTCTGTTTTTGTTGATTAATTCATGATGAAAATGATTAATCTTGTTGGTATTCTTAGTTTCCCTATGGATTCATGGTATATGTCATGATTTTTACGGAATCGAGGGGGTTTGGTTGTGGTCCGCCCTCGTTGTCGTTTTTATACGAATATACATGAATCGTAGGTGGGTTTCCGGGTGTATTCCAATTCCGTATTCGTTTAGAATTGGTTGTGATTGTATTCTTCGAATCGTTAGGTTCGGTTTCGATGGTTCCTAGTATTCGTCGGTGACTTTCCTTTCCGTTCGTTGCGTCGTCGACTATTCAAGGCAAGTATATAATTATGATTGTACGTTCTCGACTTTGAAAGTAAGAAATAATGATGGTATGATATGAACGAACCGTTTTTACGGAATTCATAGATATATTGATGGCATATTATGAACGAACCGTTTTTACGGCATTCATATATGTATTGATGGCATATTATGAACGAACCATTTCTACGGCATTCATATATGTATTGATGACATGTAATGAACGAACCGTTTCTACGGCATTCATACATGTAACGGCGTATGATATGAACGAACCGTTTCTACGGCATTCACATACGTCTTGATGTGACACTATGAGATTTAGTTATTTCGGAATACTAGTCTTGAATTGATGAATTGACGGCTACATTTACTTTATTGTCGAGGAGTATTGTGTTTCATACTTGTTATACTTGCACTAGCTATTCGACGACTAACCCCTTTATGGGGGAAATACTTTTTATGTATTTCAGGTTCCAGGAGAACGGACAGGCGGGTATCGGGTCGGCATTAAGATGATGGGCAAGCGTGATACTGTGTCTTGTCTCCGGTTATCTTTTTGGATTCCTCCATTCAGTGTTGTTGTACTGGAATGGATTTTAAATACTCGAGTATTGTATTTTCAGTTTCCTTGATGTTCCGGCTTGTGTTGCCGAGGTATTGATTCGTGTGGTGATGTATATGGTTTCATTGGTTATGGTTTTTAATACCATTTGTATTGTCCTTCATTCCATTGTATGTAGACCTTCTCGGTCAAGTTTTATAGTTCCGCGTATGTTTAGCCTTGTGGGTCCCACGGCGGGGCTCACGGCGCTGTAATATACCCTGAATAACTTGGGGGTGTTACAGAATATGGTATCAGAGCTTAGGTTTATGGATACCTAGGCTGTCGGTCTTTTGGGTCGATTGAGTCGGCATTTGCCCACAGTATCACTACTCTGCCATCATCACAGTGCGACTGGTACTTGTAAGCCCTCTCACTCTTCTTGTATTTTTCTTAATCGTTTCGTTTATAGCTTGGTATTCTTGGGAATTGGTCACTTCGAGAATGTGCGATTTGGATTATACTTACGCACGTGTGTGCCTTTCAGAATGTTGGCTGAAAGTAGGAAGGATCGTGGCCGTGGTCACGGACGTTAACTCTTCCTCGAGATTTTGTTAAATTGCTAATTACGATATTGGTGTGTATCGGTAATATGTTGAGACTTTGTTTAGGAGTCGCATGCTAGTATCACGGGAGATCTTCGACTTCACAGACTTGTAAGTATGTTGTTCGGATTATTCGATAATTCTTGGTGAATTTGAATTCCCGTTGAAATGTTGTTTGTGCGAGTGATTGCAAGTTTCGAGGACGAAACTTATTTTTAAGGGGGGTAGAGTGTAATACCCCGATTTTTCGGATATATTTTTTTTTTCTTTTTTCATTTATATGTTGGATGTCGTTGATGGATAATTGTGCTTGAGGATGATGTGAACGTATGAAAATGTTGTTGAATGCGTATATGTATTCATTGTGCCGTATGATCATTTGGTATGTAGAGATGTTGGTCGAGAATAGCGGAAATGGCTAAGTACAGCTACGTTAAGGCACGCTACAGGGTATGCCTAGCGCGCGCGCTGAGATATATACTTAGCGTACGCTACGGTGCATACTTAGCACACGCTAAGAGGTTCTGTTTCGTACGCTAAGGAGGACCCCTAACGTACGTAACGACTTGCTGGGTTAGTTCTGAAAGGTGGCCGACAGGTAGGCCCAGACTGTTTATTATCGGCGATTAGCGCACGCTAATGCATGTTAGTAACGCACTCTAATTCCAGATCGTCAACAGGGAATCTTGGCTTTATTGGTTGCTTTCGGCGTGTAGGACTCGGGCATCTTCTGGGAAGGTACAGGTTGTCGGGTCAATGACGATTAGCGCGCGCTAAGGTCGAGGAATAGCGCACGCTACTGAGCATTTCACTGTAGCAAGTCAACGCTTATTTGCGTACGTTAATGCATGGGCATTACGTACGTTAGATGAATTTCGAAGCAATGTAGTAGCTTCTGGACTGCCCGATAGCGCACGCTATTAAGGAAGGGTAGCGCACGCTAGTCCTGTAGCGCACGCTAAATATAAGGTCTAGCGCGCGCTAGTGATATGTTTTATAGAGAGGATAGACGAGTGCTGAGAGGCATTTTGTCCATTCTCCTTCCTTCAGTCAATAGAGAGAGCCTTGGGAAGTACTTGAAGTTCCTAAACATTGAGAGATGATTCTCTTAAACAAGATTAAGATGGAGAGCTCGGATTTAAGTATTGTTCTTGAAGTTTTTGATGATTCTTGGAATGGAGTTCAATTATTCTTCTTCGTGGTTCGTCCATACAAGGAAATCCTTGTATCCCTTAGATAGCGGTTCGTTTTTAAAGGATTACTACTTGGGAGGGAGCATGTTGGGAATCGTGTATTTTGATGTTCGTTTTATTTCAATGTAAATGCATATATTGGACTGTACTTTTATCCGTTGCGTGAGTATTTTGAGATGGCTTTTGGTATTTTGCCAACTGAATTTTATTTTGTAAAACCGATTCCCTAAACCGAGTTTTTGGCATTTTGGCCTTGATCATTTTGACGGTATTTTTATGACGGTATTTGGAAAATATTTTTTTTTTTATATTTGAAAAATATTACCGTCATCGGTCTTTTTAGCATTTTTGAAATGACGTGGAAAATTGTGCTTAGCCTGGTGAATCCTTGTGAGGAGGGTTTACGGCGTGTAATATTCCCAGGAGGATCTGGGGGTGTTACAATTTTGGTATCATGTGATAATGTTATACGAGATTTATTGAAATTGTAATAAGAGATTTCGGATGCTGATATGATTAATGAGATCTTCTTCATATGATGATAATGGTGTTGTTGCGATTCTTGAGGTTGTAGGAATGGCATGATGAAGAAAATGGTAACATGGAGATATATACCTCAGATATGTTGTTCTGAACGTGATTTCGGATATTTCATGTTCTTGAAGAACTCTTGAATTATACGAGGTGATGAAAATTTTTAAGAACTGTTGATGTTTTGAAAATGAATATGGAATATTCATATCTAGAGCTAAACTATGTGTTTGAAATAATATTCGTATAGGAAGACGAATGTGATTACGAGTTTGATGAAATTATTATTCATCTCTGAATTTGGAAGCCCATACGTATGGAGCAAATATTCAAGTCGAATGATTGGATTGTTTGATAACCTTAGAATATGATTATCTATAATGTTGAACTAATTCGATGGTTCGAATTAACGATGATCATAGGAAAATTTTAGCTACGGATTTACGAGAAGGGAACCTTGTCAATTCGTATTTAAGAATTGAGTCTGGAACCGATAACATTTAGACCCTTATTATTGGTCCGAATTGGTTGCTGATATGATCATCGGATTTCGGCTCGTATTGTGGACATGGATTCGTGAGGGTCTGAGTTGGACAGTTCGGACTGTGTTTAATCGAGATATTGTGGAACTGATGAGTTTGTGGCCTAGTTGTATTGATATTGATCGTCATCGAACCTGTTGATTATTAAGCCTTCGTTTTACAATAAGATATGATGTTTGATCGTGGATTATGAATGTTGAGTTGCGGTTGAGGTTGAAGAGTTCGTAGATTAGCTTGGTCGGGACAGAGGAACCCGTAGACGAAAGCAACTGAATTGGTAACAGTTCGTGGAATTGATGTCGAGACAAGTTTTATACTTGTACGGGTCAACGAGATTAATGTTATCATGTAGGTGTACGAATGCGTGTATCATATCGAGACTTGGCCTCTTTATGATTATGTTGATATTCGGGAATTGTTCAATGCAATACCCTTCGGCAATTATGCTAAATATTATTGTTATTCGTTAACGGCCGGTTTAAGGCATTGAGATTCTTTTTGACATTGATGTTGGCGATAGCCGGTTCGCGGTATCGATGTATCAATTATTATTGTTCACGATTAATGTCGTTCTGAGGCATCGTTGAATCTTTATTATCGAATTGGAACTGTTGCTATGATGTTGCGTTAGCCGGTTGAAGGCGTTTGATACATTCTTTTATCATCTCCGTTTCGGTGGTCGGTTTAAGGTGCCAGGACATCTATTATATCGTATAATTGTTATCGATTGATCGTCCTGAAGGTAATCGAGGTATTGAATTGGGGCTGTCGAGGATAGTTCCCATCCGTTGAATTATTATTGCCGTGTTGGCCGACTCAAGGCAGCACACCATTATTCTTGTGAACTCGGTAATTTTGTGACCGTTGAGAGTTGAGGATTTCCCGAATTGTTGTGTTGTGATTATTGCTCGTGTTAGTTGGTCCTAAGGGATTTTGATCCCAGGATGGTTATGTTGGATATTGTTGGTCGTGTCGATCTTTCATTATTCGTGCATCATCGTTCACTTGATGAGTCGCGAGATTCATATTGGATATGTTATCCTTTGAGTTTCGCGGTCATGTTGTATCGTGGCATATCTGGAAACATATCTGCGTGCCGATTGGTTATGTGTAGGATTTTTAGCCGGGCACACGATGGTCATGCGTGGATGTTTCCGCATTGGACCGTGCACACGAGACGTAGTTCGTGAGGCTAATTAGGTACATTGTCACACGTATATTCTGGATTCCGTATGCGGGGTGGACATGTGCACGGACACATTTTCGGATCGGGCGTACTGTGATGTTCCCTCTTGAGCCTTATTGTTTGGTCGTTCGTAGTCCATGTTGTATTGGATATGTCCGACGATTTGCGACTGGTTGTTCATACGCCGAGGGGTATGTCCGGCAGTCAGGTTTGCTTCTTTGAGATCTGTATTGTGATGATTTACAGCTTTGGGGTACATTCGGCTTTCGTGCCATCGTGATATACTGACTTCGGTTGAGGGGCTTTCAATCCATTGCGACGTATTGGTATTTCTATTGGAGCCTTCAGACATTGTGATTCGTATTTACTTCAGCATTGGCTTGGATTATCTTCGGGTAACGTATTGTTGTGTTGCTTGTAACGTTTCGCTGTTGGGCGTAAGTTTTTGGTTCTTGTGTATCTCGTTGAGTTTTCCTGGCGGGGTGTTTCTTCTCCCTATTTGTTTTAAGTTTCGGGACGAAACTTCTTTTAAGGAGGGTAGAATGTAATATCTGCAATTTCGATTTCCGGTAATTTTTATTTTTCCGGCGGAGGTCCGTTTTGACGACTCGCTCATGACCGTTTCGTCATTTCGAGAATGATTAATTCTGCAATTTTTGTCATCCGAGTTCATTTCGGTATCGTTTTGTTGAGTTCCGGGTTTTTAGCGACTTTTCCGCACTTGAGTTCGATTCTTGCGAATCTCGTCCGAAACTATTGTTTCGAGTTTCGCGTAAGTTCATTTAATGTTATTATTCATGTTGCGAGCTTCGGTGTGGTGTTTCGATCGCGTATCGTGATTTTCGGACGTTTTGGGCCATTTTCATAATTTCCCAAAGTTTTGGGTAATTACTTCCGTTGTTGAATTCCGAGCCTTCGGGTGGTCGGAATTGTGTGTTCTATTAGCTCTTAGATTCGTCTTTGCGAGTACGTCGTAACCGTATCATCGATTCGTATTCAGGTTCGGGTTTCGGGGTCGTTCGGGCCGTCGGAGTTGGCCCCGGCCGAGTCATGGCCGGGCAACCTGGGCCAGTGCCGATCGCCGAGTCACGGCCGGTAGTGCTCGGCGGCTTCGGCGAGCAGCCGCACCGTGGGCGCGGCACATGATGGCAGGCCGCGGCACACTCTATGGCATTTTCGGCCAAACCGATCATGGTGCCGCGGCTGCCGGCCGGCCGCGGCACCGCCACCACCGGGAGCCATTTTGGGCTGTGCCGCGGCACACTCCCGCTGGGCCGCGGCACACTGTGCAGCCTATTTATGGCCCTGCACACGGGTTTTTGGCCATTTTTCTCAACCTTTCCTTTCTCTTCCGCGGAGGTGGTCTTGGGAATCTTGAAGCCATGTTGTTTAACAACAAATCCATGAAGTTCTTGAGGTTATATCATCAATCAATCATCCGTTATCATCCTTTGATCCAGCGAATCAAGGTAATCTTCCTTAGAACCCTAATTTCGGGAATTTGGGGGTTTTCGCATTTTCGTCCGATTCATTCCGTTTTTGTTGATTAATTCATGATGAATATGATTAATCTTGTTGGTATTCTTAGTTTCCCTATGGATTCATGGTATATGTCGTGATTTTTACGGAATCGAGGGGGTTTGGTTGTGGTCCGCCCTCGTTGTCGTTTTTATACGAATATACATGAATCGTAGGTGGGTTTCCGGGTGTATTCCAATTCTGTATTCGTTTAGAATTGGTTGTGATTGTATTCTTCGAATCGTTAGGTTCAGTTTCGATGGTTCCTAGCATTCGTCGGTGACTTTCCTTTCCGTTCGTTGCATCGTCGACTATTCAGGGCAAGTATATAATTATGATTGTACGTTCTCGACTTTGAAAGTAAGAAATATTGATGGTATGATATGAACGAACCGTTTTTACGGCATTCATATATGTATTGATGGCATATTATGAACGAACCGTTTCTACGGCATTCATATATGTATTGATGGCATGTAATGAACGAACCGTTTCTACGGCATTCATACCTGTAACGGCGTATGATATGAACGAACCGTTTCTACGGCATTCACATACGTCTTGATGTGACACTATGAGATTTAGTTATTCCGGAATACTAGTCTTGAATTGATGAATTGACGGCTACATTTACTTTATTGTCGAGGAGTATTGTGTTTCATACTTGTTATACTTGCACTAGCTATTCGACGGCTAACCCCTTTATGTGGGAAATACTTTTTATGTATTTCAGGTTCCAGGAGAACGGACAGGCGGGTATCGGGTCGGCATGAAGATGATGGGCAAGCGTGATACTGTGTCTTGTCTCCGGTTATCTTTTTGGATTCCTCCATTCAGTGTTGTTGTACTGGAATGGATTTTAAATACTCGAGTATTGTATTTTCAGTTTCCTTGATGTTCCGGCCTGTGTTGCCGAGGTATTGATTCGTGTGGTGATGTATATGGTTTCATTGGTTATGGTTTTTAATACCATTTGTATTGTCCTTCATTCCATTGTATGTAGACCTTCTCGGTCAAGTTTCATAGTTCCCCGTATGTTTAGCCTTGTGGGTCCCACGACAGGGCTCACGGCGCTGTAATATACCCTGAATAACTTGGGGGTGTTACAGTACGTAAGCTAGTTACGTTAACGTACGTAATACTCAAATTTTAGCATACGTTATCCATATCCTATAGCGTACGTTAGACATTCAATACTTTAGCCACATATCACATTTTAACCATCTCGGGGTGACCGTCCTTTCCACTCGTCAACAATTATCGGGGAACAAGACGTTGTCCACCGTCATATTCGCACCGACGATCGTCCAAAGGCGTCAAGGCATGTCACCTCCATTTCACCCACATCGCACAATTATATAGCACTTAATGAAATACATAAATAAAAATGACATCACATTACAAGAAATCACATAGTATAAAGTAATTAAGCATGAAATACCGGTGGTATTACAAATATTCCTTGCATTTGAGAGCAAACATTCCACTTCTTATGGAGATAAGGAGATAGGCACTGGAAGTGTTTAGGACTTGAATGCTTAACTGGTTCGCAAGTCGATAAAACTTAACTGGGCAGTAAGTTTAGACAAGACTTATATAACGTGTACTTTGGCATGTAGAGTGCATGTCTTCACTAAGGGTTACTGGGAGGACACGTTATAGGTATGCTAATGGGATTAGTATACTCGAAAACGATTCAACTTGATTGGATCACATGGATATCACTCAGGGATTGTCAATGATTGAATCGAAAGATTGTGACAGGTATACGTGGACCTTTGACTTGAGGTTTCAGTAGGAGATGTGCTTGTGACATTAAGTTAGTCATTAGAGTAGTTCGGTCCAATCGCCAGTTGGTGGGGTCAACCTCGAAATGCAACTTAGTGGGCAAGTAGCAGTCTCTACTGAATACCAGGATAAGATTCTTTCTTATGTTAGTGAGCAGGTAAATGTATTATGCGGTTAATAGCAAATGAGATCATAAGTATTTGGCCAAAGCAGTTAGAGCTAGTTGTATTTGATATATGAGAGCTCGATGATCTCGATTTATAGTAACAAATGCATAGAGTCAAGATACAATATGATTTGGCTTTACCATGACCCTAATACTTGACCGGGACATATGATAGAAGGTTTTATACGTATACAGTATTCACGACATAATGGTTTTGGAATGATCCAATCATTCGTTCTTAGTTGGGTTACGGTACGGAGCATTAGACTGGCTAAGTGTTACCCGAACTCCTTGGTTCCTCCCATTGCCAACTAAGATGGACCTATGTAGTCACGCACGATGATATTTGATGGATAAAATATGTATCTATTATCTCTTCATTAATATTGGATATTTGATATCTAATTTGATTTATTTGATAAATCATGCGGTCAAGTGAATTGAAATTTATTACCGGGTGATTAATTTAATTCATAAATAATTATTTCTTGGAAATATATTATTATAATTTTGTATTTGATAAAACTAATTAATTAGATTAATTAATTAAGTATAAATACATTTGAGATAAAACGAAGTGTACTTAACGGACTAGACACGCGAACACATGGTACACGAACCGAGTGGCTCAGCTCGTTTTTCTCACCATCCCATAGTGGTCCACCCCCACCCCCTCTCCCTACTCACCTTCCATGTGCCTTCTTGGTGTTGTCTTCATGTGTTTTGTGGTGTGGTGGAACATGCCTCACTTAGTGACAAAATGAAGATAAGATGTGATCTTATCTTTATATATCACATGAAGTGAGATATGTTAATAAGGTTTAAAAACATACACACACATACTTGCAAGACCAGCCGTGAGTTTTGGAGAGGAGAGGGAAAATTTTCTTTTATTTTCTTGTTCATCTTGGAGAGAAAGAACAGGAAGAAGAGAAGAGAAGAAAAATACCGTATCAATTCCTAGCCATGTTCTTTGAGAACGAATTGATATAATATTTTTCCAATCAATATCTGGTGCGTGATAACATAGAGACACTTGGCTTATTCGGTGTTTGATCATTCATCAACCTAAAATGAATCGAATTCGTGTTCGTGTTGGTGACCGGAGACGATCAAAGCTTGGCTCAGGAATTTTTCCTTCAAGAAGATATTATCAATGGTCTATGCGGGTATAATATCTTAATTTTATCTTCATCATTTTAGATGCGGGTATAACTCCATTTTTGGGGTTTGGTTGTATCCGGTTGGACAAAGGCCATACCTCTTAGATAAATGAGACACCCTACTAGACCTACGAGGTGGTTGTACTTGTGTTTGAGAAGGTTCAGTTCTAATTTCTTATACAGGTGTCTCCTGAGGAGTTTCCTTGTATTCTTCCAAAGAAATACTTCTACCTGCTCCGCCTTCCAGAATGAACTCATCATCCAGGAAGTGTGCTTGCAAAGCAACAATGATCTTTCGATCTTCGGGCATGTAGAATAGATAACCCATCGTCCTAGATGGGAATCCAATGAAATGTCCCTTCACGGACCTAGCTTCCAACTTCTCCACCTTGGTCTTCTTGTCATAAGCGGGACATCCCCAAATCCTAATGTGATTAAGACTTGGTTTCCTGTCCTCCCACATCTCATGTGGAGTTTTAAGAACGGACATGGAAGGACATCTGTTCAAGATATAAGCAGCAGTCAGGAGTGCATACCCCCATAAGTAAATTGGTAAGTCAGTATAGCTAAGCATAGAACGGACCATGTTCAACAAGGTTCGGTTCCTTCTTTTTGACACACCATTTAACTGAGGAGTTCCTGGAGGCGTAAGTTGTGATACAATCCCATGTTCCTTTAGGAACTCGTCAAACTATGTACTCATAAACTCGCCACCTCGGTCCGACCGAAGTGCTTTGATATGATTACCAGTTTATTTTTCAACTAGGGCCTTACATTCCTAGAATTTCTCAAAGGCCTCGGATTTATGTTTCATTAAGTATACATAACCATACCTAGTATGATCATCCATAAACGTAATGAAATACTGATATCCATCACGTGCTGCTTCCAAAGCACCACATACGTCGGTATGGACTAATCCAAGTTTATCATCGGCTCTTTCAAAAGTCCCTGTGAAAGGGGACTTAGTCATTTTACCTTTAAGGCAAGATTCACAAGTTGGAAAGGGATCTGATCCCAATGGACCCATAAGTCCATCCTTTGCCATTTTGTAAACTTTGGTCTGACCAACATGACCAAGTATAAGATGCCATTTCAAAGTTTTATTAGTTTCATCCCTACCACGCTTCCTAGTCATAGAATACACAATGACTTTGTTACTTAGGTTTAGATGATACAGTCCATTTAACAATGTAGCAGTGCCTACTAGTTTATTTCTAAAATAAATTTTGCAGGAACCATCACCAATGAAAAATAAAAAGCCTTTCTGATCCATGACCGGAATGGATACAATATTTTTATACCCCTTGGGCAAAACAAGTACATCATCTAATGTTAAAACAAAGCCGGATTCCAAATCTAAAAGAATTGATCCTATGTCAGTTGCTTCGACATTATGCCCACTTCCGACAGTAATCATCACTTCCCCAGCTCCAAACTTCCTACTTTGTTCCAGATCCTGATTCACGATACAAATGTGAGAACTAGCACCTGAATCCAGTATCCAAGAAGTAGAAAATACAGTTCCAGAACAATTTGTTTCCAAAACTAAAAGTTCTGTACCTGAAGTGCCATGAAGAATCGGACAGTCTCTTGCCCATTGGCCCAGATCACCGCATTTGAGACATTCGTCCCTCTTCTTCTTGGGGCCTTGCCCTTACCTTTAAGGTCCTTGATTTGTGGTCCGTCTACTTCTTGGTCTTTTTCTTCTTGTTCTTAGACCTCCGAGGTCCAGAAGAAATCACAAGGGGCAGACTCCTTCATTCGCAGAGTCTTCATCTGAGACTGAGCGGTTACAAGTTTGTTCATCAACCCTGCTAAATTGCAAGCAATCTCATTGCAGTTGAAATTCATAACAAACTGTGAGAAGGAATCAGGAAGGGACTGTAGGATAAGGTCGGTCTGAAGAGAAGTATCCATCTTAAAATCCAGAGCCTCCAATCTATCGATCGTAGAGATCATTTCGAAGATGTGGTCCCCAACCTTCTCACCTTCCTTCATCCTAGCACCAAACAGTTGCTTGGATATCTCATATCTAGCAGTTCGACTGTGCTCACCATAAAGCTCGGTTAAGTGAGATAAGATCTGCCTAGCATAAGTCATTTTCTTATGAGCTATCTGAATCTCATTGACATAGAAGCCATCATATAGGCACAGACTTTTATGTCATCCTTAACCGACTTTTTGGTTTTCAATCTCTTCCTGATTGGCTCTAGTCCGCACCGGAGGCACCGGAATTTCTGCCTCCAAGACGTATCCCAGTGCCTCTATACTGAGGACTATCATCAGGTTGCGGAGCCAATCCACAAAGTTAGGGCCGATTCAGGTGTTCTTTTCGAGTAGTATAGCGAGTGGGTTCATTTTCATATTGAGAGTTGATGTTTGATTGTCTGCATTAAGTACGACAGATTTATTAGTGACTCATTCAATTATGATCTGAGTATAGAATTAAGGTCTTTTATATTCTTTTAATCTATCTCCCACTATTTTTATTGGAATAACACACTCCCATGTGAAATCCGGAAGTATTGTTCGCTTTACTTCATAGTGGTGATCGAGTTCTTCATAAATTTTAATAGAGGGCAACCGAACAGGTTTCTAGTCTATTAATCTTCATAAAGTGGTGTCCAACACCAACCCATCTAATCGATGATTCGATCTTATTTTTCCCCTTATTCACTCCCCTCAACCTATACGGTTTCTATGGACGCAAACCAGTTTCACAATTGAATCTTATCCGGCAACCGAACATGTTTCTAGGGATAAAATTTGCTCCAACCAAAGGCATCCAATGCGCTCTCGGTAATTTATCGACCCTCCCCAAACGACTACCCCAATAACTCAGAAGCATAGCACATCCGGTCTGGATTTCAATTTTCCAAAAGCTCTTTGGAGGGAAGGAAAACCTTGAAACCTTTTAAACTTAATAATTTGCCGTGAGAGAATTTCGCGATTAATGTTACACTTTGCACATTAATTCATTTAAGCGCATTTGTAGCATTCATACCATATGAATAAACATTCACAACCTAGTTTATACCAACATGTAGTTCATGGACCGTTCCTAGACAGAAACGTCGTAATCTAATTACAAGTCTTCGGTCTTGAATCTTCGTCTTCTCGAATGGATCATCCTCCGGTCTTCGTCATTATATATAAATTTTATATTTGAGAAATTGCATCCTATACAAATTTTCTAGTAAAATAAATAGGCTCAAACGGAACTTACAACCCAATCGAATAAAACGGAACAATTCAATACTAGATCCATGAACTACATCACCATTCACAAGCATTCATCCAATAAATACTAAATAAATAGATTTAAGCAATACAATATATTGATCCAACCAATATATCAAATTAACCATCTAATAGAATTAATCCAATTAATTCACGAGCATAGTAATTTTAATTCGTTCGTATGATCCGGACGATTTTAAATATTCCACAATAATTAATTTCCTCAAAATAAAAACACCAAGTATTTTTATTTAGTTAAATTAAATCCAATTTAAATTGCCGGAAATTATTATCGAAACATAAAAATAAAACGGAGTCGAAACAAAAAAGCGGAGTCGTCCGCGTCCGCAGCCCACTGCGGCCATGGCCGAGAGGAGCAGCCAAACATTGCCTGCAGCCAGCAGCAGATTCTGTCGGCGCGCCTGACAGCCTTTTCATTTATCGGCCGCGATTTTCCGACCCGTTTTACGTCCCGATTTCAAAAATGATATATTTCTAATTTTAATATTACCCATATAAATCAGTTTTAATAAATAAAACCAGATTTATATATAGTAACATAAAACATGAAAATTTAAATTTTCGACGAACAATTAAAACAACGAATTAAACGGTCGTGATTCTAAATCACTAAACATTTAATCAAGCATTCCAAATGCTAAATATCATATATATACGATCGCAAGAACTACTCTGTGGTACCACTGTTGGGATTCGGTGCCTAAAACGAAGCATTCACCTATCATCATCTTCAAGCTCCTAAGTTGGATTAATCATCATTTAATCAGTTTCATCACTCCAAATCAAGGTAATTTTTTATTGAAGCTTGCATTTCGGGATTTGAAGGTTTTATTCTCGATCTCTTTGAGTTAGCTTGCTTTTATGTTGGAATATATTAGATATGGATTATCTATCTTGGATACTTGTATTCTTACGGATTCATTGATGTAATTTTCGGAATTTGTGAATCATTGAGGAATTTTCAAGAACACCTTGGTGTTGACTTTGGAATTGGGGGGGGGGGGGGGTTCGACTAGATGTTGTTGAAATCCCGATTTAAGTATTTCTAATTCAATCCGAATCCCTTAAGAGGATCGATCAAGCTACGTATATATGAATATGAAACAGAGGAAGATTCGAAATCACACCCTTGAAGTATGTTAATTAAATGGTTGTCTCCTCCACGAATCCGATTCGTCAAGCTTTTGAAATCCCGAGCACCGAAGCACCGTGCCTCTACTTGCCACGCGCCAGACGTCGACCGGAATAACTCCTACCTAGTTTTCTTCCAATGATACGGCTAGAACGAGGTAGTCGGAACTAACTAAATTTATTATTATCACTCAAAGTGTATAAATTAAATTTTCTCTCTTTATTTTCTCTAAGAAAAATGTGAAGATAAAATGGAGAAGAAGAAGTCTTGAGAAAAAACTATTTTCTCTCTCTTTCTCTGGCTTGGAAAAAATCCGTGAGATCAGCCCACTTACAAGATTAAGTCCTTTTATTTCCATTCCTCTTCCTTTTTATTATTCTTTCAAAATGAATACTCAACCAACCCCCACTCACAATGTCTCGGTCTTCCATCAATTAAGGTGGAATAAAGACCAATGTGAAACCAAAAGGGGGTAAGTTTCGTCCATTTGGAATGACTGGAGGAATCCGGTCTGTTTCGGACTCTCTCGAGCCTAAACAGATAAATTCTATTATGTTCCGATGTATTATATAAATCAATTAATTCAATTAGTTAATTGTATCAAATACAAAATAACATAATTAATTTCGCCAAGAAATAATTATATTCATGAATTAAATTAATCAACCAGTAACTTATTTAATTCAGTAGTCCAAATATTAATTTATCCAATAAATTAATTTATACATTCAATGTCCCAAAATTAATTAGACATCCAATATCCAAGAAATTAGATATCCAATATCTAATATTAATAAAGAGAGATAAAGCTCGATTCATTCCATCGTCAGTCCTATTGCGCGACTCGGTAGGTCCGTCTCAGTTAGCAATGGGAGGAACCAAAGAGTGAAAGCACCACCTAGTCAGTCACGTGACCTACACTGTAAACTAACTGAGAACGAATGATTGGGATCATTCCAAAACTTTTCTGTCGTGAATACCAGTATACGTGTAAACCCTTCTTTTAAATGTCCCGATCAAGTTATAAGGTCACGATCAGTCAAACGCTATCTGTACTTGATGCTATGCATGAATTAAGGCAAATCGAGATCACTGTGCTCTCGTGTATCCAATACAACTAGCTCCAATGCTTTGGCCAAAGACTTATGATCTCATCTACTAATAACCGCATAGGACATATACCCGTTCACTTAAAGGAGGAAGAATCCTATCTTGGCATTTAGTAGAACCTGCTACTTGCCCGTCAAGATGCACGTCGAGGTTGATCCACACCTTCCGGTTTTCTGGGTCAAACTACTCAAATGAAAATCTTAATATCACAAGCACATCCCTACTAAATCCTCAAATCGAAGGTTCACGAATACCTATCACAACCTTTCGATTACGTCACTGACTGTCCCAGAGTGAAATCCGTATGACGAATCGAGAGTGAGTCGGTTCGAGTATACTAATCTCATTAGCACACCTATAATGTGGGCTCCCACTAACCATTTGTGATCGACAGGCACTCTCCAAGTCAAAGAACACGTCATACAATCCTTCACATAAACTTAATGCCTAGTCAAGATTCATCGACTTGCGAACGATTAAGTATTTGAGCCATAAATCTTTCCAGTGCCGATCCCATTATCCAATAAGGAGTGGAACGTTTTGCTCTCAGATACACGGACTAGCTTATATATATATATATATATTTACGAGTCAGGAATGTCAGTGACTACCAGTAAATAAAGAAACATACAATTTCCTTTAGATAATGAATTACATAATAACAAGTACATTGCCCTCACTCTAAAATCCCCTGAGTAGCATTCGAGGGCATACTTCTAACACGTCCTAGATGGGAATATAATAAAACGCCCCTTCACGGACCTTGCTTCTAACTTCTCCACCTTAGTCTTTTTGATGTAGGCGGGACATTTCCAAATCCTAATATGATTACGACTTGGTTTCCTACCCTCCCACATCTCATGTGGAGTCTTAAGAACAGACTTGGAATGACATTTGTCCAATATATAAGCAGCAGTAAGGAGCGCATAACCCTACAGGTTAATCGATAAATCGGTGTAGCTAAGAATGGAACGAACCATGTCCAACGAGGTTCGGTTCCTTCTTCCCGACACATCGTTTAACTGAGGAATTCCTGGAGGTGTAAGTTGTGACACTATTCTGTGATTCTTTAAGAACTCGTCAAACTTTGTACTCATATACTCGCCACCTCGGTTCGACCGAAGTGCTTTGATATGATTACCAGTTTGTTTTTCGACTAGTGCCTTCAATTCCTGGAATTTCTCAAGGGCCTCAGATTTGTGTTTCATTAAGTATACATAACCATACCTAGTATGATCATCCATGAATGTTTGAAATACTGATATCCGTCATGTGCTGCTCCAGAGCACCACATACGTCGGTATGGACAAAATCAAGTTTATCAGTGGCTCTTTCAAAAGTCCCTATAAAGTGGGACTTAGTCATTTTGCCTTTAAGGAAAGATTCACAAGTTGGAAATGGATCCAATCCCAATGGACCCGTAAGTCCATCCTTTTCTATTTTTTAAACCTTGGTTTGACCGCCCAAGGTTTATAGGCCCGTTTGAGATATTGGACCAGGTAGGGAAGCTCGCATATCGATTGGCTCTACCACCGCATGTGGATGGAGTGCATAACGTCTTTCACGTCTCCCAGTTAAGGAAGTATGTCTATGATCCGAGTCACAAACTCAATTTCGAAGAAGTGAAAATTTCCGACGACGCTACCTTTAGAGAGGTACTGATCGCCACCTTGGATCGGCGTATGAAGATGTTACGAAATAAAGCCATACCCCTCGTGAAGGTTCAGTGGTCACACCACGGCATGGAAGAAGTGACTTGGGAAACCGAGTCGAGCATGAAATAGAGTCATCCCGAGTTATTTTCTTAGTTTCGGGACGAAACTATTTTTAAGGGGGGTGATATGTAATACCACCGGTATTTCATGCTTAGTTACTTTGTACTGTGTGATTTCTTGTAATGTGATGTCATTTTTATTTATGTATTTCATTAAGTGCTATACAATTGTGCGATGTGGATGAAACGGTGGTGACACGCCATGACGCCGTTGGACGATCGTCGGTGCGAATATGATGGTGGCCAACGTCTTGTTCCCCTATAATTGTTGAAGAGTGGAAAGGACGGTCACCTCGAGATGGTTAAAATGTGATATGTGGCTAAAGGATTGAATGTCTAACGTACGCTATAGTATATGCATAACGTACGCTAAAAATTGAGTATTACGTACGTTAACGTAACTAGGCAATGGCCAAGGCAGAAGCAGCAGCCCAGACAACATACCCATTATTATCAAAGACTCCCCAAAAACAGATTTCAAAATTGGAGTGGCAAATGGAAACCTCAAGGTTATCCTAATTTTCAAAACGAACAGGTGTGGAGACCTCAAAGATTTAATAAATGGTCTCAGACAATATTTAGGCATGGCCCACACCATCATTTTTATGAGGCATATCCGGTACACAATCCTAACAGAGGATATAGGCCCAGACCTTACACACCTTTTAGGGGTAATAACAACAATTTTCACAATCCCAGGAGAAACCAGTTCTACAGGAAACCAACTAACCCCCGAGGACCCACACAGATTTGGGTACCTAAATCTCTGCTTGTCTAATTGCAGAAAAGGTGGAAGGACTACTACCACATCTCCACAAATTCAAATATAGGAGGTGAAGAATGGTTTGTAGATTCCGGATGCTCAAGGCACATGACCGGGAACAAGAAGGTGCTGACAAAGTATACCAAAGAAAGAGGTCCAGACGTAACCTTTGGAGATAGCTCTAGAGGTCAGACTAAAGGCTTTGGAGAGCTGCACAGAGGAAACATCACCATATCAAAAGTTCATTATGTCAAAGGGCTTAAATACAACCTTTTGAGCATAAGCCAATTTTGTGATGAGAATAATCTAGTAGTCTTCACCATATGGAAATGCATGGTGATAGATATCATATCTGGAGAAGTGAAGCTACAAGGATTCAGAAGAAGAGATGTCTATATGATAGATTGGAACACAGGAACTCCTAATACTTGTTTTCTATCTAAGACAATAGTTGAGAATGGATGGCTGTGGCACAAAAGACTATATCACCTAAATTTCAAAGCCATCAATAAGATTAGTTCTCAAAAGCTGGTCAGAGGACTTCCAGAAGAAGTATTCAAGAAGGAAGCTCTCTATGATGGATGTCAGAAAGGGAACCAAACAAGAGCATCATTCAAGCCAGTTCAACCTACCACTCTTACAACAAGGATTTTAGATCTACTTCACATGGATCTATTTGGTCCCATCAAGCCAAGGACCTTAAGTGGCAGAAAGAACGCTCTAGTAGTAGTAGATGACTACTCAATATAGACATGGGTTGTTTTTCTCTATAAAAAGAGTGAAACACTAACCAAGTTACCTAAGCTGCTAAGGAGGATCCAGAATGAGAAATCTCTCTCAATCATCAAGATCAGATCAGATAGAGGAGGAGAATCTCTCAACAAGGCAATCACTGATTATAGTGATCAGAATGGGATCCAGCATGAAGTCTCTGCAGCCAGGACCCCTCAGCAGAATGGTGTTGCTGAAACAAGAAACAGAACCTTGAAGGAAGCCACAGTCCATGATTGCGTAAGGCACTGCCAAGAGGTTCAGGGTCAAGTCAACGCAGCATGCCACACTCAGAACAGGAGTATGATAGTAGGGAGACATGGCAAAACTCCCTATGAGGTTTGGAATGGCAGAACACTAATTGTTGCTTATTTTCATATTTTTGTTTGTAAGTGTTTCATCCACAACAACGGTAAAACCCAACTAAATGCCTTTGATGCTAAAACTGATGATGGTCTCTTTATGGGATACTCACAAAGAAGCAATGTATATAGAGTTTTTAATAAAAGAACCTTAGTTGTGGAGGAAACACCTCATGTTGTATTTGATGAAACTACTGCTGAGTACAGGAAAAAGGTGGAGCTGATAGAGAATAAGCTCAAATCTGCCACCCTAGAAGAAGTCATTGTCCATGACATAGGAATGATGGACTCACCTGCAGATCAGCCTGAAGACCTAACTGCAGATCAGACAGGACCACAAAACCTACCTGATCCAGTTGCTTCTGATGAAGACCAAATTGTAGCTGATAAAGACCCATCTGAAGATCAGACAGGACTCTCACCTGCAGATGACAAGAGGGTAGCTGATCCAGTTGCAGACTAAGGAGATCAGATCCAAGCTGATGCAGAGAGAGATGAAACCCACCAAAGCAAATCTACAGGGGGAACAGACCCTGAAGAAGAAGACATTCCTAAGTGGCTCAAAGATCATCCTATCCAACAGATCATTGGGAAGCTAACTGATGGAGTTAAGACAAGACAGTCTACTCTACCCGTAAGAATGGCAATGTTTTCATGCTTTATGTCTCAAATAGAACCCAAGACAACAGAGCAAGCCCTGAAAGACTACTCATGGATCAACGCAATGCAAGAAGAGCTTAATCAGATGGAAAGGAACAATGTTTGGGAACTAATAGACAGACCAGATCATAAGAAGGTTATTGGCACCAAATGGGTGTACAAGAACAAATGCGATGAAGATGGAGCTGTTGTTAGGAATAAAGCCAGACTTGTTGCTAAAGGCTATGCACAATGCGAAGGGATAGATTTTGATGAAACTTATGCACCTGTTGCACGATTAGAAGCCATTAGACTATTCCTTGCATATGCAGCATTCAAAGATTTCATAGTCTACTAGATAGATATGAAGAGTGCCTTTCTCAATGGAATTCTTGAAGAAGAAGTCTATGTGGAGCAACCCCCTGGATTTGTCAAAGGAGACAAAGTCTACAACCTTCTAAAGGCTCTATATAGACTCAAGCAGGCACCAAGAGCATGGTATGAAACATTATCTATGTTTCTAGAGAAGAATGGATTTAGCAAAAGCAAGGTGGACAAGACCCTATTCAGAGTGGAGCATGAGGACCACATATTATTAGTTCAAATATATGTGGATGATATCATATTTGGCTCAACCAATCTAGAGCTATGTGAGAAGTTCTCAAATCTCATGCAAGGAGAATTTGAGCTGAGTATGATGGGGAAGCTTAATTTCTTTCTAGGACTGCAAGTTAAGCAGGTGGAAAATGGAATTTTCATCAACTAAGCCAAATACACCAGAGATCTAATCAAGAGATTTTGGAATAGAATCGGCCAAATCAGCAAAAATTCCAATGAGCACAAGCACACACCTAGATGCAGATGAAGAAGGCATATCAGTGGATTCAACCCACTACAGAGGACTCATTGGAGCACTTCTTTATCTGACTGCAAGCAGGCCAAACATTTCATATGCTTTAGGAGTATGTGCACGAATCCAGTCTAAACCCAAGCAGTCACACCAAGAAGCAGCTAAGAGGATCATTAAATATCTTAAGTCTACCATTAATGTCGGTTTATGGTATCCTAAAGATGACAACTTTGAGTTGTCAGGATATTCAGATGCAGATTTCGCAGGATGTAAAATTAATAGGAAAAGCACCAGTGGAACGTGCCAATTCCTAGGAACCAGAATGATATTCTGGTTTAGCAAGAAGCAGATATCTAACTCTATCTCAACAACAGAGTCAGAATATCTAGCTGCAGGTAGTTGTTGTGCCCAGATCTTTTGGATCAGACAACAGCTAAGGGATTACAACATAATTGCAAATGAAGTTCCAATATGGTGCGACAACAATAGTGCAATTGCAATCACCAACAACCCGGTATTGCATTCAAGGACGAAACATATTGATGTTAAGCATCATTTCATAAGAGATCACGTGCTTAACAAGAGAGTCAGATTTGAAAGAGTCAGTACAGAATATCAGATTGCTGACATCTTCACCAAACCTTTATCCAAAGAAAGGTTTTTGGAGCTGAGCAGGGAACTTGGATTACTAGATTGGGAATCTAGTACAGACGAGAAAGCTACCTGAAGACCAGATCAGACGAGCAAAGGAAATTACCTGATCAGACCAGACGAAAAGACGAAGGACTGACTAAGCTGACCACAGGCATCAGACCCTACCTGAAGCATACTAGGAGAGTTACCTGATGCAGAGCAGCCAAACAATCAAACAGTCAACAGTCAACCAGCTAAGTTTTCTAATTTTTACCGACTCCTGAATATTTTATTATTATTTACTTACACGTGGCAATCCCACGTTCACATGTTTATATGATGACAAGCTCGCACGCTTACACGTTCACACAACCCCACCAATTTAAAATTTGAACCGACTTAAAATTAAATTGATATTAAAATTCCAAACGTCGCTTCAATTTCTTTTGAAAGACGGAAAAGCAGTTTCATTTTACCTTATTCAAGCTTACAAACCCTAATTTTTGAGAGCAGAAATCCTTTGAACGTTCAATACACTAAAAAATTTCTCTTGTGCAGAAATGGAATCATACTTCGACGGAGTTAATCTGAAGGCGGTGAAGGACCAGTTCTCACTGGTAGTCGATTTAGAGGGACTACTCGAGGCAAACCTGGACAACAACATGTATAAAATCATCAGTTCCATGAAGACGAATGAGATCTACCCGTTTTTGAGCATCAACCCCAAATATCTCTACAAGGAGGTTGTTATCGCATTTTTTAGGGAAGCCAGAGTTTTGGAATCGGGCATCAAAAGCTCAATTTTTGGAAAAGAAATGGAAATCACTCCGCGAGTGGTCGAAGAAGCTTTTGGAATGAAATCTCGAGGCATGGCCATAGAGGCACTGAAGCAGGACGCAACCGACACCTGGCTAAGAATCAAGGTTATTGACCAGCCAGTAAAGTTGAAGCTAACTGCGAAGAGAAGTGAGCTTCGAAAGGAATATCGTTGTGTGTTGGATATCACCAACAAGATAGTGATGGGTATGGCTGGCAGTTACGATCAACTGTCATCAGCCAAGTTTTCAGTTTTGGGAGCTTTAATTCAGTATGAGCCAATTGATTAGGTAGATTACATCTGCAGACAATTGGTTTGTGAGGTGAACAAGGCTCAGTGGCTAGCTGATGAGAAGAAATTCAAGACCAAATTAGCCTTTGGAACCCAAGTCAGTTGGAGTCTGGAGCACTTGGGTCTTGCAAAAGGAAATGCTGATCACTTCCACATCAACAAACGACTTGTTCACCTAGACCAAGAAACTTTGAGGAGGTTGGGGAGTGTAAGGAAGGCAGCCAAGATTCTGTAGGAAATGCCTATCAAGCCTACTCCCTACAGTTACCCCTCTAGCTCAAACAAGTCTGATAAAGACCAAGCTGCAAACCGCGACAAACCTGCAGACAAATCTGATTCAGTCTCAGACATCACACCTATAGCTTTTCGTTTCAAAAGAAGGGGACCAGCCCCTGGAGATCCATAAATAATTCATTCCTCTCCTGAACCATCCCCCAAAAGGCCCAGGCGACTAGACTTTGAAGACGAGGAGCATCCAGAATACTTGTCTACACTTGCACCAGATCACATGGAGGATCAGCCTGCTCCCTCCATCCTGGAAACCCAAATGGTTCCTGTTCTAACCGCTCATTTTGTATCTGAAGAAGAAGAGAGAGGTTTGATTATTCTCATTCCAGAAGCAAATTATTCTTTCAACCTGCTTGAAAACAATTCTTTCAACCTGTCTGTAGAGCAACTTTTACTTGTAAAACAACATGCTCTCAAACATTCTTTTATCGAGATTTTTGAAGAATGGAAAACCCTTAAATCTGTTACGTTTTCTCAACTGCAAGCCTTTATTGAAGGGAGTAGCTGGGAGTATCCCCAGGCTACAGATGATCTACTCATTCATTTTTGCAATGAGTTAGATCTAATTTTACTACTTCAGGAGGGCTGGTTCATGACCCATTTCAAAACCAACATGGACCAGCTCCTCCATATAATAATGGGAAGTGTTTTTGATGGTACCCTCAATGAGGATGGAGAGGTAGTTGAAAAGAAATAAGAATGGAAGAAGTAGTGGAGGAAGAAGTAGAAGTTGAAGAAGAAGAAAAAATATTAGTTGAAGAACAAGAAGAAGAAGAGAGGCAGGAGGAAGAAAGAGAAGAAAATATCATAGTTGAAGAAAAGGAAGAAGAAAAGGAAAAAAGGAGAAGAAGTTGAAAAACAGAGTGAAGAAGAGGAAGTCGAAAAGACAGAAGAGTTGGCAGAAGAAGATGAGGAAGAAGGAGAAGAAGTTGACAAGGAAGATGATGATGATAATGATAATAATGATGCTGATAAAGATGAGGGTAAAAAAGATGATGAGGAAGAAGAGAAAGAGGAAGAGAAGGAAGAAGAGAGAGAAGAGAAAGAGGAAGAAAAGGAAGAGGAAACAGAGAAGAAAAAAGAAGCTGAAGAAGAAAAAGAAGGCCAAGATGAAATCAGAGCAGATAAAACTGGGGCACCTGCCCGCTACACCAGCCTAGATAGAGATTTTGATGACAGGTCGGGGACCCCAGAGAAGACCCCACCTGATCATCCGCCTGCAGACAGGAGTCTGCAGACAAGTAGGTCCACTGCAAACCTACCTGCAGGCACAGAAAGCATCGGCGAGCACTCTCCTCAGCCATCACCAATCTCCCCTGTGATGACTGAGAAGATCCGCAACATTGTCAAAGAATCCTTAGAAGAGCTGCTTGCCAGAAGAATCTCACCTGACCTGCAGACCATAAATGCAAAGATTGACACCCTACTGCACAAGAATGCTCCTCAACATCTTCCTCCAAACAATTCCAGAATGCCACTTGGCATGTCTGACTGGATGCACCGTGTAGAGCAGCAATTGACCATATTGGTTGATGCTGGCAAAAAGTGGGAAGGAAAGCAGGGGGAAGTAATAGAGGTTTCAGGTCAAGTTCAGCTTCAGGAGATCAGAACGAAGAAAAGGCAAGATGTTCCATTAATTGAAGCTGGGACATCAAGTCAAAAGAGGATGGAAAAAGAAGACCCTGAGCAGTCTGATGATCAGCCTGCAGAGAAGAAGAAGAGGATCAGGCAAGGAGCAGAGCCTACATCAGAATGGGAAGGCAGAGAGCTTTGGTTCGTTGAGGACTTTCTACCTATCGAAGCTGCTCCAATGTGGGGATCTGCAAAGAAGCGATTCAAGAAGCAATTCATTGAAAAATTTTATATCTAGGAGTTACTCCTGGAGAAAAATTGCTCCCCACGGCAGACTTTTATCGACTTTATGGAATAAACATTTCCAAGCTCTAGGCCATCTTAGTAAAGCATGCAAAAGCATGGAATGCCTACCCCATGATTCCTCCCTTCAGAGCTAAAGAACCTCTTTCTTTGCTAAACAATGAACTGGATGAGCTAGCTTTGCAGGGCGAGAAAAGGAAGCTGTGTGAAGAACATAAATTCTCATCTAAAGAAGATTAAGATTTTGCCGCTCTTGTTATAAGGAGGAAGTATGGCCTTGTACCTATCAAGAAGAGGCCAATTGGTGCAAAACCTTTTAGGCCTCCCAAACAAACTATCCGTAGAGGCAGAGGCAGATAGGATTTGTTTGTACTTGTATTTTTTGTAATTTTTTTACTTTGAAAGACTTGTAATTTTTCTGTATTTGTCTGTTCATTCAAATCTATGTACTTGTAAACATACTGAAAATTAATACATACAGTCATTTCTAGTTGTCTCAAAACAAGACTGATTTTAGTTTGTGTCTTGTACTTATGTGCAGACCTGTGCATTTGAATAGTTGCTTAAGTTTTGCCATCATCAAAATAGGGGGAATTTGTTAGGAATACTTGTTAGATTTTGATGATGTCATCATTATATTCAAATGTATGCTTAATACTTGGCAAAATGTAAGGAAAAACCAGATGAATATCTTCCATATGCCAAATTGTGATAAGTTAGATACTTGGCAAAATGTAAAGAAGAACCAAATGAGTATCTTCCATAGGCCATATAAGTTAGGCTTAAAAATTGGCTAAATGCAAATCAGATATCTATCAGCCGAGTCTTGGTCAACTCAATTGTTCAGATAAGGTTGACCACAGACGAGCTACGTCAGGCAACCCTTATCAGAGAAGTTTTGGTCAACAATTAAATCAGCGAAGTTGGACCAGACTGCAGTTAAGAAGAAAAGTCAAGTCATCTGAAGTCTGACCATCAGATCAGTCAAGTTCAATCAGGTCAGAAGACTTCAGACAAATCAACACATCAGAGAAGTCGACATCAGAGAAGGTTGACTGCACATCAGATAGGTTGAACACAGAGAGATCAGTTAAACGATCAGCCAAGTACACCTATCCACGTCAACATGCGTTGAATAGTCAATATTTATGGAAAGTTACATGCGGGCGATTAGAGACAGATTGAAGAGATTCCCGGAAAGGAAATGAATTAAGTAATTCATCCTGACCCACCACTGGAGACTTTAATCTTATTATATTCAAAAGATTTGGTGCCATCACATGGAAGTCTTCACAATGGTCAGAAAATGGATTAAAATATGGGAATCCAGACTTGCAACGTTTAGAAAATAAACAAAGAAGTCTATTTCTCCAACGGACGGATTTGTTACAGATTTGCAACGACTATGAAGAAATGCTCAAGGATCGACACCTATATATATCCGAAGATTTAAAGATGAGCAGTACGATGCGAACAACACTTACAAGCAATCAAAGCGAACAATAGCATCGTGAAAGAGCAAGAGTTCAAAAGTTCTTATTTGAAGAAGCTCTTAGTTGGAGAAGACAATCACTCGTGTCTTTAAAATCTGAGTTCAGGGTACTTCACTTATTGAAGTTCGAGAGACTATAAAGGCATCCAAGGATCGTAGATCAAGAGGTGCAAGGCAGTCAAAGGGAGTTGCAACGGCAAGGAATTCCACTGGTTGGAAGCTGTTGTAATTGGTTGAATCACTGTAATATTTATCACTGGTTGAGAATTATAGTGAATTCATCTCCAACTGATTTGGAGAAAAGTGGATTAGTATAGGATTACACCTCTGAGACCACTATAACTACCTGCGTGTTTACTGCTTTCATCATCATACTTACCTACTGCATACATACTTAACTGTTCCATTGATTATTTCTGTATTCATCATCCGCTGACTTCTGCACTTACATTGACTACAGACGACTCTAAGTCATCTGTACCATCAGCTGAGAAACTCATCCTTTGTGGAAAAGAGTTTCAATAAGTCTATTCACCCCCCTCTAGACTTGTTCTTGGACGACTTGTGACCTACAACTTCAAGAATAGATCAGGATGGCGTCAATAAAAACCACCACGCATTTATCGAGGAAATCAATCAAAACTCTGTTCATCAGTTCCATGAAAACGACTGGGGCATTAGTCAACCCGAATGATACCACGATATACTCGTAATATACCTCGATCGAAATGCAGTCTTGGGTATATCTTCCTCCTGGATCCTCAATTGGTGATATCCAGACCGTAGATCGATCTTTGAAAACACAACTGCCCCTTGTAATTGATCTAAGAGGTCGTCAATTCTTGGCAGTGGGTAACGATTCTTGATAGTAACCTTATTTAGCTCCATGTAGTCAATGCACAGGCATAGAGAGTTGTCTTTCTTCGTAACAAAAAGTACCGGTGCGCCCTACGGTGAGGTGCTCGGGCAGATCAATCCTTTCTCCAATATTTCTTCGAGCTGTATCTTTAATTCCTTCATCTGGACCGGCGCCATCCTATAAGGAGCTTTGGAAATAGGTCTCATCCCCAACTCGAGTTCAATGGAGAGATCAACTTCTAGGTGCGGTGGCAGCCCTGGTAGTTTATCAGGAAAGACGTCTGGAAATTCATTCACCACCGTAATGTTTGCGATCGTAAGTTGTGGAGTATCTTCCTGAAGAACATAACACCAATAGTACTCCCTTCGAGAGTCGCAGGAGACTTCCAATGTGAGGAGGCTGAGAGACCCTTTCATACTGAAGTGTTCTCATCCTCTAATAACATGTGTGGTACCATCATGAGCCGTAATGGAAATAGTCAAGTGGTAGGTATCCACGACCGTCCTGTGCAATGGCATCCAGTCCATACCTAATATGATATCTTCATTCTGAAGCGGGAAGACCATAAGATTAGCTGTCCAACTATGATCGTCGATGCATATCTGACAGTCTCGAACCTTTAGATCGCCGCCTATTCTACTACCCTCAGGTAGTTTAACAGTAAAGGATTCACAAGGCACACAAGCAAGATTTAAACGTTCAACACATTCCACAGATATAAACGAATGTGTGGCTCCGGTATCGAATAGTACATGCACTGGTTGAGAGTTCACAAGAAGAGTACCTGAGATAGCCGGCGCGGACTGACCATCCGTAGCCCTCAGCTCAAATACACGGGACGACACTGACTCCGAAAAGGATGAAGTGCCACCGCCGCACCCACGGCCTCGTCCGGCACCGTGTGGCGATGGTTGAGTCTGGTGGGATGGAGCTCGGTAGTTGGAAACGGCAGGCGTCCTAGGGGATTGCACAGAGCCTTGTTGACTTGGTTGGGAAGCTGAGTTCTGAGTGGGATTGGCCCGCCAGCAGTAACGAGACATATGTCCACTCTTTCCGCAAGTGAAACATTTGGTAGCCGACTTCTGGCACCGATCCTTAGTATGTCCGGACACGCCGCAATTGAAACAGTCCCTATGGTAAGACCGAACAAATGCACCCTTCTCTTGGTACAAAACTGCTGACTTGAAAGAAGATGCGGGCCCCGAGTTCATTTTGTTGTTGCTCCCTGATTGAGATGATGTCTTTTGCTTCTTCGAGTTATGTCCGGTGTCGGTATTACCAATAGTACCGGCATAAGCTATGACCACGTCTTCGTACGCCCTCAGAGTCGTGCAGTGGAATCCGGCGGCATAGCGTTGTACATCCTCCGGCAACCTCTGCGCAAGGTGGCGTATTCGTTGATCTTCTGATGGAACCATCTGCGAGATGTAACTTAGCTCAGTTCGGTAGGCCCAAATGATCTCTGGTACTGGCATATTCTGTGGTCCGGCACTGAAAAAGTCTCGCGCGCGAGCGGTTTGGGGTGATCTGGGACAGTACTCGCTCTGCAGTAGTCGGGCAAATTCGGTCCATCCGACCACTCAGTCCTCTGGCCTGTAAGTCCTTCACCAGCGGGCAGCGGTGTCACGGAGTTGATTAACCCCAAGCGGCACCTTTCGGTTCTCTGGGCATCCGATCATCTCGAAAGCAGTCTCCATTTCAGAAATCCAGTCATCCACGTGTTTCTCCCCTGCCCCGTCAAACAACGGAGGCCTACCCTTCAGCATCTCTCCCAATCATCGGTTCCTTCCTGCGTTTTCCTCCACATTGATGACCGGTATTTGTTCCACCTGGTTGACCTGAACAATTCCCATGGCGATAGCTTGGGCAAGGGACTGAACGAAAGCTGGGTCCATGCCTCCCAGGTTGTTATTCTGGCGTTCCGCCTCCTGATCGTTTTGATTAATTGGTGGCAGCTGGTCCCCAACAGGATGGGTCTCGACAGTGTTCCTGTCCCCATCGTGGTTTGCGGCGGAACCCTGAGCATCATTTATCACCCTCCTAGCTCCTCGGCGTGCCATTACTGACAGTATTAATCTAAAGCCAGTTTCACACACAGTTTACAGTTAAATGTAGTTTCCAGACAGAAAACACAC
Organism: Orobanche coerulescens; assembly: GCA_033398695.1. Lineage (NCBI taxonomy): Eukaryota > Viridiplantae > Streptophyta > Magnoliopsida > Lamiales > Orobanchaceae > Orobanche > Orobanche coerulescens. Next base: position 73,280,643 of record CM065816.1, on the reverse strand, counting down.
ATATCACTTACTTTGCATTTCCACGAGGAGTTACGGTCGCTTGGGGTGTTAGACTGGAATAACTTTGAAAATTAGGAGAAATTTTATTTAAACCAGGAGCCGTTGCTCCGACACCATTTTCTGTAACACCCCCGAAATCTCCCGAGGTATTAATTGCAGTGCCGTGAATCCCACGTGGGACCCACAAGGCTAGTTTAGGAAATAGACATTTTAAAGAAATTGCAATAAAACAATAAGTTCATGGTTACATAACATGAGCTGAAAGGTTTTAAGGAGAAACATAATTTAAAGTTCGATTATTACGTAACGGAGGTTTTAAAGGCTAAATTTAATTTAAGCAGCGGCAAGAGTTTATTTCCAACACTGTTCAAGTCTGAACGGACCCCTCAGGAATGTCCTGCACATAATCAACAAATTTACCTGGCACGACAATTCATGCCAGGTAACCAGGGTCAGAGAGTGTACACCAATAACGATCATTAGCAACGATATACACAATTTTACCGAACACAGTGCCACATAACCAACAGAAAATATTTCACCACGCGACTGACGTTGTCTTTCTTTTTTATCACATAAACCCCAAGGTCGCAACCAAGGGTCACGAAAGTATCCACACGTGAATATCCCGGAACATAGGTGCCCAATTCGGGTCTTATCCCCTAACACATTTCCATACGGGTACCATACAGGTTTTATCCCCAATACGTCAGCCCATTTATAACACATTTTAGAGAAAGACAATCGTCGGCATTCATCAATAATGGCACATTCATTAATACAAACATTACAATAATATTAGCATTTCTCCAGCAAGATTTCACTTGCCTGTGATCCGACGGTAGGTGCTTTATGATAACCAGGATCTCCATGCCCGATCGAGCTTTAACCTAGTCACGTAATATCCAATTAACACCTCGTACGGATCATGATGAATAAAACTAGTCTCCCTTCCCTATCCAGATTCCTAGCGTAGTTTAATTGCCAACATTTAGTATCATTTTTCTAAGTTCATAAGCATTACGTACCATTATACTGTTCAATTCTACGGTTAACGTTAGATACATCGATTTGCTCAACAAGATTATCCCTATCATTATTCGGTTAGCAACAAATGACTATAGCATAATCGAATCCCATAACTTCTAATTCAATTCTATATTCCGAGTACTAAAATCGGTGGTTTACCATTTTACACAATGATTTCGGTGGTTTGATCTTTGATGACGATAATACTATCGAATTGTTTTCCCTAGTTCACTTAGCATCGAAAATCGTAAGGTAAGGGTGGCTACGAATAATGGAACATATGGTGATGGATTCCTACGAATCCTCCTACAATTAATTCGTCAAATTTATATTCCTAATGTCGATTGAAATGAAATTTTCGCATGTGATAGATATGAGTTGTAAGGAACAAAACATACGAGCAATGATAACTCCGGTTACTACAATTCTGTCCAATTAGATTGTATACAAGAGTTGGCGAAATCTACTCAAATACCCGTAATCTAACAAGTGTAATCAAAAACATCGAGGAGATTACTCCAGGGATTGATAGGCCTACCTTAGTAGATGAAGAACAATGAAGAGAGTTGACGAATCCACAAGAACTACGAGAAGGAACGAAAAGTGGCTTGAATGACTTGGATAATCTTCACCGGAGCTCGAGAAACCACCTCTTCTATGTTAATTCAAGTGTATGAGAGGCCAAGAACTGAGTATAAGGCTGGGAAATGCACCAAGGGTGTTTTCTTGGAAGGTTGAGGTCGGGCAAGTGAAGAGGGGAAGTGTCATTTTATAACACTCGGTTTTGATAACGTACGTTAATGATAAAGCTATTACGTACGTAAAGGTAATTACGTACGTAATGTTCTGATGCTAACGTGCGTAAAGCCCGTCCAGAGGTCACTGACTGAAATGTGCCCATATGTTACGTATGTAAGCCGTCTTTACATACGTAAGGCTCCAGTCCGTAGCATACGTTAAGCTTGATGGATAGCGTACGCTATGAGGAGTGGACTCATTTGTCTTCTAGCCCGCCGAAAGTAGCTCAATCCGCGTCAAAAGGAAGATTCTGGTTGGGAGACCAATTCACCCGTTACGTACGCAAGCTAGTTACGTTAACGTACGTAATACTCAAATTTTAGCATACGTTATGCATAAACTATAGCGTACGTTAGACATTCAATACTTTAGCCACATATCACATTTTAACCATCTCGGGGTGACCGTCCTTTCCACTCGTCAACAATTATTGGGGAACAAGACGTTGGCCACCATCATATTCGCACCGACGATCGGCCAACGGCGTCAAGGCGTGCCACCTCCGTTTCATCCACATCGCACAATTGTATTGCACTTAATGAAATACATAAATAAAAATGACATCACATTACAAGAAATCACACAGTATAAAGTAATTAAGCATGAAATACCGGTGGTATTACAAATAGTCCTTGCATTTGAGAGCAAACATTCCACTTATTATGGAGATAAGGAGATAGGCACTGGAAGTGTTTAGGACTTGAATGCTTAACTGGTTCGCAAGTCGATAAAACTTAACTGGGCAGTAAGTTTAGACAAGACTTATATAACGTGTACTTTAACATGTAGAGTGCATGTCTTCACTAAGGGTTACTGGGAGGACACGTTATAGGTATGCTAATGGGATTAGTATACTCGAAAACGATTCAACTCGATTGGATCACATGGATATCACTCAGGGATTGTCAATGATTAAATCGAAAGATTGTGACAGGTATACGTGGACCTTTGACTTGAGGTTTCAGTAGGAGATGTGCTTGTGACATTAAGTTAGTCATTAGAGTAGTTTGGTCCAATCGCCGGTTGTTGGGGTCAACCTCGAAATGCAACTTAGTGGGCAAGTAGTAGTCTCTACTGAATACCGGGATAGGATTCTTTCTTATGTTAGTGAGCAGGTAAATGTCGTATGCAGTTAATAGCAAATGAGATCATAAGTATTTGGCCAAAGCAGTTAGAGCTAGTTGTATTTGATATACGAGAGCTCGGTGATCTCGGTTTATAGTAACAAATGCATAGAGTCAAGATATAATATGGTTTGGCTTTACCATGACCCTAATACTTGACCGGGACATATGATAGAAGGTTTTATACGTATACGGTATTCACGACATAATGGTTTTGGAATGATCCAATCATTCGTTCTTAGTTGGGTTACGGTACGGAGCATTAGACTGTCTAAGTGTTACCCGAACTCCTTGGTTCCTCCCATTGCCAACTAAGACAGACCTTTGTAGTCACGCACAATGATATTTGATGGATAAAATATGTATCTATTATCTCTTCATTAATATTGGATATTTGATATCTAATTTGATTTATTTGATAAATCATGCGGTCAAGTGAATCGAAATTTATTACCGGGTGATTAATTTAATTCATAAATAATTATTTCTTGGAAATATATTATTATAATTTTGTATTTGATAAAACTAATTAATTAGATTAATTAATTAAGTATAAATACATTTGAGATAAAACGAAGTGTACTTAACGGACTAGACACGCGAACATCTGGTACACGAACCGAGTGGCTCAGCTCGTTTTTCTCACCAACCCATAGTGGTCCACCCCCACCCCCTCTCCCTACTCACCTTCCATGTGCCTTCTTGGTGTTGTCTTCATGTGTTTTGTCGTGTGGTGGAACATGCCTCACTTAGTGACAAAATGAAGATAAGATGTGATCTTATCTTTATATATCACATGAAGTGAGATATGTTAATAAGGTTGAAAAACATACACACACATACTTGCAAGACCAGCCGTGAGTTTTGGAGAGGAGAGGGAAAATTTTCTTTTATTTTCTTGTTCATCTTGGAGAGAAAGAACAGGAAGAAGAGAAGAGAAGAAAAATACCGTATCAATTCCTAGCCGTGTTCTTTGAGAACGAATTGATATAATATTTTTCCAATCAATATCTGGCGCGTGATAACATAGAGACACTTGGCATATTCGGTGTTTGATCATTCATCAACCTAGAATGAATCGGATTCGTGTTCGTGTTGGTGACCGGAGACGATCAAAGCTTGGCTCAGGAATTTTTCCTTCAAGAAGATATTATCAATGGTCTATAAGGGTATGATATCTTAATTTTATCTTCGTCATTTTAGATTCGTTTATACGATGCTTGATCGATCCATTTTTTGGGTTTGGTTGTATCCGGTTGGACGAAGGCCATACCTCTCAGATAAATGAGACACCCTACTAGACCTATGAGGTGGTTGTACTTGTGTTTGAGAAGGTTCAGTTCTAATTTCTTATACAGGTGTCTCCTGAGGAGTTTCCTTGTATTCTTCCAAAGAAATACTTCTACCTGCTCCGCCTTCCAGAATGAACTCATCATCCAGGAAGTGTGCTTGCAAAGCAACAATGATCTTTCGATCTTCGGGCATGTAGAATAGATAACCCATCGTCCCAGATGGGAATAAAATGAAATGTCCTTTCACGGACCTAGCTTCCAACTTATCCACCTTAGTCTTCTTGTCATAAGCGGGACATCCCCAAATCCTAATGTGATTAAGACTTAGTTTCCTGCCCTCCCACATCTCATGTGGAGTTTTAAGAACGGACATGGAAGGACATCTGTTCAAGATATAAGCAGCAGTCAGGAGTGCATACCCCCACAAGTAAATTGGTAAGTCAATATAGCTAAGCATAGAACGGACCATGTTCAACAAGGTTCGGTTCCTTCTTTTTGACACACCATTTAACCGAGGAGTTCCTGGAGGCGTAAGTTGTGATACAATCCCATGTTCCTTTAGGAACTTGTCAAACTATGTACTCATACACTCGCCACCTCGGTCCGACCGAAGTGCTTTGATATGATTACCAGTTTGTTTTTCGACTAGGGCCTTAAATTCCTAGAATTTCTCAAAGGCCTCGGATTTATGTTTCATTAAGTATACATAACCATACCTAGTATGATCATCCATAAACGTAATAAAATATTGATATCCGTCACGTGCTGCTTCCAAAGCACCACCTATGTCGGTATGGACTAATCCAAGTTTATCAGCGGCTCTTTCAAAAGTCCCTGTGCAAGGGGACTTAGTCATTTTACCTTTAAAACAAGATTCACAAGTTGGAAAGGGATCCGATCCCAATGGACCCATAAGTCCATCCTTTTCCATTTTGTAAACTTTGGTCTGACCAACATGACCAAGTATAAGATGCCATTTCAAAGTTTTATTAGTTTCATCCCTACCACGCTTCCTAGTCATAGAATACACAACGACTTTGTTACTTAGGTTTAGATGATACAGTCCATTTAACAATGTAGCAGTGCCTACTAGTTTATTTCTAAAATAAATTTTGCAGGAACCATCACCAATGAAAAATAAAAAGCCTTTCTGATCCATGACCGGAATGGATACAATATTTTTGTACCCCTTGGGCAAAACAAGTACATCATCTAATGTTAAAACAAATCCGGATTCCAAATCTAAAAGAATTGATCCTATGTCAGTTGCTTCGACATTATGCCCACTTCCGACAGTAATCATCACTTCCCCAGCTCCAAGCTTCCTACTTTGTTCCAGATCCTGATTCACGATACAAATGTGAGAACTAGCACCTGAATCCAGTATCCAAGAAGTAGAAAATACAATTGCAGAACAATTTGTTTCCAAAACTAAAAGTTTTGTACCTGAAGTGCCATGAAGAATTGGACCGTCTCTTGCCCATTGGCCCAGCTCACCGCATTTGAGACATTCGTCCTTCTTCTTCTTGCTCTTTGTAACCATTGGGGCCTTGCCCTTACCTTTAAGGTCCTTTATTTGTGGTCCGTCTGCTTCTTGGTCTTTTTCTTCTTGTTCTTAGACCTCCGAGGTCCAGAAGAAATCACAAGGGGCAGACTCCTTCATCCGCGGAGTCTTCATCTGAGACTGATTGGTTACAAGTTTGTTCATCAACCCTGCCCAATTGCAAGCAATCTCATTGCAGTTGCAATTCATAGCAAACTGTGAGAAGGAATCGGGAAGGGACTGTAGGATAAGGTCGGTCTGAAGAGAAGTATCCATATTAAAATCCAGAGCCTCCAATCTCTCGATTGTAGGGATCATTTCGAGGATGTGGTCCCCAACCTTCTCACCTTCCTTCATCCTAGCACCAAACATTTGCTTGGATATCTCATATCTAGCAGTTCGACTGTGCTCACTATAAAGCTCGGTTAAGTGAGATAAGATCTGCCTAGCATAAGTCATTTTCTCATGAGCTCTCTGAATCTCATTAGACATAGAAGCCATCATATAGGCACAGACTTTTATGTCATCCTTAACCGACTTTTTTGTTTTCAATCTCTTCCTGATTGGCTCTAGTCCGCACCGGAGGCGCCGGAATTTCCGCCTCCAAGACGTATCCCAGTGCCTCTATACTGAAGACTATCATCAGGTTGCGGAGCCAATCCACAAAGTTAGGGCCGATTAAGGTGTTCTTTTCGAGTAGTATAGCGAGTGGGTTCATTTTCGTATTGAGAGTTGATGTTTGATTGTCTGCATTAAGTACGACAGATTTATTAGTGACTCATTCAATTATGATCTGAGTATAGAATTAAGGTCTTTTATATTCTTTTAATCCATCTCCCACTATTTTTATCGGAATAACACACTCCCATGTGAAATCCGGAAGTATTGTTCCCTTTACTTCATAGTGGTGATGGAGTTCTTTATAAATTTTAATAGAGGGCAACCGAACAGGTTTCTAGTCTATTAATCTTCATAAAGTGGTGTCCAACACCAACCCATCTAATGGATGATTCGATCTTATTTTTCCCCTTATTCACTCCCCTCAACCTATACGGTTTCTATGGACGCAAACCAGTTTCACAATTGAATCTTATCCGGCAACCGAACAGGTTTCTAGGGATAAAATTTGCTCCAACCAAAGGCATCCAATGCGCTCTCAGTAATTTATCGACCCCCCCCCAAACGACTACCCCAATAACTCAGAAGCATAGCACATCCGGTTTGGATTTCAATTTTCCGAAAGCTCGATGGAGGGAAGGAAAACCTTGAAACCTTTTAAACTTAATAATTTGCCGTGAGAGAATTTTCGCGATTAATGTTACACTTTGCACATTAATTCATTTAAGCGCATTTGTAGCATTCATACCATATGAATAAACATTCACAACCTAGTTGCTACCAACATGTAGTTCATGGACCGTTCCTAGAACAAAAATGTCGTAATCTAATTACAAGTCTTCGGTCTTGAATCTTCGTCTTCTCGAATGGATCATCCTCCGGTCTTCGTCATTACATATAAATTTTACATTTGAGAAATTGCATCCTATACAAATTTTCTAGTAAAATAAATAGGCTCAAACGGAATTTACAACCCAATCGAATAAAACCGATCAATTCAATACTAGATCCATGAACTACATCACCATTCACATGCATTCATCCAATAAATACTAAATAAATGGATTTAAGCAATACAATATATTGATCTAACCAATATATCAAATTAACCATCTAATAGAATTAACCCAATTAATTCACGAGCATAGTAATTTTAATTCGTTCGTATGATCCGGACGATTTTAAATATTCCACAATAATTAATTTCCTCAAAATAAAAACACCAAGTATTTTTATTTAGTTAAATTAGATCCAATTTAAATTGCCGGAAATTATTATAACAAAACATAAAAATAAAACGGAGTCGAAATAAACCCGGCAGCCACCGCTGCCCCTCGCCGAGAGGAGCAGCTTTTACTGGCCGTCAAGGCAGCAGTAAAGATTCTCGGGCGCAAACGACTTTTTCAGTCGGCCCGGCAATTTTCCGACCCGTTTTCCGTCTCGATTTCAAAAATTATATTTTTCTAATTTTGATATTACCCATATAAATCAGTTTTAATAAATAAAACCAGATTTATATATAGTAACATAAAACATGAAAATTTAAATTTTCGACGAACAATTAAAACAACGAATTAAACGGTCGTGATTCCAAATCACTAAACATTTAATCAAGCATTACAAATGCTAAATATCGTATATACGATCGCAAGAACTACTCTGTGGTACCACTGTTGGGATTCGGTACCTAAAACGAAGGCGCAACAGAAGCAATATACGAATCTAATTCAATCCGAATCCCTTAAGAGGATCGATCAAGCTACGTATATATGAATATGAAACAGAGGAAGATTCGAAATCATACCCTTGAAGTATGTTGATTAAATGGTTGTCTCCTCCACGAATCCGATTCGTCAAGCTTTTGAAATCTCGAGCACCGAAGCACCGTGCCTCTACTTGCCACGCGCCAGATGTCGACCGGAATAACTCCTACCTAGTTATCTTCCAAAGATACGGCTAGAACGAGGTAGTCAGAACTAACTAAATATATTATTATCACTCCAAGTGTATAAATTAAATTTTCTCTCTTTATTTTCTCTAAGAAAAATGTGAAGATAAAATGGAGAAGAAGAAGTCTTGAGAAAAAACTATTTTCTCTCTCTCTTTCTCTTGCTTGGAAAAAATCCGTGAGATCAGCCCACTTACAAGAGTAAGTCCTCCTTTTATTTCCATTCCTCTTCCTTTTTATTATTCTTTCAAAAAGAATACTCAACCAACCCCCACTCACAATATCTCGGTCTTCCACCAATTAAGGTGGAATAAAGACCAATGTGAAACCAAAAGGGGGTAGGTTCGGCCATCTGGAAGGACTGGAGGAATCCAGTCCATTTCGGACTCTCTCGAGCCTAAACAGATAAATTCTATTATGTTCCGATGTATTATATCAGTCAATTAATTCAATTAGTTAATTGTATCAAATACAAAATAACATAATTAATTTCTCCAAGAAATAAATATATTCATGAATTAAATTAATCAACCAGTAACTTATTTAATTCATTAGGCCAAATATTAATTTATCTAATAAATTAATTTATACATTCAATGTCCCAAAATTAATTAGACATCTAATGTCCAATAAATTAGATATCCAATATCTAATATTAATAAAGAGAGATAAAGCTCGATTCATTCCATCGTCAGTCCTATTGCGCGACTCGGTAGGTCCATCTCAGTTAGCAATGGGAGGAACCAAAGAGTGAAAGCACCACCTAGTCAGTCACGTGACCTACACTGTAAACTAACTGAGAACGAATGATTGGGATAATTCCAAAACTTTTCTGTCGTGAATACCAGTATACGTGTAAACCCTTCTTTCAAATGTCCCGATCAAGTTATAAGGTAACGGTCAGTCAAACACTATCTGTACTTGATGCTATGCATGAATTAAGGCAAATCGAGATCACTCTGCTCTCGTGTATCCAATACAACTAGCTCCAATGCTTTGGCCAAAGACTTATGATCTCATCTGCTAATAACCGCATAGGACATATACCCGTTCACTTAAAGGAGAAAGAATCCTATCTTGGCATTTAATAGAACCTGCTACTTGCCCGTCAAGATGCACGTCGAGGTTGATCCACACCTTCCGGTTTTCTGGGTCAAACTACTCAAATGAAAATCTTAATATCACAAGCACATCCCTACTAAATCCTCAAATCGAAGGTTCCTGAATACCTATCACAACCTTTCGATTACGTTATTGACTGTCCCAGAGTGAAATCCGTATGACGAATCGAGAGTGAGTCGGTTCGAGTATACTAATCTCATTAGCACACCTATAACGTGGGCTCCCACTAACCATTTTTGATCGACAGGCACTCTCCAAGTCAAAGAACACGTCATACAATTCTTCACATAAACTTAATGCCCAGTCAAGATTCATCGACTTGCGAACGATTAAGTATTTGAGCCATAAATCTTTCCAGTGCCGATCCCATTATCCAATAAGGAGTGGAACGTTTTGCTCTCAGATACACGGACTAGCTTATATATATATATATATATATATAAATATATGTATATATATATATATATATATTTACGAGTCAGGAATGTCAGTGACTACCAGTAAATAAAGAAACATACAATTTCCTTTAGATAATAAATTACATAATAACATGTACATTGCCCTCAATCTAAAATCCCCTGAGTGGCATTCAAGGGCATACTTCTAACACGTCCTAGATGGGAATATAATAAAACGCCCCTTCACGGACCTTGCTTCTAACTTCTCCACCTTAGTCTTTTTTATGTAGGCGGGACATTTCCAAATCCTAATATGATTACGACTTGGTTTCCTACCCTCCCACATCTCATGTGGAGTCTTAAGAACAGACTTGGAATGACATTTGTCCAAGATATAAGCAGCAGTAAGGAGCGCATAACACCACAGGTTAATCGGTAAATCGGTGTAGCTAAGAATGGAATGAACCATGTCCAACAAGGTTCGGTTCCTTCTTCCCGACACATCGTTTAACTAAGGAATTCCTGGAGGTGTAAGTTGTGACACTATTCCGTGCTTCTTTAAGAACTCGTCAAACTTTGTACTCATATACTCGCCACCTCGGTTCGACCGAAGTGCTTTGATATGATTACCAGTTTGTTTTTCGACTAGGGCCTTCAATTCCTGGAATTTCTCAAAGGCCTCAGATTTGTGTTTCATTAAGTATACATAACCATACCTAGTATGATCATCCATGAATGTAATGAAATACTTATATCTGTCATGTGCTGCTTTTAAAGAACCACATACATCGGTATGGACTAAACCAAGTTTATCAGTGGCTCTTTCAAAAGTCCCTGTAAAGTGGGACTTAGTCATTTTGCCTTTAAGGCAAGATTCACAAGTTGGAAAGAGATCCAATCCCAATAGACCCGTAAGTCCATCCTTTTCTATTTTTTAAACCTTGGTTTGACCGCCCAAGGTTTATAGGCCCGTATGAGATATTGGACCGGGTAGGGAAGCTCGCGTATCGATTGGCTCTACCGCCGCATGTGGATGGAGTGCATAACGTCTTTCAAGTCTCCCAGTTAAGGAAGTATGTCTATGATCCGAGTCACAAACTCAATTTTGAAGAAGTGAAAATTTCCGACGACGCTACCTTTAGAGAGGTACCGATCGCCATCTTGGATCGGCATATGAAGATGTTACGAAATAAATCCATACCCCTCGTGATGGAAGAAGTGACTTGGGAAACCGAGTCGAGCATGAAATAGAGTCATCCCGAGTTATTTTCTTAGTTTCGGGACGAAACTATTTTTAAGGGGGGTGATATGTAATACCACCGGTATTTCATGCTTACTTACTTTGTACTGTGTGATTTCTTGTAATGTGATGTCATTATTTATGTATTTCATTAAGTGCTATACAATTGTGCGATGTGGATGAAACGGAGGTGACACGCCATGATGCCGTTGGATGATCGTCGGTGCGAATATGATGGTGGCGAACGTCTTGTTCCCCTATAATTGTTGAAGAGTGGAAAGGACGGACACCCAGAGATGGTTAAAATGTGATATGTGGCTAAAGGATTGAATGTCTAATGTACGCTATAGTATATGCATAACGTATGCTAAAATTTGAGTATTACGTACGTTAACGTAACTAGCTTACGTACGTAACGGGTGAGTTGGTCTCCCGACCAGAATCTTCCTTTTGACGCGGATTGAGCTACTTTCGGCGGGCTAGAAGACAAATGAGTCAACTCCTCATAGCGTACGTTATCCACCAAGCTTAACGTACGCTACGGACTGGAGCCTTACGTACGTAAAGACGGCTTACGTACGTAACATATGGGCACATTTCAGTCAGTGACCTCTGGATGGGCTTTACGCACGTTAGCATCAGAACATTACGTACGCAATGACCTTTACGTATGTAATAGCTTTATCATTAACGTACGTTATCAAAACTGAGTGTTATAAAATGACACTTCCCCTCTTCACTTGCCCGACCACAACCTTGCAAGAAAACCCCCTTGGAGCATTTCCCAGCCTTATACTCGGTTCTTGGCCTCTCATACACTTGAATTAACATAGAGGATGTGGTTTCTAGAGCTCTGGTGAAGATTATCCAAGTCATTCAAGCCACTTTTCGTTCCTCCTCGTAGTTCTTGTGGTTTCGTCAACTCTCTTCATTGTTCTTCATCTACTAAGGTAAGCCTATCAATCCCTGGAGTAATCTTCTCGATGTTTTTTATTATACTTGTTAGATTACAGGTATTTGGGTAGATTTTTCCAATTCTCGTAGACAATCTAATCGGATGGAATTATAGTAACCGGAGTTATCATTGCTCGTATGTTTCGTTCCTTAAAACTAATCTCTATCACATGCGAAAATTTCATTTCAATCGACATTAGGAATATAAATTTGACGAATCAATTGTAGGAGGATTCGTAGGAATCCGTCACCGTATGTTCCATTATTCGTAGCCACCCTTACCTTACGATTTTCGATGCTAAGTGAACTAGGGAAAACAATTCGATAGTATTATCGTCATCAAAGATCAAACCACCGAAATCATTGTGTAAAATGGTAATCCACTGATTTTAGTACTCGGAATATAGAACTGAATTAGAAGTTATGGGATTCGATTATGCTATAGTCATTTGTTGCTAACCGAATGATGATAGGGATAATCTTGTTGAGCAACGCGATGTATCTAACGTTAACCGTAGAATTGAATGGTATAATGGTACGTAATGCTTATGAACTTAGAAAAATGATACTAAATGTTGGCAATTAAGACTACGCTAGGAATCCAGATAGGGAAGGGAGAATAGTTTTATTCATCATGATCCGTACGAGGTGTTAATTGGATATAACGTGACTAGGTTAAAGCTCGATCGGGCGTGGAGATCCTGGTTATCATAAAGCACCTACCGTCGGATCACAGGCAAGTGAAATCTTGCTCGAGAAATGCTAATATTATTGTAATGTTCGTATTATTGAATGTGCCATTATTGATGAATGCCGACAGTTGTCTTTCTCTAAAATGTGTTATAAATGGGCCGATGTGTTGGGGATAAAACCTGTATGGTACCCGTATGGAAATGTGTTAGGGGATAAGACCCGAATTGGGCACCTATGTTCCGGGGTATTCCCGTGTGGATACTTTCATGACCCTTGATTGCAACCTTGGGGTTTATGTGATAAAAGAGAAGGACAACGTCGGTCGCGTGGTGAAATATTTTCTGTTGGTTATGTAGCACTGTGTTCGGTAAAATTGTGTATATCGTTGCTAATGATCGTTATGCATTCTCTGAACCTGGTTACCTGGCATGAATTGTCGTGCCATGTAAATTTGTTGATTATGTGCAGGACATTCCTGAGGGGTCCGTTCAGACTTGAACAGTGTTGGAAATAAACTCTTGCCGCTGCTTAAATTAAATTTGGTCTTTAAACCCTCTGTTACGTAATAATCGAACTTTGAATTATGTTTATCCTTAAAACCTTTCGGCTCATGTTTTGTAACCATGAACTTATTGTTTTATTGCAATTGCTTTAAAATGTCTATTTCCTAAACTAGCCTTGTGGGTCCCACGTGAGATTCATTGCATTGTAATACCTCGGGAGATTTTGGGGGTGTTACACTATTATTTTATATAACAAATCACAATATCTGTGATATACAATAATATAGAAATAATAAATGCCTTATTTAATATAATATTCATAATAACAATACAATGCTCTCACTTTCTCATCCTCTAACTGACATTAGAGGGCATATTCCTAATAGCAGCCTCACGAAACTCTTATTCTATTTTGGTACTATCAAGCTCCGTGACTTTACTATGAATATCCCAAAGAATATCCATTGATTCAACCTGCTTGTTCTGAATATCTTTCACCAAGGCCACAAGACTTGCGGCCGCTGTGGTCAAGTCGTCAATCTTCTGATCATGGACAGTGAATCTAGACCCAATGTACCCTAGGGAGGTGACTGTTTTAGCCTCTGCAACCCGCAGCTTCTCTTGCTCCTGCCTGAAGGGTCCTTCTTAGTCTTTTGCTTCTTCTTCTTGGCAGTTGTGGGTGAGCTCCTATCGGGAATCGCCCTTGCTTACAGGCCTCTTCTATTTATTGCTGTCACCAGCTTTTACCTTGGAATAGTGACCATTGACATCCCTTGGATCACTCGATGTCGGCATAGAGTTTGGATCCGTCCTGTGATCAATAGGCATAGCCTTGTTGTACAAGGTGGGTCTGGAACCACCCAAAAACTTTCCATCAAGCATCTTTTTTTTGCTGCAGGTGACTGTTAAATACCATAACTCATGAAATGTAGTTCAGCATTAGATCAGAGGACTTTCTTGCCGTTTATGGCTTGGAGGCCTCTTTCTATAGACATTTCACAACTACCTGGCATCAGTTACCTTTTCTCCACTCATAATGGCCACCATCATTTTGAACCTTAAGTTCGTGCACATTTCAAAAGCTCCGGTTCTATTATCCATGACCCGATAGTAGAACTCGTGCAAATAGAAGTAAGAAAGAGCAAAACTCTTCTTGTGGCAAGAGGGGTGAATGTCTGTAGCATTGGGATTTCTAGTGATTAGCTTCCAGTATGCTTCACACATACTGTCAGACCCAAAAGTCTCCAGATCCTCCACAGAAAGGCCGTCAGAAGGCAACTTGTACAGTTTGTCCAGAACTTCTCGGGTTATTGAGATATCATTCTCCTGCACTAGGGCTGCTCATATGATCCGTATCCATTTATCTAATTCGTTTATCCGCATTTACAGATCAAATATATCCAATCCGTTAGCTATTGGATTGGTACAAGCGGATCGGATCGGATAAATCCGTGGATATCTGCAGATATACACTGTTCCTTTAAATTATTTTTATAAATAATAAATATATATATATATAAGAGATTAATTTGCCCTAAACCTAGTTCACTTCCGTTTCCCATTTCACAGCCGCTCAATGCTCACTCTCTCAGTCTCTTGTGCAGCCTTCAAGTTAACACGCATCACAGACATCATCTCGCGATGCTTCTACGGCTTCGACGTCCACCGTCATCCACCTCCTGCTCCGACTTCACCTATTCAAGATTCAATTTTGCTCAACTCTTATTGAGTTCGATTTTGCTCAACTCTTATTTGAATATTCGAACCTATGTTATTCGGTGCTTATTTTCTATAATTTTGGTCATTTTGTTGTTTAATTAGTGTTGCAAAATTGTTTTTTTTAAATTAAATGTCATGGATCATGGATATCTACAGATTTACCCATATCTGAGCAGATTGATCCGTAATCCGATCTGCTCAGAACATACTGGATGACGAATGGACATTTCCCTCACCCGTAAGTATCGATATCCCGTCAAATGGATCGGATCCGATTCATTGCGCAACCCTATCCTGCATTGCTTATAATTGCAGTTAACGAAGAACCCTTCTTATAAGATGCGTAGTTGAAGTCAGCACCCAAATAAAATTCCTCCACGATCGATTCATCATAGTTTTCTGGGTGTAGACTACCCAGTTTGTATAGACCTTGTTGCTTGACATGAAAAATCACCAGATTCATCCCGGCCATATCTACTTTCTCAGAGATGATGCATTCTTGCAGCATAGAGCAGGCGAAGATCCTGCTGTCTATGGTAGTTTCTTTCTTCTTTAGAGATAAGGATGAATTCTGTGAAGAAGTCATTTTTGCAGAGAGATAGATGAAAAAAAATAAGAAGTGAAAACTTTGCACAAAAAGTTATAAGTATTTAGGCTGTATGTTATAGGCTCATTTAACTTGCAGAAAGCGTAAAGAGTCTTTTGATCAGCATACTGACCATTTTATAGTGTCCCTTTTATAGTGTGCAGAAAGTCTAGGTTATAGTAAACAGTCAGATTTAAAGGACGAGAACTGTTTTTGAATAAACATACAGGATGACTTTAGATGTAACTAGTACGTCTAATCCATCAATTTTCGAATTTAATACCCAATCCCACATCAGACACATTACATCCTTCACTATTGCATGTTCATGCGGTTTGAATTTTAAAATCACGGGTTTCAAACCCTTAAAGTCCAGATGTCATTTCAGTATTGAAAGTTAAATCGTTTTAAATTCTGATGATGCACGTGGACTAAAATTGTTGTGAAAAGGTTAAGTGCATGGAATTGGATATGATTAAACTATTAATTAACATCCTATAGTATTTGTGCTGTATCCGCAAAAGTGCAGCGTTCCTCTTTCAAAGGTACATGCAGGATTCAATTTTACAGTAATTGATGATTAATACTCTATTCTAGGGTCCTACTGTGTTCCCCCTTAATTAATGCACACTTCAGTTGTAGAAAGGTAACTCTATCTTCTCCTTCCTATAGTAAGAATATGGCTTGTAATTCTAAGTGTACGACTAATAATGGTGGACACTGTATTCATAGGTCTTACAGCATTCCCCCTCAATTGATGAGTAAAATTTCAAAACTTATAGGGATTTCAATCAAGCTGTAGCATTCCCAATTCATGGCGGAGCATACAAACCTTGTTATGCTCAGAGTCTTTGTGATGATGCTAGCTATCTGAATATCTGTATGAATTTTTTCAATTCGGACATCTTAATTCTCCACATGATTTCTGACGGAAGATGCTTCACATCGATGTGCTTGGTCCTCGAGTGCAATAGAGGATTGTGCATTATTGCAATTGCACTCGTGCTATCGCACATGATTGGAGTTTCTCTTGCCTCGATGTTATAGTCATGTAGTTGTTTCATCCAGAGGATCTGCATGCAGCAGCTTCTAATAGCATAATATTCGGACTCAATTGTAGAAAGTGATCGAGTTGGCCAATTACTTCTTACTGAACTATGACCCAAGTCTAGGTCCAAGGAAGTGACAAGTCTACTTGTACTCTTCTTATCCAACTTGCAGCCTCCAAGATCTGCGTAGCCTACCAAATCGAATCCTCCTTCCTTAGGATGCCACAATACTACTTTGATTGTTACTTTGACGTACTTAAGGATTCGCTTGGATGTGGTGAAGTGTGACTCCTTAGGTGCAACTTGATATCGAGCACACACTCCTACAGCAAACTAGATATTGGGCCTGCTGGGTGTTAGGTATAGGAGTGAAGCTATAAGCTTCCTGTAGAGTGATTGGTCCACTGGCTTTCCAGCTTCACGAGCACTTATCTGTGTGGCAATGGTCATGGGGGTAGATGATGACTTTGAAGTGTTCATACAAAATTTGTTGAGCAGCTCCTTGCTGTATTTCTTCTGGTTGATGAATATACCTGCAGTTGTTTAACCTGAAACACTAAAAAATAGATAAGTTCTCCCATCATACTCTTGAAATTCACTTTACATGAGATGAGAGAACTTCTTACATAGATCAAGGTTCACCTTCCTGGATTTTGAAGAGGGTTTTGTAAACAACTTTCTCAAATCCACTGTTGATAAGATACAGTGATAGAGTTCGATACCATGCCATGGGTGCTTGATTAAGAACATACAACGCTTTTCTTAGCTTGTATACAAGATCTCTTTCCTCCATGTTGGCAAACCCTGGAGGTAGTTCAATATACACTTCTTAAGCTATGTCTCCATTAAGAAATATGCTCTTAACGTCCATTTGATATACTATAAAGTTCTTATGAGCCGCAAAAGCTTGGAATATCCTAATAGCTTCTAGTCTGGCTACAGGGGAAAATATTTCATCATAGTCTATGCCTTCTTCCTGTCTGTAGCCTTGGGTAACTAGTCTGGATATGTTTCTTATAACAAGGCCATTCTCATCCTTCTTGTTTCAAAATACCTATTTAGTTCCAATCAACTTGTTGGGTTGGTTCGGAGACTAGGTACCAGATATTGTTCCTTTTGGAACCATTAAGCATTTCTTCCATAGATGAGATCCAGTGAAAAATATTGAGATCTTCATTGGTCGAGAGGGGTTCAAATTGTGCTAAGAATACAGCTGATGTGCACATGGAAAGTCTCCAAAGTTCATCTTTGGACTTCCATACGGGGAATGGAGACCGTTCACCATATTCTGTATTATTTGAGAGTATAGTTCCTTGTGTCTTTTGTATTCTTCTTCTGGTGGAAACACCAGCATCAATATCACCAATTATTGTTGGTCCCAAGAATAATGAAGATTACCCTCATTGTACCAACACAGGTCTTTTCTAGCGCTCTTATCCTCACTCACGCGCACCATGAGAAACTTCCCAGGGGGTCACTCATCCCATAACTACTCCAGGCCAAGCATGCTTAAGTTTGGAGCTTCAATGATATGGATACCATAATGGAAGATGCATCTTGTTGGTATGAATAGTCATTTAACCACCTCGTAGTAGAGATCTTACTGGTCGAATCGCAAGTCATGCCTTACCCATTTTTAAGCTCATGCAGGCAGAATGCTAGATCGAAGCCCAACAACCCCCTTCCCAGTATCTGCCAGCATCTCAGCCCTAGAGGTTGGAAACCCCGGCGTACTAGATTTGTTCACATAGCCATCCAGCGACTGAAATCATTCAGAGTCCTCCAACACTTGACATTAGCATTCATTCCAGCTCCGTTTAATTCCGCGTTGGCAGTCTCCACTATAGGATGCTGCAGGAATCCTCACTGGTGACCTGCTCTGATACCAATTGTTGGTCACCATATACTATCTTACAACTTACAAGGGGGGTTGAATAAGTTGTACTCTTATTCGGAGTTTGTTTTGCATAGCGGAAGTCTTAAGCTAAGTTGTTGTAAGTACAACATCTAGACAGTCTCCTGTAGCTAGTGCTTATAGGGTTTTCAGAGTAAGTATACTATAAATCACAGGCAGTAAGAAAGCAGGAAGTACAGGAAATGATAATACACAATTTTAATGTGGTTTAGGGTGAATCCTTCTACATCCACATATCCTCCACACAGGAGCAAAAAGTTTATTAAAATCAAGGAGTACACAACTATATGATATTAACTAAATTGGTCATTGTATCGTTTACATAGATTGATACAGCCGAGTGTAGCTTGAGTTGTTCACACAGATTGGTTGTAGGCTTTTTTGACTTGCTTCCGTCTTTAAACTCTCTTTTTCTCACACAGACAAAGTTTTATTTGCCTTTAATCTTGAATCCCTCTGGTTTCTCCATATGTATTTCTTCATTTAGATTTCTATGAAGAAATGCAGTCTTCAAATCAAGTTGTTCAATCTCCATATCCAAGCTGGCAGCAATTCCGAGAACAACTCTGATTGATGACATCTTCACTACTTGTGAGGAAATCTTATCAAAATCAACCCTCTTTTCCTGACTGAAACCGTTGGTAACCGGATACTATCTTACAGCATAGAGAGTGGGGTTGAATAAGCTATACTCTTTTCGGAAGTCTTAAGCTAACTTGTTGTAAGTACAACAACTAGACATTCTCCTATAGCTTGGTGCTTACAGGGTTTCCGGAGTAAGTATACTATAAATCACATATAGTATGAAAACAGTAAGTAGTAAGAAATGATAATACACAATATGTTCGAGATAAACCCCCTACGTCTATAGATCCTCCACACAGGAGTAAAAAGTTTATTAAAATCACGGCGTTCACAACTATATAATTTTAACTAAACAGAGGACCAGAACATTTTCAGTATCGTGGTCTATTTTGACAAAGCTTCAATCTGTGTGAGAAGAAACAAGTCAAAGAAGCCTACAGCCAATCCGTGTGAACAGTTGAAAGCTACAATCTTTGTATCAATATGTGTGAACGATACAAGGATAGGTATGATTAAAGTCACGTAGTTGTGTACGTAGTGATTTTATTCAAGCTCAGCTATAACATTTTTAAATTTTGCTGACTCTTGACTGAGCTAGTCAAAATCATTTTTCAGCTGGACTCTCTCATATTTCAGCTGTTCATTCTCAGTTGTGACAGTCTGGTGAGCTGATTTTAAGGTTTCAAAGTCTTTCAGCAATTGATTAACAGATTTATGAAGATCCATGTCTTCAGATACGTAAGAGCTGAAACCTTCAGTATTTTGAGGTTTAGAGGTTACCTCTTCATCAGCTAGGTTGGCCATCAGACAGCTATAGTCATCATCATCATCAGAGAAGAATCCACCGCTTGATTCTACTCTTTCTTCGATCTGATCCTCAATGATGAGGGCTTTTCTCTTGTCCTCCTTTATGCTCACAATCTTCTTGTCTTCATCCTTCGTAAGATCAGGACAGTCAAATTGTATATGTCATGTCTTATGACAGTTCTAGCATTCAACCTTCCAGTATCCATCCTTTTGATTCCTCCTTGGATTGTCTTTGTAGTTCTTCTTGTACTTGGAGTAGTTTTTCCGGAAGTTGCTGAATCTTTGCATTATGAATGCCATCTCTTCCTCAAAATCTAGAGGATTTGGAGGTTTGACTTCAGATAGGGTCTTGGCGTGGGACTCTGGTGCAAATGTTATTCCCTTCTCTGCAGGCTCATTTGATGATGAACATGGAAGCTCGAACTCATAAGCCTTCAGATCAGAGAACATCTCCTGGATCTTTATCTTGTTCAGATCCTTTGACTCTCTCATAGACACAGCCTTCATGCTCCATTCGGGGTTGAGGGATCTTAGAACTTTAAGGGCCATCTCCCTGTTGCCATATGTCTTTCCAAGGGAGTTAATTTCATTTATGATCTCAGTGAATCTTGTGTCCACTTGGTCAATTGATTCACCATTCTTCATTTTGAAGTTGTCAAACTTTTGAGTAGCAATTGACAACTTATTTTCCTTTATCATCTTGGTTCCCTCACACATTACAGCTAATGTGTCCCAAATTTCTTTGGCATTTTTACAATTCTTGATCTTGACCATGGTTGATTTGTCAAGAATCTGGTACAGCACATCTCTGGCCCGGTTGTCAAGATTGGCCAGCTTTCTTTCTTCAGGGGTCAGATCCGTCCTCTTTCTGGGAATCTTCTCTGGCTTACCAGCTGCAATTTCTTCAGGAGAATTGTCCTTCTCAAAGAGGAAAGGATTATCTTCTATGATGCACCACATGTCGTCATGAATGGATGATAAGTGTGCCTGCATTCTTATCTTCCAAAGGTCATATTCATCAACAGAAAATACAGGTAACCTAGAGTGCATGTGTTGCATGTGTTCCATTCTAAATGAGAGATTAAAATCTATATCTTCTGATATATGGATCTGGTGATGTCAAACTTGAACCAACATCTCCGATACCACTTGTAGGTCACAAGTCGTCAGGAATAAGTCTAGGGGGTGAATAGACTTATTGAAACTCTTTTCCTGAAGTCAGGTGAGTTTCTCAGCTGATAGGTACAGATTACTTAAAGTCGTTTGCAGACAAGTATGCGGAAGACAGCTGACGACGATAACAGATAACTAAATGCTCTCTGCAGATAACTAATCAATGGAACAGTTTAATATGTATGCAGCAGGTAGATATGATGTTTAATGCAGTAAAACACGCAGGCATTTATAGTGGTCTCAGAGGTTGGGTAATCCTCTACTAATCCACTTCTCTCCAAACCAGTTGGAGATAAATTCACTATAACTGTCAACCAGTGATAAATGTTACAATGAATTTTCCCTAGTTACAACAGTTTCCAACCAGTGGAAACCCGTGGCCGTTGCATCTCCTTTGACTACCTAGCACCTCCTGATTGATAACCCGTGGATGCCTCAACAACTTCTAGAGCTGTCTATCACCTTCCAATCAAGAACCCGTGGATGCCTTATCAGTCACGAAACTTCTGAAAACCTCATTCACAGAAGTACCCCAAACTCAAACTATAAAGACAAGAGTCTTTGTCTTCTCCAACTAAATAGCTTCTTCGAATATGACTGTTTAAGCTTTGCTCTTCACGATGCTATTTGTTCACTGTGATTGCTTTGGTCTATTTGATCGCTTGTGTGTATTGTTCGCATTGTACATAGCTCAATTCATATCTTCGGATATTTATAGTACGATCCTTTGAGATTCCTTCATAGCCGTTGCACTACTGTAACAAATCCATCCGTTGGAGAGTGGACTTCTTTGTTTATCTTATCAATCCATTGCAATGCTTGATTCCCTTTCCAAATCCGACAGTTTGAAAGACTTTCTTCGATTTAGCATCATTATTCTTGATTAGAATAAGTATAACGTCTTCAGAGCATGGATCTTGGTGAATATTTAATTCCTTGCTTTCCGGGAATCTTTCAATTTTGTCTCCTACGTTCGCATGTGACTTTCCATGATTGTTGACTTTCAACGCTTTGCTGACGTGGACTGAATATCTTGGCTGAACTGAGAACCTGTCTGAAATAACTTGGTCAAAGCTTCCTGAAGTGCAGTCAACCTTATCTGATGTGAAGTCCTCTGAAGTTATCTGCTTTGAACTTCTCTAATCTAAACTTCTCTGAGATGAAGTTCTCTGCTCTGAACTTCTCTGATCTACACTTCTCTGGATCTTCTCTGATCTAAAGTGAAGTTCTCTGTCCTGGAGTTCTCTAATTTGAAGTTTTCTGACTTGAAGTTCTCTGAGATAAAAGCCTTCTGATCTGGAGTGAACTTCTCTGATCTTATGAAGTTCTCTGTTCTGTACTTAGTTGATTTTACAACTGATCAATGATACTAAGCCTAAAAACTTAAGGCCTATAGAAGATACTCATTTGGTTCTTCTTTACATTTTGCCAAGTATTTAAACATACATTTGAATAATCAATTAAATACAGGGATGACATCATCAAAATCTAATAGGTATTCCTAACATGAATAGCCAGGCCAATAACCAAGCCCGAACCGGAATCGAACTTACCTGACCAAAATCAAACTCCCGCCCGCGAGTTATCCGCCGGAGGCCATCGTTGCTACATCACCGCCGCTGCAACCTTCCGTTTTGGTCTGCGCCGGTCGTCTTGTAGCCGAGTGAGTATGTTTTGCCATGAGTATTTTCAATAGAGGGAGGATTGAGAGAGAGAGAGAGCTGTTGAGAGAGGGTGATACTGTTCGGTACCCAACAGTGTTACCAATACAGGAACTGTTGTGAATCGTGGTTGCGTGAAGCGGAAGTATCAGTTCTCGAGCGGAAGCAAACAGCAAATAACAATAATGGTCAGTACTTCGGTACAGCGGCACTTCGATATAGCTCTTCAATACAAGAAAGACTTCGATACGGCACTTCGATCTGACTCTTCAATACGAAGATTTGATGCGGCTCTTCAATACAAGAAGACTGATACGCATGTAATCGATGGCACTTCGATTCAGCGAGAGTCGATCGTATGTTGGTACAACAATATTTGGACAGTACTCTATTATAGTAACAATGGACTTCACATCGGTACGGTACTTCGGTACAGCAACAATGGATTGTATTTCGGTACAGCAGCAATGGACTGTATTTTGGTACAGCAACAATGGACTGTATTTTGGTACAGCAGCAATGGACTGTATTTTGGTACAGCAACAATGGATACGGAAATAATGCGGGCACTTCAAACCCTTAGAATTAATTACTATAATCCCCTTAGAATCCTGTTCTAAAGAAACGTTTGGAATTATTCTAAGAACTCAAGTTTCTATGATTAAGACTTAACAATTTTATGAACTAAAATTGTAAGAATGTAGAAGTGAGAATTATAAGAATAGTACTCAAGAAAAGTCGAGCAACAGCTCTGATTCTAGCATAAATCCGAAATATGTTTTGATTTCAAAAAGGTTGGGTCTTTTTCTCGGTACCTAAAGGTTTCCTTTTATAGGAGAGTACAAAACAAACTATATTATCCCTGACATATTAAACTAAGGAAATAAAATCAAGTGTCCCTACTTTTTAAGACAATCCAGGGCTGCTTCACATGGACTGGATTAAAAGGGAATAAACTAACACAACTTAACTATAAAGTAAATAAAGGAATCTTGAAAAAGGTCTTGGTCTTCACAATTTCTCACGTTCACTTTGAAACTTCCACATGCTGAAGTTCCCTTTCCCAAGACAACACCAACATCACCTTCCTTGAAGCTTCCTCATGCCTAAGTCTAATTTCCAAGCTAGGATGGATTTACCTTAATCATCAAGTCGACCTTCGGTTGTTCATCCCTTTTATAGAGTATTTCTCTTTTCGAGTTTTTATGATTTAACTCTCATTTTCAGGAAATACGACAAAGACGCCCTCATGCCATTATTTAGGCAATATCTCGGGTCCACCCTCAAGCTTTCTGTTTTTAGCTATATCTGGCCTGCCCTCAAGCAAAGCTATATCTGGGCTTAGGATTTGAACAACTGTCGGGCCTTCTTGAATCTCAAGTAGATCCACCGTTGCACAGTCACTAAACTTAGACATGATTTCCACTTCTAATTCGGGCAGCTTAAGGACGAGCTTGTCTTCTTATTTTCTTTGGACGTGAATTCTTCTAGGTTCAGGGTCTTTATTCAGTGTACTCCAAGCAGCCTCAGTGTGAGGGTCTTCAAGAGAGGATTTGATCGAGGTCATACAGTAAACCTCTTGAGTAGGAACCGAGTTGTCTTCATAAGAGTTAATAACAGATAATAAGGTAATAGGTGAGGAACGTGCATTAAGTTTATTTTGTTAGGTGGTGCTAGTGTCACTCGTTCTCATCATTTCACTCGTTTGTTCTCTCAACTTCCTAGCACGTGCACGTGTGATAGGACCAGTGGGGTCCATGACGGTTCCAACCGTTCCTAACTCTCTTGGTAGCACAACCGTGTTTGTATCATCCCCTCCCTCTTGAGAAGGATCTGTCCTCAGATCCGCGAGGTCACCTGCTTCAAACAAAGACAAATCAGAAACATTAAAAGTAGCAGATACATTGTATTCTCCTGGTAAGTCCAGTTTATAAGCATTATTATTTATCCTCTCCAAGATCATGAAAGGACCGTCTCCTCGTGGTAGCAACTTTGATCTCCTTTGTATATGAAACCTTTCCTTCCTCATATGTATCCACACCCAGTCTCCAGGTTCGAAGACCACTTCCTTTCTCCCTCGGTTGCGTGCTCAACATACTGCTTAGTACGCCTTTCAATGTTAGCTCTTGCTTTCTCATAGAGTTGTTTAACTAGCTCGGCTTTTTTCTTCCCATATGTACTAATTCTTTCAGTCACAGGCAAAGGCACAAGATCAAGTGGGGTCAAAGGGTTAAATCCATAAACAATCTCAAAAGGAGAAAATTGAGAAGCAGAATGCACTGTTCGATTATAAGCAAACTCAACATGTGGCAAACATTCTTCCCAAGTTTTAATGTTTGTTTTTATTATAACCCTTAACAAAGTAGAAAGAGTTCTATTTACTACTTCGGTTTCCCGATCAGTTTATGGGTGACAAGTGGTAGAAAATAGAAGCTTTGTGCCTAATTTAGACCATAAGGTTTTCCAGAAATAACTTAGGAATTTAGCATCACGATCAGAAACTATAGTCCTAGGCATTCCATGTAAACGAACGATCTCTCTAAAGAAAAGATTAGCCACGTGAGATGCATCATCAGTTTTGTGGCAAGCTATGAAATGTGCCATTTTTGAAAACCTATCAACCACAACAAATATAGAATCCCTCCCATACCGGTTTCTAGGCAATCCCAGCACGAAATCCATCGATATATCAGTCCAAGGAGTATTAGGAATGGGGAGTGGGGTGTACAAACCGTGGGGTTGAACTCGACTTTTAGCCATTTTACAATCGATACAGCGACCACAAATACGAATGACATCTCGTTTCATACCCGGCCAGTAGAAATATTCTTGTAAAACAGACAAGGTTTTATCAATGCCAAAATGACCCATCAACCCTCCCTCATGTGATTCGAGTAACAATAGCACACGTATAGAACTAGTAGGTATGCATAACTTATTTTCTCTAAACCGATAACCATCACTCTTATAGTACTTATCTACTCCATATTTCTCACAAGTAATGAAAATTTTGCCAAAATCAATGTCTTTCTCATACATATTTTTAATCAATTCAAAACCAAGTATTTTCGAATCTAAAGCAGTCAGGAAGGTATACCTGCGAGATAGAGCATCAGCAACGACGTTCTCTTTTCCCTGTTTGTACTTGATTACATACGGGAACATCTCTATGAATTCCATCCATCGAGCATGCCTTCTATTCAACTTTTGTTGCCCCTTCAGATGTTTCAAGGACTCGTGATCAGTGTGTATCATGAACTCTTTGGGCCATAAGTAATGTTGCCAAGTTTCGAGTGCTTGAACCAAGGCATATAGTTCCTTGTCGTAAGTTGGATAGTTCAGCGAAGCTCCTCCCAACTTCTCACTGAAGTAGGCAATCGGCCTACTTTCTTGCATCAAAACAACTCCTATACCTGTACCGGATGCATCACACTCGATCTCAAAAGACTTAGCAAAATTCGACAGGGCTAGCAGTGGAGCGTTCGTCAGTATTTCTTTCAAAGCCTTGAAGGCTGTCTCTTGTTCCTGTTCCCACTTGAATCCAACATTCTTCTTGATTACCTCGGTCAATTGGGAGGCTACAGTACTAAAGTTGGGTACAAATCGGTGATAGAAGCTTGCCAAGCCGTGGAAGCTTCGGACTTCGCTCACATTTCTGGGGCTGTCCCATTCTCTAATTGCCCTCACTTTCTCTTCATCGACCTGTATCCCTTGGGAACTAACAACGAAACCAAGGAAAGCCAATTTCTCGGTGCCAAAGTTGCATTTTTGAATGTTAGCAAACAAGTGTTCCTTTCTAAGCACAAGCAACACCTCGTTCAAATGCTTGATATGTTCATTCAAACTTTTGCTATATATTAGGATATCATCAAAGTATACAACAACAAATTTCCCAATAAAAGCACGTAGAACATGATTCATTACCCTCATAAATGTACTTGGTGCGTTAGTGAGCCCAAATGGCATAACTAACCACTCATACAAACCATGTTTAGTTTTAAACGCCATTTTCCACTCGTCTCCCTCTTTCATTCGAATCTGATGGTACCCACTTCTTAAATCAATTTTTGAAAACATTGTGGAACCATATAATTCATCTAACATGTCGTCAAGTCTAGGGATGGGATGTCGATATTTCACCGTAATGTTGTTTATTGCACGGCAGTCTACGCACATCCTCCACGAGCCATCTTTCTTTGGTACTAGCAATACTCGAACTGCACAAGGACTCATACTCTCTCTCACATGTCCCTTTGCTAGTAGCTCATACACTTGCCTTTGCATCTCTTTTGTCTCTTCGGGGTTACTTCGGTATGCAGGACGGTTTGGAATTGAGGATCCTGGAACAAAGTCGATACAGTGCTCGATGCCTCGAACGGGCGGCAATCCGGGTGGGGTCTCCTCAGGAAACACGTCTTCAAACTCCTGAAATAAAGAGACAATCAATGGGTCAGTAGTATGAGGAATTGATGGAATATTAAGCAATACGTCACGAAATAGTAATAGAACCACAGGCCGTTTTGCGAGCAAGGCCCGTTTAACTTCACTAGCCCTATAAAGGGCGACGGTTTTCATCCCTTTAGGGATCGCCGTGACTGTTTTCTTTTCCTTCTCCTTTTTTTCGCTTTCTCTCAGTGCTTGTTCCAATATCCTCTGATCTTCAAGGATTTTCTTAGGGGTCATAGGCGATAGGTTAAATTTCTTCTTTCCAAAAATGAAGGAATACTTGTTCGAAAACCCATCATGAGTAACTTTGCGGTCGTACTGCCATGGCCTTCCTAAAAGGATCTGGGTGGCATGCATAGGAGCGACGTCGCAAACTACTTCGTCCTCATATCTACCTATTTTAAAGGGTACGGTGCATCTACTCACTAATTTCAGTTCCCCAGCATTATTCATTCACATCAACTTATATGGTTTAGGGTGTCTTTCGGTTTTAAGCTCTAGTTTCTTCACCAAGGCTGTACTAAAGACATTGACACAACTACCTCCATCTATGATCATACTACAGAGGTTCTCCTTAATATAGCACCTACACTGAAACAAGTTCTCCCTCTGGCTATCCTCATCTTCCACTACCTTAGCTGACAAGGACATTCTAAGCACTACATTAATCTTCCCTTCTAAGATTTCTTCATTACATTCTTCTATCTCTTCTCCACTATCCTCATCCTTAATCTCTTCTTCTCCCTCACTTTCAGTCGCTATTTCCCCTGACTTAATGATTACAGCGCGCTTGTTTGGGCAGTTTGGGGCTATGTGACCTATACCTTGACACCTATAGCATCGTATCTCATGTGTCCTAGGTTGAGGTTTGGAACTTGATGAAGGTTGGGACTTAGTTGGCGGAGTAGGGGCTGTCTGGACCCTAGTGACCGATGGGTTTGGGTCTTCTTTATGGTTAGTGGGCTGTCTCGATTTCCATGGGATACTAGGAGTGGGGGTCTTCCTAGTTTGACGCCTCCGAACTTGGGTTTCTATTTTCCTAGTCGTATGCACCATTTCTTCTAAGTCATGCATAGTCATGAGCTCTAATTGGTCTCTAATCTCAACATTAAGTCCGGCTAAGAACCTAGTCATGGTACTATCATGGTCCTCCTCTATATGACATCTAATCAGTCCTGTTTCCATTTCTTTATAGTAATCGTCTACTGATTTAGTCCCTTGCCTTAAAGTTTGGAGGCTATACCTAAGGTCCCTCATGTAATAGCTAGGAACAAATCTTTCCTTCATCACTCGCTTCAGTTCTTCCCATGTATCTATGGGTCTTTCCCCATGTTGATGCCTAAGTTGAACTACATGATCCCACCATACAAGAGCATACCCAGTGAACTCTACAGTGGCTATCTTAACCTTCTTAAGATCTGAAAAATTTCGACACTCAAATTGTCCCTCGACCTTCCTAACCCATTCAAAATAAGTTTCGGGATCAGATTTGCCTTCAAAAGGTGGTATGGAGAACTTAACACTACTTAAGTTATCATCTACCCTTACTCGTTGTTCTCTAGGTTCTTGGTCGATCCTGGGCTGTCTGTCATCATCAAAGTACTCGTCATATTCATCTTCCAGATAGTATTCGGGTGGTGGAGGGGCTGCCCTAACTCTACCCCTTTCTCTACCTCTATACCGTGAATCCCTTCCTCCCATTGTGGGTTCTCTCTCTCGATTCTCCCTGTTTCTAATAGTATGTTTGGGAGTTGGTGACGTTCTATGGGATTTCAGCTCTTCCCTCATTTCCAACATCATGTTTTCCATCCTTCGTATGTAGGATGTTAGGCCTTCGAGTTGGAATTGCACATCACGGAAGCTTTGGATTTTATTAGTAACTGGGTCATCGCTTAAGACCTCTTCCTCATCTACGGGATCCTTCCCAACTCGTCTAAGGGCTGGAGTTTCTCCATCCTTCGAGTTTCTTGATCCTGTCATCATGGTACTAAGTGATTTGAAACAGTAAGCAAGTATCGAGTAGCTTACGTAAAACACAACAACTTAACTCCAATGCGAATCACAAAATTATTTATATATATATAGATATATGAGAATAACGATAAGAAAGGAACGACAAAACCGTGCTCCGATACCAAATGATACCGTTCGATACCCAACAGTGTTACCAATACAGGAACTGTTGTGAATCGTGGTTGCGTGAAGCGGAAGTATCAGTTCTCGAGAGGAAGCAAACAGCAAATAACAATAATGGTCAAGATTTCAGCCCGGCACTTCGATACGACTCTTCAATACAAAGAAGACTTCGATACAATGCACTTCGTCTGACTCTTCAATACAAGAAGATTGATGCGGCTCTTCAATACAAAGAAGATTGATACTGCATGAATCGATGGCACTTCGATTCAGCGAGAGTCGATCGTATGGTGGTACAGCAATATTTGGACAGTACTCCGTTATAGTAACAATGGACTTCACGTCGACGGGTACTTGCAGACAAAGAACAATAGATCGTATTTGATAAGCAGAATAGATCGTATTTTGGTACAAGAAAGAATGGATCGTATTTTGCACAGTAACAATGGATACGGAAATAATGCGGGCACTTCAAACCCTTAGAATTAATTACTATAATCCCCTTAGAATCCTGTTCTAAAGAAATGTTTGGAATTATTCTAAGAACTCAAGTTTCTATGATTAAGACTTAACAATTTTATGAACTAAAATTGTAAGAATGTAGAAGTGAGAATTATAAGAATAATATTAAAGAAAAGTCGAGCAACAGCTCTGATTCTAGCATAAATCCGAAATATGTTTTTGATTTCAAAAAGGTTGGGTCTTTTTCTCGGTACCTAAAGGTCTCCTTTTATAGGAGAGTACAAAACAAACTATATTATCCCTGACGTATTAAACTAAGGAAATAAAATCAAGTGTCCCTACTTTTTAAGATAATGGAGGACTGCTTCACATGGACTGGATTAAAAGGAAATAAACTAACACAACTTAACTATAAAGTAAATAAAGGAATCTTGAAAAAGGTCTTGGTCTTCACAATATCTCACGTTCACTTTGAAACTTCCACATGCTGAAGTTCCCTTTCCCAAGACAACACCAACATCACCTTACTTGAAGCTTCCTCATGCCTAAGTCTAATTTCCAAGCTAGGATGGATTTTCCTTAACCATCAAGTCGACCTTCGGTTGTTCATCCCTTTTATAGAGTATTTCTCTTTTCGAGTTTTTATGATTTAACTCTCATTTTCAGGAAATACGACAAAGACGCCCTCATGCCATTATTTAGGCAATATCTGGGGTCCGCCCTCAAGCTTTCTGTTTTTAGCTATATCTGGGCTGCCCTCAAGCAAAGCTATATCTGGGATTAGGATTTGAACAACTGTCGGGCCTTCTTGAATCTCAAGTAGATCCACCGTTGCACAGTCACTAAATTTAGACATGATTTCCACTTCTAATTCGGGCAGCTTAAGGACGAGCTTGTCTTCTTCTTTTCTTTGGATGTGAATTCTTCTAGGTTCAGGGTCTTTATTCAGTGTACTCCAAGTAGCCTCAGTGTGAGGGTCTTCAAGAGAGTATTTGATCGAGGTCATACATTAAACCTCTTCAGTAGGAACCGAGTTGTCTTCATAAGAGTTAATAACAGATAATAAGGTAATAGGTGAGGAACGTGCATTAAGTTTATTTTGTGAGGTGGTGGTAGTGTCACTTGTTCTCATCATTTCACTCGTTTGGTCTCTCAACTTCCTAGCACGTGCACGTGTGATAGGACCAGTGGGGTCCATGACGGTTCCAACCGTTCCTAACTCTCTTGGTAGCACAACCGTGTTTGTATCAGAGGGGGAGATGGACGTTCAAGAGAGAGTGAGTTGAACGGGGGAGGTAGGGAAGAATGAATCTTGCGGCCGATTAATTAGGGCAAGGGTTTTTATACCCAGCCTTCTTTTAGAGTATTCCAATTGAGTCCTCCATGTTCCAAACCTTTTGATTTGACCCCAAATCAACTTTTCAGTGTATTCAATTTCAGTCCCTCAGTTTCCCAATCCTTTTAATTCAACCTCTATCCACTCTTCAATATTTTAAAAATCAGATCTCTTTTACTCAATTATGAATCAAATAATTTGTATTAATTTATTTTGGACTCAATATCAATATTAAATTTTAATTATTATTTAGGAGACGAGGACTTGGATCCTAGGACTTGAACTGCATTCGCATCTCAAATTTTCAAGGATCATTATCGTATTTCGAGGTGGGGACTTTACGATTGTTTTATTTAATGCATGATGTTACTTGTACATATGCTTGTTTCTTGCCGAATATTTGTATGCACAAAATTTGCATATTATTTACGTTGTAGCCTCCAATGAGTAGTAGGCATAATATGCTCAAAGTTTGCATGCCAATAACGTTGTAGCCTCCATTGAGTAGTATGTCGTATGCACAAAGTTCGCATATTAATGACCCTCGGGCAACCACCAGGTTCAGGCATGTCATATCTACTTGATAACGTGTATGTATTTAAAAGCATTCCCTCCTCACTGAGCGAGTTCAAAGCTCACCCCATTATTTAAACCTTTCAGGTTGAGGAGTCTGATATGGCGGGCAAAGGCATGGCGTGATAATAATATTTATCTACTTCTTCATTTATTTCGTTTATTTAGAATTTTAACTTTGACTTCAATGTCATAGTTGGATATTATGGATGTACTGAAATGTTGGGAATATATTATACAGTTACTTGTGAAATGGTCGACTTTATTTCAAATTTCCGCTGCGATTATTCACTTATTTTTCTTAAAGATATCTAATCTCCCTTGAATTTATTTTAAAATGACATTCTGAAAAGTGGTCGCTCCATAAGTGGTATCGGAGCGGGTCTACGGTTCTGTAGACTCGTCAAAATAATTTTTTTCAAACTAAATTTCCTTTTCGCAAGTAGTTAAAATTCCAATGGCATCTATGATTATTATCAGCCACATTCGCCGTTCCACGTCAACTCCAAGGTACACATTTTAAGTTATGTTTATGTTGTAATCGTAACAAAAATTTACAGTTATAAGATCCAACTAATTTTTTAATCATGTTGCACTACCATGTTATATTTTAGACATGATATGTTATTGAGATTCATAATAAATCTTGTACATGTACGTGCTTTGTTATAAATGTAACACCCCCAGATTTAACCGGAAATATTACAGCGTCGTGGGCCCCAAGATGGAACCCAAAAGGCTAAAAGAAATTTTCACAAACATTAACAAATGCCCAAGAGGCCAACGACGGTACTATCTTTAAAAAAATGCACAAAGACTTATAAAATCCATTTATCAAAAACCGTTGTAAAAACTCATTTGAAATCGCAAGGCCAAACGGCCGACACTCAAAAGTTTAGAAAATGATTTCCAAAGTAATCTCAGTTACCAGATACTGGAAGAGCATTTCAAAATACTCACGCAGCGGAAAAAGACCAACCATAAAGATACTCTAGCAGCGGAATACAAGAACCAATCAAGAAACTCAATGCACAGAACATGTCCTAGCCAGTATCCTCCGGGAAGCTCATCTCTTCACGACCGCTACAAGCTCGATACTCCAAGAACCTAAAAAGAAATCCCACGACGGGGTCAGCCATAATATCCAACAATGATAACCGTCACATGACATTAATAATTACATACCAATGAGAATACAACATAAGAATACGACCAACGTAATCTTACCGCCATAACTTTGCTTACTCAAGTAATTCTCATCAGAATAACCATTATCACATTTCACATCTTGTACTCGATTAACCAATAAACTCGAACATAATATATGTACTGTACCTCAAACAATACTCAAGGTTCTCAAACTATCATAACCAACTCACGATACGGAAAAGTACCAGTTCTGACCAATACAATCCATCGGATAGCATCATCAAATCCCAAGACGATAACCGATTGTCCATCAAAGACAAATACCAAAGGAAATACGGAACATACCTCGAGATATGAAGTGCCACGACAATCATATTAGTCTAATCCGAGATCAGATCAATGCAATACGGACACGGTCCTAACACAAGACCTACAAATGCATACTCATTTGACCACGTCAATATGCTCGAAAACAATAACAATAATGTATACTCAATGTAAATCCATGATCCAGCGCCCTGAGCATAGATCCCCGTGATGATCCTACAAGATCAACATCAGGTGGAAAACCTGTCCAACGATCCAACGCCCTCAGCATAAATCCCCGTGATGATCCTACAAGATCAAAATCAGATGGACGACCTGTCCAACGATCCAGCGCCCTCAGCATAGATCCTCATGATGATCCTACAAGATCAAAATCAGGTGGACGACCTGTCCAACGATCCAGGGCCCTCAGCATAGATCCCCGTGATGATCCTACAAGATCAAAATCAGGTGGACGTTCGATCCAGCGCCCTCAGCAGAGATCCTCATGATCCCTTCGGATCATTTACAACATAAACAATGCAATTATGCATACACATATGCAAATCAATATGTTCATCAACATGAACAACATATGAATCAAACATGAAACGACACTATGATAAACAACTAGGACGACCTCATGTTCGGCAACATAAATGACAACCTGCATGATCAACATCATTAGTACTAAACCGAATCAAACTAAGATACTGTACCGAATCTTCAGGAGAAATCTCAATGTCAAATCATCACCGGCGATTATCCTCGATGCTCGGTGATCCAAACGTACCATAGACTATAAATACTCATATCCTCGTATTTATCGCAACGTAACCTCGATACCCGAACACACCAATAACCGAGATAAAGCATATACATTATGATTTACCTCCCAGAATCGGAAGGACGATATACAATCCAAATACCCAGAGTTCACAATAATAATCATCGCTATATGCATTATAAACGAAATGAAACTGAAACCATTCATTAAACATTATAACTGAGCAAGTAATAACTTGCCTTGATACCGATACGACGATGATGAAGCCGCTCATTTCCTTCGTCTACGAGCTCCTCGGACCTGACCCTATGCAATTCACGAACATAACCGAACACGACCGCAACATACGGTTCTAATCACTAATCAATAATCTCGACATATGGCAATAATCAATAAAAAACAATCCGGTAACAATCAATAACCGACATAACCAATCCACAAACCCAACGGTTCTACGACATCCCGGTTAAACATAAGTCTGAACAATCCAACTCAAACCAGTACAAATTCACAACCACAACACGAAAATACTGCACTGTCTGCCTACTTAGCGCACGTTAAACGCACAACGTAGCGTGGGCTAAGTAGCTCCCGTTAGCGTGCGCTAGCCCGTAAGCTTAGCGTGCGTTAATGCTGTACAGATGCATGTTTTTCAGATACCGAATCAACATATGGCGATTATCAAGAACACTAAGTAATTTGAAACCATGTTCAATGCTATCAAAACAAGGAAATCCGATATCCTTTAACATATAAGTAATCATCCAAACCTTAATCCAATTCTTATATTCAATTATCATCTTCTTCCTCAAATATCAACATCATGAACACCAAGAACCTTAACAACACTCCCCTAATCTCACATTACAGAGATTAATCTCCAACAATGATATCAACATCCTCAAAGGAGAAGAAGAATTCACCAACTTATCTCAAGAAAACGAACTACATAATTCAAACCACACGAATCATATTAATATCATCATACTCCGGTAATCCATCTCATAATCATACTTATTAGCTTGTTTATATGATATTCATCAACTCAAGAACGTAAATCTCCAATCCAAAAGTGAAGAACTATTACCTTGTATAGACGAACCATGAAGGAGAACAATCAACTTCATTCCAAGAACAAGACTTTAATCCATGTTCCTCAGCTTAATCTTTGTTAAAGATCATCATCTCTCAGTGTTTGCAACCTCAAACTTCTCTTCTAAAAACTCTCTCTCGGTTGCAAGGAAGGAGTGGACGAAATGAAGGATAATGCCCAACTACACATATATACTGCATTTTATTAACGTACGCTAACATCCTCATTTAACGTACGTTACATGCTTAGCGTGCGCTAACTCCTTTCGTTAGCGTGTGCTATCGCGGTCCATAGGCTACTGACTTGCTCCGCACATCAGCTTACATACGTAATGCCCATGCGATAATGTACGTAGACTACACTGTCTAGCGCACGCAAAATCTTGTATCTTAGCGTGCGCTAATTGTAGTTGACTTGCTACAGTCTGCACCTACCCCGAATAGGCTCATGACCCCACATGCCAAAAGCAACCAATAAAGCCAAGATTCCCTGTTGACCGACTGATATTAGCGTGCGCTAACAACAGGCATTAGCGTGCGCTAATGCTTTACGACAAACATCAGTTGACTGCTCAGAACATACGCCGAAAGTGGCCTGGTCCACACATAGATTCCTTATGATCTGTTTTGAACTAGCGTGCGCTAAGTTATGTCCGTATGGTGCGCTAAACCTGCATGATAGCATGCGCTACTCGTGATTATTAGCGTGCGCTAATAATGTTACACTTAGCCATTTCCAACTTTTCTCGTCCATCTCGACATACTGGATACGTATACATGACGCACTATATCCTCTAATACAATTGTCGACCAATTACGACAATTATACCGATACTGACATCTCAGTCCTTCATTTATTTTATCTATACTGTACAGATTCCACGTTGTACAATATAACTCGGATAAAAAAATATTAAACAATGGTAGTAGAAGTTCCGGATATTACATACTACACCACTTAAAATAAGTTTCGTCCTCGAAACTTGCAATCCGTCATAGAAAAACAGGCAAACCGTTCAACCAAAATATTCCAAAACCATCACGACAACGATCAATCATCATTATTACTGAATAACCAAAACCGCATACTCACAAATACGCAGGTCGACGATCTCCTGAGATACTAGCAAGTGATCTCACTGTACAGTCCATGCTTACAATCACAATTCCTTGAGTCTCAACAAAATTATATCATCGTCAGATGAAATAATCTATCCGTGACAAATCCTGTTTGCCTGATCGCATGAGCAAGTTCTAATTCCGATAAAACGAAAAATATCTGATATATCTGTGAAATAACTGTCCAAAACCATGACAATCAATTCCGAAACATGGACACAAAATTCGAACATT
This sequence comes from Orobanche coerulescens, assembly GCA_033398695.1. NCBI lineage: Eukaryota > Viridiplantae > Streptophyta > Magnoliopsida > Lamiales > Orobanchaceae > Orobanche > Orobanche coerulescens. The sequence goes on along the minus strand of CM065816.1, from coordinate 73,244,246 downwards.
TATACGATCATCAACAATGATCAACCAACAAATTAACTGAGAATACCATCATCATGATAAATTCCAATACGACCAATCCAATGGTTAAAACATAACTGAGAATATCATCAACATGATAAACTCCAATATGACCAACCAGAGGTCAAAGCACAATCGAGTATATCATCAACATGATAAACTCTAATATGACCAACCAGAGGTCACAACACAATCGAGAATATCATCAACATGATAAACTCTAATATTACCAACGAAGGAGCGATAATAATCGGGAATACCCTCACACGGTAAATTCCAACACGATAAACACAGAACCACAGAGACAGATATACGGACGAATAAAGTTCTCAAAACGACACACCAATCGCATACCGTGGATCTCAATAAACATACTCGACTGGTGAGCATACTTCTCGACATACGAACAACCCATCAAGTCGACGAAAATAACCAATCATACCTGTAGTGGAAATGACCACTCGACATCTAAAACAACCAACATGGGGTCACCATCCCCAAATCTACAAAAGAAATCATTCAAAATCATTATGGTAAAGTCACAATATTACCATACCAATAGAATCACATAGCACATATGTCCCGGTTTCACAAAATTCAAAGTTCCAAAATTATATTATGTGCATGATCTACAACACGCAGCATATTTCTCTTATCCGATAAATAAATCGATCATCCTTGCATAACCAAACGACCATACCAAAGTTCGAATCCCTATTCATCGTTCCACATTGATATATTATCTAGTTCGTGAGTCACCCTCACAACTTCACCATGATATGTAATATACACTAAATGCGTATGGTTACCAATCACATTTTCAAAACCAGATTGAAATTATATAGTCTTGTCAAAAGACAAATTTTCAAAAATTCTTTCAAGAGTTTGAAAACTCAAAACATAAATTTTCGTAAGACCACGAAATCAATTTAAAAAATTTAAATCGGCTCGCTGGTGCCAATTTATTGATAAAAATTCTTTTCGAATACACACGATTAAATAAAATGGAATTTATGCAAATGCTTGTTCATATCCATACTCCTGTATACCAATTCGGCTCGTCACAAAATTCACTGATATTCCATCGGAAAACCACACGATGAAATTCCAAAATCTCAATATATAGACTCTGATAAAAACTCCTCCTCCACATACTACTCGCAACGTCAATCCTTAATCCATCTTGGATCACCTCAAATATGATATGACAAAACATTGAAACAAATCAACAAATCAAACACAGTGAAAGACTTCCCGAGAAGTTCCATTTGAACAAGTAAACCAAAGCCTCGAAAGGCGGAAATAACATAGGTAAACGATTGGTAAAGTTTTTACAAATCTCGGGAGTTTTAGAAAATAAAAAAGCCTTTTGAAACATTAGGGTCTCAGCCTGTATCTCGTTACGCATTACAAGAAGTTTAAAAAGTAGAAACCCTTATGGACCTCAAGTCCTGAGTTATAAATCTATTTCAAAGTCGATTGGGTCTCGGCCCAAAAAATCATTTTCCGTAAAACATCCATAAAACATTCATTTTGAAAAGTGTCATTTTCAAATGCTCAAAAACAGTTCGTATATCTCAAGATAAACTATCATGACTACATGTTCTCCTGAACAATCCACAATATATCTCCCAAATGCACAACTCCGTTCCAAAACTTAATCGACATATTGATTTCCAAAATCATAACTTTTCAAGATCATCAATCCTGTCCCAACTCTGTCACCTTATACTGTAATGCATAATATTCTGCTGAATCTCAAAGCATATCAACTTAGCTCGGCAATAAATCTCAATACAATTCAAAAATCTAAAAACTTACAGATCGTGAAACCGATGATTCCCTGTGATACTGGCACATGTCTCGACTCTAGAAAATACTCGACACGGATATTTTCAAAACACACGTTTTGCAAACTCAGTGCAACTCAAGAACACAATATATCACGTTAACACCATTTGCAAAAGTTTACAACAATCCCAGTACCACACTGATAAATCACATAACCCATAAGCCCGAGTGAACAACAAAAACTCACGGCTCTAGTATTAGTCAATTAACAACTCGAATGACGCGACAAAACACGACCCAACTCGACCCAAATGCCTAGGTTTTCTCAACCTAAGCTCTGATACCATATTCTGTAACACCCCCAGATTTAACCGGAAATATTACAGCGTCGTGGGCCCCGATATGGAACCCACAAGGCTAAAAGAAATTTTCGCAAACATTAACAAATGCCCAAGAGGACAACGACGGTACTATCTTTAAAAAAAATGCACAAAGACTTATAAAATCCATTTATCAAAAACTGTTGTAAAAACTCATTTGAAATTGCAAGGCCAAACGGACGACACTCAAAAGTTTAGAAAACGATTTCCAAAGTAATCTCAGTTACTAGGTACTGAAAGAGCATTTCAAAATACTCACGCAGCGGAAAAAGACCAACCATAAAGATACTCTAGCAGCGGAATACAAGAACCAATCAAGAAACTCAATGCACAGAACATGTCCTAGCCAGTATCCTCCGGGAAGCTCATCTCTTCACGACCGCTACAAGCTCGATACTCGAAGAACCTAAAAGAAAATCCCACGACGGGGTCAGCCATAATATCCAACAATGATAACCGTCACATCACATTAATAATTACATACCAATGAGAATACAACATAAGAATACGACCAACGTAATCTTACCGCCATAACTTTGCTTACTCAAGTAATTCTCATCAGAATAACCATTATCACATTTCACATCCTGTACTCGATTAACCAATAAACTCAAACATAATATATGTACTGTACCTCAAACAATACTCAAGGTTCTCAAACTATCATAACCAACTCACGATATGGAAAAGTACCAGTTCTGACCAATACAACCCACCGGATAGCATCATCAAATCCCAAGACGATAACCGATTGTCCATCAAAGACAAATACCAAAGGAAATACGGAACATACCTCGAGATATGAAGTGCCACGACAATCATATCAGTCTAATCCGAGATCAGATCAATGCAATACGGACACAGTCCTAACACAAGACCTACAAATGCATACTCATATGACCACGTCAATATGCTCGAAAACAATAACAATCATGTATACTCAATGTAAATCCATGATCCAGCGCCCTGAGCATAGATCCCCGTGATGATCCTACAAGATCAAAATCAGGTGGACGACCTGTCCAACGATCCAGCGCCCTCACCATAGATCCCCGTGATGATCCTACAAGATCAAAATTAGGTGGACGACCTGTCCAACGATCCAGCGCCCTCAGCATAGATCCCCGTGATGATCCTACAAGATCAAAATCAGGTGGACATTCGATCCAGCACCCTCAGCATAGATCCTCATGATCCCTTCGGATCATTTACAACATAAACAATGCAATTATGCATACACATATGCAAATCAATATGTTCATCAGCATGAACAACATATGAATCAAAACATGAAACGACACTATGATAAACAACTAGGACAACCTCATGTTCGGCAACATAAATGACAACTTGCATGATCAACATCATCAGTACTAAACCGAATCAAACTAAGATACTGTCCCGAATCCTTCAGGAGAAATCTCAATGTCAAATCATCACCGGCGATTATCCTCGATGCTCGGTGATCCAAACGTACCATAGACTATAAATACTCATATCCTCGTATTTATCGCAACGTAACCTCGATACCCGAACACACCAATAACCGAGAGAAAGCATATACATTATGATTTACCTCCCAGAATTGGAAGGATGATATACAATCCAAATACCCAGAGTTCACAATAATAATCATCGCTATATGCATTATAAACGAAATGAAACTGAAACCATTCATTAAACATTATAACTGAGCAAGTAATAACTTGCCTTGATACCGATACGACGATGATGAAGCCGCTCATTGCCTTCGTCTACGAGCTCCTCGGCCCTGACCCTATGCAATTCACGAACATACCCGAACACGACCGCAACATACGGTTCTAATCACTGATCAATAATCTCGACCTATGGCAATAATCAATAAACAACAATCCGGTAACAATCAATAACCGACATAACCAATCCACAAACCCAACGGTTCTACGACATCCCGGTTAAACATAAGTCCGAACAATCCAACTCAAACCAGTACAAATTCACAACCACAACACGAAAATACTGCACTGTCTGCCTACTTAGCGCACGTTAAACGCACAACATAACGTGCGCTAAGTAGCTCCCGTTAGCGTGCGCTAGCCCGTAAGCTTAGCATGCGTTAATGCTGTACAAATGCATGTTTTTCAGATACCGAATCAACATATGGCGATTATCAAGAACACTAAGTAATTTGAAACCATGTTCAAAGCTATCAAAACAAGGAAATCCGATATCGTTTAACATATAAGTAATCATCCAAACCTTAATCCAATTCTTATATTCAATTATCATCTTCTTCCTCAAATATCAACATCATGAACACCAAGAACCTTAACAACACTCCCCTAATCTCACATTACAGAGATTAATCTCCAACAATGATATCAACATCCACAAAGGAGAAGAAGAATTCACCAACTTATCTCAAGAAAACGAACTACATAATTCAAACCACACGAATCATATTAATATCATCATACTCCGGTAATCTATCTCATAATCATACTTATTAGCTTGTTTATATGATATTCATCAACTCAAGAACGTAAATCTCCAATCCAAAATGAAATCCAAAAGTGAAGAACTATTACCTTGTATAGACGAACCATGAAGGAGAACAATCAACTTCATTCCAAGAACAAGACTTTAATCCATGTTCCTCAGCTTAATCTTTGTTAAAGATCATCATGTAATATCCGCATTTTTCCTTCCCTTGTATTTTTTTTTTCGGCGTATTTCACGATAGTAGTGACCCTCGTGTATCTTTCAGTGTATCTTTCCTACTATCTATTGAATTGATTCCCGTTATTGTTGTGCGGAACCGCCGTTTCGGGGTTGCCGTGGATCCATTCTACGTTATGATGCCTGTTCAGATGTTCCGTTTAACGTTTCGTTCATATTCCGGTGTTTTGAACCGTTTATATCTCGTACCCAGCGCACGCTATATTTTCTGCATAGCGAACGCTAGGGGTCACTTAGTAGCGCACACTACGACCGTTTCGTAGCGCGCGCTAGAGGGCAAGCCCTGGGAGTGGCAGTGCTGATTCCAGTCCTCTGGACTGGTGGATTAGCGTACGCTACGTAGCCTAGCGTACGCTAATGTTGGGAGTTAGTGCACGCTGAGACACCCAGTAGCGTGCGCTAGTGCGGATGTCCAGTACTGGACAGTTTGCCACTGGACTCTACTGATGCCCAGGTAGCGCACGCTATTGGTCGATAGCGCGCGCTACCGATACACTTTAGCGCACGCTATGTTTGGTCGATAGCGCGCACTAACCGGATCAGGTGTGTACTGACAGTTGCTTCTGGACTCGGCTGATGTCCAGGTAGCGCACGCTATTGGTCGATAGCGCGCGCTACCGAGAGGTTATTAGCGCACGCTACGTTTGGGGTAGCGCACGCTAACGGCCAGAAGTCTGGCTACTGGACTGGACGCTTATTGTTTTGGCCTGTAATTTTATCCCGTTAGCGCACGCTAACCTTGAGGATTAGCGCGCGCTAACACTCCCTGGCTATATAAACCAGGGAGTTGACCCATATGAACACATTATTTTCATTTCTTCTCCTCCCCGCGACGCAGAACTTCTCCAGGCGATTTCCGAGCGATTTTCCCTTCGATTATTTCAGGCATCCTCTACCTTGAGTTTTTGAAGTAGATTAACAACACCTACTTGTGTTCTTCATCATCAATCCAAGGTAAATCTCTTGGAACCCTACTTTTGGGCGATTTGGGGGTTTTGGGATTTTCTTCCGATCCGTTCCGTTTTGTTGGTGGATTCATGATTATTATGATTAATCTTGTTGGTATTCTTAGTTTCCCTACGGATTCATGGTATGTTTCGTAGTTTTTGCGGAATCGAGAGGGATTGGTTGTGGTCCACCCTCGTTGTTGTTTATATACGAATATACATGAATCGTAGGCGGGTTTTCGGGTGTATTCCAATTCCGTATTCATTTAGAGATGGTTGTGATTGTATTCTTCGAATCGTTAGGTTCGGTTCCGTTGATTCCTAGCGTTCGTCGGTGATTATCCTTTTCGTTCGTTGCGTCGTCAATTATTCAAGGCAAGTATTTTTGGAAACCTTTATGCTTAACGTGAAATGGTAATGTATATTGTGTGTGATTGCTCACCTCGGGAGGGTCCGACGGGATCACGGAGGGAATCCAATGGTATAGCCCTGGATTCACGAGTTTGTTTCGCTAGCCAGCTCGGGAGGGTCCTTAGGGATCACGGAGCAGGATCAATGGTATAGCCCTGTTCCCAAGTCGATGCGTGTGCGTGATTTGTTTTATAATATGGCCAGCTCGGGAGGGTCCTTAGGGATCACGGAGCGGGATCAATGGTATAGCCCTGTTCCCACGGCAAATTGTTTGACTGTTTATTTCCGGAAAAGACATGTCTGGTTTTGGTTTTTGAAATGATATTGGTGCATGTACTATGAAATGTGTAAGCTATTGGTTTGCCTTGATTACTTGTACTGGCGTAATTGCTAACCCCTTTGGGGGACCCGTTATGGGGAAATTCTTGTTATGGATTTCAGGTTATGATCATCCGGACGAGCGAGCTCTGGGTCAGTACGAGGATGTTGGCCAGGGTCGTTGACATGTGCACTTGGGTCTACTTATTTCTTTTGTCCACTTCGATTTGGTTGTTTCCTATATTTATAAACTGATAGACGGTACTCGCGAGTACTTAGGCTTTTCAATTTAAACCCCGTGTTGTATTATTTTAAATTGCTACATTGTCGATTGTTGCTCATTTCGTCGGTTGCTTCGGGTGTATTTTCATATGATGTATTATTTGATTGTGTATCCTCGCTAACCGAGATGGTTAGTCGAGGGGTACCCGCTTGTTGTAGCCTGGTGGGTCCCATGTAGGGGTCCACGGCGCTGTAACATACTCCGGATATCTTGGGGTGTTACAGAAATGGTATCAGAGCTCTAGGTTTATGGATACCTAGGCTTGTCGGTTATTTGGGTCTAGTCGTGTTTTGTTTTGCACATTTTCACACCGCTGCCGGCATCTCAGTACTTCCAGTGTTCGTAAGTTTCCTTACTCGATTGTTTACTTTCTCGTACTGTATTCCGTTTCTTGAATTGTGGTTATTCTCCCTCCTTTGCTTATCATCGTAGTTGCTTTTTCCTTCCTTACTCATCCTCGATATACTTCTGTTATCTCTTAACACCAGTATGGATGCCGGAGGAAACCGTGGCCGTGGTCGTGGTCGTGGGCGCGGCCGAGGACGTGGGGCAGCCAGTGGGGCAGCCACGTCGCATTCTTCAGGAGCCGGCAGTACCGGCGACCGCCACAGTCATGCTTCTTCTCAGGAGCGCGCCGATCTTGGTATTGCGGCTGTTATGCAGCAAATGGTTAACCAAATGGCGGCTATAGCTCAAGTGGTCCAGAACCCCGATCAGGCCCATGCTAATCGGGGCGGAGCGGATCTATGGCTTCAGGATGTCATCAAGATGCATCCTCCTCAGTTTTCGGGAGCTTCGGACCCGATCGGCTGGGAAGTGTGGATCAAGGAGATATCTAAAGTCTTCACTGCTACCAACTGCCCCGAGGACCGTAAGGTCCCTATTGCTCAATACTTTCTCACGGGAGACGCTACAGATTGGTGGGAGGTCGTTGGTCCCTAAGATCATGTTGCTTCGTGGGCCGAGTTTCAGGAGTTGATGGAGACCGAATATTGTCCGTGGCCGGTCAGACAGGCTCGAGTGCATGCTTTCTATGATGCTCAACCACGGGATATTCCCGTATCCCAAGCTATTGCCGATTTTAACAAGGAGTTGGGTTATGTGAAGACCCAAGTTGTCGCTGAGAGCGACAAAATTTTCCATTTTTCCAGGAGGATGAAACTGTCCATTCGGGACTACATGTCTGGACTCGTCTGCACTACCTTGAAGGATTATCAGAGTAGGGCCCTCGCTTATGATATGTCAGTGATGGCTAGTGATTTGGCTCGTGAGAGCAAGAAGCAGAAGTCGGTCGGAAATTTTTCTGGTCCCAAGAGTGGAGGCCAGCAGAAATCTCGAGCTGCGAATATTTCTACGGGCGGTTCGGCTCGTTTCTCTGGGAGCTTTCGGGGTGCCGCCAGAACCCCCGCTCGTGAGCCCACATGCTTTAACTGCGGCTTTTCGGGTCATTAGAACCGGGACTGTCCTCGTCCGCCTTTAACTTGTCATACTTGTGGTCAGTCGGGCCACAAGGCTTCTTTTTGTGATCAACTCAGACAGCTTCGCGGTGCCCGTTCTTCTCACCCAGCACCTATGGAGCCGAGTGTGAACCAGGGCTCATTTGCTCCGCTGCCTCCACCGAGTGCCGGCCGAGGTAGGGGTCGGGGTCAGCCCGCTAGGGGTGGAGCTTCCAGTGTCGGCTCTGCCCAGCCGCATATATATGAGATGAGGAGGGCCGATGATCCATCAGCTACTGTGGCGACAGGTACCGTTCATATCCATTCCCATCCTGTCAGTGTGCTTTTCGATTCGGGTGCTACGCATTCATTCATTTCTCTAGAGTGTGTACGCCATTTGAGTCTCGACTGTTTGTCACCTTGCGAGCCTTTCATCGTCAAATTTCCTAGCAGTGATAGAATTGTCGGTGATCGAGAGGTCCGAGACTGCTCTGTGTTTATTTGTGAGAGAGCTTGGCTCTCTAATCTTATTGTCGTTAATATTGAGGGTGAGGATTTGATTCTCGGGGATGATTGGCTCGAGCGGCATGGCGCAATCATGAACTACCGCACGAGGATCATCACCATGTTAGCCGAGGATGGCACCGAGCACTCCTTCGCGGGGCGAAGGAGGGGAAATCAGAAATTTGTTATTAATGCCTTGAAGGCGATGAGTATCCTGCGAAAGGGGTGTATTGGTTATTGGTGCTATGCCTTGAATACGGAGGATGGTGGAGTCGAGCTTTCGTCGATTCCAGTCGTTAGTGAGTTTCCTGATGTATTTCCTGACGAGTTACCGGGATTGCCACCGGATCGTGAGGTTGAGTTTGCTATAGAGTTAGAGCCGGGTGCGGCTCCGATTTCGAAGGCGCCGTATCGCATGGCACCTTCAGAGATGTCAGAGTTGAAGAAGCAGTTGAGTGAGCTTCTTGAGTCGGGGTATGTTCGACCGAGCGCCTCGCCTTGGGGCGCACCGGTCCTGTTTGTGCGGAAGAAGGATGGTTCACTACGTTTGTGTATCGACTATCGCGAACTAAACAAGGTGACCATCAAGAACAAGTATCCTTTGCCGAGAATTGATGACTTGTTCGATCAGTTGCGGGGAGCTGCGGTATTCTCGAAGATTGATTTGAAGTCGGGGTACTATCAGCTTCGGGTGAAGGAGTCTGACGTGCCGAAAACAGCTTTTCGGACGAGATACGGACACTATGAGTTCGTAGTTATGCCTTTCGGGCTAACTAATGTGCCGGCGGTGTTCATGCAGTTGATGAACAAAGTCTTTATCGAGTATTTGGATAAGTGTGTCGTCGTCTTCATTGACGATATTCTTATCTATTCGAGGAATGAGGAAGAGCATGCCCATCATTTACGGATAGTGTTAGACATTTTGAGGACCGAGCAACTCTATGCGAAGTTCTCGAAATGTGAGTTCTGGATGAAGGAAGTGATGTTTTTGGGTCACGTGATTTCAGCCGAGGGAGTTCGTGTGGATCCGCAGAAAATTGAGGCAGTGTTGGATTGGGCACCGCCCACAAATGTGAAGGAGGTCCATAGTTTCTTGGGTTTGGCTGGCTACTACCGTAGGTTCGTCGAGGGTTTCTCAAAACTAGCTCGGCCACTTACACAGTTGCTCCAGAAATCCGAGAAGTTCGTCTGGAATGACGAGAGACAGTCGAGTTTTGAGGAACTGAAGAAGCATTTGACTTCAGCTCTGATTTTGGCGTTGCCATGTGGCAACGAGGGATTCTCCGTTTATAGCGATGCTTCGGGTCAGGGTCTTGGGTGCGTATTGATGCAGCATGGCAAAACCATTGCCTTTGCGTCGAGACAGTTGAGGCCGTATGAGCTGAACTACCCTACTCATGATTTGGAGTTAGCGGCAGTTGTGTTCGCACTCAAGATCTGGCGTCACTATCTTTTCGGCTCTACATGTCATATTTTTACCGATCATAAGAGCCTGAAATACATATTTACTCAGCGGGAGTTGAATATGAGGCAGAGGAGGTGGTTAGAACTGATTAAGGATTATGACCTCGAAATGCTTTATCATCCGGGCAAGGCGAACGTCGTGGCCGACGCCTTGAGTCGGAAACCAATTGCGTTGCGAACGCTTGAGGTACTTACGCCTCAGTCTGAGCTTCGGCGGGCTTTGATCGAGTTAGATGTTGAGGTTTTGTTGCCTGGAGCTGTCGGGCAACTTTGTGCTTTAGAGATTTCGTTGTCTTTGATCGATGAAATTAAGATGAAGCAATTAGAGGATCCGATGATTACTCAAATCCGAGAGAGCGCTCTTAAGGGAAAGTCTCCTGGGTTTGTGATTCACGAGGACGGTATTTTGAGATTCCGGAGTCGGCTTTGTGTACCGAACGACTCAGAATTGAGACAGAGTATTTTGCGTGAAGCCCATGCTACACCTTATTCCGTTCATCCTGGTTCGAGTAAGATGTACAAGGACCTAAGGAGGAATTTCTGGTGGAATAATATGAATGTGGAAGTCGCACAGTTTGTAGCGGGATGTTTGACTTGTCAGCAGGTCAAAATCGAGCATCAGCGATCGGCTGGGTTATTGCAGTCACTTCCCATTCCAGAATGGAAATGGGAAGATATATCGACGGATTTTGTTACGAATTTGCTGAGATCGAGGTCGGGCATGAATATGGTATGGGTGATTGTTGATCGTCTGACCAAGTCGGCACATTTTTTGGGCATCAAGGACACTTGGGGTCCAGAAAAGTTGGCTCGTGTGTTTATCGCGCAGATCGTGAGGCTTCACGGTACTCCGAAGTCTATTGTTTCGGATCGTGATGGCCGTTTCGTATCGCACTTTTGGCAGGCGGTGCATAAGGTGTTGGGTACCCGTTTGCATTTGAGTACCTCTTTTCATCCCCAAATGACGGACAATGGAACGCACTATCTAGACATTCGAGGACATGTTGCGTGCTTGTGCCCTCGATTGGAGCAGCGACTGGGAGGAGCATTTGCCATTGATCGAATTCACGTACAACAATAGTTGGCACACGTCGATTCGGATGGCACCGTATGAGGCACTTTATGGGCGGCGATGTCGATCGCCGATTTGTTGGAATGAGGCGTCCGATTTGGCCTGGATCAACCGATGTCGTTTTAGAGACGAGACGGAAGATAGAATTAATTCGAGAACGGATGTTGATCGCCTGCAGTCGTAAGTCATATGCCGATGTCCGTCGTCGACCTTTAGAATTCGAGGTGGGAGACCACGTTTTGCTGAAGGTGTCGCCGACGAGAGGAGTTTTCCGTTTCGGGAAGAAGGGAAAGTTAAGTCCGAGATTTATTGGACCCTTTGAGATTCTCGAGCGAGTCGGTGAATTGGCATACCATTTGGCGCTACCCACGGCCCTGAGTCATGTTCATAGCGTTTTTCATGTTTCCCAGCTGAGGAAATATGTCCCGGATCCTAGTCACATCATCGACTATGGGGAGATTGACGTTGCCGAGGATATTACTTTTGAGGAGCGTCCTTTGAAGATTTTAGAGCATCGGGAGAAACGACTGAGGCATAAGACCATCCCTTTGGTCAAGGTGCAGTGGTCGAGACACGGTGTCGAGGAGGCAACTTGGGAAACCGAGGATAGCATGCGTGCTAGGTACCCTGAGTTGTTTGTTTCTTAAGTTTCGGGACGAAACTTGTTTTTAGAGGGGTAGAATGTAATATCCGCATTTTTCTTTCCCTTATATTTTTCTTTTTTGGCGTATTTCACGATAGTAGTGACCCTCGTGTATCTTTCAGTGTATCTTTCCTACTATCTATTGAATTGATTCCCGTTATTGTTGTGCGGAATCGCCGTTTCAGGGTTGCCGTGGATCCATTCTACGTTATGATGCCTGTTGAGATGTTCCGTTTAATGTTTCGTTCATATTCCGGTGTTTTGGACCGTTTATATCTCGTACCCAGCGCACGCTATATTTTCTGCATAGCGCACGCTAGGGGTCACTTAGTGGCGCACGCTAGGGGTCACTTAGTGGCGCACGCTACGACCGTTTCGTAGCGCGCGCTAGAGGGCAAGCCCTGGGAGTGGCAGTACTGATTCCAGTCCTCTGGACTGGTGGATTAGCGTACGCTACGTAGCCTAGCGTACGCTAATGTTGGGAGTTAGCGCACGCTGAGACACCAGTAGCGTGCGCTAGTGCGGATGTCCAGTACTGGACAGTTTGCCACTGGACTCTACTGATGCCCACGTAGCGCACGCTATTGGTCGATAGCGCGCGCTACCGATACACTTTAGCGCACGCTATGTTTGGTCGATAGCGCGCGCTAACCGGATCAGGTGTGTACTGACAGTTGCTTCTGGACTCGGCTGATGTCCAGGTAGCGCACGCTATTGGTCGATAGCGCGCGCTACCGAGAGGTTATTAGCGCACGCTACGTTTGGGGTAGCGCACGCTAACGGCCAGAAGTCTGGCTACTGGACTGGACGCTTATTGTTTTGGCCTGTAATTTTATCCCATTAGCGCACGCTAACCTTGAGGATTAGCGCGCGCTAACACTCCCTGGCTATATAAACCAGGGAGTTGACCCAGATGAACACATTATTTTCATTTCTTCTCCTCCCCGCGACGCAGAACTTCTCCAGGCGATTTCCGAGCGATTTTTCCCTTCGATTATTTCAGGCATCCTCTACCTTGAGTTTTTGAAGTAGATTAACAACACCTACTTGTGTTCTTCATCATCAATCCAAGGTAAATCTCTTGGAACCCTACTTTTGGGCGATTTGGGGGTTTTGGGATTTTCTTCCGATCCGTTCCGTTTTGTTGGTGGATTCATGATGATTATGATTAATCTTGTTGGTATTCTTAGTTTCCCTACAGATTCATGGTATGTTTCGTAGTTTTTGTGGAATCTAGAGGGATTGGTTGTGGTCCACCCTCTGTAACACCCCCAGATTTAACCGGAAATATTACAGCGTCGTGGGCCCCGAGATGGAACCCACAAGGCTAAAAGAAATTTTCGCAAACATTTACAAATACTAATAAAATCCATTTATCAAAAACCGTCGTAAAACTCATTTGAAATCGCAAGGCCAACCAGCCAAAACTCAAAAGTTTAGAAAACGATTTCCAAAGTAACCTCAGTTAACAGATACCAAAAGTGCGTCTCAAAATACTCACGCAGCGGAAAAAGACCAACCAAAACGATACTCTAGCAGTGGAAAACAAGAACCAAACAAGAAACTCAATGCACACAACATGTCCTAGCCAGTATCCTCCGGGAAGCTCATCTCTTCACGACCGCTACAAGCTCGATTCTCCAAGAACCTAAAAAGAAATCCCACGACGGGGTCAGCCATAATATCCAACAATGATAACCGTCACAAAACATCAATAATTACATACCAACGAGGATACAACATAAGAATACGACCAACGTAATCTTACCGCCATAACTTTTACTTACTCAAGTAATTCTCATCAGAATAACCATTATCACATTTCACAACCTGTACTCGATTAACCAATAAACTCGAACATAATATCTGTATTGTACCTCAAACAATACTCAAGATCCTCAAACTATCAGAACCAACTCACGATACGGAAATCTACCATATCTGACCAATACGATCCATCGAATAATATCATCAAATCCCAAGACGATAACCGATTGTCCACCAAAGACAAGACCAAAGAAAATATGGAACATACCTCGAGATATGATGTGCCACGATAATCATATCAGTCTAATCCGATATCAGAACAATGCAATGCGGACAAGGTCCTAACACAAGACCTACAAATGCATACTCATATGACAACGTCAATATGCTCAAAAACAATAACAACTATGTATACTCAATGGAAATCCCATGATCCAGCGCCCTCAGCATAGATCCCAAGATGATCATACAAGATCAACACGAGGTGGATAACCAACAATATACATATGCACAACAATAACACAATACTGGGTAATCCAACGATCCGGCCTCAAAGATAGATCCCAAGATGATCCCGTCGGACCAACACGAGGTGGAAAAACCCGTCCAATGATCCGGCGCCCTCAAAGATAGATCCCAAGATGATCCCGTCGGACCAACACGAGGTGGACATCCGATCCAGCGCCCTCAGCATAGATCGCGCGATCCCATCGGATCAACACAACATAAACAACACAATATGCATACACATATGCAAAACAATATGTTCATCATCATGAACAACGCAACATGAACGACAATATGACAAATCAATTAAGACGACCTCATGTTCGACAACATGAATGATAATACGCATGATCAAATCACTAACTCTAACTGAATCGATATAAGATACTTGCCCGAGTCCTTCGGGAGAAATCTCGATGTACAATCATCACCGACGATTATCCTCAATGCTCGGCGATCCAAACGAACAATGAACTATAGATACTCATATCCTCGTCTTTACCATAATGTAACCTTGATACTCGAACATACCAATAACTGAGATAATCATATACATTATGATTTATCTCCCAGAATCGAAAGAACGATATGCGATCCGAATACCCAGAGTTCACAATAATAATCATCGCTATATGCATTATAAACGAAATGAAACTGAAACCATTCATTAAATATTATAACTGAGCAAGTAATAACTTGCCTCGATACCGATACCACGAAGCTGTTGTCGAACACATTGCCTTTGTCTACGAGCTCCTCAGCCCCGATCAAAAGCAATACAATGGACATACTCGAACACGACCGCAATATCCGGTTATAATCACCGATCAATAATCTCAACCTATCGAAGAAACCAAATAACACATATCCGATAACGGTCAACAACTGAGAAAACTAACCAATCGAACTCAACGGTTCAACACAACCTCGAATAAACACAGTCAGAACCAACCAAGTCAAACCATCACGAATTCCTAATCAAAACACAAAATATCGCATCGTCGCCTACTTAGCGCACGTTAATCACATAACGTAGCGTGCGCTAAGTTGCTCCCGTTAGCGCGCGCTAGGCAGTAAACGTAGCGTGCGCTAATGCTGTGCAGTGGCATGCATTTCAAGCATCGTCTAACACTTCCATCATGACAATGATCAACTCATCTCGAGATTAAGGATTTCATACAATCATGACATATAATTTAATAGCTCTTCAAGAACACGAATTATCCAAATTCACGTTCATGGTCCATAAAATGATAAAATCCGATGTGTTCTAACATCTAAAAATCCTTATTCATCATGTTCTTCGACATACAATTCATATAACTTCGAGAATCACAGTAGCATCACCATAATCGTTACCATACGAAGTAACCAACGACAAAACATCAAAAATCCGAATTGAAGAAGGGAATTACATCAACATATATCTTGAATTCCATCCAAAACCATACGAAACATATCAATACTCATATGTTGATAACAACACTAACTTAGTACGGTAATCCAACTCGTTGTCATGCTCATCAACTTGTTTATATGATAATCATCAACTCAAGAACATCATATACAATCCAAAACGAAATCTCAAAGTGAAGAGTAATTACCTTTTTTGAAGGAAAGGATTGATTTCCAAGAATCACCAATGATTTCAAGAACAAAGCTTTACTCCATGATTTCCATCTTTAATATTGTTAAAGAGGATCATCCCTCAGTGTTTAGGAACTCCAAATGTTCTCACAAGGTTGTCTCTATCGGGTGAAAGGAAAGAAATGGACGAAATGTTTCATGACACCCGTTTGTCCCTTTAAATAGAATACATCACTAGCGTGCGCTAAACCATTATGTTTAGCGTGCGCTAGCCTTAGCGTGCGCTAACTGACTTTGTTAGCGTGCGCTATCAGCCCGAGGCTCTTGCCTTGCTTCGTAAACTACCTTACGACGTAATGCCCATGCATTAACGTACGTAAATCATCATGTCTAGCGTACGCAAGTCCTTACTCTTAGCGTGCGCTATCCGAAGTTGACTTACTACAGTGTTCACCTACCACTCGCCCCCACATTCCGACAGCATCTAGCAAGGATAAGATTCCTTGTTGACTGATACATAGTTAGCGTGCGCTAAGCCTA
The DNA here is from genome assembly GCA_033398695.1 of Orobanche coerulescens. Lineage (NCBI taxonomy): Eukaryota > Viridiplantae > Streptophyta > Magnoliopsida > Lamiales > Orobanchaceae > Orobanche > Orobanche coerulescens. The sequence goes on along the minus strand of CM065816.1, from coordinate 73,227,857 downwards.
ATATTTTAGCGTGCGCTAATACTTCAGGACAACAACCGTTGACTTACCAGAACGTGCGCCGAAAGCAGCCGGGTCCACACGCAGATTCCTTCCGATCTGTCTGCACTAGCGTACGCTAACCTATAAACGTAGCGTGCGCTAATCCTGCACGATAGCGTGCGTTATGCATGAATATCAGCGTGCGCAAATAAGGCTATACTTAGCCATTTTCCGCAGTTCTTGTCCAACGTCTCGACATACCAAAAGCGAACATAATACACACTGAACACAAACACTGAATCCAATAATATCATCATACGATATCCCCAATATCAAAAGTACGACAACCTGATACACAATATCCTCAAATGTAACTGTCGACCAAATACGACAATTATACCGATACTGATATCTCAGTCCTTTATTTTTTTTATCCCTACATGCATTCCACGCTGCATACAATATAACTCGGATAAAATAATATCAAACAACAAGAATAGAAATTCGGATATTACATTCTACACTTTTAAAATAAGTTTCGTCCTCGAAACTTGCAATCCATCATAAAACGAACAAACATACCGTTCAACTCAAAATATCCCAAAACCATCACGACAACGATTTATCATCATCATTACCGAATATCCAAAAGAGCATACTTCCAAATACGCAGTCGACGATCTCGGAGATACTAGCCAGCGTTCTCACCAGATGCCTCAATACGCTTACGATCACAATTCCCCGATTCTCAACAAAATATATCATCTTCGGATCAAACAATCGCCCGAATCAAATCCTGTCTGCCTGATTACATAATCAAGTCTCAATCGATAAAACGAATAATATCCGATGTATCTGTGAAACAACTGCTCAATACAATGGCAACGAATCCCGAAACATCGATAGACAATCTGAACGCTCAGATGATCACCAACAATGATCAACAATCAACCGAATTTATCATCGACATGATAAATTCCAATCTGACCAACCAGAGGTCAAAACACAATCGAGAATATCATCAACGTGATAAACTCCAATACGACCAACGAACGATCAAGGGAAATCGAGAATACCTTCACACGGTAAACTCCAACACTATCAACACAGAACCACGGAAACAGATATACGAAAAAGCAAAATTCTCAAAACGACACACCGATCACATACAGTGGATCTCAGTAAACATATCCGACTGGCGAACATACCCCTCGGCATATGAACAACCAATCACAAACTGACGAACATACCCATTCATACAAGGAGTGGGAACGACCACTCAATATCCAAAACAACCAGCATGGGGTCACCATCCCCAAATTTACACTTACAAAGAAATCATTCAAAGATCACTATGGTAAGATTACGCTACTACCGCACCAATGGAATCACGTAGCACCTATGTCCCGGTTTTACAAAGTCCAAAGTTCCAAAATCTCAATATATAAATTCCGACTAAACTCCTTTTCCACACATGACTTGCAACGTCAGTCATTAACCCATCCTGGATCACCCTAAATATGATATGACAAAATATTGAAACAAATCCACACAGCGAAAGACTTCCCGAGAGGTTCAATTTGAACAAGTAAACCAAAGCCTCGAAAGGCGGAAATAACATAGGTAAACGATTGGTAAAGTGTTTTACAAGTCTCGGGAGTTTTAAGAAAACAGAAAAGCCGTTTGAAACATTAGGGTCTTAGCCCGTAACTCGTTCCGCATTACAAAAAGTTTAAAAAGTAGAAAACCCCTTTTCGGACTTCAAGTCTGAGTTATAAAACCATTTCAAAATCGATTGGGTCTCGCCCAAAATCATTTTCCGTAAAACATCCGTAAAATATTCATTTTGAAAAGTATCATTTTCAAATGCTCAAACAGCTTCATGTATCTCAAATGAATTAACATGCTACATGTTCTTCTCAACAATCCATAGTCCTTCTCCCGATTACACAATTCCGTTCCAAAATCTAGTGATATACTGATTTCCAAAATCATAACTTCTCAAGATCATCAATCCTATCCCAACTCTGTCACCTTATATTGAAATTCATAATATCTGCTGAATCTCAAAACATATCAACTTAGAACGGCAGTAAATCTCAATGAAATTCAAAAATCCGAATACTTACAGATCGTGAAGCCGACGATTCCCGTGATCTTGGCACATGTCTAGACTCAAGAAAATACTCGACACGGTATTTTCAAAACTCACGCTTTTGCAAACTCGTGCAACTCAAGAACACAATATATCACGTAAACACCATTTGGAAAAGTTATAACAAGCCCAGTACGATACTGGCAAATCCGATAACGCACAAGCCTGAGTGAACAACAAAGACTCACGGCTCTAGTATTTGTCAATCGACAACTCGAATGACGCAACAAAAACACGACCCAACTCGACCCAAATGCCTAGGTTTTCTCAACCTAAGCTCCGATACCATATTCTGTAACACCCCCAGATTTAACCGGAAATATTACAGCGCCGTGGGCCCCGAGATGGAACCCACAAGGCTAAAAGAAATTTTCGCAAACATTTACAAATACTAATAAAATCCATTTATCAAAAACCGTCGTAAAACTCATTTGAAATCGCAAGGCCAACCAGCCAAAACTCAAAAGTTTAGAAAACGATTTCCAAAGTAACCTCAGTTACCAGATACCAAAAGTGCGTCTCAAAATACTCACGCAGCGGAAAAAGACCAACCAAAACGATACTCTAGCAGTGGAAAACAAGAACCAAACAAGAAACTCAATGCACACAACATGTCCTAGCCAAGATCCTCCGGAAGCTCATCTCTTCACGACCGCTACAAGCTCGATTCTCCAAGAACCTAAAAGAAATCCCACGACGGGGTCAGCCATAATATCCAACAATGATAACCGTCACAAAACATCAATAATTACATACCAACGAGAATACAACATAAGAATACGACCAACGTAATCTTACCGCCATAACTTTTACTTACTCAAGTAATTCTCATCAGAATAACCATTATCACATTTCACAACCTGTACTCGATTAACCAATAAACTCGAACATAATATCTGTATTGTACCTCAAACAATACTCAAGATCCTCAAACTATCAGAACCAACTCACGATATGGAAATCTACCATATCTGACCAATACGATCCATCGAATAATATCATCAAATCCCAAGACGATAACCGATTGTCCACCAAAGACAAGACCAAAGAAAATATGGAACATACCTCGAGATATGATGTGCCACGATAATCATATCAGTCTAATCCGATATCAGAACAATGCAATGCGGACAAGGTCCTAACACAAGACCTACAAATGCATACTCATATGACAACGTCAATATGCTCAAAAACAATAACAACTATGTATACTCAATGGAAATCCCATGATCCAGCGCCCTCAGCATAGATCCCAAGATGATCCCGTCGGACTAACACGAGGTGGAAAAACCCGTCCAATGATCCAGCGCCCTCAGCATAGATCCCAAGATGATCCCGTCGGACCAACACGAGGTGGACATCCGATCCAGCGCCCTCAGCATAGATCGCGTGATCCCATCGGATCAACACAACATAAACAACACAATATGCATACACATATGCAAAACAATATGTTCATCATCATGAACAACGCAACATGAACGACAATATGACAAATCAATTAAGACGACCTCATGTTCGACAACATGAATGATAATACGCATGATCAAATCACTAACTCTAACTGAATCGATATAAGATACTTGCCCGAGTCCTTCGGGAGAAATCTCGATGTACAATCATCACCGATGATTATCCTCAATGCTCGGCGATCCAAACGAACAATGAACTATAGATACTCATATCCTCGTCTTTACCATAATATAACCTTGATACTCGAACATACCAATAACTGAGATAATCATATACATTATGATTTATCTCCCAGAATCGAAAGAACGATATGCGATCCGAATACCCAGAGTTCACAATAATAATCATCGCTATATGCATTATAAACGAAATGAAATCGAAACCATTCATTAAATATTATAATCGAAAGGTAATAACTTGCCTCGATACCGATACCACGAAGTCAAGTCGAACACATTGCCTTTGTCTACGAGCTCCTCAGCCCCGATCAAAAGCAATACAATGGACATACTCGAACACGACCGCAATATCCGGTTATAATCACCGATCAATAATCTCAACCTATCGAAGAAACCAAATAACACATATCCGATAACGGTCAACAACTGAGAAAACTAACCAATCGAACTCAACGGTTCAACACAACCTCGAATAAACACAAATGGAACCAACCAAGTCAAACCATCACGAATTCCTAATCAAAACACAAAAATACAAGATCGTCGCCTACTTAGCGCACGTTAATCACCTAACGTAGCGTGCGCTAAGTTGCTCCCGTTAGCGCGCTAGGCAAGAACGAAGCGTGCGCTAATGCCGCGGTGCTGGCATGCATTTCAAGCATCGTCTAACACTTCCATCATGACAATGATCAACTCATCTCGAGATTAAGGATTTCATACAATCATGACATATAATTTAATAGCTCTTCAAGAACACGAATTATCCAAATTCACGTTCATGATCCATAAAATGATAAAATCCGATGTGTTCTAACATCTAAAAATCCTTATTCATCATGTTCTTCGACATACAATTCATATAACTTCGAGAATCACAGTAGCATCACCATAATCGTTACCATACGAAGTAACCAACGACAAAACATCAAAAATCCGAATTGAAGAAGGGAATTACATCAACATATATCTTGAATTCCATCCAAAACCATACGAAACATATCAATACTCATATGTTGATAACAACACTAACTTAGTACGGTAATCCAACTCATTGTCATGCTCATCAACTTGTTTATATGATAATCATCAACTCAAGAACATCATATACAATCCAAAACGAAATCTCAAAGTGAAGAGTAATTACCTTTTTTGAAGGAAAGGATTGATTTCCAAGAATCACCAATGATTTCAAGAACAAAGCTTTACTCCATGATTTCCATCTTTAATATTGTTAAAGAGGATCATCCCTCAGTGTTTAGGAACTCCAAATGTTCTCACAAGGTTGTCTCTATCGGGTGAAAGGAAAGAAATGGACGAAATGTTTCATGACACCCGTTTGTCCCTTTAAATAGAATACATCACTAGCGTGCGCTAAACCATTATGTTTAGCGTGCGCTAACTGACTTTGTTAGCGTGCGCTATCGAAGCCCAGAGGCTACTGTCTTGCTTCGTAAACTACCTTACGTACGTAATGCCCATGCATTAACGTACGTAAATCATCATGTCTAGCGTACGCAAGTCCTTACTCTTAGCGTGCGCTATCCGAAGTTGACTTACTGCAGTGTTCACCTACCACTCGCCCCCACATTCCGACAGCATCTAGCAAGGATAAGATTCCTTGTTGACTGATACATAGTTAGCGTGCGCTAAGCCTAATATTTTAGCGTGCGCTAATACTTCAGGACAACAACCGTTGACTTACCAGAACGTGCGCCGAAAGCAGCCGGGTCCACACGCAGATTCCTTCCGATCTGTCTGCACTAGCGTACGCTAACCTATAAACGTAGCGTGCGCTAATCCTGCACGATAGCGTGCGTTATGCATGAATATCAGCGTGCGCTAATAAGGCTATACTTAGCCATTTTCCGCAGTTCTTGTCCAACGTCTCGACATACCAAAAGCGAACATAATACACACTGAATCCAATAATATCATCATACGATATCCCCAATATCAAAAGTACGACAACCTGATACACAATATCCTCAAATGTAACTGTCGACAAAATACGACAATTATACCGATACTGATATCTCAGTCCTTTATTTGTTTTATCCCTACTGTACAGATTCCACGCTGTACAATATAACTCGGATAAAATAATATCAAACAACAGTAATAGAAATTCCGGATATTACACCCTCGTTGTTGTTTATATACGAATATACATGAATCGTAGGCGGGTTTTCGGGTGTATTCCAATTCCGTATTCATTTAGAGATGGTTGTGATTGTATTCTTCGAATCGTTAGGTTCGGTTCCGTTGATTCCTAGCGTTCGTCGGTGATTATCCTTTTCGTTCGTTGCGTCGTCAATTATTCAAGGCAAGTATTTTTGGAAACCTTTATGCTTAACGTGAAATGGTAATGTATATTGTGTGTGATTGCTCACCTCGGGAGGTTCCGACAGGATCACGGAGGGAATCCAATGGTATAGCCCTGGATTCACGAGTTTGTTTCGCTAGCCAGCTCGGGAGGGTCCTTAGGGATCACGGAGCGGGATCAATGGTATAGCCCTGTTCCCAAGGCGATGCGTGTGCGTGATTTGTTTTATAATATGGCCAGCTCAGGAGGGTCCTTAGGGATCACGGAGCGGGATCAATGGTATAGCCCTGTTCCCACGGCAAATTGTTTGACTGTTTATTTCTGGAAAAGACATGTCTGTTTTGGTTTTTGAAATGATATTGGTGCATGTACTATGAAATGTGTAAGCGATTGGTTTGCCTTGATTACTTGTACTGACGTAATTGCTAACCCCTTTGGGGGACCCGTTATGGGGAAATTCTTGTTATGGATTTCAGGTTATGATCATCCGGACGAGCGAGCTCTGGGTCAGTACGAGGATGTTGGCCAGGGTCGTTGACATGTGCACTTGGGTCTACTTATTTCTTTTGTCCACTTCGATATGGTTGTTTCCTATATTTATAAACTGATAGACGGTACTCGCGAGTACTTAGGCTTTTCAATTCAAACCCCGTGTTGTATTATTTTAAATTGCTACATTGTCGATTGTTGCTCATTTCGTCGGTTGCTTCAGGTGTATTTTCATATGATGTATTATTTGATTGTGTATCCTCGCTAACCGAGATGGTTAGTCGAGGGGTACCCGCTTGTTGTAGCCTGGTGGGTCCCATGTAGGGGTCCACGGCGCTGTAACATACTCCGAATATCTTGGGGTGTTACACATCATCTGTTAGTGTTTGGAACCTCAAACTTGTCTTCTAAAAACTCTCTCTCGGTTGCAAGGAAGGAGTGGACGAAATGAAGGATAATGCCCAACTACACATATATATACTGCATATTATTACTGTACGCTAACATCCTCATTTAACGTACGTTACATGCTTAGCGTGCGCTAACTCCTTTCATTAGCGTGCGCTATCGCGGTCCATAGGCTACTGACTTGCTCCGCACATCAGCTTATGTACGTAATGCCCATGCAATAACGTACGTAGACTACACTGTCTAGCGCACGCAAAATCTTGTATCTTAGCGTGCGCTAATTGTAGTTGACTTGCTACAGTATGCACCTACCCCGAATAGGCTCGTGACCCCACATGCCGAAAGCAACCAATAAAGCCAAGATTCCCTGTTGACTGACTGATATTAGCGCGCACTAACAACAGGCATTAGCATGCGCTAATGCTTTACGACAAACATCAGTTGACTGCTCAGAACATGCGCCGAAAGTGGTCTGGTCCACACATAGATTCCTTCTGATCTGTTCTGCACTAGCGTGCGCTAAGTTATGTCTGTAGCGTGCGCTAAACCTGCACGATATCGTGCACTACTCGTGATTATTAGCGTGCACTAATAATGTTACACTTAGCCATTTCCAACTTTTCTCGTCCGTCTCGACATACTGGATACGTATACATGACGCACTATATCCTCTAATACAATTGTCGACCAAGTACGACAATTATACCGATACTGACATCTCAGTCCTTCATTTATTTTATCTATACTGTACAGATTCCACGCTGTACAATATAACTCGGATAAAATAATATTAAACAATGGTAGTAGAAGTTCCGGATATTACAATAAATTCATAGATACATGTAGATGTGTTAGTAAAGCGATGCTAGAACTTCTATTAGGAGCAGTTAACCCTTAGACGCGATGTGTACCTTTATTCCCATCCATTATGAGGAGATTACTAAGAAGTCATTGACTAATAATGTACCTTAGGACCATGGCAACTCGTGGACGTGGACGCCCAGCTAACCGAGGTGCTGATAATCTCGATGATCAGAATGCCAACCCTGATGCTGGAGATGGTGGTGGTGGTAAAGGAGATCAATATAACCACAATAATAACGTGCCAGCTCCTACTCAGGCATAATTTGTGCAACAGTTTCGACATTTCACACCACCATCTTTCAACGGTCGAGAAGGACCATCATTTGTCAATGAATGGCTGATGTCGGTTGAGCGTACCCTTGAGCTCATTGGGTGCACCAATGCACAAAGGATTCTTTGCTCCCAGTATCAAATGGTGTAGGATGTTGGACGCAGGTGGAAGAGCTATTGGCATTGAAGGCTGGCAGTCGAGCACACTGCATTAACTTGGGATCAGTTCAAGGAACTAGTGATGGAACAGTACTATCAACAACATTACTGAGAGAAGATGGAGAGAGATTTCTGGAATCTTGAGCAAGGGAGCTTATCAGTTGAAGAATATAAGAGAAAATTTAACCAAATCAGCTTCTTCGTGGAGCACATGGTGGATACTGACCGCAAGCGAGCCCTCAAGTTTCGTAGTGGGTTGCGTCTGAGTATTCGCCATATTGTGGCTGGTCATGGAGTGTTACCCTATACTGATACCGTATTTAGAGCTCAAGAGGTTGAAGCTAGTCAGAACTTGAGTCCTCAACCAGCTGCCAAGTCATATTTTGGAAAGAGAGGTTGGAATGGTGATCAATATAAGTGGGCGGCTTCCAATAAGCATAAGAAGGTAGATGAGAAATCTGGACCGGGTGCATCGATCACTAGGCCTACATGCCCAAAGTGTGGTAAGAATCATGGCAGGGAGTGTTTGTATGTAAAGGGTGTCTGCTATAACTGCGGGAAGCCAAGACACTCAAGTCGACATTGTCCACAATCTAAGGGTAAAGGACAAGCATCGGGAGGTCAAGCTCGAGTCTACTCAATGAATTAGGCTGATTATAGTCCCGGCACAATTGATAAGTGTCAGTTTTGTACACTTATCCATGGTTTGTATCGATAAAATTCACCCATAAGTGAGCTAGTCTACTCGTCCGAAGAAGAAATGGGGCAAAAACGCAAAGTCTGAGAAATTCTGGGCTGAAAACGTAACTATCAAAGCTTCAAGTGAGCAAATTTACGAAGCCACGTTACGGACGTAACATTCAGGAGTTACGGCCGTAAGTCACCCTAGTTACGGCCGTAACTCCTGAATGTTACGGCCGTAACTCTTGACAGATTGTTATGATTTGTCTAATTTTTTATACTTTTTGTGTATTATTGAGGGGATGGCTGGCATTGATCCGATCTAATGTAATAATGATGGAGTTTTGGAGCTATTAGATGACTTTAGGTGTATAAATAGACCCCTTAGATCCTTCATCATTCATCATTCAACTTATAATTTTCCATTTTTTGTAAACTTTTCTTTTTGTGTGAAGAACACACTTGTGTTCTTGAGTGATTTTTGTAAGTGTGGTATAGCATATGTTGTTCAGAGAGTTTATTGCTTCTATCTCCTTTATCTACTAAGGGAGTTAGGACCAATTCTTTCTCTTTATTCAACTAATAATGACCACACAAGCTTGTAATATGTATAATAAACCCTTCATGGGCTAAGTAACCTTAAGTTGGGATTATAAACAAGGTTAGTCATGTTATTTATGTTTGTATAAAGATCTATTGTGAATTACTTATTATTGTGTGTGATTTTCATTATTTTAACAATCTTTATTTATTTGGCTAATAAATGACGATATTTATGGTCTTCATATGTTTCGAAAGAAAATATGTTTGATTAGATCAAATGATCTTCACTCTAAGTTGTTCTAGGGGATAGAAATATACCCCTAGTCCTTAGATGATTCTTTGAGTTATTTTCATAAAACCTAATGCTATGTATTGAAGCCAATCAACATAGAAATATAGTGGATTGATTCAATATGTAAGGGGCGTTTTATAGTTCGAAAGAGAAACCGTCTTTTTAAGGAAAATCGAATCTACACAACATAATAAGTAAATTCATCTTATGATCTCCTATACATCTTCTATAACTAATGACGAACTAAGTTTGTAATCCCAACTATTTCATTTTATCGTTTAATCAATCTATTATAATTGCAATATTTTTATTTCCTTAAAATATTAGAACTATTATTGCATTTACTTTGCTACTATTAAACCAAACTTTTTAATTGTGTGTTTGTAATATCCGACGGAATTCTTACTTGCTGTTGTACTATTCGGATAATTTAATACTGTTGTAATCTTGTTGCATTTGTGAAATGAATATTGATGTTGGAATATAACATAATAGACTTGAATAAAATGATCACTCGTATTATGTTTGAATTTTCAGTGTTGTAGAGATAAGTGCATATTGAACTATTAAAAACCTGAGCCTAACGTACGTTAATCGTAAGTCATAGCGTACGCTATTTTGAGGCCTTTATACGTACGTAACCAGTGCAATCGGATCCGATCTCAACTTTCGGCGCGTGGGGCCGGGTGGGATTCGAATATCTGATTTTTGGAGCCAACCTAGTTGACCCACATTACGTACGTAATGCTTCCAGCGGTAACGTACGTAATGAAGTTCGTATTTCAGTCCAGTAACCTATGGATTTAGCTTACGTACGTAACACTTGTTGTGTAGCGTACGTAACGAACTGTGCTGTTATAAAAAGACAACTTGTGTCTTTCATTTTGCACGACCAACCTCCGATTTTCACCCATATAATTATCCCCCTTCATCCCTAGAGCAAGTTTACCTTCTTCCTACTTGTGTTGGAGACATTCTTGAAGCTTATATTGTGTTCTTGTGGTTTGGTGTATAGTTCTCCATTTCTGAAGGTATGTTCTGCGATTTAACCCTATAATCTCGAATTTAATATGATAGTGATTAAGTATATTTTGTTGACACAAAATGTATTTTGATGATGGTTACATACAAAACATTTAATTGAATCTATCTCGGCTCGATAATATTTTGAAGGGACACAATATGGCTAGCGCACGCTACGTATCATACCGTAGCGCACGCTATCGAGACTCTCATACACAGCCCAGTCAAGTCAGCTGCAGCCTACTCAAGTCGCCTGAATCGATAGCGCACGCAAGCTATTGAATGATAGCGCACGCTATACAACATACATAACGCACGCTATCGCAAGTCTCCAGAAGTCAGTGAAAGGAATTCAGAATTGGACGTTGCGCACGCTACAGACATATTCTTACGTACGCTAAAGTGAAGACTTAGCGCACGCTAATTTTCATATCTAGCGCACGCCAAAATAATGGTCGCAGTCCAAAGAGCCACCGGACTCACTTCGTCTAGGTCTTTACGACGCTACACAAGGCAACGACGTTATTGAAATAATTCAAGAGCGCACGCTAAAGGAGGCAGCTAGCGCACGCTAAATGGAATATGCGCTTACCGCTTGAAATTCAACCGTTGGAAGCAAGAGTCAATGCGCATCCGGAAAATGGAAATATCGATTTAATTAATGCTAGCGCACGCTATGCATACTTGCTAGCGCACGCTAATCATGATTTTAGCCGTTGGAAAAAGAGTCGTTGGAGAGGAAATCGGATTTTGTCAAAGTCAAGATCGAAGACTAGTTGACCAAGACGATAGCGCACGCTACCATATCATTACTAGCGCACGCTAGACACAGAATTTTACCGTTGCAACAGTCTTTGTGACCGTTCGGAGAACTCAAGTCAAAATCCGCTAACGCACGCTACAAGGATCTATTAGCGTACGCTAATAGTATATTTTTCAGAATTTGAAGGCTGTCTCACTCCTATAAATACCCGAAGGACTTGGGTATCAAACACACAACTTCAAGCATTCAAGCATTCTAGCATACAAGCAATCAAAGCATTCTTGAGCTCAGATTTACATATCTTATTGTATTACAAGTTGTGAGAAAAGGAAGATACCAGAGCGATTTCAATTGTATTATCCATTATTCCTTGTATTCTTTCATTTGGTTGTAAGTGTTGCATCACTTACACTTGAGCGAAAAAGAAACGAATCAAGAGTCACTAATCCGGTGTTATTAGGATCTTTGATCCGGCATTATTAGGATTATACTCCCATATTCGTATAGTGAGGATTATCTAGTTCCTATAGAACACTAGATAAACAATTATTCATATTGAGGGAAAGGTTGAGCTTGGACCGATAGAAGACAAGCGGATTGTAACGGTTGTGAACTCGGACCGATAGAAGACGAGTTAAGGTTGTGGTTTTTCTTTAGCCAATAGAAAAAGAAAGTCGGAGAGAGGACGTAGGCAAGTTGCCGAACCTCTATAAATTCTTGAGTCTTTATTTTCCGCATTATTTTCCTTTTACTCGCAAGAAATTTCGGTATTCCGCATCACCACTATTCAACCCCCCTTCTAGTGGTGAATTTATCTCTTCAGTTGGTATCGGAGCGGGTCTCTTTTTAAAGGTTTAACCACCTAGGAGAAAAAGATCCGCAAATGGCACTTCTAGGCCAAATTGAAGGAAATGCTCTCAACCGTCCTCCTTTCTTCGACGGTTCCAATTTCATGACGTGGAAAAAGAAGATGGCGATCTTCGCTCAAGCCTACGATATTGAAATGGAAAGTTATTGCTCTCGGTCCTAAACTTGCTAAGAAAGAAGATGGATCGTTGAAAAAGATCGAAGAATTCAATGATGAGGATTGGAGAAACACGCATGTCAACTCCCGAGCTACTCAACTTCTCTATTGCGCTCTCAATCCCGAAGAACTTAATAGGATATCATCCTATGAAAGTGCCAAAGAAATTTGGGAAATTCTCAAGTCACTCACGAGGGAACCACTCAAGTCAAGGAGACCAAGATTAATATGTTACTCCATGACTACGAATTATTTTCCATGAAAGACGAGGAAACGATCACAAATATGTTGGATCGATTTTCGGCTATAACAAACGGTCTTGCATCTTTTGGAAAGCCTATATCGAGCAGCGACAAAGCTAAGAAAATTCTGCGATCGTTGCCACGAGAATGGGATGCCACGGTCACCGCGATCATGGAATCCAAGGATCTCAATAAGCTCGAATTTAGTGCCCTCATCGGGTCACTCATCAACTATGAGATCGTTCTCAAGACTAGAGGCACAAAACCAAAGCCTCGGGAAAGAGTAGTCGCATTCAATGTTGATAGCGACGTTGAGGAAGATGTTGCCGAAGATGAAGACGACGAGGAACTCGCTCTTTATTCCAAAAACTTTAGAAGGTACAAAAACCTAATTCAAAAGAGGCGAAGTTTTCTTGGTCGGGATGGCAAACCGGAGCAAAAGAAGAGTGGCTACACTCCTATCAAGAAGTTCGACAATAATTGTCGGAAATGTGGTCAAGCCGGTCATTATGCCAAAGAATGCCGAGGATCCTCTTCAAAACCGCAAATGGAAAGATTCAAAAAGAAGGAGGTTCTAATCGCTTCTTGGAGTGATGACGAGGAGGAGATAGAAAGATCTCTAGACGCAAACCTTGCATTCATGGCCCTCGACTCCGAAAGCAATATCGAGGTAAGCTCTAAACTCAATGACGATGAATATGATTCTTTTGATTTCTGTGATTCACAAGAAGTTCATCAAGATGATGAGTTGTTGAGTGCGTTTGAATCGATAAATACGGAGTATGACGAGATGGTCAAGTTAAATATATCTTTAAATAGAAAAATAAAATCTCTAGAACTCGAAAACTCCTCGCTTCAAAACAAGGGCAAAACTATTGAGATCGACCATACATCATGTATTGAAAAAGAAAATGTTTTGAAAATCGAGTTAACAAAAACTCAAAAGGAGCTAAAATATATTTTGAACAAATTTACTCTAAACGAGAAATTCGAAAGGCTCCTATCTATTCAAAAATCGCCCTTGCTCAAACACGGTCTTGGTTTCGACCCTTTTAAACGGGAACAATCCCTTATTAACCTCGACAAAATAAAGAAAACCGAAACCGAGAACTCAAAAGATCCGCTCAAACGAGTTCACAATGTTAATACCCATTCAAAGTTAAGAACTATCAAAGTTAAGCAAATATGGGTTCCGAAAGGGACGATTTTTAATAATGCTATAAGCATAGTTAACTTTGGAGGACCCAAACGGGCTTGGGTACCGAAACAACCGAGAAATTCTATTTTTGTAGGTACCGGCACCAAGGAAAAACAAGTGGTACATTGATAGCGGATGCTCAAGGCACATGTGCGGCTCCGAGGACTTATTTGAAGACCTCGAATATCAAGATCAAGGACATGTGACCTTTGGAGATAACCAAAAGGGAAAAATCAAAGGAATCGGCAAAGTCGGTAAGGAACCTTCTCCTTCTATCAACAAAGTACTATTTGTTGAAGGTTTGCATCATAATCTTCTTAGCGTTTCGCAACTTTGTGATGAAGGTTTTAAAATTCTATTTGAGCAAACGCATTGCACGGCATTTAGAAATAATAAAATTGCATTCATTGGTTTGAGATGTGGAAACATCTATATTGTTGATCTTAATGATAAGAGTTCATTCAATGAAAAATGCCTTATTACCTTGGATGACAATGCATATTTATGGCATCGAAAATTGGGACATACTTCTCTACCTATTATTTCTATTTTATCTAGACACGACCTTGTTCGTGGATTGCCCAAACTCAAATTCGATAGAAAACATCTGTGTGAATCATGCATTAAAGGGAAACATACTCGAGAATCGTTTAAACCAAAATTCGAGGTTTCCACTAGTCGAGTTCTTGAACTCGTGCATATGGATTTGATCGGACCATCTAGACATGTTAGTTTAAATGGTAAACTTTATACTTTGGTTATTGTTGACGATTTCTCTCGATTTACTTGGGTTAGATTTTTAGCTCATAAAGATGATGCATTTTCCGAGTTTTCTAAATGGTGTCGTTTGGTATCAAATGAGAAAAACCTCTCCATAATTTCTATTCGCACCGACCACGGAGGTGAATTTGATTGCACCCGTTTGAACTTTTATGCGATAAATACGGTATTAATCACAATTTTTCGGCTCCTAGAACGCCTCAACAAAATGGAGTTGTTGAAAGGAAAAAAGATCTTTGGAAGAAATGTCGAGAACAATGCTTAATGAATACTCTCTTCCACGATACTTTTGGGCGAAGCAATTTTTACGGCATGCTATGTGATTAACCGAGTTCACGTTCGTAGAACTCATCTTAAAACGCCTTATGAATTATGGAAGGGCAAAAAGCCTAATATTGCTTACTTTCATCCTTTTGGTTGCAATGTATTTATTTTGAACAATGGCAAGGATAACTTGGGCAAGTTTGATGCCAAATCCGACTCCGGAATTTTTCTTGGCTATTGTACGAATAGCAAAGCATATCGTGTGTATAATATTAGAACGAATAAAGTTGAAGAATCCATACACGTTAAATTCAATGATATGATCTCACCCCCGAGAAAGGTAGAATATTTTGATGATGCAGGTACCTTTCCGGATCCCTCACCCGAAGTGAAGAAAATTTCGGAAATCGAAACGAACACAATCGTTGATTTACCGAAAGATTGGAGGCACATAAAGGACCATCCGAAGGATCTCGTGATCGGAAACATTGAAGACGGTGTTCAAACCCGAAGGAGGACCACCGAGTTTATGGCTCATTGTGCTTTTGTATCCGAAATAGTTCCCAAAAATATATCGGAAGCTCTCGATGATGAAAGTTGGGTAATGGCAATGCAAGAGGAGCTTGTGCAATTCAAGCACAATAATGTATGGAATTTAGTTCCGCGACTAAATATAAAACAATTATCGGAACTAAATGGGTGCATAAAATCAAGAGTGACGAAGACGGCTATCCTATTCGAAATAAATCTCGTTTGGTCGCTCAAGGATATAATCAAGAAGAAGGTATTGATTACGAATAAATTTTTGCTCCGTGGCTCGACTCAAGCCATTCGCTTGCTTTGTGCATTTGCCGCTCATAAAAAGATAAAGCTATTTCAAATGGATGTCAAAGTGCATTCTTGAATGGTTTCATTCAAGAAGAAGTCTACGTCAAGCAACCTCCGGTTTTGAACACCATCAATTTACGGAACATCTCTACAAGCTCAACAAGACACTCTACGGGTTGAAGCAAGCACCTGAGCATGGTATGATCGTTTAAGTCAATTTTAATTGCAAATGACTATAAAAGAGGCAAAGTCGATAACACCTTGTTCGTTAAAGTACTAAATGATGATATACTTGTTTGCCAAATTTACGTTGATGACATTGTTTTTGGAGCTACTAATGAATCCTTGTGCCAAGATTTTTCTAATCTTATGAAAGGAGAATTCGAAATGAGTATGATGGGAGAATTAACGTTCTTCCTCGGGCTTCAAATCAAACAATGCGAAGATGGAATTTTTATCCATCAAACGAAGTACTCAAACGACCTCCTCAAGAAATTCAATATGGAAAATAGCAAGGTGATATCTACGCCAATGTCGTCATCATTAAAGCTTGAGAAAGATGAAAATGGCAAATCCGTAGATCAAAAACTATATCGAGGTATGATCGGATCTTTGTTATATTTGACTGCATCTAGGCCAGATATAATATTTGCTACATGTCTATGTGCTCGATTCCAAGCTAATCCCAAGGAATCACATTTAATTGCTTGTAAACGTATTTTTCGCTATCTGCAAGGAACTATTGGACTAGGCCTATGGTATCCTTCTTGCTTGGATTTTAATTTAATTGCCTATAGTGACGCCGATTTCGGCGGATGCAAAATTGATAAAAAGAGTACTAGTGGTACATGTCACTTTATTGGATCTTGTTTAATATCTTGGGGAAGTAAAAGCAAACCGGCGTAGCATTGTCTGGTGAGGCCGAATATGTCATTGCGAGAGCGCTGTGCTCAAGTGCTATGGATCAAAAATCAACTACGCGACTACGGCATTCATTTTGAAAATACCCCTATCTTATGTGATAACACCAGTGCTATTAATTTGAGCAAAAATCCTGTTTTGCACAGTCGAACCAAGCATATAGATATCAGACATCATTTTTTACGTGATCATGTTCAAAAGAAAGACATCTGTTTAATTTTTGTCGGGACGAATGATCAACTTGCTGACATATTTACAAAACCTCTTCCCGAAGAATCTTTTAACTCCACTCGTTTGCAACTTGGCATGGGACATATAGACAACTTTTGAAATAAAATTTTACTCAAAACATAAAAATCGGTGAATCAGATCAATCGTTAGCGCGCGCTTGCTTCATATCCTTAACGCGCGCTAAAAATTTATTTTGATAGCGTACGCTAAACCTTTCTCTCTTGCGTACGCTAATTAAAGTTTTTCTTGTTATTCAGTGGACAGTCCAGTAAGTCCTATTTTTTCGCCTAACGTACGCTAATCTTTTAAATCCTAGCGTACGCTAACTTAAAACTCGTTGACTATATATATGCCGTACAACCCTAAATCACAGCACATCCCTTAACGCACGCAAACGACTCTCTCTTGCAAAAACCCTAGACAGACATCCGATCCAATCTGCGATCTTCTCCCTCAAAATCTTCGATTCCCTTCGTTTTTCTCCTTCTCCGATCATGTCTAGCAAGAATCGAACCACTATGGGAAAGCAATACAACAATTTGAAGCGTCCTCTAAGCGCCCAATTTGATGCGGACGGTTCGTCTCCGCCCTTTGCTTGAGTGTTCTTTGACATACTCCCTCAAGAACACATCACGGATGCTACTTTTTCAATCTCCTAAGTCTCGAGCGGGTAAACGTTAACATCTCCAATTTCTTCTCATCACTCGGTATTTCTCGTTTCGTTGAGTGCAAAAACCTGTGTTTCCCGAGCTCGTCCGAATTCTATGCCAACCTTCACGTGGCGAGAGTGAAGGTTCTTCACTCTTGTGCTAGGTAGCCTTGTCGGAGGAACCAAGGTGAAAGTGTCTTAGATATTTTGTATCAAATTTTTGGTTTGCCCAGAGATGGTTTGATTTGCCTTTGGAAAATCATTGGTCGACGATAATGAAATTGGTGAAATTGACGTGAAAGAATTTACGAAGACGAAAGCCGTTATTGACATAACGGATGATTTTTTTGAGAACAACGACTTCGGAATCAACATTCGTTTGCTTTTGGTAGCCCTCACAAAATGTCTTATGCCAAAGGTCAATTCGCAGCACAAACTAGTCGGCGTGGACAAGAAAGTGGTGTACCGCGTTCTAAATGACGATAAGGTCGATTTCTCCGACATCATCATTAGTTGGATGAAGGTGAAAGGAGATTTGTTCCGGTCGAAAAATTACGCCACTCGTTCTCGCAAGGCTGGAATGCCTTATGGCTCTATCCTGTCGGCTATCTTTAGCTTTCATCAAGTGGACTTGTCGAAGGACAAGGCAGTTCCCGTCTCTCTCGGGCATGAGATATCGGACGCGTCACTTAAGGCTATGCATTACGTCCGTACGATCAACAGAGGCTGGATTCTTTTTCCGTACCTTCGTGATGATGACCAAGTTGAGAAAGGGTCACGGAAGCCCACTGCAGAAGAAATGATTACTCGTCGGGGACCTCACACCCTTCGAGAAATGCAGACTGGGGAGTTCGTAAGGAAACCAACATCGAAAGGAAAACGCCCGATGCGAAATGTGGTGACGGAGGAAGAAGAGAGTGATATCTTTGCTCGGATGCGGGGCATCGAGACTTCACACGCTGAGTTACGAGAGGACTTTCGGGCTCTGCGTTCGGAAGTCAGAGATGTGCATTCAGAAGTCCGGGAAGTTCGTGGGCTATTATCCGAGTTTATTCGCTTCACACACCCCTCGTTCCC
Organism: Orobanche coerulescens; assembly: GCA_033398695.1. Taxonomy (NCBI): domain Eukaryota; kingdom Viridiplantae; phylum Streptophyta; class Magnoliopsida; order Lamiales; family Orobanchaceae; genus Orobanche; species Orobanche coerulescens. Next base: position 73,209,042 of record CM065816.1, on the reverse strand, counting down.
TTTCCCTTCGACCTCCTCCGATCCGTAGATTTGATGATTTTTGATGCTTGTTGTAGAATCTTCTTTTTCGAATAATATATATGTCGCTTGCCATGGAAAATTCGTTGTATTCACTGCATTTTATTATTAATGAAATTCGCATTTCTTAATTTGGCATTTATTATGTACACGTATTTGCTATCTCCAAGTACTGTTACTATCGTTGTTACTATCATTGATTGCACCTTGAGTAATGGCAAAATTTCGTTAATGTTTAATAATAATGCAACAATTCAGGGGGAGTTCCTTTTTGTTTCTGTCAAAAAGGGGGAGAAAACTCCAAAAACGAAAACCGACTAACATATCGAACAAGTTTATCTTGATTCGAATCATTTCAAAACGTTTTTGCAGGTATTAATTAAATGTTTTGACATCATCAAAAAGGGGGAGATTGTTGACACAAAATGTATTTTGATGATGGTTACATACAAAACATTTAATTGAATCTATCTCGGCTCGATAATATTTTGAAGGGACACAATATGGCTAGCGCACGCTACGTATCATACCGTAGCGCACGCTATCGAGACTCTCATACACAGCCCAGTCAAGTCAGCTGCAGCCTACTCAAGTCGCCTGAATCGATAGCGCACGCAAGCTATTGAATGATAGCGCACGCTATACAACATACATAACGCACGCTATCACAAGTCTCCAGAAGTCAGTGAAAGGAATTCAGAATTGGACGTTGCGCACGCTACAGACATATTCTTACGTACGCTAAAGTGAAGACTTAGCGCACGCTAATTTTCATATCTAGCGCACGCTACCGAAATAATGGTCAGTAGTCCAGTAGCCACTGGACTCACTTCGTCTAGGTCTTTACGTACGCTACACAAGGCAACGTACGTTATTGAAATAATTCAGTAGCGCACGCTAAAGGAAAGGTGCTAGCGCACGCTAAATGGAATATGCGATTCCGCTTTGAAATTCAACCGTTGGAAGCAAGAGTCAATGCGAATCCGGAAAATGCGGAAATATTGATTTAATTAATGCTAGCGCACGCTATGCATACTTGCTAGCGCACGCTAATCATGATTTTAGCCGTTGGAAAAGAGTCGTTGGAGAGGAAATCGGATTTTGTCAAAGTCAAGATCGAAGACTAGTTGACCAAGACGATAGCGCACGCTACCATATCATTACTAGCGCACGCTAGACACGAAATTTTACCGTTGCAGATCTTTGTGACCGTTCGGAGAACTCAAGTCAAAATCGCTAGCACGCTACAAGGATCTATTAGCGCACGCTAATAGTATATTTTCAGAATTTGAAGGTGTCTCACTCCTATAAATACCCGAAGGACTTGGGTATCAAACACACAACTTCAAGCATTCAAGCATTCTAGCATACAAGCAATCAAAGCATTCTTGAGCTCAGATTTACATATCTTATTGTATTACAAGTTGTGAGAAAAGGAAGATACAAGAGCGATTTCAATTGTATTATCCATTATTCCTTGTATTCTTTCATTTGGTTGTAAGTGTTGCATCACTTACACTTGAGCGAAAAAGAAACGAATCAAGAGTCACTAATCCGGTGTTATTAGGATCTTTGATCCGGCATTATTAGGATTATACTCCCATATTCGTATAGTGAGGATTATCTAGTTCCTATAGAACACTAGATAAACAATTATTCATATTGAGGGAAAGGTTGAGCTTGGACCGATAGAAGACAAGCGGATTGTAACGGTTGTGAACTCGGACCGATAGAAGACGAGTTAAGGTTGTGGTTTTTCTTTAGCCAATAGAAAAAGAAAGTCGGAGAGAGGACGTAGGCAAGTTGCCGAACCTCTATAAATTCTTGAGTCTTTATTTTCCGCATTATTTTCCTTTTACTCGCAAGAAATTTCGGTATTCCGCATCACCACTATTCAACCCCCCTTCTAGTGGTGAATTTATCTCTTCATATTTCACCTAGTGATGAATTAATCAAAATAAACATGTTGTAGTTAAGCTTTCAACAACTTAATGATGAACATGATGATTAGAGGGTTTGTAATGGTGTGTTCTTGGTGTTTTAATATGGTAATGATCATGTTTAGTTTAACCACACTCTCCTTGCTAGACTTATAACACCATTGGTATAATAATCCTTGTTCCATTGTAATGTAAATGACTCATTGGAATAATTACCGTAAATGTTTTAAGAAACCTTGTTGATCATTAGAAGAATGAAATAATCTTCTTGAACCTAGGCTAAGTGAATTCGGAGGTGTGTTGTTTGAATCCCCAGGTCAGTTGGAAGAATATAAGAGTGGTGCTAAACTTGAGATAATCTTCATAACCATGATATGGATTTACAACTAATTAACTCAACATAAGTAATTGTAAGTAGTGCAGATTTTACTTTTAATCACTTAAGATGTTCTTGATAAGATTAAAGGATAGGAGATTATTGTTTAAAACATTATGGAATGATTCTTGATCCAACAAACATTTGGTATCAGCTTGTAATCAATTGTGAGAATTGAATGGTATGGATAAAGTTCTTGAAGTAACACTTTAGAAGTTAAACTACTCAATCGGAAATTAAGATGTTATCTCGTGAAAATTCGGTGTAGATGATCATATAAACGTATTAATGAGCAAAATATACTTCATTCAAGGTTGATTGTTCGAGTACACAATATTAGTTGAGGACCGTTCGTTCGTTCCAAGAAGAGGACTATTCCGTCTCCGTATTGAGGCAAGTTATCTTGCTTGGTTATAATGATGTGTGGATTCTTATGATGATTATGCATTTCGTGTGTATGAAACACTTATGAACTTGTGTCTTGTGATTTGATGTTGCTCTTAATGATGTCCGTTTTTCATCATGGGATTGTATTCCCAAGTTCGTTACTTTTGGACCCTTGATATTGTTGATCTTGTTGTCATCTCGGTGAGTCCTCGATCCTTATGCGGATTTTGTGAAATTCTTGAATTCGTTGTCATGTTGCATCGTGACATATCCGAGTCATATCTACGTTCGATTGGATATTGTGTAGGATTTTTAGCGGGCACATATATAGTCATGCGTGAATATTTTCCGTGAAAATTTGTGCACACACGAGACGTAGTTCGTTGAGGCTAATTAGGTATATTGTCCCACGTATATCCCGGATTCCGTATACGGGGTGGACATGTGCTCGACACATATTCGGATCGGGCGTCTTGTGATGTCCCTCTTGAGCCGTACTATCTTAGTCGCTCAGTCCATTTTATACGTGGATGTGTTCGACGTTTTGCATCGAGCGTTCATACGCCCGAGGGGTATGTTCGTTAGTCGGGCGTTATTCTTGAAATCTCATATGCGTGAATTGTATACTATCTTGAGAATCATTTATCATGTATATCTGACCCTGTGTTGGGCGAAATACTTGTGTTGTATTTTAGGTCGTGGAAAAGGCAAGGCACGGGAAGATCAAGGTGATGACGAAGGGTTCGAAGGATACTAGTTCGGGGGCCCCAAGTCTTTCGTGTCCGGTCATGATTGTACCGTGTAATGTTATTTTCCGCTTCATTTTAAGTTTAAACAAATGTATTGTTATTTGAGGTATAATTCATCTCCATATGGATTATACTTACGTTCTGGATCCTGTGTGTAATAAGGCCGTAGGCCATACTGCTGTAAACTCCACATAGGAGTAAGTATTATGTTTTGTGGTTCGGTATCACATGTATTGTGTATTTAATCTTTACTTTAGATATCGCCTGGTGGATCCCAGCGTGGGGTCCACGGCACTGTAATGGCCGCCTTATCGGGGTGTTACAGAAGATGGTATCAGAGCGGTCGTTTTCTTTCTTTTTGAGTCTTTGTGTATTGAACTAGTATCAAGAGACCTTCGTGTCACGTGCGACCCGTGCGAGCGCCTGATCCTACGAGCCAAATGCGGTACGTATTTTTGGACCATGAATAAACTATTGACATGATATTGATCTCTGAATAGATCTCCTTGTTGATCTCGGCATTTTAAGGGTTTGTGGCAGGAATTATCTGATTGATGATTCAAATAAAATTCTGGATTAATTATATGATTGAAATCATTCGACTCAAACGTCGACATGATATTTTGTGTGACCCTCGTAGTGATGATAACTCATTACGAACTGTTTTCTCGAATATGTAATTTCTTCGCCATTAACTTAGCATGAATTCGATTGGTATCATGAACTATACTTATGATTATCATTGCAAATTGATTCTTTCGGTATGGAAAGAAATTTGAGAGGCCGTGGCGAGAGGACGAGGCGCGGAAGGGCCGAATCCCGATACCACGAGCAACAGACGTGCGAACGCGAGCATAGTTCCGCAGCGGTGATTCGCCTTCTAGGGACCAATCGCACCACAATGGACGTGAGGATGCTCGTGTCGATCCTTACACCGTAATGCAGGCATGATGGCTCGATGACCCAAATGGGTGATTAATGGAAACAATACAGAGTCGCTACCGACCAAAGATCGGGGGCCACCTCCTATACATGGCGGGCGGTGAATCGGATCATCGTGACATCTCGCGCCAACGACTCCCGATTTTTGAAGGTTCCTCCGAGCCGCCGATATCGTGCATTGGATCGAACACTTCGAGAAGTTGTTCGATATGGTAGATCGTCAAAGAGAGAATCGCGTCTCCGTAGTGACTTACTACTTGGGCAAGGGTGCCCACACTTGGTGGCTTTCGGTGAGGCCGGTGATGGCGTATGTACTTGGGAAGAATTTAAAAATCTCATGCTAGATCGTTACTATCCGTGTCCTCTCCGCGAGGCCAAATTATCGAATTGCTGAATCCGAACCGTCCGAAGATGATGACGTACTATCTATCGCCGAGAAATTCCGTGCACTTCTCCCTTTTGCCGCGACGATTGTCCACACAGTCGATAAGATCAAATACTTTCTCAAAAGGCTTAAACCCCGAATGAGAATGCATTTGTTGAACCATCGTTGTGTGACCCTACCGAATTCATCGAGAAGGCTCGAGTACGAATCGATTGTGAAGGAAATTTCCAAGAAGCAACCGCATCTAACAACAAGAAATTTAGGAACCAGAACCGATAAAGAACCGGGAGCATTCAAGAGACCCCAACCAAGAAATCCTTCCGAACGGCAACCTACGGCATCGAAGCCAACCGGATCGCAACCTCGAGCGGTCACCTATCGATTGTGTGCTATAATTGTGGAGACCCGGACACATCAATTCGAAATGTCCTAGGCCACCGTGTCATGCCATACTTGTGGGAAGAACGGACATCGTGCTCGTTATTGTAGGAGTGGACTAGACGTATTCCCGCAAAGACCTCATGCTCCAAGTACAATCTTCGGTTCAGACCGTGTACCTCCATCCGCTTCTTATCGGACTACCGGGCAAACAAAGGGATGGGACGTGGAAATCAAGCAGTACATCCAGTGCAAATGCAAAACCTAGAGTTTACGAGATGAAGAGGGTGAAGATCCCGAAGCCGCATGATTGCAGTACTCTCGAGATCCAATCTCGGCTGTCTGTGTTCTTTTTGATCTCGGTGCTTCACACTCCTTTTTATCTACTTCTTGTTTGAGTCGTTTGCAACTAGAGCATGTTATTAATTGTGAACCCTATATAATTGGTCTACCCGATGGTAGAAGAATTGTTGGGAATCGTGAAGTTCAGATCGCTCGATTCGAATGAACGACCGTGAGTGGTTGTCAAACTTAATTGTGGTCGATTTACCTAAAGATGATGTGATCTTGGGTATCGATTGGATGGACCGTCATGATGCTATAATTAGTGTCCGCAGTTTAACAAGAACTGGCCACATCCGACGATGGTATTGAGTGTACCTTCCAGGGTGATAATCCCAGCCGTTCCGGGAGAATCATCAGCGCTATGAAAACGGTGAAACTGCTTAATCAAGGATGTATTGGCTATTGGTGTTACATGACCAAGACTATGAATCGACCAGTTGAATTGATCAATATTCCGGTAATCCGAGACTACCCAGACGTATTTCCAGATGAATTGCCAGGCTTACCTCCGCATCGTGATGTAGAGTTCAATATTGAGCTAGAGCCTGGTACGTTCCCGCTCTCAAAAGCACCTTATCGCATGTCCCCGACTGAGATGCAGGAGCTGAAGAGCCAAATTGAGGATTTGACCGAGAAGGGTTACATTAGACCTAGTGCGTCCCCTTGGGGAGCACCAGTACTATTTGTACGTAAGAAGGACGGATCTCTACGTCTGTGTATTGACTATCGTGAGTTCAACAGGGTAACCATTAAGAACAAATACCCATTGCCGCGTATTGATGATTTATTGGATCAGCTTCAAGGGGCTGCTGTGTTTTCTAAGATCGACCTGAGGTCTGGTTACCATCAGTTGAGGATTCGTGAGTCTGATATTTCGAAGACCGCTTTTCGTACTCGCTATGGGCATTATGAGTTCGTAGTGATGCCTTTTGACCGACGAATGCACCGGCAGATTTATGGAGCTGATGAATCGAGTGTTTATTAATTATCGGATCGCTTTGTAGTCGCTTTTATTGACGACATTCTCGATCTATTCTCGTGACCATGAAGAGCACGAGCGTCATCTCCATCTAGTTCTCGGCGTTAAGGCGAGAGCGGCTTTATGGAAAATTTTCTAAATGTGAGTTACGGATAAATGAAGTTATCTTTCTCGGGCATGTGATATCGATTGATGGAGTGCGAGTAGACCCGCGAGAAGACGAAGCTATCCGAGATCAGTTACCACCAAAGAGCGTTAAGGAAGTACGCAGTTTCTTGGGACTAGCGAGTTATTAGACGGTTCGTGGAGGTTTTCCAAAATTGCCCAACCAATGACTAATTTGTTGAGGAAGGATAAGAAATATTTATGGTCGAGAGGCTTGTCGTGAGCTTTGATGAACTTAAGAGTCGGTTGATTTCGGCACCTATTTTAGTCCTACCAGAAAGACGGAAGGGTTTGTAGTGTATAGTGATGCATCTAAACGGGGCCTTGGGTGTGTACTAATGCAAAGCGGGAAGGTGATCTCCTATGCATCGAGACGGCTACGACCTTACGAGGTCAACTACCCCACCCATGATTTAGAACTCGCAGCAGTGGTGTTTGCTTTAAAAATTTGGCGTCATTATACGTATGGAGTAACTTCGATTTTCACGATCACAAAAGCACGAAATACATTTTTACTCGAAGGAGTTAAACATGAGGCAAAGAAGGTGGCTAGAACTCATCAAAGACTACGATATCGAGATCCTTTATCATCCGGCAAAGCAAATGTAGTTCTTGATGCTTTGAGCCGTAAGACAGTGCAGAGCGAGATGGTGAGCCGTTTGACAGACGAGAGAGAGTTGCAATTGGACCTTATGAGGCCGAAATTGAAGTCCAGTTACAGCGTATTCGGGGCAACTTTGCACCCTTGAGATTTCTTCATCTCTTAATGATATGATCGGATCGAGGCAAGTTACGGACCCATTCTTATCTCGAGTCCGGGATGAGGTAACCCAAGGAAAGCCCTGGATTCGTGATCCACGAGGATGGATTGATACGATTTAGAAATCGAGTTTGTGTACCGGTGAAGAAGAGTTAAGGAACTCTATCATGAGAGAAGCCCATGCTACCCCGTACTCTATTCACCCGGGATCTAGCAAGATGTATAAGGATTTGAAGCAGAATTATTGGTGGGGAAATATGAAGCGTGAGGTTGCCGAGTTTGTTTCGAGATGTTTAACCTGTCAGCAGGTTAAGATTGAGCACCAGCGACCCGCAGGAATGCTGAAACCGCTCCCGATTCCCGAGTGGAAATGGGAGGACATATCAATGGATTTTATTACTAGATTGCCGACGAGTCGTCGAGGAATGAATACGATTTGGGTGATTGTGGACCGTCTGACCAAATCAGCCCACTTCTTGGAGATTAAGGACGCGTGGGGTCCCGAGAGATTAGCCCAGTTGTTTATTAAGGAAATTGTGAGATTACACGGTACCCCCAAGAGTATTGTATCAGACCGTGACGGGCGATTCGTGTCACACTACGGAAGGCGATTCATCGTGCGATGGGCACGCAGTTGAATTTCAAGACGTCTTTTCATCCACAGACCGATGGTCGATCCGAGAGAACCATCCAGACTCTAGAGGACATGTTGAGAGCATGCGCTCTTGATTGGAAGGACGATTGGGAAGCCCAGCTGCCTTTGGTGGAATTCACTTATAATAATAGTTGGCACGCTTCGATTCAGATGGCACCGTATGAGGCACTATATGGCCGTCGTTGTAGGTCCCCTTTGTGTTGGGACGAACTATCAGAATCTCTGGGTACGGAACCCGACATGTTATTAGCGGCTCGAGAGAAGATCACTTTGATTAGGAGCCGGTTGTTAACGGCTCGAGTCGACAGAAGTCTTATGCGACCACCGTCGACGACCACTTGAGTTCGAGGTTGGTGACCATGTGTTAATGAAGGTGTCACCTACCCGAGGAGTCTTTCGTTTTGGAAAACGAGGCAAAGTGAGTCCGAGGTATATCGGGCCGTTTGAGGTTTTGGAACGAGTAGGTGATTTGGCTTATCGCTTGGCTTTACCACCAGCCACAGGCGGATCCATAACGTGTTCCATGTCTCCCGATTAAGGAAATACGTTGCGGCCGAGTCATGTACTTGATTCGATGAGATTGATTTATCGGAGGATCATTCGTATGAGGAGCGCCCGTCGAATACTTGAGAGGAGGATCAAACAAGCTGCGTAATAAGACGATTCCCCTACTAAAGGTTCGGTGGTCTCGACACGGGGTCGAGGAAGCCACATGGGAGACGGAGAGAAGCATGCAAGAGAGGTATCTGAATTGTTTACCCCTTAGTTTCGAGGACGAAACCCCTTTTAAGGGGAGTATGTAATATCCGGAATTCTTACTTCTTGTTGTACTATTCGGATAATTTAATCCGTTGTAATCTTGTTGCATTTGTGAAATGAATATTGATGTTGGAATATAACATAATAGACTTGAATAAAATGATCACTCGTATTATGTTTGAATTTTCGTGTTGTAGAGATAAGTGCATATTGAACTATTAAAAACTGAGCCTAACGTCGTTAATCGTAAGTCATAGCGTACGCTATTTTGAGGCCTTTACGTGCGTAGCGGTGCACATTACGTGCGTAACAAGGCAATCGGATCCGATCTCAACATTCGGCGCGTGGGCGGGTGGGATTCGAATATCGATTTTGGAGCCAACCTAGTTGACCCACATTACGTACGTAATGCTTCCAGTGATAACGTCGTAATGAAGTTCGTATTTCGATCCGGTAACCTATGGATTTAGCTTACGTAACACTTGTTGTGTAGCGTACGTAGCAGTATCTTTATTATAAAAAGACAACTTGTGTCTTTCATTTTGCACGACCAACCTCCGATTTTCACCCATATAATCATCCCCCTTCATCCCTAGAGCAAGTTTACCTTCTTCCTACTTGTGTTGGAGACATTCTTGAAGCTTATATTGTGTTCTTGTGGTTTGGTGTATAGTTCTCCATTTCTGAAGGTATGTTCTGCGATTTAACCCTATAATCTCGAATTTAATATGATAGTGATTAAGTATATTTCACCTAGTGATGAATTAATCAAAATAAACATGTTGTAGTTAAGCTTTCAACAACTTAATGATGAACATGATGATTAGAGGGTTTGTAATGGTGTGTTCTTGGTGTTTTAATATGGTAATGATCATGTTTAGTTTAACCACACTCTCCTTGCTAGACTTATAACACCATTGGTATAATAATAATCCTTGTTCCATTGTAATGTAAATGACTCATTGGAATAATTACCGTAAATGTTTTAAGAAACCTTGTTGATCATTAGAAGAATGAAATAATCTTCTTGAACCTAGGCTAAGTGAATTCGGAGGTGTGTTGTTTGAATCCCAGTCGATTGGAAGAATATAAGAGTGGTGCTAAACTTGAGATAATCTTCATAACCATGATATGGATTTACAACTAATTAACTCAACATAAGTAATTGTAAGTAGTGCAGATTTTACTTTTAATCACTTAAGATGTTCTTGATAAGATTAAAGGATAGGAGATTATTGTTTAAAACATTATGGAATGATTCTTGATCCAACAAACATTTGGTATCAGCTTGTAATCAATTGTGAGAATTGAATGGTATGGATAAAGTTCTTGAAGTAACACTTTAGAAGTTAAACTACTCAATCGGAAATTAAGATGTTATCTCGTGAAAATTCGGTGTAGATGATCATATAAACGTATTAATGAGCAAAATATACTTCATTCAAGGTTGATTGTTCGAGTACACAATATTAGTTGAGGACCGTTCGTTCGTTCCGACAAGAAGAGGACTATTCTCGTCTCCGTATTGAGGCAAGTTATCTTGCTTGGTTATAATGATGTGTGGATTCTTATGATGATTATGCATTTCGTGTGTATGAAACACTTATGAACTTGTGTCTTGTGATTTGATGTTGCTCTTAATGATGTCCCGTTTTTCATCATGGGATTGTATTCCCAAGTTCGTTACTTTTGGACCCTTGATATTGTTGATCTTGTTGTCATCTCGGTGAGTCCTCGATCCTTATGCGGATTTTGTGAAATTCTTGAATTCGTTGTCATGTTGCATCGTGACATATCCGGAGTCATATCTACGTTCCGATTGGATATTGTGTAGGATTTTTAGCCGGGCACATATATAGTCATGCGTGAATATTTTCCGTGAAAGGTTGTGCACACACGAGGCGTAGTTCGTTGAGGCTAATTAGGTATATTGTCCCACGTATATCACGGATTCCGTATCACGGGGTGGACATGTGCACCGACACATATTCGGATCGGGCGTCGTGATGTCCCTCTTGAGCCGTACTATCTTAGTCGCTCACAGTCCATTTTATACGTGGATGTGTTCGACGTTTTGCGAGCGTTCATACGCCCGAGGTATGTTCGTTAGTCGGGCGTTATTCTTGAAATCTCATATGCGTGAATTGTATACTATCTTGAGAATCATTTATCATGTATATCTGACCCTGTGTTGGGCGAAATACTTGTGTTGTATTTTAGGTCGTGGAAAAGGCAAGGCACGGGAAGATCAAGGTGATGACGAAGGGTTCGAAGGATACTAGTTCGGGGGCCCCAAGTCTTTCGTGTCCGGTCATGATTGTACCGTGTAATGTTATTTTCCGCTTCATTTTAAGTTTAAACAAATGTATTGTTATTTGAGGTATAATTCATCTCCATATGGATTATACTTACGTTCTGGATCCTGTGTGTAATAAGGCCGTAGGCCATACTGCTGTAAACTCCACATAGGAGTAAGTATTATGTTTTGTGGTTCGGTATCACATGTATTGTGTATTTAATCTTTACTTTAGATATCGCCTGGTGGATCCCAGCGTGGGGTCCACGGCACTGTAATGGCCGCCTTATCGGGGTGTTACAGTGTTTCACTCATCTTAGTATCTATAAAAATAGACTAATAGTGTATAATTCAAATTATAACCAAACTTCCTTGTGGGATCGATAAACCGGACTCAAGAAATCCACTTTACTACTTGATACGATATCGTGTACTTGCGATAGTTACACTAAAAACGTCTCAAGTTTTTGGTGTCGTTGCCGGGGAAGTATAAGTTATATTTGAAATATTACATTGTAAACTATTTTTATAGGTACAAATTTCTCGACATTGTAACTTAAGTACTAAATTGTGTTTGTCCGATCAAGTGGCGGATAACGGTACTCCGTGACTATTATAGTCGGATTTTTCAGTTTCCCACAACAACTGATATTTGTAGATATTTTCTTCAATTATTTTCATTGTCTTTTTATTTTTTTTATCATGGAAGAAACATTGTATAAAATCGAAAAAAGATTTCCCTTTCTAAGCAAAAATGCAATTTTAAAAATTTACAAGACAAGGCTTGAAAGGATGAGGTTGCTTATGAATAAAAGCATACCTTTTGACATAAGATTCATAATTGAAGCCAAAGTAAGAATAGAGGGTGAATTCACAGAAACACCGATTAGATTTTTACCAGGGCTAGGAAAAAGTTCATATGCGAAGAAACGACGAGCAAAGATGATAGCCGTTTGTTATAAATGTGCTAGATGGAACTGTAATTTAAAATGTCGATCTTTAGAAATTCCATCTACAAACAGAGAAGATAAAATTCAGTTCATTAAGGATCGTCTGAATAAGGAGAATTTAGATAATATCGAAATTTCTCTTGACACGCATCCTAGTGGACTCGTACATTACGGAATTCGATGTTTGTGGAATAAATTCCAACCAGAATATGAACAACGTCTTGGGAATCTGACGTTAAAAGACCCTGTTTGTCAATTTGTAAAAAAATTGGATGGGAAGCTTCTCCCCGACTCATAAAAGGCGTTTAGGCCGTTTCTGAACGTAAAATCAGAGGAAGATGTGAGCCACAATCACAACTACTGTACATACGCGTAAGTATCTTTTATTTTTGTCGTGTGGTGTGATTTTCTGAATAAAAAATGTGATACGCGATAAAAGCTTTCATTATTCTATTGAGTAGTTGAAGCGCAATCAACGCAATCACAAACTTGTTAAACAATTTTTACCTTATTTTTCTTCTATAAATAAACTTTGTGCTTGTTTCTTTCATTCATCCCTCAAACTTGCACTTTTCTCTGTTTCTCTCTAAAAAAATTTCTTTTTTCAAAAATGGAGTCATCATCTTCAACAAAAAAAATTAGCACAGTCTGCATTTTTGGTGGAGTTAGTAATGGAAAAGAGGCATGCTTTACTGAAGCAGCCCACAACTTGGGTCGTACCTTAGGAGAAAAATGCATTCATGTAGTTTACGGAGGAGGAAGTCTAGGACTAATGGGACGAGCTGCTGCTTCTGTTTATATGGAAGGAGTAAGAGTGTTGGGAATAATCCCAAAACCTCTGGCTGAAAGTAAAATCACCGGGTCAACTATTGGAGATGAGTTTAGATCTGTAAATATGCAAGATCATATAACTCACATGATAAATAATTCTGGCGCCTTTATCACCCTTCCCGGTGGTTTTGGCACCCTTGAAGAACTTTTTCATGTGGTTACAGAGTTGACTAAATGTTCATCAAAAACCAATAGGTGTGCTTAATGTCAATGGTTTCTTTGATGGTTTACTGTCTTTCATCGACTACTCTGCTGAAAAGGGTTTTATTTCCGAGCGTGCTAAACGAATCATAGTCGTTGCAACAACGCCAGAAGAACTAATCAAAAAACTCAATGAATTTGTTCCTCAACCAGATCCAGCTCTAGCTAAAATTGTCTGGATGGAAGATTTTACCGTGAGAAAATGAAAAGTGGATTCATTCCTTTCCCTTTGATAAACCCATATCGGACCTCTTGTATTTTTAATTTCTGTCGTGTGTAATAATCGTGGTAAATGGTGGCAGCTTAAGGAGTTTCTTCTTGATCTCTTGACGCGCATCTATTCGCGATTTATGTATTGTTATTTTATTACTGTAATTTTTATTGTTTGTTTTTTTTATAATAGCATTGATGGCAGTGTAAGGCGACTCTTCGGACTTTCTTGATGCGCATCTTAAAAATTGTGTTATACTTCCGAGTATATTTTATTTTTTGTTGTTGTGTGCCTCGTATATTTATTCTCTTGCAGATTCTAAAAGGCGTTGGCTCAAACATCAACTCTCTTAACAGGGAGTATTCTGCTTTTTCTGCATTGCTTTTTATTTTATTTTTAAAAAACTGAGGACAGTTTTATTTTCAAGTTTGGGGGTGGTTTGTTTTATTATGTTGTAATTTTGGTGTGTTTTGATTGATTTGGTTATTTGCCTTAATTTTTTTTTATATATATATATATATATATATATTTATATTATTTTGATTTTTGAGATTTCTAGATCTGGCCATAACACCAATAAATTAGCTATATACAAGTTCTAAAATCGTTTTAACCGGTAAAAAATTTGTATATTCCAAATTTTTTTTTGAGCCTTAATCTCTCTTTCCAAGCCTAGTAATTATCATATAAAATCGAGTCATTCGTCACCTTAAGAAAAGAAGAATCAATCGGTTGATGAAAAATAGAATTGAAATTTACTTAATTCGTGGAGTTTTTGATTTTTCATGCTTAAACTAAGAAATAATTTTCTGCAAAAATTCTAGTCCCTAAAAAAATGAGTCATTGGTGAAAAGAGCTACACGTTAGCAAATAACGGTGTGAAAGCTATCACCTAAAAAAAATGACGAAAAGGAGAAGTGTTGAGCAGCAACAGCTGCCTAATTTTGGAAGTCTTAAATTTTGTGAAAAATAAAGGACTAACCATTCTTGGTGCGTAGCTTCCGTCTCAGAAAAATTGGTGAAAAGAGCTACACCTTAGCAAATAACGGTGTGAAAGCTATCACCTTTTTACGAAAAAAAAAATAATGAGATAGAAATTGTGTTAGTGAAAAGAGCTACACGTTAGCAAATAACGGTGTGAAAGCTATCACTAAAAGGGATGTAGTTTATGAGCAGATTTGAATTAATTAGCGGCTGAATTTCAATACACTCAATATCGTGAATAATCACAATATTTGATGACGCCAATGAAATTCTTCTTCATATTGAGTCGAAAAATAAATGAGTGATCGAGAGAAACCATTAAAGGGAGTCGTGTGTATCACGAGTGGGAAAGAAATAATCAACCTTTTGGGGGGAAAACCTTGATTTTGGAATTACAAAATAAAAATCGTGTTTTAACTTCAAAAACATTAGTAGATTTATTTTGAATCTTGATTCATTTCTATCTACTGTATAAAGTTGGTTGTTGTATTAATGGCATTTTGATCTCCTTTTCTCTTTATATATAATTATTTTAATTTATGTGTGTATTAATTTTTCTTATTTTTATTTTTGGAGCATAAATAATAAAGAGTCTTGCTCGGGACTAGCAAGAATTCAAGTTTGGGGGTGTGATAAGTGTCAGTTTTGTACACTTATCCATGGTTTATATCGATAAAATTCACCCATAATTGAGTTAGTCTACTCGTTTTTTGCTTTTAATTAATTAGTTTTAATAATTTTATTTTTATCGGATGATGATCGGATTAAATAACTGATTTAATCAAGAAATAACATGTTTATTAAATATTCTCTTTGTTGAATTTTGATATATTCATGGTGTAGGGCTTTCCGAGACGAATTCGGCAGTCTTTCCAGATTCAAAATCAGAGTTATATATCAAAAGTTATCATCCGAAGAAGATCTGGGGCAAAAACGCAAAGTTTGAGAAATTTTGGGCTGAAAACGTAACTATCAAAGCTTCAAGTGAGCAAATTTACGAAGCCACGTTACGGCCGTAACATTCAGGAGATACGGCCGTAAGTCACCCTAGTTACGGCCGTAACTCCTAAATGTTACGGCCGTAACTCTTGACAGATTGTTATGATTTGTCTAATTTTTTATACTTTTTGTGTATTATTGAGGGGATGGCTGGCATTGATCCGATCTAATGTAATAATGCTGGAGTTTTGGAGCTATTAGATGACTTTAGGTGTATAAATAGACCCCTTAGATCCTTCATCATTCATCATTCAACTTATAATTTTCCATTTTTTGTAAACTTTTCTTTTTGTGTGAAGAACACACTTGTGTTCTTGAGTGATTTTTGTAAGTGTAGTATAGCGTATGTTGTTCAGAGAGTTTATTGCTTCTATCTCCTTTATCTACTAAGGGAGTTAGGACCAATTCTTTCTCTTGATTCAACTAATAATGACCACACAAGCTTGTAATATGTATAATAAACCCTTCATGGGCTAAGTAACCTTAAGTTGGGATTATAAACAAGGTTAGTCATGTTATTTATGTTTGTATAAAGATCTATTGTGAATTACATATTATTGTGTGTGATTTTCATTGTTTTAACAATCTTTATTTATTTGGCCAATAAATGACGATATTTATGGTCTTCATATGTTTCGAAAGAAAATATGTTTGATTAGATCAAATGATCTTCACTCTAAGTTGTTCTAGGGGATAGAAATATACCCCTAGTCCTTAGATGATTCTTTGAGTTATTTTCATAAAACCTAATGTTATGTATTGAAGCCAATCAACATAGAAATATAGTGGATTGGTTCAATATGTAAGGGGCGTTTTATAGTTCGAAAGAGAAACCGTCTTTTTAAGGAAAATCGAATCTACACAACATAATAAGTAAATTCATCTTATGATCTCCTATACATCTTCTATAACTAATGACGAACTAAGTTTGTAATCCCAACTATTTCATTTTATCGTTTAATCAATATATTATAATTGCAATATTTTTATTTCCTTAAAATATTAGAACTATTATTGCATTTACTTTGCTACTATTAAACCAAACTTTTTAATTGTGTGTTTCACTCATCTTAGTATCTATAAAAATAGACTAATAGTGTATAATTCAAATTATAACCAAACTTCCTTGTGAGATCGATAAACCGGACTCAAAAAGTCCACTTTACTACTTGATATGATATCGTGCACTTGCGATAGTTACACTAAAAACGTGTCAACAATATCAGGTATGCTTATGATCTCTAATGTGCCTGTTTTTGCTTTATTTGACACTAGCGCCACACACTCCTTTATGCCTGCAAAGTTTTATCATGCCATTGGTCATAGAAGCGTTAAAACTGTTGAGTCTCTTGAGGCTAGCTTACCGTCAGGAAATACGATACTCACTAATATT
The DNA here is from genome assembly GCA_033398695.1 of Orobanche coerulescens. NCBI lineage: Eukaryota > Viridiplantae > Streptophyta > Magnoliopsida > Lamiales > Orobanchaceae > Orobanche > Orobanche coerulescens. Next base: position 73,192,339 of record CM065816.1, on the reverse strand, counting down.
ATGATTGACGGGAATATTGAGGTAGGAGGAAGATGTTGGAATATTCTATTCCACAGAATTATAAAATGGTTTTGATGATGAGTTGTCTATCAAAGAAAACAGCAATGAAACAAAGCAAAACAACAAAGAAGTCGAAGACGCTCGAAACGGACAGAAAAGAAAAGAAGTGAGATTTAACAAAGCTAACGTACACTATGACTATGCTATAACGTACGTAATGGAGTATCACCTGAAGACAGATGAGTGCAGCTGACATGTTTAACGTACGCAACATAAGGAGACTAATGTATGAGCTTAACATACGTAAGCCTACATGCTTAACGTACGTAATGAGGTTTGAATCTGAATTCAAACATTGGAACCATTGGAAGATTAGGAGCAAAGTCCAAAAGGCATGCAACGGATCTATGATTTTAAGATGTTAACGTACGCTATGAAGCCAGTGTAACGTATGCAACACAATGTACTTAACGTACGTAATGGAGAAAGCTAACGTAAAGGATGGACATAAGCTATTGGACTGAAACAACAAGCAGATAATGTATGGTACACGTAGGTGTTACATATGCTAATACACATAACATACGCTACAGAAGAGCTATAACGTACGTAATGAAGGCAGCAGGAGCTAACGGCTAGTTTAGGCTTTATGCCTATAAATACCAAGGCATTTGGTATCATTCACTACAACAACTCCAAGCAAATCATATATACTTGATATATTGTTATAATCATCTTTGTTTTTGTACTCGAGCTATATTGTCAAGTGTTTGATTCTTCATACATTAAACCATACACGAGAGGAAAGAAAGGGTTATAGATTTGATTCGGTGTTATTAGGATCATTGATCCGGCATTGTTAGAATCAATATCTAAATCCGAGTGAGGTTTGTATAGTACTAATCGAAATCTAGATAGGTTGATTCCTTGCCGACAGAAAAGGAAAACAGTTTGGCTCAGACCGACAAAAAGACAAGAGCATAATGGTTTATCTTGTACTGATTGAAGACAAAATTGTAACGGTATCCCTCAGACCGATAGAAGACGATGTGTAGAGGTTTATCTTAAGCCTAAGGAAAAATATACGAAGAGAGGACGTAGGCATAATTGGCCGAACCTCTATAAATCTTGTGTCGTTTATCTTCCGCAATTTAATTACGCTTCCGTAAACGCAAAAGAGTTTGAAACTCCGCAATATTATCCACCATTATAAGTGGGGTACCAATTCCCAATAGAAGAGAATTTGACGCTACCCTGTATTTGATTAACTCGATGGATTTTGACGTGATCCTTGGTATGGACTGGCTTGATAGACATGATGCCGATATAAGGTGCCGTGAGAAGAAGGTGGCATTGAGGTGTTCTGAAGGAGAGTCGATCACCTTTTATGGTACTAAGAGTAGGATAGTATAAAGAGTAATCACAGCCATGAATGCATTGAGAAGTATAAGGAAGGAGGAATGTCAGGGTTACTTGGTGAGTTTAGTCGACACTCGTACTAATGAAGTGTCCCCTACAGACGTACCTATAGAACGGGAAGTCTTGGATGTGTTTTTAAAGATTTGTCGGGAGTCCCAACTGACCTACAAGTGGAGTTTAGTATTGATTTGGTCTTCGGGGCGGACCCAACATCCAAAGCGCCATATAGAATGGCTCCAAAGGAACTTCAAGAGTTGAAAGTCCACATTCAAGAAGTTCTGGAGCTCAGATTTGTTCATCCTAGTGTGTCACCATGGGGTGCACCAGTGCTGTTTGTAAGGAAGAAAGATAGGTTACTTCGGATTTGTATTGATTACAGGGAGCTGAAACGACTCACGATGAAGAACAAGTACCCATTACCGAGAATCGAGGATCTATTCGATCAGTTAGGGGATCCGGAACCTTTTTGAATATTGATTTGAGGTCGGGGTACTATAAACTGAAGATTAGGGAGTGCGACATTCCTAAGACGGCTTTTAGGACCCATTATGGACATTTTGAATTTGTAAGGATGCCTTTTGGTCTGAGTAACGCACCTGCAGTATTTATGGATTTAATGAATAGGGTGTTCCAACCCTACTTGGATAAGTTCGTGATCATCATCATAGATGACATCTTGGTGTATTTTAAGGCCAAGGAACAACCAAGAGCATTTGAGGGTTACATTGTAGACACTTCGCAAGGAGAAGTTGTATGCCAAGTTCAAGAAATGTGAGTTTTCGTTAAACAGAGTTGGATTCCTTGGACATGTGGTGACTTCTAAAGTAATTTAGGTATATTCCAACAAGGTCGTAGCAGTGAGTAGTTGGGGAGTACCCAAGAATGCGAGCGAGGTTCACAGCTTTCTGGGCTAAGTTGGCTATTATAGAAGATTTATCGAAGGATTTTCGAAAATCGCCACTCATATAGCCCAGTTAACAAGGAAAGGCGTGAGATTTGAATGGAGTAACAGGTGCAAGGAAAGTTTTCAAGATTTGAAAAGGAGACTAACCTCGGCACCAGTATTAACGATTCCTGATCTGACGGAAGACTTTGTTATTTACAGTGATGCCTCAAAGCAGGGGTTGGGTTGTGTTCTGATGCAACATGGTAAAGTAGTAGCTTATGCATCGAGATAATTTAAACCACATGAGTTGAGCTATCTGACGCATGATCTGGAGTTGGCTGCTGTAGTACATGCATTGAAGATTTGGCGTCACTATCTCTATAGAGGAAAGTATGAGATATACACGGACCATAAAAGTCTGAAGTATCTTTTCACACAGAAGGATCATAACATGAGGCAAAGGAGATGGTTAGAATTGGTGAAGGACTATGATTGTACTATTCATTACCATCCGGGTAACGCTAATATGGTAGTTGATGCCTTGAGTCGGAAGACTAGAGGCAAGTAAGCTTGCTTGACCGATTAGGAGAGTTTGACAAAGGATTTCTCCCAGTTGAAGATTAAGGTAGTTGATTCTTCAAGAGTTTGAAAGTAATCATATCATCTTTGGTCTTGCAACCAAACTTGAGGGATAAGATTAAGGAGGCTCAACCACGCGATAAGTTCTTGTGCAAGATGAAAGATAGAGCACAAGATGGAAGTATTGAGAAATTTATCGTTGCCGCAGACGATATTTGACTTATGATGGGAGATTATGTGTTTCTAAGGATCAATCCCTTAGGAAGCAAATCCTTGAAAAATCCTATAATGTACCAAACTCCGCTCACCCTAGAGGTACAAAGATGTACCATGACCTGAAGAAGTTCTTTTGGTGGAAAGGAATGAAGCGGGACATTTGTGTATTCGTGGAGAGGTGTATGATATGTCAGTAGGTGAAGGCAGAACACCAATGTCCAGGAGGTTAACTTCAACCGTTGAAAATCCTAGAATGGAAATGGGAGAATATCACAATGGATTTCGTGGTTGGTCTGCCGCGAATCGTGAATAAGAACGATGCTATCTGGGTAATAGTAGATCGCTTGACGAAGTCATCTCATTTTCTACCTGTGAGGATGAATTATAGTATGGAACAGTATGCAAAGATTTATATTCGAGATATTGTGAGGTTACATGGTGTTCCAGTGTCAATCTTCTCAGATAGAGATCCGCGATTTACATCAAAATTTTGGAAAAGTCTGCAAAATGCATTGGGCACTAAGTTGAATTTCAGTACTGCTTATCATCCGCAGACCAATGGTCAATATAAACGGACTATCAAGACACTTGAAGATTTGTTGAGGACGTGTGTTCTTGATACTGGTGAGAATTGGGAAAATATTTTGCCGTTAGTAGAGTTTGCTTATAACAATAGTTACCAAGCGACTATACAAATAGCCCCGTATGAGTCTCTATACGGAAGGAAATGTCGATATTGGAGTGAGGTCAGAGAAGGAAAGATTTTGGGTCCAGAATTGATCGGCATACTGTAGATAAGATAGCCAAAATCAGAAGTAGAATTAAGACTGTCCAAGATCGGCAGAAGTCTTATGCTGATAAACGAAGGAAAGATATCCAATTTGAGATTAGAGAAAAGGTGTTCTTGAAGGTAGTGCCGATGAAAGGAGTGATACGATTCGGTAAAAAGGGAAAGTTACAACCTAATTATATCGGACCTTTTAAGATTTTGGGTCGTGTTGGTAATCTTACTTATAGTTAGGTATCACCATTGGAGTTATCGGGAGTGCACAATGTCTTTCATGTCTCCACGCTGAGAAAATACATACATGTTCCTCATCACGTATACAATTTCGAGAAGTTGCATGTTGCCAAAAACCTGACTTATGAGGAGGTACATACATCTGTTTTGGAGTGTAAGGTACATCGGTTACGAAACAGAGAGGTTAAACTGGTGAAAGTTTAGTGGAGTCGTCATGGACCGAACGAAGTGACTTGGGAACATGAAGAAGAGATCCGTTTTAAGTATCCGATGTGTTTTGAAGGTTATACTAATCGTCGTGTTCGTTCCGTACGTTTTCGGGAATTTGAGTCGTCGAGTCATGGCGGCTGGGCACTGGCCGGCTAGGTGCGGCAGGGACCGGCCAGGTGTGCACGAGCATGGCGCACGATCAGGCGCTCGTACGCCTCGGCAGATGCCTGGCAGTGGCGCGCACGACCCGGCGCCTGACCGGTCGCTCGTGCGTGTGCTCGTGCATCACTGGCCAGTATTAATATGGTCGGGCAGGTTATTTCTTCACTCGTTTTCTCACTCATTTCATCTACTCCGTGGCCGAGACTTGGAGAACACGAAGGCATGATGTTATTCTATCAATCCAAAAAGTTCTTGATTTTCTAACATCGAATAATCATCTAATAACCTCCTCCGATTGACCGAATCAAGGTTAGATTTCCTACAAATCTAGTTTTGGGGAAATTGGGGATTTTATTTGATTTCGTCTGTTTAATCCGAATTAACCTAGATTAGTGATGGATTATTGATTATTAAGTTGTATTATACCAATTTCCTTGTTGTTCCATGGTTTTATTGCCAATGATTTGTTGTTTTGTTGAATTCCTAATCGACGCCTTGAAGGTGTCTGGTAGAATGTCATAGAGGGAATTTTGGGCGTTCTATGATTATTCTTCCTCGTACGGTTGTTGATTTATTGATGATATGATGTTAGTGTCGAGTTCCTTGCGAAGAGATCGTGTTGAACCTTTCGTTCGTCGTCATCTTCATTTTCTATAACATCGAGGGTTTCGAAGTTTCCTGGTCGAGCCGTGTTCGACGGAGTAATTGCGCGCCGATTTCGAGGCCAGTACCTTATTCATACATTTCTTGTTTTGTGGATATGATGATCGGTGATCGTCTAAATGTGTTTGTTTGGTTAGTTGAAATGAACTTTCAAAAGATTCGGTTTAGCCTCGTTAAAGGCTCTCTTTCAAAACCCTTTTGTATTTTGTGATTGGTCTGTTTCGTAAATTATTATGTGAATCCTATGGATATGTTTGGTGTTGATGTTGCGCTTGATACTGTGTGTGTACATATATTGCCTTATTTCGGTGCGTCGAGGTTTGATGTTTGCGTCGTGCTAAGTGTTTATTGCCTCTGGGTGAATTGTTTGGATATCCTTGGTGTACTATGTTGTGTGTGAATGTGTGGACATGGGCGGGGTCTACGGTGACACATGGCTTGTGATCATGTAGTCAGGATGCAACAAGTGATTGATCCTACCGTGAGCGCCTAAGAATACCTACGGTGACACATGGCATGCGATCATGTGGTCAAGAGACAACAAGTGATTGATCCAACCGTGAGATGATGTGGCAAGTGATCATGGTGCTATGAGAAAACCTACGGTGACACATGGCATGAGATCATGTGGTCAGGAGACAACAAGTGATTGATCCAACCGCGAGATGATGTGGCATGTGTTCACGGTGTTATGTATATAATTTTGGATGTGTTTTGCCAGGTCGAGTACCTTGGATGTGTTACCGAGATTTCATATCTTGGGTGGTTATGTTTTGTTGACTTTATGTCCATCGAGGACACGTGACGTGGGCTTTGAACCCTGTGAATTGTTGTTGGTTTTTATTTGAGAAAGCAAATCTTTGGGTTGTGACCCCTATTGGTTTTGGAAAGATAAGGATTCGATAATCCTGAACGGATTTGGTTAAAACTCCCGATGGCATTTTAAACCATTTTTCAAACTATTCTCGTGATTTGTGATCTTTTGAATTTGGAAAGTTTTACTCAAACTCTTGCTTTGGGAAGTATTTTTCGTTATGTTTGAATCTTTGAGGATTCCTGATTATTATTATTCTTGGAATATGATTTGTATGACTCGTATTTGCACTCTGTACTTGCACTAGCAAAATAGTGGAATTTTGCTAACCCCCGAGTATCGGGGGGTGGATGTCTGTATTGTATTCAGGTACGTGCAGGGACTCGGGTAGCATAACACAGGGTTGGTACGAAGGATGATGAATGATGATCGATACTAATCACATGAGGATCCATACAATGTCGTATTGGTTTAGTTGTACTTTATTTCCGCTACAGTATTTTCCCCATTGTACGGGAGTGTGTTGTATTTTGACCCCTGCGTGGGCATGTATTGTGATTGCATTGTATCTATTAATTGAAAGACAAATCGGTCTACTGAGTCATTTTAGCCTTAGCGGCGATGTTGAGATGTTTGATTTTAGTTACCAACATGGTAGATCCTTGAGGAAAGGGGTCTATGGAGTGTAATATCCCTGAGTGGATTGGGGGTGTTACATAAATGGTATCGGAGCTTAGGTTGTGAAAACCTAGGCTGTCAAGTCAAGTTGTGTATGTTGAGTTTCGTCTCGTCAGTTTTTGTCTGACTGAGTCGTGTCGCAACGCGTCGTCTGAGTTTTTTGGTCATGATTAATATCGTGGGGCGATCATCATCTTCGTCCAACATGTGGATGTAAGTCTTCTTTGTGTTGTGCCTCGTGTGACACGATCTACTTGTATGATTATTTGTTAAGTGATGGAATCTTTATGTAGATTTTTGGTTTCGTGATATGTGTTTATTTAACTCTCATATTTTGTTTATATGAGGACTGGTGTCGCTGCTAATGATTTCAAAATGATTTGCTCATTTTGCAAGTGTTCTCGTGAAACCTTTGTGATTAATATGGAATAGAAACGTATATGTGTTTGATTTGCTCACTCCAGGAGGATCCGACGAGGCCTCAGGGGAATCTATGACTTCACTCTGGATTCACGAGCTTGATTCGCTAGCCAGCTCGGGAGGGTCCTTAGAGGCCTCGAGTGGGACCAGTGGCTTCATCCCAGTCCTAGGCGATGCCTGTGCGTGATTTGTTTTATGATATGGCCATCTCGGGAGGGTCCTTAGAGGCCTCGAGTGGGACTAGCTTCACCCGGGTCCTAGGCAAATTGATTATTGACTGTTTGTTTTCCGGAAAAGACATGCCTTGTTTTGATTTCGAAACGATTTGATGCGTGTACTATGAGATATATAAGCGGATGTCGATACATGTGAGTTTTGGGCATTCTGGCCTAATGGATTTTTTTTCAAACCTTGAGTATCTTAGAGAATAAATTTCGAGATGTACTTCTAAAATGGATTATTTTCTCACGGTATATTCAAGGTGCCTACTAGTGCAACTGTATGTTTCAAAATTATTCCACTTTAAGGACCAAAATATTTTGAGATATTTTCAGTAATTTAGAAACACATTTTCTTAGACTCGAAGGTCGAATAGTTCTGAAGGTTTTTAACAAAAAGAAAGGTGTCCTCATTTTTACCAAACGCAAAAAGATTTCTCAAAGTCTCGATAACAATGTTTGTATTACTTTTTTCGAAACATGATACTCAAGATCAATTGGTGTTCCCAAAATTGTTTTCAAAAAGGTGGTTTTCGTTTTTAAAACCTATCATTCCTATTTGCGGTCCGGGAATGTATGTATGATGTTAGTATTATTGTAGGGTGTTAGCCCCCGAGTTGTGATTGAATTGGTGGTGTGAGCGTTGAGTCGTTCGCCACACATTTGTTGTGTTAGCCCTCTGTGAAAGGTGTGATGTTGGTATTGAATGTTGTCGTTTCGAGGCGATTTGCCTGTTATCACACCTGTGTGAGATGTTAGAGCTTGGGTTTGTATGATTGTGTACATCTGTGATTGTTTCATGATGTTTTGTAATTGTGTGCTCGTTGTCATTCTGGCGGTTGAAATTGCCGAATGTATGCCGTCGTTGATGTGATTTTGTGTGTGTGGGTTGCCTTACGTTGATATGTTGTGCTGAGTTGGCATCTCCGGTATGTTGTTTTGCGATGTTATATTCCATTGTACCTAGCAGTTGTATATTGGGTATGCCGATGTGCTTCAACTGTAATGTGCCGGAGCTTGTACGTACAAATTGTCCTTCTCGCCAGTAACGTGTTACAAGTGTGGACTCGAGGGACACATAATCCAGTCTTGTGAGTTGGTTACTGAGTCTTCCGGGGCACGGACTTCAGCATAGATATCAGGATCGGCTCTGAGAGGCCCTTGAAAGTTGTTTCTGTCGGTTGCTTGTTGTGTTGTTACCTTGCTTCCGTTGTTGTGAGTCTCGGGTACGACACTTCTTTTAAAAGAGGTTGAATGTAATACCCGTATTATTTTGACTTCTGCATTTTTTTTCTCTCTCAATTCTATTGACTCTCTCGTGTTCGTTGATACTTTCCGAACTTGTTCTGTATTTCGATTTTTATCGTTCGAACGAGTCATGATATTGTTTCAGATCAATCTGGTTATCCTGTGACTTTTCCGAGTTCGGTTCGATTCTTGTGAACCTTGTTCGAAAGTAACATCTTTTAGTTTCTACAAGCTCTTTTAATGTCTTGAGTTGAAGTGCGAACTTCGGAGTCGTTATTCGATCGTTGTTATTCGATCACTGTTGTTCGATCATTGCTGTTCGATCGTTGCTGTTTGATCGTTGTTGTTTGATCATTGTTTTTCAATCATGGTTGATCGACTGTTGTTGCCTGATCTAGCACCGCGAAGAATTGTCGTTCACCGTTAGTCAGTTGTTTCGAGTGTGGCCAGGTGGGTCACCGAGCCGTGCACTGCGAGACGGTAGCTGAGAGGTTTGGGGATCGAGTTTCCGTCTCTGCTCCGAAGGGACACAGAGATGCCTAGTGTGGGTTTTGAGAATTTCGGCGTAGTCTGAATTGGTTGTGGTTATCCTTGCGGATCGTTTTGTGTTTGTTTTCTATTTTCTTGACTGTGCATGTTTTCTTGTAATAAGTACCTCCTGTTTTGGTGATTGTTCGGATAATTAACTTGATCGTGTTATCTGTTGGTGATACTACTTGTTGGTTTTATTACGTCTCTGCTTGTGACATTGTGATGTTTTTCGTTGAGCGTGATTTCACGCCGTATGTTTCTTTGTGTTTCTTGTAACGTTTCGCTGATGGGTGTAAGCTACGTGGTTCTTGTGTATCTCGTCGAGATGTTCCTGGTGGGATGTTGCTCCTCCCTACTTATTTTTAAGTTTCGGGACGAAACTTCTTTTAAGGAGGGTAGTATGTAATATCTGCGATTTCGATTTTCGGTAAGAGTCCATCTTAGCGACTCGCTTGTGACCGTTTCGTCATTCTGAGAATGATTAATTCTGCACTTTTTGTCCACGAGTTCGTTTTGGTGCCGTTCTGATGAGTTCCATGTCTCTTAGCGGTTTTTCCGCACTTGAGTTTGATTCTTGCAAATCTCATTCAAAACTATTGTTTCGAGTTTCTCGTAAGTTCGTTAACGTTGTTATAAGTGTTGGGAGCCTTGGTTTGATTATCCGTTGTCGTATCGCGATGTTTCGGATGTTTGGGCCATTTTATAATTTCCTAAAGTTTTGGGGCGTTTGCCTTCGTATCGTCCTTTCAACTTTCTGGTTGTCGGAACCATGTGTTTGTTTAGTGCTTAACTCGTGTTTTGAATGTTATACTCTTCGTCGTGTTCGTTCCGTACATTTTCAGGAATTTGAGTCGTCGAGTCATGGCGGCTGGGCACTGGCCGACCAGGTGCGGCAGGGACCGGTCAGGTGCGCACGAGCATGGCGCACGAGCTGGGCGCACGATCGGGCGCTCGTGCAGCCCTGACTGCACGTGCACGAGTGACTGGTCGAGCTCGGTGCTCGTGCGTCTCGACAGAAGCCTGGCAGTGGAGCGCACGACCCGGTGTCCGACCGGGCGCTCGTGCGTGTTTGCTCGTGCGTCGCTGGGCAGTATTAATATGGTCGGGAGGTTATTTCTTCACTCGTTTTCTCACCCATTTCATCTCCTCCACGGCCGAGACTTAGAGAACACGAAGGCATGATGTTATTCTATCAATCCACGAAGTTCTTGAGTTTCTAACATCGAATAATCATCCCATAACCTCCTCTGATCGATCGAATCAAGGTTAGATTTCCTACAAATCTAGTTTTGGGGAAATTAGAGTTTTTGTTTGATTTCGTCCGTTTAATCCAAATTAACCTAGATTAGTGATGTATTATTGATTATTAAGTTGAATTCTACCAATTTTTTGTTGTTCCATGGTTTGATTGCCAAGGATTCGTTGTTTTGTTGAATTCCTAATCGACGCCTTGAAGGTGTCCGGTAGAATATCATAGAGGGGATTTCGAGCATTCTACGATTATTCTTCCACGTACGGTTGTTGATTTATTGATGATATGATGTTAGGGTCGATTTCCTTGTGAAGAGCTCGTATTGAACCCTTCTGTTGGTCGTCGTCTTCATTTTCTATAACACCGAGGGTTTTGAAGTTTCCCGATCGAGCCGTGTTCGACGGAGTATTTGCGCGCCGATTTTGAGGAAAGTACCTTGTTCATACATTTCTTATTTTGTGGATATGATGATCGGTGGTCGTCTAAATGTGTTTGTTTGGTTGTTTGAAATGAACTTTCAAAAGATTCGATTTAGCCTCGTTAAAGACTCTCTTTCAAAACCCGTGTGTATTTTGTGATTGGTGTGTTTCGTAACTGATTATGTGAATCCTATGGATATGTTTGGTGTTGTTGTTGCGCTTGATAATGCGTTTGTACATATATTGCCTCATTTCAGTGCGTTGTGGTTTGACGTTGGCGTCGGGCTAAGTGTTTGTTGCCTCTAGGTGAATTGTTTGGATATCCTTGGTGTCCTATGTTGTGTGTGTAAATGTGTGGACATGGGCGGGGTCTACGGTGACACATGGCTTGTGATCATGTGGTCAGGATGCAACAAGTGATTGATCCAACCGTGAGCGCCTAAGAATACTTACGGTGACACATGGCATGCGTGGTCAGGAGACAACAAGTGATTGATCCAACCGTGAGATGACATGGCAAGTGATCACAGTGGTATGAGAAAACCTACGGTGACACATGGCATGCGATCATGTGGTCAGGAGACAACAAGTGATTGATCCAACCATGAGATCACGTGGAATGTATTCACGGTGTTATGTATATGATTTTGGATGTGTTTTGCCAGGTCGAGTACCTTGAATGTGTTACCGAGATTTCGTATCTTGGGTGGTTATGTTTTGTTGACTTTATGTCCGTCGAGGGCACGTGACGTAAGCTTTGAACCCTATAAATTGTTGTTGGTTTTTATTTGAGAAAGCAAATCTTTGGGTTGTGACCCCTGTTGGTTTTGGAAAGAGAAGGATTCGATAATCCTGAATGGATTTGGTTAAAACTCCCGAGGGCATTTTAAACCATTTTTCAAACTATTCTCGTGATTTGTGATCTTTTGAATTTGGAAAGTTTTACTCAAACTCTTGCCTCGTGAAGTATTTTTCGTTATGTTTGAATCTTTGAGGATTCCTGATTATTATTATTCTTGGAATATGATTTGTATGACTCGTATTTGCACTTTGTACTTGCACTAGCAAAATAGTGGAATTTTGCTAACCCCCGAGTAATCGGGGGGTGGATGTCTGTATTGCATTCAGGTAATGTGTAGTGTAATACCCGGTTGTAATTCAGTAATTATCATTCAGTATTTATCATTCAGTAATTGATACTCAGTAATTTTCACTCATTATTAATCATTTGTCACTCAGATTCAGTCATGGTATTCATCATTCAGAGTAATTGTATCGTGTATCAATCGTCATTCATCACTAATCTAATTGGAGTTTCGTGCCATGTTTATCATCATTGTCATTTTCGTTGCGAGCTATGCGTGAGGGGTAGCGCACGCTACGTACTCCTTTTAGCGTACGCTAATTGGGTATAGGTAGCGCACGCTATCACTCAGCTTTAGCGCACGCTAAGGTTGCCCTGGTTGCAGTCCAGAAGGTACTGGACTGCAGGTGAGTTATAAGTAGCGCACGCTATGAATGGTAAGTAGCGCGCGCTAGTGAGTTGTAGTAGCGCACGCTAATTTGTGGTGTAGCGCGCGCTAAGGACAGATCAGGTTGAGTCCAGTGGCTACTGGACTGCACTGGATTAATTCTTAGCGCACGCTATGTGTTGTTTTTAGCATACGCAATCGATATTATAGCGCACGCTAAATAATGGTTGTAGCGTACACTATCGAGGTCAGATCAGAGGACAGGCAGTTTCTGGATTCCAGTACTGGGCATCGCATAATTCGTTAGCGCACGCTAACAATGGGTTTTAACGTACGCTAGTAGTATGGCCGTAGCGCACGCTACAAAAAGGTACGTAGCGCGCGCTACCGTGTTCGGACAGTGGGTACTGGACTACCCAAATTACCCGTTAGCGCACGCTACGCACAAGGGCTAGCGCACGCTAACCTGGATTTGCTATATAATGGACAGTCAGCTTGAGTTCGTCATTTATCATTCTATTCTCATTCTCTCGTCGGTTCTAGGCGATTTGGGCGATTTAGAGAGTATTCTTCAAGGTGTAATCATCAATCATCATCTTCAAGTCTTTGAGTTGGATTAATCATCACTTCATCATCTCCAAAACATCGAATCAAAGGTATTAATTTCTTGGATCTAGAATTTCGGATTTTGGGTTTTCCTTCCGATTTCTTCGTAAGCTTGATTATCATTGGAATATGTTAGATATGGATTATCTACCTTGGATAAATATATTCCTATGGATTTAATGGTTATTTTCGGAATTATTTCAAGAACCCTTGGGGGTTGACTTCGGTTAATTGGGGATTTTCCGATTGATGTTGTTGTAATCATGAATTATGGACCCTAATGGATTATTGATATCATTGAAGTGTTTTGTTAGTTCGAAATACTCAATTTGGTGTTGATTTCGACATATTCGGGATTGGATATTTCCGAAGTTGTGTGGTTGGTTATGTATTCGTTGGAGTGCCCTATGAGTTTGATTATCATTGTTTCGACCTTTGGGTTCGTCGTGTTTTGTTGCTTGATACGTGTATTGAACGATTGTTGGTAATTATTGTTATTCAAGGTTGTTCGAGCGACCGGTACCTTGGTTAGGACGTTGTTCGTGGACGGACATTCGTCATCGTTGTTGTGTAAGTTAAATCTTACTCGATTAAAAGGATACTCATTCCTTTTGTTGTTGATTGCTCATAATCATAATTCATTCATCATAATATTAATCATTTTGAGACTTGTAATTGTCGAATAATCATTTCATTCACGAGGAACGACGGTTCCAAATCATTTCATTGGGTTATCAATCATGTCACTATTACTTTCATATCGGTGAGTCATCTTGGCCTTGTCTAATTATTATTCATTGATATTCATCATGGTCATTCTCGTTCATGTGACCTTCTGGGTTCATATTGCGTGGTCGGGTGTGGCTGTGTGGAATTTTTAGTCGGGCACACGATGGTCATGTATTGGGTTCACCGATACATCGGACCGTGCACACGGTAACGCTTACCTCCGTGAGACTAATTAGGTACAAGGACGGGTGTGTCCGGTCATTCGTCTTGTACACTTGCACAGAACATTACGGGCGTACTATGTTACTCCTCTTCAGCGTAATTCATAACTAAGAATATTTCATAACTTCAGTTAATTCATGATTGTGTAATTTCAACTCTTGAGGATTATTGTTACGTATGGCGGCCGTTGGGATTTTGTTTTCAGGTCACGGCAAGGCAAAGGCACGGGAAGAGCATGCAGCGACGAGTCCCAGTGATACTAGTAGGGGGCCCCAGTCATTTCGTTTGTTTCAGTCATTTCAGTCATTTCAGTTATTCCGTCATTTGTATTTTTTTTTTCCGCTGCAAATTCCGCTTGAGATGCTTATTTGTTCAGGGTGGTGTATTTTATCTCCACATAAAATATACTAGTATTTTGTTTTGTCCTGGTGTAATGTACTTAAACTCCTCATCGGAGTACTTGGTAATATAATGTGGTTCGGTACTACAATTATATTATTTAATTCATCACTTTCATTTGCCTGGTGGGTCCCAGTCGGAGATTCACGGCACTGTAATATCCGCCTAGTTTGGGGTGTTACAGAGTTGGTATCGGAGCGTGGTTTTGAATACTACCCTCCAAGTCATGTCTCATTTGAAATCATCGTCATCGGACTAGTATCATTGGACTTTCGCGTCACGTGTGACCTGTGCAAATGCCGAGCCAATCAGACCAAGAACTGTAAGATTTCTAATGCCATGGTATAATTTCTGGCAATAATCATTCATTCATAATTCATCAGTTAACAATCCTCAATCATCATTGTCACTTTGACCGGGGCCAGTCGAGTTAACTCATTAATCACTCAATTCATTTCATTATTCAGTTGTTGATCAGGAAGATCAAATCATTAATATTGTTAACTTATTCAAGATAATCATTTCAGTAACTTCATCAGATAATCATGTCACGTCAATTAATCATTCATGTAATCGTTGTATTTGAGCGCGTATGCTCATTTTCATCATTTCATAATATAATCATAATGTGATACTCATGCGAGATATATAATCATCATATGACTTTCCACTTCAGTATGGAAAGGGCTGGCAGAGGACGTGGAGGACGAGGCCGTGGAGCGGGCCGAATCCCGAGAACTCGTGTGAATACACGTGCAAACGCGAGGAATAATGCTAATTCATCGAGCAGCGACGCTGCCACTCATTCACATGGACGCGATCATTCACTATCGGGGAGTCGTACCCGGGACACGGCTCAGTCAGAGGGTGTCCGGGTTGACCCACTCGCTTTTATGCAGGGCATGATGGCCCAAATGACGCAGATGGCTCAGTTGATGGAGACGATGCATAACTCCGTCAATCAAAATCAGCAGGCTCCTCCGCCGCCACCTCAGAGGCAAGAGAGGAATGTGAGTAATATCATCGGCGATATCTCTCGTCAGGGGAGTCGTACCCGGGACACGGATCAGTCAGAGGGTGTCCGGGTTGACCCACTCGCTTTTATGCAGGGCATGATGGCCCAAATGACGCAGATGGCTCAGTTGATGGAGACGATGCATAACTCCGTCAATCAAAATCAGCAGGCTCCTCCGCCGCCACCTCAGAGGCAAGAGAGGAATGTGAGTAATATCATCGGCGATATCTCTCGTCAGAGGCCACCTACTTTTGAGGGCTCGTCTGAGCCGGCAGATATCATTCATTGGCTCGAGCATTTCGAGAAGTTGTTTGCTATGGTAGAGTGTCCCGAGGGACACAAAGTTTCGGTTGCGGCTTACTACCTGGGTAAGAGTGCACATTCTTGGTGGTTATCGTTGAAGCCCACCGAAGGATCTTGTACTTGGGATCAGTTCAAGACTCTCATGATGGAGAGGTATTATCCGGCCCCACTCAGAGAGGCCAATCTGTCAGAATTGCTCACCCCCGACCCCTCAATAGACGAGGATGTTCTCGCCATTGCCGAGAAATTTCAGGAACTTCTCCCTTTCGCCTCATCCATCATTCATTCAGAGGCGGATAAGATCAAGTATTTCAGCAAGAGGCTGAAACCCCGTATGAGACTTCAGTTACTTAATCATAATTGCACCACGTTGGCCGAATTCATTGAGAAATCTCTCACCTACGAGATTACTGCTAAGGAAATTGCTAAGCAGCAACTTTCGTCTGCTAGCAAGAAATCGAAGAATCGTAATCAGTCTGAAGGCGGTCAGACAACTTTCAAGAAACCCCGTGCGGGCTCTGCTTTTTCTGAGCGACCTCCTGTGTCGTCTAAACCCGCGGAATCTCAGTCTCGAGCGGCCAGTTCGGCCATCACCTGTTTTAACTGTGGGGATCTTGGTCACCTCAGTACCAAGTGTCCGAGACAGACTATCACATGTCATAATTGTGGAATTGCTGGGCATAAGGCCCATTTTTGCCGTAGGGACTCCAAACCTACTCAGACGTCATCTCAGGCACCTAAGCAGTCAGCCGTTCAGAATCAGGCCACTCAATCAGCGTCGTTTAAAATGACAGGAGCGACTAAAGGTGGAGCTTTTAGCCAGCAGACGGGAGCGTCCGGTGCCGGGACTAGCAAGCCCCGGATTTATGAGATGAAGAAGACCGATGATCCAGAGGCCCGAATGATCTCAGGTACACTCGATATTCTATCTCAACCTGTGTGTACCCTTTTTGATACTGGTGCATCGCATTCATTCATTTCCGAGTCATGTTTGAGTAGACTACGCCTGGGTAGTGCTACTAGTTGTGAGCCTTATGTCATTGGCCTACCTGATGGTAGACGAATTATCGTAATCGTGAGATTGAGAATTGTCGATTGATTTCATGGTTGTGTATGGCCAGCGGACCTAATCGTGGTAGATTTGCCGAGGGACGACATCATCTTGGGTATTGATTGGATGGATCGTCATGATGCCATCATTAGTGTTCGTAAGCGTATGGTCACTATCATTTCAGACGATGGGGTTGAATGTGTGTTTCAGGGAGGTAATCCCGGCTGTTCTGGTAAGGTCATTAATTCGATGAAAGCAGTAAGGTTACTCAATCGGGGATGTGTCGGTTATTGGTGCTATATGGCCAAAACCGAGAAGTCATCAGTAATGTTAACGGATATTCCGGTGGTGAGGGAATATGCCGATGTTTTTCCAGACGAGTTACCTGGTTTGCCTCCACAGAGGGATGTGGAATTCACGATTGAGTTGGAGCCTAGTACGTCCCCGATATCGAAGGCACCGTACCAGATGGCCCCGACCGAAATGCAGGAATTAAAGAACCAACTTGAGGAGTTGTTCGAGAAAAGTTATATCCGACCGAGTGCATCCCCGTGGGGAGCACCAGTGTTGTTTGTCAAGAAGAAGGATGGTTCATTCCGCTTATGTATTGATTATCGGGAGTTGAACAGGGTGACGATCAAGAATAAGTATCCCTTACCCCGTATTGATGATCTCTTAGATCAACTTCAGGGAGCCTCAGTATTTTCCAAGATCGACTTAAGGTCTGGATATCATCAGTTGCGGATCCGAGAGTCGGACATCGCGAGGACGGCGTTTCGAACACGCTATGGTCATTATGAGTTTGTGGTTATGCCGTTCGGATTGACTAATGCACCTGCGGTATTCATGGAATTAATGAATCGGGTTTTCATCGACTTTTTGGATCAGTTTGTTGTTGTCTTCATCGATGACATTTTGATTTATTCTCGTGACCGGGAGATGTAATAACCGGATTTATTACTGTGTATTTCATCTGTACATTGAACCCTGTATTATTTTGGGAATGATGATATTGATAATGGAGTATGATCATTATCGTATTTGTATCTTTATACATGGGTGTGGCAACATATAAATTTTTCTCCATGCATATACGTGATAACGTACGTTAAGAATGTAACTTAACGTACGTAATCTGTTAATGTTAACGTACGCTACGGATGAAGCGTAGCGTACGTAATGCAGTCAATTATTGGGTGGGCCGGCTAGCACATGGAGTACATGGTGGTGGGCTCGACAAAGATACCCACCAGATTCGCACGGCATGAATCTGGACACCTTTTTAAGTCAACGGCTTAACGTACGTTATGGACATTGTGTAGCGTACGCAAATTATATGGGTTACGTACGTAACACGTTTAGTATAGCGTACGTAATGAAGTTCAGAAATCAGACAGTGAACTATTTTGGACGATAACGTACGTTATGAAGTAGCCCTAGCGTACGTAACACTCAGAAAGTTATAAAAGGAGCAGCACCCCATTTCATTTCAGCTCGTCCTTTTGCTCCTAAACTTCACCATATTCGTCCCCAGAAGATTTCCAGCCTCTTTTAACACCTTTATATCAATTATTACTGAATCATTGAGCTTGTATGACACTACTTGATCATTGAAGACAACTTATATTGGACTTTGGAGTAGAAATCATCACGAGTCGGCGTTGAAGCAACCGGAGTTGGATTTTTACTTAGAGTCTCAGTATTATCTTCCTCTTAAGGTATGTTATACTACTTCCAATCTTGAAGATATGTTGATTAAGACGATATGATCGCATTACCAAGAACAGTAGATCACTTTGACGACGTATGCGACCTAGTATCATATTTAAACTATAATGATCGAACTAGTATGGTGTAGAACACCGTAGTTGAACCTGGTTATGACATAGATGAGAATAGTGAATTATTAAACCGTATTAAAAGTTATCGTCATGTTGATTGTAAACTAAGTGTCAATTTCCACTTTTACCAATGGATTTTGGAAAGAATCATCATAGTTGTAATCTTGCTTGCATAGATGGAATAAGTAGTTCGCCATCGGTTTAAGCCTGGATTTATGACGATATTAGATCAATTAAATCAACCTTAGACCAACCGAATCTTACATGAGTATTTCGATCAAGATTGAAAATAGTATTACGATGATATCCGTATCCTTGAAATTGAAGATATTAATCCGATGATCATTCATGAGTATGATATATATATTTGAAGGTATATTAAATTACTCACTAAGAATTTCGTAATACTTCGTCACTAATCGAGCCAATCATCCGTCCAGTGAGAAACTGACATGCATGATTAACGTACGTTAAGTTTGGTTACTAACGTACGTTATATGACGTTGTTAACATACGCTACGTTTGGTACGTAACGCACGTTATACTATCAGACGACTGATCAGAGAGGAACTGTTGGTATATGTTTAGCGTACGCTATACTTCATAGTTTACGTACGCTAACGAATAAGTTTAACGTACGTTACAGAGGACATGTAACGTACGTTATTCGTCGAGCAGTTTTCGTTTTATAGACTCTCAACTGTAATTCGGATTGTTAGATGTTCGTTCGACCTAAGATGAATTCCATGTTATTTCTCTTATTTAAGGTTCGAACTTTGGTACGTGATTGATCGAGAGGGGCAACCTTCGAGCGTTTCGTTCTCGTGGAAGTATTGTCCTTGTCTTCGAACCGAGGCAAGTATTCTAATTAGAAATGTTTATATTATGACAATGTGATTGTATCGTGTAAATATGTTGTGATTATATGTCCACCATGTGTTGATCCGACGGGAATCATCATGGGAATCTATATTGTGTCTTGTTGGATCATTGGACGAGTAGTTCCACCATGTGTTAGTCCGACGGGATCATCATGGGAATCTATAGTTGTGTCTGTTGGATCGTTGGAATACCACCGTATGTTGAAACTGTTATGATATGATATGTGTTGTGGATATTTTCGTTGGAGAAACTTGTATGATATAATTGTTGATTATATCACTGTTGTATGATTATTGTACTTGTACTAGCATCGTTGTGCTAACCCCTTCGGGGGTGAATATTTTGTTTGTTCAGGATCCAGGAGAGCGGGGAAACAACCACTGGAGATGCATGACGACGAGGGTGCAAAGTGATGTTCCGGCCGGGTTTACTGTCTGTTATTTGTTGGATATTTCAATAAGTACTCGAGTACGTCGTCCGTTTATAATGTTGGGATTTTAATGATGTAATAATAACTTTTCATTGGATATTTGTATTTCGGTTTTTGAACCAGATGGTTGTATTTTACTTCAGCAATTTCATAAAGCGGTATCTGTTATTGTCTTTTCTTTTAATCAGCCTTGTAAATCCTTATGTAAAGGATTTACGGCGCTGTAATATTCCTGAATATATCGGGGGTGTTACAGAATATGGTATCGGAGCTAAGATTATGGATATCTTGGTCGTTGGGTTAAAGTAGGGGTCATTTATGTCTTTTGAGGTAACCGGCCGTGAATGACATCACCGCACTGCCTACGTCTTCATGCGAACGGTGGTTGTAAGTTCCTAAACTCTATCTCATTCTTTACATGTTGTGTCTCTTTATACTTGAACATTAGAACAATGTTGTTTCATGTATATTAAGTACTTGTACTTACAGTATGTTGAGAGGCGGACGTGGACATGGTCGCGGTCGTGGACGCGGACGGAGGAATGCTGAAAGGGAGGCGTCGCCTTCTAATCAGGCTAGTCATAGCTCAAAGTAGCCGCAAAGAATCCATCAATAACGAACCGGAACCTGGTGTACCAGAAATCCTTCGTCAAGTCGTGAACCAGATGACTCAGTTCGCACAGGTCGTGGATCGAATGTAAGTGGCGGCAGGAATTCAGCAGGGAGATGGACAACAAAGGATTCCAGAAATGGGAAATCGAGGTGACCGATGGTTACAAGAGGTGGCAAAGATGCAACCACCCAAATTTGACAGCTTTTCCGAGACTCCCACTTGGGACCATTGGTTGAAGGAACTGGAGAAAATTTTTGCTGGAATTAATTGCCCAAATGACAGGAGAGCTCCTGTGCCCGGTGCTTTCGGCAGGAGAAGCATCCGAGTGGTGGGAAGCTATCCGACCCGTAGATCATGATGCCGATTGAGCGGAATTTAAAATGATGATGGAGGCTCGATTGCCCTCGTCTGTGAGGGAAGCCAAAATTCGAGAATTTTTCTCTGCTCGGCCATCGAGATGAACCCGTATCCTGCATTTATCAAGACGTTTAACCAAAGAATTAGCATTTGTTCGACATCGGTCGAGCAGATGCGGAGATGATGATTCATTTTGAAATGAGAATGAAACCAGAAATCCAGAGGTACATGTCCGGTTTTGAATGTACCACTCTCCGCCAATACCAGGATAAGGCGTTGGCGTATGAAATTAAAGAAGCAGCAATGGAGAAGTTTATGGAGTCGAAGAAACAGAAAGTCTCTGGTACTTTTACAGAGCACAAAAACAGTGGGGCCCGCAAGGCCCAGACTTCTTTTTCTTTCAAGAAACCTCCGCACCCATCTAAGAACGGAAAGAATTACGGATCAGTGTCAGCCACGACGGATACCGCTAGGAAGTGTTTTAATTGTGGTCGCCCAGGCCACCTTTGGCGCGATTGTTTGCGCACCCCAGTTACATGTTTTGACTGCGGACAGGAAGGGCACCGTGCGACGTTCTGCAAGGACGCCACCAAATACAAAGGAACCCGTTCATCACAGCCAGTTCAGAAGGAAGCTAGTATTCAACATACGCAGCAAAGTGTTCAGATGCCTCAAAATTTTGGCCGTGGACGAGGCAGAGGACAATGGGACCAAAAGGGGGCATCGAGTGCCGGATCTGTTCCCCACTTTGTATGAGATGAGGAGGACAGACGATCGGAGATCTTGCTGTCGCATCAGTCTTGTCGATTCTTTCCCAACCAGTTAGCGTTTTATTCGATACAGGAGCTACGCATTCTTTTATCTCTTTGTCTTGTGTAAATCGTTTGAATATTTTTGGTTTTCATACTTGTGAACCTTATGTTGTTGGTTTACCGAGTGGAGAGAGGATTGTTGGGAACTTAGAGACTAGAGATTTTACTGTATTATTTGGGGGTAAGAAATGGCTCTCAAACCTAATTGTGATAGAAATGCAAGGAGATGACCTAATACTCGGAGACGATTGGCTTAATCGATATGGAGCAATTGTAAATTACGGAAGGAGGAATATTTCGCTAATCGCTGATGATGGCTCAATCTTGTTTGAAGGATGGAAACCAGGAAGCTCAGGAAAGTTGATCAAAGCAATGAAAGCTGTCAAATTGTTGAAACAGGGATGTATCGGGTACTGGTGTTATGCAATGAAGAAAGAAGATGAAATTGTGGAACTTTCATCCATTCCTATTGTGAACGAATTTCCAGATGTATTTCCTGACGAGTTACCTGGACTACCTCCACGACGGGAAGTAGAATTCACGATTGAGCTAGAACCCGAAGCTACACCAATTTCTAAGGCACCGTATCGCATGGCACCTACGGAGATGTACGAGCTGAAGAAGCAACTGGAAGAACTACTGGACAAAGGCTATATTTAGCCAAGCGTTTCACCCTGGGGAGCACCAGTTCTTTTTGTTCGAAAGAAGGATGGATCGCTTCGACTGTGTATTGACTGCCGAGAGCTGAACAAGATGACGATTAAGAACAAGTATCCGTTGCCACGGATTGATGATCTGTTTGACCAGTTGCAAGGAGCAATAGTGTTTTCAAAAATCGATCTAAGATCAGGATACCATCAGCTGAGGATTAAGTAATCTGATGTTCCAAAGTCAGCATTCAGAACTCGCTACGGACACTATGAGTTTATAGTGATGCCATTTGGACTCACTAATGCGCCTGCTGTATTCATGCAGTTGATGAACCGAGTGTTCATCGAATATTTGGATAAATTTGTGGTCGTGTTCATTGATGATATTCTGGTATATTCTAAGAACCCGGAAGAACATGCGCAACATTTGCGGATTGTATTGGAACTTTTGAGAAGCGAGCAATTGTACGCCAAACTTTCCAAGTGTGAATTCTGGCTAAAAGAAGTAATGTTCCTCGGCCATGTGGTGTCAGCTGAAGGAGTCCGAGTAGATCCTCAGAAGATCGAAGCAATTATGGATTGGAAGCCTCCAAAGAATGTGAAAGAAGTCCGAAGTTTCTTAGGACTCGCTGGGTATTATCGTCGGTTCGTGGAAGGGTTTTCCAAAATTTCCCGCCCACTTACTCGACTCCTACAGAAAACTCAAAAGTTTGAATGGAATGAGTTGTGTCAGATTAGCCTTGATGAATTGAAGAAGAGATTGACGACGGCACCGATTCTATCACTTCCACAGAGAACTGGAGGATTTATAGTTTATAGTGATGCTTCGAACCAAGGACTTGGGTGCGTATTGATGCAGAATGATAAGGTGATCACTTATGCGTCGCGACAGCTGAAACCTTATGAAGTAAATTACCCAACACATGATTTGGAGCTAGCAGCAGTGGTTTTTGCTTTGAAGATCTGGAGGCATTATCTGTACGGGACTCACTGTCAGATCTTTACGGATCATAAGAGTCTCAAGTACATATTCAGTCAGAAAGAGTTGAACATACGGCAAAGGAGATGGTTAGAGCTGATCAAGGACTATCACTTGGAGATTTTATATCATCCAGGCAAAGCGAATGTAGTGGCCGATGCACTTAGCCGCAAGCCTGTCTCTATTCAGATGCTGGAGACACTGACCTCCCAACTTAGCCTTCAACGAGAGATGATTCGTGAAGGAATCAAAGTGTGGTTACAAAGAATCCAAGGACAACTGTGCGTGATGGAGATAACTTCATCATTAACCGAAGAAATCAAATCCAGACAGGCGGATGATCCTCTGATGATTCGGGTACGTGATGAAGTAATCAAGGGAAAGGCCCCCGGATTCCTAATTCATGATGATGGAATTTTGAAATTTCAGAACCGACTCTGCGTTCCTGATATCGATATTACAAGCAGACGAT
The DNA here is from genome assembly GCA_033398695.1 of Orobanche coerulescens. Lineage (NCBI taxonomy): Eukaryota > Viridiplantae > Streptophyta > Magnoliopsida > Lamiales > Orobanchaceae > Orobanche > Orobanche coerulescens. The sequence continues at coordinate 73,168,770 of CM065816.1, read as the reverse complement.
TATGAAGGAAGCTCACGATTCACCTATTCTATCCACCTGTGCACCAAAAATGTATAAGGACTTGAAGCAAAATTTACGGTGGGGCAACATGAAGAAAGATGTAGCGGACTATGTTTCGAAATGCTTGACTTGTCAGCAGGTTAAGATCGAGCATCAACGGCCTGCCGGAATGTTGAAGCCACTCCCGATTCCTGAATGGAAGTGGGAGGACATATCGATGGACTTTATCACTAATATGCCGAGAACCAGGACAGGAATGAACATGATTTGGGTAATAGTTGATCGTTTAACCAAATCAGCTCATTTTCTAGGCATTAAGGATACATGGGGACCAGAGAAGTTGGCACGAGTATTTATTTCGGAGATAGTTCGATTACATGGTACGCCGAAGACCATTGTTTCTGATCGAGACGGCCATTGTGTGTCTCACTTTTGGAAAGCAGTTCATAAGGCCTTGGGGACCGAATTGAACTTCAGTACAGCTTATCACCCGCAGACTGACGGACAATTGGAAAGAACTATACAAACGGTGGAAGACATGCTAAGGGCCTGTGCCTTAGATTGGTCAACTGATTGGGAAATTCATCTACCGTTGATTGAATTTACCTACAACAATAGTTGGCATGCTTCCATTAAGATGGCACCGTTTGAGGCATTATACGGGAGGAGATGCAGGTCGTCCCTATGCTGGGACGATTCATCGGACTTGATCGGAACAGAACCAGAGTTGATCGTACAGACTCGAGAGAAGATAGCCTTGATTCGTGAAAGGCTGTTGACCGCCCAGAGTCGCCAGAAATCTTACGCAGACGTACGTCGTCGCCCTTTGGAGTTCAGTATTGGAGACCACGTACTTTTAAAGGTTTCACCTACTCGGGGAATATTCCGTTTCGGAAGGAAAGGAAAGCTAAGTACGAGATATATCGGACCATTTGAGATCCTCGAGAGAGTTGGAGAGTTGGCATATAGATTAGCATTGCCACCGTCATTGTGCCATGTACATAACGTGTTCCACGTATCCCAATTACGGAGGTATGTACCAGATCCCAGTCATATCATTGATTTCGGCGAGATCGAAGTCGCGCAGGATGGGACGTTTGAAGAAAGACCGGTCAAGATACTCGAGAGTCGAGTTAAGCAGTTGAGAAACAAACCCATCGTTTTAGTCAAAGTTCAATGGTCACGCCATGGAGTGGAAGAAGCCACATGGGAAACGGAAGATGGCATGAAGTCCAGATATCCCGAGTTATTTTCGTCTTGAGTTTCGGGACGAAACTCCTTTTTAGTAGGAGAGTATGTAATAACCGGATTTATTACTGTGTATTTCATCTGTACATTGAACCCTGTATTATTTTGGGAATGATGATATTGATAATGGAGTATGATCATTATCGTATTTGTATCTTTATACATGGGTGTGGCAACATATAAATTTTTCTCCATGCATATACGTGATAACGTACGTTAAGAATGTAACTTAACGTACGTAATCTGTTAATGTTAACGTACGCTACGGATGAAGCGTAGCGTACGTAATGCGGTCAATTATTGGGTGGGCCGGCTAGCACATGGAGTACATGGTGGTGGGCTCGACCAAGATACCCACCAGATTCGCACGGCATGAATCTGGACACCTTTTTAAGTCAACGGCTTAACGTACGTTATGGACATTGTGTAGCGTACGCAAATTATATGGGTTACGTACGTAACACGTTTAGTATAGCGTACGTAATGAAGTTCAGAAATCAGACAGTGAACTATTTTGGACGATAACGTACGTTATGAAGTAGCCCTAGCGTACGTAACACTCAGAAAGTTATAAAAGGAGCAGCACCCCATTTCATTTCAGCTCGTCCTTTTGCTCCTAAACTTCACCATATTCGTCCCCAGAAGATTTCCAGCCTCTTTTAACACCTTTATATCAATTGTTACTGAATCATTGAGCTTGTATGACACTACTTGATCATTGAAGACAACTTATATTGGACTTTGGAGTAGAAATCATCATGAGTCGGCGTTGAAGCAACCGGAGTTGGATTTTTACTTAGAGTCTCAGTATTATCTTCCTCTTAAGGTATGTTATACTACTTCCAATCTTGAAGTTATGTTGATTAAGACGATATGATCGCATTACCAAGAACAGTAGATCACTTTGACGACGTATGCGACCTAGTATCATATTTAAACTATAATGATCGAACTAGTATGGTGTAGAACACCGTAGTTGAACCTGGTTATGACATAGATGAGAATAGTGAATTATTAAACCGTATCAAAAGTTATCGTCATGTTGATTGTAAACTGAGTGTCAATTTCCACTTTTACCAATGGATTTTGGAAAGAATCATCATAGTTGTAATCTTGCTTGCATAGATGGAATAAGTAGTTCGCCATCGGTTTAAGCCTGGATTTATGACGATATTAGATCAATTACATCAACCTTAGACCAACCGAATCTTACATGAGTATTTCGATCAAGATTGAAAATAGTATTACGATGATATCCGTATCCTTGAAATTGAAGATATTAATCCGAAGATCATTCATGAGTATGATATATATATTTGAAGGTATATTAAATTACTCACTAAGAATTTCGTAATACTTCGTCACTAATCGAGCCAATCATCCGTCCAGTGAGAAACTGACATGCATGATTAACGTACGTTAAGTTTGGTTACTAACGTACGTTATATGACGTTGTTAACGTACGCTACGTTTGGTACGTAACGCACGTTATACTATCGAACGGCCCGATCGAAGGCTGTTGGTATATGTTTAGCGTACGCTATACTTCATAGTTTACGTACGCTAACGAATAAGTTTAACGTACGTTACAGAGGACATGTAACGTATGTTATTCAGGTCAGACAGTTTTCGTTTTATAGACTCTCAACCGTAATTCGGATTGTTAGATGTTCGTTCGACCTAAGATGAATTCCATGTTATTTCTCTTATTTAAGGTTCGAACTTTGCTACATGATTGATCAAGAGGGGCAACCTTCGAGCGTTTCGTTCTCGTGGAAGTATTGTTCTTGTCTTCGAACCGAGGCAAGTATTCTAATTAGAAATGTTTATATTATGACAATGTGATTATATCGTGTAAATATGTTGTGATTATATGTTCACCATGTGTTGATCCGATGGGAATCATCATGGGAATCTATAGCTGTGTGCGCTGGATCATTGGACAGGTAGTTCCACCATGTGTTAGTCCGACGGGATCATCATGGGAATCTATAGCTGTGTGCGCTGGATCGTTGGAATACCACCAGTATGTTGAAACTGTTATGATATGATATGTGTTGTGGATATTTTCGTTGGAGAAACTTGTATGATATAATTGTTGATTATATCACTGTTGTATGATTATTGTACTTGTACTAGCATCGTTGTGCTAACCCCTTCGGGGGTGAACATTTTGTTTGTTCAGGATCCAGGAGAGCGGGGAAACAACCACTGGAGATGCATGACGACGAGGGTGCAAAGTGATGTTCCGGCCGGGTTTACTGTCTGTTATTTGTTGGATATTTCAATAAGTACTCGAGTACGTCGTCCGTTTATAATGTTGGGATTTTAATGATGTAATAATAACTTTTCATTGGATATTTGTATTTCGGTTTTTGAACCAGACGGTTGTATTTTACTTCAGCAATTTCATAAAGCGGTATCTGTTATTGTCTTTTCTTTTAATCAGCCTTGTAAATCCTTATGTAAAGGATTTACGGCGCTGTAATATTCCTGAATATATCGGGGGTGTTACAGGAGAAACACGAGTTTCACCTTTATCAAGTGCTCGACGTGTTGATACGAGAACAACTTTATGGGAAGTTTTCCAAATGTGAGTTCTGGATGTCCGAAGTGACTTTTCTCGGACATGTAATTTCATCAGACGGAGTTCGTGTCGACCCTCAGAAGACGGAGGCTATTCGAGATTGGCTACCTCCGAAGAACGTTAAGGTAATCCGAAGTTTTCTCGGATTAGCGGGTTATTATCGGCGATTTGTGGAAGGATTTTCTAAAATCGCTCAACCCTTGACGAACTTATTGCGGAAGGATAAGAAATACACGTGGTCTGACGCGTGTCAACGGAGTTTTGAGGAACTCAAGAGCCGGTTAATGTCAGCACCTGTACTTTCCTTACCGCAGGGGACGGAAGGATTTGTGGTTTATAGTGACGCGTCCGGACAGGGTCTCAGATGTGTACTCATGCAGAACGGGAAGGTTATTGCCTATGCTTCACGGCAATTGAGACCTTACGAGGTTAATTATCCGACCCACGACCTGGAGCTAGCAGCCGTGGTGTTCGCTTTGAAGATTTGGCGTCATTACCTTTATGGCGTCACCTGTCAGATATTCACCGATCATAAGAGTTTAAAGTATATATTTACTCAGAAGGAGTTAAATATGCGTCAGAGACGGTGGTTCGAATTAATCAAAGATTATGATATCGAGATCCTCTACCACCCGGGCAAGGCGAACGTTGTCGCCGACGCCTTGAGTCGTAAGTCCGTTCAGGAGCAGATGCTTGCCCGTTTATCAGTTCAGAAGGAGCTTCAGCAGGAATTCCTTAGACCCGAGATCGAGGTCTGGCTTCAGCGAGTTCAGGGGCAGCTTTGTATGTTAGAGATTTCATCGTCACTCGAGGAGGCAATCCGAGAGAATCAGGGTTCGGACCCATCATTGTTGCGTATTCGTGAGGATGTGGCTCAGGGGAAAGCCCCTGGATTTGTGGTCCACGAGGATGGACTTTTGAGGTTTAAGAATCGGTTGTGCGTACCGGTGAGTGTCGAGTTGAAAAACTCGATTTTGAAAGAAGCTCATGCTACCCCTTATTCTGTTCATCCGGGGTCTAGCAAGATGTACAAGGACTTGAAACAAAATTACTGGTGGAGTAATATGAAGCGAGAAGTCGCAGAATTTGTTTCGAGATGCTTAACCTGTCAACAAGTTAAGATTGAACATCAGCGACCGGCGGGTATGCTGAAACCTCTTCCTATTCCCGAATGGAAGTGGGAAGACATTTATATGGATTTCATCACGAGTTTGCCGACGAGTCGTCGTGGCATGAATACGATCTGGGTGATCATGGATCGCTTAACTAAATCAGCTCATTTCCTTGAGATCAGGGAGACGTGGGGTCCCGAGAGACTTGCTCAACTGTTCATCAAAGAGATAGTCAGACTGCACGGTACTCCTAAAAGTATCGTTTCCGATCGTGATGGACGGTTTGTGTCTCATTTTTGGAAATCAGTTCATCGTGCTATGGGAACCCAGCTTAATCTCAGTATCGCTTTTCATCCTCAGTCCGACGGACAATCAGAGAGGACCATTCAGACATTAGAGGACATGTTGAGGGCATGCGTCCTCGATTGGAAAGACGATTGGGAAGCCCAACTACCATTGATCGAGTTCACATATAATAATAGTTGGCATGCTTCGATCAAGATGGCACCTTACGAGGCCTTGTATGGTCGTCGTTGTCGATCTCCGGTGTGTTGGGACGACTTATCAGAATCAATTGGCACCGAGCCCGATATGCTTATAGCTGCCCGTGAGAAGGTAGCTTTGATCAGGAGTCATTTGTTGACCGCTCAGAGTCGACAGAAATCATATGCAGATAACCGTCGTCGACCATTAGAGTTCGAGGCTGGTGACCATGTGTTGGTCAAGGTATCCCCGAGTCGTGGTATCTTCTGTTTTGGGAAGAGGGGAAAGTTGAGTCCGAGATTCATTGGACCGTTTGAGATTTTGGATCGAGTAGGCGAGTTAGCTTATCGATTGGCTTTACCTCCGGCGTTGAGCCGAATTCATAATGTGTTTCATGTCTCTCAGCTGCGGAAGTATGTTGCCGACCCGAGTCACATACTTCAGTTCGACGAAATCGGGATCGCCGACGATCATTCATATGAGGAGCGTCCTATGCGAGTTTTAGAACGACGAATCAAACAGTTGAGGAATAAGACGATTCCTTTGGTTAAAATTCAGTGGTCTAGACACGGAGTCGAAGAGGCTACTTGGGAAACCGAGGATAGTATGCGGGAGAGTTATCCCGAGTTGGTGGACCCTTAGTTTCGGGACGAAACTCTTTTAAGGGGTGTATGTAATACCGGTTGTAATTCATAATTATCATTCAGTATTTATCATTCAGTAATTGATACTCAGTAATTTTCACTCATTATTAATCATTTGTCACTCAGATTCAGTCATGGTATTCATCATTCAGAGTAATTGTATCGTGTATCAATCGTCATTCATCACTAATCTAATTGGAGTTTCGTGCCGTGTTTATCATCATTGTCATTTTCGTTGCGAGCTATGCGTGAGGGGTAGCGCACGCTACGTACTCCTTTTAGCGTATGCTAATTGGGTATAGGTAGCGCACGCTACCACTCAGCTTTAGCGCACGCTAAGGTTGCCACAGTTGCGATCCGGAAGGTCTTGGGTGCGGGTGAGTATAAGTAGCGCACGCTACGAATGGTAAGTAGCGCGCGCTAGTGAGTTGTAGTAGCGCACGCTAGGTTGTGGTGTAGCGCGCGCTAAGGACAGATCAGGTTGAGTCCAGTGGCTCTTTGATCGCCTTTGAATTAATTCTTAGCGCACGCTATGTGTTGTTTTTAGCGTACGCAATCGATATTATAGCGCACGCTAAATAATGGTTGTAGCGTACGCTATCGAGGTCAGATCAGAGGACAGGTAGTTTCTGGATTCCAGTACTGGGCATCGCATAATTCGTTAGCGCACGCTAATAATGGGTTTTAACGTACGCTAGTAGTATGTCCGTAGCGCACGCTACAAAAAGGTACGTAGCGCGCGCTACCGTGTTCGGACAGTGGGTACTGGACTACCCAAATTACCCGTTAGCGCACGCTACGCACAAGGGCTAGCGCACGCTAACCTGGATTTGCTATATAATGGACAGTCAGCTTGAGTTCGTCATTTATCATTCTATTCTCATTCTCTCGTCAGTTCTAGGCGATTTGGGCGATTTAGAGAGTATTCTTCAAGGTGTAATCATCAATCATCATCTTCAAGTCTTTGAGTTGGATTAATCATCACTTCATCATCTCCAAAACATCGAATCAAAGGTATTAATTTCTTGGATCTAGAATTTCGGATTTTTGGGTTTTCCTTCCGATTTCTTCGTGTAAGCTTGGATTATCATTGGAATATGTTAGATATGGATTATCTACCTTGGATAAATATATTCCTATGGATTTAATGGTTATTTTCGGAATTATTTCAAGAACCCTTGGGGGTTGACTTCGGTTAATTGGGGATTTTCCGATTGATGTTGTTGTAATCATGAATTATGGACCCTAATGGATTATTGATATCATTGAAGTGTTTTGTTAGTTCAAAATACTCAATTTGGTGTTGATTTCGACATATTCGGGATTGGATATTTCCGAAGTTGTGTGGTTGGTTATGTATTCGTTGGAGTGCCCTATGAGTTTGATTATCGTTGTTTCGACCTTTGGGTTCGTCGTGTTTTGTTGCTTGATACGTGTATTGAACGATTGTTGGTAATTATTGTTATTCAAGGTTGTTCGAGCGACCGGTACCTTGGTTAGGACGTTGTTCGTGGACGGACATTCTTCATCGTTGTTGTGTAAGTTAAATCTTACTCGGTTAAAAGGATACTCATTCCTTTTGTTGTTGATTGCTCATAATCATAATTCATTCATCATAATATTAATCATTTTGAGACTTGTAATTGTCGAATAATTATTTCATTCACGAGGAACGACGGTTCCAAATCATTTCATTGGGTTATCAATCACGTCACTATTACTTTCATATCGGTGAGTCATCTTGGCCTTGTCTAATTATTATTCATTGATATTCATCATGGTCATTATCGTTCATGTGACCTTCTGGGTTCATATTGCGTGGCCGGGTGTGGCTGTGTGGAATTTTTAGTCGGGCACACGATGGTCATGTATTGGGTTCACCGATACATCGGACCGTGCACACGGTAACGCTTACCTCCGTGAGACTAATTAGGTACAAGGACGGGTGTGTCCGGTCATTCGTCTTGTACACTTGCACAGAACATTACGGGCGTACTATGTTACTCCTCTTCAGCGTAATTCATAACTAAGAATATTTCATAACTTCAGTTAATTCATGGTTGTGTAATTTCAACTCTTGAGGATTGTTGTTCTGTGTAACTGACCCCGTTGGGGGATTTTGTTTTCAGGTCACGGCAAGGCAAAGGCACGGGAAGAGCATATTGACGGCGACGAGTCCCAGTGATACTAGTAGGGGGCCCAGTCATTTCGTTTGTTTCAGTCATTTCAGTTATTCCGTCATTTGTATTTTTTTTTTCGCTGCAAATTCCGCGTGAGATGCTTATTTGTTCAGGGTGGTGTATTTTATCTCCACATAAAATATAATAGTATTCTGTTTTGTCCTGGTGTAATGTACTTAAACTCCTCATCGGAGTACTTGGTAATATAATGTGGTTCGGTACTACAATTATATTATTTAATTCATCACTTTCATTTGCCTCGTGGGTCCCAGTCGGGGATTTATGGCACTGTAATATCCGCCTAGTTTGGGGTGTTACATGTAGGGCCTCGGGAAGCATAACACAGAGTTGGTACAAAGGATAATGAATGATGATCGATACTAATCACATGAGGATCCATACGATGTCGTATTGGTTTAGTTGTACTTTATTTCCACTGCAGTATTTTCCCCGTTGTACGGGAGTGTTGTATTTTGACCCCTGCGTGGGCATGTATTGTGATTGCGTTGTATGTATTAATTGAAAGACCAAATCGATCTACTGAGTCATTTTAGCCTTAACGGCGATGTTGAGATGTTTGATTTTAGTTACCAGCCTGGTAGATCCTTGAGGAAAGGGGTCTACGGCGTGTAATATCCCTGAGTGGATTGGGGGTGTTACACTGAATATCCTATCTCTATAGGTTCCCACTCTGAATATGATGACGGTTTCCCTTCCTGACGACAGACCACACAAACCCCATCACAACGTGGTTCTTAGACAGCTCAGAGAACCGTGTGACTCAAAGATTGTGCGCCCTGGCTCTCCGCGCACGAAGGCACGAATTGAGAAACTCCAAGCCATCCGGTCGCCAAACTATATTCGTCAGGGCCCTGTATGAAGTCGGAAAGGAGTTACACTAGATTCGCGAAATAGCTCAAGACGAGATCCTGAAGCTGAAAATGGTCATCAATGATTTGGAAGAGGCTTTTTGCCTCATGCCAACAGCACTGTGGCAGGCCCTGAATCAATTCAAGCATCATCAGGAGCGGATCATGAAGCAAGAGCAAGAGAAGCTTCGTGTTGGGGAAAACTGAGCGCTCATTTGCAGACTGAAGCCAAAACTGTTGTCACCCTTGAATATACTGGCTCAAAACTTACTGACCACGATCACAAGATTGACACCCAACAGGCCGAATCTACGAAGCTCCTTCGGGATATTCACGGCAAAGTATCCGATCTTTATGATGCCAAAAAGGGGCAAGAGTTTAGAGAGGATGCCAGACAGTGGAGGCTGGAGAGAGAGAGAGAGAGAGAGAGAGAGAGAGAGAGAGAGAGAGAGAGAGAGAGAGAGAGAGAGAGAGAGAGAGAGAAAGAGAGAGAAATGGAGGTTGCACTAGAGGAAAGTGTTGCTACGGCAATCGGACGACTGGCCGGGCCCGGGATGGTCAAGGAGCGAAAGGATACTAGGTAACTGGTTCTCGACTTGAGTTCGAGGATCCTAATTTCCCATGGAAGAATACAGTACGAAATCCTGTCGAGACATTGCTCCCAATGGACCGACAGCCTTCAGCAGAGGATGTTGGGCTTCGGTCCAGCATTCTGCCTGCATGGGCTTAAAAATGTGCGAGGCGCGGATTGCGATTCGACCTGTGAGATCTGCACTAGAAAGTGGTTAAATGAATTGATTTGGACTACTCATACCTACAAGATGCATCTTTTTTTCTGGTATCCGTCTCATAGAAACTCTAAAGTTAAGCGTGCTTGGCCTGGAGTAGTTATGGGATGGGTGACCCCCTAGGAAGTTTCCCAGGTGCGCGTGAGTGAGGACAAAGCGCGCTAGAAAAGACTCGTGTTGGTACAGTGAGGACAGTCTTTATCATTCTCGGGACCAACAATTGGTATCGGAGCAGGTCACGAGTGCGGATTCCCTCAAAGTATCCTACAGTGGAGGCTGCCAGAGTGTTGGAACTAAGAGGCGGGTATGCAGCAAATGTTTCTAGTTAGCCGGAACTAAGATATTGGCGCTGTGGAGGTTGTCAGGTGCTGGAGGGCTATGTGATCAAATCTAGTATGCTGGAACTGAGATACTGGCACAGCATAAGTAAACGGAGCTGGAACAGATGCTGATGTCAAGTGTTGGAGGACTGTGTAAATGAATCCAGTCGCTAGAAGGCTGTGTGATCAAATCTAGTTCGCGGAAGTTTCCAGACTATGGGGCTGAGATGCTGGCAGGTACTGGGAGGGGGATTGTTGGGCTTTGGTCCAGCATCCTGCCTGGATGGGCTTAAAAATGCGCGAGGCGCGGCTTGCGATTCGACCTGTGAGATCTGCACTAGAAAGTGGTTAAATGAATTGATTTGGACTACTCATACCAACAAGATGCATTTTCTTTTCTGGTATCCGTCTCATAGAAACTCGAAAGTTAAGCGTGTTTGGCCTGGAGTAGTTATGGGATGGGTGACCCCCTGGGAAATTTACCAGGTGCGCGTGAGTGAGGACAAAGCACACTAGAAAAGACTCGTGTTGGTACAGTAAGGACAGTATTCATCATTCTCGGGACCAACAGAGGATCTGAAAGCATGGAAAAACAATGAACTGCTGAGATACTTCTGTACTCTCACCAGGGAGTCCGCCATGTTCAACAAATTCAAAACACTGGAGCATGCCGCTAACGAGTTCTCGAGGCTACTGGCAGAAGAAAAGCTTTCCTTACGGCTAAAGATGAAGTCTAAACACCATAAGGGTGAACGGGTAACCCATTCGGAAGATTGGATGCTTGCTTACGATGTGTCCCATAAAGGACGAAATATCTATAGGGACCGAGGCAGAGACTCTTTAGCCAACTGGTGGAAAGGAACTGATCATGATCCCTCTCAAAAGACATAGAAACTTCACATTATAGGGACTAGCGTCTGTTAGTTATATGCTACATTTTATCCTACTGTATGCTCTTCGATGCAGTATGTATTCTTATCTTTCAAGCCCTGTAATTTTCAATCATCAATATAATTTTGGTTTCTTGAAAGATTACAGCTCGTAATCTACTTTTACTGTTTTAATATTTTGTTTACGATGGAGTACAAATATATTCAACAAGTACAAACTTCTTAAATCCACAAGTTGTAAGAACTTGTCTGCGAAAAGTTCATGATTAAGTTGTATTCAATCTAGATACATTCTGTAAGATTGTGTCTGTGCGCCAATCATAAATTAAGTTGTAATACACTTAGTTCTATAGAATTTTCATTTTAAGAATAAAATTAAATAATATTAACATGGACAAATCGAGAGTGGTGTCCACGAATGGTTCTCACGAAAGGTGTCTATCATATCGGCTGTCTAATATTGCATAGTGTTGGTGATTTTAGTGTCACCATTCATTTTGTGTAATTGGAACTAATATGTGAGCTAAGGGGTTTATAATTCGTATTCTAATATATGATCGGGTATGTGCGGAGTGCACACATGTATAAGATCGAATTATAAGCCGGTACGGACTAATGTCGGGGGTCCGGGGGCAGCGCCCCCGGTGACGGGGTCTAGGGGCAGCGCCCCTAGCGGGGTCCATGGGGCAGAGCCCCTGGCGGTGGTCCCGCTGAGGGGGCTGAGCCCTCGCGGGGTTTGGGGCAGCGCCCCAAAAGGTCTTCGGAAATTTAGACTGGGATTTAGTGATATTTCCGAATTTTAGAGGGAGACTGTGGTAAAATTGATTAATTTCATTAAACACCCGTCAACCCTAATTTCGGACCACTAATGACGGCGCCGTCATCAAAACCCTAAAATCGACCTACTTGTAACCCTAATCCGACATTATAAATAGGGCTCTCCTCATGAGTCTGAAACACACCCTTTTCTAAGCTCTTTATCTTTCTGATAAACACAGAATTTCTCTAGCAATTTGGCTTACGTTTCTGTGCCTGGATTCGTAAGTGTTCCATTGGATTATCCTAGGCTGAATTTCTTGTAACCCGGGCATAGGGTAGAAATATCAGTTCGGAAAGTGTTTACACGATCCATTGGAAAATCCGGATCTCCATAAAAACCCTTATACCCCAACAATCGAACTGATATTTCTTGTCTTCTGGAGATGGCTGAATCAATCCGCGAGATGACTACGAAGTTCAACAAACTGGACAAGTTCGAAGGCAACGATTTCAGGCGCTGGCAGAAGAAGATGCACTTCATGCTGACTACTTTGAAGGCGGCGTATGTGCTGAGTACTCCGAGACCGGAGGTGGTTGAAAACGAGACATTGGAGGAAACCAGGAAGAGGAGCAAGTGGGACAACGATGACTACATCTGCAGAGGCCACATATTGAACGGTATGTCTGATTCTTTATTCGATATCCATGGTGATGCTAAGAGTGCGAAGGAATTGTGGGACACCCTTGAATCAAAATACATCACGAGGATGCTTGAGTAAGAAGTTTACGGTTAGCGATTTTAATGCTTATAAGATGGTTGATTCAAGGTCTGTCATAGAACAATACAATGAACTCCTTCGTATTTTGGGTCAATTTAAATCGCACAACATGAACATGGGCGAATCCATTCTTTGTGTCAAGTGTGATTGACAAACTTCCACCATCTGGAAAGATTTCAAACATAACCTAAAACATCAAAAGGAGGAACTGTCTTTGGTTCAACTTGCTAGTCATCTTCGCATTGAAGAATCTCTTCGTGCTAAGGATAATGACAAATCTGATAAAACCAAAGGAAAAGTTGAACCTGGACAGCCCTCTGTTCATATGGTTGAAAGCAAACCAAGGAACCCGAACAACAAAGGACATGGCAAACGTAAGCAAGAAACTGTCCCTAATAACTCCAACAAAAGGAATAAGGGAATTACTTGTTGGAGGTGTAACAAGGCGGGACATTGCAAGCGTGATTGTCGTGTGAATCTAGGCAACAATGGTACTGGAAACAGTGGAGCCAATGGAAGTGGACATGGGTCTAAGGACCAAGTTAAAGGAGGTCAGTACTTGACTAACCTTGATAATTCTAAACAGAATTATGTCTATTATGTCTCACTCATTCCAGAATCATTCTATGTGCAGGATGATGATGTTGCTTGGTGGATCGACTCCGGGGCAACGAACCATGTATGCAAGGATAAACGGTGGTTTGAAACATTAACACCCCTTGAAGATGGATCGGTGCTGAAAATGGGAGACGATTCTTTTATACCTATTTGTGGTGTCGGTGTCGTTTGTCTTGAATTTACTTCTGGAAAGACTATTAGACTTTTTGATGTTTTGTTTGTTCCTAAGATTCGAAAGAATCTCGTTAGTGGTAGTGGTTTGAATTCTGATGGTTTTAGACAAGTTTTTGAATCGGATAGGTTTATCCTATCTCGTGGTGGAATGTTTATTGGTTTTGGATATTTGAATAATAGAATGTTTCGTTTGAATGTTATTGATAAGTCTATAACTGTTCATAACTCTGCATTTGTGTCATCTACTTCTAAAATTGATGACTCTATGCTTTGGCATGTAAGATTGGGTCATGTCAATTTTAGAAGGATGCATGAGATGTCAAAAGATGGATTGATTCCAGCCTTTGACATGAATCTTGAAAAATGTAAAACGTGCATGCTTACAAAAGTGACAAAACAGCCCTTTCCAAGTGTCACTAGGAATTCGGCTATTTTGGAACTTGTACACAGTGACTTGTGCGATTTTTACTCTACTCCTTCCTTGGGTAATAAAAAGTATGTTGTCACATTTATTGATGACTGTACTCGGTTTTGCTATGTGTATTTGTTGCATTCTAAGGATGAAGCCTTAGATAAATTCAAAATATACAAAACTGAGGTGGAATTGCAATTAGGCAATCCGGTTAAATGTCTTAGAACTGATCGGGGAGGTGAATATATGGATCCCATATACTTCCAATCGATGGGTATCATTCATGAAACCACGGCACCTTACTCGCCCTAACAAAATGGAATCGCGAACGCTAAAATCGAGTTTTAAAAGAAATGGTAAACTCGATGCTTTCTTACTCGGGATTGAGTGAGGGATTCTGGGGAGAGGCCATGTTAACGGCTTGCTATTTGCTGAATAGGGTTCCAAATAAAAAGAACAAAACTGTCCCATATGAACTTTGGTTCAAGAAAAAGCCGAATTTGAGTTACTTTCGGGTTTGGGGATGTCGGGCGGTTGTAAAACTTACCGAACCTAAAAGGAAAACTTTGGGTGAACGTGGAATAGATTGTATATTCATTGGATATGCTGAACATTCCAAGGCATATAGGTTTTATGTAATAGAACCTAATGATTTCGTATCGATTAACACCGTTATTGAGTCACGGGATGCGATTTTTGATGAGATGCGTTTTTCGTCGATTCAAAGGCCTAAGGATCTGAATTTTGGCACTAATGAAGTGCAAAATCCAGGAAATTCAGATGGTGTTGCTATACCAACAACACAAGAGCCTCGGAAAAGCAAAAGAGGCCGAATTGCTAAAAATTTCGGTTCCGACTTCCAACTCTATTTGGTAGAAGGGACAAGGGACGAAATTGGTTTTCAATACTGTTATTGTTACTGATTGAGGATGATCCTAAGACTTTTCAAGAGGCCATGGAGTCTCGAGATGTTGTCTTTTGGAAGGAAGCTATTGATGACGAAATGTCGTCAATTCTTGAAAATGACACTTGGGTGTTATGTGATTTGCCTCCGGGTTCTAAACCACTTGGTTGCAAATGGATTTTCAAAAGGAAAATGACTGTCAATGATACTATTGACAAGTTTAAAGCCCGGTTGGTCATTCAAGGGTTTAGACAAAAACCCGGTGTTGACTATTTTGATACTTATGCTCCGGTGGCGCGTATTTCTACTATTAGATTGTTAATTGCCTTGGCAAGTATTCACAATCTGATTGTCCATCAAATGGATGTTAAGACAGCCTTCTTGAATGGTGAACTTGATGAGGAAGTTTACATGAAACAACCAGAAGGTTTTGTTATGCCCGGTAAAGAGCATATGGTATGTAAACTTGTGAAATCATTGTATGGGCTGAAGCAAGCACCCAAACAATGGCATCAAAAGTTTGATGAGGTTATTTTGTCCTCTGGTTTTAAGTTAAACCAATGTGACAAATGTGTTTATAGTAGATTTGATGAAACTACTAGTGCTGGAGTGATCATTTGCTTATATGTAGATGACATGCTGATTTTCGGTACTGACCAAAATCAAGTAGATGAAACTAAAGAATTGTTGTCATCTAAATTTTCCATGAAAGATTTGGGAGAGGCTGATGTAATTCTTGGAATAAGAATTAAGCGGGTGAACAAAGGTTTAGTAATGACTCAAAGTCATTATATTGAGAAAATTCTCAAACGGTTTAATTTCAGTGAATGTTCTCCCGTCAGCACTCCTATGGACTCTAGTGTGAAATTAATGCCTAACACTGGCATTCCCATTTCACAATTGGAATACTCTAAGGCCATTGGTAGCTTGATGTATGCCATGACAAGTACCAGGCCTGATATTGCTTTTGCTGTGGGAAAATTGAGCAGATACACTAGTAATCCTAGTGCTCAACATTGGCAAGCTTTGAATAGAGTATTTAAGTATCTCAAGGGAACCATGGATTATGGCTTGAGTTACTTGGGATATCCTTCGGTTTTGGAAGGACATTCGGATGCAAGTTGGATAAACAACTTGGAGGACCATTCCTCGACTTCTGGTTGGGTATTCTTGCTTGGGGGAGGTGCCATTTCATGGGCTTCCAAGAAGCAAACTTGTATTACACACTCAACAATGGAATCTGAGTTTGTTGCGTTAGCTGCTTCTGGTAAAGAAGCAGAGTGGCTAAGAAATTTAGTCTATGAGATTCCTTTGTGGTCTAAGCCGATAGCACCGATTTCTATCCTTTGTGATAATGAAGGCCTTGGCTAAGGCATATAGCCAATTTTATAATGGCAAGTCTAGACACTTAGGTTTTAGAAACAGTATGATTAGAGATATAATCATTTTTTGTTTGATCTCGGTTGAGTTTGTGAAATCGCAACAAAATTTGGCAGATCATTTGACTAAGGGTCATCAAGAGACTTAGTGCACAAGTCTGTAATTGGGATGGGATTAAAGTCCATCTAATTCGTAATGGTGAGACACCCAATTCCCTTCTAATATGACATTAGGAGTTGAATTCAATGAGGAAAGCTCACACTTATAGATTGGAACACACAAATTATTTCATCCTGGTATGTGTTCGGTTCTGCGGTTGGCTAGGTTGAAGTTTAACTTCTTAATAATTCCTTTGATAAAATGTATGTGCAGATACATGAAGTAAAGGAATTACCTACGTGATTGTGAAGTGTAGCCGCATTTCAAGAGGTTGAGGACTTGGCCTTGATACAGTCATGAGAGGATTAGGACACTCGGCTTTATAATAGTGTCAAGTTGTATTTTGTTAGAGAAATTCAATAAACTTGTATGTATTTTACCTTCAGGTATTCAAATGGGTTGAAGGGTTCAATTCTTAGAACACCCTAATTCTCGAGTATTTGAAAGTGTATGATACTAAGATGGAAATTCAATCGTTGCGATATTTTCATTTATGTACTGGTTTGGTTTGATTGGATTAATGTTATATTGGTTCATGGGTTACACTAAAATGGGGGGGATTGTTGGTGATTTTAGTGTCACCATTCATTTTGTGTAATTGGAACTAATATGTGAGCTAAGGGGTTTATAATTCGTATTCTAATATATGATCGGGTATGTGCGGAGTGCACACATGTATAAAATCGAATTATAAGCCGGTACGGACTAATGTCGGGGGTCCGGGCGCGCCCCTGTGACGGTCTAGGCGGCGCGCCTGCAGGGTCCATGGGGCGAGCCTCGCGGTGGTCCCGCCGGGGCCGAGCCTCGCGGGGTTTGGGCGCGCCCAAAAGGTCTTCGGAAATTTAGACTGGGATTTAGTGATATTTCCGAATTTTAGAGGGAGACTGTGGTAAAATTGATTAATTTCATTAAACACCCGTCAACCCTAATTTCGGACCACTAATGACGGCGCCGTCATCAAAACCCTAAAATCGACCTACTTGTAACCCTAATCCGACATTATAAATAGGGCTCTCCTCATGAGTCTGAAACACACCCTTTTCTAAGCTCTTTATCTTTCTGATAAACACAGAATTTCTCTAGCAATTTGGCTTACGTTTCTGTGCCTGGATTCGTAAGTGTTCCATTGGATTATCCTAGGCTGAATTTCTTGTAACCCGGGCATAGGGTAGAAATATCAGTTCGGAAAGTGTTTACACGATCCATTGGAAAATCCGGATCTCCATAAAAACCCTTATACCCCAACACATAGTAAATTATTTCAAAGAAAGATCTTCATCAAAGCCTAACGTGGAAGACCATCGCCCTGGAGGTTAACAAAGAAGGTGTCTTTTGGACCAGTAGCGTCTCATCTTCGCCGGAAAGAAGCAAGAGGACGGCTGCACTCTCCTCGATTACAACATCCAAAAGGTCAGGGGAAATTCAATTTGAGAGCAAGCTGAGCGCAAAAGCAGGTTGCTTTAATGCTTCTCGTGTCTTGGTAAGGATAATGGGTCTAGTTTCGTTCAGTTTTGCCAGCTGAATTTCTTTTTTGCATCTTACAAGTGTTGGAGGTATTGGTGGATGGGGCTTCATATACTCTCTTTGATAATTGGTGGCCCTAAAATATCAACCGCAATATCAAAGTGCGAGTGACTGTTTTGATCTAGTGTTAGACATAGATTATAGTTCCCTTGTTTAATGAGAACTGAAAGATGGAGTACACAGAGACACAAAGAAACACAGTGAGATATCTGAATACTAAATAGAATGTCAAAAGCAGCAACGAGCGGCCCACCAAAGAACCTAGATTTGACATGGATGATCCATTTGGGTTAGAACCATTCGTATGGGGCTCAGGGGTTAATTTTCAAAGAGGAACTAAAGGGCCTATGGAATTCACTGAACTTAATTTCGAAAACCATCAGCAACTCCATGAAGATGAACAACCAATTACAGAAGATCCGAACACCTGAAGCTAACGGTTCCACGAAGAAAAAAGCGGGCCTTGCCACTCTTGATGCAGAAGTGATGGAAACAATAAGGCTGGGAAATTTATTAGGTGTTCAGCTGGGCGATTTTCAAACTTTGGTGCGTGAAGCGATTGAACAAGAAGGGCAACAATCAGTTTTCATATGATATTTTTATCTTCTAATATAAAAGGGATTGTGTCTGTTGGTAAACCATCATGGGTCAAAGATACGGTTGCTATCTTTGGAATTGATTTCCTTGTAATTCAGGAAACTATGGTTTATACGGTGGAAGTTGTGATTTCTCTAGAATGTGGGGGATGATGTGGTTGAGGCGCCGGGTAGTTCGGGTGGGTTAGCTAATGGTAACTGAGGTTGTGGCGCTAGTAATATCATTGTCATTTTTATGGCTTAAGAGTGGATATAGGTTTTATCTCCATTTCATGGAGGGTTTGGGCTGTTTTTCCTTCAGGTTGTATCGTTTCTTGTTAGTCCTTGTTTTGAGGACTTGCCGTGTTTAATGAAATTTATCGTTCAAAAAAAAAATAGAATGTCAAAAAATGAAAATTTGAGACACTATTTTAATTACCGACCATTTTTTTCGGGTTCAACCGCGTGTGTCAGGATATAATTATTGGCTTAATTAATGTGCATTAACTGAATTCGTGGCAGTTGGTGGTGGGTGGGCATGAGCAATCCGACAGCGACAAAAGAAAAGAGAGAGAAAAAGAGAAGAAAAGAATGAGAAAGGAACGCAGCTGTGTGTGTGAGAGAGAGAAAATAGCAAAAAAAAGGGACGGGCGGCTGAAAAGGAAAAAATGAAAGTGTTTAGGGTTGGGTGGGTAAAAAGTGTGTTAGTGGTAATAAAATTAAAATTATTATTTTATGGGGGAAGTCAAGTCTTTCACTTTATACCTTTGGTCATTTCCACATTTATGAATAATGAATAGAATGTAAAAAAATAAAATTTGAGATACTAATGTTAATTGTCGATCGTTTTTTCTGGTTCAACCGCGTTTGTTAGGATATAATTATTGGTTTACTTAATGTGCATTAATTAAATTCCAGCAATTAAAGCGATAGAACCTTGATGCAAGATCCGAATAATGTTAGCCGTCTTAATCACAACTCGAGATCTTGAACATCTTGATTCTTCCTCGCATGCTGCAAGACTCTCCCCAAGGGTGTAAACATCTTCGACAATTTGTCCGAATCTGTCGGAATAGCAGAATTTATCTTGTGAAAATTTAAACACGCCGTCGTCGTTCCCAAACTTGTCCACTGCCGTTATAAACTCTCCGATGCAACAACCTCTTCGATGCAACAACCTCTTCGATGGACATGAATTCAAAAAACTTATGAATTAATTCATTCGATCCGGTAATTCACTTATTCGATCATAACCTTCGCTTGTTTCTGTAACACCCTCAAGATATTCGAGGTATATTACAGCGCCGTGAATCCCTATATGGGGCCCACCAGGCTGAACAGCATCATACTCATCGACTCACATAAACGACAGAACAATACCATGTCATAAAGACGCAAAACAGAATAATCCACCCGGTTCAACCGGTCAATATAACATCATCATCCAACACAACATAATAAGCAACAATACAATCCGAACGAACAAGAATCCCTCGAGTACTCGAGTACAACTATTAGTTCAAAACCACAAAAGATGAAAAGGTAAAAGACACTAAAACGTCACTCGTGCACAATCATCACGCACGGCCATCATCCGTATCTTGGTCAATAGCCGCTCGTCTCGATGAACCTGACCTGAAATTCATAAAACGAATTTCCCCAAAACGGCTCCCCAGAGGGGTTAGCAATTACGCTAGTACAAGTAACCAGATGAACAACTTACATCTTACACATGTAGTAAATGCATGCAATAAAGAAAACCGTTCGAAAACACTCATTTCCGGAAATGCCAATATCAAATCACATTTGTATAATTCACCACAATTAACCGTCGATCCACACCTCCGTGGACCCCTACCGAGACCCCGTCGGATCTAACCCGTAGTGGTTAAAAGCAAAGCTCGTCGATCCACACCTCCGTGGACCCCTACCGAGACCCCGTCGAGTCTAACCCGTAGTGAGCATACACACACACACAATTTCTCATACAAAACTACTATGTCAAGATTGTAAGTTCATAAGGATACTTGCCTCGATTAATACCTTTGTGACGCGAAGCGGAGCGGAAGAATCAAGCACGGCCGTGAGGAACCGCGAATGAACCTAACGATTCGAATAACACAATCACAACCAACTCTAGGCGATTACGGAAATGGAATACACCCGGAAACCCGCCTACGATTCATGTATATTCATACCAAAAATAACAACGAGGCGGACCACAACCAAACCCTTTCGATTAGTAAAAATCCACAAATTATCCATGAATCCATAGGAAAACTAAAGATACTAACAATATCAATCGTATACATCATGAATCCATCAACAAAACGGAACTAATCGGAAGAAAATCCCAAACCCCCAAATTAATCGAAACTAGGGTTCTAGAAATATTACCTTTGAAGATTCAAGTACTAAGATCCGAAGAACACGCGTTAGATTGATTATCCGAGCCTCACAACCGAAGGAAGATGATGAAAATCGACTCCCGAATGAAGAATGCTTGAGAGTTCTCCCCCCCTTAGCTCTCTCTCTTTCTCGCGCAGTGAAATGAAGAAGAAGACGGCCGGTTTCGTCTAATAAAGACGAGTTTACCTGATTGACCGCTTTGTGTGCCGCGGCAGCTTAGGTGTGCCGCGCACGAGCCAAAAATTTACTCCCGAGGTTTCGGCATTGTGCGCGGCACGGCTGCGTGTGCCGCGGCACCGTCTGATTAGGTTTAGGTCGCGGAAGACACACGAGTGTGCCGCGGCACAGAGCAGTGTGTGCGGCACCGGCTGCAGCTTGTGCGCGGCTGCCGGATGGGTGTGCGCGGCACCGGATGGGTGTGCCGCGGCTGCGGTCTGATTTGTCCGACCAACAACTGAAGGGATTTGTGTACCGCGGCGCACACATCTTGTGCCGCGGCCCACACCCCTTTTTGGGTTCCAAAATGATAAAAATGATCCGGAAAGATAATAAAACGATAGGAAATCAATATTTGGGAACCAACAACACGAAATGGATCCACGGCAACCCCGAAACGGTGGTTCCGCACAACAATAACGAGAATACAGTTCAACAGTTTGACAGAAAGGACACGCTGAGAAGTACACGAGGGTCACTACGATCGAGAAATACACCAAAAACGAAAATACAAGGGAAAGAAAAATACGGATATTACATTCTACCCCTCTAAAAATAAGTTTCGTCCCGAAACTTAAGAAACAAACAACTCTGGGTACCTAGCACGCATGCTATCCTCGGTTTCCCAAGTTGCTTCCTCGACACCGTGTCTCGACCACTGCACTTTGACCAAAGGGATGGTCTTATGCCTCAGTCGTTTCTCACGATGCTCCAAAATCTTCAAAGGACGCTCTTCAAAAGTAATATCTTCAGCAATATCAATCTCGCCATAATCGATGACGTGACTAGGATCCGGGACATATTTCCTCAGCTGCGAAACATGAAAAACGCTATGAACATGACTCAAGGCCGGAGGTAACGCCAAACGGTATGCCAACCCACCGACTCGCTCGAGGATCTCAAAGGGGCCGATAAATCTCGGATTCAACTTTCCTTTCTTCCCGAAACGAAAAACTCCCTTCGTCGGCGACACTTTTAGCAAAACGTGGTCTCCCACCTCGAATTCCAAAGGTCGACGACGGACGTCGGCATACGACTTCTGTCGACTCTGGGCAGTCAACATCCGTTTCCGAATTAATTCTATCTTCCGCCTCGTCTCTAGAACGACATCCGGCTCAGTCCCGACCAAATCGGACGCCTCATTCCAACAAATAGGTGATCGACATCGCCGCCCATAAAGTGCCTCATACGGTGCCATCCGAATCGACGCGTGCCAACTGTTGTTGTACGTGAATTCGATCAGCGGCAAATGTTCCTCCCAGTCACTACTCCAATCGAGAGCACAGACACGCAACAAGTCCTCGAACGTCTGGATAGTGCGTTCCGATTGTCCATCTGACTGGGGATGAAAAGAGGTACTCAAACGCAACCGGGTACCCAACGCCTTATGCACCGCCTGCCAGAAGTGCGATACAAAACGGCCGTCACGATCCGTAACAATAGACTTCGGAGTACCGTGAAGTCTCACGATCTGCGCGATAAACACACGAGCTAACTTCTCCGGGCCCCAAGTGTCCTTGATGCCCAAAAAATGTGCCGACTTGGTGAGGCGATCAACAATCACCCATACCATATTCATGCCCGACCTCGATCTCGGCAAACTCGTAACGAAATCCATCGATATATCTTCCCATTTCCATTCCGGAATGGGAAGTGACTGCAATAGCCCAGCCGGTCGCTGATGCTCGATCTTGACCTGCTGACAAGTCAAACATCTCGCTACAAACTGTGCGACCTCATCCTTCATATCATTCCACCAGAAATTTCTTCTCAGGTCCTTGTACATCTTACTCGAACCAGGATGAACGGAATAAGGTGTAGCATAGGCCTCCCGTAAAATACTCTGCCTCAACTCTGAGTCGTTCGGCACACAAAGCCGACTCTGGAATCTCAAAACACCATCCTCGTGAATCACAAATCCAGGAGACTTTCCCTTAAGAACGTTTTCTCGGATTTGAGTGATCATCGGATCCTCTAACTGCTTCAGCCTAATCTCATCGATCAAAGACGACGAAATATCCAAAGCACGAAATTGCCCGACAGTTCCCGGCAACAGAACCTCAACATCTAACTCGATTAAAGATCGCCGAAGCTCGGACTGAGACGTAAGGATTTCAAGCGATCGCAATGCAATCGGTTTCCGACTCAAGGCGTCGGCCACGACGTTCGCCTTGCCCGGATGATAAAGGATTTCGAGGTCATAATCCTTAATCAACTCTAACCACCTCCTCTGCCTCATATTCAACTCCCGCTGAGTAAATATGTATTTCAGACTTTTATGATCGGTAAAAATCTGACATGCAGAGCCGAAAAGATAGTGACGCCAAATCTTGAGCGCAAATACGACTGCCGCTAACTCCAAATCATGAGTAGGGTAGTTCAACTCATACGGCCTCAACTGTCTCGACACATAGGCAATGGTCTTGCCGTGCTGCATCAATATAAACGGCAAAACCCTCGTTGCCACATGGCAACGCCAAAACCGGGGCTGAAGTCAAACGCTTCTTCAGTTCCTCAAAACTCGACTGCTTCTCGTCATTCCAGACGAACTTCTCGGATTTCTGGAGCAACTGCGTAAGTGGTCGAGCGATTTAGAAACCTCTCGGCGAACCTACGGTAGTAGCGCCAAACCCAAGAAACTTGGAGCTCTCTCACGTTTTTGGGCGGTGCCCAATCCAACACCGCCTCGATCTTCGCGGATCTACACGAACCCCCTACCGAAATCACGTGGCCCAAAAACATCACTTCCTTCAGCCAGAACTCACATTTCGAGAACTTCGCATAGAGTTGCTCGGCCCTCAAAATGTCTAACACTATCCGCAAATGATGGGCATGCTCTTCCTCGTTCCTCGAATAAATAAGAATATCGTCAATGAAGACGACGACACACTTATCCAAATACTCGATAAAAACTTTGTTCATCAACTGCATGAACACCGCCGGCGCATTAGTTAACCCGAAAGGCATGACTACGAACTCATAATGTCCGTATCTCGTCCGAAAAGCTGTCTTCGGCACATCGGACTCTCTCACCTGGAGCTAATAGTACCCCGATTTCAAATCAATCTTCGAGAATACCGCAGCTCCCTGCAACTGGTCGAACAAGTCGTCAATTCTCGGCAAAGGATACTTGTTCTTGATGGTCACCTTGTTTAGTTCGCGATAGTCGATACACAGACGTAGTGAACCATCCTTCTTCCGCACAAACAGGACCGGTGCGCCCCAAGGCGAGGCGCTCGGTCGAACATACCCCGACTCAAGAAGCTCACTCAACTGCTTCTTCAACTCGGACATCTCTGAAGGTGCCATGCGATAGGTCGCCTTCGAAATAGGAGCTGCACCCGGCTCTAACTCTATAGCTAACTCGACCTCCCGTTCCGGTGGCAATCCCGGTAACTCGTCAGGAAATACATCCGGAAACTCATTAACGACTGGAATCGACGAAATCTCGACTCCACCATCCTCTGCCTTCAAGGCATAACACCAATAACCAGTACACCCCTTTCGCAGGAGACTCATCGCCTTCAAGGCGTTAATGATGAATTTCTGATTTCCCCTCCTTCGCCCCGCGAAGGAGTGCTCGGTGCCATCCTCGGCTAACATGGTGATGATCCTCGTGCGGTAGTTCATGATTGCGCCATGCCGCTCGAGCCAATCATCCCCGAGAATCAAATCCTCACCCTCAATATCCACAACAATGAGATTAGAGGGCCAAGTCCTCTCACAAATAAGTACAGAACAGTCTCGAACCTCCTGATCACCAACGATCCTATCACCGCTAGGAAGCTTAACGATGAAGGGTTCACAAGGCATCAAACAGTCGAGACTCAAACGGCGTACACAATCCAAAGATATGAGCGAATGCGTAGCACGGAATCGAAAAGCACACCGGACGGGATGAGAAAGAATATAAACGGTACTGTCGCCACGGTAGCCACCGGATCATCGGCTTTCGCATCTCATAGACACGCGGGTGGGCTGATCCGACACCGGAAGCTCCCCTTAGAGGATGACCTCGACCTCTCCCGACTAGCACTCGGCGGGGATTGAGGAGCAAGCGATCCACGATTCACACTTGGTTCCCTAGGCGCTGGAATGGAAGTCGGGCACCAAGAATTTTCTCCCTCTCGGCCTGACGACCTTGTGGCCGGTGGCCCTGCCCGATTACACGTCGACAAAGGGCTCAAACAAGTACGGCCGATGTGGCACGTCGACCACAATTGAAACACTTCACATCACGAAAAGGAGCACCGGTAGTTCCACGAGGACCCCAGTGAGCAGGACCGACCACCGCCGGCGAAGTTAGCAGGCCCAGGATCTC
Source organism: Orobanche coerulescens (assembly GCA_033398695.1). Classification (NCBI taxonomy): domain Eukaryota; kingdom Viridiplantae; phylum Streptophyta; class Magnoliopsida; order Lamiales; family Orobanchaceae; genus Orobanche; species Orobanche coerulescens. The sequence goes on along the minus strand of CM065816.1, from coordinate 73,143,419 downwards.
TGCGACCCCCACTCTTGTGGCGGAAAAGTTCCCGGCGGACTTCGCTTCTTACTCTCGCGGGCCGCCTCACTCGCCGTCACGGACATATCATAAGCAAGGGCCACCTCTGGTAATCTTTCAATGTAGTGCATACGAGCCCCGACATATAGTCCCGAATCGGCAACTTCATCCGTCTGGAGAAATGGAAAATTTTGTCACTCTCCTCGACAACTTGGGTTTTCACATAACCCAACTCCTTGTTAAAATCAGCAATAGCTTGGGCTACGGGGATATCCCGCGGTTGAGCATCATAAAAAGCATGTACCCGAGCCTGTCTGACTGGCCACGGGCAATATTCGGTCTCCATCAACTCTTGAAACTCAGCCCACGAAGCAGCATGGTCTTTGGCCCCAACGGCCTCCCACCAGTCTGTGGCGTCCCTTGTGAGAAAGTATTGAGCAATAGGGACTTTACGGTCCTCGGGACAGTTAGTGGCAACGAAGACCTTAGATATCTCCTTGATCCACCCTTCCCAGCCAATCAGGTCTGAAGCTCCCGAAAACTGAGGAGGATGCATCTTGATGACATCTTGGAGCCAACGGTCCGCTCCGCCCCGATTAGCATGGGCCCGATCCGGGTTCTGAACCGCCTGAGCTATCGCCGCCATTTGGTTCACCATTTGTTGCATAACGGCCGCAATGCCAAGATCGGCACGCTCCTGAGAAGAAGCATGGCTATGACGGTCGCCGGTACTGCCGGCTCCCGAAGACTGCGACGTGGCCGCCCCACCGGCTGCCCCACGTCCCCGGCCGCGTCCACGACCACGACTGCGACCACGACCTCTTCCAGCATCCATACTGGAGTTAAATAAGTAGCCAAAGCCATACGAGGGTAAGTACGAGAAAAGAACAATCGCAAGTCGAGAATCAAAGGTACGATACAAGGAAATAATGAACAGAGGAAGGAAAACTTACGGACACTGGTAGTACCGGAATCATGGCAGCGTGACGATGATGTGCAAAAACAAAACACCACAAGACCCAATAAACCGACAAGCCTAGGTATCCATAAACCTAGTGCTCTGATACCATTTTCTGTAACACCCTCAAGATATTCGAGGTATATTACAGCGCCGTGAATCCCTATATGGGGCCCACCAGGCTGAACAGCATCATACTCATCGACTCACATAAACGACAGAACAATACCATGTCATAAAGACGCAAAACAGAATAATCCACCCGGTTCAACCGGTCAATATAACATCATCATCCAACACAACATAATAAGCAACAATACAATCCGAACGAACAAGAATCCCTCGAGTACTCGAGTACAACTATTAGTTCAAAACCACAAAAGATGAAAAGGTAAAAGACACTAAAACGTCACTCGTGCACAATCATCACGCACGGCCATCATCCGTGTACTGGTCCAGCGCCCGCTCGTCTCGATGAACCTGACCTGAAATTCATAAAACGAATTTCCCCAAAAAGGGTCCCCAGAGGGGTTAGCAATTACGCTAGTACAAGTAACCAAATGAACAACTTACATCTTACACATGTAGTAAATGCATGCAATAAAGAAAACCGTTCGAAAACACTCATTTCCGGAAATGCCAATATCAAATCACATTTGTAAAATTCACCACAATTAACCGTCGATCCACACCTCCGTGGACCCCAACCGAGACCCCGTCGGATCTAACCCGTAGTGGTTAAAAGCAAAGCTCGTCGATCCACACCTCCGTGGACCCCTACCGAGACCCCGTCGAGTCTAACCCATAGTGAGCATACACACACACACAATTTCTCATACAAAACTACTATGTCAAGATTGTAAGTTCATAAGGATACTTGCCTCGATTAATAGACTGTGACGCGAACGGAACGGAAGAATCAAGCACGACCGTGAGGAAAGCGAATGAACCTAACGATTCGAATAACACAATCACAACCAACTCTAGACGATTACGGAAATGGAATACACCCGGAAACCCGCCTACGATTCATGTATATTCATACCAAAAATAACAACGAGGGCGGACCACAACCAAACCCTTTCGATTCCGTAAAAATCCACAAAATATCCATGAATCCGTAGGAAAACTAAAGATACTAACAATATCAATCGTATACATCATGAATCCATCAACAAAACGGAACTAATCGGAAGAAAAACCCAAAACCCCCAAATTAATCGAAACTAGGGTTCTAGAAATATTACCTTTGAAGATTCAAGTACTAAGATCCGAAGAACACGCGTTAGATTGATTATCCGAGCCTCACAACCGAAGGAAGATGATGAAAATCGACTCCCGAATGAAGAATGCTTGAGAGTTCTCCCCCCCCCCCCTTAGCTCTCTCTCTTTCTCGCGCAGTGAAATGAAGAAGAAGACGGCCGGTTTCGTCTAATAAAGATGAGTTTGCACTGATTGGCCGCTTTGTGTGCCGCGGCAGCTTAGGTGTCTTGCGGCACAGCCAAAAATTTACTCCCGAGTTGCGGCATTGTGCGCAGCACGGCTGCGTGTGCGCGGCACCGTCTGATTAGGTTTAGGTCGCGGAAGACACACGAGTGTGCCGCGGCCGGACAGTGTCGCGGCGGCCGGCACTGCTTGTGCTGCCGGATGGGTGTGCCGCGGCACAGTCTGATTTGTCCGACCAACAACTGAAGGGATTTGTGTGCCGCGGCGCACACATCTTGTGCCGCGGCCCACACCCCTTTTTGGGTTCCAAAATGATAAAAATGATACGGAAAGAGAATAAAACGATAGGAAATCAATATTTGGGAACCAACAACACGAAATGGATCCACGGCAACCCCGAAACGGCGGTTCCGCACAACAATAACGAGAATACAGTTCAACAGTTTGACAGGAAGGACACGCTGAGAAGTACACGAGGGTCACTACGATCGAGAAATACACCAAAAACGAAAATACAAGGGAAAGAAAAATACGGATATTACAGTTTCCTCCATCATCGCCTTCATCTCTTACACTAAGTCTTGAAAGATGAGTAGTATTTTCGCAAAAGTTTAAAATTGTTCTTGATCAAAAGAGTAGTATTTAACCATTTCATGTGTTTTATGACACGATTAAAATCGTATAAAAATAATAATAATTTTAAATTGTCAGACCGAGTTAAGATTAATTTCTTAATTTGCAATTACTTTAGAATTATAATATTTGGCTTATAAATTTTGCATGTATGTTTCATACGGTAAGACTAAACACAAACATAATGTATTTAGTGATCTATCCAACACTAAACGAACACAAAATAATTTGTATTATAAAAACACAAATGTGATTGATCAAAATGGCACATATGTGAAAATAATCAACTATCGAGCAAGCCATATCATGTGAACCGTGCCTACATTATATTGTTGTAATTTAATGGCTAAACGATCAAAATAGGGCCTCAAGTTAACCAATTTTAGCACTTGATGACCTAAATTTTCGAAGGTATCAAATTGAGACATAATCTTTGATCTGTTAAACCACGTTAGGACATCCGTTAACTTTTATCCATTAAATATTAACGGTGTGCTTAGTTGGCAATTAAATGATACTTGCATATATTTATTGATTGGTCAATATATGACGTAAAATAATAATAAAAAATATTAAAGTCTAAAAAAATATAAAAAAAATCTGGAGAACTTAAGAAAAAAATCAGAACTTAATTTTTTTTATTGAAGAAATCTGGAAAATTAAAAAAATTCGAAACTTCAGGTAATTATTTTGTAATTCTGGAATATTAATGTTAAAAATTCAGAAGATTTTGCTAAAATTCGAAAATAAAAAATTAAGAAAAAAATTTGGATCCTATTTGTAACTGTTTTAATAAAAACAAAAACTGCAATATTATTTTCCATAAATTATTCTATTTTATTTTTAAAAGAAAAACGTGCTACTAATTTATTTTTTAAGTTTTTTTTTTTGCTTTTCATAAAAAAAAATTCGTCTTTTTTTTTAAAATCTAAGAATAAAAAACAACAGGTTAACTTTTAATTATTTGAAGCCAACTTCACCGGAGAAGATAACCGGATCAGATTTTTACTTATTTTACGGAAAATAATATTTTGGTTTTTGTTTTTATTAAAGCAGTTTATAAATAAGATCCAGATTTTTTTTTTAATTTTAAATAAAAATTTCAGATTTTCTAATAATAATATTCCAAAATTAAAAAAAATTACCTGAATTTCAGATTTTTTTTTAATATTCCAGATTTGTTTAAAAAAATAAGTTCTGATTTTTTCTTAAGTTTTCCAGATATTTTAGATATTTATATTTTTTAGACTTTTATTTTTATATTATTTTTTATTATTATTTTATGTCATATATTGACCAACCAATAAACATCTGTCACGTGTCATTTAATTACCAGCTAAGCACTCCATTAGTACTTAACGGATAAAAATTAACGGATGTCCTAACGTGGTTTAACGGATCAAATATGTCTTAGTTTGATACCTTCGAAAATTTAGGTCCTCAAATGCTAAAACTGATAAATTTGGGGTCTTATTTTAATCAATTAGCTTAATTTAATCGCAAATATCTCATCGCGATAGTTCAGAAAAAACAAGATTCACATGTTGAAAAGAACAGGTATATGTTAGTTTACTTACTCGCACGTTTTTTTAGTTACAATGTAACCTCTTTAAATTAATACTCGATAAATTAATAACCTTTATAAAATTAATATTTTTTTCCGGTTCCGACTTGTGCCCCAAGCGTAAATTAATAATTTCGATAAATTGATAATATAATAATTTTTTTAGACCCCTTTATAAATTAAGGGTCCCATCACCATCATAAATTAATAATCTGAGAAAAATACAAAGATAACTAAGACAACTTAGTAAAATATGACTCTATTGTTGATTGTTTTCTATTGAATTCAAATCAAAATGAATCTCATCTCTCACTTATTGAAGCATGTGCACCATCATTTGTGATGGTGCATTTGTCATATTTTAAAGGAAAATATTTTCATTCTAGATGCATTTGTCATATTTTAAATTTATGTGTTCAATATGTGTTTAGTATTTTTCAAGATTTCGTTGTTCCTATTAAAAATACCGTTAAATATTTGCACAAATCAAAAACTTTGGGGAAAAAATGGCAAAAATATTGTCGTGCAAAGGGTATTGTTTATACTTATTTCAAATTAGATGTATCTCATCGTTGGAACTCTACTTATGAGATGATTAATAGTACACTAGAGTATAAGAATTATTTATGCGATTTTTAGAAAAGAGTTCTCAAGCATGCAATTAGTTCTTAATGAGAGTCATTGGGATTCATGTATGGATTTATATCGTTTGTTAAAAGTTTTTCATAATGCTACTAAATAATTATCAGGTGTTTATTATTGTACTTCCGTTAAAGTGTTGGAACATTGCATGTATATTGCCTTGTCTTTTGAGAGTTGTTTTAGTAGGCCAAACATGCAAGATGTGATTTATTTTATGGTTCAAAAATGGCTCAAGTATTTTAGGGAGATTCCTATGATTTTCTTGCTTGCTAAGTGTTTAGATCCTAAATGGAAGTATGATGGTATTTGTCAAATGCTTGGTATTTATTATGATGCTTTTGCTCAAATGGACTTGAGTGATGTTGTAATTGATGGTGAAGGGGTCTTCTTTGATCTTCCTTCCGTGCCACAAATCAAGGATGATCTAGATAGGAGTTTGAGATCTCTTTTTCTAGAATATAGATTAAAACATGGTAGTGATTTTCCTTCTTCTACAATGCCTTCTTCTATGATGCCTTCATGTGATTTTCCTTTTGATATGAATAAAAGTGATCATTTAGTTCAACAATTGCATGGAATGATGCAAAATAGAAGCAATGAACTTCCAGTGGGGCAAGGTAATAGTGAATTAGATATGTTCTTGCAAACTCGTTTTGTATTTGGTGTTGAAGATAGTGGTCCGTCGATCGATGTGTTGAAGTGGTGGTCGAAGAGAGAGGAGTACCCAATACTCTCCATCATTGCAAAGGAGTTATTTATCGTCCCGGCATCCACTGTTTGCGTCGAACAAGCCTTTAGCATCGGAGGACTTATGCTAGATCAAAGAAGATCAAGGATGAAGCCGACGAACATTGAAGCTACCATGTTGCTCGATGATTGGTGTAGGGCCGACCTTAGAGCTCAAGAACCGGAATGGGACGATGCAAATGAGAGCGAAGATGAAGCCTTCACCGAGACGGATCGATTGGATGCGGAGTAGAGAGCTCAAGTCCTTTATTATTATTATTATTATTATTATTTTTTTATTTCAAGAATTCAAGTGTAAAACTCTTAAAATTGTACTTAACTTATTTGTTGTAATTTTCCTCATTCTTAATGCAAAATTTCAAAGTCCTTCTCCTTATTCATTTTTCAACAATTTAATGAGTTTTTAAATATTTAAAAAAAATCAAAACAAAATCAAAACATTAAGAATTATCATTTTCTATTCATAAAAGTAATAAATATACAAGAATAAAATGAAAAAAAATTAAAAAAGTTAAAAATTAAAAAAAAATGCAAAATTGGGCAGCAGCCGGATCCCCTGTTTTCGTCGCGGGCTGCAGGCTGGCCCGCTGATACCGGCGGTTTTAGCCCGGCCCGGGACCGGAGGGCTTCTAGTCCGGCACGGGTGGTCGGGCTCGTCTCCGGTCCGGGCTCGGTTCTGTGTTTTGGGGACCGCGGACCGCCGGTTTGAGGCCCGAAACCGGCGGTTTCGGCTCCGCGGCACGTCTAGGTATACTCTGACTGCATGAAAAAATTATGAAGGATTTTCGAAACTTCTATTGCTTCTTTTCGCGTAACCGACTCTAATGGTACCGTATCATCTTGAGCTTCATCCTCAATTGGATTTTCAATTATAGTATCAACAATTTCTTCTAAGCTTTGAATTTGTGAACATCCTTCATTTTCACCGGGATAATTCAATAGATGATTGACATCCATTTGATTGTGATGATGAAATTTTTAATCAATGCAACATGTTCATGAGTACCTGTTTCAGTATCCATATGTAAATTTGTTGAATCTTCTTCATTCCCTGAACGAATTTTACAATGTCTGAAACAATTGGCTATTGTCTCTTGCTGCACAACTATAGTCCAGGCTGAGACAAGATTAATGGCGTCTAGAACATTAAACTTTTCTGGATCGGATTGTCCCAACTCATGGCCTTTTAGTATCATACGGTAGAGCCTCGTACGATAGTGCATCTTGAAAGCTCTTATTATTATTCTAGCATCACAAGGTTGAATCTTTGATGTCATGTTAGGTGGTATAAAGAACAACTCAATATTTTCTAGTCTTTCAACATTTTTGGGATGGGAGGACAATTATCTACCACCAACAAAAATTTTCTACCATGCATTTTTCGATCAAGATAACGAACATAATCATCAAAAAGCACATTAGTCATCCATGCTCTCTTGTTAGCACGATATTCATAATTTAAGCAACTCATATTCACATTGTTGAAGCAACGTGGTTTACCATACTTACCAATGATCCATAAAGGAATATTTTCTGATCCACCTTCATTGCAACAGATAACAACGGTAAGCCTTTCTTTATCCTGTTTTTTCCTTCCAATTGCCCTGTTGCAAGAAAATGATCGGCTTGTAACCTATAAAACAAACCAATTTCATCCATATTAAACATATTTTTATAGGGGACTGGTTTATTTTCTCCCTTATAAACTCCAATTTTTCTCCATTTCTTGTGTGTCAACAAAGCCACTTTCTCCGAAACGACGAAATGACTTGATACCATGTCTCATTTTAAACTTCTCAAGCCAACCTTGAGAAAATTTGTTCGACCCAGCAGGTTGTTTAGGATACAACATCTTCATTGTCTCTCTCGCCTTCTCCAAAATGAGCTCTCCCGATATATTCACACGATCTTGGTATTGCAGGAACCACTCATAAACAATCTTTTCCATATCTGGAAACTTTGCTGGTTTGTGCCTCTTCGTTTCTCCTCCTTTTTCTAAGTTAGCATCAAGATACTCAGATGACCCCTTGACAGAATTTGAAATAGTACCTTGACTAATTTTCAAATGAAAATTATGATCGAGCCACTGTTGCATGTCTTTTTGGGTAAGGGTGGGATGGTCTCTCTTGTACTCACATAGTGACTTGTGTATTTGATCGTTCATGGTTTTTTTTCAACACCTTAAGTGAGAAGTCATTGTATATTTGTTGGTATGTTTTACAAATCTTTTGTTATATATATAGTAATTCTTTCATAAGCATTTAACATTGAACATACTGTACGTATGATCTAGTTTTAAAACATTGAACATAAGTACGAATCTAGTTTTAAAACATTGAATAATTAGATTCAAGTTCCTAACATTGAATACTCATTAATATCTCTATGTAATTAAATTTAAATTCATAGAATTTTGATGTAATTAATTTTAAATTGGTTGAATATAAAATACCTCTTTAAATTAATAAATTATTAATTTACCTTTCTAAAATTCATATTTTTTCGGTCCCAACTATATTAATTTATAGAAGTTCTACTGTATGCAACAATGCACCAAAATACACTAATCTATACTTCTATTAAATGAGAGTCGCGACACATGTCACTTTGTAAGTTTTTAATTTTTTATTTTAAAATATAGCTTATACATAGAGATGTATTCTTAAATTCAAAAAGAAAATCTAGATATGTATTGTGGGAGTTTTATTCCACAACTTACACTCATCTACCAATAAAAAAATCATTCTTTTATTTTTTTAGCTTAAAATTTTAAATATTTATAATTTTTTATATCAAATTTATTTTTAATGAAAAATATATCAAATTAATTTTATTTCACATTTTTCAACTAGACATCCATATGAATATGATAAATTTGATGGATTTACAATAATGACCGATTGCACAAAAAAATTATATAAAAAAAATAGGAATATTTATTTCCAGTAAAATTAATTGATACAAAATAAAAATATATTAACTCATTTTTATGAAATTAGATTTCAGACTCATATTGCTTACATAAAAAATAAATTATGATATTTATTTAATTATAATAACTAAAAAAATAATAAAACATACACTGCACACACACATATATTAAGACTTAATCACATACTACTTTCGTCCCTAAAATTTGTTCCTACTTTTTTCGGTATATCCAGAAAATTTATTAAATATAATGACACTAATCGACTTGAATTTCCATTAATGCCAGACTCTTTTCTTGAATTATATTACACTCAATAATACACTCAATAAATCTTTTATTAATATTATGTTAATATGATACTCATGTTGAAAATTATCAAAAATAAATTTAAAGATCGAAAAATTATTGTGTAATCAAAGAATATCTTATGCGGCGGAGAACATCTAGTAAGAAAACAAAATATAGCTTGCTCGAACAGAAAAAAAAAAAGGAAGAAGAAAAAAGAAAAAGATTTAAAAAAATATCCACCATAGACGAAGGAGAGATATACCAGTGTAGTATCAGTAAATCTGCTATAACAAATTGAAGGAAATGGAGGGTTTTGAGAAGAAGGTGATCATATCAGAACCAGCGACTACCACCAAACCCCTAAATATGGAGATTCAAGCTAAAGACAAACAACAAAAAGGATCAAAAATCAATACCGCCGCCGACACAATCTTTGGGTTGCTCCGTCGTTTCCTCGCTGTTCAGAAGCGCCGCGCCCTTGCTTATGTTCGCCTTAAACGGTACTCTGTCGCTCTCTCTTTAATTTCGCACAATTTGTGTGTGCTTGTGTATGGCCTTGAAAGAAGTATATGGATCATTAAGAACTCAGACATCCATTGATGAGTCTGAGAAAGAAATTGAGATGACCTATTTTGTAATGCTTTAATATCTCATCATGAACTATAATAGATTCTGATTTTTTCGTGATATAGTGTAGCCAGAAGTCGGTATTTGATCTGCAACTTCTAAATTGGACATGTTTCTGTTCGAATTCGCCTATTTTTTTCCTTTTTCGTGATTCTTCTAATTTATGGTCATGGATTGTAGTAGAATTTGGATTTTTCCTGATTTCAGTGTAGCCAGAGGTCAGGTATTTGCTGACTACTAAATTTGAATTGGATAGGCCTTAATTTGCTAGCATTTCGATTTTGCCTCAAAATTTGTTCTTTTCTACGGCAGGGGTTTTGAAGATTATATTGTTTCAGGAGGTGAATTAGTTCACCAGCAGCTTTGCAGTGAGATAACCGCCGAGTTTAGTGATTGTTCGAAGCAGGTGAGTAAGTTTCACTGAATCATGATCACGATTCATTGGTCAATACGAGACAATCATGATGTTCTTGACTTAGTCCATTATACTCAACTAATTCGTGATTATGGTCGCATTAGCTGGTGTAGGAGTGTTTTCTGTCTGTGCATTCGTTTATCTGATTTTGTAAATGGCCTGCTGCATTTGCTTATGAGGAATGTGTTTGTGATGAAGGTTCTTGAATTGGAATCTACATTTGCAAGTCATGCTTATCGCAGAGAGGATCTGGCTGGCTTGCTGAGATCAGTTCAAGTACAAGAAAAGGAGAAATTGAATTTAGTATGTCATCCTATTTGCAAACGCCTCTTATTTATTTTCAATGGCTATATTTCAAAATGTTATGATTTACCATTATGTGTAGTGTAGTCTTATTAAGCTTTCTTATTAATATGCGATATGAGACAAGTGTGGTGATTTACGTATTGTCATGGTTAGTTATGTTAACAACATTATTTAAGAATTCAAAGTTATAGACTTCCAGTATAAGTCTAATGGGATTAGCAACATCAGCATCTAGATTTTCTATGGGCTATGGCATAACAAGTCAAATATAGAGGTATCTTGATGATCAACACAAACTGTTTTATATTTTTTAGTCGGATATTTGTATTTTGTCTCATGCATATATATTTTTATCTAGTTTATATTTGGTTTGTAGCATGTTAGTTCATATCCCTTTCTAAGATTCACTTCAAAGTTCAATGATTTTGATCCACATTCCGATGTTTCAATTATAAGAAAGTGAGTATGAAATGTTATGACTAGTAGTCGACAGAAGTGACCTTGTGTGCATTTAAGACACAGTGGCCACCTTTTGGTCAAGTTACCTTTGATGCGTGTGTTGTCTGTTAGGAAAATGTTAAATCTAATCACACCCATACTTATTTATTTTGGGGATCATTAGTGCTTAATGCCTTTAGTTATTAGCAAAACCTTTCTCACTCTTCGTTTTTCAGTATGATTTTCTCAGATTCTTGCTACCAGCAAGCAAGGAGGAAAACCTAGCTCATAGTCTAGGTGTGGTACAGAGTTAGAACTTTGGGTTGTCGTTATTCACTTATTATTGTTCTTCTACCACTAAGTACTTTCATGCCTTGATCCTCCGTATGAAGTCTATAATTAGCATTTCTTATCCATATTGTGTCCGATAGATAATAGAGATTGAAAGATAAAAAACATCTATCACTACATGTATAGTGATTTTTTCATCTTTCAATTACTTTTCGGAATTATGTATTCTCTTAAGTCATCAAATTTATGTCTTTTGATGACTTTATGTATGTGAAACATCAATTACTACAACAACAACAACAACATCAAAGCCTTAGTCCCAAAATGCTTTGGGGTCGGCAAGAGCCGGATGAACAAAGTCTTTTTACACTCATTGTATCTAGATTTCTCACATTAATACTTGTATCCACGAATATTTGTATTAATAACATCTCGCGAGAGCATTCAAGCCCGGGCCTAACAAACCCGGCAAATCTTGTATTATTTATCTTCTCTCGGAAGTGCTCCCGCAATTGTTGTTTGTTGTCCGTCTTCCAGCAGTATTAATCTTCGGATAAATATTTTGGGCAACAACAATTGGCGCTAGAAGAAGGGGTCCAACCCTCAAATTTTTATACCTACCGTCCCGAAGAACATTCTTGTTCTCGGGCGGATACTGAAGTGACACTCTTTGCACTTCAAAGAAATCTTTCGAAACCATGTCTTAGCCTCCGCATTGAAGAAAGCGGCGACCGGCCGGCGGACCCCGTTCCGTCCCGGTCGAGCGCGGCCGATGGTGGAAAGGCGGCCGCGTGATCGAGACGCTCGATCCGTCCTGGGCGGCCGCCCAAGCCTCTCGCTCGATCGGCTCGAACCAAGGAACAGATCGACGAGGTCATGGCGCCGTCTACAGGAGCGACGGAGTGCTCTCGACGCGCCTCCTGCTATCACCCCCTCGGCCGCTCGCCGGAAGTCAGCGGAAGCTCAAGGCGCATGCGGCGAGCGATCGCCGAGACTCGTCGCAAGAAGAGGCGCTCGCCCGAGGCACCTCTGTCTTGATCGCTGGCGGTGACCCGACACAGCGGCCAAGGCGATCCGGCCCGGCCTACGAGGCAGCGGAGTTTGAGTCCGTCACCGGGAGCTCGGCTACCGGCTCCCAGAAGCGGCCCGGCCGTCGGCTCCCCCTCGCCAAATTGCAGGAGTCGGCGGTGAGTCCGGAGATCGGTACACGATCGCCTCGGCTCCGCTCCCAAAGCCGATCGGCAAGCGGCCGAGCCACGGCGATGGGCTGCGATGCAACGTCGGCTCGGCGACATGAAGGCGCTCCTGCAATCCAGGCGGCGCCATGAAGACGATCGCCGGCCGAGCGAGCCGCTCACGATCGACATCGAGCTCGCCCCGTGCGGCACGAGATCGCTCCCGCAAACACCGTGTACGAGGGCGTCGGACCCCAGATGCACTGAGGAAGTTTAACATCTACATGGCCGGGTGTGGGGCATCGACGCGATCAGTGCCGAATGTTCCACTATGTGGCTGGGCGACCTCGCCCGCGGTGGTACACCTCATTGCCACCTCGGTCCATCGGCTCCTTTAACGAGTGGCGCACGTCTTCACGGAGTACTTCGCCACCGAGTCGTCGGCCTGAAGGTCCCCTTCGCATGATGCAAATCAAGCGGGGAGAAGAAGAGTCCGACTCGGACTACATCGGCCGGGTAGACGTGATCATCCTCAACGGCGAGCCGTAGCGATGAGACCGCCTCTACGCGGTCTAGGAGGATTTCAGGGTTTTTCGCCTATGTTCAGGCATCTCACGAAGAACCAACCTACAACCTACGCAGCCTTCCGGGCTAGAGCCGCAGATTTTCTGGCCAGGCAAAGGTTCCTTCTTAGCCTGTGAGCAGCGCGATCGGCGCCCGGACGACGATCTCCCGCCCGATCGCCGATATCGACCTACGAATAAAGCGATCGGCAGCCGAGCGACGATCGCCAGTCTTCCGGCTCGATCGCCGATCATCACGCTATATCATCAGCAACCCGGAGGACCCGATCGCCATCTACAGTCCAGCATTTAACATGAGGGACTAAGGCTCGCGATCGCCTCCACCGCACATCATAAAGCCATGGTCCTGGTAGTCGATGGAACCGGCTGCTTCGGCCATACAAGGTCCCTTTCGGTCGAGATCGCCCGCCTTTCGTTTAAATACGAGGCCGGCGTAGTCTGAGGGCTCTCCAAAATTAATCAGTGGACACGTGCCACTACCCCCGTCTCAACGTACACCGTCGAGGTTCGTCATCTCCATGGCGGGCCGAGGTGGAAGCAGAGCTAAACAAGCCGCGGGCGTGGAGTTGATTCATCCGACGCTGCCCCGCGCAAGGACTCCTCTAGACCGAGACCGCACGCCCTTCGTTTAAATACGAGGCGAGGCGCAGCCTAACAGAGGACCCTCATAATAAAGTGAGTCACGAGACACTCAATGTCTTCGCGCATCAAGACACGGTCATGGAGTCGGTCCATCGAACTCCGCGGCTGTGCACGACTCCTCAAAACAAGCGAAACCACCAAGTTTCCGAGGGGGATCGACCAATGTTGTTTTTTGCAGGTACAAGACCGAAAGATAGCTAGCCAATCGACCATGATAGCCCAAGTCCGAATCATAAGTCCGCTCAGCCAGATCGCCCGTCCTCATCCTACACGATCGCCAGCAAGAACCACCTCGCCCCATGTCTTCAACATAGGAGCAAGCTGGGGGGCAATTGTTGTGTCGAGAATTACACTCTCCGACCGGCGATCGCCTCGGAGATCGGGCGACGAAGCCATCGCTGAGCAACTAAGGCGTAATCGCCGATCAAAGCGACCGAGCCTTAGCCTAGCGGACAAGCTAAATCGGCCAACCAAAGGTCCCAGGACAAGTCCCGGTGCCGAGCGATCGACATCAAATACGATCGTCTCTCGGTGCTCGGCGACCGACTCCTGGCGACCGACTAGCGGACGATCCTCTCTCGGCACTTGCCGACCGACCCTTGGTGACCGACCAATGCCGACCCTCGGCAACTGGTCGATGGCGACCTCTGATGACCGGCTAGAGACGACCGCCTCATGTCGATCAGGGCCGATGGACATCCAGTCGGCAAAGGCCGAGCCTCAAGACTGGCACCACGTGCAAGAGCCGAGACAAGGTCCGCGAATCTCGGATCATTGACCATAGCCTGGCAGAATCTTTCCACCAGCCGACAAGCCCGCCGAAAGTTGTCAGTAGGGCCGCATGTGACAGTGACTCCGGACGCGTGCTGGCCCCTCATCGACCGCCACCGTGGCAATACTGTAGCCTGACTTTGTGCAGATCACAAAGATCTACCTTGGACTTTAGCCCGACAACCCGGTGATCGCCCCATTATAATATTGGCCACAGACGATCGCCCCATTATTATAATGGCCTAAGGCGATCGCCCGCCGCAGCAAGACCCACGCCTATATATACAAGGTACCACGCACTCGGCCAACTCTCTCGACATTCTCGCATTTCACACGCAATGTAAGCAAAATACACAAAGATTGCTATCTCCAACTCTTGCAATGCCTATCATTCGGTATTTACTTCTCCTACCTCTCTCATCACGAAGACGATCGGCAGGACGAAGAACACCGAGCTTCGCCAAGAGCCGATTACACAGAGTCTTTTACACTCATCAGATCTAGATTTCTCACATTAATACTTGTATCCACGAATATTTGTATTAATAACATCTCGCGAGAGCATCTGCCCGGCCTAACAAACCCGGCAAATCTTGTATTATTTATCTTCTCTCGGAAGTGCTCCCGCAATTATTGTTTGTTGTCCGTCTTCCAGCAGTATTAATCTTCGGATAAATATTTTGGGCAACAACAAAGTGATAGGTTAAAAGTTTAGTACGTAAAAAAAAAGTAATAATAAATATGCAAAAAATAAGTAAATAATAAAAAGTAAATGAAAATTTCCATTGTTTCCAATGGAGCCAAAGACTCCTTATTCTTTGGTTTTGGATTATAATGGAATAAAATAAAATGACTCACTAAACTGGCTACACTTCTTTTTCTCGTGGAGTGCTAGTCATTCCATGCAATTCTCGATGCAAGTTTCATTTTGGATCATCCAGAAACAGCCTCTCTGTATTAAGACAGGGGTAAGACTGCGTACACCCGATCTCCCCTTACCCCACTTTTTGCGGGAGCCGTTGAGGCATTGGGGTAATGTTGTTGTTGTGTTGAATAAAAAGTAAATGAAAAATAGTAATAATCATTATGCAAAAAAAAAAAAAAACTCAAACATAATCAACCACCCGAATTCTCTCCCTCCACGTCGTCCTATCCAACGCCATAACTTCTCCAATCCCAAGAAACCTCATATCATTCGCAATCACTCTTATCCATGTCTATTTAGGTCTTCCTCTACCCCTCACCGGCCTATGCGCTCCCCATTCTTCAAGCCTCCGCCGGTGGATCAATCGGCCTCCGTCTCACATGTCCGAACCATCTTAACCGATTCTCCAACAGCTTATCCTCTATAGGGACCACTCGTACTTCTTTCCTAATCACATCATTTCTAAGTCGATCCTTTCTCGTATGGCCATACATCCATCTTACCATACGCATTTCCGCCACATTCATCTTATGCACATGACTATGCTTTACAGTCCAGCATTCAGTGCCATATAAAAGTGCAGACCTAATTGTTGTTCGTTAAAACTTTTCCTTTAATCTGTAAGGTACGCCTTGATCACATAATAACCCCGTTGCGCTCTTCCATTTCAACCATCCCGCCTTAATCCTATGGGCCATATCACCGTCTAATTCTCCATCCTTTTGAAGAATAGACCCAAGATAACGAAAAAACTTCGATCCTCGTATAACATTCCCATCAAAAGTAATTGAAACATCAATCACTAGTGCTTGAAAAATGTTTTGACTGGGAAAATTTGGTTGACAGCATTATTGGATTGAAAATGAGAGAAAAGTCCCGACTAAAGATCAACCCTTGTTTCCCATTTGACATGCTTAACATTACTATCTATACAAAATGCTAAAGGAATGTGTCTCATTGCCTTAAGTTGAATTTCAGCTTAGGTAGGTTATAATTAAATTAGGTTATATTTAAATTTTGTTCCACATTTCTGTGGTTCTCGATAATTTTGTGATTTCCCTTCTCAAACATCAACATTCTGTTTCCTTCAATTATTTTATTCTTCTAGACAGCTACAATTCAAGTGCTCAAGAAGGCCGGCCGTCCCTCAGAACGTCTGGTAAGCCACGAGAACTGCAGATTTACGCAGTCTACAGGACACGAGTGCATGCACATCCAGCAGATAACTGAAGAATCTGGAACGGAGGAGGCGGAAGCTGATGCTGAATATGATAATGCCCTCAGGGAAGCCGTTACACGCATGCAAGATGCAGTCGTTGCTATTAATGAATACTTGGAAGAGGTCAGGTATGAGATTGCAGCACTCGAAGATGAATAGCTCTCGTACTTGATTTGCATACACTTGAATTTAGAGGGGTCGTGCTTGGACATTCTTGAATGACCCCATCGTATAGGATGTAACGTTTCAGCTTAATCATTTCGTTTTGTGGTTCAAATGTTGAAGCGTATTGATTATATACAAATTCTATGCATGCAAATGCAAGTACTTGAGAATTTTGGTTGAGAATATAGCTAGTAGATGATTTTGGCCTTGGCTAACTAGAACATCAAATTTCCCATTTACTCTTACAATATCAATGTTTGTCTGAAATATCTGTATTTTTAAAGGGTTAGTTATTTTGATTTTACAAGGCAAAAAGAATACATCCCATTTCCACAATTACTCTTAATACATGAACAAATATTACTCTAATACATGAACAAATATCGGTTCTACTAATTAATGAAATACACTTATTCGATCGTAAACGTATAACATATGGTTGTTTCCGCTCCCTACCCACCGTGGGTACAACTAACGTGCAAGGTGATGTGGCAGTGTCATGTGGATTTAGGGATCAATCATAAAAATAGACATATATACGACTCCAATTAAAATTTCTATTAATTCTATCTCATATTATAGAAATAAAATAAATTTTACCTCAACCTACACATTAATAATTCAGCTATACACTGCCGCCTATAGTAGATATTGATAACGTTCATTCATATTCTTCTCTTTGTCGTGGAAGGTTAACGAAGCACCTAATCCACCGTCTATGGTTAAAAAAATTAGGGGTGTTTTCAGTTTCGGTCGGGGTAAAATTTTCGAAACCCAAATCCTTCCCAAACTTTAAAATTCGGTTTCGGTTTCGATCGGTTTCGGCTTTCAAAACTCAAAACCCAAATCCTCCCCAAATGTTTCGGTTTCGGATTAGTTCGGTCAAATTCAGTTTTGACCCAAACATATTTAATTTATATATGTTTATTTACTAAAGTAACAAAAAATTAATTATATTAATAAAACTTGTTCTAAAATAATAGATAGATCTTTAAATGATATATTTAATCATTGTTTTCATCAAAACTACAATTTATAAGTTTAAAAATTTTAGTCACATAAATAAAATTTTATATAATATAAATAATTCGGGTTAGTTCGGTCTAATTCGGGGTAATTCGGCTCGGTTCGGTTTTAAGTTATCTAAACCCGAATTAATACGGTTTCGATTTCGGTTTGTAAGTTTCAAGTTCGGGGTTGCTTTCGGTCGGGGATTTTCGATTCGATGGGGATTGGTTCGGATTGATTGATCGATTTTCAGATTTCTATTAACAACCCTAAAAAAAATAATACACGAAGACGGTTTATTAAAATAAATTAGGTAAAAAAAAATTATATTGCCCAATCGATACTCATAATCACTCTGTAATCCTCATAATCAAGAAATTTAACATGCTCGATGATCCATCGTGCCCCCCCCCCCTCTCTCTCTCTCTCTCTCTCTCTATATATATATATATATATATATATATATGAGGTCAGGTGAGAATGCAATTTAAGTTAAGAAATAAGAATAAATTTCATTCATAGATCTTGATAAATGGATGACCTAGATTTATTCTCAAAAAAATTTGATGCATACAATGCATCGATATTTTGATGCATATAATGTATATTTTAATGCATTGCATTTTTGACGCACGAAATGCATATATTTCATGCATAATTAGTACAAAACTCATGCATATTCGCAATTCGTAGGATAAAAACCATTCTCATTTGATCCTAAATATATATACTACTTCCATTCTCTTATAACGACAACATCTGGACTTTCACGTTTGCCAGTGCACAACTTTGATTACTTATATCTTCAATTCTTTACTTTTAAAAATTATAAAAAGTTGATATTTGAAAGTATACTTCGAGATGAATCTAACAAGATCCCACATGGCTATATTTTTCCATATGTATAAATCACAAAAGATGGTCAAAAGAGAGTATGTGAACAGTGTAATAGTCAACACGTTGCAATAATAAAAGAACGGAGGAAGTATACCCTAAGTGTAAGAAATAGGAAAACATCATATCCATCCATTAATAAAAATCCTACAGTCCAGATTAAGGGAAATCCTAGGCTGACATCAACCAGAATCAAAACGCAATCTCAAATTGAGGGCAATTCCGAAAATGTAAAAATTTATCGCTCCCCTGGCGGTTCATATTCCCATTTTTTTAGGGATTCTGAATTAGACCCGTCGCTTCAGCCCCACTATCACATCTCATTTCATCTTCTCCCGTTTTCTCTGTCTTCCCCCATTGTTATCCTTCTCTCACTATTTGTGCAGAAATTCATCACCCCACCACCGCTGCATTAATCGAATCGGAGAATTCATCCCCCCACCACGGCCGCCGTCTCTTGGTCGACACAAGGAACAGAGACATTATTCCCTCCCCTCGTTGCCGCCTCTTGAAGGAAACCCTAGCCGCCCCAAATCTGCAACCCTCGCCGCTGCTGTCAACTCCTCGTCGTTGCTGTCAACGCCAATCGTGCTTTATTGTTGGGAGAATGAGTTTAGGTAATTTGTTCCTGGGAAAATGATTTTTTAGCACATTTCATTATTATCCTAGCATATTTCTTATATTCTGGCATATTATCCAACCATAGTTCGTGTATTTTTTGGATAAGGAGTACAAGGGTGATATTTCTTTGTTGATGGGAAAATGAGTTTTGGTGCTTTGTTGTTGGGAAAATGATTTTTGGTTCTTTTGTTTACATATCCCGATGCTTTTTTGGTTTATAAATGATAATACTATAACTGTAGAACTCCATAGCACTCTTATCGAATTCGTTTAGCATATTCAGTAAAGTTTTTTTGCACCGGGTGTTCAAGATGTCTTTTTGTTGTATCACTATGACTGGTGTCATGTTTGTGCAACCATAAACTGCGATAATTTATAACATTTTGGTTGGCCAACAGCTTGGTTGGTGCATAATTTGTTGTTTATATTTTATTTATGTTGAGAAAAATAATTTTAACTTAAGCACAACTTTGCACACATTTTCTAGTAATTAGCACTGATGATGATTTTGATTAGCATAGTTTGTTTCTTATCTTGCACACAATAATTTATAACAGTTATGTTTAACTTAAGCAACTCTTTGCACTGATGATGATTTTGTCTACCATATTTCTGTTATAAGCTTTGGACTTTGGATACATGGTTCCTGCACCTTCAGTAATATAAATGATAAATCTTGTATATTCTGCATATGAGTAAGTTGTTGTATTTTTCATTTATTTATTTTTATGAAGAGCTACGTTGGTTGTAATTTATTCTGCCCAAATAAAAGCTCCAAAAAACCGCATTTTTGAAAATTGATATTTATTTCAATGAAAGATGTTGAATATCAAATTGGTTAATATATTCCTTAGCACCCCTCATCTGCATATTTAGCACACACAAGTTTAGTTCTTAGCATTAGGGGTTTTACATGACAGTAACACCTAAATTAATATAGACTATGTGTATGACATTTTTTTTAAGATCTGGGAAAGGACAAAGGGATTCAAAAAGGCAAGGGAAAGCAAGAAAGCGCTTTAGTTATTCATGAAGTTGCGAATAAACGTAGAAGAAATGAGGCGGACAATAACCCAAATCAAGATGATGACTTTGTTGAAAGTGGCGAGGAAGCACCAACGAGGAAAAAAATGTAATACCCCGATTTTTACTATATATATTGGATGTCGTTGATGGATAATTATGCTCGAGGATGTTGTGAAACGTATGATAACGTTATTGAATTGAGTATATGTATTCAGTATGCCGTATGTTCGTATTCTGTATGTCGAGCCGCTGGACAAGAATAGCTGAAAATAGCTAAGTATAGCCACGTTAGCGCACGCTACGATGTATACTTAGCGTATGCTAAGAGATTCGAATTACGTACGCTAAGGAGGACCGCTAACGTACGTAAGGCATTCTGGATAAGGTTCGGAAGGTGGCCGACAGGTAGGCCCAGACTGATTATTATCAGCATTTAGCGCACGCTAATGCATATGGTTAGCATACGCTAATATCAGATCGGACAAAAGGTAATCTTGGCTTTGTCAGGTTACTTTCGGCGTGTGGACCCCAGGCATCTTCGGGGAAGGTACATATTGTCGGGTCAACGAAGAATAGCGCACGCTATCGTTGGAGAATAACGCACGCTACCAAGTATTTCACTGTAGCAAGTCAACGCCTGTTTACGTACGTTATTGCATGGGCATTACGTACGTTAGCTGATGTGCAAAGTGTAACACCCCCATAATCTAACCGGGAATATTACACGCCGCAGACCCTCTCCGTGAGGATCCGCCAAGCTAAACATCGAAACAACATAATACATCACATGTCGACACGACAAAATCACGAACCATTAGACCGATTTGGTCTTTTGTCACTGTCTTAAAAATAAAAAATACATAATTCTATCCAGACTCGTACCCACGCAAGGGTAAAATACTTCATAACATAGACAATACGACAGCGAAAAAGACAATACAATGGACTCCGACTAACTGAACCCAAAATTGGCCTTCGTGTGATTAGTATCATTCCTCTTTCATCATTCCTCGTACCGATCCTGTGTCTTGCTCCCGAAAACCTGCATGTACCAGGACACAATACAGATATCCACCCCCCGATTACTCGGGGGTTAGCAAAACTCCATTGTTTCGCTAGTGCAAGTATAAAGTGCAAATACGAGCCATACACAACACATTCCGAGAATACAACGAAAGACTTCCCGAGATATGTTATTTGGTTAAAAATAGTTCAAGTCTTGAAACTAGAAATGAAACAAGTAAGCACTTTGAAAACACTTCCAAATCTCGGGAGTTTTGAAAACATTTGAAATAGAAAAGTTTTGAATTTCTCGAAAGCCACTTAGGGTCACAGCCCCAAAGTTCATTTTTCCAAAAATGCAAATCCATTAACAAGACACGGGGTCCACAGCCCAACCATTTCGATCACAAAACACAGGGCCCACGACCCAATCATCCACTGCAATTCACTTACAAGGACACATTACACATAACACATTATTCTTATGCCATTCTAGCCAAACACCAAGACCTGATATATAATGTATCTCGACCCCGAGCGCAAAGCATTGTGATACTCCGGACATATCACAATTAATCATCAAAACATCATCATCAATATCACAGAAACCACACTTGGTAACTCGTGGTTGTACCCATTAGTATCGGCCCCCAGAGGCCCCGTCGGACCGTCCCCAGGTGGGAAACCACTTCCGCGGCCGTACCCATTAGTATCGGCCCCCAGAGGTCCCGTCGAACCATCCCCAGTGGAAGAACATCAACACATGCACCCAAGTCCACTTCCGTGGCCGTACCCATTAGTATCGGCCCCCAGAGACCACATGCCATCCCCAGGTGGAAGAGTAACAACTCACAGATTACAAAACCAAAACTCTCAAAGGTCAAACACACAAAATATATATAGTCGAGGTACCTTGCTAGGATGGCCATATTATCCAACACGTACTCACGACCCAGAACTATATCAATTCACAAGGGAGCACAAGATCTTAACAGCACCGAACGACACAACCAATATCACAAAAACTCACATATTCATCCATAACCACGTGACTCCAAGCACATAATTTGACAAGAGAATTACACTTTACATTTACCGACGCCATAATCATATATAATGACATCACACGAAAGTAAGGTGATCCTATACTTGACACTAGCATACATAATCAACTAAGCATATTAATTCCCGACCCACACGGGTCACCTTTACGAAAACCATGATGGTAAATATACCGATTCTTTTGAAAAATGGTTATAAATATTTATTTAGCACATATCGACACTTAGCAACCATTATATCCACAAAACACGTAATGTATGGGCAATATACTTGCCTCGAAATCAATTTGTGAATACTCCGACGAAAGCGGCTCGGCCGAATAAAAACCTAAAACAAATCTCCAAAACAAATTGACCGAAATAAATTTCAAAACGGCCCCAAATAAAACAGCCAAACCAAATTTCCCAAAACCGACCACCTTCACGAGAAATCAATAACAACACAATCACCACGAGAATAACACCACTACGAATCAACAACACTAAACGAAATCTCAATCGACACTAAGAAACTACAAGGGTTCAAGGGTTCGTTCCAAGAAAGCCAAAATCATGTTCCGGATGAGATGAAATCGATAAACGAGTTACTAATCCGTTGATTACAACCAATACAACAAGAATTACATGACCAATTCATCATAATCGGCCCAGAATTGAAATCAAAAGGAAAACCCCAAAATATCTCAAGAACATAAATCAACCCGATAAAAACATGAAAACGAAACTCCAAACTGGGGGTTAAGATAAACAAGACTAGATAACAACAAGGGAATCAACAATTTCGGATTGGAATCACGAAATCACGATAAACCCCAAATTATCCCGAAAGTAGGGTTTTAAGAAGAAAATACCTCAATTAAAATGGCGAAAGATGTTGGGATGTTGTTAAATCCATACTAGGAACTCAAAGATATTGATGGGTGATGATATCAGGCAAAAATCCATGCTTATACGCCCTCAAGATCGTCTAGATCGCCGGAAGGAAGAAAAGGGAGGAAGAAATGACGAAAGTTGACCTCTGCAGTCTTATATATATCACAAAGCTTAGCGCACGCTAAGGTATGTGTAGCGTGCGCTAACAAACAGAAATGCCCCGTAACCCTCTGCGGATCCGTTAGCGCGCGTTAATATATGTATTTAGCGTGCGCTAATTATACACTGAGTAGTCTTTGCTATTACGACAATAACTCCTTCATCCGGACTCCGATTGACTCGCCGTTTGAACATTGGAAAGCTAATTTGATGCTCTATCACATTGTAATGTTTCAGAATTTTTAGACTTTATAAGTGCTGGTTGTGATCTTACAAAGTCGACCAAATGCACAAAAACGATACTCCTCGACAAAACAATAATTATTCAACATGCAACGAAATACTAACGGACAACACCAACGATCCAAATCGAAAACGAACACATAACAAAGTAAGACATACTATTAGCTTGACTTACGCAATGATAAGTCGTACCCGACGAACACCACAACACGGTACATCGTGCCGTACCCAACATAGGGGTAAATCTCAAGAAATCGCCAACAGAACAAAATGAACGGCGCAATCGACAAAAATTCAAAAATAACCAGAACCGAGAATCTCGGGTATTACACAAAGCAAGGCAGTAGCCATTGGACTTCGATAGCGCACGCTATCAAGGAACGATAGCGCACGCTAGGGCTGTAGTGCACGCAAAATACAAGGTTTAGCGCACGCTAGTAATGTGTAGTTTATAAAAGGACAGACGGGTGTTAAGATGCATTTCATCCATTTTCTCCCTTTCATTCGATAGAGAGAACCTTGGGAGGATATTTCAGGTTCCGAAACACTAAGAGATGATCCTCTTTAACAAGATTAAGATGGAGAGCATGGATTAAAGCCTTGTTCTTGAAATATTGATGATTCTTGGAATGAAGTTCAATTGTTCTCCTTCTTGGTTCGTCTATACAAGGTAATTCTCGTATCCCTTTGATAATGGTTCATTTTTAAAGGATGATTACTTGTAAGGGAGCATGTTGGATTATCATGTGATGATGTTATATGAGATTTAATGGAATTTTGACAAGAGATTTCGGATGTTAATTAAGATTCTTCCTATTGTAAGGATTGTGATTCGTTTAACCCGATGTAAGATGGATTTCTGAATCATGGTAATTATAGTGATCGATTTAGATGAGATGAATCATGATATGAAGTTGAATCCTGGATTGAGTATGTTATGATCCTTGTGTTAGGAGTATGCCCTCGAATGCCACTGAGAGGATGTTGAGTGAGGGCATTGTACTTGTAATTATGTAAATCATTATCATATGGCAAATGAATGTTTCTTTATGTACTGGTAGTTACTAGTATTCCTAACTCGTAAATATACATATAGAAACTAGTCCGTGTATTTGAGAGCAAAACGTTCCACTCCTTATTGGATAAGGGGGTCAGCACTGGAAAGGTTTATACCTCAAATACTTAATCGTTCGCAAGTCGATGAAACTTGATTGGGAGTTAAGTTTATATGAAGACTTGTATGACGTGTTCTTTGACAAAGAGAGTTCCTGTCGAACACTAATGGTTAGTGGGAGCACACGTTATAGGTATGCTAATTGGATTAGTATACTCGAACTGACTCAACCTCGATTCGTCACACAGATTTCACTCCGGGACAGTCAATGACGGAATCGAAAGGTTGTGATAGGTATTCGTGAACCTTCGACTTGAGGATTTAGTAGGGATGTGCTTGTGAAGTCAAGATTTTCATTAGAGTATTTCGACCCTGTAAACTGGAAGGCGGGGGTCAACCTCGACGTGCATCTTGACGGGCAAGTAGCAGGTCCTACTGAATACCAAGATAGAATTCTTTCTCCCGTTAGTGAGCGGGTTATATGTCCTATGCGGTTATTGGCAGATGAGATCATAAGTCTTTGGCCAAAGTATTGGAGCTAGATGTATTAGATACACGAGAGCTCGATGACATCGATTTGCATTAAAGCATGCATAGCGTCTAGTACAGATAGAGTTTGACTGATCGTGACCCGATATCTTGATCGGGACATTTGAAAGAAGGGTTTATACGTATACTGGTATTCAAGACAGAATATTTCTTGAAAGATCCCATCATTCGTTATCAGTTGGGGTACATTGTAGGCCGCCAGGCTGTCTAGGTGGTGCTACTACTCTTTGGTTCCTCCCATTGCTGACTGAGACGAACCTACCGAGTCGCGCAATAGGATTGACGACGGAATGAATAAAGCTTATTATCTCATCATGAATATTAGATATTGGATATCTAATTAAGGACATTGGATGTCTAAATTGATTTATTGGATAAATCGATTTACAGCCTAATCAATTAAATGAATTACTGGGTGATTATTTTAATTCATGAATATAATTATTTCTTGGAGAAATTAATTATGTTATTATGTATTTGATATGATTAATTAATTAGATTAATTAATTGATATAAATACATCGGAACGGAATTGGAGTTAACTGTTTGGACTTACGGGAGTCCGAAACGAACTGAACTCGTCCGTTTTTCATGATAGCCACCCCAATTACCTACTCCCTCAATGGTCTTGGTCTTCACTTGGTGGGGTACTAGCCTTGTGACCAATCAAGGAGACAAAGATCACCTTTGGTGATATTGTCAAAAGGTAGGAGATATGGGGAGATATGGATGAGAATAAATGTGAAGACTACATCTCTTTTGGTAAATTCAATCTCACGGTTTTTGGAAAGGAGAAGAGAGAGGAAAATAGTTTTCCAAGGCTTCACAACATTCTTCATCATCTTCATTTATTTCATAAGTTTTCTTGGAGAAAATAAGAGTGAGATATATACTTAGAGTGTTGTAATCTTGATTAGCAAAGCCTCTACAACCTTGTTCTAGCTGTATCCTTGGAGGATAATGAGGTATAGTCATTCCGGTCATTTATCCGGCACGTGACAAGTAGAGACGTTGTCTTTTCGCCGTTGGATCATCCAAGAACTTGGAGCGCATTGGATCGTAGGGATATTCATCTAAAGCTTGGGGAATAGCTCAAGAGAAGGAATCCATTTAATCAACGGACTACAAGGGTGAGTTTCTTATCTCTTGTGTTTTCGTTTCTATATTCGTATATACGTAGCTCGATCGATCCTCGTAGAGATTCAGATCGAATTAATTTTCATTTTACCGCTTCCGCTGGGCCTTCATTCTAGGCACTAAATCCCAGCAGTGGTATCGGAGCATAGGTCTTGCGATCGTATATACGATATTGGCATTTGGAATGCTTGATTAGATGGTGAATGATTTGGAATCATTTATAGTCATAATCGTGGTATATATTTTTTCGTTCATTGTAGTTATATTTTTTGTAAGTTTATGTCTAAATATAAATCTTTAATTTCTGGGAAATGTGATTTATATTGAAGATATGAATGTTGGAAAATATAGATATTGGATATCCGGTCGAAAAACTAGCTCCGAATTTCTGCTGGACGGCCCGGGAGTGGACCGAAAGAAGGGGGCCGCGGCCCAGGGCTGTTGCAGCCCCCATAACACTTTCTGGACTGGGGGCCGAGGACCCTCCTGTTGCAGCCCACATAACACTTTTCGATCGGGGCCGCGGCTGCCAGGCGGCCCTACTTGCCGCTCGATGAGCTTTGGGCCATCGGCCCTTTTCGGACCCGTTTCGACCTTGTTTTCTTTGTGTATTCCTAAAAATTGATTTTCCACATTTTAAATTGTATTTAATTTGATTAAAATGATATATGGTATTTAATTTTATAAGGGAAAATTGATTTATTGGATCGACCGAATTATTTAAACGTTTTCATATTACCGATTGTGTGAATCGATTCGATTGGTTCGTATTGTTGATTGGATCAATGTATATATACATTTTCCATTTATATAGTATTTATTGGATGAATGCTTTTGAATTGGGATGTGGTTCATGGACTTAGTTTTTGAATCGTTCGTTTTATTCGATTGGGTTGTAAAGGCCATTTTGAGCCTATTTATTTTACTAGAAATATTTGTATCTAGGATGTAATTTCAATGTAAGATTTGTATGTAATGACGAAGACCGGAGGAAGATCCGTTTTGAGAAGACGAAGATTCAAGACGAAGACTTGTAATTAGATTACGGAGTTTTTGTTTTCTAGGAACGGTCCATGAACCACATGTTGGTAGCAACTAGGTTGTGAATTGTTGTTCATATTGTATGAATGCTACAAACGCGCTTAAATGAATTAATGTGCAAAGTGTAACATTAATCGCGAAAATTCTCCCACGACAAATTATTAAGTTTATAAGGTTTCAAGGTTTTCCTTCCCTCCATCGAGCTTTCGGGAAATTGAAATCCAAACCGGATGTGCTATGCTTCCGAGTTATCGCGGTAGTCGTTCGGGGAGGACGGATAAATTACCGGGAGCGCATTGGATGCCTTCGGTTGGAGAAAATTTTATCCCTAGAATCCTGATAGGTTGCCGGATAAGATTCAATTGTGAAACTGATTTGCGTCGATGGTATAAACTTAACTTGTTCACGAACCATAGAAACCATATAGGTTGAGGGGAGTGAACAAGGCGAAAAATAAGATCGAATCATCCATTAGATGAGTTGGTGTTGGACACCACTTTATGAAAATTAATAGACTAGAAACCTGTTCGGTTGCCCTCTATTAAGATTTATAAAGAACTCAATCACCACTATGAAGTAGAGCGACGATACTTCCGTATTTCACATGGGAGTGTATTTTTCCGATAAAAATAGTGGGAGATGGGTAACAAGAATAGAAAAAACCTTAATTCTATACTCAGATCATAATTAAACGAGTCACTAATTAATCTGTCGTACTTAATGCAGACATAACTCTCAATATGACAATCAACCCACTCGCAATTCTACTCGAAAAGAACACCTTGATCGGACCTAACTTCGTGGATTGGCTCCGCAATCTGATGATTGTCCTCAGTATAGAGGCACTGGGATACGTCTTGGAGACGGACATTCCGGTGCCTCCTGTGTGGACCAGAGATAATCAGGAAGAGATTGAAAACCATAAAAAGTGGGTTAAGGATGACATAAAAGTCTCTGCTTACATGATGTCTTCTATGTCTAATGAGCTTCAGAGAGCTCATGAGAAAATGACTTGTGCTAGGCAGATTCTATCTCACTTAACCGAGCTTTATGGTGAGCACAACAGAACTGCTAGATATGAGATATCCAAGCGACTGTTCGGTGCAAGGATGAAGGAAGGTGAGAAGGTTGGGGAACACATCCTCAAAATGATATCCATGATCGAGAGATTGGAGGCTCTTGATTTTAAAATGGATACTTCTCTCCAAACCGATCTTATCCTGCAGTCTCTCCCTGATTCCTTCTCACAGTTTGTTATGAACTTCAACTGCAATGAGATTGCGTGTAACTTAGCTGGGCTAATGAACAAACTTGTGACCGCTCAGTCTTAGATGAAGACTCCACGGATGAAGGAGTCTGCTCTTGTGATTTCTTCTGGTCCTCGGAGGTCTAAAAACAAGAAAAAGACTAAGAACCAGACGGAACCACAAGTCAAGGACTTCAAGGGTAAGGGCAAGGCCCCGACGGTTCCGAAGAAGAAGAAGAAGAGGGATGCTTATCTCAAGTGCGGTGAGATGGGCCACTGGGCTAGAGATTGTCCGATTCTTCATGGCACTTCAGGTACAGAACTTTTAGTTTTGGAAACAAATTGTTCTGCTACTGTATTTTCTACTTCCTGGATACTAGATTCTGGTGCTAGTTCTCGTATTTGTACCGTGAATCAGGATCTGGAACAAAGTAGGAAGATTGGAGCTCAAGAGTACGCGACTGCCCGGAACTCTCTGGCAGTACAATCTCAATGCTCAACCTCATAAACTCTCGCTGAAGTCCCGACTGGGCCGTAAGCAACTCAAGCGCCCGAAGCGATACCGATTTCCGGCTCAAGGCATCTGCTACCACATTAGCCTTGCCCGGATGATAAAGGATCTCGAGATCGTAACCCTTAATCAATTCCAACCACCTCCTCTGCCTCATATTAAGCTCTTTCTGGGTGAAAATGTACTTTAGGCTCTTGTGATCGGTGAAAATCTGACACGACGAGCCATACAAGTAATGACGCCAAATATTCAACGCAAAAACAACTGCGGCCAACTCAAGATCGTGCGTAGGGTAATTCAATTCATACGGTTTCAACTGACAGGAAGCATAGGCAATCGTCCTCCCGTGCTGCATAAGTATGCATCCGAGCCCTTGGCCCGAAGCATCACTATAAATGGAGAAACCATCATTACCACTCGGTAAAGCCAAAACGGGAGCGGTCGTCAACCGCTTCTTCAACTCCTCAAAACTATTCTACCTCTCATTGGTCCACACAAACTTCTCTGACTTCTGTAACAACTGAGTCAGCGGTCGAGCGAGCTTAGAGAACCCCTCGACGAATCTGCGGTAATACCCGGCTAATCCCAGAAAACTGCGGACCTCTTTCACGTTCTTAGGCGGCGCCCAATCCAACACTGCCTCTACCTTATGTGGGTCCACACGAACACCCTCGACCGAGATCACATGACCGAGAAACATAACCTCCCGTAACCAAAACTCGCACTTTGAGAACTTCGCAAGAAGATGCTGAGTTCTCAAAATGTCTAACACAATATGTAAATGACGGGCATGCTCCTCCTCGTTCCTCGAGTAAATCAAAATATCGTCAATAAAGACGACTACACATTTATCGAGGTACTCGATAAAGACTTTGTTCATAAGCTGCATGAACACGGATGGGGCGTTGGTTAGCCCAAAAGGCATAACCACAAACTCGTAGTGTCCGTATCTCGTCCGAAAGGCCGTCTTCGGAATATCGGTATCCTTCACTCGGAGCTGATAATACCCCGATCTTAAATCAATCTTCGAAAACACGGTTGCCCCTTGCAACTGATCAAACAAGTCATCAATCCTCGGGAGCGGATACTTGTTTTTGATGGTTACTTTGTTCAACTCTCGGTAGTCAATACACAAACGAAGTGACCCATCCTTCTTCTTCACAAACAGGACCGGTGCGCCCCAAGGTGAAGCACTCGGTCGAATATACCCCATGTCTAGCAACTCTCCCAACTGTTTCTTCAACTCAAGCATCTCGGCAGGCGCCATACGGTATGGCGTCTTAGAAATCGGGGCTGCCCCCGGCTCTAAATCGACGGTAAACTCAACTTCTCGATCCGGCGGCAAACCCGGCAACTCGTCTGGAAAAACATCAGGATACTCACACACTACCAGAATAGACGAGAGATCGACTCCCCCTTCTTCCGATCTCAAAGCGTAACACCAATAGCCCGTGCAACCTCCTCGAAGGAGTCTCACCGCCCTCAAGGCGCTGATCAGTAATCTCTGGCTACTCCGCTTATGCCCCACAAAAGAATGCTCAGTACCATCAGAGGCTAACATCGAAACAGTCCTCGTTCTATAATTCATGATCGCTCCATGACGGTCCAACCAATCCTCACCTAGAATCAAATCCTCATCTCTAATATCCACCGCAATCAGATTAGAAGGCCAAACCCTCCCCGCGATACTCACTCGAAAATCTCTAACCTCACGATCCCCCACGATGCTATCCCCACTAGGCAGTTTAACAACAAATGGTTCACACGCAACCAAGCAATCAATATGCAGACGACGCACACAATCCATAGATATAAAAGAATGCGTAGCACCAGAATCGAACAATACGGAAACAGGATGATCAAGGATGTGGACGGTACCTGTAGCCACCGTCGCGTCAGGATCCCCTGCTCGTCTCATCTCGTACACTCGGGGCGGAACAGACCCCGCACTAGAAGCTCCCCCTCTAGAAGGCTGACCACGTCCTCGACCTCTACCAAAACTCTGCTGTGGCTGAGGAACTGTCGGTGCCTGATTCACACTCGGCTCTCCCGCGGCTAGTGCTGATATCTGAGTAACTGGAGCCCGAGCTGCATCCGTACAAAACTTAGCACGATGACCCATACGACCACAAGCAAGACACTGAATCGAAGGCCTATCACACTCACTCATCATGTGGCCCGGTCGGCTACAGTTGAAGCACGTAGGACCACGAACGGAGCCAGCAGGAGCAAACCTAGAACCGTTTCCTCGACCAACTGATGGCGACTGACTCCCGAAGACTCGCGAACCAGATTGAGCCTTCGGATACCCTCCTGACTTGCCTCCCGAAAACTGACCGGAGGTCTTCTGCTTCTTTCCTTCAGCTGCCGTCTCTGTCGCAGAAAACGACATCTCGTAAGCCATCGCTTTATGCTGATAATCTTTCAAAGTCGTGCACCCCAGACCAGACATGTAGTGGCGCACCCTCGGTTTCATCCGCATATCAAAGTGGCGGATCTTATCAAGCTCATCGCGGACTTGGTTTCTCACATAATGCAACTGTTGATTGTAGTCTTTGATAGATTGAGATATAGGAACATCTTGGGGTTTAGCCTCAAAGAAGGCTCGGATCCTCCCCTCTTTCACTGGCCAAGGACAAAATTCGTCTTCCATCAGATCCCGAAACTCTGCCCACATAGCTACTCGGTCACGCGGTTTCACCGCTTGCCACCACGTTGCTGCCTCCTTGGCGAGGAAGTACTGAGCAATGGGTACTTTCCTCTCCTCGTAACAATTAGCAGCCTCAAACACTTTCTCCATCTCGAATAGCCAATTCTCCCAACCAGAAGGGTCGGAAGCACCATCAAACTGCGGAGGACGCATACGAATCATGTCCTGAAGTAGCTTATCACTGCTGGATCCAGTAGGCAGAACCGGGTTGGCATTAGCTTGGCCGACTAGAACGGCCTGAGTCAGTAGCGTCATCTGGTTCGCTACTTGCTGCAAAATGTTGGCCACTCCAACATTCTCATGTGCATTCACGAGCTAGCGGTGGTCTGTGACCTCCGAAACTAGGGGGAACACTGTTCGACAAGGAAGGCATCGCCGAATCAGTTCCCGAGTGATCAGACATGGCCGCCCCACCGGCTGCGCCACGTCCCCTACCGCGTCCGCGACCGTGTCCGCGTCCTCTACCAGCAGGAATTCTGAAGAAGCAACGAGTAAGTACAATTCAAACGCAAAACGCAACAGGATACTAAGACAGGAATGGAACATAACGGTGAAACGAGTCAAGTTAGGAAAACTTACGAGCACCGGCGTACTGAGATGATGGCATAGCAGTGATACTGTCCCGAAAACGACACTTAACTAGACCCAAATAACCGACAGCCTAGGTATCTATAAACCTAAGCTCTGATACCATATTTTGTAACACCCCCAAGACGTTCAGGGCATATTACAGCGCCGTGGAACCCACACTGTGGAATCCACCAGGCTAACGTACCAAACAAGACATTAGACAACAACAAACCATCATAAATAAAACGACAAGCTGATTAAAAGACTATAACCGACAAATAAAATTCTGACATCAAATCCATTTTCCCAAAACGGGAACACAACATTAACAAATTCAAATCGGAAGTACTCGAGTACTTAAACAAATTTTATAATACAGAATCCCAAAATCAGACATCAATAATAATTGACAGACAAGACACCGATAATCAACTTCTGGACAATATCATGCTTGCCCATCATCCTCATACGGCTCGGGTACTCGCTTGTCCCCACGATCAATACCTGAAATACAAAAAGTATTTCCCCCATTTAAGGGGTTAGCGACAACTGCTAGTGCAAGTACAATCCATTTGAACTACATTCTAATCAGATGAATATATGCGCCAAAAAGTCATTTTAGAAAACATTTTATATTCCGGAATATTTATGATGTACAGTCATAAAACACATTATCTCCAACAAATCACAATTCAAAGTTAACCGTTGATACGAGACTCACGACCACCGTACCCCGCAGAGCCCCGTCGGACATCCCTGGGTGGCTAACCACAGTTCACGATATGCACACTCACGGCAATACGTATCCCTAGAGGCCCCGTCAGACCGTCCCTAGATGAACATACACATAACCATCCACAACAACCACGATACAGCCATAATTCAAATACTAGAACATGTAAACAAATGTAAAGTACTTGCCTTTGAGACATTCTTGAAGAAACGGAGTTGAAGCACGACTACGAACGGTCCGGGTGGAAAACGACGGTTCCTAAATGAAGGACCAATACGATTCCCCCACGGACAACAATACTCTAATGGAATACACCCATAACCCCGATTAAATGATACGGCAATGAACGATCAATCGATACGGGCGAGGGTTTACACAAAATCTCCCCGTATCGATAATTCGCGGATTAAAAACAAGAAGGTTGGATTAAGAATCTGTAACACCCCAAACTAGGCGGATATTACAGTGCCGTGAACCCCCGACTGGGACCCACCAGGCGGATGAAAATGAATGAATTACACAGGGTGAATGTAGTACCGAACCACATTACAACATTAATTACTCCGATGAGGAGTTTCATACAACACACCCAAGATAATACAGAATACATGTATATTTTATATGAAAATAAAATACACAACACTGAATGAAACGGAATAACCAAGTGAAAATCTGCAGCGGAAAATAAATGACAACAATAGGAATGACTGAAAGGATTTGGGGCCCCCTACTAGTATCACTAGGACTCCTCGACATCAACATGCTATTCCCGTGCGTTTGCCTTGCCATGACCTGAAAAACAAAATCCCCAAACGGGGTCAGTTACAAAGAACAACAATCCTCAAGGGTTGAAAAATACACAATCAAGATTTAACTGAAGTTATGAAATATCCTTAGTTACGAATTACGCTGAAGAGGAGTATCATAGTACGCCCGTAATGTTCTGTGCGAGTGTACAACACCCGTCCGTGTACCTAATTAGTCTCACGGTGTAACGCTTTCCCGTGTGCACGGTCTAATGTATCGGTGAACCCAATACATAACCATCGTGTGCCCGACTAAAAATTCCACACAGCCACACCCGGCCACGCAATATGAACCCAGAAGGTCATATGAACGAGAATGACCACACTGAATATCAATGAATAATAATTCGACAAGGTCAAGAATGACTCACCGAGATGAAAATAATAGTGAAGTAAATGACAGCTCAATGAAATGATTGGAACCGCTGCTTCCTTATGGTGAAGTGATTAATTGACAATAACAAGTTTTAATATGATTAATACAATGATGAATGAGTTATGATTATGAATGATCAACAACAAAAGGTATGAATATCCTGTTAACTGAGTAAGAATTAACTTACTCAACACCGGTGATAATTATCCTTCCACGAACGACGTCCTAATTGAGATATCGATCGCTCGAACAACCTTGAATTATACAATATCCAACAACTCGTTCAATATACGAATCAAACACGAATATAACGAACTCAAAACGTCGATACGATTAAACTAAATCCATTGAGGCATTAAATCAAACACGTTGCGGCCAAACTCCGATTGTTTACAATCAAACTTCAATATACCAATATCAAATCCCCCAAGAAGTGTTTCAAACCAATAAAACATCTCCAATACGATCAATAATCCGATATGAATATCCAAAAACGTGATTATAACAACAATTAGTCGAAAATCCCCAATTCCAACTCGATATTCAAGGTGTTCTTGAATAATCCCTCAATAATCCAATGAATCCTTATACAAACTCATAATCATATACATATCCCTTCATATAACATGATTATAACGTCCAAAACATCATATCTCAACACAAAATCGAAGTCCAAAGTGTTGAAAGAATTACCTCTTGAAGATACAAGTACTTTAATCCGAAGAACACGCGTTAGATTGATTATCCGGGCTTCACGATCGAAAGGAGATGAAGAAAATCAAACACCCGGAAATGAGAATGAAACCAGAGATCCAGAGGCACATGTCCGGTTTTGAATGTACCACTCTCCGCCAATACCAGGATAAAGCGTTGGCGTATGAAATTAAAGAAGCAGCAATGGAGAAGTTTATGGAGTCGAAGAAATAGAAAGTCTCTGGTACTTTTACAGAGCACAAGAGCAGTGGGCCCCGCAAGGCCCAGTCTTCTTTTTCTTTCAAGAAGCCTCCGCACCCATCTAAGAGCGGAAAGAATTACGGAACAATGTCAGCCACGACGGATACAGCTAGGAAGTGCTTTAAATGTGGTCGCCCAGGCCACCTTTGGCGTGATTGTTTGCGCACTCCAGTTGCATGTTTTGAGTGCGGACAGGAAGGGCACCGTGCGACGTTCTGTAAGGACGCCACTAAGTACAATGGAACCCGTTCATCGCAGCCAGTTCAGAAGGAAGCTAGTGTCCAATGACGCAGCAAAGTGTCCAGATGCCTCGGAATTTTAGCCGGGCGAAGCAGGAGGACAATGGGACCGAAAGGGACATCGAGTGCGGATCTGTTCCCCACGTTTGTATGAGATGAGGAGGACAGACGATCGTGATGTCTTGCCGCATCGCAGTCTTGTCCAAATCCTTTCCCGGCCAGTTAGCGTTTTGTTCGATACAGGAGCTACACATTCTTTCATATCTTTGTCTTGTATAAATCGTTTGAATATTTTCGGTTTTCATGCTTGTGAACCTTATGTTGTTGGTTTACCGAGTGGAGAGAGAATTGTCGGAAATTTAGAAACTAGAAATTTCCCTGTATCATTTGGGGGCAGAGAGTGGCTCTCAAATCTGATCGTGATAGAAATGCAAGGAGATGACCTGATACTCGGAGACGATTGGCTTAATCGGTATGGAGCAATTGTAGACTACCGAAGGAGGAATATTTCACTGATCGCTGATGATGGCTCCGAAGTACTGTTCGAAGGATGGAAACCGGGAAGCTCAGGAAAATTGATCAAGGCAATGAAAGCTGTCAAATTGTTGAAACAGTAATGCATCGCAATGGGTGTTACGCAATGAAGAAAGAAGACGAAATTGTGGAACTTTCATCCATTCCTGTTGTGAACGAATTTCCAGAGGAATTTCCTGACGAGTTACCGGGACTACCTCCACGAAGGGATGTGGAATTTACTATTGAGCTGGAACCCGGAGCTACACCGATTTCCAAGGCGCCGTATCGTATGGCACTTACCGAGATGTACGAACTGAAGAAGCAGCTGAAGGAATTACTGGATAAGGGCTATATCCAGCCAAGCGTTTCACCCTGGGGAGCACCAGTTCTTTTTGTCCGAAAGAAGGATGGATCGCTTGATTGTGTATTGACTATCGGGAGCTGAACAAGATGACGATTAAGAACAAGTATCCGTTGCCACGGATTGATGATTTGTTTGACCAGTTGCAAGGGGCAACAGTATTTTCTAAGATCGATCTGAGATCAGGATACCATCAGCTGAGGATTAAGGAATCTGATGTTCCGAAATCAGTGTTCAGAACTCGCTACGGGCATTATGAGTTTGTAGTGATGCCGTTTGGTCTCACTAACGCACCTGCTGTATTTATGCAATTGATGAACCGTGTGTTCATTGAATTTTTGGATAAATTTGTGGTCGTGTTTATTGATGACATTCTGGTGTATTCTAAGAGTCCGGAAGAACATGCAGCATTTGCGGATTGTATTGGAGCTTTTGAGAAACGAGCAATTGTACGCCAAACTTTCTAAGTGTGAATTCTGGCTAAAGGAAGTAATGTTCCTCGGCCATGTAGTGTCAGCTGAAGGAGTCCGAGTATATCCTCAGAAGATCGAAGCAATTATGAATTGGGAGCCTCCAAAGAGCGTGAAAGAGGTCCGAAGCTTCTTGGGACTTGCTGGATACTATCGTCGATTCGTGAAAGGGTTTTCTAAAATTTCCCGCCCACTTACTCGACTCCTGCAGAAAACTCAAAAGTTTGAGTGGAATGAATTGTGTCAGATTAGCTTTGATGAATTGAAGAAGAGATTGACGACGGCACCGATTCTATCACTTCCGCAGGGAACTGAAGGATTCATAGTTTACAGTGATGCTTCGAACCAAGGACTTGGGTGCGTGTTGATGCAGAATGATAAGGTGATTGCTTATGCGTCGCGACAGCTGAAACCTTATGAAGTGAATTACCCGACACATGATTTGGAGCTAGCAGCAGTGGTTTTTGCCTTGAAGATCTGGAGGCATTATCTGTACGGGACTCACTGTCAGATCTTTACAGATCATAAGAGTTTCAAGTACATATTTAGTCAGAAAGAGCTGAACATGCGGCAAAGAAGATGGTTGGAACTGATTAAGGACTATGACTTGGAGATTTTATATCATCCAGGCAAAGCAAATGTAGTGGCCGATGTACTTAGCCGCAAGCCTGTCTCTATTCAGATGCTGGAGACGCTGACCTCCCAACTTAGCCTTTAGCGAGAGATGATTCGTGAAGGAATTGAAGTGTGGTTACAAAGAGTCCAAGGACAACTGTGCGTGATGGAGATAACTTCATCTTTAACCGAAGAAATCAAATCTAGACAGGCAGATGATCCTCTAATGATTCGGTTATGTGATGAAGTGATCAAAGGAAAGGCCCACGGATTCATAATTCACGACGATGGAGTTTTAAGATTTCAGAACCGACTCTGCGTTCCCAATGTTGATGTTCTGAAACAGACGATTATGAAGGAAGCTCATAGTTCGCCCTATTCTATCCACCCGGGCACCAGTAAAATGTATAAGGACTTGAAGCAGAATTTCTGGTGGGGCAACATGAAGAAAGACGTAGCGGACCATGTTTCGAAATGCTTGACTTGTCAGCAGGTTAAGATCGAGCATCAATGGCCTGCTGGAATGTTGAAGTCGCTCCCGATTCCTGAATGGAAGTGGGAGGACATATCGATGGACTTTATCACTAATATGCCAAAAACCAGGACAGGAATGAACGTGATTTGGGTGATAGTTGATCGTTTAACCAAATCAGCGCATTTTCTAGGCATTAAGGATACGTGGGGACCAGAGAGGTTGGCACGAGTATTTATTTCGGAGATAGTTCGATTGCATGGTACGCCGAAGACCATTGTTTCTGATCGAGACGGTCGTTTTGTGTCTCACTTTTGGAAAGCAGTTCATAAGGCCTTGGGGAACGAATTGAACTTCAGTATAGCTTATCACCCGCAGACTGACGGACAATCTGAGAGAACTATACAAACGGTGGAAGATATGCTAAGGGCCTGTGCCTTAGATTGGTCAAACGATTGGGAAATTCATCTACCGTTGATTGAATTTACCTACAACAATAGTTGGCATGCTTCCATTAAGATGGCACCGTTTGAGGCATTATACGGAAGAAGATGCAGATTGCCCCTATGCTGGGACGATTCATCGGACTTGATCGGAACAGAACCAGAGTTGATCGAGCAGACTCGAGAGAAGATAGCCTTGATTCGTGAAAGGCTGTTAACTGCCCAGAGTCGCCAGAAATCCTATGCGGACGTACGCCGCCGCCCATTGGAGTTCAGTACTGGAGATCACGTACTTTTGAAGGTTTCTACTACTCGGGGAATCTTTCGTTTCGGAAGGAAAGGAAAGCTGAGTCCGAGATATATCGGACCATTTGAGATCCTCGAGAGAGTTGGGGAGTTGGCATATAGATTAGCATTGCCGCCGTCATTGTGCCATGTTCATAATGTGTTCCACGTATCCCAATTACGGAGGTATATACCAGATCCCAGTCATATCATTGATTTCGGCGAGATCGAAGTCGCGCAGGATGGGACTTTTGAAGAAAGGCCGGTCAAGATACTCGAGAGTCGAGTTAAGCAGCTGAGGAACAAACCAATCGTTTTGGTCAAAGTTCAGTGGTCAAGTCACGGAATGGAAGAAGCCACCTGGGAAACGGAAGCTGATATGAAGTCTAGATATCCCGAGTTATTTTCGTCTTGAGTTTCGGGACGAAACTCCTTTTTAGTAGGAGAGTATGTAATATCCGGATTTATTACAGTGTATTTCATCTGTATTCAAACCATGTATTATTCGGATTGGTGAATTTGATTATTGGAGTATGATATTTCGTGCATTAGTATCATTATACAAAAGTATAGAATCATGCAAAATTGATCATGCAACCTCGTGATAGCGCACGCTAAGAATGTATCTTGACGCGCGCTATCGGGCCATTATTAGCGCACGCTATGAAGATAGGAGTTGCGTGCGCTAAGAACTCAATTATTGAGCAGGACGGCTAACACATGCGCCAGCCGGGACATGGGTCCGGATAAGATTCCCGCTGACGCACCCGGACAAATCCTGAAGTCAACCGTTATTAGCGCACGCTAAGGAATGTTTGGTAGCGTGCACTAACTTGTCAATAATGCAGAATATTATAAATAGGACAGCAACCGCTTTGGCTTTCATTTCCTTCGTCTATACTTCATCTTTGAGAGTCCAGAGAGCAAGAATCTCCCTTCTAAACACTTAGAACATATATTAGTGATCATTGAATGATTGAGTATCACTTGTGAGTGATCATTGAAGAGAAGTAACACCTTGGAGTGGCACATAACCAACCGGAGTCGGATTATACCTCGTGGTTCAGTGATTTCGGCATATTAAGGTATGTTCAAACTATCACCAGTCTTAGATTTGGATTTCCAATGGATACGATGATCATATTAACGAGGTATTGAATTTCATTAGTGAATTATTCAACAACATCATGTTTAGAAGATTGGAATGTCTACAATTACGATATTATTGTTGGAACCTTGAAGTTGGAATCCTAGTACTTCAAATGATGAGAGAAATATTCTGAAGTTAACAATCCGTATGATTTATGTTATCTTTGTGATCATGATTTGGAAGAGATGTTATAAGAACTTAAAGGAAGAATCGTCTTAGGAAATATTCTTTCGTATAAGTCGGAATTGTTAGTTCACCTCAAGATGAAGTCTGAATATGTATAATGATAGTAGAATCTAATACATCAACCGGAGATCACCAACTTCGCATGAGAATTGTAATCAAGATGGATTGTGGTGTCATGATGATTATACGTATATTTGCATCTTGAAGATGATATTATCCTGGAGATCATTCATGAAGGTTATGAACATAACATGAAGACAGATAACAAACATCAAATCACTGAAGAATTCGCTTACTTCATCACTATTTGTGTAAATCTACTGCCCTCCAGTGAACTGCCATGCACTATTAGCGTGCGCTAATATACGAGATTTAACGTGCGCTATCGAGTACGTTTAGCGTACGCAACGTTTTGGACTTAGCGTGCGTTAACTCATCAGCCGAGTCAGTCGGCTGATCAGTGAGGCACTGACAACGCCGGGTTAGCGTACGCTAGGCGGTGTGTACTGCGTACGCTAACGAGTAGCATTAACGTACGCTACATATGATTCGTAGCGTGCGTTAATGGCCCGCATGCATTGCATATTAAGGACTTCCTACCGTAATTGTTGAATTGTTAGACGTTAAATGCGACACGAAATGAATTCTGTACTATTTCTTTTGTTAAGGTTCGAGCTTAACACGTGGTGATCGAAGGGGACGACCTTCGAGTATTTTGATATTCGTGGAAGTTTATTCTTGTCAACGAACTGAGGCAAGTACTCTAATTAGAATTGTTTGTATTATGACAATTATGATTGTATCGTGTAAATATGTTGTGTATATATGTCCACCATGCGTTGATCCGACGGGAATCATCATGGGAATCTATAGCTGTCTTGTTTGGATCGTTGGACAGGTAGTTCCACCATGTGTTGGTCCGAAGGGATCATCATGGGAATCTATAGCTGTGTGCGCTGGATCGTTGGAATACCATCTGTATGTTGGAAATGTTATGATATGATGTGTGTTGTGGATATTCTCGTTGGAGAAACTTGTTATGATATAATTGTTGATTATATCACTGTTGTATGATTATTGTACTTGTACTAGCATCGTTGTGCTAACCCCTTCGGGGGTGAACATTTGTGTATGTTCAGGATCCAGGAGAGCGGGGAAACAACCACTGGAGATGCATGACGACGAGGGTGCAGAGTGATGTTTCGACCGGGTTTCTCATGCATTATTTATTGGTTATTTTCAATAAGTACTCGAGTACGTTGTCGATTTATAATGTTTGGATTTTGATGATGTAATAATAACTCTTCATGGGATATTTTGTAATTTTGGTTTTGAACCAGTCGGTTGAATTTTATTTCAACGATTTCATAAACTGGTATCTGTTATTGTCATTTCTTTTATTCAGCCTTGTAAATTCTTATGTAAAGGATTTACGGCGCTGTAATATTCCTGAATATATCGGGGGTGTTACACTGATGAGGCCGAGGAGGGATCTGCGCATTGTCGGGTCCGCAAACATTTGGGTTAGCCACTCCGAGAGGGCCTGACGGGGTCGAGGTGGGATTCGCACATTGTCGGATCCACGATTAATTAGGGAGTATTTTAAGCTTTGTGGCTTGATGCATTTTTGTGATATGTCCGGAGTATCACAATGTTTTGGCTTTCCATAATGCTTGGGATGTAATACCTACTTATCAGAGGTGCTTGGACTAGAATAGCTTAAATGATGTGTTGTGTGTAATTGGTCCTCAGTTGTGAATTGATGTCTGACTATAGTTTTCGTGATTATTTTCCAATTAAAAACTCCCGGGATTCGGAGTTGGTTTCAAAGTGCTTGTTTAATTCTACTTTCAAGACTTGAACTATTTTAACTAAATGAAACATCTCAGGAATTCTTTCTAAATTAATCAAGTTATTGTATTCCCAGAATATGATATGTATGGCTTGTATTTGTATTTTATACTTGCACTAGCAAAACAGTGGAGTTTTGCTAACCCCGAGTATTCGGGGTGGATGTCTGTATTGTGTCCAGGTATTTGTAGGTTGCTGGGGAGCGAATCACAGGATCGGTACGAAGGATGATGGAAGACGACGATACTAATCACATGAAGACCAGTCGTTGAGTATTTTGGTAGAGTCTTGTTGTTTGTCTCCCTGTTGTATTGTTCTCCCGTTTTATGGGGATGTTGATGTGTTCCAAGCCCTGCGTGGGTACGAGTTATGAGAATCAGTTATGTATGTTTGATATGTTGTGTTGTGGCAAAAGACCAAATCGGTCTAGTGGTTCGACTTTAGCTGTGTTGGCATTTATGGTTTATCGTGTTTTTCTGTATTTATCCTGGTAGATCCTCACCAAGAGGATCTGCGGCGCTGTAATATTCCCAATCGGTTTGGGGGTGTTACAAAAAATGCCATTAAAAACGGTTAGTTTGAGATTCTGAATTGTTTATTTGGCCGTAAAGATTGTTGTTTTAATTAGCACTTGATTTGAATTATCTTATAACCTTTTTAATTTTGACATTTAAATTATTGCTTAAAGTTGTATTTTTTAATAGTTGTAATGGTTATATATAACGATGGTTCTCAATCATATACACTCGCGTACGGCCTCATGTAGAGCGATAATCTTAGCGTGATTCGAGGAGGTAGCAATAAGGGTTTGCTTATTTGATCTCCAATATATCACGGTGTTCCCAATGGTAAAAGCGTAACCAATGTGGGAGCAATCTTTATAAGGGTCCAAGATGTACCCAACATCAGCAAAACCTACCAACACATTCATCGGGGTAGTTTCATCGGCATTCACACTTACTTTAGTGATTGCACATTCATCGGCAGTTTTGTTAGCCTGATAGGGAAAGAAAGTCCAGAGTCAATGGTTCCTTTGAGGTACCAAAAGATGTTATTGATACCATTCCAATGACGTTGCATTGGCTCAGAACTATATTTAGCCAACAAGTTCACTGAGAAAACTATATTAGGTCAAGTACACTGAGCCACGTACAATAATGCACCTATTGCACTTCAGATATGGAATTTTATCTCCCAAAAGCTCTTCATCACATTCCTTCGGATTAAATGGATCTTTCTTCAAGTCCAAAATACGACCGATCATGAGAGTGCTAACCGGGTGTGCCTTGTCCATATTAAAATGCCTGATTTTCTTTTGGACATAGGCAGACGGGTGGACGAGGATTCCACTAGCTCGATGTTCTAGCTCAATTCCTAGATAAGATCCAGTTTTCCCTAGATCTTTCATCTCAATTTGGATTTAGATAGCTGGTGGTTTCTCTTAATTCATCAAGAGTATCGATTATATTCTTATCGTCGACATACACATCTAAAATCGCTAATCCGGAGCTTGTTTTCTTGATAAACACGCAGGAACACATCTCATTATTCTTATATCCCCTTCCAATAAAGTACTCACTTAGGCGGGTACACCACATCCACCCAGATTGTTTTAGTCCGTGGTCTAGAGTCACTTGGCTTGGGTAATAAAATGCCATCGGGCACTTTCATATATATATATATATATAAATATATATATATATATATATATATATATATATATATATATATATGAGCTGCATTTCCAGTCCTTCGGAAATTACTAAGCTAATGAAGTAGCTTAGGGGAGAGTACGTCTCCTCAGTCAATCCATGACATTTATGAGAACCTTTGAGTACTTCAGAACTTCATTCTTCTCGTTATGCTTATTGACAAAGGTTTATTTTGTCCTACAGGATTTACACTTGGTGAGGTTCGCACTACCTACCGGTTACCCGTCTCTTTGCCAAAGAATCTAGTTTTGCGTGGAATACTTTATCCTTTAAGGGCAATAAACTGAATGTTGATATCATACAACAGAGCGAGGTTTGACATCATCTTGCTCTATGCTTTGAGCAATGAT
This sequence comes from Orobanche coerulescens, assembly GCA_033398695.1. Taxonomy (NCBI): domain Eukaryota; kingdom Viridiplantae; phylum Streptophyta; class Magnoliopsida; order Lamiales; family Orobanchaceae; genus Orobanche; species Orobanche coerulescens. The sequence continues at coordinate 73,099,367 of CM065816.1, read as the reverse complement.
AGATCATCAAAGTGGGTGGATGATCAGTCCATGCTCTCATGATTCATCGAGATTTCTTGATTTTATGGATCATATCAATCTTCAGGACGTCCCCCTCGTCATGACTCATGGACATAGTAAAATCAAGTATGATCTCATAAAATGAGTTCATTGATGACCAATTTATAAGTTTGTGCATTACTCTACCTCCTCCTTAGGTGAGTATTAAGTCGAACCAAGCAGCTTCCACCTCTTCCTTTAGGAAGCTATGTCCTAAATCGCACATCTACCATGTGCCATGGCAGCACTCAATTCGTCCGTGTTGCGCCCCTTACCGAGGACTTTCAACCTTACAGGTTGAAGCTGGTATATATGATCTCATCAGTTTCAACGATATCAATAAACACATCAGGCATCGAATCTGCTACGTTATGAAGATCGAGAATTTTCACTATCACGTAGCGATATTCGGGGATCAAAATGAGATAAAGTAGGGATACACTATGGCGATTCCTGTCGTTCCTTGAGAAAGTTCGCCTTCTCTCCTACCCCTAACGATGGGAAGGTTGTCTCATCGAAGTGACAATCCTCAATCGTGCGATAAAAAGATCACCTGTCAAAGGTTCTAAATAGCGGATAACCATTGGGGATTCGTATCCAATGTAACTACTTAATCGTCTCTAAAGACCCATGCATTGTGGGGGTGAAGAAGGCACAATACTACATAACCAAATATGCACAATTGGCCCCCAAGTTCGTCTGTGTCCAAAATGTAAAAATCAGGGTGTTGGCCACTAAGTATACATTAAACTGCTTGAAAATAGATACTACAACAAGTTGTATATTTTTCTAATGTGAGTTTGCGTAGCGGAAGTTTAAATGTGAGTTGCTGTAAATACAGCAACTAGGCGTTCTCCTATTTTCTTGGTGCGTACATGTTTTTTTTCTATGTATACTTGTATAAATCACAGTTATGAAAACAATAAAGACAGAAGGTAAATAACAGACAATTTAAAGTGGCACGAGGTAAACCCCTCTACATCCACTGGTCCTCCACACAGGAGTAAATAGTTTATTATAATCACTACGTACATAACTATGTGACTATAACTATAACGTTCACACAGATTGTTACAGGGACCGAAGCTTTTTGCCGTTCACACAGATTGGCTTGAGATCTTTCTTGGCTTACTTCTTCACACATAGTTTGAAGCTTCGTCTACAATGCTATTCTTACCACATAGGTCGGAATACGCAAGGATCTACAGTCCACACAGGGCTGATGATTATCTCAATGGTAAAGGTAGAATTCTCTGAATAGCAGTTTGATCTTTGATATACGTTTGTTGTATGCTGTGCTGTTCGTGTTGAGGACTTGTATATTTATTCGCTTGAATACTTGCTGTATGCTCATGAAATATACTATATTGTAATTGCTAGCATGTCAGACTGATTTGTCAGAGCTTTTGCAATATCTGTTGTTCGTGTGTTGCAAGTCCTCTGGCATGGGGGTATTCATAACCTTTGGAAAATGCATCCATTATAAATGTAGCCGTTGTAGGTATGTGAGATGTTGACGTCTCTGATTGGCGGCTTTTCTGAATATTTAAATTAAAACAGATCACATTTAATGTTTCAGACATTCTTTTTGACTTCACATTAAATGCTCTTCAGCGCGTTCAGACTTGTCTCACTCCAACTGCATTAAATGTTTTCCTATCAGTAATAAATGCTGCTTTGACTGTGAATACTTTATGAATAAACCAAGTGTATTTCACAACGGTTTAAAGCATTCTTTAATCAAGCTTGTCGAATATGTTCTACTTTTCCTAAGTAAAGCATCTTAAAACATGACTGCTGTATCCGACGCATTGTCTTTTGCTGTAACTGTAGGCTCTGTAGGATAGACTGTATGAGATCTTCAATGATGTATGGAAGGGACTGTATGGAGATTTCAGACAGCTTTCATACTTAGAGGCATTTCAGCTCTTTCGACTCCTTTGTTGTATGATGGCCATTATCAAAACAGGATACAGGATTTGTTGGCCACTAAATATACAGTATATAGTTTGGAAAGTAATAGTACAACAAGGTGTACGTTTTGCGAATGTGAGTGCGTAGCGGAAGTTTATTTAAGTGAGTTCCTCTAAATACAGCAACTAGGCTTTCTCCTGTTTGCTTAGTGCGTACAGGGTTTTGCAATGTATACTTGTATAAATCACAGTAAAGAAAACAATAAAGGCAGAAGGTAAATAACACAAAGTTTAAAGCGGTTCGAGGTAAACCCCTCTACATCCATTGGTCCTCCACATAGGAGTAAAACGTTTATTATAATCACTACGTACACAACTACGTAACTATAACTAAACCTGTTTCTGTATCATTCACACATATTGATACAGGGACCGAAGCTTTGGGTCGTTCACACAGATTGGCTTGAGCTCTTTCTTGACTTGATTCTTTACATACAGTTCGAAGCTTCGTCTACAATGCTATTCTTCCCACACAGGTCCGAATAAGCAAGGATCTTCAGTCCACACAGGGCTGATGGTTTTCTTCAACGGTAAAGGTAGAATTCTGTGAACAGCAGCTTGATCTTTGATATACGATTGCTGTATGTTGTGCTGTTCTTCGTTGAGGACTTAGTATATTTCTCCGTTTGAATATATTGCTTAATAATCACTTGAATGTCAGAGTAAAATGTCAGAGCTTTCGCGATATTAAATTGCTTAGATATGTTGGGTCCTCAGCTTGGGGGTATTTATAATCTTTGCAAAATGCATCCATTATAAATGTAGTCGTTGCTGGTAGGTGAGATGTTAATGTCTATGATTGGCGGCTTTGCTGAATATTTAAATAAAGTAGATCGCATTTAATGCCTCAGATAATCTTTTTGACTTCGCATTAAATGCTCTTCAGCGCGTTCAGACTTGTCTCTTTCCAGTTGCATTAAATGTTGTCCTATCAGCAATAAATGTTGCTTTAACCGTAAATACTTTATGAATAAACCAAGTGTATTTCACAATGGTTTAAAGCATTTTTTATCAGGCCAATCGAATGTGTTTTATTTTTCTCAAGTAAAACAACTTACAGCCTGACTGCTGTATCCGATGTATTAAGTTTTTCGCTGTAGCTGTAGGCTAAACTGTGAGATATTCAATGCTGTATCGAGGGGGCTGTATGGAGATTCCAGACAGCTTCTATACTTAGCGGCATTTCGACTCTTTCGAGTTCTTGAGACAACTTGCTCTATGCTGGCACTTATCAAAACAGGATTGTTTATCCCAATAATTTCCCCCTTTTTGATAATGTCAAAACCTCTTTAAATAACTTCTTGATCCAGAGAGGCTGACTCCTGGTCTTCTGTCGAATGATATGATCTTCAGCACTTAGTATAAAAATGTGAACTGCACGCAGGCAAGTTCTAAGAAATCGTAAACATCTACAGGGATGTGTATTAGAACTTTAAACTTATGATTGGCGCGCAGGCACAATCTTACAGTGTGATCTAGGTTTAATACAACTTAACCTATGAACTGTTCGCAGACAAGTTCTTACAGCTTTAAGCTTAACAAGTTTTATACTTGGCAAATAAAATAAATTCGTAATCAGACAGTAAAAACAGTAAGCGTAGATTACGAGCTGTAATCTTTCAAGAGAAATTGAATTTTATTGATAATCTAGGAAAAATTACAAGTTCTAAAAATAAAAAAAATGCATACTGCAATTTCTAGCCTAAAGAATAAATATAGTGAGAAGGTTCAGACAGGCTAACTCTTGTACTGAGAATGCCTCCAAAGTCTCCTGTCAGGATCATTCTGGGTTCCTTTCCACCAATTGATTAGTGAATCCTTGCCTCGATCTCGGTAGATCCCTCTTCCTTCAGCGGATTGGTCGAAAGCATGTATCCAGTCATTGGGATGGGTGAGCCGATCACCTTTTCGGTGCCTTGATTTCATCGTGATTTACAAGGGAAGCAATCCTTCTGCTAACAGCCTCATAAAATTCATCTGCAGCCTCTGCCAGTGTCTTAAACCTATTGAACATGGTGGATTCCCTGATGAGTTTAACAAAGTATCTCATCAGTCTGTTTTTCCTCCAGTCCTTTATTTCATCAGCTGTAGGTTGTCGTTTAGAAGGCAGACGAATCTCGGGAGGTCCTTGCACGTTGTTCTTCCAAGGAACATTGGGATCATGGTGTTGGAAAGTAAAACGCAGCGGAAGCGAAGTTTGGGAAAGATGATAATCGCGTTTTACATATCTACGAGCATAAGATCTATTTAGGCATGCTAATTAATTAATTACTAAGACTACTAAGCAATTTAAATATTATTTATTATTTATTAATTAAATATGTTGATTATTAAAATATCCTAATCTAGATCCAAGATCATAGGATATTACCTTTTGAAGAGTATTGGTTGCTTCCGTCTTGATCACCTTGTATTTCTACCTTTAGACCTTCTAGAGTATGATTCGCCTAAACTCGGACGTTGTGTGGGCAACGAGCTACCGGATCTTTCTTGGACAACCTTGGGATCGGCCGAATTCAACTTGTATGTGATCACTTTATTTTTCTTTTGCTTTCTAGTATTTTATAAACACTCTTAGCAAATTAATTGTGTTATCTAAATTGTAGAATCAAAGACACAAGACTAGATCTACAATTAAACACAAGAGGAAAAATTTGATCACAACCTCACAAAAGCATGTAAAATCGGCCAACACCCTTATGTCCTATATATAGGCTCTTGGACTACTACTAGGGATCTTAAGGAGGATTATGGAAGGACTCCCAATAAATTCATCTTACCTTATTAGGACTCTTCCTAATATAATGAATCTATTAATATCAACTTAGTCCACTAAAAGGTTGATATTGCACTTCATACCAAAATTCCAAATTATAAAATTGGGCTCCTTATTAAATATATTATTTCTTGTGTTTAAGATATCGAATGCCCATTAATTAATTATAAGCTACTGACAGCTTTAATTAATTAATATCTTATCCAAGAGTAGTACCACTCGAACCTTATTATTATATCGGAATTAAATCCACATGCAGGGTTTAATATAATAATCATTATCGAGCTCCTCAAGGGGACATCATCAACCCGCATGAGTCGGGACACGATTTATAGTAATAATAATAACTGTCGTATAAACAATATTATTGCCCAAGATACGAGGCTTATTGAGTCGATCATTTTGACTCTCACCTATGGTAAATCAAAGCAATAAGTATTATAAATACACAATTAAATATTATATACTTAGAATTAAGAAATAATAATTATCCGAGATTTTCGTTCTTCTTACAGTCAGTACAGAAGAAACTATCTCACCTCGATCCAGTTCAACGTATGCAAATACACTAATGCATGCTAATAGTCAAGACCAACTATTCTCAAGCATACACTACAACATTTTATATAATTTGTCTAATAATTATATAGGTTGTGAACTATTATATTATTTTATAAGGCACCGATAATGTGATCTTTCGTGTCACACCAACACACCACATTATCTACAATATAAAATAATCAGACATTTCATTTGCATAACCATAACGTGAATAAATATGCAAAACATGTGATTAAATGTAATTAATGTTCTCATAGGTAGTAAAAGGGAAATTAGGTAATACAAGCATAAAGTATGCTTTACAGTATACAATCCTAACAATATCCCACTTATACTCAAAGCATGCTTTTAAGTATACTACTCTATTACATAGTCTCTCATTTCTCCCACTTATACTCAAAGCAATGCTGACATACACCGTAATCCCATTCCTTCCACATGCCTTTCAAAAACTTTTGAGGGTAGGCCTTTCGTGAAAGGGTCAGCAAGATTATCTTCCGATGCAACCCTGGCTACAACTACATCTCCTTCCTTTATGAAGTGTCGTATGTGGTACTTGCGGTTGATATGTTTACTTGCCTTGTGGGCTCGTGGTTCCCTCTAATTTTCGACTGCACCAGTATTATCACAATAAAGTGTAATACCCTCTGGAAAATTGGGAATCACATCTAAGTCCTGCAGGAAGTACTTGAGCACACTGCTTCCTTGGCTGCCTCAGAGGCTGCCACGTACTCGGCTTCCATGGTAGAGTCCGAGATGCATTTTTGCTTCACACTCCTCCAACTAATGGCTTCACCTCCTTGGCTAAACACATAACCCGAAGTAGACTTGGACTTTTATTTGTCCGATGAAAAATCTGAGTCAGTGTAACCCACCGGAAACAGGTCGTCTGATTGATATACAAGCATGTACTCCCTAGTCCTTCTCAGGTACTTGAGTATGTGCTTGACAGCAATCCAGTGTCCTGGTCCTGGGTTTGACTGATATCTAGCAGGCATGCCTATGGCATGACAGATATCTGGTCTAGTGCAAAGCATAGCATACATGAGACTTCCCACAGCAGATGCATAAGGGAACATCTTCATGTCATCTATCTCCTTTTGTCTCTTAGGACACATATCCTTATATAGTTGAATTCCATGTCTGTAAGGTAGAAAACCTTTCTTGGAATTCTCTATGCTAAACCGCTTCAGCACTGTATCGATATAGGATGCCTGGGATAAGCACAACATCATTTTCTTCCGATCACGAAAGATCCTGATTCCAAGGATGTGTCCTGCTTCTCCTAGATCCTTCATATCGAACTGCTCAGATATCCATACCCGTACGTCCGACAATTCCTTCACGTTGTTTCCAATCAGAAGGATATCATCTACATACAGTACAAGAAACACCAACACGTTTCCATCGCATTTCTTATATACACAACTCTCACTCAGACATTGGACGAATTCATATGACTGGACAAATTCGTTAAAACGAGTGTTCCAAGATCTAGATGCTTGCTTAAGTCCATAAATGGATTTCTTAAGTTTACACACCAAGTGCTCTTGTCCTTCAGCAATGAATCCCTCTGCTTGGCGCATATAGATTTCCTTATCTAGACTCCCATTCAAGAATGTAGTCTTGACATCCATTTGCCAAATCTCTAGATCCAAATGCGCAGCTATAGCTAAAAGAATCCGGATTGACTTAAGCATGGCTACCGGCGAAAAGGTTTCATCATAATCGATACCCTCTTTCTGAGTGTAACCTTTTTCAACAAGCCTTGCTTTGAAGGTTTCAACCTTCCCGTCACGTCCTTTCTTTTGCTTGTAGACCCATTTACTCCCAATGGCTTGTACACCATCAGGTAGCTCTACTAGCTCCCACACTTGATTGGAATCCATAGATCCCATTTCTGATTCCATTGCTACTTGTCAGGAGTCAGCATCTTTATCTTGGATTGCTTCCTTATAGGTCCAGGGATTTGATTCATCTTCGCCTGGGATTGAGTCCGAAGACTTTCCCACGCATATGAATCATTCGGGCTGATGAACAACCCTCCCACTACGACGAGGGAAATCCTGAGTTGGTGTAAAAGTATCAGAATCGATACGTGGTGCAGTGTTAGTTGGTGCTTGTACGATTGGTACGGAGTCTCGCCCGTCATCTCTTCCAGAATTATCTTGCTCATGGGATTGTGACTAATCATATAATCCTCTTCCAGAAATCGGGCATTGATGCTAACAATGACCTTCTGATCCTGGGGACTATAGAATAAGCCACCCTTTGTTCCCTTAGGATATCCCACAAACACTCGTACTTCTGTACGAGATGCCAACTTATCATCTTCCTTATTCAGCACATGTGCTGGAGTACCCCAAATCCGAACATGTCCTAGACTGGGCTTACGCCCACTCCACAGTTCTGTGGGTGTTTTTGCAACTGATTTCGAAGGCACCAGGTTTAGAATGTACGCTGCTGTTTCTAAGGCGTATCCCCAAAACGAAATAGGTAAATCTGAATAACTCATCATTGATCTAACCATTTCTAAAAGAGTCCTATTCCTTCTTTCAGCCACACCATTTTGTTGTGGAGTTCCCGGCGCGGTGAGCTGGGACGAAATCCCCTCATTCGCCAAGAAATCCAAAAACTCTCCACTAAGGTATTCGCCACCACGATCAGATCGTAGTTACTTGATACTCTTCCCATGACGCTTCTCCGTTTCAGCCTTGAAGTCTCTGAACTTGTCAAAGGCTTCAGACTTACATCGCATCAAATAGATGTATCCATATCTCGAATAATCATCTATTAACGTGATGAAGTATTCGAAACCACCCCTAGCCTGGATATTCATTGGACCACATACATCCGTATGAACCAATTCTAACACATTCTGAGCACGGTTTCCCTTGGTTTTAAAAACCCTTTTGGTCATCTTACCTTCCAGACAGGATTCACAAATTGGAAATGACTCAACTTGGAGGTCATCCAATGATCCACCATCTACCAATCTTTGAATCCTTCCAAGGTTTACATGCCCTAACCGTAAATACCACAAATATGTTTGGTTTATACTTGAAGGTTCTTTTCTCTTTTTAGGTTTAGACAAAGAGTTAAGTGATTTATGCATAGGAGTTTGTGCAGTATTAACGACATATAGTCCATCATTAAAAATACCTTTGCAAATATTTTCACCGCTTATTTTCTTAATATTAGCATCATCATAAAAAAAAACTGAATAACCATCGCTTTTTAATTTAGAAACCGAAATTAAATTCATTCTAAAATCCGGTACTAATAATACATTATTGAGGACTAATAATTTATCATTAATATTTAACTGCACGACTCCCACTGCAACAGCCATAAGCCTGGAATAATCGCCCCAGTTAATGGTAATCTCGCCCGCACTAAGCTGTTTGGTTACCTGAAAACCATGCGAGTCAAAGCAAACATGATCAGTGGAGCCTGAATCAACTATCCATGAAGTGGAAGAACAAGATGCCAAACATGTTTTGACTACTAGTGCACGAGACATACCTTTCTTAAGGGCAGGGCAGTCCGCTTTAAAATGTCCTTTCTGACCGCACCTGTAGCACTTTCCCTTTGGCTTTTTGTTCGCCTCGGGGTGAGGAGCCTTGTTTTTCACCTTGAGGGTTGCCACTTGCTTCTGGACAACCTGCTTTTTCTTATTTCCCCATTTGGGTTTAGAAGAAGTAGCATCGGTTGCCGCAAGAATCTGATGATAACCTTGTTTGAAGAGACCTTCAGCCGACTGAAGCTCTGTCAGAATTTTCGCCAAACTATATGTCATACGGTTCATATTGTAGTTAAGGCGGAACTTCTCAAAGCTTCTAGGTAAGCTGCCTAAAATAATATCAACCCGCATTTCCGCATCGATAGTAGCCCCCAGTATGCTCAGTTTGTTCAAATGGGACATCATTTTCAGAACATGATCCCTTACTGGGGTCCCTTCAGACATTTGGGTTGTCATCAATACCCTCATTACATTTTGTCTAGCCAACCGGTTCTGATGACCAAACATCTCGGTGAGACTTTTCATCATTTCTGCGGCCGAGCCCATCGTCTGATGCTGATGCTGCAATACATTTGTCAGCGAAGCCAAAATGTAACAGCGAGCCATCTCATCAGACTTTTTCCATTTTTGTAATTCAGCGAACTCTTTGGGAGTGGCATCCGGTTCTGGTTCTAGAGGGCTCTCCTCGATTAAGACAAATTTATGCCCCTCAGCAGTCAGGACAATGCCAAGATTTCTTTTCCAATCGGCAAAATTAGTGCCATCAAGTTTATTTTCTTTGAGAATAATAGCTAGTGGATTGAAAGACATCTGAGATAAAAATTAAAAACATCCATCACATAATGCATAGAAAAATATATCGAAAAAACTCAAAACACAATATATATGCTAGCAACCAACACCTCGAAAAATCCGCACATGCAAGCCACGATCGTGTGGACGTTTACACACACATTTTTCAAGTAGAGTTTTACGTCTTTAATTTTACTATCTAGTCAAATTACATTATGACAAGTAAAATTAATAGTTGGTTCCTCTTGGCCATGTATTAATTAACATAGACTCCGATAGGGAGCTTATTAATTAATACACCTAAGTGAACACCATAATTTAACATCCTTAAAATATTATCTTTTAAATAATAGTCCTACAGATGGAGAGGTCCTATCATAAAAAGTAATATTTACCTTATGTTATTATTTTAAAATTTAAAAATAGTGAACCTATAATTAGCACATCCGATATGGAGGAAGACTCTAATGTCAACGCGCATGCTAATTACTTCACAATTTAAATTAATTATGGAGGCCAATTTGATTTTATTTTAAAAAAAATAAATCAATTTAATCACTTAGTTATTTTATCCTTAAGGTTTTTAATTTTCTCGTCCTAACATGCAAGGAAACATATCACGCATACATCCATACATGCCATACATCAAAACAATAAAAACCAAAAATAAAGCATGGATAATTAAATTATCCAATTATTATGGTCTTCTTCCTTGAGTTGAATACGAGAAAATCTTCGACTCGATCTCTCCCACTGAATCAAGCATCTCGTCGCTCCTCCCTGGCCGGGCCGTGGATTTCCAAAATTAAAATTTCACTTTTATGTAAAATTAATTACAAAAAAAAATTAATTTTAAATCCTGACTCTCCAGCGGACACAACGAACAGCGGCGAAACGGACCAGACCAAAACTAGATGACCCGGCCCGAACAATGGCCCGAACAAGTCGCCGTAACCGGCAAATGCTCGGTAGGCCGTGTTGCCGCTTGTCATGGCCGCCAGCGATCCGGCGATCCTGCTCGCTCTATTTCTTCGTGATCCCGTCTTTTCCGAATTCGATTACAATTTTATACAAAATAAAATACATCGAAATTACATAAAGATTACACGAAAAATAAAAACACCTAGTACTACCCGCGATTTTTCTCACGGGAAAAACCATTACATGCCTCAAAACCGGGCCAAACCAACAATTGCATAATTAATAAAAATAAATAAATAAACCATTCACATAAACCATGATAATTGGATCATATCACCTGCAAGAACACATCTAGCAAAATATTCCAACATCAAAATATATGAATATTTAAATTGCTATCAATTAATCACCAAAATTAATTAAAATAGCAAAAGCCTAAAAATCCGGCTCTGATACCAATTGTTGGAAAGTAAAACGCAGCGGAAGCGAAGTTTGGGAAATATGATAATCGCGTTTTATGCATCTACGATCATAAGATCTATTTAGGTATGCTAATTAATTACTAAGACTAATAAGCAATTTAAATATTATTTATTATTTATTAATTAATTATATTGATTATTAAAATATCCTAATCTAGATCCAAGATCATAGGATATTACCTTTTGAAGAGTATTGGTTGCTTCCGTCTTGATCACCTTGTATTTCTACCTTTAGACCTTTTAGAGTATGATTCGCCTTAACCCGGACGTTGTGTGGGCAACGAGCTACCGGATCTTTCTTGGAAAACCTTGGGTGTAATATCCGCAATTTTCGATTTTCGGTAAATTTCTTTTTCGGCCGGAGTCCGTTTTGACGACTCTCTCATGACCGTTTCGTCATTTCGAGAATGATTAATTCTGCACTTTTTGTCATCCGAGTTCGTTTCGGTATCGTTTTGTTGAGTTCCGAGCTTTTTAGCGACTTTTCCGCACTTGAGTTCGATTCTTGCGAATCTCGTCCGAAACTGTTGTTTCGAGTTTCTAGTAAGTTCATTTAATGTTATTATTCATGTTGCGAGCTTTGGTTTGGTGTTTCGATTGCGTATCGTGATTTTCGGACGTTTTGGCCCATTTTCGTAATTTCCCAAAGTTTTGGGTAATTACTTCCGTTGTCGAATTCCGAGCCTTCGGGTGGTCGGAATCGTGTGTTCAATTAGCTCTTAGATTCGTCTTTGCGAGTACTTCGTAACCGTAACTTCACCCGTATTCGTTCGGGTTTCGGGTCGTTCGGATCGTCGTTGTGGTTCGGACGTAATTTTGGCCTGTCTCGAGGGGGCCTGCCTGCACTGCATGCAACACGGCCACAAAACGGCGCTGCTGAGCGCCGTGTCTCGCACTGGTCGGCCAGATCGGCGGCCGAGACACGGCCGAGACACACGGCGCTTGCTCGGGGCCGTTTCTTTGCGCCGTGTCCGCAGCCTATAAATATGGCCGAGCAAATCGTATTTTTCACTCATTTCATTTCCTATCCTTCTGTCTGGCCGGAGTCTTTGGTAAGTTGAAGACATGTTGTTATACTATGAATCCACGAAGTTTTGGAGTTCATAACATCAATTGATCATCACGTAACATCCTTGATCCAAATGAATCAAGGCAAGTTTTCTTAAAATCTAGTTTTGGGGATTTTGTTCGATTTGTCCGTTTAATTCGTTTTAACTCAGAATAGTGATGTATTTATGATTATTAAACAATATTATGTCGAATTCCTTGCTGTTCCTCGGTTGAATCGCCGAGGATTCGTCGTTTTATTGAGTATCTTATCGACGCCTTGAAGGTGTTCGATAAGATGTCACAAAGAGGATTCGAGCGTTCTACGATTATTCTTCCTCGTTCGTTCGTTAATTTATTTATGGTATGATGTTAGGGTCAGATTTCTCGCAAAGAATTCGAGTCGGAACCCTTCCGTTCGTCGTTTTTTTCAAGATTTTCGATCGTGGGTGTATTCGTTGTCTTCGCCGGAGAATCGTAGGTGTTCGAGGTGTCCCGACTGATCCGTGATTGTGGGAGTGTCCGACATCGATTATCGAGGCAAGTATCTTGCCCATACATTACGTGTTTTGTGGATATTATGGTTGTTAATCGTCGATATGTGCTAAATAACTATTAATAACCATTTTTCAAAAGAATCTGTATATTTACCATCATGCTTTTTGTAAAGGTGACCCATGTGTGTCGGGAATTAATGTGCTTAGTTGAATATGTGAGCTAGTGTCGAGTATAGAATCACCTTACTTTGTTGTGATGTCATTGCGTATGATTATGTCGTTGGTAAATGTAAAGTGTAATTCTTTTGTCAAAGTATGTGCTTGGAGTCACGTGTTTATGGATGAATATGTGAGTTTGTGTGATATTAGTTGTGTCGTTCGGTGCTGTTGAAATCTTGTGCTTCCTTGTGAATCGTATCATTACTTGGTCGTGAGTATATGTTGGATGAACTGGCCATTCTAGTAAGGTACCTCGACTATATATACTGTGATTGACCTTCGAAGCTTGTGGTTTGCAACTGTGATTTTGGAACGTGTGTGTGTGTTGTTCCTTCCACTCGGAGTGTCCGACGGGATGTCTGGGGGTCGATACTAAGGGGTACGGCCATGGAAGTGGACTTGGGTGCGTGTGTGGATGAACTTCCACCCGGAGTGTCCGACGGGATGTCTGGGGGTCGATACTAAGGGGTACGGCCGCGGAAGTGTTTTCCCACCAGGAGTGTCCGACGGGATGTCTGGGGGTCGATACTAAGGGGTACGGCCGCGGGTTACCAGTTGTGGTTTTCATCTTTAGGATGACGTTGATGTTTTCGTTAATCGTGATATTGTCCGGAGTATCACAATGCTTTGTGCTCGGGGTCGAGAGACATTATATATCGAGTCTTGGTGCTTGGCTAGAATGGCATAAGAATAATGTGTTATGTGTAATGTGTCCTTGTTAGTGAATTGCAGTGGATGATCGGGTCGTTGGCCCTGTGTTTTGTGATCGAAATGGTTGGGCCGTGGACCCCGTATTTTGTTAACGGATTTATATTTTGGAAAAAGAACTTTGGGGTTGTGACCCTAAATGACTTTCGAGGAATTAAGAACTTTTCAATTTCAAATGTTTTCAAAACTCCCGAGATTTGGAAGTGTTTTCAAAGTGCTTACTTAATTCGTTTCTACTTTCAAGACTTGAACTATTTTTAACTAAATATACCTTGGGAAGTCTTTCGTTGTATTCTCGGAATGTGTTGTGTATGACTCGTATTTGCACTTTATACTTGCACTAGCGAAACAGTGGAGTTTTGCTAACCCCCGAGTAATCGGGGGGTGGATATCTGTATTGTGTCCAGGTACATGCAGGTTTTCGGGAGCAAGACACAGGATCGGTATGAGGGATGATGAAAGACGAATGATACTAATCACACGAAGGCCAGTTTTGGGTTCAGTTAGTCGGAGTCCATTGTATTGTCTTTTCCGCTGTCTTATTTTTCATTGTTGCAAGTATTTTACCCTTGCGTGGGTATGAGTCTGGATGAGTTTATGTATTTTGATTTGTAAGTCAGTGACGAAAGACCAAATCGGTCTGTTGGTCCGTTATTTTGATTCGTCGGTATGTAATGAAATGTGTTGTTTTGATGTCTAGCCTGGTGGATCCTCACGGAGAGGGTCTGCGGCGTGTAATATTCCCTGTTTGATATGGGGGTGTTACATTGGGATCGGCCGAATTCACCTTGTATGTGATCACTTTATTTTTCTTTTGCTTTCTAGTATTTTATAAACACTCTTAGCAAATAAATTGTGTTATCTAAACTGTAGAATTAAAGACACAAGTCTAGATCTACAATTAAACACAAGAGGAAAAATTTGATTACCCAACCTCACAAAAGCATGTAAAATCGGCCAACACCCTTATGTCCTATATATAGGCTCTTGGACTACTACTAGGGATCTTAAGGAGGATTATGGAAGGACTCCCAATAAATTCATCTTACCTTATTAGGACTCTTCCTAATATAATGAATATATTAATATCAACTTAGTCCACTAAAAGGTTGATATTGCACTTCCTACCAAAATCCCAAATTACGAAATTGGGCTCCATATTAAATATATTATTTCCCGTGTTTAAGATATCAAATGCCCATTAATTAATTATAAGCTACTGACAACTTTAATTAATTAATATCTTATCCAAGAGTAGTACCACTCGAACCTTATTATTATACCGGAATTAAATCCACCTGCAGGGTTTAATATAATAATCCTTATCGAGCTCCTAAAGGGGACATCATCAACCCGCACGAGTCGGGACATGATTTCTAGTAATCATAATAACTGTCGTATAAACAATATTATTGCCCAAGATTCGAGGCTTATTGAGTCGATCATTTTGACTCTCACCTATGGTAAATCAAAGCAATAAGTATTATAAATACACAATTAAATATTATATACTTAGAATTAAGAAATAATAATTATTCGAGATTTTCGTTCTTCTTACAGTCAGTACAGAAGACACTATCTCACCTCGATCCAGTTCAACGTATGCAAATACGCTAATGCATGCTAATAGTCGAGACCAACTATTCTCAAGCATACACTACAACCTTTTATATAATTTGTCTAATAATTATATAGGTTGTGAACTATTATATTATTTTATAAGGAACCGATAATGTGATCTTCCGTGTGACACCAACACACCACATTATCTACAATATAAAATAATTAGACATTTCATTTGCATAACCATAACGTGAATAAATATGCAAAACATGTTATTAAATGTAATTAATGTTCTCATAGGTAGTAACAGGGAAATTAGGTAATACAAGCATAAAGTATGCTTTGCAGTATATAATCCTAACACATGGAACTCCGGACGAGAACCAGATACCTTGTATCCTCTTCCAGGTGAGGCCAGATGGCCTATTGCAGCAGTGACACTTTCTTCCAGAGCACCGTCGATTTCTTTGTCTCTCTATCATCCATTACCGACCAGCGTCTCTGGCTTCTTCCTCTTTTGTGGCATCATCAAGATCTGTGATCTTTGTATCAATCCATTCTGAGATCTTCATATCTTTGTCCTGTTTGGTCTCTAGATTCGTGATTGTCAACAAGAGTACTGAGCACCAGATACATGTCATCAATTTTCTGGTCATGTCCTGACAGTCTGGATCCAGTCTCTTGAAGGGCGGGGACAGTCTTGGCTTTGGATACTCTGAGCTTCTCCTGTTCTTGCCTAAGGAGTCTCTCCTGATACACCTGTAGTTGACTGAGCGCTTTCCATACCGCATTAGGCATTAGACGGAACATGTCCTCAGCGTTAGAGATAGAATTCTTCAGGCCAGAGAGCTCATCCTCAGCTATCTCTCGCATCCAATTGAGCTCTTTTCCGACATCATATAACACCTTCACCGTGTCATGCATGAATACTGTTTGGCGGCCGATTGCATGGAGTTGCTCGATCCGGGCCTCAGTGCGCGGGGAGCCAGGGTGCGCTACTTTTCATCCTCGGGCTCATTGAGTTGACGTAGAACCACATGGTAATGAGAGAGTCATAGTCTATTGTCAGGCAGGAATTCGTCATCGGATTATAACTTGGAGCTTACGGAGATGGGAGATTAAGAGGCATATTGCGTGGGCTTGTCAGCGGCAGGTGCTTCGAAAGGTTGTGCGGCTTCTTTAGTCTTGGGAACAGGAGGGACTGATTCCTCCTGAGCTGTTTTATTTTCTGTAGTCAGGCATACAGGAGGGACTGAATCCTCCTGGTGACTCTCAGCTTCCGCCTGCTCCGGCAGAGGGACTGATTCCTCTTATTGGATGGCGTAGGCTTATTCTTCTTGGTCAGAGACAGGCTTGTCTCCATGATCAGGAACTTCTTGCTGTACATGAGGGACTGATTCCTTCTGTTTGTCCCGAGTGGCTTCCTGTTGAGGAATGGGGGACTGATGTCTTTCTGAGGTCCCCTGACACTGTTGGTCTTGCATATGGGACATTTCTCCTTCCCGTGATTCTTCGTGGATGATCCTCAGACCGTCTTGAAGAGCGTCGTCATCGGCATCTGAGTCCGAATCGAACTGGTGGCCGTCAGAGGGAGTCCTGTCATTATATTTGGATTTCCCTTTCAATTGAGCCTTATCTTTTGCCAGATAGAATTTTGAAATCAGCTCACGGCAAAAGTTATTATCCCATTGAATTAGGACTTCGATGTTCTGGGTATCCGTCACATCTAGAACGAAATTTTCTTATTCTTTCCACTCTACCTAGTTGTACAGGACGTCGTAAGGGGCGATCCTGTAGTTTTTCCAAGATACAAAGCGCTCAAAGTCATGATCAATTTGTAACTATAGAAGAGTTTCATTTATGAGTACTATCGGGGAGGGACTCCTTCCAGTGATTGGGTCTACTATAGGGATGGGATCCGCAACAGGTGTGGGAGCTTGTATTGGAGAGGGGATCCTAACAGGGGTTGGTACCCTGATGGGAGTTGGATCCTGTACGGGTGTGGGTTCCCTTACAAGAGAGGCGGATCTCGGCTCCGAATGGGTAGTCGATTCGCTAGTGCCTTCCAATTTGGCAAATAGTTGATCATCCGTCATAGCCACTGGCTCGGGATATGCAGTTTTTGCAGCAACTATTTCTTTCGCAGGAGTTGCGCCCTTCGGGTTTGAACAACGGGTTGCACCGTTGGGACATATACAGTGGCCGCCGTAGCTGCTGTAGGTTTGGTTTTGGAAGCTTTCTTGTTCTTCTTCTTTGTCTTCTCTACAGCCTCAAGTGACTTGTTGTCAGAGATACTTATTTTTCTCTTCTTCTTTTCCTCGAGCACGACCTTGATTGTAACATTCCTGGGATCGTCAGATACGGACATGGTTCGGGAATGAGGCCTGTTTGAGAATAGACCAGCTACGTTGAATACAGACGGCTTTCTCCCACTTATGATTTTTCCAGGGCCAATCTTCTTGGCACCTCTAGACTGCGGGACATCACAGTGAGTTAGGATGTAGTTAAGGATGAGGCCAAAGGATTTCTTCCGCGACACAGGCTTGACGGCCTCATCCTGTAACCTCTTCAGAACAACTTGGCACCAGTTAACCCATTCACCGGACATGATGGCTACTATCATCCTAAAGCAAAGGTTAGTGCATATCTCAAATGCTCAAGTCCGGTTTTCAACAACCCGACAGCAAAAGTCATGAAGATATACATACGGTAGGCAGAAATTTTTCTTATGACATGAGGGGTGGACATTCTTGTCGGACCTGCACCTGTGAACAGCCCCCAGTAGGCCGTCAAAAGTTCATCCGACCCGAATGATTCGAGTTCCTCCATTCTCAGGCCATTGGACGGTAGCCTGAACAAGTTTTGCAGAAGCTCCTGGTTCACCGAAGCTTTGATTCTGCGAACAATTGCCGTGATGTCCGAGACATATCCTCCTCTTTTCTGGGAAAAGAACTTGATGGAGGCATCAATGTAAAATTATTCAACTATACGCTCATCGTAGAGCCCAGTGTGTTGACTTCCAAGGCGGTATAAGCCTTGTTGTTTGATTCTGGAAACGACCCATTCCATTCCTTAAGTGTCTTAATACGCACCATGATGACGGATCTGGCGAAGATTCACCCATCGATGATGGATTCCTTCTTCTTCAGAGATTAGGATGGAGTCTGTGAAGTTGCCATTGTTCTGCAAAGAAAGGATTTGAATAAACAAATAAAAAGAGTGCATAAAATTTGTAGTATGTAGGCTGTTTGCTCTGGACTCGTTAAATTTTCCAGAAAGCGTAAAGAGTCAAAGGGAGCAATGTACAGTCCTTTTATAGTGTGCAGGGAGGATTAGGGTTACATACAGTGAACGGTCATATTTAAGGGATGGGAATCGTCTTCTAAAAGAACGAACAGGATGAACTTAGAGTAACTGGTACATCTTATCCATCTATTTTTGAAATGACAACCGGTCTCACTTCTGACAGTTCGTACTCCCTTATTGCACGAAACAGCAGTTTTGAAATCATTAATATTGTGATATTTAAGATAGTGAAGTCCAGATGTCGTGTAAAGCATTAAATAATAAAATGTTTGAAGGGCACGTGGACTAAAAACTGTTTTTAGTACGAATATAATAATAAAATTATATTAATTGACGTCCCATAGTGTATGTACTGTATCTGCGAATAATACAACGTTCCCCCTTAAAAGGTACATACAGGATTTACTTCTTATAGCAATGTTTGGATTAATACTATATTCATAGGTCGTACTGTAATCCCCCTTAATTAATGCACACGTCAGCTGTAGGAAGGTTTCATGCCTTCTTTATCCTACAGTGCTGTCTGACTGTACTATTAATTAATGGTGGATACTGTATTCTTGGATCTTACAACATTCCCCCTCAATTGATGAGTAAAAGCATAAAAACTTACAGGGAGTCAGGCTGTAGCATTCCTAATTCTTGTCGAAGCATACAAAATCTGGTTGTGCTGAGAGGTTTTGTAAAGAGGTCGGCCAACTGAATGTCTGTATGAACTTTCTCGATACGAACATCCTTATTCTCAACATGATTCCGGATGAAGTGATGCTTCATATCAATATGCTTAGTTCGTGAGTGCAATACATGATTGTGCGTTATTGCAATTGCACTCGTGCTATCGCACATGATCGGTGTTTCTTTAGCAATGATTTCATAATCAGATAACTACTGTTGAATCCAGAGAATCTGCATACAAGGTCTCCACCTTTAGTGTTAACAAACCTTGGTGATTGTTCAAGATAGACTTCTTCGGCGAGGTCTCCATTCAAGAATGCGCTCTTAACGTCCATTTGATATAATTTGAAGCTCTTATGGGCGGCAAAAGCTAAAAATGTCCTGATGGCTTATAATCTGGTTACAGGGGAAAATGTTTCATCATAGTCTATGCCTTCTTCCTGTTTGTAGCCTTGTGCGACTAGATGGGATTTGTTCCTACTAACAAGTCCATTCTCATCCTTCTTGTTCTAAATACCCATTTGGTTCCAATTACAGCTTGATGCTCAGGTCTGGGTACTAGATACCTGTAATACCCGAGATTTCTGATATGTATTTGGAACTTGTGATATTGTAATTATTGTACTTTTGTCTGAGTATTATTCTCCGTATTTCATTATCCGATGTTGTCGAGCATATGATTTCGTGCATGTGATTTAAAGATTGTAATTCTGCGCATGTAGCGCACGCTACCGGCTATGTGTAGCGTACGCTAACATGGATTTATAGCGCACGCTACAAAGGAACATTAGCGCACACTATGCGTGGTCAATTTGATTGGGACATGCGGTAGGTGAGATCTGGCCGGGGGACCCTTGTCGGATTGTGTCGGGATGAACCTGGACGGCTTTCGGGAAAAGCCGAGTCAACGCCTTAGCGCACGCTACAGGCATGTGCATAGCGCGTGCTAAGTGATGAGTACAGTTAAGTCAGTGAGCCGTTAGCGCACGCTACGAGCAGGGACTAGCGCGCGCTAATAGCCATTTCTTATAAATAGGACAGCATCCTATTCGTAATTTCAGTTCTTTCTTCTCCCATACCCGAATTCTTACACTTAGAACATAACTTCCTACATCCTAAACACCTCATATCAACATCCTAGCTCGTGATTGAAGATTGTAGATCATTGAGGATTGGTGTTCGAAGCCTTCGACGTTGGGTTGCTTTGATTTTCTCCTTGTTCAACACTACTTTGAGGTAGGTGATTCTTCACCAAAGTTAGTAGTGTTCTAAAGGACGATTTGATCATGTTTGTATAGTCAGTTACTTCGTTCTATATCAATCATCATGTGTTAGAAGAATATTTTCGACGTATCGGCACTTTTTATCGTATGAACCTTTGAACCGTTTTTAGTATGTGGACTCCTAAGCATTTTTAAACCGATTTGTGATCAGTAGACGGAGGTTACCTAATTGTTACGTTTTACACATAGGAATCATGCGTTTTGGAACGTAGGACGAACGAAACTTAGAATATTTCCTTGAAGATCAAGATGGATGATAGTGTAGTAATGGTTATACGTATCTTTGAATCTCATAGTCATTCAGTACGTATAGAACTTTCACAAACCTTATTAGCATGATATGCTCGAGGATGACTGGTTTATCACCATAGAATTTATGAGTTCATCACCATTCAATCAGTTCGTCCGTAGTAATCGCCATGCAAAGTTAGCGACGCTAACATACGTAAGTTAACGTGCGCTATCGGGATAAGTTAACGACGCTATCGTGGTACGTAACGCACGTTACGATATCGGCCAGTCGCCGGGCCGATCGAGA
The DNA here is from genome assembly GCA_033398695.1 of Orobanche coerulescens. Classification (NCBI taxonomy): domain Eukaryota; kingdom Viridiplantae; phylum Streptophyta; class Magnoliopsida; order Lamiales; family Orobanchaceae; genus Orobanche; species Orobanche coerulescens. Next base: position 73,078,464 of record CM065816.1, on the reverse strand, counting down.
AAACTGTCAGTCCGTGTCTAGCGTACGCTAGGCTTATACGATAGCGTACGCTAACAGGTAGGCTTAGCGCACGCTACATAGAGTACGTAGCGTACGCTAAGTAGTTCAGGCAGATTGTTTATTTTGAGCTTTTGGGCCGAAGACCGAATTGTTAGGCCATCATTCGACTTGAGATGATTTGTATATCATTCCTTTTGTTAAGGTTCGAGCTTGTTACGTTGATCGAAGGAGGCGGCCTTCGAGTGTGTTGAGATCATTGAAGTGTTTCGTTCTTGCCATCTTCAGGCAAGTATCGTAATATATTAATATTGGTATTTTGAGCATGCGTGTGATTATTCATGTTGTTGAACATGAGATTTATTTCGTTGAATTGTCATGATATTCGTTATCTAGTGTTTGTATGTTCATGTTGATGAACATAATGAGTTGGCATATGTGTATGCATGAGTTGTGTTTGTGTACGTTGTACGATCTATGCTGAGGGCGCTGGATCGGATGTCCACCTCGTGTTGGTCCGACGGGATCATCTTGGGATCTAGGCTGAGGGCGCTGGATCATTGGACGGGTTATTTCCACCTCGTGTTGGTCTGACGGGATCATCTTGGGATCTATGCTGAGGGCGCTGGATCATTGGAATACCCTTGCTGTGTTAATGGAATCATGTGGATTCGCATTGTCGGATTCCGTTAGCGGAAGTCCGTGTGGTGTATCATGTTATGTATTGTTGATGCATATTTGATTTGTTTAAATGATACTTGTACTAGCATCGTTTTTCTAACCCCTTCGGGGGTGGACATTTGTTTTGATGTTCAGGTAGCCGAGGAGAACGGAAACAGCCACAGTACCGATGTGACGACGAAGGGGTTCAGTGATGTTTGTTGTTGTTGGTGATTTGGTTTCTTGTTTTGATTTCAGTACTCGAGTACACGTGTCGTATTAATATCATTTCGATATGGTTGTATTAATTACTCGTTGAACCAGTTGTACGGTTTTGTTAACTTGAATTTCCGCAGCATTAATGTCTTATATTTACATTTCTTTTAAAATACGCCTTGTAAATCCTTATTTAAAGGGTTTACGGCGCTGTAATTATTCCGAATATCTCGGGGTGTTACAGAATATGGTATCAGAGCTAAGATTTATGGATATATTGGCCGTCGGGTTTTAAGTTGGGTCTGTTTACGTTATTGATTTACGAGTCGTTCGTAACATCACTGTTCAGCCAAAAGTTGTCATGTGGATCGTGGTTGTAAGTCTCCTAAATATCTTATACTACCGTTTTACTTAATTACTGTTTTGTGAGTATTGACGGATTTTATTTCAAAAACTTTGTCCCGGATATTGAGGAATTGTGTTTACAGTATGTTGAGAGGAGGACGTGGACGCGGACGCGGTCGTGGACGCGGACGGGGTAACATGAGACAGGAGGATTCCGCAACTACCCCAGAATTATCTGCTAGTCGAACCGATTCCCATTCTGGAGGGCAGCAAGGATCAGCGAACGACGACGCAAATCCTAACATGCCGGGAGTGCTTCAACAGGTGGTGGCGCAGATTAACCAGTTCGCCCAGGTAGTCGACCGCATGCAGACGGCGATGGGACAGCAGCACCACGAGGATAACCGGGGAGACAGATGGCTTGCTGAGGTGGTCAAATTGCACCTGCCAAAATTTGACGGATCTGCCGAGGCATTGACTTGGGATCATTGGCTTAAGGAGTTAGAGAAGATATTCGCGGGTCTTAACTGTCCCGAGGACCGGAAGGTGCCCATTGCCCAGTATTTTCTGACTGGGGAGGCCTTTGATTGGTGGGAAGCTATTCGACCCGAGGATCATAATGCGGACTGGACGGAATTCAAATTAATGATGGAAGCACAGTATTGTCCTCGTCCAGTTAGAGAGGCAAAGATCCGAGAGTTTTTCTCACCACAGAGTTCGGAAGCATCTGTGACAGATGTAATCAAAACTTTTAATCATCAGCTGACTTGTGTGCGACACTTGGTCAGAACGGAGGCGAAAAAGATTTTTCATTTCGATATGCGGATGAAGCCGGAGATTCAGCAGTACATGTCCGGATTCGAGTGTACTACGTTGCGACAATATCAAGACAAAGCGCTGGCCTACGACATGAAAGAGGCGGCAATGGAGAATTCAGTGGAGGCGAAGAAGCAAAAGATGACCGGCAGCTTTTTAGAAAACAAGAGTGGTGGGCCCCGCAAGGGCCAGGGTTCCTTTTTTTCGGCTAGGAAACCTCCACATCCTTCTAGAGGTGGGAAGAAGTTCTGGACTACATCAGCAGTTCCGAACGCATCAAAGAAATGCTACAATTGTGGTCGAGCAGGACATATTCGACGTTACTGCCCCGCATCTTCTGTGACTTGCTACGATTGTGGACAAGAAGGGCACCGTGCGGCTTTCTGTGGAGTTGCCACTAGATCTTTTGGTACTCGTACTCCAGCGCCAGTTACGAAGGAGACAAGTGTGAACCAGACGCAGCAGAGTGGATTTCAGCAGCAGAACGTTGGGAAGAGAGAGACATCCAGTGCTGGGTCCGCTCCTCCGCGCCTGTACGAGATCAGGAAATCTGATGATCAGAACACTGCTGTTGCATCAGGTACAATTCAGATCCTTTTGCAACCAGTTAGTGTTTTATTCGATTCCGGAGCTACACATTCTTTCATATCATTGAACTGTGTAAATCGTTTAAAAATCTCGTGCTTATTTGATTGTGAACCATATGTTGTGGGTTTGCCGAGTGGAGAGAGAATTGTGGGAACCCTAGAGGCTAGAAATTTTCCAGTATCTATAGGAGGAAGAGATTGGCCATCGAATCTTATTGTTGCTGACATCTACGGTGATGATTTAATTCTCGGAGACGATTGGCTCAACCGTTATGGAGCTATTCTGAATTACCGAGAGAGAGTCATTTCTATCATTGCTGATGACGGATCTGAACACGTATTCCGAGGATGGAGACCGGGAAGCTCGAGAAAATTGATCAAAGCGATGAAAGCAGTGAAATTACTGAAGCAAGGATGTCATGGACTTTGGTGCTACGCCATGAGGAAAGGGGAAGGAGTAGAGCTCTCGTCTATTTCAGTTGTGAATGAGTTCTCAGATGTATTTCTGAACGAACTACCTGGGTTACCTCCGCAGAGAGAAATGGAGTTCACTATCAAATTAGAGCCTGGAGCAGCTCCTATTTCCAGAGCACCATACCGCATGGCGCCAACCGAGATGTATGAACTCAAGAAGCAACTGGAGGAATTGTTACAGAAGGGCTATATTCAACCTAGCGTTTCTCCTTGGGGAGCGCCCGTTCTCTTTGTCCGGAAGAAAGACGGATCCCTCCGACTGTGTATTGATTACAGGGAGCTCAATAAGATGACGATCAAGAATAAGTATCCTATACCTCGGATCGACGACTTGTTTGATCAACTGCAAGGGTCAAGGGTATTCTCGAAGATTTACTTGCGATCAGGATACCATCAGTTGAGGATTAAGGAATCGGATATACCAAAGTCTGCTTTCAGGTCCCGGTACGGGCATTATGAATTCGTAGTGATGCCGTTTGGACTTACCAATGCTCCTGCGGTGTTCATGAAATTGATGAATCGGGTATTCTTGGAATACTTGGATAAATTTGTGGTCGTCTTCATCGATGACATCTTGATATATTCGAGGGACGCAGAGGAGCATGCCGAACATTTGCGTGTGGTTTTGATCACCTTGAGGAAGGAACAACTGTATGCAAAGCTTTCAAAATGCGAGTTCTGGCTTAAGGAAGTAACTTTCCTTGGGCATGTGATATCAGCTGACGGAGTTCAGGTGGACCCGAAGAAAGTCGAAGCAATCTTGGAATGGGAATCTCCTAATAATGTTAAAGAAGTCCGGAGTTTCCTAGGACTTGCTGGATATTATCGCTGCTTTGTAGAGGGATTTTCCAAGATTTCTCGTCCGCTCACTCAGCTGTTATAGAAAACTCAAAAGTTTAAGTGGGATGAGAAATGCCAGGCTGGTTTTGATGAGCTTAAGAAGAGACTGACGACAGCACCTATTTTAGCATTGCCAGATGGAACTGATGGATTCATGGTTTACACCGACGTTTCAAATCAGGGTCTGGGATGTGTGTTGATGCAAAAGGATAAGGTAATTGCCTATGCTTCTCGGCAGTTGAAACTCTACGAAGTAAATTACCCGACTCATGATCTGGAGTTAGCAGTTGTAGTCTTTGCCTTGAAAATTTGGAGACACTATTTGTACGGCACTCATTGTCAGATCTTTACAGATCATAAGAGCCTCAAGTACATCTTCAGTCAGAAAGAATTAAACATGATGCAGAGGAGGTGGCTGGAATTGATCAAGGATTACGACTTAGAGATTCTCTATCATCCGGGGAAAGCAAACGTTGTAGCTGATGTGTAATATCCTAGAATTTCACTATGAATTTTTCGCATTATTTTATCCGGGATGTACTGTACAGAGTGGGACCAACACGATATGAGCGGATAATTTTGGAAACCGTGACAGTCGTGCCAGTATGTCATCGAGGTTATTTTGATTCTAGGATATTACATGCTTGTTGTGTTTTTCGATGTCGGATGTACCGTATGAGTATTTGTATGATTGCCCTACTTGGTCGACAGTTGTATTCGAGGTATCGTGCATCAGAAGTATCGTATGAGAATGATATCGGAATGAGCATATGTATTCAGTATGTCGCGTGTACGTATTCAGTATATTGAGATGTCAGACAGGGGCAGAAATGGCTAAGTATGAAAGCCATTACGTACGCTATGTAAGGAGACTTACGTACGTAAGCAAGCAAGATTAACGTACGTTAAGGAATGTACATTACGTACGTTAAGAAGAGATTCAGACAGATCGAGCCGTGGTCGGCAGTGGGACCAGTGTCGATCGCCGCGCGCAGATGTGGACAAAGTAGTCAACCTCGGCATTACGACGCCATGCATGGCATATTACGTACGTAATATGGGTTGATCTTGTAGCAAGTCAATCGCTACATTACGACGCTATGGTGATGGTATTACGACGTAACTCAAGTTGCAAAATAGTACTGATTAACTCGGATGACGATTACGTACGCTATATAGGGCATATAACGACGTTAAAGGCCTTACGACGTTAACTTTGGGACTTAACGCACGTAACGAGATGCGCAGATTTATAAAATAAGGACGGGACTTTCATTTCCTCATGTAAGAAAATACATTTCCTCCTCCCCTAATCGTCCCTCTTCACTCTCAAACCCATTTCAGACCCTCATACCCTTGTTAAGACTTTGATAAGGATGATTGGAAGCTTGAAACTTGGAGTTCTTGGAGTTTTGGAAATGTTTGATTGTGTTATTCATCTTCAAAAGGTATGTTGACGAACTCTACTCCTTGAATTCGGATTTTGATGTTAGTGTTGATGTTCTTCTTCGTATGAAGATGATTATGGTATTGTTGTTACGATTCTTGAGGATATATGAACTATATGTTGAAGGAAGATGGTGATATGTTGGTTTTGTCTTGAATACGTTGACTATGATTATAGAATCATGTTGTTCTTGGTGGTCTTGGTACTATTGCTTCGATTCTTGATGTTAGGAGGATCGTATGTTGGAGAATATGATGATACATGCCTTGGAGTATGGATTAGATGATGGTTAGATGTTAGAACACATTGAACTACGTCGTTTTGTTGGCTTCAAACATGATTATGGATTAATTCATGTTCTTGAAGAATTCTTGAATGATATATGTCCGTAAATTGGAAGGATTACGATTAATTTTGGTATATGATTATTCATAATGATATCCGTAATTGTATTCCTATGAATTTGCAAGAATGAGCCGTGTAAATCCGAATTTAAGATTTAAGTCGGAACCAAGAATGTTGTAGACGTTGATAGAACTATTGATTATCGAAATTCGGCTTGTATTCGTATTGATAAGAGTTGATATGGTTGATTTCGTATGATCGAGATACCGTTGAGTTTGATTGATTGATTATACCGGTTGTTGATTGTTATCGAACGTATCGTTAATTGATTATTGCATTAGGTTGCGTTTAGTGATCGTTGAAGTTAACCATTGTGCTGCGGTGAGTCGGGGTGCGGAGCTTGTAGATGAAGACGACGGGACTAGTAACAACTTCATCGAATTGGTATCGAGGCAAGTTATGCTTGCTCGATTCTTAATGTTAATAAATGATTTCGTTTTCATTTCATTTATGATTCATATAGCAATGGTATTATGGAATATATGAATTGTCGGAATGGTGGTATGTAAGATAAATCATAATGTATATGATTTTAAGGATGTCTAGTGGAAATGGGAACGTGAATTATAATTTGGTCTATTGCATGAGAAGTCGGATATCAAGGTTAGTTATGGTGTCGATGTTGAATTCGGGATGGTGGTTTGGTATTAGTTATGGTGTACTTCATTTTGGATTGTCGGATAAATCGTGTATTCGTTCGGGCGGTTGGTCGTGGAAAAGTTGGCGTCTCGGCAGGTAAATTAATCTTGTTAGATTATGATAATCATCATATTGCATTATTGCATGTGTGTATTGATATTTCATGTGGTGAGTGTGCACCATCGTGGTTACGTTTTGTAATGTGCTCTTCCTTTGGCCGTGATCATTGGGCCGATGTGTTAGGGGATAAGACCTATATGGCACCTATGTTCCTGGGTATTCTGTGTGGATACTTTCGTGACCCTTGGTTGCGACCTTGGGGTATTTTGTAATTGCATGAACTGTGTTAGGGGATAAGACCTATATGGCACCTATGTTCCGGTATTCTGTGAGATGCTTAGTGACCCTTGGCCGCTTGCCTTGGGGTTTATGTGTTAATATTATATGCATTGTTGAGCATGATGTGGACTGTTGTCCGATGGAAATACGACATTGTGGTCGTGTCGATCTTTCATGATCGAGTTACTGTTGCTCTTTTGGGAGGTCTTAGATCCTTGATGGATATGCGATTCTTTGAGATTTGTTGTCATGTTGTATCGTGGCATATCCGGAGTCGATACGTTACGATCGTTCATGTGTAGGATTTTCGGACGGGCACGTGTAGCATGTGTTGGTTTCGACCTCATATTGAACCGCACACGAGGCGTGCCGTGAGGCCGATTAGGTACGAGACCGACGGTACCGATCAATACCCGTGGTTGGCTTGTACGGACACATGTCCGGATCAAGCGTATCGTGGCGTCCATCTTGAGTCTTATTGATTGGTCATTCACGGTCCATGTATAATTGGATGCATTCGATATTCGAGTTGTCTTTGAAATCCGTATATATGATTCGTATATGGGTGATGATTTTATTCTCTCGTGTATCTGTCCCGTTGATCCTTTATTGATCTCGTTTGGAGTTACCTTATCGATGGTTAACTTGTTTGTTACCGATCCTTTATTAATCTCGTTTGGAGTTTCCCCTGTCATTGGTAATCTCGTTCGTTATTGATCCTTATTGATTCCGTTTGGGAGTTGTCTCACCGTTGGTATTCTTGGTTATTAGTCCTTGATTGATGTTATTGGAGTTTACCGTGTCGTCGATATTCTCAGTTGTCGCCCCTTTATTGGTCTTGTTGGGATTTGCCGTGTCATCGGTATTCTCGGTTATCGATTCTTCGTTGACCCTTACCGTGTCGTCGGTATTATCGATTATTGATTCTTCGTTGATCTTGTTGGAGTTACGGATCATGGTATTCTCGTCCGTGTTGATCCTATGTCGATCTTGTGTGGAAATATCATGCCATTGATATTTCCGTTGTGATGCATCGATTGTTTATCATTATTGACCGTGTGAGCATTCATGCTTTGTATTGATATTCGGGACTTGCTATTGTCTCGGGACAGTTGGATTGCAGGTGTGCCATGTGATATCGGTTCTATCAGGATTGGGATTCGATTGTGCGACCCAGCCGACAGAGTTATTCATAACCAGATCATTCTATAATTGAGATATGATAAGTTTGGGAATTTTGGTATCGTTTCGGATATAGTACAGGTGGTTACTTTTGAATTCATTCATCACTTAAGGACACGAGGCGTGGGTTGGTAAGAATTGATTTGTTATGGATTGTGACAGGTTGGTAAGGTTATTTCGGTAAGATTACATGGGGAATGTTCTTACTCTGTAGATTACATTGTTATGTATTGTTTTTGTGATGTGATCGTTATCATTGTTGAGTATTATGGCTGAACCCGTCGTGGGCTTTATCTTTTAGGTACTCGGAGTTCGATCTGGCAGCGGTCGTGAAGGGATGAGCTTTCCGGTGATACTGGCTATGGCGTAGTTGTTGGGATTCGAGTGTTCTTTCTGGTTTTTATAATTCCGCTGTAAATGTGATTAATTGTGTTTTATCCGATGTGTGTATATATTTAAAATGGCTTTCGATATTCTTGAAACTGTGTTTTTATCCGCTGTGCGTGTGTGTGTTCTTTCAAAGGGCTTTTTGACATTTTTAAACGTTTGCGAAAATGATTTTAGCCTTGTGGGTTCCAATATGGGGCCCATATAAATGATATTTTCCATATAAATGGAAAAACCTATGATGTTGACGGTTTTGGAATTTCGTTCTATTTCTCCTTCATATGAAGGTTGCGACAGGAAGGGCATCCGGCGTAAAACTTTGCCACTTTGTTATTTGCATGAGTTATGGTGTTAACTAATTTTAGACAATTAAACGACACTATAATCTTCATGCCACCGACCCCAACATAGTTGGGATTAAGGTGCTGATGATGATGATGATGATGATGATGGGTTCCAATATGGGGCCCACGGCGCTGTAATATTCCCGGTCGTTTTTGGGGGTGTTACATGATGCATTGAGCCGTAAACCTGTTTCTATTCGAGTGCTGGAAGCACTTACGTCCCAAACCAGCCTTCAACGAGAACTGATCCGCGAAGGGATTGAAGTATGGGCACCAGGAATTCAAGGGCAACTATATGTGATGGAACTGACTTCATCACTAGTCGAGGAGATCAAGTCTAAGCAGTTGAACGATTCTCTGATCCTTCGGTTATGTGACGAAGTAAAGAAGGGAAAAGCCCCAGGATTCGTGATACAAGATGATGGAGTTCTGAGATTTCAGAGTCGACTTTGCGTTCCCGATGAGGATGATTTGAGACGGACTATTCTGAAGGAAGCTCACAGCGTGCCCTATTCTATTCACCCGGGCAGCAGTAAGATGTATAAAGATCTTAAATAGAACTACTGGTGGGGGGATATGAAGAAGGACGTAGCAGAGTACGTTTCGAAGTGTTTGACTTGTCAGCAGGTTAAGATTGAACATCAGCGACCTGCCGGAATGTTAAAGCCGCTTCCGATCCCTGAATGGAAGTGGGAGGAAATCTCGATGGATTTCATCACCAGTATGCCAAGGACTAGAATGGGAATGAACATGATTTGGGTTGTAGTTGATCGACTAACCAAGTCGGCTCATTTCCTAGGGATTAAAGATACATGGGGACCCGAGAGATTGGCGCGAGTATTTATTGCGGAGATAGTCAGATTGCATGGGACGCCGAAGACCATTATTTCGGATCGAGATAGTCGTTTCGTGTCGCACTTCTGGAAAGCAGTTCACAGGGCTTTGGGAACTGAGCTCAACTTTAGCATGACTTATCATCCCCAAACGGACGGTCAGTCCGAAAGGACTATACAGACAGTAGAAGACATGCTTAGAGCTTGTGCATTAGATTGGTCAACTGATTGGGAAGTTCACTTGCCCTTGATCGAGTTCACCTATAATAATAGTTGGCACGCTTCTATTAAGATGGCACCATTTGAAGCTTTGTACGGGAGAAGATGCCGATCACCCCTGTGTTGGGATGATTCTTCGGATTTGATCGGGACAGAACCGGAATTGATTATTCAGACTCAAGAGAAGATAGCTTTGATTCGAGAAAGACTGATGACTGCCCAGAGTCGACAAAAGTCTTATGCAGACGTATGTCGTCGTCCTCTAGAATTCAACACTGGGGACCATGTGCTACTGAAGGTGTCCCCTACTCAAGGGATTTTCCGTTTTGGGAGGAGAGGCAAGCTTAGTCCTAGATATATCGGACCATTCGAGATCCTCGAGAGGGTTGGAGATTTAGCATACAGGTTGGCCTTACCGCCATCGCTGAGTCACGTTCACAATGTGTTTCACGTATCCCAACTGCGGAAGTATGTACCGGACCCCAGTCACGTCATTGGTTTCGACAAGATCGAGATAGCTAATGATGGCACTTTCGAAGAGAGACCAATCAAGATACTTGAGAGTCGGATCAAACAGTTGAGGAATAAACCAATACACTTGGTTAAAGTACAATGGTCACGACACGGAGTCGAAGAGGCCACTTGGGAAACGAAGGACAGTATGAAGGCTAGATATCCAGAGTTGTTTTCATCCTAAGTTTCGGGACGAAACTTCTTTTTAGGGTGGAGGGATGTAATACCCGAGATTTCTGATATGTATTTGGAACTTGTGATATTGTAATTATTGTACTTTTGTCTGAGTATTATTCTCCGTATTTCATTATCCGATGTTGTCGAGCGTATGATTTCGTGCATGTGATTTAAAGATTGTAATTCTGCGCATGTAGCGCACGCTACCGGCTATGTGTAGCGTACGCTAACATGGATTTATAGCGCACGCTACAAAGGAACATTAGCGCACGCTATGCGTGGTCAATTTGATTGGGACGTGCGGTAGGTGAGATCTGGCCGGGGGACCCTTGTCGGATTGTGTCGGGATGAACCTGGATGGATTTCGGGAAAAGCCGAGTCAACGCCTTAGCGCACGCTACAGGCATGTGCATAGCGCGCGCTAAGTGCTGAGTACAGTTAAGTCAGTGAGCCGTTAGCGCACGCTACGAGCAGGGACTAGCGCGCGCTAATAGCCATTTCTTATAAATAGGACAACATCCTATTCATAATTTCAGTTCTTTCTTCTCCCATACCCGAATTCTTACACTTAGAACATAACTTCCTACATCCTAAACACCTCATATCAACATCCTAGCTCGTGATTGAAGATTGTAGATCATTGAGGATTGGTGTTCGAAGCCTTCGACGTTGGGTTGCTTTGATTTTCTCCTTGTTCAACACTACTTTGAGGTAGGTGATTCTTCACCAAAGTTAGTAGTGTTCTAAAGGACGATTTGATCATGTTTGTATAGTCAGTTACTTCGTTCTATATCAATCATCATGTGTTAGTAGAATATTTTCGACGTATCGACACTTTTTCTCGTATGAACCTTTGAACCGTTTTTAGTATGTGGACTCCTAAGCATTTTTAAACCGATTTGTGATCAGTAGACGGAGGTTACCTAATTGTTACGTTTTACACATAAGAATCATGCGTTTTGGAACGTAGGACGAACGGAACTTAGAATATTTTCTTGAAGATCAAGATGGATGATAGTGTAGTAATGGTTATAGGTATCGTTGAATCTCATAGTCATTCAGTACGTATAGAACTTTCACAAACCTTATTAGCATGATATGCTCGAGGATGACTGGTTTTATCACCATAGAATTTATGAGTTCATCACCATTCAATCCAGTTTTCTGTCCGTAGTAATCTGCCATGCAAAGTTAGCGCACGCTAACATACGTAAGTTAACGTGCGCTATCGGGGATAAGTTAACGCACGCTATCATGTGGTACGTAACGTACGTTACGATATCAGCCGAGTCAGTCGGCTGATCAGAGAAAACTGTCAGTCCGTGGCTAGCGTACGCTAGGCTTATACGATAGCGTACGCTAACAGGTAGGCTTAGCGCATGCTACATAGAGTACGTAGCGTACGCTAAGTAGTTCAGGCAGATTGTTTATTTTGAGCTTTTGGGCCGTAGACCGAATTGTTAGGCCATCATTCGACTTGAGATGATTTGTATATCATTCCTTTTGTTAAGGTTCGAGCTTGTTACGTTGATCGAAGGAGGCGGCCTTCGAGTGTGTTGAGATCATTGAAGTGTTTTGTTCTTGCCATCTTCGAGGCAAGTATCATAATATGTTAATATTGGTATTTTGAGCATGCGTGTGATTATTCATGTTGTTGAACATGAGATTTATTTCGTTGAATTGTCATGATATTCATTATCTAGTGTTTGTATGTTCATGTTGATGAACATAATGAGTTGGCATATGTGTATGCATGAGTTGTGTTTGTGTACGTTGTACGATCTATGCTGAGGACGCTGGATCGGATGTCCACCTCGTGTTGGTCCGACGAGATCATCTTGGGATCTAGGCTGAGGGCGCTGGATCATTGGACGGGTTATTTCCACCTCGTGTTGGTCCGACGGGATCATCTTGGGATCTATGCTGAGGGCGCTGGATCATTGGAATACCCTTGCTGTGTTAACGGAATCATGTGGATTCGCATTGTCGGATTCCGGTAGCGGAAGTCCGTGTGGTGTATCATGTTATGTATTGTTGATGCATATTTGATTTGTTTAAATGATACTTGTACTAGCATCATTTTTCTAACCCCTTCGGGGGCGGACATTTGTTTTGATGTTCAGGTAGCCGAGGAGAAAAGAAACAGCCACAGTACCGACGTGACGACGAAGGGGTTCAGTGATGTTTGTTGTTGTTGGTGATTTGGTTTCTTGTTTTGATTTCAGTACTCGAGTACACGTGTCGTATTAATATCATTTCGATATGGTTGTATTAATTACTCGTTGAACCAATTGTACGGTTTTGTTAACTTTAATTTCCGCAGCATTAATGTCTTATATTTACATTTCTTTTAAAATACGCCTTGTAAATCCTTATTTAAAGGGTTTATGGCGCTGTAATTATTCCGAATATCTCAGGGTGTTACAATACCATACATTGTTTCTTTCAAAACCATTCAACTCTTCTTCCATATAAGTGATCCACTGAGAGTTATTCAGAGATTCATTTGTAGAAACAGGTACGGATTGAGCTATGAATATAGCTAGGGTGCACATGGCTAGTCTCCTAAGTTCAGCTTGAGATTTCCATACAGGAAATGGAGATTTTTCAGATTCGGATTCTTCTTGCGCACACCGTACAGTTCCTTGTGTACTCTGTATTCTCTTGCGGGTAGATACTCCAGCATCAATGTCTCCTATGATTAACTGCTGTGGGTGATCTCTCAACCATCTTCTGTCGGGTTCTAGTTCAGCATCCCGTACTGTATCTTGAGGTGCTGTGGTTTCAGCTTCAGCTTGTACAACATCGGCTTCAGCTACTTCTGATTTTACAGCTGCGGGGTTGATCTCTAAGTCTACGACAGGCTCTATTGGAGTTGTGGGGTCATTAATGGAGAGTTTTTGGATATTCGGAGTGAGATCTTCTACTCCTGTAGGATCATGGTGAGGTTCATCGAACACTACATGTACAGATTCCTCGATTGTCAGCTTCCTTTCGTTAAAGATTCTGAAAGCCTCGGTGACATAGAAATATCCTACAAATATCCCTTCATCCGACTTCTCATCGAAGGTTTTGAGTTGGTCTTTCCCATTATTCAGAACATAGCATCGGCATCCAAAGATGTGAAACTATGAAACCAATGGAGTTTTGTTATTCCATACCTCATGGGCTGTTTTGTTGTGATGTATGTTGATGATACAGCAGTTTTGTGTATAGCATGCTGTATTTGTTGCTTTGCCCTAGAAATGCTGCGGTAGTTTGCTTGCGGCGATCATGGTTCATGTTGCTTCCTTGAGTGTTCTGTTCTTTCGTTCGGCAACACCATTTTATTGAGGAGTCTGTGCAGCTGAGTATTTATGTTGTATTCTATTGTCCGAACAGTATTGCTCTATAAAGTGGTTAGTAAATTCAGTACCCATGTCGGAACAAATGGACACGATACTCAAACCTTTCTCATTCTGGAGCTTTCTCAGGTGCTCGGGCAGCTTTGTTGTGGTTTCTTTCTTCTTGCTCAGAAGATTGTCCAAGCATACCTGCAATAATCATCAACAATAACTAGACAATATTTCTTACCTCCCAAACTTACAGGGTCTACAGGACCGTAGAGATCTATATGTAGCATATCCAAAACTCTGTTAGTGGATAGGTATGATTTTATTTTCAGGGTGGTTTTGACTTTTTTGCTTTCTGACAGGGTCTGCAGACGCTGTCTTTTTGGAATGACACATCGGGCAAACCTCTAACCATTCCCTATCTGGCGAGTTTGTTGATCGTCTTGAAGTTGATATGAGACATCCTCTTGTGCCATAGCCAGTTTTGATTTCAGTGCCTATGGCAACAAATCATGGAATAGTGGAGCTCGTAGGCTTCCAGTCAGCAATATACATGTTACCTGACCTGGTTTATGTGAGCAAAACTTCTCTGGTCAGAATGTTCTTAACTCTACAGTGATCTATATAGAATTTCACCGAGAATGGTTTGTCACAGAACTGGCTAATACTAAGTAGATTATACCGTAAGCCTTCAACATAAGCTACATCGGTGACTTTGAATTTTCCGACAAGAAGGTTTCCCTTCCCTATTGTTCTTCCTTTGGATTTGTCACCAAAGCGCACTTTTGGACTGCGACCTTCTACATAATCTGACAGCTTGCTGACATCTCCTGTCTTGTGCCAAGAACATCCATTTTCGAAGTACCAGATGTCCTTCTCTTTGATGTCCTGTAAGCAAAGAAATTAAGTATATTTAGGTCCTATTTGATTATTGGGTCCATGTACGTTAGTGCCTTTTAATACCTAAATTTGCCTAACAACAATTGTCTTGTTGTAGGTTACTTTTGGTCAGTTATAGTTGTTGTGAATTAGTATTGTGCATACTATATGCAAAATAATCTTTGTACTCTTTTTCAATGTGGGACAAAGTCCCACACCCATTCCAAGGAGCTCACTTTGGAGCATTAATATTCATCCATTCCTCCTCCATTTTGAGTGTTTTTGCATGCTTTGAAAAGTTTTTGCGGAGATGCCTATCATAGTGATGAGTTTGGGTATGATGAAGATGGTTACTATGATGATGATGGAGTGGATCAAGGTGTGAGATGGGAGAATCCACTCCCAAAGTAGTACAACAACAACAATATAAGCCTTTCTTTGAGCCAGGCATGACTTTTAGAAATATGGGAGAGGTTAGGGCTGTCATACTCAAGCATGTTGGGTTTTACGTGTATCTAATACAATAAATATGAGCAAAACGAAGCGGACATAATTAAAGAAAAACCCAGATGATGATCTTCATGAAGTAATGTAATTGATTTATAAAGAGTTCCTCATATTACCTTAATTTCAAAAACAGATCTGTTACCCAGAACAGAAGCTGATTAATATCATCTTCCTCTTTCGGTGATCCACACACGAACAACTGGTACAAGCCGGATTGCGAGATCCTTACAAATGATTTTGATAAACAATACAACAGATAATTTCTTGCTATAAGGATTTGTACTGTTGATCAAAATCAACTAAGGGAAGAATACGGAGATGGCCGAAACGGACTTCCCGGACAGAAAAGATTTTGGCCGAACCAGAAGAGGGGAATGGCGATTTTTCTCTCATACAATTAGGTTTGTGTAATTTTAATCTTATATCAACTTCTTGTCCAAGACCCTTTATTTATACTAAGTAAACACTAGAGTCAAACTCTAGTATTTGCTTAGTTGCCCCCCAACTTATTAAACCATACAATACAATACATATAATATCTTATATTATATATTACTTATTATTTAATCCTCTAATAAATATAATATATATTATATTCCATGTTATATATTACTCATTATTTAATTTTTTTAATAAATATAATACCCAATATTATATCTATTAATTATTCTTACTTGTCTTTAGTTGTCGTATATGTGACCCCAAAGGCTTATATTATATTGACAATTATTTAATACCTTACTAAATAATAATTCACAAGCGGTCTCTAACAATACATTATCACTACTCAAATAATATAAGTTTATTTTAAACCATTTAACGTGTCAAATCCCTTTGTCGCGCGGTATCATATTTAAACTAAGTCACGGAATTTGTGATACTTATTATGTTCAAATGGTTTCTCGATCTTAAGTAGACTGACTGAATCAAATGGCTCTTCATTTGAGCATGGCCATGCGTTTTCTTCAGTCCTACTTATCGAGGGGCCCAGTAGATATGTCTCCCCTAAAGACAGGAACAAATCCCCATCTTAATTATTCATTGCCCTCTACATGACTCCCGCTAATCCCGGTCGCTAACCTTTATGTTCACCATGTTTCAGATGACGTTGGATTACGTCAAAGCATAACAGTTATCATGTTGGACTCTACGATAATCTCACGTTCGGGGATTTATTGACATACTGTTATATTGAGATTCACTTATGACATTTCCATGCAGTGATCTCAATGCGGGTCTGTCCAGTATTCAGTTCTCCAACCAATACCCATAAGTTTGATCTGTACCATACATATATTCATACGATGATTATCAATCAAACTTATACTAGTATATTAATCACTTGAGTATCCACTCCACGTGATTGGACTAGGGACATTTGAATAATCTTATTATTCGTGAATAACTATTATTTGGTCATTGTAATATTAACACATGCACACATTATAATAATCAGTGAGAAATAGATAATATCAAATAACTTTATTTAAATATGACAATTACAAATCTAGGCACATCGAATGTCCTAGGGCACTATTCCTAACAATCTCCCACTTATATTAGGACCATTCATTCATGACTTTTAGTCCTATTGTTCTAGCATGCTCTACATGCTTTTCTTCTAAGAGAGGCTTGGTAAGTGGATCAGTAACATTCTATTCTGTTGCTACTTTGCATATTGTAATATCTCCTCGTCTGACGATCTCTCTGACTAGGTGATATTTTCTGAGTGTATGTTTGGAATTATGATGCGACCTAGGCTCTTTAGCTTGTGCAATAGCACCATTATTGTCACAATAAAGGCTTATGGGACCCTGGATGGTCGGTACCACTCCTAGTTTAGTAACGAACTTCTTGATCCCTACTGCTTTTTTAGCTGCATCCGATGCTGCCAGGTACTCAACTTCTGTTACAAAATCAGCAATCGTGCTTTGCTTGGAAGAAGCTTGGAACTCTTCCAACTCACAGCACCTCCATTCAATACAAACACATAACCAGTTTGTGATTTAAAATCATCTCTATCAGTTTCGAAACTTGCATCAGCGTAACCATTTACAGCCAGCTCGTTTCCACACCCCCCATAAATTAGGAACACATCTTTAGTTCTTCTTAAGTACTTTAGGATGGTTTTCACTGCTGTCGAGTGACTCTCACCTGGATTTGATTGCTATCGACTTGTCATGCTAAGGGCAAACGAGTATAAATCATGGCATACATGATCGGTCCAATGGCCAAAGCATATGGAATCTTGCTCATGCGGGCTTGCTGATCAGGAGTCGAAGGACTCTGATTCGTACTCAGATGAATGGCATGTGACATTGGCAAGAGTCCTCTCTTGAGTTCTGCATATTGAACCTCTTCAATATTTTGTGAATGTAGGTACTTTGACTCAGACAAATCATTCTCTTTGATCTATCTCTATAGATTTGTATACCAAGAATGTAAGCAGCTTCTCTTAAGTCTTTCATTGAGAAACAGCTTCCCAACCAGGTCTTAACTGTCTGCAAGATGGGTGTGTCATTTCCAATGAGTGTCATCTACATTTAAGACTAGAAAAACAACCATGCTCTCACTAACCTTATTGTACACACATGGTTAATCTTCATTTTGAATAAACCCAAATTCTTTGACAGTTTCACCAAAACGAAGATTCCAACTCCGAGAAGCCTGCTTCAACCCATAAATGGATCTTTGAAGATTGCAAACCTTTTTAGAATTCCCTCAGGATGTGTCATGTACACATCCTCAATTTAGTTTCCATTAAGACACCCTGTTTTGACATCCATTTGCCAGATTTCATAATCATAGTATGCGGCAATAGAAAATAAAATTCTAATCGACTTAAGCATGACTACTAGCGAAAAGGTCTCATCATAGTCAACACCATGAGTCTGTATATAACCTTTTTCCACTAGTATAGATCTATAGGCTTGCAGATTATCATCCATATCTTTATTCTTTTGAAGACCCATTTGCACCCAATGGTTTTAACATCCCCAGATGGATCTATCAAGTTCTATACTTGATTGTCGTACATGGACTGCATCTCTGACTTCATGGCTTCTAGCCATTCCTTGGACTCTGGTCCTGAGGCAGCTTCTGTACAGGTACTAGGTTCATCATCTATGAGCGATGTGTCATCATACTCTCTTACGAGATACTCATATCTCTAAGGTTCATGTCGCACCCTATTAGATCTGCGAGGGACTTGTGTACTTTGAACTGGATCTTCAACTAATTGTTGAGCCTGTTCAGTTTCCATCAGTGAAGTAATGTCTTCTTGTGATTCTCGAGTTTCCTCCAGAATTACTCTTCTCCTATTGTCTCTTTTGGAAATAGATTCCCTTTCTAAAAAGACAGCACTTCGAGAAAGAAACACTTTGTTCTCCGCGGGCTTATAAAAGTAGTATCCTTTAGTTTCCTTAGGATAACCCACAAATAAACATCTTTCAGATCTGGCCGCCAGTTTGTCAAACACTTGGCATCTTACGAATGAGTCGCAACCTCATATCTTTAGAATAGAAAAGTTTGGTCTCGTACGAGTCCGTTTCTCAAATGGTGCCTTTTCAACTGCTTTAGGGAACACGGTTAAGGGTGAATGCTGCTGTTTCTAAGGCATGGCCCTAAAATGACAATAGAAGCTCCGTTCGACTCATCATGGATGGAACCATATCTAATAAAGTTCGATTCCTCCTCTCAGATACGCCGTTATGTTTGAGGTGTTCCAGGAGGAGTAAGTTGTGAAACGATTCCACAACTCCTAAGATAATCATCAGATTCTTGGCTCAAGTATTCACCACCTCGATCTGATCGAATGGCTTTAATTGTCTTGCCAATTTGATTATGTACTTCACTCTGGAATATGTTGAACATTTCAAAAAATTTATGTTTATGCTTCATAAGACAAACATATCCAGACCGACTAAAATCATCGGTAAAGGTGATGAAGTATTTATATCTGCCTCTGGCATGAGTAAGTCGGATTAGAATCATTGAGCTTAGGTTTCTTGGGTTTAATTTTATAGACTTCCAAAGTATTGGACTAATCTAGACCAGTATTGTAAAGGCCAGTATATAACTTCGCAATACCATAAAGCAAGTCATCACAGAAAATATGAATAATCTTATTCTTAATAAGAAAACTGTAACCTTCACAATCAATGTAGAAACTGAAATAATATTCCTATTCATAGCAGGAATATAATAGCAATTGTTCAAAACTAACAAAAGCCCATTTGTTAAAACTAGATCATAGGTTCCTACGGCTAGTGCAACAACTCTTACTTCATTTTCGACTCTTAGATCCTCTTCCCATTTCTTCAGCTCTCTACTGTTTCTCAACCCCTGAACATTTGTACAAATGTGAGATCCACATCCAGTATCCAATATCCAGGAGTTAGAAGTAGATAAGCTAACTTATATAACAAATATACATGTGGCCATCTCACTATCCTTGGTACGCTAAGGCTCTTCCAAGTAAACCTTGTAATTTCTTTTTCAATGTCCTGGTTTATTGTAATGATGGCAATTTCCATATTTGGGAACTTTAGCCTTAGAAACCGGCTTAGATAGGTCTCTAGATTTGGCAACTTTTGCCTTACCTTTGACCTTGCCTTTATTCTTGAAGGACTTCTTGCTGACCATCAGCACGTGGCTTGGTTTCTTCTTAATATTTTGCTCAACCGTTTTAAGCATCCCATGCAGCTCAGCAATGGAGTTCTCCACCCCATTCATATGATAGTTCATAATGAACTGACCGAAACTATCAGGCAATGAGTTTAGGATCACATCCGTGGAGTTCTCCTTAGAAAGTGGAAAACCAAGCCTATCAAGATGATCAATATATCCTTTCATCTTGAGTACATGAGTGGTGACAGATGTCCCCTCAACCATCTTGCAAGCATACAAGGCTTTAAAGGTGTCATACCTCTCTTGCCTAGCGTGCTTTGAGAAAATTTCCTTAAGGTGAGCATTAAGGTCATAGGCTTTCATTTCTTCTAGATTCTTATGAAGTCCTGGATAAATGGTATCCAACATAAGACAACTGATATCAATAGAATCATCACAATGTTTGTTCCATTTTTTTTGCTGCTTTGTTAGCATTGTCAGCAGCCTCATCCGGAATTTCTTCCTCAAGACAATACAACTTTCTTTCTTGCTTGAGAGCTATTCTCAAGCTCCGGATCCAATCCAGATAGTTGTTGCGTTCTCTTTGAACTTGTCCTTCTCAAGGACGGATCGCAGTGAAATGGTGGATGTGTTGTTTGATGCTATTCTATTATCTACAAAATTCAATATTCAAAGTATTTAGTCACATTTTTATTTCTCGATAAATACTCCCACTAAAATAAAATAACCTCAATTTTATAACATTTGTAATTTTAGTGGGCTAAGACCCCATTTTGCACAATTCTAAACTCAGTTTTGGCATGATGCCTACAATTGAGCTACTTTAGGTGGATAACTCTTTATCGATTACATCATATGTAACTCTTAGATTATACTTATGGTATTTGGCATCTTATGCCCAAGCATGTTATAATCCCATCTTATGTCTTAAGGTTCAAAACTATTTTGAATTCTTAGTTCATTTAAAACACATAGGTATCACCATTACCTATCCTACCTTACTAAGATAATCCGAGCACCCAGCTTTGGCATGACCTGCTCAAGATGATCGAAGTCTTGACAGGTGCTTTAATTGAACGGCATTAAAAAAACTTAAACGAGGGATTTTATCCTATGTTGCATGTCTATGTTGGCTAACATACACCTAAACATACAACGCATCACATACATGCATAAATTTAAACATATATAGGATCACATGACTTAAAAAGACATAGGACCGTGTATAGCATGACCATAGCCCTAGCGTGATTTTCATGAGGCAATATGATCATCACAAAGGTCAATCTAAAGGGTATAATTGGTCTTCATTGATCTTCCAACTCCTTGGAACGTCATAAGCGATCAATTGGCTCTTCGAGTCCGTTCTTCGTCTCCTTCCTGTCTTCATGAAAATATACTACACTAGTAAAATTAAATTACAAGAGGGCAAATGACACGCATACTGTAAATTATAATAATAAATTAAAAGACAGCTCGCAGGCTGTAAAAACCAATTATAATTAAATGATGCACAGGGTGTAAAACCAACCCAATAATAAATTGAAACATCCAATCACATTGGTCAATTTATGGTCATGCCATACACCATACACAAACCATAATTAATTATCGCATAATTAATTAAACATACTATTTAAATTAATTATCACATAATTAATTAAACACAATATAAATCTGCCTGACACTCAGGTATAAGATCAATATCCGCTCGAAAAATCTGAAACACTAGCACGGTTGGCTGAGCACCCCTTAGACGCACACGGCCGCGCGGGTTTGAATCCCGCTGGCCGCAAGAAATGCATTTTTGAAATAATTATTTTGATTTTAAAAAACAAGAGTTAAAATAAAATATCAGTGAACAAGTTTCACAAAAGGGAGTTGCAGCCGAGATGGTCGGGACGGATGGACGGTTCTGAACGACCAGGGTTCGAATCTCGTCTTCAGCGGGATTATTTTGTGATTTTATTGCTACCCACGGGTCCTGGTCCGCAGTTTGCGACCCAATCCGACCCGACCCGGACCTCACCCTGACCTGCTGCCCGTTTCGCTGTGCTGTTCCAGAACAGTTCTGGACAGCAGTTTATGCGATAAACAGTCCATCAAATTTATTTTGATCGATCCGATTTGATCAAATTAAATCAGAAAAATATTTATAAAATATCTATTTCATAAATATGATCAAGAACATAATTTTATATATTCAAAGCATATAAAACACGTTCTACATAAACAACTAAATCACTGCAAGTTGACCCTGATACCACTATTGGGTTTAACGTGTATCTAATACAATAAATATGAGCAAAACACAGTGGAAATAATTAACGAAAAACCAAGATGAGGATCTTTATGCAGTAATTTAATTGATATATAAAGAGTTCGTCGAATTAACTTAATTCAAAAAATAGATTTGTAACCCGGACCAGAAGCTGATTAATATCCTCTTCCTCATTCGGTTATCCACACACGAACAAATGGTACAAGCCGGATTGCTGGATCCTTACGAATAATATTGATAAACATTACAACAGATAATTTCATGCTAGAAGGATTTGTACTGTTGATCGAAATCAACTAAGGGAAGAAGACAGAGATGGCCGCAATGGACTTCCCGGACAGAAAATATTTCGGCCAAACCAGAAGAAGGGAAGGGCGATTTTTCACTCACAAAATTAGGTTTGCGTAATTTTAATCTTATATGAACTCCTTGTCCAAGACCCTTTATTTATACTAAGTAAACTCTAGAGTCAAACTCTAGTATTTGCTTAGTTTCCCCTCAACTTATTAAATAATACAATACATATAATATATTTTATTATATATTACTTATTATTTAATTCTCTAATAAATATAATATCTAATATTATATATATTTCTCGGATGATATAACTAAATAATATAATATATAATATCACATATTATATATTACTCATTATCTAATTTCTTTAATAAATATAACCAATATTATATCTATTAATTATTATTACTTGTCTTTAGTTGTCGTATGTGTGACCCAAAAGGCTTATATTATGTTGGCAATTATTTAATACCTTATTAAATAATAAGTCATAAGTGATCACTATCAAGACATTATTACTCAAATAATGTAAGTTTATAGTCCATTAAACCATTTAACATATCAAATCCCTTTGTCGCGCGATATCATATTTGAACTAAGTCATGGAAATTGTCATACTTGTTATGTCCAAATGCTTTCTCGATATTAAGTAGACTGATTGAATCAAATGACTCTTCATTTGAGCATGGCCATACATTTCCTTCAGTCCTACTTATCGTCGGGGACCAACAAATATCTCTCTCCTTAAAGAGAGGGACAAATCTCCATCTTGATTATTCATTACCCTCTATATGACTTCTAATAATCCCGATCGCTAACCTTTATGATCACCATGTTTCAGATGACGTTGGATTACGTCAACGCATAACAGTTGTCATGTTGGACTCTATGATAATCTCAGGTATTGACATACTGTTATCTTGAGATTCACTTATGATATTTCTATGCAGTGATCTCAATGCGGGTCTGTCCAGTATTACATTCTCCAACTAATATCCATAAGTTTGATCTGTACCATACGTACAATCATCCGATGATTATTAATGAAACTTATACTAGTATATTAATCACTTGAGTCTCCACGATACGTGATTGGACTAAGGACATTTGATAATCTTATTATTCGTGAATAACTATTATTTGATTATTATAATATTAAAATATGCACACATTATAATAATCAATGAAAAAAGGATGATATCAAATAACTTTATTTAAATGTTACAATTATAAATCTAGGCACATCGAATGTCCTAGGGCACTATTCCCAACAAAGCATTCGCTGATGGAGAGGAAAGATGTTCGATATAAAAGGAATGAGGCAAGCTGAATTAGATTACCCTGAAAATGTATGCGGACCTCATAGCACTCATGCGAGAGGCGGGTACCAATATTTCATCACTTATACCGATGATTTTAGATGGTGTGGATATGTTTATCTTATGAAGTGTAAACATGAATCTTTTGAGATGTTCAAAATATTCCAGAGTGAAATACATGATCAACTTGGCAATACAATTAAATCCCTTTGATCGGATCGAGGTGGCAAATACTTGAGCCAAGAATTCGATGATCATCTTAGGAGTTGTGGAATTATTTCACAACTTACTCCTCCTGGAACACCTCAACATAACGGAGTATCCGAGAGGAGGAATCGAACTTTATTAGATATGGTTAGATCCATGATGATTCAAATGGAGCTTCCATTATCATTTTGGGGCCACGCCTTAGAAACAGCAACATTCACCCTTAACTGTGATACCCGAGCCTAACATTACTCACTTGGTCAATATGATTCATGCATAACTTTTTAATTATGTGTTATTTGGATTACTTGATGTTTCACGGTTCATTTGATCTTATAGTTAATTTCACTACATAGAAATGTGCTAAACATTTGAACTAAAGTCTAAAACACAATCGTGGTATATGTTACGGGACTAAGTTATGTTATTCATAGTATTTCTAATACGAAAATAAAATATATGTAAAGATCTTATAAAACTCTAAGTACACGTGGTAAGCCTAGAAGTTATAAAGGTGTCACTGATGTGTCTATCGGAGGTTAACTAGCTTACCTCGAGATTTTAGTCGGCGCGTGTAGTGGGTCACTTTAAATTGACGATTCAAGTTGATAACCATCATTCAATAAACTAACACGTGTCAAGTGCCTTTGACTCTTGTCAATACCTAATAGGATACAATTTATGATTGTATCTGATAACGTCTGTAAAATACTGTGATCTGTCTATACCTCATTCGTTCCAACGACGGTAGGAATTGAACTTATCTTCTAGTTTATCATATTAATTATATATTTATAAATGATTCCTTCCATTCTTACATACAGTGTCTCATTTGTGAAGTTTTCGAAAGTTTGGCAATAAAATCCTTCACTAGCATTTTCAACATTGTTCGCATGGGTAATCGAGTTTAAGCAATAAAAATACACCCTAAACTTCTACTAAACCATTTTAAAGATCACCCTAAATGAGGTCAATATCTACTAGGAACCGGTTCAAACACTCCAAGAACCGGATCATAACTACTTGAATCGATCAATTATTTCAAACCTAGTCTCTAGTAGTCATTCGAGGATATTTTGGACATTTCACCTTCATAACCGACTTAAGACACTTGTTTGATGGATAAATCCGACCCTAAACCCTCATTTACAGTCTGAACATTATCAAGAAGCTTCACACTTCGAAAAATTACCAAAAATTCAAGAAGAAATCATCAAAAACATCAACACCTCAATTCTTTTGACAATCAAGGTGAGTTTCCTTTGTTTCTTCCTTATTCTTGCTATGATTCTTAGCTATTTCGAAGGTGTGAGAGCTTGTATATGTTCTTAAACATGTTATAATGATGTTTAGAATTCAGCCATGGCAAACCCTTGTGTTAAATATGGATTTATGAGTCTTAAAACTCACTAAGGCAATAAAGGAATCAATTCTGCCACCTTTTTGGATTAATAGTATATGTTACTTGATCCGTATGTTTCAGGGTAAGGAGTTTCAGTATACTTATTCTTAAGTATCTTAGGGATATTATGTCAAAAATAGGTGCAAATTCAACTTATATTATAGTGGTTATAAGCAAAACAAAATCTGATTATGACAAGACTTTGATAAACTCTCTTAATCAAGTGTTTGTTATAAAACCTTGAAATTTTAAGTTGTGAGAGTTGAATGAACTTTATAAACAGAAACTAATAGATTTATTAATGAATTATAAGTCCAAAATTGATTGGTTAATGGGCTGGTATACATCGACAAACCGACATAAAGTACATAGAACACTGGTTATGCGAAGTGGTAAACCCTTTCGATATAAAGAGAGTTAAACCTTGCGTGTGGTATGTAAATCCTTGAAACACATTCCTTGAAACAGGTTCTGAAGATATATCATCCCCACCACCCCCTACTAGTATAAACGTAAGGGTATTACCCGATCAAGTTAAGTAGAAATCCATCTGCAACTACAATGCATAAACATAGTATTGTTTGTAAACTTCATGATATCTTGAGAGTGTATTGTATTGGATGATTGATCTGTATTATGATTAAAGTGTTTGGTTGCACCTTACATGATCATAACATCCATTAGCATCTTCACATGCATGCATAACAGGATACTCACTAGTGTCTGCATGCATGTACGATCATGGAAAGAAAGAAAAGAAAAATGTTTTGTTGGCCGCTGCTAGAGCACCGAGGCATGGTAGATGCATGCTTTTACGATATGTTTAGCATGGTAGATGCGTGCTTATATCATGTGTGAGATATGGTAGATGCATGTTCTCACGATATATTTGGTGCGGTAGATGCATGCCTTATATGTCTGGCATGGTAGATGCATGCCTCATGATATGATATGATGTTGAGTTCATTCCGGTGCTTAGTACGTGGTTCAACGGGCCCAAGGATAAGAAAATGATTTTTAGAGATTCTCAGTGATAATCATATGTCATATGTTGCATCAGACATGATACATAACATGCATGGTTTCTACTTATTGGGCTTTAGCTCACGTAGTTTATGCATTGTAGGTAATTCTGATGCTTGAGTATGTTCCCTCGCTGGATGAGTTGGAGTTCCACTGTTGCTGAGGGTCGACATACATGGATGACGACCTGTCGGGCTTAACCATGGGCTTAACATATTTTCGTTCTTGTTTGTGAACCTTACTTTATAAATATGTATTGCAGTAATGTACTCATAGGTTCGAGTGTCGTTGATGGTGTGATGGGTACTTTAAGTTCACTTAGTATGTTTGTTTAACCTGTGAGGTTGTTTAAATATCGTAATGTAAAATAAATAAGTGATTTGGGAAGCTCGAAGTTTTGTGGTTTACTAATCTCTTGTAGTTATAGCTACGGGGATATTGATGTCATGAGTTTGATTCGGATTGAGACTATATGTCTCTGTATGATACTTGTGTTGGTTTTTATGTCACAGGTTTGGGATAGGTACTAGTTTAGGGGAAACTCTGTCGAAATTTCACCGTAATTTATAAGTACTAATATGATATAAGATCGTGTAAGTTAGGCTGTTAGTGCGGGTGTGTAACAGTTGGTATCGGAGCCCGGTTTGTGCCCTGTAGACTGTCCATGTACACGAGCTCAGAGCATATGGAGCACAACAAATCCAGTAAGTGTTATTTTATTTGTGTGCACTCATATTTCATGAATTATATTGACCATATGATATAGAGCTCAGTCATAAATAGAAAATAATGCCGAGAACAAGAACTGAAGGCAGTGATGGGGGTAGAACACAAGACCCAGAAATGACATCCACAAGTTCTGATCGTGATCTGATCATTGGTCGATTGAATGAACTAGTAGAAAGGCAATCTCAACAAATCCAACAACTCATCCAACAAAGAGACATGCGAGGACAGCAGGGAGATGACAGGAATCGACCGCCACCTCGAGTAGAACAAGTTGAATTAGATGGAGGAAGGTTCAGGAAGTTGAATCCACCGACATCTGAGAGCGCAGTGGATCCTACAGAAGCAGAAGATTGGCTAAGGACTATAGAAAACATGTTCCAGTATAGTAAGGTTTATGAAGAGAACAAGGTACTTTGTGCATCCTTCATGTTACGGGGCAGTGCAGGCCATTGGTGGGATACGATAAGCGCTATTGAAAATGTGGCAACAATGACTTGGGCTAAGTTCAAGGAACTCTTCAGAAATAAGTACTTTACAGCTCCTGTTCGTGCAATGAAGATGAACGAATGTATACAGTTGAAACAAGGAAGCATGACGGTTTCAGACTACATCTGTAAGTTCGAAATGCTGTCTAGGTTTGCTGAGCATATGGTTAGCACGGAAGCACTGAAAGTGGAGAGGTTCCTTGAAGGCTTGAGACCAGAGCTATACAGAGATGTTAGCATGGCAGGAATTCAAGGGACGACTTATTTAATAATTGCTGAGAGAGCATTGGTCGCAGAACAGGCAGAACTGAGGATTTGAAAAGCACAAGAGGTTCGTCGGCAATTTGCCCAACGACAAGGCCAACGCTGGTTTAAGAATGAAAAGAAGAGGCCACCTCAATCGCAGAATCCAGAGGCTGATTTTCCATCTAAAAAGGGGCAGGGACAAGGAGGACCAAGTAAGCGCATGAAGTCTGGAGAGGGTAGACCCTTTGTACCATTACCGGCATGCCCTAATTGTGGAAAACAACATAGTGGAGTTTGCTTATTGGGTTCTAAAGTATGCTTTTCATGTGCAAAACCTGGACATATGGCGAACGTTTGCCCAAACAAGACAAAAGCTAAAGCGCAGGAAAGGGTACCAGCTAGAGTTTACACTATAACCAGAGAAGATGCTGAAGCTAATCCGTCTATTATCACAAGTAACCTTCTTATCTTTGGTATTTCAGCATCGGTATTATTTGATCCTGGTGCTACACATTCATTTGCATCTACCGAGTATGTGAGAAGGCTGGGTAGAGTACCAGAAATAATTGAGGTAGGTTATAATGTAGTTACCCCCTCTAGAGATCCAAAACAAACAGATAAGATCATACGAGCGTGTAGTATTCCTATCGAAAATAGGGAACTCTATGCTGATTTAATTGTGTTGGACATGAATGACTATGACATAATCTTGGGTATGGATTGGATATCAAAATATCATGCTACTGTTGGTATCGGAGAAAGATTGTGACACTACAACCACAGGAAGAACCTTTTTATTTTGTGGGTTAGTAAGAATTTAAGATTTCAGTAATCTCAGCAATGAAGGCACAACGTTTATTAAACGGTGGTTGTGAAGGCTATGTAGTTAGTGTAATGAGCATTGAAAAACAAGATTTCTCGAACGTCAATGAAGTACCGGTGGTGAAACAATACCTGAAGTGTTTCGATGATCTACCGGGTCGCCACGGATCGTAAAATAGAGTTTGTGATTAACTTACAGCCGGGAACAGCACCAATATCAAAGTCACCATACAGAATGGCACCAGCTGAATTAAAGGAATTAAAGACCCAGTTGCAAGAGTTGTTAGATAAAGGCCTTATTAGGCCTAGTTATTCACCATGGGGAGCGCCAATATTGTTTGTTCGTAAGAAGGATGGTTCCTTGAGGATGTGTATAGACTATCGAGAGCTCAACAAAGTTACGATCAAGAACAAGTATCCTTTACCTCGAATTGATGACTTGTTTGATCAACTTCAATGCGCATCTATCTTTTCCAAAATTGATATGCGATCAGGGTACCATCAATTGAAGATAAAGGAAGAGGACATCCCAAAAACAGCATTCAATACGAGGTACGGACACTATGAGTTTTTGGTGATGCCATTTGGCCTAACAAATGTCCCAGCAGCATTTATGGATTTAATGAATAGAGTGTTTAAAGACTTCCTGGATAAGTTTGTTATCGTGTTTATTGATTATATTCTCATATATTCGAAGACCAAAGAAGACCATACAGTGCATCTAAGGAAAGTTTTAGAAGTCTTAAAACAGAAACAATTATATGCTAAGTTTAAAAAGTGTGAATTCTGGTTAGACCGAGTGGTATTCTTGGGGCATGTTATATCCGGAGTAGGGATTTCAGTAGACCCAAGAAAAGTTGAAGCAATCAATAACTGGCCGCAACCCACAAATTCTACAGAAGTACGTAGCTTTCTTGGTTTAGCTGGATATTACCGTCGATTTGTAGAGGGATTCTCTAAGATTGCCTCTCCATTAACACAATTGACTAGAAAGAATGTTTCCTTCAAGTGGACAGAATCATGCGAGCAAAGCTTTCAAGAACTGAAGAGGCGGTTGACATTGGCACCGATCTTGACCATTCCAATGGGAACTGGAGGTTTTAAAGTCTACAGTGATGCTTCAAAGAATGGTTTGGGTTGTGTATTGATGCAGAATGGTAAAGTAATAGCATATGCATCTAGACAACTGAAGGAGTATGAAAAGAACTACCCAACACATGATTTAGAACTTGCTGCAGTGATGTTTGCACTTAAAATATGGAGGCATTACCTATATGGAGAACGTTGTGAAATTTATACTGATCACAAGAGCCTGAAATATTTCTTCACTCAGAAAGAATTAAATATGAGACAGCGGAGATGGTTAGAACTTGTTAAAGACTATGATTGTGTTATCAACTACCACCCTGATAAAGCTAATGTAGGAGCAGATGCCCTAAGCAGAAAATCAGCACAATCCATTGCGGCCATGACCTTGATCCAGAAGCCAGAATTACACGATTTGATGAATATGGATGTGGAAATTATCCAACATGGATGGCTAGAAGCAAAATTGTCAGCACTAACCCTTCGACCTACTTTAATGGATAGAATTCAGCAAGGCCATAAAGAGGATCAAGAGCTAGAGAAAATAAAGAAGAACATTAAATTAGGAACCTTGCCAGATTTCCAATTGTCAGAAAATGGTATTATTCGATTTAGAAATCATTTATGTGTGCCTAATTTTGAAGAAGTTCGCAAAGAAATATTACTAGAGGCGCACTCAACACCATATTCAGTACATCCAGGATCAACCAAAATGTACAGAGACTTGAAACTACACTATTGGTGGCCAGGTATGAAAGAAGATATTGCACAATATGTGGAGCAATGCCTAACATGTCAACAGGTAAAAGCTGAGCATCAAAGACCAGCAGGAACCTTGAAACCTTTATTTGTTCCAAAATGGAAGTGTGACGACATTACGATGGATTTTGTGATAGGTTTACCAAGAACGGTTAAAGGACACAATTATATCTGGGTTATAGTTGATAGATTGACAAAATCTGCTCACTTTCTCCCAGTTTGTACGACATACTCCATCGATCGTTATGCTTAACTCTACATATAGGAAATAGTGAGGCTACATGGGGTTCCATTATCTATTGTATCGGACAGAGATTCACGATTTGTATCAGCTTTTTGGAAGAGCCTGCACAGAGCATTGGGTACCCACTTGTCTTTCAGCACTGCTTATTATCCACAGTCGGATGGGCAATCAGAAAGAACTATACAAACTCTTGAAGACATGCTCAGATCCTGTGTTATGGACTTTCAAGGCCAGCGGAGCAAACATTTACCCCTAATTGAATTCTCCTACAATAACAGTTATCAGAGTACAATTGGAATGGCTCCTTATGAAGCTTTGTATGGCCGGAAGTGTCGATCACCAGTACATTGGGATGAGGTTGGTGAAAGAAGAGTTTTAGGTCCTGATATGATTCAAGAAATGACAGAACCAGTTTCACTAATCAGAGAAAGAATGAGAACATCTCAAAGCAGACAAAAGAGTTATGCAGATACCAGAAGGAGTGCACTGGAATTTGCCGTGGGTAATCGAGTATTCCTGAAGGTTTCTCTAATGAAGGGAATAATGAGATTTGGTAAGAAAGGAAAACTGAGTCCAAGATACATTGGGCCATTTCCTTTTACTGAGCCGGTTGGTGAAGTGGCTTATCGACTAGAGTTGCCAACATCAATGTCTCAGATACACAATGTATTTCACGTTTCTCTACTAAGAAAATACATTGCGAATCTATCCCACATTCTCAAGAATGAACCAGTTGAGATGGAGGCAGATTTGAGTTACAAGGAGATACCAGTACAAATCTTACTAAGAGAAGTAAAGAAACTCAAAAATGAAGAGGTGCCACTAGTCAAAGTGTTGTGGAGAAATCAACTCGTAGAAGAAGCCACTTGGGAGAGAGAAGATGAAATGAGGGCTAAATACCCTGATCTTTTCAGGTAAGTTAAATTTCGGGGACGGAATTTTTATAAGGAGGGGAGGATGTGATACCCGAGCCTAACATTACTCACTTGGTCAATATGATTCATGCATAACTTGTTAATTATGTGTTATTTGGATTACTTGATGTTTCACGGTTCATTTGATCTTATAGTTAATTTCACTACATAGAAATGTGCTAAACATTGAACTAAAGTCTAAAACACAATCGTGGTATATGTTACGGGACTAAGTTATGTTATTCATAGTATTTCTAATACGAAAATAAAATATATGGAAAGATCTTATAAAACTCTAAGTACACGTGGTAAGCCTAGAAGTTATAAAGATGTCACTGACATGTCTATCGGAGGTTAACTAGCTTACCTCGAGATTTTAGTCGGCGCATGTAGTGGGTCACTTTAAATTGACGATTCAAGTGGGTCACCATAATTCAATAAACTAACACGTATCAAGTGTCTTTGACTCTTGTCAATACCTAATAGGATACAATTTATGATTGTATCTGATAACGTCTGTAAAATACTGTGATGTGTCTATACCTCATTCGTTCCAACGGCGGTAGGAATTGAACTTATCTTTTAGTTTATCATATTAATTATATATTTATAAATGATTCCTTACATTCTTACCTACAGTGTCTCGTTTGTGAAGTTTTAGAAAGTTTGGCAATAAAGTCCTTCACTAGCATTTTCAACATTGTTCGCATGGGTAATCGAGTTTAAGCAATAAAAATACACCCTAAACTTCTACTAAACCATTTTAAAGATCATCCATACCCTAAATGAGATCAATATATACTAGGAACCGGTTAAAACACTCCAAGAACCGGATCATAACTACTTGAATCGATCAATTATTTCAAACCTAGTCTCTAGTAGTCATTCGAGGGTATTTTGGACATTTTACCTTCATAACCGACTTAAGACACTTGTTTGATGGATAAATACGACCCTCAACCCTCATTTACAGTCTGAACATTATCAAGAAGCTTCAAACTTCGAAAAATTACCAAAAATTCAAGAAGAAATCATCAAAAACATCAACACGTCAATTCCTTTGACAATCAAGGTGAGTTTCCTTTGTTTCTTCCTTATTATTGCTATGTTTCTTAGCTATTTCGAAGGTGTGAGAGATTTTATATGTTCTTAAACATGTTATAGTGATGTTAAGAATTCAGCCATGGCAAACCCTTGTGTTAAATATGGATTTATGAGTCTTAAAACTCACTAAGGCAATAAAGGAATCAATTCTGCCACCTTTTGGAATTAATAGTATATGTTACTTGATCCGTATGTTTCAGGGTAAGAAGTTTCAGTATAATTATTCTTAAGCATCTTAGGGATATTATGTCAAAAATTGGTGCAAATTCAACTTATATTATAGTGGTTATAAGCAAAACAAAATCTGATTATGACAAGACTTTGATAAACTCTCTTAATCATGTGTTTGTTATAAAACCTTGAAATTTTAATTT
The DNA here is from genome assembly GCA_033398695.1 of Orobanche coerulescens. NCBI lineage: Eukaryota > Viridiplantae > Streptophyta > Magnoliopsida > Lamiales > Orobanchaceae > Orobanche > Orobanche coerulescens. Next base: position 73,045,402 of record CM065816.1, on the reverse strand, counting down.
GTGAGAGTTGAATGAACTTTATAAACAGAGACTAATAGATTTATTAATGAATTATAAGTCCAAAATTTATTGGTTAATGGGCTGGTATATATCGATAAACCGACATAAAGTACATAGAATACTGGTTATGCGAAGTGGTAAACCCTTTCGATATAAAGAGAGTTAAACCTTGCGTGTGGTATGTAAATCCTTGAAACACATTACTTGAAACAGGTTATGAAGATATATCATCCCAACCACCCCCTATTGGTATAAAGGTAAGGGTATTACCCGATCAAGGTAAGTAGAAATCCATCTGCAACTACAATGCATAAACATAGTATCGTTTGTAAACTTGATGATATCTTGAGAGTGTATTGTATTGGATGATTGATCTGTATTATGCTTAAAGTGTTTGGTTGCACCTTACATGATCATAACATCCATTATCATCTTCAGATGCATGCATAACAGGATACTCACTAGTGTCTGCATGCATGGTACGATCATGGAAAGAAAGAAAAGAAAAATGTTTTGTTGGCCGCTGCTAGAGCACCGAGGCATGGTAGATGCATGCTTTTACGATATGTTTAGCACGGTAGATGCATGCTTATATCATGTGTGAGACATAGCAGATGCATGTTCTCACGATATATTTGGTGTGGTAGATGCATGCCTTATATGTCTGGCATGGTAGATGCATGCCTCATGATATCATATGATGTTGAGTTTATTCCGGTGCTTAGTACGTGGTTCAATGGGCCCAAGGATAAGAAAATGATTTTGAGAGATTCTCAGTGATAATCATATGTCATATGTTGCATCAGACATGATACATAACATGCATGATTTCTACTTATTGGGCTTTAGCTCACGTAGTTTATGCATTGTAGGTAATTCTGATGCTTGAGTATGTTCCCTCACTAGATGAGTTGGAGTTCCACTGTTGCTGAGGGTCGACGTACATGGATGACGACCTGTTGGGCTTAACCATGGGCTTAACATATTTTCGTTCTTGTTTGTGAACCTTACTTTATAAATATGTATTGCAGTAATGTACTCATAGGTTCGAGTGTTGTTGATGGTGTGATGGGTACTTTAAGTTCACTTAGTATGTTTGTTTAACCTGTGAGGTTGTTTAAATATCGTAATGTAAAATAAATAAGTGATTTGGGAAGCTTGAAGTTTTGTAGTTTACTAATCTCTTGTAGTTATAGCTACGGGGATATTGATGTCATGAGTTTGATTCGGATTGAGACTAGATGTCTCTGTATGATACTTGTGTTGGTTTTTATGTCACAGGTTTGGGATAGGTGCTAGTTTAGGGGAAACTCTGTCGAAATTTCACCGTAATTTATAAGTACTAATATGATATAAGATCGTGTAAGTTAGGCTGTTAGTGCGGGTGTGTAACATTAACCGTGTTCCATCTAAAGAAGTTGAGAAGACACCATTTGAGAAATGGACTGGTAAGAGACCAAACTTGTCTTTTTAAAGATCTGGGGTTGCGAAGCATTCTTAAGACTCCAAGTGTTTGACAAACTGGTGGCCAGATCGGAAGATGTTTATTTGTGGGATATCTTAAGGAAACTAAAGGATACTACTTTTATAAGCCCATAGAGAACAAAGTGTATGTTGCTCGAAATGCTGTTTTCTTAGAAAGGGAATTTATTTCCAAAAGAGACAGTAGGAGAAAAGTAATTATTGAGGAAACTCGATAACCACAAGAAGACATTGCTTCACCGATGGAAACTATACAGGATCAACAAATAGTTGAGGAGCCAGTTCAAAGTACACAAGTGCATCGCAAATCTGATGGGGTGCGACATGAACCTGAGAGATATGGGGATCTCGTGACAGAGGATGATGACGCATCGGTCATAGATGATGACCCTAGTACCTATACAGAAGCTGCTTCAAGATCAGAGTCCGAGGAATGGCTAGATGCCACAAAGTTAGAGATGCAGTCCATGTACGACAATCAAGTTTGGAACTTGATAGATCCACCTGAGGGTGTTAAAACCATTAGGTGAAAATGGGTCCTTAAAAAGAATAAAGACATGGATATTCAGTCTTACCTTATGCTTTCCTAATCTGGTGTAGTCTTGTCACACAGCTGCCTGTCTAGAAGAGCCACTCGCTCTAATATGCAAGCCTATAAAGCTAGATTAGTGGCAAAAGTTTATAGATAAAGTCATGGTGTTGACTATGATGAGACCTTTTTGCCGGTAGTCATGCTTAAATCAATTAGAATTTTATTTGCCATTGCCGCATAATATGATTATGAAATATGGCAAATTGATATCAAAACAGCATTTCTTAATGGAAACTTACTCGAGGATGTGTGCATGACACAACCTGAGGGTTTTGTTCATCCAGAAAATTCTAAAAGGGTTTGCAAGCTTCAAAGATCCATTTATGGGTTGAAGCAGGCTTCTCGGAGCTGGAATCTTTGTTTCGATGAAACTTGTTAGTTTTGGTACCGCCACTAGAAGGGGGGGATTGAATAGTGCGGTTAAGAACAGAGAATTCTTTTGCAATTGCGGAAGCGATAAAGTGCGGAATGTAAATGACGCAACGATATATAGAGGTTCGGCAATGTGCCTACGTCCTCTCTCCTTATCTTTTTCTATAGGCTTAAGATTAACCTTTCCCCCTTGTCTTCTATCAGTCCTAGAGAAACCGTTACAATTTTGTCTTCTATTGGTCCAAGATAAACCATTACAATCTTGTCTTTATGTTGGTCCAAGATAAACCGTTTTCCATTTCTATCGGATAAGGAATCAACCTTTCTAGATTTCTGACACTAGAAAAACCTCACTTGTATTTAGATTATGATTCTAACAATGCTGGATCCACAATCCTAATAACACCGAATCAAATCTACAATCTTTTCTTTTATCTCGTGTATGGTTTGAGTGAATTAAACACTCGAAGTCTTATCAATTAAGCTCGATTACAATAATAATAATGTATATAACAATATTTGATGTCTATAAACTTTGCTTGAAGTTGTTGTTGGGTGAATACCATATGAAGTGGTATTTATAGGATTGGGAGACTAAACTAGCCGTTGGTGCCTATTCCCTCCATAGCGTACGCTATACTTCTCAAGTAGCGTATATTAAACCTTTATCGTACATTAACCTCTCCGATTACGTATGTTATGTGATGTTGAAATTAGTCCAGTAGCTTCTGTCTCTTCCTTAGCGTACGTTAATGTTTCTCTATTGTGTACATTAAACTCCATATATCCGTTGCATGATTTTGACCTTAAAGAATCAATCCAACAAATTGATTTATTTGAATTCGTAATTCAGATCTCATAGCATACATTAAGTGCTATGTCTTATGGACGTTAGGTGCTTGTTAGTAGCGTACATTGATCTTCATGCATAGCATGCGTTAGCCATGCCATATTCGGTTGTCTTCAGCTGGGACATCGTTACGTATGTTAGCTATGATTCATAGCATACGTTAGCTGTGATTTTGCTTCAATTCATTGTTTTTCTGTCTAGCTCGCATTTCTTCAACCGCCGTTGATTAATAGTCATTTTTTATTGTTTATCAACTTATCATCAAAACCTTTAATATGAGTGTGTGGAACAAAATGTTCCAACAATCTCCCCTTTTTTGATGATGACAAAACAACAATCCTTGATGAGATTTATACCTGCAAAAAATACAGTAAATAATATACAGATCAATGTTTTCGGCTTTGACTGTTTCAATAGTTTTCTTCTCCCCATCATACCTTGTTCTTCTTCCCCCACTTTATTATTTTTTACATTATATCTCCTTATTTTTCTCCCCTTTTTTGTCATTAGCAAAAAGATTATTTAATCATTAACATGATACTAATTATTTTGCAAAGAAATGGGTAAAAACTCTCCCTGAGTTAAATACCAATTTATTTGAATAATTAATTTTGAATTTTGGGGATCCCACCGACTCTTGGTCGTTTTTCATTTGGCAGAAAGACGATGTTCGATATTATGGTCCCTTTTGGAATCCATATTTTCTTTATTTTTATCGTTCGTCTTGGGGTTTTACAATTCGTGATATGATGTCCGATTTTCAAACATTTATCACAATTGAGTACTTTCAAATTTAAGGATTCATTTTTATCACTCTGTTTGAATCATAATCCTTGCTTATTTAACGAAAACTTTTGAACATAAAGTAATTTTTCATATTTCTCATTTCCGAGAGAAAATTTATTCGTTAAATCTTTAAGTTCGTTTTGAACCTTTAATAAATCATTTTTCAGTTTATTCTGTTTTTGTAAACATAGAGAATGATTAATTTCAATAATTTTCCCTTCTCTTGTATCTTGGAGATTTCGTCTTCCGATTATTTATTTTTCGTTTTGAAGGATTTATTATCTTTTAATGAATTTTGAAAATCTATGTGTAATGACTCAAAAGCATTAAACAGTTCATCTTTAGACGAGGTACTTACCTTGCTTTCATCTTCATTGGCGTCAAACGAGCTCCTTGCCATAAATGCGAGATTATTTTGAATATTTTAATCTTCATCTTCTTCGTCATTCGGCTATTAGTACTTCCTTCTTAGAAGTCGAGCCGCGACAGTTCTTCGCAAAGTGGCCGAGTTTTCCACAATTTCGACAATTATTGTCGAACCTATTAGACTCATTCCGGACTTGCGAGTTGAAGTCTTTTCTTATCCGATTTAATAAATTTTGATACTTATTGATATTTTTCGCATAAAAATCCGATTCATCATCATCATCATCATCAACCAGGATTTTTTCTTCGTTTCTAGATATCTTTTTAGATTTGAAGACTATAGATTTCTCTTTGGGATTTGGTTTGGAATTTCGATATGTTAACATGATCTCGTAGTTTATTAGCGAATCAATTAGAATTTTATTTTCCATTGCCGCATACTATGATTATGAAATATGGCAAATGGATGTCAAAAAAGCATTCCTTAATGGAAACTTACTCGAGGATGTGTACATGACACAACCTGAATGTTTTATTCATCCAGAAAATTGTAAAAAGGTTTGCAAGCTTCAAAGATCCATTTATGGGTTGAAGCAGGCTTATCGGAGTTGGAATCTTCATTTTGATGAAACTGTCAAAGAGTTTGGGTTCATTCAAAATGAAGATGAACCATGTGTGTACAATAAGGTTAGTGGGAGCATAGTTGTTTTCTTAGTCTTATATGTAGATGACATATTACTCATTGGAAATAACATTTCAACCTTGCAGACAGTCAAGACTTGGTTGGGAAGTTGTTTCTCAATGAAAGACTTAGGAGAATCTGCTTACATTCTTGGGATAAAAATCTATAGAGATAGATCAAAGATATTGATTGGTCTAAGTCAATGTACCTACATTATGCAAGACTCCAAGAGAGGACTCTTTCCAATGTCACATGGCATTCATCTGAGTGAGACTCAGAGTCCTTCGACTCCTGATGAGCGAGCCCGCATGAGCAAGATACCATATGCTTCGGCCATTGGATCGATCATGTATGCCATGATTTTTACTCGACTAGATGTATCGTTTGCCCTTAGCATGACAAGTCGATACCAATCGAATCCAGGTGAAAGTCACTGGACAACAGTGAAAACCATCCTAAAGTACTTGAGAAGAACTAAGGATGATTTCCTAGTTTATGGAGTGGAAACGAGCTGGCTGTAAATGGTTACGCTGATGCAAGTTTCGAAACCGACAGAGACGATTTTAAATCGCAAACTAGTTATGTGTTTGTATTGAATAGAGGTCCTGTGAGTTGGAAGACTTCCAAGCAAAGCACAGTTGCTGATTCTATTACAGAAGCTGAGTACCTGGCAGCATCGGATGCAGCTAAGGAAGCCATATGGATGAAGAAGTTTGTTATCAAACTAGGAGTGGTGCCGACCATCCAGGGTCCCATAAGCCTTTATTGTGACAATAATGGTACTATTGCACAAGCTAAAGAGCCTAGGTCCCATCATAATTCTAAACATATACTCAGAAAATATCACCTAGTCAGAGAGATCGTCAAACGAGGAGATATTACAATATGCAAAGTAGCAATGGAAAAAAATGTTGCAGATCCACTTACCAAGCCTCTGTCACAAGGAAAGCATGTTGATCATGCTAGAGCGATAGGACTAAAAGTCATGAGTGAATCGTCCTAGTGCAAGTGGGAGATTGTTGGATATAGTTCCCTAGGACATTCGATGTGCCTAGATTTGTAATTGTCACGTTTAAATAAAGTTATTTGATATTATTTATTTCTTATTGATTATTATAATGTGTGCATATTTTAATATTATAATAATCGAATAGTAGTTATTCATGAATAATAAGATTATTCAAATGTCCCTGGTACAATCGCATTGAGTAGAGACTCAAGTGATTAATATACTAGAATAAGTTTGATTGATAATCATCGGATGATTATGCATATGGTACGGATCAATCTTATGGGTATTGGTTGGAGAACTGATACTGGACAGACCCGCATTGAGATCATTGCATGGAAATGTCATAAGTGAATCTCAATATAACAATATGTCAATAAATCCTTGAACCTGAGATTATCATAGAGTCCAACATGATAACTGCTATGCCTTGACGTAATCCAACGTCATCTGAAACATGGTGATCATAAAGGTTAGCGATTGGGATTAGTGGGAGTCATGTAGAGGGAAATGAATAATCAAGATGGGGATTTGCCCCTCCCCTTAGTGAGAGAGATATCTGCTTAGCCCCTCGATAAGTAGGACTGAAGGAAATGCATGGCCATGCTCAAATGAAGAGTCATTTGGTTCAATCAGTCTACTTAAGATCGAGAAAGCATTTGAACATAAATAAGTATGACAGACTCCATGACTTAGTTCAAATATGATATCACGTGACAAAGGGATTTGACACGTTAAAAGGTTTAATGGACTATTAACTTATATTATTTGGGTAATCATAATGTCTTGCTAGAGGCCGCTTATAATTTATTATTTAATAAGGTATTAAATAATTCCCAACATAATATAAGCCTTTTAAGTCGCACGTACGACAATTATAGACAAGTAGGAATAAATCTCAACTGGGAATAATAAATATAATATTGGATATTATATTTATGAGGAGATTAAATAATAAGTAATATATATAATATTGGATATTATATATATTGTAAAATTTAATAAGATGAGGGGTAACTAAGCAAATACTAGATTCTTGAATCTAGTGATTACGTAGTATAAATAAGGAGTCTATGACAAGGAGTTGTCATAAGAAGACCTACACCTCAAGAAAAATCGCCCCCCTCTCAAGAAGAAAGAAAAATCGGCCTACACCTCATACTGTAGGAAAACAAAGTCGGTCATCTGGTCTTCTTCCCTTAGTTGATCTTGATCAATAGTACAATCCTTCTAGTAAGGAATTTATATTGTACTATTTATCAATATTATTCGTAAGGATCTAGCAATCCGGCTTGTGGAATTGTTCGTGTGTGGATCACCCATAGATGAAGGAGATATTCGTTTGCTTCTAGTCCGGAACTAGATCTGTTCATCGGATTAAGGTAATCCGATTAACCCTTTAATCAAAAAATTAAATTACTGCATGAGATCCTAAATTGGGTTTTCATATTTATTCTTCCGCTGCGTTTTTACTGCTGATTTATGTATTCGATGCATGGAAAACCCAACACAATTGATTTGTTAAGGTTGATGTTTCCAAGGTCGATTTGAAATGTGAAATTCGCATATGATTATTACAACAAGATACATGAAATAATGGTTCGAGAACGAAGTATACTCACAACGATAGTTTTGATTACTACAAGTTTATCCGGTTTGACTATCTATGAAAGTTAAGCAACAAAACTACCTAAATATCCTTAATCCAATTGACATAACAACAATACCAAAAAATAACTTCGAGGATTTTCTAGAATTACCATAATAGACAAAGATCAAAGAAGAACGATGACGAACAACGAAGAACAACGAGGAGGAACGAAGAATGGATCGATTGACCTTGATAACCTTCTACAGATCTTGAGTAATCCTCTCTTCTATGTCAATACAAGTGTTTGAATGGCTAAGAATCATCTAAGAGAGCCGGGGAAGGTTTTTAGGAGGCTGCTTAAGTGTTTAGGCCAAGGGAAATGAAAGAGGAGGTGTTAATTTATAACATACGATAGCATTTAACGTACGCTAACACTCAAGGGTTTACGTACGTAAAGAGCATTATGTACGTAATGTCTTCTAGTTAACATACGTAATGGTCGATCAGAGGCTACTGCCTGGACTGTCCCCATCTATAACGTACGTAGGGGATCATAACGTATGTAAGCAACCTTAGAATAGTGTACATTAAGCTCGACAATTAACGTACGTTACCAGCAGTTGACTCGTTTGTCCTCTAGCCCACCAAAAGTACCCAATCCGTGTCAAAAAGAAAGAATCTGGTCGGAAGATCAATTCTCACCTTACGTAACCTAGTCGTGTTAACATACGTAATGCTGCAAATCTAACGTACGCTATGCGTGCCAAATAGCGTACGCTAGTCACTCAGTCCCTTAGTCACTTTATCGCATTTATCCATCTCGGGGTGACTACCTTTTCACTCGTCAACAATTGTTCGGGGGAACAAGATGTTGGCCACCGTCATATTCGCACCGATAATCATTCAACGGCATCATGGTACATCACCTCCATTCCATTCACATCACACAATTGTATCGCAAAAGCACTTTAATGAAACCACATAATATAAGAAGACTACATCGCAAATGATAGAAATTGCATTATAATTTATGAAGTACGCAGTAATTAAAGCATGAAATACCCGTGGTATTACAGTATGACGATAACTTGGACCAGGGAGAATGAACTAATGATGATTATGTGAATCACAGTATGCCACCCAAAAGGGATAGAATAGGAGGAGGGCATAAACGCGACCGTACACCACCACCACAACCTCTTCCACCCCAACGGGCTATTGATGAGATTTTCCACAAGCAGAATCCGCATACTTTAAATGAGTTAGGAAACCCGAGCGATGCTGAGCTTTGGGTTAGAGCTATGGAATGAATTTTTAACTTCCTAAGGTGAACCAACCAAGAACGTCTTTCTTGTGTGCTCTTCTAACTCACTGGATCTGCAGATTTCTGGTGGGAAGCACGCAGGAAGATCCTGATGGCTGAGAAATTGGAAAACTACTCTTGGGAGGAATTTAAGGAAGCACTGTATGACAAGTATGTTCCAAAAACCTTCAAGGTCAAGAAGTAAGTTGAGTCCCATAATCTAAAGCAAGGGAAGATGTCAGTGATTGTGTACGATAGAATGTTTTGTGAGTTTGCAAGTTATGCTCCAGACCAAGTTGATACTGATGAGAAGATGGCAGGCAAATTTAGATCAGGACTGAGGCATGACATAGGCATGTACTTATCTAGCCATTGAAGGCTGAGCTACACTGAATCACTGAACGGAGCTCTGTATATCGAGGCATAATGCCAAAATAGAAACGGGCACCCACAGTTACACCGCCACCCACCCAGACAAATTCCACGAATATAAAGGGAAGCGTAAGTGGGAAGAACGAAACAATTGTGGCAATAACAACCACAATAGGAACAACCAGGCTAATAGGAAACCGTGGCAGGGAAATATATCTCATGGACAGCCTCAGGCTCAAGGAGGCAACAATCAGGGACGACAGATGGTTCCTGCTTAGGGAGGCAATAATCAGGGACAAGTTGCAAACCCCGTATGTCCTAAGTGTAAAAAGCAGCATCATGATGCCTATCTGTTGGGCACTGGAAGTTGTTACACGTGTGGTCAGAAAGGCCATATCATGGGGAATTGTCCTAAGCAGCAATAGGGAGAGAGACGAAACCACCAGGGTCAACCCTAGCCACTGAGGGCAATCCAAGGACAACTGCAACTACTGCCATGACCTAAACAGCAGAATCAGAATGCTAGGTCATATGCCATCAATCAGAAGCAACCCGAGAAGGATAAGCGTAACTTAGAAGGTATGGACAAACTTCTTAACCTACCTATAATTGTTTTATTTGATACTGTAGCATCGCATTCATTTATTACTAGAGCATCTGTGGACAATCTTCACATTATAACCGAATATGCTAGTCATGCCATGAGAGTATCTACACCACTGAGGAATATCAACTACCACGCATGTTTGTTCTAATCTGGAATTAGAACTCAAAAACCTTAAGGTGGTAACTAATAATCTGAACGTTATGACGATGTGGAATATTGATGTAATCTCAAGAATGGGTTGGTTAGTCGAGAATTATGCCGCAATTCTTTATCATGAGAGGAAAATTTCCTTCCAATCACCGGGGAAATGAGCCCATAGACTTTCACGACATTATAATGGGTAGAGGAGCATCTGTTATCTCTATCCTTCAAGCCAAGAAGATGATGAGAAAGAAGGATTGTCAGGCTTTCCTTGTTTACCTTAATGGGGGGCACCTAGTTTACCACCAGATAGAAATAAGGATGTATTCCCAGAAGTTTAACGGTTTTACCACCAGATGGACAAGTAAGTTTCAACATCGACCTGGATCCAGGGTCAGACCCAGTGTCGAAAGCACCATACAGGATGGTACCAAAGGAACTGCAAGAACGCAAGATCCAACTGCAAGAGCTATTGGATTTAGGTTTCATCAGACCGAGTGTTTATACATGGGGAGCACCTGTCCTTTTTGTGAAGAAGAGGGATGGTACACTGAGAATGTGTATAGATTACAGGGGGGCTGAACAAGCTCACACTCAAGAACAAGTACCCTCTGGCAAGGATACATGACTTATTTGACCAACTCAAGAGAAAAACTGTGTTTTATAAGAGAGACATTAGGTCTGGGTATCACCAGTTGAAGATTTGGCTGGAAGATATACCCAAGACATCATTCCAAACAAGATATGGACACCATGAGTTCATCGTCATGCCATTCGGATTAACTAATGCTCCCACAGTATTCATGGATCTTATGAACATAGTGTTCTACCCGTACTTGGATAAGTTTGTCTTGGTGTTCATGGACGACATTCTCATCTGCTCTAGAAACGATAAAGAGCATGAAGAACATCTCAGGATAGTGTTGGAAACACTGAGAACTGAGAAACTCTTTGCTAAATTCAGTAAGTGCGAATTTTGGTTGAAAGAAGTAATGTTTCTTGGGCACATTGTGTCAGCAGATGGTAGTAAGGTGGACACATCTAAAGTGGAAGCAATACGTGAGTGGAAGTCACCAACCAACCCTAATGAGATTAGGAGTTTCTTGGGTCTAGCTGGGTACTACCGAAGGTTCTACCGAAGGTTCATCGAAGGATTTTCCAAGATTGCTAGACCAACGACACAACTATTGCGGAAAGGTATTAAGAATTTATAGATGGATGAATGTGATGAGAGTTTTTAGGAACTCAAGAGAAAATTGACTACTGCGCCAGTTTTAGCATTACCAGAAGCGAACAAGGAGTATGTGGTTTACATGATGCATCTAAGAATGGGCTAGGTTGTGTATTGATGGAAGATGGGAAAGTGATAGCTTACGTGTCAAGACAAATTAGGCCGCATGAGGTGAATTATCTACGCATGATTTGGAAATAGCCGCAGTTGTGCATTCATTAAAGATATGGAGACATCACCTTTATGGGCTAAGGTGTGAAATTTTTACTGATCACAAAAGTTTAAAGTACTTTTTTCGAGCAGAAGGACTTGAACATGAGACAGAGGAGATGGCTCGAATTGGTAAAGAATGATGATTGTGGTATTAACTATCACCCTAACAAGGCCAATGTGGTAGCAGATGCCTTAAGCCATAAGAATCGATCAGAGTTAGGATACCTACTTACCGCAGAAGGGGATCTAATCCAAGATTTTGAAGGAATGAGTTTAGATATGATTCATCCACTGAAAATAATAATGGGTCGTGTCACGACATTAGTTACGACACCAAATCTGAGAGGAAGGATAGTGAATGCGCAGAGGAGAAATGAAGCATTTGAGAAACTATGTATAAGAATTAGATCCGATAACCCAGGAAGTTACCAAGAAGTGGCTGATAACGCAATTATGTTCGAAGAGAGAATATGTGTTCCACATGATGAGGAGTTAAAGAATGAAATTACGAGTGAAGCTCATGATACTCCCTACACTGCTCACCCAGGAAGTATCAAGATGTACCAGGACCTGAAGAGAAATTTCTGGTGGGATGGTGTGAAACAGGATGTAGCTTCATTTGTCGAGCGATGTTTGGCTTGTCAGCAAGTGAAAATACTACACCAACGACCTTATGGGAAGTTACAGCTATTGACCATTCCAGAAGGTAAGTAGAAAGGACTAGCGATAGATTTTGTGACTAGTTTGCCGAGGACCAAATGAGAAAACACTGCTATATGGGTTATAGTAGACAGACTCGCAAAATCAGCTCACTTTTTGCTTATTCCGATCATTTATGGATTTGAGAAGTTAGCACAGTTATATGTCCGTGAAATTATGCATTTACACTATATGCTCTGGGGTGGTGAGACTCTGAGCGGGATATACTGGGTATGTTTGGTTTGGTTGGCTCTGGGGTGGTGAGATGAGGTGTAGGTGCCGATATCAATTACATCAGATCGAGATCCAAAATTTACCTCTAGATTTTGGATGAGCCTACAGAAGAAATTGGGTACACACCTGAACTTTAGTACCGCTTTCCACCCGTAGACCGATGGACAATCAGAAGGGATGATTCAGACACTAGAAGACATGTTGAGAATTGTAGTGTTGGATCAAGGTGTAAATTGGGAGCATGTTTTGCCGTTAATAGAATTTGCTTACAACAGTCATCAGGTAACGATAGGTATGGCGCCTTATGAAGCCTTATATGGCAGAAAATGCAGATCACCACTTTATTGGGATGACGTGGGTGAGAGAAATATTTTGAGGCCAGACAGAGTTAGTGAGATGTTCGAGATTATCCACAAGATACGATAGAGAATACAAGAGGCCCAGACTCGACAGAAGTCATACGCTGATACACGCCGAATTGAATTGCATTTCGAAAGTGGGGATAAGGTTTTCCTCAAGGTTTCCCCTTCTAAGGGAATAATCAGCTTTGGCATTAAAGGCAAGCTTAGGCCACATTTTATAGGGCCATATGAGATTCTTGAGAGGATCGGCCCAGTTGCTTATAGGTTGGCTTTGCCACCTAGTCTTGGGAATGTTCACAATGTTTTTCATGTTTCTCAGATGAGGAAGTATGTATTTGATCCCAAGCATGTGATTCATCAGAGTGACATAGTTCTTAGTCACAATATGAGTTATGAAGAGAGGCCTGAAGCTATTTTAGACCAGAAGGTACAAGAACTTAGGAATAAGCCGATTCCTTTGGTAAAAGTATTATGGAGTCACCACGGTCAGGAAGAAGCTACGTGGAAACTTGAAAGCAAGATGATGGAGAAATACCCAGAACTCTTTAATAAGGTATGTAGATTTCGGGACGAAATTTCTTGTTAGAGGGGTAGGATGTAATGCCCCAGTCTTTTATATGCTTGATTTATTATACCTCAAGTGCGACATTATGTCTTTTACATTCCTAAGTAATAAATTTTGGCTAATGAGATAAGTTTAGATCTATTTACACGTTTTTAATTCAAAAATTCGATGTTCTATTATCTGGCTGGGATTCTCTTTCGAATTTGATTTTATGTTTTAATATACAGAATCGCGATTCCGTCGCCTTTTATATAAACTATTTTTATGTTGTGAGTATGATTTTTGAAAGTTTACTTTTTGAGTTTTCGGGTATATTGTTGAGTCCTTTTCTCGGATAATTCGCGTTCAGTAAATTGCAAAACTTTTATCCAACTTTAAGATGTAAATTCGACACAATAATTTAAGTATATGACATACATTCAATACCCGAGTAATTTTATCTATGGAAGAGCAAAACGTAAAATATTCTTGGACCGCTTTATTAGAAGGCTAGGGTTAACCTAGTATAAAAGGGACAATTCCCTTTTTCCTCTTCACTTCACCTTCTTCCCTCTTCACTACTTTGGCCCCCATTTGAAGAAAGCTCCATTGTTCTTCCATTGGAGCTCCACAAACAAGCTCCATTTGCGTGCCAAAATTGAATCAAAGTTCATATTCAAGTAAGTTAGCTTTCCCTATTCATTTCTATCCAAGTAAAAATAGATTTTAGCTAACTTTAAAAATTAGAAGTGATGAAGGAACTTAGGTTTGATTTTCTAATCTTTTATATGTTGTTTCTAAGTTGATTTTAAGGTACTTGGGAGTGTTTAAAATAAGTTTTATTCATGCTTCGATTTTTGTCATTTGGGCCGAAAATATTAGGGATCATAGCTCAAGCATGTGTTGTTTTTCTTATGATTTTCTTACACAATATGTCTCTACTTGACGATATGATGCTATGATGAATTTATGGGATTTTAATAAAATCTTTGGTATTTTGGAAAGAAAGGAAGAATCATGCTTAGTTCTTGATATGTTGATATATGTTCAAAGTGACTTAATATTTGTGATGATGTATGAAATATATACATGATATGTTTTTGTTATATTTTCATAAAATGTTTTATGAATTTGTTTGAAAACAAAGACATGATGTTAGATTTATGAAGTTGATTATGCGTTAGATAATAGTTGATGTAATTGAAGAGCATGTTATGTATTGAGGATTTTTAAATCATGTTTAGGTTATTTTAATGTTAAGACCAACATGAGTATGGATTAAATATGTTTCTAGATATTTGATGATGTTTGATGTTGATGATGCTTGATGTTGATGATGTTTCACATTTGTTGATGTTGGAAGATGTGTTAGTAGTCATTTTTTTTAAACAAAAGATTATGAAATAGAGTTCATAGTGTCGAGAAGCATGCTTACATGTCGATTCCTATATGTGTTATAAGTATGATATGTATAATTCGAGTTTACATGTTTAGGCTCTTCGTTGCTAGAAACGAGCTCTAGATTAATATGACATTTTTCCCATTTTTGCCGGAAATTGGCAGTTTAGCTATACTTCACGAAAATGGTCATAACGTTCTCCATGGTTAATATTTTTTAGATCCGTAAAATGGACATGAAACTAGACTTCCGTGGATTTCCATTGGTATAAGATATGCTATCCAATTACTGTGAAATTATAGAATTCTAATTCTGTCCAGCCTTTGTGCACATTATGTTTTGATTATGTCAAGTATTTGATGATTGTTTTCGAACCAAGGAATGTGTAACAGAATCGAGTGTCAGTTACCTTTGTTAGTATCTTTATTTTTTATATGGTCAGATGGATTCTCTAAGAGAATCATAGCTTTTATTATTAAATATAAGTTTCAATGAAAAACCCTAAAGTCCAAATATGTAGATCGAGTCCGTTGTCCGTTAGACTTTGTTATGCTCGACCGACCGCTAAACTTAGTTGTTTCTAATGAAAGGTCGAGCAGCAGATTAAAGCGTAAGGAAGAGCCGAGAATTATTTTGCTTGCTTTTATTACTTGTTCAGGTGGGATTTCTATACGAAAATGATTTGAGCTTTGCTCTAGTTTGGTGAAATGCTTTACAAGCAAATTATGATTTCAAATGATTATAATGCATAAAAACTTTTATGTGGATTCTTATGAACCTATTACTATTGGCTTTCTAACCTATGAAATGATCGGATCCTGAGATAGACAAAGGTCGCTGTCCAGAGCTAGTGTACACAGTACTTAGGATTGTGAGCTCTCTTTGGAGTGGCCGATCTTGGGGTGTAACGTTCCCGGGAGCTGGCCACCTTCCCTGGCGTAAATTATGGATATGGTGAATCTGATGATATATGCAATGAAATGAAATGATTCAGTAAATGTGGGCGTTTTCTTAAAAACCCCGTGTGTTACTGCTTATATGCATGATGACAAATATGAAAGCATGTTTTATCTTTTGGCAATATGTTCACGGAGTACATTGTACTCAGCCTTGAATATCTTTTAAAATGTGCAGGTTGAGCAGGGGGTGTGACGGAGGGTGTTGAGTGGAAGTCTTTTGTCTACAAACGATGTTAAGCCCTGGTTACGTATCTTCATATATGTAACGAACAATGTTTTTTCCGCTGCAAACACTTTTTATGATTTTGCTTTCTAAGTCACATCGTTTGTGATGTACTGTTAAGGCTTTCCTAAACTTCATGGCTATTATTATTACTATATATTCTTACCTTGAGTTCTAAGTCATTCCCATGGTATTGATTCCCCTTCATGATGCCTTGATAGGTTATTTGTGGAAATTCACCCATATTCCTTATGAAATGTATGTTTCCCCCTTTCTTCCTCTCTTCTTAATTCCTACCCCGGGTCACACCCTGGCTGTGCCGTCCTTAGGGATAAGGGGCCGTGACACTGAGTCCGAGATACATTGGACCTTTTGAAATCTAAGAATGATTTTGCGAAGTAGCGTGTCATTTGGCACTGCCGTCGTCGCCTAGTCATGTACATAATGTATTCCATATTTCTCAGCTCTGGAAGTATGTTCCCGATCCGAATTACCTTATTGACTTCAGTGAAATTGAGGTGTCAAGTGATGCCACATTTGAAGAACGGCATTGAGATTTTGTAACGGAGAGTAAAGCAGTTGAGGAATAAAGGGATCCCACTGGTCAAGGTCCATGGTCGCGTCATGGTGTCAAGGAAGCAATTTGGGAGGCCGAAGATAGTATGCATTTACGCTATCCCGAATTGTTCACTTCCTAAGTTTTGGATGAAACTTTTTTGTTAGAGAGGAAGAGTGTGATGCCATGTACCTTATACCTGTGTAGTTTTATACTTTCATAAATTCTCATACAAATATCGTCGAGATAGACATAGTATTTTATTAGTCATCGAGTAATGTGCTAAGAATTATATAGGTATAACAAATAGGTGTGCATTTGAGACACAATTTTGATCTTGGGATATTGGAGATACGAAAGGAGGTCGGAAGTGTGACAGGAATATAATCCGTGCTTCTATTTGGTACTAGTACGTACAAGGGTCAAATTTGAAAAATCACCAAAAATGGTTCAAAAATGCAAAAATTATGAGATTTTACAAGATGGTAAAGGATTGAGTCAACTTTTCAATCCTTTAAACGGCGAGTCAATCGGAGTCTATATAAAGAAGTTACGGTGAAAATAATACGAGAGTGTTAGTATACTGCAGCGTAATTTACCAATGTGCCCTTAACCGACCTAAGGGGCATGTTTTGGTATAAGTAGAGAATTTGCTGAAGTTTTTATTCGTTTATCTCCTTTCCCACGGCCACACCTTATCCTACACCATACAAATCACATTTGATCTTATTTTTAGGTTTAATCGCGTATGTAACATCCGGGAATCGAGTTATCATGTCCGTTACAACCGATTTCAGAAGTTTTCGTCAGATTGAAGGTAAAACTAGCCGTGAACCATAATATTTTTCTTCAAGTTCTTTGATTAATTATTGTATAGAACTTGAAATTTATTGTATATCGAGTATCCTGGGATTATTCTTATCTGTTCTAGCAGAACAAAAATCATATCTTTTGTTTGACTCACCCTATTCGCCAATGCCCACTAGTGTCTCCGATGAAATGGCCCAATGAGTTTTAATTGGGTATTCTGATATTGTTTTGATGAGATTAGCTAGACCTAACGTTGATTATACCGTGTTGCTCGTTCTAGGTCAAGATTCCCAAGGTTCCAAATCTTATTCGCATCTTGATTGAAACTTTCTATAGCTAAAACTACCAGGCAAGTGCCTTGATCGTGCTTTATGTATTATATTGCATTTAATGTTATACTATGATGTTCTTTGAAAAGAAAAGAAATTGATTTTACAAACTTTCTGAAAAGTGGTGACTTTATAAATTAAACGTGGTCGTTCGAACTGTGTGGGCTGAGTAAAACTGTGGAATGCACCTGGCGAGGGCTCCCGGATATGTTATGTTGAGCCAGCATATCACTCGGCGAGTTATCTAACTGGGGATTTCCCTAACGTGGGATCCAGGGTATGAAGTTGAGTAATAAGGTATAACACTATGGTTTTTATTATTTGATGATATACCTATTGTTCCGGAATAGTGATGTGATATGAATAGGCAACTGTTGTGTTTGCATGTTATACATATTCATGTTATCAATGTACTTGTACCAGCTGTTTTCTGACCCCTTCGGGGTGGATACATTGTTTGTGTATTCAAGTACAGGATTCCATGGTGAGCAGGCATAGGGAGAGCACAGAGATAAAAAGCGCCATTGATATTGCCTCCAGATATACCAGTCGTTTGACTAGTTGTTTCTGTCTTAGCTTTGTTTGATTACTCATGAGTATGGTTTTTGTTGTCCTTTATTTGTTATGCCTGCATGTGGGCTGGGTTGAAATGGATTTGGTGGTCTGTATGTTAAAACAGGTGTTGTCGAGTTGTTATGGTGTAGTCTTTCAGTGGTAAACGTGTGGTCGATCGAACTTGCCGGTCGATTCAGTTGTGGCGTTTTATTATGCGACCTGGTCAGTCGATTTATTATTGTGCTTGCAGGTTTTTGCCTTGTGGATCCCCGAATTAGATTCACGGTACTCTGGCAGTCCTGACCCGATGGGGTTGTTACAGTTGTGATTGAGAATTTATTCATTATTGTGTTATGTAATTGTGTTTGAAAATTAAATACAACTAGAGAGGACCCTTTCAGGTCTCTGGTGCTCCATAGAGGCTTGATTGCATCAAACAACGAATTTGATATTGAGAGATATGAGATATGAGATTTGAGATATGAGTGGTACGATTCTGGCCAAAATCGAATATGCAGCGAAGGAATATAGTTGCATAAACATGATGTAAACCCTGATGGAGGATCGATCAAGCATCGTATAAACGAATAATAGTAAAATATAGAAATCGAATTCATACTCTTGAATACCTTCGATAATTAATTGTTGTTGATGAACCTCGTAGAAGCTAACCCTAAAGGGAGGCTCTTTCCAGGGGTTGTTCCCCTTTAGCTTGCTTGTTTGTCTACGCTAGTCTTCTTTATTTACTGCAAACTAGTGACTGAGTCCAAAGCATGGAGGTAAAGGACATCTGTTAAGCAATCACAAAGAGTTCGCGTATCGAAAGCTAACCTCTAAGAAAAGCATCAAGTTTTCTTTTTTCTTCAATAGAGAAAGACCTTTCCCATTTGTTAATAGAGAAAGGGTAGCCAAAAAGGCAAAGTCTGGTACTCGATCATCGGTGCTTATATTTATATAAGAGTCAGACTCAATTATCAAAAGAACCGAAGAAAGTGTCATCATACAAGGAGTGAGTGGGCCATTTGCTATGCTATTGAATGTGTTGTCGGAAGGATGGATGGGAGTTTGTAAAACTTTTTGGAAATTGAACACCTGAAATATAATTCCTCTACATTTCACGCATCAAAAAGATGACCGAGAAAATTCTCCTCCTTCACTATGTGCCGTGGGCGACGACTAGAAAAGTGTAGGGGAGGGATATTTTCTTCTTATTTCTCTCTCTGTAAGAGTAAAATGATGCATGTCATAATTTTGGTTTTGCAAATTGTAGGCATCCACATGCACTCACATTTTCCTTTGTAATATCTCATCACATGAGATAAGAAAATTTCCCTTCGAAAGCCATTTGTGGTCTTTGTAATACTTTTATATATGACATGAAAACCATGTTATTAAGTCTTTTGTTATGTGATAACATGTTACCACATAAAAATAAGACTCACATAAAATGGCTATTGGTGTTGATGGCTAGGTGGTCGGACAAATTAGTCTATAAAACGAACCCTCGTGTGTCTAATCCGTTAGATACACCTTGGCCCGTCTTAACATATTATAAGATTTAACTAATCTAATTAATTATTTATATTAAATATAATTTCTATAAAACATAAATATTTATGAATTAAATTAATTACTCAGAGATAGAGTGAACATTCGTATCAAATACGCATCTATTACTGCTAAAAGTAAATCAAGTAAAAAGTATCAAGTAGGGAAACATATACTAGCAATTTCTAACATCAAATTGTCAGGTGATGAGCCTTTCGGCCCGGCACACATGCCGAAGGATGCCCCAAAGGGGCGGGACACCTTTATTACTCGGAACACCAACTGGTTTCATCCTGTGTTGGGCTCATCAGGAAGGCGGTAATAGTCCCCAACCAGTTGTGATATCCGCCACGATTCCTTTCATTGTCAAGTATAGCTCAGACAAGATGAAGCGTCTATGGCTCACAACATCCTACGACCACTGTCGTTCACAATCTCCCTTGCAATCTGTAATATTCGTGTACTTTGAATGTATTTCTATTCCATATTTTGAGATTTACATCATATATTACAAAAGAGAAAATGTAATTTATCGAGTAATGTGATCTTAATGTTTTTATTTTTTGAGAATGACTATCAAATATTGTATTCGATAATCATTTAGGATGAATGGAATATGTTAATTTTTGGCCAAGTGTAGTGCATGTTATATACGTTACTGTGTGCATATAATGTACGTCACTCAACCTTCTTAACATACGTTATGAGGTAGCCTAGCATACGCTAAGATCATATCACGTCAAGAAGGCAGGCTGCACGAATCTACTCTTGGATGAGTAGTCCGAGTACTTTAGACGACGTGGAAAACTGATTCAACACCGATTGCGTATGTTAGTGTGAAGGGACTAGGGTACGTTATTAGATGTTGTTAGCGATCGTAGCATAGATACTGTGTATGCTATGAAGTTGCAACTAGGATAGTAGCTACTGGATTAGCAGCGTCTGCTACGTGGATGCTATAACGTAAATGCACATAATGTATCATATATTAATTATTGATTAGTTTATAAAAAGAGAATGAGATTTTTCATTTCTGCATGGGACTTCTTTCATTCTAACACTTAGGAAACACTTCTTGGGTCTGGAGATCACGTTTATGGCTTCATCACAAATAAGGAATTGGAGTGGAGTTGGTTTTGCTCTATCACTTGAAGTCTTGAAGATTGTAGAGGTTGTTCATTGTCCAAATTTATCATTTGAGGTAACATGATTGATCTTTACCCCTTATATTGACCCTATGGTGGATTTTATCATGTTTCCAGTAGTATTTGATGATCATGTTGAATCTAGGTTAGTGATAGTTCGGATTTGCGAGTGTTCTTGATAATAAATCAACCTATTATGATGAATATATTATAAGGCCCCACAGTTTTGAGTTTCTAAATATAATAATAAAGTGAATTCTCGCTGTTTTGATAATCCACGTAATAAATAATACGTCTTAAATGGACTTATGATCAATAACCGTGAAAGAAGAATCACACATTGAGGAAACGTAGAATTAAGCATAACATCAGGACCCCACTGTTTCACCCAAGCCTAGCCGGGAGAATTAGAAATAACATAATCCCAAGGTTTTGCGTGGAAAGACCATAATGGAATAAGGTTACGGCCGCAACTGGAGAAACACCACGGGCAAGAGAAGAGGAAGACTACGACTGTAAGAGTGGGTGGATTACGCCACCATGATAGAGGCTGCTAATGGCCTTTCGTAGTGGCCGCTATGCCCTGTCGACTTAAAGGCAGAGACTCATATATATAGGCCTCCATGGGGACTTCTTCCTCATATTTTCCTGAAGCTTTCTCAACCAGTTTCTCCCTTCTCACTATAAACCTGAACTTGATCCTATCTTGAGGCACTAAACATTCATCTAACACAAGGGAGTCGTCCTACGATGTTCGTTCCAATCAAATTCACCATTTTCCTCCCGTATTGAGAGTTTGGATCTGGAAGTCGGAAGCTTTTTTTGTGCATCGTCACGCCTCCCTAATTCCTCATATTCACAGGCAAGTTCTACGAATACATTCTTTATACTTTACTTCAGTTATATTGATTGTATACTATATGCGTAGATTAGGAGCTTATAGAAAATAAGCAACATAGTAAAAGCACATTAGATAGTTGTAATTCTATCAACCTTGAAGATATGAAGAGTCGGGAATGATTACGAGACTCCCAAGTGTTAGGGTTACCCCTATACTAACACATCAAGAAATATAGGCATAATATGCGATGCCTTAAATAAGGTATGGATGCATTATATTAAGATGATGCCGCGTAATATCTAGTTTTATTGATATTGATTGAGTATTGTGACTGGATAACTTGTGTGAATTATGTGACCCTGTGTGAACTATGTGCTTTTGTGGAGTGGTATACGAAGTCGGAAAGGGCGGTAGTGTTGTCGGGCCATGTTACGCTGTAATGTGTGGCTCCTGTCGGGAGTGTACATTCGGTGCCACCATACATACGCGGGAATATGCGGTGAACATGTGCAAGGTACGACTTATGGCTTGTAGTGAACGCCGATTTCTTGGTGACCAATTGAGCTGCTCTGGTTAGATTCCCAACTGAGGGTACTTATTATGTGCTGAGTCACCGATACCAACCATATGTGTTATACGATTGAAAATCCCTTCTTTTTGAAAGGGTTGGTATCAGAGCAGTTGGAACCAAGGATCATCCTACCATGCGAGAGCTGTTAAGGTTTGGCGGTTCCCTGGATTTCATAAACCAGTGTTGCGATGCACCGTGAACCCAATGGTGCGGCTAAGGGATGATCTTGGGAGCAATTTTGAAAAATAGTCTGGTTCGCGGACCCTCCTTTTTATGACGAGCACTCAGCGGGTTATCCTACTGGGGATTTACCTAATATGGGTTCTGGGGTATGAAGTTGAGTAATACTGATATAACCCTGTTTATTATTACGCAAAGGAAGCAAAGGAATTTTGTGGACTCCCTTTTATGCTGAGCACTCAATGGGTTATCCAACCGGGGATTGTCCTAATAAGGGATCTGGGGTATGAAGTGAGTAATAGTAGTATAACCCTTTTGATGTGTTTACTAACACACTCACCGGGTTATCAAACCGAGATTGCCCTAATTAGGGCTCTGGGGTATGAAGTGAGTAATACTGGTATAATCCTATGGATTTGTTGAGCAATGAAATTTGTGTGGACTATGGGTCCCAGTGATTTTTTGACAGAACTTGGTGGAGAACGAATCTCCTTATTGGTTGTATTTAGAAACGTGGAATCGCAAACCCTAAATGATTTTGAAAACCCTTTTGATAAAGATTTTCAATTTTCAAAACATTCGAGAAAGATTTTCAAAGAAAATGTTTTTATGAAATGTTCCGGGGTGATTAGATATGTCTTCACGAAATTCAGTGGTATTCATCGTTGCGAAAAGTGTTTAAAAAAACCCCGGGAATCCCAAAGACATTTTGAAATCGATGTGTATTTTATGTGATATCTTTGATGTTTCACGATGTATGAGTATTGAGATTAATGATGTAAAGTATGCTTTATTTACTTGCACCGGCAGTTGCTGACCCCTTCGGTGGTGTCTAGGTACTTATATGTGGTGGAGCAATTCACATAGCCAGCGCAGGATGAGGAACCGGAGCGATACTAATCAATCCAAGAGTCAGGGGATTTGACCCCCAGCGGTCGTGCAGTAGAGTTTTTGTAGAGCCCGTATGAGGGCCGAGTCATGTGTTGTAAATTTCATTGATCTTGTAAATAGTTGTTATGTTATGTACCCGACCTTGTCGGTCGCCGCTTTACCTTATATTACATAGATTTGTGTTTGTTGTATCTTGCTTAAAAAGAATCTATATGAGTTATTTTGTAATCTAGCCTGGTAAATCCTTGCGGAAGAATTTACGGCGCCGTATATGCCTCGAGTATTTCGGGGGTGGTACATATATCATTTAACAGGATCAAATGATAAGACAAGCTTGTTCTTGATGATGTTTATAAGCATTATGATGATCCTTGGAGGTCTTTACGGGCTAATTCATGTTCTTAAGAACATTCTTGAAGTAATTATCTTGATGAGAGGTAATTACTTCATTTGTTACAAATATATAATTGAGGAAATTATGGTGCGTATTTCATGTTAACAAGATAAATGCTTAAGAGAAGCATGCAGTAAGGATTATACATTTTATTCAAGTTAGTCTTGAAAAAACGCGAGTCGTGTATTGATGAAGGCTTTGCTACATTAATCTTGAGTAATTAACAAATAATCTAAAAACTCTTCGCAGTAAAATCCACGTGAACATGAATACGAATGGGTGAATGTGAGTCTTTTGAGTTGAGGAACATAATGACACGAGTATATTAAACTGTTTTAGAGTCATAGAGAATCACCAATCGAATTACTAATATTCAGGTCGAGATGAGAATCATGTGGCGTTAACATTTTCTGTAGTTGCTAGTTGGGGTTGTGTTACCTTAGTTGATTAAGGTTGAGAATGTTGTTGTGAGGCGATCGAGGAAGAGACGATCATTTAGATTTTCACCATTCCTCATTTAATGAAAGTATACAAGTTATTATAATTCATCTACATGTATTATATTGTGATTGAGATATTTTAAATGAATTATTGTGATTGAGATTTTATTCATTATTTTGTTATGAAATTGTGTTTGAAAATTTAATCCAACTAGGGAGGACCCTTCCAGGTCCCTGGTGCTCCATAGAGGCTTGAATGCAGCGAACAACGGATTGGATACTGAGAGATATGAGATATGAGATTTGAAATATGAGTGTTAGGATTCGGGCCAAAATCGAATATGCAACGAAAGAATATAGTCGTACAAATATGCTACAAACCCTGATTGAGGATCGCAAGCATCGTATAAACGAATAATAGTAAAATATATAAATCGAATTTATACTCTTGAAGATCTTTGATTATTTGTTGTTGATGAACATGATGAACACAAATCTAATTTGTACAACTTTTTAGATATCCAATACTAGAAATACAATGCCTCTACGTTTCACGCATCAAAAATATGACCGGAAAAATTCTCCTCCTTCACTATGTGTAGTGGGCGACTAGCAAAGTTCAGCGGAGGGAGATTTTCTTCTTATTTTCTCTCTCTCTAAGAGTAAAATGATGAATGTCATAATTTTGGTCTAGCAAATTGTAGGCGTCCACATGCACTCATATTTTCCTTTATAATATCTCATCACATGAGATAAGAGAATTTCCCTTCAACAGTCAGTTGTGCTCTTTGTAACACTTTTATATATGATATAAAAATCAAATCCCTTTAAGTCGCACACCATGTTATTAATTCTTTTATTTAATGATAACATGTTATCACATAAAAATAAGACTCACATAAAATATGTGAGGGGGCTGTATGGGGTTCATGGCTAGGTGGTCGGACACTAGTCTATAAATCGAACCCTCATGTGTCTAGTCCATTAGATACACCTTAGTTCGTCGTAATATATTTATACAACTTAACTAATGTAATTAATTAATTATACTAAATATAATTTCTCTAAAACATAAGTATTTATGAATTAAATTTATTACTTAGAGATAAAGTGAATATTTGTATCAACTACGCATCAATCACTGCTAAAAGTAAATCTAGTAAAAAGTATTAATGGTGAGTATATAGTGAAAATCAAGTAGGGAAAGACATACTAGCCATTCCAAATATAAATTTGTTAAGAGATGAACCTTTCGGCCCGATACTTATGCCGAAGAAACCCCGACTGGTTTCATCCTGCCGTGGTCTCATCAGGGAGATGGCAATAGTCCCCAACCATTCGTGATATCTGCCATGATTCCTTTCATGGTCAAGTATAGCTCGGACAAGGTGAAGTGTCTATGGCTAACAAAGTTCGATGACCATTGTCGTTCCCAATCTCCCCCACAAGCTGCAATATTCGTGTACTTTGAGTGTATTTCTATTCCGTATTTTTAGATTTACATCATATATTACACAAGAGAAAACGTAATATATCGAGTATTGTGATATTAATGTTTTTATTTTCTGAGAATGACTATCGAGTATTGTATTTGACAATCATTTGGGAGGAATTGAATATGTTAACTTTTTGACCAAGTCTAGTGCGTGTTAAATATGTTACCTTGTGCATATAATGTACGCCGCTAAGCCATTTTAACATACGTTATGAGGTAGCCTAGTGTACGCTAAGATTATATCACACCAAGAAGACAAGTTGCACGAATCTACTTTTGGCTGAGTAGGCCAAGTACTTTAGACACATATGGACAACTGAGTCAACGTCGATTGCGTATGTTATTGTAAATGGACTAACATACATTATCAGATGTTGTTAGCGATCGTAGCACAGTGACTGTGTATGCTACGAAGTTGCAAGTGAGACAGTAGATACCGGATTAGCATAGCATCCGCTACGTGGCTGCTATAACGTAAATGCACACAATGTATCGTATGTTAGTTTTGATCAGCTTATAAAAAGAGAATGAGCCTTTTCATTTCTGCATGGGACTTCTTTTATTCTAACACTTAGAAAATACTTCTTGGTTCTGGAGATCACGTTTTTGGCTTCATCACAAATAGCAAATTTGAGTGGAGTTGTTTTTGCTCTATCATTTGGACTTCTTGAAGATTATAGAGTTGTTCTTCGTCCAAGTTCATCATTTGAGGTAACATGATTGATCTTTACTCCTTATATTCACCTTATGGTGGATTTTATCATGTTTGCAGTAGTATTTGATGATCATGTTGAATCTAGGCTAGTGATAGTTCGGTTTTATGAGTGCTCGTGATAATCAACCTATTATGATGAACATATCATTTAACTGGATCAGATGATAAGACAAGCTTGTTTTTGATGATGGTTATAAGCATGATGATGATCCCTGGAGGTTTTTATGGGCTAATTCATGTTCTTAAGGAAATTTTTGAAGTAATTATCCTCATGAGAGGTAATTACTTCCTTTGCTACAAATATATAATTGAGGAAATTATGGTGCATATTTCACGTTAACAAGATAAATGCTTAAGAGAAGCATGGGGTAAGGATTATACATTTCATTCAAGTGTTAGTCTTGAAAAACATGAGTTGTGTATTGATGAAGACCTTGCTACATTAATCTTGAGTAATTAACGATTATATAAGAACTCTTTGTAGTAGAATCTATTGGTCACAGTATACAGTATAGACAACTTAGAAAGGGGAGATGAATAAGTTGTATTATTTTTTGAAGTTTGTTGCTTGCCTTCTGGGTTTCGAGTTGGATTCCCAGATTTGTTGTTGATAGGACTGCGTGGCAGCTTGCTTACGGGACAGATACTTGGCTTCTTGTACCCAGTATCAAGGGGCACTGTATTGTTGGTAGTACTGAGGTGTATACCGTTGATACTTAGGTAAAACCTTCCTTCTGGATGGCTGCTGATGTTGTTGGTATGCTCGAGGAGCATACTGTTGATGACTGGTATTGCGTCTTGTAGGTCTATGAGGCTGGGGTTTCCGCTACTTATAATATGAGCTCGGTAGCAGAATTGCAGCCTTTGCTGTCCGACAAGGGGTAGCAGTAACCTTTACAAGAATATCCTTCGGGTCTTCTTCGGGTTCTGGAATGGGTTCCACTCCATTGACAAACACCGTATTAGTTTTGCCTTTGTGGGAGAATGAGTCATATCCAAAGCCATGTTTGTCGTGGACGTGCTGCCTAGTGCTTAGATTCTCTTCCATCCTCCTCGATGATTTCTCAAAGGTTCTAATAATGGTCGCGAGTTCTCCTTCTCTTTTCTCTAGAAGCTGTATTTTACTTCTAATAAATCAAAATCATTTGTCTTGCATGTACTATGAGTTTTTACCTCATTTAGTTCGATTGCAAGTTGATGATTGCTTTCCATGAGTTTTTCATGAATGATCTTGTTGTTTTCACAATCCAGAGACATATTTTAACACTTCTTTTTCAGTAGATCGTTTTTGTCCTTCAGCTCTAAATTCGAAAAAGAGAGTTGAGTTTTCTTGTTTAAGCATCTCATGGGCTTTCTGAATGGTTTTGAACTCATTCATCATATTTTCAAAGGTATGTGATGTATTAATAGGAGTAGCTGAGGTTGAGCTTACCTCATCATCACTTTCTTCATCACCATCTCCGTCCTTGGCCATAAAGCACATATATGCTTTTATATTTGATTTCATCATCGGAGGAGTCACTGTCAGTGATTGTCTGTAGGCACTCCTCTATTTTGCTTGTTGCGGGTGAGTATTCTGGTTCTCCGATCAGGGCCTTTAGCTTGTTTCTCCAGACGTGCCTTTTCTCGTCATTTTCTTGTTGCTCAGCTTCGGGCAACTTCTACACATTAGGATGAGGACATCTATTTACATAGTATCCTGGTTTCCTGCAATTATAGCATAGATTAGAATCTGTGGATGAAGGTGATTCAGAACTCACCTTGTTAAATGGTTTAGGCCTGTGTGGGCCCTTTCCAGATTTCTTGATGAACTTCCAAAATTTATGCATGAGCAAGGACATCTCGTCTTGTGACAGGATGTCCTATCGCTGGCAACTGCCTTGGATGGGGCTTTGGATGTATTGGGGGCAGAGCTGTGTCTCCTATCAGATTATCAGATACAGCAACAAGTGCTGAAATCTTACCATGTGACTCTTCAGCCTTCTCTCTCCTGTCCATATAGTACTCAAAGGCTTTGAGGTCAGAGAAGAGGGCGAAAGTAGATATATCATTTAAATTACAAAACACACACATAGCTGTGGTCTTAATATACCATCGGGCAGGGAGTGATCTAAAGATGTTAAGATTTTTCTCATTTTGGGTATACACTTTACCCAATGATTCAAATTCACCAACAATGCCGATAAATCTAAGGTCAAGTTCCACGAGTGTTTCAGAAGATTTCAATTCAAATGATTCAAATTGTTGAGTTAGTTTTGAAATTTTGTTTTCTTTTGAGAGCTCAATCCCTCACAAATCAACTTGAGTTTTTCCCATATTTCCTTCGCTGTCTTGCAGCTCTTTACCTTGGAGAATGTGCCTTTGTCAAGAGTGGCAAATAGCACATTCTTGTATGCGTTGTAGAGATTCGCACGCTTGCGATCATCCATTGTCCATTTCTCCCGTTCCTTCTCAAGCATTTCTGCGTGAGGCTGTCCTTCTATTCTTGCGGCTATATTGACCTTCATGATATTGATAGATCCTTCTTGAATGATAAAGATCATCTCTTCGTGCATCGCGGCAAGATAGGCTTCCATCCTGATTCTCTTATCATAGAATTCGTTAATGGAAAACATATGAGCTTTGTTGATCATTGATGTATCCATGGCAGAATAAAATAAATGAAGGTCCAGTATGCAGATCTACACACTCTTTATGATTTCTGCATAATTATTGAGCCTACAGCATACAACCTACATAACCTTCAAACTTTAAATCTATTCTTACCTCTCTTTGCGAATATGTCTTCTTCTCAAACTTCATCTCTATCACCGAAAAAGAAGGATATGATTACCGAAGGTCGTATTTTTTCTTACTCTGTTCTTCAAGATCGAATTATTTCTAAAGATGAGGACATGGAGGGGATTAACTTAGTCATCTCGCATGTCAAGCAAACTGATCTCTATAGATTGGGTAGTCTGCACTCGGAGAACTACGATGAACAAATCGTAGAGGAATTTTTCCTTGATGCTGAGTTCATGTATGCGTCTGAGAAGAAGGGCTCTGCCCTTACTGCCATCGTCAGTACCATCCAGGAGAAGAAGATCTCCATTAACTGGGAACTCCTCTAATGAATGTACAAACTGCCCCTTGATGGTCTGATATTGGAGGAACTAGAATCTTAAAGCATAGTGGAACTTGTTCACTGGAAGACTTGGCCGTCGCAAGTTCATCTTTCCTGCCATAAGAAGAATTTCACTTTGCCTTATCTATATCTGCATGACTTTTGCTGCAGAGTTGTTGAAAATCGGACTGGAGCCTTCGCGATATGCACTGGCCTGAGATTCCGGATGATGGTGGCTATCATATCCGGAGAGAAAGTCAACTGGTGCCAGGTGATCTTGAAATGGCTTCAGGAGGAGGCATCCAAACTAGACTCTGCCAGGAAGTCTTTTGGCTTGATCTTAAACTACATCCTGACCAGCCGTGGCATACAACAGTCACCCAATGACAAGAAGATCCTTGCTGGGAAGTTTCTCGGTGGTTCCAAGCGAGATGGTATTCAACAAGGCACCACTTCTGACCGACAGGCCAAGCCCTTTCTCCCTCCCTACATCAAATGATCCCCGAGATGTTACTGATCACTCGGTAAGATCCAAATCTGTTGAAAACAAGAAGAAGCCTGTTAGCAAAAAGAGACCTGTTTCCGAAAACAACTCCCGTACAACTGTTGAGAAGAAGAAGTAGAATATGAATACTAAGAAGTCTTCAAAGTCGAAAGCTGTTCCTACAGCACCTACAGTGGCCACTGGGGCAGTTCCGCCTACTGCACCATCTGCCAAAGTAGTTATCTCATAGGGCGCAACCCCTATGGAAGAAACATTGGATGCTGCTCTTATAATAGGTCCTCGGTTTGCTACGACTATGATGTATGACTAGTTATTTGTCAAGCTGGTGGGAACCGGTGAATCGGCTTCCCCTTCGGAACCAAGAGTCACCACTTCTAACAGGGCCCCTACCCCTGTAAGGAGTCCCTCTCCCAACAGGGTAACCCTGTAAGGAGTCCCTCTCCTCAACAGGCTCCCATACCTGTAGAGGATCCTAAATGGACAATAGAACCTTCTAAAGTTCAGAGTCCCTCCCACACGGACATAATCAATAACACACTCCTCCAAGTCCAGATCGAAGAGGCATTTGAACTCTTCGGGACATGAGCATATTGGGTCGCCCCATGCAACTCCCTGTATACATGGGAAGACTAGAACAAGGAAGAGTTTTTTGTTTTAGAAGTCACGGACACCCAGAACAATGAGGTTCTGATCAGATGGGATGATTACTTTTGCCATAAACTGATCACATCTTACTTTGTGGTGAACGAAAAGGCCCGAATGAAAGGGAAGTCTCAGTACAATGACAAGACTCGTAGCCCCAGCCATCAATCAGATCCCGATTTTGATGGAGATGATGATCACCTTCAAATAGGTTTGAGGATGAGTCGAGAGGAGGATCGCGAGAAAGAGTTTGCCAACTCTAAGGCCGCCGATGGCCAAGGGACTTCTACTGTGTGAGATCCCAGATTTTTAATCCTAAATAACTTATAATTTTCTGCCCATTTTATGAATTTTTTTGAACTTGTAACAGTTGCCATTCTTTATTCTTAACAAATCAATTTAACTTTCGAAATTCTGAATATCGACAGGTGTCGATTATACGACGTCCTACATGTTATCTTGAGATTAGTGATTGATTGGCACTATTCTCATTACAAAACTCATGATCCCATATATATTACCTTTCTGAACTGTATATTTTGCTCTATAATTATGATCAATGATGTGAACCCGACCTGCAATATCATTAAGGGTCATCTTAATAATGTCAGGTTCAATCGTACTCGTTAGAATACTTTAAAGTTGATTATGAGACCTTAAGAACTCACTTCAATGTCTCAATGAACTTTTCGTTGTTTCTCGACATTTCGAGGAACGTTCGAGACTCGCTGATCGAACTGTGACTGGATTATTTGATCGGCCTCGAGATTTACAATTCTTCTTTAGAGTATTATATTATTGGACAATTCATAATCTAAATGGAGTACGACAAGGGAGTCAATAAAAACAAACATGGGCCCTTCTCGAAGGCGCCGCCAAGACTGACTTTGATCAGTCACCATAAATTCAGGAAAATCCAAAAATTCTTAAATTTTACAGAAGTGTACTATTGAGTTAGCTTTCCAATGGAATAAATGTTGAGCCATTCTGAACCCCAACGAGAAAGTTATGGTCAAAACAAGACAAGGATGTCAGTTGGTCGCAAAATTACTAAATTGCCCTCATAACCGACCTTATGAGTTCCTTGGGCATAAATGGCAAATTTCATCCATTCGTCAGCATAAGGAATAAAGGGCTTCGGATCTCATCTTGAGTTCCATTTCGGACCAGTTTCGAGCAGTTTAAACGTGTAATCAACGCCCGAGAATCAAATTAGCATGTCCTCTTCAGCCGATATCAGCGGTTTTATTGGAGATAATCTGGCCCTGAATCCTAAACTTATTTTTCTAGATTCTTGATGAATTGTTATTTAGAATTCATAAATGATTATATATCGAGTATCCTGGGGCTGTTCTTATTGATTCTAGCAGAACAGAAATTAAATCTTTCATTCGAATCATTGTAATCGGATACCGTCCGTGAAGTTTCTAATAAAAGTTCACTAAGGGATTCAATTAAGGCTTTCGATGTTATTTCGATTAGAGTAAATAGTCCTAGTGCCGATTATCATGAATTCCTCGTTATAGGTTGGAAAATTCAGAGTTTCTAATCCTAATTAGAAACTGTTTGAAATGTTCTTGTCCTTAAAGTCGCCAGGCAAGTTTTTGATCATGCTTTATGTATAAATTGCAATTGAATATGTATAAACTGTGCTTTTCCTATGGTTTTGTTCATGCTATCAATTCAGAAATTTTACGTTGACATTTTGAAATGATGGAAAAGGATTTTTTCAATCAAACGAACGACTTTTAGTTTTTGAAAATGATTTTGAAATAAACTGGGTTTCAAAAGGATTTCGAAAATATTTTTGAAAATTATTTGAGAAAGTTTTTCTGTAAATACTTGATGATTGATCTTGAATACTGTTTTCTGAAATGATATCATTTTGTAAATGATTTATCGAGGATGCCTTGAAATGTTATTTCAAGTGAGATTGAAAAGCAAAGTTGCTGAAAGTTTTGAATAATAATTTGAGACTTGCGTCGTCAAAGTTATGTGACAACGTGCTGTGAAATTGTGATTTGTGGTCGAGTAAAGCTGGGGAATGCCCTGACGAGGGCTCTGGGGGTATGATGGGGTGTGAACCTCGTATCACTCGACGGGTTATACAACCAGAGATGGTATGACGAGGCCTCTGGGATACGATGGGGTGCGAACCTCGTATAGTATAGCCCATGTGGTTATTGAAATGTGATAAATGTATTATTCCGGAATAATGACTTGGATTGACGATGTTGTTTTTGCAATGGTGTTGAGGCGCTGACACTGGGTGAGAATATCCTTCTTCTTGATATACTAATATAATCAGTTATCATAATATTTCTTTTATTGCACGTTATACATATTCCTGTTATCAAGTACTTGCACCGGCTGTTTGCTGACCCCTTCGGTGGTGAATACCTTTTTCTGTGTATTCAGGTACAGGTCTTATTATCTAACCAGCATAGCAAGGGCTCGAGAACTATGAGAAGTAGTGATATTCTCTCGTTTGCCGATGTTGTTTAAGTTGCTTTGGTCTTGTTTGTGTAAGTACTCGCGAGTACTGTTTTTATTGATGTTACGTACGTGTTTGGGCATGAGAACTGTCTTTGAGTTTGTTATCAATATGTTGAACAGGTTGTGGCTGTCGTCATGTTCGACCTTGCCGGTCGGGATGTTGCGGATGTGTTGTATTGTTGACCTTGCCAGTTGACGTGTGTTGTTTTAGTTTTATGTTCGAACTGATTGGTCGGTGTGTGTGTGTGTATGTGTGTTAGTCAGATCTTGCCTTGTGGACTCCCGAAATGGATCCACGACACTGTAAAAGTTTCGACCTGGGATGGGGTTTTTATAGAATATGGTATCGAAGCCTAGGTTCCTGAATACCTAGGCCATCAGTTATTAGGTCTATTTTTCTGTGTCGTGTTGTCCGTTGTTGTTTATGTTGAGAAATATCACTGACTGCCATCGTATCGTGCGACCTGCGCTGTAAGTCTCTCTAATCCTTACTTTCTTTTCTGAACCTATTTGGGGTTTCATTTTGAGATTGAAGGTCCTCTTTGTGAATCGTTGCATCGGAATAGTTCTCATTGATTTTATTTCGATATTATTTGAGTCCTGAGAGGAATTAGGGCATCCTGTTGGTCCTTGACCTCATTTGAACTATGTTCATTATTTTTCCTTTCCTTATACGTCTGACAAGTGGTGCGTACTGGTGTACGGTGATGGTTACCAAGAGTAAAGTTCCTTGAGAATAGGAATAAATCGTGTTGATCTTTTATTCGAATTCAATACCTGTGAGATTCTACTCGTTGGCCGGGAGACTCCAGATCTCAATGAGATAAGATAAAATCCTTCGATATAAGGAAGTCACTGTCGGGTTAAAATGCTCAGCGGTACTTAGGCTCGTGTATTTATTTGAATGAGAGTAAGATATTTTACAACCCATGTTATTACCATTTTCTTTTAAGATAAAGCAAAAGCTTTCAAAATCTTGGAAAAATCAAGCATGCTATTGTTTTTACAAAAAAAAAAGGAAGAATTTAATTTCGAAATTTTGATCTTGATATCCTTATGAGAGCTAGTAAATTTAATATTGGATTTTGGATTCGAATGTATGACGTGCAAATTTGTCATGCATATTCAAATGTAAGACCTATCTTTTAAGTTCTTTAAAAAACAATGAGAACTAAGAAAGTTCTTTTTCGTGCAACATATTAACATTCCAAACTGTTGCGGATGATTCCCTTTTTTAGTGCTTTAAACATTTTTCACCTCTACCTTTCTTGAGAAGCAAGTTCTTTTTTCTGTACCTAATTGAAATATTTAAGCTGGGATCAACTTTTGTTATTGTACCACCCTCTCTTTGATACGTTGGTCTTATATGCGTCGAGTTGAACCTCGACAACATATTTTCTTGGTAGCCCTTCGTTAGGGGCATGTCAGGTAAAGATCGGATTATTGGGGATGGTGAGATGTACGATTGCCCTGTACGTATCTAGAACAAAGATTGATTTCTAAATTCTGCTGATGTTGAGGTACTAGGCGAGGATAAAATCCATGATGAGGACCAGTTGGACAGTATAAAGCGATCATGAATCATCGAAAGAGAACCGAGTACTTTTGGGGAAATGATACGAGCTATGAAAGCAATGATATTGTTGGGACGAAGCTGTACTAGCCACATATGCTACGTGACAAGGCTTGAGAGTAGCGAAGCTTAACTATACTCGATACCGGTTGTGAGCAAGCGAGTCAGTTGTCAAGATAATCCTGAAGCCATGTTACAGCCGTTACACATCAACTGTTACGGCCATAATGATGGCGGTTAGATGAATACTCTAAAATCCGTGTTATGACCATAATGAATCTTTACTTACGACCGTAATAGAACAACAGATCTATGAATCGTAATGCCAGCTTCTTCCCACCAGTTCTTTTTCTTTTGATTCATCTTCGTTTCTTTCAGTTTGCTGGCCTCGATGACTAATATCTAAGAAATTTCTATCATATCTTGACATCAAATATGAATATCACGAGTTTGTGATTATATCTTTTTGGCCTAACCAATACTTTGGTCATATTTGCAAACTTAATGAACTCGAACCTTATCCAGTAATTTTGATGATCTCATGGTTATCGTTTGTTGATGACTTCTTGACCTACTCGAGAAATGAGACAAGCATGCCAAACGCTGCACATTGTTATGCAAAATTACAATAGATACTATTTTCACGGTGATAGCATGAACATTTTAAATTTTTGGTAAAGGACGTGATCTTCAATTTTTTTTTCAAAAATCAAACTCCGTCACCTAAAGAATTTTAATCTTATTCAGACCTTTTGAAGCTAATCTTATAGTTAATCATGCAAAGTAAGGTTAATAACTTAACTGTGACACAACGATCGAGTCGGGACAACGAGATTGAAAATTCTTTCCTGATTCATCTTAGGAAAGTAATTATAATATATGACGATAAATAAAGTATTTTTGGTTGGACATTTTCTTTCGGGAAATTGATGTTTATGTTAGAATTCGAAAAGAACATGTGGATAAAAACCTAAGGAAGGAATTCATAATCGGGATCTTGTGGTCTGATTGTCCAAGTGAAAATATGAGGTAGTATTATTTAAACCCATTTTACCCGATATTCCTTTTGGGCGTATAATGCCTTTCTCGTTTTATATATGGAGCCAACCAAATTCTTATATCAGGCGGAACCTTTGATTTTAAATTGACTCTTATCATGATATTATTCGTCCTCTTTTACTCATATTTTTTGTGTATGTCGAGTAAACCACAGTGATATATCTGTTCGTGAGCCTTTAGAGGTAAGGGGACCTAGCAGAACCAGACATTGACGACTAGGAGATATGGGACTTTCCTGGTTAAACTGGAGATTCGGGATAAACCCAGTTGTGAGAACTTATCGCCCGCTAAGAGAGTCTTAGCGAATGTTTCGAACTCGACGCCCATTGCTATAGTGCTGAGGGCTCGACCCTTGTATTGTGGAAACAATAAACTCATTGGAATATCTCGAATTTACCTATTTAACCTAAGAGATTACTTCTTCGTTCGACCAATGCTTCAGAGCATTTTTATCATTTTAAGAATTATTTAAACTCGAGAATCAAACCATGAACTGCCAGTGACAGGATTGTCGATGAAGCTGTCGATGGGATATGGTCATATCCTATACCCATCCTGAGGAGTTGTCCCACACAGGGTGTAATATTCAAACTTGTTTTCTATGTTGATTTTCAGCCTCGAAAACCTCCCTTAATTATTTCCTTGTGATTTCACTTTGAATTGAGTTTGAAATTTTGTTATCCACCAGTACGATGAATTTGTGACATTCTTCCCATTGCATCCAAAGATTCGGGACGAAACTTTTTTTGAGGAGTCTTTTCATAAGAACAATACAAAATAACTAACACATGGAATTCACTTCTCTGACCCCTTGAGAAGCTACCCGAAATCTTCTGTTTCTTACTTTCTAGACCTGAAATGGTTATCTCAATAGCTAAAGCTCGATCCTGATACTCTCTTAAGGTAGTACACCTGAGGGGAGCCACACTCTGTCGTATACTAGGTTTCATCCGCATATCAAAGTAACGGATCTTATCTGCCTCACTTCTCACTTGTTCACGAACATGACACAACTGCTGATTATAATCGACTATCGCCTGGGATATCGACACATCCTGGGGTGTAGCCGAGAAAACTCAACAATCCTGCGCTCTCGCACAGGCAACGGACAATACTCCGCCTCCATCGCAGTCTTGAACTCGGCCCAAGTAGCTGTACGATCTCTAGGCGCTACGGCCTCCCGCCAGTCTGCAGCTTCCTTGTCGAGGAGGTACTGAGCAATGGGTACCCTCCTTTCATCCAAACCAGCTACATCATCAAATGTTCTTTCCAACTGGAAAAACCAGTTCTCCCAACCTAAAAAATCCGAGGAACCCGCAAAACGAGGCGGGTGCATTCTCATCACGTCTCGTAGCAACTTACTAGCTCCGTTATCCCACTCTGGGAGTCATTCCGGTGTACTGCTTGATTCATCTGTGCCAACTGCTTTGCCACCTACTGAAGGATGGTGGCGGCGCCAACATTAACATTATCTTCAGCTGGTTGTCCCTGATCATGTGACTGGTCCTCCAGATCATCTGCACTGGACCAATTGGTGCTCTACAACGAACGAGTCACCCTATCACGCTCCTGATTACGTCCACGGCCACGACCACAGCCTCTACCTCGACCTCTCGGCATACTGAACAGGCAATCTCTCAATACAATGTAACACAATATTGTAAAGCAACACACCAAAATGCTAATTCAGCACAACACATCAACATAGGGTAACAACTAGTAACACGACCAAATACCCATATCAATAAATTACACGAAGACCAGAATTATAATTGCAATAGCCGGAACTTACTGTTATAAAACGAATCACATGACCATATCAACAAGAGGCTTACGACCAATATCGGTACAAACATGACCGTAAAGACTACACATCGTTGTAATCAACTATTGATGATATTCCTTTTAAAACTCCACGAGGAATTCATTTACAAAATATCATTTGAAAATCTATAAATTAGTATATTTTCCATAAGAAAATTTGAAAATACTATTGATACCTCGGGCTGCTTTACCAAAACCATGACTCATAAGTCTTACCCATTTCACCTTAAAAATATTTGCAAACAACATTCCGAAATATCGGTTCCTTCGGAAACAACAAGATCAAGATAACCTCGTTATCACACCACATCACCACAAATAGCAACACACAAGGTAACCACATGTTACCACACAACATTATCACAATTAACAACACACAAGGTAATCTACTGCCATGCTCCCTTGGCATCGATCCGCAGAGGTTTCACCGAACCATCACCGGGTGGACAACCCATTCATACTCGTACTAACCATTTATACAGATCAACACTCTCATCCGAAAACATCGTACAAGTCACAAAGCAGAACCAAAACATATAATATAATGCATATTAACGTGCGCTTCGCCTAAGGTTAGCGTGCGCTAGCTGATACAATTTAGAAGATTTCCTCCTCCACCCTTTTTGAAAATAAAATCGTGTTTTGATTTGAAAATATAAAAATTCCATGGTGTGAAGGTTTTAAAAATAATTTACTCAAATTATTTGAAAATGGCACAGATACGCGAAAATCATTTCCTTAAAATACTTTCAAACAGGACAAAAGGTCATCAACGGTAACATTTTACCAAGTATTCAAAGTACTTCAAAATTCCCCTTCCTAAACACACAGCGGATATGATTACCACAGCGATCCGAAATCAATCGATTTTCAAACACATGCCCATCCGACATCCAGATTCACCAATTACACAAACAACTTATTAACACCGAGTTCAAACATATGTAGACCATCCATCCAAGTTTAACAACATAACTTAAGAATACCGATTCTAATACATGTCGAAACCATCCATGCTTCCACCGAGCATCTCTGACCATTAAACCTGTAATTACCACAAGTACCAAATACAAACTCCATTTCACAACACACTTATAACAAGGTCAATAAACACAAGATACGTTAGAGGAGACTTACATCACAGATCGCACGAAGATGATAGCTGCCCACGATACTAATCTCAACGATCAACATCGACAACACGAAGTGATAATGCGCAACTCAACTTGTCAATCGACAACTCAAATGACAGAACACAACACACTCGACTCGACCCGGCAGCCTAGGTTTTCACAACCTAGCTTCACGGACCGATGAGGTTGCGCAACTCAATCAAACAGAAAAAACTCTTAACAATAGTACCCACGCAGGGGTCGAAGTACAGTACAATGGAAGACTAATTACAACTTGATGGTATGACAAAACCAAACCGAACTCTCACTCTTTATTAGTATCACAGCTCATCATCTCCTACGCCGATCCTGTGATTGCTCCCAACGAACCAAGCATACCTGAAATTCATGATACGCATTTCCCCATTTAAGGGGTTAGCAATTCGAGTTTGCCAGTACAAGTATCATAACCATATGAAATGTAGCAAGCATACACAATCACGAACCAGATAAGGACAACCATTCACCAAGTATTTCCCGATAGGTTTTAGTATTTACGAAACAAAACACTTGCAGCATTTGAAAATGAAATCATCATCTCGGGAATTTTAGAAATACAATACCTTTAGAACATCGGGTCCTAAGTTTTAAGAACCGTTTCAAAACTTTAGGGTCTAAACCCGAATCTCATTTAAATCTCAATAGTTTTTACAATACGAAAAAATTTCCACAAATTGCTTGGGTCTCAGCCCAATCACTCCATTTTCGTAAAACTTTCCTTCAAAACTTTGTTTATCAAAACATGGTCTCGACTCCGTGATCTACCGTCACGAGTTGTCGTAGGTTCAACAACCTTCACAGTCTTAATCAAACAAAATAATCACAAATATCAATCTCTACCCCGTGATCCACTGTCATGAGTCACCATAGGTTCAACAACCCACACGGTCTTAATCAAGCACAATAATCACAAATATCAATCTCAACTCCGTGATCCACTGTCTCGAGTCACCGTAGGTTCAACATCGCACATGGTATTAATCAAACACAATAATCACAAATATAAATCTCGACTCCGTGATCCACTGTCACGAGTCATCATAGGTTCAACAACCCACACGGTCTTAATCAAACACAACAGTCACACTTACTAGTCCCGACTCCACGATCCACTGTCGCGAGTCACCGTAGGCCCCGTCGAACCCACATGGTTGGACGTACTGTAACCTGACCCCATGATCTTCTGTCATGTGTTATCGTTGGCCTCGTCAGACCCGCACGATTGGACCACAGCACCACATACTAAGTTCTGATCCCATGGTCCACTGCCATGAATCCTCGTAGGCCCTATGGAATCCACACGAGTGAACTTAGCATCACATCACACAACATTACTCACGTTTACATTCCATCAACAATGAACACGGTCAATCAGTCACATTGATCACCACGAAATCACGCATCACACGCACATAATACAATCTCAACAATCCAACCATCATCATTAACGACGCACAATCCAGCATAACTCATGATCAATACACAATATATTGCACAACCATGGGACCAATCAAACCAACACGATTATCACAATCCTGCACACATAACACAATCACACAATAATACATATACCAAATTAGCACAGTCATCACCAAACCTTCATAACACGTAATGCATAACTAACTCACACGAACCATATTTACGAAGGTAAACTAATCATCACAAACCCAACATGTGATTTCTAGTCACAAGATACAAGTCATATAAGCAAGATACTTGCCTCAAAATCGGTATGCAAATACCCCGACGTACACGGCTCGACTGAAGTGCCTCAAAACCTAAAACTTACGAAAGAAACAACGAAAACACGATCACAACGAGGATCCATATCAGTAACAATTAGATCACATCAACTATTGAGGGAAAACTCATTCGAACATTTAATCGAACATTAAATGTTCAATAATTCCCAAGAACACTCAAATTGCCAATCGAGTTAAACTAACTCGAAATGTGGATATATAATACATAGAACACAATTACTAACATCGTATAACACCAATCGTTTCATCAAAATCGGACTAGAATCGGAATCAAGAACAAATATCCAAAAAGTCAACTCTAGGGAAACCAAGAAAAGTACCTCAATCTGACGACGAACATCGGATTAGATGATGTTACAATTACCTAGAACTCTCCAAAACAACTTTGGATGGAGTAAAATCGGCCAGGAACTCGAACCCTAATCGCCCTCGTCGCAAACCTGCGAAGAAAGAAGGAAATGAAGGTGAAATGAGAAAACATGACTGCTATCAAGTTTATATACTAGACAGCTTATCGTGCACTAATCACCCAGATTAGTGTGTGCTATCGAAGCAATGATCCGCCCAAAAATCACAGTTAGCGTGCGCTAATCACGATTATTAGCGTACGCTAACGAGTCCCAATTCCAGTCCAATAGTTACAGGACAGGTTCTGCATCTACAGTTAGCGTGTGGTAAACCTCCATAGCGTACGCTACCGATGCACTTTAGCGCGCGCTGGCCTACTACATAGCGTGCGCTATCGACTTCCTCGCGCAATGTAGTAGATTCTGCATCGATTCTGCTCTTCCAGTTAGTGTATGCTAACTGGGCCTTAGCATGTGCTAGCAATGCCCTAGTAGCGCGCGCTATCCCTGCCCGTAGCGTGCGCTATTCTTACTGCAGAGGTAGTAAGATCACACCAAAAACTCATCACAACAATGATACCTATCAACGGGACGACAAATCATGCAACATGCGATAAAACGCCAACATCCAACACAAACAACTAGTTGCAACAAACACGTGACACGACCTGATATACGATCATATAGGGACGAACAGCATATAACTCACTAAAGAGTAGAATAAAATTCAACGCAACCTGAATGAAATTCTCGGGTATCACAGTAATATTCATGTACTTTGAGTGTATTTCTGTTCCATATTTTAGATTTACATCATATATTACTGACAAGAAAATGTAATTTATCGAGTATTATGATATTAATGTTTTTGTTTTCTGAGAATGACTATCAAATATTGTATTTAATAATCATTTGGGAGGAATTGAATATGTTAATTTTTGGCCAAGTATAGTGCGTGTTACATATGTTACCTTTTA
Organism: Orobanche coerulescens; assembly: GCA_033398695.1. NCBI lineage: Eukaryota > Viridiplantae > Streptophyta > Magnoliopsida > Lamiales > Orobanchaceae > Orobanche > Orobanche coerulescens. The sequence continues at coordinate 73,003,454 of CM065816.1, read as the reverse complement.
TATATAATATATGTCACTCAGCCATCTTAACATACGTTATGAGGTAGCCTAGCATACGCTAAGAGCATATCACGTCAAGAAGGCGAGCTGCATGAATCTATTTTTGGCCGAGTAGGGCGAGTACTTTAGATGCATGTGTACAACAGAGTCAACACCTATTGCGTACGTTATTTGGAAGGGACCAACGTATGTTATCATATGTTTTAGCAGTCATAGCATAGTAATTGTGTATGATATGAAGATGCAACTGAGACAGTATCTACCGGATTAGCATAGCGTCCGCTACGTGGATTCTATAACATAAATGCACACAGTGTAGCTTATGTTAATTATTGATTAGTTTATATAAATAAAATGAGCTTTTCATTTCTACATGGGACTTCTTTCATTCTAACTCTTAGAAAACACTTCTTTCGTCTGAAGATCTCGTTTTGGCTTCAACACAAATAGGGAATAGGAATGGAGTTGGTTTTGCTCTATCATTTGGAGTTCTTGAAGATTGTAGAGGTTGTTCTTCATCCAAGTTCATCATTTGAGGTAACGTGATTGATCTTTACTCCTTATATTAAACCCTATGGTGGATTTTATCATGTTTCCATTAGTATTTGATGAGCATGTTGAATCTAGGCTAGTGATAGATCGGATTTATGAGTGTTTTTTATAAGAAATCAGTCTATTATGATGAACACATCATTTAACTAGATCAATATAATACAAGCTTGTTGTTGATGTTGTTTATAAGCATGATGATGATCCTTGGAGATTTTCACGGGCTAATTCACGTTCTAAAGAAAATTCTTGAAATAATTATCCTGATGAGAGGCAATTACTTCCTTTGTTACAAATATATAATTGAGGAAATTATGGTGCGTATTTCATGATAACGGGATAAATGCTTAAGAGAAGCATGGGGTATGGATTATACATTTCATTCAAGCGTTAGTCTTTAAAAAACATGAGTCGTGTATTGATGAAGTCCTTGCTACACTAATCTTGAATAATTAACGATTATCTAAGAACTCTTCATACTAAAATCCACGTGAACACGAATCTAAATGGATGAATGTGAGTCTTGTGAGTTGACGAACATAATACTTGAGTATATTAAACTGTTTTGGATTCATAGAGAATCACCAATCGAATTATGTTACCATAGTATTAATATTCATGTCGAGTTGAGAATCATGTGCGTAACATTTTTTAGAAATTGCTAGTTAGGGTTGTGTTATGTTAGTAGATTAAGTTTGAGAATATTGTTGTGAGGCAATCGAGGAAGAGACGATCATTGAGATTTTCACCATTGTAGGTTTAAGGCAAGTGTACAAGTACTTGTATTATAATTCATCTACATGTATTATATTGTGATTGAGATATTTTGAACGAGTTGTTGTGATTGATATTTTATTCATTATTGGGTTATGAAATTTTGTTTGAAAATTTAATCCAACTAGGGAGGACCTTTTTAGGTCTAAGGTGCTCCATAGAGGCTTGTGTGCAGCGAACAACGATTTTGATACTAAGAGATATGAGATATGAGATTTAAGATATGAGTGTTAGGATTTGGACCAAATTCGAATATGCAGCGAAAAATATAGTCGCACAAACATGCTGCAAACCCTGACCGAGGATCGATCAAGCATCATATAAATGAATAATAGTAAAAGTATAGAAATTGAATTCAAAATCATGAGGACCTTTGATTATTTGTTGTTGATGAAGATGATGAACATGAATCCAATTTGTAAAACTTTTCGGAAATCCAACAATAAAAATACAATGCCACTATATTTCACGCATCAAAAAGATGACCGAAAATTCTCCTCATTCACTATGTGTAGTGGACGACGACTAGCAAAGTATAGGGGAGGGAGATTTTCTTCTTATTTTCTCTCTCCCTGATAGTAAAATGATGAATATCGTTATTTTGGTCTTGCAAATTGTAGATGTCCACATGCACTCACATTTTCCTTTACATTATCTCATCACATGAGGTAAGGAAATTTCCCTTCAAAAGTCATTTGTGCTCTTTGTAATACTTTTATATATGACATGAAATTCAAATCCCTTTAAGTCCCAAACTGTATTATTAAGTCTTTTATTATGTGAACTCACATAAAATAAGTGAGGCGGGTTATATGGTGTTCATGGTGCTTCACATGACTTGGAACTTCTTCCGATACAGGAATGGGTTCCACACCCCTGACAAACACAGTACTAGTTTTCCCTTTATTGGAAAATGAGTTGTATCCTAAGCCACTTTTATCATGAGCATGTTGTCCAGTGCTTAGAATTTCTCCATTCTTTTGGATGATTTCTCGAAAGATTTCAGAATGGTCTCAAGTTATCCTTCTCATTTTTCGAGAGTTTTTACTTTGGCTTGGAGCAGAACAAAATCATTTGTATTGCTTTCACTATGATATTTAGTCTCACTTAGTTCATGAGTAAGTTGATGATTGCTCTCCATGAGTTTTTCAAACTCGACGTTGCTGTTTTCACAATCAATAGACATATTTTCATTTTTTAATGTCTCATGGGCCGTTTGAATGTTCTTAAACTCATTCATCATGTTTGCAAAAGTATGAGATGCATTAGAGAGAATAGCTGAAGTTGAGATTACCTCATCATCGCTATCTTCATCTTCCGGAATGTCCTTGGCCATAAAGCACATATAGGCTTTATATTCGAAATCATCATCAGATGAATCACTGTCAGTGACTACCTGAAGACATTCTTCAGATTTGGATGGTGCGGGGGAGGCTTCTGATTCACCAATCAGGGCCTTGAGCTTGTTTTACCAAGCACGTCTTCTTTCATCCTTTTCTTGTTGCTCGGCTTCCGGCAACCTTTGAACTTTGGGATGAGGACATTTATTTGCATAATGTCCTAGTTTCCTGCAATTATAGCACAAGTTAGCATCACCAGAGGAAGTTTCGGTGCTTACCTTGTGAACGGGCTTGGGCCTGTAGGGAGTTTTTCCCGATTGCTTGATGAACTTCTTGAACTTATGCATGAGGAGCGCCATTTCGTCTTGTGACAGGATGTCGTCGTCGCTATCAGCACTCTTATGAATGGGCTTTGATGAGCTCGGCATGCTGTATCTTCGGTTCGATACATCGGCTAGGGCTGTAGTCCTGGCAGAGATTCTTCAGCTTTCTCTCTCTTGTCTATATCGTACTCAAATGCTTTAAGGTCAGAAAAGAGATCAAAAGTAGATATTTCACTAAGATTGCACGACACACGCATAGTTGTGGTCTTAATGTCCCATTGGGCAGGGAGAGATCTAAAAATATTTAGGTTTTTCTCCCTTTGAGTATAAATCTTGCCTAATGCTTCAAGTTCACCAACAATGCTAGTGAATCTGAGGTCAAGTTCCTCAAGTGTTTCAGTTGGTTTCATTTCAAAAGATTCGAATTGTAATACCCGGTTGTAATTCATTCACTTTCATTCAGTAATTATCAGTCTGTAATTGTCACTCAGTGTATTTTCACTCAAGTATAATCATTCATAAATCATGTTCTTTCACCGTGTTCACCGTTCGGAAAAACTTCGAGTTGTGTATCCTTATTGTTCATTGTTTCAACTTTCCTCATATGAGTTCGACTTTGTTAGATCACCATTAATTTTTGGTAACTCCAAAAATTCTAAATCTTTGCAATATTATAGAGCATCGAGTTAGCTTTCCAATGATTCAAACGGTGAGTCAATCGGAGTCCGGACGAGAGAGTTATGGTCGTTTTAGCTTACCGGATCATTTTTCAGCTTTTGGCCGATCACTGCCGACCGGACTCGGTCGTGTCGTCCGACACGGCCCGTGCCGTACTCGTCCGGAAAATGCCGAAGTATCTGCCCACAGGACTCGACCGTGTCGTTTGGCACGGCCGAGTCGAACCCTTCCGGATAAGCCCGAATCGTCTGCCCGGCCACGCCGGCCGTGTCGCAGCGCACGGTCGAGTCATGCCGACTCGTCGGGACGGGTCCTTTGTCGGAAGGCCCTCCGCGCCGCGACCGTGTCAAGCAGGACACGGTCGAGTCCCTGTCGGCCAACTGTGCGACACGACCGTGCCGATCGGCACGGGCCGTGTCCGGCAGGGTAGTCAACCCCTATAAATTCATTTTTTGAGCATTTCAGCTCATTCCTTCCAGTTTTTTTCCACCTTTTACGAGAGAGAGAAGCTTGAGGGAGAGTTTTCTTCATCAATTATCATTTGAGTGTGTATTTTTCATCACCTTCAATCATTTGGGAAGCTTGGATTCTCGATTAAACTCGTGTTCTTCGGATCGAAGTGATTGGATATTCAAGAGGTAATTTCTTCGACACCTTGGACTTCGATTTTGTGTTGAGATATGATGTTTTGGACGGTATAATTATGTTATATGAAGGGATATGTATATGATTATGAGTTTGTATAAGGATTCATTGGATTATTGAGGGATTATTCAAGAACACTTTGTATATCGAGTTGAAATTGGGGGTTTTCGTTTAATTGTCGTTAGAATCACGTTTTCGGATATTCATTTTGGATTATAGATCATTTGGAAGATGTTTTGTTGGTTTGAAACACTTCTTCGGGGAATTGATATTGGTTTTTGAGGTTTGAGTGTAAACAATCGGAGTTTGGACGCAACGTGTTTGATTTAATACCTCAATGAACTTGGTTTATTCGTATCGACGTTTTGAGTTAGTTATATTCGTGTTTGATTCGTATTTTGAACGGGTTGTTGAATATTGTATAATTCAAGGTTGTTCGAGCGATCGATATCTCAATTAGGACGTCGTTCGTGGAAGGATTGTTGTCACCGGTATTGTGTAAGTTAATTCTTACTCGGTTAAAAGGATATTCATATCTTTTGTTGTTGATCATTCATAATCATAACTCATTCATCATTGTATTAATCATATTAAAACTTGTTATTGTCAATTAATCACTTGATCATAAGGAGCAGCGGTTCCAATCCTTTCGTTGAGCTATCATTCATTTCATTATTACCCTCATTTCGGTGAGTCATTCTTGACTTTGTCGATTATTATTTATTCATTGATATTCATTACGGTCATTCTCGTTCATATGACCTTCTGGGTTCATATTGCGTGGCCGGGTGTGGCTGTGTGGAATTTTTAGTCGGGCACACGATGGTTATGTATTGGGTGCACCGATACATTAGACCGTGCACACGGGAAAGCGTTACACCGTGAGACTAATTAGGTACACGGACGGGTGTTGTACACTCGCACAGAACATTACGGGCGTACTATGATACTCCTCTTGACGTAATTCATAACTAAGAATATTTCATAACTTGATTAATCATGATTGTGTATTTTCAACCCTTGAGGATTGTTGTTCTGTATAATCGACCCGTTTGGGGATTTTGTTTTTCAGGTCTTGGTAAGGCAAAGGCACGGGGAGAACATGCCGACGTCGAGAGTCAGTGATACTAGAAAGGGGCCCGATGCATTCGATCACTTATTCGATCATTTATGTTTCCTTTATTTATTCAGCTGCAGACATTAGTTTGAATACTCGTTTCATTCGGTGTTGTGTATTTTATCATCACATAAGATACACATGTATTCTATTTTATCACAGGTGTGTTGTATGAAACTCCTAATCGAGTAATTGATGTTGTAATGTGGTTCGGTACTACATTTACCTGTGTAATTCATCCTTTTCATTCGCACAGTGGGTCCCGTCGGGGTCCACTTTGTAATATCCGCCTAGTTTGGGGTGTTACGAGTTGGTATCGAGCGTGGTTTTGAATACTACCTTCCGAGTCATGTCTCATTTGAAGTCATCTTCATCGGACTAGTATCCTTTGGACTTTCATGTCACGTGTGACTGTGCAAATGCCGAGCCAATCGAGGCCAAGAAAGAAGCGTAAGACTTCTAACGCCATGGTATAATTTACGGCAATAGTCATTCATTCATCATTCATCATTTAACAATCCTCAAACATCATCATTCATTATGATCGGACGATCATATTAACTCATCAATCACTTAATTCATTTTATTACTCGATTAATAATCGGACGATCATGTTAACTCATTAATTACTCAATTCATTTCATTACTCGGTTGTCAATCGGATGATCATATTATCAATCTTGTTAAGTTATTCAAGATAATCATGTGACTTGATAAATCATTCATATAATCACTAAGTTAGAGCATGTATACTCATTTTCATCATCTCATGACATAATCATAACGTGCTAATCATGCGGGAAATATAATCATTATGCGACTTTCCTCCTTGATATGGAAAGGGCAAGAAGAGGACGTGGAGGCGAGGCCGTGGAGCGGGCCGAATCCCGAGAGCTCGTGTGAATACCCGTGCGAATGCGAGGAATAATGCTAATTCATCTAGTAGCGACGCCGCTACTCATTCACACGGACGTGATCATTCTCTATCGTGAGTCGTACTCGGGACACCGCTCGGTCGAGAAGGTGTTCGGATCGATCCACTCGCCTTTATGCGAGGCATGATGGCCCGGATGACTCGAGATGACACAACTAATGGAGACGATGCAAAATTCGGCTAATCAAAATCAACGAGCTCCTCCGCCGCCGCCTCGAGGCAAGAGAGGAATGTGAGCGATATCATCGGCGACATCTCTCGCCAAAGGCCACCTACTTTTGAAGGCTCATCCGAGCGGATATTGTTCATTGGCTCGAACACTTCGAGAAGCTATTTGCGATGGTAGAGTGTCCCGAAGGACACAAAGTTTCGATTGCGGCTTACTATGCGGGTAAGAGCGCTCATTCTTGGTGGTTATCGTTGAAGCCCACCGAAGGATCGTGTACTTGGGATCGATTCAAGACTCTCATGATGGAGAGGTATTATCCGACCCACTCGAGAGAGGCCAAGGCGTAGAGTTACTCACTCCCGACCCCTCATCGAGACGCGGATGTTCTCGCCATTGCCGAGAAATTTCAGAACTTCTTAGTTCGCCTCATCCATCATTCATTCCGAGGCGGATAAGATTAAGTATTTCAGCAAGAGGTGAAACCACGTATGAGATTACGATTGCTTAATCATAATTGCACCACGTTGGCGAATTCATCGAGAAAGCTCTCACTTATGAACTTCTTGCTAAGGAAATTGCTAGCGGCAACCTTCGTCGCTAGCAAGAAATCGAAGGACCGTAATCGTCGAAGGCGGTCATACAACCTTCAAGAAACCCCGTGCGGGATCTCGCTTTCGAGCAACCTCTGTGTCGTCTAAACCCGCGGAATCTCGGTCTCGGCGGCCGGTTCGGCCATCACATTTTAGCGTGGGAGCTTGGTCACCTCGGTACCAAGTGTCCTCGGCAGACTATCACGTGTCATAATTGTGGGATTGCTGGGCATAAGGCCCGTTTTGCCGTAGGGACTCCAAACCTACTCAGCGTCATCTCAGGCCCAGCGATCGGCCGTTCGAGAATCGAGGCCACTCAATCGGCGTCGTTTAAAGCAGCGGGAGCGACTAAAGGTGGAGCCTATAGTCGTGACAGGAGGCGTCGGTCGGGACTAGCAAACCCGGATTTATGAGATGAAGAAGACCGATGATCCCGAGGCCCGAATGATCTCAGGTACACTCGATATTCTATCTCAACTGTGTGTACCCTTTTTGATACTGGTGCATCGCATTCATTCATTTCCGAGTCATGTTTGAGTAGACTACTTCTGGGTAGTGCTACTAGTTGTGAGCCTTATGTCATTGGTCTACCCGATGGTAGACGAATTATCGTGTCGGGAGATTGAGGATTGTCCGTTTCAGTTTGATGGTCGTGTTTGGCCAGCGGTCCTTTTGGTGGTAGATTTGCGGAGTGACGACGTGATCTTGGGTATTGTTTGGATGGATCGTCATGATGCCATCATTAGTGTCCGTAGCGTATGGTCACTATCATTTTAGACGATGGGGTTGAATGTGTTTTTCAGGGAGGTAATCCCGATCGCTCAGTAAAGTCATTAATTTGATGAAAGCAGTACGGTTGCTCAGTCAGGGATGTGTTGGTTATTGGTGCTATATGACCAAAACCGAAAAATCATCAGTATTGTTGTCGGATATTCCGGTTGTGAGAGAATATGCCGATGTATTTCCAGACGAGTTACCTGGTTTACCTCCACAGAGAGATGTGGAATTCACGATCGAGTTAGAGCCTGGTACGTCTCCGATATCGAAGGCACCGTACCGGATGGCCCCGACCGAAATGCAGGAGTTGAAGAATCAACTTGAAGAATTGTTCGAGAAAGGTTATATCCGACCGAGTCCGTCTCCGTGGGGAGCACCAGTGCTGTTTGTCAAAAAGAAGGATGGTTCTTTTCGCTTGTGTATCGATTATCGGGAGTTGAATAGGGTGACAATCAAGAATAAGTATCCTTTACCCCGTATCGATGATATCTTAGATCAACTTCAGGGAGCTTCAGTATTTTCCAAGATCGACTTAAGATCTGGATATCATCAGCTGCTGATTCGAGAGTCGGATATCGCGAGGACGGCGTTTCGAACACGCTATGGTCATTTTGAGTTCGTAGTTATGCCGTTCGGGCTAACTAATGCACCTGCAGTATTCATGGAACTAATGAATCGGGTCTTCATCGACTTTTTGGATCGATTTGTTGTCTTCATCGATGACATTTTGATTTATTCTCGTAACCGAGAGGAACACGAGATTCATCTTCATCAGGTTCTCGACGTGTTGAGACGAGAGCAACTCTATGGAAAGTTTTCCAAATGCGAGTTCTGGATGTCTGAGGTGACTTTTCTCGGACATGTAATTTCATCAGACGGAGTTCGTGTCGACCCTCAGAAGACGGAGGCTATCCGAGACTGGTTACCTCCGAAGAATGTTAAGGAAATCAGAAGTTTTCTCGGATTAGCGGGCTACTATCGGCGATTTGTGGAGGGATTTTCTAAAATCGCTCAACCCTTGACGAACCTTTTGCGGAAGGATAAGAAATACACGTGGTCCGACGCATGTCAACGGAGTTTTGAGTAACTCAAGAGCCGGTTAATGTCAGCACCTGTACTTTCCTTGCCGCAGGGGACGGAAGGATTTGTGGTTTATAGTGATGCATCCGGACAGGGTCTCGAATGTGTACTCATGCAGAACGGGAAGGTTATTGCCTATGCCTCACGGCAATTGAGGCCTTACGAGGTTAATTATCCGACCCACGACCTGGAGCTAGCAGCCGTGGTGTTCGCTTTGAAGATTTGGCGTCATTACCTTTATGGCGTCACTTGTCAGATATTCGCCGATCATAAGAGTTTAAAGTATATATTTACTCAGAAGGAGTTAAACATGCGTCAGAGACGGTGGTTGGAACTAATCAAAGATTATGATATCGAGATCCTCTACCACCCAGGCAAGGCGAACGTTGTCGCCGACGCCTTGAGTCGTAAGTCCGTTCAGGAGCAGATGCTTGCTCGTTTGTGATTCGAAGGAGCTTGGCGGGAATTCCTTAGACCCGAGATCGAGTGCAGCTTCGGAGTCGGGGACAACTTTGTATGTTAGAGATTTCATCGTCACTTGAGGAGGTAATCAGAGAGAATCAGAGTTCAGACCCTTCATTGTTGCGCATCCGTGAGGATGTGACTCAGGGGAAAGCCCCTGGATTCGTGGTCCACGAGGACGAACTTTTGAGGTTTAAGAACCGGTTGTGCGTACCGGCGAATGACGAGTTGAAAAACTCGATTTTGAGAGAAGCTCATGCTACCCCTTATTCTGTTCACCCGGGGTCTAGCAAGATGTATAAAGACTTGAAACAAAATTACTGGTGGAGTAATATGAAGCGAGAAGTCGCGGAATTTGTTTCGAGATGGTTAACTCGCCAACAAGTCAAGGTTGAACATCAGCGACCGGCGGGTATGCTGAAACCTCTCCCTATTCCAGAGTGGAAATGGGAAGACATTTCTATGGATTTCATCACGAGTTTGCCGACGAGTCGTCGTGGCATGAATACGATCTGGGTGATTGTGGACCGCTTAACTAAATCAGCTCATTTTCTTGAGATTAAGGATACTTGGGGTCCCGAGAGACGTGCCCAGCTATTCATCAAAGAGATAGTGAGACTGCACGGTACTCCTAAAAGTATCGTTTCCGATTGTGACGGACGGTTTGTGTCACATTTTTGGAAATCAGTTCATCGTGCTATGGGAACTCACCTTAATCTCAGTTCCGCTTTTCATCCTCAGTCCGACGGACAATCAGAGAGGACCATTCAGACATTAGAGGACATGTTGAGGGCATGCGTCCTCGATTGGAAAGACGATTGGGAAGCCCAACTACCAGTGATCGAGTTCACATATAATTATAGTTGGCATGCTTCGATCAAGATGGCACCTTACGAGGCCTTGTATGGTCGTCGTTGTCGATCTCCGTTGTGTTGGGACGACTTATCAGAATCAATCGGCACCGAGCCCGATATGCTTATAGCCGCCCGGGAAAAGGTAGCTTTGATCAAGAGTCGTTTGTTGACCGCTCAGAGTCGACAGAAATCATATGCAGATAACCGTCGTCGACCATTAGAGTTCGAGGCTGGTGACCATGTGTTGGTCAAAGTATCCCCGAGTCGTGGTATCTTCCGTTTTGGGAAGAGGGGAAAGTTGAGTCCGAGATTCATTGGACCGTTTGAGATTTTGGATCGAGTAGGCGAGTTAGCTTATCGATTGGCTTTACCTCCGGCGTTGAGCCGAATTCATAATGTGTTTCATGTCTCTCAGTTGCGAAAGTATGTTGCCGACCGAGTCACATCTGCAGTTCGACGAAATCGAAATCGCCGACGACCACTCATATGAGGAGCGTCCTATACGAGTCTTAGAGCGGCGAATCAAACGGTTGAGAAATAAGACGATTCCTTTGGTTAAGATTCGGTGGTCTAGACACGGAGTCGAAGAGGCCACTTGGGAAACCGAGAAGAATATGCGGGAGTTATCCCGAGTTGTTTGACCCTTAGTTTCGGGGACGAAACTCTTTTAAGGGGGTGTATGTAATACCGGTTTGTAATTCATTCACTTTCATTCAAGAATTATCGATCTGTAATTGTCACTCAATGTATTTTCACTCAAGTATAATCATTCATCAATCATGTTCTTTCACCGTGTTCACCGCTCGGAAAAACTTGAGTTGTGTATCGTTATTGTTCATTGTTTCAACTTTCCTCATATGAGTTCGACTTTGTTAGATCACCATTAATTTTTGGTAACTCCAAAATTCTAAATCTTGCAATATTATAGAGCATCGAGTTAGCTTTCCAATGGTTCAAACGGTGAGTCAATCGAGTCCAGACGAGAGAGTTATGGTCGTTTTAGCTCACCGGCTCATTTTGACTTTTGGCGATCATCGCCGACCGGACTCGGTCGTGTCGTCCGACACGGCCCGTGCACTCGTCCGGAAAATGCCGAAGTATTCGCCACGGACTCGACCGTGTCGCTTGGCACGGCCGAGTTGAACCCTTCCGGATAAGCCGTAATCGTCGCTTAGCACGCCCGACCGTGTCGCCCGCACGGCCGAGTCATGCCGAAGTCGTCGGACGGGTCATTTGTCGGAAGGCTCTTCGCGCCGCGACCGTGTCCGGGCAGACACGGTCGAGTCCTGTCGCCACCGTCGGCCAACTGTGCGACACGACCGTGCCGATCGGCACGGGCCGTGTCCGGCAGGGTAGTTAACCCCTATAAATTCATTTTTTGAGCATTTCAGCTCATTCCTTCCAGTTTTTTTCCACCTTTTACGAGAGAGAAGATTGAGGGAGAGTTTTCTTCATCAATTATCATTTGAGTGTGTATTTTTCATCACCTTCAATCATTTGGGAAGCTTGGATACTCGATTAAACTCGTGTTCTTCGGATCGAAGTGATTGGATATTCAAGAGGTAATTTCTTCGACACCTTGGACTTCGATTTTGTGTTGAGATATGATGTTTTGGACGTTATAATCATGTTATATGAAGGGATATGTATATGATTATGAGTTTGTATAAGGATTCATTGGATTATTGAGGGATTATTCAAGAACACTTTGTATATCGAGTTGAAATTGGGGTTTTTTGTTTAATTGTCGTTAGAATCACGTTTTCGGATATTCATTTCGGATTATTGATCATTTGGAAGATGTTTTGTTGGTTTGAAACACTTCTTCGGGGAATTGATATTGGTTTTTGAGGTTTGAGTGTAAACAATCGGAGTTTGGACGCAACGTGTTTGATTTAATACCTCAATGAACTTGGTTTATTCGTATCGACGTTTTGAGTTAGTTATATTCGTGTTTGATTCGTATTTTGAACGGGTTGTTGAATATTGTATAATTCAAGGTTGTTCGAGCGATCGATATCTCAATTAGGACGTCGTTCGTGGAAGGATTGTTGTCACCGGTATTGTGTAAGTTAATTCTTACTCGGTTAAAAGGATATTCATACCTTTTGTTGTTGATCATTCATAATCATAACTCATTCATCATTGTATTAATCATATTAAAACTTGTTATTGTCAATTAATCACTTGATCATAAGGAGCAGCGGTTCCAATCCTTTCGTTGAGCTATCATTCATTTCATTATTACCCTCATTTCGGTGAGTCATTCTTGACTTTGTCGATTATTATTTATTCATTGATATTCATTACGGTCATTCTCGTTCATATGACCTTCCGGGTTCATATTGCGTGGCCGGTGTGGTCATGTGTGGAATTTTTAGTCGGGCACACGATGGTTATGTATTGGGTTCACCGATACATTAGACCGCACACGGAAAGCGTTACACCGTGAGACTAATTAGGTACACTGACGGGTGTTGTACACTCGCACGTAACATTACGCGTACTATGATACTCCTCTTCAGCGTAATTCATAACTAAGAATATTTCATAACTTCAGTTAATCATGATTGTGTATTTTCAACCCTTGAGGATTGTTGTTCTGTATAACTGACCCCGTTTGGGGATTTTGTTTTTCAGGTCTTGGTAAGGCAAAGGCACGGGGAGAACATGCTGACGTCGAGGAGTCCCAGTGATACTAGAAAGGGGCCCCAGTCTGTTCAGTCACTTATTCAGTCATTTATGTTTCCTTTATTTATTCCGCTGCAGACATTCCGTTTGAATACTCGTTTCATTCAGTGTTGTGTATTTTATCATCACATAAGATACACATGTATTCTATTTTATCCTTGGTGTGTTGTATGAAACTCCTAATCGGAGTAATTGATGTTGTAATGTGGTTCGGTACTACATTTACCCTGTGTAATTCATCCTTTTTCATTCGCCTGGTGGGTCCCAGTCGGGGGTCCACGGCACTGTAATATCCGCCTAGTTTGGGGTGTTACACGAATTGCTGAGTTAATTTTGAAATCTTGTTTTCTTTTGAGAGCTCAGTTCCCTCACAAATTAACTTGAGTTTATCCCAGATATCCTTGGTTATTTTGCAGCTTTTTACCTTTGAGAACGTGCTTTATCAAGAGTGATAAATAACGCATTCTTAGCAACATTGTCGAGGTTGGCGCGCTTTCTTTCGTCAGAAGTCCATTGTTCGCGCTCTTTCTCGAGCATCGCTGCATGAGCCTGGCCTTCAATCCTTGGGGCCGGATTTACCTTCATAATCTTTATGGGGCCATCCTGTATGACAAAAATCATCTCTTCGTGCATTGCTGCAAGATGAGCCTCCATCCTAATTCTCCAATCATCAAATTCGTTAATAGAAAACATAGGAACTTTATTGATCAATGATGAATCCATATGAGAATAAGAAAGAAAAAGACTATTTTTTTTTAAAAAATAAGTGATTTAAGGATCTGATTCAATCAAAAATACGACTGATTCTTTTTAGAATCAACCGCTCCGATACCACTTGTTGGCCACTAAGTATATAAAATACAGTTCGGAGAATGTTTTAAACAACAAACTGTACTATATTCAAATCTCAGTGCGTAGCGGAAGTCTTGTCAAAGTAAGTTGCTGTAAATACAGCAACTAGATATGAACTGTATACTTAAAGATAATCACAAATATTAAAACAGTAAATGCAGAAGGTAAAAGACACGGTAATTAAAGTGATTCGAGGTAAACCCCTCTATGTCCACTGGTCCTCCACACAGGAGTGAAAATGTTTATTATAAATACTACGTACACATCTACGTATTTATAATCAAACCTAATCAATATATCGTTCACACAGATTGATATAATGATCTTAGCCTTCAACCGTTCACACAGATTGGTTTGAACTTTCACTTGACTTGCTTCTTCACACACAGTTCCGAAGCTTTGTCTTCTTCAATGCAAGTCCGTCACACACAGTTCGGGAATAGCAAGGTTTCTCAGTCCACACAGGGCTGATGGGTTTGGTCAAGGGTAGAACAATGATTGAGCAACAACTTTGACTTTCTGAGCTTTTAGCTGATGATGTGTTGTTCACAGTTTGAGCACTTTGTATATCTCTTCTTTCAGAATAGCAGTATGCTTTGCAAGATATGTTTGCTCAGATGTATATGATGATAACTTGGTTGTAGTTGATTTCGTCAGTGTCTTGATCTTCAAAGATAGGGGATATATATAGCCTTCTTGAATATATCCGTTGAGATAGATCCGTTGAGCAGAAGTCAGTTCCAATGGGATGATGTGTTTGAATAAAACACGATCCGAATTTTGCGCTTGATTGAAGATCTCTGACGACTTTAATTTTTATATACTTTATACTTTAGTATTTAAATATATATTCTTAAATGGGACTTTGACTTTAGCGAATAACAAAGATTCCTTCTTGTCCTGTTTGGATACTGTATGGAATGATAGATGTATTGTCGATTCGAGATAGCTTCCATACTTAGTCTTATGAGACTCCTTTGTTGTATGATAGATTCACTGTATGCTGGGACTACGAGAAGTCTTCGATACAGATTGACATCTTTTGATCAGTTTTTCGAAACAGCTGCTTGCTGTATGCTGGATTGGCATATCGTCAAAACATTCTATCAACACTTTCGATACACGGATTTGTTTATCCCGACAATCTCGATACAGGGATTGTTATCCCAATAAACCAGCTCCGCGAAACTGCAACCCGATGGTGGAGGACCTATAAGCCGGAGGACAGAGTAGTCGGATGACCGAGTTTTCCAAACTATTGAGAGACGAGTACTGCCCCCGGTCAGCTCAGACTGCTCGAGCGTGGAGTTTCTTCAGTGCAGGGCCACAGAACTTGTCGGTACCAGAAGTCATTCGAGCTTACAGGACCGAACTAAGCTATGTCGTACAGATGGTTCCATCCAAAGATCAATGAATTTGTCACCTTGCTCAATGGTTGCCGGAAGATGTTCAACGTTACGTGGCTGGATTTCACTGCACCACTCTGAGGGCATATGAGGACGTAGTCACAGCATATGCCGGTAGTGTTGTTAGTTCGGACATCGGACATAACCAAAAGAAGCAGAGGACATCTAATCAGTCCGGGAGCACCAGTAGAATGAACTCAGGGATTGGGTTCTCCTCTAAATCAGCAGCTTCGTTCCAACAGAAAGGGACATCCGACGGGTCCCCTCGCCGAAAGTGTTTCAATTGTGGCATAGCGGGACATACCATGAGACAGTGTCGTAAGGCGGCTACAAAGTGTTTTTCATGTGGAAGAGGTAGGCACATGTCTCGCTACTGTTCGCGGGTCAATCCTACACCAAACTCAGCTCCTCATAATCAGCAAGGTTCGGTACAGATGTCCAGAGCATCCACCGTGTCTGATTATCGATCTCTACCTTACCAAACTCCTCCATATGGTGTCGGAAGAGGACGTGGGTGCGGGGGAGGCACTGAAACCTCCTCGGGAACACTGCCATCCCGTGTGTTCGAGCATAAGGCTACTGATGACCAGAATGCACCTGCTGTCTCAGGTACACTTCTTATTAAATCTCATCCTGTTCATGTACTATTTCATACTGGTGCGACGCACTCGTTTATATCCGTGCAAATGTGTTAACCGTTTGGACCTTCCTTGTGTACCTTGTGAGTCTTTTACTGTTAAGCTACCCGAGGCTAGCACGGTGGGGGGGTAATTTGGAAGTTCGAAACTGCCCGATCCGCATCGATGATCTGGGATGGACAACAAATCTCATGGTTTTTCCACTCCAGAACGAAGATGTTATTTTGGGTATGGACTGGATGACAATGCACAAGACAATATTAGACACCTATCACCTGACTGTTTCCATTACGACTTGTGACGGTGCCACTCACATAATCAGAGGTCGAGAACACTTTATCACTAAGGGGTCCCTCAATCTACATACCGCGCGAGGAACGTATTATTGGTGTTATATTTTTCAGGAGGACATATCACAGTTGTCGGTTGATAACATTCCCGCAGTGAGCAAATTTCCAGACGTTTTTCCCGATGAATTACCAGGGTTGCCGCCACGACGGGAGGTCGATCTCTCGATTGAACTTGAGCCAGGAAGGACACCTATCTCCAAAGCACCATACAGGATGGCACCAGCAGAGATGAAGGAATTAAAGTTACAACTCGAAGAATTGTTGAGGAAGGGACTCATTCGTCCGAGTACTTCACCATGGGGTGCGCCATTCCTTTTTGTGAAGAAAAATGACAACTCCCTGTGCCTGTGTATCGATTACAGAGAGCTAAACAAATTCAATATTAAGAACCGTTACCCACTTCCGAGGATTATTGATTTGGTGGATCAACTACAGGGGGCAACTGTGTTTTCAAAGATCGATTTACGTTCCGGATATCACCAATTGATAATTTGAGAGGAGGATATTCCCAAGTCTGCATTTCGATCAAGATATGGACACTATGAGTACATGGTAGTGTCGTTCGGCTTGACTAATACCCCAACTATTTTTATGGAGTTAATGAACAAGGTTCTGATAGAATTTCTCAATAAGTGTGTGGTGGTTTTTATTGACAACATTTTAATCTATTCCCGGAACCAACAGGAGCATGAGGAACACTTGAGTCAGGTGTTGAGTGTTTTGAGGCAACACCAACTTTATGCTAAAATTTCTAAATGCGAGTTCTGGATGCCGGAGGTGACCTTTCTGGGACATGTAATTTCAGCAGAAGGCATTAAGGTAGACCCCCAGAAGATCGAGACAGTAATGAGTTGGGAACCACCAAGAAACGTTAAGGAAGTGAGGAGTTTTCTGGGATTGGCAGGATATTATCGACGGTTAGTCGAAGCTTTTTCTTGTATCGCTCGTCCGTTGACGAATCTACTAAGGAAAAGTACCAAGTTTGTCTGGACAATGGATTGTCAGGAGAGCTTCGACGAGCTAAAGAGGAAACTGACTACCGCTCCAGTATTGGTACTACCACAGGGAAAGGAAGGATTCGTAATATACATCGATGCATCTAAGCATGGACTAGGATGTGTATTCATGCAAAATAACAGAGTGATTGCATACGCCTCTCGACAACCTAAACCATACGAGGTGAATTACCCGACGCATGACTTGGAACTGGCTGCAGTGGTCCACGCCCTTAATATTTGGAGACACTACCTTTATGGGGTTACCTGCAAGATTTTCACGGACCACAAGAGTTTAAAATATATTTTCACCCAGAGAGAGTTAAAGATGAGGTAGAGGCATTGGCTAGAGATAATCAAGGATTACGATGTGGAGATTTTATATCACCCTGGGAAGGCCAACGTCGTAGCAGATGCACTGAGTTGGAAAACTGTGCAGGAGATGACACTATCCGGTTTAACGGTACAGCCGGAATTGTAGCAAGACCTCAGGAGAAATGGTATTGAAGTATGGATACAATACCGCCGGGGACAGTTGTGCTCAATTAACATTCATTCATCCTTGCTGGACGAGAGACGCCTAGCACAAATGGAAGACCCAGAACTTCGTGCGATCAGCGCAAGGGCCGAAGGGGGAATTATTTCAGACTACAGGATCCAAGGGAACTTGGTGAGATTCAAGAATAGGATTTGTATTCCACCAAATGATGAGCTTAAGCAAATTATACTCAAGGAAGCTCATTCTACTCCCTATTCGGTACATCCCTGGGCGAGCAAAATGTATAAGGATCTGCGGAAGAGCTTCTGGTGGAAGAACATGAAGTAGGAAGCAGCGAGGTTCATTGCTTGGTGTAAGACATGTCAACAAGTGAAGATTGAACACCGCAGACTGGCCAGAATCATGCACCCTTACCCATTCCGGAATGGAAATGGGAGAGCATATCAATGGATTTTGTCACCAAGTTACCAGTATCGGCGATAGGAAAAGACACGATAAGGGTCATTGTAGACCGACTGACAAAGTCGGCACATTTCATTCCAATTCAGGAGATTACCGGAATAGAGCCGCTGGCCACCACCTTTATCGGGGAAATCGTGAGACTACATGGTGTTCCCACGGGAATCATATCAGATAGAGACACTAGGTACGTATCCCGCTTCTGGAAGGCTGTCCACAAGGCTATGGGTACTCAGCTACATTTCAGCATAGCCTATCACCCTCAAACAGATGGACAGACAGAATGTACTATACAGACCCTGGAGGATATTTTAAGAGCATGCGTACTCGATTAGGGTAAGGATTGGGCTAAACACCTCTACTTGGCGGAATTTTCATACAACAACAGCTGGCATGCAAGCATAGGCATGGCACCCTTCGAGGCCTTGTACGGTAGGAGGTGCAAGTCTCACCTATGTTGGGATGATGCTTCCGATGTCGTCGCTACCGAGTTAGATCTGATCCAAGAATATATTAAGAAGATTTCCATTGTTCGAAAACACATGTTAGCAGCACAGAGCCGCCAAAAGTCATATGCTACGGACCGCCAGCGACCGTTGGAATTTATACTCGGGGACCACGTTTGGGTCAAAGTATCGACAATGCAGGGTATTCGATGCTTCGGCCATAAAGGCAAATTGAGCCTGAGATATATTGGCCCGTTCGAAATATTGGACCGAGTTGGTAGACTCACTTATCGACTAGCATTGCCACCATCATTAAACGAAGTACATAATGTCTTCCACATCTCCCAACTAAGAAAGTACGTGTATGACCCGAGTCACAAGATTAATTTCGAGGAGGTAGAGATTTCTAATGATGCTACCTTTAGAGAAATCTCAACCGCGATTTTGGATCGACGCTTAAAGACACTAAGGAATAAGGCCATACCCCTTGTAAAAGTTCAGTGGTCGCACCATGACATGGAAGAAGCGACTTGGGAGACCGATACGAGCATGAGGGAGAATCATCCCGAGTTATTTTCTTAGTTTCGAGACGAAACTATTTTAAGGAGTGTGGTATGTAATTCCACCAGTATTACATGCTGTTTTACGTTGAGTACATCATTTCTTTTTCTATTATATGATTGAGTAAATGTACTCCATCGCGATAAATATATTTTTATATGTTATGTTTGGACCGTATTATCACGAATGAAGCTTGTCCGCACCTATTATTTTTGTGTGATGTGATTGTGTGATGATTGATGATATGTCGGTGACATACCTTGATGTCGTTGGGCAATTAGCAGTGCGAATATGACGCGGGCCAACATCTTGTTCCCCGAGAAATTGCTCGACAAGTCTATAAGGGAGTCACATTATAAGGAATTAATGTGATAATAGCAACTAAACCTTACGTACGTTATTCTATAAGTATTACGTACGCTAAGTGTTGTGACATTACATACGCTAAGGGGTATGCCTTACGTACGTAACGCAGTCTTCAGTCTTCGGACGGGAATCTTTGTCGGATGGTCCGTGCGGTCAGGACAACTTTCAGCGCGACAGCGACAGGCAAGTCAATGGGTGCTACGTACGTTAACTGAGCCATCGTTACGTACATAATGATAGGTGTTATTTCGGACAGTAAGCTCTGGGTTTTCTTTACGTACATTAACCATTCCTCATAACATACGTAACAGGGCTTACGTACGTAAAGCTTTAGGCCTAACGTACATAAAGCCATCCGGATTTTATAAAAGGACACCTTCCCTTTCATTTCTCCCGACCCAAAAATCATCCCTTACCCTACTATCCTCCACCTCCCCTAAACAGATTTTAGCCTCCCTAATCAAGTGCTATCCTAGTAGAGTGGGTTGATCAAGCTCCGGAGAAGTTTTGAAGGTGTTGCCCTCCCGTTCTTCATCGTCCTTCATCGCTCTTCTTCGTTTCCTGTCAATTAAGGTAAGTTTATCGAATCTTGAATTCATATCAGTGTTGTTAGATGAGTCGTACTAGATTTCGGATGCCTTGGGTAGTTTAGAACTTTCGATAATGATCGGACCGGCAAAAACCATCACAATTGTTAATCGAAACCTATCAAGCTAGTAATTTGAATGAATTATAGTAGTACTCATAGTTGGATTGTAAGCCTCATAATCAAATTTGTAAATCACCAACACCATAGAATCATCTTGTTGTAGATTGCAATTATAATCCGATTATCATATTGTAAACCCGTTGATAATTCCTTAATGGACTAATTAACGATTATCTAGTCGGATAGGTTATCGAATACGTTAGGATTTTGGGAGATTGGTGCTCAGTCGTTCTATTGTAGAATTTCGAATATGAGTAAGTAATGAAATTACGGTGGCTATTAGTCATAGTCGTAATGTAGAAATGTTGTACTAGAACGTTATTGTTTAACGAGATGATAAATTGTAAATTGGCGGACCAAGGAATTTAGTAATTCAAATTGTGGTTAAAACATAAAATTTTGGTCTCGACGTCATAAACAAACTAGGTTTAGAATCCTAACGGGACGGGGAAATTGTCGTTAATCGTCATTATCACCATAAGGTATTAATCGATGAACATGTAATAGGTTGAGCTCTCAGGTGTGGTCGTTCGAGCCGTTGTGTTATCAAGGGAGTAACTCTCGTCGGACTTGAGGCAAGTGAATCTTGTTCGGACTATGTTATATTAAAATTCCAGAATTTTATGTGTGCCACTATCTGTAGAACTATGCTCGTTTTAATTATCTTGTCCGGAGTATTCCTGAGTAGATACTTCCGTGACCCTTGGTTGCGACCTTGGGAGTTTATATATTGATATACCTTATGGAACTGTGTTACGGGATAAAACCTGAATAGTACCCATGTCCCGAGTATTCCTGTGTAGATGCTTCCATGACCCTTGGTTGCGATCTTGGGAGTTTATGTGCCGATAAAAGAGATAATGTTGAATATTCAGTGATAACATTATTCTCTGGATTTATCTGATTCTATCAATGAATTTGGTTCGTTTTGTCTGACACAGGTTGACTGACTCGATGCGTCGTGTCAGGCAAATTTGTTGAATATGTGCAGGATGTTCCCGAAGGTTCTGGTCAGGCTTGAGAAGTGTTGGGAGTAAGCCCTGTTATTTTATTAAATTAAATTTTGAACATTCCACGTTATGTAATAACTGTATGTACGGACGTTATTTTTCTTTTATATTTCAATTCGTATGAATGCTATCATGAGAATACTTCCGCAAATTACTTGTTAAATAAATTTTGTTTCAAAATCTTTTAAAACTTGCCTTGTGGGTCCCACACGGGATTCACGGCACTGTGGCGTCCCGGTTAATTTTGGGGGCGTTACAGGTGGTAGGTGAGATCGGATCGCGGATCTTGGATAATGTTTTTTCGGGATGAACCTGGACGGCTTTTGGAAAAGTCGAGTCAATGGTGCTTAGCGCATGATACAAGGGAGATGCTAGCGCACGCTAAGTCTAGTACAGTGAGGTCAGTAAGCTTTCGTAAAGCCGATAGCGCACGCTACGATAGGTTTTAGCGGACGCTAACTGTTGCTTTTAGCGCACATAAAGACTATTTAGCATACGTAAGACCGAGGACAGTTAGATACAGTGGACTGGGAGCCCGCAGTGGGCTGGGAGCCCGTTAGCGCATGCTAAAAAGGAGTAGTAGCGCGCGCTGATAATCATTTTCTATAAATAGGACAACACCTCATTTTATTTTTCAGTCTCCACTTCGCCCCACACTCAATTTCCGAGACTTAGAGAGTTACCCTCCCCATCTTAAACCTTCATATCAGCCTCCAAACATAATCATTGAAGGCAAGGAGCTTTGAGGATTGGTGTTCTAGCATTTGGCGTGGAGTTCATCAAGTGATTTCATCTTTTCCTTCCGTGTAAGGTATGTGGCGATTCACCGATCTAGATTATGTGTTCTTGTTGTCAAATATGATCATGCTACGGATATTGTTGAGTTTATTACCGAGGTTATTGAGTTCTTACATACAACTTGAACGAACAATGCGTATAGGGAAACTTAATGGATTTGAACTTAGAGTTATTCCTTGAAGAAGAAGATGTTAATCATATTGAACTTAATAAACGAGTTTTTATGGTGTTCTTCAAGAGATTTCCGAAATCTTGCTGCGTTGGATTAATGAAAGTTATGGTTAGGATCCATGTTAGACGAACTATCATGTGATATAGTTGAAGAATCTGACCGAATGATGTGTTTAATCTTGCTTGGAAGATTATGGTATTGTTGTTCGAATTAGTAGCGTAGTGATGATTCAACCGGTATGGGTTAGGGAAGATTCGTACATTTTTATTGAAGGGTAGATCACGCCTCTTGATGCTCGTATGATGTGTAATATCCGGTATTTTTTCTTTCCCTTGTATTTTCATTTTGGTATATTTCTCGGTCATAGTGACCCTCATGTATCTTTCAGTATGTCCTTCCTGTCAACTGTTGAATTGTATTCTCATTATTGTTCATTGTTTCAACTTTCCTCTTATGAGTTCGACTTTGTTAGATCACCATTAATTTTGGTGACTCCAAAATTTATAAATCTTTGCAATATTATAGAACATCGAGTTAGCTTTCCAATGGTTCTAACGGTGAGTCAATCGGAGTCCGGACGAGAGAGTTATGGTCGTTTCAGTTTTTGGCCGAGCACTCCCAGGAGCCTTTCGGCCGATAGGGGGGGTCGATAGACTCCACTGCCGGCATTCTGTATGGATATCGGTTGGGCCTATCGGCCGATAGGCTGGCCGATAGGTAAATTTCTTCACATTCGAACTTCCAGGAGCCTTTCGGCCGATAGGGGGGGTCGATAGACTCTACTGCCGGCATTCCGTATGGGTATCGGTTGGGCCTATCGGCCGATAGGCTGGCCGATAGGTTCTGCTGTGTTACACTATAAATGTGTTGTTTTGAGCGAGCAGCTCATTTCCTTCCCCATTTTTTTCCACTGCGTCGCGAGAGAGAGGATATAGAGGGGGAGAGTTCTTCATCCGGGGGTCGATTTTCATCATTTCTTTTCGGTTGTGAGGCTCGGATAATCAATCTAACGCGTGTTCTACGGATCTTAATACTTGAATCACTCAAGGTAATATCTCTTGAAACCCTACCTTTTTGGATAATTGGGGATTTTGGGGTTTTGTCCGATTCTTTCCGTTTCGTTGATGGATTCATGATGAATATGATTATTCTTGTTGGTATTCTTAGTTTCCCTACGGATTCATGGTATATTTCGTGATTTTTACGGAATCGAGAGGGTTCGGTTGTGGTCCGCCCTCGTTGTTGTTTGTATACGAATATACATGAATCGTAGGCGGGTTTCCGGGAGTATTCCATTTCCATAATCGTTTAGAAGTGGTTGTGATTGTGCTATTCAAATCGTTAGGTTCATTTCCGCCGGTTCCTGGCGGTCGTGTTCAACTCTTCCGTTCCGTTCGTGTCATCGTCTAATTAATCGAGGCAAGTATCCTTATGAACTTACAATCTTGGCATAGTAGTTTTGTATGAGAAATTGTATGTGTGTGTATGCTCACTACCGGTTAGACTCGACGGGGTCTCGGTAGGGGTCCACGGAGGTGTGGATCGACGAGCTTTGCTTTTAACCACTACGGGTTAGATCCGACGGGGTCTCGGTAGGGGTCCACGGAGGTGTGGATCGACGGTTAATTGTGGTGAATTTTACAAATGTGATTTGATATTGGCATTTAGGAAATGAGTGCTTTCAAACGGTTTTCTTTATTGCATGCATTACTATATGTGTAAGATGTAAGTTGTTCATCCGGTTACTTGTACTAGCGTAATTGCTAACCCCTCTGGGGACCCGTTTTGGGGAAATTCGTTTTATGAATTTCAGTCGTTCATCGGGACGAGCGGTGCCGGACCAAGACACGGATGATGGCCATGCGTGATGATTGTGCATAAGAGACGTCTTAATGTCTTTTTGTCTTTTCATCTTTTATGGCTTTTGAACTAATAGCCGTACTCGA
Organism: Orobanche coerulescens; assembly: GCA_033398695.1. Lineage (NCBI taxonomy): Eukaryota > Viridiplantae > Streptophyta > Magnoliopsida > Lamiales > Orobanchaceae > Orobanche > Orobanche coerulescens. The sequence continues at coordinate 72,979,264 of CM065816.1, read as the reverse complement.
GTACTTAAGAGTTCTTGTTCGTCAGATTGTATTGTTGTGTTTATGTTGTGTTGGATGATGATGTTATATTGGCCGGTTGAACCGGGTGGATTGTTCTGCTTTTGCGTCTTTATGATGTGGTGTTATTTTATCGCTTCGTGAGTCGTTGTGTATGATGTCGTTCGGCTGGTGGGTCCCATATAGGGATTCACGGCTGTAATATACCTCGGATATCCCGGGGTGTTACGTAAAATGGTATCGAGCACTAGGTTTATGGATACCTAGGCTTGTTGGTTTATTGGGTCTTGTGGTGTTTTGTTTTGCACATCATCGTCACGCCGCCATGATTCCTACTACCGGTGTCCGTAAGTTTTCCTTCCTCTGTTCATTATTTCCTTGTATCGTACCTTTGATTCTCGACTTGTAATTGTTCTTCTCTCGTACTTACCCTCGTATGGCTTTTGCTACTTGTTTAACTCCGGCATGGATGCCGGAAGAGGTCGTGGTCGCGGTCGTGGTCGTGGACGCGGGGACGTGGGGCGCCGGTGGGGCGGCCACGTCACGATCTTCGAGCCGGCAGCATCGGCGACCGTCATAGCCATGCTTCTTCTCGTGAGCGTGCGATCTTGGTATCGCGGCCGTAATGCAACAAATGGTAAACCAAATGGCGGCGATAGCTCAGCGGTTCGTAACCCGGATCGTGCCCACGCTAATCGGGCGGAGCGGATCGTGGCTCCAAGATGTCATCAAGATGCATCCTCCTCGGTTTCTGGAGCTTCGGACCCGATGGGCCGGGAAGGGTGGATTAAGGAGATATCTAAGGTCTTCGTTGCCACTAATCGTCCCGAGGAACGAGAGTCCCTATTGCTCAATATTTTCTCACCGGGGACGCTACGGACCGGTGGGAGGCCGTTGGGCCCAAAGACCATGCCGCTTCGTGGGCCGAGTTTCAAGAGTTGATGGAGATCGAATATTGCCCGTGGCGCCGATGTGCTCGGGTACATGCTTTTATGATGCTCAACCACGGGATATCCCGTAGCTCAAGCCATTGCTGATTTTAACAAAGAGTTGGGTTATGTGAAGACCCAAGTTGTCGAGGAGAGTGACAAGATTTTCCATTTCTCCAGACGGATGAAGTTGCCGATTCGGGACTATATGTCGGGGCTCGTATGCACTACATTGAAGGATTATCGAGTAGGGCCCTTGCTTATGATATGTCGGTGACGGCGAGTGAGGCGGCCCGCGAGAGTAAGAAGCGAAGTCCGCTGGGAACTTTTCGGGCCACAAGAGTGGGGGTCGCAGAGATCCCAATCGCTAACTTCCGCCGGCGGTGGTCCGGCTCGTTCACTGGGTCCTCGTGGAACTACCGGTGCTCCTTTTCGTGATGTGAAGTGTTTCAATTGTGGTCGACGGCCACATCGCCGTACTTGTTTGAGCCCTTTGTCGACGTGTAATCGCAGTGGCCACCGGCCACAAAGCCGTCGTGGCCGAGAGGGAGAAAATTCTTGGCGCCCGGGCTTCCATTCCAGCGCCTAGGGAACCAAGTGTGAATCAGGGATCGTTTGCTCCTCAGTCTCCGCCGAGTGCTAGTCGGGGGAGAGGTCGGGGTCAGCCCTCTAAGGGGGGAGCTTCCAGTGTCGGCTCCGCCCATCCGCATGTCTATGAGATGCGGAGAGCCGATGATCCAGCGGCTACCGTGGCGACAGGTACCGTTTATATTCTTTCTCATCCTGTCAGTGTGCTTTTCGATTCCGGTGCTACGCATCTGCTCATATCTCTCGGATTGTGTGCGCTGCTTTGAGTCTCGACCGTTTGACGCCTTGTGAACCCTTCATCGTTAAGCTTCCTAGCGGCGATAGGATCGTTGGTGATCAGGAGGTTCGAGACTGCTCTGTACTTATTTGTGAGAGGACTTGGCCCTCTAATCTTATTATTGTGAGTATCGAGGGTGAGGATTTGATTCTTGGTGATGATTGGCTCGAGAGGCATGGTGCGATCATGAACTACCGCACGAGGATCATCACTATGTTAGCCGAGGACGGCACCGAGCACTCTTTCGCGGGGCGAAAGAGGGGAAACCAGAAATTCGTTATTAATGCCTTGAAGGCGATGAGTCTCCTGCGAAAGGGGTGTACTGGTTATTGGTGCTATGCCTTAAAGGCAGAGGATGGTGGAGTCGAGCTTTCGTCGATTCCAGTCGTTAATGAGTTTCCTGATGTATTTCCTGACGGATTACCGGGATTGCCACCGGACCGTGAGGTTGAGTTTGCTATAGAGTTAGAGCCGGGCGCGGCTCCTATTTCGAAGGCGCCGTATCGCATGGCACCTTCAGAGATGTCCGAGTTGAAGAAGCAGTTGAGTGAGCTTCTTGAGTCGGGGTATGTTCGACCGAGCGCCTCGCCTTGGGGCGCACCGGTCCTGTTTGTGCGGAAGAAGGATGGTTCTATACGTTTGTGTATCGACTATCGCGAACTAAACAAGGTGACCATCAAGAACAAGTATCCTTTGCCGAGGATTGACGACTTGTTCGACCAGTTGCAGGGAGCTGCGGTATTCTCGAAGATTGATTTGAGATCGGGGTACTATCAGCTCCGGGTGAGGGAGTCCGACGTGCCGAAAACAGCTTTTCGGACGAGATACGGACATTATGAGTTTGTAGTTATGCCTTTCGGGTTAACTAACGCGCCGGCGGTGTTCATGCAGTTGATGAACAAAGTCTTTATCGAATATTTGGATAGGTGTGTCGTCGTCTTCATTGACGATATTCTTATTTATTCGAGGAACGAGGAAGAGCATGCCCATCATTTGCGGGTAGTGTTAGACATTTTGAGGACCGAGCAACTCTATGCGAAGTTCTCGAAATGTGAGTTCGGTGAAAGAAGTGATGTTTTTGGGCCACGTGATTTCGTAGGGAGTTCGAGTAGATCCGCAGAAAATTGAGGCAGTGTTGGATTGGGCATCGCCCACAAATGTGAAGGAGGTCCGTAGTTTCTTGGGTTTGGCTGGCTACTACCGTAGGTTCGTCGAGGGTTTCTCAAAACTAGCTCGACCACTTACACAGTTACTCCAGAAATCCGAGAAGTTCGTCTGGACCGATGAGAGGCAGTCGAGTTTTGAGGAGCTGAAGAAGCGTTTGACTTCAGCCCCGGTTTTGGCATTGCCATGTGGCAACGAGGATTTCGCCGTTTTTAGCGATGCTTCGGGTCAGGGTCTTGGGTGCGTATTGATGCAGCACGGCAAGACCATTGCCTATGCGTCGAGACAGTTGAGGCCGTATGAGCTTAACTACCCTACTCACGATTTGGAGTTAGCGGCGGTTGTCTTTGCACTCAAGATTTGGCGTCACTATCTTTTCGGCTCGCATGTCGATTTTACCGATCATAAAAGTCTGAAGTACATATTTACTCAGCGAGAGTTGAATATGAGGCAGAGGAGGTGGTTAGAGTTGATTAAGGATTATGACCTCGAAATTCTTTATCATCCGGGTAAGGCGAATGTCGTGGCCGACGCCTTGAGTCGGAAACCGATTGCGTTGCGAACGCTTGAGGTTCTTACGCCTCAGTCTGAGCTTCGGCGGGCTTTGATCGGGTTAGATGTTGAGGTTTTCTTTGCTGGATCTGTCGGGCAACTTTGTGCCTTAGAAATTTCGTCGTCTTTGATCGATGAAATTAAATCAAGCAATTAGAGGATCCGATGATAACACAAATCCGAGAGAACGTTCTAAAAGGAAAGACTCACGGGTTTGTGATTCACGAGGATGGCGTTTTGAGATTCAGTCGGCTTTGTGTGCCGAACGACTCGAGTTGAGGCGAGTATTTTACGGGAGGCCCATGCTACACCTTATTCCGTTCATCCCGGTACGAGTAAGATGTACAAGGACACGAGGAGGAACTTCGGTGGAATGATATGAAGGAGGAAGTCGCACGCTTTATGGCGAGATGTTTGACTTGCCAAGAGTCAAAATCGAGCATCGGCTGTTCAAGTTATTGCGATCACTTCCCGTTCGGAATGGAAATGGGAAGATATATCGATGGATTTCGTTACTAGTTTGACTAGATCGATGTCTGGCATGATTATGGTATGGGTGATTGTTGATATGCTGAACAAGTCGGCACATTTTCCGGGCATCAAGGACACTTGGGGCCGGAGTTAGCTCGTGTGTTTATTGCGCAGATCGTGAGACTTCACGGTACTCAAGTCTTTTGTTTCGGATAGTGAAGGACGTTTTGTATCGCACTTCGGCGGGCGGTGCATAAGGCGTTAGGTACCGGTTGCGTTTGAGTACCTCTTTTCATCCCGATCGGATGGACGGTGAACGCACTATCCGGACATTCGAGGACATGTTGCGTGCTTGTGCCCTCGATTGGAGTAGTATTTGGGAGGAGCATTTGCCATTGATCGAATTCACGTACAACAATAGTTGGCACGCGTCGATTCGGATGGCACCGTATGAGGCACTTTATGGGCGACGATGTCGATCGCCGATTTGTTGGAATGAGGCATCCGATTTAGTCGGGACCGAGCCGGATGTCGTTTTAGAGACGAGGCGGAAGATAGAATTAATTCGAGAACGGATGTTGACGGCCCAGAGTCGACAAAAGTCATATGCCGATGTCCGTCGTAGACCTTTAGAATTTGAGGTGGGAGACCACGTTTTGCTAAAGGTGTCGCCGACGAAAGGAGTTTTTCGTTTCGGGAAGAAAGGGAAGTTGAGTCCGAGATTTATCGGCCCCTTCGAGATTCTCGAGCGAGTCGGTGGGTTAGCATACCGTTTGGCGTTACCTCCGGCCTTGAGTCATGTTCATAGCGTTTTTCATGTTTCCCAGCTGAGGAAATATGTTCCGGATCCTAGTCACGTCATCGATTATGGCGAGATTGATATTGCTGAAGATATTACTTTCGAGGAGCGTCCTTTGAAGATTTTGGAGCATCGTGAGAAACGACTAAGGCATAAGACCATCCCTTTGGTCAAAGTGCAGTGGTCGAGACACGGTGTCGAGGAGGCAACTTGGGAAACCGAAGATAGCATGCGTGCTAGGTACCCTGAGTTGTTTGTTTCTTAAGTTTCGGGACGAAACTTATTTTTAGAGGGGTAGAATGTAATATCCGGTATTTTTTCTTTCCCTTGTATTTTCATTTTGGTATATTTCTCGGTCATAGTGACCCTCATGTATCTTTCAGTATGTCCTTCCTGTCAACTGTTGAATTGTATTCTCATTATTGTTCATTGTTTCAACTTTCCTCTTATGAGTTCGACTTTGTTAGATCACCATTAATTTTGGTGACTCCAAAATTTATAAATCTTTGCAATATTATAGAACATCGAGTTAGCTTTCCAATGGTTCTAACGGTGAGTCAATCGGAGTCCGGACGAGAGAGTTATGGTCGTTTCAGTTTTTGGCCGAGCACTCCCAGGAGCCTTTCGGCCGATAGGGGGGGTCGATAGACTCCACTGCCGGCATTCTGTATGGATATCGGTTGGGCCTATCGGCCGATAGGCTGGCCGATAGGTAAATTTCTTCACATTCGAACTTCCAGGAGCCTTTCGGCCGATAGGGGGGGTCGATAGACTCTCTTCACGGCATTCCGTATGGGTATCGGTTGGGCCTATCGGCCGATAGGCTGGCCGATAGGTTCTGCTGTGTTACACTATAAATGTGTTGTTTTGAGCGAGCAGCTCATTTCCTTCCCCATTTTTTTCCACTGCGTCGCGAGAGAGAGGATATAGAGGGGGAGAGTTCTTCATCCGGGGGTCGATTTTCATCATTTCTTTTCGGTTGTGAGGCTCGGATAATCAATCTAACGCGTGTTCTACGGATCTTAATACTTGAATCACTCAAGGTAATATCTCTTGAAACCCTACCTTTTTGGATAATTGGGGATTTTGGGGTTTTGTCCGATTCTTTCCGTTTCGTTGATGGATTCATGATGAATATGATTATTCTTGTTGGTATTCTTAGTTTCCCTACGGATTCATGGTATATTTCGTGATTTTTACGGAATCGAGAGGGTTCGGTTGTGGTCCGCCCTCGTTGTTGTTTGTATACGAATATACATGAATCGTAGGCGGGTTTCCGGGAGTATTCCATTTCCATAATCGTTTAGAAGTGGTTGTGATTGTGCTATTCAAATCGTTAGGTTCATTTCCGGTTCTGGCGGTCGTGTTCAACTCTTAGTTCCGTTCGTGTCATCGTCTAATTAATCGAGGCAAGTATCCTTATGAACTTACAATCTTGGCATAGTAGTTTTGTATGAGAAATTGTATGTGTGTGTATGCTCACTACGGGTTAGACTCGACGGGGTCTCGGTAGGGGTCCACAGAGGTGTGGATCGACGAGCTTTGCTTTTAACCACTACGGGTTAGATCCGACGGGGTCTCGGTAGGGGTCCACGGAGGTGTGGATCGACGGTTAATTGTGGTGAATTTTACAAATGTGATTTGATATTGGCATTTCCGAAAATGAGTGCTTTCAAACGGTTTTCTTTATTGCATGCATTACTATATGTGTAAGATGTAAGTTGTTCATCTGGTTACTTGTACTAGCGTAATTGCTAACCCCTCTGGGGACCCGTTTTGGGGAAATTCGTTTTATGAATTTCAGTCGGGTTCATCGGGACGAGCGGGTCTTGGACCAAGATACGGATGATGGCCATGCGTGATGATTGTGCATAAGAGACGTCTTAATGTCTTTTTGTCTTTTCATCTTTTATGGCTTTTGAACTAATAGCTGTACTCGAGTACTTAAGAGTTCTTGTTCGTCCAGATTGTATTGTTGTGTTTATGTTGTGTTGGATGATGATGTTATATTGACCGGTTGAACCGGGTGGATTGTTCTGTTTTGCGTCTTTATGACGTGGTGTTATTTTATCGTTTCTGTGAGTCGTTGTGTATGATGCTGTTCAGCCTGGTGGGTCCCATATAGGGATTCACGGCGCTGTAATATACCTCGGATATCCTGGGGGTGTTACATGATGTTTAGAATGATTATCCGAAACCATTAGTTATATTGGTGCTATTGTTCAATGAAGGTTCAGATTTTTGGTGAATTGATCAAGTGAGAGTTCTTCGACTGGGTTGAAGGTTATTCGTAGTATCTATCCTTGTCACCATTTTTGAGGCAAGTATCGTAACGTGACTTTCGGTTTAACGTTGATGATTTTGATCATGCATATTACCATTTATAATGATGAATATGAGATTACCCTAGATGAATTGTTATAATGTCGTTCATGTTTTTGATCTATGTGTATGTTCATATTGATGAACATATTGTTTTGCATATGTATGCATGTTTGTATCGTGTCTGTTGTATTGATCCTAAAGGGATCATATGATCTATGCTGAGGGCATTGGATCAGTTGTCCACCTCGTGTTGGTCCGACGGGATCATCTTGGGATCTATGATAAGGGCACTAGATCATTGGATGGGTTTTTCCACCTCATGTTGGTCCGACGGGATCATCTTAGGATCTATGCTGAGGGCGCTGGATCATTAGATTACCCCATGTTTTGTTGATGGAATCATGTGGATTCGCATTATTGGATTCCGATAGCGGAAGTCCATGTTCTCTGTTTTGTTTTGCATCGTTGTTGCATATCTGTTCTTGTATATTATGATACTTGTACTAGAATATTTTTGCTAATCCCTGTGGGGGTGGACATTTGTTTTGATGTTTAGGTAGCCGAGGAGCGGGGAAGCAACCACAATACCGACATGATGATGAAGTGGCTCAATGATGTTATCCGTTGTATTGTTTTGGTATGCTAGTTTGGTATTTAGTACTCGAGTACGAGTGTTCTTTCGATGTTTTGAAAGTTTGTAATAATGGACTGTTTTGGGTTGTATGGATGATTAAACTAGTGATTATTTTACTCAACTTTTGGGGTACTTTTGTATTGTTCAGCTTTTCTTTTAATTTAGCCTTGTAAATTATTATATAAAGGGTTTACGGTGCTGTAATTATTCCAAATATCTTGGGGTGTTACACGTGAAGGGATGTTTCATTGGATTCCCATCTGGTACGGTAGGTTATCTATTGTACATGCCCGAAGATTGAAAGATTATTGTTTCTTTGCAAGCACACTTCCTGGAAGACGAGTTCATTCAGGAGGGTGGAGCAGGTAGAATTATCTCTTTGGAAGAATACAATGAAACTCTTCGGTAGACACATGTACAATAAATTGGAAACAAACATTATGAAACACAAGTACAACCACCTCGTAGGTCTAGTATGGTGTCTCAATTACCTGAGACGTATGGCTTTATGCACTTGGAGGAACTGGGTCTCCATGAGATTCCAGGTGATATCCAAGAGACCGACCCCGCGACCTATGACCAAGCTATGGTGGATGTAGACTCCGCGAAATGGCGAGAAGCTATAGAAGCTGAGATAGACTCGATGTATGCCAATCAGGTGTGGACTTTAGTAGACCTCCCCAAGGACCTAGTGCCCATTGGGAACAAGTGGATCTACAAGAGAAAGACTGATGGGGATGGCAAGTGGGAACAAGTGGATCAACAAATGATGTGGGAATGCTCAGTTTTGTGAAAGCTTAGCTTTTGAGTAGGTTCTCCATGAAAGAATTGCGAGAAGCTACCTATATTATTGGGATTCGACTCTACCGGGATAGAGCGAAGAGAATGATAGGTCTTTCCCAGTCCCTCTATATAGATAGGATCTTAAAGCGATTTAAGATAGATGATTCTAAAATAGGGTTCCTTCTGATGCGACATGGAATAAAACTCACCTCGAAGATGTGTCCTCATAGTGAGGAACAACGAAAAGAATTGAGTAATATACCATATGTGTCGGGCGTGAGTAGCCTTATGTATGCTATGCTGTGTACGAGACTTGACATTTCACACGCTGTGAGCGTGGTAAGTATGTTTCAGGCAAACCCAAGAAAGGAACATTGGACCACCGTAAAGAACGTTCTCAAGTACTTAAGAAAGACTAGAGACATGGTTCTTATGTATAGTGGTGGAGAACTGAATCTGAAGGGATTCACTAATTCAGACTTCCAAGGACAGAAGGACGACTCTATGTCTACTTTTGGATACATTTTTACTCTTAATGGCAGATCAGTATCTTGGCGTAGTGCCAGGCAGAGCGCGATTGCTGATTCCACCTATCAGGCTGAGTATCAAGCGGCCTCGGAGGCCTCTAAGGAAGGGTTTTGGATTAAGAAGTTTCAGGGAGAACTTCAACTGACACCATGTACTAAGCTGCCTCTTACAATCTTGTGCGATAACGATGGAGCTGTAGCATAGGCCAAGGAGCCGAGGTTTCACAACAGTACAAAACACATTGAGAGAAAGTATCATCTCGTGAGAGAATTTGTTCGCAAAGGATACATTGTGCTGCATAGAGTAAACTCAGAAGACAATGTCGCTGATCCACTGACTAAGCCACTTTCTTAGATAAGCTAGAGAACATGGGTATTAGATACCATAGTGTGTGGCATTGAGTGCAAGTGGGAGATTGTTAGGAATATGCCCTCGAATGCCACTCAGAGGATGTTTGAGAGAGGACATTGTACTTGTTATTATGTAAATTATTATCAGAAGGCAATTAAATGTTTCTTTATTTGTTGGTAGTCGCTGGCATTCCTGACTCGTAAATATATATACAGAAACTAGTCCATGTATTTGAGAGCAAACATTCCACTCCTTATTGGATAAGGGGATCGGCACTGGAAAGGTTTATGGCTCAAATACTTAAACGTTCGCAAGTCGATGAAACTTGACTGGGCGTTAAGTTTATCTGAAGACATGTATGATGTGTTCTTTGACTAGGAGAGTACCTGTCGTCACTAATGGTTAGTGAGCACACGTCATAGGTATGCTAATGAGATTAGTATACTCGAACCAACTCACCCTCGATTCGTCACACGGATTTCACTCTGGGACAGTCAATGACGGAATCGAAAGGTTGTGATAGGTATTCGTGAACCTTTGAATTGAGGATTTAGTAGGGAAGTGCTTGTGACGTTAAGATTTTCACTAGAGTAGTTCGACCCAGAAAGCCGAGAGGTGGGGGTCAACCTCGACGTGCGTCTTGACGGACAAGTAGCAGGTTCTACTAAATACCAAGACAGGATTCTTTCTCCTGTAAGTGAACAAGTATATGTCCTATGTGGTTATTGGCAGATGAGATCTCAAGTCTTTGGCCAAAGCATTGGAGCTAGTTGTATTGGGTACACGAGAGCTCGGTGATCTCGATTTGTATTAACTCAAACATATCATCAAGTAAAAATAGGGTTTCACTTATCGTGATCCTATAACTTGATCGGGACATATAAAAGAAGTGTTTATATGTTTACTGATATTCACGATAGAATGATTCTTGAATGATCCCTATCATTCGTTCTCAGTAAGGTTACAGTATAGACTGCGGGACTAGCTAGGTGGTGCTGTAACTCTTTGGTTCCTCCATTGCTTACTGAGACGGACCTACCGAGTCACACATTAGGGAGACGACGGAGTAATTTGAATTGCATCTCTTATTGTGAAATTTAGACATTGGATGTCTTATTTAATTTATTAGATAAATTAAATCGATATGGTGAATTAAATAAATTACTGGGTAATTAATTTAATTCATGCATTATTATTTCTTGGATAAATAATATCTTAATATAATAAATTAATTAATTAGATTAATCAATTATATTAATTTTAATTGAGACGAACCAAGATGTATCAGTCGGACTGGATACACGACGGTCCGTTTCACGGACCGAAACGAACAAACTCCTATCCTCACATGTCTTGGACACCCCCCCCCACTACCATGATGTTTCATGGTAGTTTTTTATATCATTGGTTGCATAATGGTTCCAATTTGTGGGGTTGGGGATGATTTACTTTGTGTATTTTATTTTAAAGGGTTTTTGATGTTATGTGTGGACTTTAGTTATTTATACTAACACCACCATTATTGTCATCACCCTTTGGAAGAGATTGGCCATTACAAGAGAGAGAGAGAGAGGGAGAGAGAGAGAGAGAGAGTTCATTTTCTTGAGATTCGTACACTCTTAGAGAGAGAAAGAAAACAAGAACAAAATTCATATCACTTAGAGTGATCATAATCTTGAGAGATCATTTCCTACTACTCTATTATAGCCATATCCTTGGAGGATAATTGAGTGGATAGTTGTTCCGATCATCTCCCGGCACGTGGCTAGTAGAGATGCGGTGCTTTCGGCGTTTGGATCATCGAGTGCTTATCAAATTGGATTTGCGGTCACCGAGATCAACCTCAACATTAAATCAAAGGACTCAAGGGTATATTTTCATATCTTTACTCTTGTCCTTATATTCGTATATACGTTGCATGATCGGTCCTCTTTAGGGGTTCAGTTATTTTCGTTTTTGCTTCCATTGTGCCTTCGTTTTAGGCATCGAATCCCAACATATTCAACATATAACAACTTCAAGCATATTACACATTCATCTGAGATACTTATATACATCAATGTTGTTGTAATTGAGCTTAATTGATAAGAGTATGAGTGCTTGATACACTCATTCATACAGGAGAGAAAAGAAAGGATTGTATATTTGATTCGGGGTTATTAGGATCATTGATCCGACATTATTAGAACAATAATATAAATCAAGTGAGTTTTTTTCTAGTACCAATAGAAATCTAGAAAGGTTGTTTCATTATTCGAGAGAAAAGGAAATATGGTTTATCTTGGACCGATCAAAGACAAGATTGTAACGGTTTATCTTAGTTTGATTGGAGACAAGATTCTAACGATTTATATCAGACCAATCGAAGACAAGGCGGAATGGTTTATCTTGAACCTATAGAAAAAGATAACCAAGGAGAGAGGACGTAAGCTTGTTAAGGCCGAACCTCTATAAATCTCTATGTCATTTATAATCCGCACTTATCTATCGCTTCCGCAAACGAAAAGGGTTCAATACTCTTAACCACAATATTCAATCCTATTCTAGTGGTGGTACCAAACCTAACAATTTGTATCAGAGAGGGTTTCTTATAATATTCGGATTAATATCCGAGGAGAAAAAGCCTGATGGCATACAATTTTGCTCTGATAGAAGGTCTTGCCTTAAACCGACCACCATTTTTCGCCGGATCAAATTTCATGACATGAAAGAGAAAGATGTCAATCTTTATCCGAGTGTATGACATCAAGATTTGGAAGATAATTTGTCTTGGTAAAAAAGTTCCTTAGAAATCTGACGGCTCTCTTGAAAGTTTTGAAGAATATAATGATGTGGATTGGAAAAATGACCATTACAATTGTAAAGCCTTAAAGTTGTTATATTGTGCTCTAAATCCAGAAGAACACAATCAAATTTATTCATGTGAATGTCCCAAAGAAAATTTGCAAAATGCTCGAGGTAACTCACGAAGGACCAACTCAAGTTAAGGAGATAAAGATAATATGCTTCTCCACGACTACGAGTTATTCATTATGAAAGATAATTAGTCCATATCAAATATGCTCGACCGATTTTCAGTCATCACAAATGGACTACCTTTCTTTGATAAACTATTATCGAGTAGTAAAAAAGTGAAAAAAATATTGCGATCACTACCTCGTGAATAGGATGGTACGGTCACATCTATTATGGAATCAAAAGATCTAAACACATTAGGCGCTAAAATCAAGCGTGTTGAGGTCTTTCGACTCCATGATAACCGTAATCGTCCCGTCCCAATCACAAGGTAGTGATCGTAATATCTTCTTCACTTTTTCACTACTTGATAATGGTTTTCCAAAACGAGCTAGTCCATTTGTAATGACCGAAAATCGGTTGAGCATGTTTGTTATGGACTCATCATTCTTCATCATAAATAATTCATAGTCGTGGAGAAGCATATTAATCTTCGCTTTGTGAGTTACTTCTAGCATTTTCCAAATTTCTTTGTCACTATCACACGAGAAATGCCGATTGTTCTTCCGAATTTAAAGCACAATACATCAATTGTGTTGTTTTGTTATTGTAATGATTGTTTTCCCAATCCGTATCATTGTCTTCTTCAAATCTTTGAGAGAGCTGTCGACTTTCATAGGAATCCTTGGACCAAGGCATATTACCTTCCAAAGCCCGATATCATAGGCTCGAATGAAGATTGTCATCTTTTTCTTCCATGTCATAAAATTTCATCCATCAAAGAATGGAGGTCGGTTTAAGGTGAGGCCTTCGACCGGGGCAAAATGAAGCGCCATTGGATTTTTTTCTCCTCGAATGTTAGGCCGAATAATATAGATACCCATTCCGATAGCAATTGTTAGTTTTGGACTGCCACTAGAAGGGGGGTTGGATAGTGCGATTAAGAATATAAAATTCTTTTGCGATTGTAGAAGCGATAAAGTGTGGAATGTAAATGACACAACAATATATAGAGGTTCAACAATGTGCGTACGTCCGCTCTCCTTATGGTTTTCTATAGGCTTAAGATAAACCTTTTCACCTTGTCTTCTATCGGTCTGGGGGAAACCGTTATAATCTTGTCTTCTACCGGTCCAAGATAAACTGTTACAATCTTGTCTTTATGTCGGTACAAGATAAACCATTTTCCTTTTCTATCGGATAATGAATCAACCATTCTAGCTTTCTATCGGCGCTAGAAAAACCTCAATTGGATTTAGATTATGATTCAAAAATTGCCGGATCCACAATCCTAATAACACCGAATTAAATCTATAATCCTTTCCTTTCTCTCGGGTACGGTTTGAGTGAATTAAACACTCGAACTCTTATTAATTAAGCTCGATTACAACAACAATAATGTTTATGAATGGCATAAGGGCCTCGTCTAGACCAGGGAACGATATTTGATGTATATAAACTTTGCTTGAAGTTGTTGTAGGGTGAATACCATATGAAGAGGTATTTATAGGTTTTGGGAGCCTAAACTACCCGTTGGTGCGTCTTCCCTCCATATCATATGCTATACTTCTCAAGTAGCATAAGTTAAGCCTTTAGCGTACGTTAACCTCTCTGGTTACGTACGTTATGTGATGTTCAAATCAGTCCAGTAGCTTCTGTCTCTTCCTTAGCGTACGCTAATGTTTCTCTATTGCATACGTTAAACTCCATATATCCGTTACATGCTTTTTGACCTTATAGATTCAATCCAACGAATTAATTTATTTGCATTCGTAATTCAGATCTCATATCATACGTTAAGTGCTACGTCTTACGTAAGTTATGCTCTTGTTAGTAGCGTACGTTGATCTTCATGCATAGTGTGCGTTACCCATGCCATATTCGGCTGTCTTTAGCTGGGACATCATTACGTAAGTTAGATATGATTCATATCGTACGTTATCTATGATTTTTCTGTCCAGCTCGTGTTTCTTCAACTGAAGTTGATTAATTGTTGTTTTTCAATGTTTATCAACTTATCATCAAAACCTTTAGTATGAATGTGCGGAATAAAATGTTCCAAGAAAACTGTCAAAGAGTTTGAGTTTATTCAAAATGAAGATGAACCATGTGTGTACAAGAAGGTTAGTGGGAGCATAGTTGTTTTCCTAGTCTTATATGTAGATGACATATTACTCATTAGAAATGACATACCCACCTTGCAAACAGTCAAGACTCGGCTGGGAGGTTGTTTCTCCATGAAAGACTTAGGAGAAGCTACTTACATTCTTGGGATAAAAATCTATAGATATAGATCAAGGAGAATGATTGGTCTGAGTCAAAGTACCTACATTAACAAAATATTGAAGAGCTTCAATATTCAGGACTCCTAGAGAGGATTCTTGCTAATGTCACATGGCATTTATATAAGTACGACTCAGAGTCCTTCGGCTCCTGATGGGCGAGCCGGCATGAGCAAGATTCTATATACTTCGACCATTGGATCGATCATGTATGCCATGATTTGTACTCGACCAGATGTATCGTTTGCCCTAAGTATGACAAGTTGATACCAATCAAATCCAGGTGAAAGTCGCTAGACAGTAGTCAAAACCATCTTAAAGTACTTAAGGAGAACTAAGGATGCGTTCCTAATTTATGGAGGTGTGGGAAACAAACTGGCTGTTAATAGTTATGTCTATGTAAGTTTTGAAACTGATAGATAAGATTTTTAATCGCAAACTGGTAATATGTTTGTATTGAATGGAGGTGCTCTGAGTTTGAAGAGTTCCAAGCAAAGCACGGTTGCTGATTCTGTAATAGAAGCTGAGTACCTGGCACCATCGGACGCAGCGAAGGAAGCCATATGGATAAGAAGTTTACTACTAAACTAGGAGGGGTACCGACCATCCACAGTCCCATAAGCCTTTATTATGACAATAATGGTGCTATTGCACAAGCTAATAGGTCCCATCATAATTCAAAATATATACTCAAGAAATATCACCTAGTTAGAGAGATCATGAGACGAGGAGATATTACAATATGCAAAGTAGCAATGGAAGAGAATGTTGCTGATCCACTTACTAAGCCTCTCTCACAAGGAAAGTATGTAGAGCATGCTAGATCGATGGGACTAAAAGTCACGAATGAATGGTCCTAGTGCAAGTGGGAGATTGTTGGGAATAGTGCCCTAGGACATTCAATGTGCCTAGATTTGTATTTGTCATATTTAAATAAAATTATTTGATATCATCTATTTCTCGTTGATTATTATAATGTGTGCATATTTTAATATTATAATAGAATAATAGTTATTCACGAATAATAAGATTATTCAAATGTCCCTGATCCAATCACGTAGAGTGGAGACCAGTGATTAATATACTAGTATATGTTTGATTGATAATCATCATATGATTATGCGTATGGCACGAATCAAATTATGGGTATTGGTTGGAGAACGCAATACTGGACAGACCTGCATTGAGATCACTTCATGAAAATGTCATAAGTGAATCCCAATATAACAGTATTTCAATAAATCCTTGAACCTGAGATTATCATAGAGTCCAACATGATAACTGTTATGCCTTGACGTAACCCAACGTCATTTGAACATAGTGATCATAAAGGATAGCAATCGGGATTAGTGGGAGTCATTTAGAGGGCAATGAATAATCAAGATGGGGATTTGTCCCTCTCTTTAGGGAGAGAAATATCTGTTGGGCCCTTCAATAAGTAGGACAGAAGGAAATGCATGGCCATGCTCAAATAAAGAGTCATTTGATTCAATCAGTCTACTTAAGATCGAGAAAGCATTTGAACATAATAAATATGAAAATTTCCATGACTTAGTTCAAATATTATATCGCGCGATAAAGGGATTAGACACGTTAAATGGTTTAATGTACTAACTATATTATTTGGGTAGTCATAATGTCTTGCTAGATACCGCTTATGACTTATTATTTAATAAGGTATTAAATAATTTCCAACATAATATAAGCCTTTTGGGTCACACATACGACAACTAAAGACAAGCACAAATAATTAATAGATATAATATTGGATATTATGTTTATTAAAGAAATTAAATAATGAGTAATGTATAATATAGGATATTATATATTATATTATTTAATTACATCAACTGAGAAAGATAAATATAATGTTGGATACTATATTTATTAGAGGATTAAATAATAAATAATATATATATAATATATGATATTGTATATATTGTATTATTTAATAAGTTGAGGGATAACTAAGCAAATACTAGAGTTTGACTCTAGGGTTTAGGTAGTATAAATAGAGGATCTTGAACAAGGAGTTGTCATAAAGTTAAAAATTACAGAACCCTAATTTTATGAAGAGAAAATCGCCCTCCCTCGTCTGAATCGGCAGAACTGTGTCTGTCCGGGAAGTCCGTTTCCGCCGTCTCCGTCTTCTTCCCTTAGTTGATTTTGTTCAATAGTACAAATCCTTCTAGCAAGGAATTATTCGTTGTATTGTTTATCAGCATTATTCGTAAGGATCTAGCAATTCGGCTTGTACCAATTGTTCATGTGTGGATCACCGAAAGAGGAAGACAATTTTAATCAGCTTCTGGTTCGGGTTCAGATATGTTCTTCGGATTAAGGTAATTCGACGAACCTTTTATAAATCAATTAAAATACTGCATGAAGATCCTCATATGGGTTTTTCGTTAATTAGTCCGCTGCATTTTTTCTCAAGATCGCCAATTTGTTGGGACGAACTGTACGAATTACTTGGAGTAGAACCGGATTTGATGATTCAAACACGGGAGAAAGTCGCAGTTATTCGACAAAGGTTGTTGACCGCCCAGAGTCGACAAAAGTCTTAATTATTGTATTAGATACACATAAAACCCAATAGAGACCCTTAGCTCTGTGTGGACTAAGTCAAGTTATTTCGATATGTGTGTGAAGAATAGAGTTCAAGGACGAAGCTTCAACTTTTTGTGAGAAGAAGCAAGTCGTAGAAGCCTACAACCAATATGTGTGAATAACTCAAGTTACAGTCGGTTGTATCAATCTGTGTGAACGATACAACAATGAGTTTAGTTAAAATCATTCAGTTGTGTACACCTTGATTTTAATAAACTTCTTACTCTTGTGTGGAGGACCTGTGGACGTAGAGGGGATTACCTCGAACCATATTAAACTGTGTGTTATTACTTGCTGTCCTTATTGTTTTCCTACTGCCTGTGATTTTAGTATACTTATCTTAAAAACCCTGTAAGTAACAAGGTACAATAGATTACCTAGTACAACAAATTAGTTTCAGACTTCCGCTACGCAAACTTAAAATTCAAAAGAGATTACAACTTATTCAACCCCCCTTCTAAGCCGTACAATAATATACTGTGACCAACACTTTTTCTATATATTTTTTCACTTTCTATCCTTGTGCGATGGTTAGGGAGACTTGAAGCACGACGTTTGGCGATTCCACACTATCTATCATCTAGCTTGAGTTTCTTGTTAAGACTAAACACTATTTAATCTTCCTTCATCATCCTAATAAAGATAAATCCCTTAAATCCCTAATTTTGGGGATTTTGGGGTTTTTATTATGGTTTTGTTTTTCTTATGATTTTATAATCATATTCCATTGTTTTGGAGTTTTATGGATTAATTCCCATAGTTATTCACAGTTAATCGATTTTGGTCAATTGTACCCTCGTAGTGTCCGACTAAAGGTTTATGTGGCAAAATTCTGGGATGTTCCTTGTTATTCAATCATATCATTGTTGATTGAATATCATTATGTACTAGGTTTGAATTCTCATGAAGAGCTTGGATCGAAATCATTTCTGTTCACTTTCCTGTTGCGTGATATCGACCAAGGCAAGTACCTAGATTACATTATGTTGTATTTCGTGTTATTTCAACACCATTGATAAATTGTGGAAATGATAAGTGTACGTGTGTGTGAGTAGTTGTCCACCCAAGGATGGGACTGATGGGGTTTCCAGGGATCTATGCTAAGGGCACTGGATCGCCGGCTGGTTTTCACCCGAGGGCGGTTCGACGGAGCCTCCAGGGATCGATACTAATGAGCGTGGTCACATGATGATTATATATTGTGAAGTTGTGATAATAATAAGTGTATTTTTACAAATGATAAATATTCCGGAATATTGTTATGCTAATGTTTTGAAAATATGAGAAATGGAATTTGAAATATACATGAGTATAATACTGTGTATTGTACATGCACTAGCCATTCAAATGCTAACCCCTTAAATGAGGGCAATGCTTTTTATGCATTTCAGGTAACGATCAGTTTGAGAAGTAGTCCCGGGGAACGCACGACAAGAATGATCAGCTGTGATGATGTTTGCTTAAGTGTTAACCATAGAGTCGGTTTTTGTATTTGTTTTGTGTTGAGAATTGATGTCTAAAGAAGTAATTTTGAGGTATCGTGGAAAGTCCCCTGCGTGGGCAATGGTTTATTTCTTTACTGTCGTACTTTATTTTTACGCAAATATTTTGGTCGAGGCCAGGGCCTAATTTTCATTACTATATGGTTTACGTTTAAGTGATATGTCTGTGCAAGTAATTTGTTTGCCTAGTAGACCTTTGTGGAAGGTTCTAGGGCGTGTAACATCCCTTGAGATATTTGAGATGTTACATTTATGGTATCAGAGCCTAGGTTATGAATCTAGGCTATTGGTTGAGTTGAGTATGTTTGTTGAGTCATAGGAGTCGGTTGGTAAGCCTAACATCATTGTGATGTTATCTCGTCATGTAATCCGTGGTTGTAAGTCTTCTTAAAGCCATCATGTTTCCTTATTATCTTCTCATGTGAATTATAATCTTTGAATTGAGGTGCGTATTGGCGTGAGATGTGAGCTGCACTTATCTTCTTTGGCTTTGGTTTCTTTTCTTATTCTTCAGTATGTTGAGAGGTCATGGTAGACCATCTTGCGGATGCGGCCGAGGCCGTGGTTGTAATATCCGCAATTTTTGATTTACGGTAAATTTCTTTTTTTTAGCAGGAGTCTGTTTTAACGGCTTGTCGGTGACCGTTTCTCCATTCTGAGAATGGTTCATTCTACACTTTTTGACATCCGAGTTCGTTTCAGTGTCGTTTTGCTGGGTTCCGTGCCTTTTTGGTGACTTTTTCGCATTTGAATTTGATTCTTGCGAATTTTGTTCGAAACTGTTGTTTCGTGTTCCCCGTAAGTCCGTTTAACTTTGTTATTATGCATGTTGCGAGCTTCCGTTTGTTGTTTCGATTGTGTTTCATGTGTTTCGGGTGTTTGAGCTGTTTTACACCCGGCTGCCTAGCGCACGCTATGGATGTTAGTTAGCGCGCGCTAGTGTCCTTGGTAGCGCATGCTATGCTTGTTTTGTAGTGCGCTCTAGTGACTCGGGCACAGCTGTGGCAGTAGTCTGCTTCTGCCCTCTGCTCTCTGGAGAGGTTTTCTAGCGCACGCTATGATGTTGTTCTAGCGCATGCTATCATTCGGACTTAGCACACGCAGAGTGGTCGGTAGCGTGCTCTAATCCGACAGTCCAGTACTAGGCAGAATGTTTCTGGACTCGGCTGATGTTCAGGTAGCGCACACTATGGCCCGATAGCGCGCGCTATCGAGGGGCGGTTAGCTTACGCTAACGGTCTAGAACCGTAGGTTCAGGACTAGGTTTTTGGCCGATAGCGCACGCTAACTTTGAAGGTTAGCGCACGCTAATAACTCTCTGGCTATAAAAACCAGAGAGTTGACTGGGGCAGCTCATTTCTCTCTCTTTTCATCTCCTCTCCACGGCCGACGATTCCAAGGGCGATTTGAGGGCGATTTCTTCACTTCTGAGATCATTTTCCTTGTCTTCTTGGTGTGGATTAACAACACCAACACTTGTTCTTCATCCTTCATCAAGGTAAATCTCCTAGAATCCTATTCTTGGGGAAATTTTGGGGTTTTTTGGTCTTTGTCCGATTCGTTCCATATTGTTGATTAATCCATGATGAGTATGATTAATCTTAGTAGTATTCATGTGTTTGAAATCATTTAATCCTTTCTTCTTCGTCGGATCAAGGTATTTTTCTTGATTCCCTAGAGTTGACTTTTTGGGAGTTTTATTCTTGATTTCGTTTTCCTTTCGGTTTTGATAAACCGATTGTTGTCCAATGATGTTGTTAAACATATTTTATGGATTGTATATCCATAATTTCGGTTCGTTTCAACTCGAATGATGATTTCGGTGTTCTTGAGGTGTAGTGAACATTTAATGTTCGACTAAATGTTCGAATTAATTTTCCTTTGATAGTTTGTTGTGGTCTCCGTTGCTTTGGTCTTTATCCTCGTCGTAATCATGTTTTTGTTGATTCTTCCGGAGGATTATAGGTGCTCGAGGATTCCGAGTTGATCTCCGCTTGGTAATGGTCATTCGTGTGGTGTTATTCTCATAGTGTTCGTGGTGCTATTATATTCTCAATTATGTTCAGGAGTTCGGGGCTGCCCAGCCGCATCCCGTTCATCGTCTC
This sequence comes from Orobanche coerulescens, assembly GCA_033398695.1. NCBI lineage: Eukaryota > Viridiplantae > Streptophyta > Magnoliopsida > Lamiales > Orobanchaceae > Orobanche > Orobanche coerulescens. Next base: position 72,958,412 of record CM065816.1, on the reverse strand, counting down.
GTTTCGATCATGGTTTCGAGGCAAGTATTTTCTTATGCGATTTGTGTCCTTCAAATAGAGTTTACATGCTGGATTTACAATGGTTGGTTTACCCTTGTGAATATGATTCATGTGAGTTGATTATGATTTGGTTATTTTTGAACGTTGAGGGCTTTAATGATATGCCCGCTTGTTTAGCGCTGTGGAATCGTGTATTCTGTGTTAACTATGTTATTGTGTTGTGATTGATTGTTCATGATGGAGGTATTGTGATGAGTATGATAACGGTATCGGGTAAGTGGTCATCTCTAGTAAGTATTCTTAATGAGCTCACATTCTTAGCATATTGGTATTGCGTGAGTAACGTGTTTGTGTGTATGCTCACTATGGGTTAGACCCGACGGGGTTGGATTATGGCGTTTCCAGAAACGAGTGTTTCTGAACGGTGATTTCATGATTACATGCATTGACTAAGTGTGTAAGAGGTAAGTTATTCATTTGGCCTACTTGGCTAGGATGGCACTAGAGTATCTTGTCGTATGAGTTTAGTCCTTTAATTATGGGGTTTTGATGTTGGAAAACGGACTTTGTTATTGTTCTCGCGTACTGTGATTTGATGAGTTTTGGGATGGAATCCCAACGGATTTATAAAGGTCGTTTTTACGAAAAGTGATTTTGGGCCGAGACCCATTTGTCTTGAAATGGTTATTTTTCAACTAAGGAGTTGAGGTCCAGCAAGGTTTCTACTTTTAAAATGTCCGAGATGAGGAATTTATTTTCAAACACTTCATTGATTGATTTCTAATTAATAAAACCTCTCGGGAAGGCTTTGGTAGTTAATTGTCGTACCCGATTCGTGTTTTCTATTTGTTTGTTACATTTCGTATGATTATGTACTTGCACTAGCGAAATAGTGGGATTTTGCGAACCCCTGAGTAATCGGGGGTGGATGTCTATATTGCATTCAGGTTTTGAGGAGCATAACACAGGGTTGGCACGAAGGATGATGAAAGATGATCGATACTAATCACATGAGGATATATATGATGTCGTATTGGTTTGGTTGCACTTTATTTCCGCTGCAGTATTTCCCCCGTTGTATGGGAGTATGTTGTATTTTTACCCCGGCGTGGGCACGTATTGAGATTGAGTTGTATGTAGTGATTGAAAGACCTTATCGGTCTACCGAGTCATTTTAGCCTTAAAGGCGATGTTGAGATGTTTGATTTTAGTTACCAGCCTGGTACATCCTTGCGGAAAGGGTCTACGGCATGTAATATCCCTGAGTGGATTGAGGGTGTCATAGTGGTCGTGGTGCCGCTAAAGAAAGGATTGTGCCTTCTCATTCGGCTACTAATTCGACATCGCACATGGTGTCGGACACTGCCCCTGATTTGTGATGGTCACCAGGACTTATCGGTCAGTCAAGACCAACAAGCGGATAATAATTAAAATTGGAGTTGCTATTATCCTTCAACAGGTAGCATCTCAGCTAGCACATATAGCCTAAGCCGTGCAATAGAAACAGCCCCCGACTGGGGATAATTCGGCTAGCAAATAGCTTCAAAAAGTAATGAGAATACATCCGTCTTGCTTCACTGGCTCTTCCGATTCATTGGGCTGGGAAAGCTGGCCCTTCCAGCTTAGCATGATTTTTGGTATCGTGGCTTGCCCATATGAGAGAAGGGTACCCATTGCTCAGTACCTCCTTGATAGGAAAAGGCGGAATGGTGGGAGGCCGTGACTTCTAGGGATCATACAACCACTTGGGATAAATTCAAGACCACCATGGAGGTGTTGCCCTTGGCCTAACGAGAACGCTAGATTGGCGAGTTCTTCTCAGCTACGCCTCAGGATGTGCCCGTATCTCAGGACATAATCACGTATAATCAGCAACTGAGTTATGTTAAGGAGCAAATGTAGGAGTGAAACGGATAAAATATCGCTATTTTGATATACGTATGAAGCCCCTTGTTCGTCAGAGCATGGATCTTCTTATGTGTACCACTCTGAAGGAGTACCAGGACCAAGCTTTGCCCGTTAAGATGGCAATTTGTGTGACAGAGGATAGTTCCAAATCTAAGAAGCAGAAATCACCGACAGTGTAATGTCCAACTATAATTTTTACCTATTGTTGTATTACTGGGATAATTTGAGTATCGTGAATTGTTGCATTTAGTATAATGACTATAATGTTGAGATTTTATAGAATTGAGTTACTTATAATTGTTATTCACTTTATGTTTGATGGCTAGATATTAATTTGAGAATTTCATTTTGGCTACTTTCTTTAAGAGTAGCGTACGCTACTTCTTTACATTAACGTACGTTAAGTCTGTGTCTTAACGTACGTAACTTGTTATCTATTGCGTACATTAGGAGGGAATCAGATCACATCGGTTGACTTCCGCCCGTCTATGACCATGCACGTGAAGGGTGTTGGACTGTCGAGACGGTCAAAGTCAACTGGCATTAACGTACGTAATGCTTAGTCTTTAGCGTACGTAATGGCGTGTGTTAGTTGAGGCAGTAGCCTCTGATGGATGGTTACGTATGTAACATTTTTGGGTTAGCGTACGTAACAGGGCGTAGCGTATGTTAACTTTTCACGATAACGTACGTTACGGTTTTACAGTCTATTTAAAGACACAACCTGTCTTTCACTTATTCACAACTCAACCCCAATTTTCTCTCCAAGATATCATCCCCCTACCTCCCTCGACCGATTATACCCTCTTCCAACTTGTATTTGAGCCTTGCATCTAGGGTTGGAGCTTGTTGATTGGAAGTTTACAGGGTGTTCTTGAATCTTGGAGTGTGTTCTTGTAGTTTTGGTGGTTGTTCGTCGTTTCTGGAGGTATGTTGTGCGATTCTCCTCTATATTTTCGTAGTTATGCTGTTAGTGATATGGTATACTACACCTAGTGTTGAATTAATCAAGTAAAACATGTTTGTGGTTAGGATTTTTAACACTTCTTTATGAATATGGTAATTAGAGGTTTGGAATGAAGATGTTCTTGATGTTATAATCATAATGATCACGTTTATAAAATCATACTCATCTTATGGGATGTGTTAACATCAGTGGAACAATGATAATCATTTAGCTTCATCATAGTTAAGTTTTAATCAATGGAATTAATATCAGAGAAGTGTTCAAACACCATGTTAGGTATATTTCCTACCTTGGGAAGAACTTGATGAATGTTAGAGATTAGGAATGATGTTTCTTTGGTCCAGAAATCTTAAAAGATATAACACCGTTGTTGATTTCGGCTTAGCAAAGTCTTTGAGTGATGATAAGAATATGGATGAATACAACTATAACTTTTAATTAATCAAATGTGTTGATAGCTTAAGGAAGTATAGATCATCATAATAAAGTGGATAGTGTTCTTAAGAAGGTAATGCTAATCGTGGTTGATAATGTATTGAATTTGTTTATGATGGTCTTTGTATAGAAGTAGATGTTTAAGAACCGTAGGAACTTGGTTAATCCGATTGTTAATGGTGAATTAGAGGTGTTTAATGCCTAAACTTGTTTATAGTGATAACAATAGTATTAAAAGGACATTTTAGCATGGTAATCCGATTGTGGAAGACAAACCATATATATTGAAACTTATCAATAATCGGTAGAATATACATTGGAATAGAATGAATTATTCGGGTTGGTTCGGGCGTCATTTCCTACGAATTGATATCAATATTATGTGAATGTATTATTGAATGAATTTTGTTTTATTCAAGGTTGCTTGTTCGATTGAGTATTTAATCGAGGATACCGTCCATTTGATCATTTGGCGAAGGACTATCTTTCAACTACGGAATTCAAGAAAGTTATCTTGCTTACTTATAATAATGATTGAATTCTTGTGATGGTTATACGTTTCCTGTATATGAAACACTTATGATTTTGTGATTCGTAATTTGATGTTGTTCTTGATGATGTTCCATTTTTAATCGTGGGATCGCTGATCTCATTGATCCTTATTGTCACTTCGGTGAGTTTCTTGATCCTTAATTGGATAGGTTATTTATTGAATTCGTTGTCATGTTGTATCGTGACATATCTGGAATCATATCTGCGTGCCGATTGGTTATTGTGTAGGATTTTTAGCGAGGCACATATATAGTCATACGTGGATGTTTATGTATTGGACTGTGCACACGAGACGTAGTTCGTGAGACTAATTAGGTACATTATCACACGTATATTCTGGATCCGTATACGGGTGGACATGTGCACGGACACATTTCTGGATCGGGCTTACTGTGACGTCCATCTTGAGCCATATTTTGGTCGTTCATAGTCTATGTATGATTGGATATGTTCGACGGTTTGTGACGGATTATTCATACGCCCGAGGGGTATGTTCAATAGTCGGGATGTATCCTTGAGATCTAGTATATGTGAATTGTATAATGTCTTGAGAATTATTATCATGTGTATCTGACCCTGTGGTTTGGGCGAAATACTTGTGTTGTATTTTAGGTCGAGACAAAGGCAAGACACGAGAAGATCATGGTGACGGCGAAGGGTTCGAAGGATACTAGTTCGGGTGCCCCAAGTCTTTTGTTGTCCGGTTATACTCAAAACTGTGTAATGTTATTTTCTGCCCGATTGTACTATTGTGTGAAGTATATTCCATCTTCATATGGTTTATACTTGTATTTGAATCCTGTATACTTTAAAGGCCATTGGTCATACTATTTATAAACTCCTAATCTGGGTAATGACTTTTTATTGTGGTTCGGTATCACAAGCTAATATATGATTAATCTCTATTTTGGTATCACCGTGTGAGTCCCAGCGTGGGGTTCACGACACTGTAATAGCCGCCTTTTGAGGTGTTACAGGCAGTTTTTCACACTGTAAAGGTAATGGATTTCAGAGGTCTCAGTCTACTCATGCCTCCATAGGGAAATTATTTCTTTGTGCCGTCAGTTCTCGAGGTAACCGTCCGATTCAGTCCTCTACTGGTAGTGGCAGAACTTGTTTTAATTGGAGCCGGCATGACCATCTTGTACGTGATTGTCCGCTTCCACCAGTCACTTGTTACACTTGCGGCTATAATGGCCACCGAGAAATTCACTGTGAGACTGTTGCGTGGATCATTCAGCCTCAGCCTACAACTGCTCCACTTACTGAGCAGTTTGTTAACCAGAGAGAACTAGTCACTCACTCCTCAGAGTTCGGGTTGTGGTCGGGGTCGTGGTCATCCGGACCATGCGGTATATCTAGTTCGGGGTTAGCTCAGCCCCGTCTTTATTAGATAAGGCAGGCAATGAAACAGACGCTCCGGTAGCCGCAGGTACTACGCAGACTCTTTCTCACCCAGTATGTGTACTATTCAATTCAGGTGCTACTAATTCTTCCATTGCTTTAGATTGTGTAAAAATTAATAAAAAAATGTCAGAAGACAAAAATACGGAGATTGTAGGAATCGAACCCAATGTTATTCTTCATTGAGTACTTTATTATTGAGCTACAACCCCGAATTTGGAGTTATTTCATGCAATTTATTAGTGAAAATAAAAATTAATGTGCAAAAATCATGGAAGAAAAATTTAATAGTCGAAAAAATATGGAGATGAACGCAATCGAAACGTATATCATGCTCACTTGAATACTCTGTCGTTGAAGTTATGTGAAATTATTTCATACAATTTATTATTGAAAAAAATAAAAATAATATGGAAAATTAATATAAAATTACAAAAGGGAATAATTATGGAGATGATAGGAATCGAATCGAATATCATACTTGTTTTAATACTGTACGATTGAGCTATATCCCATAATTTGAAGTCATTTCATATGAGTTATTAAAAATAAAAAATAATGTGAAAACATTATGGAAGAAAAATAAAGATACAAAGACTATCATAATGGAACCCTATATTATTCGCAGTTGAATATACTACATTAGACTTATTTGAAATTATTTCATAAAATTTATTATTAAAAAAGAGTATATATTACAATATTCATAAAAGGATTGTACAATAATCTGAAAATAATTTTACAAGAATCAAATAAAACAATTTCTAATTAAGAACATATTTCTAATTATGAACATAAAATCTGAAAAAAAATATTTTAAATTTGAAATTATTTATAAAATTGTTTATGGATTATTTGATACTTGTAACAGGAACAAAGAAGTAAGAAATAAGAATTAGCAAAAATGAACATTCCGCATTATATGGCTCGAGGAGGATACGACTTGGTGGATATACGGGAGATGGAGAGGAAAACGAAGGAGCGTCGAGAAGCATCTAAATCTGAAGAAGATATTGTTATTGATCCCCCATCTCCACCTACGCGTCATCAGAGGTGGAAGCTTGGTCATAAAAAAAGACGCGGGAGGGGGGGGGGTACGTCATCCGATGCTGCACGAGAGATTGTCGAGAGGATTGTAAGTTCTTTTTTAAGAATTATTTTTTCTTGTAAGAAAAATAAAAAGCTCCACATTTTTGTTGCTAAGTGTTAGCAAACACAAAAAATTTGAGGTAAATTATTTGCTTTATTAAATGTAAATAACCACTTTCCTACCCAATTACTTTTATCTACATTCTTGTATTGTTTTTTTTCCTTCATCAACTTGCATTAGTTGTTTGCATATTTCAAAATTTTGTTATATGGTGCCAAATTAAATTTTTGTTGGATGATTTAGAGGAGCAGTATACACAAGGTACCTTCATTCCTGAGGGACGACAGGATATATTGGCGGATGCCATTGGGAGACCCGAGCACCCTGGTCGTGTTCGTGGCATTGGTTTTGGTGTGGGTATTCGCGATTACTTTCGACGATCATGTGGACCGACGTATTCCGTAAGTGAAGATGTGTTGGACAGCTAAGGAAGAAGATCATCCTTGATGTCACATAGACTTTGATGAAAGAGTTCGGCCAGACAATTGGTGCTAGTTCCCAACAGCCTGTTGATATTCATACACCTGATGAGGTTACTCGTGTCAGCACGAAGGGGAGTTGTGCTGATGCTATTTCTGGCCCTTCGGGAGAGAGTACTCCGACTGGAGACACTCATCGAGTTGGATTTTATGTGGACGAGCATCCTCCCCATCCAGTTGCTATCGGTAGGGTTATTCAGGGCGATTCGACCCTACATTGTGCTCCTTTACCAGCTCATGTGTGTGTGTGTGTGTGCTGTGTGTGTGTGTGTGTGTTTATGTTTGTGTGTGTTTGTGTGTTGTCTGTGTGTTTTTGTGTGCTGTTTGTGTGTGTACAGTGTGTGTGTGTGTGTGTGTGTGTGTGTGTGCTGTGTGTGTGTGTGTGTTGTGTGTGTGTGTGTGTGCGTGTGTGTGTGTGTATGTGTGTGTGTGTGTATGTATGTTTGTGTGCAGTGTGTGTGTGTGTGTATGTGTTTGTGTGCTGTGCTCTGTGTGTGTGTGTGTGTGTGTTTGTGTGCTGTGTGTGTTTATGTTTATGTGTGAACTGTGTGTTTTTGTGTGTGTGTGTGTGTGTGTTTGTGTGCTGTGTATGTTTGTGTGCTGTGTGTGTTTGTGTGATTTGTGCGGTTTTTTGTTTGGAAACACGAATTATTTTGGATAGACGTGGTTAACGTCGTAAGGATCTTCTCCCTTTGGGATAGATGTTAAATTTCGTCTTAAGGATCTTCTCCCAACATATCGTGTATGAAGTGTCCGTTTGTTTGTGTTGGTATTTTTTCTGTGTTGTGTGTGTGTGTGTGTTCACTGTGTGTGCAGTGGCAGTGTGTGTGTGTGTGTGCGTTTCCTGTTTGTGCAGTGTGTGTAGTCTGTGTGTATGTGTTTTTACTGTTTGTGCAGTGTGTGTGCGCAATGTGTGTGTGTGTGTTTGTTTGTGTGTTTTGTGTGTGTAATGTGTGTTTGTGTGCTGTGTGTGTGTTTGTGTGCTGTGTGTGTGCTGTTTGTGTGCTGTTTGTGTGTGTTTGTGTGCTGTTTGTGTGTGTTTGTGTGTGTACTGTGTGTGTGTGTGTATGTTTGTGTGCTGTGTGTCTGTGTGTGTACTGTGTGTGTGTTTGTGTATGTTTGTTTGTGTGCAGTGTGTGTGTTTGTGTGCTGTGTGTGTACTGTGTATGTGTGTGTTTGTGTGCTGTGTGTGTGTTTGTGTCCTGTGTGTGCTGTGTTTGTGTGCTTCTGTGTTTGTGTCAATGTGTGTGCTTTTTTACTGTGTATGCTGTGTGTGTTGATTTTATTTACTGAAACGACTCATATAATTGTGTCTTATTTTGTGTTAGTGTAATAAACAAAATGGAGGTTGGGAGTGTGGTTATTATGTTATGCACTGGATGTCTACTATCGTCCGAGCGCGTATTTTGTATGGTTGGATGGAGGTAGTATATTTTTAACTTGAATTGGTGATAAAAATGTTTACTCATTTACATTTAAAGTTTGTTTAATATACGTTTATATGTACAAATGTTTGATGATGTTGGAGCATTGTCTCATGATGTTATTAATAAAATTCGAGCTGATTGGGGACACTATTTCTTGGAGGTTCGAAATCATCTTGCGACATGATTTTTGTGTTTTTGTGTGAATTATTTGTATGAATTATACATTTGATATTGTATGAATTATTTGGATGAATTGATGTTTTTTTTGTATTATCTTTTTTCAATGAATTGGTGGTTCAATGAATTTGGTGTTGGTTAGTTCTTTTCGGTGTGTTTGGATTCGATCAATTGGTGGTTTATTGATTATTACAGTTTGATCCGAGTTCAGGTACTGGATTGTGCAAAATAATGTCAAAATATGGGGTAAATCTGGACAAAATAACATCGGTTCAGCAAAACCGCAGTTAAACTTCTTGAAACTTCAACAGCGGTTCCGCCAAAACCTCTGTTAATTTGTAAAAATAACGGCGGTTCTCGAACTGCCGTTAAGTATCAGCTGTAAAAGCGATTACCTAAAATGGCTGTTAAATGGCATGTTTAACAATGGTTACAATGAACCACAGTGGCATGTTTAACAGCGGTTACAATGAACCGCCATTATTTGTCAAATTCATCGGCGGTTCCGAAAACCGCTGTTAAAATTAACAGCGGTACATATAACGGCGGTTCCAGAACCGCTGTTAATTGGCCCAAATAACCGCTGTTAAAAGCCTATTTTGTAGTAATGATTTCCTTCAGTCCGACTTATCGAGGCCCCCAGCAGATATCTCTCTCCCTAAAAAGAGGAACAAATTTCCATCTTGATTATTCATTGCCCTCTACATGACTCCCACTAATCCGGATCGCTAACCTTTATGATCATCATGTTTCAGATGATGTTGGATTACGTCAAGTCATAGCAGTTATCATGTTGGACTCTATGATGATCTCAGGTTCAAAAATTTATTGACATACTGTTATATTGAGATTCACTTATGACATTTCCATGCAGTGATCTCAATGTGAGTCTGTCCAGTATTGCATTCTCCAACCAATACCATAAGTTTGATCTATATCATATGCATAATCATCCGATGATTATCAATCAAACTTATAATAGCATATTAATCACTTGAGTCTCCACTCTACGTGATTGGACCAGGGATATATGAATAATCTTATTAGTCGTGAATAACTATTATTCGATTATTACAATATTAAAATATGCACACATTATAATAATCAACAATAAATAAATGTTACCAAATAACTTTATTTAAATGTGAAAATTACAAATCCAGGAATATCGAATGTCCTAGGGTACTATTACCAACAATCTCCCACTTGTAGTAGGACCATTCATTCATAACTCTTAGTCCTATTGATCTAGCATGGTCTTCATGCTTTCCTCGTGAGAGAGGCTTGGTAAGTGGATCAGCAACATTCTATCCCGTTGCTACATCGCAGACACTGAGTATGTGTTTGGATCTCTAATCGGACCTTGACTCTTTAGCTCGCAAAATAGCACCATTATTGTCATAGTAAAGACTTATAGGACCTAAAAGATCCACATATTCTCCTCAGCTGCATCCGATGCTGCCATGTACTCAGCTTGAGTTATAGAATCTATGAGCGTGCTTTACTTGGAACATTTCCAACTCACAGCACCTCCATTTTATAGAAATACAGAAAACCATTTGTGTTCTTAAACCGTCTCAATCGGTCTCGAAACTTGCATCAGCATAACCATTTACAACCAGATCGTCTCCAACACCTCCATAAATTAGGAACACATCCTTAGTTTTTCTCAAGTACTTTAGGATGGTGTTCACTGCTGTCCAGTGTCTTTCACCTGGATTTGATTGATATCGACTTGTCATGCTAGGGCAAATGATACATCTGGTCCAGTACAAATCATGGCACACATGATCAATCCAATGGCCAAAGCATATGGAATCTTGTTCATGCGGGCTCGCTCATCAGGAGTCGAAGGACTCTAAGTCGTACTCAGATGTATGCCATGTGACATTGGCAGGAGTCCTGTCTTGGAGTCCTGCATATTGAACCTCTTCAATATTTTGTTAATGTAGGTACTCTGACTCAGACCAATCATTATCTTTGATCTATCTCTATAGATTTTTATCCCAAGAATGTAAGCAGCTTCTCCTAAGTCTTTCGTGGAGAAACAACTTCCCAACAAAGTCTTGACTGTCTGCAAGGTGGGTATGTCATTTCCAATGAATAATATGTCATCTACAGATAAGACTTAGAAAACAATTATTCTTCCACTAAACTTCTTTACACACATGGTTCATCTTAATTTTTAATAAACTCAAACTCTTTGACAGTTTCATCAAAATAAAAATTCCAGCTCTGAGAAGCCTGCTTCAACCCACAAATGGATCTTTGAAGCTTGCAAACCTTTTTAGAATTTTCTGGATGAACAAAACCATCAGCTTCTGTCATGTACACATCCTCGAGTAAGTTTTGATTAAGAAATGCTGTTTTGACATCCATTTGCCATATCTCATAATCATAATATGCGACAATAACAAATAAAATTCTAATTGATTTAAGCATAACTACAGGTGAAAAGGTCTCATCATATTCAACACCATGAGTCTGTCTATAACCTTTTGCAGCTAATATAGTTTTATAGGCTTGCAAATTGTCGTCCATGTCTTTCTTCTGTTTGAAGACCCATTTTCACCCCAATGGTTTTAACACCCACAAGTGGATCTATCCAATTCCAAACTTGATTTTCGTACATGGACTGCATGTCTGACTTCATGGCTACTAGCCATTCCTTGGACTCTGGTCCTGAAGCAGCTTCTGTACAAGTTCTAGGCTCATCATCTATGACCAATGCGTCATCGTCATCTGTGACGAGATACCCATATCTCTCAGGTTCATGTCGCACCCTATCAGATCTGCGAGGAACTTGTGTACTTTGAAATGGCTCCTCAAGTAATTGTTGAGCCTGTTCAGTTTCCATCAGCGAAGCAATGTCTTCTTGCGGTTCTCTAGTTTCCTAGAGTATTATTTTTCTCCCACTATCTCTTTTGGAAACAAATTCCACTTCTAAGAAGACAACATTTCTAGCAACAAACACTTTGTTCTCTGTGGGTTTATAAAAGTAGTATCATTTGGTTTCATTAGAATATCCCTCAAATTAATGTCTTTCAGATCTGGCCACTAATTTGTCAAACACTTGGAGTCTTACGAATGCTTCACAACCCCGAATTTTTTAGAAAAGACAAGTTTGGTCTCTTACGAGTCTATTTCTCAAATGGTGTATTTTCAACTGCTTTAGATGGTACACAGTTAAGGGTGAATGCTGCTGGTTCTAAGGCATGATCCCAAAATGATAATGGAAGCTCCGATCAACTCATCATGGATCAAACCATATCTAATAAAGTTTGATTCCTCCTCCTGGACACGCCATGATGTTGAGGTATTCCAGGAGGGGTAAGTTGTGAAATAATTCCACAACTCTTAAGATGATTATTGAAATCTTGGCTGAAGTATAAGTTTCTTGGTTGCAATGTTATAGACCTTCAAAGTATTGGACTCATCTAGATCATTATTGTAAAGGCCAGTATATAGCTTTGCAGAACCATAAAGCAAGTCATCAAATAAAATACGAATAATCTTGTTCTTAATAAGAAAACTATAACCTTCACAATCTAATGTAGAAACTAAATAATATTCCTATTCATAGCAGGAACATAATAGTAATTGTTCAAAACTAACAAAAGCCCATTGGGTAAAACTAGGTCAGAAGTTCCAACGGTTAGTGCAACAACTCTTGCCCCATTTTCGACTCTTAGATCCACTTCCCCTTTCTTCAGCTCTCTACTGCTTCTCAACCCTGGCACATTTGTACAATTGTGAGATCCACATCTAGTATCTAATACCTAGGAGTTAGAAGTCGACAAGTTAACTTCTATAACAAATATACCTGTGGTAGTCTCACTACCCTTGGTATGCTTTAGCTCTTCCAAGTAAACCTTGCAATTTCTCTTCCAGTGTCCTTGTTTATTGCAATGATGGCAATTTCCATCTTTGGGAGCTTTTGCCTTGAAAATTGGCTGACTAGGGTCTTTAACTTTGGCAACTTTTACTTTACCTTTACCCTTGCCTTTGTTCTTGAAGAACTTCCCTTTGCTGACCATCATCACGTGGCTTGGTTTCTTCTTAATATTTTGCTCGGACGTTTTAAGCATCCCATGCAGCTCAGCAATGGACTTTTCCATCTCATTCATATTATAGTTCATAATGAGCAGACCGAGACTATCGGGTAATGAGTTTAGGATCACATCCGTGGAGTGCTCCTTAGAAAGTATAAAACCAAGCCTATCAAGATGATCAATGTATCATTTCATCTTGAGTACATGAGCACTGACAGATGTCCTCACAACCATCTTGCAAGCATACAAGGCTTGAAGGGTCTGATACCTTTTTTGCCTAGTGTGCTTTCAGAAAGTCTCCTTGAGTTGAGCATTAAGCTCATAGGCTTCCATTTCTTCCAGATTCTTCTGAAGTTCAGGACAAATGGTAGGGAACATAAGACAACTGACATCAATGGAATCATCATAATGTTTCTTCCATTTGTCTTTTGTTGCTTTGTTAGCATTGTCAGCAGGCTCTTCGGGAATTTCTTCCTCAAGAACGTACAACTTTCTTTCTTGCTTGAGAACTATTCTCAAGCTCCGGATCTAATCTAGATAGTTGCTGTAGTTTTCTTTTAGCTTGTCCTTCTCAAGGACGGATCGTAGTGAAATGGTAGATGTATTGTTTGATGTCATTCTATTACCTACAAAATTCAATATGCAAAGTATTTAGTCACATCTCTATTTCTCAAAAAATACTCCCAGTAAAACAAAATACCCTCAATTTTACAACATCTGTAATTTTAGTGGTCTAAGACCCCATTTTGCACAATTCTAAACTTATCTTTGGCATGACGCTTAGAATTGAGCTACTTTAGATGGATACCTATTTATCGATTACATCATATGGAACTCTTAGATTATACTTGTGGGCTTTGGCATCTTATACCCAAGCATGTTATAATCCCATCTTATACCTTAATGTTCAAAACTATTTTAAATTCTTAGTTCATTAAAACACATAGGTAACAACATTACCTATCCTACCTTACTAAGACAATCCGAGCACCCAACTTTGGCATGACCTGCTCAAGATGATCGAAGTCTTGATAGGTGTTGTCGCCTGAAATATTATCCGGAGATAGATATTGCTGGAACGGTCGAGCGACAAACAAGTTGCGAGAGCACGTCCGTGGGAGAGTGAATAACACAAGATTTGCCGGGTTTGTTAGGCCTCGGCTTGAATGCTCTCGCGAGATATTATTAATACGAATACATTGGAGTACAAATATTAATGTAGGAATGCGATTACAATGAGTGTAAAAGATCCTATTTATCTAGCTGTTGAGTGCTGGTGTTTGCCGGAAGAACTAGAGTTGCTTTGAGTTCTTGTTTTCATTTATGTCGACCGTCTTAGGAGTAAGAGGTTGGAGAGTGATAGATATAAGGATGTCCGAAGTGTATAGCATTGCCAAGAGTAAAAGCCAAGCCCTTTTCTAAGTGCAGTATGCCTCTTATTTATAGGAGGAGCTGGGATGCCTTTGTACTGACGGGCGATCGTCTTTCCTGTATTATAATAAAGGGGCGATCGTCTTTCGGCACATGGGCTGGTTCCCTTAGAGTCCGCGGCTGCTGCTGGCAGCCAGCTGTGCGAGCCAATGAGGAGACTCGACGCGTCCGGAGTCGCTGTCTGTTGAGGACCCACTTAGCACCTTTCGGCGGGTCTATCGGTAGGTGAAAGCTGGTGACAGGCTGGTGTCAAAGGGCCGGCGCCTTTTCCGGATCTACACATGGGTCTCTATCCCAAGATTCGGTCTCGCTGGCTTGCGTGGCATGAGGCGGTCGTCCTTGGTCGGGCACCAGAGTCGATCGCCAGGTGACAAGAGACGATCGCCTTGGATGTCGATCGCTCGGAACTTAGACTTGACCTGGGATCTCCATTCTGGGTCCTTCGTTCGGCAGGTCTGCCTCGGCCTATATGACTCTAGCTCGGTCTCCTGGTCCCTGTGTCGATCGCCTGTTTGAGAGGTATAAATCTCGACACAACAATTGCCCCCCAGCTTGCTCCGATGTTGAGGACATGGGGTGAGGTGGTTCCACTGGCGATCGTCTAAGATAATGACGGGCGAATCGTTGATCGAACTTTGGTCTCGGATATGGGCGATCTGATTGTTTGGCGAGCTGTCTTCGGTCTTGTACTTGCGATATTTAATTTTGCAGATCCCTCGTGGAAAGCTGAGTGTTTTGACTAAGAGGAACCGTGCAAAGTCGCGGAGTTTGATGCACCGACCTCCATGACTGTGTCTTGTGCACAAGCGACATTCCACCTGTAGGTTTGTCTCGTGACTCATTTTATTGTGAGGGTCCTCCGTTAGGCTGCGCCTCGCCTCGTATTTAAACGAAGGGCGTGCGGTCTTGGTCTGGAGGAGTCCTTGTGCGAGGCGTCGTCGGATTAATCGACTCCACGTCCGCGGCTTCTTAGCACTTTTATACCTCGGATCGTCTTGTTAGATGGCAATCCTCGACGGTATACATTGTGACGGGGGTAGGGACGCATCGCATTGTCTGGGTCCACCATGTTAGATGATGAACCTTTGAGGACGAGTGAACGTGTCCACAGATTCGTTTGGAGGGTCCTTTGGCTACGCCCGCCTCGTATTTAAACGAAGGGTGAGCAATCGCAGCCCAAAGGAACCTTGTATGGCCAAAGCAGTCGGTTCCATCGACTTCCAGGACCATGGCTGCACTATTCTACCTCGGATCGATAAGTGGGATGTCGATCCTCGACGGTATACGTTGTGCGGGGGAGGCAATCTCGTGCCTAGGTCCATCATGTTAGATGATGAACTTTGGATGGCGAGCGAGTCCTCCATTTTTGGAGATGTTGCTTGATTCTGGCGATCGGGTTGGAAGACTGACGATCGTCATTCGGTCTCCGATCGCTAAGTTACTCATAGGTGAAAAGAAACCTCCGCCTGGCCAAAAAGTCTGCGGCCTTGGCGCGAAAGATTGCGTAGGTCGGGGGGATGTCCTTAGTAAGGTGCCTGAACATGGGCGAAAGACCACTGAATCCTCCTAGGACTGAGTAGAGGGTGATCTCGTCGCTTATAGGCTCGCCGTTGAGGATTATCTCGTCCACCCGGTCGATGTAGTCTTCATCGGACTCGTCTTCCCCTTGCCTGATTTTCATCATACGGTGGGGACCTTCCGGCCGAGCGAGTTTGGCGACGAAGTATGATGTGAAGTCGTTCGCCAATTTTTCAAAGGAACTGATGGATCGGGGTGGCAATGAGGTGTACCACCTATGGGCCAGGTCGCCCAGTGTCAACGGCAACATTCGGCACCTGGTCGCGTCTGATGCCCCGCATCCGGTCATGTAGATCCGAAACTTGCTGAGGTGAGTCTCAGGGTCCGACCTCCCCTCGTACAAGGGTGTTTGAGGAGGAGTGATCCTTGGCTGCACGGGGGCGAGCTCGATGTGGACCGCGAGTGGCTCGATCGGCCCGGCGATCTTTGACTTGGCGCCTGCCCCAGTTTCTAGGAGCGCCTTCATGTCGTCGATCTATCATTGCATAGCGGCCATCGTCGTGGATTGGATGCTCGCGGCTAGGCGCTTATAGGGAGCCGAGGCAATCGTGTACTGATCCCATGGCTCCGCGGTAGGGGAAGAGGTCTTCGCCGCCGATCTCGGCTCCTCGGTGAGGTGGAGCCAGATGGCTGGCCTGTCTCTTGGGAGTTGGGTATGCCGAACTCCTGGTGACGGATTCGGACTCCGTCGTCTCGTGGTTGGGGCCGGATTGCCCCGGTCGCCATGATGGGTCGCTTCCTAGGCGGCTGAAGACAGAGTTGTCCCGCCTTGCGAGCGCCTTTTCTTGCGAATCGGGGCTTCCTGGCGATCGCTCGACCAATATCCTTTGCTCACGTGGCGGATGGCCGAGGGAGTTATAGCGGGCGCATTGCATGCTCTCCGTCGCTCCCGTAAGATGGCTAGGGCCTCCTCGATCTGTTCCGCTATTTGTAACTGGTCGAGCGAAAGGCTAGGGCCATCCCTCGGGGGCGGGATCGAGAGTATCGCGCGGCCGCGGCTACCCTCCGCCGTCGGCTGGGTCTCGAATTGAGCAGGGATATGATGTCCGGCGGTTTGGAGAGTGGCTCTCTTCGATGTGGTGGCATACGTCATGATTCTGAAGGCTTTCTTTGAAGAACAGTGAGTGTTTCTTCAAGTATATGCTCCGGAGAACAGTGAGTGTTCTTCGAAGCGGTCGGAGTGAAAATGAGGGTAGATCCCATTCTTCTAGCGCCAATTGTTGTCGCCCGAAATATTATCCGGAGATAGATATTGCTGGAATGGTCAAGCGACAAACAAGTTGCGAGAGCACGTCCGTGGGAGAGTGAATAACACAATATTTTCTGGGTTTGTTAGGCCCGGGCTTGAATGCTCTCGCGAGATATTATTAATACGAATACGTTGGAGTACAATTATTAATGTAGGAATGCGATTACAATAAGTGTAAAAGATCCTATTTATCTAGCTGTTGAGTGCTGGTGTTTGCCGGAAGAACTAGAGTTGCTCTGAGTTCTCGTTCTCATTTCTACCGACCGTCTTAGGAGTAAGAGGTTGGAGAGTGAGAGATATAAGGATGTCCGAAGTGTATAGCGTTGCCAAGAGTAAAAGCCAAGCCCTTTTCTAAGTGCAGGATGCCTCTTATTTATAGGAGGAGCTGGAATGCCTTTGTACTGACGGGCGGTCGTCTTTCCTATATTATAATAAGGGGGCGATTGTCTTTCGGCACATGTGTTGGTTCCCTTAGAGTCCGCAGCTGCTGCTGGCAGCCAGCTGTGCGAGCCAATGAGGAGACTGCACGCGTCCGGAGTCGCTGTCTGTTGAGGACCCACTTAGCACCTTTTGGCGGGTCTGTCGGTAGGTGAAAGCTGGTGACAGGCTGGGGTCAAAGGGCCGGCGCCTTTTTCGGATCTGCACATGGGTCTCTATCCCAAGATTCAGTCTTCGCTGGCTTGACGGGCGCTGGCTTGCGTGGCATGAGGCGGTCATCCTTGGTCGGGCATCAGAGTCGATCGCCAGGTTCCAAGAGACGATCGCCATGGATGTCGATCGCTCGGCACTTGGACTTGACCTGGGATCTCTGTTCTGGGTCCTTCGTTCGGTAGGTCTGCCTCGACCTATATGACTCTGGCTCGGTCGCCCGGTCCCTGTGCCGATCGCCTGTTTGAGAGGTATAAATCTCGACGCGACAATAGGTGTTTTGCTTGAACGACATTAAAAAATTTTAACGAGGGTCCTGGTCGGCGGTTCGCAACCCGACCCGGACCCGACTCTGTCCGCTGACCCGTTTCGCTGTGCTGTTCCAACAAAATTTTGGACAACATATTTTACGATAAGCAGTCGAGAAAATTGATCTTGAACGATCTGATTTAATCAAATTAAATCAAAAAATATTTATAAAATCTCTATTTTGCAAATATGATAAAGAACATAATTTTATATATTCAAAGCATATAACGTGCTCTACATAAACTATTAAATTACTTGCAAGTTGGCTCTTATACTACTGTTGGGTTTGACATGTATCTAATACAAGAAATTTGAGCAAAACACAGTGGAATAATTATCGAAAAACCATATGAGGATCTTCATGCAGTTATTTAATTGATTTAATAAATGGTTCGTCGAATTACCTTTCGGACCAGAAGCTAATGATAATCACCTGACTCTTTCGGTGATCTACACATGAACAATTTACACAAGCTGGATTGCTATATTCTTACGAATAATGTTGATAAACAGTACAATAGATGGTTCCGTACCAGAAGGATTATACTGTTGATCAAAAAAAACTAAAGGAAGAAGACAGTATGGTCGAACCGGACTCCTTGGACAAGAATAATTCGGCCAATCCGTTGAAGGGGGAAGGGGTTGATTTTTATCTACTCTTTCTTATGACAACTCCTTATCTAAGACCCTTTATTTATATTAAGTAAACCTTAGAGTTAAAACTATAGTATTTGCTTAGTTACCCCTCATCTTATTAAATAATACAATATATATATATAATATATTTAATATCTTATGGTATATATTACTTATTATTTAATCTCCTCATAAATATAATATCCAATATAATATTAATATCATATATTATACATTACTCATTATTTAATTTCTTTAAGAAATATAATATTCAATATTATATCTACTAATTATTCTTGCTTGTCTTTAATTGTCGTATGTGTGGCCCCAAAGGCTTGAGTTGACAATCATTTAATACTTTATTAAATGATAAATCATAAGCGGTCTCTAGCAAGATATTATGACAACCCATATAATATAAGTTTATAGTCCATTAAATCATTTAACGTGTCAAATCTCTTTGCCGCACAATATCATATTTGAACTAAGTCATGGAAACTGTCATACTTATTATGTTCAAATACTTTCTCGATCTTAAGTAGACTAATTGAATCAAATAACTCTTCATTTGAGCATGGCCATGTATTTTCTTCAGTCCTACTTATCGAGGGGCCTAGTAAATATCTCTCTCCCTGAAGAGCAGGACAAATCTCCACCTGGATTATCCATTGCCATCTACATGACTCATACTAATCCCGATCGCTAACCTTTATGATCATCATGTTTGAGATGATGTTGGATTACGTCAAGGCATAGAAGTTATCATGTTGTACTCTATGATTGTAACACCCGTACTTTTCATGAATTTTTGGCTTTGATGTTCTTTCACTTTTGTCGCTCTTTGTAAGCGCTTATTGAGATATTGTTGATTTTAGAGTTTCGTATCTTTCGGAACATGTTCGTATTGATCGAACTTCGCATTGGTATTATTGAGTGGAGTAGTTCGCGCACGCTAGGCGGTGAGCTAACACACGCTATTTGTGTTTGGTAGTGCGCACTAGCTTCGCCAGTAGCGCACGCTAATGGTTCGAGTATGGCCGGGGCAGTAGCTGGGTTCTATTCTCCGGGCAAGCAGTTAGCGCACGCTAGGCATGTGCTAACGCACGCTATTTGTGTTGAGTAGCACGCGCTAGCATGCCAGTAGCGTAGGCTAATTACTCGGGTTTGGCAGTGGCAGTAGGTTGGTTTCTGTTCTCTGGATGAACAGTTAGTGCACTCTAGGCGTAAGCTAACGCACACTATTGGTGTTGCATAGCACGCGTGAGCATCGCTAGTAGCGCACGCTAACGAGTTGGGCAGTGGGTTCGGAGTCTCTGCATTGAAGCAGTTAGCACACACTAACAACTCATGTCAAAATCTACTGTACTACGCAGTGGCCCGTTAGCGCGCGCTATCCTTATGATTGGCGCACGCTAAGCAGGATTTTGTATATATAGGACGGAGCAGATCCCCTTTCCGTCATTTATCATTTCCTTTTCTCCTTTGGGCGATTTTGGGTGATTTCGAGCGATTCGTGAAGATCCCGGCCGGATATCATAATTTATCATCCCCTTCAAGCTATTGGTTCGGATTATACCACGTTTGATCTTCCTCACCATTCCAAATCAAGGTAATCTTCTTAGAACCCTAGTTTTATGGGATTTGGGGGTTTCTTCATGATTTCTCCGATCTAGATTATGGTTAAGGTGGGATTATGTTAAGTATGGATTGTCTACTCCCGATACATGTTTTTCAACAAGATAATTAGTGCATTTCAGATATTGTGGTAAATCGAGAGGGTTTGGTTGTGGCCCACCCTCTAGACCTTATGTTGTTGGATTACATGTATCGTAGGCAGGGTTTCGGGAGTTCCTTCTTGTGATTGGAGTATTATTTGTTGATTATCGTATTCCTTGTGAATCGTTTAGGGCTGGAAGTACGTTCTTGGACCCATCGAGCTTGGATACCTTTCCTACCGATTCTCGATGTCTCAAAGGCAAGTATATGTTTATGATTATAATTCTTGACGTTCAAAGTAAATGTTTGTAATGTATTTGATATGATGTTTACTCTGGGATGGGACCTCGAGTTCTATTAGGGATCGTTATTTATAGTGCGATCCATTGAACAATCGTATGTGTATAACCACGTGTTCACTCCAGGATGGGACTTCGAGTCCTCTGAGGGGTCGTTTCTTTTGGTACGATCCATTGAACAACGTGTTGGTATAATATATGTTCACTTTGGGATGGGACTTCGAGTCCCCTGAGGGGTCGTTGCTTATAGTGCAATCCATTGAACATTTCTGGGTTAACCACTCCAGGATGGGACTTCGAGTCCTCTGAGGGATCGTAGCTTATAGTGTGAATCAACGGTTAATCATGAGGTATGGTATGAGATTTAGTTATTCCGGAATACTAGTCTTAAGGTTGGTAATATGAGAATGGTAGGAGATTCAATATCTCGAGGATTGATGATATAAGTATATGCTTACTTTATCGTGCAAGAAGTATTGTATTCCATACTTGTGTACTTATACAAGCTATTCGATGACTAACCCCTTTTTTGGGAAAATATCTTTCATGTATTTCAGGATCCAGGAGAGCATATAGGCATGTATCGGGTCGGCACGAAGATGATGGGCAAGAGTGATGTTGTGCTTGTCTCTGTCTGTATTTGTACTTTATCCTTTCAGTATTGTTGTACTTGAAATGGTTATGAACACTCGAGTAGTGCTTCAGATGTTTTTGAAATTTACAATCTTTAACTTACTTATGATGATAAACTCCCATGTATATTTGCTTCTTCGACTCAAGCATACGCGTCGATACATATCTCGAGATCTCCTCTCCCCTCTGTCCCATATTTTGTATGGATTGAGGATCAAAATATCCATGCAAATCCTCGTCCATCGTGCCCACATTCATATTAGACAAATACCTAAATTGTTAAGCAAAATATTAATATAAAAAAAAAACACTCCACACACTGCACACACACACTGCACACAAACACACACTGCCATACACTGCCACACAATAAAAACACACACACACACACACTACACACACACACACTGCACACAAACACACACACACACTGCCATACACTGCCACACAATAAACACACACACTACACACACACGCACACTGCACACAAACACACACACACACACACACACACACACATACACACACTGCACACACACACACTGCACACACACACTGCCACACAGTTAAAAACACACACACACATTGCACACACAAACACACACTGTACACACACACACACACATACTACGAATGTAAAAAAAATTCCATAAAGGAAATTACTCACATAGTCCAAAGCTGTCCAACTGATAAACTAAGCCACTCGTTTTCTTGAACGATCTCTAAAATATCAGTGTGAGCGATGTGTTGCTACCCAAAATATTATCCGGAGATAGATATTGCTGGAATGGATGGATAGCAAACAAATGCAAGAGCACTTCCGTGAGAAAGATAAATAACACAAAATTTGCCGGGGTTGTTAGTCCCGGGCTTGAATGCTCTCGCGAGATATTATTAATACTAATATTCGGGGATACAAGTACTAATGTAAGAATACAATTACAATGAGTGTAAAGATTCTTGTTACCTTAGCTAGTGAGCGTGTAGATTGCCGGAAGAACCAGATTTGATGCTCTGTGAGTTCTTGTAACAAAGGAGATGAACAGTCGCGACGGTGAGAGATCGACAGCCTCTCACGGCGAGTAATTAGCTGGATGCTCGGGCTCCTGGGCTTATGAATCTCTTGGAATCTGTCTAGTGGAGACTTGTTGTAATATCCGCAATTTCGAATTTCGGTAATTTTCTTTTTTTGGTGTATTTCTCGATCGTAGTGACTCTCGTATACCTTTCAGTGTGTCCTTCATGTCAACTGTTGAACTGTATTTTCGTTATTGATGCGCGGAACCGCCGTTTCGGGGTTGCCGCGGATTCATTTCGTGTTATTGGTTCCCAAATATTGATTCCTATCGTTTTATTCTCTTCCGGATCATTTTCATCATTTTGGGACCCAAAAGGGGGTGTGGGCCGCGGCACAAGACAGGTGTGCCGCGGCACACATATTTCTCCAGTCGATGGTCGAGCGAATCAGATCGTGTGTCGCGGCACACCCATCCGGTGCCGCGCACAAGAGCCGAAGCCGCGGCGCACATCCGTCCGGTGCCGCGGCACACCCGTGTGACATCTGCGACCAAAACCTGCCTGTACCGTGTGCCGCGGCACACGCGGGCTGTGCCGCGGCACAATGCCAAAACCTGGGAGTACATTTTCGGCCTGTGCCGCGGCACACTTCGGCTGTGCCGCGGCACACGAAGCGGTCAACTGTGCAGTTCGTCTTTATTAGACGAAATCGGTCGTCTTCTCCCTCATTTTCACCTGCATCGCGAGAGAGAGTGAGAGAGAGGGGAAGGGTTCTTCATCTATATCCATTGGGGGGTTGATTTCCACCATTTTTTCTTCGGTTGTGAGGCTCGGGCGATCAATCTAACGCGTGTTCTACGGATCTTGGTACTTGAATCTCGTAAGGTAATATTCTAAAACTCTATTTTCGATTAAATTGAGGGTTTTGGGTTTTTCTTCCGATTCGTTCCGTTTTTTTGGTGGATTCATGATGTATACGATTAATATTGTTAGTATCTTTAGTTTTCCTATGGATTCATGGATATTTTGTGGATTTTTACGAAATCGAGAGGGTTTGGTTGTGGTCCGCCCTCCTTGTTGTTTTCGGTATGAATATACATGAATCGTAGGCGGGTTTCCGGGTGTATTCCATTTCCATAATCGTTTAGAAGTGGTTGTGATTGTGCTATTCGAATCGTTAGGTTCATTTTCGTCGGTTCCTCGCAGTCGTGCTTGATTCTTCCGTTCCGTTCATTGTCGTCTTCCTTTTCATTAGCATCGGGCGTTCCGAAGCTTCCCGGTTGAGCCGTATCCGTTCGTGGTTCAGTGCTCGTGGTATCGAGGCAAGTACCTTGCCCATACTTTTCTTATTTTGTGGATATGATGATCGGTGATCGTATTAGTGTGTTTGTTTGGTTGTTTGAAACGAAGTTTCAAAAGATTTCGGTTTGGCCTCGTTAAAGGCTTTCTTTCAAATGCGTGTGTGTTTTGTGAACAGTGTGTTTTGGGAATTGATTATGATTTGATTATTTTGAACGTTGAAGGATTTGATGATGATACTCCTCTTGTTTAAAGTTATGGAATCGTGTATTCCGTATTTAATCTTGTTATTGTGTTTTGAAGAGTTTGATAATGGTGTCGAGTTAATGGCCATCTCTAGTGAGTATTCTTAATGAACTTCCATTCTTAGCATGTTAGTATTGCATGAGTAACGTGTGTGTGTATGCTCACTGCGGGTTAGATCCGACGGGGTCTCGGTAGGGCTCCACGAAGCTGTGGAACCGCGAGCTTGCTTTTAACCACTGTGGGTTAGATCCGACGGGGTCTCGGCAGGGATCCACGAAGCTGTGGGTCCGCGGTTAATTGTGGTGCATTTTACAAATGTGGTTTGAACATTGGCATTTCCGGAAATGAGTGCTTTTGAACGGTTTTCATGATTGCATGCATTGACTAAGTGTGTAAGAGGTAAGTTGTTCGTTTGGCCTACTTGGCTAGGATGGCTCTAGAGTATTTTGTTGTTTGTTTTAAATCCTTTATTTGTGGATTTTGATGTTGGGAGACGAACCTTGTGGTCGTTCTTGTGTACTGTGAGTTGATGAGATTTGGGGCTAAAATCCCAACATTTTTGTAAAAGTCATTTTACGGATTTGGGGCTAAAATCCCAACGGTTTGGTAAAGGTGATTTTACGGAAAGTAAACTTTTGGGGCGGTGACCCCTTTTGTTATGAGGATTTGAAAAGTAGGATTTGATAATCCTAAATGGTTTTCTATTAAAACTCTCGATGGCATTCTAAACCGTCTTATAAATTATTTCCATTGGTTTATGGTATTTCGATTTTGAAATGTTTTCTCAAACCCTTGCCTCGAGAAGTACTTTTCGTTTTGTTTGGATCTTTGAGGATTCCTGGTTATTGTTATTCGTGGAATGTGAATTGTATGGCTCGTATTTGCACTTTGTATTTGCACTAGCAAAACAGTGGAGTTTTGCTAACCCCCGAGTATTCGGGGGGTGGATGTCTATTTTTGCATTCAGGTTTTGGAGCATAACACAGGGTCGGCACGAAGAATGATGAAAGATGAACGATACTAATCACACGAGGATCCGTTGATGCCGTATTGGTCGATTGTATTTTCTTTTCCGCCGCAGATCTTTTCCCGACGGGAGTTTATCAGTACTTCTGCGTGGCATGTAATGTGTTAGAGTTGTATGTTTTTATTGAAAGGCCAAATCGGTCATCGAGTCTTTTAGCCTTAAAGGCATTGTCGAAATTTCAATTGTTGTTACCACTGGTAGATCCTTGAGGAAAGGTTCTACGGCGTGTAATATCCACAGGCGGATTGGGGTGTTACATAAATGGTATCGGAGATTAGGTTGAGGAAACCTAGGCTGTCGGGTCAAGTCGTGTTGTTTGAGTCTTGTTTCGTCGGATTTTATCTGACTGAGTCGTGTCGCGACGCGTCGTTTGAGTTTGTTGGTCGTGATTAGTATCGTGGGGCGATCATCATCTTCGTGCGACCGGTGGAAGTAAGTCTCCCTTCTTTGTGTTGTGCCTCGTGTGACACGAGCTATCTTTATGATTATTTGTTAAGTGATGGAATCCTTATGTGGATTTTGATTTCACGATATGTATTTAATCGACTCTCGTATTTGATTTACACGAGGAGTGTCGTCGCTTGAGGTGTCTTTTTATTATTGTTTTTGTCCGTTGCTGATGATTTTCGAATCGATTTGCACGTTTTACGAGTTCTCTTGTGGAAGCTTTGTGCTTATACACGTTCGACTTGTTCACTAGCCAGTGCGGTAGGGTCTTTAGAGGCCTCGAATGGGGCCAGTGGTTTTGTTCTGAATGTGGTTATTTGACTCTAATATTTTGTTCTTATGAGGAGTGGTGTTGCTGGATTGTGCGTGTTGAACTGTATTTCTTTTATTCGCTGCGTGAGTTCTTTTGTAATGACTTTCGGTATTTTATCGACCGAGTTTTATTTCGATAACCGCTTCCCTTAACCTAGTTTTTGGCATTATGGCCCTGACCGCTTTGACGAAATTCTTATGACGGTATTTAGTATTTTGTAAATGGCTTTCGTGAGTTTTTGAAATATTACCGTCATCAGCCTTTTTGGCATTTTTGTAAATGGTTTTTTTTAGCCTGGGGTTCCGACGCGGGACCCACAGCGCCATGATGTTCCGTGTGATTACCTGAAATTTTTGGGCATTCTAGCCTTTTTGGCATCGTCCTTTTTGGCATTGAGTTATTTTCGAAAACTTGAGTATCTTAGAAATAAATTTCGAGACATATTTTTTTTCAAATGAGTTATTTTCTTGTGGTACATCCAGGTGCCACAATATATTTCGAAATTTTTCTGCCTCGAGGACCAAAATATTTGAGATATTTTCAATGTTTTAGAAACACTTTTATTTAGACCCGAGGGTCGAATATTCTGAAAGTTTTCACTAAGAGAAAGTGTCCTCATTTTTATCAAATGCGAAATGCTTCTCCAATGTCTCGATAACGATGTTTCGCGTTTATACATTTTGAAAGGTGATACTCAAGATCAACCAGTATTCTTCAAATTTTTTTTTCAAAATGAGGTTTTCGTTTTTAAAACCTATCCATTCCCGTTTGAGGGCTGGGTATATATGTATGATGTTCGCGTTGTCATTTTGATGATTGCTCCCGAGTATGACCGAATTGGCGGTGTGAGTGTTGAGTCGTTTTCCACATGTGTTAGCCCCTTGTGAGAGGTGGGATGTCGGTGTTGAATATTGTCGCCTCGTGGTGATTTCTGCGTTGTCGCGCAAGCGCGAGCTGTTAGAGCTTGGGTTGGTATGACCGTGTGCATCGGTGATGGTTCCGTTATGTGTCGGTTGTTTAATGTCTTGTTACCTTGCTCCCGTTTTGTGAATTTCGTGGACGGGTCGGAGGTAATGCCCGTACTATTTTGACTTACGTATTTTCTCTTTCTCCGGTCTATCGATTCGCTCATGTTCGTTGATACTTTACGAACTTGTTCGTATTTCGGTTTCATCGTCCGAACGAGCTACGACCTTGTTGTGGGTCGATCTGGTTATCATTGTGACTTTTTCGGATTCGGTTCGATTCTTGTGAACCTTGTTCGGGAGTGACGTCATCTAGTTCTATTAGTTCTTTATTCGAAGTGGATCGGATTTGGAACTCTTATGTTTTCGACTCGTCGACTCATTTATGTTCGTTGACATTTCGAGCTTGTCCTACCTCTTGTTTTTGTTTACCGAACGAGTTTGGTATTGTTTGAATAACTCGTTTGTCGTTGTGACTTTTTAATTGCTATCCCCTTTCCGGTGGATCTTATGCGAATGCACATCCTGTTGTTTTCACCGGATCGTATATTGTCTCGAGTCGAGATGTGAACCTTGGAGTTGTTGTTTGAATTTTATTATCCTTCGTGTTTCGGACATGATTCTTCGATTTTTGTTGTCTCGATCATTGTGGTTCGATCGTTTGATTGTTCGGTTTTTATTGACCTCGTTCCGTGATTGGTGAACATTCAGGCTCCTTCGTAATTCCCTTCAGTTCGGGAAATTAGTTTCGTTTTCGATCTTCCAGCCCTTAGGCGGTGGAATTCCGTATTTGTTCAGCGTTTGGCTCGCGTTTTGATCAATATACCATTAGGTTGGTCAATCGTATTGATTTTCGTTGGTTGTGTTTTGTGATTGTTCAGATAATCGACTTGATTGTGTTATTTATTTGATGACGCTCGTCATTTGTTGGTTTTATTGTATCCCTAACGGCGACGTTGTGTTGGTCGTCGTGGAGCGTGTTTTCACGCCGTTTGTTTCTTTGCGTTGCTTGTAACGTTTCGCTGATGGGCGTAAGTTACGCATTTCTTGTGTATCTCGTTGAGTTTTCCCTGGCGGAGATATTGCTTCTCCCTACTTGTTTTAAGTTTCGGGACGAAACTTCTTTTAAGGAGGGTAGAATGTAATATCCGCAATTTCGAATTTCGGTAATTTTCTTTTTTTGGTGTATTTCTCGATCGTAGTGACTCTCGTATACCTTTCAGTGTGTCCTTCCTGTCAACTGTTGAACTGTATTTTCGTTATTGATGCGCGGAACCGCCGTTTCGGGGTTGCCGCGGATCCATTTCGTGTTATTGGTTCCCAAATATTGATTCCTATCGTTTTATTCTCTTCCGGATCATTTTCATCATTTTGGGACCCAAAAGGGGGTGTGGGCCGCGGCACAAGACAGTGCCGCGGCACACATATTTCTCCGTCGATGGTCGAGCGAATCTTGTGTGCCGCGGCACACCCATCCAGCGGCACGTGCAGAAGTCGGTGCCGCGGCACATCCGTCGTGCCGCGGCACACCCGTGTGACATCTGCGACCAAAACACGCTGTCTGTGTGCCGCGACACACGCTGGCTGCCGCAAGACACGCTGTGCCGCGCACAATGCCAAAACACAGGAGTACATTTTCGGCTGTGCCGCGCACACTTCGCCGCGTGCTGCACACGAAGCGGTCAATCGTGCGATTCGTCTTTATTAGACGAAATCGGTCGTCTTCTCCCTCATTTTCACCTGCATCGCGAGAGAGAGTGAGAGAGAGGGGAAGGGTTCTTCATCTATATCCATTGGGGGGTTGATTTCCACCATTTTTTCTTCGGTTGTGAGGCTCGGGCGATCAATCTAACGCGTGTTCTACGGATCTTGGTACTTGAATCTCGTAAGGTAATATTCTAAAACTCTATTTTCGATTAAATTGAGGGTTTTGGGTTTTTCTTCCGATTCGTTCCGTTTTGTTGGTGGATTCATGATGTATACGATTAATATTGTTAGTATCTTTAGTTTTCCTACGGATTCATGGATATTTTGTGGATTTTTACGGAATCGAGAGGGTTTGGTTGTGGTCCGCCCTCGTTGTTGTTTTCGGTATGAATATACATGAATCGTAGGCGGGTTTCCGGGTGTATTCCATTTCCATAATTGTTTAGAAGTGGTTGTGATTGTGCTATTCGAATCGTTAGGTTCATTTTCGTCGGTTCCTCGCGGTCGTGCTTGATTCTTCCGTTCCGTTCATTGTCGTCTTCCTTTTTGTTAGCATCGGGCGTTAGAAGCTTCCGGTTGAGCCGTATCCGTTCGTGGTTCGGTGCTCGTGGTATCGAGGCAAGTACCTTGCCCATACTTTTCTTATTTTGTGGATATGATGATCGGTGATCGTATTAGTGTGTTTGTTTGGTTGTTTGAAACGAAGTTTCAAAGATTTCGTTTGGCCTCGTTAAAGGCTTTCTTTCAAATGCGTGTGTGTTTTGTGAACAGTGTGTTTTGGGAATTGATTATGATTTGATTATTTTGAACGTTGAAGGATTTGATGATGATACTCCTCTTGTTTAAAGTTATGGAATCGTGTATTCCGTATTTAATCTTGTTATTGTGTTTTGAAGAGTTTGATAATGGTGTCGAGTTAATGGCCATCTCTAGTGAGTATTCTTAATGAACTTACATTCTTAGCATGTTAGTATTGCATGAGTAACGTGTGTGTGTATGCTCACTGCGGGTTAGATCCGACGGGGTCTCGGTAGGGCTCCACGAAGCTGTGGAACCGCGAGCTTGCTTTTAACCACTGTGGGTTAGATCGCGACGGTCTCGCAGGATCCACGAAGCTGTGGGTCCGCGGTTAATTGTGGTGCATTTTACAAATGTGGTTTGAACATTGGCATTTCCGGAAATGAGTGCTTTTGAACGGTTTTCATGATTGCATGCATTGACTAAGTGTGTAAGAGGTAAGTTGTTCGTTTGGCCTACTTGGCTAGGATGGCTCTAGAGTATTTTGTTGTTTGTTTTAAATCCTTTATTTGTGGATTTTGATGTTGGGAGACGAACCTTGTGGTCGTTCTTGTGTACTGTGAGTTGATGAGATTTGGGGCTAAAATCCCAACATTTTTGTAAAAGTCATTTTACGGATTTGGGGCTAAAATCCCAACGGTTTGGTAAAGGTGATTTTACGGAAAGTAAACTTTTGGGGCGGTGACCCCTTTTGTTTTAAAAATTTGAAAAGTAGGATTTGATAATCCTAAATGGTTTTCTATTAAAACTCTCGATGGCATTCTAAACCGTCTTATAAATTATTTCCATTGGTTTATGGTATTTCGATTTTGAAATGTTTTCTCAAACCCTTGCCTCGAGAAGTACTTTTCATTTTGTTTGGATCTTTGAGGATTCCTGGTTATTGTTATTCGTGGAATGTGAATTGTATGGCTTGTATTTGCACTTTGAATTTGCACTAGCAAAACAGTGGAGTTTTGCTAACCCCCGAGTATTCGGGGGGTGGATGTCTATTTTTGCATTCAGGTTTTGGAGCATAACACATGGTCGGCACGAAGGATGATGAAAGATGAACGATACTAATCACACGAGGATCCGTTGATGCCGTATTGGTCCAGTTGTATTTTCTTTTCCGCTGCAGTATCTTTTCCCGATGCGGAGTTTATTGTACTTCGACCCCTGCGTGGGCATGTAATGTGTTAGAGTTGTATGTTTTTATTGAAAGGCCAAATCGGTCTACTGAGTCTTTTAGCCTTAAAGGCATTGTCGAGCTGTTCGATTGTTGGTACCAGCCTGGTAGATCCTTGAGGAAAGGTTCTACGGCGTGTAATATCCCTGAGCGGATTGGGGGTGTTACACTTGTTGCCTCTGCCGATCGTCTTCTGGACGAGAGATTCGGAGAGAGAAGTCCTGAGATGGATTCCGGCGAGAAAGCAGGGAGCTTGATGGTATGTGTGTTCTACTGTATTTCCGTGAATGAATTCGGAATGTAAGAGAATGAGTTCTGAACGTAAGTAAATGAGTTCTGAACTATTCGAAACCGTAGGTCAATTGAATTGGGAACCATTTTCCAGTAGGAGGAGGCTCTCTATTTATAGGACTTGGATATGTCGGGCGATCACCTTTTCTGTATTATAATAATCGGGCGATCGTCTTTTAGCACATGGGCTTGTTTCCTTAAAGTCCGCGGCTGCTGCTGGCAGCCAACTGTACGATCCAATGGGGAGCCTGCACGCGTCCTGAGTTGCTGTCACGGGTGGTCCCACTGACAACTTTCGGCGCGCCTGCCGGTAGGTGAGGTAGGTGACAGGTTGTGGTCAAAGGTCTTGTCTGTCAGCAAAAGATCTTGTCTGTCAGCGAAGATCTTGTCTGTCAGCGCCTTTTGTGGATCTGCACGTGGGTGCTGTTCTGAGATCCAGTCCTCGATGACTTTGACAGGCGATCATCTCTGCTCGGGGCGTAGGTCGACCGTCCTTAGCCGGACACTAGAGTCGATCGCCAGTTGCCAAATTGCGATCGCCTTGGGAGTCGATCGCTAGGTACCTGATGGTGGTCTGATATCTTCGACTTGGCGAGCTAGCCATAGTTTGACTGGTGTTGACTTGGTCGCTCGGCCTTATAGTCGATCGCCTGTCGGGATGGATAAATCTTGACACAACAATTGCCCCCCAGCTCGCTCCTACGTTGGAAACGTGAGGTGAGGTGGTTCTCTTGGCGATCGCTGAACTTTTGACGAGCGACTCTGTGTTTAAATGAACTGGCGATCGTCTTTGAGCTGATATACTCTGAGTTTGGACGACCTGGTTAGCCGCTAAACTGCG
This sequence comes from Orobanche coerulescens, assembly GCA_033398695.1. Taxonomy (NCBI): domain Eukaryota; kingdom Viridiplantae; phylum Streptophyta; class Magnoliopsida; order Lamiales; family Orobanchaceae; genus Orobanche; species Orobanche coerulescens. The sequence goes on along the minus strand of CM065816.1, from coordinate 72,927,243 downwards.
CGGGAAATGGCAATGGGCGTGGAGAAGTCTCCGCGCACGTGTCGGGCTTCTATTGGAGGATACCAACAGTCATTAACGACTCATCGGTTGACGCGTCCTTGAAAAGACGCGTACGCGGGTCTCGAGGGGGTCATTAAATGCGATGTTTGAGATCCGACCCCTGAGATTTTCCCTTATTGCAAACGAGTCCCTGCCTTCTCCTATAAAAGGGTGCAGTGCTGCAGTCTTCGTCCTCACGCGCATTTACTGGAGAAAGAAGGACTTGCTGGAGATTTTTCTGAAGATCTTAGTGCCGATCGTCTTTCGGTTTCACCTTCGGGTAAGAAAAATCCTTTTCTCCTTTCCTGTCTTTGAGAATGGCCGGCACATCATCATCACATGGAGTGGGCACTAGTTCCGCCGCCGGGACATCGACTGTCCGGGGAGGACTTTCTTCCGACTTCCACCTGGAGACGGCCGCTGAGGCTATTCGGGCCGGAATCGACCCTGTTGAAATCGAGGCTTTATTTAATGAAGCCGATGTTGCTAAGGAGGCGGCTGCTGAAGAAAGATGATCGCAGATAGAGAGAGATCTGGCGATTAGGGCCTACTGGGAGCAGCATAGTGCTTTCGGTCGGGCCTATAAGGCTTTTGCTGAGATAATGGAGAAGTTGGCCGGTCCGACTCCGAGATTCGATTTCTGGGGATACTCGGTCGCCTACCCTTATCAGCTTCCCAAACGGTCGCAGTACCGAGTTACGCAGCTATCTGGGTGGTCGCTTGGCCAAATACGGAGTTCGACGACCAGGAAAGATCTGGCCGTCTGGAGGACGAGGTTCCATGTTCCTTCAGATGTGGACATGTTCGCGCCGGCGGAGAATGAACGAGCCGATCAGCCTCCGATGGGTATGGTCGCCGTGAATGAGGCGATTATGGAGGCCGGGCTGCGCTTCCCACTATCTTTTGCTGTCTCCCACCTGTTGGCCGCTTGGAACGTGGTGCCACTTCAGCTGACGTCGAACTCCTGGCTCCAAATTATCTGCACTCTCACTCTTTTCGGCGGTCACCGCCTGTACCGCCTCCCAGCACCGTTGGAGATGAACCATTTGTTCAAGCTGACGGCTCAGAAAGGGTCGGTCGGCGGTTACCATATTCAGGGCCGATCTGGTCGGGTAATTCACGGAGTCCCGAATTAGATGCGGGGCAATAAGACGAAGTGGTTCTGGGTCGCCGGCAAGTGGAGGGCTTCCGCGAGCGACAATCCTTCGAGCGGGCTGGAGATCCCTACTGAGTTTCGGGAGAGGAATCCCGGTAAGGGTTTAGACTCTCCCTTCGTTCGGATGCGTTTTGGACTGATCTAATTTGATTTCGGTTTTGCAGGTTTTCACATTCCGGCGGTCGAGGAGCTGCCTTTTGACTTCCTGGTTGTCTGGGAGCGGATAAGGAGCTTGTCGGACGACGACCTAGACGCCAACCGGATCAATAAGGAGAGTTGTTGGTTGTCGGCTCGGCTATTCCGTTTCCCGAGACATCTCTCGGTGCCAGGTATGAGTTTCTGCGACCTTCACTTTCTAGGCGATCGCCTTACTTGAGGAAAGTATCTAACTGTTGATCGATCATCTTAACTGTAGAGGTTCGCTTTCCTCGCTTTTTGGAGCCCCCGCCGGAGATCGCCATGTCGAATCCTGGAGTTCTAGGCCGTCTCCGCCATAAGAGGTCATCTCGGGCCCCACCTGTTGCGTTGCCAATTGTTCCGGAGGCGGAACCTCGCGTGGAGCCGATCGTGGCTGAGGAGGGAGTTCCGGAGGAGGGGCTTCGAGCGAATCGCAAGAGGCCGAGGCCGGAAGAAACTCCGGTTCCTGCCCCTGCCAATGAGGTGCCGATCGCCACGCCTCCGATCACCATTGTCGCTCCGGAGAATGAGCCGCCCTCTGCGGCTTTCATGCGAGGGAGATGGCGATCGCGGACGCTGAGACTCCTCGAGGGAAACCGTATTTCGGTCGGGACCCCGAGAAGGCTGAGAGGTAGATTGCGTTTTTGTGTTGAAACTTGCAATTGCGTAGGAGTTGTGCTAACTTTGTTGTTTTGATGTAGGATCCGTCGCACAGATCCATCCTGCCCACCGATGGTGCTGGATTTCTTAGCCAGCCGATCTCCTCGCCAGTCCTGCGACATTCCTCCATACGTCAGCAAGGCTACTGCCTCGCCTAAGGCACGGACGACCGTCTGATGCGATCGCTCGTCGCCGATCGGGAGTTCGATGCGAGTTGTTCTCGCCCTTTCTCTCAGACGGCGACCATGGTCATCCTGTGCCGCCAGAGTTTGAGGGGCGGCCCTCCACTATTCGCCTGCAGGCGGATCTCGAGGCGGCTCGGAAAGAGAATGCCGAGTTTGCCGATAAGATCGTGGCGATGGAGAAGGACTCTCTGGAGGCGGCCAAGCGGGCGAGCCACGAGCTTGAGCTGGCGAAGAAGGAAACCGAGTTGTCTCGTTTGGCGGTTGACCGATTTCGGGACCAGATGCTGAAAGCCGTCCGGGCGCAGAAGGCTGCTGAGGAGGAGGCCGATCGCCAGAAGGTGACAATAGCTCGGTTGACTAGCGAGCTGGCGGAGTCGAGGGAGAAGGTTGCTGCGAGGGAGGCCGAGCTCCAGGGGTCGCAACAGGCGATGGCGAAGCTGAAAGGAGAGGTGGAGGCGACCAAGGCTGATCCCTTTCAAAACTTGGAGTTTGTCAGCGAGTTCGCCTATTATTTGGCATTCGGCGACTCGATCCGAGCAGCTAAGAAGGGAGGTTTGGAGGTCGGGCCTCTAGCTGAGAACTTCAAGGCATATGCGTTGGAGCATCATCTCCATCCAGCTTTCTCCTTGCCGATCTTGGATCTTACGGACATCGGCGTGGATTTGAGCTGGTATCTGACTCCAGCCAATCTTGCATATCCCGACGCTCCGGAAGATGGGGGGACCGCACCGGATGCTGATGGCAAAGGCCAGGAAGGGGCCTGAGGCACTTCATTTTTGATGTTTTAGCTTATTTCCTTGTCATTTGTAGCTTTCTTTTGTAGCACTTAGGCCTTCAGGCGACCATGTACTCTGATCTTTTCAAGTAATGAAATGAACGTTTGAATTTCTGACTTATCACTTGAATGATTGTTATTTTTGAGTCTTTGTTTGACTTTGTACAAATGTGTGAGGAGAGATCGTTGCGAGGGTAGTTCCAAATGAATTGATAAACTCATAAATATAACTTTTACAACAAATTCGATCGCTACACAACATCTGAAAAAATGACGATCTCCGTATGTGGTTGAATAGCGACGATCTTCGTATAGGTAGTCCGCACTCTTCATTTTTGAAGCGTATGCGTTGGAGCATCATCTCCATCCAGCTTTTGTCCTTGCCGATCTTGGATCTTGCGGACATCGGCGTGGATTTGAGCTGGTATCCGACTCCAGCCAATCTTGCACATCCCGACGCTCCGGAAGATGGGGGGACCGCACCGGATGCTGATGGCGAATGCCAGGCAGGGGCCTGAGGCACTTCATTTTTGATGTTTTAGCTTATTTCCTTGTAATTTGTAGCTTTCTTTTGTAGCACTTAGGCCTTCGGGCGACCATGTACTCTGATCTTTTCAAGTAATGAAATGAACGTTTGAATTTCTGACTTATCACTTGAATGATTGTTATTTTTGAATCTTTGTTTGACTTTGTAAAAATGTGTGAGGAGAGATCGTTGCGAGGGTAGTTCCAAATGAATTGATAAACTCTGTTGGCCACTTAAGTATACTGGATACAGTTTGGGAAATCGTTTAAACAACAAACTGTATGGAATCTAAATCTGAGTGCGTAGCGGAAGTCTTGGATACAGTTAGTTGCCGTGGATACAGCAACGACGTATTAGGTGTATACTTAATACATCACAGTTATTTCAAACAAGAAAGCGAGAAGGTAAATAACACGATAATTTAAGTGGTTCGAGGTAAACCCCTCTACGTCCACTGGTCCTCCACACAGGAGTAAAAAGTTTATTATATAATTACTGCGTACACAACTACGTAATTATAAACAAACCTATCCTTGTATCGTTCACACAGATTGATAGAAAGAATGTCGCTTTCAACCGTTCACACAGATTGGTTAAAGCTTCCTTCTTGACTAGCTTCTTCACACACAGTTCCAAAGCTTCGTCCTTATTCGTCCCACACAGGTCGGAATAACTTGTTGAGTTCACACAGAGCTCGGTTTTACACGAGGTAAAATGTAGGTAACCGGTAAGAACAGTGACTTTGAATATCACGTTCTTGGTGATGATAGTCGTTTCTTGATGTTGAGCACTGTATATCTCTTTCGTTCTAACTTGCGGTATGCTCTAGAGATATGTTTGCTCGGATGATAACTTTGATAGCTTTGTGAGTTATGTTACTTGAGTTCGTTCGGTTGGTTGGTCACTTGTTGTTACCGATCTTCAATGTCTTCAAGGATATATATAGCCTCGAAGAAAGTATCCGTTGAGATGTCCGTTTGAATAAGATTTCCTTCAACGGGAATATGACATGATCCGGATTTCGTGGGATTACGAAGATTCGAAGACCGATGATTTAAATACTTTATCCTTGAGTATTTAAATACTTCTTTGTTCAACGGGACTTGACTTGTGTTCTTTCTTGTCCTTTTGTGAATCAGATGGAAGATGACTGTATTTAGGGCATCGAGACGGTTTCCATACTTGATCTTTTGCAAGTCTTCTTGCTGTCTTGACGAGCTTCACCGATCTTGATTCGAGGCGGAGTTTTCGATATAGGATAAAGCCTTGAATCCTCGATACAGTTTCCTTACTGTATATTTGGCATATGTGTCAAAACCTTCTCAATAACAAATAACAATCGATACAGGGATCGGGTATCCCGGCTGATTCGATACAGGGTTATTGTTTTTCCCAACAATTTCCCCCTTTTTGACAATTTGCCAAGACTAACTTACTTCAACTCTTCGAGTCTTCTTGATGATGCCAAAACCTTCTTCATGAAGCATTTTTCTTCGATGACTTCGGGCAGATTTCTTGGTCTTTTGTCAATAGGTCTGACTTAGTGACTTAGTCTACAATAATGAACTGCTCGCAGGCATGTTCGATACAGTTTGAGATTTATTACAACTTAAGCTTATGATTGGCGCGCAGGCACAATCTTACAATGTATTCTAAATTTACAACTGAAACTATGAACTGTTCGTAGACTAGTTCGTACATCTTATTTTTCAATCAAGTTTATCTAACTTGAGATTCTTTATCAAACAAATTTAAGTAATCATACATAAACACAGTAGATTACGAGTTGTAATCTTTCAAGACAAACAAACTATTTTATTGATATTCAAAATGATTGAGTACAAAGTTTGCTGTGTTGAGTAGAAATTATAAAAATAAAAATAATATACATAAATTTCATCTCCTCATCTATAATCCGCGTGCCTCCAAGGTCTCTTTCCTGGCTCATTCTCGGTGCCGCGCCACCAGTTTTGAAGTGAATCATTGCCTCGTTCCTGGTAAATCGCTCTTCCTTCATATGAACGATCAAAGGCAAGTATCGATCTTACGGATGAGTGACCCGATCTCCTCTTCTATGTTTTGATTTCATCTCGACTTGGAGAGGGAGCTTACCTTCTTCTAGCATCTTTGAAAACTTGTCCGCGCTTCCGCCAATGTCTTATAATTTTTGAAGATGGCGGATTCCCGATGAGTCGACAAAATATCTCATCGATTCATTATTCCTCCAAAGGTGCTTCACTTCTTCGGCGGTTGGGTTGCGGTTGGTCGTGCACGTATTTCCAAGGTCTTTGGATAAGATTTTGCCAAGGGACATTTGGGTCATGGAATTCAGTGCTGAGCACGAAATTCTAAAGCTTTGGGATTGAGGTGCTAGCTTGTTCAATTCGAATGATCTTGCTCGAGCACCTCAAATTCCCTTTCTGTTGCGTCTTATTCTCCTTGCACTTCTCGTGCCTCTTCCCCTTTTTGGCTTCATCAAGATTTTGCAGGATTTCAAGAGCGGCGTCTGTTTGGTCTCGATCTTGTTTATTCTTTCAACAAGGGAGGAAAGAGTATGCGACATCTCTTGAATGCTTTTGTCGTGCGCACGCGATTGAGAGCTGTTCTCAATCATTGCACAGGCGGTCTTGGCTTCGGCAATTCTTGTCTTTGAAGCTTCCTCCTTCAGCAGTTTCTCTTGTTTATCCTCCATGATCTTCAAGGCTTGCTTGAAAACTTCTGGCAGAAGGATGAATGCGTCGACAACTCGAGATACTTCGTGTTGAAGAGTGGTCATTTCTTCTACTGCAGAGGTGTGCATCCAATTCAGTGCCTTTTCAACAGAAGATAAAGCGTTCTGCGTCTTGGATAAATACGATCGAAGGCCAAGAGCTCGCAGCGCTCTTTACGTGCGCGAGAGATAGGAGAGTCAGCCGGGCGAAGTCTTGGCAGATTCAACCTCCTTACGTTCACGGATGGACGTGAAGTAAGTTGGACATCCTCAGGTTCGTTACCGTCCTCGGATTCCAAGGTTGCAGGGGCGGGAGAAGCTTCTTGTGGTACGGCGACAGTTGGTTCAGAAGCATCCTGTGGCGAAGGTTCTTCGGTAGATGCGGATGCAGGAGGGACTGAATCCTCTGTTGGGCCGGGCAGAATGGCTTCTTCGGCCGCAATGTGCTCGGGTGCTGTTCAAAAATTTCTTGATTTTCCGCGTTGGAGGGACTGATTCCTCTGGTCGGGAATGTTCTCATTTGTGGCGAAGGTGGATTGGCTTGGTTAGAAGGTCCTTCGTCTTTTCCGGGAGGAGAGGCGTCTCGGGCTTGGCCTCTTCACGGCTCAATCTCGGACACTGCTTGAAGAGCATCGTCGTCATCGTCTGAGTCGGCATCGTCGTCAGCTTTTGGATTTATGGGAGAGTCCTCTGACTTCTTCTTTCCTTTTCTTCTGGCGTCGGATTTGTGCAACAGGTGGCTTTCAATGAGATCTTTGCAAGAGGCGTTGTCCCATCGTAGCAGGGCCTCAATTTCAGTTGAGTCTGTTACTTCGGAGACGAACCGCTCTTCGTGGCTCCATTCGCTCCAGTTGTACAGTTTGTCGTACGGAGCTAGCCTATAGCCTTTCCATTGCAGGAATCTTTCGTACGCTTGTTCAATTTGAACCGAAAGAAGTGTTTTATTTATGATTGAGTCAGGGGAGGGACTTCGAATCACGTCTGGAGACGCTGTTTGAGGATTCAGTGCAGTATGGGATCCTGCACGGAAGATGGACTCCTTGCAGGGGATGGTGCCCCGAAGGAAATTGGATCCTGCACGGGTGTGGAATCCCGTAGAGGAGAAGTAGCTTTTGGCTCCGAATGGGCAGCCGACGTGCTAACGTCTTGAAGGTTGGTAGATGTCTCTATATCCGTCGTAGCCGCCAAAGGCTCGGGATCTACTGTCGATGCAGTAGGAGACACATCTTCCGCAGGGGTTGGGCCCTGGGGTTCTTCAGTGGGTTGCGCCACGGGCGAGACATCCTCGGAGTGTTTGGTTTTGATTTTTGAGAGCCTCCGGAGTCTCTTCTTGGACTTCTCACCAGCAGAGTGCTTCTTGCTGTGAGAACGCTTGCGCTTCTTCTTTGAAGATTCCATTTCTGGGTCCTTCACGGATACATCTCTGGGGTTGTCAGAAATAGGCATGTGCCTGGTTCGCGGATGGTTGGCATGCAGGGTGCTTTGGTTATAAGCAGTGGGCTTGACACCTCCTAAATATATCCGTGAGCTATTTTTCTTGGCGTCGGCGGATTGTATCACTCCGCACTTCGTCAGGATGTAGTTCAGCATTAAACCAAATGATTTCTTTTGGGTGGCAGGCTTGCACACCTCTTCCTGAAGTCGTTTCAAAATGATTTGGCACCAATTGACCTTTTCACAGGTCAAAATAGCTACCATCATTCTGAACCTTAGATTCGTGCACATCTCGAATGCACCGGTTCGATTTTCAATGATTCTGGAACAGAAGTCATGCAGATAAACGAAATAAAGAAGAAAATTTTTCTTGTGACAGGTGGTTGTCACCATGTCAACCACTTTGGACCCTGTAAAAAGTCCATAAAACTTGGTAATCAATTCTTGAGACCCGAATGTCTCAAGCTGGTCCATGGTCAGGCCGTCGGCGGGCAGCCTGTAGATTTTCTGGAGTAGGTCGCTATTGATGCAGATTTTCACTCCTTGGGTATCGCAGTGATGTCGGCAACATGTCCTCCTGGGCTAGTGACAGAAAACGAACGGCGGCGTTGAGGTAGAATTCCTCAACCGGATGGGCGTCGTATTTGTCGGCGGTTTTGCTCGGCGATAAAGACCTTGTTGCTCAAGACGAGTAATAATATACTCCATTGGTTCGGTGTCGTTGATTTCAGAGATGATACGCTCGATGATAACAGGTTTCGAGAAGATCCGGCCATCAATGATGTTGGAGGTATTCTTCAGAACAGGGGAAGAAGATTGACTAGCCATGGATGTTTTCTTAAAGCGAAGGTGGAAGAAAACAGTAGAAATTTGCAGTGATTATGCAGAAAATATGTAGGCTGTTTGCTTGAGATCTCTTGTAATTGCAGAAAGCGTAAAGAGTCTCTAATGGCGAGATCTGATCCTTTTATACTTGGGCGGCGAAATAGGGTTTGCAGAGTACGAATGGTCAGATTTTAAGGGATGGGAACCGGTTTTGAAATCGACGGTCAGGATGGATTTAGTGTAACTGGTACGCTAATCCATTAAAAGGTTTTAAAATACAGCGGGTCCCACTTCTGACATAGGTTGATTACCCTAAATGCCTAAAACGGCGGTTTAAAAATAATAAACAATTTAAAAACATCGCGGCTTTTGAGATTCAGTTGTCCAGATGTCGTGTAAGGCATTTAATGAACATGATGTTTGACGTAAAAACAGGGCACGTGGACAAAAATTATTTTAAAAAGGAAATAATCTTATATTACATACTGAATCGAAATCCTATAGTATGTGCTGTTCTCCGCGTCGATACAGCGTTCCCACTTAAAAAGGTACTAATAGGTTTTGAATTCCATACAGCAATATTAGGATTAATGCTGTATTCATGGGTCCTACAGTATTCCCCCTTAATTATTGCACACATCAGCTGTAGGATTCATATGCCTTCATTCGCTCTGATCTTGTATTGATGTTTACAGTGTACGGATAATTAATGTTGAATCTTTTGTATTCACGGGTCTTCTGACATTCCCCTCAATTGTTGAGTAAAAGCAGTAAATTTACTTACGGAGTGCAGTTGTAGTATCCCCATTATTGTTCTTAGCATGTTGAATCTTGCCGTGTCGAGAGGCTTGGTGAAAATGTCGGCCATTTGGATGTCTGTATGAACCTTTTCGGCGAACATCCTTGTTCTCGACATGATTTACGATAAAATGATGCTTCATGTTGATATGCTTAGTGCGCGAGTGCAAAAGCGAGTTGTGCGTGATTGCAATTGCACTCGTGCTATCACACATGATTGGAGTCTCTCTAGCATCGATTCCATAATCGACAGGTTGTTCTTTGCATCCGGAGGATCTGCATACGGCGGCTACGGCTGACATAGTACTCTGATTCGGTAGTGGAAAGAGAATTTGCCAATTGCTTCTTCTTGAACCAAGATACGAGTCTAGGTCAGAAAGTGACAAGTTCCGCTTGTACTCTTCTATCTAGCTTGCGACCTCAGAGATCCAGTGTTGTATCCAACTAAATCGAATCCGCCTTCCTTAGGATACCACGATCCTGCATCATTGTTCCTTTAACGTATTTCACGATTCGTTTATTTGTATTGAAGTGTGATTCCTTAGGTGCAACTTGGTATCTCGCACACACTCCAATGACAAAGCTGGATATCGGGCACGCTGGCCGTTAGGTACGGGAGCGAACCGATGAGCTTCTGTAGAGTGATTGGTCAAACGGCTTTCCGGCTTCATCGGCACTAATTTGCGGAAGTGCTCATGGGGGTTAGCGAAGATTTGGAATTGTTCATTCCAAATTTGTTGAGAAGCTCCTTCTTTGTATTTCTCTGGTTGATGAATATACACGTAGGCAATTGCTTTACACGCAAACCTAGGAAATAACTAAGTTCCCCCATCATACTCATTTCAAATTTGCTTTGCATGAGATGTGAGAACCTCGACATAGAGCAAGGTTAGTTGAACCAAAAATAATATCATCGACATAAATTTGTACCATTAGAAGGTCATCACCTTCTGTATCTTGAACAAGGTTTTGTCGGCAGACCTTTCTCAAATCCGTTGTTGGTTGAATCTGGGACGGGGTTTCATACCGGGCTCTAGGGGCTTGTTTAAGTCCGTACAGGGCTTTCCTTAGCTTTGTAAACTAGATCGATACAAATCTGTGTTGGCAAACCACGGTGGTTGTTCAACATAAACTTCTTCTGTAAGCTCTCCATTCAGGAAAGCACTCTTGACGTCCATTTGGTATACGATAAAACTCTTATGGGCGGCAAAGGCTAAAAATATCCTAATGGATTCTAGTCTCGCTACAGGGGCGAAGGTTTCATCATAGTCGATTCCTTCTTCCTGACAATAGCCTTGTGCTACTAGTCTGGATTTGTTCCTTATGATAAGTCCATTTCCATCCTTTTTGTTTCGAAATACCCATTTGGTTCCTATAACCGATTGGTGTATCGGTCTGGGTACAAGATACCATACATTATTTCTTTCGAAACCGTTAAGCTCTTCTTCCATAGATGTTATCCAATGAGAGTTGTTAAGAGCATCTATGGTCGAAACAGGTTCGGACTGGGCTAAGAATACAGCGATAGTGCACATATTGAGTCTCCTGAGTTCGGATTGAGATTTCCATTCTGGGAACTGTGAGACTTCAGCATTAGATTCTTCTTGTGCACAAAGTACATTTCCTTGTGTACTCTGTATTCTCCTACGAGTAAAAACACCGGCGTTAATGTTTCCAATGATCAGCTCTTGCGGGTGATCTCTCAACCATCTTCGGTCGGGTTCTAGTTCAGGATCCCATACTGTATCGAAAGTTTCTGTGGGTACAGCTTCAGCTTGAATAGCGTCAACTTCATCCACATCGATTCTTACAGCTGCGGGGTTGATTTCTAAATCAACTACAGGTTCTATGGGTGTAGGTGGATCCAAGATAGATAGATGGTGAATGTCCTGAGTGATATCATCTACTCCTGTAGGGTCATGGTGTGGTTCGTCGAACACTACATGAACTGATTCCTCGATCGTCGACCTCCTTTTATTAAAGATTAAAGCTTTCTTTGAAGGAGGAGTATCCTACGAATATTCCTTCATCGATTTTTCATCAAAGGTTCTAAGTTGGTCCTTCCCATTGTTCAAAACATAACACTGCATCCAAAATGTGAAAGTACGAAACTAATGGAGTTTTGTTATTCCATACCTCGTAAGTTTGTTTTGTTGTGGTGCTTGTTGACGATACGGTTTTGAGTGTAGCACGTTGTATTGGTTGCTTCACCCTTAAGCTTGTGGCAATTTGCTTGCGGCAATCATTGTCCTTGTTGCTTCTTTCAACGTCCTATTCTTTCGCTCGGCAACACCATTTTGTTGAGGTGTACGGGCGGTGAGTATTAAATCTTTGTATTCCATTCTCCGACAGTATTGCTCTATAAAGCGGTTAGTAAATTCGGTACCTCTGTCGAACGAATGCACACGATACTCGATGCTTTTTCATTCGCAACATTCTCGGGAGCTCGGGCGGCACTAGATGTTGTTTCCTTCTTCTTGCTAAGAAAGATCGTCCAAGCATACCTGGAATAATCATCAACAACAACCATGCAATATTTCTTACCTCCCAAACTTACTGGGTCTACAGGACCGTAGAGATCCATGTGTAGCATTTCCAACACTCTTTGGGTTGAAAGGTAGGATTTGCTTTTCAGGGTTGACTTGATTTGCTTGCCTTTCTGACATGGACATGAGCTTGTCCTTCTTGAATGACACATCTGGCAAACCTCTAACCATACCCTGTCTTGAAAGCTTGTTGATCGTCTTGAAGTTGACGTGAGACATCCTCTTGTGCCATAGCCAGCTAAGATCTGCAGTGCCTTTGGCAACAAAACATGGAATTGAGGAGCTCATAGGCTTCTAGTCAGCAATGTACATATTACCTGATCTGCTTCCTGTAAGCACAACTTCTTTGGTTTGGGTGTTCTTGACTCTACAGCGATCTATATAGAACTTCACCGAGAACTGTTTATCACAGAACTGGATAATACTAAGTAGATTATACTGTAAGCCTTCAACATATGCAACATCGGTGACCTTGAATTTCCCGACAAGTAGGTTTCCTTTCCCTCTTGTTCTTCCTTTAGACTTATCACCGAAGCGAACTTTTGGACCGCGACCTTCTACAAAATCAGATAGCTTGCTCCTATCTCCGGTCATGTGACGAGAGCATCCACTATCGAAGTACCAGGTATCCTCCTCTAGAATGTCCTGTAACAAAGAAATTAGGTAGATTTAGGTCCCCTTTGATTTTTTGGTCCTTATATGTTAGTTCCTTTAGGTACCCAGTTTTTCCTGACAGAAATTGGTTGACTGTAGGATGTACTCGGTACAGTATTTCGGTATCTACGGGTGTCTTATCCGTAGTTGTTATAATCACGATTATTATTATGCATGTAAAATTCGGGGTTATTATTATTATTCGATCTGAGTGCCGTCTAGGAGGTGGAGCCATTTTCTTAGGCCTAACGACTTGTCTTCGGGTCTCCGGTTGGATTCCCAATCTTTGTTGTTGATCTTGACGGCATCTCTTTGTCTTGAGGGATAACGGGGCTCTGTATCCAATACCTAGGCGCCTGTCTTTGAGTGTCTTGTTGTCTTTGGCCTTTGGTGGTTGGATACCGTCTTCTTCTACGAATAGTCGGCTTTGATGATATGCTTGTGGAGCATGCTGTAGATTACGCCTTCTGAGTGGTTGTTGGTTCCACTGTCTCGAATAGTAGAGTTGAGGGGGCGGAATTGCAGCTTTCGGTATTCTTGGTACAGCAGGTTCCTTTATGGGACTAGGAGTATCTTCTGATTCAGGAATGTGTTCCACACTCTTGACGAACACAGTACTAGTTTTTCCTTTATTCGAACCTGAGCTGTATCCTAAGCCACTTTTATCATGAGCATGTTGCCCAGTGCTAAGGATTTCTTCCATTCTTTTGGACGATTTTTCAAAAGACTTCAGAATGGTCTCAAGTTCAGTTTCTCGCTTCTCGAGAGTTGTAATTTTGGTTTGTAGTAGAGCCAAATCATTTGTCTTGCTCTCATTATGGGTTTTAACCTCATTTAGTTCATGAGCAAGTTGATGATTGCTCTCCATGAGTTTTTCAAAATCGACCTTGCTGGTTTCACAGTCAAGAGACATATTTTCATAATTTATTTTCAGCAAGTCATTTTCATCTTTCAGCTCTAGATTTGTTAATTGAAGCTGTATATTCTAAGTTTTTAAAGTCTCATGGGCCTTTTGAATGTTTTTGAATTCATTCATCATATTTTCGAAAGTATGAGATGCATTAGGTGGAATAACCGAGGTTGAACTTACCTCATCGTCCTTTGTCTTCACCTTACGGAACATCTTTGGCCATAAAGCACATGTATGCTTTATCATCGAACTCATCGTCGGATGAATCACTTTCGATGACCACTGAAGACATTCTGATTTGGATGGTGTGGGGAGGCTTCGATTCTCCGATCGGGGCCTTGAGCTTGTCTTTCCAAGCACGTCTTCTTTCATCTCTCTCTTGCTTGCTCGGCCTCGGGCAATCTTTGGACTTTGGGATGAGGACATTTGTTTGCATAATGGCACAGTTTCCTATGATTATAGCACGAGTTAACATCACCAGATGATGTTTCGGTACTTACCTTGTTGACAGGTTTGGGCTCGTAGGGAGTCTTTCCAGTGTTTAATGAACTTTTGAATTTATGTATTAGAAGCGTCATTTCATCTTGTGACGGGATGTCGTCGTCATTGTCAGCGCTCTTGTGACCGGGCTTCAACGAGTGGGCATCTTTGTGTCGACAGTTCGATCTGACGAGAGCTGTGACTTTTGAAGGAGATTCTTGACTTTCTCTCTTCAGTCGATGTCATACTCAAATGCTTTAAGGTCGGAGAAGAGATCAAAAGTGGATATTTCATTAAGATTACAGGATACACGCATAGTGTGGTCTTAATGTCCCATCGAGTGGGAGAGATCTGAAAATTTTTAAGTTCTTCTCCTTTTGGGTGTAAATTTTGCCCAACGCTTCAAGTTCACCAACAATACCGGTAAATCGAGGTCAAGTTCCTCAAGTGTTTCCGTTGGTTTCATTTCAAAAGATTCAAATTCTTGAGTAAGTTTTGAAATCTTGTTTTCTTTTGAGAGCTCGGTTCCCTCACAAATTAACTTGATTTTATCCTGATTTCTTTGGTCATTTTGCGGCTCTTTACCTTTGAGAACGTGCCTTTGTCAAGAGTGACAAATAACGCGTTCTTAGCCACGTTGTCGAGATTGGCTCGCTTCCTTTCATCGGTTGTCCATTGCTCGCGTTCTTTCTCGAGCATTTCAGCATGGGCTTGGCCCTCAATCCTTGCGGCTAGATTGACCTTCATGATCTTGATCGGACCATCCTGTATAACAAAAATCATCTCTTCGTGCATTGCTGCAAGATGAGCTTCCATTCTAATTCTCCAGTCGTCAAATTCGTTAATAGAGAACATAGGGACTTTGTTAATCATAGAAGTATCCATACTGATAATATAAGAATGAAAGAAACTGTTTTGAAAATAAGTGATTTGAATCGATTCGGTTAAAAGAAATACGACTGATTCTTTTTAGAATCAACCGCTCCGATACCACTTGTTGGCCACTTAAGTATCTGGATACGATTTGGGAAATCGTTTAAACAACAAACCGTATGGAATCTAAATCGAGTGCGTAGCGGAAGTCTTGATACGATTAGTTGCCGTGGATACAAAGAACGACGTATTAGGTGTATACTTAATATATCACGCTTATTTCAAACAAGAAAAGCGAAGGTAAATAACACGGTAATTTAAGTGGTTCGAGGTAAACCCTCTACGTCCACCGGTCCTCCACACGTAAGTAAAGTTTATTATATAATTACTGCGTACACAACTACGTAATTATAAACAAACCTATCCTTGTATCGTTCACACAGATTGATACAAAGAATGTCGCTTTCAACTGTTCACACAGATTGGTTAAAGCTTCCTTCTTGACTAGCTTCTTCACACACAGTTCCAAAGCTTCGTCCTTATTCGTCCCACACAGGTCGGAATAACTTGTTGAGTTCACACAGAGCTCGGTTTTTACACAGAGGTAAAATGTAGGTAACCAGGTAAGAACAGCAGCTTTGAATATCACGTTCTTGAGCTGATGATAGCTGTTCTTGATGTTGAGCACTGTATATCTCTTTCGTTCTAACTTGCAGTATGCTCTAGAGATATGTTTGCTCAGATGATAACTTTGATAGCTTTGTGAGTTATGTTACTTGAGTTCGTTCAGTTGGTTGGTCACTTGTTGTTACTGATCTTCAATGTCTTCAAGGATATATATAGCCTCTGAAGAAAGTATCCGTTGAGATGTCCGTTTGAATAAGATTTCCTTCAACGGGAATATGACATGATCCGGATTTCGCGGGATTCTGAAGATCTGAAGACTGACAGTATTTAAATACTTTATCCTTGAGTATTTAAATACTTCTTTGTTCAACGGGACTTGACTTGTGTTCTTTCTTGTCCTTTTGTGAACTGTATGGAAGATGACTGTATTTAGGGCATCGAGACAGTTTCCATACATGATATTTTGCAAGTCTTCTTGCTGTACTGACGAGCTTCACTGATGCTGATTCGAGGCAGGTTTTCGATATAGGATAAAGCCTTGAATCCTCGATACAGTTTCCTTACTGTATATTTGGCATATGTGTCAAAACCTTCTCAATAACAAATAACAATCGATACAGGGATCGGGTATCCCGGCTGATTCGATACAGGGTTATTGTTTTTCCCAACAAACTCATAAAGATAACTTTTACAACAAATTCGATCGCTGCACAACATCTGAAAAAATGACGATCTCCGTATGTGGTTGAATAGCGACGATCGTCGTATAGGTAGTCCGCACTCTTCCCCCTTGTTTTTATTCACTTAGTGGAAGTAAGGGGATGAAAATAATTCGTTGAGTGAGCGGTCTTCAACTTTGTCGAATCCTCGAGGACGGTCGTCCGTCTTGAGGCACGATCGCGGAGTTCAATGGACCGACTCCTTGATCATGTCTTGATGCGCGAAGACATTGAGTGTCTCATGACTCACTTTATTATGAGGGTCCTCTGTTAGGCTGCGCCTTGCCTCGTATTTAAACGAAGGGCGTGCGGTCTCGGTCTAGAGAAGTCCTTGCGCGGGGCAGCGTCGGATGATTCAACTCCACGCCCGCGGCTTGTTTAGCTCTGCTTCCACCTCGGCCCACCATGAAGATGGCGAACCTCGACGGTGTACGTTGAGACGGGGGTTGTGGCACGTCGCATTGTCCGGGTTCACCACGTTAAATGATGAACCTTTGAGGGCGAGCGATCGTGTCCACTGATTAATTTTGGAGGGCCCTCAGACTACGCCGGCCTCGTATTTAAACGAAGTGTGGGCGATCTCGGCCTAAAGGGACCTTGCATGGCCTAAGTAGTCGGTTCCATCGACCACCAGGACCATGGCTACACTCTTCCACCTTGGATCGTCATGTAAATGCCGACCTTCGACGGTGTACGTTGTGCGGGGGAGGCGATCTCGTGCCTTAGTCCATCATGTTAGATGGTGAACTGTGGATGGCGGGCGAGTCCTCCAGTTTCTTAAATAAGGATGGAGATCGGGGAGACTTCCGAGGTTCCCTTCTCTTGATTAAAGCATGTAGAGGCGGTCGCCGAGGCTGATCCAGGGGTCGGCTCGTATGAGATTTCCAGCCTGTTTTGTGTTCGACTCGGACGATCGTGTATAGAGATTGGTAGGGGCTTCGGCTAAGCCAATAAGCTATCCAACTTGCCCTCCTCGAACAATCTCCAGAGCTGTTTGAGGAGGTCGCGGTATTGGTTGGTGCTGTGGCCGGGACTCTTATGGTAGGCACAATATTGATTGTTGTCCAGGTGACCGTGGTCCCTTATCGCCTTTGGCTTTTTGAGCTTTTCATGCCCCTTGATGGCATAGAAAATATGTGCCGGAGTTCGGTTGAATGTATGGAGGAGATGGGCTTACATGTCCTCGAAAGCCTTGAGATCTCCGGGTGGCTTGGCGATCGCCTTCTTTGCTTTGGCGATCGCTATCTTCTGGACAGGAAGTGGCGTTTCCTCGCCTAGGTGGAGGGTGAGTAGCCTTTGTCTGTCCAGAAAGTTGGCATCTTTAGCGCGGAAGATCGCGTAAGTTGGGGGAATATCCTTGGAGAGATGTCTAAACATAGGAGAATGACCATAGAATCCCCCCATGACCGAATAGAGAGCGAGCTCGTCACTGATGGGTTCGCTGATGAGGATGATTTCGTCTACTCGGTCAATGTAATCTGCGTCGGTTTCGTCTTTCTCCTGCCTGATTTTCATCACCCGGTGGGGGCCTTCTGGTCTGGCGACCTTGTTGGCGAAGTATGACGTGAAGTCATTTGCCAGTTTCTTAAAGGAGGTGATTGATCGTGGTGGTAGTGAGACGTACCACCTATGGGCCAGCTCGCCCAATGTTAACGGGAAGATCCGGCACTTGGTTGCATCAGATGCCCCACACCCAGTCATGTAGATTCGGAGTTTACTCAGGTGGGTTTCGGGGTCCGATCTCCCCTCATACAGAGGTGTTTTGGGAGGAGCGATCGTTGGTTGTATGGGGGCAAACTCGATGTGGACCGCGAGCGGCTCGGTCGGCCCGATGATCTTTTTGCTAGTGCTTGCCCCAGTGTCCAAGAGTGCTTTCATCTCATCGAGCTGGCGTTGTATAGCGGCCATCGCCGTGGCCTGACTGCTAGCGGCTCGGCACTCGGAGCGGGAGCCGAGGCGATTGAGTACTGATCCCCTGGCGATCGGGGCGGGAGTGAGATGGCTGACCTGCGTTCGGCTGTGAGGTGGGTAGGCCGAACTCCTGGTGATGGATTCGGATTCCGTCTTTTCGTGGTTGGAAACTGAATGCCCCGGTCGCCAGGATGGGTCGCGCCCCAAGCGATTGAATATGGATCCGTCCGGTCGTGCGAGAGCCTTTTCTCGCGAATTGGGGCTTTCTGACGATCGCTCGCTCAGTAGCCCGTTGAATTTCCGTTTTCCCATGCGGCGGACGATCGAGGGAGTTATCGCGGGCGACACGCATGCTCTCTGTCGCTCCTCTAGGATGGCCATAGCCTCCTCGATCTGTTCCTCGGTTTGGAACTGATCGAGTGAGAGGTTGGGGCCATCTCTCGGGTGCGGGATCGAGAGTCTCGCGTTGCCGCGGCTTCCCCCGGTCGTTGGCTGGGGTTCGGATTGAGCCGGGATATGGTGTCCGGCGGTTCGGAGAGCGGCTTTCTTCGATGTACCGGCGGATGTCATGATTCTGAAGGTTTTCTTTGAAGCGCAGTGAGTGTCACTTCAAGTATATGCCCCGAGAACAGTGAGTGTTCTTCGGGACAGTGGGAATAAAAGTTTGAGGGTTAGATCCCCTTCCTCTAGCGCCAATTGTTGCTACCCAAAATATTATCCGGAGATAGATATTGCTGGAATGGATGGATAGCAAACAAATGCAAGAGCACTTCCATGAGAAAGATAAATAACACAAGATTTTCCGGGGTTGTTAGTCCCAGGCTTGAATGCTCTCGCGAGATATTATTAATACTAATATTCGGGGATACAAGTACTAATGTAAGAATACAATTACAATGAGTGTAAAGATTCTTGTTATCTTAGCTAGTGAGCGTGTAGATTGCCGGAAGAACCAGATTTGATGCTCTGTGAGTTCTTGTAACAAAGGAGATGAACAGTCGCGACGGTGAGAGATCGACAGTCTCTCACGGCGAGTAATTAGCTGGATGCTCGGGCTCCTGGGCTTATGAATCTCTTGGAATTTGTCTAGTGGAGACTTGTTGACTCTGCCGATCGTCTTCTGGACGAGAGATTCGAAGAGAGAAATCCTGAGATGGATTCCGGAGAGAAAGCAAGGAGCTTGATGGTATGTGTGTTCTACTGTATTTCCGTGAATGAATTCGGAATGTAAGAGAATGAGTTCTGAACGTAAGTAAATGAGTTCTGAACTATTCGGAACCGTAGGTCAAATGAATTGGGAACCTTTTTCCAGTAGGAGGAGGCTCTCTATTTATAGGACTTGGATATGCCGGGCGATCGCCTTTTCTGTATTATAATAATCGGGCGATCGTCTTTTAGCACATGGGCTTGTTCCCTTAAAGTCCGCGGCTGCCGTGGCAATGTCTCATGCGATCCAATGGGAGCTCGCACGCGCGTCTGAGTTCCGTCACGGGTGGTCCCACTGACAACTTTCGGCGCGCCTGCCGGTAGGTGAGGTAGGTGACAGGCTGTGGTCAAAGGTCTTGTCTGTCAGCAAAAGATCTTGTCTGTCAGCGAAGATCTTGTCTGTCAGCGCCTTTTGTGGATCTGCACGTGGGTGCTGTTCTGAGATCCAGTCCTCGATGACTTTGACGGGCGATCATCTCTGCTCGGGGCGTAGGTCGACCATCCTTAGCCGGACACTAGATTCGATCGCCAGCTGCCAAATGGCGATCGCCTTGGGAGTCGATCGCTAGGTACCTGATGGTGGTCTGATATCTTCGACTTGGCGAGCTAGCCATAGTTTGACTGGTGTTGACTTGGTCGCTCGGCCTTATAGTCGATCGCCTGTCGGGATGGATAAATCTTGACACAACACGATGTACAATGGAACATCATCACCACCACAGCCAAAGATAGCTGCATCCCACGGCACTGATAACGGATTATTGTAAAGACTCGACGCAGCACTAAGTAAATCTTTCATGATGTCATCTTTGGTCCTCGACCCGTCAATGTGACGAGCCTGCTTCCTTGGTTGCTGAATATCCTATTTCATATAGTAGAGTGTAAAATACAAGTACATTTGAAATAATTTATTTTGTTTGAGTTACTAAAAAGAAAAAGAAAATATATACCTTTGAAAAATCGGAGAAAATAAAATCTCGTGGCCATGCAATCTCACCTCATCAGTCGCCACAGGGACTTCAGCGCTGGCATCTACGGCCTCCTCAACCACTACCTTAACCAAATGAGCTGGTAAAGGAGCACAATGTAGGATCGAATCGCCCTGAATAACCCTACCGATAGAAACTAGATGAGGAGGATGCTCGTCCATATAAAATCCAACTCGATGAGAGTCTCCAGTCGGAGTCCTCTCTCCGGAAAGTCCAGAAATAGCATCATCACAACTCCCCTTCATGCTGACACAAGTAACCTCATCATGTATATGAATATCAACAGGCCGCTGGGAACTAGCACCTATTGTCTGGCCGAACTCTTTCATCAAAGTCTATCTGACATCAAGGGTTATCTTCTTCCTTAGCTGCTCCAACACATCTTCACTTACAGAAGACATCGGTCCACATGATCGTCCAAAGTAATCGCGAATACCCATACCAAAACCAATGCCAAGAACACGACCAGGGTGCTCGGGTCTCCCAATGGCAGCCGCCAATATATCCGGGCGTCCCTCTGGAACGAAGGTACCTCGTGTATACTTCTCCTCCAAATCATCCTACAAAAATTTAATTTGGCACCATATAACAAAATTTTGAAATATGCAAACAACTAATACAAGTTGATGAAGGAGAAAAAATAATTCAAGAATGTAGATAAAAGTAATTGGGTAGAAAAGTGGTTATTTACATTTAACAAAGTAAATAATTTACCTCAAATTTTTAGTGTTTGCTAACACTTAGCAACAAAAAAGTGGAGCTTTTTATTTTTCTTACAAGAAAAAATAATTCTTAAAAAAGAACATACAATCCTCTCGACAATCTCCCGTGCAGCATCGGATGACGTACCCCCCGTCTTTTTGTATGACCAAGCTTCCATCTTTGATGACGCGTAGGTGGAGACGGGGGATCAATAACATTATCTTCTTCAGATTTAGATGCTTCTCGGCGCTCCTTCATCTTCCTCTCCATCTCCCGTGTATCCACCAAGTCGTACCCTCCTCGAGCCATATAATGCGGAATGTTCATTTTTGCTAATTCTTGTTTCTTCTTCTTTGTTCCTATTACAAGTATCAAATAATCCATAAATAATTTTATAAATATTTTCAAATTTAAAACATTTTTTTCAGATTTTATGTTCTTAATTAGAAATATGTTCTTAATTAGGAATTGTTTTATTTGATTCTTGTAAAATTATTTTCAGATTATTGTACAATCCTTTTATGAATATTGTAATATATATATATATATATATATATATTATAAATATTTAAAATTTGTAACATTTTTTTTATTTCAGATTTTATGGTATTAATTAGAAATTATTTTATTTGATTGTGTGTTCATTATATTCAGCATTGAACTTAAAAAATAAACTTAAAATGTTTTTTCGGTTATACCTCCCAAGCGGAGTCCTCACGAATCTTTTTGAAGTCTCTCCAGTCCTCCTCGGAGATACCATACTTGTCACAAAGAGATTTTCCTTTGCTTGGACCATATATGTACTCACCGGTCAAATCAGACTTAAATTGCCTCCATTTTACGCCAATAGACTATAAAGACTTCTTTTGAAAATGACCAAGATTGCTAATCTGGCTAACATCAAAATTGGCCTACATATTGACAATAAACACATCACATTACACACACACACACACAAACACACACAGCACACAAAACACACACAGTACACACAAACATAAACAAACACACTGCCACACACACAGAAAAACACACAGACAACACACACACACACACACACACACACACACACACACACACAAACACAAACACACGCACACACTGCCATACACACACACACACACAGAGACACACAGTACAACAAACACACACATAGTACACACACAAACAAAAAAGCGCACACATCACACAAACACACACAGCCCACAAACACACACACACACACACACAGCCCACAAACACACACACACACACACACACACACAGCACACACACAGAGTAACACAGACACACAGCACACACACACACACACAATACATACACAAACACATATAGACAACACACAAACACACACACACACACACACACACACACACAGAGCACACAAACACACACGCACACACACACATAGTACACGCACAGCACATAAACACACACACACATCACACAAACAAACACACACACACACACACACACACAGCACACAAACACACACACACACATACAGTACACGAACAAACACACACACACATATACAGTACACACACAGAACACAAACAAACACACACACAACACACACACACAGCACACACACACACACACACACACACACGCACACACACACACACACACACACACACACACACACAGACAGTACACACACAGCACACAAACAAACACACACAGCACACACACACACAGTACACAAACACACACACAGTACACACACAACACACAAACACACACACACACAGCACACAAACAAACACACACACAACACACACACAGAGCATACACACACACACAGCGAGAGAGAGTGCACATACAAACACACACACACAGAGAGTACATATACAAACACACACACAGCACACTGTCACACACACACAAACACTCACACTGCCACACACACACAAACACACAGACACTGCCACACAACGGAACACGACACACACAATTCTTAATACAAAAAGAGAGTCATGTACCAACATATCCTGCCACAATATTTCTTTATCCGGCTTGTCGGGTACTTGTTTCCAACTCTTGTACAATATCGACACATGATCTTTGGCAAGTTTTCCTAAGTACGTACTTAACTTCAATTTTTGTTCGTATTTGATCTTTCCCCGTACTGGATCACTGTCAAGAGGTAATTTTTTTCCGTCAACACAGCATTTCAACATACTTCTACATAGCGTGGGATTTCTCGATGTAGAAGTACTACATGTATGAGCATCGGGAGACCGAGAGGAATGAGGAGAACGAGCGGGAGGAGGAGTGTGAGGGGAACGAGAAGGAGACGCCATGTGCCTGCATAAAGAAATAAAATTAATCATCAACCACAATATACACTGCACACATAAAACACACACACACACACTGCACACATAAAACACACACACGCTGCACACACACTGCACACACACACACACACACTACACACACTGCACTCTCAAACACACACAGCACTCTCTCTCTCTCACACACACACACACACACACATACTGCACTCTTCACTCACACACACACTGCACACACTCACACACATTACACACACACACACACTACACACACTGCACTCTCACACACACTGCAGTTTCAAACACACACTGCAGTCTCACACACACACACACAATGCACACAATCACACACACACACTCTACACACACACTACACACACTGCACTCTCTCTCTCTCTCTCTCTCTCTCTCACACACACACACACACACTGCACTCTGCACTCTCACACACACACTGTGCACACACTCACACACACTGCACACACACACACACACACACACACACACACACACTATACACACTGCACACACTGCATATACACATACACACACATTTTTAATAACAAATAATGAAATAAATCTTAAATCTAAAATATAAAAACTCATAAACCAACACAACGTTCAACATTAATACTAAAATTCAACAAAACCAACTTTATCATTAACAATGTCACAAAATTGAGCATTAATTCTACAATTCAACATAATCGACTGTGCCTTCATCATCAACTGTCTAACTTGACTCTAGATAACGACATTTTCCCATATGCCTTCATCATGATCATCTCGAATGGCAAGTATGTCGCCTGCTTCATTTTCTTCAATGATAGTGGACATCAGTGTTGATAAAGGAATAAACTCACAAATGTCAAAACCTGATTCTCCAGTTTCATTAATATCCACACTTCTACCCGGAATGACCACTGACAATATTTCATTGTATGGATCCTTGACATAAAACACCTGTTTAGCTTGATATGCCATGATTAATGGCTCGTCAGTGTAAGCTATCTTATGAAGATCTACCAATGTAAAGCCCAGTTCATCGATTACCACACCCGTGTTATTATCAACCCACTTACACTTAAAAATAGGCACTCTAAACTTAACATAATCAAGTTCCCATATATGTTCAATAACTCCATAGTAACTTGTCGATCCCATGACTAGATTTTTATCTTTCGAGCTTGAAAAGTGCATGGACTCGGCTTGAAGAGTAACTCCGCTATTTTGAACCGAACTTTTGTCATCTTGTGACTTTGTATAGAATGAGTACTTATTGATATCATATCCATTCTAAGTTACGACATCGGACTTCGGCTCATAAGCTAGCCATTTTAACATTTCAGATGCGCTATCACTTTCGGAGATTTGTACCTTAAACCAACTGAAGAAAGTCTTATTATGTTCCATCAACAACCATTTATCGCTCATTCGGGAATTCTTTGTCTTCAAAATATTCTTGTGAGCAGACAAGTACGGAAGAACCTCATCAGTGTTATTCAAAACGTACAAACGTGCTTGAAGCACCTCATCGTGATTCTTGGTTAATATTTAACACCCCGTGTACCTTTTCCATTAAGTTTCCCATCATGTCGAGACTTCGGAAGCCCTACAGATGGTGTTTGTGACATGTAATCTGTGCAAAACTCGATTGATTCTTCTGCAATATACCTCTCAACAATAGATGCTCCTGGACGAAATGGGTTTTTAGTATACCCTTTAAAAATCTTCATGTATCGCTCAATCGGAAACATCCATCGCAAATAAACGGGGCCACACTCTTCAATCTCTCTAACTACATGGACAAGTAAGTGAACCATAATATCAAAAAAAAGGAGGAGGAAAATATATCTCCAATTGGCACAAGATAACAACAACCTCGTTTTTCCACTCATCCAAAACCAAAGGATCAATAACTTTGCTACATATAGAATTGAAGAAAAAACACAAGCGAGTTATGACATTTCTCACCTTTTTAGGCAAGACGTCACGTATAGCCACAGCTAGAAGTAGTTGCATCAAGACATGACAGTCATGAGACTTTAAGCCCACCAATGTCAGATTTTGCATCGATACAAGACTCTTAATATTCGAAAAATAATCTTGTGGCACTTTAATGCCTTGTAAACAATTACAAAAGCTGATTTTCTCTCTTTTGGATAAAGTATAACATGTCGGGGAGAAGATAAGTTCATTTACCGACTACTTGCGGATGCAACTGAGGACGTATACCCATTTCCTCTAAGTCTTGACGAGCCTGTACACCATCCTTTGTTTTGTGTTTAACATTGAGAAGTGTGTCGATCACACTATAGCATACATCTTTTTCGACATGCATAACATCTATGCAATTTCTAACATCTAGATATCTCCAGTAAGGAAGATCAAAAAATATTGACCTCTTCTTCCAAATGTTTGTCGTAGCATCCTTCTTTTTAGTTTTTCCAAATATAGTATTTATGTTCTTCACACGATCGTATACTTGCTCACCTGTTAAGGGCATTGGCGCAAGTCTATTTTCTGGGAATCCATTAAAAGCTTTTCGCAATCTACGATACGGGTGATGGCGACTGAGAAATCCCCGATGTTGAGTGTAAACTATTTTATTTCCATCTTTCAACTGGATGTATCTTGTGTTTTCTTCACATATAGGACAGGCATGATGTCCCTTGACACTATATCCACTCTGGTTTCCATATGCAGGAAAGTCATTAATCGTACAAGATAACATTAAACGTAACTTGAAACTTTGCTGGCGGTAACCATCAAACACGTAAATCCCTTCATCCCACATCATTCTCAAGTCACCAATCAACGGACTTAGATAAACATCTATGTCATTTCCTGGTTGTTTTGGTCCTGCAATCATCATTGACAACATAACGTACTTCCGTTTCATACATAACCAATGAGGCAGATTATATATCACAAGTAAAACAGGCCAAGAGCTATGCTTGGTGCTTAAGTTACCGAACGGATTAATTCCATCTATGGAAAGTCCAAGCCTAAGGTTTCTTGCGTCACTCCTGAAATCTGGAAATAAATGATCTATTTCCTTCCATTGTGCAGCATCAGCTGGATGACAAATTAGCCTGTTGCATTTTCTCTCATTTGCGTGCTATGTGAGATTCTTTGCATCATCTCTATTAGCAAACAATCGCTTGAACCTTGAAATAATCGGAAGATACCATAACATCTTCGCGGGAGGTCCTT
Organism: Orobanche coerulescens; assembly: GCA_033398695.1. NCBI lineage: Eukaryota > Viridiplantae > Streptophyta > Magnoliopsida > Lamiales > Orobanchaceae > Orobanche > Orobanche coerulescens. The sequence continues at coordinate 72,900,825 of CM065816.1, read as the reverse complement.
GTTGTGTGTTCTCTCCATCATTCTTCACTTTGTATCATGATACCCCACACCTAGGACACTTATGCAATTCTTCAACCTCTTTTCTATACAGTATGCAATCATTGGGACAAGCGTGTATTTTTTTATACTCCAGACCCATCAGACACAAAACCTTCTTCGCGTCAAAGGTTCGCTTAGGCAATGTATTGCCTTTTGGTATCATATCATTCATCAACTGGAGCAATTCGGTGAAACTTTCGTCACTCCAACCATTTATTGCCTTCAAATTAACCAGATTCAACATGGCAGATAGTCGTGTGAAATTTTCACAGCCCAGATACAATGGAGTCTCTGAATCACTTTTCAACGCATCATAAACACGAGCTCTTTGAAATGATTCTTGTCCGGCAAACGGCTTAACTGGTGCAAGTTGTTCTGAAGAGGTTACAGGAAGAGTCCACCAAGCCTGTGTCACAGAAGAAATCCTTTGGCCTCATCCTTAACCACATCTAAACTCACTGTGGTGTCCCGCAGTCTAGAGATGCCAAGAAGATTGGCCCTGGCAAATTCATAGGTGGGAGCAAGCCCTATGTATTCAACAGAGCCGGTCTATATGCAAACATGCCTCATCCCCGAACCATGCATATATCTGACGATCCTAGGGATGTTACAATCAAGGTCGTGCATGAGGAGAAGAAGAAAAGAAAAAGAAGTATCTCTGACAACAAGTCACCTGAGGCTGCAAAGAAGCCAAATAAAAAGCTCAAGAAAGCTTCCAAAACCAAACCTACATCGGCTACAGCGGCCACTATATATGCACCAACGGCGCAACCCGCTGTTAAAATCCCCAAGGGCGCAACCCCTTCAGAAGAGATAGTTACCGCATAATCTGTAGATCCCGAGCCAGTGGCGACTATGACATATGATCAACTATTTGCCAAGTTGGAAGGTACTCGCGAATCGGCTGCCCATTTGGAGCCGAGAGTCGCCTCTCCTATAAGGGAACCCACACCTGTACAGGATCCCTCTCCAATCAGGGTATCAACCCCTGTTAGGATGCCCTCTCCAATACAGGCTCCCACACCTGTTGCGGATCCCATCCCTATAGTAGACCCAATCACTGTAAGGAGTCCCTCCCCGACAGTACTCATAAATGAAACACTTCTCCAGTTGCAAATTGAACAAGCCTTTGATCGCTTTGTATCTTGGAAAAACTACAGGGTCGCCCCTTACAACGTCCTGTACAACTAGGTAGAGTGGAAATAAGAAGAAAATTTCGTTCTGGAGGTGACGAATACCCAGAACATCAAAGTTCTAATTCAATGGGATAATAAATTTTGCCATGAGCTGATTTCAAAATTCTATCTGGCAAAAGAACAGGATCAATTGAAAGGGAAATCCAAATCGAATGACATAACTCCCTCTGACAGCCATCAGTCCGACCCAAACTCAAATGCCGACAACGACGCTCTTCAAGCAGGTCTGAGGATCAGCCGCGAAGAAGCACGGGAAGAAGAAATGTCCCGTATGCAAAGCCAACAGGGTCAAGGGACCTCAGACAGACATCAGTCCCCCATCCCTCAACAGGAAGACACTCAGGACAAACAGGAGGAATCAGTCCCTCCTGTACCGCAAGAAGTTCCAGATCATGGATACAAGCCTGTCTCTAACCAAGAAGAAGAAGCCCGCGCCATCCGACTAGAGGAATCAGTCCCTCTGCCGGAGCAGGCGGAAGCTGAGAGTCAATAGGAGGATTCAGTCCCTCCTGTACGCCCGACTACACACAATCAAACAGCTCAGGAGTCAGTCCCTCCTGTTCCTGAGAATGAAGAAGCCGCACAACCTTCCAAAGCACCTGCCGCTGATGAGCCCACGCAAGATGCCCATGCATGTCCCATCTCCGTAAGCTCCAAGTCAGAATCCAATGACGGATTATTGCCAGACAATAGAACACAACGCCCTCATCACCATGTGGTTCTACGTCAACTCAACGAGCCCGAGGATGAAAAGCTAAAGCACCCTGGCTCCCCGCGCACTGAGGCCCGGATAGATTAACTCCATGCAATCGTTCGACAGACTGTATTCATGTAACAACCCCAATTCGCTCAGGGATATCACACGCCGTATAACCTTTCCTCAAGGATCTACCAGGCTGGTAACAAAATCATACATCTCAACAACGCCTTTAAGGCTAAAAGTCTCAGTAGACCGATTTGGTCCTTCAATAAATATATACAACTCAATCTCAATACATGCCCATGCAGGGGTCAAATACAACACACTCCCGTACAACGGGGATAGAATATTGCAGTGGAAATAAAAATATGACTGAACCAATACAATAACGCACGGGTCTTCATGTGATTAGTATCGATCATCTTTCATCATCCTCCGTGCCGACCCTGTGTTATGCTCCCCAAAACCTGAATGCAATACAGACATCCACCCCCCAATTACTCGGGGGTTAGCAAAATTCCACTATTTTGCTAGTGCAAGTACAAAGTGCAAATACGTGTCATACAAATTATATTCCAAGAATAATAATAATCAGGAGTCTTCAAAGACTCGAACATAACAAGAAATACTTCCCGAGGCAAGATTTTGAGTAAAACTTTCCAAAACCGAAAGAACACAATTTAGGGGAAAACAATTTATAAAATGGTTTAATATGCCATCGCAAGTTTTGATAGAAAACAATTTAGGATTATCGAATCCTACTCTTTCCAAAAGAAACCAAAAAGGGGTCACAGCCCCAAAGATTTACTTTCCGTAAAACGACCTTTACAAACCGTTGGGATCTCAACCCAAATCTCATAAAATCACATTACACGAGAACAATAACAAGGTCCGTTTTCCAACATCAAAACCCCACAACCAAAAGACTGAAAACAACTGACAAAATACTCCAGTGCCATCCTAGCCAAGTAGGCCAAATGAACAACTTACCTCTTACACACTTAGTCAATGCATGCAATCATGAAAACATCAATTGAAACACACATTTCTAGAAACGCCATAATTCAAAACACATCTGTAAAATGCACCACAATTAACCGTCGATCCACGTCTCTGTGGACCCCAACCGAGACCCCGTCGGATCTAACCCGTAGTGGTTAAAAGCAAGCTCGTCGATCCACGTCTCTGTGGACCCATACCGAGACCCCGTCGGATTTAAGCCGTAGTGAGCATACACACACACACGTTACTCATGCAATACTAATATGCTAAGAATGTAGGTTCATTAAAAATACTTACTAGAGATGGCCACTTACCCGACACCATTATCATACTCATCACAAAACCTCCATCATGAACAATCACTCTCAACACGACAACACAATTAACACGGAATACACGATTCCACAATATTAAACAAACAGGGGTATAATTAAAACCCTCGACGTTCAAAATAATCAAATCATAATCATTTCTCAAAACACACCGTTCACAAAACACACAAGCGTTTTGAAGGAAAGCCTTTAACGAGGCCAAACCAAATTTTTTTGAAAATTCCTTTCAAACAACCAAACAAACAAACCAAGACGATTACCGATCATCATATCCACAAAATAAGAAATGTATGAACAAGGTACTTGCCTCAAATAACCACAATGTGGAGAATCGACCGAAGTAGGTTGGCACGAACCGACTACGAACCCGCCGACTCTACTGAACTCTATCCCGCGACAATAAACTACGAACAACAATAACAACAATGAAAATGAATTCTATAGCACGACCTAAAGTCGTTGAATTGAAGGAACGAACGACAAAAGTTCAAGGGTTTCCCCCAAAATGGCGAAGAACACGAAGATACGATTACAATGAGAATCAAGGTAAAAAACAACGGAAATCCCACCAAACTATCGAAGGGAAACTCATTGGGACATTTAATCGAACACTTAACGCTCGATAACTCCCAAGAACACTCGAATCACCAATCGAGTTGAACAAACTCGAAATACGGATATACAACCCATAGAACACGATTAATAATGTTCAATAACATCAATTGATTCATGAAAATCGGACGAACAATGAAAATCAAGAAGGAAATCTCGAAAGTCAATTTCTAGGAGATTTGAAGAAATTACCTCGATCCGATGAAGAACAATGATTATATGATGATATAATCGACAAGAATCTTCCAAAATGCCTAAAAATCGAGTGGAATCGACCAAAAACTCCACTCCTCGACTTCTCCCGTCCCCAACCGCCACCCGGGTGAAGAAATGGGGTAAAATGAAGTCTGGACGGTCACCTGGCCTATATATGGCCTACAGAGTTACGGTCGTAAGGGCAGTGCCTTACGGCCATAACTCGGCCCTTACGGCCGTACCCGGCAGGTCCTTACGGCCGTAACCAGCATTCGTCGAGATTCTTCCCAGCACCTGCTAATCACTTACGGCCGTAACTGACACCCCCTTACGGCCGTAACCGGCATTTGTCCAGCCTGTGCCTGCCGATCACTTACGGCCGTAATACCTTACGGCCGTAACTCGGCCAGGCCAGTACCTGCTCCAAAATGTGCGACCGTGACTCGGCCATGGCCACTTCCGACGGCCCGGACAACCCCGAAACCCAAACCTGAATATGAATCTAAGATACGGTTACGAAGTAATCGCAAAGACGAATCCAAGCGCTAAGAGAACACACGATTCCGACCACCCGAAGGCTCGAAATTCGACAACGGAAAGTAATTACCCCAAAGTTTGGGAAATTACGAAAATGGCCCAAAACGTCTGAAATACATGATACACCATCGAAACACCAAGCCAAAGCTCGAAACATGAATAATAACATTAAATGATCTTACGAGAAACTCGAAAAAATATTTTCGGACGAGATTCGCAAGAATCGAACTCAAGTGCGGAAAAGCCGCTTAAGAACACGAAACTCAACAAAACGATACCGAAACGAACTCGGATGACAAAAAGTGCAGGATTAATCATTCTCGGAATGACGAAACGGTCGCAACAGAGTCACTAGGATGGAATTCCGCCAAAAAAAGAAAATTACCGGAAATCGAAATTGCGGATATTACATACTACCCTCCTTAAAAGAAGTTTCGTCCCCAAACTTAAAACAAGTAGGGAGAAGCAATATCCCGCCAGGAAAACTCAACGATATACACAAGAAACGTGTAACTTATGCCCAACGGCGAAACGTTACAAGCAACGCAAAGGAATATACGGCGTGAAAACACGCTCCACGACGACCAACACAACGCCACCGGTAGAGACATAATAAAACCAACAAGTGACAAGCTTCATCAAACAGATAATACAATCAAGTTGATTATCCGAACTATCACAAAACACAAAGCACCTGTTACAAGGAAACACGCACAGTTGAGAAAATAGAAAATAAACACAAACGATTCACAAGGACAATCACAAACAATTCGGACTACGCCGAAATTCTCAAAAACCACACTAGGCATCTCCGTGTCCTTTCAGAGCAGAGACGCAACCTAGATCCCCAAATCTCAGCTACCGTCTCGCAATGCACGGCTCGGTGACCCACCTGGCCACACTCGAAACAACTGACTAACGGTGAACGACAGTTCTTCGCGGTACGAGATCAAGCAGCAACAGTCAGACAACCACGATCGAGCAACAATGATCGAACGACAACGATCGAACAATAATGATCGAACAACAACGATCGAAAAATAATGATCGAACAACAACGATCGAAAAATAATGATCGAACAACAACAATCGAAAAAATAATGATCAAACAACAATGATCGAAAAAACAATGATAGAGTAACAACGATTGTACAACAATGATCGAATGACAACAGTCGGACAATGACTCGGAAGTTCACACTTCAACTCAAGACATCAAAAGAACTAGTAGAAACTAAAATATGTTACTTCCGAACAAGGTTCACAAGAATCGAACCGAACTTGGAAAAGTCACAGCGATAACCAGATCGATCCAAAACAAGATCACGGCTCGTTCGAACGAGAAAACCGGAATACAGAACAAGTTCAGAAAGTATCAAAGAACACGAGCGAGTCGATATAATTGAGAAGGAGAAAATGCAGAAGTCAAAAATAATACGGGTATTACATTCGACCTCTTATAAAAGAAATGTCGTCCCCGCAACTCACAACAACGGAAATAAGGTAACAATACAAAAAGCAACCGACATAAACATCTCCCATGGGCCTCTTAGAGCCAATCTTAATATCTGTGCTAAAGCACTAACTCCGGAAGTCTCGGTAACCAATTCGCAAAAATTGAATTCTGTGTCCCTCGAGTCCACACTTGAAATGCATTACTGACGAGCAGCTCAATTTGTACGTACATGCCCCCGGCACAATACGGTTGAAACACCTCAGCTCGGCATACCGAATATACAACTGCTAGGTACAATCGAATATAACATCGCAAAACAACAAACCAGAGATGCCAACTCAGCACAACAGAAAATCATAACATGCAACACATATGATGATTACTATCATAAAGCAACACATATATCAACATGACAGCAACGACAGCATCGTTCGGCGATCTCAACGGCCTGAATGATAACCAGCACACAAACATAAAACATTATGAAACAATCACAGATGTACACAATCATACAAACCCAAGCTCTAACAGCTCGCACAGGTGCGATAGCACGCAAATCACCACGAAATGACAGCGTTAAAGATCAACATCACACCTCTCATAGAGGGCTAACACAAAAATGCGTGGCGAACGACTCAACGCTCACACCACCAATTCAACCACAACTCGGGGGTTAACACCCTAACGAAAGTTCGAACATCATACATACATTCCCGGACTGCAAACAGGAGCGATAGTTTTTAAAAATTAAAACCACCTTTTTGAAAACAATTTGAAAACCATCTTGCGTTTGATTTCAAAAATATTCGACCCGCGGGTCTAAGCAAAACATTTCTAAATAATTGAAAATATCTCAAAATATTTTGGTCCTCAAAGTAGAAGAATTTTGAAATAGATAATTGCGCTAGTAGGCGCCTCGAAAATACAATCTATTTAAAAGTACGTCTCGAATTTTATTTTCTAAGATACCCAAGGTTTTCAAAAATCTATTAGGCTAGAATGCCTAAAAACTCACATGTAACAACATTCACTTACATACATCACAACACACGCATCAACTCGCTCAAAATCAAGACAACACATGTCTTTTACTAGAAAACAAACAGTCAAATATCACGGTTAAAAGGACATAAATAGCGACAACACGAAACCAAAAATCTGCATAAAGATTCCATCATTTAACAAATAATCATACCAGTAACTCGTGTCACACGAGGCACAACATAAAGGAGGGAGACTTACATCCACAGGTCGCACGAAGGTGATGATCGCCCCATGATACTAATCACGACCAACCAACTCAGACGACGCGTCGCGACACGACTCAGTCAGACAAAATCCGAAGAGACAAAACTCAACAAACACCACTAAACCCGACAACCTAGGTTTCCACAACCTAAGATCCGATACCATTTATGTAACACCCCCAATCCGCTCAGGGATATTACACGCCGTAGAACCTTTCCTCAAGGATCTACCAGGCTGGTAACAAAATCATACATCTAAACAACGCCTTTAAGGCTAAAAGACTCAGTATACCGATTTGGTCCTTCAATAAATATATACAACTCAATCTCAATACATGCCCACGCACGGGTCAAATACAACACACCCCCGTACAATGGGGATAGAATACTGCAGCGGAAATAAAAATACGACTGAACCAATACAACAACGTACGGGTCTTCATGTGATTAGTATCGATCATTTTTCATCATCCTCCGTGCCGACCCTGTGTTATGCTCCCAAAAACCTGAATGCAATACAGACATCCACCCCCGATTACATGGGGGTTAGCAAAATTCCACTATTTTGCTAGCGCCATTACAAAGTGCGAATACGAGTCATACAAATCATATTCCAAGAATAATAATAATAATGAGTCTTCAAAGACTCAAACATAACAAGAAATACTTCTCGAGTCAAGATTTTGAGTAAAACTTTCCAAAACCGAAAGACCACAATTCAGAGGAAAACAATTTATAAAATGGTTTAATATGCCATCGGGAGTTTTGATAGAAAACAATTTAGGATTATCGAATCCCACTCTTTCCAAAGGAAACCAAAAATGGGTCACATCCCCAAAGATTTACTTTCCATAAAACGACCTTTACGAAATCTCATCAAATCACATTACACGAGAACAATAACAAGGTCCGTTTTCCAACATCAAAACATCACAACCAAAAGACTGAACACAACCGACAAAATACTCCAGTGCCATCCTAGCCAAGTAGGCCAAATGAACAACTTACCTCTTACACACTTAGTCAATGCATGCAATCATGAAAACATCAGTTGAAACACACATTTTCGGAAACGCCATAATTCAAAACACATCTGTAAAATGCACCACAATTAACCGTCGATTCACGTCTCTGTGGACCCCTACCGAGACCCCGTTGGATCTAACCCGTAGTGGTTAAAAGCAAGCTCGTTGATCCATGTCTCTGTGGATCCCTACCGAGACCCCATCGAATCTAACCCGTAGTGAGCATACACACACACACACACGTTACTCATGCAATACTAATATGCTAAGAATGTAGGTTCATTAAGAATACTTACTAGAGATGGCCACTTACCCGACACCATTATCATACTCATCACAAAACCTCCATCATGAACAATCACTCTCAACACGATAACACAATTAACACGGAATACACGATTCAACAACATTAAACAAACAGGGGTATCATTAAAACCCTCGACATTCAAAATAATCAAATCATAATCAATTCTCAAAACACACCGTTCACAAAACACACACACATTTTGAAATAAAGCCTTTAACATGGCCAAACCGAAATCTTTTGAAAATTCCTTTCAAACAACCAAAAAAACACACCAAGACGATTACCGATCATCATATCCACAAAATAAGAAATGTATGAACAAGGTACTTGCCTTAAATAACCACAACGTGGAGAATCTACCGAAGTAGGTTGGCACGAACTGACTACGAACCCGCCGAATCCACCGAACGCTAACCCGCGACAATAAACTACGAAAAACAATAACAACAATGAAAATGAATTCTATAGCACGACCTAAAGTCGTTGAATTGAAGGAACGAACGACAAAAGTTCAAGGGTTTCCCCCAAAATGGCGAATAACACGAAGATACGATTACAATGAGAATCAAGGTAAAAAACAACGGAAATCCCACCAAACTATCGAAGGGAAACTCATTGGGACATTTAATCAAACACTTAACGCTCGATAACTCCCAAGAACACTCGAATCACCAATCGAGTTGAACAAACTCGAAATACGGATATACAACCCATAGAACACGATTAATAATGTTCATTAACATCAACTGATTCATGAAAATCGGACGAACAATGAAAATCAAGAAGGAAATCTCGAAAGTCAATTTCTAAGAGATTTCAAGAAATTACCTCGATCTGATGAAGAACAAGGATTAGATGATGATATAATCGACAAGAATCTTCCAAAACGCCTAGAAATCGAGTGGAATCGACCAAAAACTCCTCTCCTCGACTTCTCCCGTACCCAGCCGCCACCCGGGTGAAGAAATGGGGTAAAATGAAGTCTGTCCGGTCACCTGGCATATATATGGCTGACAGAGTTACGGCCGTAACCGTAAATGCCTTACGGCCGTACCCAGCAGGTCCTAACGGCCGTAACCGGCATTCATCGAGATTCTGCCCAAAGACGTGCGATCACTTACTACCGTGAATCGACACCCTTACGGCCAGAATCGCATTCATCCAGCCTGTGCCTGCCGATCACTTATGGCCGTAACCGGCACCTTACAGCCGTAACTCGGCAAGGCTAGTACCTGCTCCAAAATATGCGGCCGTGACTCGGCCGTGGCCACTTCCGACGGCCCGGACAACCCCGAAACCCAAACCTGAATATGAATCGAAGATACGGTTACAAAGTACTCTCAAAGACGAATCCAAGCACTAAGAGAACACACAATTCCGACCACCCGAAGGCTCGAAGTTCGACAACAGAAAGTAATTAACCCAAACTTTGGGAAATTACAAAAACGGCCCAAAACGTCCGAAATACACGATACACGATTGAAACACCAAGCCAAAGCTCGCAACATGAATAATGACATTAAATCATCTTACGAGAAACTCGAAACAATAGTTTCGGACGAGATTCGCAAGAATCAAACTCAAGTGCAGAAAAGCCGCTTATGAACAGAACTCAACAAAACGATACCGAAACGAACTCGGATGATAAAAAGTGCAGAACGAAACGGTCACAACAGAGTCGCTAGGATGGACTTTCGCCAAAAACGAAAATTACCGAAAATCGAAATTGCGGATATTACAATTCATGCAAGATGCACTGAAGGCACTATAGGATGTCGGAAAAGAGCTCGATTTGATGCGAGAGACAACTCAGGATGAGCTCACTAGCCTGAAGAATGCAATTTCTAATGTTGAGGACGCGTTCCGTCTAATGCCTAATGCATTATGGAAAGCGCTCAGTCAACTATAGGTGTATCAGGAGAGACTCCTTAGGCAAGAACAGGAGAAGCTCAGAGTATCCGAAGCCAAGACCGTCGCGCCCTTCAAGAGACTGGATCCAGACTGTCAGAACATGACCAGAAAATTGATGACATGTCTCTGGTGCTCAGTACTCTTGTTGACAAAATCACGAATCTGAAGACCAAACAGGACAAAGCCATGAAGATCCTAGAACGGATTGATACAAAGGTCATAGATCTTGATGATGAAAAAAAGGAGGAAAATCCAGAGAGGCTGCTCCGCAATGAAGGATAGAGAGAGAGAGAGAGAGAAAGAGAGAGAGAGAGAGAGAGAGAGAGAGAGATGGATGCTGCTCTAGAAGAGTGTCGCTGCTGCAATAGGCCATCTGTCCTCGCCTGCAAGAGTATACAAGGTATATGGTTCTCGTCTGGAGTTCCATGATCCCAATGTTCCCTGGAAGAACAATGTACAAAGACCACCCGAGATTCGTCTGCCCACCAACCAACAGCCTACAGCTGAAGAAATAAAGGACTGCAGGAAGAACGAACTGATAAGATACTTTGTTAAACTCATTAGGAAATCCACCATGTTCAATAGGTTCAAGACCCTGGCAGAGGTTGCAGATTAATTTACAAGGCTGTTAGCAGAAGGATTGCTTCCCTTGCAAGTCACGATGAAATCAAGGTACTGAAAAGGTGATTGGCTCACCCACCCGGATGACTGGATACTTGCTTTCGACCAATCCACTGAAGGAAGAGCAATCTACCAAGATCGAGGCAAGGATTCACTTATCAATTGGTGGAAAGGAACCGAGAATGATCCTGACAGGAGACTAACAATCGGACTATGCCACTTTTAGGACTAGGCATTCTCAGTATAGGAGTTAGCTTGTCTGAACCTTCTCACTATTTGTTCTTTAGGCTAGAAATTGCAGTATGCATTTTGTCTTATTTTGAGAACTTGCAAGTTTCCTCTCAAGCATTGTAATGTTCTGATTCTTATCAATAAAATTCCATTTCTCTTGAAAGATTACAGCTCCTAATCTACGCTTACTATTTTTACTGTCTGATTACGAATTTATTTTATTTGCCAAGTACAAAACTTGTTAAGCTTAAAGCTGTAAGAACTTATCTGCGAACAGTTCATAGATCAAGTTGTATTCAACCTAGATCACACTGTAAGATTGTGCATGTGCGCCAATCATAAGTTTAAAGTTGTAATACACATCCCTGTAGATGTTTTCGATTTCTTAGAACTTGCCTGCCAGCAGTTCATTTTTTTTAGACTAAGTACTGAAGATCAGATCATTCGACAGAAGACCAAGAGTCAACCTCTCTGGATCAAGAAGTTATCTTAAAGAGGTTTTGGCATTATCAAAAAGGGGGAAATTGTTTGGATAAAAAATCCTGTATCCTGTTTTGATAATGTCCATCATACAGCAAAGGAGTCGAACGAGTTGAAATCCCACTACATATGGAAGCAGCTTGGAACTCCATACAGCCTCTTCCATACAGCATTGAAGATCTCACAGTCTAGCCTACAACTACAGTGAAAGACTCAATACGTCGGATACAGCAGCCAGGCTGTAAGCTATTTTACTTCGGAAAAGTAAAATACATCCGACAGGACTGGATAGAGAATGCTTTAAACCGTTGTGAAATACAATTTGTTTATTCATAAAGTATTCACGGTTAAAACACCATTTATTGCTGACAGGACATAATTTAATGCAGCAGAAGTGAGACAAGTCTGAATGCACTGAAGAGCATTTAATGCGAAGTAAAAAAGAATGTCTGAAGCATTAAATGCGGTCTGCTTTAATTTAAATATTCATCAAGCCGCCAATTAGAGACGTCAACATCTCACCTACCTGCAACGGCTACATTTATAACGGATGCATTTTCCAAAAGTTATAAATAGCCCCAAGCTGAGGACACTTATGCACACGAAGAATTCATATATCGCAAAACCCTATACGCACTAAGCAAACTGGAGAAAGCCTAATTGCTGTATTTACAGCAATTTGCTTAAACGAACTTCTGCTACGCACTCACATTCGAAAACTGTACAGCTTGTTGTACTATTACTTTTCAAGTTGTATACTGTATACTTAGTGGCCAACATGTTACAATAAAGATCACTCGTGATTAACTATGAACCCAACCGGTTACGGATCCTCTGAGGCCCTATCGGACCCTCCCGGAGTGGTTAACCCCAATGGTCGTGGGTTCGGCTAGTTGCGGATACCTCCGAGGCCCCGTCCAACCCTTCAGGAGTGAACATATATACTCTCACACGCATATGCATTACTTTTCGCATTTAAGACTATAAGTTCATAGGAATTACTTGCCTTTGAGACATGATGAAAAGTTACGAGGAGAAAAATGTCGGAGGTCGAAATGAATTGAAAATTAAAACCTAAACGATTTGTAAAACTATCATCAACATTGTACAAGATAGAATTTATATCTAGAATCAACCGAAACCTGGCCTATAGTTCATATAATTCACCATATAAAACATAGTGGGCGGATTTTAGTCAAAGCCCTCTCGACTTCTCAAGTCACAAGGACTAAACCGCGAACTAGTAGGAAAAATCATTTATTCGGGATAGATAAATCATTGATATCATGATTCCAAAAACAAAATGAATCGAATTGGACAAATATAGCAAAACATCCAAAAATCTCGAAATTAGGATTCTAATATGATTACCTCGAATCAACGGATGAAAGCCTTATTTGATGTAGTTAATAAACACTATACCCTTGATGATGATGATGATGATGGAGAATGAAAGATTGATGAGCTCCCCTGAGAAATTGACTCAAAATCTCCCCTTTCTCGCTCTCTTCACGGTCAAAGGTAAGAAATGAGAAAAATAAAAAAAAGGTGGTTGCCCGCATTTAAATAGTTTGCTCAGTTAGCATACGCTAATCGTGCGCTAACAGGCCTACAAATTAGTGTGTTCTGGCACTACTTGTTAGCGTGCGCTAACCAGTGTCTTAGCATGTGCCAACACTGCAGCATAGCGCACGCTTGTGGTTTAGCATGCGCTAAGCCTCCTGTGCAGCAACATAACAGTGTACTTGGGCAACCATAACACAACCGGGACGAGGCAAAACATGAAGGTTAACAGTAACAAACAAAATGGTCAAGAAGATATCTCTACAACAATTCTTAATGCTAAACAAACATGCAATTACGACCATCTGAAGGTACGGAAAAATAAATGTGAAATCAAATGCCCAAAACTCTGGAAAATTATAAAACGGTCCAAACATCCCAAAATCAGGATTCGAGGTCGAACAACAACACGCAAGCCCACAACACGTCTAAGTATGTTAAATGAGTTTGTAGAAACAACAAAATAATGGTTTCGAACAAGATTTACAAGAATCGAACCCAAATATGAAAAAATCGCAATAATTTATGGATTCATTAAAAACAACTTCAAAACTCGATCGAATGATAAAATGCAGAACTAAATAGTTTCAAAATATCAAAAAGATCACAAGCGAGTCGCCAAATATATAGAAACACTAAAAACGAAAATTATCGAAAATACAAAAATACGAATATTACACCAGCCCCAATATCCTTGTTACAATAAATTAATTTATTATTAATAATATATGACTGAATATAAAATAGAAGAATAGAAATAGAATTTGATAAACTTAATTGAAGGGTCAAAGTATTTAAGGCTTGAGTTGTAAAAACCCCAAGATATTCCGGACATATTACAGCACTGTGAGCCCCTACGGTGGGACCCACAAGTCTATACATATATATATATATATATATATATATATATATTCATAAAGCTCGAGCTATAAGGTCTAAACATAACCAACAAGGAAGACAATAAAGGTCAACATCTATGACAATAATCAAAATCAACGAACAAGTGTCAACAGGGATTCAACCCACGAAAGAAAATACTAGGACATCAAAAAAATATCTTGTAACACTCAAGTACTAAAGACTATCCAAAGTATGACATCACAAATGAAGGACATAAACAATAAAGATAAAGTAAGTAATAAAGAATCACTCTTGCCCATCATCTTCATACCAACCCGACCGATACCGATACCTGGAACACATGAAACTATTTCCTCGGAATGAGGTTAGCCATGGAATAGCTAGTGCAAGTATATCGATTATGAAATAATACCTCTTTAACAATAAAGTAAGCATATAACCATTTCTCAAAATCCAATATTAGTATTCCGGAATATCTAAATCTCATATCATGTCACATTTCAAAATATATAAGTGATTCATCATGGATCACACGAGAAGCAACAACGCCTCATAGGCCCCGTCGGACCGTCCCGGAGTAGTTAGGCCAAAAGATGTTCGTGGTCCATACCAAAGGCAACAGAACCCTCGCAGGACCTATTGGCTCATCCCGCAATGAATATATACTCATACGCAACACATATAATTAAACTTTCAAAGTTAAGAACATACAATCATAAACGTATATTTGCTTTTGAGACATATTTGAGTCAGAGGGAAATGGCATTCAAGTTTGGTTTTTACAAGAACGAACTTTTGACCCTAAACGATTCGTAAGGAGTATGATAATCAATAATAAATACTCAATTCACAAGAAGGAACTCATGAAACCCACCCTATGATCCATTCTAATTCAAGAATATTCACATAGAGGTTAGAAATCACCCAAACGCTCAAATCCTAATAATACAAGAAAGTATTTTTAAATTTGTATGGAAAACATGGGTACAGGGTAGATACTTCATAACCTCAAGGATTCCAAGCTTCAAAAATGGATTAAACGGACAAATCTAAGGAAACCCCCCATAATTCCCAATTTAGGATTATAAGGAATTTACCTCGAATTCGGAAGCTAAAAATGGATTAGATGTGGATAAATCTTAGTTATCAACCTAAGATGATGATAGATGATAAAGGATTACACAAAATCGGCTCCAAGTCGCCCCTCTCTCGCTCTCTCACTTGTTTAGCGTTGGAAAGAATAGTGCAGAAAAAGGCTGTTGTTCACATATATATACTTGGAAGTAGTTAGTGCGGGCCAAGGGTATCATCAGTGCGTGCTATCATGCCTTAGAATATGGGGTTTGTGTCCTGGCCACATTAGCATGCGCTAACCATCTCTATAGCATGCGCTAATGCTGCATATTAGCATATGCTATCAAACTACATAGTGTGCGCTATACCTACTGCATGACAGTACATTTGTGAAGCCTGGTTAACCCGCACACGCATTGGATGATGCAAAACTCGAAGGTTCACAACAAAACACGAAGCGATTATGAAGAACATCAACATACAAACTCAAGTGCTAAATCAAACTATTATTATATATAAACTTGATCAAGGGCACATAGTTCACAATCACTACTCCAGTTTGGAGCACATGCTCACAACAAATCTTCCATTGTCTGAATCGTCTGCCCGGTCTGCCCATCTGACTGTGGATGAAAAGACATACTCAACCTCAACTCGGTACGCAAGGCATGTGTTGGAACTAAAATGCAGCGGAAATGAAGTCTGGAAAACTTTGATGATCGCGTTTTATGCATCCACGAGCACTATATTTAGACATGTTAATTAATTAATTACTAAGATTAATAAGCAATTTAAATAATATTATTATATATGTTATATTATAATATAATTATTGGTGATAACTAATATCTTAATCTAGATCATAAGATGATATGATATTTACCTTTGAATTTTGATTTCTTCCTTTACAATCTTCTAGAGTATGTCCTCGCCTTAATTCGGACGTCGTGTAGGCAATGAGCTACCGGATCTTGCTTGACTTCAAAGTTGGATCATCCGAAATTGTTCATCTTTAGAAGCCTTGGTTTTTCCTTTTCTTCAAGTAATTTAATAACTACCAAGAATTAAAGTGTTATCTCGATTGTGGAATCAAAAACACAAGTCAGGATCCACAATTAGACACTAGAAAAAAAATCAAAATCCGTTATATGAGAATAAGTGATCGACCGACCCTCCCTTCCAAGTCCTACTTATAGGATTTGGGCTACTCTAGGGACCTTAAGTAGTATTAAGGTTAAGACTCCTAGTTTAATTCAATCTTCCATATTAAGCCCTTTGTAATATGGTTGAGTTTACTAATACCACTTCACTCCACTAAAGAATTGATATTGCTCTTCCAACTCAAATCTCAATTTACAAAATCGGGTTCCTTATTCAAATATATTATTTCTCCTGTTTAAGAGATCAAATGTCCATAAATTAATTTAATCTACTGACAACTTTAATTAATTAATTACTTATCTAAGAGTAGTACCACTTGAACCTTATTATTGTATCAGAATTATATCCACCTGCAGGGTTTAATATAATAATTATTTTTGAGCTCCACAAGGGGATATCGTCAATTCGTACTAGTTGGGACATGATTTCTAGTTATAATATTGAGTCAATCAATGTGAATCTCACCCATGGTAAATCAAAGCAATAATTATTATAAATACATAATTAAATATTTTATACTATAATTAAGAAATAATAATTATCCGAGATTTATGTTCTTCTTACATTTAGCACAGAAGAACCTATCTATTTCAATGTATTCAAATATGCTAATGTATGCTAATAGTCAAGACCAACTAATTTCAAGCATAGACTACAAAATTTCACATATTTTGCCTAATAATTATACAGATTGTGAATATTATATTATTTTATACGGCACTGATAATGTGATCTTTCATGTGACACCAATACACCATATTATCTACAATATAAAATAAATAGACAAAACATTTTTATAATCATAACGTGAATTAGTATGCAAAACATGTGACGAAAATGTAATACATATTCTCATAGGTAGTTACAAGAAAATGAGGTAATTTCTCACTTATACTCCAAGCATGCTTTTAAGCATACTACTCTATCACATAGTCTATCATATAACCTGTTATACTCAAAGCAATGCTTCCATACACCGTAATCTCATTCCCTTCAGGTGTCCTTCAAAACCTTTTGAGGGCAAGCCTTTTGTGAAATATGTTGGAAATAAAACGCAGCGAAAGCGAAGTTTGAATATTTGCATAAAGCGTTTTACGCATCCGAGGACAAGATCTATTTAGGCATGCTAATTAATTAATTAGTAAGATTAATAAGCAATTTTAATACTATTTATTATTTATTAAATAATATTATTGGTGAAAATCAATATCCTAATTTAGATCAGGAGATCATAGGATATTACCTTTTGAAGCAAAGTGGTTGCTACATTTGATCTCTTCCTCAAAATATTCTAGAGTATGTTCCCGCCTTAACCCAGATGTTGTTTGGGCAACGAGATATCGGATCTTACTTGCACTTGAGATGAATCGGCCAAAATTATTTTCTCACAACTCTCGATTTTTATTCTTTTTTCTCCAAGTAATTTCGATTACCAAACAAGAATTAAAGTGTTATCCCGATTGTGGAATCAAAGACACAAGTCGATATCCACAATAAAAAACTTAGAAAAAAATTAAAATCCCTTGTGTATAAAGATTAGATCGGGCCAATCCCCTCCCCCAATGTTCTATTTATAGTCTTTGGACTACTCTAAGGATCTTAAGGAGAATTAGGGTTAGGACTCCTAGTATAAACCAACCTTCTATATGAAGCGCTTCTTAATATGGTTGAGTTTACTAATATCAATTCATTCCACTAAAGAATTAATATTGCACTTCCAACCCAAATTTCAATTTATGAAATCGGGCTCTTTATTTAAATATATTATTCGCCTATATAAGATATCGAATGTCCATTAATTATTTTAAGCTACTGACAGCTTTAATTAATTAATTGCTTATCCAAGAGTAGTACCACTGGAACCTTATTATTATATCAGAATTAAATCCCTCTGAAGGGTTACTAAAATAATCATTATCGAGCTCCTCAAGAGGACATCATCAACCCGCACGAGTTGGGACATGAATCAGCAACCCGCGCGAGTTGGGACACTAGTTTTAGTTATAATATTAATTGTCATATATATAATTTATTTCCCAATATACTAAGCATATTGAGTCAATCAATATGACTCTCACCCATGCTATCAAAGCAATAATTATTATAAATACACAATTATATATTATATACTTAGAATTAAGAAATAATAATTATCCGTGATTTACGTTCTTCTTACAGTCAGTATAGAAGACACTATCTCACTGCGATTAAGTTCAACGTATGCAAATACGCTAACGCATGATAATAGTCAAGACCAACTAATCTCAAGCATACATTACAACCTTTTGTACAACCCTAACAATCTCCCATTTATACTAAAGACATGCTTTTAAGGATACTACTCTATTATATTGTCTTTCATATCTCGCACTTATACTCGAAGCAATGTTGCCACACGCCGTAATCTAATTCCCTCCACATGCCCTTCAAAAACTTTTGAGGGTAAGCCTTTTATAAAAGTATCAGCAAGATTATCTTCCGATGCAACCCTAGCTACAACCACATCTCCCTCATTTATGAAGTGCCCTAGGATATGGTACTTACGGTTGATATGTTTACTTGCCTTAAGGGCTCGTGGTTTTCTCGAATTTGGGACTGCACTAGTATTATCACAGTAAAGTGTAATACCTTTGGCCAATCGGGAATCACATCTAACTCGTGCAATAAATACTTGAGCCTTACTGCCTCTTTGGCTGCCTCAGAGGCTGCCATGTAATCGGCTTCCATGAGAGGGTCCGAGATGTATTTCTACTTCACACTCCTCCAACTAATGGCTCCACCTCCCAGGGTAAACACATAACCTAAAGTAGACTTGGACTTTTCTTTGTCTGCTTAAATCTGAGTCAGTATAACCTACTGGAAATAGGTCATATGATTGATATACTAGCATTTACTCCCTTGTCCTTCTCAGGTACTTGAGTATATGATTGACAGTAATGCAGTGTCCTGGTCCAGGGTTCGACTGATATGCAGCAGCCATGCCTACTACATGACAGATATCTAGGCTAGTGCAAAGCATAACATACATGAGGCTTCCCACTGTTAATGTATAAAGGACCGGCTTCGTGTCATCTCTCTCCTTTTGTTTCTTAGGAAACATATCATTAGATAGTTGAATTCCATGTCTGTAAGGTAGAAAACCTTTATTGGAATTCTTCATGTTAAACCACTTTAGCACTATACCGATATAGGATGCCTGAGATAAGCACAACATCATTTTATTCCAATCACGAAATATCATGATCCCAAGGATGTGTCCTGCTTCTCCCAAATCCTTCATATCAAACTTCTCAAACAGACATACCCGTACGTCCGATGTAACACCCCGAGATATTCGGAATAATTACAGCGCCGTAAACCCTTTAGATAAGGATTTACAAGGCTAATTTTAAAAGAAGTATAAAAATAAACCAATCGAACAACTGGAATTCACATACAGATTTGAATCAAACGATCAAATGTGTTGACTTATACAACCATATCGAAAGGACTTTATTAATACAGACATACTCGAGTACTAAACGAACCAAGAAGACAAATCACAATAATAATAACATCAACCACATCACTGAGCCATCTCATCGTCACAGCCGGTCTTGTGTTTGCCTCCCGCTCCTCGACTACCTGAACATCAAAACAATGTCCACCCCCGAAGGGGTTAGCAAAACAATGCTAGTACAAGTATAGTCATACAATAAATCATTAATGCATCATAAAACATGCAAAATGGACTTCCGCCACCGGAATCTAACGATGCGAATCCTCACGATTCCATCTACACAATACATGGTAATCCAGCGATCCAGCGCCCTCAGCATAGATCCCCATGATGATCCCGTCGGACCAACGCATGGTGGAAAACCCGTCCAGCGATCCAGCGCCCTCAGCATAGATCCCCATGATGATCCCGTCGAACCAACACATGGTGGACATTCGATCCAGCGCCCTCAGCATAGATCCTCATGACCCCCTCGGATCATTTATACCATAATCAATCAATTATGCATACACATATGCATTTCAATATGTTCATCAATACGAACAAACAACAACGAATATCACGCGAATTTCCAGAAATACATCTCATATACAACAATATGAACAAAACCACAAGCATGATAAATCAAACTCGACATATGATACTTGCCTTGAAAATGGCAAGGACGAAACACTTCAAATATCTCGACACACTCGAAGGCCGCCTCCTTCGATCAACGTAACAAGCTCGAACCTTAACAAAAGGAACGATATACAAATCATCTCAAGTCGAACGATGGCCTAACAATTCGGTCTACGGCCGAAAAGCTCAAAATAACCAATCTGCCTGGACTGCTTAGCGTGCTCTACGTACTCTACGTAACGTGCGCTAAGCGAGCTGTTATGCGCTATCGTGTAAGACTAGCGTCGCTAGTTATGAGCCCGGCGATTTGAACCGGCCGATACATAACGTACGCTACGTACGTTTTATACGTTAACTGAACCCCGATAGCGCACGTTAACTCACATATGTTAGCGTGCGCTAACGTTGCATGGCAGAATACTGCAAACCGAAAACTAGGTTGAATAGTGAAGAACTCCTGAATTCTACCGTGATAATACAAGTTATCCTCGGGCATATCATGCTAAAAAGGTTGTGGAAGTTTTGAAATACAAATATACGGATAGTCATCTCAATATCATAATCCATATATGATCTTCAAGAAATAATCTAAGTTCCGATCGTCTTACGTTCCGAAACACCTGATTCCAACGTATACAACGTAGCAACTGGGTAAAATCCGATTACTGATCATAAATCGATTTGAACATGCTTAGGAGTCCTTATAATAAGATGGTTCAAAGGTTCATACGATATATAGTGCCGATACGTCCAAAGTATCCTTCAATCATGTGATGACCGATTATAAACGAAATACTAGCTATCCAAACATGATTCAAACTTCCTTAGGAACATTACTAATCATTGGTGAAGAATCACCTACCTCAAAGTAGTGAAGAACACGGAGGAAAGTGAAGCAATCCAACACCGAAGGCTTGAACACCAATCTCCAATGATATACGATCTTCAATCTCAAACTAGGAGGTTGATACGAAGTGTTTAGGATGAAGGGAGTTATGTTCTAAGTGTAAGAGTTCGGGTTATGGGAGGAGAAGAACTGAAATCACGAATAGGATCTTTGTCTATTTATAATAAATGGCTATTAGCGCGCGCTAGTCCACCTTTCGTAGCGTGCGCTAACGTGTCGACTTAATCAAGTCGGCACTTAGCGTGCGCTATTCACATGTCGTAGCGTGCGCTAAGGCGTTGACTTGGCTTTTCAAAGCCGTCCGAGTTCATTCGACACAATCCGACAAGGGTCCCGGCCAGATCTCACCTACCGCACGTCTCAATCGATTTGACCACGCATAGCGTGCGCTAATGACACTCTGTGGCGTGCGCTATGAATCACGCTAGCGCACGCTAAACATAGTCGGTGGCGTGCGCTACATGCGCATTTACAATCTTTAAGTCACAATCATGAAATTAAACGCTCGACAACATCGGACTATGAAATACGGAGAATAGTACTCAGACAAAAGTACAATTATTACAATATCACAAGTTCCAATTACATAACAGAAATCTCGGGTATTACATCCTTCCTCCCTAAAAAGAAGTTTCGTCCCGAAACTTAGAATGAAAACAACTCCGGATATTTAGCCTTCATACCGTCCTCCATTTCCCAAGTGGCCTCTTCGACTCCATGTCGTGACCATTGTACTTTAACCAAATGTATTGGTTTATTCCTCAATTGTTTGATCCGGCTCTCAAGTATCTTGATTGGTCTCTCTTCGAAGGTGCCATCATTAGCTATCTCGATCTCGTCGAAATCAATGACGTGACTGGGGTCCGGTACATACTTCCGCAATTGGGATACGTGAAATACATTGTGAACGTGACTCAGCGATGGCGGTAAGGCCAACCTGTATGCTAAATCTCCCACTCTCTCGAGGATCTCGAATGGTCCGATATATCTCGGACTAAGCTTGCCTCTCCTCCCAAAACGGAAAATCCCTCGTGTAGGAGATACCTTCAATAGTACATGGTCCCAGTCGAACTCTAGAGGGCGACGACGTACATCTGCATAAGACTTCTGTCGACTCTGGGCAGTCAACAGTCTCTCTCGAATCAGAGCTATCTTCTCTTGAGTCTGAATAATTAATTCTGGTTCCGTCCCGATCAGATCCGAAGAATCATCCCAACATAGGGGTGATCGGCATCTTCTCCTGTACAAAGCTTCAAATGGTGCCATCTTAATTGAAGCATGCCAACTGTTATTGTAGGTGAATTCAACTAATGGCAAATGGACCTCATAATTAGTTGACCAATCCAAGGCACAAGCTCTAAGCATGTCTTCTACAGTTTGAATAGTCCTTTCGGACTGACCGTCCGTTTGGGGATGATAAGCTGTACTAAAATTGAGCTCAGTCCCCAAAGCCTTATGAACTGCCTTCCAGAAGTGTGACACGAAACGACCATCTCGATCCGAAATAATGGTCTTCGGCGTCCCGTGCAATCTGACTATCTCCGCAATAAATATTCGTGCCAATCTCTCGGGTCCCCATGTATCTTTAATTCCCAGGAAATGAGCCGACTTGGTTAGTCGATCAACTACAACCCAAATCATGTTCATTCCCGTTCTAGTCCTTAGCATACTAGTAATGAAGTCCATCGAGATCCTCCCACTTCCACTCAGGGATCGGAAGCGGTTTTAACATTGCGGCAGGTCGTTGATGTTCAATCTTAACCTGCTGACAAGTCAAACACTTTGAAACGTACTCCGCTACGTCCTTCTTCATATTCCCCCACCAGAAGTTTTGCTTTAAATCTTTATACATCTTACTACTGCCTGGGTGAATAGAATAGGGCGCGCTATGAGCTTCCTTCAAAATTGTCCGTCTCAAATCATCGTCCTCGGGAATGCAAAGTCGACTCTGAAATCTCAAAACTCCATCGTCTTGTATCACGAATCCTGGGGCTTTTCCTTTCTTTACTTCGTCATATAATCGAAGAATCAAATAATCGTTCAGTTGTTTAGACTTGATCTCCTCGACTAGTGATGAAGTCAGTTCCATCACATAAAGTTGCCCTTGGATTCCTGGTGCCCATACTTCAATCCCCTCGCGGATCAGTTCTCGCTGAATACTGGTTTGGGACGTAAGTGCTTCCAATACTGGAAGAGAAACAGGTTTACGGCTCAAAGCATCAGCTACTACGTTTACTTTCCCCGGATGATAGAGAATCTCCAAGTCGTAATCCTTGATCAATTCCAGCCACCTTCTCTGCCTCATGTTTAACTCTTTCTGACTGAAAATGTACTTGAGGCTCTTATGATCTGTAAAGATCTGACACTGAGTGCCATACTAATAATGTCGCCAAATTTTCAAGGCAAAGACCATGTTTGCTAGCTCCAGATCGTGAGTCGGGTAATTAACCTCATACGGTTTTAATTGCCGAGAAGCATAAGCAATCACTTTATCCTTCTGCATCAATACACAACCCAGACCCTGATTCGAAGCGTCGATGTATACCATAAATCCGTCAATTCCCTCTGGCAGCGCTAATATAGGTGCTGTCGTCAGTCTCTTCTTAAGCTCATCAAAACCAGCCTGGCGTTTCTCATCCCACTCGAACTTTTGAGTTTTCTGTAATTTGGGTGAGCGGACGAGCAATTTTGGAAAACCCCTCTACAAAGCGGCGATAGTATCCGGCAAGTCCTAAGAAGCTTCGGACCTCTTTCACGTTTTAGGAGCTTCCTACCCAAGATTGCCTCGACTTTCTTCGGGTCCACTTTGAACTCCATCGGTGAAATCACATGCCCAAGGAAGGTTACTTCCTTAAGCGAACTCGCATTTTGAAAGTTTTGCATACAATTGTTCCTTCCTCGGGGTGCTCAAAACCACACGTAAATGCTCGGCATGTTCCTCTGCGTCCTTGAATATATCAAAATGTCATCAATGAAGACGACCACAAATTTATCCAAGTATTCCAAGAATACCCGATTCATCAATTGCATGAATCTGCAGAGCATTGGTAAGTCCAAACGGCATCACTACGAATTCATAATGCCTGCAGGGATCTCAAAGCGATTTCGGTATATCCGATTCCTTAATTCTCAAGGTGGTATCCGATCGCAAGTCTATCTTCGAGAATACCCTTGCCCTTGCGCTTGATCAAACAAGTCGTCAATCCGAGGTATAGGATACTTATTCTTGATCGTCATCTTGTTGAGCTCCTGTAATCAATACAATCGGAGGGATCCGTCTTTCTTAGGACAAAGAGAACGGGCGCTCCCCAAGGAGAAACGCTCGGTTGAATATAACCCTTCTGCAACAATTCCTCCAGTTGTTTCTTGAGTTCATACATCTCGGTTGGCGCCATGCGGTATGGTGCTCTGGAAATAGGAGCTGCTCCCGGCTCTAGCTCAATAGTGAATTCCACTCCCCTCTGCGGAGGTAACCCAGGTAGTTCGTCAGGAAATACATCTGAGAACTCATTCACAACTGAAATAGACGAGAGCTCTACTCCTTCCTCTTTCCTCATGGCATAGCACCAAAGTCCGTGACATCCACCTTGATAATTTCACGGCTTTCATTGCCTTGATCAATTTTCCCGAGCTTCGGTCTCCATCCTCGGAATAAGTGTTCGATCCGTCATCGGCAATGATGGAAATGACTCTCTGTAATAAGACATACTCCATAACGGTTGAGCCAATCATCTCCGAGAATTAAATCGTCAACGTAGATGTCAACTACAATGAGATTCGATGGCCACTCTCTTCCTTCTATAGATCTTTGGAAAACCCTAGCTACTAGTGTTCCCACAAATTTCTCTCTGCTCGGTAATCCCACAACATAAGGTTCACAATTATACAAGCACGAGATGTTCAAACGATTAACACAGTTCAAAGATATAAAAGAATGCGTAGCTCAGAATCGAACAAGACACTAGCTGGTTGCAAAAGGATTCGAATCGCACGATGCAACAAATGTTTCGATCATCGATTTCCTCATTTCATACAGGCGTGGAGGAACGGACCCAGCACTGGATGCCTCTCTCTTCCCAGCGTTCTGCTGCTGAAATCCACTTTGCTGCGTCTGGTTCACACTCGTCTCCTTCGGGACTGGAGCTGGAATGCGAGTACCAAAAGATCGGGTCGCATTCCCACAAAATGTTGCACGATGTCCTTCCTGTCCACACTCGAAACAGGTCACAGCAGGCGCGAAACAATCACGTCGAACATGTCCCGCCTTGCCACAGTTGTAACACTTCTTCCCTGCGTCAGAAACAGTCGGTACTGCCCGGAACTTCTTTCCTCCTCGACTAGGATGCGGAGGTCTCCTGGATGAGTGAAAAGAGGACTGACCCCGGTGGGGCCCGCTATTCTTATTCTCCGTGAAGTTGCCAGACACCTTCTGTTTCTTTGCTTCCGTCGATTTCTCTACTGCTACTTCCTTCATATCGTAGGCCAACGCCTTGTCCTGATACTGCCTCAAGGTGGTACAATCAAATCCGGACATATATTGCTGAATTTCCGGCTTCCTTCGCATGTCAAAATGGAAAATCCTTTCCGCCTCGGTCTGACAGGTGGCGCACATAAGTCACCGGTGATTAAAAGTCTTAATCACTTCCGTCACAGATGCTTCCGAATTTTGTGGTGAGAAAAACTCCCGAACTCGGGCCTCTCTAATCAAGGCGAGGACAATATCGTGCCTCCATCATCAACTTGAATTTCGTCCAGTCAACATTATGCTCCTCACGGTCGAATGGCCTCCCACCGATTGAAAGCCTCCCGGTCGAAAAGATCTTGGCGGCCAGGAACCTTCCTATCGTTGGGACAGTTAATCCCCGCAAAAAATCTTCTCTAATTCCTTGACCAATGATCCACGAAAGCGTCTCGGTGGAACCGTCAAATTTCGGAGGATGCAATTTGACCACCTCGGTAAGCCATTTATCTCCCGATTATCCACGTTATTCTCTTGTCCCATCGCCGTCGCATGCGATCCACAACTTGAGCAAAGCTGGTTTATCTGGCAACCACTGTGAAGCACTCCCAGACGTTAGGATGCATTATTATTTGCCGATCCTCGCTGTCCCCGGAATGTGAATCCGTTTGACTAGCGGCTATCTCTCGGGGTAGATACCGACTCTTCTTGCCTCGCATTTCCACGTCCGCGTCCACGACCGCGTCGCGTCCACGACCTCCTCTCAACATACCGTAAACATAAATACTCAATATCCAGGACAAACTTTCTCAAAGTACATCCATTAATGTTTACAAGACGTGAATTAAATAAAGCAGTAGTATTCGAGATTAGGAACTTACAACCACAGTCCACACGACGATCTTGGCTCGGCAGTTGATGTTACGAACGACCAATAATCAAATAACGTAATGCACCCAACTAACCCGATTGCCAAGATATCCATAAATCTTAGCTCGATACCATATTCGTAACACCCGAGATATTCGAATAATTACGGCGTCGTAAACCCTTTAGATAAGGATTTACAAGGCTAATTTTAAAAGAAGTATAAAAATAAACCAATCGAACAACTGAATTCACATCTGATTTGAATCAAACGATCAAATGTGTTGACTTATACAACCATATCGAAAGGACTTTATTAATACAGACATACTCGAGTACTAAACGAACCAAGAAGACAAATCACAATAATAATAACATCAACCACATCACTGAGCCATCTCATCGTCTCCGCTTGCATCGTGGTTGCCTCCCCGCTCCTCGACTACCTGAACATCAAAACAATGTCCACCCCCGAAGGGGTTAGCAAAACAATGCTAGTACAAGTATCATCATACAATAAATCATTAATGCATCATAAAACATGCAAAACGGACTTCCGCCACCGGAATCCAACGATGCGAATCCTCACGATTCCATCTACACAATACATGGTAATCCAGCGATCCAGCGCCCTCAGCATAGATCCCCATGATGATCCCGTCGGACCAACGCATGGTGGAAAACCCGTCCAGCGATCCAGCGCCCTCAGCATAGATCCCCATGATGATCCCGTCGGACCAACGCATGGTGGACATGCGATCCAGCGCCCTCAGCATAGATCCTCATGACCCCCTCGGATCATTTATACCATAATCAATCAATTATGCATACACATATGCATTTCAATATGTTCATTAATACGAACAAACAACAACGAATATCACGCGAATTTCCAGAAATACATCTCATATACAACAATATGAACAAAACCACAAGCATGATAAATCAAACTCGACATATGATACTTGCCTTGAAAATGGCAAGGACGAAACACTTCAAAGATCTCAACACACTCGAAGGCCGCCTCCTTCGATCAACGTAACAAGCTCGAACCTTAACAAAAGGAACGATATACAAATCATCTCAAGTCGAACGATGGTCTAACAATTCGGTCTACGGCCGAAAAGCTCAAAATAACCAATCTGCCTGGACTGCTTAGCGTGCGCTACGTACTCTACGTAACGCGGCGCTAAGCAGCTCGTTAGCGACGCTATCGTGTAAGACTAGCGTGCGCTAGTTATGAATCGGGTTTGAACGGCCGATACATAACGACGCTACGACGTTTTATACGTTAATCGAACCCGATAGCGCACGTTAACTCACATATGTTAGCGTGCGCTAACGTTGCATGTGCGAATATCGCAAACCGAAAATCGGGTTGAATAGTGAAGAACTCATGAATTCTACCGTGATAATACAAGTTATCCTCGGGCATATCATGCTAAAAAGGTTGTGGAAGTTTTGAAATACAAATATACGGATAGTCATCTCAATATCATAATCCATCTATGATCTTCAAGAAATAATCTAAGTTCCGATCGTCTTACGTTCCAAAACACACGATTCCAACATATACAACGTAGCAACCGGGTAAAATCCGACATCGATCATAAATCGATTTGAACATGCTTAGGAGTCCTTATAATAAGATGGTTCAAAGGTTCATACGATATATAGTGCCGATACGTCCAAAGTATCCTTCTAACATGTGATGACCGATTATAAACGAAATACTAGCTATCCAAACATGATTCAAACTTCCTTAGGAACATTACTAATCATTGGTGAAGAATCACCTACCTCAAAGTAGTGAAGAACACGGAGGAAAGTGAAGCAATCCAACACCGAAGGCTTGAACACCAATCTCCAATGATATACGATCTTCAATCTCGAACTAGGAGGTTGATACGAAGTGTTTAGGATGAAGGGAGTTATGTTCTAAGTGTAAGAGTTCGGGTTATGGGAGGAGAAGAACTGAAATCACGAATAGGATGCTGTCCTATTTATAATAAATGGCTATTAGCGCGCGCTAGTCCCTGCTCGTAGCATGCGCTAACGGCTGTCTGACTTAACTGAAGTCAGCACTTAGCGTGCGCTATTCACATGTCTGTAGCGTGCGCTAAGGCGTTGACTTGGCTTTTCCCGAAAGCCGTCTAGGTTCATTCGACACAATCCGACAAGGGTCCCCCGGCCAGATCTCACCTACCGCACGTCTCAATCGATTTGACCATGCATAGCGTGCGCTAATGACACTCTGTAGCGTGCGCTATGAATCCACGCTAGCGCACGCTAAACATAGTCGGTAGCGTGCGCTACATGCGCAGATTTACAATCTTTAAGTCACAATCATGAAATTAAACGCTCGACAACATCGGACTATGAAATACGGAGAATAGTACTCAGACAAAAGTACAATTATTACAATATCACAAGTTCTAATTACATAACAGAAATATCGGGTATTACATCCGACAACTCCTTCACGTTGTTTTCAATCATAAGGATATCATCTACGTACAGTACTAGAAACACCAACACATTTCCATTGCATTTCTTGTACACAGAACTCCCTAGAACATTGGACGAATCCATATGAGTGGACAACCTCGTAAAATCAATTGTTCCAAGATCTAGATGATTGCTTAAGTCCATAAATAGATCTCTTAAGTGTGCACACCAAGTGCTGTTCTTCTTCAGCAATGAATTCCTCTAGTTGGTGCATGTAGATCTCCTTATCTAGACTGTCATTCAAGAATGCAATCTTGGCATCCATTTGCCAAATATACAGATCCAATTGTGCAGTTATAGGTAAAATATTATGGACTTAAGCATGGCTACAGTCGAAAAGGTTTCGTTGCAATCGATGCTCTACTTCTTAGTATAACTTTTAGCTACAAGCATTGCTTTGAAGGTTTAAACCTTCCCGTCACTTCCTTTATTTCACTTGTAGACCCATTTACTCCCAATGGCTTGTACTCCATTAGGTAGTTCTACTAGCTCCCACACTTTATTGGAATCCATAGATCCCATTTCTGATTCCATTTCTACTTCTCAGGAATAAGCATCTTTATCTTGGATTGCCTCCTTATAAGTCTAGAGATCTGATTCATCTTCACCTGGGATGAGTACAAGGACTTTCCCACTCCTATGAATCATTCCAGTTGACGAACAACTCTCTCACTGCAACAAGGCAATTCCTGAGTTGGTATAAAGTCTCAAAATTGATATGTGGTGCAGTATTAGTTAGTGTTTGCATGATTGCTATGGATGGAGTCTCGCCCCTTAGCTCTTCCATAGTTATTCCGCTCATGGGATTGTGACTAATCACATAATCCTCTTCCAGGAATCGGGCATTGGTGCTAACAATGACCTTCCGATCCTGGTGACTATAGAACAAGCCACCCTCCATTCTCTTAGGGTATCCACAAACACTCGTATCTCTGTACGTGATGCCAACTTATCAGTATCCTTATTCAGTACATGTGATGGAGTAACCCAAATCCGAACATGTCCTAGACTGAGCTTCTGCCCACCCGATAGTTCTGTGGTTGTTTTTTTTACTGATTTCGAAGGCACCACTTTCAGTATGTACACTGCTGTTTCCAAGGCATACCCCCATAACAAAATAGGTAAATCTGAGTAACTTTCTATTAGTCTAACCATTTCTAAAAGAGTTATGTTCCTTATCTTAGCGAAACCATTCTATTTTGGAGTTCCCGATGCAGTGAGATGGGACATAATCCACTCATTTGCCAAGAAATCCAAAATTCTCCATTCGCCACCCCGATTACATCGTAGTGACTTGATATCAGCCTTAAAATCTCTGAACTTATCATAGACTTCAGACTTACATCGCATCAAATAGATGTATCCATATCTCGAATAATCATCTATACACATGATGAAGTATTCGAAACCACCCCTAGCCTGGATGTTCATTGGTCCACATACATCAATATGAACCAATTCTGCTTGAAGGTTCTTTTCTCTTTTTAGGTTTAAATAAAGAGTTGAGCGATTTAGGTTTATAATTGGGAATTTGTGCAGTCTTAATGACATATAGTCCATCAATATAGATATCTTTGCAAATATATTCATCATTTCTTCTAATAATAGCATCACCATCAAAAGAAACTGAATAACCATCACAACTCAATTTAGAAACCAAAATTAAATTCATTCTAAAATCAGGTACTAATACTACATTATTTAGGACTAATATCTTATCACTAAACTTCAACTGCACGACTCCTGCTGCTACAACCACAAGACTAGAATAATCACCCTATTTGATGGTGATCTCGCCCGCACGAAGCTGCCTCGTTACCTCAAAACCATGTGAGTTGCAGAAAATGATCAGTGGATCCTGAATCTACTATCCACGAAGTGGTAGAATAAGCTGTCAAACATATTTTGACTACTAGTGCACGAGACATACCTTTCTTAAGAGCAGGGCACTCTGCTTTGAAATGTCCATTCTGATCGCACTTGTACCACTTTTCCTTTGGCTTTTTGTTCGCCTCAGGCTGAGGATTCTTGCCTTTTAACCTTCAGAGTTGCCACTTGCTTCTCTCCTACTTGTTTCTTCTTCTTCCCCCACCTGGGTTGCAAGTTGAAACACCAGTTGCCGCGAGAACTTGATACCCTTGTCTGAAGAGACCTTCTGCAGCTTGAAGCTCTGTCAACAATTCTACAAATGTATATTCCCTCTGATTCATATTGTAGTTTAAGCAGAACTAATCAAAGCTTCTAGGTAAGCTACCTATGATGATATCGGCCTACATTTCCACATCGATAATAGCCCATAAGATATCAAGTTCGTTTATATGAGAAATCATCTTTAAAACATTATCCCTTATCGGGGTCCCTTCAGGCATGTGGGTTGCCATCAAGACCCTCATAGCATTTTGCCTAACTGCTCGGTTCTGATGATCAAACATCTCACTGAGATTTTTCATCATTTCTTGCCTATACTCTGATGTTGATGTTGATCAGGTGTCGAATCCACATTTGGTTCCAATGGGCATTCCTCAGTTAGAACAAACTTTTGTTCCTCAGCAGTTAGGACAGTATTAAGGATACGTTTTCAATCAGCAAAGTTAGTGCCATCAAGTTTGTTTTCTTTGAGAATACAACAAGTGGATTGAAAGTCATCTGAGATAAAATTAAAAACATTCATCACATAATGCATAGAAAAATATATTGAAAAACTCCATGATACACTATATATGCTAGCAACCAACCCCTAAAAAAATCTACACATGTAAGCCACAATCATGTTGATATTTACACGCACATTTTTCAAGTAGAGTTTTAAGTCTTTAATTTTACTATCTAGTCAGCTTACATTATGAAAAGTAAAATAAATAGTTGGTTCCTCTTGGTCTTGTATTAATTAACATAGACTCCAACGAGGAGTTTATTAATTAATACACCTAAGTTAACACCATAATTTAATAACCTTAAAATATTATCTTCTAAATAATAGTCCTACAGATGGAGATGTCCTATCATAAAAAATAATATTTAATTTTTTGTTATCATTTGAAATTTAAAACCAGTGAACCTATAAATTATGGTGGAAGACCCTAATGTTAACTCGCATGCTAATTACTTCACAATTTAAATAAATTATGGAGGCCAATATCGATAAAGGATGCCTGAGATAAGCACAACATCCTTTATTGCAATCATGAAATTATCCTGATCCCAAATATGGGGTCTGCTTCTCCTAAATCCTTCATATCGAACTGTTCAGATAGCTATACCCGTATATCTGATACTTATTCACGTTGTTTCCAATTAGAAGGGTCATATACATACATTAATGAAACACCAACATGTTTTATTGCAGTTATTACACACATAACTCTCACTTGGACATTGGATGAATCCATATGACTGGACAACCTCGTCAAACTGAGTGTTCCAAGATCTAGATGCTTGCTTAAGTCCATAAATGGATCTTTTAAGTTTGCACACAAAGTACTCTTCTCTTTCAGCAATGAAACCCTCTAGTTGGCGCGTACAAATTTCCTTGTCTAGAATGCCGTTCAAGAAAGCAGTCTTGACATCCTTCCGCCAAATCTCCAGATTCAAAAACGCAGCTATAGTTAAAAGAATCCAGATTGAATTAAGCATGGCTATTGGCGAAAAGGTCTCATCGTGATGTAACCTTATGCTACAAGCCTATCTTTGAAGGTTTTAACCTTCCCATCATCTTCTTTCTTTCGTTTGTAGACCCATTTACCCCCAATGGCTTGCACCCTATTAGGTAGTTCTATTAGCTCCCACACTTGATTGGAATCCATATATCTCATTTTTTTATTCCATTGCTGTTTTCTAGGAGTCAACATATTTATCTTAGATTGCCTCTTTATAAGTCCAGGGATCCGATTTATCCTCACCTGGGACTAAGTCTAAAGACTTTCCTATGCCTATGAATAGTTTTCATTACCAAACGACCCTTCGACTACGATGAGGCAAGTCCTCAGTTGGTGTAAGAGTTTCAAAGTCGATACATGGTATAGTGTTAGTTGGTGCTTGTATGATTGATATAGATTGAGTCTAGCCCCTCAACTCTTCTAGAATCATTTTGCTCATGGGCTTGTGATTAATCACATAATCCTCTTCCAAGAATCGGGCATTGGTGCTAAAAATGACCTTCTGATCTTAGGGACTATAGAACAAGCCACCCTTCCTTCCTTTGGAGTATCCTACAAAGATTCATACTTTTGTACGAGGTGCCAACTTATCAGCATTCTTATTCAGCACATGTGCTGAATTACTTCAAATCCGAACATGTTCTAGACTGAGCTTCCGCCTACTCCACAATTTTGTGGGTGTTTTTGGAAGTGATTTCGAAGGCACTAGGTTTAGAATATTCTCCGCTGTATCCAAAGCATATCCCCAGAACGAAATAGGTAAATCTGAGTAACTCATCATGACATGACCATCTCTAAAAGAGTTTGTTTACTTTGCTCAGTAATATCATTTTGTTGTGGAGTTCCGGGTGCAGTGAGTTGGGACATAATCCCCTCATTTTCCAAGAAATCCAAAAAATACTCCACTAAGGTATTTGCCACTACGATCAGATCATCGTTACTTGATACTCTTCCCATGACGCTTTTGTGTTTCAGCGTTGAAGTCTCTGAACTAGTCAAAGTCTTCAGACTTACATCGCATCAGATAGATGTATCCATATCTCCAATAATCATCTATAAATGTGATGAAATATTCGAAACCACCTTAGTCTGGATGGTCATTGGACCACATACATCAGTATGAACCAATTCTAACACATTATGGGCATGATTCCCCTTGGTCTTAAAAACCATTTTGGTCATTTTACCTTCTAGACAAGATTCACATATTGGAAATGACTCAACCTGGAGCTCATCCAATGGGCCGTCATCTATCAACCTTTGAATCCTTCTAAGGTGTACATGACCTGATCTTAAATGACACAAATATGCTCAGTTTATCATTGAAGGTTATTTTCACTTTTTAGAATTAGAAAAATAGTCGAGCGATTTTATTTTTATATGTGTGAGTTTGTGCAGTATTAGTAATATATAGTCCATTAGTGTAGATACCTTTGTAAATATATTCATTATTTCTTCTAATAATTGCATCATCATCAAAAGAAACTGAATAACCATCATAACTTAATTTAGAAATCGAAATTAAATTCATTCTAAAATCAGGTACCAATAATACATTATTTAGAATTAAAATCTTATCACTAATCTTCAATCGCACGACTCCCACTGCTACAGCTATGAGACTGGGATAATCGCCCAGTTGATAGTGATCTTTCCCACAATAAGCCGCATGCTTACCTGAAAACCATTCGAGTCGAAACTGTAACACCCCCAAACCAATTGTGAATATTACAGTGCCGCAGACTCTCTCTGCGAAGATCTACCAGGCTAAATACAGAAAACACAATAACACAACACGTGCCAACATGGCTAATAACGAACCAATAGACCGATTTGGTCTTTGGCCACAACACACACATCAAACATACATATCTCTTCCTCACAACTCCTACCCACGCAGGGGTTGGAATACATCAACATACCCATAAAACGGAAAAACTACACAACGGAGAGCCAAGCATTGAGACTCTATGAAATCACTCAACGACTGGTCTTCATATGATTAGTATCGTCGTCTTCCATCATCCTTCGTACCGATCCTGTGATTCGCTCCCCAGCAACCTGCAAGTACCTAGACGCAATACAGATATCCACCCCCCGAATACTCGGGGGTTAGCAAAACTCCACTGTTTTGCTAGTGCAAGTATAAAATGCCAACACAAGCCATACACAACATACTCTAAGCACATAATAATCGTGAACATGTTTCCCGAGATAAGTCACTTGATCAAAACTGTTCAAATCATGAAAGGTGGGGACGAAACCCATTTACATCATACTAAACATTTATGATCTCCGGAGTTTTGAAAACGTTTGGGGTTTAAGAATTCTCAATCCTTTCGAAACCACTTAAGGACATAACCCAAAAGTCATTTTCCCAAAATACAATTATGATAACAACACATGGGGTCCACAACCCAATCATATCGTTTCGGTCACAAATCACGGGGTCCACAACCCAATCATACATATTAACATATTCCCAAGGATTACTCGCATCCCGTGCTAACAAGCCACGGACCTCAGATGCTCCCGCAGGACATACTCGAGTGGATAACCCAATGGAAAACCATACCAAATCACATGTCACCGTGATGACAGTCACGTGACCATAACCATACATACGTTCATAGTTATCCTGGCATTGCACTAGCAAGCTACGAATCTCGGAGCCTCCACGAGACATACCCGACTGGACAACCCATGACACGTACATCACACAACCAAACCACAACCATAAGTTATCCCGGCATCGCACTAACAAGGTACAAACCTCGAAGTCCCCGCAAGACATACCCGTATTGAATAACCCAACAAGTTATCCGGGCATCAGGCTAGCAAGCCACGAACCTCGAAGTCCCCGCAAGACATACCCGATTGGATAACCCTACAGTTACGCCCGACCTGTACTAGCAAGGAAGGATCCCGGAGATTCAACAAATCTTACCCGGTGGCACATCACTTACAATAATCATACAACAACAAGCCAATACCGATGCCAAACAACACTAAGCACCACAGCCTCCTTATAAAGGAGTAATAACTCATATCACACAACGTCACATATTCACCGAACAAGTACACATATCTATACACAATCCTCGCCAAGTGATTACGGTCTATTGTATTCACGAAATATGATTATAACACCTTCCAACATACGATGCATATGCGTGTATTCCGAAAACACATTTATTCATGAAGTATACGCACTATCTTTGGAGAAAATCCCTTATCGAGAATATATACATCCTCTTTAAAGTTCATTAAAACATTCGGATCGCACACATACAATTAATTATCAACCATTACGTCTACGAAAAATGAATTATATGGGCAAGATACATGCCTCGAAACTACGAGCAACTGAACAACGAATGGATGAATTTAAGCATCCCTCAAACTTCCAAAAATGATCAAGAGTCTCGACAGCCCCAGGAATACTACGAGAACAATACCATCACGAATTAACAACACTAATCGGAATTCGAAACGACACTAAGATCAACAAGGATCTAAGAGTTTCTTAAAGAAATCAAGAATCATGTTCCGGGTGATATAAAATTAGTAAATGAGTTACCAATCCGAAGGTCACGGCCAAGACAACAAGAATACACAACCGATCGGATGAGATCGGGTAAGAATCACGAAACAACGGAAAAACCCCAAATATTTCTCAACTAGGGTTCTTAGGAAGGAAATACTTCGATCCGTAATGAAAACTAGTTAGATGATGATAATAACATGAAGAAAACTCACCACGATGATGATTGAAGATGAAGATCGCCTTTGATCTTCCTTAGAGACTCGCCCTGGTGATTAGAAATGAAAAGGAGAGTGTTGTGTCAAGAATTAACACCTTCCGACCGGCGATCTACTAGGAGGACTGGCGACCGACTTACTGCCGAGCCTTAACCCAGCGGACATGCTAGGCAGCGGCCAAGAAGGTCAGGGGCGAATCCGGTGCCGAGCGATCGACATCGGGACGATCGCCTCTCGGTACTCGGCGACCCTTGGCGATCGTCACTCGGTACTCGGCGACCTACTCCTAGCGACCGACAATCGGGCGACCATCTCTAGGCACTTGCCGACCTACCCTTGGAGACCGACCGTCTCTCGGTACCTGGCGACCTACCTTTGGTGACCGACCATTGGCGACCTCCATCCACTGGCCGATGACGACCTCGGATGATCAGCTAGAGACGACTGCCTCAGGTCGATCTCCACCGATGGCCATCCAGTCGGCGAAGGCCAAACCTTGAGACTGGCACCACGTGCAAGGACCGAGACAAGATCCGCGAATCTCGGGCCATTGACCACAGTCTGGCAGATTCTCTCCACCATCCGACAAGCCGCCGAAAGCTTGTCAGTAGGGCCGCATGTTGACTGACTCCAGACACTTATGGCTTCTTATTGGACCGCCCAGCTGTGGCAGCCTCTTCCTTGGACTTTAGCCCGACATCCAGCATCTTACTTGGACTTTAGCCCGACAGCCCAGGAGATCGGCACATTATTATATTGGCCGGTGGGCGATCGGCAGATTAAGATAATGGCCGACAGGCGATCGGCCACTAAAGGATAGGACCCGGCTACCCCTATATATACAAAGCCTCCTGCATTTGTATTCTCTCTCTGGCATTCTTGCACTACACACGTAATACAGAAGCAAAATACAAGCACTTGGCAAATCTCCAACTCTTGGCAACAGCTATCATTCGGTCTTGCTTCTCCCGGCCTATCTCCTCGAGCAGATTATCGGCGGGACGAAGAACACCAAGCTTCGCTCAAGAGCCGGATTAACGGAGTCTTTTTACACTCATTGTATTTAGATTTCTCTCATTAATACTTGTATCCACGAATATTCGTATTAATAACATCTCGCGAGAGCATTCAAGCCCGGGCCTAACAAACCCGGCAAATCTTGTATTATTTATCTTCTCTCGGAAGTGCTCCCGCAATTGTTGTTTGTTGTCCGTCTTCCAGCAGTATTAATCTTCAGATAAATATTTTGGGCAACAACAATTGGCGATAGAAGAAGGGGATCCAACCCTCGATTTTTTACACCTACCGTCCCGAAGAACACTCACTGTTCTCGGGGCAGATACTTGAAGTGACACTTACTGCACTTCAAAGAAATCCTTCAGAAAACATGTCTTAGCCTCGCGTCGAAGAAAGCCCGGCCCGGCGGCGGACCCTGTTCCGTCCCGGTCAGAGCGCGGCCGATGGTGGAAGGTAGCGCCGTGATCGAGAGGCGCTCGACCCGTCCGGGAAGGCGGCCCGAGCCTCTCGCTCGATCGGTTCGAACCAATGAACAGGTCGAAGAGGCCATAGCCGTCCTTCGGGAGCGGCGGAGTGCTCTCGACGCGCCTCGGCTATCACCCCCTCGGTCTCCGCCGGAAGATCAGCGGAAGCTCAAGGCACTGCGCGAGCGGCGCCGAGAGGCTCTCGCCCGCAAGAAGAGGCGCTCGGCGGCCGGGGCACCTCTGTCTTCGATCGCACAGGCGGTGACCCGACACAGCGGCCAAGGCGATCGGCCCGGCTACGAGGCAGCGGAGTTGGTGTCCGTCACCGGGAGCTCGGCCTACCGGCTCCCACAAGGCGATCCGGCCGCGGCTCCCGCCGCCAAATTCCCGAGGTCGGCGGCCGGAGTCGGAGGTCGGTACACGATCGCCTCGGCCCCGCTCCCAAAGCCGATCCAAGCGGCCGAGCCGCGGCGATTGCCGCAATGCAACGTCGGATCGGCAGCGTGAAGGCGCTCTGCCCGATCAGGCGGCGCCGTGAAGACGATCGCCGCGCCAAGCGAGCCGCTCGCGATCGACATCGAGCTCGCCCCGGTGCAGCACAAGATCGTTCCTCCTCAGACACCCGTGTACCAGGGGCGATCGGATCCCCAAACACACCTTCACAAGTTCAACATCTACATGGCCAAGGTGTGGGGCATCGACGCGACCGGTGCGAATGTTCCCTCGGCCTGGGCGACCTCGCCCACCGGTGGTACACCTCATTGCCACCTCGGTCCATTGGCTCCTTTAACGAGCTGGCGCACGTCTTCACGGAATACTTCGCCACCAGGGCCGCTCGGCCAGAAGGTCCCCATCGCATGTGGCGGATCAGGCAAGGGGAAGAGGAGTCCGACTCGGACTACATCGACCGGGTTGACATGATCATCCTCAACGGAGAGCCCGTAGCGATGAGACCGCCCTCTCGCGGTTCTAGGAGGTTTTCGGGGCTTCTCGCCTATGTTCGGGCATCTCACGAAGACCTACCGGCGACCTACGCGGCCTTAGGGCTAGAACCGCGATTTCTGTCGAGGCAAAGGCTTCTTCTCGGCTAGGAGTAGATCGATCGGCGCCGTCTGACGACCTCCAGTCTACCCGGCCCGATCGCTACTACCCAGCGAGAATCGGAGGACTCGATCCCGCCTACTGATCCATTTTAAATGACGGACTAGCCGCGCCCGATCGCCAATATCGACCTACGAATAAAGCGATCGGCCGCGAGCGGCGATCGCGATCTTAGGCCAGATCGCAACATCATCGGCAACCGGTGGACACGATCGCCATCTGATCCGGCACATAACATGACGGACTAAGGCATAAGATCGCCTCCACCGCACATCATAAAGCCATGGTCTGGCGATCGATGGAACCCAGGTGCTTCGGCCATGCAAGGTCCCTTTCGGCCTAGATCGCCCGCCCTTCGTTTAAATACGAGGCCGGCGTAGTCCGAGCTCTCCAACGTGTCGGTGGACACATGCCACAACCCCGTCTCAACGTACACCGTCGAGGTCGGCCATCTCCATGGTGGCCGAGGTGGAAGCAGCTAACAAGCCGCGGGCGTGGAGTTGATTCATCCGACGCCCGCGCAAGGACTCCTCTAGACCGAGACCGCACGCCCTTCGTTTAAATACGAGGCGGCGCGGCTAACAGAGGACCCTCATAATAAAGTGAGTCACGAGACACTCATTGTCTTCGCGCACCAAGACACGGTCATGGAGTCGGTCCATCGATCTCCGCGACTGTGCACGATTCCTCAAACAAAGCGAAACCACCAAGTTTCCATGGGGGATCGGCCAATGTTGTTTTTGCAGGTACAAGACCGAAAGATAGCTAGCCAATCGACCGTGATAGCCCAAGTCCGAGTCCTAAGTCAGCTCAGATCGCCCGTCCTCATCCAGACACGATCGCCAGCAAGAACCACCTCGCCCCATGTCTTCAACATAGGAGCAAGCTGGGGGGCAATTGTTGTGTCAAGAATTAACACCTTCCGACCGGCGATCTACTAGGAGGACTGGCGACCGACTTACTGCCGAGCCTTAACCCAGCGGACATGCTAGGCCCAGCCCAGAAGGTCGGGGCGAATCCCGGTGCCGAGCGATCGACATCAGGACGATCGCCTCTCGGTACTCGGCGACCGACCCTTGGCAATCGTCACTCGGTACTCGGCGACCTACTCCTAGCGACCGACAATCGGGCGACCATCTCTAGGCACTTGCCGACCTACCCTTGGAGACCGACCGTCTCTCGGTACCTGGCAACCTACCTTTGGTGACCGACCATTGGCGACCTCCATCCACTGGCCGATGACGACCTCGGATGATCAGCTAGAGACGACTGCCTCATGTCGATCTCCACCGATGGCCATCCAGTCGGTGAAGGCCGAACAGGCGGCACCACGTGCAAGGACCGAGACAAGATCCGCGAATCTCGGGCCATTGACCACAGTCTGGCAGATTCTCTCCACCAGCCGACAAGCCGCCGAAAGCTTGTCAGTAGGGCCGCATGTTGACTGACTCCGGACACGTGATGACTTCTTATTGGACCGCCCAGCTGTGGAAGCCTCTTCCTTGGACTTTAGCCCGACATCCAGCATCTTACTTGGACTTTAGCCCGACAGCCCAGGAGATCGGCACATTATTATATTGGCCGGCGGGCGATCGGCAGATTAAGATAATGGCCGACAGGCGATCGGCCACTAAAGGACAGGACCCGGCTACCCCTATATATACAAAGCCTCCTGCATTTGTATTCTCTCTCTGGCATTCTTGCACTACACACGTAATACAGAAGCAAAATACAAGCACTTGGCAAATCTCCAACTCTTGGCAACAGCTATCATTCGGTCTTGCTTCTCCCGGCCTATCTCCTCGAGCAGATTATCGGCGGGACGAAGAACACCAAGCTTCGCTCAAGAGCCGGATTAACAGAGTCTTTTTACACTCATTGTATTTAGATTTCTCTCATTAATACTTGTATCCACGAATATTCGTATTAATAACATCTCGCGAGAGCATTCAAGCCGGGCCTAACAAACCGGCAAATCTTGTATTATTTATCTTCTCTCGGAAGTGCTCCCAATTGTTGTTTGTTGTCCGTCTTCCAGCAGTATTAATCTTGAGATAAATATTTTGGGCAACAACAGAGAGAAAGAGAAAGAAAAAGGGAAAGTAGGCCTGCTGTCCGGTATTTATCTTGGCGGCTATTAGCGTGCGCTAACTCTGTGCAGTAGTGCATGCTAATGGGCCAACGGTTCCAGAATGTTCCGCCCGCAACACTGTTAGCATGTGCTAGCCAATATGCATAGCATGTGGTAACGAGTCACGAATCCAGTCCAGTGGCTCCTGGACAGATCTGCACCTACCAGGTAGCGTGCGCTAGAAAGGACAATTAGCGTGCGCTAAGCAGACGATAGCGTGTGCTATCTACCAACCTTAGCGTGCTTTAACGAGACTCAAGTCCCAGTCCAGTGGCTCCTGGACTACTTCTGGACTGCCGGTAAGTGTGCGCTACACACCCGGTAGCGTGCGCTAACAAGGACACAGTAGCGCGCGCTACACCATAAGCGATAGCGTGCGCTACACCACAATGAGTCAAAAACTCATGCAACGATCTGAAACAGAAATCAAGTACGTGTCCACTCATGGCACACCCAAACATGGCACAGCATTCCAAAGACATGGACAACGCCAATCCGATAACCCACAGAAAAATTCAACAAAACTGGAACGAAGATCTCGGGTATTACATTTTTCCCCTCTTAAAAGAAGTTTCGTCCCCGAAACTTAAAACATAAAAGTATCACGCAAAACAATCCCAGATAACACACGCTATCCGCTGCCGATGAGCTACAACGAATCACATGCAGTACGTAACAGTTACCATCCATATCGCTAAACCAGAATGATAACAAAACACAACGAACAAAATCAATATGGTTGACCAACCCGAATAGTACATCAATCAAAACGTGAGCTAATCGCTGAACAAATACGAAATTCCACCACCCAAGGGTTTGAAGATCGACAACGAGGCTAATTTCCCGAACTTAAGGGAATTACGAAGTGATCTAAATGCTCAAAAATCACGATACGAGGTCAACAAAAACCGGACAACAAACGATCGAGACAACTGTGGTCGAACAATCAATTTCGAATCACGACGAACAACAAAAATCAAATAGCAACTCCGAAGTTCACACCTCGACTCGAGACAATATGTGGTCTGGTAAAAATGACAAGATATGCATTTACATAACATTCATAGGAATGGAGCTGAATTCGGAAAAAGTCACAACGACAAACGGATTAATCCAAAACAATACCACAACTCGTTAGATCAACAAAAACAAAAGATAGGACAAGTTTAGAAAATATCAATGAACACAAACGCGTCGATAGGGTTGAAAATACAGAAGTTCAAAAATCCGATCCACTTATAATAAAAGAAGTTCATACCTAAAATTTGAAACAACGAGGCAATGAGATAACATAACATACGACTGGTAGACTACGCTCTCAGGGACTCCTCAAAGTTAATCCTGATATCAGTGCTCAAGTCCGTGCCTCGGAAGGCTCGGTGACTAACTTGCAAAACTGATCCCAGTGTCCCACGAGTCCGCACTTGTAACACGTTACTAGCAGAGAAGGGCAATGTTCACGAACAAGCCCCGACACATTGCAGTTGAAACACCTCCTGGATTTACCAGGAGTCAAAGCTGACGATTTGGAACTCTCAGTCCCACGCATCGAGCGATGGAGCTTCACAGCATAAAGACTACGATGTTGCAATCCAGAAACACCAACTCCTCTAGTATCCATAAGGTCATCGGACATCCTCGTTTCTTCGACATGAGCACACGCTCCGACGATAACGTAGCTAGTTCGTAGGCTAAAGCTCGATCCTGGTAATCTCTCAGCGAAGTGCAAGTGAATCCCACCATATACTGGCGAATCTCCCGCTTCATCCGTCTGTCAAAATGAAGGATCTTCTCTTCTTCGGTCCTCACCTGATCTACTACATGCGAGTTTTTGCTATGGTCGATGATAGCATGCGACACCGATATATCTTGTGGTTCTGCCAAATAAAATTCACGAATTCTCTATTCTATAATAGGTTTCGGACAAAAATCAACTTCCATAAATGCCTGGAACTCCGCCCACGTGACATCACGGCCACGAGGTTTAACAGCTTCCCACCAATTAGCAGCATCTTTGTCAAGAAGGTACTGAGCGATAGGTACCTTCTGCTCTTCGGGACAATCGAGAGCATCAAATATCTTTCCCAACTGGAAAAGCCACCCATCCCAGCCCAACGCATCCGCAGCACCAGTGAATCGAGGGGGATTCATATAAACTACCTCTCGAAGCCATCGATTTAGACCAATGTTCCGAGTCGCATCAGTGTTGCGTTGAACAGCCTGGGTCAACTGAGTCATCCGTGCTGCTACTTGTTGCAATATAGTAGCAACACCAATACCAATATCATTCCCGGCAATATTCTCTCGATTCCGCATCTGATCCCCGTGGCCGTCAGTACCACAGTTACGACCATGACCTCTGCCCCTCGACATACTAACAAGCAACAACCTAACGCAACGAAAATCACATAATCACACCTAGAATCCACTCACAGATGATAGACTGCAAAAATTAGGCCTGACGGCAAAAATGCAGTCCTAAAACTTTTGCCCAGCTAGAAACCGTGCTCCACAACAAAAGATGGCGTGCGCTAACAGTGCAAGTTTGGCAACACATACGTACTAACCTTCCAACGGTACTAGACCGGAGGTTACAAATAAGCAATGTACAAATCAAACGCCAATGGTTCACATAACTATAACATTACGCAAATAACCATTAGAAGATAATTACCATTCAAAA
Organism: Orobanche coerulescens; assembly: GCA_033398695.1. NCBI lineage: Eukaryota > Viridiplantae > Streptophyta > Magnoliopsida > Lamiales > Orobanchaceae > Orobanche > Orobanche coerulescens. Next base: position 72,856,600 of record CM065816.1, on the reverse strand, counting down.
TTGAATTCCCACCTCTCGGTCAAGAAAACTATCTCAATGAGTGCATACCGAATGACTCAGCGTCCACACCACCACTCTAACCACAAATCTGAGCATTATAGTCGAAATAACAATAACATCATTACTACATACCTATTAATCGAAATTCATAACTGAAAAGTTAAAAGCGAAAGTCACGTTTCAAGTAAATTTTTGGTAGACCTGATTTGAGTTTTAAAAATCAAATTTTTGAAAACTTCTAATACTAGATGAAAATAAAATATAAGTAGTTTGAATTCTCAAAATTTTCGGTCTCGAGGTCATCAGACGGAAATTAGACTTTTTCCTCTCTTGAAGGATGTTTTAAAATGAAATTTGCGTGACTTCCCAATACATTTAAAGCTTTAAAATATCTCGTAAACCTTTTCTAACATAGTCACACCAAAACCATTGCCCTTGTAAAAAACGATTTATACAGAGATATATGTATATATATGTATGCATATATACATATACACCGGCACTACTCTCCATTCCAGCACATTACGAGAATCAACAAGTATGGATTACGTATGCACAACTCACATTTAGACTCCATATCATAACAAAAATCACACAAGATCGCATAACACGAGACATAACATGGTAGGGAGACTTACATTCACATATCGCAGGAAGATAATGGCTGCACCTTGATACTAATCACGACCGACATTTCAGACGACGCATCGCGACACGACTCAGTCAGATAAAATCTGATAAGACAAGACTCGACTTACACACAACTCGACCTGACAGCCTAGGTTTCCGCAACCTAAGCTCTGATACCATATTCTGTAACACCCCCAAACCAATTGGGAATATTACAGCGCCGCAGAACCTCTCTGTGAGGATCTAACATGCTAAATACAGAAAACACAATAACACAACACGTGCCAACATGGCTAATAACGAACTAATTGACCGATTTGGTCTTTGGCCACAACACACACATCAAACATACAAAACTCTTCCTCACAACTCATACCCACGCAGGGGTTGGAATACATCAACATACCCAGAAAACGGGAAAACTACACAATGGAGAGCCAAGCAATGAGACTCTATCAAATCACTCAACGACTGGCCTTCATGTGATTAGTATTGTCGTCTTCCATCATCCTTAGTACCGATCCTATGATTCACTCCCCAGCAACGTGAAAGTACCTGGACACAATACACACATCCACCCCCCGAATACTCGGGGGTTAGCAAAACTCCACTGTTTTGCTAGTGCAAGTATAAAATGCAAATACAAGCCATACACAACATACTCCAAGCACATAAGAATCATGAACATGCTTCCCGAGATAAGTCCCTTGATCAAAACAGTTCAAATCATGAAAGGTGGGGATGAAACCCATATACATCTTACAAAACATTTATGATCTCGGGAGTTTTGGAAACGTTTGGTATTTAAGAATTCTCAAGCCTTTAGAAACAACTTAGGGACACAAATGATAACAACACACGGGGTACACAACCCAATCATACCATTCCGGTCATAAAGCACGGGGTCCACGACCCAGTCATACATATTAACATATTCCCAAAGATTACTCGCATTCCGTGCTAACAAGCCACGGACCTCAAATGCTCCCACAGGACATACCCGAGTGGATAACCCAATGCGAAACCATACCAAATCACATGTCACCGTGACGACAGTCGCGTGACCATAACCATACATATGTTCATAGTTATTGTAACACCCCCAATCCACTCAGGGATATTACACGCCGTAGACCCTCTCCTCGAGGATCTACCAGGCTGGTAACTAAAATCAAACATCTAAACATCGCCTTTAAGGCTAAAATGACTCGGTAGACCGATTTGGTCTTTCAATAATAACATACAACTCAATTCCAAACACATACCCACGCAGGGGTCAAAATACAATAAACTCCCGTACAACGGGGAAAGGATACTGCAGCGGAAAAGAAAATACAACTAGACCAATACGACATCAACGGATCCTCGTGTGATTAGTATCGTTCATCTTTCATCATCTTTCGTGCCAACCCTGTGCTATGCTCCAAAACCTGAATGCAAAAATAGACATCCACCCCCCGCATACTCGGGGGTTAGCAAAACTCCACGGTTTTGCTAGTGCAAGAACAAAGTGCAAATACAAGCCATACAATTCACATTTCACGAATAACAATTGCCAGGAAATCCTCAAAGATTCAAACGTAACGAAAAGTACTTCCCCAGGCATAAGTTGGGGTAACATTTCAAAAACCGAAAGATCACAAATCAAGGGAAAATAATTTATAAAACGGTCTAAAATGCCATCGAGAGTTTTAATAGAAAACAATTTAGGATTATCAAATCCTTATCTTTCCAAAATCAATAGGGGTCACAGCCCAAAGGTTTTATTTTTCACAATTGAAACCAACAACAATACACAAGGTTAAAACCCACGTCACGCGTCCTCGACGAACATAAAATACACACGCACCCATGATGTTTCACTCGTAAATTCAGGGCGAAACCATTGGACTCCCTCCGTGGCCCCGTCGAACCCTCCCGAGGTGAGCAAACACATTCACAAAACATACACACGCACTCGTGAAGTTTTTACTCGCGAACCCAGAGTGAAGTCATAGATTCTCCCGAGGCCCCGTCGGACCGTCCCAGGGTGAGTAAAATACATTCATTAAACATACACACGCAGTGGTGAAGTTTCACTCGTGAATCCAGGGCAAAACCATTGGACTCCCTCGGTGGCCCCGTCGAACCCTCCCGAGGTGAGCGAACACATTCACAAAACATACACGCATAGGCATCGCCTAGGACCAGGACGCCACCATGAATCCCACCCGAGGCCTCGAAGGACCCTCCCGAGCTGGCTAGCGAAACAATCAAGCACAAGCATCGCCTAGGACCAGGACGCCACCATGAATCCCACCCGAGGCCTCGAAGGACCCTCCCGAGCTGGCTAGCAAATCAATCATGCACAAATAACATATCACACCAGGGATATCCAAACAATTCACCCAGAGGCATCAAACACTTAGCAAAACACAACGTCAAACCACAATGCACCGAAATGAAACAATATACGTCCACACGTAAATACCAAGTGCATCATCAACACCAAACATATCCACAGGATTCACATAGTCACTTACAACCCACACAATGTACAAAACACACGCGTTTTGAAAGTGAGCCTTTAACGAGGCTAGCCGAATCTTTTGAAAAACTCATTTCAAACAAATAAACAAACACACCAAGACGATCACCAATTATCATATCCACAAAACAAGAATAGTGGTGATTGGTTTATATGAGTACGTTGGATCCTTGCTCGGGCAACGACGCCGTCTCATATATGCCTCTTCAGTTATTGGCTCAAGCATGTCTTGGCTGCTGTTGGTTTCCTGTGTTGAGTACCTATCTTGAAGGCAAGGTACTTGCCTCGAATAAGAACAACGCGAAGAATTGACCGAAGTAGGTTGACACGAACCGACTACGAACCCGCCGATTCCACCGATCGCCAAATCGCGTTCATAAACTACGAAGGACAATAACAACAATGAAATGAATTCCATAACACGACTCAAAGCCGCTGAATTCAAAGAACAAATGACGAAGGTTCAAGGATTTCCCCCAAAACGGCCAAGAACACGATTCGTTCCGTCAAAACCCGAAAACATAATTCCAAGTTGAAATATGGATATACAATTCATAGAATATGTTTAACAACATCATTTAACCATAATCGATCCATCAAAAATGGATGAAACACGAGATCGAGGACAAATCCCCCAAAAAGTCGATTCGAAGGAAATCAAGAAATATACTTCGATTCGACGAAGAACAATGGATTAAATGATGTTAAACACAAGAATACTACCAAGATTAATCATACCCATCATGAATTAATCAATAATACGGAACGAATCGGACAAAAACGCAAAAACCCCAAAATTCAAGAAACTAGGGTTCTAAGAAAGATTACCTTGATTCGCTGGATCGAAGGACGATATAGGATGACTGATTGATGATATAACCTCAATAATTTCAAGGATTTGTTGTCAAACAACATGGCTCCATGATGAGCATACCCTCAGCCGCGGAAGAGAAGGAGAAGGAGTAGAAAAATGGCCAAAAACCTGTCTGCAGGGCCATAAATAGGCTGCACAGTGTGCCGCGGCCCAGCGGGAATGTGCCGCGGCACAGGCCCAAAAATGGCTCCCAGTGGTCGGCAGTGTGCTGCGGCCTGGCCGGCGTGTGCCGCGGCACCCGGTATAGTCGGTTTGGCCGAAAAATGCCACAGTGTCACGGGGCGCTTATAGTTTGTATATAATGTACGCGCACCGTGCGGCTAGTAGTCAATTTACCCGACTACGTCCGCCTAACTCGTTCGAGCGTTGGTGCCAATGCGACGCAATCACGCCGAGGCGTTTTAGTGGCACAGCAAAATTGAAGACGAAAATCGATTTGTATTAATACAATGAACGATTACAATAGGCAACAATGATTACAAGCATACACGGATAGGAGGTCTCAGCAAACTAGCCAATTCGTACTACAACTCTTCAGTACACTCTTCCCCCCTATAATAGGCTTAGAAAAATAAAGGCTAATGACAACAGTGGATATTGAAAAGCTGAGCAACCACTAACTAGCTATTACAACACTAACTAGCTATTACAAGGAAAATAAAGTAAAGCCCTACACTATAGATGATAACTTGACGTGCGATGAGGCTCTGCATCCCACAAAGCTGCAAGTGGGCCCATGAATGGCCGTTGATCAGGTAATACCGCCTGGGGTCGCGGGCATCCCGTGACAGCACTCCCCCCTCTGAGTTGGTGACGTCCCCGGTGCCATAGATGTGAGATTAACATCCAGTAGTGGTTGAAAAGCTTTAAGTGTTGTCGCCCTCTCTCAAGTGTTCTCCTCCATACTGCAGCCCTTCCATTTCACCAAATATTCTTTGTATAGCTTCTTTCTCGGCCCTGCATCACGGTGGTCGATAATAGCTTCGGCCACCCTCTTCCCCAAGTTGCGTAGTTTCAGTTGTGGACGGTTGGGCAGGTTGCGTGTGGTGTCCTCTTTATGCACTTGATATGGCTTGAGTTGGGTGACATGAAAGACATTATGAATGCGCCACCATTGGGGTAACTCAAGCTTGTAGGCTACATTTCCGACTCTTTTGAGAATGTTTAGGGGCCCAATATATTTTGCATTAGCCGTGAATCTCTCCCCGTGTTGCCTGGAGGAACTCGGTTCGGGACCTTCACCATTACCTTGTCACCCACACGTATTCAACAAAGCGGCGTTTAAGATCAGCATATTTTTTCATCCGCTTTTGAGCCTTCTCCAGGTAGCCACGGGCCAAATCAAGATTTTGTTCCCATTCAAGGGAAAATGTTTGTGCCGAAGTAGGCCTGGCATTTTGTGGAACAGTATCAATATTGTGCGGGAGGACTGGCTGCTGCCCATTACAAATTTCAAAAGCACTATTATTGGTGGTAGAGCATTTTTGAGCATTGAAACACAGTTGAGCAACATCCAAAAGCTTCACCCAGTCCTTCTGATTAGTGCTCACAAAATGTCGAAGATATTCCTTCAACATTGAGTTAAATCTTTCAGTTTGGCCATCATATTGTGGGTGCAAGCTAGAGCTCATATTCAACTTGGAGCCGAGTAGTTTGAAGAGCTCGGTCCAAAAGTTACTAGTAAACCGGGTGTCTCGGTCACTAACAATGTCCCTCGGCAGTCCCCAATACTTAACAATATGCTTGAAAAAGAGCTGAGTTGTCTCTTCAGTCGAAACTGTCTTGGGTGCTGCTATGAATGTAGCATATTTGGAGAACCGGTCTACCACAACAATAATGGCATCAAGATCCCCAACTTTTGGTAGACTGGTGATATAATCCATTGAAACACTTTCCCAAGCCCTGACAGGAATGAGTAGTGGTTCTAGCATGCCTGCCTTCTTTTGTCGATCAGGTTTATCTTGTTGGCACACCAAGCAGGTGCGGACAAACATCTCAATGTCATCCCGCATTTGGGGCCAATAGTAAGCTCGTTGAACTAAGGCCACAGTGCGCTCCTCTCCTGGGTGGCCCGCCCAGAGAGTGTCGTGACATTCCGCAATAATAGTTTTCCTCATATCGCCGCCTATAGGTACATAGAGTCGTCTCCCCTTGGTCCATAAGAGGCCATCCTCTAGCCAAAATCTTCGTGTTGTACCCTGGCGGATAAGATTTACCAAACATTGAGCCGCTGCGTCGGCTCCCATTAGTTCTCGTATTCGATCTTTTAATGGAGTGGTCACCTGACTCGAGGAAAGCGCTGCGAGCACTCGTAGAGCAGCCAGGTCGGATCTGCGGCTCAGGGCATCCGCCACCTGATTACTAGAACCGGCACGATACTCAATCACAAAGTTGAACTCGGACAATAGTTCCTGCCATTTCGCTTGTTTCCCAGTAAGCTTAGGCTGGGACAGAAAGTGACTAACAGCAGTATTGTCAGTTTTTACAATAAACGGCAACCCCAATAAGTAATGTCTCCAAAGTCGAAGGCAATGGACCACTGCTAAAAGCTCTTTCTCATGCACTGTGTAACGCCTCTCGACATCCTTAAGTTTCTTACTCTCGAAGGCAACAGGATGGCCATCTTGCACTAAAACTCCTCCTAGTGCAATATCTGAAGCATCTGTTTCAACCACAAAAGGTTTGGATAGATCCGGTAGTGCGAGGACCGGGTCCGTTAGGATGGCCTTCTTTAAATTTTCGAAGGCATTTTGGCATTCCGGTGACCAATTCCAAACTTCCGTTTTTCTTGTCAAATCGGTTAGGGGTCTTGCTATTCCGGCATACCCCATCACAAATCTTCTATAGTAATTCGCCAACCCGAGAAATAACCGTACTTCATGTACATCGGTTGGTGGTTTCCATTCTTGAATTGCTCGTATTTTTCTCGGATCCATACGAATATTGCCACACTCAACGATATTACCCAAGAAACTGATCCGCTTCTGGGCAAATGAGCACTTCGACAGCTTAACATATAGTTCGTGCTCACGAAGCCTAGTAAGAACCATTCTCAAATGTTCCACATGTTCTTCCAAGGTTCGGCTGTATATAACAATATCATCCAGGTATACAACGACAAACTCGTCCAAGAACCCTTGGAGAACTTGATTCATCAAGGTGCTAAAAGTTGCTGGGGCGTTTGTTAGGCCAAAGGGCATGACCAAGAATACGAAGGCCCCGTAACGTGTGACAATCGTCGTTTTTACCTCATCTCCCTCCTTGATGCGAACTTGCCAATAACCTGATCTCAGATCGATCTTTGTATAGTACTCCGCTCTACTGAGTCGGTCGAAGCAATCTGCTACGAGCGGAATAGGATACACATTCTTCATCGTAATTTTATTTAGAGCACGATAATCACAACACAATCGCAGAGTTCCGTCCGACTTTTTCTGAAAGAAAACAGGAGCTCCATACGGTGATTTCGCCGGTTGGATCATGCCACATTCCAACATCTCTTTTAACTGCTTTCTGAGCTCCACAAGCTCAGGTTGCGACATACGATAAGGGGCTCGGGCAGGAGGTTTTGTGCCCGGCACCAACTCAATCTCATGATCGACCGCCCTCTTAGGTGGAAGCTTCCGAGGCAATTCGTCGGGCATAACATCTTCAAATTCGTTTAGGATGTGTTTCACAGCATCAGGGATAGGACCTGACAACTCCTCTACTTCGTCGAATTGCAAGGCGCACAGGAAGGACGGTTCCCCATGCCTGCATCCCTTCTTGAATTGTAATGCGGATAGGTTACTTTGCCCTTGGGTTGCGCTAATTGTTGGGATAATATGTGGTTTATCCCCCAAAACCAAGAGTGCATCGCCATACGGCATGACTAGGGTTTGAGTGTCACGCATGTACTCGAGCCCGATTATTAATTTGTAGTCATCCATCTGCACAACAGATAGGTCGGCCCTACCTTCGAAGGCTCCTACCTTAATTCGAACAGCCTTGGCAATCCCCGCTATCGGTTTTGCCGGAGAGTTTACGGCTTTAACTCGACCCACTCCTTTCTCTAACAACAGTCCAAGTATCTCCACTTCGGTGCTCGCCAGATAATTATGGGTGGCACCCGAGTCTATCATAGCACGAATATTTTTCCCATTGATTTTAACATCAACAAACATTAATCCCTTCTTTCTCTTATCGGGACCACCTGTCGTGAGAGCAGGTACGGGTTTTCTAGCTTTTGTCGGCACTCTTGCCTTAGCTGTCACCTGATGGGTTAACGAGTTGCACCATTGATTGATGGACCCAAGGTTTTCCTCATCTTCCGATCTTCCTTCATCATCTGGAACTTGCAACTCTTCTTTCGGTTGCGAACTCGATTCTGCGGCGCTTGTTAAGGCGTTCAAAAGTTGCCTCTTCGGACAATTACTGAGAAAATGAGGCCCATCACATAGGAAACATTTAACGATCCGTTGGGAAGGGGCCTGCTGACCTTCTGTAGGTTTGCTACGATTTGTGCTCCCATATGAACTTCCTTGAGTATAGGTTTGCCGATCCCCTACACTCCGACTCAAGTTACGTTTGAACGGTCTTGGCATTACACTTCGGGACGGTGCCATATTTGTTGTTACGGGACGATCCTTTCGAGGTTCCGACGTGTAATCCATTAATCTTTCTGCCGCTCCCATGGCGGTACTGAGGTCTGTGACTCATTGGCGCAGAAGCTCCATACGAGCAAATGGTTTCAACCCTTCCAGTAACGTAAACAACCGGTCATTCTCCGACATATCGCTAATATGTAACATATGTGTCGAAAATGCCTTCACGTAGTCTCGAATAAGACCGGTGTGCTTCAAATCTCGCAAGGCCCTTCTTGCATTGTACTCAACATTCTCTGTGAAGAATTGTTGCCTGATGGATTCTCGCAGTTGTTCCCAAGTGTCAATTCTTACTCGTTGAGCCTGAATGTCTGCATATTTGGTGCGCCACCACAATTTGGCATCATCGATCAAATACATTGTGGCGGTTGACACCTTTCTCGCTTCGTCCAAAACATTAGCGGCATGGAAATATTGTTCCATGTCGAATAAGAAGTTCTCAACTTCCTTGGCATCTCGGGTTCCACTATAGGAACTTGGTTCGGGGATCCGAATTCTCGTAATAGGTTCTTGAGCAACATGGGGTGTGTTTGTTGGGAATAGTGCCCTAGGACATTCGATGTACCTAGATTTGTAATTGTCACATTTAAATAAAGTTATTTGATATCATTTATTTCTCGTTGATTATTATAATGTATGCATATTTTAATATTATAATAATCGAATAATAGTTATTGACGAATAATAAGATTATTCAAATGTCCCTAGTAAAATCGCGTTGAGTAGAGACTCAAGTGATTAATATACTAGTATAAGTTTGATTGATATTCATCGGATGATTATGCGTATGGTACGGATCAATCTTATGGGTATTGGTTGGAGAACTAATACTGGACTGACCCGCATTGAGATCACTGCATGGAAATGTCATAAGTGAATCTCAATACAGTATGTCAATAAATCCTTGAACCTGAGATTATCATAGAGTCCAACATGATAACTGCTATGCCTTGACGTAATCCAACGTCATCTGAAACATGGTGATCATAAAGGTTAGCGATCGGGATTAGTGGAAGTCATGTAGAGGGCAATGAATAATCAAGATGGGGATTTGTCCCTCTCTTAAGTGAGAGAGATATTCATTGGGCCCCTCGATAAGTAGGATCGAAGGAAATGCATAGCCATGCTCAAATGAAGAGTCATTTGCTTCAATCGCCTACTTAAGATCGAGAAAGCATTTGAACATAAATAAGTATGACAGACTCCATGACTTAGTTCAAATATGATATCGCGTGACAAAGGGATTTGACACGTTAAAAGGTTTAATGGACTATTAACTTATATTATTTGGGTAATCATAATGTCTTGCTAGATGCCGCTTATGATTTATTATTTAATAATGTATTAAATAATTGCCAACATAATATAAGCCTTTTGGGTCGCACATACGACAATTATAGACAAGTAGGAATAAATATCAACTGGGAATAATAAATATAATATTGGATATTATATTTATAAGGAGATTAAATAATAAGTAATATATATAATATTGGATATTATATATATTGTATTATTTAATAAGTTGAGGGGCAACTAAGCAAATACTAGATTATTGAATCTAGGGTTTACTTAGTATAAATATAAGGTCTTGGACAAGGTGTTGTAACCAATAAACAAGACATAAAAATCGGCCCTTCAAGAAGAAGAAAAATCGGCCATCTACATCATATTGTAGGAGAACGGAGTCGGTCGTCTCTCTTCCCTTAGTTGATCTTGATCAATAGTACAATCCTTCTAGTAAGGAATTTGTGTTGTACTATTTATCAATATTATTCGTAAGGATCTAGCAATCCGGCTTGTGGAATTGTTCGTGTGTGGATCACCAAAAGAGGAAGGAGATATTCATCTGCTTCTAGTCCGGATCTAGAATTGTTCAATCGGATTAAGGTAATTCGATTAACTCTTTAATTAAACAATTAAATTACTGCATGCGATCCTAAATTGGGTTTTCACATTTATTGTTCCGCTGCGTTTTTACTCCGATTATTTTGTATTCGATACATAGAAAACACTACAGTGGTATCGGAGGCAACTTGCATGTAATTTAATTGTTTGTGTAGAACATATTTATGTGTAAATTATGTTCCTGATTATGTTTATAAAATATAGATTTTATAAAATAATTTTTCTGGTTTAATTTGATTAAATCGGATCGTCAAAAATAATTTTCTCGATCATTTTTCGCATAAATCGTCTTAATCGCTCGAACAAGACAATGGGCGTGTCGGCAGATTCGGGTCCGGGTCGGGTCGGACCTGGACCCGCGGGTTGTATTAATTAGCAAAATGAATTTTGCTGGGAAGGGGATTCGATCCCTTGCCAATCTGACAGGCCGGAGCTTCTCTTACCAAGTGGTCTACCACTTTAATTTGGTAATTTTCTCACGCATGTTTTATTAAAGGCAGGAAATCTGTTTTAATATTGCAAAATTTATTCCGCAAAACTGGGATTCGATCCCGCGCCATTCGGCTACCCTTCAGCACCACTTACCATCTCGGTTGGATCTTGTTTTGGTAACTTTTCAGTAGTTCTTTTTATAAGTCCTTTTATTATAAAAGTAAACTTGGCAATAATTGTTGCAAAATGTTGCAACTGCAACCGCCGGGTTTCGAACACGGGCGGACCTGTTCCCAGGGCAGAATGACAACCATCTCGGCCAAGTCCAGATTTGTTCACTTTTGACACAGTTTTAATTTATTGTCTGATTGTCAGACAAATTGATTATTTAGTATTTTACATGCTTTATTAATTATTTGATAATTATTTATGGTATGTGTGTGGTGTATGGCATGACCATAAATTGACCAATGTGATTGGATAATTTAATTTCTTATGGGTTGGTTTTACGGCCTGCGTGTCGTTTAATTATAATTGGTTTTACGGCCTGCGAGTCGTCTATTTAAATTGTTTATTATTTTACGGCCTGCGTGTCGTTTGCACTTCTTGTAATTTAATTTGTTAGTGTAGTATTAAATTTCATTAATGTAATGAAGACAAGAAGGACGAAAGAGACGGACTCGAGGAGCAAATTGATCGCGTATGACGTTCCAAGGAGTTGGGAAGATCAATGAAGACCATATTTAACCCTTTAGATGACCTTTGTGATTTTCATGTTGGCTCATGAAAATCACGTTAGATTATGGTCATGCTATACACGGTCCTATGCTTTATTGTCATGTGATGCGATGTATGTTTAAATTTATGCATGTATGTGATGCTATGCTATGTATGTATAGATGTATGTTAGCAAACATAGACATTAACATAGGATAAAAATCCCTCGTTAAAATTTTAATGCCGTTCATTTGAAAAACACCTATCAAGACTTCGATCATCATGAGTGGGTCATGCCAAAGCTGGGCACTCAGATTATCTTAGTAAGGTAGGATAGGTAATGGTGATACATATACGTTTAATGAATTTGGAAATCAAAATAGTTTTGAACCTTAAGGCATAAGATGGGATTATAACATGCTTGGGCATACGATGCCAAATCCCATGATATAATCTAAGAGTTACATATGATGTAATCGATAAAGAGTTATCCACCTAAAGTAGTTCAATTCTAGGCGTCATGCCAAAGCTGAGTTTAGGATTGTGCGAAATGGGATCTTAGCCCACTAAAATTACAAATGTTGTAAATTGAGGGTACTTTGTTTTAGTGGGAGTATTTTTCGAGAAATAAAATAATGTGACTAAATATTTTGCATATTGAATTTTGTAGAATGGCATCAAACAACACATCCACCATTTCACTACGATCCGTCCTTGAGAAGGACAAGCTTAAAGAAAACGGCAAAGAACTATCCTGGATTGATCCGAGCTTGAGAATAGTTCTCAAGCAAGAAAGAAAGTTGTATGTTCTTGAGGAAGAAATTCGATGAGCCACCGACAATGCAAACAAAGCAACAAAAGACAAATGGAAGAAACATTGTGATGATTCCATTGATGTCGGTTGTCTTATGTTAGCCACCATTTGTCCGAACATCGAGAAGAACTGGAGGAGATGGAAGCTTATGAGCTAAATGCTCACCTCAAGGAAACTTTCTCGAAGCATGCTAGGCAAGAGAGGTATGAGACCTTTCAAGCCTTGTATGCTTGCAAGATGGTTGAGGGGACATCGCCGGCGCTCACGTACTCAAGATGAAAGGATATATTGATCATCTTGAAAGGCTTGGTTTTCCACTTTCTAAAGAGCACTCCACGGATGTGATCCTAAACTCATTGCCCGAAAGTTTCGGTCAGTTCATTATGAACTATAATATGAATGAGATGGAGAAGTCCATTGTTGAGCTGCATGGGATGCTTAAAACGGCTGAGCAGAATATTAAGAAGAAACCAAACCATGTGTTGATGGTCAGCAAAGGGAAATCCTTTAAGAACAAAGGCAAGGGCAAGGGTAAGGCAAAAGTTGCCAAATCTAAAGACCCTACAAGGTCGGGTTTCAAGGCTAAAGCTCCCAAAGATGGAAATTGCCATCATTGCAATAAACCAGGACACTGGAAAAGAAATTGCAAGATTTACTTGGAAGAGCTAAAGCGTACCAAGGGCAGTGAGACTGCAACAGGTATATTTGTTATAGAAGTTAACTTATCTACCTCTAACTCCTGGGTATTAGATACTGGATGTGGATGTCACATTTGTACAAATGTGCAGGGGTTGAGAAGCAGTAGAGAACTGAAGAAAGGGGAAGTAGATCTAAGAGTCGGCAATGGAGCAAGAGTTGCTGCACTAGCCGTGGGAACTTATGATCTAGTTTTGCCCAATGGGCTTTTGTTAGTTTTGAACAATTGCTATTATGTTCCTGCTATGAATAGGAATATTATTTCAGTTTCTACATTAGATTGTGAAGGTTACAGTTTTCTTATTAAGAATAAGATCATTCGTATTTTCTTTGATGACTTGCTTTATGGTACCGCAGTTATATACGCCTTTACAATATTGATCTAGATGAGTCCGACACTTTGGAAGTCTATAACATTGCATCCAAGAAACCTAAGCTCAATGATTCTAATCCGACTTACTTATGGCATTGTCGACTTGGTCACATAAACGAACGCATTTCTAAACTCCATAATGATGGACTTTTAGACTCTTTTGACTATGAATCATATGGGACATGCGAATCTTGTTTATTGGGCAAGATGACGAAGAATCCTTTCACCGGTCATGGAGAAAGGGCTAGTGATCTATTAGGCCTAATATATACTGATGTATGCGGACCTATTAGCACTCATGCCAGAGGCGGATACCAATACTTCATTACATTCACCGATGATTTTAGCCGATATGGATATGTTTATCTTATGAAGTATAAACATGAATCTTTTGAAATGTTGAAAATATTCCAGAATGAAGTACAGAATCAACTTGGCAAGACAATTAAAGCCCTTCGATCAGATCGAGGTGGGGAACACTTGAGCCAAGAATTCGATGATCATCTTAGGAGTTGTAGAATTGTTTCGCAACTTACTCCTCCCGGCACACCTCAGCATAACGGAGTGTCCGAGAGGAGGAATCAAACTTTATTAGATATGGTTCGATCCATGATGAGTCGACGAGCTTCCATTATCATTTTGTGGCCTCGCCTTTGATTCAGCAACATTCACCCTTAACCGTGTTCCATCTAAAGCGATTGAAAAGACACCATTTGAGAAATGGACTGGTAAAAGACCAAACTTGTCTTTTCTAAAGATCTGGGGTTGCGAAGCGTTCGTAAGGCGCCAAGTGTTTGACAAACTGGCAGCCAGATCTGAAAGATGTTTGTGGGATATCCTAAGGAAACTAGATGATATTAATTTTACAAGCCCGCAGAGAACAAAGTGTTTGTTGCTCGAAATGCTGTATTCTTAAAAAGGGAATTTATTTCCAAAAGAGACAGTGGGAGAATAGTAATTCTCGAGGAAACTCGAGAACCACAAGAAGACATCGCTTCACCGATGGAAACCGAACAAGCTCAACAAACAGTTGAAGAGCCCATTCAAAGTACATAAGTCCCACGCAGATCTGATAGGATGCGACATGAACCTGAGAGATATGGTTATCTCGTAACAGAGGATGATGATGCATCGCTCATAGATGATGAGCCTAGTACCTATCTGAGCCGCCCGGGACCAGAGTCCGAGGAATGGCTAGAAGTCATGAAGTCTGAGATGCAATCCATGTATGACAATCAAGTTTGGAACTTGATAGATCCACCTGAGGGTGTTAAAACCATTGGGTGCAAATGGGTCTATAAAAAGAAGAAAGACATGGATGATAATCTGCAAGCCTATAAAGCTAGACTAGTGGCAAAAGGTTATAGACAGATTCATGGTGTTGACTATGATGAGACCTTTTCGCGGTAGTCATGCTTAAATCAATTAGAATTTTATTTGCCATTGCCGCATACTATGATTATGAAATATGGCAAATGGATGTCAAAACAATATTCCTTAATGGAAACTTACTCGAGGATGTGTACATGACACAACTGAAGGTTTTGTTCATCCAGAAAATTCTAAAAAGGTTTGCAAGCTTCAAAGATCCATTTATGGGTTGAAGCGAGCTTATCGAGCCGGAATCTTCGTTTGATGAAATCACAAAGAGTTTGGATTCATTCAAAATGAAGATGAACCTTGTGTGTACAAGAAGGTTAGTGGGAGAATAGTTATTTTCTTAGTCTTATATGTAGATGACATATTACTCATTGGAAATGACATTCCCACCTTGCGCATACCAAGACTTGGTTGGGAAGTTGTTTCTCAATGAAAGACTTAGGAGAAGTCCTTACATTCTTGGGATAAAGATCTATAGAGATAGATCAAAGAGATTGATTGGTCCGAGTCAAAGTACATACATTAATAAAATATTGAAGAGGTTCAATATGCAAGACTCCAAGAGAGGACTCTTGCCAATGTCACATGGCATTCATCGAGTGAGACTCGAGTCCTAAGACTCGATGAGCGAGCCCGTATGAGCAAGATACCATACGCCGGCTATTGGATCGATCATGTATGCCATGATTTGTACTCGACCAGATGTATCGTTTGCTCTTAGTATGACAAGTCGATACCAATCGAATCCAGGTGAAAGTCATCGACGGCGGTGAAAACCATCCTAAAGTACTTGAGAAGAACTAAGGATGATTTCCTAGTTTATGGAGGGGTGGGAAACGAGTGGTTGTAAGAGGTTACGCCGATGCAAGTTTCAAACCGACAGAGATGATTTCAAATCGCAAACTGGTTATGTGTTTGTATTGAATGGAGGTCTTGTGAGTTGGAAGAGTTCCAAGCAAAGCACGGTTGCTGATTTTATTACAGGTGAGTACTGCGGCATCGGATGCGGCTAAGGAAGCCGTATGGATCAAGAAGTTCGTTACCGAACTAGAAGTGGTGCCAACCATCCAGGGTCCCATAAGCCTTTATTGTGACAATAATGGTGCTATTGCACAAGCTAAAGAGCCTAGGTCCCATCATAATTCCAAACATATACTCAGAAAATATCACCTAGTCAGAGAGATCGTCAGACGAGGAGATATTACAATATGTAAAGTAGCAACGGAAGAGAATGTTGCAGATCCACTTAGCAAGCCTCTCTCACAAGGAAAGCATGTTGAGCATGCTAGAGCGATAGGACTAAAAGTCATGAATGAATGGTCCTAGTGCAAGTGGGAGATTGTTGGGAATAGTGCCCTAGGACATTCGATGTGCCTAGATTTGTAATTGTCACATTTAAATAAAGTTATTTGATATCATTTATTTCTCATTGATTATTATAATGTATGCATGTTTTAATATTATAATAATCGAATAATAGTTATTCACGAATAATAAGATTATTCAAATGTCCCTGGTAAAATCGCGTTGAGTAGAGACTCAAGTGATTAATATACTAGTATAAGTTTGATTGATAATCATCGGATGATTATGCGTATGGTACGGATCAATCTTATGGGTATTGGTTGGAGAACTAATACTGGACTAACCCGCATTGAGATCACTGCATGGAAATGTCATAAGTGAATCTCAATACAGTATGTCAATAAATCCTTGAACCTGAGATTATCATAGAGTCCAACATGATAACTGCTATGCCTTGACGTAATCCAACGTTATCTGAAACATGGTGATCATAAAGGTTAGCGATCGGGATTAGTGGAAGTCATGTAGAGGGCAATGAATAATCAAGATGGGGATTTGTCCCTCTCTTAAGTGAGAGAGATATCTCATGGCCCATCGATAAGTAGGATCAAGGAAATGCATGGCCATGCTCAAATGAAGAGTCATTTGCTTCAATCGCCTACTTAAGATCGAAAGCATTTGAACATAAATAAGTATGACAGACTCCATGACTTAGTTCAAATATGATATCGCGTGACAAAGGGATTTGACACGTTAAAAGGTTTAATGGACTATTAACTTATATTATTTGGGTAATCATAATGTCTTGGTAGAGGCCGCTTATGATTTATTATTTAATAAGGTATTAAATAATTGCCAACATAATATAAGCCTTTTGGGTCGCACATACGACAATTATAGACAAGTAGGAATAAATATCAACTGGGAATAATAAATATAATATTGGATATTATATTTATAAGGAGATTAAATAATAAGTAATATATATAATATTGGATATTATATATATTGTATTATTTAATAAGTTGAGGGGCAACTAAGCAAATACTAGATTATTGAATCTAGGGTTTACTTAGTATAAATATAAGGTCTTGGACAAGGTGTTGTAACCAATATACAAGACATAAAAATCGGCCCTTCAAGAAGAAGAAAAATCGGCCATCTACATCATATTGTAGGAGAACGGAGTCGGTCGTCTCTCTTCCCTTAGTTGATCTTGATCAATAGTACAATCCTTCTAGTAAGGAATTTGTGTTGTACTATTTATCAATATTATTCGTAAGGATCTAGCAATCCGGCTTGTGGAATTGTTCGTGTGGATCACCAAAAGAGGAAGGAGATATTCATCCGCTTCTAGTCCGGATCTAGAATTGTTCAATCGGATTAAGGTAATTCGATTAACTCTTTAATTAAACAATTAAATTCTTGCATGCGATCCTAAATTGGGTTTTCACATTTATTGTTCCGCTGCTTTTACTCCGATTATTTTGTATTCGATACATAGAAAACACTACGGTGGTATCGGAGCCAACTTGCATGTAATTTAATTGTTTGTGTAGAACATATTTATGTGTAAATTATGTTCTGATTATGTTTATAAAATATAGATTTTATAAAATAATTTTTCCGGTTTAATTTGATTAAATCGGATCGTCAAAAATAATTTTAATTTTTTCGCATAAATCGTTGTCCAGAATCGCTCGGAACGATGCAAGGCGGTCGGGCGATTCGGGTCCGGTCGGGTCGGACTGGACCCGCTGGTTGTATTAATTAGCAAAATGAATTTTTTGGGAAGGGATTCGATCCCTTGCCAATCTGACAGGCCGGAGCTTCTCTTACCAAGTGGTCTACCACTTTAATTTGGTAATTTTCTCACGCATGTTTTATTAAAGGCAGGAAATCTGTTTTAATATTGCAAAATTTATTCCGCAAAACTGGGATTCGATCCCGCGCCATTCGGCTACCCTTCAGCACCACTTACCATCTCGGTTGGATCTTGTTTTGGTAACTTTTCAGTAGTTCTTTTTATAAGTCCTTTTATTATAAAAGTAAACTTGGCAATAATTGTTGCAAAATGTTGCAACTGCAACCGCCGGGTTTCGAACACGGGCGGACCTGTTCCCAGGGCAGAATGACAACCATCTCGGCCAAGTCCAGATTTGTTCACTTTTGACACAGTTTTAATTTATTGTCTGATTGTCAGACAAATTGATTATTTAGTATTTTACATGCTTTATTAATTATTTGATAATTATTTATGGTATGTGTGTGGTGTATGGCATGACCATAAATTGACCAATGTGATTGGATAATTTAATTTCTTATGGGTTGGTTTTACGGCCTGCGTGTCGTTTAATTATAATTGGTTTTACGGCCTGCGAGTCGTCTATTTAAATTGTTTATTATTTTACGGCATGCGTGTCGTTTGCACTTCTTGTAATTTAATTTATTAGTGTAGTATTAAATTTCATTAATGTAATGAAGACAAGAAGGACGAAAGAGACGGACTCGAGGAGCAAATTGATCGCGTATGACGTTCCAAGGAGTTGGGAAGATCAATGAAGACCATATTTAACCCTTTAGATGACCTTTGTGATTTTCATGTTGGCTCATGAAAATCACGTTAGGATTATGGTCATGCTATACACGGTCCTATGCTTTATTGTCATGTGATGCGATGTATGTTTAAATTTATGCATGTATGTGATGCTATGCTATGTATGTATAGATGTATGTTAGCAAACATAGACATTAACATAGGATAAAAATCCCTCGTTAAAATTTTAATGCCGTTCATTTGAAAAACACCTATCAAGACTTCGATCATCATGAGTGGGTCATGCCAAAGCTGGGCACTCGATTATATTAGTAAGGTAGGATAGGTAATGGTGATACATATACGTTTAATGAATTTGGAAATCAAAATAGTTTTGAACCTTAAGGCATAAGATGGGATTATAACATGCTTGGGCATACGATGCCAAATCCCATGATATAATCTAAGAGTTACATATGATGTAATCGATAAAGAGTTATCCACCTAAAGTAGTTCAATTCTAGGCGTCATGCCAAAGTGAGTTTAGGATTGTGCGAAATGGGATCTTAGCCCACTAAAATTACAAATGTTGTAAATTGAGGGTACTTTGTTTTAGTGGGAGTATTTTTCGAGAAATAAAATAATGTGACTAAATATTTTGCATATTGAATTTTGTAGAATGGCATCAAACAACACATCCACCATTTCACTACGATCCGTCCTGAGAAGGACAAGTTTAAAGAAAACGGCAAAGAATTATCTGGATTGATCCGAGCTTGAGAATAGTTCTCAAGCAAGAAAGAAAGTTGTATGTTCTTGAGGAAGAAATTCCCGATGAGCCAGCTGACAATGCAAACAAAGCAACAAAAGACAAATGGAAGAAACATTGTGATGATTCCATTGATGTCGGTTGTCTTATGTTGGCCACCATTTGTCCAGAACATCAGAAGAATCTGGAGGAGATGGAAGCTTATGAGCTAAATGCTCACCTCAAGGAAACTTTCTCGAAGCATGCTAGGCAAGAGAGGTATGAGACCTTTCAAGCCTTGTATGCTTGCAAGATGGTTGAGGGGACATCTGTCAGCGCTCACGTACTCAAGATGAAAGGATATATTGATCATCTTGAAAGGCTTGGTTTTCCACTTTCTAAAGAGCACTCCACGGATGTGATCCTAAACTCATTGCCCGAAAGTTTCGGTCAGTTCATTATGAACTATAATATGAATGAGATGGAGAAGTCCATTGTTGAGCTGCATGGGATGCTTAAAACGGCTGAGCAGAATATTAAGAAGAAACCAAACCATGTGTTGATGGTCAGCAAAGGGAAATCCTTTAAGAACAAAGGCAAGGGCAAGGGTAAGGCAAAAGTTGCCAAATCTAAAGACCCTACAAGGTCGGGTTTCAAGGCTAAAGCTCCCAAAGATGGAAATTGCCATCATTGCAATAAACCAGGACACTGGAAAATAAATTGCAAGATTTACTTGGAAGAGCTAAAGCGTACCAAGGGCAGTGAGACTGCAATGGTATATTTGTTATAGAAGTTAACTTATCTACCTCTAACTCCTGGGTATTAGATCTGGATGTGGATGTCACATTTGTACAAATGTGCAGGGGTTGAGAAGCGAGAGAATCAAGAAAGGGGAAGTAGATCTAAGAGTCGGCAATGGAGCAAGAGTTGCTGCACTAGCCGTGGGAACTTATGATCTAGTTTTGCCCAATGGGCTTTTGTTAGTTTTGAACAATTGCTATTATGTTCCTGCTATGAATAGGAATATTATTTCAGTTTCTACATTAGATTGTGAAGGTTACTGATTTTCTTATTAAGAATAAGATCATTCGTATTTTCTTTGATGACTTGCTTTATGGTACCGCAGTTATATCGGCCTTTACAATATTGATCTAGATGAGTCCGACACTTTGGAAGTCTATAACATTGCATCCAAGAAACCTAAGCTCAATGATTCTAATCCGACTTACTTATGGCATTGTCGACTTGGTCACATAAACGAGAAACGCATTTCTAAACTCCATAATGATGGACTTTTAGACTCTTTTGACTATGAATCATATGGGACATGCGAATCTTGTTTATTGGGCAAGATGACGAAGAATCCTTTCACCGGTCATGGAGAAAGGGCTAGTGATCTATTAGGCCTAATATATACTGATGTATGCGGACCTATTAGCACTCATGCCAGAGGCGGATACCAATACTTCATTACATTCACCGATGATTTTAGCCGATATGGATATGTTTATCTTATGAAGTATAAACATGAATCTTTTGAAATGTTGAAAATATTCCAGAATGAAGTACAGAATCAACTTGGCAAGACAATTAAAGCCCTTCGATCAGATCGAGGTGGGGAACACTTGAGCCAAGAATTCGATGATCATCTTAGGAGTTGTAGAATTGTTTCGCAACTTACTCCTCCCGGCACACCTCAGCATAACGGAGTGTCCGAGAGGAGGAATCAAACTTTATTAGATATGGTTCGATCCATGATGAGTCGAACAGAGCTTCCATTATCATTTTGTGGCCACGCCTTAGAAACAGCAGCATTCACCCTTAACCGTGTTCCATCTAAAGCAGTTGAAAAGACACCATTTGAGAAATGGACTGGTAAAAGACCAAACTTGTCTTTTCTAAAGATCTGGGGTTGCGAAGCGTTCGTAAGGCGCCAAGTGTTTGACAAACTGGCAGCCAGATCTGAAAGATGTTTGTGGGATATCCTAAGGAAACTAGAGGATATTAATTTTACAAGCCCGCAGAGAACAAAGTGTTTGTTGCTCGAAATGCTGTATTCTTAAAAAGGGAATTTATTTCCAAAAGAGACAGTGGGAGAATAGTAATTCTCGAGGAAACTCGAGAACCACAAGAAGACATCGCTTCACCGATGGAAACCGAACAAGCTCAACAAACAGTTGAAGAGCCCATTCAAAGTACATAAGTCCCACGCAGATCTGATAGGATGCGACATGAACCTGAGAGATATGGTTATCTCGTAATGAGGATGATGATGCATCGCTCATAGATGATGAGCCTAGTACCTATACGTAAGCCGCTTCAGACCGCAGTCCGAGGAATGGCTAGAAGTCATGAAGTCCGAGATGCAATCCATGTATGACAATCAAGTTTGGAACTTGATAGATCCACTGAGGGTGTTAAAACCATTGGGTGCAAATGGGTCTATAAAAAGAAGAAAGACATGGATGATAATCATAAGCCTATAAAGCTAGACTAGTGGCAAAAGGTTATGCAGATTCATGGTGTTGACTATGATGAGACCTTTTCGCGAAGAGTCATGCTTAAATCAATTAGAATTTTATTTGCCATTGCCGCATACTATGATTATGAAATATGGCAAATGGATGTCAAAACAAAGATTCCTTAATGGAAACTTACTCGAGGATGTGTACATGACACAACGAAAGTTTTGTTCATCCGTAAAATTCTAAAAGGTTTGCAAGCTTCAAAGATCCATTTATGGGTTGAAGCGAGGCTTATCGGAGCTGGAATCTTCGTTTTGATGAAATCACAAAGAGTTTGGATTCATTCAAAATGAAGATGAACCTTGTGTGTACAAGAAGGTTAGTGGGAGAATAGTTATTTTCTTAGTCTTATATGTAGATGACATATTACTCATTGGAAATGACATTCCCACCTTGCAGACAGTCAAGACTTGGTTGGGAAGTTGTTTCTCAATGAAAGACTTAGGAGAAGCTGCTTACATTCTTGGGATAAAGATCTATAGAGATAGATCAAAGAGATTGATTGGTCTGAGTCAAAGTACATACATTAATAAAATATTGAAGAGGTTCAATATGCAAGACTCCAAGAGAGGACTCTTGCCAATGTCACATGGCATTCATCGAGTGAGACTCGAGTCCTAAGACTCGATGAGCGAGCCCGTATGAGCAAGATACCATACGCCGGCTATTGGATCGATCATGTATGCCATGATTTGTACTCGACCAGATGTATCGTTTGCTCTTAGTATGACAAGTCGATACCAATCGAATCCAGTGAAAGTCATCGATAAAGAAAGGAAAACCATCCTAAAGTACTTGAGAAGAACTAAGGATGATTTCCTAGTTTATGGAGGGTGGGAAACGAAATGGTCAGTAAGAGGTTACGCCGATGCAAGTTTCAAACCGACAGAGATGATTTCAAATCGCAAACTGGTTATGTGTTTGTATTGAATGGAGGTCTTGTGAGTTGGAAGAGTTCCAAGCAAAGCACGGTTCTTGATTTTATTACAGAAGTGAGTACTGGCGGCATCGGATGCGGCTAAGGAAGCCGTATGGATCAAGAAGTTCGCACGAACTAGAAGTGGTGCCAACCATCCAGTGGTCCTATAAGCCTTTATTGTGACAATAATGGTGCTATTGCACAAGCTAAAGAGCCTAGGTCCCATCATAATTCCAAACATATACTCAGAAAATATCACCTAGTCAGAGAGATCGTCAGACGAGGAGATATTACAATATGTAAAGTAGCAACGGAAGAGAATGTTGTAGATCCACTTAGCAAGCCTCTCTCACAAGGAAAGCATGTTGAGCATGCTAGAGCGATAGGACTAAAAGTCATGAATGAATGGTCCTAGTGCAAGTGGGAGATTGTTGGGAATAGTGCCCTAGGACATTCGATGTGCCTAGATTTGTAATTGTCACATTTAAATAAAGTTATTTGATATCATTTATTTCTCATTGATTATTATAATGTATGCATGTTTTAATATTATAATAATCGAATAATAGTTATTCACGAATAATAAGATTATTCAAATGTCCCTGGTAAAATCGCGTTGAGTAGAGACTCAAGTGATTAATATACTAGTATAAGTTTGATTGATAATCATCGGATGATTATGCGTATGGTACGGATCAATCTTATGGGTATTGGTTGGAGAACTAATACTGGACTAACCCGCATTGAGATCACTGCATGGAAATGTCATAAGTGAATCTCAATACAGTATGTCAATAAATCCTTGAACCTGAGATTATCATAGAGTCCAACATGATAACTGCTATGCCTTGACGTAATCCAACGTTATCTGAAACATGGTGATCATAAAGGTTAGCGATCGGGATTAGTGGAAGTCATGTAGAGGGCAATGAATAATCAAGATGGGGATTTGTCCCTCTCTTAAGTGAGAGAGATATCTGCTGGGCCCATCGATAAGTAGGACTGAAGGAAATGCATGGCCATGCTCAAATGAAGAGTCATTTGCTTCAATCAGTCTACTTAAGATCGAGAAAGCATTTGAACATAAATAAGTATGACAGACTCCATGACTTAGTTCAAATATGATATCGCGTGACAAAGGGATTTGACACGTTAAAAGGTTTAATGGACTATTAACTTATATTATTTGGGTAATCATAATGTCTTGCTAGAGGCCGCTTATGATTTATTATTTAATAAGGTATTAAATAATTGCCAACATAATATAAGCCTTTTGGGTCGCACATACGACAATTATAGACAAGTAGGAATAAATATCAACTTGGAATAATAAATATAATATTGGATATTATATTTATAAGGAGATTAAATAATAAGTAATATATATAATATTGGATATTATATATATTGTATTATTTAATAAGTTGAGGGGCAACTAAGCAAATACTAGATTATTGAATCTAGAGTTTACTTAGTATAAATATAAGGTCTTGGACAAGGAGTTGTAACCAATATACAAGACCTAAAAATCGGCCCTTCAAGAAGAAGAAAAATCGGCCATCTACATCATATTGTAGGAGAACGGAGTCGGTCGTCTCTCTTCCCTTAGTTGATCTTGATCAATAGTACAATCCTTCTAGTAAGGAATTTGTGTTGTACTATTTATCAATATTATTCGTAAGGATCTAGCAATCCGGCTTGTGGAATTGTTCGTGTGTGGATCACCAAAAGAGGAAGGAGATATTCATCTGCTTCTAGTCCGGATCTAGAATTGTTCAATCGGATTAAGGTAATTCGATTAACTCTTTAATTAAACAATTAAATTACTGCATGCGATCCTAAATTGGGTTTTCACATTTATTGTTCCGCTGCGTTTTTACTCCGATTATTTTGTATTCGATACATAGAAAACCCTACAGTGTTGTTCACTGCTCCTTGAAGCAATCCAATCTGGATACTCATTGCTTCCATCTCGCGTCTCATTTCAGCCGTATTGGTGGCTCCCATTGCTTCTGCAAGGGTTCGGCAGACTTCTCTGCATTCGCCCAACTGGGCTCGGAGGTCTTCATTCTCTGCCTCGAGGGTCTCGACCTTCTCCTCCAAGGTCTCGACAGCATATCTCAATCTAGAGCACTCTTGCTGTAGATTATCGAATTGGGCTTTAGAGGCCTCGGCCTCTTTCCTCTTTCCGTCATCCTTTTTCTTGCCCTGCTTTCTAGGGACTTCCGTCTCGTTACCCGATTCCATTCTTTCGACCTTGACCGGTCTCCGATACCACTTGTCACGGGGCGCTTATAGTTTGTATATAATGTACGCGCACCGTGCGGCTAGTAGTCAATTTACCCGACTACGTCCGCCTAACTCGTTCGAGCGTTGGTGCCAATGCGACGCAATCACGCCGAGGCGTTTTAGTGGCACAGCAAAATTGAAGACGAAAATCGATTTGTATTAATACAATGAACGATTACAATAGGCAACAATGATTACAAGCATACACGGATAGGAGGGTCTCAGCAAACTAGCCAATTCGTACTACAACTCTTCAGTACACTCTTCCCCCCTATAATAGGCTTAGAAAAATAAAGGCTAATGACAACAGTGGATATTGAAAAGCTGAGCAACCACTAACTAGCTATTACAACACTAACTAGCTATTACAAGGAAAATAAAGTAAAGCCCTACACTATAGATGATAACTTGAAGTGCGATGAGGCTCGCATCCCACAAAGCTACAAGTGGGCCCATGAATGGCCGTTGATCGTGTAATACCGCCAGTGGTCGCGGCATCCCGTGACACCAGAGTGTGCCGCGGCCTCGCCGGCATGTGCCGCGCCCACGGCACTGCTCGGCCGAAGCCGCCGATCACTACCGGCCGTGACTCGGCCGAAGCTTCCGAGCACTACCGGCCGTGACTCGGCCGGCCCTGGGCCTGATTGCCCGGCCATGACTCGGCTCGCCAACTCCGATGGCCCGAACGACCCAAACCCGAACTCGAATACGAATCGATGATACGGTTACGACGTACTCGCAAAGACGAATCTAAAAGCTAAGAGAACACACAATTCCGACCACCAAGGCTCGAATTCGACAACTAAGTAATTTCCCAAAACTTTGGGAAATTACGAAAATAGCCCAAAACGTCCGAAAATCACGATATGCGATCGAGACACCAAACCAAAGATCGCAACATGAGTAATAACATTAAATGAACTTACGAGAAACTCGAAACAACAATTTCGGATGAGATTCGCAAGAATCGAACTCAAGTGCGGAAAAGTCGCTAAAAAGCTCGGAACTCAACAAAATGATACCGAAACGAACTCGGATGACAAAAAGTGCAGAATTAATCATTCTCGAAATGACGAAACGGTCATGAGCGAGTCGTCAAAACGGACTCCGGCCGAAAAAATAAATTTACCGAAAATCGAAAATTGCGGATATTACATTCTACCCTCCTTAAAAGAAGTTTCGTCCCGAAACTTAAAACAAGTAGGGAGAAGCAATATCCCGCCAGGAAAACTTAACGAGATACTCAAGGAAACGCGTAACTTACGCCCATTGGCAAAACGTTACAAGTAATGCAAAGGAATATGCAGCGTGAAAACACGCTCCACGACGACCAACACAACGTCGTCGTTAGGGATATAATAAAACCAACAAGTGACAAGCGTCATCAAATGGATAATACAATCAAGTCAATTATCCGAACAATCACAAAACACAACGAACGAAAATCAATACGATTGACCAACTCAACGGTACATCAACCAAAACGCGAGCCAATCGCTGGACAAATACGGAATTCCACCGCCCAAGGGTTGGAAGATCGAAAACGAGACTAATTTCCCGAACTTAAGGGAATTAGGAAGGAGCCTGAATGCTCAACAATCACGAAACGAGGACAAAAACCGAACAAGCAAACGACCGAGACAACAAAAATCGAACAATCATGTCTGAAACACGAAGGATAATAAAATTCAAACAATAACTCCCAGGATGATCTGGTGAGAACTACAAGACATGCATTCCCATAAGATCCACCGGAAAGGGAATAGCGATTGAAAAGTCACAACGACAAACGAGTTATCCCGAAACAATACCACCCTTGTTCGATCAATAAAAGCAAGGGATAGGGAAAGTTCAGAAAATGTCAACGAACATAAACGAGTCGACAGAGTCGAAAATACAGAAATTCAAAATTTGATCTATGTCGAATAGAAGAGTTAATAGAACCAAATGATGTCACTTCCGAACAAGGTTCACAAGAATCGAACTGAACTCGAAAAAGTCACAGCGATAACTAGATCGACCCACAACAAGATCACAGTTCGTTCGGATGATTAAACCGAAATACAGAACAAGTTCATAAGGTATCAACGAACACGAGCGAGTCGATAGAATGGAGAAAGAGAAAATATCTAGGTCAAAATAGTACGGGTATTACCTCCGACCTTGTCCATGAAATTCACAAAAACGGGAGCAAGGTAATAAGACATTAAACAACCGACACATAATGGAATAATCACCGATGCACACGGTCGTACCAAACAAGCTCTAACAGTTCGCACACGAGCGATAACTCAGAAATCACTACGGGGCGACAATATTCAACACCAACATCCCGCCTCTCACAGGGGGCTAACACAACAAATGTGTGGAAAACGACTCAACGCTCACACCACCAATTCGATCATACTCAGGAGCAAACATCAAAATGACAACGCGAACATCACACATACATACCCAGCCCTCAAACGGGAATGGATAGGTTTTAAAAACGAAAACCTCATTTTGAAAATAATTTAGAAGAACACCGGTTGATCTTGAGTATCACCTTTCAAAAAGTACAAACGTGAAACATTGTTATCGAGACTTTGGAGAACCATTTCGCATTTGATAAAAATGAGGACACTTTCTCTTAGTGGAAACTTTCAGAATATTCGACCCTCGGGTCTAAATAAAAGTGTTTCTAAAACATTGAAAATATCTCAAAGCATTTTGATCCTCGAGGTAGAAGAATTTTGAAACATGTTGTGGCACCTTGTATGTACTACGAGAAAATAATTCATTTTAAAAGTACGTCTCGAAATTTATTTTTCTAAGATACTCAAGGTTTTTAAAGATAATTCAATGGGCTAGAATGCCCAAAAAATTTCGGGTAATTATAAGGAACATTATAGCGCCGTGGGTCCCGTGTCGAAACCCACCACGCTAAAAACCAATTACAAAAATGCCCAAAAAGGCCGATGACGGTAATATTTCAAAACTCACAAAAGCCATTTATAAAATACTAAATACCGTCAAAAGAATTTCACCAAAACGATCAAGGCCATAATGCCAAAAACTCGGTTAAGGGAATCGATTTTCGAAATAAAACTCAGTCGGTAAAATACCGAAAGTCATTACAAAAGAACTCATGCAGCGGATAAAAGAAATACAGTTCAACATGCACAATCCAGCAACACTACTCCTCATATGAACGAAGTATGAGAGTCAAATAACCACATATCACGAAATCAAAATCCATAAAAGGATTCCGTCACTTAACAAATAATCATAAAAATAGCTCGTGTCACACGAGGCACAACACAAAGAAGGGAGACTTACAGCCACAGGTCGCACGAAGATGATGATCGCCCCACGATACTAATCACGACCAACAAACTCAGACGACGCGTCGCGACACGACTCAGTCAGATAAAATCCGACGAAACAAGACTCAAACAACACGACTTGACCCGACAACCTAGGTTTTCCTCAACCTAAGCTCCGATACCATTTATGTAACACCCCCAATCCACTCAGGGATATTACACGCCGTAGACCCTCTCCTCGAGGATCTACCAGGCTGGTAACTAAAATCAAACATCTAAACATCGCCTTTAAGGCTAAAATGACTCGGTAGACCGATTTGGTCTTTCAATAATAACATACAACTCAATTCCAAACACATACCCACGCAGGGGTCAAAATACAATAAACTCCCGAACAACGGGGAAAAGATACTGCAGCGGAAAAGAAAATACAACTAGACCAATACGACATCAACGGATCCTCGTGTGATTAGTATCGTTCATCTTTCATCATCCTTCGTGCCAACCCTGTGTTGTGTCAAGAATTAACACTCTCCGACCGGCGATCGCCTCGGAGATCGGCGATCGAGCATCGCTGAGCGGCCAAGGCAAAGATCGCGACCGACGAGCGGCCGACCCTTAGCCCAGCGGACAAGCTACATCGACCAACCGAAGGTCCCAAGACCAGTCCCGGTGCCGAGCGATCGACATCAAATACGATCGCCTCTCGGTACTCGGCAACCGACTCCTGGCGACCGACAAGCGGACGATCCTCTCTCGGCACCTGCCGAACGACCCTTGATAACCGACCAATGCCGACCCTCAGCAACTGGCCGATGACGACCTCTGATGACCAGCTAGAGACGACCGCCTCATGTCGATCAGGGTCGATGGCCATCCAGTCGGCATAGGCCGAGCCTCAAGACTGGCACCACGTGCAAGAGCCAAGACAAGATCCGCGAATCTCGGGCCATTGACCATAGCCTGGCAGAATCATTACACCAGCCGACAAGCCGCCGAAAGTTGTCAGTAGGGCTGCATGTGCCAGTGATTCCGCCGAAAGCTGTCAGTAGGGCCGCATGTGACAGTGACTCCGGACGCGTGCTGGCTCCTCATTGGACCGCCCAGCTGGCGCCAGCCTCTTCCTTGGACTCTAGACCGACAGCCCGGGTGATCGCCCCATTATAATATTGGCCGGCGGACGATCGCCCCATTATTATAATGGCCGGAAGGCGATCGCCCGCCAGAGGACAAGACCCGGCTGCCACTATATACACAAGGCTCCCTGCACTTGGATTCTTCCTGAACTTCCTTCGGATTTCACGTAATACAGAAGCAAAACACACAGCACTTGGCTATCTCCAACTCTTGGCAACAGCTATCATTCGGTCCTTCTTCTCCCGGCCTCTCTCATCCAGCAGACGATCGGCAGGGACGAAGAACACCGAGCTTCGCTCAAGAGCCGGATTAATGAGTCTTTTACACTCATTGTATTTAGATTTCTCTCATTAATACTTGTATCCACGAATATTTGTATTAATAACATCTCGCGAGAGCATTCAAGCCCGGCCTAACAAACCCGACAAATCTTGTATTATTTATCTTCTCTCGGAAGTGCTCCCGCAAATTGTTGTTTGTTGTCCGTCTTCCACAGATTAATCTTCGGATAAATATTTTGGGCAACAACAATTGGCGCTAGAAGGAGGGCATCTAACCCTCAAATTTATATTCCTACCGTCCCGAAGAACACTCACGGTTCTCGGGCGTATACTTGAAGTGACACTCACCGCACTTCAAAGAAATCTTTCAAATCATGTCTACCGCCTCCGTCGAAGAAAGCCGCCGACCAGCCGGCGGACCCCCTGCTCCACACACGGTCCGAGCCGCGGCCCGATGGTGGAAGGCGCCGCCGCGATCGAGACGCGATCCCATCCTCGGACGGCGGCCCAAGCCTCTCGCTCGATCACCCAAACCAAGGAGCAAATCAACGAGGTCATGGCCGTCCCACAGAGCGACGGAGTGCTCTCGACGCGCCTCTGCTATCGCCCTCGCCCGCCGGAAGTCCAAGCGAAAGCTCAAGGCATGCGGCCGAGCAATCGCCAGAGGCTCTCGTCCGCAAGAAGAGGCGCTCGCGGCCAGGCACCTCATCTTCGATCGCTCGGCGGTGACCCGACACGCGGCCGGCGATCCGGCCCCAGCTACGAGACGACGGAACTTGAGTCCGTCACCAGGAGCTCGGCCTACCCGGCCCCCAGAAGGCAGCCTAGCCGTCTGGCTCCCGCTCGCCAAATAGCCGAGGTCGGCAGCAGCGGAGTCCGGAGACCGGTACACGATCGCCTCGGCTCCCGCTCCCAAAGCCGATCCGCAAGCAACCGAGCCACGGCGATTGCCGCATTATAACATCAGCTCGACGACGTGAAAGCGCTCCTGGAATCCAGGGCAGGCGCCACGAAGACGATCGCCGAGCCAAGCGAGCCGCTCGCGATCGACATCGAGCTCGCCCCCGTGCAGCACAGGATCGCTCCCCCGCAAACACCCGTGTACGAGGGGCGATCGGACCCCCAGGTGCACCTGAGGAAGTTCAACATCTACATGACCGGGTGTGGGGCATCTGACGCGACTAGGTGCCGAATGTTCCCTATGATGCTGGACGACCGCGCCCACCGGTGGTACACCTCATTTCCACCTCGGTCCATTGGAACCTTTAACGAGCTGGCGCACGTCTTCACGGAGTACTTCACCACCAGAGTCGTCCGACCTGAAGGTCGCCTTCGCATGATGCAAATCAAGCATGGAGAAGAAGAGTCCGACTCGGACTACATCGACCGGGTTGACGTGATCATCCTCAACGGTGAGCCCGTAAGTGATGAGACCGCCCTCTACGCGGTCCTAGGAGGATTTCAGGGTTTTTCGCCTGTGTTCAGGCATCTCACGAAGAACCAACCTAAAACCTACGCAGCCTTCCGAGTTGGAGCCGCAGATTTTCTGGCCAGGCAAAGGTTCCTTTTTAGCCTGTGAGCAGCGCGATCGGTGCCCGGACGACGATCTGCCGCCCGATCGCCAATATCGACCTATGAATAAGCGATCGGCAGCCGAGCGACGATCGCCAGTCTTCCGGCCCGATCGCCGATCATCATGCTACATCATCAGCAACCCGGAGGACACGATCGCCATCTACAGTCCAGCATTTAACATGAGGGACTAAGGCTCGCAATCGCCTCCACCGCGCATCATAAAGCCATGGTCCTGGCAGTCGATGGAACCGGCTGCTTCGGCCATGCAAGGTCCCTTTCGGCCGAGATCGCCTGCCCTTCGTTTAAATACGAGGCCGTCGTATTCTGAGGGCTCTCCAAAATTAATCAGTGGACACGTGCCACAACCCCCGTCTCAACGTACACCGTCGAGGTCGGCCATCTCCATGGCTGGCCGAGGTGGAAGCAGAGCTAACAAGCTGCGGGCGTGGAGTTGATTCATCCGACGCCGCTCGCGCAAGGACTCCTCTAGACCGAGACCGCACGCCCTTCGTTTAAATACGAGGCGAGGCGCACCAACAGAGGACCCTCATAATAAAGTGAGTCACGAGACACTCAATGTCTTCGCGCATCAAGACACGGTCATGGAGTCGGTCCATCGAATCCGAGACTGCACGATTCCTCAAACAAGCGAAACCACCAAGTTTCCGAGGGGATCGCCAATGTTGTTTTTGCAAGTACAAGACCGAAAGATAGCTAGCCAATCGACCATGATAGCCCAAGTCCGAATCCTAAGTCAGCTCAGCAAGATCGCCCGTCCTCATCTTACACGATCGCCAGCAAGAGCCACCTCGCCCCATGTCTTCAACATAGGAGCAAGCTGGGGGGCAATTGTTGTGTCAAGAA
The DNA here is from genome assembly GCA_033398695.1 of Orobanche coerulescens. Classification (NCBI taxonomy): domain Eukaryota; kingdom Viridiplantae; phylum Streptophyta; class Magnoliopsida; order Lamiales; family Orobanchaceae; genus Orobanche; species Orobanche coerulescens. The sequence continues at coordinate 72,824,122 of CM065816.1, read as the reverse complement.
TTAACACTCTCCGACCGGCGATCGCCTCGGAGATCGGGCGACCGAGCCACTGCCGAGCAGCCAAGGCAGAACTGCTGACCAGCGACCAGGCGGCCGACTCTTAGCCCAGCGGACAAGCTACATCGACCAACCGAAGGTCCCAGGACCAGTCCCGGTGCCGAGCGATCGACATCAAATACGATCGCCTCTCGGTACTCGGCGACCGACTCCTGGCGACCGACAAGCGGGCGATCCTCTCTAGGCACCTGCCGAACGACCCTTGATGACCGACCAATGCCGACCCTCAGCAACTGGCCGATGACGACCTCTGATGACCAGCTAGAGACGACCGCCTCATGTCGATCAGGGTCGATGGCCATCCAGTCGGCAAAGGCCGAGCCTCAAGACTGGCACCACGTGCAAGAGCCGAGACAAGATCCGCGAATCTCGGGTCATTGACCACAGCCTGGCAGAATCATTCCACCAGCCGACAAGCCGCCGAAAGTTGTCAGTAGGGCTGCATGTGCCAGTGATTCCGCCGAAAGCTGTCAGTAGGGCCGCATGTGACAGTGACTCCGGACGCGTGCTGGCTCCTCATTGGACCGCCCAGCTGGCGCCAGCCTCTTCCTTGGACTCTAGCCCGACAGCCCGGGTGATCGCCCCATTATAATATTGGCCGGCAGACGATCGCCCCATTATTATAATGGCCGCAAGGCGATCGCCCGCCAGAGGACAAGACCCGGCTGCCGCTATATATACAAGGCTCCCTGCACTTGGATTCTTCCTGAACTTCCTTCGGATTTCACGCAATACAGAAGCAAAACACACAGCACTTGGCTATCTCCAACTCTTGGCAACAGCTATCATTCGGTCCTTCTTCTCCCGGCCTCTCTCATCCAGCAGATGATCGGCAGGGACGAAGAACACCGAGCTTCGCTCAAGAGCCGGATTAATAGAGTCTTTTTACACTCATTGTATTTATATTTCTCTCATTAATACTTGTATCCACGAATATTTGTATTAATAACATCTCGCGAGAGCATTCAAGCCCGGACCTAACAAACCCGGCAAATCTTGTATTATTTATCTTCTCTCGGAAGTGCTCCCGCAAATTGTTGTTTGTTGTCCGTCTTCCAGCAGTATTAATCTTCGGATAAATATTTTGGGCAACAACACCCTGTGCTATGCTCCAAAACCTGAATGCAAAAATAGACATCCACCCCCCGAATACTCGGGGGTTAGCAAAACTCCACTGTTTTGCTAGTGCAAGAACAAAGTGCAAATACGAGCCATACAATTCACATTTCACGAATAACAATAGCCAGGAAATCCTCAAAGATTCAAACGTAACGAAAAGTACTTCCCGAGGCATGAGTTTGGGTAACATTTCAAAAATCGAAAGATCACAAATCAAGGGAAAACAATTTATAAAACGGTTTAAAATGCCATCGAGAGTTTTAATAGAAAACAATTTAGGATTCTCTAATCCTTATCTTTTCAAAATCAATAGGGGTCACAGCCCAAAGGTTTTATTTTTCACAATTGAAACCAACAACAATACACAAGGTTAAAACCCACGTCACGCGTCCTCGACGAACATAAAATACACAGGCACCCGTGAAGTTTCACTCGTGAATCCAGGGCGAAACCATTGGACTCCCTCCGTGGCCCCGTCGAACCCTCCCGAGGCGAGCAAACACATTCACAAAACATACACACGCATTCGTGAAGTTTTTACTCGCGAACCCAGAGTGAAGTCATAGATTCCCCCGAGGCCCCTTCGGACCGTCCCAGGGTGAGTAAAATACATTCACTAAACATACACACGCAGTGGTGAAGTTTCACTCGTGAATCCAGGGCGAAACCATTGGACTCCCTCCGTGGCCCCGTCGAACCCTCCCGAGGTGAGCGAACACATTCACAAAACATACACGCACAGGCATCGCCTAGGACCAGGACGCCACCATGAATCCCACCCGAGGCCTCGAAGGACCCTCCCGAGCTGGCTAGCGAATCAATCATGCACAAATAACATATCACACTAAGGATATCCAAACAATTCACCCAGAGGCATCAAAGACTTAGCAAAACACCACGTCAAACTACAATGCACCGAAATGAAACAATATACGTCCACACGCAAATACCAAGTGCATCATCAACACCAAACATATCCATAGGATTCACATAGTCACTTACAACCCACACAATGTACAAAACACACGCGTTTTGAAAGTGAGCCTTTAACGAGGCTAGCCAAATATTTTGAAAAACTCGTTTCAAACAAATAAACAAACACACCAAGACGATCACCAATTATCATATCCACAAAACAAGAATAGTATGGACAAGGTACTTGCCTCGAATAAGAACAACGCGAAGAATCAACCGAAGTAGATTGACACGAACCGACTACGAACCCGCCGATTCCACCGATCGCCAACTCGCGTTCATAAACTACGAAGGACAATAACAAAAATGAAATGAATTCCATAACACGACTCAAAGCCGCTGAATTGAAAGAACAAATGACGAAGGTTCGAGGATTTCCCCCAAAACGGCCAAGAACACGATTCGTTCCGTCAAAACCCGAAAACGGAATTCCAAGTTGAAATATGGATATACAATTCATAGAATATGTTTAACAACATCATTTAACCTTAATCGATCCATCAAAAACGGATGAAACACGAGATCGAGGACAAATCCCCCAAAAAGTCGATTCGAAGGAAATCAAGAAATATACTTCGATTCGATGAAGAACAATGGATTAAATGATGTTAAACACAAGAATACTACCAAGATTAATCATACCCATCATGAATTAATCAATAATACGGAACGAATCGGACAAAAACGCAAAAACCCCAAAATTCAAGAAACTAGGATTCTAAGAAAGATTACCTTGATTCGCTGGATCAAAGGACGATATAGGATGACTGATTGATGATATAACCTCAATAATTTCGAGGATTTGTTGTCAAACAACATGGCTCCATGATGAGCATACCGCGGAAGAGAAGGAGAAGGAGGAGAAAAATGGCCAAAAACTCTGCTCGGGGCCATAAATAGGTTGCACAGTGTCGCGCCTGGGCCGGGAGTGTGCCGCAAAGACAAGCCCAAAAATGGCTCCGGTGGTCGGCAAGGTGCCGCGGCCCGGCCGCGTGCCGCGCGGCATCCAGACAGTCGGTTTGGCCGAAAAATGCCACAGAGTGTGCCGCGGCCCGGCCGGCCGGTGCCGCGGCCCACGACTGCTCGCCGGAAGCCGCCGATCACTACCGGCCGTGACTCGGCCCGTAAGCCGCCGAGCACTACCGTCCGTGAATCGGCCGATCTGGCACAGGCCTGGTGCCCGGCCATGACTCGGCCGGGGCCAACTCCGACGGCCCGAACGACCCCGAAATCCGAACCTGAATACGAATCGATGATACGGTTACGATGTACTCGCAAAGAAGAATCTAAGAGCTAAGAGAACACACAATTCCGACCACCAGAAGGCTCGGAATTCGACAACGGAAGTAATTACCCAAAACTTTGGGAAATTACAAAAATGGCCCAAAACGTCCGAAAATCACGATACGCGATCGAAACACCAAAACAAAGCTCGCAACATGAATAATAACATTAAATGAACTTACGAGAAACTCGAAACAATAATTTCGGATGAGATTCGCAAGAATCGAACTCAAGCTTGGAAAAGTCGCTAAAAGCTCGGAACTCAACAAAACGATACATAAACGAACTCGGATGACAAAAAGTGCAGAATTAATCATTCTCGAAATGACGAAGCGGTCATGATCGAGTCGTCAAACGGACTCGGCCGAAAAAATAAATTTACCGAAAATCGAAAATTGCGGATATTACAGTTATCCTGGCGTCGGACTACCAAGCTACGAACCTTGGAGCCTCCACGAGACATACCCAACTGGACAACCCATGACACGTACATCACACAACCAAACCACAACCATAAGTTATCCCAGCATCGCACTAACAAGTTACGAACCTCGGAGTCCCTGCAAGACATACCCGGATTGGATAACCCCACAAGTTATCCCGGAATCGGGCTAGCAAGCCACGAACCTCGGAGTCCCTGCAAGACATACCCGATTGGATAGCCCTACGGTCACGCCCGACCCGTACTAGCAAAGACGGATCCCGGAGATTCAACAAATCTTACCCGATGGCACATCACTTACAACAATCATACAACAACAAGCCAATACCGATGCCAAACAACACTAAGCACCACAGCCTCCTTATAAAGGAGTAATAACTCATATCACACAACGTCACATATTCACCGAACAAGTACACATGTCAATACACAATCCTCGACAAGTGATTACGGTCTATTATATTCACGAAATATGATTATAACATCTTCCAACATACGATTCATACACGCGTATTCTGAAAACACATTTATTCATGAAGTATACGCACGATCTTTGGAGAAAATCCCTTATCAAGAATATACTGATCCTCTTTAAAGTTCATTAAAACATTCGGATTGCACACATACAATTAATTATCAACTGTTACATCTACGAAACATGAAGTGTATGAGCAAGATACTTGCCTCGAAACTACGAGCAACCGAACACCGAACGGATGAGGTTGATCAGCCCTCGAACTTCCGAAAACGATCAAGAGTCTCGACAGCCCCACGAATACTACGAGAACAATATCACAAATTAACAACACTCATCGGAATCCGAAACAACACTAAGATCAACAAGGATCTAAGTTTTTCTCAAAGAAATCAAGAATCATGTTCCAGGTGATATAAAATCAATAAACGAGTTACCAATCCGAAGGTCACGGCCAATAATTTGTTTTCGTTAAGTGCATATATATAATGATCATCCTCGTCGAAGGACTCGAAATTGACTTCAGAAAACTTTGTGCTTTAAGATATTATAGTTATTCTAAAGATGCTAACTAAACCTCGTGTTGATAATTGTGGTATACTGTACGACTGATAAATTAATATTGTTGAACGGTATTATCTGCATTAGTATTTCGAGCCTCGGCGGACGTAGACGTGATGATGGAAATAGAAGCAGTGAGGTGGTTCGTACGACAATGATTCATGCTACGGTGATGGAGTATCAAGATGAAACGATATCCTATGAAATCTCCTCAGTGGTCGAGCCCACGAGCAAAGCGAAGAGACCGAGGACATCTGGAAAATTTATGGATAGTGAAGAGACTAAGGCTCCCAAATCCTCACGTCGTTCGAACGTGTCGTCTTCGCGGTCGGGAGTGGGCGCTGGAAATCCCAAACCGGCATCGGTGACTCTCGGTAAGAATAGGAGGTGCTTCAACTGCAACCGTCAAGGACATGTTCGTGCAAATTGCCCCTTCCACTCTTGACTTGTTACCGGTGCGGGTGTGAAGGTCATCGGGAGAAACACTGTGAGATAGTTTCCGAATTGGCAAAGAATGCTACCCTATTGGAGAATAGAGCAAGTGACCAGAAAGTGTCCCGAAACCCTATGTTTCCTTCTCAAGATCCTAGTATGGGAGAATGAAGATTTTGTACTGTGTCTTAATCGTTGCTAGTTCCAACAATCGTGACTTCGATCGTTTTTCGTTTCATTGCTTTATGTTTCCAACTCTTGTTGTTCTAAGTTTCGGGGTCGTAATGTCTTTTTAGTATAGGGGAATGTATTACCCGTACTTTTCTTAGTATTTTAAGTATGGTGTGACTTTTCATTGTTGGTAACTCATTTGTGATCCTCTCGACGATTTTAAACTACCTTGTTTTACTTAGCCTACCATCCTCCGAACGAATTTCAGAACTGTTTTGTTAAATTCCGTGGATTATTGTGGCCTTTCCACATCCGAATTTGATTCTTACAATTTTTGTTTGAAACTATGGTTCCATCGCTCTATTTTAAGTTTCGGGACGAAACTTCTTTTAAGGAGGGTAGTATGTAATATCCGCAAGTTTGATTTCCGGTAATTTTCTTTTTTTGGCAGAAGTCCATCTTAGAGACTCTATTGTGACCGTTTTGTCATTTCGAGAATGATTAATTCTACACTTTTTGTCATCAGAGTTCGTTTCGGTGTCGTTTTATTGAGTTCAGTGTTCTTAAACGACTTTTCCACGTATGAGTTCTACTTTGTAGAATCACCATCAATTCTTGGAAACTCCAAAAATTCTGAATCTTTTCAGTATTGTAGAGCATCAAGTTATCTTTCTAATGGTTCAAACGGTGAGTCAATCGGAGTCCGGACGAAGGAGTTATGGTTGAAATAGCTAAGACTCCACCGTGTGCCTTTTGATGCTGGAGCGGGCTGTACCGCGGGCCGCGGCCCTCTGTTGGCCGGGCCGCAGCACTAAGCCATTAGCTGGGCGTTTTTTTTTTGTTCTGGGCCGCGGCACGCGAGTTAGTTTGGCCCTTTTTCAGCGGGTTTGCGAGGAGATAATTCATTTTCATCATTCTCCTCATTCCTCTTCTCCTTGAGCGACTTACGGGTGATTTCTTGGGCGATTTAGCATCACCAATCTCAGATAATCCTTCCTCCACAAGTTCTTGGTGTGGATTAACAACACTAACAATTGTTCTTCATCCTTAATTCAAGATAAATTCTTGAAACCCTACTTTTGGATGATTTGGGGGATTTCGATGTTAGTGTTCGATTCATTTCATGTCGTTGATTAATTCGTTATGGGTATGACTAATCTTAGTAGTATTCATGTATTTAACATCATTTAATACTTTGTTCTTCACCGGAATAAAGTATTTTTCTTGATTCCCTAGAATTGACCTTTTGGGAGTTTTATTCTTGATTTCCTTTTCCATCCGATTTTGATAAATTGATTGGTGTTAGATGTTGTTATTAAACATGTTTTATGTATTGTATATCCATATCTTCGGTTAGTTTCAACCCGAAGGGTGATTTGAGTGTTCTTGAGGTGTAGTGAATATTTGATGTTCAATCAAATATTCGAATGAACTTTCCTTCGATAGTTTGTTGCAATCTCCGTTGCTTTTGGTCTTGATTCTCATTGTAATTGTATCGTTGTTTTTGGCCGGGGGATTATAGGTGTTCGAGGGTTTCCGACCGAGCTTTCCCTTTACTTCGCGTGCTTTGGATTTGAGGCAAGTACCTTGATATACGAATTGTAACTACGTGAAATCATTGTTGTCGAAGTGTATGAATTTATACGGATGTATATATGTGTGTGTATATATATATATATATGTTAAATATATGTAAGTATATACGTATATTGATATTCCTATATCGGTGAATGCCGAGTGATGAATGCTAACACTAGTTGACGTACTCAACTTGGATTGATGGATGAACTATACTTATAGATATAATATAGTAAGGTTATATATATATATTCGGTTGAGTTGCAATATAGGGATATATGTGCGACGTTGGTTGGTTATGCTTGAAGGCTTATTGTGATTGAGTTTTGATTGATAACGTGTGTGATAGTGTTTAGATATGTGGTTATGGACTGACGGATAATTTGTGTGACTTGGTGTACTGAGTTGATAATTGTTGTAACGTTTGTCTGTGTGCTTGATGTTTGAATCAATATGGATACTTGTCGTGAGAAACGTCGTAACCGGGAACCTCTGAGGGTGGGCCGTGTACTCCGGCCTGGTGTATGCTGCAATGTGCGGCTCCATATGGTTGGTGAACACCGGTGTTACCTAATGCGCGTGCAAGGGGCGGCTCTTGCGGGAGTGATCGCCGGCGCGGTGACATGTTCAAGGGGCGGCCAACATAGTGGAGTGAGCGCCGGTGCACAGGTGTGCAATGGAGGCACCTGGCAGGCTTATTGGTTACGGATATTCGAGTGATAGCTAAGACCCCGATACTGAACGATGTTCGTAATTCAAAGTTCTTTTAACTCGCTTTAAAATATTGGTCTTGATATACACCGCGATTCGTGTTTCTGAAAGTTTGTTTCAACTTGTTCTAAATGTTGGTATCAGGGTTAATTAACCAAGGATATTTGACGAGATCTCCGGGGGTAAATTAATCAGGGGTCTTGAGCAGGATTTGTCGAATGAGAGGCTGTGTCCTTGATTGTATTGTGATGATATTCTGTGAATTGGGTCGAGGACCCGAGAGCTTTTGAAGTTATTTTCTAAAAGTATTCCCATTCGATTTTCAAAACCCCAAGACGGCCCGAGTCAATAATAACGTTTTCAAACTATCTTATCAAATTGATTTTCCTTTTAAAAAAGGGGTTTTCAAGCTAGGTCTTTTAACTTATTGGGCTTGTTTAAAGTTTCATTGGTGTTATGATCCGTAAAAAGAATATGGCTATGTGATTACCTTTTACCTTGTGTAAACGAATGCTTTGATATGCTGTTTGTGTGAATGTGTGGTTTATGTTAAGGCTTCGTGGCTGTTGAGTTTGCGTTGATACTTTCCGTATATCCTGTACATTATGTACTTGCACTAGCAAAATTCCAGTTTGCTAACCCCCGAGTTTTCGGGGGGTGGGTGCCTGTTATGCGCTCAGGTTTTGGCAGCTCGGGAGCAGTCTTGGGATTGGCTTGGAAGGAGATAGAAGACGACGATGCTAATCACACAAGAGTCGGAGTCTTTTTCTTTTGTGTCGTCTTGGTCGGTATTTTCTGATATGGTTGAGTATTCACCCTTGCACGGGTGTAGTTTTCAATTATTAAATTAAGTCATTCCATTCTGTGTTCAAGTTTATTATTGTCATTGAGAAGTAAATTTTGTTAGTTTCTGAATTGTTTAATGACCTTGTCGGTCTTCTTTGTAATTAATTTTGACTCCGGTCGGTCAATCATTAAGTAGTCTTTTGGAGTTTAGCCTGGTAGATCCTTGTGATAAGGGTCTACGGCGTGTGACATTTCCAGACGTATTCTGGGGGTGTTACAGATACGAGGTTGAACAACTAAACCGAAGCTCCCAACACGTCTCCCAATGTTAAACGAACTTATGGGAAATACAAAACAACAGTTTCGAACAATGACCACGCTAACGAACCAAAAAGCGGAAAATTTGCTAATAAATATAAAATTGAGTAAAATAATTCCGAAACACGCTCGAATGACAAAACATGCAGAATTAAACATTCTCATAATGTCAAGGCGGTTACAAACGAGTTGCTGAAAATGGAAAATACACCAAAATGAAAATTACTAAAAATGGAGAAAAATGCGGATATTACATTCTTCCCCTCTAAAAAAAATTTCGTCCTGAAACTTAAGATATGAATAAATCAGGGTATTTAGCAAGCATGCTATCCTCAGTTTCCCAAGTCGCTTCTTCAACTCCATGCCTCGACCACTGCACCTTAACCAACGAATGATTTTGTGCCGAAGTTGTTTTTCACGATGCTCAAGGATCTCTATCGGTCTTTCTACGAACGTGACATCATCCGCTATCTCAATATCCTCATAATCAATGATGTGACTCGGGTTCGGAATATAATTTCTCAGCTAAGAAACGTGAAACATATTATGAACGTGACTCAAAGATGGAGGTAGCGCCAAGCAATAAGCTAACTCACTGATCTTGTCTAGGATTTCAAATGGCCCAATATACCTCGGGCTAAGCTTCTCTTCTTCACAAAATGGAAAACTCCCTTCATCGGTGATACCTTGAGCAAAACATGATCTCCCACTTCAAACTCCAAGGGTCAACGATGAATATCAGCATAGAACTTTTGTCGACTCTGAGCAATCAACAATATGTCTCGAATGGTAGAAATTTTCTCCTTAGTTTCCATAAACATATCTGGCTTCGTCCCAACTCACTCTGGGGCCTCATCCGAACAAAGTGGGGATCTACACCATCTACCATATAGTGCTTTGAACGGTGCTAATTTGATCGATGCATGCCAACTATTATTGTAAGTAAACTCGATCAATGGTAGGTGTAATTCCAAATTACTACTCCAGTCTAAGGCAGACGCCCGCAACATATCCTCTAATGTCTGGATCATCTGCTCAATCTAGATGTCTGACTGCAGATGGAAAGATGTACTTAACCTCAACTCGGTACCCAAAGCCTGATGGGCCGATTGCCTAAAATGCGACACAAAATGCCCATCCTGATTCGAAACAATAGTCTTTGGCTTAACGTGTAATCTCACAGTCTCTGCTATAAATGTCCGAGCCAGTCTCTTCACTCCCCAAGTATTCTTAATACCAAGGAAGTGTGCCTACTTGGTTAATCGATCGACGATCACCCAAATCATAATCATTCCAGTTTTCGTCCTTGGCATCCCAGTGATAAAGTCCATGGAGATATATTCCCACTTCTACTCGGGCATAGAAAGCAATTTCAAAAGCCTGGATGGTCGCTGATGCTCAATTTTAACTTGTTGGCCCATCAAACACCGTGACACTAACTCTGTGACATCCTTCTTCATATTATTCCACCAAAAATTCTTCTTAAGATCTTTATACATCTTACTCGTTCCGGGATGGATGAAGTAAGGAGTAGCATGGGCTTCTCAATGTATTCTTTGCCTTAACTCCAAATCATTCAGGATGCAGAGTCTTCCCTGGAATCTCAAAATGCTGTCCTCATGGACTATAAAATTGGGGGCTTTTCCTTTTCCTACATCCACTTTCAGTTGACTGATCATCGAGTCATTCCATATCTAGGGTACACAACTCACACTGCACATGCTGAATCAATAACTCAATTCCCTACTCAATCAACTTCCGTCGAATTTGAATTTGAGGTGTGAGAACCTCAAGCATCTAAAGTGATACCGGCTTTTGGCTCAACGCGTCTGCCACAATATTGGCTTTTTCGGGATGGTAAAGAATCTCCAAATTGTAATAATTTATAAATTATAACCAACGACGCTCTCATATTCTGTTCCTTCTGGCTGAAAATGTATTTAAACTCTTACGGTCGGTATAAATCTGGCACGAAGAATCGTATAAATAGTGGCTCCAAATCTTTAGTGCAAACACAACTGCAGCAAACTCCAGGCCGTGAGTAGGATAATTCATTTCGTATGGTTTCAACTGTCGCGATGTAAAAGTTGTAGTCTTCTCATGTTGCATGAGGACGTACCCGAGCCCTTGGCCCGAAGCATCACTATACACCAAAAACCTACTTTTCCCTTGAGGCAAGGCTAAACCCGGCGCCATAGTCAAATGCCTTTTCAGCTCCTTGAAACTCTGTTGTCTCTTGTCGTTCCATTCGAATATTTCAAACTTCTGGAGTAATTTTATAAGCGGTCGAGCAAGTTTGGAGAACCCATCAATGAACCATCGATAGTACCCAACAAGACCAAAAAAGCTATGAACTTCCTTCACGTTCTTAGCAGTGCCAAATCTAACACTGCCTCGATCTTTTGTGGATCAACACGAACCCCTTCAACAGAAATTACATGACCGAGAAACATAACTTCCTTCAACCAAAATTCACATTTTGAGAACTTCGCGTAAAGACGTTGGGCCCTTAAAATCTCCAACACCAATCGTAAATGCTGGGCATGCTCTTCGTCATCATGAGAATATACTAAGATGTCATGGATAAAGACGACTACACATTTATCAAGGTGCTTGAAAATATCTTATTCATCAACTGTTTAAATACTGCCACTGCATTGGTTAGCCCGAATGGCATAACCACAAACTCATAATGCCCGTACCTCATCCAAAAAGCGGTCTTAGGAATGCTGGACTCCTTCACTCGGAGCTGGTAGTATCCAGATCTCAAGTTGATCTTTGAGAATACTGTAGCTCCCTATAACTGGTCAAACAAATCATCAATACGAGGCAATGGATATTTATTCTTAATGGTCACTTTGTTCCCGATAATTGATACATAAATGTAGTGAACCATCTTTATTCGTCACGAACAAGACTGATGCACCATAAGGTGAGGCGCTAGGTCTGATGTATCCCTTCTCCAATAATTCCCCCAACTGTCTTCAGCTCCTGCATTTCCGAAGGTGCCATGCGATACGGCGCCTTAGAAATTTAGGCCGCACTTGGTTCGAAATCAATTGTGAACTCAATATATACAAAGCCACCTGCATTTGTATTCTCTCTCTGGCATTCTTGCACTACACACGTAATACAGAAGCAAAATACAAGCACTTGGCAAATCTCCAACTCTTGGCAACAGCTATCATTCGGTCTTGCTTCTCCCGGCCTATCTCCTCGAGCAGATTATCGGCGGGACGAAGAACACCAAGCTTCGCTCAAGAGCCGGATTAACAGAGTCTTTTTACACTCATTGTATTTAGATTTCTCTCATTAATACTTGTATCCACGAATATTCGTATTAATAACATCTCGCGAGAGCATTCAAGCCCGGGCCTAACAAACCCGGCAAATCTTGTATTATTTATCTTCTCTCGGAAGTGCTCCCGCAATTGTTGTTTGTTGTCCGTCTTCCAGCAGTATTAATCTTCAGATAAATATTTTGGGCAACAACAGAGAGAAAGAGAAAGAAAATGGGAAAGGAGGCCTGCTGTCCAGTATTTATACTGGCAGCTATTAGCGTGCGCTAACTCTGTGCAGTAGTGCATGCTAATGGGCCAACGGTTCCAGAATGTTCCGCCCGCAACACTGTTAGCATGTGCTAGCCAATATGCATAGCATGTGGTAACGAGTCACGAATCCAGTCCAGTGGCTCCTGGACAGATCTGCACCTACCAGGTAGCGTGCGCTAGAAAGGACAATTAGCGTGCGCTAAGCAGACGATAGCGTGTGCTATCTACCAACCTTAGCGTGCTTTAACGAGACTCAAGTCCCAGTCCAGTGGCTCCTGGACTACTTCTGGACTGCCGGTAAGTGTGCGCTACACACCCGGTAGCGTGCGCTAACAAGGACACAGTAGCGCGCGCTACACCATAAGCGATAGCGTGCGCTACACCACAATGAGTCAAAAACTCATGCAACGATCTGAAACAGAAATCAAGTACGTGTCCACTCATGGCACACCCAAACATGGCACAGCATTCCAAAGACATGGACAACGCCAATCCGATAACCCACAGAAAAATTCAACAAAACTGGAACGAAGATCTCGGGTATTACATTTTTCCCCTCTTAAAAGAAGTTTCGTCCCCGAAACTTAAAACATAAAAGTATCACGCAAAACAATCCCAGATAACACACGCTATCCGCTGCCGATGAGCTACAACGAATCACATGCAGTACGTAACAGTTACCATCCATATCGCTAAACCAGAATGATAACAAAACACAACGAACAAAATCAATATGGTTGACCAACCCGAATAGTACATCAATCAAAACGTGAGCTAATCGCTGAACAAATACGAAATTCCACCACCCAAGGGTTTGAAGATCGACAACGAGGCTAATTTCACGAACTTAAGGGAATTACGAAGTGATCTAAATGCTCAAAAATCACGATACGAGGTCAACAAAAACCGGACAACAAACGATCGAGACAACTGTGGTCGAACAATCAATTTCGAATCACGACGAACAACAAAAATCAAATAGCAACTCCGAAGTTCACACCTCGACTCGAGACAATATGTGGTCTGGTAAAAATGACAAGATATGCATTTACATAACATTCATAGGAATGGAGCTGAATTCGGAAAAAGTCACAACGACAAACGGATTAATCCAAAACAATACCACAACTCGTTAGATCAACAAAAACAAAAGATAGGACAAGTTTAGAAAATATCAATGAACACAAACGCGTCGATAGGGTTGAAAATACAGAAGTTCAAAAATCCGATCCACTTATAATAAAAGAAGTTCATACCTAAAATTTGAAACAACGAGGCAATGAGATAACATAACATACGACTGGTAGACTACGCTCTCAGGGACTCCTCAAAGTTAATCCTGATATCAGTGCTCAAGTCCGTGCCTCGGAAGGCTCGGTGACTAACTTGCAAAACTGATCCCAGTGTCCCACGAGTCCGCACTTGTAACACGTTACTAGCAGAGAAGGGCAATGTTCACGAACAAGCCCCGACACATTGCAGTTGAAACACCTCCTGGATTTACCAGGAGTCAAAGCTGACGATTTGGAACTCTCAGTCCCACGCATCGAGCGATGGAGCTTCACAGCATAAAGACTACGATGTTGCAATCCAGAAACACCAACTCCTCTAGTATCCATAAGGTCATCGGACATCCTCGTTTCTTCGACATGAGCACACGCTCCGACGATAACGTAGCTAGTTCGTAGGCTAAAGCTCGATCCTGGTAATCTCTCAGCGAAGTGCAAGTGAATCCCACCATATACTGGCGAATCTCCCGCTTCATCCGTCTGTCAAAATGAAGGATCTTCTCTTCTTCGGTCCTCACCTGATCTCGCACATAACTGAGTTTTTGCTATGGTCGATGATAGCATGCGACACCGATATATCTTGTGGTTCTGCCAAATAAAATTCACGAATTCTCTATTCTATAATAGGTTTCGGACAAAAATCAACTTCCATAAATGCCTGGAACTCCGCCCACGTGACATCACGGCCACGAGGTTTAACAGCTTCCCACCAATTAGCAGCATCTTTGTCAAGAAGGTACTGAGCGATAGGTACCTTCTGCTCTTCGGGACAATCGAGAGCATCAAATATCTTTCCCAACTGGAAAAGCCACCCATCCCAGCCCAACGCGTCCGCAGCACCAGTGAATCGAGGGGGATTCATATAAACTACCTCTCGAAGCCATCGATTTAGACCAATGTTCCGAGTCGCATCAGTGTTGCGTTGAACAGCCTGGGTCAACTGAGTCATCCGTGCTGCTACTTGTTGCAATATAGTAGCAACACCAATACCAATATCATTCCCGGCAATATTCTCTCGATTCCGCATCTGATCCCCGTGGCCGTCAGTACCACAGTTACGACCATGACCTCTGCCCCTCGACATACTAACAAGCAACAACCTAACGCAACGAAAATCACATAATCACACCTAGAATCCACTCACAGATGATAGACTGCAAAAATTAGGCCTGACGGCAAAAATGCAGTCCTAAAACTTTTGCCCAGCTAGAAACCGTGCTCCACAACAAAAGATGGCGTGCGCTAACAGTGCAAGTTTGGCAACACATACGTACTAACCTTCCAACGGTACTAGACCGGAGGTTACAAATAAACAGCAGCGTACAAATCCAAACGCCAATGGTTCACATAACTATAACATTACGCAAATAACCATTAGAAGATAATTACCATTCAAAATTGAATTCCCACCTCTCGGTCAAGAAAACTATCTCAATGAGTGCATACCGAATGACTCAGCGTCCACACCACCACTCTAACCACAAATCTGAGCATTATAGTCGAAATAACAATAACATCATTACTACATACCTATTAATCGAAATTCATAACTGAAAAGTTAAAAGCGAAAGTCACGTTTCAAGTAAATTTTTGGTAGACCTGATTTGAGTTTTAAAAATCAAATTTTTGAAAACTTCTAATACTAGATGAAAATAAAATATAAGTAGTTTGAATTCTCAAAATTTTCGGTCTCGAGGTCATCAGACGGAAATTAGACTTTTTCCTCTCTTGAAGGATGTTTTAAAATGAAATTTGCGTGACTTCCCAATACATTTAAAGCTTTAAAATATCTCGTAAACCTTTTCTAACGTAGTCACACCAAAACCATTGCCCTTGTAAAAAACGATTTATACAGAGATATATGTATATATATGTATGCATATATACATATACACCGGCACTACTCTCCATTCCAGCACATTACGAGAATCAACAAGTATGGATTACGTATGCACAACTCACATTTAGACTCCATATCATAACAAAAATCACACAAGATCGCATAACACGAGACATAACATGGTAGGGAGACTTACATTCACATATCGCAGGAAGATAATGGCTGCACCTTGATACTAATCACGACCGACATTTCAGACGACGCATCGCGACACGACTCAGTCAGATAAAATCTGATAAGACAAGACTCGACTTACACACAACTCGACCTGACAGCCTAGGTTTCCGCAACCTAAGCTCTGATACCATATTCTGTAACACCCCCAAACCAATTGGGAATATTACAGCCGCAGAACCTCTCTGTGAGGATCTAACATGCTAAATACAGAAAACACAATAACACAACACGTGCCAACATGGCTAATAACGAACTAATTGACCGATTTGGTCTTTGGCCACAACACACACATCAAACATACAAAACTCTTCCTCACAACTCATACCCACGCAGGGGTTGGAATACATCAACATACCCAGAAAACGGGAAAACTACACAATGGAGAGCCAAGCAATGAGACTCTATCAAATCACTCAACGACTGGCCTTCATGTGATTAGTATTGTCGTCTTCCATCATCCTTAGTACCGATCCTATGATTCACTCCCCAGCAACGTGAAAGTACCTGGACACAATACACACATCCACCCCCCGAATACTCGGGGGTTAGCAAAACTCCACTGTTTTGCTAGTGCAAGTATAAAATGCAAATACAAGCCATACACAACATACTCCAAGCACATAAGAATCATGAACATGCTTCCCGAGATAAGTCCCTTGATCAAAACAGTTCAAATCATGAAAGGTGGGGATGAAACCCATATACATCTTACAAAACATTTATGATCTCGGGAGTTTTGGAAACGTTTGGTATTTAAGAATTCTCAAGCCTTTAGAAACAACTTAGGGACACAAATGATAACAACACACGGGGTACACAACCCAATCATACCATTCCGGTCATAAAGCACGGGGTCCACGACCCAGTCATACATATTAACATATTCCCAAAGATTACTCGCATTCCGTGCTAACAAGCCACGGACCTCAAATGCTCCCACAGGACATACCCGAGTGGATAACCCAATGCGAAACCATACCAAATCACATGTCACCGTGACGACAGTCGCGTGACCATAACCATACATATGTTCATAGTTATTGTAACACCCCCAATCCACTCAGGGATATTACACGCCGTAGACCCTCTCCTCGAGGATCTACCAGGCTGGTAACTAAAATCAAACATCTAAACATCGCCTTTAAGGCTAAAATGACTCGGTAGACCGATTTGGTCTTTCAATAATAACATACAACTCAATTCCAAACACATACCCACGCAGGGGTCAAAATACAATAAACTCCCGTACAACGGGGAAAGGATACTGCAGCGGAAAAGAAAATACAACTAGACCAATACGACATCAACGGATCCTCGTGTGATTAGTATCGTTCATCTTTCATCATCTTTCGTGCCAACCCTGTGCTATGCTCCAAAACCTGAATGCAAAAATAGACATCCACCCCCCGCATACTCGGGGGTTAGCAAAACTCCACGGTTTTGCTAGTGCAAGAACAAAGTGCAAATACAAGCCATACAATTCACATTTCACGAATAACAATTGCCAGGAAATCCTCAAAGATTCAAACGTAACGAAAAGTACTTCCCCAGGCATAAGTTGGGGTAACATTTCAAAAACCGAAAGATCACAAATCAAGGGAAAATAATTTATAAAACGGTCTAAAATGCCATCGAGAGTTTTAATAGAAAACAATTTAGGATTATCAAATCCTTATCTTTCCAAAATCAATAGGGGTCACAGCCCAAAGGTTTTATTTTTCACAATTGAAACCAACAACAATACACAAGGTTAAAACCCACGTCACGCGTCCTCGACGAACATAAAATACACACGCACCCATGATGTTTCACTCGTAAATTCAGGGCGAAACCATTGGACTCCCTCCGTGGCCCCGTCGAACCCTCCCGAGGTGAGCAAACACATTCACAAAACATACACACGCACTCGTGAAGTTTTTACTCGCGAACCCAGAGTGAAGTCATAGATTCTCCCGAGGCCCCGTCGGACCGTCCCAGGGTGAGTAAAATACATTCATTAAACATACACACGCAGTGGTGAAGTTTCACTCGTGAATCCAGGGCAAAACCATTGGACTCCCTCGGTGGCCCCGTCGAACCCTCCCGAGGTGAGCGAACACATTCACAAAACATACACGCATAGGCATCGCCTAGGACCAGGACGCCACCATGAATCCCACCCGAGGCCTCGAAGGACCCTCCCGAGCCGGCTAGCGAAACAATCAAGCACAAGCATCGCCAGGACCAGGACGCCACCATGAATCCCACCCGAGGCCTCGAAGGACCCTCCCGAGCCGGCTAGCAAATCAATCATGCACAAATAACATATCACACCAGGGATATCCAAACAATTCACCCAGAGGCATCAAACACTTAGCAAAACACAACGTCAAACCACAATGCACCGAAATGAAACAATATACGTCCACACGTAAATACCAAGTGCATCATCAACACCAAACATATCCACAGGATTCACATAGTCACTTACAACCCACACAATGTACAAAACACACGCGTTTTGAAAGTGAGCCTTTAACGAGGCTAGCCGAATCTTTTGAAAAACTCATTTCAAACAAATAAACAAACACACCAAGACGATCACCAATTATCATATCCACAAAACAAGAATAGTGGTGATTGGTTTATATGAGTACGTTGGATCCTTGCTCGGGCAACGACGCCGTCTCATATATGCCTCTTCAGTTATTGGCTCAAGCATGTCTTGGCTGCTGTTGGTTTCCTGTGTTGAGTACCTATCTTGAAGGCAAGGTACTTGCCTCGAATAAGAACAACGCGAAGAATTGACCGAAGTAGGTTGACACGAACCGACTACGAACCCGCCGATTCCACCGATCGCCAAATCGCGTTCATAAACTACGAAGGACAATAACAACAATGAAATGAATTCCATAACACGACTCAAAGCCGCTGAATTCAAAGAACAAATGACGAAGGTTCAAGGATTTCCCAAGCGGCCAAGAACACGATTCGTTCCGTCAAAACCGAAAACATAATTCCAAGTTGAAATATGGATATACAATTCATAGAATATGTTTAACAACATCATTTAACCATAATCGATCCATCAAAAATGGATGAAACACGAGATCGAGGACAAATCCCCAAAAAGTCGATTCGAAGGAAATCAAGAAATATACTTGATTCGACGAAGAACAATGGATTAAATGATGTTAAACACAAGAATACTACCAAGATTAATCATACCCATCATGAATTAATCAATAATACGGAACGAATCGGACAAAAACGCAAAAACCCCAAAATTCAAGAAACTAGGGTTCTAAGAAAGATTACCTTGATTCGCTGGATCGAAGGACGATATAGGATGACTGATTGATGATATAACCTCAATAATTTCAAGGATTTGTTGTCAAACAACATGGCTCCATGATGAGCATACCCTCAGCCGCGGAAGAGAAGGAGAAGGAGTAGAAAAATGGCCAAAAACCTGTCTGCAGGGCCATAAATAAGTGCACAGTGTGCCGCGGCCCGTGAGAATGTGCCGCGGCACAGGCCCAAAAATGGCTCCAGTGGTCGGCAGTGTGCTGCGGCCTGGCCGGCGTGTGCCGCGGCACCCGGTATAGTCGGTTTGGCCGAAAAATGCCACAGTGTCACGGGGCGCTTATAGTTTGTATATAATGTACGCGCACCGTGCGGCTAGTAGTCAATTTACCCGACTACGTCCGCCTAACTCGTTCGAGCGTTGGTGCCAATGCGACGCAATCACGCCGAGGCGTTTTAGTGGCACAGCAAAATTGAAGACGAAAATCGATTTGTATTAATACAATGAACGATTACAATAGGCAACAATGATTACAAGCATACACGGATAGGAGGTCTCAGCAAACTAGCCAATTCGTACTACAACTCTTCAGTACACTCTTCCCCCCTATAATAGGCTTAGAAAAATAAAGGCTAATGACAACAGTGGATATTGAAAAGCTGAGCAACCACTAACTAGCTATTACAACACTAACTAGCTATTACAAGGAAAATAAAGTAAAGCCCTACACTATAGATGATAACTTGAAGTGCGATGAGGCTCTGCATCCCACAAAGCTGCAAGTGGGCCCATGAATGGCCGTTGATCAGGTAATACCGCCTGGGGTCGCGGGCATCCCGTGACAGCACTCCCCCCTCTGAGTTGGTGACGTCCCCGGTGCCATAGATGTGAGATTAACATCCAGTAGTGGTTGAGAAGCTTTAAGTGTTGTCGCCCTCTCTCAAGTGTTCTCCTCCATACCGCAGCCCTTCCATTTCACCAAATATTCTTTGTATAGCTTCTTTCTCGGCCCTGCATCACGGTGGTCGATAATAGCTTCGGCCACCCTCTTCCCCAAGTTGCGTAGTTTCAGTTGTGGACGGTTGGGCAGGTTGCGTGTGGTGTCCTCTTTATGCACTGATATGGCTTGAGTTGGCTGACATGAAAGACATTATGAATGCGCCACCATTGGGGTAACTCAAGCTTGTAGGCTACATTTCCGACTCTTTTGAGAATGTTTAGGGGCCCAATATATTTTTGCATTAGCCGTGAATCTCTCCCCCGTGTTGCCCTGGAGGAACTCTGGTTCGGGACCTTCACCATTACCTTGTCACCCACACAGTATTCAACAAAGCGGCGTTTAAGATCAGCATATTTTTTCATCCGCTTTTGAGCCTTCTCCAGGTAGCCACGGGCCAAATCAAGATTTTGTTCCCATTCAAGGGAAAATGTTTGTGCCGAAGTAGGCCTGGCATTTTGTGGAACAGTATCAATATTGTGCGGGAGGACTGGCTGTTGCCCATTACAAATTTCAAAAGCACTATTATTGGTGGTAGAGCATTTTTGAGCATTGAAACACAGTTGAGCAACATCCAAAAGCTTCACCCAGTCCTTCTGATTAGTGCTCACAAAATGTCGAAGATATTCCTTCAACATTGAGTTAAATCTTTCAGTTTGGCCATCA
Source organism: Orobanche coerulescens (assembly GCA_033398695.1). Lineage (NCBI taxonomy): Eukaryota > Viridiplantae > Streptophyta > Magnoliopsida > Lamiales > Orobanchaceae > Orobanche > Orobanche coerulescens. The sequence goes on along the minus strand of CM065816.1, from coordinate 72,803,347 downwards.
TATTGTGGGTGCAAGCTAGAGCTCATATTCAACTTGGAGCCGAGTAGTTTGAAGAGCTCGGTCCAAAAGTTACTAGTAAACCGGGTGTCTCGGTCACTAACAATGTCCCTCGGCAGTCCCCAATACTTAACAATATGCTTGAAAAAGAGCTGAGTTGTCTCTTCAGTCGAAACTGTCTTGGGTGCTGCTATGAATGTAGCATATTTGGAGAACCGGTCTACCACAACAATAATGGCATCAAGATCCCCAACTTTTGGTAGACTGGTGATATAATCCATTGAAACACTTTCCCAAGCCCTGACAGGAATGAGTAGTGGTTCTAGCAAGCCTGCCTTCTTTTGTCGATCAGGTTTATCTTGTTGGCACACCAAGCAGGTGCGGACAAACATCTCAATGTCATCCCGCATTTGGGGCCAATAGTAAGCTCGTTGAACTAAGGCCACAGTGCGCTCCTCTCCTGGGTGGCCCGCCCAGAGAGTGTCGTGACATTCCGCAATAATAGTTTTCCTCATATCGCCGCCTATAGGTACATAGAGTCGTCTCCCCTTGGTCCATAAGAGGCCATCCTCTAGCCAAAATCTTCGTGTTGTACCCTGGCGGATAAGATTTACCAAACATTGAGCCGCTGCGTCGGCTCCCATTAGTTCTCGTATTCGATCTTTTAATGGAGTGGTCACCTGACTCGAGGAAAGCGCTGCGAGCACTCGTAGAGCAGCCAGGTCGGATCTGCGGCTCAGGGCATCCGCCACCTGATTACTAGAACCGGCACGATACTCAATCACAAAGTTGAACTCGGACAATAGTTCCCGCCATTTCGCTTGTTTCCCAGTAAGCTTAGGCTGGGACAGAAAGTGACTAACAGCAGTATTGTCAGTTTTTACAATAAACGGCAACCCCAATAAGTAATGTCTCCAAAGTCGAAGGCAGTGGACCACTGCTAAAAGCTCTTTCTCATGCACTGTGTAACGCCTCTCGACATCCTTAAGTTTCTTACTCTCGAAGGCAACAGGATGGCCATCTTGCACTAAAACTCCTCCTAGTGCAATATCTGAAGCATCTGTTTCAACCACAAAAGGTTTGGATAGATCCGGTAGTGCGAGGACCGGGTCCGTTAGGATGGCCTTCTTTAAATTTTCGAAGGCATTTTGGCATTCCGGTGACCAATTCCAAACTTCCGTTTTTCTTGTCAAATCGGTTAGGGGTCTTGCTATTCCGGCATACCCCATCACAAATCTTCTATAGTAATTCGCCAACCCGAGAAATAACCGTACTTCATGTACATCGGTTGGTGGTTTCCATTCTTGAATTGCTCGTATTTTTCTCGGATCCATACGAATATTGCCACACTCAACGATATTACCCAAGAAACTGATCCGCTTCTGGGCAAATGAGCACTTGACGACTTAACATATAGTTCGTGCTCACGAAGCCTAGTAAGAACCATTCTCAAATGTTCCACATGTTCTTCCAAGGTTGGTGTATATAACAATATCATCCGGTATACAACGACAAACTCGTCCAGAACCCTTGGAGAACTTGATTCATCAAGGTGCTAAAAGTTCTTTGGGGCGTTTGTTAGGCCAAAGGGCATGACCAAGAATACGAAGGCCCGTAACGTGTGACAATCGTCGTTTTACCTCATCTCCCTCCTTGATGCGAACTTGCCAATAACACGATCTCGGATCGATCTTTGTATAGTACTCGCTCTCTTGAGTCGGTCGAAGCAATCTGCTACGAGCGGAATAGGATACACATTCTTCATCGTAATTTTATTTAGAGCACGATAATCACAACACAATCGCGAGTTCCGTCCGACTTTTACGAAGAAAACAGAGCTCCATACGGTGATTTCGCGGTTGGATCATGCCACATTCCAACATCTCTTTTAATCGCTTCGAGCTCCACAAGCTCGGGTTGCGACATACGATAAGGGGCTCGGGCAGGAGGTTTTGTGCCCGGCACCAACTCAATCTCATGATCGACCGCCCTCTTAGGTGGAAGCTTCCGAGGCAATTCGTCGGGCATAACATCTTCAAATTCGTTTAGGATGTGTTTCACAGCATCAGGGATAGGACCTGACAACTCCTCTACTTCGTCGAATTGCAAGGCGCACAGGAAGGACGGTTCCCCATGCCTGCATCCCTTCTTGAATTGTAATGCGGATAGGTTACTTTGCCCTTGGGTTGCGCTAATTGTTGGGATAATATGTGGTTTATCCCCCAAAACCAAGAGTGCATCGCCATACGGCATGACTAGGGTTTGAGTGTCACGCATGTACTCGAGCCCGATTATTAATTTGTAGTCATCCATCTCCACAACAGATAAGTCGGCCCTACCTTCGAAGGCTCCTACCTTAATTCGAACAGCCTTGGCAATCCCGCTTCTCGGTTTCTTTGGAGAGTTTACGGCTTTAACTCGACCCACTCCTTTCTCTAACAACAGTCCAAGTCTCTCCACTTCGGTGCTCGCCAGATAATTATGGGTGGCACCCGAGTCTATCATAGCACGAATATTTTTCCCATTGATTTTAACATCAACAAACATTAATCCCTTCTTTCTCTTATCGGGACCACATCGTGAGAAGCAGTGCAGGTTTTCTAGCTTTTGTCGGCACTCTTGCCTTAGCTGTCACCTGATGGGTTAACGAGTTGCACCATTGATTGATGGACCCAAGGTTTTCCTCATCTTCCGATCTTCCTTCATCATCTGGAACTTGCAACTCTTCTTTCGGTTGCGAACTCGATTCTGCGGCGCTTGTTAAGGCGTTCAAAAGTTGCCTCTTCGGACAATTACTGAGAAAATGAGGCCCATCACATAGGAAACATTTAACGATCCGTTGGGAAGGGGCCTGCTGACCTTCTGTAGGTTTGCTACGATTCGTGCTCCCATATGAACTTCCTTGAGTATAGGTTTGCCGATCCCCTACACTCCGACTCAAGTTACGTTTGAACGGTCTTGGCATTACACTTCGGGACGGTGCCATATTTGTTGTTACGGGACGATCCTTTCGAGGTTCCGACGTGTAATCCATTAATCTTTCTGCCGCTCCCATGGCGGTACTGAGGTCTGTGACTCATTGGCGCAGAAGCTCCGTACGAGCAAATGGTTTCAACCCTTCCAGTAACGTAAACAACCGGTCATTCTCCGACATATCGCTAATATGTAACATATGTGTCGAAAATGCATTCACGTAGTCTCGAATAAGACCGGTGTGCTTCAAATCTCGCAAGGCCCTTCTTGCATTGTACTCAACATTCTCTGTGAAGAATTGTTGCCTGATGGCTTCTCGCAGTTGTTCCCAAGTGTCAATTCTTACTCGTTGAGCCTGAATGTCTGCATATTTGGTGCGCCACCACAATTTGGCATCATCGATCAAATACATTGTGGCGGTTGACACCTTTCTCGCTTCGTCCAAAACATTAGCGGCATGGAAATATTGTTCCATGTCGAATAAGAAGTTCTCAACTTCCTTGGCATCTCGGGTTCCACTATAGGAACTTGGTTCGGGGATCCGAATTCTCGTAATAGGTTCTTGAGCAACATGGGGTGTGTTTGTTGGGAATAGTGCCCTAGGACATTCGATGTACCTAGATTTGTAATTGTCACATTTAAATAAAGTTATTTGATATCATTTATTTCTCGTTGATTATTATAATGTATGCATGTTTTAATATTATAATAATCGAATAATAGTTATTGACGAATAATAAGATTATTCAAATGTCCCTGGTAAAATCGCGTTGAGTAGAGACTCAAGTGATTAATATACTAGTATAAGTTTGATTGATAATCATCGGATGATTATGCGTATGGTACGGATCAATCTTATGGGTATTGGTTGGAGAACTAATCTGGTGACCCGCATTGAGATCACTGCATGGAAATGTCATAAGTGAATCTCAATACAGTATGTCAATAAATCCTTGAACCTGAGATTATCATAGAGTCCAACATGATAACTGCTATGCCTTGACGTAATCCAACGTCATCTGAAACATGGTGATCATAAAGGTTAGTGATCGGGATTAGTGGAAGTCATGTAGAGGGCAATGAATAATCAAGATGGGGATTTGTCCCTCTCTTAAGTGAGAGAGATATCTGCTGGGCCCCTCGATAAGTAGGACTGAAGGAAATGCATGGCCATGCTCAAATGAAGAGTCATTTGCTTCAATCAGTCTACTTAAGATCGAGAAAGCATTTGAACATAAATAAGTATGACAGACTCCATGACTTAGTTCAAATATGATATCGCGTGACAAAGGGATTTGACACGTTAAAAGGTTTAATGGACTATTAACTTATATTATTTGGGTAATCATAATGTGTTGCTAGATGCCGCTTATGATTTATTATTTAATAAGGTATTAAATAATTGCCAACATAATATAAGCCTTTTGGGTCGCACATACGACAATTATAGACAAGTAGGAATAAATATCAACTGGGAATAATAAATATAATATTGGATATTATATTTATAAGGAGATTAAATAATAAGTAATATATATAATATTGGATATTATATATATTGTATTATTTAATAAGTTGAGGGGCAACTAAGCAAATACTAGATTATTGAATCTAGGGTTTACTTAGTATAAATATAAGGTCTTGGACAAGGTGTTGTAACCAATATACAAGACATAAAAATCGGCCCTTCAAGAAGAAGAAAAATCGGCCATCTACATCATATTGTAGGAGAACGGAGTCGGTCGTCTCTCTTCCCTTAGTTGATCTTGATCAATAGTACAATCCTTCTAGTAAGGAATTTGTGTTGTACTATTTATCAATATTATTCGTAAGGATCTAGCAATCCGGCTTGTGGAATTGTTCGTGTGTGGATCACCAAAAGAGGAAGGAGATATTCATCTGCTTCTAGTCCGGATCTAGAATTGTTCAATCGGATTAAGGTAATTCGATTAACTCTTTAATTAAACAATTAAATTACTGCATGCGATCCTAAATTGGGTTTTCACATTTATTGTTCCGCTGCGTTTTTACTCCGATTATTTTGTATTCGATACATAGAAAACACTACAGTGGTATCGGAGCCAACTTGCATGTAATTTAATTGTTTGTGTAGAACATATTTATGTGTAAATTATGTTCCTGATTATGTTTATAAAATATAGATTTTATAAAATAATTTTTCTGGTTTAATTTGATTAAATCGGATCGTCAAAAATAATTTTCTGGATCAAGCTGCATAAATCATTGGCCCGTAATCGCTCGAACAAGATAATGCCGGCAGGTCGGGCAGATTCGGGTCCGGGTCGGGTCGGACCTGGACCCGCGGGTTGTATTAATTAGCAAAATGAATTTTGCTGGGAAGGGGATTCGATCCCTTGCCAATCTGACAGGCCGGAGCTTCTCTTACCAAGTGGTCTACCACTTTAATTTGGTAATTTTCTCACGCATGTTTTATTAAAGGCAGGAAATCTGTTTTAATATTGCAAAATTTATTCCGCAAAACCGGGATTCGATCCGCGCCATTCGGCTACCCTTCAAAGACCACTTACCATCTCGGTTGGATCTTGTTTTGGTAACTTTTCGTAGTTCTTTTTATAAGTCCTTTTATTATAAAAGTAAACTTGGCAATAATTGTTGCAAAATGTTGCAACCGCAACCGCCGGTTTCGAACACGGCGGACTGCCTCAGGCGTAATGACAACCATCTCGCCAAGTCCAGATTTGTTCACTTTTGACACAGTTTTAATTTATTGTCTGATTGTCAGACAAATTGATTATTTAGTATTTTACATGCTTTATTAATTATTTGATAATTATTTATGGTATGTGTGTGGTGTATGGCATGACCATAAATTGACCAATGTGATTGGATAATTTAATTTCTTATGGGTTGGTTTTACGGCCTGCGTGTCGTTTAATTATAATTGGTTTTACGGCCTGCGAGTCGTCTATTTAAATTGTTTATTATTTTACGGCCTGCGTGTCGTTTGCACTTCTTGTAATTTAATTTATTAGTGTAGTATTAAATTTCATTAATGTAATGAAGACAAGAAGGACGAAAGAGACGGACTCGAGGAGCAAATTGATCGCGTATGACGTTCCAAGGAGTTGGGAAGATCAATGAAGACCATATTTAACCCTTTAGATGACCTTTGTGATTTTCATGTTGGCTCATGAAAATCACGTTAGGATTATGGTCATGCTATACACGGTCCTATGCTTTATTGTCATGTGATGCGATGTATGTTTAAATTTATGCATGTATGTGATGCTATGCTATGTATGTATAGATGTATGTTAGCAAACATAGACATTAACATAGGATAAAAATCCCTCGTTAAAATTTTAATGCCGTTCATTTGAAAAACACCTATCAAGACTTCGATCATCATGAGTGGGTCATGCCAAAGCTGGGCACTCAGATTATCTTAGTAAGGTAGGATAGGTAATGGTGATACATATACGTTTAATGAATTTGGAAATCAAAATAGTTTTGAACCTTAAGGCATAAGATGGGATTATAACATGCTTGGGCATACGATGCCAAATCCCATGATATAATCTAAGAGTTACATATGATGTAATCGATAAAGAGTTATCCACCTAAAGTAGTTCAATTCTAGGCGTCATGCCAAAGCTGAGTTTAGGATTGTGCGAAATGGGATCTTAGCCCACTAAAATTACAAATGTTGTAAATTGAGGGTACTTTGTTTTAGTGGGAGTATTTTTCGAGAAATAAAATAATGTGACTAAATATTTTGCATATTGAATTTTGTAGAATGGCATCAAACAACACATCCACCATTTCACTACGATCTGTCCTTGAGAAGGACAAGCTTAAAGAAAACGGCAAAGAACTATCTGGATTGATCCGAGCTTGAGAATAGTTCTCAAGCAAGAAAAAAGTTGTATGTTCTTGAGGAAGAAATTCCGATGAGCCACCGACAATGCAAACAAAGCAACAAAAGACAAATGGAAGAAACATTGTGATGATTCCATTGATGTCGGTTGTCTTATGTTAGCCACCATTTGTCCGAACATCGAAGAATCTCGAGGAGATGGAACCTTATGAGCTAAATGCTCACCTCAAGGAAACTTTCTCGAAGCATGCTAGGCAAGAGAGGTATGAGACCTTTCAAGCCTTGTATGCTTGCAAGATGGTTGAGGGGACATCTGTCAGCGCTCACGTACTCAAGATGAAAGGATATATTGATCATCTTGAAAGGCTTGGTTTTCCACTTTCTAAAGAGCACTCCACGGATGTGATCCTAAACTCATTGCCCGAAAGTTTCGAGTTCATTATGAACTATAATATGAATGAGATGGAGAAGTCCATTGTTGAGCCGCATGGGATGCTTAAAACGGCCGAGAATATTAAGAAGAAACCAAACCATGTGTTGATGGTCAAAGAAAGGGAAATCCTTTAAGAACAAAGGCAAGGGCAAGGGTAAGGCAAAAGTTGCCAAATCTAAAGACCCTACAAGGTCGGGTTTCAAGGCTAAAGCTCCCAAAGATGGAAATTGCCATCATTGCAATAAACCAGGACACTGGAAAAGAAATTGCAAGATTTACTTGGAAGAGCTAAAGCGTACCAAGGCGGTGAGACTGCAATGTATATTTGTTATAGAAGTTAACTTATCTACCTCTAACTCCCGGGTATTAGATCTCGGATGTGGATGTCACATTTGTACAAATGTGCAGGTTGAGAAGCGAGAGAATCAAGAAAGGGGAAGTAGATCTAAGAGTCGGCAATGGAGCAAGAGTTGCCGCACTAGCCGTGGGAACTTATGATCTAGTTTTGCCCAATGGGCTTTTGTTAGTTTTGAACAATTGCTATTATGTTCTGCTATGAATAGGAATATTATTTCGCTTTCTACATTAGATTGTGAAGGTTACGCTTTCTTATTAAGAATAAGATCATTCGTATTTTCTTTGATGACTTGCTTTATGGTACCGCAGTTATATCGGCCTTTACAATATTGATCTAGATGAGTCCGACACTTTGGAAGTCTATAACATTGCATCCAAGAAACCTAAGCTCAATGATTCTAATCCGACTTACTTATGGCATTGTCGACTTGGTCACATAAACGAGAAACGCATTTCTAAACTCCATAATGATGGACTTTTAGACTCTTTTGACTATGAATCATATGGGACATGCGAATCTTGTTTATTGGGCAAGATGACGAAGAATCCTTTCACCGGTCATGGAGAAAGGGCTAGTGATCTATTAGGCCTAATATATGCTGATGTATGCGGACCTATTAGCACTCATGCCAGAGGCGGATACCAATACTTCATTACATTCACCGATGATTTTAGCCGATATGGATATGTTTATCTTATGAAGTATAAACATGAATCTTTTGAAATGTTGAAAATATTCCAGAATGAAGTACAGAATCAACTTGGCAAGACATTTAAAGCCCTTCGATCGGATCGAGGTGGGAACACTTGAGCCAAGAATTCGATGATCATCTTAGGAGTTGTAGAATTGTTTCGCAACTTACTCCTCCCGCACACCTCGGATAACGGAGTGTCCGAGAGGAGGAATCAAACTTTATTAGATATGGTTCGATCCATGATGAGTCGACAGAGCTTCCATTATCATTTTGTGGCCACGCCTTAGAAACAGCAAAGATCCACCCTTAACCGTGTTCCATCTAAAGCGATTGAAAAGACACCATTTGAGAAATGGATGGTAAAAGACCAAACTTGTCTTTTCTAAAGATCCGGGGTTGCGAAGCGTTCGTAAGGCGCCAAGTGTTTGACAACCGGCAGCCAGATCTGAAAGATGTTTGTGGGATATCCTAAGGAAACTAGAGGATATTAATTTTACAAGCCCGCAGAGAACAAAGTGTTTGTTGCTCGAAATGCTGTATTCTTAAAAAGGGAATTTATTTCCAAAAGAGACAGTGGGATAATAGTAATTCTCGAGGAAACTCGAGAACCACAAGAAGACATCGCTTCACCGATGGAAACCGAACAAGCTCAACAAACGGTTGAAGAGCCCATTCAAAGTACATAAGTCCCACGCAGATCGATAGGATGCGACATGAACTGAGAGATATGGTTATCTCGTGCAGAGGATGATGATGCATCGCTCATAGATGATGAGCCTAGTACCTATCTGAGCCGCCTGTGACCGAGTCCGAGGAATGGCTAGAAGTCATGAAGTCTAAGATGCAATCCATGTATGACAATCAAGTTTGGAACTTGATAGATCCACTGAGGGTGTTAAAACCATTGGGTGCAAATGGGTCTATAAAAGAAGAAAGACATGGATGATAATCATAAGCCTATAAAGCTAGACTAGTGGCAAAAGGTTATAGCAGATTCATGGTGTTGACTATGATGAGACCTTTTCGCGGTAGTCATGCTTAAATCAATTAGAATTTTATTTGCCATTGCCGCATACTATGATTATGAAATATGGCAAATGGATGTCAAAACAAAGATTCCTTAATGGAAACTTACTCGAGGATGTGTACATGACACAACACGAAGGTTTTGTTCATCCGTAAAATTCTAAAAGGTTTGCAAGCTTCAAAGATCCATTTATGGGTTGAAGCAGGCTTATCGAGCCGGAATCTTCGTTTTGATGAAATCACAAAGAGTTTGGATTCATTCAAAATGAAGATGAACCTTGTGTGTACAAGAAGGTTAGTGGGAGAATAGTTATTTTCTTAGTCTTATATGTAGATGACATATTACTCATTGGAAATGACATTCCCACCTTGCATGCATACCAAGACTTGGTTGGGAAGTTGTTTCTCAATGAAAGACTTAGGAGAAGTGCTAACATTCTTGGGATAAAGATCTATAGAGATAGATCAAAGAGATTGATTGGTCTGAGTCAAAGTACATACATTAATAAAATATTGAAGAGGTTCAATATGCAAGACTCCAAGAGAGGACTCTTGCCAATGTCACATGGCATTCATCTGAGTGAGACTCAGAGTCCTAAGACTCCTGATGAGCGAGCCCGTATGAGCAAGATACCATACGCTTCGGCTATTGGATCGATCATGTATGTCATGATTTGTACTCGACCAGATGTATCGTTTGCTCTTAGTATGACAAGTCGATACCAATCGAATCCAGGTGAAAGTCACTGGACAGCAGTGAAAACCATCCTAAAGTACTTGAGAAGAACTAAGGATGATTTCCTAGTTTATGGAGGGGTGGGAAACGAAATGTTTGTAAGAGGTTACGCCGATGCAAGTTTCGAAACCGACAGAGATGATTTCAAATCGCAAACTGGTTATGTGTTTGTATTGAATGGAGGTGCTGTGAGTTGGAAGAGTTCCAAGCAAAGCACGGTTGCTGATTTTATTACAGAAGCTGAGTACCTGGCAGCATCGGATGCAGCTAAGGAAGCCGTATGGATCAAGAAGTTCGTTACCGAACTAGAAGTGGTGCCAACCATCCAGGGTCCCATAAGCCTTTATTGTGACAATAATGGTGCTATTGCACAAGCTAAAGAGCCTAGGTCCCATCATAATTCCAAACATATACTCAGAAAATATCACCTAGTCAGAGAGATCGTCAGACGAGGAGATATTACAATATGTAAAGTAGCAACGGAAGAGAATGTTGCAGATCCACTTAGCAAGCCTCTCTCACAAGGAAAGCATGTTGAGCATGCTAGAGCGATAGGACTAAAAGTCATGAATGAATGGTCCTAGTGCAAGTGGGAGATTGTTGGGAATAGTGCCCTAGGACATTCGATGTGCCTAGATTTGTAATTGTCACATTTAAATAAAGTTATTTGATATCATTTATTTCTCATTGATTATTATAATGTATGCATGTTTTAATATTATAATAATCGAATAATAGTTATTCACGAATAATAAGATTATTCAAATGTCCCTGGTAAAATCGCGTTGAGTAGAGACTCAAGTGATTAATATACTAGTATAAGTTTGATTGATAATCATCGGATGATTATGCGTATGGTACGGATCAATCTTATGGGTATTGGTTGGAGAACTAATACTGGGTGACCCGCATTGAGATCACCGCATGGAAATGTCATAAGTGAATCTCAATACGTATGTCAATAAATCCTTGAACACGAGATTATCATAGAGTCCAACATGATAATCGCTATGCCTTGACGTAATCCAACGTTATCTGAAACATGGTGATCATAAAGGTTAGCGATCGGGATTAGTGGAAGTCATGTAGAGGGCAATGAATAATCAAGATGGGGATTTGTCCCTCTCTTAAGTGAGAGAGATATCTGCTGGGCCCATCGATAAGTAGGACTGAAGGAAATGCATGGCCATGCTCAAATGAAGAGTCATTTGCTTCAATCAGTCTACTTAAGATCGACAAAGCATTTGAACATAAATAAGTATGACAGACTCCATGACTTAGTTCAAATATGATATCGCGTGACAAAGGGATTTGACACGTTAAAAGGTTTAATGGACTATTAACTTATATTATTTGGGTAATCATAATGTCTTGCTAGAGGCCGCTTATGATTTATTATTTAATAAGGTATTAAATAATTGCCAACATAATATAAGCCTTTTGGGTTGCACATACGACAATTATAGACAAGTAGGAATAAATATCAACTGGGAATAATAAATATAATATTGGATATTATATTTATAAGGAGATTAAATAATAAGTAATATATATAATATTGGATATTATATATATTGTATTATTTAATAAGTTGAGGGGCAACTAAGCAAATACTAGATTATTGAATCTAGGGTTTACTTAGTATAAATATAAGGTCTTGGACAAGGAGTTGTAACCAATATACAAGACCTAAAAATCGGCCCTTCAAGAAGAAGAAAAATCGGCCATCTACATCATATTGTAGGAGAACGGAGTCGGTCGTCTCTCTTCCCTTAGTTGATCTTGATCAATAGTACAATCCTTCTAGTAAGGAATTTGTGTTGTACTATTTATCAATATTATTCGTAAGGATCTAGCAATCCGGCTTGTGGAATTGTTCGTGTGTGGATCACCAAAAGAGGAAGGAGATATTCATCTGCTTCTAGTCCGGATCTAGAATTGTTCAATCGGATTAAGGTAATTCGATTAACTCTTTAATTAAACAATTAAATTACTGCATGCGATCCTAAATTGGGTTTTCACATTTATTGTTCCGCTGCGTTTTTACTCCGATTATTTTGTATTCGATACATAGAAAACCCTACAGTGTTGTTCACTGCTCCTTGAAGCAATCCAATCTGGATACTCATTGCTTCCATCTCGCGTCTCATTTCAGCCGTATTGGTGGCTCCCATTGCTTCTGCAAGGGTTCGGCAGACTTCTCTGCATTCGCCCAACTGGGCTCGGAGGTCTTCATTCTCTGCCTCGAGGGTCTCGACCTTCTCCTCCAAGGTCTCGACAGCATATCTCAATCTAGAGCACTCTTGCTGTAGATTATCGAATTGGGCTTTAGAGGCCTCGGCCTCTTTCCTCTTTCCGTCATCCTTTTCCTTGCCCTGCTTTCTAGGGACTTCCGTCTCATTACCCGATTCCATTCTTTCGACCTTGACCGGTCTCCGATACCACTTGTCACGGGGCGCTTATAGTTTGTATATAATGTACGCGCACCGTGCGGCTAGTAGTCAATTTACCCGACTACGTCCGCCTAACTCGTTCGAGCGTTGGTGCCAATGCGACGCAATCACGCCGAGGCGTTTTAGTGGCACAGCAAAATTGAAGACGAAAATCGATTTGTATTAATACAATGAACGATTACAATAGGCAACAATGATTACAAGCATACACGGATAGGAGGGTCTCAGCAAACTAGCCAATTCGTACTACAACTTTTCACTACACTCTTCCCCCCTATAATAGGCTTAGAAAAATAAAGGCTAATGACAACAGTGGATATTGAAAAGCTGAGCAACCACTAACTAGTTATTACAACACTAACTAGCTATTACAAGGAAAATAAAGTAAAGCCCTACACTATAGATGATAACTTGAAGTGCGATGAGGCTCTGCATCCCACAAAGCTACAAGTGGGCCCATGAATGGCCGTTGATCAGGTAATACCGCCTAGGGTCGCGGGCATCCCGTGACACACAGAGTGTGCCGCGGCCCTGCCGGCATGTGCCGCGGCCCACGGTACGGCCTGCTCGGCCAGAAGCTGCCGATCACTACCGGCCGTGACTCGGCCAGAAGCTGCCGAGCACTACCGGCCGTGACTCGGCCAGTGCCGGCCTGGGCCCAGATTGCCCGGCCATGACTCGGCTCGGGCCAACTCCGATGGCCCGAACGACCCCGAAACCCGAACCTGAATACGAATCGATGATACGGTTACGACGTACTCGCAAAGACGAATCTAAAAGCTAAGAGAACACACAATTCCGACCACCCGAAGGCTCGGAATTCGACAACGGAAGTAATTTCCCAAAACTTTGGGAAATTACGAAAATAGCCCAAAACGTCCGAAAATCACGATATGCGATCGAGACACCAAACCAAAGATCGCAACATGAGTAATAACATTAAATGAACTTACGAGAAACTCGAAACAACAATTTCGGATGAGATTCGCAAGAATCGAACTCAAGTGCGGAAAAGTCGCTAAAAAGCTCGGAACTCAACAAAATGATACCGAAACGAACTCGGATGACAAAAAGTGCAGAATTAATCATTCTCGAAATGACGAAACGGTCATGAGCGAGTCGTCAAAACGGACTCCGGCCGAAAAAATAAATTTACCGAAAATCGAAAATTGCGGATATTACATTCTACCCTCCTTAAAAGAAGTTTCGTCCCGAAACTTAAAACAAGTAGGGAGAAGCAATATCCCGCCAGGAAAACTTAACGAGATACTCAAGGAAACGCGTAACTTACGCCCATTGGCGAAACGTTACAAGTAATGCAAAGGAATATGCAGCGTGAAAACACGCTCCACGACGACCAACACAACGTCGTCGTTAGGGATATAATAAAACCAACAAGTGACAAGCGTCATCAAATGGATAATACAATCAAGTCAATTATCCGAACAATCACAAAACACAACGAACGAAAATCAATACGATTGACCAACTCAACGGTACATCAACCAAAACGCGAGCCAATCGCTGGACAAATACGGAATTCCACCGCCCAAGGGTTGGAAGATCGAAAACGAGACTAATTTCCCGAACTTAAGGGAATTAGGAAGGAGCCTGAATGCTCAACAATCACGAAACGAGGACAAAAACCGAACAAGCAAACGACCGAGACAACAAAATCGAACAATCATGTACGAAACACGAAGGATAATAAAATTCAAACAATAACTCCCAGGATGATCTGGTGAGAACTACAAGACATGCATTCCCATAAGATCCACCGGAAAGGGAATAGCGATTGAAAAGTCACAACGACAAACGAGTTATCCCGAAACAATACCACCCTTGTTCGATCAATAAAAGCAAGGGATAGGGAAAGTTCAGAAAATGTCAACGAACATAAACGAGTCGACAGAGTCGAAAATACAGAAATTCAAAATTTGATCTATGTCGAATAGAAGAGTTAATAGAACCAAATGATGTCACTTCTGAACAAGGTTCACAAGAATCGAACTGAACTCGAAAAAGTCACAGCGATAACTAGATCGACCCACAACAAGATCACAGTTCGTTCGGATGATTAAACCGAAATACAGAACAAGTTCATAAGGTATCAACGAACACGAGCGAGTCGATAGAATGGAGAAAGAGAAAATATCTAGGTCAAAATAGTACGGGTATTACCTCCGACCTTGTCCATGAAATTCACAAAAACGGGAGCAAGGTAATAAGACATTAAACAACCGACACATAATGGAATAATCACCGATGCACACGGTCGTACCAAACAAGCTCTAACAGTTCGCACACGAGCGATAACTCAGAAATCACTACGGGGCGACAATATTCAACACCAACATCCCGCCTCTCACAGGGGGCTAACACAACAAATGTGTGGAAAACGACTCAACGCTCACACCACCAATTCGATCATACTCAGGAGCAAACATCAAAATGACAACGCGAACATCACACATACATACCCAGCCCTCAAACGGGAATGGATAGGTTTTAAAAACGAAAACCTCATTTTGAAAATAATTTAGAAGAACACCGGTTGATCTTGAGTATCACCTTTCAAAAAGTACAAACGTGAAACATTGTTATCGAGACTTTGGAGAACCATTTCGCATTTGATAAAAATGAGGACACTTTCTCTTAGTGGAAACTTTCAGAATATTCGACCCTCGGGTCTAAATAAAAGTGTTTCTAAAACATTGAAAATATCTCAAAGCATTTTGATCCTCGAGGTAGAAGAATTTTGAAACATGTTGTGGCACCTTGTATGTACTACGAGAAAATAATTCATTTTAAAAGTACGTCTCGAAATTTATTTTTCTAAGATACTCAAGGTTTTTAAAGATAATTCAATGGGCTAGAATGCCCAAAAAATTTCGGGTAATTATAAGGAACATTATAGCGCCGTGGGTCCCGTGTCGAAACCCACCACGCTAAAAACCAATTACAAAAATGCCCAAAAAGGCCGATGACGGTAATATTTCAAAACTCACAAAAGCCATTTATAAAATACTAAATACCGTCAAAAGAATTTCACCAAAACGATCAAGGCCATAATGCCAAAAACTCGGTTAAGGGAATCGATTTTCGAAATAAAACTCAGTCGGTAAAATACCGAAAGTCATTACAAAAGAACTCATGCAGCGGATAAAAGAAATACGATTCAACATGCACAATCCAAAGAACACTACTCCTCATATGAACGAAGTATGAGAGTCAAATAACCACATATCACGAAATCAAAATCCATAAAAGGATTCCGTCACTTAACAAATAATCATAAAAATAGCTCGTGTCACACGAGGCACAACACAAAGAAGGGAGACTTACGACAGTGTCGCACGAAGATGATGATCGCCCACGATACTAATCACGACCAACAAACTCGCACGACGCGTCGCGACACGACTCGGATAAAATCCGACGAAACAAGACTCAAACAACACGACTTGACCCGACAACCTAGGTTTTCCTCAACCTAAGCTCCGATACCATTTATGTAACACCCCCAATCCACTCAGGGATATTACACGCCGTAGACCCTCTCCTCGAGGATCTACCAGGCTGGTAACTAAAATCAAACATCTAAACATCGCCTTTAAGGCTAAAATGACTCGGTAGACCGATTTGGTCTTTCAATAATAACATACAACTCAATTCCAAACACATACCCACGCAGGGGTCAAAATACAATAAACTCCCGAACAACGGGGAAAAGATACTGCAGCGGAAAAGAAAATACAACTAGACCAATACGACATCAACGGATCCTCGTGTGATTAGTATCGTTCATCTTTCATCATCCTTCGTGCCAACCCTGTGTTGTGTCAAGAATTAACACTCTCCGACCGGCGATCGCCTCGGAGATCGGGCGACTGAGCCACTGCCGAGCAGCCAAGGCAGCACTGCCGACCAGCGACCAGGCGGCCGACCCTTAGCCCAGCGGACAAGCTACATCGACCAACCGAAGGTCCCAAGACCAGTCCCGGTGCCGAGCGATCGACATCAAATACGATCGCCTCTCGGTACTCGGCGACCGACTCCTGGCGACCGACAAGCGGGCGATCCTCTCTCGGCACCTGCCGAACGACCCTTGATAACCGACCAATGCCGACCCTCAGCAACTGGCCGATGACGACCTCTGATGACCAGCTAGAGACGACCGCCTCATGTCGATCAGGGCCGATGGCCATCCAGTCGGCATAGGCCGAGCCTCAAGACTGGCACCACGTGCAAGAGCCAAGACAAGATCCGCGAATCTCGGGCCATTGACCACAGCCTGGCAGAATCATTACACCAGCCGACAAGCCGCCGAAAGTTGTCAGTAGGGCTGCATGTGCCAGTGATTCCGCCGAAAGCTGTCAGTAGGGCCGCATGTGACAGTGACTCCGGACGCGTGCTGGCTCCTCATTGGACCGCCCAGCTAGCGCCAGCCTCTTCCTTGGACTCTAGCCCGACAGCCCGGGTGATCGCCCCATTATAATATTGGCCGGCGGACGATCGCCCCATTATTATAATGGCCGGAAGGCGATCGCCCGCCAGAGGACAAGACCCGGCTGCCACTATATACACAAGGCTCCCTGCACTTGGATTCTTCCTGAACTTCCTTCGGATTTCACGTAATACAGAAGCAAAACACACAGCACTTGGCTATCTCCAACTCTTGGCAACAGCTATCATTCGGTCCTTCTTCTCCCGGCCTCTCTCATCCAGCAGACGATCGGCAGGGACGAAGAACACCGAGCTTCGCTCAAGAGCCGGATTAACAGAGTCTTTTTACACTCATTGTATTTAGATTTCTCTCATTAATACTTGTATCCACGAATATTTGTATTAATAACATCTCGCGAGAGCATTCAAGCCCGGGCCTAACAAACCCGACAAATCTTGTATTATTTATCTTCTCTCGGAAGTGCTCCCGCAAATTGTTGTTTGTTGTCCGTCTTCCAGCAGTATTAATCTTCGGATAAATATTTTGGGCAACAACAATTGGCGCTAGAAGGAGGGCATCTAACCCTCAAATTTATATTCCTACCGTCCCGAAGAACACTCACGGTTCTCGGGGCAGATACTTGAAGTGACACTCACTGCACTTCAAAGAAATCTTTCAGAAATCATGTCTACCGCCTCCGCGTCGAAGAAAGCCGCTGACCAGCCGGCCAGACCCCCCGTTCCGTCACAGTCCGAGCCGCAGCCGATGGTGGAAGGCAGCCGCCGCGGTCAGAGACGCTCGATCCCATCCCTGGACGGCGGCCCAAGCCTCTCGCTCGATCAGCTCCAAACCAAGGAGCAAATCGACGAGGTCATGGCCGTCCTACAGGAGCGACGGAGTGCTCTCGACGCGCCTCCTGCTATCAGCCCCTCGGCCGCCCGCCGGAAGTCCAAGCGAAAGCTCAAGGCATTACTGGCCGAGCAATCGCCAGGAGGCTCTCGTCCGCAAGAAGAGGCGCTCGGCAGCCAGGGCACCTCTGTCTTCGATCGCACGGCGGTGACCCGACACAGCGGCGGGCGATCCGGCCCGGCCTACGAGACGACGGAACTTGAGTCCGTCACCGGAGCTCGGCCTACCCGGCCCCTGAGGCCCTAGCTGCCGTCTGGCTCCCGCTCGCCAAATAGCCGAGGTCGGCAGCAGCGGAGTCCGGAGACCGGTACACGATCGCCTCGGCTCCCGCTCCCAAAGCCGATCCGCAAGCAACCGAGCCACGGCGATTGCCGCATTACAACATCAGCTCGACGACGTGAAAGCGCTCCTGGAATCCAGGGCAGGCGCCACGAAGACGATCGCCGAGCCAAGCGAGCCGCTCGCGATCGACATCGAGCTCGCCCCCGTGCAGCACAGGATCGCTCCCCCGCAAACACCCGTGTACGAGGGGCGATCGGACCCCCAGGTGCACCTGAGGAAGTTCAACATCTACATGACCGGGTGTGGGGCATCTGACGCGACTAGGTGCCGAATGTTCCCTATGATGCTGGACGACCGCGCCCACCGGTGGTACACCTCATTGCCACCTCGGTCCATTGGAACCTTTAACGAGCTGGCGCACGTCTTCACGGAGTACTTCACCACCAGAGTCGTCCGACCTGAAGGTCGCCTTCGCATGATGCAAATCAAGCAGGGAGAAGAAGAGTCCGACTCGGACTACATCGACCGGGTAGACGTGATCATCCTCAACGGTGAGCCCGTAAGTGATGAGACCGCCCTCTACGCGGTCCTAGGAGGATTTCAGGGTTTTTCGCCTGTGTTCAGGCATCTCACGAAGAACCAACCTAAAACCTACGCAGCCTTCCGGGCTAGAGCCGCAGATTTTATGGCCAGGCAAAGGTTCCTTTTTAGCCTGTGAGTAGCGCGATCGGTGCCCGGACGACGATCTCCCGCCCGATCGCCAATATCGACCTATGAATAAGCGATCGGCAGCCGAGCGACGATCGCCAGTCTTCCGGCCCGATCGCCGATCATCATGCTACATCATCAGCAACCCGGAGGACACGATCGCCATCTACAGTCCAGCATTTAACATGAGGGACTAAGGCTCGCGATCGCCTCCACCGCGCATCATAAAGCCATGGTCCTGGCAGTCGATGGAACCGGCTGCTTCGGCCATGCAAGGTCCCTTTCGGCCGAGATCGCCTGCCCTTCGTTTAAATACGAGGCCGTCGTATTCTGAGGGCTCTCCAAAATTAATCAGTGGACACGTGCCACAACCCCCGTCTCAACGTACACCGTCGAGGTCGGCCATCTCCATGGCTGGCCGAGGTGGAAGCAGAGCTAACAAGCTGCGGGCGTGGAGTTGATTCATCCGACGCTGCCCCGCGCAAGGACTCCTCTAGACCGAGACCGCACGCCCTTCGTTTAAATACGAGGCGAGGCGCAGCCTAACAGAGGACCCTCATAATAAAGTGAGTCACGAGACACTCAATGTCTTCGCGCATCAAGACACGGTCATGGAGTCGGTCCATCGAATTCTGAGACTGTGCACGATTCCTCAAACAAGCGAAACCACCAAGTTTCCGAGGGGGATCGGCCAATGTTGTTTTTGCAAGTACAAGACCGAAAGATAGCTAGCCAATCGACCATGATAGCCCAAGTCCGAATCCTAAGTCAGCTCAGCAAGATCGCCCGTCCTCATCTTACACGATCGCCAGCAAGAGCCACCTCGCCCCATGTCTTCAACATAGGAGCAAGCTGGGGGGCAATTGTTGTGTCAAGAATTAACACTCTCCGACCGGCGATCGCCTCGGAGATCGGGCGACCGAGCCACTGCCGAGCAGCCAAGGCAGAACTGCTGACCAGCGACCAGGCGGCCGACTCTTAGCCCAGCGGACAAGCTACATCGACCAACCGAAGGTCCCAGGACCAGTCCCGGTGCCGAGCGATCGACATCAAATACGATCGCCTCTCGGTACTCGGCGACCGACTCCTGGCGACCGACAAGCGGGCGATCCTCTCTAGGCACCTGCCGAACGACCCTTGATGACCGACCAATGCCGACCCTCAGCAACTGGCCGATGACGACCTCTGATGACCAGCTAGAGACGACCGCCTCATGTCGATCAGGGTCGATGGCCATCCAGTCGGCAAAGGCCGAGCCTCAAGACTGGCACCACGTGCAAGAGCCGAGACAAGATCCTCGAATCTCGGGTCATTGACCACAGCCTGGCAGAATCATTCCACCAGCCGACAAGCCGCCGAAAGTTGTCAGTAGGGCTGCATGTGCCAGTGATTCCGCCGAAAGCTGTCAGTAGGGCCGCATGTGACAGTGACTCCGGACGCGTGCTGGCTCCTCATTGGACCGCCAGTGGCGCTTGACCTCTTCCTTGGACTCTAGCCCGACGGCCGGGTGATCGCCCCATTATAATATTGGCGTGACGATCGCCCCATTATTATAATGGCCGCAAGGCGATCGCCCGCCAGAGGACAAGACCCGGCTGCCGCTATATATACAAGGCTCCCTGCACTTGGATTCTTCCTGAACTTCCTTCGGATTTCACGCAATACAGAAGCAAAACACACAAAGACACTTGGCTATCTCCAACTCTTGGCAACAGCTATCATACTGTCCTTCTACTCCCTGACTCTCTCATCCAGCAGATGATCGGCAGGGACGAAGAACACCGAGCTTCGCTCAAGAGCCGGATTAATAGAGTCTTTTTACACTCATTGTATTTATATTTCTCTCATTAATACTTGTATCCACGAATATTTGTATTAATAACATCTCGCGAGAGCATTCAAGCCCGGACCTAACAAACCCGGCAAATCTTGTATTATTTATCTTCTCTCGGAAGTGCTCCCGCAAATTGTTGTTTGTTGTCCGTCTTCCAGCAGTATTAATCTTCGGATAAATATTTTGGGCAACAACACCCTGTGCTATGCTCCAAAACCTGAATGCAAAAATAGACATCCACCCCCCGAATACTCGGGGGTTAGCAAAACTCCACTGTTTTGCTAGTGCAAGAACAAAGTGCAAATACGAGCCATACAATTCACATTTCACGAATAACAATAGCCAGGAAATCCTCAAAGATTCAAACGTAACGAAAAGTACTTCCCGAGGCATGAGTTTGGGTAACATTTCAAAAACCGAAAGATCACAAATCAAGGGAAAACAATTTATAAAACGGTTTAAAATGCCATCGAGAGTTTTAATAGAAAACAATTTAGGATTCTCAAATCCTTATCTTTTCAAAATCAATAGGGGTCACAGCCCAAAGGTTTTATTTTTCACAATTGAAACCAACAACAATACACAAGGTTAAAACCCACGTCACGCATCCTCGACGAACATAAAATACACAGGCACCCGTGAAGTTTCACTCGTGAATCCAGGGCGAAACCATTGGACTCCCTCCGTGGCCCCGTCGAACCCTCCCGAGGCGAGCAAACACATTCACAAAACATACACACGCATTCGTGAAGTTTTTACTCGCGAACCCAGAGTGAAGTCATAGATTCCCCCGAGGCCCCGTCGGACCGTCCCAGGGTGAGTAAAATACATTCACTAAACATACACACGCAGTGGTGAAGTTTCACTCGTGAATCCAGGGCGAAACCATTGGACTCCCTCCGTGGCCCCGTCGAACCCTCCCGAGGTGAGCGAACACATTCACAAAACATACACGCACAGGAATCGCCTAGGACCAGGACGCCACCATGAATCCCACCCGAGGCCTCAAAGGACCCTCCCGAGCTGGCTAGCGAATCAATCATGCACAAATAACATATCACACTAAGGATATCCAAACAATTCACCCAGAGGCATCAAAGACTTAGCAAAACACCACGTCAAACTACAATGCACCGAAATGAAACAATATACGTCCACACGCAAATACCAAGTGCATCATCAACACCAAACATATCCATAGGATTCACATAGTCACTTACAACCCACACAATGTACAAAACACACGCGTTTTGAAAGTGAGCCTTTAACGAGGCTAGCCAAATATTTTGAAAAACTCGTTTCAAACAAATAAACAAACACACCAAGACGATCACCAATTATCATATCCACAAAACAAGAATAGTATGGACAAGGTACTTGCCTCGAATAAGAACAACGCGAAGAATCAACCGAAGTAGATTGACACGAACCGACTACGAACCCGCCGATTCCACCGATCGCCAACTCGCGTTCATAAACTACGAAGGACAATAACAACAATGAAATGAATTCCATAACACGACTCAAAGCCGCTGAATTGAAAGAACAAATGACGAAGGTTCGAGGATTTCCCCCAAAACGGCCAAGAACACGATTCGTTCCGTCAAAACCCGAAAACGGAATTCCAAGTTGAAATATGGATATACAATTCATAGAATATGTTTAACAACATCATTTAACCTTAATCGATCCATCAAAAACGGATGAAACACGAGATCGAGGACAAATCCCCCAAAAAGTCGATTCGAAGGAAATCAAGAAATATACTTCGATTCGATGAAGAACAATGGATTAAATGATGTTAAACACAAGAATACTACCAAGATTAATCATACCCATCATGAATTAATCAATAATACGGAACGAATCGGACAAAAACGCAAAACCCCCAAAATTCAAGAAACTAGGATTCTAAGAAAGATTACCTTGATTCGCTGGATCAAAGGACGATATAGGATGACTGATTGATGATATAACCTCAATAATTTCGAGGATTTGTTGTCAAACAACATGGCTCCATGATGAGCATACCGCGGAAGAGAAGGAGAAGGAGGAGAAAAATGGCCAAAAACCTGTCTGCAGGGCCATAAATAGGTTGCACAGTGTGTCGCGGCCCAGCGGGAGTGTGCCGCAGCACAAGCCCAAAAATGGCTCCCAGTGGTCGGCAGTGTGCCGCGGCCCGGCCGGCGTGTGCCGCGGCATCCGGTACAGTCGGTTTGGCCGAAAAATGCCACAGAGTGTGCCGCGGCCCTGCCGGCATGTGCCGCGGCCCACGGTACGGCCTGCTCGGCCAGAAGCTGTCGATCACTACCGGCCGTGACTCGTCCAGAAGCTGCCGAGCACTACCGTCCGTGAATCGGCCAGTGCCGGCCTGGGCCCAGATTGCCCGGCCATGACTCGGCCGGGGCCAACTCCGACGGCCCGAACGACCCCGAAATCCGAACCTGAATACGAATCGATGATACGGTTACGATGTACTCGCAAAGAAGAATCTAAGAGCTAAGAGAACACACAATTCCGACCACCAGAAGGCTCGGAATTCGACAACGGAAGTAATTACCCAAAACTTTGGGAAATTACAAAAATGGCCCAAAACGTCCGAAAATCACGATACGCGATCGAAACACCAAAACAAAGCTCGCAACATGAATAATAACATTAAATGAACTTACGAGAAACTCGAAACAATAATTTCGGATGAGATTCGCAAGAATCGAACTCAAGTGCGGAAAAGTCGCTAAAAAGCTCGGAACTCAACAAAACGATACATAAACGAACTCGGATGACAAAAAGTGCAGAATTAATCATTCTCGAAATGACGAAACGGTCATGATCGAGTCGTCAAAACGGACTCCGGCCGAAAAAATAAATTTACCGAAAATCGAAAATTGCGGATATTACAGTTATCCTGGCGTCGGACTACCAAGCTACGAACCTTGGAGCCTCCACGAGACATACCCAACTGGACAACCCATGACACGTACATCACACAACCAAACCACAACGATAAGTTATCCCAGCATCGCACTAACAAGTTACGAACCTCGGAGTCCCTGCAAGACATACCCGGATTGGATAACCCCACAAGTTATCCCGGAATCGGGCTAGCAAGCCACGAACCTCGGAGTCCCTGCAAGACATACCCGATTGGATAGCCCTACGGTCACGCCCGACCCGTACTAGCAAGGACGGATCCCGGAGATTCAACAAATCTTACCCGATGGCACATCACTTACAACAATCATACAACAACAAGCCAATACCGATGCCAAACAACACTAAGCACCACAGCCTCCTTATAAAGGAGTAATAACTCATATCACACAACGTCACATATTCACCGAACAAGTACACATGTCAATACACAATCCTCGACAAGTGATTACGGTCTATTATATTCACGAAATATGATTATAACATCTTCCAACATACGATTCATACACGCGTATTCTGAAAACACATTTATTCATGAAGTATACGCACGATCTTTGGAGAAAATCCCTTATCAAGAATATACTGATCCTCTTTAAAGTTCATTAAAACATTCGGATTGCACACATACAATTAATTATCAACTGTTACATCTACGAAACATGAAGTGTATGAGCAAGATACTTGCCTCGAAACTACGAGCAACCGAACACCGAACGGATGAGGTTGATCAGCCCTCGAACTTCCGAAAGCGATCAAGAGTCTCGCTGACCCCACGAATACTACGAGAACAATATCACAAATTAACAACACTCATGAATCCGAAACAACACTAAGATCAACAAGGATCTAAGTTTTTCTCAAAGAAATCAAGAATCATGTTCCAGGTGATATAAAATCAATAAACGAGTTACCAATCCGAAGGTCACGGCCAATAATTTGTTTTCGTTAAGTGCATATATATAATGATCGTCCTCGTCGAAGGACTCGAAATTGACTTCAGAAAACTTTGTGCTTTAAGATATTATAGTTATTCTAAAGATGCTAACTAAACCTCGTGTTGATAATTGTGGTATACTGTACGACTGATAAATTAATATTGTTGAACGGTATTATCTGCATTAGTATTTCGAGCCTCGGCGGACGTAGACGTGATGATGGAAATAGAAGCAGTGAGGTGGTTCGTACGACAATGATTCATGCTACGGTGATGGAGTATCAAGATGAAACGATATCCTATGAAATCTCCTCAGTGGTCGAGCCCACGAGCAAAGCGAAGAGACCGAGGACATCTGGAAAATTTATGGATAGTGAAGAGACTAAGGCTGCCAAATCCTCACGTCGTTCGAACGTGTCGTCTTGTGATCGGGAGTGGGCGCTGGAAATCCCAAACCGGCATCGGTGACTCTCGGTAAGAATAGGAGGTGCTTCAACTGCAACCGTCAAGGACATGTTCGTGCAAATTGCCCCTTCCACTCTTGACTTGTTACCGGTGCGGGTGTGAAGGTCATCGGGAGAAACACTGTGAGATAGTTTCCGAATTGGCAAAGAATGCTACCCTATTGGAGAATAGAGCAAGTGACCAGAAAGTGTCCGAAACCCTATGTTTCCTTCTCAAGATCCTAGTATGGGAGAATGAAGATTTTGTACTGTGTCTTAATCGTTGCTAGTTCCAACAATCGTGACTTCGATCGTTTTTCGTTTCATTGCTTTATGTTTCCAACTCTTGTTGTTCTAAGTTTCGGGGTCGTAATGTCTTTTTAGTATAGGGGAATGTATTACCCGTACTTTTCTTAGTATTTTAAGTATGGTGTGACTTTTCATTGTTGGTAACTCATTTGTGATCCTCTCGACGATTTTAAACTACCTTGTTTTACTTAGCCTACCATCCTCCGAACGAATTTCAGAACTGTTTTGTTAAATTCCGTGGATTATTGTGGCCTTTCCACATCCGAATTTGATTCTTACAATTTTTGTTTGAAACTATGGTTCCATCGCTCTATTTTAAGTTTCGGGACGAAACTTCTTTTAAGGAGGGTAGTATGTAATATCCGCAAGTTTGATTTCCGGTAATTTTCTTTTTTTGGCAGAAGTCCATCTTAGAGACTCTATTGTGACCGTTTTGTCATTTCGAGAATGATTAATTCTACACTTTTTGTCATCAGAGTTCGTTTCGGTGTCGTTTTATTGAGTTCAGTGTTCTTAAACGACTTTTCCACGTATGAGTTCTACTTTGTAGAATCACCATCAATTCTTGGAAACTCCAAAAATTCTGAATCTTTTCAGTATTGTAGAGCATCAAGTTATCTTTCTAATGGTTCAAACGTTGAGTCAATCGGAGTCCGGACGAAGGAGTTATGGTTGAAATAGCTAAGACTCCACCGTGTGCCTTTTGATGCTGGAGCGGGCTGTACCGCGGGCCGCGGCCCTCTGTTGGCCGGGCCGCGGCACTAATCCATTAGCTGGGCGTTTTTTTTGTTACGGGCCGCGGCACGCGAGTTAGTTTGGCCCTTTTGGTGGTCTGCGAGGAGAGAATTCATTTTCATCATTCTCCTCATTCCTCTTCTCCTTGAGCGACTTACGGGTGATTTCTTGGGCGATTTAGCATCACCAATCTCAGATAATCCTTCCTCCACAAGTTCTTGGTGTGGATTAACAACACTAACAATTGTTCTTCATCCTTAATTCAAGATAAATTCTTGAAACCCTACTTTTGGATGATTTGGGGGATTTCGATGTTAGTGTTCGATTCATTTCATGTCGTTGATTAATTCGTTATGGGTATGACTAATCTTAGTAGTATTCATGTATTTAACATCATTTAATACTTTGTTCTTCACCGGAATAAAGTATTTTTCTTGATTCCCTAGAATTGACCTTTTGGGAGTTTTATTCTTGATTTCCTTTTCCATCCGATTTTGATAAATTGATTGGTGTTAGATGTTGTTATTAAACATGTTTTATGTATTGTATATCCATATCTTCGGTTAGTTTCAACCCGAAGGGTGATTTGAGTGTTCTTGAGGTGTAGTGAATATTTGATGTTCAATCAAATATTCGAATGAACTTTCCTTCGATAGTTTGTTGCAATCTCCGTTGCTTTTGGTCTTGATTCTCATTGTAATTGTATCGTTGTTTTTGGCCGGGGGATTATAGGTGTTCGAGGGTTTCCGACCGAGCTTTCCCTTTACTTCGCGTGCTTTGGATTTGAGGCAAGTACCTTGATATACGAATTGTAACTACGTGAAATCATTGTTGTCGAAGTGTATGAATTTATACGGATGTATATATATGTGTGTATATATATATATATATATGTTAAATATATGTAAGTATATACGTATATTGATATTCCTATATCGGTGAATGCCGAGTGATGAATGCTAACACTAGTTGACGTACTCAACTTGGATTGATGGATGAACTATACTTATAGATATAATATAGTAAGGTTATATATATATATTCGGTTGAGTTGCAATATAGGGATATATGTGCGACGTTGGTTGGTTATGCTTGAAGGCTTATTGTGATTGAGTTTTGATTGATAACGTGTGTGATAGTGTTTAGATATGTGGTTATGGACTGACGGATAATTTGTGTGACTTGGTGTACTGAGTTGATAATTGTTGTAACGTTTGTCTGTGTGCTTGATGTTTGAATCAATATGGATACTTGTCGTGAGAAACGTCGTAACCGGGAACCTCTGAGGGTGGGCCGTGTACTCCGGCCTGGTGTATGCTGCAATGTGCGGCTCCATATGGTTGGTGAACACCGGTGTTACCTAATGCGCGTGCAAGGGGCGGCTCTTGCGGGAGTGATCGCCGGCGCGGTGACATGTTCAAGGGGCGGCCAACATAGTGGAGTGAGCGCCGGTGCACAGGTGTGCAAGGGAGGCACCTGGCAGGCTTATTGGTTACGGATATTCGAGTGATAGCTAAGACCCCGATACTGAACGATGTTCGTAATTCAAAGTTCTTTTAACTCGCTTTAAAATATTGGTCTTGATATACACCGCGATTCGTGTTTCTGAAAGTTTGTTTCAACTTGTTCTAAATGTTGGTATCAGGGTTAATTAACCAAGGATATTTGACGAGATCTCCGGGGGTAAATTAATCAGGGGTCTTGAGCAGGATTTGTCGAATGAGAGGTTGTGTCCTTGATTGTATTGTGATGATATTCTGTGAATTGGGTCGAGGACCCGAGAGCTTTTGAAGTTATTTTCTAAAAGTATTCCCATTCGATTTTCAAAACCCCAAGACGGCCCGAGTCAATAATAACGTTTTCAAACTATCTTATCAAATTGATTTTCCTTTTAAAAAAGGGGTTTTCAAGCTAGGTCTTTTAACTTATTGGGCTTGTTTAAAGTTTCATTGGTGTTATGATCCGTAAAAAGAATATGGCTATGTGATTACCTTTTACCTTGTGTAAACGAATGCTTTGATATGCTGTTTGTGTGAATGTGTGGTTTATGTTAAGGCTTCGTGGCTGTTGAGTTTGCGTTGATACTTTCTGTATATCCTGTACATTATGTACTTGCACTAGCAAAATTCCAGTTTGCTAACCCCCGAGTTTTCGGGGTGGGTGCTGTTATGCGCTCAGGTTTTGTCAGCTCGGGAGCAGTCTTGGGATTGTCTTTGAAGGATATAGAAGAAGAATATTCTAATCACACAAGAGTCGTTGTATTTTTCTTTTGTGTCGTCTTGGTCGGTATTTTCTGATATTGTTGAGTATTCACCCTTGCACGGGTGTAGTTTTCAATTATTAAATTAAGTCATTCCATTACGTGTTCAAGTTTATTATTGTCATTGAGAAGTAAATTTTGTTAGTTTGAATTGTTTAATGACCTTGTCGGTCTTCTTTGTAATTAATTTTGACTCGGTCGGTCAATCATTAAGTAGTCTTTTGGAGTTGCTTTGGTAGATCCTTGTGATAAGGGTCTACGGCGTGTGACATTCCGGGCGTATGCAGGGTGTTACGGATACGAGGTTGAACAACTAAACCGAAGCTCCCAACACGTCTCCCAATGTTAAACGAACTTATGGGAAATACAAAACAACGATTTCGAACAATGACCACGCTAACGAACCAAAAAGCGGAAAATTTGCTAATAAATATAAAATTGAGTAAAATAATTCGAAACACGCTCGAATGACAAAACATGCAGAATTAAACATTCTCATAATGTCAAGTGTTACAAACGAGTTCTTGAAAATGGAAAATACACCAAAATGAAAATTACTAAAAATGGAGAAAAATGCGGATATTACATTCTTCCCCTCTAAAAAAAAATTCGTCCTGAAACTTAAGATATGAATAAATCAGGGTATTTAGCAAGCATGCTATCCTCAGTTTCCCAAGTCGCTTCTTCAACTCCATGCCTCGACCACTGCACCTTAACCAACGAATGATTTTGTGCCGAAGTTGTTTTTCACGATGCTCAAGGATCTCTATCGGTCTTTCTACGAACGTGACATCATCCGCTATCTCAATATCCTCATAATCAATGATGTGACTCGGGTTCGGAATATAATTTCTCAGCTAAGAAACGTGAAACATATTATGAACGTGACTCAAAGATGGAGGTAGCGCCAAGCAATAAGCTAACTCACTGATCTTTTCTAGGATTTCAAATGGCCCAATATACCTCGGGCTAAGCTTCTCTTCTTCACAAAATGGAAAACTCCCTTCATCGGTGATACCTTGAGCAAAACATGATCTCCCACTTCAAACTCCAAGGGTCAACGATGAATATCAGCATAGAACTTTTGTCGACTCTGAGCAATCAACAATATGTCTCGAATGGTAGAAATTTTCTCCTTAGTTTCCATAAACATATCTGGCTTCGTCCCAACTCACTCTGGGGCCTCATCCGAACAAAGTGGGGATCTACACCATCTACCATATAGTGCTTTGAACGGTGCTAATTTGATCGATGCATGCCAACTATTATTGTAAGTAAACTCGATCAATGGTAGGTGTAATTCCAAATTACTACTCCAGTCTAAGGCAGACGCCCGCAACATATCCTCTAATGTCTGGATCATCTGCTCAATCTAGATGTCTGACTGCAGATGGAAAGATGTACTTAACCTCAACTCGGTACCCAAAGCCTGATGGGCCGATTGCCTAAAATGCGACACAAAATGCCCATCCTGATTCGAAACAATAGTCTTTGGCTTAACGTGTAATCTCACAGTCTCTGCTATAAATGTCCGAGCCAGTCTCTTCGCTCCCCAAGTATTCTTAATACCAAGGAAGTGTGCCTACTTGGTTAATCGATCGACGATCACCCAAATCATAATCATTCCAGTTTTCGTCCTTGGCATCCCAGTGATAAAGTCCATGGAGATATATTCCCACTTCTACTCGGGCATAGAAAGCAATTTCAAAAGCCTGGATGGTCGCTGATGCTCAATTTTAACTTGTTGGCCCATCAAACACCGTGACACTAACTCTGTGACATCCTTCTTCATATTATTCCACCAAAAATTCTTCTTAAGATCTTTATACATCTTACTCGTTCCGGGATGGATGAAGTAAGGAGTAGCATGGGCTTCTCAATGTATTCTTTGCCTTAACTCCAAATCATTCAGGATGCAGAGTCTTCCCTGGAATCTCAAAATGCTGTCCTCATGGACTATAAAATTGGGGGCTTTTCCTTTTCCTACATCCACTTTCAGTTGACTGATCATCGAGTCATTCCATATCTAGGGTACACAACTCACACTGCACATGCTGAATCAATAACTCAATTCCCTACTCAATCAACTTCCGTCGAATTTGAATTTGAGGTGTGAGAACCTCAAGCATCTAAAGTGATACCGGCTTTTGGCTCAACGCGTCTGCCACAATATTGGCTTTTTCGGGATGGTAAAGAATCTCCAAATTGTAATAATTTATAAATTATAACCAACGACGCTCTCATATTCTGTTCCTTCTGGCTGAAAATGTATTTAAACTCTTACGGTCGGTATAAATCTGGCACGAAGAATCGTATAAATAGTGGCTCCAAATCTTTAGTGCAAACACAACTGCAGCAAACTCCAGGCCGTGAGTAGGATAATTCATTTCGTATGGTTTCAACTGTCGCGATGTAAAAGTTGTAGTCTTCTCATGTTGCATGAGGACGTACCCGAGTCCTTGGCCCGAAGCATCACTATACACCAAAAACCTACTTTTTCCTTGAGGCAAGGCTAAACCCGGCGCCATAGTCAAATGCCTTTTCAGCTCCTTGAAACTCTGTTGTCTCTTGTCGTTCCATTCGAATATTTCAAACTTCTGGAGTAATTTTATAAGCGGTCGAGCAAGTTTGGAGAACCCATCAATGAACCATCGATAGTACCCAACAAGACCAAAAAAGCTATGAACTTCCTTCACGTTCTTAGCAGTGCCAAATCTAACACTGCCTCGATCTTTTGTGGATCAACACGAACCCCTTCAACAGAAATTACATGACCGAGAAACATAACTTCCTTCAACCAAAATTCACATTTTGAGAACTTCGCGTAAAGACGTTGGGCCCTTAAAATCTCCAACACCAATCGTAAATGCTGAGCATGCTCTTCGTCATCATGAGAATATACTAAGATGTCATGGATAAAGACGACTACACATTTATCAAGGTGCTTGAAAATATCTTATTCATCAACTGTTTAAATACTGCCACTGCATTGGTTAGCCCGAATGGCATAACCACAAACTCATAATGCCCGTACCTCATCCAAAAAGCGGTCTTAGGAATGCTGGACTCCTTCACTCGGAGCTGGTAGTATCCAGATCTCAAGTTGATCTTTGAGAATACTGTAGCTCCCTATAACTGGTCAAACAAATCATCAATACGAGGCAATGGATATTTATTCTTAATGGTCACTTTGTTCCCGATAATTGATACATAAATGTAGTGAACCATCTTTATTCGTCACGAACAAGACTGATGCACCATAAGGTGAGGCGCTAGGTCTGATGTATCCCTTCTCCAATAATTCCCCCAACTGTCTTCAGCTCCTGCATTTCCGAAGGTGCCATGCGATACGGCGCCTTAGAAATTTAGGCCGCACTTGGTTCGAAATCAATTGTGAACTCAATCTCACATTCGGGTGGTAGTCCCGGCAAATCATCTGGAAAAACATCTGAAAACTCGTTCATCACAAGAATCGAGGAGAGTTCAACTCTCTCGTCTTCTGCTCTCACAGTGTAACACTAGTAACCCACAAAACCTTCCTTAATGAGTTTCGCTGCCTTCATGGCGCTGATTACAAGTTTCTGACCCCTCCTCCTGTGTCCCGCAAATGAATGCTCGCTACCGTCCTCAGCCTACCTCGATATAACCCTTGTGCGATAATTCAGTATCGCTCAGTGTCTATCAAGCAGTCATCACCGAGGATCAAATCCTCGTCAATATCCACGATGATCAAATTCAAAATCCACACTCTCTCTGCAATTATCACCGGACAGTCTCTAACCTCCCTATCCCCCACAATTCTATCCCCACTAGGCAATTTAACCACAAAAGGTTAACAAGTAGACAAGCAATTAATACTCAATAGGCGGACACAATCGAAAGAGATGAACGAATGAGAAGCATCGGAATCGAAAAGCACTCTAACTGGATGAGAAAGAACATAAACGGTACTTGTAGCTACTGTAGCCTCTAGATCGTCAACTCTCCTCATCTCATAAATGCGCCGTTGCGCTGAACCAGCACTAGAGGCTCCCCCTCTAACGGACTGACCCCTTCCTCTCCCCCGGCCGAAACTCTGAGACAACTGACCCACTTATGGCTCTGATTAACACTTGGTTCTCCAGGCGTAGGGGCGGATGCCTGAGCCCCAAGTGTCTTTTCTCCCTCGGTACAAAATGAGGATTTGTGGCCCGCTTGGCCGCCACTATAACATTCCAAAGGAGGTAGGCTCTAATCACGGATGATATGGCCTTGCTGGCAACAGTTAAAACACATCACGACCCGATTAGCAATACTAGGGCCGGTTCTGGAATTTTGATTGCCTTCGGACATACAGAAAGACTTTCCGGATGAGTAGTTTGCCAACTGAGACCTCTGTTGGTTGTTGCTCTTACCGCCAAAAAAGTTATCGGAGGTCTTGGGTTTCTTACCTTCACTTGCTGTCTCTGTAGCCGTAAAGGACATATCATAGGCCAATGCTTTTCCCAGATACTCCTTCAGTGTAGTGCAAGCAAATCTAGTCATGTAATGTCGAACTTTCGGCTTCATCCGCATGCCAAAGTGTCGGATTTTATCTCTTTCCTCTCTCCCTTGACCCTTCACATAATTGAGATACTCAGTTATTGCCTGAGATATGGGGATGTCTTGGGGTTTAGCCTCGAAGAAATTGGACAGGCCATAAGCAATATCCAGTCTCTATCAATTCTTTAAACTCATCCCAAGTAACTGCATGGTCTTGGGCTTTGACTGCCTGCCCCCAGCTAGCAGCCTCTCTCGTCAGAAAGTATTAAGCAATTGACACCTTACGTGCCTCTGGATAATTCACTGCCACAAAAACATTGTTCATCTCATTAATCCAATTTTCCTAACAAACTGGATCCGTAGCACCGATGAACGGGGAGGGCGCATTTGGATCACATCTTGCAACCATTTTTCCACCCCGGTATCCGCCGCATGAGTTGGGTTGTTGAGTAGAACCGCCTGGGTTAAGAGAGCCATCTGGTTCACCACTTGCTGCAATATGGTGGCAATACCTACATCCGCATTATTCCCTATAGAATTCCCCTGATTGGACGACCGGTCCTGATGACCATCGGTACTGGGATGAACTGAATTTGACAAGGCAGGAGTAGTCGAACCAGCATCTGAACTGAGAGACATGTCCGCCCCACCAGCCGCGCCACGCCCCCGACCGCGACCGCAACTGCATTAGCATCCTCTACCAGCCAACATTCTAAAGAATGAAAATGAGAAAAATACATAAGTACAGTTCAGAATATAATCATCACGGTGACTGGTTCCCCATGTTACGAAGTCTAATGATAAGACAGTAAAGACGATACGAAGGATAAGAGAACTTACGAGTACTGATCATACTAAGATGATGGCAGCACAATGATACTGTGCTTACAAAATGACGCAATAGACCCAAAAGACCAACATCCGAGGTATCCACAAACCTAGGCTCTGATACCATAATCTGTAACACCCCCAAGATATTCAAGGTATCTCACAGCATCGTGAATCCCTACCTGAGACCCACAAGGGTAAATTCATACACAATCCATTTCAAGACTTCAAAAATTTTATAACAATAAGAAAACCACCATCAATCCATCAGATCAACCGATGAAACTCCAATGACAATACTCAAAAACACAATAGACAACAATGTCCAACATAATCAACGAGAAGAAAAACTATTCCTATAGTACTCGAGTACCAACTAACAGTTCATGATAAAAATAACCTCAAAAGACAGGACTCGAAGGAAACGACATGATTCATCACAGTATCACGTCTGGCCATCACCGTCGTACTGTCCCGGTACCTGCCCACTCGCATTCTTCGTACCTAAAATACATGAAACGTATTTCTCCCGAATGAGGTTAGCCGTGGAATAGCTAATGCATGTAATACAAATGAATTTTCACATCTTATAATTTCAAAGTACATGCATCAATAATTTCAAAAGCCAAGATAATGATTTCCGGAAATGCAAAATCCAAAATATGCCACAGTAGTAAAAATCCACATGATTACCGTGGACCCAACCTTGCATGGATCCATCGGAGGCCCCGTCGGACCCTCCAATAGTGGTTAAACCCAACGTTCGTGGACCCAACCAAATGGGGATCCCTTCGAGGCCCCGTTGGACCCTCTTGGAGTGAACATACACTCTCACACTCATATATAGTACTTTTCACATTTAAGAATATAAGCGTCATAAGAAATACTTGCCTTTGAGACATGATGGAATGTTCTGAGATGGTGAACGATCACGATTGAAGGAACTTGACTACTCCGAACCTAATGATCCGTAAAACAATTATCAACAATCATACGACTAGAATGGGAACTGAAATACGCCCGAAAACCCCGCCTACAAATTATGAAAATTCATACAAACTAACTATGAGGGCAGATCACAACCAAACCCTCTCGATTTCACAGAC
Source organism: Orobanche coerulescens (assembly GCA_033398695.1). NCBI lineage: Eukaryota > Viridiplantae > Streptophyta > Magnoliopsida > Lamiales > Orobanchaceae > Orobanche > Orobanche coerulescens. Next base: position 72,768,568 of record CM065816.1, on the reverse strand, counting down.
ATACTAACATTTACCATGAATTCGTAGGGAAAATATGAATATGGTGAAAATTAATCATATACATCGAGAATCAAAGAACAATTCGAGCTAATCGAACAAACTTACAAAAACCCCCAATTCCCCAAAAAGAAAGTCAGGGTTCTAGAAATTATACCTCGGATCGACCGCGAAGAACGCGATTTGTTGTTGTTAATCTACACTAAAAAACTCAAGAATGACGATAGCTGAAAGATTGATGAACCAAAATCACCCCAAAAATAACCCAACGGTCGTCCCGTCGTAGAAAGGAAAAGAAATGGATGAAACCCGCAGAGAAAATGCTGACATAGGTATATATGTCGGCGTGCTATAACATACGTAAGATAGTAAAACTTAGCGTACGTTATACACTCAGCGTACATAACACCCTGCTTGTTACGTACATAATGGCCTAGCAAAAGTCTCTGCCCTATCCTCTAAAGGCTTTAACATAAGCTACTGAAGTCTAACGTACGTAAACTAGATACACCTAACATACGTTATTCCTAACTGATAACGTACGTAAGCCTCATACAGTTCAGAACTGCTGAGAGCCGATTACAGTGGGAAAGAATATCACGAAATCGAAATGCGACGATTGACGAAATACGAAGACACACTTACAAAGAGTTCGAGATGAAGCACTTAAGCGTTAAAAGAAAAAATTGTTGGGATTCGGTGCCTAAAATGAAGGCCTAGCGGAAGCGGTAAAACAAAAATTAATTCGATCCAAATCCCTACGAGGATCGATCGAGCTATGTATATACGAATATAAAATGAAACACAAGATGATACGAGAAACATACCCTTGTAGTCCGTTGATTAAATGGTGTCCTTCTCTTGAGCCATTCCCCAAGCTTTAGATGATCTCCACGAATCCAATCCGCTCCAAGCTCTTGGATGATCCAACGCTGAAAGGACCGCGTCTCTACTTGCCATGTGCCGGAGAAACAAACGGAACGACGATCACCCAATCAACCTCTAAGGTTACGGCTAGAATCGGATGACGAAGCTATTAAATGTGAATATTACACTCTAAGTGTATAAATCACACACTCTCAATGAATCTCTTGATTTTCTCCAAGAAGAACCAAGAAGTGATATGAAGAAGATGAAGACTATGAAAAAGAACTCTTTGTTCTTTCTCTCTCCCTCTCAACCATATGAAAAACTCCTAAATGAAGTTGTGAATGTCAAGTGGAGAGTGATCCAATTCTTCTCCCTTTATTCAATTTCATCCCACATGTGATAACTCATGCACATGAGAAAAATGCCCCACCATGTCATTATCATCCATTATGAAAATGGAAACAAAAGTCCAAAAGGAAGGTGGGTGGAAAAAAGGGGGGTGGCCAACTAGAAAGATAGGAAGAGTTCGGTCAGTTTCGGACTCCCGTGAGTCCAAATAGATAAACTTCCATTCCGTTCCAATGTATTTATATCAATTAATTAATCCAATTAATTAAACATATCAAATACAAAATAACATAATTAATTTCTCCAAGAAATAATTATATTAATGAATTAAATTAATCACCCAATAATTTATTTAATTCATTAGGCCGTAAATCGATTTATCTAAATAAATCCATTTAGACATCTAATGTCCCAAATTAGATATCCAATATCTAATATTCACAATGAGAGAATAAGCTCAATTCATTCCGTCGTCAATCCTATTGCGCGACTCGGTAGGTCCATCTCAGTCAGCAATGGGAGGAACCAAAGAGTAGTAGCACTACCTAGCCAGCCTAGTGGCCTACACTGTACCCCAACTGAGAACGAATGAATGGGATCATTCAAGAAGCATTTTGTCGTGAATACCAATATACGTATAAACACTTCTTTCAAATGTTCCGATCAAGTTATAGGGTCACGGTCAATCAAACCCTATCTGAACTTGATGCTATGCATGAGTTAATGCAAATCGAGATCATCGAGCTCTCATGTATCCAATATAACTAGCTCCAATGCTTTGGCCAAAGACTTATGATCTCATCTGCCAATAACCGCATAGGACATATAACCCGTTTACTAACAGGAGAAAGAATTCTATCTTGGTATTCAGTAGAACCTGCTACTTTCCCGTCAAGATGCACGTCGAGGTTGACCCCTGCCTTCCGGTTTACAGGGTCGAACTACTCTAATAAAAATCTTGACGTCACAAGCACATCCCTACTAAATCCTCAAGTCGAAGGTTCACGAATATCTATCACAACCTTTCGATTCTGTCATTGACTGTCCCAGAGTGAAATCCGTGTGACGAATCTAGGGTGAGTCATTTAGAGTATACTAATCCAATTAGCATACCTATAATGGGTGCTCCCACTAACCATTAGTGTTCGACAGGCACTCTCCATGTCAAAGAACATGTCATACAAGTCTTCACATAAACTTAACACCTAGTCAAATTTAATCGACTTGCGAACGATTAAGTATTCGAGCTATAAACCTTTCCAATGCCGACCCCCTTATCCAATAAGGAGTGGAACGTTTTGCTCTCGAATACACAGACTAGTTTCTATATATATATTTACGAGTTAGGAATGCCAGTAACTACCAGTAAATAAAGAAACAACTATTTGCCTTATGATAATGATTTACAAAATTACAAGTACAATGCCCTCACTCAACATCCTCTGAGTGGCATTCGAGGGCATACTCCTAACAATCTCCCACTTGCACTCAATGCCACACACTATGGTATCTAATACACATGTTCTCCAGATGTCGCTCCAAGCTAGTATGAGAAAGTGGCTTGGTCAGTGGATCACCGACGTTGTCGGCTGAGTCTACTCTATGCATCACAATATATCCCTTGCGAACAAATTCTCTTACGAGATGATACTTTCTCTCAATATGTTTGGTACTGTTGTGAAACCTCGGCTCCTTGGCCTGCGCTACAGCTCTGTCGTTGTTGCATAACAGCGGAACAGGCATCTCAGCACATGGTATCACTCGAAGTTCTCCCAGAAACTTCTTAATACAGAACCTTTCCTTAAAAGCCTTCGAGGCTGTTGATACTCAGCCTGATAGGTGGAATCAGCAGTCGCGCTATACTTGGCACTATGCCAAGATACTGCTCCTCCATTAAGAGTAAATTGTAGCTAGAAGTATACATATAGTCGTTTTTCTGTCCTTAGAAGTCTGAATCAGTGAAGCCCATCATTCAGTTCTCCACCACCATATATAAGAACTAGATTTTTAGTCCTTCTAAAGTACTTGAAAACATTCTTTACGGCGGTCTAATGTTCCCTACCTGGGTTTGCCTGAAACCTACTTACCACCCTCACAGCATGTGCAATGTCAGGTCTTGTACACAACATAGCATACATATGGCTACCCACGGCCGAAGAATATGGTATATTACTCATTTCCTTTCATTGTTCCTCACCCCGAGGACACATCTTCGAGGAGAGTTTTATTCCCTGTCGCATCGGAAGGAACCCTCTTTTTGAATCATCCATCTTAAATCGCTTTAAGATTTTATCTATATATAGGGCTTGGGAAAGACCTATCGTTCTCTTCGCTCTATCCCGGTATAGACGAATACCAAGAATATAGGTTGCTTCTCCCAAGTCTTTCATGGAGAAATTATTCGAAAACCAAGCTTTCACAGAACTGAGCATTCCCACATCATTTCCTATTAGTAGAATGTTATCTACATATAGTACTAAGAATGCGATGTTTCTCCCACTAACCCTCTTGTATACACAAGGTTCTTCTTCATTTGCACGAAGTCAAACTCTTTGACTGCCTCATCAAAACGAAGGTTCCAACTACGTGAAGGCTGCTACAGTCCATGTCACGGAGTCTACATCCACCATCGCTTGGTCATAGGTCGCAGGGTCGGTCTCTTGGCAATCACCTGGAATCTCATGGAGACCCAACTCCTCCAAGTGCACAAGGCCATACCTCTCAGGTAAATGAGACACCCTACTTGACGTACGAGGTGGTTGTTCTTGTGTTTCAAAAGTTTCGCTTCCAATTTCTTGCACAGGTGTCTCCTGAGGAGTTTTATTGTATTCTTCCAAAGAAATACTTCTACCTGCTCCGCCTTCCTAAATGAACTCATCTTCCAGGAAGTGTGCTTGCAAAGAAACAACGATCTTTCGATCTTCGGGCATGTAGAATAGAAAATCCATCGTCCCAGATGGGAATCCATTGAAATGTACCTTTGCGGACCTCGCTTCCAACTTTTTCACCTTAGTCTTCTTGACATAGGCTAGACATCCCCAAATCCTAATGTGATTAAGACTTGGTTTCCTGCCCTCCCACATCTCATGTGGAGTTTTAGGAACGAATTTGGAAGGACATCTGTTCAAGATATAAGCGGCAGTCAGGAGTGCATACCGCACTTGAGACAAGCCCTGAAGTGCCCTGAAGAATGGGACAGTCTCTAGCCCAGTGGCCCAGCTCACCGCACTTGAGACAAGCGTCCTTCTTCTTCTTGTTCTTCGGAACCATCGGGGCCATGCCTTTACCCTTGAAGCCCTTGACTTTTGGTCCCGTCTGCTTCTTGGTCTTTTTCTTCTTATTCTTGGACCTCCAAGATCCAGAAGAAATCACAAGGGTAGACTCCTTCATCCGCGGAGTCTTCATCTGAGACTAAGCGGTCACTAGTTTGATCATTAGCCCAGCTAAGTTACATGCAATCTCATTGCAGTTGAAATTCATAACAAACTGTGAGAAGGAATCAGGGAGAGACTGTAGAATGAGGTCGGTTTGAAGAGAAGTATGCATCTTAAAATCAAGAGCCTCCAATCTCTCGATCATAGATATCATTTTGAGGACATGATCCCCAACCTTCTCACCTTCATTCATCCTTGCACCGAATAGTTTCTTGGATATCTCATATCTAGCAGTTCGACTGTGCTCACCATAAAGCTCGGTTAAGTGAGATAGAATCTTCCTAGCAGAAGTCATTTTCGCATGATCTCTCTAAAGCTAATTAGACATAGAAGCCATCATGTAAGCATGAAATTTTACGTCATCCTTAACCCACTTGAGACTAGAAACATACACCACGATTATGACTATAAATGATTCCAAATCATTCACCATCTAATCAAGCATTCTAAATGACAATATCGTATATACGATCGCAAGACCTATGCTCCGATACCACTGTTGGGATTCGGTGCCTAAAATGAAGGCCCAGCGGAAGCGGTAAAATGAAAATTTATTCGATCTGAATCCCTACGAGGATCGATCGAGCTACATACATACGAATATAAAACGAAACACAAGATGATACGAGAAACATACCCTTGTAGTCGATTAAATGGTGTCCTTCTCTTGAGCTATTCCCCAAGCTTTAGTTTTTCTCCACGAATCAAATCCGCTCCAACCTCTTGGATGATCCAATGCCTAAAAGACCGCGTATCTACTTGCCACGCGCCGGAGAAACGAACGGAATGACGATCACCCAATCAACCTCTAAGGTTAAGGCTGGAATTGGATGACGAAGCTATTAAATGTGAATATTACACTTTAAGTGTATAAATCACACACTCTCAATGAATATCTTGATTTTCACCAAGAACAACCAAGAAGTGATATGAAGAAGATGAAGACTATAAAAAAGAACTCTTTGCTCTTTCTCTCTCTCTTTCTCTCAACCCTATGAAAAACTCCCAAATGAAGTTGTGAATGTCAAGTGGAGAGTGATCCAAGTCTTCTCCCTTTATTCAATTTCATCCCACATGTGACAACTCATGCACATGAGAAAAATGCCCCACCATGTCATTATCATCCATTATGAAATGGAAACAAAAGTCCAAAAGGAAGGTGGGTGGAAAAAAGGGGGGTCAGCCAACTAGAAAGATAGGAAGAGTTCGGTCCGTTCCGGACTCCCGTGAGTCCAAACAGATAAACTTCCATTCCGTTCCAATGTATTTATATCATTTAATTAATCCAATTAATTAAACATATCAAATACAAAATAACATAATTAATTTCTCCAAGAAATAATTATATTTATGAATTAAATTAATCACCCAGTAATTTATTTAATTCATTAGGCCGTAGATCAATTGATCCAAATAAATCCATTTAGACATCTAATATCCGAAATTCCAATATCTAATATTCATAATTAGAGAATAAGGTCGATTCATTCCGTCGGCAATCCTATTGCGCGACTCGGTAGGTCCATCTCAGTAAGCAATGGGAGGAACCAAAGAGTAGTAGCACTACCTAGCCAGCCTGGTGGCCTACACTGTACCCCAACTGAGAACGAATGATTGGGATCATTCAAGAACCATTCTGTCGTCAATACCAATATACGTATAAACCCTTCTTTCAAATGTCCCGATCAAGTTATAGGGTCACGGTCAGTCAAACCCTATATGCACTTGATGTTATGCGTGAGTTAATGCAAATCGAGATCATCGAGCTCTCGTGTATCCAATAGAACTCGCTCCAATGCTTTGGCCAAAGACTTATGATATCATCTGCCAATAACCGCATAGGACATATAACCCGTTCACTAACAGGAGAAAGAATTCTACCTTGGTATTTAGTAGGACCTGCTACTTGCCCGTCAAGATGCACGTCGAGGTTGACCCCCGCCTTCCAGTTTACACGGTCGAACTACTCTAATAAAAATCTGGACGTCACAAGCACATCCCTATTAAATCCTCAAGTCGAAGGTTCACGAATACCTATCACAACCTTTCGATTCCGTCATTGACTATCCCGAAGTGAAATCCGTGTGACGAATCGAGGATGAGTCGGTTCGAGTATACTAATCCAATTAGCATACCTATAACGTGTGCTCCCACTAACCATTATTGTTCGAGAGACACTCTCCATGTCAAAGAACACGTCATACAAGTCTTCACATAAACTTAACGCCCACTACGCCATAAGTGCTCATAGGCAATGCCTGTTTATTGTTGCAGAAGACAGGAAAAGTGTTTCCTTACGCCAAAGGCAACACCAAACTCTTGTTGCCATTACGGCCGTTGCCTTTCACACCTAAGGCAACACTTTTAGTCTCTATTGCAACAACAGAAAAGTATTGCATTACGCCTATAATACAACAACATAACCAAGTAACGCAATAACAAACGATGTTGCCTAAGATGTAAAAAAACAGAACATAGGGTCCACATGTGCCACATCATCAGTGGGTCACACCTTTGTGCCACGTCATCAGTGGGTCCCATCTTGATGCCACGTCAGCAGTGGGTCACGCCTTTATTTTCAAAGTTTGAAATTTTAATATTAAAATTTATAATGTGTATTTATATGAAATAATTTAAATATATATAATTTATAATTTATATTATATTATATATCAAACTTTGAAAACAAAACATATATCGTAATTTAAATTTCATTATATATATTGATAATATTCAACTTTAAAATTATAAAAAATATTTATAATTTTTAATTACAATATTAAAAAATATGATAAGAGTAAAAAATTATCAAAATTTAAATTTCATTTCATTGTGTTTGTTTTTTACAATAACTTGAAAAAATTATTAAAAATTAGATATAACGCAACACCATAACAGGTGTTGCACGTCGCGCAACACCATTTTTATCTTGCAACACCAAATGTATATCTAGTGCAATACTATTTCATTAGTGTTTCAAAAGATCAAAAATCAGCAATCTATTGACACGCTTTGGTGGCAACACTAGCTAAAAGCATTACCTATGAACACTTATGGCGTAGTGCGCCCTGTCAAGTTTCATCGACTTGCGAACGATTAAGTATTTGAGCTATAAACCTTTCCAGTGTCGACCCCCTTATCCAATAAGGAGTGGAACGTTTTGCTCTCAAATACACGGACTAGTTTCTATATATATTTACGAGTTAGGAATGCTAGTAACTATCAGTAAATAAAGAAACAATTATTTGCCTTATGATAATGATTTACATAATTACAAGTACAATGCCCTCACTCAACATCCTCTGAGTAGAATTCGAGGGCATACTCCTAACAAAAACAATTCTGACTACCCGAAGGTTCGGCATGCGACAATGAAAGTAATTACCCAAAATTTTTAGGAAATTTCAAAACGGCCCAAAGCATTCGAAATTCACGATACGAGGTTTAAAAACCAAACTGAAGCTCACAACACATCTCCCAATGTTAAACGAACTTATGGGAAACACAAAACAGCAGTTTCGAATAATGACCATGCGAAACGAACCAAAAAGCGGAAAATTGCTAATAAATACGAAATTGAGTAAAATAATTCCGAAACACGCTCGGATGACAAAACATGCAGAATTAAACATTCTCAAAATGTCAAGACGGTTACAAGAGAGTTGTTGAAAATAGAAAATATACCAAAATAGAAATTATTAAAAATAGAAAAAATGTGGATATTACATCAGGAGCCTTGTTTTTCATCTTCAGGGGTGCCACTTGCTTTTGGACCACTTGATTCTTCTTCTTCTTCTTCTTCCACCACTTGGGTTTAGAAGTTGAAGCACCAGTTTCCGCAAGAACTTGATACACTCGTTTGAAAAGACCTTCAGCATCTTGAAGATCTATCAGCAATTTCGCCAAAGTATATTCCTTGCGGTTCATATTGTAGTTTAGGCAGGAATGCTCAAAGCTCCTAGTTAAACTACCTAAGTTGATATCGACCTGTGTTTCCGCATCAATAGTAGCCCCTAAGATATCAAGTTCATTTGGATGAGAAATTATCTTTAGAAAATGATCTCTTACCGGGTCCCTTTCAGGCATTTGGGTTGTCATCAAGACCCTTATAACTTTTTGCCTAGCCGCCCGGTTCAGATGACCAAGCATCTCGCCGAGATTTTTCATCATTTCTGCTGTCGTGCCTATACTCTGCTGCTGATGCTCCAATACTTTTGCTAAAGAATCCAAGGGGTAACAGCGAGCTATCTCATCAGATTTCTTCAATTTATGGTATTCTTTCATCTTATCACGTATAGAATCCGCATCTGGTTCCAATGGGCTTTCCTCATTTAGAACAAATTTATGTTCTTCAGCAGTGAGGATAATATTAAGATTACATATCCAATCAGCAAATTTAATGCCATCAAGTTTTTTCTTTGAGAATAACAGCAAGTGGATTGAAAGACATCTGAGATAAAATTAAAATGTTCATCACATAGTGCGTAGCAAAATATGCTGAAATATCTTAAAACACAATATATATGCTAGCAACCAACACCTCGAAAAAACCGCATATGTAAGCCACGATATCGTGGATGTTTACAACATATTTTTCAAGTAGAGTTTTACGTCTTCAATTATACTATCTAGTCAATTTGCATTATAACAAATAAAATCAATAGTTGGTTCCTCTTGGCCATGTATTAATTAACACACACTCCGATGGGGAGATTATTAATTGATACACCTAAGTGAACACCATAATCAGGGAACCCGGCCCGGACTAGCCCGCTCCCGGCGCACAACAAGCCGAGACCACGCGGCAGGTGGCATTGTGTTGCTCGGCCAGTGCTGGCGGCGGCATCTGCTGTCGGCTTCGCCCGGTAGTCCGGTTCTTCCGTGATTTCTTTGTGATTTGACTTTTCCAAATTCGATTACAATTTCATACTAAATAAAATACATTGAATTACAACCAGTTATATCAAAACTAAAATCCTATATCTACCCGTATATTTTCTCACAGAAAAAATATTACATGCCCCAAAATCCGGGCCAAAACAAATAATGCATAAATAATAATAAAAAATCCATTCACATAACCATGATAATTGGATCATATTTCCCTGAAAGAAACATCTATCAAAATATTCCAATACCATAATATATGAATATTTAATTGCTAGCAGTTAATCACCAAAATTAACTAATTAGCAAAGGCCTAAACTCTGTCTTTCATACCAATTGTTGGAAATAAAATATTTTGGAAAGAAAGTTTGAAAAAGTTTGATGATCGCATTTTACGCACCCTCGAGCACAAGATCTATTTAGGTATGCTAATTAATTAATTACTAAGATTAATAAATAATTTAAATAATGATTATTTATATATTATAATTAATGGTGATAACTAATATCCTAATCGAGATGATATGATCATAGGATATTTACCTATGGAGAAAGGTGATTGTTTTGATTACTTCCTTTAGAAGATTCTAGAGTATGTCCCGCCTTAATCGGGACGTTGTGTGGGAACGAGTTACTGGATATTGCTTGACTTCAAAGTTGGACCGGCCGAAATTATTCCTCTTTAGAACCCTCAATTTTTCTTTTTCTTCACTACCAAGAATTAAAGTGTTATCTCAATTGTGGAATCTAAGACACAAGTCAAGATCCGCAATTAAATATTAGAAATAGAAAATTGAAATTCCTTGTGTGAGAATAAGTGATCGGCCGAATGCCCCTCTTTCAAGTCTTATTTATAGGCTTTGAGTTGCTTGCTCTAATGACCTTAAGGAGGATTAGGGTTAGGACTCCTAGTATAACTCAACCTTTCATATTAAGTCCTTCTTAATATGGTTGAGTGTACTAATATCAATTCAATCCACTAAAGAATTGATATCGCACTTCCAACTCAAATCCCAATTTATGAAATCGGGATTCTTATTTAAATATATTATTTCCTGTGTTTAAGATATCGAGTGTTCATTAACTAATTTAAGCTACTGGCAGTCTTAATTAATTAATTGTTTATCCAAGGGCAGTACCACTCAAACCTTATTATTATATCGAAATTAAATCCACCTAGAGGGTTTAATATCATAATCATTCTCGAGCTCCTCACGGAACATCATCAACCCACACGAGTTGGGATACGATTTTTAGTTTTAATATTAATTATATAAATAATATTATTGTCCAAAATACGAAGCATATTAAGTCAATCAATGTTACTCTCACCCATGCTAAATCAAAGCAATAATTATTATAAATACACAATTAAATATTATACAATGGAACTAAGAAATAATAATTATCCGAGATTTATGTTATTCTTACAGTCAGTATAGAAGAATCTATCCCACTGCGAACCAATTCAACGTATGCAAATACATTTCACATAATTTGTCTAATAATTATATAGGTTGTGAATTATTATATTATTTTATAAGGCACCAATAAGATGATCTTTCATGTGATACAAATCGATCACATTATCTACAATATAAAATAAATAGATAATACACTTGCATAATCATAACGTGAATTAATATGCAAAACATGTGACGAAAATATAATTAATATTCTCATAAGTAGTTACAAGGAAATGAGGTAATACAAACATGAAGTATGATTTTCAGTATACAACCCTAACAGCTTGATGGACAACCTACCAAAAATATGACACAAAATGGCCATCCCGATCAGAAATGATAATTTTAGGTGTATCGTGCAGTCTCACAATCTCTGCTATAAATTAATGCTCGAGCTAGCCTCTCCGGTCCCCAAGTATCCTTGATACCTAGGAAGTGTGTCGACTTGGTCAACCGATTGATAATCACCCAAATTATATTCATTCCAGTTTTTGTCCTTAGTATCCCCATGATAAAATCCATGGAGATGTCTTCCCATTTCCACTCGGAAATGAGAAATGGCTTAAAAAACCCAACTGGTCATTAATGCTCAATTTTGACTTGATGGCAAGTCAAACACCACAATACAAACTCCATGACAGCCTTATTCATATTATTCAACATAAAAAATCGCTTTAAATCCTTATTACTCGTTCATGGATGGATTGAGTAAGGTATAGCATGAGCCGCTCGGAGTATCCTCTTCATCAACTCCATGTCATTCGAAATACAGAGTCTGCCCTCGAACCTCAAAATATTGTCCTCATTAACCATAAGTGTAGCACCCTATTCTAGGAAAAATAATTCTTCTAAATTTAAAAAGAATAAAAAAAATTGCAGCAAAAATACATTTAAAAAAGACAAACTTAATAATCGCAAGTAATATTCTCAAGTCACCATTAAATAAAGATATACTTTGATGTGAAATTGAAACAATTTGAACACTTGTTCATAAAGCATAGCTTGATAAAAATAACAGTAAATAAATAAACATCTAATCATAAGCTTGATCATCCCACACTCAAGCGCAGGGGGTTATAAAATGGGGTGAGCTTTCAACTCACTCAGTGTGGAAGTTATGCAATATGTGTAAGTTAATTTCTAAATATTAGCAAGTATAAAAAACATGACTGATAAATTCTGAAGCACGTCGGCTAGCCCGAAGGTTTCATGCACAATTAAGTGCTTCTGACTGATTTACACATTTAAGTGCTTCTGACTGATTTCACGTGCACATACAAGACAATATATAAAGCAATTAAAATAAACAAAAGCGTAGTAAATTCCCCACACCTGGATAAAATACAGAACTTGAACTTGAATGTGATGAATATGCTTGACCCGACAATCCTAGCCCCGTAAGTTCTTGTTACTATCTACAGATAATAATAGATTATTATTAATATAATACTATAACTGAAAATAATATACAAGACATAGCTTAAATTGAATATTAGTATTATTTGATAAGTCTACATATTTAATGGATTGGGCAAATAAGGCTGAATTTTAATTATTCAAAAACCGATTGAAGTAAAATTGAAGGAACTAAATATTTAAGAACTGAAATTGAAAGGGTTATAAGGCTGATTGGGGTTAATCCGTAAGAATTAGAAATTTAGGTCTGAAATTGAATGAACTGAAAAGTTGATTTGGGATCAAATCGAGAAGTTTAAAATTCTAAGCGCTCAATTGAATTTACCCTAGAAAAATTTGAGTATATAAACCCTTCCAAAGAAGACGATGGCCGAAATCCATTTCTTTTCCCTCGACGACATGCTCTCTCTCTCTCTCACTATCACCGCTACCCACCTCTCTCTTGCAATCTCGTTTATGCCCTCTCCACTGCTCCATCCCTCTATCTTTCGGCAAAATTCCTCACTCATGGCTGCAAAATTATCATCTCACTCTGAAACAAACACACACACACACACACACACACACACACATATATATATATATATATATATATATATATATATATATATCGCTACTTGCACTCACACACCACTACGCCATAGATGGCCTATCGCCACCTCATGGGCATGGTGTTGCCTTCTCAGGTGTTGCAGTAGCTATGAAATTTGTGTCCTATCGCAACCTTGTAACCTTGGTGTTACCGTAGACATAAATCTGTGTTGTTGTAGCTATAAATTGGTGTTACACACTGCAACACTATGCCTGTGTTGCCTTAAACTATTAATAAATAAAAACATAAATTTCTTTGAAAATAAAAATTATACTTTAAGACTAATTAAAATTTAATAAAACTAAAAAAAGATATTTTATATAAAATATGTCTCCATTAAATATATACTATATTTATTTTTTTCAAAATTTTATTACAAATTATAATTTTATTAAAAAATTAAAAAAATAATACGTAAAGATTTATTAAAATAAAAAAGATATTTTATAAAAAATATGACTTCATTAAATAAATGCTATTTTTATTTCATAAATACTTTTTTTCCAAAATTTTCTTACAATATGTAATTTTATTAAAAAATTAAAAAAAAATAATAAATGAAAATTAATAAATTTTGAATGAAATTATTAAAATTGTATAAAGAAAAAGAAATTTTAATGTAAAACACCTAATATTATAAACAACAAGTCTCTAATATTGTAAAACCCCCTAAATTCGATGGCTTATCATATGTACAATGTACTAAATCATGATGTACTCTAATAATAATTGTTTATAATCTATATCTAGTCTCATTTTATTTTACTTATTTATTTCGTAAATTATTTTATGAATCAAATAATAAATTACTTAAAATTTGAAGTGGGAACATAAATTCTTAATGGGCCATGTGTATCAATACTTACACATGAACACACTATAAGACTCAAGCTCAACTTAATGAAATTCCAAAGGCTTGAAATTACACTTCAAAACCTAACTAATCAAGTCAACTACAACAATAACTATAACAAATAAAACAAAATATATATATATAAACACACACACTAAATGGGGCGGCTAAGATGGGGAGAAAAAGAGGGGAATCAACAATTTTCTAGAACCCCATGTCCCCCATGCAAGAGACCTCACTTACACCTTCAATTCCCAAGCCCTCATGTATCTCACCTATAAATACCACCACTCAACCCTTAGCCTCATTTTACACCTCCTACACAACCAAAAAAAAAAATATCTGCACCATAGTTAGAGAGAGAGAGAGAGAGAGAGAGAGAGGGCCAAAAAAATTGAGAAGAAGGAGGAAGAAGGAGTTCAACAAGGTTCAAGTAAACTAGGTAACCTTCCTTCCCCTAATCTCTTCTATAATATGTGCCTTATAAAATCTCTATATACTAACTTAATTCTAACAACATGCAAACTAAATACTCATCTTGGGGTGTATGGTGATCGGCCGAACCATGTAGTTCAAGGAGGGGGGTCATTTTCTTCCACTCCCGAGACCTAGAACCATTTATTTCCGACAAGAAATCGAGGTGGGTAAAATTGTTTCTTTCTTTTCTCTTATTCAAAATTTATACAAGTTAAATATATGGTGCATGCAAGTATTAAAACCTTGGTGCTTGATTGACATTCATTACCATGCATGTAATGGTCTTGATATTTGTTGAATTTTTATTTGTAATATTTTAATTATATGTGCAAATTAATTTATTGATGGAAATATTGGTTGAGTATGACAAATATGATCTTTGGGATTAAAGTCCCAAATATATATGATTATATATTGGACTATGGCAAGAGGATAATTAGTCACCGAAAGATTTGATAATTCAAACCTAAGTTCGAAGGATAAACTAAAATAGTTTAAATAAGATAAATTTGAGGTAAAATTGTTAAGATCCATAATTCTGGTCTTATGTCTTAAAATTAAGTATTAAAATATCAAAAATAAGTTCTCTATAAAATTTCACCTAAATCGGAATTTACTAAAATAGAAAATTGGGGCAAAAATGTAAATTTCAAGAATTCGGGGCCAAAACTATAATTTACAGAAACTTACTGTTTCGAAAATAAAATTTCCAGAAAATTTGAACTCTCTGTACTCATAATAACATAAAGAGACTACCCCGAAAATTTGAGGTCAATCCGACAAGAAACGAAAAAGATATGACCCGAATACTAAAATGTCGATTAAGACAAAACAAATGGGTGAAATCTTAAATTATAAAAGAATTAAAACTGAACGTAATCTAAAATTACAATTCGTAAGGTTCAAATTGCAACTGGATTCATAATTTTCGGAGTTTAAATGAATCCAAACGAATTAATGAAAATTATAAGATAAAACTAAATAAAAATAATAATAATAGTACTATAATTTCGAAAGGGCAGAATTGTAATTTATGGGAGGAAAAAACCTCCATGCAACTTCTGATCTCAGAAACTTATATTATAACGGACTTTTCGCAATAAAGTTCGTAATTTTCGGACTTATAATCTATCCGTACCGAATTATCCAAATTTATAAAATTTAGTAAAAATAATGATAGTACTTAAAAGACGAAAGGCGTAATCGTAATTTCCGAAAGGTAAAACTTTCATGCAACTTCTGACCTTCAATCCTCACATCATAACGGACTTTTCGCAATAAAGTTCGTAATTTTCGGACTTATAATCAATCTATACCGAATTATCCAAATTTATAAAATTTAGTAAAAATAATGATAGTACTTAAAAGACGAAAGGACAGAACTGTAATTTCCGAAAGGTAAAACTTTCATGCAACTTCTGACCTTCAATCCTCATATCATAACAGACTTTTCGCAATAAAGTTCGTAATTTTCGGACGTATAATCAATCCGTACCGAACTATTCAAATTCATGAATTTATTGTAAGATTATGCTAAGACTCGCACAATAGCAATTTAATCATCAACCGGTTGAACTAATTCCTCTAGCTTATCCAAGTCCATATACTATCAAATAATCATATTGATATCATACAATATGCATAACCACTGTTAATCACGACAATAATTGTTATTCAATTGAAATCGGGAGTAAGTGCTGTACGGAGCTAAGTGCTAAGACCTTCGGGCGGAAGCCACTGCTAGAGTCCGTACGAGTACCTCTAGAGTCCCTTTTACTATTTATGTGCATGAGGGGCGGTTAGTCTAAGTCATGAATCGAGCAGCGTGGCTGCGGTTCTAGGCAAAGCTACCGTCGTATCCTATTCCCTTGAAGCCGAAGGACGGAGTGATCCTAAGGTGACTGGGTCGTCGAATTTGGGTATAGTCGCGATTATGATATGATCCGGGCATAGACCCAAGCTAAGGGCATATCGAGCCCAAATAAGAGATAAGGCAGCACGTCACCAAGCGTGAGAGCGATAAAGCTCAAAGGCCAATGTTATAGTGACGGTCCGACAAACGCCCAAGGCTACGGTTATCAAACCAAAGGTCATGGCAATAGTCAAAGGCCAAACACTGATAATGGTCTAAGACGTTATAAGGAGGCTAAGAGATTAGTCATGTAGACGACCTTCCAAAGCTAAATACTCATTGGGCGCTCGACGCCATGCATTCTTCATACTCAACCGCAATCTACGGAGATTGACTGTACATTCATGTCACAATTCATAATATTCTTCTTTAAAACTTGCACCAATTTTTAAACAACCCTATTTTCCAAAAGTGGGAGAAACATAATGTTTATTAAATAATAAACTCATTAAATACCCAAACCCAACTCACTGAGAATCCATTATTCTCACCCCATTTTGAATTATTTTCTAAAACCCCACTAAATGAAGAGAACCAAGAAGAACAAGGGACAGATGCTGACGACCAATGAAGACCATCCTCAAAGTATTGCCAAGACGTAGCAATTAGGATGCTGCTTTAACGCTTCTTTTATTCCTGTGTCAAAATGTATTTTGGTTTCCGATGTACTCTTTTGCATTTGATGTAATAATTCCGTTGTACCCTTGAATATTTCTTTTCTATGGAACAACCAGTCTTAGTTCACCGGGCTGAGATCTGGTATATGAATGCTTTACTGGAATGTATTATCACAAACGTTAAATATTACGTTAACTGTCGCGTTCTCGTCCAACCCCGGTGTGGAGGCATGACAGGAGTGGTATCAGAGCTCGGTTTGTAAGAAGGACACTTACAACAAGCTTTTCCAGGATAAGATTCTTCGGACTTAGATGGGAATTCCACCTAGGACGAAGTGAACCATAGGATTGAGACCTAATGTAGATTTCTCGAGTCAATTCTCATTAAGATCTCTTTCGACTTGTCGTTATTCACTTGGGATATGCATAGTCATATTCAAATCCCCTAAGTCATCAGCAAAGATACTTGATTAAGTATTCATGGCATTTCCCGGTTGAATCAATTACTCTATTGAACTCTTGAAATGGACATAGCTTATTTCACTTATCAGATCCTCTGAACTACACTAAACCTCATTACCTTTCAAAATGGGGTATTATTATTTCTTGGTCTCTGATGTCGTATAAGCATATTTGTTGAGTCATTAAGATCGCAACCTTGATGATAATTCATGCTTAATAGAGTTTTATTATTGGATATTTCAATCCATTTGCTATTCATTCAGAGTTGGCTTCGCCAATTGGCATTGTCTAAATTAATTAAGTCGCTATACTATTCATTTGGAATAGTAATGGCTAATTTCAACTTATTAAAGTTCTGTGTTGCTACGTACCTCATAGTCAACTTAGCTATGTTATTCGTTCGGAAGATGTAAAGCTATTACTGCAAGGCACTATTCAAAATATTCGACCCATCCGAATGGGGCGAAATCTAAACCTTGGAAAAACTTACAGTTTGATTTGAATTATTAAGACATATTTCCTTAATAATTATCTGTGTATCTCCTTTCTATGAGCTGTCTCTTTGAGATGTTACCTACTATTGATAATTGGTAAGGAAAACCTACTTTTCCTTATCCAATACTGTATTTTTTCATGAAACAACATTGCGGATGTAATAGTAATGTTTAATAATGATAACATTTCTTGATACTCAAAAACCGAATGCAAGCATATTAATTAACACTCACTTCAATAATCACTACCCGTAAGCTTAAAGTATCCACACCTATGGGTGCGAGCCGAGAAACAGATTTAGTATTTAGAGATTGTGAAGTGATCATTAAAGGTCACTATTTACCCGCCGACCTAATTCTTTTCCCTATACTTGAGTATAACCTCATACTTGGGATGGATTGGCTATCTAAACACTTTGCACAACTCGACTGCCATTCCAAAATAGTTCGATTTTGCAAACCTGATCACCCAGTAGTTGAACTACATGGGGATTCTAGAATTAACTCGGCCCCAATCATGTCAGCCACGAAGGCGAGAAGGGCCATCTCGAAGGGAGCAACAGGATATTTAGCTTTTGTCATCAACAAACCTAAGAGCAAAACGGAGATTGAAGCTATACTAGTAGTATCAGAATACCGTGATATTTTCCCCACGGAACTTACTTCTCTACC
The DNA here is from genome assembly GCA_033398695.1 of Orobanche coerulescens. Classification (NCBI taxonomy): domain Eukaryota; kingdom Viridiplantae; phylum Streptophyta; class Magnoliopsida; order Lamiales; family Orobanchaceae; genus Orobanche; species Orobanche coerulescens. The sequence continues at coordinate 72,750,071 of CM065816.1, read as the reverse complement.
TACAGATAGGGAAGTTGAATTCAGCATTGATATCTTGCCAGGAAAGGCACCTGTGGCTAGAACGCCATATCGAATGGCCTCACTAGAACTGCAAGAACTGAAGATTCAGTTGCAGAAATTGCTAGAGGTTGGATTTATCGACCGAGTATATCTCCTTGGGGAGCACCAGTGCTATTCGTAAAAAAAAAGATGGCACACTAAGATTGTGCATTGATTATCGAGAACTTAACAAAATTACCGTTAAGAACAAGTATCTACTTTCCAGGATCGACAAATTATTCGACCAACTACAAGGAGCAACGGTTTACTCAAAGTTCGATCTTCAACATGGATATTACCAATTGAGGATCAAAGAGAATGACATACCGAACACTGCCTTTCAAACTAGGTATGGTCATTATGAATTCGTGGTAATACCATTTGGATTGACCAACGCACGGGCTGCATTTATAGATTTAATGCACCGCGTATTCCAACCGTATCTAGATCAATTCGTAGTGATATTTATCGACGACATACTCATTTATTCCAAGTCGGATCAAGATCACGAAACTCACCTGAGATTGGTACTAGAGACACTAAGGAAGCACAAATTGTACACCAAATTCAGCAAGTGTGAATTCTGGTTAAGAGAGGTAGCGTTTTTAGGACACATAGCAGTAGATCCATCAAAGATGGAGACTATTCTGGACTGGAAGAGGCCAGAAACAGTCACAGAGATACGGAGCTTTCTTGGACTTGCGGGTTACTACTGCAAATTCATTAAAGATTTTTCCAAAATCGCAGGACCACTCACAAGACTGATGCAGAAGCACGTCAAATTTGAGTGGAACGATAAGTGTGAGTTGAGATTCCAGGAACTCAAGAGAAAACTCACTACCGCACCTGTGCTAACACTTCCCGAAGGGAGTGAAGGATTTGTGGTTTACAGCGATGCATCAAAGGAAGGAGTAGGAGCTGTGCTGATGCAAAACGGCAAGGTTGTGGCTTATACATCACGAAAGCTGAAAATCCACGAGATGAATTATCCGACCCATGACCTTGAACTAGCAGCAATAGTGTTTGCTTTGAAGAAATGGATACACTACCTGTATGGAGCTACATTCACCATCTTTACTGACCACAAGAGTCTCAAATATTTGTTCTCTCAGAAGGAGTTGAATCTAAGATAGAGACGGTGGATAGAACTTCTCGAGGATTATAACCTCACCATTCAGCATCATCCGGGCAAGGCCAATGTCGTAGCAGACGCCTTAAGTAGGAAAGCGAGTGTGGCTAGACTCATGATAAGGGAATGGGATGCCCTAAGAGAAATAATCCAATGGAACCCAAGGCAGGCTAAAACACACATCTTATGTGCTAATTTGTCAATAAAGCCGGATTTACTTGAGGAAATCCGAGAAGCACAAACACAAGACGAGAAGTTGTGTAAACTTAAGGAAAAGGTCGCACAAGGCGAGAAATCTGAGTTTAGCATGTCGGAAGATGGAACACTAAAATTCAAACACCGTATATGTGTTCCCGATAATTAGGAACTCAAGAAGAAAATTTTAGCAGAGGCTCACTGCTCTCGATATACTATTCATCCAGGCGGTAACAAGATGTATAAAGATCTGAAGAAATTCTACTGGTGGGTGAATATGAAGAACCAAGTTGCAGAATTCGTAGCAAGGTGTTTAAATTGTCAAAGGGTGAAGGCTGAACACCAAAGACCATCAGGGTTGCTATAGCCGCTCGAGATTCCCGAATGGAAATGGGAACTAATCACGATGGACTTCGTGACGGATCTACCAACAACCAGTGGAGGATATAACACAATCTGGGTAGTCGTGGATAGACTTACAAACTCAGCTCACTTCCTACCCGTAAGAAAGAATGATTGTCTGCAGAAGCTAGCAAGGACGTATATCCGAGAAATCGTTAGATTACATGGAGTACCTGTAGACATTGTGTCAGACCGTGACCCCAGATTTGTCTCCAGATTCTGGAAGAGCCTTCATCAAGAACTTGGGACGGCATTAAGTTTCAATACTGCTGCACACCCTCAGACAGACGGACAATCCGAGAGAATGATACAAGTCCTTGAGGATATGTTACGGGCATGTGCACTGGATTTTCAAAAGAGTTGGAGTCACCACCTACCCTTAGCTGAGTTTGCCTATAACAACAGCTACCAGGCAACGATTGGGATGGCTCCATATGAAGCATTATACGGAAGAAAGGGCAGATCACCAATACATTGGGAGATTGACGACCGGTACACACCAAAGGGTAAGCAGAACCGAAACCCGATAGCGAGAGTTGATCTAGTAGAAGATGCCATGGATAAAGTTCGAATCATTCGGGATCGAATTCACATTGCTCAGAGCCGACAGAAGATTTATGCAGACCAGAGGAGGAGAGATTTAGAATTCGACACGGGCGACAAAGTATTCCTTCGTTTATCACCACGTAAGGGATTGATCAACCCAAAGAAGGGAGGGAAGCTTAGCCCTAGATATGTCGGACCTTTCACAATCCTAGAACGAATTGGAAAATTAACATATCGTCTCGAGCTACCAACCAATCTTGCCGGAATGCACGACATATGTCATGTCTCAAGATTAAAGAAATATCATCCAGATCCTGAACATGTCATCATGCATGACATACCGCCAATCAAAAAGATTTAACTTATATCGAGAAGCCGATTAGGATTGTGGATCACCGAGTACGCGGACTAAGAGACAAGAAGATACCATTAGTCAAGGTCGTCTGGACAAATCACAACAGAGAGGAAGACGCTACATGGGAAGCTGAAGAAGAAATGAAGAAATCATATCCCGAGTTGTTCGAGAAGGAATTTGGGGACTAAATTCTTCGAAGGAGGGGAGGATATGTAAAACCCCTAAATTCGATGGCATATTGTTAGGCGCATTTTTATACGCCTATTTATCATTATTCTTTATCCATTTTGTGTCTAAACCTGCATAAATGAGCCTTTAATGCACTATTCTTTTATGTTTGGCAGGAAATTGGAGTCCGGAAGCTCGAATGATGAAAACAGGCGAAAACGGAAAATTTTGGCCTGGAGCCGCGGCACAAGGCAAGCGGGCCGCGGCACACGAAGGTGACCTAAAAGTGCCGAACCAACTGTACCCTGAGCCGTGGCACAAGGATGCTGAGCCGCGGCCCAGGAAGATAATGTGGCGCCCAGGCAACTCGCTGAAAGTCAGGGGCCGTGGCACAGATTAAGTGAGCCGCGGCCCACGGGGCGGTTTTGGTGTGTTCTTCGCGGTTCTGGGCCGTTTTTGAAGCCTGTTCCCAACCTAATTCCCGGACGCGTTTTGGAGGCTGAAGAGAGTTATAAATAAGGGTTTAAGGTCTGAAAAAGAGGATCATCGTAGGATCGATCATCATCAAGGAGAAGAAAAAGCAGGAAACACCAAGGAGCAGAGAGCGGAAGCCAGAAGAACGGAGGAATCCAAGTTCTTCATCTGCATTTGATATCAATGCTTTCTTTAATTATTTCAGTATTTTTATTCTTTAGCATGTTAGGCTAAAACCCTGTTCTAGGATTTTGATGAAACCAAAGTTTTGACGAAGTTGCTTTTCATTATTAATATAATTCCCTTTTCTGTTGAGTTTTCCCAATTGTTTTCAATGCTTTCAATTGTGTGGCCTATAATTGAATTGTTTTAATTACGCAACTCGAATCGGGAGAGGAGAGTTGGTGAGGAAATATTGGTGAGAACCGTTTTATCTTGTGAGATAGGAATATACTCATAGGAACTACGTGGCCTTTATGAAGATTCTGTGCCTTTTGCCTATTGTCGAATTAATTCACCTAGGGATAGAGTGTATTATTCGCCTTAGAAAAATCTACTGACCTCGGGAGAGGTGGTAGAGTACTTTAGCAACCTTTGTCTTCAATAAATTGGGAAATCATTAACATCAGATAATCGAGAGTAAATTCGGATAAACCGAGGTGGATTCACAATCCTAGATTTATTCTTATTTGATTTTCTTTCTTCAAGCGATCGTTTTTACTGTTTATTCTTTTATTGGTTTTCTTTAGTTATTACTTGCACCCCAAATTTCGATAGTTCAAATAAAATTAGAATACATATAAATCGGTAATTAGTAATTCAGTCCTCGTGGGAACGATATCTTACTCATCTCATTATTACTTGTCTACGACAACGTGCACTTGCGTTCAACGAAATCTCGCAACAAGTTTTTGGTGCCGTTGCCGGGGACTGATTATTTTACTAATATCGATTTCAGTATTTCTAGTCTTAGTTTGAACATTTTTTTTATTGTTTTTGTGTAATTTTATTTATTTGTTTTTTCTTTCAAGAGTTTCCGGTTAGTGCATGAGAAAATTCGGTAACGAAGGCCTACTACCTTTGGATACCGAACTCGAGCGCACTTTTCGGAGAAGCAAGAAGGAGAAATGAGAGCTGCCAGCAAAAGTCACCATGGCCGATCACACGGGAAATCAAGAAGCAGACAACCCCATTCAACAAGCTCAACCGGCATTAGCACTCCACGATTATGCTATGCCACAAATAAATGCAAACTTTTCGTGGATTCGGCGTCCAACCATCCAAGCAAACAACTTCAACATCAAGTCGGCTATAATTCAGATGGTGCAAGCGAGCCAGTTTTGTGGTTTGGCAAACGATGACCCCAACGCGCATATCGCGTCGTTTTCTCGAGATTTGTGATACCTTCAAGAACAACGGTGTCACCGATGATGCTATTCGTCTACGGCTTTTCCCTTTATCTTTGAGGGACAAAGCAAAATTTTGGTTGAACTCTTTACCGTCGGGCTCTATCATGACTTGGGCAGAATTAGCGCAAGCCTTCTTGGCTAAGTTCTTCCCACCATCAAAGACGGCGAGATTAAGGAACGAGATAACCACCTTCGGGCAATTTGATATGGAGTCGCTTCACGAAGCTTGGGAGCGATACAAGGACTTATTACGGAGATGCCCACACCACGGCTTACCGGACTGGCTACAAATTCAGACGTTCTATAATGGATTGAGTGCCTCTACACGCACTCTTGTTGATGCAGCCACTGGAGGAGCGTTGATGGGAAAAACGATGGCCGAAGCACACTCTTTATTGGAGGCGATGGCTGAAAATGTGTATCAGTGGCCTTCCGAATGAGTGATTCTGAAACGAGTAATGGAAATCTCCAATAACGATCCGATCTCTACATTATCAGCTCAAGTCGCCGCATTAACTCAGCAACTTCAAGCCTTTTCACTTGCTCCTTCCCCCGTTACCACTGAATCGTGCAATTAGTGTAACGGATCTCATCCTAGCGCAGAGTGCCAAGTCGGAAACCCTTTCAAGCAACCTCCGATGGAACAAGCTCAGTTCGTGGGGAACGGGAACCGGCAAAATAATCCATACTCCAACACTTATAATTCGGGATGGTGTAATCATCCTAACTTTTCATGGAGAAATGGACAAAAATCGAACCAACCTCAGTTTGCTCAACACCAACAGCAACCTCCCCCTACTCCAAAAATCTCTCTAGAGGAAGCAATTGCGAAATTAGCAGCAAATACGAGTCAGTTCATGACCCGTACGGAAGCAACCTTACAAAACCATTCCGCTTCTATTCGCAACTTGGAAGTCCAACTGGGCCAGATAGCAAATGTGTTAACAGCCCGCCCGGAGGGTACCTTGCCAAGTACGACTGAAACGAATCCCAGAGAGAGTATAAATGCCATCAGTTTGAGAAGCGGGAAAGAAGTGTGTGACCAGCCCGAGAGGAACGAAAAGAGAAGTGAGGATGAGGAGAAGAAAAACTCGATGAGCGAGGAATCACAAAATTCGAGACCCTCGATATTGTTTCCTGACAATCTAAAGGCCTATGTGCCACCCGTCCCGTTTCCACAGCGTCTGCATAAGCATAAATTGGACAAGCAATTCTCTAAGTTTCTTGACGTCTTCAAGAAACTACATATAAATATTCCATTTGCTGATGCGTTGGAACAAATGCCGAGCTATGTCAAGTTCATGAAAGAGATCTTATCTAACAAACGGAAGCTCGAGGAATATGAGACAGTGGCATTGACTGAATAGTGCAGCGCGATTCTACAGAAAAAGCTTCCGCCAAAATTGAAGGATCCAGGAAGCTTCAATATACTGTGCACCATAGGAAACCTCTCTTTTGATAGGGCGTTGTGCGATCTCGGCGCTAGTGTTAATCTCATGCCTCTTTCTATTTTCAAGAAGCTGGGAATTGGGGAAGCAAAACCGACGACGGCCTCTTTATAATTAGCCGATAGATCCATCAAATATCCGAGGGGAGTAATAGAGGACGTTTTAGTCAAGGTAGATAAAATCATTTTTCTTGCCGATTTTATTGTGCTCGATATGGAGGAGGATCAAGACATCCCAATTATTTTGGGAAGATCATTCTTAGCTACCGGCCGAACTCTCATAGATGTGGAAAAAGGGAAACTAACTCTACGGGTTCAATATGAGCATGTCACTTTCCAAGTGTTTCAACCCTATCCGTGTCCAAGTGGTGTCGAAAAGAGTTCACAAATTGAAAGTGTAAATATCTTTGCAAGAGACGCACACCGAGAGAGTTGTCGGTCAAAGTGTTCAGAATCCGTTCCAGATGCTCCGACATCTAAGAAGAATGTAGAACGAGTCGCATATCATAGGCATTTGGACATGTCGTCATCATCAACCGTTCACCCACCAATGAAAAATCCTGATGTTGTCATAAGTTCGTTCGAGAAAAAGGAGAATAAGCCGGAAGTAAAATGGGTGCCAAGTCATGTGAAACATGGGTGTTTCGGAAAGTTGTTTTTATTAAAATATTTTCGCAAAGAACATTGGGTGTCCAAACCGAAAATCGGATTGTTAAAGACCATTGGTCAAAAATTTAAAACACACTTTAATGGTTCGATGGACGGGGCGGAGTTCAAATGGTGTTTGCGAAAAACGAACTGATTTTCAAAAAGTCCGGATGAAGACTATAAACTTAGCGCTTCTCGAGAGGCAACCCGAGTATTAGTCATAGATTTTTTGTGTTTCAGTATTTTCTTTCATTTTTTGATCTTTATTTTTCGTCATTTTAGCTTGGATATGCTTATCTCTCATGCTCTTGATGTTTTCTTTTGAAAATTCTGTGCAGAAATTATCCCAGGGGAAAATTCAGCATTGGGCCGTGGCACAAGGATTGTGAGCCGCGGCACACACAAGTCGAAAAAAGGAGGCTAAACTTCCTGTACTCTGTGCCTCGGCACGACCTTACTGAGCGCCGGCACACTTGATCTCTAAGCCGCGGCACGTTGCTGCTGAGCCGCGGCACACCAAATGCCAAAGATACGCCCAGATACCTGTACCTCATGCCGCGGCACGGATCAAATGAGCCGCGGCACACTCACATGATGAGCCGCTGCACCCACATGCTGAGCCGCGGCACAAAGCGAAAGAACAAACAAGGCCCAGGAGGCTGTACTCTGGGCCGCGGCTCACTTAAGTTGTTCCGCGGCCCCCATCGCAAATGGGAAAGCCCAGGTATCCTTCATATACACGATCGACCGGCACACATCAGGTAAAGTCCCTTCCTTCCTTCACACAAGCACTCGGCCGATATCCTCCTCTTCTTTTTCTTCTTTCATTCTTCATTCCAAGTCAGGTAACTCTCAATCTCTTAATCATAATTGATATATGATTTGAAAAGTAAGTCGTTGTTATATGTTGCTAGTTGTTCTTCAAAGTTCTCTCAAAAATGGAGTTGGAATATGGTGAATATGGTGTTTAATTGTGATGGTATTTGTGATTATGAACGAATTGGTGATGTTAGTTGTCGTTTATCATGGCTATATATCTGTGTTGTTATTTTTGGGGATTTGGATTTAGCCATTAAAATTCTTGTTCTTCATTTAAACTTGTGCATACCAAGTGTTTGATAAATTACAGCAATGAAAAATTGTTAAGCCAAGCATTTTCAAACTATATGCAACGAATCGTTTTATCGGATTACATTATCTCCCAACCCTTACATCATGTTTAAACTTGAGAGCTCATCCTTAATTTCCTCTTTGATGATGCAAGCTCATTCATTCACGTTCCGCATGGTGTAGTCGAGAAGCCTGCAGGCTCGCCGGACGGGGCCGGCTCCAGTTCATGAGCGGACATTAGGGGAGTACTTGACCTTGTCTCTTATTGCATATTATTATTTTTGTCCATTGAGGTCAGTGTATGTCCTAAGTTTGGGGGGGTTTACTTTCTGTTGTCGTACTTATTCGTTTGCATTTTTCGTTATTTTTTGTTGCTAGCCTTGCTTGTCGTGATATTATTTGCGTTCGTGAATTTTTCGTGCTTCTTTTTGTGTAAAACTGATGTTACGATACTGATTTCTCGGGGAAGAAACAGTTGAATTTCAGTCGAGTTGTAGTCAGCGATATCTGTTTCTGTTGAGTATTCATTTAGGTCCGAAATTTTTTTTCGTTTTTGTAGAAATCTTAATAGATTAGAAAGGAGACATACGTGTTTTCAAATCGCCACCTATACGTTTGGTTATACTTTTCGGTTAGCTAGTCGTCCAGTAACATGAGTCGTGTCGGCACTTAATTTGAGTTTAGAGTCGGACATTTTTTCCCAAGAAAAGGTCGAGATATTATTTGTTCTATGATGGGAAGTCTAGTAACCGGGGGTATTCACGTGACCCGTTGTTTACTCTCGCGTAAAATGACAACCCTGATTAGACTAGTGGTTTAGAGATTTCGCATGTGCCGATGATGGGGAGCCTAGTAACCGTGGGTATTCACGTGACCCGTTGTTTACTCTCGCATAAAACAGCGACCTTGAATCGGACATGCGGGAATAGCTATTCGAGATATTTCTCCGCTGTGGAGGGGAACTTAGTAACTAGAAGCATCCATGTGCCCCATGAGTGTCTTTTACGTCAAACTCCCCCAACACATGAGAATGGAATTCCACCCTAGGATTATCCCGATGAAACATCCCGAGATCCGAACCTAGTGGTTGACTCGAATCATTTTATTGATCATATATAAGGGAATACTGTCCGAGGGTTATTTTTGATGATGAAACTCTTGAAATTTTTACCACTAGACTGTGGAACTGGGCGAGTTGGCTCATTTATTTTAACCTTTCATATTGGCGGTCGGTTAAATTCACGCTTGTTAATCTTTGAGCTTGATTTTCTTCATGAATGATTGATTAGGACTGAAACTGGTTACTTTGTGGAATCAGTGTCCTGGATGCGACTCACTATTACGATACTTGTATTATTCTTTGAGATTTTCAGGGTAGTATTGATTAAGTTGAGTACTATAGACTTGCACGATTATTCACGATACATTTTGTTTAAAATTGATTTTTGCTTGAGGACAAGCAAAGGCTCAAGTTTGGGGGTATTTGTTAGGCGAATTTTTATACGCCTATTTATCATTATTCTTTATCCATTTATGTCTAAACCTGCATAAATGAGCCTTTAATGCACTATTCTTTTATGTTTGGCAGGAAATTGGAGTCCGGAAGCTCGAACGATGAAAACAGGCGAAAACGGCAAATTTTGGCCTAGAGCCGCGGCACAAGGCAAGCGGGCCGCGGCACACGAAGGTGACCTGAAAGTGCCGAACCAACTGTACCCTGAGCCGCGGCACAAGGATGCTGAGCCGCGGCCCAGGAAGATAATGTCGCGCCTAGGCAACTCGCTGAAAGTCAGGGGCCGCGGCACAGATTAAGTGAGCCGCGGCCCACAGGGCGGTTTTGGTGTGTTCTTCGCGGTTCTGGGCTGTTTTTGAAGCATGTTCCCAACCTAATTCCCGGACGCGTTTTGGAGGCTGAAGAGATTTATAAATAAGGGTTTAAGGTCTGAAAAAGAGGATCATCGGAGGATCGATCATCATCAAGGAGAAGAAAAAGCAAGAAACACCAAGGAGCAGAGAGCGGAAGCCAGAAGAACGGAGGAATCCAAGTTCTTCATCTGCGTTTGATATCAATGCTTTCTTTAATTATTTCTGTATTTTTATTCTTTAGCATGTCAGGCTAAAATCCTGTTCTAGGATTTTGATGAAACCAAAGTTTTGATGAATTTGCTTTTGATTATCTATATAATTCCATTTTCTGTTGAGTTTTTCCAATTGTTTTTAATGCTTTCAATTGTGTGGCCTATAATTGAATTATTTTAATTACGCAACTCGAATCGGGAGAGGAGAGTTGGTGAGGAAATATTGGTGAGAACCGTTTTATCTTGTGAGATAGAAATATACTCATAGGAACTACGTGGCCTTTTTGAAGATTCTGTGCCTTTTGCCTATTGTCGAATTAATTCACATAGGGATAGAGTGTATTATTCGCCTTAGAAATGACACAGTTTCAGGGTTGTTGTAGGCCATCTACGGCGTAGTGCACATACAGTCGCATAAGCCCTATATCGGCTGCGATGGAACTTCGAATGGTGGAAGTGATATTCAGCGCCGTGTGGTTCCGACGGGTAGCTCGTGGTGAAGGAAGGGGAGGTTCGATCTAAAAAAATAGGGTGGATAGGTTTAGGGTTATGGGCTGAAGATTCGTGCTTACAGGTTCGGGCCGCGAGTTTGGTCGATATGGGCTGGGGTTTGAAGGTCACTGTAAAACATGGTGGTGGATGGTGGTTGTGAAAATCTGGTGCTATGTGTTTGTTGTGGATCGGGGTTGATCACGTGTGTTCAAGAATTGTAAATTTGCAGACTAATAGTAAAGAACTAAATTATGATTTTACCATTACTGTGAGATTTCAGAATGATGAAATTAGTTGAAAATCGGACTACCGAGAAGAAAAGGCTGGTCGTGCGCAAAACTGGGCTGAGAATTGGGGTTCTTCCGACTCGGCTCCTGTTGTTTTTGAATGGCAGATTTTTTTCTTTTTTTGTGGATTGCAGAGTGTTTCTGCCGTGAAACGATAATTTTGCAGATAGTATTGTATTCTAGGGTTTGTATGTGTATAGAATACAGTATTTATACTGTATTAGGAATTAGGTATAGGGTATATTTTTTGGGCTTAGGTTTAGGACTTGGGCTGACTCATTCAATTGGACTTAAAATAAAATAATTCAAATCATTATTAATGGGCCACAATGAAAATGAATAATATTGAGTTTAAAATAATAAACAATAATTATAACCGTATTGGCTAACGAAAATTGTTGGCTAAACTAAATAATAATAATATTAATAATAGTGATAGTGATAGTAATAATAATAATAATAATAATAATAATAATAATAATAATAAAAAAACTTGTGTCTAGACTCCCATCCAACTTTATGTAAGCTTAATTATTATTATAATAAAAATAATAATTAATAATAATAAAAAAAAAATAATAATAATAATAATAATAATATAAAAAAATAATAATAATAATAATAATAATAATAAATATTATTGTTATTTAGCTTATAAAATCTTTTGGGTAACCATTAATATCACTTAAAATTTGACTCGGGCCTAAAATGACGAGGTGAAACATAATAAAACAAGATTGAGAGATGAAACGACATGAATCACATGACTTGACATGAATCACAATGACATAAATGAATTTGCATGATCATGAAAATAATATGAATTAAACGATAAATTATTCGGGCATTAATTTAATAACATTGAACATGTTTTCTATAATTCACAATAAATGTATATGCGAAATCGGGGCGTTACAATAAGACCAGGGGATTTTCCTTTATTTACACCCTCTTTCAGTTGAATAATCATCGGGTCACTCCGATATTTCTCCTTGATGTCATCAACTAAGGACGAAGTAATCTCAAGAGTACAAAACTGCCCTTGCACTCTGTAAAGTCAAACTTCAATCCCCTGCTCCATCATCTCTTGAAGTGATATCGACCTCCCACTCAATGCATCTACGACGATGTTGGCCTTCCCTGGACGGTAAAGGATTCCCGAATCGTAATCTTATCAACTCCAACCAACAACGTTGGCTCATATTCAACTCCTTTTTAATGAAGATGCATTTCAAACTTTTGCAGTCAGCATAGATCCAAAACGAAAAGCCTTATGAATAATGTCTACAGATCTTCAGTGCAAACACGAATGCTGTAATATCCGCATTTTTCTTTCCCTTGTATTTTTCTTTTTCGGCGTATTTCCCGATAGTAGTGACCCTCGTGTATCTTTCAGTGTATCTTTCCTATTATCTATGGATTTTATTCCCATTATTGTCTTGCGGAACCGCCGTTGCGGGGTTGCCGTGGATCCATTCTACGTTATGATGCCTGTTGAGATGTCCCGTTTGATGTTTCGTTCACATTCCGGTGTTTTTGGACCGTTCATATTTCGTACCTAGCGCACGCTACTCTTTCTGCATAGCGCACGCTAGGGTTCCCTTAGTAGCGCACGCTACGTTTGTTCCGTAGCGCGCGCTAGCGAGTAGCCCTGGGAGTGGCAGTGTTGTTTTTCCAGCCTTCTGGACCAGCGTATTAGCGTACGCTACATGTGCTAGCGCACGCTAATGTCGAGAGGCTAGCGCACGCTGATGATGCCCGGTAGCGTGCGCTAGCATGAGTGTCCAGTACTGGACAGTTTACTACTGAACCCGGTCAGGTGCCAGTTAGCGCACGCTACGCTTGTATGGTAGCGCACGCTAACGGATCAGTTAGCGCACGCTACGCTTGTATGGTAGCGCACGCTAACGTATCAGGTGGGTTCTGGGCAGTTGCCACTGGACTCGGCTGATGTCCAGGTAGCGCACGCTATTGGTCGATAGCGCGCGCTACCGAGAGGTTATTAGCGCACGCTACGTTTCGAGTAGCGCACGCTAACGGCCAAAAGTCTGGCTGCTGGACTGGACGCTAACTAGTTTGGCCTGTAATTTTTCCCCGTTAGCGCACGCTAACCTTAAGGATTAGCGCACGCTAACACTCCCTGGCTATATAAACCAGGGAGTTGACCGAGATAGTCACCAATTCTCATTTCTCTCCCTCTTCCGCGGCCGAGCGACTCCAGAGGCGATTTGAGGCGATTTTCTTCTTCCAATCACTTCAGAGATTCTTTTGCTTGAATTCTTGGTGTAGATTAACACCATCCACTTGTGTTTCTAATCCTAAATCCAAGGTAATCTCTTAGAACCCTACTTTTGGATAATTTGGGGGTTTTGGGATTTTCTTCCGATCCGTTTCGTTTTGTCGATGGATTCATGATGAATATGATTAATCTTGTTGGTATTCTTAGTTTCCCTACGGATTCATGGTATATTTCGTGATTTTTATGGAATCGAGAGGGTTTGGTTATGGTCCGCCCTCGTTGTTGTTTATATACGAATATACATGAATCGTAGGCGGGTTTTCGGGTGTATTCCAATTCCATATTCGTTTAGAAATGGTTGTGATTGTATTCTTCGAATCATTAGGTTCGGTTTCATTGGTTCCTAGCGTTCGTCGGTGACTTTCCTTTCGTTCTTCGCGTCGTCATTAATTCAAGGCAAGTATTTTTGGAAACCTTTATGCTTAACATGAAATGGTAATGTATATTGTGTGTGCTTGACTCACCCTGGGAGGGTCCGACGGGGCCTCGGGGGAATCTATGACTTCACTCTGGATTCATGAGTTTGTTTCGCTAGCCAGCTCGGGAGGGTCCTTAGAGGCCTCCGGTGGGATTCGTGGCTTCGTCCCGGTCCTAGGCGATGCCTGTGCGTGATTTGTTTTATGAAATGGCGGCTCGGGAGGGTCCTTAGAGGCCTCGGGTGGGATTCGTGGCTTCGTCCGGTCTGGCGATTAATTGTATTTGTTTGTTTAGGAAAAGACATGTCTGGTTTTGACTTTTGAAAATGATATTGGTGCATGTACTATGAAATGTGTAAGCGATTGGTTTGCCTTGACTACTTGTACTAGCGTAATTGCTAACCCCTTTGGGGACCCGTTTTGGGGAAATTCTTGTTATGGATTTCAGGTCATAATTATCCGGACGAGCGAGCACCGGGACAGTACGAGGATGTTGGCCAAGGCCGTTGACATGTGCATTTGGGTCGTCTTATTTCCTTTGTCTAATTCGATATGGTTGTTTCCTATATTTCTAAACTTATAGATTGTACTCGCGAGTACTTAGGCTTTTCCTTTCTGGTTGTGTTTGGACTTCGTTGGAGTTACCATATTTGTCGGATGATGTTTATTATGCCGGTTGTACCGGGCGTGTAGTTTTATGTTCTTGTTGTTAATAATATTGTCTCCTTGCTAACCGAGACGGTTAGTCGAGAGGTGTTATCTTGTGTTAGCCTGGTGGACTCCATGTAGGGGTCCACGGCGCTGTAATACACCTCGAATATCTTGGGGGTGTTACAGAAATGGTATCAGAGCTCTAGGTTTATGGATACCTAGGCTTGTTGGTCATTTGGGTCTAGTCGTGTTTTGTTTTGCACATTGTCATGCCGCTGCCAGCATCCCGGTACTTCCAGTGCTCGTAAGTTTTCCTATTCGGCTCTTTTGTTTCTTGTATTGTATTTCTACTTCTGAATCGTAATTGCTTTTCCCCCTTACTCATCATCGATATACTTCTGTTATCTCTCAACATCAGTATGGATGCCGGAGGAAACCGTGGTCGTGGTCGTGGTCGTGGGCGCGGCCGAGGACGTGGGGCGGCCGGTGGGGCGGCCACGTCGCATTCTTCCGAGCCGCAGATCGGTGACCGTCACATTCATGCTTCTTCTCGGGAGCGCGCCGATCTTGGTATTGCGGTGTTATGCGGCAAATGGTTAACCAGATGGCGGCTATAGCTCAAATGGTCAGAACCCCGATCAGGCCCACGCTAATCGGGCGGAGCGGATCGGCTTCAGGATGTCATCAAGATGCATCCTCCTCGGTTCTCGGGAGCTTCGGACCCGGCCGGGTGGGAAGGGTGGATCAAGGAGATATCCAAAGTCTTCTTGCTACCAATTGTCAGGGACCGTAAGGTCCCTATTGCTCAATACTTTCTCACGGGAGATGCTACAGATTGGTGGGAGGCCGTTAGTCCCAAAGATCATGTTGCTTCGTGGGCCGAGTTTCAGGAGTTGATGGAAACCGAGTATTGTCCGTGGCCGGTCAGACAGGCTCGAGTGCATGCTTTCTACGATGCCCAACCTCGGGATATTCCCATATCCCAAGCCATTGCTGATTTCAATAAAGAGTTGGGTTATGTGAAGACCCAAGTTGTCGCTGAGAGCGACAAAATTTTCTATTTTTCCAGGAGAATGAAACTGCCCATTCGGGACTATATGTCTGGACTTGTATGTACTACCCTGAAGGATTATCAGAGTCGAGCTCTTGCCTACGACATGTCGGTGACAGCCAGTGCGGCGGTTCGGGAGAGTAAGAAGCAGAAATCCATGGAAATTTTGGTCACGAGAGGTGGAGGCGGCGAAGTCTCAGTATGTGAATATTCCTGGAGGTAATTCGGCTCGTTTCTCTGGGGGCTATCGGGGTACTGTCGGTGCCTCCGTTCGGGATGCCAAATGCTTTAACTGCGGCGAGGCGGGCCATCGAAACCGGGAGTGTCCTCATCCGCCTCTAACTTGTCACACTTGTGGTCAGTCGGGCCACAAGGCCTTCTTTTGTGAGCGGGTAAGAAAGCTTCCTGGTGCTCAGGCTTCTTTTCCAGCACCTTTGAGCCAAGTGTGAATCAGGGTTCTTTTGCTCCGCCGCCACCTCCGAGTGCCGGTCGAGGTAGGGGTCGGGGTCAGCCCGCTAGAGGAGGAGCTTCCAGTGTCGGCTCTGCCCAGCCGCGTATCTACGAGATGAGAAGGGCCGATGACCCAGCAGCTACTGTGGCGACAGGTACCGTTCATATTCATTCCCATCCTGTTAGTGTGCTTTTCGATTCTGGTGCTACACATTCGTTCATATCGCTGGGGTGTGTGCGCCGTTTGAGTCTCGACTGTTTGTCGCCTTGCGAGTCTTTCATCGTTAAACTTCCTAGCGGTGACAGGATCGTTGGCGATCGAGAGGTCCGAGACTGCGTGTTTATTTGTGAGAGAGCCTGGCTCTCTAATCTTATCGTTGTTGATATTGAGGGTGAGGATCTAATTCTCGGGGATGATTGGCTCGAGCGGCATGGCGCAATCATGAACTACCGCACGAGAATCATCACTATGTTAGCCGAGGATGGCACCGAGCACTCGTTCGCGGGGCGAAGAGGGAAACCAGTTCGTTATTAATGCCTTGAAGGCGATGAGTCTCTGCGAAAGGGGTGTCTTGGTTATTGGTGCTATGCCTTAAAGACGGAAAATGGTGGAGTCGAGCTTCGTCGATTCCGTCGTTAATGAGTTTCTGGTGTTCTTCTGACGAGTTCTGGGATTGCCACCGGATCGTGAGGTCGAGTTTGCTATAGAGTTAGAGCCGGGCGCGGCTCCTGTTTCGAAGGCGCCGTATCGCATGGCACCTTCAGAGATGTCAGAGTTGAAGAAGCAGTTGAGTGAGCTTCTTGAATCGGGGTATGTTCGACCGAGCGCCTCGCCTTGGGGCGCGCCGGTCCTGTTTGTGCGGAAGAAGGATGGTTCACTACGTTTGTGTATCGACTATCGCGAACTAAACAAGGTAACCATCAAGAACAAGTATCCTTTGCCTAGGATTGATGATTTGTTCGATCAGTTATAGGGAGCTGCGGTATTCTCGAAGATTGATTTGAAATCGGGGTACTATCAGCTTCGGGTGAGAGAGTCCGACGTGCCGAAAACAGCTTTTCAGACAAGATACGGACATTATGAATTCGTAGTTATGCCTTTCGGGTTAACTAATGCGCCGGCGGTGTTCATGCAGTTGATGAACAAAGTCTTTATCGAATATTTGGATAAGTGTGTCGTCGTCTTCATTGACGATATTCTTATCTATTCGAGGAATGAGGAAGAGCATGCCCACCATTTGCGGATAGTGTTAGACATTTTGAGGACCGAGCAACTCTATGCGAAGTTCTCGAAGTGTGAGTTCTGGCTGAAGGAAGTGATGTTTTTGGGTCACGTGATTTCAGCCGAAGGGGTTCGTGTGGACCCGAGAAAATTGAGCGGTATTGGATTGGGCACCGCCACAAATGTGAAGGAGGTCCGTAGTTTCTTGGGTTTGGTGGCTACCGTAGGTTCGTGAGGGTTTCTCAAAACTAGCTCGGCCACTTACTCGGTGCTCCATAAATCAGAAGTTAAATGCGGACCGATGAGAGGCGATCGAGTTTCGAGGAGCTGAAGAAGCGTTTGACTTCAGCCCGGTCTTGGCGTTGCCATGTGGCAACGAGGGATTCGCCGTTTATAGCGATGCTTCGGGTCAGGGTCTCGGGTGCGTATTAATGCAGCACGGCAAGACCATTGCCTATGCGTCGAGACAGTTAAGGCCGTATGAACTTAACTACCCTACTCACGATTTGGAGTTAGCGGCGGTAGTCTTTGCACTCAAGATTTGGCGTCACTATCTTTTCGGCTCTACATGTCAGATTTTTACCGATCATAAAAGTCTGAAATACATATTTACTCAGCGGGAGTTGAATATGAGGCAGAGGAGGTGGTTAGAGCTGATTAAAGATTATGACCTTGAAATTCTTTACCATCCGAGCAAGGCGAACGTCGTGGCCGACACCTTGAGTCGGAAACCAATTGCGTTGCAAGCGCTTGAGGTCCTTACGCCTCAGTCTGAGCTTCGGCGGGCTTTGATCGGGTTAGATGTTGAGGTTTTGTTGCCTGGAGCTGTCGGGCAACTTTGTGCTTTAGAGATTTCGTCGTCCTTGATCGATGAAATTAAGCTGAAACAATCAGAGGACCTGATGATTACTCAAATCCGAGAGAACGTCCTTAAAGGAAAGTCTCCTGGATTTGTGATTCACGAAGATGGTGTTTTGAGATTCCAGAGTCGGCTTTGTGTGCGAGCGATCGAGTTCTGACAGTATTTTGCGTGAGGCCCATTCCACACCTTATTCCGTTCATCTGGTTCGAGTAAGATGTACAAGGACACGAGGAGGAACTTCGTGGAATGATATGAAGGAGGAGGTCGCACGGTTTGTAGCGAGATGTTTGACGTGCAAGAGTCAAAATCGAGCATCAACGACTCGAGTTATTGCAGTCACTTCCGTTAGGAATGGAAATGGGAAGACTTATCGATGGATTTCGTTACGAGTTTGCCAAGATCGAGGTCGGGCATGAACATGGTATGGGTGATTGTTGATCGTCGACCAAGTCGGCACATTTTCCGGGCATCAAGGACACTTGGGGCCGGAGAAGTTAGCTCGTGTGTTTATCGCGCAGATTGTGAGACTTCACGGTACTCAAGTCTATTGTTTGGATCGTGATGGCCGTTTATCGCACTTTTGGCGGGCGGTGCATAAGGCGTTAGGTACCGTTTGCATTTGAGTACCTCTTTTCATCCCGATCGGATGGACGGTCGGAGCGCACCATCCGGACATTCGAGGACATGTTGCGTGCTTGTGCCCTCGATTGGAGTAGCGGGAGGAGCATTTGCCATTGATCGAATTCACGTACAACAATAGTTGGCACGCGTCGATTCGAGATGGCACCGTATGAGCACTTTATGGCGGCGATGTCGATCGCCGATTTGTTGGAATGAGGCGTCCGATTTGGTCGGGACCGAACCGGATGTCGTTTTAGAGACGAGACGGAAGATAGAATTAATTCGAACGGATGTTGATCGCCAGAGTCGGCAGAAGTCATATGCGATGTTCGTCGTCGACCTTTAGAATTCGAGGTGGGGACCACGTTTCTTTGAAGGTGTCGCCGACGAAGGGAATTTTCCGTTTCGGGAAAAAGGGAAGTTGAGTCCGAGATTTATTGGACCCTTCGAGATTCTCGAGCGAGTCGGTGGGTTGGCATACCGTTTGGCGTTGCCCCGCCCCGAGTCATGTTCATAGCGTTTTCATGTTTCCCGGTGAGAAATACGTCCGGACCCTAGTCACATCATCGATTATGATGAGATTGACGTCGCGAGGATATTACTTTTGAGGAGCGCCCTTTGAAGATTTTGGAACATCGGGAGAAGCTTGGCGAGGCATAAGACCATCCCTTTGGTCAAGGTGCGGTGGTCGAGACACGGTGTCGAGGAGGCAACGTGGGAGACCGGGATAGCATGCGTGCTAGGTACCGGAGTTGTTTGTTTCTTAAGTTTCGGACGAAACTTGTTTTTAGAGGGTAGAATGTAATATCCGCATTTTCTTTCCCTTGTATTTTTCTTTTCGGCGTATTTCCGATAGTAGTGACCCTCGTGTATCTTTCGGTGTATCTTTCCTATTATCTATGGATTTTATTCCCATTATTGTCTTGCGGAACCGCCGTTCTTGGTTGCCGTGGATCCATTCTACGTTATGATGCTGTTGAGATGTCCGTTTGATGTTTCGTTCACATTAGGTGTTTTTGGACCGTTCATATTTCGTACCTAGCGCACGCTACTCTTTACGCATAGCGCACGCTAGGTTTCCCTTAGTAGCGCACGCTACGTTTGTTCCGTAGCGCGCTAGCGAGTAGCCACAGGAGTGGCGGTGTTGTTTTCCGGCCTTACGGACCCGTATTAGCGTACGCTACATGTGCTAGCGCACGCTAATGTCGAGAGGCTAGCGCCGCGCCGATGATGCCCGTAGCGTGCGCTAGCATGAGTGTCCAAGATCTCGATGATTTACTACTGAACCCGGTCAGGTGCCAGTTAGCGCACGCTACGCTTGTATGGTAGCGCACGCTAACGGATCAGTTAGCGCACGCTACGCTTGTATGGTAGCGCACGCTAACGTATCAGGTGGGTTCTGGGCAGTTGCCACTGGACTCGGCTGATGTCCAGGTAGCGCACGCTATTGGTCGATAGCGCGCGCTACCGAGAGGTTATTAGCGCATGCTACGTTTCGAGTAGCGCACGCTAACGGCCAAAAGTCTGGCTGCTGGACTGGACGCTAACTAGTTTGGCCTGTAATTTTTCCCCGTTAGTGCACGCTAACCTTAAGGATTAGCGCACGCTAACACTCCCTGGCTATATAAACCAGGGAGTTGACCGAGATAGTCACCAATTCTCATTTCTCTCCCTCTTCCGCGGCCGAGCGACTCCAGAGGCGATTTGAGGCGATTTTCTTCTTCCAATCACTTCAGAGATTCTTTTGCTTGAATTCTTGGTGTAGATTAACATCATCCACTTGTGTTTCTAATCCTAAATCCAAGGTAATCTCTTAGAACCCTACTTTTGGATAATTTGGGGGTTTTGGGATTTTCTTCCGATCCGTTTCGTTTTGTCGATGGATTCATGATGAATATGATTAATCTTGTTGGTATTCTTAGTTTCCCTACGGATTCATGGTATATTTCGTGATTTTTACGGAATCGAGAGGGTTTGGTTGTGGTCCGCCCTCGTTGTTGTTTATATACGAATATACATGAATCGTAGGCGGGTTTTCGGGTGTATTCCAATTCCATATTCGTTTAGAAATGGTTGTGATTGTATTCTTCGAATCGTTAGGTTCGGTTTCATTGGTTCCTAGCGTTCGTCGGTGACTTTCCTTTCGTTCTTCGCGTCGTCATTAATTCAAGGCAAGTATTTTTGGAAACCTTTATGCTTAACATGAAATGGTAATGTATATTGTGTGTGCTTGACTCACCCTGGGAGGGTCCGACGGGGCCTCGGGGGAATCTATGACTTCACTCTGGATTCATGAGTTTATTTCGCTAGCCAGCTCGGGAGGGTCCTTAGAGGCCTCGGGTGGGATTCGTGGCTTCGTCCCGGTCTGAAGCGATGCACGTGCGTGATTTGTTTTATGAAATGGCGGCTCGGGAGGGTCCTTAGAGGCCTCGGGTGGGATTCGTGGCTTCGTCCCGGTCTGGCGATTAATTGTATTTGTTTGTTTCGGAAAAGACATGTCCGGTTTTGACTTTTGAAAATGATATTGGTGCATGTACTATGAAATGTGTAGCGATTGGTTTGCCTTGACTACTTGTACTAGCGTAATTGCTAACCCCTTTGGGGACCCGTTTTGGGAAATTCTTGTTATGGATTTCGTGTCATAATTATCCTGGACGAGCGAGCACCGGACGATGCGAGGATGTTGGCCAAGGCCGTTGACATGTGCATTTGGGTCGTCTTATTTCAGTTGTATAATTCGATATGGTTGTTACCTATATTTCTAAGCTTATATATTGTACTCGCGAGTACTTAGGCTATTCCTTTATGGTTTTGTTTGGACTTAGTTGTAGTTACAATATTTGTCTGATGATGTTTATTATGCGGTTGTCTGGGCGTGTAGTTTTATGTTCTTGTTGTTAATAATATTGTCTCCTTGCTAACCGAGACGGTTAGTCGAGAGGTGTTATCTTGTGTTAGCCTGGTGGACTCCATGTAGGGGTCCACGGCGCTGTAATACACCTCGAATATCTTGGGGGTGTTACAAATGCGGCGCCAACTCCAGATTGTGGGTAGGATAGTTCATTTCATATGGTTTCATCATCCGTAATGAAAAAGCTCTCATCGTATTGTGCTGCATAAGCACACACCTGAGCCTTTGGCCCAAAGCATCACTATATACCACAAACCCCTGGCTACCTTGCGGTAAAGATATAATTGTTGCTGATGACAAACGTCTATTCAATTCGCCAAAGCTGTCCTGCCTCTCATCAAGCCCCTCGACAAACCTACGATATTACCCAACAAGACCTAAAAAGCTTCTAACCTTTTTCACATGTTAAGGTGGTGCCGAATCCAACACTACCTCGATCTTCTCTGGGTCTATACGGACCCCTTAGTTCGAGATCACATGGCCAAGAAACATAACCTCCTTCAACTAGAATTCACACTTTGAAAACTTCACATAAAGGTGCTGAACTCTCAGAATGCCGAACACTAAATGTAAGTGTCGGGTATGCTCCCACCCATCTCGAGAATAAATTAGAATATCATCGATGAGTACGACACACTTATCGAGGCAATCGATAAATATCTGGTTTATCAATTGCATGAACATCATCAGTGCATTGATTAGCTCGAAAGACATAACCACAAACTCATAATGTGTTGTCTTCGGAATGTTGGACTCCTTCACTTGGAGCTGAAAATACTCCGATCTCAAGTTAATCTTATAATGTAGCTCCATGCAACTGATCGAACAAGTCACCTATACGAGGTAATGGATACTTGTTCTTGATGGTCTACTTCTTTAGGTTGCAGTAATCGATGTATGAATGCAGTGAGCCATCATTCTTTCTAAAAATAAGACCGTGCACCCCAAGGCGAAGCGCTCAGTCCGATGTATCCCTTCTCTACAATTCTCCTAATTGATTCATCAATTCCTGCATTTCTGAATGGGCGATGGAGCCGCATCTGGCTTCAAATTAACAGAAAATTCTATCTCACGATCTGGCGATAATCTGGAAGATCATTCGGAAAGATGCCTAGATACTCGTTAACAACTGAAATCAATGAAAGGTCGATTCTCCCTTCCTCCAACTTTATAGCATAACATCAGTAACCCGTGAAACCCTTATTTAGGAGCTTCACGACCTTCATGGCACTGATAAGTAGTTTCTGCATACCTAGTTTACGATCCACAGATGAATATTCATAACCATCCTCAGCTATCATAGTGATAACCTTAGTGCGATAGTTCATAATTGCCCCGTGCCTATCAAGCCAATCATCACTGAGGATCAAATTCGCCCTCTATATCTACCGTAATCAAATTCAATGACCAATATATACCCGCTACACTCACTAAATGATCTCTAATCTCCCAATTACCCATAATTCTATCCCCACTAGGCAGTTTCACAAAAAGAAGGCTCACAAGCAACCAAACAATCCATATTCATACGACGCACACAGTCCAAGAAGATGAAAGAATATATAGCACCAGAATCAAAAAGCACTCTAACAGGGTGAGAAAGGACGTGAATTGTACCTGTTGCCACCATCGCGTCTAGATCATTAGCTCAATGCATCTCATAAATGTGTGGATGCGCTGAACCAGCACTAGAAACTACCCCTCTAATGGGTTGACCCCGTCCCTAGCCTCTTTAGTAACTTTGTTGTGACTGGATAGCTGATTGCCGGTGATTTAAACTCGACTCCCTAAGTACTGGGGCAGAATCCTGAGTACCAAAGGTTTTATCCCATTCAATACAATAAATCTCCTTGTGGACCATCTGGCCACAAGTGTTACATCTCAGAGGTGGAAAATTGCACTCGCGGTTGATGTGGTCTTTACAACTACGATTAAAGCATGGTACCTCACGATTTGAGGCACTTGGAGCAGGATGAAAACTCTTTCTGCCCCTAAAAGAACGTGATGGCTTCCCGAACATTAGGGTTAGCTGACTGATATCTTTGAAAACTACCACCCTCGCTACCATAAAAATTGTCGATGGTTTTCTGCTTCTTCTGTTCAGTAGTTTCGCCAGCAGTGGATCACAATAGGTCATAGGCCATCCGCTTTATCTTAGTACCACTTTAAGGTAGTATAAGCAAACCCGAACATGTAGCACCAGATCACAAGTTTCATATGCATATATAATGGCGGATCTTATCTCCTTCGTCCCGAACCTAATTCTTCACATGAATCAGTTGCTGGTTATAGTCAACTATAGCTTGTGAAATAGGGATGTCTTGCGACTTAGCCTCTAAAATGACTCGAATCCGGCTCACGCGAACTGACCATGGATAATACTCGGCCTCTATCAGATCTTTGAACTCGTCCTAAGAAGCGACATGATCTTTGGGCTTGACTGTTTACCACCAAGTAGCGACTTTCTTAGCAATAAAGTATTGAGAATTGGGCACTTTCCTGCCTCCGGACAATCAACCTCCTCAAAACCTCTCTAACTCAAAAAGTTAGCTCTCCCAACCGGCTAAATCTGTAGCGCCAATAAAGTCCGGAGGATGCATATGGACCACATCCTGTAGCCACTTATCCGCACCCGTATTAACCATCGGGTTTGGATTGTTCTACCAAACTGCTTGAGTCAAGAGGTCCATCTGATTAGCCACTTGCTACAGAATGTTCTCAATGCTAATATTTGTGTTATTTCATGCAAAGTTTCATTGACCGACCGACTGGCCCACCGAATGCGCCATCCTGATCGTGTCCTCTACTAGTAGACATTTTGAGGAATAAGAAGGATATTCGTGAGTACAGTTCAGATTATACACTGACGAGGTGACCGGTTCACAAAAATATGAATTTAAAGACGATACAGTTAAGAAGATAAAAGAGGGATAAGAAAACTTAAGAGTACTGGTAATACTGAGATGATGGCAACATTGTGACACTGTATACAAATGATGATTCGACTAGACCCAAGAGACTGACAGCCTAGGTATCCATAAACCTAAGCTCTGATACCATATTTTATAACACCAAAAGATATTCAGCGCATATTACAGCGCCATGAGCCCCTACCATGGGACCCAAAAGCCTATAAACATACATATTCATAAAGCTTTACCGGCAAGGTCTAAACATAACCAACAAGGAAGAGAATAAAATTTAACATCATAAGGTGCAAAGAATAATTGATTACGATTATTTCCATTGTTGCACCCAAATACACGAGCTAAATATTCAGACCGATCCTCCTCTGCCACTGTTGGATTCAATAGAGATAGATCATTACTATCGCAAAATCCATACATACCCAAAATTCCTTCGTCTTGACATCTTTCTTTCAAGTACCGTATCCCATAAAAAGTAGGACATTAAACAAGCTAATGAACAAAGAAATTCTAAATAAAATTAGAGACTTAAAAAAGGAAATGCACTTGCTTCATGAAAATATTCAAGTGGGTTGCTCCAATCTCTTTTTGGAAACACGAATCAAGCATGTCCTCATAGTCAATGTAACACCCCCAAGATATTCACGGTATATTACAGCGTCGTGGACCCCTACGTGGGACCCACCAGGCTAAATAATTAACACCATTCGTCTAACCATCTCGATTAGCGATAAAACACATATCACCACGACAAAAATTAAATAAAACGTCAGGTACAACCAGTAAACCAGACATCACCGAAAATTACAAATACAATGTAGTGTCCATCTTCCAAATTAAAACGCCTAAGTACTCGCGAGTCCTTTCTATCAGTTTACAAGTTCGAAAACAAACATTTAAAATGGGCAACTAAAATAAAGGAACTCATTTGCATACGTCAACAACCCTGGCCAGCATTCTCGTACTGCTCAAGTGCTCGCTTGACCGGCTGAGCGTAACCAGAAATTCATAACACGAATTTCCCCCAAAATGGGTCCCCCAAAGGGGTTAGCAATTACGCTAGTACAAGTAATCAAGGCAAACCATTCGCTTACACATATCATAGTACATGCATCAAAATGTTTCAAAATCAAGACTTTTTTCCCAGAAAACAAACATTCAGTAATCACAGTTGAAAATTTACCTAGGACCGGGGCTAAACCACTGGTCCCATCCGAGGCCTCTAAGGACCCTCCCACACTGGCCATAGTTAAAAATCATGCACATGACTCGCCTAGGACTGGGGCTAAACCAATGGTCCCATCCGAGGCCTCTATGGACCCTCCCGGACTGGCTATCAAAACAAGCTCGTGAATCAGGAGCGAAATCACAGATTCCTCCGAGGCCCCGTCGGACCCTCCCGAAGTGAGCAAATCACACACATATACATTACCATTTCATGTTAAGCATAAAGGTTTCACAAGAATACTTGCCTTGAGAAATTGACGACGAAATGAACGGGAAATCAACTACTCTTGCTAGGAACTGACAACCCCGAACCTAACGAGTCGAAGAATACAATCACAACCAATTCTACACAAATACGAAAACAGAATACACCCAAAAACCCACCTACAATTCATGTAAATTCGTACAAACACAACAACGAGGGCGGGTCACAACCGAACTCAGTGACCATCTCGCTAGCGTGCGCTAACTGTTACCATGAAAAAATTCCAAACTCACTGCCCATCTCGCTAGCGTGTGTTACATTCGGCACTAGCGCGCGATACACAATACCTATATCATGCGCTAGCTCATGACTAGCGTGCGTTAACTATTAGTCCAGAGAACAGAAATCACCCCACTGCCCCTGCCAACTCAGCCCATTAGCGTGCGCTAGATGTGATGCTAACGTGCGCTACTCAACATGGATAGCGTGCGTTAGCTCATGCCTAGCGTGCGCTAACTTCTGGTCCAGAGGACAAAAATCAGCTACTGTCTCTGCCAAGCCCGAACCATTAGCGTGACTTTTGGGCCAAAATGAAAGAACGTACTCTTTCAGGAGAGGATAAGGGATTCAGTGTGTCTGATGATGGCACGATGAACTATGACGGGAGGATTTGTGTGCCCAATGTTGTGAAGTTGAGACAAGCAATATTGAAATAGGCACATAATACTGCATATACAGCACACCATGGAAGTACAAAGATGTACCAAGACCTTAAGGGGATATTTTGGTGGGAAGGTTTGAAGAGAGATGTGGCAGACTTTGTCAGAAAGTGTATAGTTTGTCAACAAGTGAAGGCAGAACACCAATGCCCCTATGGATTACTTAATTGCTTCATATTCCAGAATGGAAATGTGAACATATTACGATGGACTTTGTGGTAGGTTTATCTCGAACGGGAAGAGGGAATCACGCTATTTGGGTTGTTGTGGACCGACTCACAAAGTCAGCTCATTTCATCCTAGTTAAGATGAACTTTCGAATGGATCAGTAGGCTCAACTTTACATCAGTGAGATTATAAAGTTGCATGGAGTTCCAGTCTCTATAGTATCAGACAGGGACACTCGTTTCACATCATGTTTTTTGGAAAGTTTGCAAGAAGCTTTGGGAACGCAGTTGAATTTTAGTACGGCCTATCATCCACAGAATGATGGTCAGTCTAAGAGGACTCTTCAGATTATTGAGGATATGTTGCGAGCATGCGTGTTAGGCATGGACAATAATTGTCAATGACTGTTGCCTTTGGTAGAATTTGATTACAACAACAGTTATCAGTCGACAATTGGTATGGCGCCGTATGAAGCCTTATACGGTAGGAGTGTCGATCACCACTGTATTGGGACGAAGTAGGTGAAAGGAAAATCTTCAGTCCCGAGATGATCGAACAAACAATGGGTGTGGTGGATAAGATTCCAGAGAGGATCAAGATAGCATAAGATCGTCAGAAGTCTTAGGCCGACAAGCGTAGGAAAGATCTCGAATTCTGTGTTGGCGACAAGGTATTCCTGAAGGTATCTCCTACCAAGGGAATTATTCGTTTTGGTCCAAGGAGCAAGTTCAGACCGAGACATATTGGACCGTTCGAAATTCTAGAACGAATTGGAGAATTAGCTTACCATTTGGATTTACCCCAAGATTTCCGGCTGTGCACAACGTTTTTCATGTATCGTTGTTGAGGAAGTATGTGCACAATCCCGAACACGTCATCAACTATACCGTCGTGGAGGTGAACAAAGATCTTACTGTGAAGAACAACCAGAAGTTATCCTCGACCGATCAGTCCGGCAGTTGAGGAACAAAGATAAGGTGTTTGTCCAAATCCAATGGTGTAACCATAGTAAGGATGATGCAACTTGGGAGCGTGAAGAACTTCAAGCTCGTTATCCAAATTTCTTCAATCGAGGTATGTCATTTATTTTCGAGGACGAAAATTTTTCTAAGAGGGGTATGATATAATATCCGCCATTTTTATAAAATAATATTATCATTTATAATAATAGTAATGGATTTTCATTTCATTTAGTCTCATTACATTACCGAATGAGTAATTGTTGTACAATTATTTTCAGTTCACGTACGAGTCAATCTTTTAATCTCAATAGTAATGCATTTTCATTTCATTTAGTCTCATTACATTACCGAATGAGTAATTGTTGTACAGTTATTTTCACTTCACGTACGAGTCAATCTTTTAATCTCATTTAATGAGATCATAATTATTTTCATTTCACCTCATAGATTCTAAACCCGAGTCTGTTTATCAATAAATTTTAAGGGATGTCTAATATTAATTATTAATATTAATATTATATTATAAGTATTGATAGTATTATTATTAATAATAACAGTATCCTTATTTATTAAAGGCAATACTAATATTAATAGTTCTATTATTATTATTAAATATCATTATTAATTATATAAAAGCCAATAGATTTTAATTATAATGTTATTGTTATTTGGGCCGACTATCTTATGATGACCCAAAATAATTAAGCCCAACCAATTATACTGCCAAATATACTCCTAGGGATACAACACATCCCAACCCTAAATCTAGGAGTATAAATATACAATTAAAATACAATATGTGAAACATACATCAACTTCGTATAAGACTACTAGCCGCAACTCTTCTCATCGTTCTACAATTTCACCATATTCGTATCTTCCCACCAAGGTAAACACAAACCTCTTCATCTTTATGTAATTTTTGTCTATGGATATTTCATCTAACCCTTGAGATATATAAAATTCAATAATTACTGTAAACGTAAGAGACAAACAGAAACCCAGTTCTTCAACCCGTTCAATCCAAACCAACAGAAACCAGAAAACTACTATCAATCCCAAATCAACAAGCCCGACCCTTCAACACGAACCAGATTTGAAACCCTCATAGGCTGTGTTTAGCACTAGCATATCAGCTAGCTTATAAGCTTCAGGAGCTTATTTGACATTGACTAAAAAAAAGCTCGTTTCATAAACGACTAGCTTCTCAAACCAGCTAGCTTATCAACTAGCTGATTGATAAGCTAATTTTTCAAGCTTATGAAAAAAAGAAGCTAGCTTCTTATCTTTATATATTCCATATATATCGTGACCTAAATAAAAATATATTTTCATGACCTAAATAAAAAAAACTACCGCTATTCCGTCTTTTCTCGCGTCAGTTTATTCATCCCCTGCTGAAACGTTCTTGGCCATCTGCATTCAAGGTACATCTTATATATATAAAGATTGAGTCCTTAAATTTATTGTGGAGTCTTAATGATATTAATTAATGGATATTTTTACATTTAATATTAGTTCATATTAAATTATTTCCTCTAATTTAATATATTAAATAATATTAAGTATTAAATTCATGTCTTAAATGTTTCATGTCTTAAAGTATTAATTAAAATCCTATAATTCAATTAGCTACCATTTATTTAAAAATTGAGTTTCATGTTAAATCTTTTCGGCTTAAATTCCTTTACTTGAATGAACTTGAATGCCCATCACTTCATTTTTATAAAAATCGTTACAAACATTTTTGGCTTCATCTCATTTTATTGTCCAACTAATTGAATTAAGTTGAGTATTCATGATTCAAATCTTTATGTATTTTGTAATAACATTTGTCATAACTATAGCAATAAGTTAATTTTCTGAACTTTTACAAACACCTTCATTAAAGCTTTATTAGTATTTATACTAAAACCCAAACAAAACCCAAACGGTGGCAAAATTCTTTAGACTCATTTATTAACTCTCTTTCATAAATAGCTTCATTTTGCAAGTAATTAAAATAGACAGTTCATATCCTTATGGAAGGTTACATACTACATATTGTGTGTATAAATAATTTACTTTGCATATCAAACAATATTAATACAAACGAAAACAATACTAATCCAAAAGAAAACAATATTAGTTCACTGATATTAATGGATATTTTACAGGGAGTGTTGTACATTGAACAAAAAAGAAAATAATTAGACAAGAGGACTTCATATATTACAAGAAGGTTTTTACAAACAAAAATGAATACAAATCATGAAAAACATTTAGATAAAAATTGCCAACACATGCGGACATTATTCACGTCAATGTTGAGGGTTTAATAAGTACGGTCGCTTCTATGTGTAATTTAAAGGTAGTATATATTAAAATAATAATAGACAAAAATATTATTTATTTTATTTTATAACAATTATTGTTAAAATATAATGAGAACGTTTAAAAAATAGAAAAATAAAAGTGATGTCATTTTATATAAATTTATAAAAAACAACAACTAACTTATCAACTAATTTGCTAAACATCTACATTAAAATCAGCTACCTTACCAGCTACCTAATCAGCTACCCAATCAGCTAACTTATCAGCTACTCAATCAGCTACCAACTACCTTATTATCTAAACACAGCCATAATCATATCAGAAGAGTCTAGAACCACTTCACCCCAAATTGAAAACAGTTCAAACCGTCCGTGTACGCCGCCATTGTGAGCCACCTTCGTTGACCCTGGTAACCACCTTCTCTGGCCCAAACACGAAGCCGATTTCCAGATTTAGATAATCTGTGTTTCTGTTGTAACTCCTAAAATAAAACCCAGAAGCCGAACTTATACCCGATTGAAATCAGAAACCAAACCCTGAATCAGAAAACCCACAACAGCGATCGACCTCAACCCTTCAGTCCCTTTCAAACCTGAAAACCCAAAGTTGCGGCCCAAACTTGCCTAAATCCGGAACCCGCTGCCACCACCGGTCGTGAGATTCTGCCGCATCGCCTGCAGCTGAGGTCGTCGTCCGCTCTGTCAAACCCGACTGCTGATGCCACATGGCACGTGCCGGAATCCGACGCAAAGCCCTTCGGTTCATCATGAAATTTTGGTCCAGCCGTGCTCGACCTTGAGTGTGTGTGTGTGATTTCTCCAAGACTTGTTAACGGCCGAGAAGAAATTTAGAGAGAGAGGAGGACAGAGAGGGCTGGGAGGTAGGGAAGGGAGAAATGAAGGAGATAGCGGCCAAAATCTACTGCAAGGGTTTTTATACCCTTTAGTTTTTAGGTTTATTCAATTAAGCCCTGAATTTTCAATAATCCTTCAATTTCACTCCAGACACTTCTAATTATTCCAATTTGACCCAGTAAACTTATAATACTTTCAAATCCAGCCCTATTTTGGCCCAAGACATTTATAATGTTAACTCTTCAATTAATATTAATAATCAGTTCAATTTTATATTTGTTATTTTCAGTCATTATATCATAACATTTTATAATGATTAAAATTATTATTATATATAAACATTAACAAGGATATACGGGCTTAGGACTGTGAGTCAAGCATCTTCATATTCAAGTTCAAGCAGCATCATTTATTCAGGTGAAAATTTTCACTATCACTTTAATTGCTTTACTTGGACTGCTATGTGATATACTATTTATATTTTAAATTGAGGATTTATGTTGTAAATCCGGCTCACCTGTGTACGTGTAAAGAGGCTATCTTAAGATATTTGTTGCGTGTGGACACCTGCACAACCTCAATATTCACATGTGCTAGATGTTGTGTCACGATTTATTCATCCCGACAGGCGATCGACAATAAGGCCGAGCGACCTAGTCAACTCCAGTCAAACTATGGTTAGCTCGCCAAGTCGAAGATATCAAACCACCATCAGTTACCTTGTGATCGACTCCCAAGGCGATCGCCCTTTGACAGCTGGCGATCTACTCTAGTGACCGGCTAAGGGCAATCGACCTACGCCCCGAGCAGAGACGATCACCCGTCAAAGTCATCAAGGACTGGATCTCAGAAAAGCACCCACGTGCAGATCCACCAAAGGCGCTGACAAGATCTTCTGCTGACAGACAAGATCCTTTGACCACAGCCTGCCACCTACCTCACCTACCAGCATGCGCGCCGAAAGTTGTCAGTAGGACCACCCGTGTCAGCAACTCAGGACGCGTGTAAGCTCCCATCGACCGCATACTGACCGCCAAAGAACTCCGCAGACTTTGAGGGACAGCCCATGTCTTTGAAAGACGATCGCCCGATTATTATATTGCAGAAAAGGCGATCGCCCGGCGTATCCAAGCCCTATAAATAGAGAACTTCCTCCTACTGGAAAAAGGTTGGGAATTCATTTGACTTACGTCCGAAATACATTCCACCAAAGGTTCACATTCTCTCACATTCCGATACATTCACGGAAACACTGAAGAACATACATATCATCAAGCTCCCGGCTATCTCACCGGAATCCATCTCAGGACTTCTCTCTCCAAATCTCTCGTCCAGAAGACGATCGGTAGAAGCAGCAAGTCTCCACTAGACAGATTCCAAGGGATTCATAAGCCCAGAAGCCCAAACATCCAGCTAAATACTCGTCGTGAGAGGCGGTCGATCTCTCACCGCCGCGACTGTTCATCACCTTTGTTACAAGAACTCACAGAGCATCAAATCTGGTTCTTCCGGCAATCTACACGCTCACTGGCTAAGATAACAACAATCTTTACACTCATTGTAATTGTATTCTTACATTAGTACTTGTATCCCCGAATATTAGTATTAATAATATCTCGCGAGAGCATTCAAGCCCGGGACTAACAATCCCGGCAAATCTTGTGTTATTTATCTTTCTCACGGAAGTGCTCTTGCATTTGTTTGCTATCCCATCCATTCCAGCAATATCTATCTCCGGATAATATTTTGGGTAGCAACAATTGGCGCTAGAGGAAGGGGGCGTCTAACCCTCAAACTTTATTCCTACCGTCCCGAAGAACACTCACTGTTCTCGGGGCACATACTTGAAGTGACACTCACTGCACTTCAAAGAAAACCTTCAGAATCATGACATCCGCCGGTCCATCGAAGAAAGCTGCTCTCCGAACCGCCGGACACCATTTCCCGGTTCAATCCGAACCCCAACCAACGACAGGGGGAAGCCGCAGCAACGCGAGACTCTCGATCCTGCATCCGAGAGATGGCCCCAACCTCTCACTCGATCAGATCCAAACCGAAGAACAGATCGAGGAGGCTATGGCCATCCTGGAGGAGCGGCGGAGAGCATGTGCGTCGCCTGCAATAACTCCCTCGATCATCCGCCGCATGGGAAAACGGAAATTCAGCGGGCTACTGAACGAGCGATCGTCAGAAAGCCCCAATTCGCGAGGAAAGGCTCTCGCACGACCGGACGGATCTATATTCAATCGTTTGGGACGCGACCCATCCGGGCGACCGGGGCATTCAGTCTCCAACCTTGAAAAGACGGAATCCGAATTCGTCACCAGGACTTCGGCCTACCCGCCTCACAGCCGAACGCAGTCGGCCATCGACTCCGCCCGATCGCTGTGGATCGCACTCGATCGCCTCGGCTCCGCTCTCCGAGCGCCGAGCCGCTAGCAATCGAAGGCCACGGCGATGGCCGCCATACAACGCCACTCGACGAGATGAGAGCACTCTTGGACACCGGGCAAGCACCGGAAAAGATCGCCGGCCGACCGAGCCACTCGCGGTCCACATCGAGCTTGCCCCCATCTGACCAACGATCGCTCCTCCCAAAACACCTCTGTATGAGGAGATCGGACCGAAACCCACCCGAGTAAATTCCGAATCTACATGGTGGGTGTGGGGCATCTGATGCAACCAAGTGCCGGATCTTCTCGTTAACATTGGGCGAGCTGGCCCATAGATGGTACGTCTCACTACCACCGCGATCTATCACATCTTTTAAGAAACTGGCGAACGACTTCACGTCATACTTCGCCAGCAAGGTCGCCAGACCAGAAGGCCCCCACCGCATGATAAAAATCAAGCAGGGGAAAGACGAAACTGACGCAGATTACATTGACCGAGTGGACGAAATCGTCCTCACCGGCGAACCCGTCAGTGACGAGCTCGCTCTCTATTCGGCCATGGGGGGATTCCGCGGTCACTCTCCCATGTTTAGACATCTCTCCAAGGATATTCCCCCAACTTACGCGATCTTCCGCGCTAAAGCTGCCAACTTCCTGGCCAGGCAAAGGCTACTCACCCTCCGCTTAGACGAGGAAACGCCACCTCTTGTCCAGAAGATAGCGATCGCCAAAGCAAAGAAGGCGATCGCCAAGACACCCGGAGATCTCAAGGCTTTCGAGGACATGGAAGCCCATCTCCTCCATACGTTCAACAGAACTCCGGCACATATTTTCTATGCCATCAAGGGGCACGAAGAGCTCAAAAAGCCAAAGGCGATAAGGGACCACGGTCATCTGGACAACAATCAATATTGTGCCTACCATAAGAGTCCCGGCCACAGCACCAACAAATGCCGCGACCTCCTCAAACAGCTCTGGAGATTGTTCGAGGAGGGCAAGTGTAACACCCCCAATCCACTCAGGGATATTACACGCCGTAGACCCTCTCCTCGAGGATCTACCAGGCTGATAACTAAAATCAAACATCTAAACATCGCCTTTAAGGCTAAAATGACTCAGTAGACCGACTTGGTCTTTCAATAATAACATACAACTCATTCCCAAACACATACCCACGCAGGGGTCAAAATAAAATAAACTCCCGTACAACGGGAAAAGATACCGCATGAAAAGAAAACACAATCTGGACCAATACGACATCGGCGAACCTCGTGTGATTAGTATCGTTCATCTTTCATCATCCTTCGTGCCGACCCCGTGCTATGCTCCAAAACACGAATGCAAAATAGACATCCACCCCGAATACTGGGGTTAGCAAAACTCCACCGCTTTTGCTAGTGCAAGTACAAGTGCAAAAATACGAGCCATACAATACAAGTTCCAAGAACAATAATAATCAGAATCCTCAAAGATCCAAACGTAAAGAAAAGTACTTCCCGAGGCAAGAGTTTGGGTAAACATTTCCAAAACCGAAAGATTGCAAATAAGGGAAACAATTTACAAAAGCTTTTAAAATGCCATCGAGAGTTTTAATAGAAAACAATTTAGGATTATAAAATCCTTCTCTTTCCAAAATCAATAGGGTCACACCCAAAGGTTTTGTTTTCGCAAATAGGAAATCACCAACAATTTACAGGTGGTCGAGCCCAACATCACGTGTCCTCAACGGACGTAAAATCAACGAAACATAATCATGCACGCGCATCGCCAGACCGGGACGATACCACCGACGTCCCACTCGAGGCCTCGAAGGACCCTCCCGAGCCGCTAGCGAAACAAATCACACACATCTCACGGTTGGATCAATCGCTTGTTGCATCTCGCCACATGATCACATGCCATGTGCCACCGTAGATTATCTCGTGCTCTCACGGTTGGATCAATCACTTGTTGCATCCTCGCCACATGATCACATGCCATGTGCCACCGTAGACCTTCAACCATATCCACACATTCACACAAATAACATATCATGTCAAGGATATTCAAACAATTCGCCCAGAGGCATCAAACACTTAGCAAAACACCACGTCAATCCATAACGCACCGAAATGAAATAATATACGTCCAGACACAATACCAAGTGCAACATGAACACCAAGCATATACATAGAATTCACATAGTTATCCACGAACCACACCAATCACAAAACACACACGGTTTTGAAAGAGGGCCTTTAACGAGGCTAACCAAATCTTTTGAAAACTCATTTCAAACAAACAAACAAATCAAGACGATCACCAATCATCATATCCACGAAACAAGAAAAGTATGGACAAGGTACTTGCCTCGAATAAGAGCAATGCGGAGAATCGACCAAAGTAGGTTGACACGAACCGATTACGAACTCGCGGACTCCACCGAACGACAATCCACAACAAGGAACTATGAACGAAAACAATAACAATGAAAATGAATTCCAAAGTACGACCCAAAGCCGCTAAATTCAAAGAACAAATGACGAAGGTTCAAGGTTTTCCCCAAAAATGGCCAAGAACACGAATTGACCCGACAAAAATATGAAAACGGAATTTCAATCCGTGGGATATGATCAAAGCGAATAGATAACGACAATAGAACTAACAATCTCGGATTGAAATCACGAAATCGAAACAAATCCGAAAATATCTCAACTAGTGGTTCTAACCTTACCTTGATTCAAGAAGAATGAAGGCTAGATGTTGATGAACACGAAGAAGACCCACCGAGTGATTACTTCACAAAGATCGACGAAGGCTCGTCCAAAATCTACCCCAAATCGCCCAAGACGCAGCAGGAGGAGGAGAGGAAGAAATGACACGAAATCGGTCAACCTCGATATATAAACTCGCTGAAGCTAACGACGTAAGCCATAAGCTTTAACGTACGCTAGTGATGTTACGTACGTAATGGACAAGTTATTACGCACGTAAGAGTTAATCCAAACTCAACCGTCCGAAGACTGAACAACGTAACGCACGTAACAAGCGCCGTGTTACGACGTTAGAAGGCACGGATAGCTTACGCCATCGATGAGGAATAGCGTGCGCTAACGGGTACTCCAGCATCTACCGGATCAATCTCGAACTAGGTAACGACGTAACCATTGTTGTGTTACGACGTAAGGCGGCATCGATAGCGACGCTATCTATGAAGAATAGCGTGCGCTAATCATCCGGCAAGATGCACACCGCCAGAGATCGAATCCAAGAAGGATCGCGAACGCGATTTAACACGAATCATTACCGGAACAAGACAAGTAGTACAATAATAAAAACACGAGCTCAAGTTTAAAACAAGTACATGATCCCGACACTCTGAGTAGGGTAAAGTGAATACGAACACAAGTACCCAAATCTTTGGGAAATTACAAAACGGCCCAAACGCCCGGAAATCACGATACGTGATCGAATACACAAACCGACGTTCACAACACGTCTAACAAAGTTAAACGGACTTACGGGAAACTCGAAACAGCAGTTTCGAACGAGATTCGCAAGAATCGAACTCAAGTGCGGAAAAGTCGCTAAAAAGCACGGAACTCAACAAAACGACACCGAAACGAACTCGGATGTCAAAAAGTGTAGAATTAATCATTCTCAGAATGACGAAACGGTCACGAGCGAGTCGTCAAAACGGACTTCGGCCGAAAAAAGAAATTTACCGAAAATCGAAAATTGCGGATATTACATTCTACCCTCCTTAAAAGAAGTTTCGTCCCGAAACTTAAAACAAGTAGGGGGAAGAAATATTCCGCCAGGAAAACTCAACGAGATACGCAAGAAACGCGTAACTAACGCCCAACGGCGAAATGTTACACACAACTCAACGGAATATACGGTGTGAAAACACGCTCCATGACGACCAACACAACGTCGCTGGTAGAGACATAGTAAAACCAACAAATGACAAGCGTCATCAAATGGATAATACAATCAAGTCAATTATCCAAACAATCACAAAACACAAAGTACTTGTTACAAGAAAACACGCATGAGAAAACAGAGAATAAACACAAAACGATCCACAAGGGTAATTATAAATAATTCGGACTACGCCGAAATCCTCAAAACCACCCTAGGCATCTCCGTGTCCTTTCGGAGCAGACGCAACCTCGATCCCCAAATCTCTCACCACCGTCTCGCAATGCACGGATTGGTGACCCACCGCCACACTCAAACAAATTGACTAACGGTGAACGACAATTCTTCGCAGATGGCCCGCTCGACTACGCTTATAACATATCTTCAAGTGCTCACATTACTCACCGCAGGGGTACTACTCCTCCGATCACGCGATCTAGGAACCATTTTGGGATGACGAGACGAAGTCCCAACCTCAAGGGGCCCACTCCTGCTTTTCTGAAAAGTTCCCAACGGTTTTCTGCTTCTTCGAGTCGACATACTCTGGCCGATAACTGATAGCTCATAGGCTAACGCCCTATTCGATAATCTCTCAAGGAAGTACAAGCGAGACTCGCCATGTCTCGGCGAATCTCCGCTTCATCCGCCTACTAAAATGACAAATCTTGTCCTCCTCTGTCCTTACTTGATTACGCACATAGCCGAGCCGTTTGCTAAAATCAATAATAGCTTGAGACAATGTACATCCCGCGGTTTCGCCGAAAAGAATTCATTAATCCTCCGATTTCTGATCGGTTCGACAAAACTCATCTCTCATGAATTTCGAACTCGCCCACGTGACAACGCGATCTCGAGGCTTAATAGCCTCCCACCCCTAGCGGCATCTTTGTCGAAAAGATACCGAGCTACCGACCTTACGCTCTTTCCGACAATCAACTATCTCAAAATCTTTTCCAATCGGAAAAGCCAACCGTCCCAGCCTTAAAGCATCTCAGTAGCACCAAATAAACGAGGGGGATTCATACGAACCACTTCTCGAAGCCACCGATTTGCACCAGTGTCTGGTCACATCCGTAACACGCCGAATCGCCTGAGTCAATCGAGTCATCCGAGTGGCTACTCGCAAAATAGTAGCAACACCAATACCAATACCATCACCGGTGGCATGCTCTCGACCACGCGTCCGATCGCCACGACCACGACCTCGGCCCCTCGGCATACTAAATAAGTAACCACTCAAAGACAACAAGGAATCATAATACATACCATATACAACAATTTCCATCGTAAAGCAACATGCATACTAAAATCATAGCAACGACGGTATCGCTCAGCAATCTCAACGGCCCGAACGATAACCAAAGACATAATCACAAAACATCATGGAATAATCACACATATACACGAACATACCAACCCAAGCTTCAACACTCACACTCGCGTGTCAACAGCAAATCACCACGAGGCGATAAAGAGTAAACACTACCACACCTCTCACAGAGGGCTAACAAAACATATGCGTGGCGAACGACTCAACGCTCACACCACCAATTCAATCACACCGGGTTAACACCGTAACGAAAGTTCAAAACCATACACGCATTTCCGGTCCGCAAACAGAATGATAGGTTTTAAAAATGAAAACCACCTTTTGAAAACAGCTTTGGAAACAACAGTTGATCTTGAGTATCATTTTACAAAAAGTAGTACAAACACCATTATCGAGACTTTGAAAATCATCTTGCGTTTGAACAAAAATGAGGACACCTTTCTTTTAGTGAAAAACTTTCAAAAATATTCGACCCTTGGGTCTAAGCAATCGCATTTGAAAATATCTCAAAATATTTTTGGTCCTCAACCGGAAAATTTTTGAAATGTATTGCGGCATTAGAAAACACCTTGAAAACACCGCAAGAAAATAATTCGCTTTAAAAGTACGTCTCGAATTTTAATTTTCTAAGATACTCAAGGTTTTCAAAATAATACAATGGGCTAGAATGCCCAAAAATTTCGGTAATTACACGGAACAATATGACGCCGTGTGTCCTGCGCCGAACCCACCAGTGCTAAAAACCATTTACAAAAACGCCAAAAAGGCCGATGACGGTAATATTTCAAAACTCACAAAATCCATTTACAAAATACTAGATTCCGTCATAAGAATTTCGCTAAAATGATCAAGGCCATAATGCCAAAAACTCGGTTAAGTGAATTGATTTCGAAATAAAACTCATTCGGTAAAATACAGAAATCCATTACGTAAGAACTCACGCAATGGATAAAAGAAATAAAGTCAAACATGCACAAGACAAAGAACACTACTCCTCATATGAACGAAAAATGGGAGTCAAACAATCACATATCACGAAATCAAAATCCATAAGAGGATTCGGCCAATTAACTCATAATAAAAATAGCTCGTGTCACACGAGGCACAACACAAAGAAGGGAGACTTACATCCACAGTCGCACGAAGATGATGATCGCCCACGATACTAATCACAACAAACCAACTGCACGACGCGTCATGACACGACTCGATCAGATAAAATCCGACGATACAAAAACTCAATAGACACCATCGACCCAACACCCAGGTTTCCACAACCTAAGCTCCGATACCATTTATGTAACACCCCAATCCACTGGGATATTACACGCCGTAGACCCTCTCCTCGAGGATCTACCAGCCGATAACTAAAATCAAACATCTAAACATCGCCTTTAAGGCTAAAATGACTCAAGAGACCGACTTGGTCTTTCAATAATAAAATACAACTCATACCCAAACACATACCCACGCAGGGGTCAAAATAAAATAAACTCACGTACAACGGGGAAAAGATACCGCAGCGGAAAATAAAACACAACTGGACCAAAACGACAACAGCGGAACCTCCTGTGATAAGAATCGCTCATCTTTCATCATCCTTCGTGCCGACTCGTGCTATGCTCCAAAACCCGAATGCAAAATAGACATCCACCCCGAATACTCGGGGGTTAGCAAAACTCCACCGTTTTGCTAGTGCAAGTACAAGTGCAAAAATACGAGCCATACAATACAAGTTCCAAGAACAATAATAATCAGGAATCCTCAAAGATCCAAACGTAAAGAAAAGTACTTCCCGAGGCAAGAGTTTGGGTAAACATTTCCAAAACCGAAAGATTGCAAATAAGGGAAACAATTTACAAAACAGTTTAAAATGCCATCGAGAGTTTTAATAGAAAACAATTTAGGATTATAAAATCCTTCTCTTTCCAAAATCAATAGGTCACACCAAAGGTTTTGTTTTCGCAAATAGAAATCACCAACAATTTAAGGTCGAGCCCAACATCACGTGTCCTCAACTGACGTAAAATAAAACAAACATAATCATGCACGCGCATCGCCTAGGACCGGACGATACCACCGACGCCCCACTCGAGGCCTCGAAGGACCCTCCCGAGTGGCTAGCGAAACAAATCACACACATCTCACGGTTGGATCAATCGCTTGTTGCATCCTTGCCTCATGATCACATGCCATGTGCCACCGTAGAGGATCTCAGCCTCTCACGGTTGGATCAAACACGTGTTGCATCCTCGCCACATGATCACAGCCCAAGAGCCACCGTAGACCAACAACCATAACCACACATTCACACAAATAACATATCATGTCAAGGATATTCAAACAATTCGCCTGCAGGCATCAAACACTTAGCAAAACACCACGTCAATCCATAACGCACCGAAATGAAATAATATACGTCCGTACACAATACCAAGTGCAACATGAACACCAAGCATATACATAGAATTCACATAGTTATCCACGAACCACACCAATCACAAAACACACACGGTTTTGAAAGAGGGCCTTTAACGAGGCTAACCAAATCTTTTGAAAACTCATTTCAAACAAACAAACAAATCAAGACGATCACCAATCATCATATCCACGAAACAAGAAAAGTATGGACAAGGTACTTGCCTCGAATAAGAGCAATGCGGAGAATCGACCAAAGTAGGTTGACACGAACCGATTACGAACTCGCGGACTCCACCGAACGACAATCCACAACAAGGAACTATGAACGAAAACAATAACAATGAAAATGAATTCCAAAGTACGACCCAAAGCCGCTAAATTCAAAGAACAAATGACGAAGGTTCAAGGTTTTCCCCCAAAATGGCCAAGAACACGAATTGACCCGACAAAAATATGAAAACGGAATTTCAATCCGTGGGATATGATCAAAGCGAATAGATAACGACAATAGAACTAACAATCTCGGATTGAAATCACGAAATCGAAACAAATCCCGAAAATATCTCAACTAGGGTTCTAACCTTACCTTGATTCGAAGAAGAATGAAGGCTAGATGTTGATGAACACGAAGAAGACCCACCGGAGTGATTACTTCACAAAGATCGACGAAGGCTCGTCCAAAATCTACCCCAAATCGCCCAAGACGCAGCAGGGAGGAGGAGAGGAAGAAATGACACGAAATCGGTCAACCTCGATATATAAACTGCGCTGAAGCTAACGCACGTAAGCCATAAGCTTTAACGTACGCTAGTGATGTTACGTACGTAATGGACAAGTTATTACGCACGTAAGAGTTAATCCAAACTCAACCGTCCGAAGACTGAACAACGTAACGCACGTAACAAGCGCCGTGTTACGACGTTAGGAAGGCAACGCGGATAGCTTACGCTCGATGAGGAATAGCGTGCGCTAACGGGTACTCGGTACCTCTTGGATCAATCTGAACTAGGTAACGTCGTAACCATTGTTGTGTTACGACGTAAGGCGGCATCGATAGCGACGCTATCTATGAAGAATAGCGTCGCTAATCATCGGCGATGCGAGCAGTGCCAGAGATCGAATCCAAGAAGGATCGCGGAACGCGACGAACACGAATCATTACCGTCGAACAAGACAAGTAGTACAATAATAAAAACACGAGCTCAAGTTTAAAACAAGTACATGATCCTGACACTCCTGAGTAGGGTAAAGTGAATACGAACACAAGTACCCAAATCTTTGGGAAATTACAAAACGGCCCAAACGCCCGGAAATCACGATACGTGATCGAATACACAAACCGACGTTCACAACACGTCTAACAAAGTTAAACGGACTTACGGGAAACTCGAAACAGCAGTTTCGAACGAGATTCGCAAGAATCGAACTCAAGTGCGGAAAAGTCGCTAAAAAGCACGGAACTCAACAAAACGACACTGAAACGAACTCGGATGTCAAAAAGTGTAGAATTAATCATTCTCAGAATGACGAAACGGTCACGAGCGAGTCGTCAAAACGGACTTCGGCCGAAAAAAAGAAATTTACCGAAAATCGAAAATTGCGGATATTACAGCAAGTTGGACAGCTTATTGGTTTAGCCGAAGTCCCTACCTACCTCTATGGACGATCGTCCGAGTCGAACACAAAACAGGCTGGAAAGATCATACGAGCCGACCCCTAGATCAACCTCGGCGACCGTCTCTACATGCTTCAATCAAGAAAAGGAGACCTCGGAAGTCTCCCCGATCTCCTTCCTTATTCAAGAAACCGGAGGACTCGATCGCCATCTACAGTTCACCATCTAACATGATGGACTAAGGCACGAGATCGCCTCCCCCGCACAACGTACGCCGTCGAAGGTCGGCATCTGCATGACGATCCAAGGTGGAAGAGTGCAGCCATGGTTCTGGTGGTCGATGGAACCGACTGCTTAGGCCATGCAAGGTCCCTTTGGGCCAAGATCGCCCGCCCTTCGTTTAAATACGAGGCCGGCGTAGTCTGAGGGCCCTCCAAAGTTAATTAGTGGACACGATCGCTCGCCCTCAAAGGTTCATCATCTAACATGGTGAACCCGGACAATGCGACGCGCCACAACCCCCGTCTCAACGTACACCGTCGAGGTTCACCATCTTCATGGTGGGCCGAGGTGGAAGCAGAGCT
The DNA here is from genome assembly GCA_033398695.1 of Orobanche coerulescens. Lineage (NCBI taxonomy): Eukaryota > Viridiplantae > Streptophyta > Magnoliopsida > Lamiales > Orobanchaceae > Orobanche > Orobanche coerulescens. Next base: position 72,707,185 of record CM065816.1, on the reverse strand, counting down.
AAACAAGCCGCGGGCGTAGAGTTGAATCATCCGACGCTGCCCTGCGCAAGGACTCCTCTAGACCGAGACCGCACGCCCTTCGTTTAAATACGAGGCGAGGCGCAGCCTAACAGAGGACCCTCATAATAAAGTGAGTCACGAGACACTCAATGTCTTCGCGCATCAAGACATGATCAAGGAGTCGGTCCATCGAACTCCGCGATCGTGCACGGTTCCTCAAGAAGGACGACCGTCCCCGAGGACTCGACAAAGTTGAAGACCGCTCACTCAAGGAATTATTTTCATCCCCTTCCTTCCACTAAGTGAATAAAAACAAGGGGCAATAAGAGTGCGGACTACCTACACGACGATCGTCGCTATTCAACCACATACGGAGATCGTCATTTTTTCAGATGTAGTGCAGCGATCGAATTTGTTGTAAAAGTTATCTTTATGAGTTTATCAATTCATTTGGAACTACCTCGCAGCGATCTCTCATCACACTTTTGTACAATTTCAAACAAAGTCTTAAAAATAACCATTCATTCTAGTGATAAGTCAGAAAGACAAATGCTCATTTCATTACTTGTAAAATCGGAGTACATGATCGCCCGAAGGCCTAAGTGCTACAAAAGAAAGCTACAAACTACAAAGAAAGCAAGCTAAAAGCGTAAAGGAAGCGCCTCGTGCCCCCGCTCGCCTTCGCCATCTCGCATTCGGCGCGGTCCCCTCATCTTCCGAGCATCGGATGAGCAAGACTGTCAGAGACGGATACCACTCAAATCCACGCCGATGTCCGCTGTGTCCAAGATCGGCAAGGAGAAAGCCGAATGGAGAGGATGCTCCAATGCATATGATTTGAACTTCTACCTAGAGGACCGACCTCCAAGCCTCCCTTCTTAGCCGCTCGGATCGAGTCGGCGAACGCCAAATAATAGGCGAACTCGCCGACATACTCCAAGTTTTGGAAGGGATCGGCCTTGGTCGCCTCAACCTCTCCTCTCGCCTCGCCATCGCTTGCGATCCCGAGCTCGGCCTCCTCGCAGCAACCTTCTCTTTCGCCTCCGCCACCACTGGTCGCCGAGCGATCGTCACCTTCTGGCGATCGGCCTCCTCTTCAGCAACATTCCGCGCCTGGACGGCACTCTGCATCTGGTCCCGAAATCGGTCGACCGCCATTCGATATTTCTCAGTCTCTTTCTTTTCCAGCTCAAGCTCATGGCTCGCCCGCTTGGCCGCCTCCAAGGAGTCCTTCTCTATCGCTGCGATCTTGTCAGCAAACTCGGCGTTCTCTTTCCGAGCCGCCTCGAGATCCTCCTGAAGGCGAATAGTGGAGGGCCGCCCCTCAAACTCCTGGGCAGCCTGGACGGCCATGGTCGCCGTCTGAAGAGAAAAGGCGACAACAGCGTGCATCGAACTCGCCGATCGCTGACGAGCGATCGCATCCAGATCAGTCGTCCATGCCTTCGGAAGAGCAAGAGCAGCCTTTGCCGACATAGGAGGAATGTCGCAGAATGGCGAGGAGATCGACTCGCCAGAAATCCACGACCATTGGTGGACAAGACGGATCTCGCGCGACGGATCCCGCATCAAAACAACAAGGTTAATACAACTCCTATGCAGATGCAATTTTCAACACGTAAATGCTATCTACCTCTCACCTTCTCGGGATCCCGACCGAAAACGGTTTCCCTCGAGGGTCTCAAGATCCGCGATCGTCGCCTCCCGCAGAAAGCCGCAGAGGGCGACTCGCCTCCGAGCAACGATGGTGATCGGAGGAGCGCGATCGGCACTTCATCACCCGGCAGAAACGGTTTCTTCCGCCTCGGCCTCTGCGATTCGCCCAAGCCCTCCTCCCGAATTTCCTCCTCAACCACGACTCCGCTCCACGCGAGGCTCCGCCCACGCGAGGCTCCTCCCGGAACTATAGGCAATGCAACGGTGGAACCCGAGTCGACCTCTTATGGCGAAGACGGCCTAGACTCCCGGGTTCGACATAGCGATCACGGAGGCTCCAAAAAGCGAGGGAAACGAACCTCTCAGCTTAAAGACGATCGACTAACGGCCGACACTTTCTCAAGTAAGGCGATCGCCTAGAAAGTGAAGATCGCAGAAGCTCATACCTGCACCGCGAGATGTCTCTGAAACGGAATAGTCGAGCCGACAACCGACTCTCCTTGTTGATCCGAGTGGCGTCTAGGTCGCCGTCCGACAAGCTCCTAATCGCTCCCAAACAACGAAAGTCAAAGGCGGCTCCTCGATCACGGGATATGGAAGCCTCGCAAAATGTAAATCAAATTAGATCACCCAAATCGCATCCAAACGAAGGGAGAGTCTAAACCTTACGGGATTCCTCTCCCGAAATTCGTGGGGATCTCCACCGCCCGTGGGATTGTCGCCGAAGCTCTCCACTTGCCGCGACCCGTAACCACTTCGCCGATCGCCACGTATCTTATTCGGGACTCCATGAATCACCCGACCAGATCGGCCTTGAATATGGTAACCGCCGACCAACCCTCCGTGAGCCGCTTTAAACAAATGATTCATCTCCAACGGCGATGGGAGGCGGTGACAGCGATGACCGCCGAAAAGGGTGAGGGTGCAAATAATTTGGAGCTGGCGTTCGGCGTCACCGAAGTGGCGCCACATTCCAAGCGGCCAGGATGGGAGACCGCAAAGGACAGAGGGAAGCGTAGCCGGCCTCCATAACGGCCTCACTCACCGCGACCATACCCATCGGAGGCTGGTCGGCTCGCTCATTCTCCGCGGCGCGAACATGTCCACATCTCGAAGGAACATGGAATCTTGTCCTCCGTGACGGCGGATCTCTTCGGTCGCCGAGCTCCGTATTGGCCGAGCGACCACAACGATGGCCGCTGCACGACATCGCGACCGCTTGGGAAGCACATAGGGATAAGCGACCGAATATCCCCTAAGTCGAATCTCGGAGTAGGACCGGCTAACCTCTCCATTATTTCAAAGAAAGGCCCTATAGGCCCGACCAAAGTGCTATGTTGCTCCCAAGCCCCGATCGCGATCTCTCTCGATCTGCGATCGTCTCTCTTCAAGAACCGACTCCTTAGCAATATCGGCCTCATTGAACAAAGCCTCAACTTCACTGGTCGATTCCGGCTCGAATGGCTTCAGCCGCCGTCTCCAGGTGGAAGACGGAAGGAGTTTCTCCCCGGGCAGCCGATGTCCCGGCGGCAGAACTGGTACCCGCTCCAAACGATGATGAGGCTCCGGCCATTTTCACAGTTAGAGAAGAAGAAAAGGATTTTTCTTACCCTAAAGTGAAATCGAACGACGATCGGCTCTAAGATCTTCAGAAAATTCGGCAGCAGGTTCTTCTTTCTCCAATAAGCACGCGTGAGTAACACTGCAGCACCGCGCCCCCTTTTATAGGAGGAGGCAGGGACCCGATTGCAATAAGGGAAAACCTGAGGGGTCGGATCTCAAACGACGCAATAGTTGTGTAACACCCCCAAGTTATTCAGGGTATATTACAGCGCCGTGAGCCCCGCCGTGGGACACACAAGGCTAAACATACGCGGAACTATAAAACTTGACCGAGAAGGTCTACATACAATGGAAAGAAAGACGATACAAATGGTATTCAAAACCATAACCAATGAAACCATATACATCACTGCACAAATCAATACCTCGGCAAAGACAGCGGAACATCAAGGAAATCAAATACAATACTCGAGTATTTAAAATCCATTCCAAGACAACAACACCGAATGGAGGAATCCAAAAAGATAACCGAGACAAGACATGATCACACTTGCCCATCATCTTCATGCCGACCCGATACCCTTTGTCTCTCTCCCCGGAACTCGAAATACATAAAGGTATTTCCCCATAAAGGGGTTAGCCGTCGAATAGCTAGTGCAAGTATAACAATATGAAACATAATACTCCTCGACAATAAAGTAAATGTACTCCGTCAATTCATCAATTCAAGACTAGTTATTCCGGAATGACTAAAATCTTATGACGTATGTGACTGCCGGAGAAACGGTTCGCTCGTGATCATACGCCGTTACATGTAGGAATGCCCAAAACGGTTCGCTCGTTACATGCCAATAATACATATATGAATGCCGTAAAACGGTTCGCTCATAATATGCCATCAATATATCTATGAATGCCGTAAAACGGTTCGCTCATATCATACCATCAATTCCTCTTACTTTCAAAGTCGAGAACGCACAATCATAAATGTATACTTGCCTTGAATAATCGACGACGCAACGAACGGAATGGAAAGTCACCGACGAATGCTAGGAACCATCGAAAACGAACCTAACGATTCGAAGAATACAATCACAACAGATTCTAAACGAATACGGAATTGGAATACGCCGGAAACCCACCTACGATTCATGTATATTCGTATAAAAACGACAACGAGGGCGGACCACAACCAAACCCTCTCGATTTCGTAAAAATCACGAAATATACCATGAATCCGTAGGGAAACTAAGAGTACCAACAAGATTAATCATATTCATCATGAATTACTCATCAAAATCGAATGAATCGGGCAAAACCACGAAAATCCCCAAATCTCCCCAAAAGTAGGGTTCTAAAGATCTAACCTTGATTCGCTGGATCGAAAGATGTTATAGGATGATTGATCACCGATATAACCTCAAGAACTTCATGGATTTGTTGTTCAACAACATGGTTTCGTCTCCTCCGAAACCTCACCATGACCGAAGGGAAATGAAATGAAAATGACGGAGAAAGTCGGTCTCTGTCATTTTTATATCGGCGAACTAGCGTGCGCTAGCCATCCCGCCTAGCGTGGCGCTATCGGCCAAGACGGCCGAGCACTCTCGCCATGGCCCGCATGACCGGAACCACCGACCAAATCTGCCGACCGTGACTCGACCGCCGACTCCCGCTAGCGTGCGCTACGGCGGAAGCTCGCGCGCTAGCCGACTGGCCCAAAGAGCCACCGGATCGACAACTCATCCCGTAGCAGACGCTAGTCGGGCCGGCGGCGTGCGCTACCCTCGCCGGTTAGCGCTACGACCGATGGCGTGTGCTACCCGCCGACCCCGACCGAGTCCGTAACCTCGCAGTACCTCTCGCCTGTGTCCGAGCACAGACTGGCCGACTCGACAGGCGCTACACTGCCGAGCTAGCGCGCAGCTGCCCCGGCCGTAGCGTGCGCTTACGCGGTTCTCGCCGTGCTCGCCGGCTGTTCAAGATCGTCCGGCCAGCCCCGCAACCGTCCGGCCACCGCCACCGCCACGACTCCGACGCCGATTTCCAAAAACGCACGGAACGGACACGGCGAAAAGTTCGCGGACGACATCAACAACTCGAGATGAAAACGTAATGCAATAATTAATCATACGCGACCAAGAAAAGGGTCAAGACGACAAATACAGATATGGATACCCGTAACTTTCAAGAAATTACAAAACGGCCCAAAACGCCGGAAATCACGATACGTGATCGAATAACCAAACCGAAGTTCACAACACGTCTAACAAAGTTAAACGGACTTGCGGAAACTCAAACAATAGCTTTCGGACGAGATTCGCAAGAATCGAACTCAAGTGCGGAAAAGTCGCTAAAAAGCACAGAACTCAACAAAACAACATCGAAACGAACTCGGATGACAAAAAGTGTAGAATTACTCATTCTCGTAATGACGAAACGTCATGAGCGAGTTGTCAAACGGACTTCCGCCAAAAATAGAAAATCACCAGAATCAAAATTACGGTATTACATTCTACCCTCCTAAAAGAAGTTTCGTCCGAAACTTAAAACAGTAGGAGAAGAAATATTCCGCCAGGAAAAACTCAACGAGATACACAAGAACCGAAAACTTACGCCCAAATGGCGAGTTATCAATATAGAACACCACAATACATTACCCGAAGGTAAACCGAACCAATGCCGAAAAGATACGAATTCACAATGCCCGAAGGCTCCAACGGAAAATACCGATACATCATAATGGCTCGAAAGCCGAATGACCCCAAAGTCAGATCATCACAAAATAGATCTCAAAGAAATCAACCTGACTGTCGGACATACCCCTCGGCGTATGAACAACCAGTCGCAAATCGTCGGACATATCCAATACAACATGGACTACGAACGATCAACCAAATAAAGCTCAAGAGGGACATCACAGTACGCCCGATCCGGAAATGTGTCCGTGCACATGTCCGCCCCGTATACAGAATCTAGAATATACGTGTGACAATGTACCTAATTAGCCTCAAGAACTACGTCTCGTGTGCACGGTCCAATGCGGAAACGTCCACGCATGACCATCGAGTGCCTGGCTAAAAATCCTACACATAACCAATCGGCACGCAGACATGATTCCAGATATGCCACGATACAACATGACAACGAAACTCAAGGGATAAAACATCCAATATAGATCATACGACTCATCAAGTGAACGATGACACACGAATAAGGAAAGATCGACACGACCAACGATATTCGAAACGACCATCCTGGGATCAGAATTCCTTAAGGACCGATTAACACGGCAACAACCACAACACCACAATTCGGGAAATCCTCAGCTCTCAACGATCACAAAATTACCGAGTTCACAAGAATAATAATGTGCTGTCTTGAGTCGGCCAACACGACAATAATAATTCAACGGATGGGGACTATCCTCGACAGTCCCAATTCAATGCTTCGATTACCGTAGAATGGCCAATCGATAACAACGATACAACGGATGAGAATATCTTTGACAACGGATGGGAATTATCTTCAATAATCCCAATTCAATACCTCGATTGCCTTAGAACGGTCAATCGATAATCAATAATACGATAGAATAGATGTCCGGTGTCTTAAATCGACCACCAAACGGAGATGACAAAAGGATATATCAAACGTCCCCAATCGGTTAACGCAACATCATAGCAACGGATCCAATTCGACAAAGATTCAACGATGTCTCGTAACGACATTAATCGCGAACAATAATAACCGATACATCGATACCGCGAACCGCTATCGATAGCAACTTCACCAACAAGTATCGTAATGCCTTGAACCGCCATTTACAAACAACAAGAATATTTGGTATGATTTGTCGACGGCGTCGTGTCAACCAATCCCTTGATATCAATACAATCATAAAGAGGCCGAGTCTCGAAATGATACACACATTCGTACACTTACACGATAACATTAATCTCATTGATTAGTACAAGTATAAAACTTGCCTCGATATCAATACATCGAATCATTACCAATTCGGTTGATTTCGTCTTACGAGTTCCTCGGTCCCACCAAGTTAATCTACGAACCCTTCAACCTTAACCGCAACACAACAGTCATAATCTATGATCAAACATCATATCTTATTGTAAAACGAAGGATTGATAATTAACCGGTTCGATGACGACCAACATCAATACCACCAAACCACGAACTCAATCGTTTTACCATATCTCGACTAATCACACCGAACAATCCAACTCCGACGCTTACAAATCCTCGGCCCACAATATGAGTCAAGTATGATGATCATATCGCAACCAATTCGACCAATAATAAGGGTCTAAATGTCCCAAACTCAATTCTTAAATACGAATTGACAGGTTCCCTTCTCGTAAACCCATCGTTAAAATTTACTTATGACCGTTATCAATTCGAATCATCCGACCGGGTTCTAAACAATAGATAATCATATTATAAAGGTCATCAAACAATCCAATCATTCGATTTGAATACTTGCTCCATACGTATGGGCTTCCAAATTCCAAGATGAATAATAGTCTCATCAAGCTCATGATCACATTCGTATTTCCTATACGAATATTATTTCCAACACATAGTTTAGCTCTAGATATGAATATTCCATATTCCTATTCAAAACATCAACCTTCTTAAAAAAAAATTTTCATCACCTCGGATAATTCAAGAGTTCTGAAAGAGCATGAAATATCCGAAATCACGTTCAGAACAACATATCCGAGGTATATATATATCTCCACGTTATCATTTCCTTCATCATGTCATTCATACAACCTCAAGAATCAGAACAAAACCCTTATCGTCATATGAAGAAGATCTCAATAATCATATCAACATCCGAATCTCTTATTACGATTCCAATAAATCTCGTACAGCATTATCACATGATACCAAAATTGTAACACCCCAGATCCTCCTGGGAATATTACACGCCGTAAACCCTTCTCACAAGGATTTACCAGGCTAAGCACAATTTCTCCACATCATTTCAAAAATGTTAAAAAGACCGATGACGGTAATATTTTTCAAATACTAAAAAAAATCATTTTCCAAATACCGTCAAAACGATCAAGGTCAAAATGCCAAAAAAAACTCAGTTTAGGGAATCGGTTTTACGAAATAAAAATTCAGTTGGCAATATACCAAAAGCTATTTCAAAATATTCACGCAACGGATAAACGTATAGTCCAATTTATGCATTTTCATCGAAATAAAACGAACATCAAAATACACGATTCCCAACACACTCCCTCCCAAGTAGTAATCCTTAAAGAAATGAACCACTATCAAATGGATACGAGGACTACCATGTATGGACGAACCACGAGGAAGAATAATGATCTCCATTCCAAGAATCATCAAAAACATCAAGAACAAAACTTAAATCCGAGCTCTCCATCTTAATCTGGTTTGAGAGAATAATCTCTCAATGTTTAGGAACTTCAAGTACTTCCCAAGGTTCTCCCTATTGACTGAAGGAAAGAGAATGGACAAAATGCCTCACGGCACTCGTCAACCCTCTCTATAAAACACATCGCTAGCGCGCGCTAGACCTTATATTTAGCATGCGCTACATGACTAGCGTGCGCTATCCTTCCTTGACAGCGTGCGTTATCGGGCAGTCCAGAAGCTACTACACTGCTTCGAAACTCATCTAACGTACGTAATGCCCATACATTAGCGTACGCTAACAGGCGTTGACTCGATACAGTGAAATGCTCAGTAGCGTGCGCTATTCTTCGACCTTGACGCGCGCTAATCGTCGTTGACTTGCTACAGTATCGTGCCCCCCATATGCCGAAAACATCCGCGATTATCGGGATTCCTTTGACCGATATGGAATTAGCATGCGCTAATAGACAAGCACTCGTTGACCTTATCTGAACACGCGTCGAACATGGCCGGGTCCACCCGCTGAAAGCTAAGATTCCATTATTGGTGATCTGGTGTTAGCGTGCGCTAACCAACATGCGTTAGCGTGCGCTAACTGAATATAAAAATCAACCTGGGCCTACCCGCCGCCATCGACCGAAACTAACCCAGCCAGTCGTTACGTACGTTAGGGGTCCTCCTTAGCGTACGTAACCGAATCTCTTAGCGTGCGCTAAGTATGCACCGTAGCGTACGCTAAGTATATATCTTAGCGCGCGCTAGACATACCTTGTAGCGTGCGCTAACGTAGCTGTATTTAGCCATTTCCGCTATTCTCTACCAATATATCGACATACCAAACGATCATACGGCACAATGAATACATATACGCATTCAAAGAACATTATCAAACGTTCACAACGTTCTCAAGCACAAATATCCATCAACGATATCCAACATATAAATCTAAATCACCAAGATAACCAAGAATTATCGGATAATCCAAACAACATACTTACAAGTCTGTGAAGTCGAAGATCTCCCGTGGTACTAACATGCGACTTCCAACAAAGTCTCAACACAATACCTATACACGCTAATATCGAAATTAGCAATTTGACAAGATCTCAAGGAGGGATTCAAGTCCGTAACCACAGTCACGACTTCTTCTCCTTACATCCCACATTCAAAAGGGCACACACGTGCGGAAGTATAATCCAAATCACACCTTCTCAAAGTGACCAATTCCAAAGAATACCCAGCTAAAAACGAAACGGTCAAGAAAATACAAGAAGAGTGAGAAGACTTACAAGTACCGGTCGCACTGTGATGATGGCAGAGTAGTGATACTGTGGGCAAATGCCGACTCAATCGACCCAAAAGACCGACAGCCTAGGTATCCATAAACCTAAGCTCTGATACCATATTCTGTAACACCCCCAAGTTATTCAGGGTATATTACAGCGCCGTGAGCCCCGCCGTGGGACACACAAGGCTAAACATACGCGGAACTATAAAACTTGACCGAGAAGGTCTACATACAATGGAAAGATAGACGATACAAATGGTATTCAAAACCATAACCAATGAAACCATATACATCACTGCACAAATCAATACCTCGGCAAAGACAGCCGAACATCAAGGAAATCAAATACAATACTCGAGTATTTAAAATCCATTCCAAGACAACAACACCGAATGGAGGAATCCAAAAGATAACCGGAGACAAGACACGATCACACTTGCCCATCATCTTCATGCCGACCCGATACCCGCCGTCCTCTCTCCCGGAACCCGAAATACATAAAGGTATTTCCCCATAAAGGGGTTAGCCGAATAGCTAGTGCAAGTATAACAATATGAAACATAATACTCTCGACAATAAAGTAAATGTAATCCGTCAATTCATCAATTCAAGACTAGTTATTCCTAATGACTAAAATCTTATGACGTATGTGAATGCCGTAGAAACGGTTCGTTCGGATCATACGCCGTTACATGTAGGAATGCCGTCAAAACGGTTCGTTCGTTACATGCCAATAATACATATATGAATGCCGTAAAACGGTTCGTTCATAATATGCCATCAATATATCTATGAATGCCGTAAAACGGTTCGCTCATATCATACCATCAATTCCTCTTACTTTCAAAGTCGAGAACGCACAATCATAAATGTATACTTGCCTTGAATAATCGATTTACGCAACGAATCGAATGGAAAGTCACCGACGAATGCTAGGAACCATCGAAAACGAACCTAACGATTCGAAGAATACAATCACAACAGATTCTAAACGAATACGGAATTGGAATACGCCTTAAACCCACCTACGATTCATGTATATTCGTATAAAACGACAACGAGGGCGGACCACAACCAAACCCTCTAGATTTCGTAAAAATCACGAAATATACCATGAATCCGTAGGGAAACTAAGAGTACCAACAAGATTAATCATATTCATCATGAATTACTCATCAAAATCGAATGAATCGGGCAAAACCACGAAAATCCCCAAATCTCCCCAAAAGTAGGGTTCTAAAGATCTAACCTTGATTATGGATCGAAAGATGTTATAGGATGATTGATCACCGATATAACCTCAAGAACTTCATGGATTTGTTGTTCAACAACATGGTTTCGTCTCCTCCGAAACCCCACCATGGACCGAAGGGAAATGAAATGAAAATGACGGAGAAAGTCGCTGGTCTGTCATTTTTATCTTGGCCGGAACTAGCGTGCGCTAGCCATCCCGGCCTAGCGTGCGCTATCGGCCAAGACGGCCGAGCACTCTCGCCATGGCCCGCATGACCCGCACCACCGACCAAACCGCCGACCGTGACTCGACCGCCGACCCCGCTAGCGTGCGCTACGGCCGGAAGCTCGCGCGGCCGACTGGCCCAAAGAGCCACCGGATCGACAACTCATCCCGCAGCGACGCTAGTCGGCCGGCGGCGCGCTACCCGGCCGGTTAGCGCGCTACGACCGATGAAGCGTGGCGCTACCCGCCGACTCCGACCGAGTCGAACCTCGCAGTACCTGCCTGTGTCCGAGCACAGCGTCTGGCCGACTCGACAGCTGCGCTACATCGCTGAAGCTAGCGAAGGCTGGCCCCGGCCAGAAGCGTGCGCTTACGCGGTTCTCGCCGTGCTGCCGGCGATGTCAAGATCGTCCGGGCCCCGCAACCGTCCGGCCACCGCTTTCACCGCCACGACCCGACGCCGATTTCCAAAAACGCAGGCGGACACGGCGAAAAGTTCGCGACGACATCAACAACTCGAGATGAAAACGTAATGCAATAATTAATCATACGCGACCAAGAAAAGGGTCAAGACGACAAATACAGATATGGATACCCGTAACTTTCAAGAAATTACAAAACGGCCCAAAACGCCCGGAAATCACTATACGTGATCGAATAACCAAACCGAAGTTCACAACACGTCTAACAAAGTTAAACGGACTTGCGGGAACTCAAACAAGATAGCTGACGAGATTCGCAAGAATCGAACTCAAGTGCGGAAAAGTCGCTAAAAAGCACAGAACTCAACAAAACAACATCGAAACGAACTCGGATGACAAAAAGTGTAGAATTACTCATTCTCAGAATGACGAAACGGTCATGAGCGAGTTGTCGAAACGGACTTCCGCCAAAAATAGAAAATCACCAGGAATCAAAATTACGGGTATTACAAGTTGACCCCCTCGACACCCGCGTACGCGTCTTTTCGAGGACACGTCAGCCGAGGAGTCATTAATGACCGTTGGTGTCCTCCAATAGAAGCCCGACACATGCGCGGAGACTTTTCAACGCCCGTTGCTTTTTCCCGCGCAGTTCAGCGGCCAACCTGGTCGTCCGAACTCAGGATATATCGGCTCAAAGACGATCGCCAGTTCAGTTAAACACAAAGTCGCTCGTCAAAAGGTCAGCGATCGCCAAGAGAGCCACCTCACCCCACGTTTCCAACGTATGAGCGAGCTGGGGGGCAATTGTTGTGTCACGATTTATTCATCCCGACAGGCGATCGACAATAAGGTCGAGCGACCTAGTCAACTCCAGTCAAACTATGGTTAGCTCGCCAAGTCGAAGATATCAAACCACCATCAGTTACCTTGCGATCGACTCCCAAGGCGATCGCCCTTTGGCAGCTGGCGATCTACTCTAGTGACCGGCTAAGGGCAATCGACCTACGCCCCGAGCAGAGACGATCACCCGTCAAAGTCATCAAGGACTGGATCTCAGAAAAGCACCCACGTGCAGATCCACCAAAGGCGCTGACAAGATCTTCTGGCCGGCTGCAGACAAGATCCTTTGACCACACCGCCACCAACCTCACCTACCAAAGATGCGCGCCGAAAGTTGTCGGTAGGACCACCCGTGTCAAGCAACTCAGACGCGTGTAAGCTCCCCATCGACCGCACTTGACCGCCAAAGAACTCCTGCAGACTTTGAGGGGACAGCCCATGTCCGAAAGACGATCGCCCGATTATTATATTGCGTAAAAGGCGATCGCCCGGCGATTCCAAGCCCTATAAATAGAGAACTTCCTCCTACCGGAAAAGGTTGGGAATTCATTTGACTTACGTCCGAAATACATTCCACCAAAGGTTCACATTCTCTCACATTCCGATACATTCACTAAACATGAAGAACATACATATCATCAAGCTCCCGGCTATCTCACCGGAATCCATCTCAGGACTTCTCTCTCCAAATCTCTCGTCCAGAAGACGATCGGCAGAAGCAGCAAGTCTCCACTAGACAGATTCCAAGGGATTCATAAGCCCAGAAGCCCAAACATCCAGCTAAATACTCGCCGTGAGAGGCGGTCGATCTCTCACCGCCGCGACTGTTCATCACCTTTGTTACAAGAACTCACAGAGCATCAAATCTGGTTCTTCCGGCAATCTACACGCTCACTGGCTAAGATAACAAGAATCTTTACACTCATTGTAATTGTATTCTTACATTAGTACTTGTATCCCCGAATATTAGTATTAATAATATCTCGCGAGAGCATTCAAGCCCGGGACTAACAACCCCGGCAAATCTTGTGTTATTTATCTTTCTCACGGAAGTGCTCTTGCATTTGTTTGCTATCCCATCCATTCCAGCAATATCTATCTCCGGATAATATTTTGGGTAGCAACACTAGATTCATGTTATATGTGATATTGTGTGTATGTATTCGTGTTGAGGAAAATTTTATTGATAGAATAATCATTAAATTGCTTTCCATGAATTAGTATATTATTGTGATATGTGTGATTTCCTCTAGCTGAAGGAAGCTCACCCCCACCTATATTGATCCCGCAGGTTAAGCAGAGCTGGATGGACGAAGGAGCGAGCCGAGAGGGCATATGATGATATTTTTATTAAAACATGTTTTTCTTTTTATGTCTTATGCTTTGAAATATTTATTTGGGGAAACTCTTGATTAGTAATAATAAATTTTAATTTTTTTTCTGCCACAATTATGACCTTTTAATTATGACATGTCGTTGCCTTAATTAATAGGTATTTATTTTAGTCAGTATAGCAACTCGACTTTGTAGGCGAGAATTTTAATATTCTCAAAAGAATTTATTTTTCGTCAAAATATACCTTTTTACTTGTTGTTCCCTATAATTACCCCTAGAAAGTTGGGGCTTATGGATTCTTAATGTTGGACTTCGTGGTCTGTAGCCTGTTGGACAGGAGGGACTGAATCCTCATATTGGATAGCGGCAAGTACTTCCGTCAGCTCAGGAGGGATTGAATCCCCCTATATAGAAACGACTTTTTCTTGCATAGACACAAGAGGGACTAATTCCTTCTGCCGATGTTGTGCAGCTTCCTCCTACATTGGGGGCTTGATTGGTCTGCAGATTGTCCATAAGTCCTGTGGCATTTGGCGGCCTAAATCTTGGCGTACTCCACCTCATGAGCCTCTTCACCGCTCATACGAATTACTGCCTGTAAGGCATCATCATCTCCATCAGAGTCTAGATCAGAATGATGGCTTGGACTATGTACTGCTTCGTGGGTGGGTTTCTTGCCTTTCAACCGGGCATTTTCTCTCTCCATGAAGAACTCGGAAATGAGTCCATGACAGAATGGATCATCAAACTTGATCATCCTTTACATATTGCCAGTCACTTCGAGAATAAACTTCTCTCCATCTTCGCATTCGCCCCAGTTGTATAATACACTGTACTTAGCTACCATGTATCATTTCCAAATGTTAAAGCGCTCAACTGCGGCTTCAATGTCAACATCCAAGAGGGTCCTGCTAAACATATATATCGGGAGGGACTCCCTACATTAGGTTGGGCTAAAGCATGGTTGGGATCCTCAATGGGTGTGGGAGCCCAAGGAGGATAGAGGTTCCTAAAATTATAGGATTACCTATGTGGAGAGGTGGCTATCGGCTCCGAAGGGGTAGCCAATTCGCCTATGCCTTCCGGTTTCATAAATACTTGCTCATCCGTCATAGCCGCAGATGGCTCAGGATCTGCTGTGGGAACAATAGTAGCAACTTCAATATCTATTGCTTCTTCAGGATTGGCCACTGTCGAGACGGCCATCCTCAGGGACTGCTGTAGTCGATGGGGGAGTTATAGGAACGGGATCAGATGATGGAACCTCAGAGGTCGCTGTAGGAACAACTTTTGCGTTTGAAGTCTCCCTGTGATACTTTTGCTTTTTCTTCTTCTTATCGACAGTTGATGGCGAGCTGCTATCGGAAACAGTCCTTTTCTTACTCGTTGTCTTCTTTTCTTCTCATCTCCAGCCTTGGTCTCTGTAGATTGACGGGGATAACTCGACTTTGGCATGGAGTTAGGATCATGTTGGTGTTAAATTTTAGTAGCTTTAATGTACAATATGGGCTTAGTTCCACCAAGAAACTTACCAGTTAGAATCTTCTTGGCAGCATAAGATTGTTGAATGCCAAAATGTGTGAGAATATAGTTCAACACAAGTCTAAATTATTTTCTGGCAGTCTCCAGTTTTACAGCTTCTTCCTGAAGATGTTGGAACACAATTTGACACCAGTAAACCTTCTAGCAACATACTATTGACATCATCATCCTAAATCACAGGCCAGTGCATAGCTCAAAGGCCCCAATGCGACTCTCAACAACCCTGCAACAAAGTTCATGTAGGTAGATATAAGGTAAAGTCAAAAAATTTATGCCATGAAAGGGGAGGGTTTTCGACATTAGGATTGCTGGTGAACAACTTCCAATTGGAGTTGATAAGGTCGTCTCGAAATCTTTTTGGGTCCTCCAGAGTGAGACCATCAGATGGGAGCTTGTCAACTGCTCCAACATTACCGATGTGATTGAGATCTCCTTATCGTGCATGGTGCTCATAATAGTAGTTACACGGAAGCCTTTTTGTCAAATTCATGTTGGAAATAAAACGCTGCGGAAGCGATGTTGGGAGAAATTTGATAAAAGCATTTTATGCATCCACGAGCATAAAACCTATTTAGGCATGCTAATTAATTAACTAGTAAGATTAATAAGCAATTTAAATTTTATTTATTATTTATCAAATAAACTTATTTGTAAATTCAATATCCTAATCTAGATCGAAGATCATAGGATATTTACCTTTTGAAGCGTAGTAGTTGCTTTTTTGATCTCTTCCTAAAAATCTTCTAGAGTATGATCCCGCCTGAATCCGGACGTTGTGTGGGCAACGAGCTACCGAATCTTGCTTAGACTGCAGGGATAGATAGGCCAAAATATATTTCCTCTCACAACTCTCAATTTTCTTTTTCTTCAAGTAATTCTGATTTATAACAAGAATTAAAGTGTTATCTCAATTGTGGAATCAAAGACACAAGTCAAGATTGTAATGCCCAGATAATTAATGTGTATTTATTCTATATTCGATCTTGTAAGATTCGACTTTGTGACATATTAATCGATGATCAGTTTCCCATATTTGTATCCCTACGTTTTTGTATTCTTTTCCATGCATGCATGCATAATTCTGCACGTCTTAACGCACGCCAAAGGATGATCTTAACGTATGCTACGACTCTAGCATAATGTACGTTATCTGATGAGCTTAACGTACATAAGCTCAGTCAACTTGAGATCCGACAAGGGTCAGCATGTGGGGACCAGGGGAGATTCGTGAGATGCTCCGCGTGAACATGGACGGATTTCCAGCTATGCAAGTCAACGGACTTAACGTACGCTAAGGGTGATTTTTGACGTACGCTAAGGACCTATATATTACGTACGTAGGGCCTATATGATAACGTACGTAAGCCAATACCAGAAACAGTTCAGTGAGCTCTGGCCAGACGTTAATGTACGCTAATGTTCGAGTATAGCGTACGCTAATACTGTTACGTACGTAGTGGACATTGGGTAACGTACATAACGGCTTAGAATTCTATTTATAGAACTCGACCCCCCATTTCATTTCTTGCTCTCACCTTGGCCGATTTTCATGCTCTGAGGATTATCCCTCACCTTATATCCCTCATATCATCATCTTAATCCGATTTTGAGAAGCTTAGACCTTGTGGATTGGAGATCAAGCTTCCAGTGAAGAGTTTCTTCAAGGATTTCATTGTTCTTCCCTTCTTTGAGGTATGTTAACTCTACACCAAGATGGAGATTTCGTTCTTAGTTATATTATGAACTTTTCCCAGAGATTATTGATCTTGTTGTGTCATAATGAATCCAACACCATGTTTAAGAGGATTGTATTGGTTGAATTAAGGTTTTCATTGTTAATAGTTGAGCCATAATCCTTACCAACCTTAGAATGGAATTTCCTGAGATGAACTAGCTTGATGATGTTTTCGTAACACTCTTTTAAGGAACAAATATTAAGATTTACCCCTCTGTAAGATAAATTCAAGTAGTTGAATGTGAAGGGTGTTCTATTAGATTCTTGCCTTAGAAAGACTTGTTAATCTTCTTGAGGATGGTTAGAACTAAGCAAGGATTTTTGGGACAATCATTTTGAATGAATAATTCGATGAGAAGAACTATTTGCGGAATAACAAGAATGATAGAGATGAATTCACCTAGAACTAGATTAATCATGACTATCTCGTGTATATCGTTGTAGAAACCAAACCAAGCAATTGAGTTGATAATCGGAACTATTGTATGGAGTTAATGGTATAATATATGTCCTTGGAATTGTAGACAGCAGCTTTGTATTCCATTACGATCTCTTGAATTCGCATACCTTTTTCCAAAACATGATGTTCGTCGGGAAATAGGACCGAGAACCGAGTGTTCATTATTGATAATTCGATCATCACTTAGGATGTTTGGTACTCGTGCGTTAGTTTCGAGAGATTATTGAATTCCTTGTTATTACCTTGTACAAGGTGATCGGTCGAGGAGCGGCGACCTTCGGACGTGTTGACATTCGTTGGAGTATTTTTGTTTCTTGCCATATTTGAGGCAAGTATCGTATCTTTGAATATTGGTTTAATATTGAGGATTTTGATTATACATATTGTTATTCATGCGTGAGCATGGGGTCATTCCAGTTGAATTGTCATAATATCGTTATTGATTGATTTTATGTTCATGTTGATGGACATATCGATTTTACATATATGTATGCATAGTTGTGTTTGTGTATGTTGTGTTGATCCTGTGAGATCACGTGATCTATGATGAGGGCGCTGGATCGGATGTCCACTATGCGTTGGTCCGACGGGATAATCATGGGGATCTATGCTGAGGGCGCTGGATCGTTGGACGGATTTTTCACCATGCATTGGTCAGACGGGATCATCATGAGGATCTATACTGAGGGCGCTAGATCGTTGGATTACCCTTTGTTATGTTGATGGAATCATGAGGATTCACATCATTGGATTCCGGTGACGGAAGTCCGTTTTGTGTATGTTATGATGCATTGTTGTTGTATATGCGATTTATGTATTATGATACTTGTACTAGCATCATTTTGCTAACCCCTTCGGGGGTGGACATTTGTTTTGATGTTCAGGTAGCCGGGGAGTGGGGAAGCAACCACAGTACTGACATGACGATGAAGTGGCTTAGTGATGTTAATTGTTTCTGTCTTGTTTTCCAGTTATTTTTCAAGTACTCGAGTACGTGTAGTTCGTTGATGTTTGGAATACTGTAATAATGGACTCATTGTTGAACTGGTTTTGAATTATAACCTTAACGGTATTTTGATATTATTATTCTTTTCCGTATTTCTCAAACTAGCCTTGTAAATTCTTATTTAAAGGATTTACGGCACTGTAATTATTCCGAATATATCGGGGTGTTACAGAATATGGTATCGGAGCTAAGATTCATGGATATCTTGGCAGTCGGGTTTAGTTGGGTCTGTTTACATTATTTGATTTATGGGTCGTTTGTAACATCACTGCTCAGCCACCATCGTCACGTGGACCGTGGTTGTAAGTCTCCTAAACTCATATACTACTGTCTTATTTAATTTTTGTTTTGTGAATATTGACGGACTTTCTTTTAGAAAATTTTGCCCTGGATATTGAGTATTTGTATTTACAGTATGTTGAGGGGAGGTCGTGGACGCGGACATGGAAATGCGAGACAGGAGGATTCAACGACTACCCCAGAATTATCGGCTAGTCGAACCGACTCCCATTCTGGAGGGCAACAGGGATCAGCGAATGATAACGCAAATCCTAACGTGTCGGGGGTGCTCCAACAGGTGGTCACTCAGATGACCCAGTTCGCTCAGATGGTTGACCGCATGCAGACAGCGATGGGCCAGCAGCGCAACGAGGATAATCGGGGAGACAAGTGGCTTACGGAGGTGGTCAAATTGCACCCACTAAAATTCGACGGTTCAGCCGAGATGCCTACTTGGGATCACTAGCTGAAGGAGTTGGAAAAGATATTTGCGGGGATCAACTGTCCCGATGACCGAAAAGTTCCTATTGCCCAGTATTTTCTGACTGGGGAGGCTTTCGACTGGTGGGAGGCTGTTCGACCTGAGGATCATGATGCTGATTGGACGGAATTCAGATTAATGATGGAAGCACAATATTGTCCTCGTCCCGTTAGAGAGGCTAGATTCCGAGAGTTTTTCTCCCCGCAGAGTTCGGAAGCATCTGTTACAAACATAATCAAGACTTTTAATCACCAGCTGACTTGTGTGCGACACTTGGTCAGGATGGAGGCGGAAAAGATTTTCCATTTCGACATGCGGATGAAACCCGAGATTCAGCAATATATGTCCGAATTTTAATGTACAACCTTGCGACAGTATCAGGATAAAGCGTTGGCCTACGACATGAAAGAGGCAGTGGTGGAGAAATCGATGGAAGCAAAGAAGCAGAAAGTGTCTGCAACTTTAGGGAGAACAAGAGTGGTGGGCCCCGCAAGGGTCAGTCTTCATTTCATTCATCTAGGAGACCTCCGCGTCCTTCCCGAGGTGGAAAGAAGTTCCGGACAGCATCAACAGTTTCAGACGCAGCGAAGAAATGTTATAACTGTGGTAAAGCAGGGCATGTTCGGCGTAATTGCTACGCACCTTCTGTGACCTGTTTCAATTGTGGACAGGAAGGCCATCGTGCGACTTTTTGCGGAAATGTGATTAGATCTATTGGTACTCGCACTCCTGCACCGGTTCGGAAAGAGACAAGTGTGAACCAGACACAGCAAAGTGGTTTCCACAACAGAATGTTGGGAAAAGAGAGGCGTCCAGTGCTGGGTTCGTTCCTCCGCGCCTCTACGAGATGAGGAGGGCAGACGATCAAAATACTGCTGTTGCATCAGGTACGATTCAGATCTTTTTGCAACTAGTTAGTGTCTTATTCGATTCAGGAGCTACGCATTCTTTCATATCATTGAACTGTGTTAATCGTTTGAAAATCTCATGTTTATATGATTGTGAGCCTTATATTGTGGGATTACCGAGCGGAGAGAGAATTTTGGGAATCCTAGAAACTAGAGATTTTCCAGTTTCTATAGGAGTGATAGATTGGCCATCAAATCTTATTGTGGTCGACATCCATGGTGACGATTTAATTCTCGGAGACGATTGGCTCAACCGCTATGGGGCTATTTTGAATTACCGAAGGAGAGTTATTTTTATCATTGCTGATGAAGGAACCGAACATTTATTCAAAGTATGGAGATCGGGAAGCTCGGGAAAATTAAGCTATGAAAGCAGTGAAATTATTGAAGCAGGGTTGTCACGGATTTTGTTGCTATGCCATGAAGAAAGAAGAAGGAGTAGAGCTCTCATCTATTCCAGTTGTGAAAAAATTCTCAGATGTATTCCCTGACGAACTACCTGGGTTACCTCTGCGGAGAGAAGTAGAGTTCAATATCGAATTAGAGCCTGGAGCCGCACCAATTTCCAGAGCACCATACCGTATGGCACCAACCGAGATGTATGAACTAAAGAAGCAGCTTGAGGAATTACTGCAGAAAGGTTACATTCAACCTAGCGTTTCTCCTTGGGGAGCACCCGTTCTCTTTGTCCGGAATAAAGATGGATCCCTCTGATTGTGCATCGACTACCGGGAGCTAAACAAGGTGATGATCAAGAACAAATATATAATACCTCGGATCGACGACTTGTTTGACCAACTGCAGGGGGTAAGGGTATTCTCGAAGATCGACTTGAGATCAGGATACCATCAATTGAGAATTAAGGAATCGGATGTACCGAAATCTGCTTTCAGATCCCAGTACGGGCACTATGAATTTGTGGTGATGCCATTCGGGCTTACCAATGCTCCTGCGGTGTTTATGCAATTGATGAATCGGGTATTCTTAGAATACTTGGATAAATTCGTGGTCGTTTTCATCGATGACATCTTGATCTATTTGAAGGACCCAGAAGAGCATGCAGAGCATTTGCATATCGTTTTGAGTACTTTGAGGAATGAACAGCTTTATGCCAAACTTTCTAAATGTGAGTTCTGGCTTAAGGAAGTAACTTTCCTTGGGCATGTGATATCAGCTGACGGAGTTCAGGTAGACCCGAAGAAATTCGAAGCGATCTTGGAATGGGAATCTCTTAGTAACGTGAAAGAAGTCTGAAGTTTCTTAGGACTTGCTGGATATTATCGCCGTTTTGTTGAAGGATTTTCCAAAATTGCTCGTCCGCTTACTCAGCTGTTGCAGAAGACTCAGAAATTCTTGTGGAATGAGAAGTGCCATGCTAGTTTTGATGAACTTAAGAGAAGACTGACAACAGCGCCTATACTAGCATTACCAGATAGAACCGGTGGATTCATGGTATACAGTGATGCTTCAAATCAGGGTCTGAGATGCGTATTGATGCAAAAGGATAGGGTTATCGCCTATGCCCCTCGACAGTTGAAACCATACGAAGTTAATTACCCGACTCATGATCTGGAGTTAGCAGTTGTGGTCTTTGCTTTGAAAATTTGGCGACATTATTTGTACGGCACTCATTGTCAGATCTTCACGGATCATAAGAGCCTCAAGTATATTTTCAGTCAGAAGGAATTAAACATGAGGCAGAGAAGGTGGCTGGAATTAATCAAGCATTACGACTTGGAAATCCTCTATCATCCAGGTAACGCAAACGTGGTAGCTGATGCGCTGAGCCGCACCAATTTCTCTTCGAGTGTTGGAGGCGCTTACATCCCAAACTAGCATTCAACAAGAACTGATTCGTGAAGGGATCGAAGTATGGTCACAGGGAGTCTAAGGGCAACTGTGTGTGATGGAACTAACTTCTTCGTTGGTCGAAGAAATCAAATCTAAGAAGTTGGATGATTCTATGATTCTTCGATTATGTGACGAAGTAAACAAAGGGAAGGCCCCAGGATTCGTGATATAGGATGATGGAGTTCTGAGATTTCAGAATCGATTTTGCGTCCCCGATGATGATGTTTTGAGACAAACAATCTTGAAGGAAGCTCACAGCGTGCCCTATTCTATTCACCCGGGCACCAGTAAGATGTATAAGGACCTGAAACAAAATTTCTGGTGGGGAAATATGAAGAAGGACGTAGCTGAATATGTTTCGAAATGTTTAACCTGTCAGCAGGTTAAGATTGAACATCAGCGGCCTGCCGGGATGTTAAAGCCACT
The DNA here is from genome assembly GCA_033398695.1 of Orobanche coerulescens. Classification (NCBI taxonomy): domain Eukaryota; kingdom Viridiplantae; phylum Streptophyta; class Magnoliopsida; order Lamiales; family Orobanchaceae; genus Orobanche; species Orobanche coerulescens. Next base: position 72,684,516 of record CM065816.1, on the reverse strand, counting down.
TTCGATCCCTGAGTGGAAGTAGGAGGATATATCGATGGACTTCATCACCAATATGCCAAGGACCAAGACGAGAATGAACATGATTTGGGTTATAGTTGATCGACTAACCAAGTCGACTCATTTCCTGGGTATTAAAGACACTTGGGGACCCGAGAAACTAGCACGAGTGTTTGTTGTGGAAATAGTCCGATTGCATGGTACACCGAAGACCATTATTTCGGATCGAGATGGTCGCTTTGTGTCACACTTTTGGAAGGCAGTTCACAAGGCATTGGGAACTGAGCTGAACTTTAGCACGGCCTATCATCCTTAGATGGACGGTCAGTCCGAAAGGACTATACAGACAGTAGAAGATATGCTAAGAGCTTGCGCCTTAGATTGGTCAACCGATTGGGAGGTTCATTTGCCATTAATTGAATTTACCTACAACAATAGTTGGCATGCTTCCATTAAGATGGCACCGTTTGAAGCGTTGTATGGGAGAAGATTTAGATCGCCCCTATGTTGGGATGATTCTTCTGATTTGATTGGGACGGAACCAGAGTTGATATTTCAGACCTAAGAGAAGGTAGCCCTGATTCGCGAAAGGCTATTAACTACACAGAGTCGACAGAAGTCTTATGCAGATGTGCACCGTCGCCCGTTGGAGTTTGAGGTTGGGGATCATGTACTACTGAAGGTTTCTCCTACCCGGGGAATTTTCCGTTTTGGGAGAAAAGGAAAGTTGAGTCCGAGATATATCGGACCATTTGAAATCCTTGAGAGAGTTGGGGAGTTGGCGTACAGGTTGGCCTTACCACCATCGTTGAGTCACGTTCATAGTGTATTCCACATATCCCAATTGTGGAAATATATACCGGATCCCAGTCATATCATCAATTTTGTCAAGATTGAAGTGGCCAAGGATGGCTCATTCGAATAAAAGCCACTCAAGATACTCGAGAGTCGAGTCAAACAGTTGAGTAATAAACCGATCTCCTTGGTTAAAGTTCAGTGGTCTCGACATGGAGTCGAAGAAGCAACTTGGGAGATGGAAGATAATATGAAGTCGAGATACCCAGAATTATTTTCGTTTTAAGTTTCGGGCGAAACTTCTTTTTATAGGGGTAGTATGTAATGCCCGGATAATTAATGTGTATTTATACTATATTCGATCTTGTAAGATTCGACTTTTTGACATATTAATCGATGATTAATTTCCCATATTCGTATCCCTACGTTTTTGTATTCTTTTCCATGCATGCATGCATAATTCTGCACGTCTTAACGCACACTAAAGGATGATCTTAACGTACGCTACGACTATAGCATAACGTACGTTATCTGATGAGCTTAACGTGCATAAGCTCAGTCAACTTGAGATCCGACAAGGGTAGGTGTGTGGGGACCAGGGGAGATTCGTGAGATGCTCCGCGTGAACCTGGACGGATTTCCAGCTATGCAAGTCAACGGACTTAATGTAGGCTAAGGGTGATTTTTAACATACGCAAAGGACCTATATATTACGTAAGTAGGGCCTATATGATAACATACGTAAGCCAATACCAGAAACAGTTCAGTGAGCTCTGGCCAGACGTTAACGTATGCTAATGTTCGAGTATAGCGTACGCTAATACTGTTACGTACGTAGTGGACATTGGGTAACATACATAATGGCTTAGAATTCTATTTATATAATTCGACCCCCCATTTCATTTCTCACTCTCACCTTGGCCGATTTTCATGCTCTGAAGATTATCCGTCACCTTATATCCCTCATATCATCATCTTAATCCGATTTTGAGAAGCTTAGACCTTGTGGATTGGAGATCAAGCTTTCGGTGAAGAGTTTCTTCAAGGATTTCATTGTTCTTCCCTTCTTTGAGGTATGTTAACTCTACACCAAGATGGAGATTTCGTTCTTAGTTATATTATGAACTTTTCCCAGAGATTATTGAGCTTGTTGTGTCATAATGAATCCAACACCATGTTTAAGAGGATTGTATTGGTTGAATTAAGGTTTTCATTGTTAATAGTTGAGCCATAATCCTTACCAACCTTAGAATGGAATTTCCTGAGATGAACTAGCTTGATGATGTTTTCGTAACACTCTTTTAAGGAACAAATATTAAGGTTTACCCCTCTGTAAGATAAATTCAAGTAGTTTAATGTGAAGGGTGTTCTATTAGATTCTTGCCTTAGAAAGACTTGTTGTTAATCTTCTTGAGGATGGTTAGAACTAAGCAAGGATTTTTGGGACAATCATTTTGAATGAATAATTCGATGAGAAGAACTATTTGCGGAATAACAAGAATCGTAGAGATGAATTCACCTAGAACTAGATTAATCATGACTATCTTGTGTATATCGTTGTATTAACCAAACCAAGCAATTGAGTTGATAATCGGAACTATTGTATGGAGTTAATGGTATAATATATGTCCTTGGAATTGTAGACATCGGCTTTGTATTCCATTACGATCTCTTGAATTCGCATACCGTTTTCCAAAACTTGATGTTCGTCGGGAAATAGGACCTAGAACCGAGTGTTCATTATTGATAATTCGATCATAACTTAGGACATTCGGTACTCGTGCGTTAGTTTCGAGAGATTATTGAATTCCTTGTTATTCCCTTGTACAAGGTGATCGGTCGAGGAGCGGCGACCTTCAGACGTGTTGACATTCGTTTGAGTATTTTAGTTTCTTGCCATATTTGAGACAAGTATCGTATCTTTGAATATTGGTTTAATATTGAGGGTTTTTATTACACATATTGTTATTCATGCGTGAACATGGGGTCATTCCAGTTGAATTGTCATAATATCGTTATTGATTGATTTTATGTTCATGTTGATGGACATATCGATTTTGCATATGTGTATGCATAGTTGTGTTTGTGTATGTTGTGTTGATCCTATGAGATCACGTGATCTATGCTGAGGGCGCTGGATCGGATGTCCACTATGCGTTGGTCCGACGGGATCATCATGGGGATCTATGCTAAGGGCGCTGGATCGTTAGACGGGTTTTCCACCATGCGTTGGTCTGACGGGATCATCATGGGGATCTATACTGAGGGCGCTGGATCGTTGGATTACCCTTTTTTATGTTGATGGAATCGTGAGGATTCGCATCGTTGGATTCCGGTGACGGATGTCCGTTTTGTGTATGTTATGATGCATTGTTTTTGTATATGCGATTTATGTATTATGATACTTGTACTAGCATCATTTTGCTAACCCCTTCGGGGGTGGACATTTGTTTTGATGTTCAGGTAGCCAAGGAACGGGGAAGCAACCACAGTACCGACATGATGATGAAGTGGCTTAGTGATATTAATTGTTGCTGTCTTGTTTTCCAGTTATTTTTCAAGTACTCGAGTACGTGTATTTCGTTGATGTTTGGAATACTGTAATAATGGACTCATTGTTGAACTGGTTTTGAATTATAACCTTAACGGTACTTTGATATTATTATTCTTTTCCGTATTTCTCAAATTAGCCTTGTAAATTCTTATATAAAGGATTTAGGGCGCTGTAATTATTCCTAATATATCGGGGTGTTACAAAGATCCACAATTAAACACTAAGAATAAAAAATCAAAATTATTGTGTTGGATGATGTATGTCGTGGCCGAACCCCTCCCTATGTCCCTATTTATTTGTAGGCTTTGGACTACTCTAGGGATCTTAAGGAGGATTAGGGTTAACACACCTAGTGCAACCCAAATTTCCATATTAAGCCCTTCCTAATATGGTTGAGTTCACTAATATCAATTCAGTCCACTAAATAATTAATGTTTCACTTCCAACATAAATCCCAATTTATGAAATTGGGGTCCTTATTTAAATATATTATTTCTCTTGTTTAAGATATCGAATGTCTATTAATTAATTTAAGCTACTAACAGCTTTAATTAATTAATTTCTTATTCAAAAGTAGTACCAATCGGACCTTATTATATCGGAATTAAATCAACTTGCAGGTTTAATATAATAATCATTATCAAGCTCCTCAAGGGTACATCATCAATCCTCACGAGTTGGGACATGATTTCTAGTTAAATAATTGTCATATAAATAATATTATTGCCCAAGATACAATGCATATTGAGCCGGTCACTTTGACTTTCACCCATGGTAAATTATCCGACATTTACGTTTCTTCTTACAGTCAGTATAGAAGACACTATCTCACTTCGATCCATCGATCTAGTTGAACGTATGCAAATACGCTAATGCATGCTAATAGTCAAGACCAACTAATCTTAATACTTTATCTAGAATTATGAAGGTTGGGTCAACTATTATACTATTTTAAAAGGCACCGATAATGTGATCTTATCTACAATATAAAATAATTAGACATTTCATTTTCATAACCATAACGTGAATAAATATGGAAAATATATGATTAAATATAATTAATATTCAGATAGGTTGTTATAGGGGAATAAGGTAATACAAGTATAAAGTATGGTTTGCAGTATACGACCCTAACAATTCATACATGAACTCAACATTGAGGTAGAACTCATTGATAATGGAAACTTTCAGGGTGTAGGCTTCCCAACCTGTGCAGCCCCTGCTGTTTCACCCATGAAACAACAGTGTTCATCGACTTCATCTCCGCTACTCATATATGATCTATTCATGGAGAACAGATCTGGGAAAGATTCTGCCATCAATCACCAGAGAGTCCTTCTTCCGTAGAGTTTGTGGGATGAAGTGGTTTGAGAAAACGCCATTGATGAAGATTGAAGAGAGAAAGAGAATTGCAGAAAAATGCTTAAGTGTTTGTGATGTATGCTGTAGACTTGTGTTATTGCAACATCAGTAAAGAGTCCTTAGCTCAACACAAGAACCTTTTATAGGTGTTGAAGGGCTAGGTAACAATGAATGATTATATTTAAGGGATGGGAACTATTGTTAGATGAACGTTCAAGATGGGTCGAGATATAATTAGTACATCTTATCCATCAATTTTAAAAGTTAATGCCGATCCCACCTATAACATGTTACCATGTCCATATGCAAGATTAAGCAGTTTAAACAATTTGAAATCTCGAGGTGTTGTTTCGAGAATAAATATTAAATCATTTTGTAATCAGACTTTTCACGTGGACTGAGAATGGTTTTGTAAAAGTTAACTGTATGGAATTAGACACAAGTAAAACAATCAATTGGTATCCTACAGTACATATGTTGTATCCACAAATACAAGATTCCCCCTTTTAATTCGTACATACAGGATTCAATATTTACAACAATATTTAAGGGTGCTACAGTGTCCTCCCTGATTAATTACACTACAGCTTTAGGAAGGGAACTGTACCCTCTTCTTCTTATCGTGAAGATATGACTTTGTGAGTATGTGTGTATAATTAACAAGAATAGATATTGTATTCATGGATCTTATAATAGTCCCCCTCTATTTGAGTGAGTACGCAAGTAAAAACATATAGGGATTTGATCGAGTTGTAGCATTCCTAATTCCTTAAGGAGCATATAGAACCTGGTTGAGGCTTTGTGAAGATGTTAGCAATTTGGATGTTTGTATGGACCTTTGTAACACCCCCAATCCGCACAGGGATATTACACGCCGTAGAACCTTTCCTCAAGGATCTAGCAGGCTGATAACAACATAGAACATCTCAACAATGCCTTTAAGGCTAAAAAGACTCAGTAGGCCGATTTGGTCTTTCAATAAATACATACAACTCAAACTCATTACATGCCCACACAGGGGTCGAATACAAACACACTCCCGTACAACGGGGAAGAATACTGCAGCGGAAATAAAATACAGCTAAACCAATGACCTCATACGGATCCTCGTGTGATTAGTATCGTTCATCTTTCATCATCCTTCGTGCCGACCCTATGTTATGCTCCCAAACCTGAATGCAAAAACAGACATCCACCCCCCGAATACTCGGGGGTTAGCAAAACTCCACTGTTTTGCTAGTGCAAGAACAAAGTGCAAATACGAGCCATACAATTCACATTCCATGAATAACAATAACCAGAATCCTCAAAAATCCAAACGTAACAAAAAGCACTTCTTGAGGTAAGAGTTTGCTAAAATATTCTAAACTGAAAGGTCACAAATCAAGGGAAAACAATTTATAAAACCGTTTAAATGCCATCGAGAGTTTTGATACAAAACAACTTAGGATTATCAAATCCTTATCTTTCCAAAAATCAACAGGGTCACAGCCCAAAGGTTTTGTTTTCGCAATTAAAAACCAACCATAATACACAAGGTTAAAAACCCACGTCATGCGTCCTCGACGGACATAAAATACACACGCACCCGTGAAGTTTCACTCGTGAATCCAGGTCGAAGCCATTAGAATTCCCTCCGTGGTCCCGTCGAACCCTCCCGAGGTGAGCAAACACATTCACAAAACACAGTACTCACATCGCCTAGGACCGGGTCGAAGCCACAAATCCCACTCCGTGATCCCGTCGGACCCACCCGAGCTGGCTAGCGAAATACTCAAGCACCACACGTCGCCTAGGACCGGGACGAAGCCACGAATCCCACTCCGTGATCCAGTCGGACCCACCCGAGCTGGCTAGCGAATCAATCATGCACAAATAACATATCACACCAAGGATATCCAAACAATTCACCCAGAGGCATCAAACACTTAGCAAAACACCACGTCAACCACAATGCACCGAAATGAAACAATATACATCCACACGCAACACCAAGTGCATCATTAACACCAAACATATCCACAGGAGTCACATACTCGTTCATGAAACACACCAATCACAAAACACACGCGGTTTTGAAAGAGGGCCTTTAACAAGGCTAACCAAATCTTTTGAAAAGTCCATTCAAACAAACAAACAAACACACCAAGACGATCACCAATCATCATATCCACAAAACAAGAATAGTATGGACAAGGTACTTGCCTCGAATAAGAACAACGCGGAGAATCGACCGAATTAGGTTGGCACGAACCGACCATGAACCCGCTGACTCCACCGAACGTTAACCCGCGACAATAAACTACGAACAACAATAACAACAATGAAAATGAGTTCCATAGCACATCCTAAAGTCGTTGAATTGAACGGACGAACGACACAAATTCAAGAGTTTCCCCCAAAATGGCCAAAAACACAAAAATACGATCATAATGAGAATCAAGGTCAAAAACAACGGAAATCCCACCAACTATCGAAGGGAAACTCATTGGGACATTTAATCGAACACTCAATGTTCGATAACTCCCAAGAACACTCGAATCACTAATCGAGTTGAACAAACTCGAAATATGGATATACAACCCATAGAACACGATTAATAACATCATACTACACCAACCGATGTATCAAAATCGGGCTAAAATCGAAATCAAGAACAAATTCTCCGAAAAGTCAACTTGAAGGAAAATCAAGAAATATACCTTGATTCGACGAAATACATGGATTGGATGATGATATAATCACCAAGGATCTTCCAAAACATCTTGGAATTGATTAGAATCGGCCAAGAACTCGATATCCCGAGCCTCCCGTCGCCAGCTGCCGAAAAAGGAAGAAAAACACGTAAGAAATGAAGTCTGGCCGAGCCCAGGCTATATATAGCCGGCAGGGTTACGACCATAACCGGCAGTGCCTTACGGCCATAACTCGGCCATTACGGCCGTACTCGGCAGGCCTTACGGCCGTAACCGGCATTCGTCAAAAAATCAGTCCAGCAATTGTCGGGCACTTACGGCCGTAACTGGCACACATTACGGCCGTAACCGACCTTCGTCCGGAAGATGCCCAGCGCCCGTACGGCCGTACCCGATCACACTTACGGATGTAACTGGCACACATTACGGCCGTAACCGGCACATTACGACCGTAACTCGGCCAGGCCAGGCCCTGCTCCGGCCGTGACTCGGCTGTGGCCACTCCGACGGCCCAGACGACCCTGAAACTCGAACCTGAGTAAAAATCGGGGATACGGTTACGAAGTACTCACAAAGACGAATCCAAGCGCTAAGAGAACACATGATTCCGACCACCCGAAGTGTCGGAATTCGACAATGGAAGTAATTACCCCAAACTTTGGAAAATTACAAAAAATGGCCCAAAACGTCCGAAAATCACGATACGTGATCGAATAACCAAACCGAAGTTCACATCACGTATAACAAAGTTAAACGAACTTACGGGAAACTCGAAACAGCAGTTTCGACCGAGATTCGCAAGAATCGAACTCAAGTGCGGAAAAGTCGCTAAAAAGCACGGAACTCAACAAAACGACACCGAAACGAACTCGGATGTCAAAAAGTGTAGAATTAATCATTCTCAGAATGACGAAATGGTCATGGGCGAGTCGTCAAAATGGACTTCCGCTGAAAAAAAGAAAATTACCGAAATTCGAAATTGCGGATATTACATTCTACCCTCCTTAATAGAAGTTTCATCCCGAAACTTAAAACAGGTAGGGGAAGCATTATACCCGCCAGGAAAACTCGACGAGATACACAAAACTGAAAACTCGCGCCCAATGGCGAAACGCTGCAAGAAACGCAAAGAGACATACGGCGTGAAAACACGCTCCACGACGACCAACACAACGCCACCGTAGGGACATAATAAAATCAATAAGTGACAAACGTCATCAAATAGATAGTATAATCAGTTCGATTATCTGAACAATCACAAAACACAACGAACGAAAATCAATACGATTGACCAACCCAACGGTTCATCAATCCAAACGCGAGTCAAATGCTGAACAAATGCGGAATTCCACCGCCCAAGGGTTGGAAGATCGAAAACGAGACTAATTTCCCGAACTTAAGGGAATTAGGAAGGAGTCTGAACGCTCAACAATCACGAAACGAGATCAACAAAAACAGAACAATCAAACGATCGAACCACAAAGATCGAGACAACAAAAATCGAACGATCATGTTCGAATCACGAAGAACAATAAAATTCAAACAACAACTCCAAGGTTCACATCTCGACTCGAGACAATATATGATCCGGTGAAAATAACAACATATGCATTCACACAAGATCCACATGAAAGGGAATAGAAATTGAAAAGTCACAACGACAAACGAGTTATTCCGAAACAATACCACGCTCGTTCGATCAACAAAAGCAAGGGGCAGGACAAGCTCAGAAAATGTCAACGAACATAAACGAGTCGACAGATTCGAAAATACAGAAGTTCAAAATCCGATCCACTTCGAATAAAAGAACTAGTAGAATCAAAAGATGTTACTTCCGAACAAGGTTCACAAGAATCGAACCGAACTCGGAAAAGTTACAGCGATAACCAGATCGACCCAAAACAAGATCACAGCTTGTTCGAACGATGAAACCAAAATACAGAACATGTTCAAACAGTATCAACGAACACGAGCGAATCGATAGACTTGATAGAGAGAGAATGCGGAAGTCAAAAATGATACGGGCATTACATTCGACCTCTTATAAAAGAAAGTCTTCCCCGCAACACACAATAACGGAAACAAGGTAACAACACAAAAAGCAACCGACAGAGAAATCTCCCATGGGCCTCTCAGATCCGATCCTGATATCTGTGCTGAAGCGCGAACTCAGAAAGTCTTGGTAGCCAATTCGCAAAACTGAATTCGATGTCCCTCGAGTCCACACTCGAAATGTGTTACTGACGAGAAGGACAAATTGCACGTACATTCCCCCGGCACATCACGGTTGAAATGCCTCGGCTCGGCATACCAAAAATACAAACGCTAGATACAATGGAACATAACACCGCAAAACAACATACTGGAGATGCCAACTCAGCACAACAGGGAATCATAACACATATCATATACAATGATTACCATCGTAAGGTAATACACACACAAACACTACAACAACGACGGTATCGTTTGGCGACCTCAATGGCCCGAACGATAACCAGCACGTAATACAAACATCATGAAACAATCACCCATGTGTATAAACGCACAAAAATCTAAGCTTTAACAACTCACACTAGTGCGACAACATGCAAATCACCACGAGGCGATAAACAGTAAACACCAGTTCACACCTCTCACAGAGGGCTAGTACAAAAAAAATGTGTGGCAACGCCTCGACGTTCATGCCACCAATTCAATCACAATTCGGAGGGCTAACACCCTAACAACAATACCAACATCATACACACCTTCTCCGACCACAAGAAGGAAATGATGGGTTTTAAAAACGAAAACCACCTTATGAAAACAGTTTGGAAACACCAGTTGATCTTGAGTATCATTTTACAAAAAGTTGAACAAACATCATTTCTGAGACTTTGGAGAACCATTTCACATCGATAAAAAAAATGAGGACACTTTCTCTTAGTGAAAAACTTTCAGAATATTCGACCCTCGGGTCTAAGTAAAAGTGTTTATGAAACACTGAAAATATCTCAAAACATTTTGGTCCTCGAGGTAAAAGAATTTTGAAACATATTGTGGCACCTTGGAAGTGCCACGAGAAAACAATTCATTTTAAATGTACGTCTCGAAATTTATTTCTAAGATACTCAAGGTTTTCAAAGATAATTCAATGGGCTAGAATGCCCAAAAATCTCAGGTAATTACACGAAACATTATAGCGTCGGGGTCCCGCGCTGGAACTCGCCAGGCTAAAAACCATTTACAATGTCAAAAAGGCCGATGACGGTAATATTTCAAAAACTCACAAAAGCCATTTATAAAATACTAAATACCGTCATAAGAATTTCGCCAAAGCGATCAAGGCCATAATGCCAAAAACTCGGTTAAGGGAATCGGTTTTCGAAATAAAACTCAGTCGGTAAAATACCGAAAGTCATTACAAAAGAACTCACGCAGCGGATAAAAGAAATACAGTCCAACATGCACAATCCAGCAACACTACTCCTCACATGTACGAAATATGAGAGTCAAATAATCACGTATCAAGAAATCAAAATCCATAAGAGGATTCCGTCATTTAATACAAAATCAAACAAATAGCTCATGTCACACGAGGCACAATACAAAGAAGGGAGACTTACATCCACAGGTAGCACGAAGATGATGATCGCCCACGATACTAATCACGACCAACAAACTCAGACGACGCATCACGACACGACTCAGTCAGATAAAATCCGACGAAACAAGACTCAAACAACACGACTTGACCCGACAGCCTAGGTTTCCTCAACCTAAGCTCCGATACCATTTATGTAACACCCCCAATCCGCTCAGGGATATTACACGCCGTAGAACCTTTCCTCAAGGATCTACCATGCTGATAACAACATAGAACATCTCAACAATGCCTTTAAGGCTAAAAAGACTCAGTAGACCGATTTGGTCTTTCAATAAATACATACAACTCAAACTCATTACATGCCCACGCAGGGGTCGAATACAAACACACTCCCGTACAACGGGGAAGAATACTGCAGCGGAAATAAAATACAGCTAAACCAATGACCTCATATGGATACTTGTGTGATTAGTATCGTTCATCTTTCATCATCCTTTGTGCCGACCCTGTGTTATGCTCCCAAACCTGAATGCAAAAATAGACATCCACCCCCCGAATACTCGGGGGTTAGCAAAACTCCACTGTTTTGCTAGTGCAAGAACAAAGTGCAAATACGAGCCATACAATTCACATTCCATGAATAACAATAACCAGGAATCCTCAAAAATCCAAACGTAACGAAAAGCACTTCTCGAGGCAAGAGTTTGGTAAAATATTCTAAACCGAAAGGTCACAAATCAAGGGAAAACAATTTATAAAACCGTTTAAATGCCATCGAGAGTTTTGATAGAAAACAACTTAGGATTTTCAAATCCTTATCTTTCCAAAAATCAATATGGTCACAGCCCAAAGGTTTTGTTTTCGCAATTAAAAACCAACCATAATACACAAGTTTAAAAACCCATGTCATGCGTCCTCGACGGACATAAAATACACACGCACCCGTGAAGTTTCACTCGTGAATCCAGGTCGAAGCCATTGGAATTCCCTCCGTGGTCCCGTCGAACCCTCCCGAGGTGAGCAAACACATTCACAAAACACAGTACTCACATCGCCTAGGACCGGGTCGAAGCCACAAATCCCACTCCGTGATCCCGTCGGACCCACCCGAGCTGGCTAGCGAAATACTCAAGCACCACACGTCTCCTAGGACCGGGACGAAGCCACGAATCCCACTCCGTGATCCCGTCGGACCCACCCGAGCTGGCTAGCGAATCAATCATGCACAAATAACATATCACACCAAGGATATCCAAACAATTCACCCAGAGGCATCAAACACTTAGCAAAACACCACGTCAACCACAATGCACCGAAATGAAACAATATACATCCACACGCAACACCAAGTGCATCATTAACACCAAACATATCCACAGGAGTCACATACTCGTTCATGAAACACACCAATCACAAAACACACGCGGTTTTGAAAGAGGGCCTTTAACAAGGGTAACCAAATCTTTTGAAAACTCCATTCAAACAAACAAACAAACACACCAAGACGATCACCAATCATCATATCCACAAAACAAGAATAGTATGGACAAGGTACTTGCCTCGAATAAGAACAACGCGGAGAATCGACCGAATTAGGTTGACACGAACCGACCACGAACCCGCCGACTCCACCGAACGTTAACCCACGACAATAAACTACGAACAACAATAACAACAATGAAAACGAGTTCCATAGCACGCCCTAAAGTCGTTGAATTGAACGGACGAACGACACAAATTCAAGAGTTTCCCCCAAAATGGCCAAGAACACAAAAATACGATCATAATGAGAATCAAGGTCAAAAACAATGGAAATCCCACCAACTATCGAAGGGAAACTCATTGGGACATTTAATCGAACACTCAATGTTCGATAACTCCCAAGAACACTCGAATCACTAATCGAGTTGAACAAACTCGAAATATAGATATACAACCCATAGAACACGATTAATAACATCATACTACACCAACCGATGTATCAAAATCGGGCTAGAATCGAAATCAAGAACAAATTCTCCGAAAAGTCAACTTGAAGGAAAATCAAGAAATATACATTGATTCGACGAAATACACGGATTGGATGATGATATAATCAACAAGGATCTTCCAAAACATCTTGGAATTGATTAGAATCGGCCAAGAACTCGATTTCCCGAGCCTCCCGTCGCCAGCCGCCGAAAAAGGAAGAAAAACGCGTAAGAAATGAAGTTTGGCCGAGCCCAGACTATATATAGCCGGCAGGGTTACGGCCGTAACCGGTAGTGCCTTACGGCCGTAACTCGGCCCTTACGTCCGTACTCGGAAGGCCTTACGGCCGTAACCGGCATTCGTCAAAAAATTAGTCCAGCAACTGTCGGGCACTTACGGCCGTAACTGGCACACATTACGGCCGTAACCGGCCTTCGTCCGGAAGATGCCCAGCGCCCGTACGGCCGTACCCGATCACACTTACGGCCGTAACTGGCACACCTTACGGCCGTAACCGGCACCTTACGGCCGTAACTCGGCCAGGCCAGGCCCTGCTCCGGCCGTGACTCGGCCATGGCCACTCCGGCGGCCCAGACGACCCCAAAATCCAAACCTGAGTAAAAATCGAAGATATGGTTACGAAGTACTCGCAAATACGAATCCAAGTGCTAAGAGAACACACGATTCCGACCACCCGAAGTGTCGGAATTCGACAACAGAAGTAATTACCCCAAACTTTGGGAAATTACAAAAATGGCCCAAAACATCCGAAAATCATGATACGTGATCGAATAACCAAACCTAAGTTCACAACACATATAAAAAAGTTAAACGAACTTACGAGAAACTCGAAACAGCAGTTTCGACTGAGATTCGCAAGAATCGAACTCAAGTGCGGAAAAGTCGCTAAAAGCACGGAACTCAACAAAACGACACCGAAACGAACTCGGATGTCAAAAAGTGTAGAATTAATCATTCTCAGAATGACGAAACAATCATGGGAGAGTCATCAAAACGGACTTCCGCCGAAAAAAAGAAAATTACCGAAATTCAAAATTGCGGATATTACAACCTTCTCGATCCGAACATCCTTGTTCGCAACAAGATTTTTGGTGAAGTGATGCTTCATATCAATGTGTTTAGTTGTCGAGTTCAATACAGGATTGTGCGTGATTACAATTGCACTCGTAATATCACACATGATTAGAGTTCCAGCAACATAGTACTCCGACACAGCTCTAGGAAGTGAATTAGTTAGCTGCTTCTTATTGAACCATGACACGAGTCTTGGTCCAAGGAAGTGACAAGTTCCACTTGTACTCTTCCTATCCATCTTGTAGGTACCCTCCGAGATCCGAATTGATGTATCCTACCAAATCGAATCCTCCTTCTTTATGATGCCATAATCCTACATTGATTGTTCCTTTAACATACTTAAGGATTCACTTGGATGTGGTGAAGTGTGAATCTTTAGGTGCATCCTGATATCGTGCACACACTCCTACAACAAATTGGATATCTGGCATGTTGGTTGTTAGGTACATGAATGAGCCTATAAGCTTAGTATATATTGATTTGTCTATTGTCTTTCCAGCTTCATCAGCATTTATCTATGTGTATGTGCTCATGGAAGTTGATGAGGTGCTAGATGATTCATCCCGAACTTGTTGAACAACTCCTTGCTGTATTTCTCCTGGTTGATGAAGATACCTGTAGGCAGCTGCTTCACCTGCAAACCTAATAAATAACTAAGTCCCCCCATCATACTTATTTTAATGTTGCTTTGCATGAGATGAGAAAACTTCTTACACATATCTTGGTTAGTTGAACCAAAAATAATATCATCGGCATATATTTACACCATTAAAAAATCATCACCTTCTTGTATTCTGAAGAATGTTTTGCCAATAGTGCCTTTATCGAATTCACTGCTGTTTAGATAAAGTGATAGGGTTTCATACTAGGCTTTAAGTGCCTGATTAAGTCCGCAGAGGGTTTTCCTAAGCCTGTAGACTAAATCACCATTCTCCATGTTGACAAACCATAGAGGTTGCTCGACATATAACTGTTCAGCTAGGTCTCCATTCAAGATGCACTCTTAACGTTCATTTGATATATAATGAAACCCTTATGAGCTGCAAGTGCTAGGAGCATCCTAATGGCTTCTAGTTTGGCTATAGGGTCAAATGTTTCATCATAATCTATTCCTTCTTCCTATCTATAGCCTTGAGCTACTAGCCTGTGCTTGTTTCTTATAGCTAGTCCATTTTCATCATTATTATTCTGAGATACACATTTTGTCCCACTGACAGCTTGATGGGTTGGTCTAGGAACAAAGTACCAAATATTGTTCCTCTCAAAACTATTCAGCTCCTCCCCAACAGAGGTAAGACAATAAGTATTATGAGGAGCTTCATTTGTAGAGATAGGTTCATTGAGCTCAGAATATAGCAAATGTGCACATGACAAGTCTACATAGTTCAGCTGTAGACTTCCATAGAGGAAACTGGGTCATGTGAGGTTGTAACTCTATTTTCTCTATGCACACAATACATTTCTCTATGTACTCTGTACTCTTCTTCTAATAGCAACTCCAGCATCAATATCTCGAATCATCGCTTCATGTGGGTGATCTCTTAACTATCTCCTATTAGGTTCTAATTCGGCATCCCTTGACGTGTCTTGTTGGACTGTATGCTCAGTCTCAGCCTCAACATCCTCTTCTTCTGTTCTTACAGTTGAAGGATTGATTTCCAGTAAGGTGACAGGTACCCCTTGGGTCTGTGGGGTTTCTTAAATAGTTAAGGTTTGAACTGCCTGAGTTAAACCATCAACTCTTGTATGATCACAATGAGGTTTATCAAATACTGCATAGATTGAAGACTCAATGGTCAGCTTTCTCTTGTTGAAGATCCTATAAGATTTGTTGACATTAGAATATCCCTTCATCGGACTTCTCATCAAATGTCTTCAGTTGATCCTTCCCATCATTGAGATCATTAAACATCAACTAAGGATAAGAAAATATGCAACATTAGGAGTTCTATTATTCCATACCAATAGGCGGTTTTGTTGTGGTGCTTTTTGATGATACAATATTTTGTGTATAGCATGATGTATTTGTTGCTTCACCCCAGAAAAATTATGGTAACTTGCTTTGGACAATCATCGTTCTGGTGGATTCCTTCAATGTCCTATTCTTTTGCTCTGCAACAACATTTTGTTGTAGGGTTCGGGCTGCTGAATATTCATGTTGTATGCCATTGTCCATACAATATTGCTCTATAAATCGATTTTTGAATTGTGTACCTCTGTCGGGCCGAATAGATATAATGCTCAGTCCCTTTTCATTTTGAAGAATCTTTAGGTGCACCAGCAGCTTTGTGGTTGCCTCTTTCTTCTTTTTCAAGAAGATTATCCCGGTGTATCGGAGAAAATCATAAAAAATAACTAGACAATATTTCTTACCTCCTAGGCTGACAAGGTCCATGGGACCATATAGGTCCATATGCAAAAAATCCAGAACCCCATCGGTCGAGAGAAATGATTTGTGATTGAGGGATGATTTGACTTGTTTGCCTTTCTGATAGGGTCCGTAGAAGATGTTGTTGTGATAGGTGATATTTTGCAGACCTCTGACCATACCCTGCCTTTCTAGCATGTTGATGGTTTTGAAGTCGTTGTCAGATATCCTCTTATGCCATTGCCAGCTTTGGTCTGCAGTGTCTTTGGCAATGAAACAAGAAATTTCAGCACCTGTAGGAATCCAATATGCAATATACATGTTACCTAATCAAGTTCCTCTGAGGACTGTAATACCTGTAATTTTCTCTTTCGGTAATTTTTCGTTTTTGGCATTTTTCTGGTTTTCAGAACTCGCTTGTGAGCGTTTTGACATTTTGATGATGTTTTTTTTGCGTATTTGGTCATCCGAGTTTGTTTCGGGGCTATTATAGCCGAATCCGTGTTTTGAGCGACTTTTCCGCACTCGAGTCCGATTCCTGTGAATCTAGTTCGAAACTATTGTTTCTGGTTTCTCGTAAGTTCATTTAACATTGTTATACGTACTATGAGCTTCGGTCTGGCTATTCGTTGTCGTATCGTAATTTTCGGAAGTTTTGGGGCTGTTTCGTAATTTCCCAAAAGTTTAGGGGTAATACTTTTGTTGTCGTATTCCGAACCTTTAGGGTAGTCAGAATCGTATTTTGTTTCAATGATTGAGTTCGTCGTTCTACACTCTTCGTATGCATGGCCTTGTCTTGTGTTATTGTCGTCGTTTTGCGGTTTCGTCGCGCTCGTACTCGACGAGCTGAACTTAGCAGTTCTGAAACTGCTAAGTGACTTACGTATGCTATGCTATGAGCATAACGCACGCCATCATCATGTGCCTTACGTACGCTAATCCCTTATCATAACGTACGCAATGGGGGTCTTCACAGTTCAGACATTGAGATATGGCCGTCGATAGCGCACGCTATGTGTTTATCATAGCGCACGTTAACTGTGCTTCCTTACGTACGTTAAGTCCTTGCCCTAACGTACGTAAGGGTCTTCGCTATTTTGGACAAGAGGGTCTGGCCATCGATTACGTACGTAATCTTTCATGTATTTACGTACGTAATATAGGTAACGTACGTTATCCTTCTTGGTTAACGTACGTAACGCATGCACAGGTATTTATATATCGAGGGTTGACCGTGTTCATCATTTCTCACCATTTCTTCATTCCTCCACGGCTGAGGCGATTTGTGGGCGATCTAGGGGCAATTTTGGAGTTTTGTAACTCCAAGTTTACATCTTTCTTGAGTTCTTGGTGTTGATTAACATCATCAATCTGTGTTCTTCGTCTTCGATTCGAGGTAATCATCTTGTAAACCCTTCCTTTATATTTTGTGGATCTTCAAGATTAGGGTTGTTCTCCATGAATCGTGTTGTTGTATATCATCAATCGGTTGTATTGATCCTATCCCCATGATTTGATTCGTATTTCTTGCCATATTCGGGTTCAGATGATGTTCTTGATATTCTTGGGAAAATATTGAACCTCAAGTTTTCGATCCTTTGTTTCTACGAATTCTTGTTGGGAATTTCACTTACTTTCCATATTCCTTGCGATCGATCTTATAGCGATTGTGTTGTTCTTGTGTTTTCAACCTAGTTGGAAGATTCGAGGGTTTCCGGTCGAGCTTTCCCATTGCTTCGCGTGCTTTGGATTTGAGGCAAGTACCTTGATATACGAATTATAACTATGTGAAATCATTATTGCCGAAGTGTTTGAATTATCTCTATGAATACAAATATATTATATATTTATATGTTAAATATATGTATGTATAAATATATACGTATATATATATATGTATGTGTATATGTGTATAGGTACATATATACATACATATGTTGGTGAATGTCGGGTGATTAATACCGATACTAGTTGACATTCTCAACTTGGATTAAAGTACGAATCATAATTATAGAGATAACATAGTGAGGTTTATGTACTCGGTTGAGTTACGATATAAGGATATATGTGTAGCGTTGGTTGGTTTTGCCGAAGGCTCATTGTGTTGAGTCTTGATTGATAACGTGCGTGTTGTTGTTTATTGTGTGGTTGTGGACTGGCGGATAAATTGTGTGAATTGGTGTATTGATTTGATAATCGATTGACTGTGTGCTTAATATTTGTAACAATGTGAAAACTTGCTGTGAGAGACGTCGTATCTGGGAGCCTCTGAGGGCAGGGCGTGCACTCCGGCCTGGTGTACGCTGTAATGTGCGGCTCCATATGGTTGGTGAAGGATGATGTTTAACCTGATGCGTGTTCAAGGGGTGGATCTTGCGGGAGTGAACGCCGGCGCGGTGACATGTGCAAGGGGTGGCCAGCATAGTAGAGTGAACGCCGTTGCACAGGTGATGCAATGGAGGCACCTGGCAGGCTTATTGGTAACGGATATTTGAGTGACAGCTAAGACCATTACCGAATGATTTTCGTATTTCAAAGTTCTTCCAACTCGTTTTAAAATGTTGGTCTTGATATAGACGACGATTCGTGTTTCTCAAAGTTTGTTTCAACTTGTTTTGAACGTTGGTATCAGGGTTAATTAACCAAGGATATTTGACGAGATCTCCGAGGGTTAATTAATCAAGGGTCTTGAGCAGGATTTGTCGAATGAGAGGCCGTGCCTTTGATTATGTTATGATGACGTTCTGTGTATTGGGTTGAGCACCGATGTTGAGATCTTCGATCTTGTGGTGTTATTCTGTGCATTGGGTCGGGGACCCCGTGAGATGTTGTAATGATTCGCTTGTGATAGTGTTCTATAAATTGGGTCGAGGACCCTGAATAACGTTGTAGTAGTTTCCTTGAAAATTGTTTTCCACATGCTGGGTCGAGGACCCGAGAGATTTTGAAGTTATTTTCTAAAAGTATTCTCACTAGACATTCAAAACTCCAAGACAGCCTGAGTCAATAATAACGTGTCCAAAACTATCTTATCAAAATATTTTTATTTTAAAAAGGGGTTTTTCAAACTAGATCTTTTGACTCATTGGGCTTGTTTAAAGTTTCATTGGTGTTATGATCCATAAAGTGAATATGGTTATGTGATTATCTTTCACCTTGTGTATGCGAGTGCTATTCTGTGTTGACTATGGGAATGTGTGGTTTGTGTTAAGGCTTCGCGGCTGTCGAGTTTTGTGTTGATATTTTTCGTATATCCTGTATGTTATGTACTTGCACTAGCAAAATTCCAGATTGCTAACCCCCGAGTTTTCGGGGGGTGGGTGTCTGTTATGCGCTCAGGTTTTGGCAGCTCAGGAGCAGTCACGGGATTGGCTTGGAAAGAGATGGAAGACGATGATGATAATCACACAAGAGTCAAAGTCTTTTTTCTTTTGTTTCATCTTGGTCGGTATTTTCTCATTTGGTTGAGTATTCACCCTTGCACGGGTGTAGTTTTCATTTATTAAATTGAGTTGTCATTCCTTTCTGTGTTTAAGTTTATCATTGTCTATGAGATGTGAATTTCGGTAGTTTCTGAATTATTTTATAACCTTGTCGGTCTGCTTTGTAATTATTTTGACCCCGGTCGGTCAATTATTGAGTAGTCTTTTGGAGTTAGCCTGGTAGATCCTTGTGATAAGAGTCTACGGCATGTGACATTCCCGGTCGTATTCTGGGGGTGTTATATATATGGTATCACAGCTCGGGTTTGCGAAAAACCTAGGCCGTTGGGTCAAGTCCATGTCCTGTGTAAGTCGCGCACATCAGAGTTGTGATTAGTATCGTGGTTCCGACATCATCTTCAGGCAATCCGTGATGGTGAGTCTTCCGATCGTAAGTCCCATTATATATGTATTTGATTATATTGCGCTAACGTGTTTAATGTTGAAGCAAGGGTTGAAATTTGTTGGTGATATTATTGTTTAAGGATACTACATGCGTATTCGGTCCGAGTGTTAATGGTTATGCAGTATGCTTCAGAAGTCGAGCATATTTATCGGTTTCTACATTTCATTAGAATAAATCTTTGAGTGTTAATTTTATCCGCTGCGTAAGTATTTTGAAATGGCTTTTGGTATCTTGCAAACTGAATTTTATTTCGTAAGATCTGATTCCCTAAACCGAGTTTTGGCATTTTGGTCTTGCACGTTTTGACGGTATTTGATATTTTATAAATAACTTTTGTGATTATTTGAAAATATTACCGTCATCAGCCTTTTTAGTATTTTAAACGTTTTTAAAAATGGTTTTTAGCCTAGTGGGTTCCGGCACGAGGCCCACGGCGCTGTAATATCACGAACATTTTAAAGTGGTGTTTTGAAATTTTTTAACATTGTGAAAACCCATGATTTATTGTCGTCATGTCAAATGGTCACGTATATCGGTGAAAAATCCTTTCGATTAAGCATTTTGGTAGAAGAGGAAAGATTTTCAAATTATGGTATATGGAGCTCAACACTTTTGAAATATTTCAAATTAGTTACGATTCATAACAAAATTTCTTTTATACATTATTCGAAAATAATTTTTTTAGTCGATGTATAAACTTTCTCATCCAAAATAAAAGACAATATCCACAAGTTTTGGGCGTAACATGACTCGCCCACTTTTTCAAAAAATTGTTTTCATTAAGTGCATACATATAATGATCGTCCTCGTCGAAGGGCTCGAAATTGACTTCAGAAAACTTTGTGCTTTACGATATTACCGTTATACTAAAGATGTTAACTAAACCCTGTGTTGATAATTGTGGTATAGTGTACGACTGATTATTTGATAATGCTGAACGGTACTATCTGTATTAGTATGTCAAGCTTTGGCAGACGTAAGTGTGATGATGGAAGTGGAAGCGGCGAGGTGGTTCATACGACAACTATCCATGCTACGGTGAAGGAGTATCAAGATCAAACGATATCCTATAAAATCTCCTCAGTGATCGAGCCCACGAGCAAAGCAAAGAGACCGAGGACATCTGGGAAATTTCTAGGCGGTGAAGAGACAAAGGCCCCCAAACCCTCACGTCATTCGAAAGCATCGTCTTCGCGGTCGGGAGTGAGCACTGGAAATCCCAAACCAGCATCAGTGACTCTCGGTAAGAAGAGAATGTGCTTCAACTGCAACCGTCAGGGGCATGTTCGTGTAAATTGTCCCTTTCCACTTTTGACTTGTTACCCATGCGGGTGTGAAGGTCATTGGGAGAAACACTGTGAGACGGTTTCCGAATTGGCAAAGAATGCTGCCCTATTGGAGAGCAGAGCAAGTGACCGGAGAGTGTCCCGAAACCCTATGTTTCCTTCTGAGGATCCTAACATGGGCAAATGAAGATTTTGTACTATGTCTTAATCGTCGCTGTTTCCAACAATCGTGATTTCGGTCGTTTTTCGTTTCATTGTTTTACGTTTCCAACTCTCGTTGTTCTAAGTTTCAGGGTCGTAATATCTTTTTAGTATGGGGGAATGTATTACCCGTACTTTTCTTAGTATTTTCAGTGTTGTGTGACTTTTCATTGTTGGTAATGCAATTGTGATCCTCTCGACGATTTTAAACTACTTTGTTTTACTTGGCCTACCGTTCTGTGAATGAATTTCGGAGCTGTTTTGTTAAATCCTGTGGATTATTGTGGCCTTTCCACATCCTTGATTATTGCAAATTTTGATTGAAACTATTGTTCCATCACTCTCTATTTTAAGTTTCGGGACGAAACTTCTTTTAAGGAGGGTAGTATGTAATACCCGTAATTTTCTCTTTCGGTAATTTTTCATTTTGGCATTTTTCTGGTTTTCAGAACTCACTTGCGAGCGTTTTGACATTTTTATGATGTTTTGTTCTGCGTATTTGGTCATCCGAGTTTGTTTCGGGGCTATTCTAGCCGAATCTGTGTTTTGAGCGACTTTTCTACACTCGAGTCCGATTCCTGTGAATCTAGTTCAAAATTGTTGTTTCGGGTTTCTCGTAAGTTCATTTAACGTTGTTATATGAACTTCGGTCTAGCTATTCGTTGTCATATCGTGATTTTCGGAAGTTTTGGGGCTGCTTTGTAATTTCCCAAAAGTTTGGGGGTAATTATTTTTGTTGTCGTATTCCGAACATTTGGGGTAGTCGATTTCGTATTTTATTTCAACGCTTGAGTTCGTCGTTCTGCACTCTTCGTATGCATGGCCTCGTCTTGTTTTATTGTCGTCGTTTTGCGGTTTCGTCGCGCTTGTACTCGACGAGCTGAACTTAGCAGTTCTGGAACTGCTAAGTGACTTACGTACGCTATGCTATGAGCATAATGCACGCCATAATCATGTGCATTACATATGCTAATCCCTTATCATAACGTACGTATGGGGGTCTTCACAGTTTAGACATTGAGTTCTGGCCGTCGATAGTGCACGCTATGTGTTGAATACAGCGCACGTTAACTGTGCTCCGTACGCACGTTAAGTCCTTGCCATAACGTATGTAAGGGTCTTCGGTATTTTGGACAGGAGGGTCTGGCCATCGATTACGTACGTAATCTTTCATGCATTTACGTACGTAATACAGGTAACGTACGTTATCCTTCTTGGTTAACATAGGTAATGCATGCGCAGGTATTTATATATCGAGGGTTGACCGTGTTCGTCATTTCTCACCCTTTCTTCATTCCTCCGCGGCTGAGGCGATTTGTGGGCGATCTAGAGTTTTGTAACTCCAAGTGTACATCTTCCTTGAGTTCTTGGTGTTGATTAACATCATCAATCCATGTTCTTCGTCTTCGATTCGAGGTAATCATCTTGTAAACCCTTCCTTTATATTTCGTGGATCTTCAAGATTAGGTTTGTTCTTCATGAATAGTGTTGTTATATATCATCAATCGGTTGTATTGATCCTATCCCCATTATTTGATTCGTATTTCTTACCATATTCGGGTTCGGATGATGTTCTTGATGTTCTTGGGGAAATATTGAACCTCAAGTGTTCGATCCTTTGTTTCTACAAACTCTTGTTGGGAATTTCACTTACTTTCCATCTTCCTTGCGATCGATCTTATAGCGATTGTGATGTTCTTGTGTTTTCAACCTAGTTGGAAGATTTGAGGGTTTCCGGTCGAGCTTTCCCGTTGCTTCGCGTGCTTTGGATTTGAGGCAAGTACCTTGATATACGAATTATAACTACGTGAAATCATTGTTGCCGAAGTGTGTGAATTATCTCTATGAATACAAATATATTATATATTTATATGTTAAATATATGTATGTATAAAGATATACATATGTATATATATATATATATATATATATATATATATATATATATATGTAGGTATGCATGTATATAGATAACGCGTGTGTGTATATATATATATATATATGTATATGTGTATAGGTATATATATACACATACATATGTTGGTGAATGTCGGGTGATTAATACCGATACTAGTTGACGTTCTCAACTTGGATTAAATTACGAATTATAGAGATAACATAGTAAGGTTTATGTACTCAGTTGAGTTACGATATAAGGATATATGTGTAGCGTTGGTTGGTTTTGCCGAAGGCTCATTGTGTTGAGTCTTGACTGATAACATGCGTGTTGTTGTTTATTGTGTGGTTGTGGACTGGCGGATAAATTGTGTCAATTGGTGTACTAATTTGATAATTGTTGCAACGATTGACTGTGTGCTTGATATTTGTAACAATGTGAATACTTGTTGTGAGAGACGTCTTATCCGGGAGTCTCTGAGGGCGGGGCGTGCACTCCGGCCTGATGTACGCTGCAATGTGCGGCTCTATATGGTTGGTGAACGCCGATGTTTAACCTGATGCATGTTCAAGGGGTGGCTTTTGCGGGAGTGAACCCCAGCGCGGTGACATGTACAAGGGGCGGCCAACATAGTGGAGTGAACGCCGGTGCACAGGTGATGCAATGGAGGCGCCTGGCAGGCTTATTGGTAACGGATATTTGAGTGACAGCTAAGACCCCATTACCGAACGATTTTCGTATTTCAAAGTTCTTCAAACTCGTTTTAAAATGTTGCTCTTGATATAGACCGCGATTCGAGTTTCTGAAAGTTTGTTTCAACTTGTTTTAAATGTTGGTATCAGGGTTAATTAACCAAGGATATTTGACGAGATCTCTGAGGGTTAATTAATCAAGGGTCTTGAGCAGGATTTGTCGAATAAGAGGCTGTGTCTTTGATTGTGCTGAAATGACGTTCTGTGTATTAGGTCGAGGACCCCGTGAGATGTTGAGTTCTTTGATCTTGTGGTGTTATTCTGTGCATTGGGTCGGGGACCCAGTGAGATGTTGTAATGATTCGCTTGTGATAGAGTTCTATAAAGTGGGTCGAGGACCCCGAATAACGTTGTAGTGGTTTTCTTGCAAATTGTTTTCCACATGCTGGGTCGAGGACCCGAGAGTTTTTGAAGTTATTTTCTAAAAGTTTTCCCACTCGACTTTCAAAATCCCAAGACATCCCGAGTCAATAATACCGTGTCCAAAACTATCTTATCAAAATATTTTTCTTTTAAAAAGGGGTTTTTCAAACTAGATCTTTTGACTCATTGGGCTTGTTTAAAGTTTCATTGGTGTTGTGATCCGTAAAGTGAATATGGTTATGTGATTATCTTTCACCTTGTGTATGCGAGTGGTATTACGTGTTGACTATGGGAATGTGTGGTTTGTGTTAAGGCTTCGCGGCTGTCGAGTTTTGTGTTGATATTTTTTGTATATCCTGTATGTTATGTACTTCCACTAGAAAAATTCCAGTTTGCTAACCCCCGAGTTTTCGGGGGGTGGGTGCTTGTTATGCGCTCAGGTTTTGGCAGCTCGGGAGCAGTCACGGGATTGGCTTGGAAGGAGATGGAAGATGACGATACTAATCACAAAAGAGTCAAAGTCTTTTTTCTTTTGTTTCATCTTGGTCGGTATTTTCTCATTTGCTTGAGTATTCACCCTTGCTCGGGTGTAGTTTTCATTTATTAAATTGAGTTGTCATTCCTTTATGTGTTCAAGTTTATCATTGTCTTTGAGATGTGAATTTCATTAGTTTCTGAATTGTTTTATAACCTTGTCGGTCTGCTTTGTAATTATTTTGACCCCGGTCGGTCAATCATTGAGTAGTCTTTTGGAGTTAGCCTGGTATATTCTTGTGATAAAGTTCTACGACATGTGACATTCCCGGTCGTATTCTGGGGGTGTTACAAGGACGACTTGCTTGGTCATGATATCCTACTCCCTACAGTTTCCTTCGTACAACTTTACTGAGAAGTTCTTGTCACAAAATTGACTGACACTCAACAGGTTATACTGTAGGCCTTCCACATAGGCTACGTATGACTTTGAATTTTCCAACAAGTAGGGTTCATTTCCATCTTGTTCGACCTTTATATTTGTCACCAAATCTAACCTTTGGACCACGTCCTTATACATAATCTATTAATTCCTGATATCACTTGTCATATATCAAGAACATCCGCTAGCAAAGTACCAAATGTCCTTCTCCTCTATATCCTGTAGACAAATTTAAGTAGATTTGGGTACCCATTGTTTCGTGGGTCCTTGGTTAGTGGTGCCTTTCGGCACCTAGACTTGCCTTACAGTAATAGGTTTACTGTCGAACTTCTTGGGTCATTTGTTGTGAGGCCACATGGGGCATGCATGTATTTAATGTAAATATGATAATTATACATGTAAAACTGAGAGTTATGGTTTGTGTAATATTGATGTCTAGGGTGAGGAGCTATTGCTCTTTACCTTGTAGATTGTCTCTTGGGTCTCCAATTAGATTCCACAGTTGTTGTTGATCATCGTGAGCGGGAGTTTGCTAGCGGGAAGGGCGCATGAGTTCCTGTACCCAATATTGAGGAGTTTACGCCTTGAATGAGTTTTCTACTATTGTCGAGGTACAACATTCATTTGTTGCTGTTTGCTATGTTGTTGGTATGCATGAGGAGCATACTGTTGATGTTGGGCACTGCTTCTTTTGTTCACAGGTCCATTGGGCTGTGCTTTCTACTTCTTATAATAAGAGCATGGTGGTGGAATGGCCGCCTTTGTTTGCTGCATTGAGGGATTAGCTGTAGGTTTGCCCTTTTCTATAGGAACTGATTTTAGAATCTCCTCGGTCATGGGTCAAGGAATGGATCAACCCATTTGACAAATACAGTGTCAGATTTTCCATTTGAGTTGGAGAACGAGATGTATCCTTGCCATGTTTATCATGAATGTGTTGGTCTATACTCAGGATATCTTCCATCCTCCTGGAGTATTTTTCAAATGACTTAAGAATCGTATCGAGTTCTCATTCTCAATTCATAAGAAGTTGTATCTTAGCTTCTAACAGGGCATAATCGTTTGTCTTAAAGTGATCATGAGTTTTTACCTCATTCACGTCAGCAGTAAGTTGACGATTGACTCCATGAGTTTTCGTGTTCGACCTTGCTATTTTCACAATCCAAGGACATGTTTTCGAAATTTATTTTTAGCAAGTCGTTTTCATCCCTCATCTCTAAGATAGAAAGTGAAAGATTTATGTTTTCTTGTTTTAAATTCTCATGGTATTGTTGAATGGTTTTAAACTCATTCATCATTTTCTCAAATGTATGAGATGCATTAGTATGATGATTAACATTAAAGGAGGTTGAATTCACCTCACCATTACTGTAATCATCATCTTCTTTGGCCTTATCTTCAATTGTATTATTGGAGAAGACTGTAGACAATCATCTATCTTGCTTGTTGTAGGTGTTGCAACTAATTCCCCAATTAGTGCCTTCAGCTTACTTCTCCATACTCTACGCTTTTCATCTGATTCATGTTGTTCAGCTTCCGGTAGTTTTTAAACCTTGGCATGTGGACATCTATTTTCATAGTGTCCTGGGTTCCTAGTTGTAACACATGTTAGAGTCTCCTATGGATGGTGATTCAGAACTTACCTTATTTAAGGATTTCAGCCTCTAGGGAGCTTTTCTAGATTTCTTGATGAATTTCCAGAACTTATGCATTAGTAGTGCCATATCGTCTTGTGACATCACATCATCATCATCTTCACCTTTATCTTTGGAGGTACTGGGAGAAAAGTTGTGTAATCTGTCAGATACAACCGCTACAGCTGTAGTTTTGGCGGGT
Organism: Orobanche coerulescens; assembly: GCA_033398695.1. NCBI lineage: Eukaryota > Viridiplantae > Streptophyta > Magnoliopsida > Lamiales > Orobanchaceae > Orobanche > Orobanche coerulescens. The sequence goes on along the minus strand of CM065816.1, from coordinate 72,656,950 downwards.
GACTCTTCTGCCTCCTCTCTCCTGTCAATATCATACTCGAAAGCTTTGAAATCAGATAAGAGGTTAAAATTAGATATGTCATTAATATTATAAGACACATGCGTGGCTGTGGTCTTAATATCCCATCGGGCAGGGACAGATCAAAATATTGTGAGATTTTTATCCTTTTAAGAGTACTCTTTGCATAGCGCTTCAAGTTCACTGATAATGCCAGTTAATATGAGGTCAAGATCCTCAAGAGTTTATGAAGATCTAATGTCAAAAGACTCAAATTACTGAGTTAGTTTATAACTTTTATTTTTCTGGAGAACCATTGCCCTCAAATATCATCTTGGGTTTATCCCATATAGCTTTAGCTGGCTTACAGCCTTTTGCCTTGGAGAATGTGCCTTTGTCTAGAGTGACAAATAGCGCATGCTTAGAGACATTATCCAGGTTTACTCAATTTCTTCCATAGTAGCCCACTGATCTCACGACTTCCCCAGCATCTCTGCATGGGGTTGGCGTTCTATTTTGACTGCTGGATCGACCTTTATTTGGGTGACAGATCCTTTCTGTATCACGAAGAGCATCTCTTTATGCATGACAGCAAGATGTGCTTCCATTCTAATTCTCCAATCATCGAATTCGTTAATGGAAAATATTGGAACTTTGAGAATCATATAGGATTCAATATAGAGAGATAAGAGATGATTTTGAAAGATAAAAATTTGCAGTTTTGAAAGCTAGTGATTATGAAGCTAGTTTAGGTTAAAATTCGATTGATTCTTCATAGACCAACCTCTCCTATACCACTTGTTGATCACGGTATACTTATATAACAGCTTAGGGGTGAATAAGTTGTACTCTTTTTTTTTTGAAGATTTTGCTTAGGGGAAGTCTATAATTTAGTTTTTGTAGTTACAACAATTGACCATTCTCCTGTAGACGTGGTACTTACAGGGTTTTATATAGTAAGTATAATTGAAATCACATGCAGTAATGCAGAAGTAAGTAATAGAGTAAAGACACGTATGTAATATGGTTCGAGGCAACGTCCTCTACGTCAACAGGTTCTCCATACAGGAGTAATATTTATTAAAATCAAGGCGTACAGAACTGTATGATTTTAACTAAACTCTCCAAGCTGTATCATTCACATAGATTGGTACCCTTGGCTGTAGCTTGAGCTGTTCACACATATTGGCTATAGGCTTCTTGAACTTGTACTTCTTCTCACACAGATTCAAGCTTCATTGGCCTGAACTGTCTCATCCCACACAAGTTGGAATAAGCCAATCCGTTAGTCCATGCAGGGCTAACTCTCAACGTTAAATGTGGTAATTAAGTCTCTAAACAGCAGCTGTAGACTTTTAGGTTACTGGTTGTAGTGTGCTGTTCTCTTTCATTGAGGATCGATAATCACTTTGGTATTGAATATAGCTGTAGACTCAAAGAGAGTATTTGCCCTTGCTAGTTTTTCACAACTATTCTCAATAATCAGTGTTGATAGTGTTATCAGTATTATCAGTTGCGTATAAATAGTTGAGCTAGTCCTCCGACTGGGTTATTTATAACCTTGGAATTAGATCCATTATAAATGTATCCATTGGCCGATTGGTGAGATGTTGACATTTTAGATTAGCGTCTTGGTGAATGTTTGAATTAAAGTAATCTATCTTGTCAACATTAAATGCTTCAAACATTCTTTTGGCCTTTATTAAATGCTCTGTAGTCCACAGTCTTCGACTGCATTAAATGCTGTCTCCGTCAACATTAAATGCCCTTCAAAGCCGTGAATATCATATGAATATAGAATAACTTATTTCACGATGGTTTGAAGACTAAGTATTTTCATATTGGGTCTGACCCATTATTTTTCCTAAGTAAAGCGCATACAGCTTTATTGTTGTAGCCAAAAGCTTTTGCTTTAGAAATTTAGATCTTCATTAGGATGTAGACAAAATGATGTATGATCAATGCTATATGAAGTAGGGTGTATAATGATGCTGTAGTTTGTTGCATTTATCAAAACTTAAAAAGAATTATCCCAACAATAACATATTTCATGTTTCTCAGATGAAGAAATATGTTGTGGACTCGAGTCATATTATTGGCTACATGGAGATTGAGGTTGGGCCCTATATCACAAGTAAAGAGAAACTTATGCAGATTTTGGACCATCGAGTCAAGAAACTTAGGCACAAAATCATTTCTTCGGTTAAGGTGCAATTAATGAGACATGGAGCAGAATAGGCCCCATGGGTGATGGAGGAGAATATGAAGTCGAGATACCCCGAGTTGTTCACTCGAAACTTATTTATAGAAGGGAGATTGTAATATCCGTATTTCAGTTTTTGTATCTTCTTCAGTTTTGCGACGCGCTTGTACTCGATACTACATCTGTAATATACTCCGTTATATTCATTTTGTATTCTTATGATTTTTGTATGGATTTTTGCCGTAATTCATGGTTTTTACTTTTTCATTATTTTCGTGGTTTATCGTTGGAGCTCATATTCTTAGATATCGGGTTGATGTTTTTTAGAGTTTTGATAGCACTTGAATTCATTTGATGTTTTGCTTAAGATTTTCACTGTTGGTTGCGTAGTCATTGTATTTCATCAGCTAGTTGTGCTATTGCATCGAACTGTTAGAGCAGTGCTGCTGTTTTGCACTGGTTACGTACGCTACCGCCCATGCATAACGTACGTAAAAACGAACATAGCACTCTAACTTATTGTGTAGCGTACATAGAGATGCCTAGGAGATTTGAGGCAGTAGCCTCTGTGTACACTCTTGTGTACGCTATCCCACAAGTATACATGACACTTACATAGATTAAACTTGAACGTATGTAAGGATACTAGTTAGATTGAGGCAATAGCCTTTGCGCATGACATTATGTATGCAACATCTTGCCCTTAACGTACGTAAGGTGCTTTATGTAATACCTGAGATTTCATTTCTGGTTATAATGAATTGTTCCATTTTATGACGAATATTTTTCTTTTGTCGAGTGGTTAGAATTATTTTCTCATTGACTGACATGTGTTGATATCATGCTACCGTGTTTGTAAAGCGACAGTATGTTGGAAATGCCAAGAGTATTGCGGATAGACATTATTCAGAAAACATTGTGCATTTGGGTTGACTTTGTATTTTGTAAGATCACCACCAGCACTTATAACAATTCTGAAATGAATAGTGTCATAAGGAGTTGAGTTAGCTTTACAATGGTTCAAACGGTGATTCAATCGGAGTCCATACGAAGGAATTATGGTCGAAATAGCAAAGACTACACTGTCAGCATATAGTGTAAAATTAGCACGCACTACTTCAGCTATTAGGGCGCGCTAACTGTTAGGGATAGAGCGCTCTGTCCTTCACTAGACTTCTCATTTGCACACAATAATGCATTGGTTAGCGCATGCTAACGGGTTGAGGCATAAGCTTCTGGACTAAATTTTTAGCAGTTAGCGCACGTTACGCAAGTCCCTAGTACGCGCTAAATCTCATTGTGTATATATAGGACATCATTGGTCAATTCTCGTCATTTCTCACCTTCATTCTTCCTTCCGACGACCTTGGTGATCTTGAACGTGTGTAAGGGTAGATTCCGGCCTGATATCATCATCCATCAAAATTTTTTAGTTCCTAGTATGAAGTTATCAACATCTAATCATCTTTCACCGTTCTAATCGAAGTAAGTTTTCCTAAAATCTTAGTTTTGGGAAATTTGGGGATTTTGAATGATTTTATCCGTTTATTCCGAATTAGCTTAGATTGTTGAAGGATTATCAATAGTCTAGTTATATTCTACTAGTTTCATTGTTTTTCCACGGTTTAATTGCTAGCAATTCGTCGTTTTATTGAATTCCTAATTGACGCCTTCAAGGTGTCCAGTAAATGTCATAGAGGGAATTCAGGCGTTCTACAATGTTTTTCCTCATGTGATTGTTGTTTGATTGATGATAGGATATTAGGATCGAGTTCCTCGCGAAGATTTGGCGTTGAACCCTTCCGTTCGTCGTCTTCATCAAGATTCTGGAGATTTCCATCGACCGTGTTCGCGAGAGATTAACGAGGCAAGTACCTTGATATACGATTTATATCTTTGCAAAATCACAGTTGTTCGAAGCGTGTGTTGTTATATATCAATATATGTATGTTATATTTATATATATAGAGATAATATTAGTGGTGTTTGTGAGCTTAAACGGTTGACATTAATATTAATTAAGTGCATGTGAATTTGATGAAGGTATAAGCTATAATTATAATGATATTATAGTCGGTTGTGTGTATTTTGTAGAATTACGATTAATGTGTATATGTGGAGTTGGTTTGATTGTGCCTTATAGGCGTTTATGCCGAGTTTTGATTAATGGTATGTGTGGCATCAGTTGTTGATACATTTGGATGTGTAATGTGTTTAATTGTTGATTGATAGACTTGTGTTACGATTGTGTATTAATTGTGTTATTCCTAGGTTGTGAATATGTGTCGGATAAAATGGCCATTTCTTGCAAGTGCCTTGACTATATATATTGTGACTAACAATCGAGACATGTAGTTTTGTAAATGTAAGTGTGTGTTAGTTCTTCTTCCACCTGGGGATACTAATGGGTACAACCGTGGAAGTGGTTTCCCACCTGGGGAGGGGCCGGCGGGGCCTCTGGGGGATGATACTAATAGGTACGACCATGGGTTACCAAGTGCGGTTTTTGTTATGATGATGATGATGTTTTCGATAATTGTGATATGTCCGGAATATCACAACGTTATTGTTCTCGATGTTGAGATACATTATATATAGAATTTTGGTACTTAGCTAGAATAGCACCAGAATAAGTGTTGATTATAGTTTATCCCTTGGTTGTGATGTTTTGATGTTTAGGGGCGTGGATCCCGTGATTATTTCCGTGCTTCGAGGTTTGGAAAGATTTGAGCTGAGACCCTAACGATCATGTAAGTTTGTTTTACGGAAAATGTATTTGGGACGAGACTGAATCGATTTGAAATGGTTTTGTAACTAAGGGTGTGTGGTACAAAAAGGTTTCCTATTTTATAACACACTTGTAATTTGTAACGAGATTTGGGCTGAGACCCTAATGATTTTGAAATGATTTCGCGGTGAAAGTTTTTATGTGTATTGGGTCGAGGACCTCGAGAAATGTTCAAGCGATTTTCCCGTGAAAATGTTTTCCATATAATAGGTCAACGACCAGAGAGATTTTGAATTCACCTTCTAAAAGAGTTTCCATCCGATTTTCAAATTCGTTAAATCGTTCAAAACGGCCCGAGTCAATTATGGTTTTTATAATTTTATCAAAACATTATTCAAAATGTTTCTTTGAAAAAGGGTTTCTGAATTAAATCTTTTGACTGATTGGGCTCGTCCAAAATTTCTTCGATTTTATCATCCGTGGAGAACATATGACTGTGTGAATGTCTTTTATCTTGTATGCGAATATTCTTCGGTGATGATTGTTAGAATGTGTGATTTAGTCACACGGTATTCACTCTTGGAGAGTCGATGACGAATCGAAAGGTTGTGATAGTATACGTGAACCTTTGACTTGAGGGTTCAGTAGGAGATGTGCCTGTGACGTTCATTTTGTCATTAGAGTAGTTAGACTCATTTGCTTAATTTCTAAGTCAACCTCGAAGTACGGACTATACGGGCAGGTAGCAGTCTTTACTATACGCCAAGAAAGGATTCTATATCCTGTTATTGAGCAGGCAAATGTCCTATACGGTTAATGGCAAATAAGATCATAAAGTCTTTGGCCAAATCATTCTGATCTAGTCGTATTAGATGCACTAGTAATCAGTTGGTCTTGATTTGCATTAACACATGTATAGTGTCTAGTCAACAGTAGGGTTTGACTTTACCATGACCCGAACACTTGATCGGGACATCTGATGAAGGGTCTATACGTATATGGTAATCACGACATAATGGTTCTGGAATGATCCCTTCATTTGTTCTCAGTCGGGGTTTACAGTGCGGCCCGCTAGGCTGGCTAAGTGCTGCCCGCACTCATTGGTTCCTTCCAATGCCAGCTGAGACGGACCTATAGAGTCACGCATCAGGATCGTTGGCGGATAAATATAAATTTATTATCTCTCTATTAATATTAGGTATTGGGTATCTAATTATGATTTATTGGATAAATCAAATGGCGGTCTTATGAATTGAAATTAAGTTACTAGTTAATTAATTTAATTCATACATAATATTTCTTAGAGAAATATATTTTGTATTTGATATAATTAATTAATTGGATTAATTAATTTATATAAATACATTGGGGATTAAACGGAGTGTATTTAACGGAGTCGTTTGACGAACGTCCGGTACACGAGCCGAGTGACTCGGCTCGTTTCCTAGAAATCTCCAAGTAGCCGCCCACCCCACTCCCCCTCACATGGAGTTGTTTTTTATATCTTGCATGTGATGTCTTGTTTTGTCTTGGTTGTGATATGTGGAGATTCTTTTTCCATATTATATCATCTCTTTTATGATATGTGTTTATATATTAAAACATATCACAACAAACATCACAACCACACTTCATCTTCCTTGTGAGTTCGGCCGAGAGCTAAGTGAGAGGAGAGAGAAAATTTTATCTTCATTTTATTCATCTTTGAGGTGAAATAAAATAAGAAATAGGGGGTAACGGCTGGAGCCCTAAGCCAATGTCCGGGAATGAAACCATTAACCCTGACCGGGCCCAGTAAGCGCGGGCCTGTAACCCAAGCGGGGGACAATGAGGCGATCAGGTCATGCTAGCAAACTTACCTCTAGATCGGGGGTGAGCTCGACCTCTTGGGGTGGGGGGTACTCACGACAGGGGACGACCCCCTCGTGTGCGTGTGTGAAAAGAAAAAATAATAATAAGAAATAGAGAGATAAATTCCTACGAGTTTCCCTAGCCGTGTTCTTGGAGAACGGAGTCTTGTAGATTTTTTCGGGCAACTTCCGACGCATGGTGATGTAGATGCATTCTATTTTCGGTGTTGGGGACGAACGGATTTCGTGCTCGTGCTCGGGTTCGTGATCATCATCAACTTACGAAGATATTATCAAAGGCTTCAAGGGTATGGGACCTTAATCCTTTTATCTTAGTTTTTTCCTTTCGTATATACGTTACTTGATCGATCCTGTTCGAGATTCTTTATTATTATTCCGCTGCGTATTCGATTTTTGTTTTTGGAATCCCAACAGTGGTATCGGAGCGAGGTCAATGATACCGTATATACAGTTATTTGTGCAATTTGAATGCTATTGGTTGATATTAATGATTTAGAATCATTTTTGGTATAATCGTAGATATTTAAATTGTTCGTTGTGACATCACGTTTTTTGAAACGAGCTGAAAAAATGAGGAAACGGGCTGCCGGCAACAATGCCTGGGCTGCCTGCCCAGGTCACCGAGAGGGTCTCGACGTGTCAGCCGAGCATGGCTCGACCATGCCACCTCTCGGGTTTTTGGCCCGATTTTGAATCGGGCCGCTGGCCGGGCCTAATACCAGATAGTCCGGGACTCCGTTTTAAGTTTATATTTCGTTGTAATTATTTCCCAAAATTTAAATTGGATTTTAATTTGACTAAATTAATATTTAGAATATTTTTTGTGTTAAGGGAAATTAATTAAACGAGAATATTATTTTTGGCCGGATTACTTCGAACTAATTTAAATGACGATTATAAGTATTAATTGGATTAATACCATTAAAATTGAATAAATTAATTTTTACATTGATTGGATTAATATATTAATTAATTATTTAATTTTAATGCCATTTATATTAATTGATTTAATATTGGAAATTGAATTGATTAATTTTTATAGATTAATTGGATTAATATATATTAAAATTAATTATTTGATTTCATTGTCGTTACATGTTGTGTGGAATCCTTATGTGATGGTGATATAGCTCGTGGACTTAGTTTTGATTTGTTCGATTCGATTGGGTTGTAAAGGCCGTTTTTAGACTATTTATTTTTACTATAAAATTTGTATAATAGGATGCATTTTCAATGATGTAATTATTTATTTGGCTATGACGAAGACCGAAGACAACCGACCGAGAATACGAAGAATCGAAAACTGTATTTATTTTCTTTATTGGGTCATTCGCTTGGCCCAGTACTTAGGATAAAAGTCCATGAGCTATATGTTGGTAGTAACTAGGTTGCTATCTACTGTTTTTCATTTTGAATGATTGACAAATACAAACGCGCTTATAAATAAATTAATGTGCAAAGTATAACATTAATCGCGCAATTCTACCGACAACAAACATACTAAGTTTGAAAAGGTCACGAGGCTTCCTACCCTCCATCAAACTCGTAGAAAATTGATACCCGAGCTGGTGTGCTATGCTTCCGAGTTATCGGGGTAGTACATTTGGTAGAGGTTGAAAAATTCTTGAGTGCATTAGATGCCTTCGGTTGGTGATAAATTTCGCCCATAGAAACCTGATAGGTTGCCGGGCGAGTTTCAATAGTCAGACTGATAGACGTCGATGGTCAACAATTTAGATAGTCTGGATTGCCAAGAAACCTGATAGGTTGAGGGCATGAAGACTAGGGGTAAAAGAAGATCAAATCATCCGTTGGACGGGTTGGTGTTAGACACCACTTTACAGATATTAATAGGCAAGAAACCTGACAGGTTGCGTCTGTTAAAATTTGTAAAGAACTTGATCACCAGTAAGAAGTCGATCTTACCATGACTTTTGGGTTATAACATGGAGTGTGTAATTCCGATAAAATTAGTGGGAGCCGAGATAAGAAATATACAAGCCCTTAAATTCTATACTCGGTCATAATAAAACAAGTCACTAATTCAATCTTGTCTATATCAATGTAGAGAAATGAAACATATCTCTCTAAAATGGCAAAGAACCCACTTGCAATACTACTTGAAAAGAATCTCCTAACTGGCCCCAACTTTGTTGACTGGTTGCGTAATCTGATGATTGTTCTCATCATGGAGTCTATGGGATACGTCTTGGAGGCGAAAATTCCACCGACTCCAATCCGGACTAGGGGTAATCAAGAAGAGATTGACGTCCATGAAAAATGGGTCAAGGATGACGTGTTGGTCCATGGCTTTATGATGGGCTCAATGACTAATGAGCTGCAGAGAGCGCACGAGAAAATGACTTCTACTAGGCAGATTCTCGCACACTTGACTGAACTTTATGGAGAGCACAGTAGGACTGCTAGATATGATATGTCGAAGCAGTTATTCAGTGTTAGGATGAAGGAAGGGGAGAAAGTGGGAGACCAAATCCTCAAGATGATCTCTATGATTGAGAGGCTAGAGGTGCTCAACTTTCATATGGATTCACATTGATCTCATCCTTCAATCTCTACCTGACTCCTTCATGAAGTTTGTAATGAATTTCAACTGTAATGAGTTTTCATGCACATTAGCTGGGCTAATGAATAAACTGGTGACGGCACAGACTAACATGAAGACTAAACCGAGGGAGGCTGCTCTTGTGATTTCTTCTGGGCCTCGGAGGTCCAAGAACAAGAAGAAAAAGACCTACGAGCAGTATAAACCCAAGAAAGAGGTGCAGAAATACAATGGCAAGGCCCTAAAGGTTCAGAAGGTAGGCGGTCTAAAACCTATGGACAAATGTCTTGAATGCGGTGAGCTGGGCCACTGGCGTAGGACTTGTCCCAAGATAAATGGCGCATCAGGTACGGAACTTTTTGTTTTTGAAACCAATTGTTCCGCTACTGTATATTCTGCTTCATGGATTCTGGATTCAGGTGCTACTTCTCATATTTGTACTATGAATTAGGATCTGGAACGAAGTAGGCAGCTTGAAGCTGGGGAAGTGATGATAACTGTCGGAAGCGGACAAAGTGTCGAGGCAACCGATATTGGATCACTCCTACTGGATTTGGAATCAAGTTTTATTTTGACGTCAGATGAAGTACTGGTTTTGCCCAAGGGGCATAAAAACATTGTATCCATTCCAGTCTTGGACCGGAAAGGATTTTGTTTCTTCATTGGAAATGGTAGTTGTAAAATTTATTTTCGAAATAAATTGGTTGGAACAGCTACATTGTTGAATGGTTTATATCATTTGAACTTACAAAATAAATCAGCAGTGAACACTATAACTAGGAAACGTGGCAGGCAAGATACTAATCAAGCTCTTAAGTGGCACCTAAGACTCGGTCATGTTGGTCAGACCAAGGTTCACAAAATGGAGAAAGACGGACTTTTAAGTCCATTGGGTGTAGAACCCTATCCAACTTATGAATCCTGCCTTAGAGGCAAGATGACTAAGTCCCCCTTCACAGGGACATTTGTAAGGGCTACTGAAAAACTTGGGTTGGTACATACCGACGTTTGTGGTGCTTTAGAAACAGCCAGAGGCAGATATCAATATTTCATAACATTCATAGATGATAATACTAGGTATGAGATTGTGTACTTGATGTAACATAAATCCGAAGCCTTTACTAAATTAAAGGAATTTAAGGCCTTAGTTGAAAAACAGACTGGATGTCATATCAAGGCACTTCGGTCAGACCAAGGTGGCCAGTATATGAGCACTGAGTTTGATGAGTTCCTTAAGGAACATGGAATAGTTTCACAATTCACGCCGCCAGGAACCCCACAGTTAAATGGTGTTTCAGAAAGGAGAAATTGGACTTTGTTGGACATGGTCCTCTCCATGTTGAATTACACTTATTTACCAATTTACCTATGGGGGTACGCCTTACTTACTGCTGCCAATATCCTAAATAGATATCCTTCCAAATCCATTCGTATCACTCCGCATGAGATGTGGAAGGGTAAGAAACCAAGTCTTAATCACATAAGGATTTGGGGATGTCCACCCTATGTCAAGAAGGCTAAGGTGGACAAACTCGAAGCGAGGTCCGTCAAAGGATGTTTCATTGGATACCCAGAGGACTCGATGGGTTATCTATTCTACATGCCAGAAGACCATAGGGTCGTTGTGACTTTACAAGTGCACTTCCTTGAGGATAAGTTCATTCAGGAAGATGGCTTGGGTAGAAATATCTCTTTGGAAGAGCATAATGAAAGTCCTGAGGAGACATCTGATCAAGGATCACGAACCGAACCTATTTTAATACAACCTCCACTTCGAAGGTCTGATAGGGTGTCTCAGTTACCTGAGAGGTAAGGCTATACACATGTCGAGGAATTGGGTATCCACGATGCACTCTGTCACCTATGACCAAGCGATAGTGGATGTGGGCTCTGATAAATGGCAAGAAGCAATAGAAGCTGAGATAGACTCGATGCATGCCAATTAGGTCTGGACTATAGTAGATCTACCGAATGGAATGAGGCCTATTGGAAGTAAATGGATCTATAAGAGAAACACTGATGGGGATGGCAAGGTTGACGCCTATAAGGCCAGGCTTGTGGCAAAGGGTTATACCCAAAAGGAAGGGATCAATTATCATGATACCTTCTAGCCCGTAGCTATGATCAAGTCGATTTGCATGTTGCTTGCCATTGCTGCCTATTACGATTATGAAATATTTCAAATGGACGTAAAAACGACTTTTCTAAATAGATACCTCGAGGAGGAAATATATATTGAACATCCTAAGGGTTTTGTGTCCAAAGCTAATATTCATAAGGTGTGTAAGCTGCAACGAGCCATTTATGGGCTCAAGCAGGCTTCTCGGAGTTGGAACTGTAATATCCGCAATTTTTTGATTTTCGGTAAATTTCTTTTTTCGGCCGAAGTCCGTTTTGACGACTCGCTCGTGACCGTTTCGTCATTCTGAGAATGATTAATTCTACACTTTTTGACATCCGAGTTCGTTTCAGTGTCGTTTTGTTGAGTTCCGTGCTTTTTAGCGACTTTTCCGCACTTGAGTTCGATTCTTGCGAATCTCGTTCGAAACTGCTGTTTCGAGTTTCCCGTAAGTCCGTTTAACTTTGTTAGACGTGTTGTGAACGTCGGTTTGTGTATTCGATCACGTATCGTGATTTCCGGGCGTTTGGGCCGTTTTGTAATTTCCCAAAGATTTGGGTACTTGTGTTCGTATTCGCTTTACCCTACTCAGGAGTGTCAGGATCATGTACTTGTTTTAAACTTGAGCTCGTGTTTTTATTATTGTACTACTTGTCTTGTTCGACGGTAGTGATTCGTGTTCGCGTTGCCCGCGATCCTTCGATTCGATCTCCGGCACAAGTTATGCATCGCTGCATGATTAGCGCACGCTATTCTTCATAGATAGCGACGCTATCGATGCTCGCCTTACGACGTAACACAACAATGGTTACGACGTTACCTAGTTCAGATTGATCCGGTAGGTACCGGAGTACCCCGTTAGCGCACGCTATTCCTCATCGAGAGCGACGCTATCCGTGTGCCTTCCTTACGTACGTAACACAGCACTTGTTACGTACGTTACGTTGTTCAGGTCTTCGGACAGTTGAGTTTGGATTAACTCTTACGTACGTAATAACTTGTCCATTACGTACGTAACATCACTAGCGTACGTTAAAGCTTATGGCTTACGTACGTTAGCTTCGCGCAGGTTTATATATCTGAGGGTTGACCGATTTCGTGTCATTTCTTCCTCTCCTCCTCCCTGCTGCGTCTTGGGCGATTTGGGGTAGATTTTGGACGAGCCTTCGTCGATCTTTGACGGAAGTAATCACTCCGGTGGGTCTTCTTCGTGTTCATCAACATCTAGCCTTCATTCTTCTTCGAATCAAGGTAAGGTTAGAACCCTAGTTGAGATATTTTCGGGGTTTGTTTCGATTTCGTGATTTCAATCCGAGATTGTTAGTTCTATTGTCGTTATCTATTCGCTTTGATCATATCCCACGGATTGAAATTCCGTTTTCATATTTTTGTCGGGTCAATTCGTGTTCTTGGCCATTTTGGGGGAAAACCTTGAACCTTCGTCATTTGTTCTTTGAATTTAGCGGCTTTGGGTCGTACTTTGGAATTCATTTTCGTTGTTATTGTTTTCGTTCATAGTTCCTTGTTGTGGATTGTCGTTCGGTGGAGTCCGCGAGTTCGTAATCGGTTCGTGTCAACCTACTTTGGTCGATTCTCCGCATTGCTCTTATTCGAGGTAAGTACCTTGTCCATACTTTTCTTGTTTCGTGGATATGATGATTGGTGATCGTCTTGATTTGTTTGTTTGTTTGAAATGAGTTTTCAAAAGATTTGGTTAGCCTCGTTAAAGGCCCTCTTTCAAAACCGTGTGTGTTTGTGATTGGTGTGGTTCGTGGATAACTATGTGAATTCTATGTATATGCTTGGTGTTCATGTTGCACTTGGTATTGTGTCCGGACGTATATTATTTCATTTCGTGCGTTATGGATTGACGTGGTGTTTTGCTAAGTGTTTGATGCCTCTCGGGCGAATTGTTTGAATATCCTTGATATGATATGTTATTTGTGTGAATGTGTGGATATGGTTGAAGGTCTACGGTGGCACATGGCATGTGATCATGTGGCCGGATGCAACAAGTGATTGATCCAACCGTGAGAGCTCGAGATAATCTACGGTGGCACATGGCATGTGATCATGTGGCCGAGGATGCAACAAGCGATTGATCCAACCGTGAGATGTGTGTGATTTGTTTCGCTAGCCAGCTCGGGAGGGTCCTTCGAGGCCTCGAGTGGGACGTCGGTGGTATCGTCCCGGTCCTAGGCGATGCGCGTGCATGATTATGTTTCGTTGATTTTACGTCCGTTGAGGACACGTGATGTTGGGCTCGACTCGTAAATTGTTGGTGATTTCCTATTTGCGAAAACAAAACATTTGGGCTGTGACCCTATTGATCTTTTGGAAAGAGAAGGATTTTATAATCCTAAATTGTTTTCTATTAAAACACTCGATGGCATTTTAAACTGTTTTGTAAATTGTTTCCCTTATTTGCGATCTTTCGGTTTTGGAAATGTTTACCCAAACTCTTGCCTCGGGAAGTACTTTTCTTTACGTTTGGATCTTTGAGGATTCCTGATTATTATTGTTCTTGGAACTTGTATTGTATGGCTCGTATTTTTGCACTTGTACTTGCACTAGCAGATCGGGAGTTTGCTAACCCCGAGTATTCGGGGTGGATGTCTATTTTGCATTCGGGTTTTGGAGCATAGCACGTGGTCGGCACGAAGGATGATGAAAGATGAACGATACTAATCACACGAGGTTCCGTTGATGTCGTATTGTCCAGCTTGTATTTTCTTTTCCGCCGCGGTATCTTTTCCCGTTGTACGGGAGTTTATTTTATTTTGACCCGCGTGGGTATGTGTTTGGAAATGAGTTGTATGTTATTATTGAAAGACCAAGTCGGTCATCGAGTCATTTTAGCCTTAAAGGCGATGTTTAGATGTTTGATTTTAGTTATCACCTGGTAGATCCTCGAGGAGAGGGTCTACGGCGTGTAATATCCCCGAGTGGATTGGGGTGTTACATAAATGGTATCGAGCTTAGGTTGTGGAAACCTAGGTGTTGGGTCGATGGTGTCTATTGAGTTTTTGTCTCATCGGATTTTATCCGATCGAGTCGTGTCGCGACGCCGCCCGAGTTGGTTTGTTGTGATTAGTATCGTGGGGCGATCATCATCTTCGTGCGACTGTGGATGTAAGTCTCCCTTCTTTGTGTTGTGCCTCGTGTGACACGAGCTATTTTTTTATTATGAGTTAATTGACGGAATCCTCTTATGGATTTTGATTTCGTGATATGTGATTGTTTGACTCCCATTTTTCGTTCATATGAGGAGTAGTGTTGCTGTCTTGTGCATGTTTGACTTTATTTCTTTTATCCATTGCGTGAGTTCTTCAGAATGGCTTTCGGTATTTTACCGACCGAGTTTTATTTCGAAAATCAATTCCCTTAACCGAGTTTTTGGCATTATGGCCTTGATCATTTTGGCGAAATTCTTATGACGGAATCTAGTATTTTGTAAATGGATTTTGTGAGTTTTTGAAATATTACCGTCATCGGCCTTTTTGGCGTTTTTGTAAATGGTTTTTAGCCTGGTGGGTTCCGGCGGGACACACGGCGTCATATTGTTCCGTGTAATTACCTGAAATTTTTGGGCATTCTAGCCCATTGAATTATTTTGAAAACCTTGAGTATCTTAGAAAATTAAAATTCGAGACGTACTTTTAAAACGAATTATTTTCTTGAGGTGTTTTCAAGGTGTTTTCTAATGCCGCAATACATTTCAAAAATTTTCGGGTTGAGGACCAAAAATATTTTGAGATATTTTCAAATGCAGTTGCTTAGACCCAAGGGTCGAATATTTTTGAAAGTTTTTCACTAAAAGAAAGGTGTCCTCATTTTTGTTCAAACGCAAGATGATTTTCAAAGTCTCGATAATGGTGTTTGTACTACTTTTTGTAAAATGATACTCAAGATCAACTGTTGTTTCCAAACTGTTTTCAAAAGGTGGTTTTCATTTTTAAAACCTATCATTCCTGTTTGCGGACCGGAAATGCGTGTATGGTTTTCGAACTTTCGTTACGGTGTTAACCCCGAATTGTGATTGAATTGGTGGTGTGAACGTTGAGTCGTTCGCCACGCATATATTTTGTTAGCCCTCTGTGAGAGGTGTGAACCGGTGTTCTTGTTTATCGCCTCGTGGTGATTTGCGTGTTGACACGCGAGTGTGAGTTGAAGCTTGGGTTGGTATGTTCGTGTATATGTGTGATTATTCCATGATGTTTTGTGATTATGTCCGGTTATCGTTCGGGCCGTTGAGATTGCTGTACGATACCGTCGTTGCTATGATTTTAGTATGCATGTTGCTTTACGATGGAAATTGTTGTATATGATATGTATTATGATTCCTTGTTGTGCTGAGTGGTTACTTATTTAGTATGCCGAGGGGCCGAGGTCGTGGTCGTGGCGATCGGACGCGTGGTCGAGCATGCCGCGGTGATGGTATTGGTATTGGTGTTGCTACTATTTTGCAGCAGGTAGCCACTCGGATGACTCGATTGACTCAGGCGATTCGGCGTGTTACAGATGTGACCCAAAGACACTGGTGCAAATCGGTGGCTTCGAGAAGTGGTTCGTATGAATCCCCTCGTTTACCGGTGCTGCAGATGCTTTAGCCGGGATGGTTGGCTTTTCCAGTTGGAAAAGATTTTCGAGATAGTTGATTGTCCATAAGAACGTAAGGTCCCGGTAGCTCAGTATCTTTTCGACAAAGATGCCGCTAGCTGGTGGGAGGCTATTAAGCCTCGAGATCGCGTTGTCACGTGGGCAGAGTTCCAGAAATTCATGAGAGATGAGTTTTGTCCGTAACCGATCAGTAATCGAGGATTAATGAATTCTTTTCGCGAAACCGCAGGATGTACCATTGTCTCAAGCTATTATTGATTTTAGCAAACGGCTCGGCTATGTGCGTAATCAAGTAAGGACAGAGGAGGACAAGATTTGTCATTTTAGTAGGCGGATGAAGCCGAGATTCGCCAAGACATGGCAGTCTCGCTTGTACTTCCTTGAGAGATTATCGAATAGGCGTTAGCCTATGAGCTATCCAGATTATCGACCGAGAGTATGTCTGACTCGAAGAAACAGAAAACCGTTGGGAACTTTTCAGGAAAACAGGGGAGTGGGCCCCTTGAGGTTGGGACTTCGTCTCGTCATCCCAAAATGGTTCCTAGATCGCGTGATCAGAGGAGTAGTACCCTGCGGTGAGTAATGTGAGCACTTCAAGATATGTTATAATCGTAGTCGAGCGGGCCATACTGCGAAGAATTGTCGTTCACCGTTAGTCACTGTTTCGAGTGTGGCCAGGTGGGTCACCAATCCGTGCATTGCGAGACGGTAGCTGAGAGATTTGGGGATCGAGGTTGCGTCTCTGCTCCGAAAGGACACGGAGATGCCTAGGGTGGTTTTGAGGATTTCGGCGTAGTCCGAATTATTTATAATTACCCTTGTGGATCGTTTTGTGTTTATTCTCTGTTTTCTCGACTGTGCGTGTTTTCTTGTAACAAGTACCTTGTGTTTTGTGATTGTTTGGATAATTGACTTGATTGTATTATCCATGTGATGACGCTTGTCATTTGTTGGTTTTATTATGTCTCTACCAGCGACGTTGTGTTGGTCGTCGTGGAGCGTGTTTTCACACCATATATTCCGTTGAGTTGTGTGTAACATTTCGCCGTTGGGCATTAGTTACGCGTTTCTTGCGTATCTCGTTGAGTTTTCTTGGCGGAATATTTCTTCCCCTACTTGTTTTAAGTTTCGGGACGAAACTTCTTTTAAGGAGGGTAGAATGTAATATCCGCAATTTTTTGATTTTCGGTAAATTTCTTTTTTCGGCCGAAGTCCGTTTTGACGACTCGCTCGTGACCGTTTCGTCATTCTGAGAATGATTAATTCTACACTTTTTGACATCCGAGTTCGTTTCGGTGTCGTTTTGTTGAGTTCCGTGCTTTTTAGCGACTTTTCCGCACTTGAGTTCGATTCTTGCGAATCTCGCTCAAATCGCCGCTTCGAGTTTCCCGTAAGTCCGTTTAACTTTGTTAGACGTGTTGTGAACGTCGGTTTGTGTATTCGATCACGTATCGTGATTTCAGCGTTTGGGCGTTTTGTAATTTCCCAAAGATTTGGGTACTTGTGTTCGTATTCGCTTTACCCTACTCAGGAGTGTCGGGATCATGTACTTGTTTTAAACTTGAGCTCGTGTTTATTATTGTACTACTTGTCTTGTTCGACGGTAGTGATTCGTGTTCGTCGCGTTCGCGATCCTTCGATTCGATCTCTGGCACGTTATGTACCGCTGGATGATTAGCGCACGCTATTCTTCATAGATAGCGACGCTATCGATGCCGCCTTACGTCGTAACACAACAATGGTTACGTCGTTACCTAGTTCAGATTGATCCAAAGAGGTACCGGAGTACCCCGTTAGCGCACGCTATTCCTCATCAGTAGCGTACGCTATCCGTGCCTTCCTTACGTACGTAACACAGCACTTGTTACGTACGTTACGTTGTTCAGGTCTTCGGACAGTTGAGTTTGGATTAACTCTTACGTACGTAATAACTTGTCCATTACGTACGAAACACCACTAGCGAAAGTAAAAGCTTATGGCTTACGTACGTTAGCTTCGCGCAGGTTTATATATCTGAGGGTTGACCGATTTCGTGTCATTTCTTCCTCTCCTCCTCCCTGCTGCGTCTTGGGCGATTTGGGGTAGATTTTGGACGAGCCTTCGTCGATCTTTGACGGAAGTAATCACTCCGGTGGGTCTTCTTCGTGTTCATCAACATCTAGCCTTCATTCTTCTTCGAATCAAGGTAAGGTTAGAACCCTAGTTGAGATATTTTCGGGGTTTGTTTCGATTTCGTGATTTCAATCCGAGATTGTTAGTTCTATTGTCGTTATCTATTCGCTTTGATCATATCCCACGGATTGAAATTCCGTTTTCATATTTTTGTCGGGTCAATTCGTGTTCTTGGCCATTTTGGGGAAAACCTTGAACCTTCGTCATTTGTTCTTTGAATTTAGCGGCTTTGGGTCGTACTTTGGAATTCATTTTCGTTGTTATTGTTTTCGTTCATAGTTCCTTGTTGTGGATTGTCGTTCGGTGGAGTCCGCGAGTTCGTAATCGGTTCGTGTCAACCTACTTTGGTCGATTCTCCGCATTGCTCTTATTCGAGGCAAGTACCTTGTCCATACTTTTCTTGTTTCGTGGATATGATGATTGGTGATCGTCTTGATTTGTTTGTTTGTTTGAAATGAGTTTTCAAAAGATTTGGTTAGCCTCGTTAAAGGCCCTCTTTCAAAACCGTGTGTGTTTTGTGATTGGTGTGGTTCGTGGATAACTATGTGAATTCTATGTATATGCTTGGTGTTCATGTTGCACTTGGTATAGTGTCTGGCCGTATATAATTTCAATTCTGTGCGTTATGGATTGACGTGGTCTTTTGCTAAGTGTTTGATGCCTCGCGAATTGTTTGAATATCCTTGAAAAGATATGTTATTTGTGTGAATGTTTGGATATGGAATAAGGTATACGTTGGCACATGGCAACTTATCATGTGGCCAGGATGCAACAATTGATATATCCAACCGTGAGAGCATGAGATAATCTACGGTGGCACATGGCATGTGATCATGTGGCCAGGATGCAACAAGCGATTGATCCAACCGTGAGATGTGTGTGATTTGTTTCGCTAGCCAGATCGGGAGGGTCCTTCGAGGCCTCGAGTGGGACGTCGGTGGTATCGTCCCGGTCCTAGGCGATGCGCGTGCATGATTATGTTTCGTTGATTTTACGTCCGTTGAGGACACGTGATGTTGGGCTCTGACCCTGTAAATTGTTGGTGATTTCCTATTTGCGAAAACAAAACATTTGGGCTGTGACCCTATTGATCTTTTGGAAAGAGAAGGATTTTATAATCCTAAATTGTTTTCTATTAAAACACTCGATGGCATTTTAAACTGTTTTGTAAATTGTTTCCCTTATTTGCGATCTTTCGGTTTTGGAAATGTTTACCCAAACTCTTGCCTCGGGAAGTACTTTTCTTTACGTTTGGATCTTTGAGGATTCCTGATTATTATTGTTCTTGGAACTTGTATTGTATGGCTCGTATTTTTGCACTTGTACTTGCACTAGCAAAACAGTGGAGTTTTGCTAACTCCCGAGTATTCGGGGGGTGGATGTCTATTTTTGCATTCAGGTTTTGGAGCATAGCACAGGGTCGGCACGAAGGATGATGAAAGATGAACGATACTAATCACACGAGGTTCCGTTGATGTCGTATTGGTCCAGTTGTATTTTCTTTTCCGCTGCGGTATCTTTTCCCCGTTGTACGGGAGTTTATTTTATTTTGACCCCTGCGTGGGTATGTGTTTGGAAATGAGTTGTATGTTATTATTGAAAGACCAAGTCGGTCTACTGAGTCATTTTAGCCTTAAAGGCGATGTTTAGATGTTTGATTTTAGTTATCAGCCTGGTAGATCCTCGAGGAGAGGGTCTACGGCGTGTAATATCCCTGAGTGGATTGGGGGTGTTACAGGAACCTTCGGTTTGACGAAGCAGTCAAGGACTTTGACTTCGTGCTAAATGAGGGAACCATGTGTTTACAAAAAGGTCAGTAGGAGTAACATTGCGTTCTTAGTACTATATGTAGATGATATTCTACTTACAAGAAATAACGTAGCAATGCTCAGCACTGTGAAAGCTTGGCTTTCTAAAACGTTCTCCATGAAAGACTTGGGAGAAGCTTCCTATATTCTAGGGATCCGTCTTTATAGAGATAGACCGCGAAGAATGATAGGACTTTCACAAGCCCTCTATATAGATAAAATCCTGAGAAGATTCAAGATGGAAGAATCTAAAAGAGGTTTCCTTCCCATGTGACATGGAATTCATCTCACCCCGAAAATGTGTCCTCAAAGTGAGGAAGACAAAAGAGAGATGAGTAAGGTTCCCTATGCCTCGGAAGTGGGTAGCCTCATGTACGTTATGTTGTGCATGAGACCGAACTTAGCCTATGCTGTTAGTATGGTAAGTTGTTTTCAAGCAAACCCGGGAAGGGAACACTGGACTGCCATCAAGAACATTCTTAAGCACTTGAGAAGAACTATAGATATGGTTTTTACTTACGGTGGTGGAGAACTGAAGGTGGTTGGATTCACCGATTCTGATTTTCAAGGAGATAAGGACGACTCTAAGTCGACATCTGGGTATTTGTTTACTCTCAATGGAGGAGCAGTATCTTGGAGAAGCTCCAAGAAAAGCACTACTGCAGATTCCACCTGCCAAGCAGAGTACCAAGCTGCGTCAGAGGCTAGCAAGGAAGCATTTTGGATGCAGAAGTTTGTGCAAAAACTTCAAGTGGTGCCTAATGCGGAGCTGCCTATATCACTATTCTATGATAAGGATGGAGCTGTCGCCCAAGCCAATGAGCCAAGAGCTCACCACAACACCAAGCATATAGAGAGAAAATATCACATCGTTCGAGAGATGGTTGAAAAAGGATATGTTTCGTTGCAAAGAGTAGACTCGGAAGACAATGTCTCTGACCCGCTGACTAAGCTGTTATCTCAGGCTGTCTTGGAAAGACATCTGAAGAACATGGGTATTGGATAACATGATGTATGGCATTGAGTGAAAGTGGGAGATTGTTAGGAATGTGCCCTCGAATGCCACTCAGAGGATGAGAGAGAAGGGGCATTGTACATGTAATTATGGAATTATCAATTAAAGGCAATATGATTCATTCACTGTTTATTGTATTTCAAATGCATTCTTGATTTGGTAAACACTGAAGTGAAGTCCATGTAAATAACAACAAACATTCCATTCTTGTTATCGGATAAGAGAAAATACACTGGAACTGATTAAAATTTATTTACGTAAACCGTTCGCAAGTCGATAAACTTAATTGGGCATTAAGTTTTGAGTAAGACTTGTATAACTGATGCTAGGACGTGTGCATGTCTTGATAGCATTTTTATAAGTATATTGATGGGACCAGTATGCTCGAACACGACTCATACTTGATTCAGTCACACGGTATTCACTCTTGGAGAGTCGATGATGAATCGAAAGGTTGTGATAGTATACGTGGACCTTTGACTTGAGGGTTAAGTAGGAGATGTGCCTGTGACATTTAGTTTGTCATTAGAGTAGTTAGACTCATTTGCTTAATTGCTGAGTCAACCTCAAAGTGCAGACTACACGGGCAGGTAGCAGTCTTTACTATACGCCAAGAAAGGATTCTATCTCCTGTTAGTGAGAAGGTGAATGTCCTATACGGTTAATAGAAAATAAGATCATAAAGTCTTTAGCCAAAGCATTCTGATCTACTCGTATTAGATACACTAGTAATCAGTTGGTCTTGATTTGCATTAACACATGTATAGTGTCTAGTCAACAGTAGGGTTTGACTTTACCGTGACCCGAAGACTTGACTGGGACATATGATGAAGGGTTTATACGTTTATGGTAATCACGACATAATGGTCCTGGAACGATCCCTTCATTAGTTCTCAGTCAGGGTTTACAGTGCGGGCCCGCTAGGCTAGCTAAGTGTTGCCCGCACTCATTGGTTCCTCCTAATGCCGACTGAGACGGACCTACAGAGTCGCGCATCAGGATCGTTGATGGATAAATATAAATTTATTATCTCTCTATTAATATTATATATTGGATATCTAATTATGATTTATTGGATAAATCAAATGGCGGTCTTATGAATTGAAATTAAGTTACTAGGTAATTAATTTAATTCATAAATAATATTTCTTAGAAAAATATATTTTATATTTGATATAATTAATTAATTGGATTAATTAATTTATATAAATATATTGGAGATTAAACGAAGTGTATTTAACGGAGTCGTTTGACAAACGTCCGGTACACGAGCCAAGTGACTCGGCTCGTTTCCTAGAAATCTCCAAGTAGCCCAAAACCCCACTCCCCCTCACATGGAGTTGTTTTTTATATCTTGCATGTGATGTCTTGTTTTGTCTTGGTTGAGATATGTGGAGATTATTTTTCCATATTATATCATCTCTTTTATGAGATGTGTTCATATATTAAAACATATCATAACAAACATCACAACCACACTTCATCTTCCTTGTGAGTTCAGCCGAGAGCTAAGTGAGGGGAGAGAGAAATTTATCATCTTCATTTTGTTCATCTTTGAGGTGAAATAAAATAAGAAAAATAGAGAGATAAATTCATACGAGTTTCCCTAGCCGTGTTCTTAGAGAACGGAGTCTTGTAGATTTTTCCGGACAACTTCCGACAAGTGGTGACGTAGAGGCATCATATTTTCGGTGTTGGGGATGAAGGGATTTTGTGCTCGTGCTCGCGTTCGTGATCATCATCAACTTACGAAGATATTATAAAAGGCTTCAAGGGTATGGGACCTTAATCCTTTTATCTTCATTTTTTCCTTTCGTATATACGTTACTTGATCGATCCTATTTGGGATTCTTTATTATTATTCCGCTGCGTATTCGGTTTTTGTTTTCGCAATCCCAACGGCCATACGATAAGGCGCCTTAGAAATCGGAGTCGCGTCAGGCTCTAAATCAATGGAAATTCTCTCTCTCATAGTAAATGACAGGAAGTAAAGACACGCTAATTAAAGTGGTTCGAGGTAAACCCTCTATGTCCATTGGTCCTCCAGACAGGAGTAAAATGTTTATTAAAGTCGCGACAGACACAACTATGTGACTTTAACTAAATGCGTCGTTGTATCGTTCACACAAATTGATACAGCTGACAGTAGCTCGGGCCGTTCATACATATTGGCTTGGCTTGTTCGACTTGATTCTTCTCACAAATATCGAAGCTTCATCTTTAGTGTTATTCATCCCACACAGGTCAGAGATATCAAGGGCTTAGTCCACACAGGGTTAAGTAATACTCAACGATAGGTTTGGTGCGACAAGATCAAATATCAGTTGTATGCTTGATGAGCGTTCGTTGTAAGTATGCTGATTTAACTTTTCTTTCAAGTTTCATCAAAAAATTAAAACTGAGGCATGGGGTACTTTTTAATGAGGTATATGCTGGAGATCATCACACTAGACATCGATGAATCTTATTAGCTACTTAACTTAGTTAGTTTCGTTCGTTGACTTGATTTTTAATGATATACTTATATTAATTGTGCTGAAAAACATTACATTTGAAAAAACATGCTTGTGTATTATATAACTCACTGAAAAAACATGTTTGTGAAAAACCTATTACATTTCCATTCATTTGAAAAATATAAATTGTAATAGTTTGTATATTTGCTGAGATCCAATTAAAAACCACCTTGTGTCATATGCGACAACTTTGTGGTTATCGGCTTTGTTATAGGTGTCGGCATAGGGTCGTGCTAGGCATGCTGGGGGAGTTCCAATTGATGCCATCTTTAGTTCTGGCGGGAAGCACCACATGAGGGGCGCTGCGGAAGCTCCGGCGTATTTTGGGGATCTCCCAGATGGTGAAGCCTTGGCTCGTGACATATACAATAACTAAGTTGTACCTTCATTCCTCCCGACCACGCCACTGCTATGTCAAGTACTCTCAGATACATTGATTTTTTTTTTGTCGGTGGGTCAATCTGGTGTACTCAATAATGCTAGATGGTCCAATAAAGTTCTCATAAGCTATAGCATCAGAGTGTTTTGTGTATGTTTTTTTCTTTTTCCAGGTCATGTCCAATAAGGCGCTCCTCTACTAGCCCAGCGTGCGTGTGAGAGAGATAGATGGCGTGAAACGTTAGTGGTTGTCTTAATAAGGTTTATATATAATTATGCATCATGTATTTCTTTCAATTAAGTCCCTCAAAATTTTTATCTTTCATCGTGTGGTGGTTGCCACAATTATGTTCATCATGTAAGAGTGTAATAGATGCATTACAGTATGTCATACGTTAGAATGTTCCATAAATTTGGTCGGTTCAATTTATTACAAATTGTGTGATGTACAAAACCTACACATGACTGTATATGATGGATTATTCATTTGCAGACATTTGATATAGAAGAGACATATTCAAAGGAGGACTTTGATGATATAAGAAGGCATTGGACACAATGTTTTTTGGTGATTACTTCGTTATCAAAGTAAGATGACATATGTTGTATTGGTGTATTAGTGTATATTGTGTATTTTTTGAAGTCCTATTTTAAGGTTGTTTTATGTTTTTTTGACGTACTTGGTGTACTTGATTGTGAATTGCGTACAGTTGTTCTTTGGTGGACTTGGTGCAAATATTTTTTTTTGTTTTATTTCTTAGCTGTTTTGGTGTATTTTGGGGGCTATTTTGGTGTATTTTGGGCATAAACTGGATTTAAAAAAAATTACAGCAGCTATATTACCTGATGTAGAATGTAGACCTGCATTGGTTATTTCAAGAACCGATGTAGAAGAGTGACATTTTACATCGGTTCTTCAATAAATCGACGAAGAAGGTATATTTACTACATCGGTTATTCTAAGACCCGATTTAGAAGAGCGACCTTTTACATTGGTTCTTCCATAAACTGACGTAGAAGGCGTACTTACTACATCGGTACTAGGATAACCGAGAAGATTTACTTATTTATACATACTACATCTGTTCTTTAATAAATCGACGTAGAAGGAGCACTACTACATACTTACGACATTGGTTATGGTTACAACAAATGTAAAATATTGACTTACTATATCGGGTTATTTAGTACCCGTTGTAGAATATAAACTTACAAGATAGGGTATTTGCAAATCGATGTGGTAAGTGACTTTTTACATCAGGTCCAGAACAGATGTAAAAAGTCACTACTTTTTACATCGGTTAGATCTACAATGGTTCCAGAACCGATTTAAAAAGCGTTTTCACCCGATGCAAAAAGTATTTTTTCTAGTAGTGAAACAGTGATATGCAGAAAAATAGAAGTTCTATCCCCTATAGGACTGATGACTCCAAGTTCTCCAGGAGGGATCATGTTCGGTTCCCTTCCACTAGTTGACGAAGGCATATCTTCCTGGATCCATGTATAAATTTCTTCCTTCTTGGGATATGTCGAAAGAGAGAATCTAGTCTTCCGGGTTGGTTTGCGGTTCGCCGGGCAAGATTTTGTAGTTTAGTTTGATTTATAGTGGGAGCTTTTCTTCTGCTAGAAGCCTCAAAAACTCTTTGGCGGTATCCTCCAGTGTCTTAAATTGATTGAACATGGGTGATTCCCTGATGAGAACCCAAAAGTATCTCATCAGTTCATTTTGTTTCCGTGGCTTCAACTCTTCTATTGTTGGCTGTTTGTCAGTTGGGAGTTTCGTCTCTATAGGCTTCTGCATACTGTTTTTCCATGAGAATTTAGGATCTTGGAACTCGAGATGAGAACCAGACACCCTGTATCCTTTGGCTCCTTGACCTAGCCCTGGTCCGGCTAGTCTTCGAATGGCAGATGCAACACTGTCATCTAAGATGTCCTCCATCTCCTTCTCTTTCTCCAGGCGCCATCTCTTTCCACTTCTCGCACCTCTTCCCCCCTTTTTGGCATTGTTAAAATCATAGACCTTACCATGAATGTCCTGAAGGATGTCTATTGACTCTGCCTGCTTGATATTGAGATCAGTGACACAATCCACCAGGCTCGCAACTACTGCTATCAGTTCATCGATCTTTGAATCATGGGCAGTAAGTTTTGAACCTGTGAATTCAAGGGTGGCGACAGTCTTGGCCTCAGCAACTGGCATCTTTTCTTGCTCCTGTTTAAGGATTCGCTCCTGATGTTGCTTCATCTGGTTTAGGGCTTGCCATAGAGCGGTGGGCATGAGGCGGAAAGCCTCTCCCACGTCTTGTGTGACCCTCTACAGCTTACGAAGCTTGTCCTTAGCAGTTTCTCACCTATTGAGCTCCTTACCGACGTCGTACAAGGCTTTAACAGCCACTTGTTCCTTGGGAGGGACTAATTTCTCCTGTTGGATGGAGCGGGTCTCATTGGCATCGGTTAGAGGGACTGATTCCTCCTGGCTGAGGGCAGATGATGGTTGCTCAGTATAAGACCTACGAGGTGGTTGTACTTGTGTTTCAGAAGGTTTGGGTCCAATTTCTTGCACAGGTGTATCCTGAGGAGTTTAATTGTATTCTTACAAAGAAATACTTCTACATGCTCCGCCTTCCTGAATGAACTCATCTTCCAGGAAGTGTGCTTGCAAAGCAACAACGATCTTTCGATCTTCGGGCATGTAGAATAGATAACCCATCGTCCCAGACGGGAATCCAATGAAACGTCCCTTCACAGACCTCGTTTCTAACTTTTCCACCTTAGTCTTCTTGACATATGCGGGACATCCCGAAATCCTAATGTGATTAAGACTTGGTTTCCTGCCCTCCCACATCTCATGTGGAGTTTTAGGAATGGATTTAGAAGGACATTTGTTCAAGATATATGCAGCAGTCAGGAGTGTATACCCCCACAAGTAAATCGGTAAGTCAGTATAGCGCAGCATGGAATGGACCATGTTCAACAAGGTCCGATTTCTTCTTTCTGACACACCATTTAACTGAGGAGTACCTGGAGGTGTTAGTTGTGATACTATTCCATGTTCCTTAAGGAAATCGTCAAACTCCATACTCATATACTCGCCTCCTCGGTCCGACCGAAGTTCTTTGATATGATTTCCAGATTGTTTCTCATTTTGGGCCTTAAATTCCTGGAATTTCTCAAAGGCCTCGGATTTATGTTTCGTTAAGTATACATAACCATACCTAGTATGATAATCTGTAAACGTAATGAAATACTGATATCCATCACGTGCTGCTTTCAAAGCACCACATACATCGGTATGGATTAATCCTAGTTCATCAGCGGCTCTTTCAAAAGTCTTTGTGAAGGGGGATTTAGTCATTTTGCCTTTAAGATAAGATTCACAAGTAGGAAAGGGATCCGATCCCAATAGACCCATGAGTCCATCCTTTTCCATTTTGTAAACCTTGGGCTGACCAACATGACCAAGTCTAAGATGCCATTTCAAAACTTGATTAGTTTCCTCCCTACCACGCTTCCTAGTCATAGTATTCACAACGACTTTATTACTAAGGGTAGATGATACAGTCCATTCAACAATGTAGCAGTGCCCCTAGTTTATTTCTAAAATAAATTTTGCAGGAACCATTACCAATGAAAAATGAAAAGCCTTTCCGATCCATGACCGGAATGGATACAATGTTTTTATGCCCCTTGGGCAAAACAAGTACATCTTCTAAAGTCAGAACAAAACCGGATTCTAAACCCAAAAGAAGTGATCCTATGCCGGTTGCCTCGACATTATGCCCACTTCCGACAGTGATCATCACTTCCCCAGCTCCAAGCTTCCTACTTTGTTCCAGATCCTGATTCACGGTACAAATATGAGAACTAGCACCAGAATCCAGTGTCCAAGAAGTAGAAAATACAGTAGCAGAACAATTTGTTTCCAAAACTAAGAGTTCTATACCTGAAGCGCCATGAAAAATTGGACAGTCTCTAGCCCAGTGGCCCAGCTCACCGCATTTGAGACAAGCGTCCTTCTTCTTGCTCTTCGGAACCATCGGGGCCTTGCCCTTACCTTTGAGGTCATTGACTTGTGGTCTTGTCCGCTTCTTGGTCTTTTTCTTCTTATTCTTGGACCTTCGAGATCCAGAAGAAATCACAAGGGCAGACGCCTTCATCCGCGGAATCTTCATCTGAGACCGAACGATCACCAGTTTGTTCATTAGCCCTGCTAAGTTGCATGCAATCTCATTGCAGTTGAAATTCATGACAAACTGTGAGAAGGAATCAGGGAGAGACTCTAGGATAAGGTCAGTCTGAAGAGAAGTATCCATCTTAAAATCAAGAGCCTCCAATCTCTCGATCATAGATATCATTTTGAATACGTGGTCCCCAACCTTCTCACCTTCCTTCATCCTTGCACCGAGCAGTTGCTTGGATATCTCATATCTAGCAGTCCGACTGTGCTCACCATAAAGCTCGGTTAAGTGAGATAGAATCTGCCTAGCAGAAGTTATTTTCTCATGAGCTCTCGGAAGCTCATTAGACATAGAAGCTATCATGTAAGCACGAAGTTTTACGTCATCCTTAACCCACTTTTCGTGGTTTTCAATCTCTTCCTGATTGGCTCTTGTCCGCACTGGAGGCGCCGGAATGTCCGTCTCCAAGACGTATCCCAGTGCCTCTATACTGAGGACTATCATCAGATTGCGGAGCCAATCCACAAAGTTAGGTCCGATCAAGGTGTTCTTTTCGAGTAGAATCGCGAGTGGGTTCATTGTCATATTGAGAGTTATGTCTGTATTAAGTACGACAGATTAATTAGTGACTCATTTAATTATGATCTGAGTATAGAATTAAGGTCTTTTCTATTCTTGTTACCCAGCTTCCACTATTTTTATCGGAATAAAACACTCCCATGTGAAATCCGGAAGTATCGTTCGCTCTACTTCATAGTGGTGATCGAGTTATTTATAAATCTTAATAGAGGGCAACCGAACAGGTTTCTAGTCTATTAATTTTCATAAAGTGGTGTCCAACACCAACCCATCTAGTGGATGATTCGATCTTCTTTTTCCCCTTGTTCACTCCCCTCAACCTATATGGTTTCTATGGTTCATGAACAAGTTAAGTTTATACCATCAACGCAAATCAGTTTCACTATTGAATCTTATCCGACAATCTATCAGATTTCTACGGATAAAATTTGCTCCAACCGAAGGCATCTAATGCGCTCCCGGTAATTAATCCATCCTCACCGAACGACTACCCTGATAACTCGGAAGCATAGCACATCCGGTTTGGATTTCAATTTCCCGAAAGCTCGATGGAGAGAAGGAAAACTTGAAACCTTATAAACTTAATAATTTGTCGTGGGAGAATTTTCGCGATTAATGTTACACTTTGCACATTAATTCAATTAAGTGCGTTTGTAGCATTCATACAATATGAATAAACATTCACAACCTAGTTGCTACCAACATGTAGTTCATGGACCGTTCCTAGAATAAAAAAACTCCATAATCTAATTACAAGTCTTCGGTCTTGAATCTTCGTATTCTCGATCAGATCTTCCTCTGGTCTTCGTCATTACATATAAATTTTACATTGAAAAATTGCATCCTAGATACAAGTATTTCTTGTAAAATAAATAGGCTCAAAACGGCCTTTACAACCCAATCGAATAAAACGAACGATTCAAAACTAAGTCCATGAACCACACCCCCATTCAAAAGCATTCATCCAATAAATACTATATAAACAGACAGCGTAGAGATACATTGATCCAATCAATATATAAACAACAAATAGAATCGATCCAATCAATTCACACAACCAGTAATATGAAAACGTTCAAAATAATTCGATCGTTAACAAGTATTCTAATCAATCAATACTCCTTTATAAAATGAAATACCATAAATCATTAATCATATTAAATTCAATTTAATACGCGGGAGATTAATTTTCTGGAATACACGAAAAAATCGAGCCGAGACGAAACTGCCTGCTGGACACGGCCCGTGCCGATTGGCACGGTCGGGTTGTCACGGCAGTCTGCCGGCCTGGAACGGCCCGTGCCGAATGGCACAGTCTTGTTACCCCGACAATCTCCGAGACTGGCCTGCCTGGCATGGCCCGTGACGAATGGCACGGCCGGGTTGTCCCAGCAGTCTCCCAGACTGCCTGCCGGACACAGCCTGTGTCAATCGACACGGTCGGGTCACCCCGGCAGTTTCCTACCCCTCGTCCGAAAAGTCGTCCAACGATGATTCGGGGCTAGATTTTCGACCGGATATCCAATATCAATATTTTCCAACTTTCATATGTACACTATAAATCACATTTCCCAGAAATTAAAGATTTATATTTAGACATAAACTTATGAAAAATATAACTACAACGAACGAAAAACATACACCACGATTATGACTATAAATGATTCCAAATCATTCACCATCTAATCAAGCATTCCAAATGCCTAATATCGTATATACGATCGCAAGACCTACGCTCTGATACCACTGTTGGGATTCGGTGCCTAAATCGAAGGCCAAGCGGAAGTGGTAAAACGAAAATTAATTTGATCTGAATCCCTATGAGGATCGATCGAGCTACGTATATACGAATATAAAACGAAGCACAAGAAGATACGAGAATACCCTTATAGTCCGTTGATTAAATGGTGTTATTCTCTTGAGCAATTCCCCAAGCTTTAGTTGATTTCCCTACGATCCAATCCGCTCCAAGCTCTTGGATGATCCAACGCCGAAAACACCATGTCTCTACTAGCCACGCACCGGAGAAATGACCAGAATGACCAAACCTCGTTATACTTTAAGGATACGGCTAGAAAAAGATTATAGGAGCTTGCTAATCAAGATTATAACACTCTAAGTGGTCAATCTATATCTCTCAATTTATCCTCACAATATTTCTCTAAGAAAAACTATGAAGAAGATGAAGAACACTTTGAGAAACTCCTTTCTCTCTCTCTTGCTTAAACTCACGGATGAAGTGTGTAGGAGGAGAGATTGAGTCTTCACTTAAGTCTTCATTATATCCTCCCCAAATCAAGACCAAATCATCTATTAGGATAAAATAATAGATGTTGTCCCCTTGATACCATATGTCATCTACCAATTAAGGTGGAGACAAGCACTAAGGGAAAGAGGAAGGAAATGGGCGGCCATCTAGAAGGAATGAAAAAGTTCGGTTCGTTTCGGACTCCCGTGAGTCCAAACAGATAAACTCCAATTCCGTTCCGATGTATTTATATCAATTAATTAATCCAATTAATTAATCATATCAAATACAAAATAATATAATTAATTTCTCCAAGAAATAATTATATCTATGAATTAAATTAATCACCCAGTAATTTATTTAATTCATTAGGCCGTAAATTAATTTATCCAATAAATTAATTTACACATCCAATGTCCCAAAATTAATTAGACATCCAATGTCCAATAAATTAGATTTCCAATATCTAATATTTATAAAGAGAGAATAAGCTCGATTCATTCCATCGTCAATCCTATTATGCGAATCGGTAGGTCCGTATCAGTTAGCAATGGGAGGAACCAAAGAGTAGTAGCACCACTTAGCCAGCCTGGCGGCCTACACTGTACCACAACTGAGAACGAATGATTGGGATCATTCAAGAACCATTCTGTCGTGAATACCAGTATACGTATAAACCCTTCTTTCAAATGTCCAGATCAAGTTATTGTTGAAATAATTTGAAAACAATTACTTGAAAATAACAGAAAATAAATATATATATATTCTATATATATATATATAGTATAAGCCCTGCAAAAAATTGTTAGCAAAACGAAATCCGCCGATTCCGAAAGTTTCACTGTTGAGTCCAAATAATCTGTCTCCTTAAAGCAAATTTGTCCTCACCACGGTGTATGACGTCTGCCTCCCAAGATAAAACAACAGCTCGATGTAACGAATCTGTGATCCGCTGCACCCTCAACGAACTAGAACAACTCTGTCTACTATCACCGACCGAAGAAGAAAGAAAAACGAAGAAGAAAATAAGTTGGCTGTTTTGGCTCTGAAAATTCTTACGAACAAAAAACAGTAAGTAAAAACGAGCTCCCTCAGCCGGGTATTTATAGGTGAAGACTGGAGAAGGTTGTGTGCTGGAGAAACTCTATACCGATCGAAATTGGTATCTGGAGGAATTCTAAACCGATCGAAATTGGTATGTGGAGGAACTCTAAACCGATCGAAATACTTATCCAGATCGATTTTATCCGGATCCGAAAAATTCGGAATTTATTAATTGAGGTATTTTCGGTAAAATAAATTTTACCGAATAAAATTGCAGTAAAAAGATAACTTTGAGACGCCGAGACATTTCGCCCAAATCGCCCTTCGACCGAGACCGACCCGAACCGAGCCGAGCCGGCCGGCCGGACGGCGGCGGCGGCGGCGCGCGCGCGTGTGTGTGTGCGCACGAGGGGCGCCTAGTCACACATCCACACATGTCTCATTTTGAACATGCCTTTGTCCACATCTCCTTATATACTCACAATTTCTCCCTTCTTTTTCCAATGTGGGATAGCATCCCAAATTCATTTTTAAAGGGTTCACTTTGGAACATTATATCTCATTCATACCTCAATCATTTTGAGTGTTCTTACATGTTTTGGAAACCTCGTACGGAGTACTACGTATTCCAACTAATTCCCGACTTTAACTCGTAGTCGAGCCCACTCAAAATTTCCTCTCAAATGGGTTGCTCAAAGTAGCCCATTTCCTCCATTTTATCTTATATTTTCAACAATCCCCCACATGAATGAGATTGATGGTCCAGCAGCACACGTCAGACACGGAGTTGACTTGGTGATAGTTACTACGGTTAGGCATTGCATAGGATAGGTAGAGTATGATCCTTGAACCTTCCCTCGAAAAGATATATTCTCCTTACTGGTTAGACAGTGTGACTAGATGCCTTTGAACTGTCCGAACGCTTGTGTAAGTGATCGTATATCCTTCACAAGTGCTCTTCCTGATTTGTTCTGTTCTCATTATTGTGTCTATTTTGGCCGTGGACACCGTCCTGGTCCTGCGAGAGTTTCTAAAGAATTGTGCCTTAGCAATTCTCCTTTGAAGCGGCCCCTCTTCTCTCTAACATAGGTGATTCTCTTTAAGTGTTTTGAGTAAACCCCGTATTTTACTCCACCCGACTATATATTTTCGACTTAAGAATCATTAAAAGCATAAGCATAACCTCTCCCTACGGGTATCACTGTTTTCATCCTAGAAATGGTCGGTTCGGGGTAACCCCCAAAGTGATCGTGCCCAGTTTTATGAATTGGTTGTCCCATTGAACCTAGATCTTGGGATCTCCAGTCAGCTTAGGTTGGGTATCCTCCATAAAACCATTAGCTCAAGGCAATAGACCCATTCCTCTTGATGATTTATCAACAAGGTCTCTTCATAACCCTTTGGTTAGCGGATCCGCAATGTTGTCCTTTGATGACACATAATCAATAGTGATAACTCCTGTTGATATCAATTGTCTAATGGTATTATGTCTCCTCCTTATGTGACGAGACTTACCATTGTACATTACGCTCTGTGCCCTGCCAATCGCAGATTGACTATCGCAATGAATACATATTGCGGTCACAGGCTTTGCCCATCTTGGAATATCTTCTAGAAAATGGTGTAGCCATTGTCCCTCTTCTACACATTTATCTAAGGCTATAAACTCGGATTCCATCGTTGACCGAAATATAAGTGTCTTTTTCGAAGATTTCCATGCCACTGCTGCACCGGCTAGTGTGAATACATATCCACTTGTAGACTTGGAGTCTTTTATATCAGATATCCAATTTGCATCACTATATGCTTCAAGTACTGCTGGATATTTGGTATAGTGCAGCCCATACTCTCGAGTACCCCTTAAGTATCTTAGTACCCTTATGATCGCCTTCCAGTGATCCTTTTCGGGGTTGCTCGTGTATCTACTTAGTTTACTAACTGATTAGGCTATGTCTGGTCTTGTACAGCTCATCAAGTACACCATACTTCCT
Source organism: Orobanche coerulescens (assembly GCA_033398695.1). Lineage (NCBI taxonomy): Eukaryota > Viridiplantae > Streptophyta > Magnoliopsida > Lamiales > Orobanchaceae > Orobanche > Orobanche coerulescens. The sequence continues at coordinate 72,622,917 of CM065816.1, read as the reverse complement.
ATTATGCGTGAGTATTCGAGTTGAGATACTCCTTCACCCTTATTCTTGGATAGTCTCAACGTCATATCCACCGGGGTTTTGGCTGTGCCCGAGTCATCCTTATTAAATCTTTCAAGGATTTTGTCCACATAGTGGGCTTGACTCAGCATGAGACCTTCCGACGTTCGTGTGATTTTAATCCCTAAAATTACATCTGCGAGTCCCATATCCTTCATATCAAATCTCGACCTCAGCATGTCTTTGGTCAATTTGATTATTCTTTCATCACTTCCGGTAATGAGTAAGTCATCTACATATAAACACAAAATGACGTAGCCATTTTCTGTGTCTTTCACATATACACATTTGTCGGATTCATTAATTTTGAAGCCACCGCTTATCATGACATGATCAAATTTTTCATGCCACTGTTTTGGTGCCTGCTTCAATCCGTACAATGATTTTACGAGCTTGCAGACTTTCTTTTCTTGTCCAGGAGCAGAGAACCCCTCGGGTTGTTCCATGTAGATTTCCTCATCTAAATCCCCATTAAGAAAGACAGTCTTAACATCCATTTGATGAACTTCTAAGCCTCGTAATGCTGCAATGGCAAGTATCATCCTGATGGAGGTTATTCCTGTCACAGAAGAGTAAGTATCAAAATAGTCTAGGCCTTCACGTTGGTTATATACCTTCGCTACGAGCCTAGCCTTATATTTATCAACTACTCCATCTTTCAATTTCTTCTTGAAAATCCACTTATTTCCTAATGGTTTACACTTAGGAGGTAATTCCACTAGTTCCCAAGTATGATTTTGTAATATAGAATCAATCTCTTCTTTGATAGCCTCCTTCCATAGAGGTCCATCCGTCGAGCTTACAGCTTCTTTGTAAGTCTGAGGAGCCTTTCGAGCAAGTAGGTGATGAAATCTGGTCCGTAAGATTTCTCCATCCTTTGTCGCTTGCTCCTTCTAGGTTCGTCCTCATTATCCATTATTTGGTCTTCATTATCTTCATCCATTAGTTCAGAAGTCCGTTCGGATGAGATAAGGGGTTCACTTGCAGTCTTGCAAGGAAATATATTCTCAAAGAATGACGCATTCCTTGATTCCATAATCGTATTCTTGTGAATCTCAGGCACTTTGGATTCATGCACAAGAAATCGGTAAGCATTGATGTTGTGTGCATATCCAATGAAAATGCAGTCAACCGTTTTTTGGCCTATTTTAACTTTCTTAGGAGTAGGTATCAGCACCTTTGCTAGACACCCCCACACTTTCATGTAATTGTAGGAAGGCTTGACTCCTTTCCACAATTCATAAGGAGTTTTGTCTCCGTTCTTACGGCATATCTTGTTTAAGAGATAATTCGCGGTTAAGATGGCTTCTCCCCACATATTTTGCGGCAGCCCTGAATTTAGTAATATCGCGTTCATCATCTTTTTCAGAGTGCGATTCTTACGTTCCGCCACGCCATTTGACTGTGGTGCATATGGGGCAGTGACTTCATGAATAATCCCATGTTGTGAGCAAAATTCGCCAAATGGTTCCACATATTCACCTCCGCGGTCACTTCTCAAGTTTTTTATCTTAGCATTCAATTGATTCTCAACTTCCGTTTTATAGAGAACGAATTTCTCTATGGCTTCATCTTTGCTTTTAAGCAAGTATACATAGCAATATTTAGTACAATCATCCACGAAAGTAATAAAATATTTGTTTCCACCTCTAGTTTGAACAAACTTCAAATCACATAGGTCGCTATGTATTAATTCTAAAGGTTTGGTGTTTCTTTCCACTTTTCGGAATGGAGATCGAGTTAATTTTGCCTCTACACAAGTTTCACACTTGTGGTTTAAGTCAATTTTAAACTTTGGTATGTGATCTAATGCAATAAGTCTACGCATTGCATTAAAATTAACATGTCCTAATCTAGCATGCCATAAATTAGGAGACTCAAGCAAGTAAGCAGATGAATTATTTATTTCATTATTTTTGATAGTCATTACATTGAGCTTAACTAGCCCATCACATTCATATCCCTTGCCTATAAACACACCATTTTTCGACAAAATAACTTTATCGGACTCGAAAACTGTTCTAAAGCCATGCTTCATCAACAAGGTACCAGAAATAAGGTTCCTTCGAATATCAGGCACATATAACACGCGTTTAAGAGTCACTTCCTTTCCAGACGTCATCTTTAAGATCACCGTGCCTTCGCCCAAGATAGTTGAGGTTGCAGAATTTCCCATATACAGTATATCACCGGCATCCTTTTCTTCCAAGGAGGAGAACATAGTCTTGTTGGCACATATATGCCTAGTTGCTCCAGTGTCAATCCACCACTCATTGGTGTTTGAGCCAACTAGGTTCACTTCGGAGATCATAGCATATAAGTCAAGATGTTCCACTTGTTCGGTAATCAGATGTGTTGCATTACCCTCCTTTTTCTTTGGTTTCTTTGGCAGCCTGCAGTCGGCCGCCCTATGACCCATCTTTTCACAATTGTAGCATTTTCCAAAGAATTTTTCTTTCTTTTTCCCAATTCCTCCTTTAGGTCCCAGCTTGGTTCCCTTTCCATTGTTGCCTTTCTTGGATATCTGTCCAATTTCCACAACATTGGCCTTTGCCACAACAATATTTACTTTCTTCTCTGATCCTCGGTTGTCTTCCTCTATGCGAAGTCTAACGATCAGATCTTCCATGCTCATTTCCTTGTGCTTGTGCTTTAGATAATTCTTGAAATCTTTCCAAGTCGGGGGCAATTTCTCGATCACAGCAGCCACTTGGAAGGATTCGCTAATGACCATTCCTTCAGCATGGATTTTGTGAATGATCACTTGCAGCTCTTGTACTTGACTCACTACCGTCTTGGAGTCCATCATCTTGTAATCGAGAAACCGTCCAACTATCCACTTCTTGGCACCGGCGTCCTCGATTTTGTATTTATGGTCTAGTGAGTCCCATAACGCCTTAGCTGATTTAGCACTGCTGTACACGTTGTACAAAGAATCGGCAAGGCCATTCATCACATAGTTCCGACCCAGATAGTCGGAAGTTTTCCAAGCGTCAATGGCCATCAGAGTTTGTTGGTCACTGTCCTCATCATATTTTGGCGCATCCTCCTTGAGGAATCGAGACAAGCCTAGAGTGGTCAGATAGAACATCATCTTCTGCTGCCATCTCTTGAAATTCTGCCCGTTGAATTTCTCTGGTTTGTCCGCATGGTTTACCGGAACCGAAACCGAAGTAGTAATCGGAATCGAAGCTGTACCCGATCCATTTATCAGAGACGCACCTCCAGTGGCTGAACCCAAGCCGATTTTCTGAGGCGCACCTCCAGAAACGTCCGTAGACAGTGTTGGGTTTTGAGAATCCATACTGATTAGCTTTACGAAAATAGATCTGTTTTAATCAAGTAAAAGGAATTTGCTTTAAGATTGTTGAAATAATTTGAAAACAATTACTTGAAAATAACAGAAAATAAATATATATATATTCGATATATATATATATATATATATATATATATAGTATAAGCCCTGCAGAAAATTGTTAGCAAAACGAAATCCGCCGATCCCGAAAGTTTCACTGTTGAGTCCAGATAATTTGTCTCCTTAAAGCAAATTCGTCCTCACCACGGTGTATGACGTCTGCCTCCCAGGATAAAACAACAGCTCGATGTAATGAATCTGTGATCCGCTGCACCCTCAACGAACTAGAACAACTCTGTCTACTATCACCGACCGAAGAAGAAAGAAAAACGAAGAAGAAAATAAGTCATTTTTGGCTCAAAATTGCATTTAAAAAAAAGCAGTAAGTAAAACGAGCCCTCACCGGTAGGGTATTTATAGGTGAAGACTGGAGGAGGTTGTGTGCTGGAGGAACTCTATACTGATCGAAATTGGTATCTGGAGGAACTCTAAACCGATCGAAATTGGTATCTAGAGGAACTCTAAACCGATCAAAATACTTATCCAGATTCGATTTTATCCGGATCCGAAAAATTCGGAATTTATTAATTGAGGTATTTTCGGTAAAATAAATTTTACCGAATAAAATTGCAGTAAAAAGATAACTTTGAGACGCCGAGACATTTCGCCCAAATCGCCCTTCAACCGAGACCGACCCGACCCGAGCCGAGCCGGCCGGCCGGCTGGCCGGACGGCGGCGGCGCGCGCGTGTGCGTGTGTGTGTGCGCGAGGGGCGCCTAGTCACACATCCACACATGTCTCATTTTGAACATGCCTTTGTCCACATCTCCTTATATACTCACAATTTCTCCCTTCTTTTTCCAATGTGGGATAGCATCCCAAATTCATTTTTAAAGGGTTCACTTTGGAACATTGTATCTCATTCATACCTCAATCATTTTAAGTGTTCTTACATGTTTTGGAAACCTCGTATGGAGTACTACGTATTCCAACTAATTCCCGACTTTAACTAGTAGTCAAGCCCACTCAAAATTTCCTCTCAAATGGGCTGCTCAGAATAGCCCATTTCCTCTATTTTATCTTATATTTCCAACAGTTATAGGGTCACGGTCAGTCAAACCCTATTTGTACTTGACGCTATGCATGAGTTAATGCAAATCAAGATCATCGAGCTCTCGTGCATCCAATACAACTAGCTCCAATGCTTTGGCCAAAGACTTATGATCTCATCTGCCAATAACTGCATAGGACATGTAACCCGTTCACTAACAGGAGAAAGAATTCTATCTTGGTATTCAGTAGGACCTGCTACTTGCCCGTCAAGACGCACGTCGAGGTTGACCCCCGCTTTCCAGTTTACAGGGTTGAACTATTCTAATGAAAATCTTGACGTCACAAGCACATCCCTACTAAGTCCTGAAGTTGAAGGTTCACGAATACCTATCACAACCTTTCGATTCCGTCATTGACTGTCCCGGAGTGAAATCCGTGTGATGAATCGAGGGTGAGTCGGTTCGAGTATACTAATCCAATTATCATACCTATAAAGTATTCTCCCACTAACCATTAGTGTTCGACAGGCACTCTCTATGTCAAGGAACACGTCATACAAGTCTTCACATAAACTTAACACCCAGTCAAGTTTCATCGACTTGCGAATGATTAAGTATTTGAGCTATAAACCTTTCCAGTGCCGACCCCTTTATCCAATAAGGAGTGGAATGTTTTGCTCTCAAATTTCTATATATATATATTTACGAGTTAGGAATGCCAGTAACTACCAGTAAATAAAGAAACATCCATTTGCCTTATGATAATGAATTACATAATAACAAGTACAATGCCCTCATTCAACATCATCTGAGTGGCATTCGAGGGCATACTCCTAACAACTTCCTATAGAGTGATTGATCAACTGCCTTTCCAGCTTTGTCAGCACTTATCTGTGTGGAAATGTTCATGGGGGTGGACGATGATTTGGAGTTGTTCATCGAAAATTTGTTGAGCAGCTCCTTGCTGTACTTCTCTTGGTTGATAAATATATCTGTAAGAAGTTGTTTCACCTGCAATCCTAGGAAATAACTAAGTTCTCCCATCATAGTCATTTCAAATTTACTTTGCATGATATGATAGAACCTTGACATAAAGCAAGGTTAGTTGAACCAAAAATAATATCATCTACATATATTTGAACCATAAGGAGATCGTCACCTTCCTGGATCTTCAAAAGGGGTTTTGTCGAATGCACCTTTCTCAAATCCATTATTGATTAGATACAGCAGGGTTTCATGCCAAGCCCTAGGTGGTTGTTTGAGTCCGTACAGCATTGTCCTTAGCCTGAACACAAGGTCTCCGCCATCAGTGTTGGCAAACCCTGGAGGTTGTTCAACATGACTTCTTCGGCGACGTCTACATTCAGAAATGCGCTCTTAACATCCATTTAATATACAATATAGTTTTCGTGAGTGGTGAATGCTAGGAATATCCTGATGGCTTCTAGTTGGGCTATAGGTGCAAAGGTTTCATCATAGTCATCCCTTCTTCTTGTATGTATCCTTGGGCTACTAGTCTGGATTTATTCCTATTTACAAGTCCATTTTCGTCCTTTTTGTTGCGGAATACCCATTTGATTCCTATGACTAACTGATGTGTAGGTCTAGGAACTAGGTACCAAACAATGTTTTGTTCTAAACCATTGATCTCTTTTTCCATCGAGGTGATCCAGTGTGAATTATTTAGAGCCTTTTTGGTCGAAATAGGTTTGGACTGGGCTAAGAATACAGCTAGGGTGCACATAGCAAGTCTCCTAACTTCGGCTTGATATTTCCACACAGGGAATTGAGACTTTTCAGAATCTGTCTATTTTAATGCACGGAGTATAGTGCCTTGTGTACTATATATTTTCCTAAGTGTGGTTACACCGGCATCGATATCTCCAATTATTAATTCCTGGGGGTGATATCTCAACCACCTCCTATCAGGTTCTAGCTCGGCATCCCGTGTTGTGACTTGTTGAACTGTAGCCTCAACTTCAGCTTGTACAGCATCAACTTCGTCTGCTTCTGTTCTTACAGCAGCGGGATTGATTTCTAGGTCCACAACTGGTTCTATTGGAGTTTGGAGGTCATTAATAGAGAGTGTCTGTATGCTTTGGGTTATGTCTTCTATTCCTGTAGGATCACCATGGGCTTCATCAAATACTACATGGACTGATTCCTCTATTATTAGCTTCCTTTTGTTAAATATCCTAAATGCTTTGCTGACAGAGGAGTATCAAACAAAAATACCCTCATCCGAGTTTTTGACGAAGGTCTTCAGTTGATCCTTTCTATTATTGAGCACGTAACACCTGCATCCTAAAATATGAAAGTATGCAACTCTGTTGGAGTTTTGTTATTCCATACCTCAGATGCTGTTTTGTTGTGATGCTTGTTGATAATACAGTGGTTTTGTGTATAGCTTGTTGTATTTGTTGCTTCTCCCTAAAAATGATGCGGCAACTTGCTTGCTAATAACATGGTCCTTGTTGCTTCCTGCAGCGTCATGTTCTTACTCTCGACAACACCATTATGTTGAGGAGTCCGGGATGCTGAGTATTCGTGTTGTATGCCATTGTCCGCATAGTAATGCTCTATAAATCAATTTGTGAATTATGTGCCTCTCTCGAAACGAATGGATACAATACCCAAACCTTTCTCATTTTGCAGCTTTTTCACGTGTTCTAGCATCTTTGTGATGGTTTCTTTCTTCTTGCCAAGAAACATGGTCCAAGCATACCTAGAGAAATCAACGACAATAAGAAGAGAGTATTTCTTATCTCCCAGACTTACAGGGTCTACAGGACCATAGAGGTCCATATGTAGCAGATCCAGGGCCATGTGGGTGGAGAGTATGACTTGCTTTTTAGGGTGGTATTGACTTGCTTGCCTTTCTGACAGGGTCCGCAGACACTATTTTTATGAAATGAAATGTCGGGTAAGCCTCTGACCATTCCCTGTCGAGCGAGTTGTTGATGGTCTTGAAGTTGATATGCTACATTCTTTTGTGCCATAGCTAGCTTTGATTTGCAGTGCACTTGGAAATAAAACACGGAATGATGGAGCTTGTGGGATTCCAGTCAGCAATATACATGTTACCTAACGGGCTTTCTATAAGGATGATTTGCCTGGTTTTGATGTCCTTCACCCTACAGTGATCTACATAGAATTTGACCGAGAACTTTTTGTCACAGAACCTACTAATACTAAGAAAATTATACTATAGTACTTCAACATAGGCTACGTCAGTGACTTTGAACTTTCCAACAAGCAGGGTTCCTTTCCCTCTTGTTGTACCTTTAGATTTATCACCTAATCGCACCTTTGGACCATGAACTTCTACATAATCCAACATCTTGCTGATATCTCCTGTCATGTGGCGAGAACATCCACTATCGAAGTGCCATATGTCATTCTCCTTGATATCCTGTGATCAGAAGATTAAGTAGTTTTAGGTCCCCTTTGATTTTTGGGTCTACAGTTGATGGTGCCTTTAGGTACCCAAATTTGCCTCACAATAATTGATTTGTTGTAGGTTACTTTTGGTCCTATTTTGCGATATTTACGTGGTGCAGGCATATAGTCATTGTAATCCTGATTATTATGCATGTAAAATCTAGTGTTTTGGCTCCAGTACGGTTGTCATCTTGGAGGAGGAACCTTTTGTTTGGCCTCATTGCTTGCCTTCTAGGATTCCAGTTAGATTCCAGATCTGTTGATGATGGAACTGCGCGGCAGCCTGCTTCCTGAATGGACACCATGGTTCCTGTATCCAGTATCTAGGTGCACTGTAGTTCATAGTACTGTGGTGCATACCTTTGATACTTAGATACAACCTTCTTTCTGGTTGGCTGCTGAAGTTGTTGGTGTGCTCGGGGAGCATACTATTGGAGATTAGCATTGCGCCTTATAGGTCTATGTGGCTAGGGTTTATGCTGCTTATGATATGAATTTGGTGGCAGAATTGCTGCCTTTGCTGTCCGAGGTGGGGCAGATGTGACCTTTACGGGACTCGGGGTTACTTCGGTTTCTGGAATGGGTTCCACTCCCTTGAAAAACAGCATACTAGATTTCCCTTGTGGGAGAACAAGAAATATCCTAAGCCACGTTTGTCGTGGGCATGCTGCCCAGTGCTTAGAATATCTTCCATCATTCTTGATGAATTTTCAAATGATTTAAGAATGGTCTCAAGTTGTCCTTCTAGTTTCTCTAGAATTTGTATCTTAGATTCATAAAAAGCATAATCATTTTTCCTGAAATTATTATGAGTTTAAAAACCTCATTTAGTTCTTTTGCAAGTTGATGATTGCTTTCCATGAGTTTTTCTTTAGTAATTTTGCTGTTTATAGTCCAAAGATATGTTTTCATAGTTATTCTTCAGCAAATCATTTTCATTTTTCAGCTCTATGTTTGAAATGGAGGGTTGTATGTTTTCTTGTTTGAGCATCTCATGGGCTTTCTGAATGGTTCTAAACTCTTTCATCATATTTTCAAAGTTATATGATGTATTGATAGGAATAGTTGAGGTTGAGCTTACCTCATCATCGTTGTCTTCATCATCCTCTTCTTCTTTGGCGATAATGCACATATATGTCTTGTCTTCTATTTCATCATCGGAGGAGTCACTGCCAGTGATGGCTTAAAGGCACTCCTCGGTCTTGGTTGATGCGGGCAAGGCTTCTGATTCTCCGATCAAGGCCTTGAGCTTGTTTCGTCAAATGCTCCTTTTCTCATCCTTCTCTTGTTGCTCAGATTGGGCAACTTTTGTACTTTTGGGATGAGGAAAATTATTCTCATAATGTCCTGGTTTCCTGTAGTTGCAACACAGGTTAGAATCGGAAGACGAAGGTGATTTAGAACTTTCCCTGTTAGACGGCTTGGGCATGTATGGGGCCTTTACAGATTTCTTTATAAACATTTGGAATTTATGCATGAGCAAGGCCATCTCATCTTGTGACAGGATGTCATCGTCACTGTCTGCTGCCTTGCATATGGATTTGGATGTGCTGGGTGCAGAGGTGTGTCTCCTGTCAGATACATCAGCTAGTATTGTAGTCTTGGTAGATGACTCTTCTACCTTCTCTCTCATGTTAATGTCATACTCAAAAGCATTGAGGTCAGAGAAGAGATCAAAAGTAGATATGTCATTTAATTAAAGGACACACGCATAGTTGTGGTCTTAATGTCCCATCGGGCAGGGAGTGATCTAAAGATTTTCAAATTTTTCTCCTTTTGGGTATAATATTTACCCAATGTTTCAAGTTCACCGACAATGCTGGTAAGTCTGATGTCAGGCTCCTCAAGCGTCTCAGTATATTTCATTTCAAAAGGCTCGAACTCCTGAGTTAGTTTAGAAATTTTGTTTTCTTTCAAGAGCTCAGTTGCCTCGCAAATTAGCTTGAGTTTCTCCCAGATTTCTTTTGTTGTCTTACAGCTTTTTATCTCAGATAATGTGCCTTTGTTGAGAGTGACAAATAATATATTCTAAGCAACATTATCGAGGTTCGCACGCTTGCGATCGTCCGTTGTCCATTGCTCGCACCCCTTTTTGAGCATCTCCGCATAAGGTTGTCCATCAATTCTTGCGGCTGTGTTAACCTTCATTATCTTGATCGGTCCTTCTTAGATGACGAAGATCATCTCTTCATACATCGCTGCAAGATGAGCTTCCATCCTAATTCTCCAATCATCGAACTCATTAATGGAAAACATAAGGACTTTATTGATCATAGATGTGTCCATGATAGAAGTTAGATTAGTGATGAAGATATGAAAGTGAAGTTTTCAAAAGCTAGTGATTTTGTGGATCTGATTCAGTTTAAAAATTTGACTGATTCTTTGTAGAATCAACCACTCTGATACCACTTGTTGGCCATAGTATATAGTAATAATAGCTTAGAAGGGGGGTTGAATAAGCTGTATCTTTTTGTAAGTTTATTTGCATAGCGGAAGTCTAGTGTTAAGTTGATATAAATATGGCAACTGAGTAATCTCCTGTTAGCTTGGTGGGTATAGGATTCTTACAATATGTATACTTAAATCACACAGGCAGATAGAAAATAGTAAATTACAGGAAGTAAAGACACAATAATTAAAGTGGTTCAAGGTAAACCTCTCTACGTCCACTGGTCCTCCACACATGAGTAAAATGTTTTTAAAATCACGGCATACACAACTATGTGACTTTAACTAAACGCGTCACTATATCGTTCACACAAATTGATACAACCGACAGTAGCTTGTGTTGTTCATACAGATTGGCTTGGCTTCTAAGACTTGCTTCTTCTCACACAGAAAGAAGCTTCGTCTTCAGTGTTATTCGTCCCACACAGGGTTAAGTAATACTCAACGATAGGTTTGGTATGACAAGATCAAACAGCAGCTGTATGCTTGATGAGCGTTCGCTGTAAGTATGTTGTTTGTGTTGAGGACTTGGTATATTTTCTTCTCTTGATGAAGTTGTATGCTCGAAGAAATATGTTGCTCTGGTAAGCTTGATATTCAGATTGATAAAGTGTTAGTGCGTCAAGTGAGCAATGTCCTCTTGCTTGGCCTATTTATAACCTTGAAAATAGATCCGTTATAAATGTAGTCGTTGGCCGGTTAGTGAGATTAAGACATATCTGATTGGGGGCTTCAGAATGATTCGAATTAAAGTCGATTCACATTTCATGCTTCAGACATTCTTGTTGACTAGCATTAAATGCTCTTCAGACAATAGTCTCTTCGACCTCATTAAATGATGTCCTATCAGTATTAAATTCTACTTTAACCACGAATACTTTCTGAATAAACTATGTTGTCTTTCTCATCGGTTTAAAGTTTCTTCAGTCCTGTTTGTTTTGTGTTTTACTTTTCCTAAGTAAGATACTTATAGCAAGTTTGTTTTATCCAACATCTTCATATTTTGATGTATCTTGAAGACTACACTATAGGAAAGGACTCTTGACTTTGCTGGAAGATCTTTCGCTGTATGGACAGGCTCTATGACGTTCTCCTAACAACTTCCATAATTAGACCGAAATACTGACTTTGAAGATCTTGCTGTATGAGGAAATTACCAAAACACAGAAAGGATTTTCCCCAACAGAGTTCAAAGTACGAATTCAAATATCAGCCTGTTGGGGGATTTTAGAAGGTTAACTTACACAATGGTAAGATGGACTATATATATATATATATATATATATATAGCACACGCAAGAAAGAATATGAAGCTACTGGACTGCACTGAACATATGATAATGTACGCAACACGGGAAGGTTAACATCCATAAGTGAACTAACGTACGTAACACATTGGAAATAGCGGACATAAAGTAGAAAGCAGACAGCCACGACTAGTTAGGCTTTGGAGTCTATAAATACCACTTCATTTGGTATTCACTATACAATAACTTCAAACATTTCAAGCAATCATTTGAGATATTTATATACATTATTTGTTGTTGTGATTGAGCTTAATTGATAAGAGTTTGAGTGTTAGTTTACTCATTAATATACGAGAGAAAAAAAGTTAGATCTGATTTTGTGTTATTAGGATCATGGATCCGACATTGCTATAATCATAATCTAAGTTCGGTGAGGTTTTTTTAGTAATGATAGGAAGCTAGAAAGGTTATTTCCTTGTCTAATAGAAAAGAAAAAATGGTTTATCTTAGACTGATTATCTTAAACCGATAAAGGAGAAGAGTTGTACGTTTATCTCGGACCGATCAAAGACAAGATGGAAAAGTTGATCTTAAGCCTATTGAAAAATATAACAAAAGGACGTAAGTTAGTTAGAGACGAACCTCTATAAATCACATGAATAATTTATATAAAGCATTTATTTATCGCTTTCGCACGAAAAGAGTTCATTACCCTTCATTGCACTATTCAACCCCCCTTGTAATGGCGGTACCAATCCAACACATCTTACATTGTATGATCAAGCGATGGTGGATGTGTACACCGAGAAGTGGCAAGAGGCTATGGAAGCTGGGATAGACTCGATGCATACCAATGAGGTCTGTACTTTGGTAAATCGTCCCAAGGGAATATTGCCCATCAGGAATAAATATATCTTCAGCGGAAAGACTAATAGGGATGGCAACATGGAAGACTACAAATATAGGTTTGTGGATATGGGTTATACCCAAGGAGAAGTGATTGATTAACAGGAAACCTTCCCACCTATTACCATGATCAAGTCTATACGTAAAATGTTTGCCATAACAACCCACTATGATTATGAAATATGGCAGATAGACGTGAAGACGGCATTTCTTAAATATATACCTTGAAGAGAAAATCTATATAGAACAGCATGTAGGCATCGTGTCCGCTACCGATATTCATAAAGTGTGCAATCTCTAAATTGCCATTTATGGGCTGAAGTAGGCTTCACGAAGCTGGAATAATTATTTTGATGAATCAGTCAGAGACTTTGACTTTGTGGAAATTTAATGTGAACCCTATGTTTACGAAAAGTTTAGTTGGAGCAAATCGCAATCTTAGTAATATATGTAGATGATATTCTACTAATGGGAAATGGAGTAGGTTTGCTTAGTTCCGTGAAAGCTGGGGTTTCCAACACATTTCCCATTAACACTTGGGAGAAGCTTCCTATGTTCTAGGAATTTGCATCTATAGGGATAGAGCGAAGAAAATGATAGGAATTTCTCAAGCCCTCTTTAAATAAAAGATCCTAAAGGGGTTTAGGAAATATTCTAAAACAAGTTTGTTGCGAAAAATAATACTTATGTGTTTCGAGATGCACCCTATGGCCTATCCCTATAGTGAAACTTCATACAACACCTAAGAAGGTTTATCTGATGGCTAAATGGAAGTTTCATCATACAGCAAGAAAGAATGTCGGATACAACATAAAAGCTATAGGTGTTTTACTTAGGAAAATTACAACACAATCCAACATGAGTTAAACTTAGAACTTTAAACTGTTGTGAGATAACCTTTCATTATTTATGAAGTATTCATGGTTTTAAAGTAGCATTTAATGCTGATCGGACAACAATTAATGCAGTCAAAGGGATGGAAGATTGAAGAGCATTTAATGCGGATCAAAGAGAATGTCTGAAGCATTAAATGAAACAAATTTAATTCAAACATTCTGCAAGCCGCCAATCAGATCTATCTAAATCTCACGAACTGGTCAATGGCTATATTTATAACGGATCTATATTCAAGGTTATAAATAGCCCAGGCAGAGGACATTGCTCACTTACTGATTGATCAAGTATTAACTATCTAAGAGCAATCTATTTCTTCAGGCATACAGCGTGCATCTTGAGTGAAGAGATATTAAATACTCAACTGAGAACAACACAACTACATCAAAGACTTCCATAACCTACAGATGTTGTTCCAACCTGTGTTACTTAAAACCTTATTGTTGAGACCCTTAGCCCTGTGGACTAAGTCAAACTATTCCGACCTGTGCAGAAAGAAGAGAGTTCAAGGATGAAGCTTCAATTTGTGTGAGAAGAAGCAATTCGAAGAAGCCTACATCTAATTTGTGTGAACAGCTCAAGCTATAGTCAGCTATATCAATCTGCATGAACGACACAAATATTGATTTAGTTAAAATCATACAATTGTGTAAGCCATGATTTTAATAAACTTTTTACTCATGTGTGGAGGATCTGTGGACGTGAAGGGTTTACCTCGAACCACATTAAAACTGTGTTTTATCACTTACTGCACTTACTATTTTCATAATGCTTGTGATTTATAAGTATACTTACTTTGAAAACCCTATAAGCACCAAGCTATAGGAGACTGTCTAGTTGTTGTACTTACATCAACTTAGCCTAAGACTTCTGCTAAGCAAATCAAACTTCAGAAAAGAGTACATCTTATTCACCCCCCCAAGCTGTAAAATAGTATACTGTGACCAATAAGTGGTATCGAAGCGGTTGATTCTATAATGAATCAGTCATTTTTTAACTTGAATCAAATCCAAATCACTAGCTTTTTAAACTCCATTTATGTACATCTATCATTCATTCTACTAGTGTCATGGATACACCAATGATCAATAAAGTTCCCATGTTTTCAATTAAGGAGTTTGATGGCTGGAGAATTAAGATGGAACCCCACATTGCTGCCATGCACGAAGATATGATCTACGTAATACAGGAATTACCTATCAAAATTATGAAGGTCAACCCAGCTACCAGGATACAAGGCCAACCTCATGCAAAAATGCTTGAAAAAAAGGGAACTATGGACAACCGATGATCGCAAGCATGTGAACCTGGACAACATAGTTAAGAATGCGCTATTTGTCACTCACGGCAAAGACATGTTTTCAAAGGTCCTGAGCTATAAGACAGCCAAAGAAATCTGGGAATAACTCAAGTTATTTTATGAGGGAACTGAGCTCTCAAAAGAAAATAAATTTTCAAAACTCACTCAGCAGTTTGAATCTTTTGAAATGAAAACAACTGAAACACTTGAGGAACTTGATCTCAGACTTACAAGTATTGTTGGAGAACTTAAAGCTTTGGGCAGAGTGTACACCCAAAAGGAGAAGAATCTTAAAAATTTTAGATCATTCCCTACCCGATGGGACATTAAGACCACAGCTATACGTGTGTCTTTCAACTTAAATGATATATCTACTTTTAATCTCTTATCTGATCCCAAAGCCTTTGAGTATGACATCGACAAAAGAGAAAAGGCTGAAGAGTCCATTGAAAAGACTATAACAGTAGCTGCTATATCCGATAGGAGACATATCTCTGCCCCCAGCACATCCAAGGCCGCTGACAGCGATGATGACATCCTTTTACAAGATGAAATGGGATCATGCACAAATTTCGGAAAATTATTAAGAAATCTGAAAAGGCTTCCTACAAGCCTACCCCTTTCAAAAAGGTATGCTGAGAGTCATCATCTTCTTAAGACTCTAATATATGTTATAACTGTAGGAACCTAGGACACTATGAAAATAGATGTCCTCATCCAGATGCTGAGCAACAGGAAGAAGAAGAAGAGAAAAGATGTGTCTGTAGAAATAAGCTTGACATTGGTTGGGCAATCAAAAGCCAAAACTACACCTATCAAAATATAGGAGTGCCTACATGCTATCACCGACAGTAACTCTTATGGTGATAAAAATGCATCACATACTTTTGAAAACATGATGAATGAGTTTTGGATCATTCAAAAAGCCCATGAGATGCTTAAACAAAAAACCTACAACTGTCTCTTTCCAATCTATAGCTTAATGATGAAAATAACATGCTAAAAAACTATTATGAAAATATGTCTTTAGATTGTGAAAACAGCAAGGTCACCCACTAAAAACTCATGGACAACAATCATCAACTTTCAACTGAGCTTAGTAAGGTAAAATCTCATAATCAAAGCAAGACAAATGATTATGCTCTACAAGAAGCTAAGATACATCCTCTTGAGAAAAGAGAAGGAGAACTCGAGACCATTCTCAAGTCATTTGAGAAATCATCTAGGAGGATGGAAGACATCCTAGCACTAGACAACATGTTCATGAAAACCGTGTCTTAGGATACAACTCGTTCTCCAACAATAGCAAAAGGCGTGGAACCTGTCCCTAAAACCGAGGACGTTCCAAAGGATGCACCGATAGACAAAGGAAATGTTGTATCAATCCCTTCTCAGAAACCAAAGGCTGTCATTCCGCCACCTAACTCTTATTACAGGCAGCGGAAAGCTCAACCGCACAAGCCTATAAGACGCACTGATCAATATCAATAGTATGCTCCTCAAGTATATCGAAAACATCATCAGCAGAAAAGAAAAAAGTTTATACCCAAGTACCACCAACAACATTCACCCAAGTAATATGAATAGTACGTTGCTCCCTAATACTGGGTACAGAAACCCAGGTATCTTTCTCGTATGCAAGCTATGCGTAGTTCTACCAACAGTACCAACAACAGATCTAGCAATCTAACTGGAAACCTAAAAGGCAATCTAGAAAGAATAGAAATACAATTCCTCCTCCAAGACAACAATCGTACTGGGACCAAAATTCTCAATTTACATGCATAATAACCATGCTTACATCAATTACGTGCCTGCCCAATGTAAATTTCGCATAAGAGGACCTAACACAACCTACAGCAAACCCATTGCTCTCAGGCAAATTTGGGTACCTAAAGTCACTAACAATCATGGACCCAAAGACCAAAGGGGACCTAAATCTACTTAATTCTTGGTAACAGGATATCATGGAGAAGGATATCTGGTACTTCGACAGCGGATGTTCTCGCCACATGACAAGAGATATCACCAAACTAACAGATTATGTAGAAGGCCATGGTCTGAAGGTGCGATCCAGTGACAAATCAAAAGGAATAACAAGAGGGAAAAGAACCCTGCTTGTAGGAAAATTCAAAGTCACTGATGTAGCCTATGTAGAAGGACTACAATACAATCTTCTTAGTGTTAACCAGTTCTATGACAAATGGTTCTCGGTCAAATTCTATGAAGATCACTGTAGGGTGAAAGACAGAAAGACCAAACAGACTGTTGCACAGGAAGCGGGCCACGTAACCCGTACATTGCTGATTAGAAACTTACTAGTACCATAATTTCTTGTCTTATTGCCAAAGGCACCGCAGATCAAAGCTGGCTATCATGACTATAAAAAGAGGTTTCAACATCATCCAATTTACATCGGTTTTTAAGAAAATCAATGTAAAAAAGAAGGCGGTGGTGTAATTATAATTTGCTTTGACTCTCAATTAGAAACAATGTGAAATTTGCTAGTTTAACATCAGCTACATATAAACTGATGTGAATAGCACTAGTTTAACATCGGTTTCTATAAAAACCCATCTGAATTATACTACTTTAACATCTGCTGCATTGAAACCGATGTGACTAGCACTAGTTTAACATCGGTTTCTATAAAAACCGATGTGAATGTGCTAGTTAACATCAGTTTTTATAACCAATATGAAAAATAATAAAGGTTTTAAAGACTACGCCAAGGACTAACGGGCCCCCTCCTTTTTTACTCCCTTTCTTGACATATCTCTCTCTCACCTCTAGGCTCTCACTCGGCGAAATCAGAAAACTGGTTCAATTTCACTGACTGATCCAAAGCTTCCATTCGCATAAATCTTCACTCGATTCAAGCTAGCAGCCGTCTGTCGCAACTGCAGTGTTCAAGACTGACTCGGGCGCAGTTGATGGGTAGGCAGACGGGCCATAACTAGTAAAATTAATCTGCAGTCTTCTTGGTGAAGTTCAGTCATGAGTTATTGTCTATATTAATAGAACCATGTAACTATCTCTCGGATAATCGTGTCCTTCTTTTCCAATCCTTATTTTATCTTATTTTGATTTTTTGTTCATTTTAAAGTAATCAGTTTGAATAAATCTTCAGACTTTGTGTTTCTTATATGTTACTAGTTTTGTCATATGGGAACTTGCGATTTTAGCATTCTTTGTTTTGTCATCTATTTCATTGTAGTTTTAGGCACTCGAGGGTCACTATAATTTTGTTATGCCTTACAATGCTATTGTTTCTATTCATGAAAATCACTAAGCAAGTTAGGTTGGCTGGGAAGAAGATGTGAATGATGATTCTTTATTTGTCTATGTATATGCCATGAAATTGTATTTTTTTTAACGAGAGTATGTTCAACATAACTATTAACCATTGATATTGGACATGCTAAGTTGCTCCTTAGAGCTGGTATTTTAATAATTCTGTTTTTTTAATTCAGGTAGCCGACATGAAATTGTTAGTTTTCGTCCTTCAAGAATATCTTGAACAAATGGGAGCTCTTCCAAGAGGATATTTGTCTTTCAGAGTTTTATGTTCGAGCCCAAATTTCCCGTATGTGTTTCCCTCTTTCTCTTTGTTATGCATTTTGGTGATAAGCTTTTTGTTTTATTTTCTGATATTAAAAGATATTCTCCCTTTGGAATAGGCGTGGTTAACTTCTTAAGGATCTCCTCCTTTTGGGATAGATGTTAACGTCATCTTAAGGATCTTCTCCCTTTGGGATAGATGTGGTTAACTTCTCAAGGATCTCCTCCCTTTGTGAGATGTGGTTAACTTCTTAAGGATATCCTCCCTATGGGATAGATGTCAACTTTAGTATTAAGGATCTTCTCCCTTTGGTATAGATGTGGTTAACTTCTTAAAGGTCTCCTCCATTTGAGATAGATGTTAACTTGCATCTCAAGGATCTTCTCCCTTTAGAATAGATGTGGTTAACTTCTTAAGGATCTTCTCCCTTTGGGATAGATGTTAACTTGCGTCTTAAGGATCTTCTCCCTTTGAGATAGATGTTAACTTTCGTCTTGAATATCTTCTCATCAGTTGGTTTTGAAACTAGTTTTTGTCCAAAAAGATCTTACAGTCTTAAAATAGATCGAATATGGATGAACGCTAGTCGAATAAGTGATGAATATGAGAATGGAGTTGCGCAGTTTCTAGAATTTGCACAACGAAATCAACCAGAACCCGATCAAAAGTATTATTATCCTTATATCAAGTGTATGAATGGAAGAAGGCATAAAGTTGGCAAGATTGGAGAACATCTTCTTTGTGATAGAATTAACAAGAATTATAAAATATGGACATGACATTGTGAATTGATGGACGCATAAGTGCCCCAGATGTGGGGTATCGACGCATAAATCCAAGTCTGATGATTGTAGTGATGATAGTACAAAACGAGGTTCCCCTGCGAAGGTGTTATGGTATCTTCCAATAATTCCAAGGTTTAAGAGATTGTTTGCTAATGCAGATGATGCAAAGAACTTTATATGGTATGCAAATGGGAGAAAATGCAACGGATAGCTTCACCATCCGGTTGATTATTTATAGTAGAAGAACATTGACAACTTGTTTCTAGATTTTGGGAATGAGGCAAGAAACCTTAGACTTGGACTTGCTACAGATGTGATCAATCCATTTGGTAACATGAGTTGTAAGCATAGTTCATGGCCGTTACGCTTGTGATTATAATCTACCTGATTGGTTGTGCATGAAATGAAAATATGTTATGTTATCCATGATGATTTCAGGCCCAAGACAACCAGGAAATGACATTGATGTTTATCTAAGTTATTTGATTGAAGAGTTGAGAATGTTATTGTCATGTACCCTTATTCCTAAGAACGACACAGCCAGGGCGTGACCCGGGGTAGGAATTAAGAAGTGGGGAAGAAAGGGGAAAACATACGTTTCATAAGGAATAGTGGTGGATTTCCACAAGTAACCTATCAAGGCATCATGAAGGGGAATAAATCCCGTGGGAATGACTTAGAATTCAAGGTAAGAATACATAGTAATAATATTAGCCATGACGTTTAGGAAAGACTTGATAGTACATTACAAATAGTGTGACTTAGAAAGCAAAATCATAAAGAGTGTTTGCAGCGTAAAAACATGGTTGGTTACATATATGAAGATATGTAACCAGGGCTTAACATAGTTTGTAGACAAAAGACTTCCACTCAACACCCTCTGCCACATTTCCTGCCCAAGCTGCGCATTTAAAAGATACGCAGGCCTGAGTACAACAAACTCCGTGAACATATTGCCAAATGATAAAACATGCTTTCGTATTTGTCATCATGCATATAAGCAGTAACACACAGGGTTTTAAGAAAAAGCCCATGTTTACTAAATCATTTCATTTCATTGCATATATCATCAGATTCACCATATCTATAATTACGCCAGGGAAGGTGGCCACCTCCCGCGAACATTACTCCTCGAGATCGACCACTCCGAAGAGAGCTCACAATCCCGAGTACTGTATACACTAATCCTGGCCAGCGATCTTTGTCTAGATCAAGATCCGATCATTTCATAGGTTGACAACTTAACAGTGATAGGTTCATAAAAGTCCACATAGAAGTTTTTATGCATCATAATCATTTGAAATCATAATTTCTTTGTAAAATATTTCATCAAAACAAAGCAAAGCTCAAATCATTTTCGTATAGAAAGCCTACATGGACAAGTAATAAATGCAAGCAAAGTGATTCTTGTCTCTTCCTTACGTTTCAATCTGCTGCTCCACCTTTTATCGGAAACAACTAAGTTTAGCAGTCGATCGAGCTTAACAAAGTCTAACAGACAACAAACTCGATCTATATGTTTGGACTTTAGGGTTTTGCATTCAACTTAAGTTTAACAATAAAAACTAAGATTCTCTTAGAGAACCATTTTGACCATATAAAATATAAAACTACTATCAACAGTAACTGACACTCGATTCCGTTACACATTCCTTGGTTCGAAAACCATCATCAAACACTTAACATAATAAAAAACATAATGTGCACAAAGGCTGGAAAGAACTAGAATTCTGTAATTGCACAGTAAGAGATGGACAGTGTATATTATACCAATGGAAAGCCACTGAAGTATAATTTCATGTCCATTTTACGGATATGGAGAAAGTTATGGCTATTTCTGTGAAGTGTAGCTAAACTGCCAATTTCCGGCGAAAAGGGGGAAAACGCCATATTAATCCAGTGCTCGTTTCTACCAATGAAAACCCTAAATATGTAAAATCTAATCATGCATATCATTCTTACAATACATATAGGATTCGACATACAATCATGCTTATCGACACTACAAACTCCATTTCATAATCTTTTCTTTTAAAAAAAATGACTACTAACACATTTTCCAACATCAACAATATCAAACATCATCAACATCAAGCATCATCAACATCAAACATCATCAAATATCTAGCAACATATTTAATCCATACTCATGTTGTTCCTAACATAAAAATGACCTGAACATGATATAAAAATCCTCAATACATGACATGCTCTTTAATTACATCAACTATTATCTAACACATAATGAACTTCAAAAATCTAACATAATGTCTTTGTTTTCGAACAAATTCCTAAAACATTTTACAAAACTCTAACAAAAATATATCATGTATATCTTTCATACATCATCACAACATCAGGTCACTTTGAACATATATCAACATATCAAGAACTAAGCATGATTCTTCCTTTCTTTCCAAAATACCAAACATTTTATTAAAATCCCATAAATTTATCATAGCATCAAGTAGAAACATATTGTGTAAGAAAATCATAAGAAAAACAACACATTATTGAGCTATGAACCCTGATATTTTCGGCCCAAATGACAAAAATCGAAGCAGGAATAAAACTTGTTTTAAACACTCCCAAGTACCTTAAAATCATCTTAGGAACAACATATAAAAGAATATAGAATCGGACATAAGTTCCTTCATCAACTTCAATTTTTAAAGTTAGCCAAAATTGATTTTTTACTTGGATAGAAATGAAGAAGAGAAGCCAACTTACTTGAATATGAATTTTGATTCAAGTTTGGAACACCAATGGAGCTTATTTGTGGAGCTTCAATAGAAGAACAATAGAGCTTTCTTTGTTCAGTGGGGGGCGGCCTAAGGATAGAGGTGGTGGGAGAAGGTGAAGTGAAAAGGAAAAAGAGAATTGTCCCTTTATATACTAGGTTAACCCTAGCCGTTTAATAAATCAAAGAATATCTTACGTTTCGCTCTTCCGCAGATAAATTTACTCGGGTATTGAATGTATGCCGTATACTTAAATTATCATGTCGAACTTACGGCTTAAAGTTGGAGAAAAGTTTCGTGATTTACGATGCGGGAATTATCCGAGAAAATGACTCGACATATAATATACCCGAAAACTAAAAAAGTAAACTTTCGAAAATCATACTCGCAACGTAACAATAGTGTATATAGAAGGCAATGGTATCACGATTCTGTCTATCGAGACATAAAATCAAATTCGAAAGAGAATTCCAGCCAGATAACAGAACATCCAATTTCTAAATTAAAAATGTGTAAATAGATCTAAACATATCCCATTAGTCAAAATTTTATTACTTAGGAATGCAAATGCCCTAATGTCTCACTTGAGGTTATAATAAATCATGCATATAATAAATGCCCTAATATCGCACCTGTGGGATAAGACTTCTTGGCCTTCTTTTTCTTCTTCTCGACAGCATGAGGTGATCGGCTGTCAGAGACACTTCTCTTCCTTGTCCTTTTCTCACTCGTGATCTGCTCAGTGACAACTCTTGGATCACTCGAGATAAGCATGAATTTCGGATTCGGCCTTTTAGCAATCAGAGGCGGTTTGTTGAACACAGTGGAAGTCATCCCTCCAATAAACTTCCCGGGGCCAATATGCTTGGCATGCTTGGATTGTTTGACTCCGTAGTTGGTAAGGATATAGTTCAGAATGAGGCCGAATGATTTCTTAGTAGACTTAGGTTTGGCAGACTCCTCGTGTATCCTTTTTCAGCAGAATCTGGCACCAATTGACCTTTTCTCCTGACCTGATGGCCACCATCATCCGGAACCGAAGGTTCGTGAACATTTCTAATGCTCATGTCCGGTTCTCAACAACCCGGCAACAGATGTCATGCAGATAGATATGGGGTAGGCAGAAATTCTTCTTGTGGCATGAAGGATGAACATTCTGTGCATTCTCATCGCAGGTGAAGAGCCTCTAGTAGGCAGTCAGCACTTCCTCCGACCCGAAGGTCTCCAATTCTTCCATTCTCAGGCCATCTGACGATAGCCTGTAAAGCTTTTCCAGCAAACCTTTGTTCACAAAGACCGGAATCCCTTGAACATTTGCAGATATTTCAGAGACGTCACCTCTTTTTATTTTAGAGGCGTAAACAATCGATGCGTCCAAGTAGAATTCTTCAACAATATGTTCATCATACACCTCAGCATGACGACTTGCAAGGCGGTACAGCCCTTGCTGTTTCACACGAGAAACTACCACCTCTATTTCGGTAGAATCTTCACCTTCGAGGTTGATTCTTTCCATAACAACTGACCTGGCGAAGATACACCCATCGATGATTGTCTCTTTCTTCTTCATGGATAGGAAAGAAGTCTTAGAAGTAGACATTTTAGCAGAAAAAGGTTTGAAGAAAACTTGAGAATATCGCAGAGAAATGCAGAAAATACAAAGCGTAAAGAGTCCAATGGAGCAAGATACAGTCCTTTTATAGGGTGCATGGAAGATTAGGGTTTCATACAGTGAATGGTCAGATTTAAGGGATGGGAACCGTCTTTTAAAATGAACGTATAGGATGGATTTAGAGTAACTGGTACATCTTATCCATCTATTTTGAAATGATAATCGGTCCCACTTCTAACAGTTCGTCTCCCCATATTGTATGAAACAACGGTTTTAAGATTATTAAAGTCGCGTTATTTGAGGCATTAAAGTCCAGGTGTCTTTAAGATATTAAATGATAAAACGTTTGAAATGTAAACAGGGCACGTGGATTTAAAAATATTTTTGATGTACGAACAGTTATAATATTATATTAACTGACATCCTACAATATATGTGCTGTATCCGTGAAAGTACAGTGTTCCCCCTTAAAAGCTACATACAGGATTCAATTCTTACACCAATATCTAGATAAATACTGTATTCATGGGTCGTACTATATTCCCCCTTAATTAATGCACATGTCAGCTGTAGGAAGATTTCATGCCTTCATTGTCCTACAGTACTATCTGACTGGTTCTGAGTGTACAGTTAATTAATTTGGATATTGTATTCTTGGGTCTTACGACATTCCCCCTCAATTGAAGAGTAAAAGCGTAAAAACTTATAGGGAGTCATGTTGTAGCATTCCCAATTCATGACGAAGCATGCATAATCTGGTTGTGCTGAGAGTTTTTTTAAAGATGTCGGCCAACTGAATGTGTGTGTGAATCTTTTTGATCCAAACATACTTATTCTCAACATGATTTCTGATGAAGTGATGCTTCATATCAATATGCTTAGTTCGCGAGTGTAATACAGGATTGTGCATTATTCCAATTACACTCGTGTTATCGCACATGATTGGCGTCTCCCTTGCACTGATTCCATATTCTGATAATTGTTGTTGCATCCAGAGAATTTGCATGCATCAACTTCCAGCGGCATGGTGTTCCGACTCAGCTGTAGAAAGCGAATTGGCCAATTGTTTCTTATTGAACCATGACACAAGTCTCCGTCCAAGAAAGTGACAAGTACCGCTTGTACTCTTCCTACCCAACTTACAGCCTCCGAGATCCGAGTCGCTGTAGCCAACCAAATTGAATCCTCCTTCCTTAGGATACCACAATCCTACATCAATTGTTCCTTTTACGTACTTAAGGATTCATTTGGCTGTCGTGAAGTATGACTCCTTAGGTGCTACTTGATACCGAGCATACACTCCTACAACAAACTGGATATCGGGCTTGCTAGCCGTTAGGTACTGGAGTGAGCCAATAAGCTTCCTGTATAGTTATTGATCAACCGACTTTCCATCTTAGTCAGCACTAATTTTCACGGAAGTGCTCATGGAAGTTGACGAGGATTTAGAGTTGTTCATCCCAAATTTGTTGAGCAGCTCCTTGCTGTACTTCTCCTGGTTGATAAATATTCCTGTAGCCAATTTCTTCACCTACAATCCTAGGAAATAACTAAGTTCCCCCATCATACTCATTTAAAATTTACTTTGCATGCGATGAGAGAACGTTTGACATAAAGCAAGGTTAGTAGAACCGAATATAATATCATCGATATATATTTGCACCACTAACCGGTCATCTCCTTCATGTATCTTAAATAAAGTCTTGTCCACCGCACCTTTCTCAAATCCACTACCGGTAAGGTACAGGGACAGGGTTTCGTACCATGCTCTTGGTGCTTGCTTAAGTTCATACAGAGCTTTTCGTAGTCTGTATACTAGGTCTCCGCCTTCAGTGTTGACAAACCCTGGTGGTTGTTCAACATAGACTTCTTCGGCGAGGTCTCCATTCAGCAATGCGCTCTTAACATCCATTTGGTATACTATAAATCTCTTGTGAGCGGCAAGAGCTAGGAATATCCTGATGGCTTCTAGTCTGTCTACAGGGGCAAATATCTCGTCATAGTCTATGCCTTCTTCCTATCTATAGCCTTGTGCGACTGGAAGGGATTTGTTCCTAATAACAAGTCCATTCTCATCCTTCTTGTTTCTAAATACCTGTTTGGTTCCAGTTATAGCTTGATGTTCTGGCCTGGGTACTAGATACCATACATTGTTTCCTTCGAAATCATTAAGCTCTTCTTCCATATAAGTGATCCAGTGAGAGTTATTCAAAGCTTCATTGGTAGAAACAGGTCCGGATTGAGCTGAGAATACATCTAGGTGCACATATATAGTCTCCTAAGTTCAGCTTGAGATTTCCATACAGGAAATGGAGAATTCTCATAATCGGGTTCTTCTAGCGCATATAGTACAGTTCCTTGTGTACTTTGTATTCTTCTTCGGGTAGATACACCAGCATCAATATCACCTATAATTAACTCTTGTGGGTGATCTTTCAACCATCTCCTATCAGGTTCTAATTCGGCATCCCATATTATATCTTGAGGTGTTGTATTTTCAGCTTCAGCTTGCACAGCATCGGCTTCGACTACTTCAGATCTTACAGCTGTGTGATTGATTTCTAAGTCTACGACAGGTTCTATTGGAGTTTTAGGGTCATCAATGGATAGTGTTCGGAGATTCTGGGTTAAGTCTTCTACTCCTGTAGGATCGAAATGAGGTTCATCGAACATAACATGGACAGATTCCTTGATTGTCTGCTTCCTTTTGTTAAAGATCCTGAAAGCTTTGCTGACAGAGGAGTATCCTACAAATATTCCTTCGTCCGACTTTTCGTCAAAGGTTTTGAGTTAATCTTTCCCATTATTCAGAACATAACATCTACATCCAGATATGTGAAAAATATGAAACCAATGGAGTTTTGTTGTTCCATACCTCGTATGCTATTTTGTTGTGATGCTTGTTGATGATACAGCGGTTTTGTATATAGCATGCTGTATTTGTTGCTTCACCCCAGAAATGATGCGGCAAATTGCTTGCGGCGATCATGGTTCTTGTTGCTTCTTTGAGCGTTCTATTCTTTCGCTTGGCAACACCATTTTGTTGAGGAGTTCGGGCTGCTGAGTATTCATGTTGTATCCCATTGTCCGAACAGTATTGCTTTATAAAGCGGTTAGTGAGTTCACTGCCTCTGTCGGAACGAATGGACACGATACTCAACCCTTTCTCATTCTAAAGCTTTTTCAGGTGCTCTGGCAACTTTGTTGTAGTTTCTTTCTTCTTGCTCGGAAACATTGTCCAAGAATACCTGGAGTAATCGTCACCAATAACGAGATAATACTTTTTTAACTCTCAAACTTACAGGGTCTATAGGGCCGTAGAAGTCCATGTGTAGCAAGTCCAGAACCTTGTTAGTGGATAGGTATGATTTGATTTTCAGGGTGGTTTTGACTTGTTTGCCTTTTTGACATGGTCCGCGGACGCGGTCTTTATGGAATAACACATCAGGAAAGCCTCTAACCATTCCCTGTCCTGCGAGTTTGTTGATTGTCTTGAAGTTGATGTGAGACATCCTCTTGTGCCATAGTCAGCTTTGATCTGCAGTGCTTTTTGCAGCAAAACAAGGAATGGTGGAGCTCATAGGCTTTCAGTCAGCAATATACATATTATCTAACCTGCTTCCTCTGAGAACAACTTCTTTGGTCTTGATGTCCTTCACTCTACAGTGGTCTATACAGAATTTCACCAAGAACTGTTTGTCACAGAACTGGCTGATACTAAGTAGATTATACTTTAGACCTTCAACATTGGCTACATCGGTGACTTTGAATTTTCCTACAAGCAGGGTTCCCTTTCCTCTTGTTATTCCTTTAGACTTATCACCGAAGCGCATCTTTAGACCGCGACCTTCTACATAATCTGACAACTTGCTGATATCTCCTGTCATGTACCGAGAACATCCGATGTCAAAGTGCCAGATGTCCTTCTCCTTGATATCCTGTAAGCATATAATCTAAGTAGATTTAGGTCCCCTTTCATTGTTGGGTGCATGTATGTTAGTGCCTTTTGGTACCCATATTTTCCTAACAGCAATTGGTTTATTATAGGTTACTTTTGGTCCAGTTTTGCGATGTCTACATGGGGCAGGCATTATGCATATAAAATCTAGGGTTGTTATTATTCCAGTATGATTTCCGTCTAGGAGGTGCATCCATTTTTTGCGACCTTACAGCTTGCCTTCTGGGTCTCCAGTTGGATCCACAGAGCTGTTGATGATACTGCACGGTGACCTCCTTTCTGGATGGATAACGGGGCTTCTGTATCCAATATCCAGGCACACTGTACTGTTGAAAGTACTGTGGTGTGTGTCTTTGATACTTAGATACAACCTTCTTTCTGAACGGTTGTTGGTTCTTTTAATATGCTTGGGGAGCATGCCTCTGAGAGGCTGAGGTTTCCGCTGTCTGTGATATGACCTTGGTGGCGGAATCGCAGCCTTCGTTGTACGAGGGGCAGCTATAGCCTTGGCAGGGCTTGGAATTTCTTCAGGTATAGGAATGGATTCCACACCTCTAACGAATACCGTATTAGTTTTTCCCTTATTAGAGAACTAGTTATATCCTACGCCTCTTTTATCATGAGCATGTTTCCCAGTACTTACAATTTCTTCCATCCCTTTAGATGATTTTTCCAATTATTTCAGAATGGTCTCTAATTCTCCTTCTCGCTTCTCGAGAGTTTTTACTTTGGCTTCGAGTAAAGCAAAATCGTTTGTCTTGCTCTCATTATGAGACTTAGCCTCATTTAGATTGTGGGCAAGTTGATGATTGCTTTCCATGATTTTTCAATTGTAACATTGCTGTTTTCGCAATCAATAGACATGTTTTCGTAATTTGTTTTCAGCAAGTCATTTTCATCTTTCAGCTCTAAGTTTGAAATTTGGAGCTGTACGTCTTCTCGTTTTAAAGTCCCATGGGCCTTTTGAATGTTTTTTAATTCATTCATCATGTTTTCAAAAGTATGCGATGCATTTGCGGGAGTAATTGAATTTGAGCTTACTTCATCATCGCTATCCTCATTGTCCTGAACTTCTTTGGCCATAAAGCACATATATGATTTATCTTCGATCTCATCATCGGATGAGTCACTGTAAGTGACAGCCTGAAGGCACTCCTAGGTTTTGTTGGATGCAAGAGAGGCTTCTGATTCACCAATCAGGTCCTTGAGCTTGTTTTTTCAGACACGTCTTCTTTCATCCTTTTCTTGTTGCTCAGCTTCTGGCAACTTTTGCACTTTTGGATGTGTACACTTATTTGCATAATATCCAGGTTTTCTACGGTTATAGCATAAGTTAGAATCACGGGATGAGGGAGTTTCTGAGCTTACCTTGTGAAAAGGCTTGGGCCTATACGGAGTCTTTCCAGACTGTTTGATGAACTTTTTGAATTTATGCATGAGCAGGGCCACTTCATCTTGTGACAGGATGACATCATCGTTGTCTGCAGTCTTGTGTGAGGATTTGGATGTGCTGGGTGCAGAGCTGTGTCTCCTGTCAGATGCAACAGCTAGTGATGTAGTCTTGGCAGGTGACTCCTCTGCCTCATCTCTCATGTTAATATCATACTCAAAATCTTTGAGGTCAGAGAAGAGGTCAAAAGTAGAAATATCATTAAGATTAGAGGATACACGCATAATTGTAGTCTTAATGTCCCATCGGCAGGGAGTGATCTAAGGATTTTTCTCCTTTTGGGTATACAATTTACCCAATGCTTTAAGTTCGCCGATAACCAGTGAATCTGAGGTCAAGATCCTCAAGCGTTTCGAAAGATTTCATTTTAAAATATTCAAATTTCTAAATAAGTTTGGAAATTTTATTTTCTTTCGAGAGCTCAGTACCCTCGCAAATCAGCTTGAGTTTCTCCTAGATTTCCTTAGCCGTCTTACAGCTCTTTACCTCTGAGAATGTGCCTTTGTCGAGAGTGACAAACAGCGCATTCTTAAATACATTATCGAGATTCACACGCTTGCAATCGTTAGCTATCTATTGCTCGCGCTCCTTCTCAAGCATTTCAGCGTGAGGTTGTCCTTCTATTCTTGCGGCAGAATTAACCTTCATTATCTTTATTGGACCTTATTGGATGCCGAATATCATCTCCTCGTGCATGACTACAAGATTAGTCTCCATCCTAATTCTCCAGTCATTAAACTCGTTAATACAAAACATAGGAACCTTGTTTGTCATAGAGGTATCCATTTGATAAAGAGAAAATATGATGAAAATATGATAGGGTTTTCAAAACTTAGTGATTTGTGGATCTAACTCAGTTAAAAATCAACTGGTTCTTTTTAGAATCAACTGCTCTGATACCACTTGTTGGCCACTAAGTATACACTAAACAGCTTAGAATGATAAGAGTACAATAAGCTGTATGATTTTTGAAGTTAGTTTGCATAGCGGACGTTTGTTGTGTGAGTTGCTGTAAATAAAACAACTAGGTATTCTCCAGTTTGCTTAGTGTGTACAGGGTTTAATAGTGTACACTTGATAAATCACAATAGAATGAAAACAGTAAAGACAGAAGGTAAATAAAACATAGTTTAAAGTGGTTCGAGGTAAACCCCTCTACGTCCACTGGTCCTCCACACAAGAGTAAATAGTTTATTAAAATCACTACATACACAACTACATGACTTTAACTAAACCTGTCTCTGTATCATTCACACAGATTGATACAGGGACTGCAGATTTGGGCCGTTCACACAGATTGGCTTGAGCTCTTTTTTGACTCGCTTCTTCTCATACAGATTGAAGCTTCATCCTCAATGCTATTCTTCCCACAAAGGTCGGAATACACAAGGACCTTAGTCTACACAGGGATAATGATAATCTCAACGATAAAGGTAGAACACTTCTCAAACAGCAGCTTTATCACGGATGACCAATCGATGTATGTTGTGCTGTTTGTTGAGGACTTGTATGTTTCTTCACTTGGATACTGCTGTATGCTCACGAAATATACTTCTTTGTAATCGCTAGAATGTTAGAGTAATCTGTCAGAGCTTTCGCGATAATGAATAACTTGTGCTTTTTCATGTGTTTAAAGTCCTATGGCTTGGGGGTATTTATAACCTTGGAAATGTATCCGTTGTAAATAAAGCCGTTGCTGATTGGTGATATGTTGTCGTCTGTCTCTTAATTGGCGGCTGCTGAATGTTTGAATTAAAGCAGATCGCATTTAATGCTTCAGACATCCTTTCTGACTTTGTAATAAATGTTCTTTAGAGTGTTCAGACTTGTCTCTCTCCAGTTGTATTAAACGCAGTCCTATCAGTAATAAACATTGCGTTAACCGTGAATACTTTATGAATAAATAATGTTTATCTCACAACAGTTTAAAGCCCTTTTATATTCAGTCATGTTGGATGTGTTTTACTTTTCCTAAGTAAAACACCTTTTGTAAAACCCCCTAAATTCGATAGCTTATTACATGTACAACTTATTATATCATGATGTATCTTAGCAACATTTGTTTTATATTATAACATATTCTACATCTATTTTATTTTTCGCTTATTAATTAGAAATTGTATTATAAATTAATTTAAAATTTAAGAAGGGAATCATGAATTTCCTAATGGGCTACATGTATCAACACTTGCACATATAAACTCATTAATGGACCCAAACCCAACTTAAAAAAATTTCTAAGACATGAACTACTAGTTAAAGCCCAACCCAACTAATTAAATCATCGACTATTACAATTATAATTATACTCTTAAATTAACCAAAACAAATAATGATACACACACACACACACACATATATATGGACGGCCACATGAGGGAGAAGAGGAGTGTGTCTCTAGACCCTTCACTCATTACATGCAAGACCATGACACTTGTTCAAAATTTACTACCCTTTTCCCTTCCCAACCTCGTTACTCTTCCCAACCTCATTATATTCCCTTAAATACTTACACAACTACCTACCCTTCACTTCTACACACACTAAAAATCTGAAAATTTGAGAGAGAGAGAGAGAGAGAGAGAGAGAAGGGGGTAGGCCGAACGAAGAAGAAGAAGGAGAAAGAAGGAAGAAGAAAAAAATTCTACAAGAAATAGGTAATCTCATCCCTTATATCCATTTCAATAATTTCTTATGAAAACCTTCCTAATTTAACTTTAATCTTAACACATGCAAACAAAATGCTCATCTTGGGGTGCATGGTGATCGGCCGAACTATATAGTGTGAGAGGGGAAGTCGTTTTCCAACTTCGGGACCTAGAATCGACTAAATCCGGCAAGATCGAGGTGGGTGAAACTCTTTCAAACTTTTAAATTAATAACTCTTATTTTGCTTGTGATGAATGTTCTAAATCTGAAAGTTCTTCATATATAATCTTGAGAAATTTGTGAACAACATCACGTTAGAATTTATGCTATAAAATTTATATTAAAAATATATGTATCGTTTTTCTTTATGAACTATGATTCTAAAATTATGAAAAAATATAGAGCATGCACTAATCTGAATTTCTTATACGAATGCATGTTTTAAAGATGTATTATATGATTATATTAACATACAGTACTATTTTAGTGAATTTAAATGACATCCGATTTGGTAGTCGGATTTCGATTATGTGAAAAATTGAAATTTCATGATTTCTTCGTATTTCTTGTAAACTGTAATACCCGTACTTTTTATTGACTGTTGGACCTTGCCGTTCTTCTTATTTTGTTGCTCTGTAAATGCTTGGAGATGTTGTTTATATTGTTATTGAGTTTCGTATCTTGTTTGGGTCACGATCGTATTGTTTAGACCTTGCGGAAGTGTTCTGGGCCAGAGAAATAGTGCACGCTAGGCCTAGTCTAACGCACGCTAATTCTGCTTGATTAGCGCACGCTAGCTTTGAGCCGTAGCGCGCGCTAAGGGACCAGTCAGGTCAGAACCAGTAACTCAGACTGCTCTCTGGACTGGCGGATTAGCGCACGCTAGGAGTACGTTAGCGTGCGCTATTTGTGGTTAGTAGCGCACGCTAACATCCGTCCGTAGCGCACGCTAATGGGCTGGTCGGCAGAGGAAGTGAAGTTGCGAGGTTTTCTAGACTATCAGGTAGCGTACCCTAGTATTCGGCTAGCGCACGCTAAAGCTGTTGCATAACGCACGCTAAGCCATAGTGGTAGCGCACGCTAAGGCTTGTGCAAGGCAGATGACAGTAGGTTCTGAACTCCAGTACTGGACGCTACTTTTGGGTTAACGCACGCTAGGAGTTCGTTAGCGCACGCTATTCGTGGTTAGTAGCGCACGCTAACATCCGTTTGTAGTGCACGCTAACGAGGCCGGCATAAGCCACTGGACTACCAGGTGGTTCCGCTAGCGCACGCTAATCAAGGAGGCATAGCGTGCGCTAGACTGGGTAGATATATATAGGACAGTTGACTTCCATTTCGGCATTTTTCATCTTCTTCACTCCTTTTCGACGGGAATAGCTCGGGAGAGACGATTTTGGGCGATTGGAAGCGATCTTCCTTCTAACAACAACATATTTGGTTGGAGAACAAGGATTTCACAACATCTAATCCATCCTAACGTCCGAATCAAGGTAAAAATTCTTAGAACCCTACTTTTGGGAATTTTGGGGTTTTTCATAGATTCGTCCGATTTATCCGTTTTGAAGCTTGAGGACCTTGAGATTATGATGTATCTATCCCGTATGCATGCTTTTCCTATGATTTTACGGATTGGATTGTGCCGTTTTCGTACTTGTGAGGGTTTAGACGATTTTCCAACCTCTAGTTGTTTATCCGTATATTTTCATGAATCGTAGACGGGTTTCGGGAGTTTCTTCGTGTAATTTGAGTATGGATAATTGATTATCATATTCTTTGCGAATCGTTTATGTGCCGGAAGCGCGTTCTTGGACCTACCGAATTCATACCCTTTTTCCGTTTGATTTCTCGATGTCTCAAAGGCAAGTATATATTTATGATTATACCTTCTCGACTTTGAAAGTAAGATATATTAATGGCATGAATATTGTATCCACTCTGGGGCGGGCCGACGGGTCCCCTGAGGGTTTCGTAGCCTCTTGGTGCGATTCCACGGATGATATGAACGAACCACTCTGGGATGGACCGACGAGTCCTCTGAGGGTTACGTAGCCTCTGGTGCGGTTCCACAGTATTCATATACGTATTGATGTGATGCTATGAGATTTAGTTATTCCGGAATACTAGTCTTGAATTGATGAATTGACCGTTACATTTACTTTATTGCCGAGAAGTATTGTGTTTCATACTTGATATACTTGCACTATCTATTCGACGGCTAACCCCTTTATGGGGGAAATACTTTTTATGTATTTCAGGTTCCAGGAGAGCGGACAGGCAGGTATCGGGTCGGCACGAAGATGGTGGTCAAGTGTGATACCGTGTCTTTCCTCCGGTTATGTTATGAGTTTTCCATTCAGTGTTGTTGTACTAGAATGGTTATTGAATACTCGAGTATTGTTTTCCATTTTTTCTTGATGTTCCAGCCTGTGTTGCCGAGGTATTTAATTGTGTTGTGAGGTCTGTGGATACATTGGTTATGTCTTGAACACCTTTTGTATTGTTCTTCATTCCATTGTATGTAGACCTTCTCGGTATAAATTTATAGTTCCGCGTATGTTTAGCCTTGTGAGTCCAACGGTGGGGCTTACGACGCTGTAATATTCCCTGAATAACTTGGGGGTGTTACAGAATATGGTATCGGAGCTTAGGTCTATGGATACCTAGGCTGTCGGTCTTTTGGTTCGAACGAGTCGTCATTTGTCCACGGTATCACTACTCTGCCATCATCACAGTGCGACCAGTACTTGTAAGACCTCTTACTCTTCGGGTGTTTCCTTATTCATTTTGCTTCTATTTTGGTATTTTTGAGAAACGGTCACTTTGATGACGTGCGATTGAACTGTACTTACGTGCCTTATGTGTTCTTCAGTATCTCAGCTGGAAGGGGCTGTGGCTGTGGTCGTGGGAGAGGTCTTGGCGCGGCCGTTTCCATCAGTTATGTTGCGGGGTCAACCAACCCCAGTTTGTCGAACTCAGTGCATCCTGACACCGAAAGTCAGCACGACCAATCGAATGGCCAGGGGAACAGCACGGACGTTGGAGTTGCGAATGTACTTCAACAATTGGCTACCCAGATGACCATCTTAGCCCAAACTGTTCAGCTGAATAATCCGAACCCGAACACAGATGCTTTGCTTCAGAACGTAATCCGTATGCACCCTCCTCAGTTTGGTGGTGCCACAGACCCGTTAGGATGGGAAGATTGGCTAGCAGAATTGGAAAGGATTTTTGAAGCGGTCGATTGCCCCGAAGTGAGGAAAGTACCAATTGCTCACTATTTCCTTACTAAGGAGGCCGCTACGTGGTGGAAAGTCATCAAGCCCCAGGATCATGTTGCCACGTGGGATGAATTTAAAGAGCTTTTGGAGGCCGAGTTTTGTCCGTGGCCGGTACGAGAGGGCCGAATCCGAGCCTTTTTCGAGGCTAAACCACAGGATATTCCCGTTTCGCAGGCGATCGTGGAGTACAACCAACAATTGATCCATGTGAAGGATCAAGTACGTAACGAGCGTGATAAGATTCGTTACTTTGATATGCGAATGATCATGGATTTACGGCGGTACATGGCCAGATTTGCTTGCACCACACTGAAGGAATATCAGGACTGAGCTTTAGCGCATGATATGTTAAGCCCCGACAACGATACCGTTGAAGAATCGAAGAAGCAGAAGGTCGCGGGAAATTTTTCTAGCTCTAAGAGTGGCAACTTTCAAAGGTCACAAACGACTAACCGTTCTGCCGGACAGTCGTCACGTTCTAATAAGGGAAAAAGGGGTTACCATTCTACTCCGGGTACAACAAATCGCATGGTGACTTGCTACAATTGTGGTCGTCCAGGCCACGTTAATTTGGAATGTAATTTTCCACCATTGAAGTGTCACACGTGCGGACAGTTGGGACATAGAGCGGCTTATTGTTCCGAACCGAATCAGACTTTGGACACTCGAGCTTCTGCCCCAGCACCACTAGACCAAGGTATAAATCAGCGACAATCTTTTGGTCAACCTCAGCAGAATTTCGGCAGGGGCCGGGGATGGGGTCAGAACGCTGGAGGGGGAAACTCTAGCGTCGGTTCGGTACAACCACGAGTTTATGAGATGCTTTGAACATACGAACCCGACGTGGCGGTGGCTTCAGGTACCATTCATATTTTATCTCATCCAGTCCGTGTACATTTTGATACGGGTGCTACACATTCTTTTATTTCCTTGGAGTGTGTATGCCGTTTGAATATAACTTGTATGACTACTTGCGATCCCTTCATTGTGAAACTGCCTAGCGGGGATAAAATTGTGGGGAACCGGGAGATTAGAGATTTTCCGGTGATTATATCCGGTATGGAATGGTTATCGAATCTGATTGTAGTTAATATGGAAGGCGAGGACGTGATCCTCGGCGAGGATTAGCTTGATAGTCACCAAGCAATTATGAATTACCGTACCAAGGTTATCACCATGATGACTAAAGACGGATCTGAATACTCATTTTTGGGATATAAGTCGGGCCAATCCAAGTTACTTATCAGTGCCATGAAGGCCGTAAAACTTTTGAATAAAGGTTGTACGGGTTATTGGTGTTATGCCTTGAAAACGGAAGGGAACAAAGTCGATTTCTCTTCGATTCCGGTTGTTAATGAGTATCCTGATGTTTTTTCGGATGATATCCCGGGATTACGGCCATATCGGGAGATAGAATTTACCGTAGACTTAGAGCCAGATGCGGCTCCAGTTTTTAAAACACCTTATCGGATGGCACCTTCCGAGATGCAAGAATTGAAGAATCAGTTGGGAGAACTTCTGGAAAGAGGGTACATCAGGCCGAGCACTTCGCCTGGGGGCGAGCCTGCTCTTTTTGTAAGGAAGAAGGATGGTTCACTACGTTTGTGCATCGACTACCGTGAACTGAACAAAGTAACAATCAAGAACAAGTATCCTTTGCCTCGTATAGACGATTTATTTGATCAATTGCAAGGGGCTGCAGTTTTCTCAAAGATTAATTTAAGATCCGGGTATTATCAACTCACGGTGAGGGAGTCCGATGTTCCGAAGACGGCATTTCGGACGAAATATGGGCATTATGAATTTGTAGTTATGCCTTTTGGGTTGACTAATGCACCAACAGTATTCATGCAGTTAATGAATAAGATATTCATCAAGTACCTCGACAGGTATGTAGTCGTCTTTATTGACGACATCTTGATCTATTCTCGAGATAAGGAAGAACATGCCTAACACTTGCGGTTGATTTTAGACATTTTGAGAACCAAGCACCTCTATGCAAAATTCTCGAAATGTGAGTTTTGGTTGGAAGAAGTTATGTTTCTCGGCCATGTGATTTTGGCCGAAGGGGTTCATGTAGACCCCCAAAAGATTGAGGCAGTGCTAGATTGGGCACCGCCTAAAAATGTTAAGGAAGTTCGTAGCTTTTTGGGCCTTGATGGGTATTACCGCCGGTTTGTCGAGGGGTTCTCGAAACTCGCTCGGCCGCTTACAAAATTACTCCAGAAGACCAAAAAGTTTGTTTGGACGGATGAAAGACAACAGAGCTTCGATGAACTGAAGAGATGTTTGACTTCAGCGCCGATTTTAACTTTACCACATGGTAGTGAGGGCTTTGCAGTTTATAGTGACGCTTCGGGTCAAGGTCTGGGTTGTGTACTTATGCAGCATGATAAGACGATAGCTTTTGCGTCACGACAATTAAAGCCTTATGAGATGAATTATCTTACTCACGATTTGGAATTGGCCGCAATTGTCTTCGCACTCAAGATTTGGCGGCATTATTTGTATGGTTCTTCGTGTTGGATTTATACCGATCACAAGAGCCTGAAGTATATTTGCAGTCAGAAGGAGCTGAATATGAGACAGAGACGTTGGTTAGAGTTGATAAAGGATTATGATTTGGAAATTCTTTACCACCCCGGAAAAGCCAATGTCGTCGCGGATGCTTTGAGCCGCAAATCGGCATCTCTTCAAATGCTCGAGGTTCTTACAACTCAGATGAAAATTCGTCAGGATTTAATTGAGAAAGGGATAGAAGTTTGGCTTCAACGAGTACAAGGACAGTTGTGTACTCTCGAAATTACTTCGTCCTTGGTTGACGACATCAAAGGAAAGCAGTGGAGTGACCCGATGATTTCTCAACTGAAGGAAGATGTAATTAAAGGAAAAGCTCTTGGCTTTATGGTTCACGAGGATA
Source organism: Orobanche coerulescens (assembly GCA_033398695.1). Lineage (NCBI taxonomy): Eukaryota > Viridiplantae > Streptophyta > Magnoliopsida > Lamiales > Orobanchaceae > Orobanche > Orobanche coerulescens. The sequence goes on along the minus strand of CM065816.1, from coordinate 72,585,256 downwards.
GTATTCTGAGATTTCAGGGCAGGCTTTGTGTTCCGAACGATTTAGAGTTGAGGCAGAGAATTCTCCGAGAAGCTCATGTTACGCCTTACTCAATCCACCCCGGGACGAGTAAGATGTACAAAGATTTGAAGGTGGAATAACATGAAGAAGGATGTCACGGAGTTTTTACTACGGTGCTTGAGGTGTCAACAAGTCAAAATCGAACATCAACGACCAGCGGGGTTGTTGAAACCGCTTCCCATTCCCGAATGGAAGTGGGAAGACATCTCTATGGATTTCATCACTGGCATGCCGAGAACTCGGGCTGGAATGAATATGATTTGGGTAATTGTCGATCGGTTGACCAAGTCTGCACACTTCTTGGGTATTAAGGATACTTGGGGACCGGATAGACTGGCTCGAACCTTTATTGTTGAGATCGTGAGGTTGCACGGTGCCCCCAAGACCATTGTTTCTGATCGAGATGGCCGTTTCGTATCGCATTTTTGGCAGGTCGTTCATCAGGATTTGGGTACTGAGTTGAGATTGAGCACTTCCTTTCATACTCAGTCAGACGGTCAGACAGAGAGGACGATTCAGACGTTGGAAGATATGTTGCGAGCTTATGCCTTAGACTGGAGTAATGATTGGGAGCTTCACTTACCGTTGATCGAGTTTGCTTACAATAATAGTTGCCATGCGTCGATCAAAATGGCACCATTCGAGGCACTTTATGGTAGGCGATGTAGGTCGCCATTATGTTGGGACGAGGCTTCTGAGCCAGTTGGGATGGAGCCGGATATGTTGATGGAGACTAAGGAAAAGATTTCTATTATCCGGGACCGATTGCTGGCTGCCCAGAGTCGTCAGAAATCTTATGCTGATACTCGTCGTCGACCTTTGGAGTTCGAAGTGGGGGATCAAGTCTTACTCAACGTGTCGCCGACCCGAGGAGTTTTCTGCTTCGGGAAAAAGTGGAAACTTAGTCCGAGGTACATCGGACCTTTCGAGATCTTGGACAGAGTTGGAGATTTAGCTTATCGCTTGGCGTTGCCTCCAGCTTTGAGTCACGTTCATAGTGTTTTTCATGTGTCTCAGCTGAGAAAGTATGTGCCGGATCCGAGCCACATTATCGACTTTGGTGAGATTGACGTAGCCGAGGATATTACCTTTCCGGAGAAACCCGTGAAGATCCTTGAGCGTCGCGAGAAACAACTTCGGCATAAGACCATTCCACTGGTTAAAGTGCAATGCTCGAGACATGGAGTCGAGGAGGCGACTTGGGAGACGAAAGAGAAGATGCGGGTGGAATACCTCGAACTATTTATTTCTTAAGTTTCGGGATGAAACTTCTTTTTAGAGGGGGAGAATGTAATACCCGTACTTTTTATTGACAGTTTGACCTTGCCGTTCTTCTTATTTTGTCACTCTTTAAACGCTTGGAGATGTTGTTTATATTGTTAGTGAGTTTCGTATCTTGTTTGGGTCACGATCGTATTGTTTAGACCTTGCGGAAGTGTTCTGGGCTAGAAAAATAGTGCACGCTAGGCCTAGGCTAACGCACGCTAATTCTGCTTGATTAGCGCACGCTAGCTTTGAGCCGTAGTGCGTGCTAAGGGACCAGTCAGGTCAGAACCAGTAACTCACACTGCTCTCTGGACTGGCGGATTAACGCACGCTAGGAGTACGTTAGCGTGTGCTATTCATGGTTAGTAGTGCACGCTAACATCCGTCCGTAGCGCACGCTAATGGGCTGGTCGGCAGAGGTAGTGAAGTTTCTAGGTTTTCTGGACTATCAGGCAGCGTACGCTAGTATTCGGCTAGCGCACGCTAAAGATTTTGCATAACGCACGCTAAGCCATAGTGGTAGCGCACGCTAAGGCTTGTGCAGGGCAGAGGACAGTAGGTTTTGGACTCCAGTACTGGACGCTACTTTTTGGTTAACGCACGCTAGGAGTTCGTTAGCGCACACTATTCGTGGTTAGTAGCACACGCTAACATCCATTTGTAGCGCACACTAATGAGGCCGGCAGAAGCCACTAGACTACCAGGTGGTTCCGCTAGCGCACGCTAATCAAGGAGGCGTAGCGTGCGCTAGACTGGGCAGATATATATAGGACAGTTGACTTCCATTTCGTCATTTTTCATCTTCTTCACTCCTTTTCGACGGGAATAGCTCGGGAGAGATGATTTTGGGTGAGTGGAAGCGATCTTCCTTCTAACAACTACATATTTGGTTGGGGAACAAGGATTTCACAACATCTAATCCATCCTAACGTCCGAATCAAGGTAAAAATCCTTAGAACCCAATTTTGGGGAATTTTGGGGTTTTTCGTAGATTCGTCTGATTTATCCATTTTGAAGCTTGAGAACCTTGAGATTATGATGTATCTATCCCGTATGCATGCTTTTCTTACGATTTTACGGATTGGATTGTGCCGTTTTCGGACTTGTGAGGGTTTGGACGATTTTCCAACCTCTAGTTGTTTATCCGTATATTTTCATGAATCGTAGACGGGTTTCGGGAGTTTCTTCATGTAATTTGAGTATGGATAATTGATTATCATATTCCTTTCAAATCTTTTAGGTGCCGGAAGCGCGTTCTTGGACCTACCGAAATCATACCCTTTTTCCGTTCGATTTCTCGATGTCTCAAAGGCAAGTATATATTTATGATTGTACCTTATCGACTTTGAAAGTGAGATACATTAATGGCATGAATATTTATATCCACTCTGGGGTGGGCCGACGGGTCCCCTGAGGGTTTCGTAGCCTCTTGGTGCGATTCCACGGATGATATGAACGAACCACTCTGGGATGGACCGACGAGTCCTCTGAGGGTTCCGTAGCCTCTGGTGCGGTTCCACGGTATTCATATACATATTGATGTGATGCTATGAGATTTAGTTATTCCGGAATACTAGTCTTGAATTGATGAATTGAAGGTTACATTTACTTTATTGCCGAGAAGTATTGTGTTTCATACTTGATATACTTGCACTAGCTATTCGACGGCTAACCCCTTTATGGGGGAAATACTTTTTATGTATTTCAGGTTCCAGGAGAGCGGAAAGGCAGGTATCGGGTCGGAACGAAGATGGTAGGCAAGTGTGATACCGTGTCTTTCCTCCGGTTATGTTCTGAGTTTTCCATTCAATGTTGTTGTACTAGAATGGTTATTGAATACTCGAGTATTGTTTTCCATTTTTCCTTGATGTTCCGGCCTGTGTTGCCGAGGTATTTAATTGTGTTGTGAGGTCTGTGGATACATTGGTTATGTCTTGAACACCTTTTGTATTGTTCTTCATTCCATTGTATGTAGACCTTCTCGGTCTAAATTTATAGTTTCGCATATGTTTAGCCTTTTGAGTCCCACGGTGGAGCTTACAGCGCTGTAATATTCCCTGAATAACTTGGGGGTGTTACATAAACTCTATCAAAAATCTGGAACTTGTCTTATATGATTAAGATATGGTATGTGGATAAATTATTTATAGTCAAAATGGGACTTTAATCGAGTAAACGGAACTTTAGGGCATAAATCGTAATTTTTAAAATTTTGGGGACTAAACTGAAATTTACAAAAAATAAAATATTCCGGACCCTGTACAGTACATATTTTATCATATATGGGTTTTCCGTAAAGTTTCAAGTGATTCGGAGTTCGATATCTAAACTTATTACTCAGAATTGCAATTTTAAAATAATTTTGGGGTCAAAATGCAAGAAACAAAAATTCTGGACCAAGTCCGAATTTTTCTGGACTTTTCACAAATATGGAATTCCAGGTCCATCACAAGTCATCTCTTAAAATTTTCGTTAAGTTCCGAGCTAAATTCATAGCTCTATATCCTCGGAACAACTTTCTTAAGTTTTGGGGCAATTTCGTAATTTCTGGAAACTTCATACCCGAAACTGTAAATTTCCGAATCTTTGCTTAAATCTAGAGTCGAGGACATATTTTAACATCCTCATAAAGTTTTACGACCATACGAATCCATTTCCTATTCCAAACACTTTGACTCGAACTCAAGAGCAAAAACATCCTTTCAACCTATTCCAGAAAACCCTCGTTTTCGTTTTATTGAACCTATCCATCTAATATCTGACCTGAACCCATCAGACCATTAATAAATTATTGAGAATATTTTTGAATTTATATACAAGTCCTATCTCGTATTACCGTGCCACAAATATAAGTTACCATATTCCATACTTAATCAAAAGACGCTATCAACCTCACTGATCGAATGTTTACGTGATACTTGTGAAATGCGTCTAATTGATAACTGTGACTGTCCAGGAACTAAGTACTATACAAACAAAGTGCCACGGACGGGTCCGCCTCTAACTCTATCAGGACAAAATGCCACGTCAACGGACGAGGGCCACCTCTTGAGCCCATACGAAACAGAGAGCCGACCTACAATCCATGGGCCACCTCTTTAGTTGTAGGAGCCACCTCTAGAGTCCCAAATCGAGTCGGGACGGTTAGACTGAGTCTTGGATCGAGCAGCGTGGCTGTGGTTCATGAACGAGGCTATCGTTGTTTCCTATTCCCATAACCGAGGAACGAAGTGTTTCGAGGGACCTGGGTCGTAGAACTTGGGGTATAATCGCGATTATGGTGTGATTCGGATATTGACCCATAGCTAAGGACATACCGAGCCCAGATAAGAGATAAGGAAGCATACGCTAAGTGTGAGAGCGAAGGCTCAACTATTGGGGCGACGGTCCAAATCTTGTGGCGATGGCCTATATTGCTAGGAGTAATAAGGAGAGTCTAGAATCCAAAGTCCACATCGGCAGGATTCGAAACTGGATTCATTGATTGACTGGTTGACTGAATACTTGACTTGACATCCGTCCGTGGGGATAGGATTATAATATTACAACTACATAATGATTATTATTTTTATAAAATTCCGACGTAATTGTAACTGTTTCCACTTTCTCATAATTGATAAAATCATGCATCACTTAAAATTTTCAAAGGAAAGAGAGCCACACTCGCACACAATCACCCACTCACTGAGACCTTTTGTCTCACCTCACATGTTTTTTCCTTTTAAAACTAGAGAATGAGCCACCAGTTGAAGACAAATAAGTTTTCGAGGAAGAGATTGAATAGAAGACCGCCATCAAGACTTAGAATTTTTGTTGTTATCCCAACTTGTAACAGTTAATCATGTTTCGTACTTGGTTCATTTAGTATTTAGAAACTTTCCACTGCAAACTTATGATCAGTGTAATTTTGATTATCAACTTTTGTCACAACGAATCTTAGAACATCGGGTTAAGATTGTTGTTTTGAAATATTATCCAATCGTTATTTTGCTTCCGCTATTTATTGTCGCACTTTGATTGATTGATCGACCGATGCGTCGCGCCCTCGTCCTTCCTGATGTTTGGGGGCGTGACCGAAGTGGTATCGGAACCCGCTTTGTGAGAAGGACACTTACAACAGGCTAACCAGGATAAGATTCTTCGGGCTTATATGGGAATTCCACCTAGGACGAAGTGAACCATAGGACTGAGACCTAAGGTAGATTTCTAGAGTCAATTCTCATTAAAGATCTCTTTCGACTTGTCGCTATTCACTTGGAATATGCATAGTCAAATTCAAATTTTCTAAATCATTGACCAAGGTACTCGATTTATTTACGGCATTTTCCCGATTAAATCGATTTTCTATTGAACTCTTGAAACGGTTATAGTTTATGTTACTGATCGGTTTCTATGAAACCCACTAAACCTCATTACTTTTCTAAAATAGGGTATTATTATTTCTTGGTCTCTAGTGTCGTATAAGCATATTTGTTGAATCAATAAGTTCACTGCCTTGATGATTAATCATGCTTAATAGAGTTTATATTGGACATTAGATTTTGCAAGATACCGACTTAGTTTATTTTGTTAACTAGATGGACCCCACAGACAAGAAGGTTGTGACCCAGGAAAACGAGGATACGCCTACTCCGCCGGCGATAATCACTGAAGATCAGCTTCGACAGGCCCTTAGTCAAATTGAGAGTGTCGCTAGGCCCATTCTCAACGCAGCTGTCTTGGCCGATTTCAAGGAAAAAGAAATCCAGAATTTGAGGTCCATAATTGCACGTATTTTTCAAGATGTGAAGGCGTATTGTGATCAGAGAGACGAGCTATTTCGGTTGCTGGAGAAGAAGAGACAAGAATATGAAGAGCTGGAGCAGAGAGCACATCACCTGGAAACCCAATCGTTAGTAGACATCCGAACAATCGCCAAGCTCCGCAGCCAGAAGTTTCAGCAAGCCCACAATATGCAAATGCTGTAGAACCAAATCTTGTCTGAATGGCACGAACATGAAAAATTCCAATCCATGGTGAAGTCCAAGTTAGGAGCCGTGATCGACCTTTTTCCTAACTCCACCACTGAAGTCGGAACCACGTCACGAGCATCCCCAATCACTGATCCTCGATTCTGTGAATTTGAGGAGGAGGACCCAGAAAAGGAACCGGAGGAAGATTCGGAGAAAGATCCATAGGAGGATCCAGAAGAAGACGCGAGCATGAATTCAGAAGACAACTAGAAATTTCTAGGATCGACAACGTTTATGTAACCTTGTGATGTTTTGATGTTTTGATGTTATGATGTTTTGGCCTGAGTGCCGTAAGAACTCGAAATGAATGATTTGGCGGTTAAGCCACTCGTAATTGGAATCAATTATATTTTCTATTCTTATTCTATATGTCCATTAATCATGAATAATTAGTAGTTAATTATGCGTTTAATTCTACATGACAACATAGAATACTAATAATTCCACATAAGACCGTAAATCCTCACACATTCACTAACTTATAATAGATGGCTGACCGAGATGCCCTCGCATGAATCGTGACGAGCAGCATCAACGCGATGATCGCTCACGCTCTCCTCCACGAGGAGGAAATGGGAACGATGCCATGGCTCAAGCCATCGCTCAATTGACAAACTTCCTACAACAGCAGACTGCAAACAACGGGAACAACAACGAAACTCATGATCGCACCTTGGAAAGATTCCTACGCTTAAAACCGCCTACCTTTGACGGGGAACCCGAAGATATCAAAGTCGAACTCTGGCTGGCGAGAATTGAAGGAATTCTCAACGCCCTTCATTATACTGATGAACAGCGGATATCACTAGCTACATTTTGACTCAAGGCCGCAGCTCATGACTAGTGGAAGAGTGTAAACGAGCGTTGGATGAGAGAAAACTGTGTCAGGATGTGTGCTAACTTCCTGACCGACTTTCGAACTCAATACGTGTCAGCAGCAGCCAGAGAAGCTAGACGAGACGAGTTCTACCACTTGAAGCAAGGATCCATGACAGTCGCTCAATATGAAGCCCAGTTTAATGTTGGAACATTTTGTTCCATACATGCTTAAAAGTGTTTTCATGATTAAAGTTGATAAACAAAGCAAAACAACAAAAAGAAGAAGCAAAGCATCGAAAGAAACGAAGTGCAAGAAGCTGGATTTATGTAAGCTTAACGTACGTAAAATGTGCTATATAGCGTACGTAAATACGTACGTAAACAAGGGTGGCTAACGTACGTAATGGAGAGTTCAGAGTTCAAACCAGAAGAACGTTGGACGTGTCAAAGTCAAAAAGGCGGCAATGGATATATGACGTCAGCAATGACGTATCCTTAACGTACGCAATGGTGATTGATTAACGTACGTAATGATCGAATCAGATGCTACTGAACTGAAACTGGGTGATGTTAACGTACATAACATTTATATGTTAACGTACATAAAGGATCTTATGTACGTAACAAGAATGATATAGCGTACGTAATGCAGTCTGAAGAGGCAACGGCTAGTAAGGCTCCAATGCCTATAAATACCATTCCTATGGTAATGTTTCTCAAACAACAACTTCAAGCATTCAAATCATTGATCTGATATTCATATACATTATATTGTTGTTTTGATATTGAGCTTCTATTGTCAGTTTGAGTGTTTATACATTCAACATATACATGAGAGGTAAAAGAAAAGATATGATTGAATTCGGTGCTATTAGGATCAAAGATCCGGAATTATTAGAATCGCAATCGATATCTTCGTGAGGTTTATCTAGCACCTATAGAAAGCTATAGTGGTTGATTCCTTGTCCAATATAAAAGGAAAACGGTTTAACTTGGACCGACACAAAGACAAGTACGAGTGGTTTATCACGGACCAATTAAAGATGTGATTGTAACAGTAATCCCTCGACTGATAGAAGAGAGGTGCAGAGGTTTATATCTTCAACCTATAGAAAAAGATACCGAGAGAGGACATAGGCTCGATTATATACGAACCTCTATAAATCCTTGTGTCGTTTATTTTCGCACTTAATAATAATCTCTTCCGCACAAACGGCGCATTATTCTGATTTTGCTCCAACAATTTATCAGAGCGGTACCACCAATAAGCGACTTAATATCCGAGGAGTCTATCCAAATGGCATTTCAATATGCTCCAGTCGAAGGCCTTGCTCTTAACCGACCACCATTTTTTGATGGCGCAAATTTCATGACATGGAAGAAAAAGATGTCAATATTCATCCGAGCGTATGACATCGATATTTGGAAGATCATTTGTCTTAGCCCGAAAGTTTCAATCAAACCTGACGGATCTCTTAAGAGTTTCGAAGAATATAATGACGAGGATTGTAAGAACGACCATCTAAATTGTAAGGCTACTCAACTTATATATTGTGCCTTAAATCCAGAAGAGGCCAATCGTATCTCATCGTGTGAAAGTGCTAAAGATATATGGAAAATTCTTGAAATCACACACGAAGGGACAACTCAAGTCAAGGAGACGAAGATCAATATGCTTCTCCATGACTACGATCTATTTATGATGAAGGGTGACGAGTCCATCACTAACATGCTCGACCGATTTTCGGTCATCACAAATGGACTTGCTTCGTTCGGTAAACCATTATCAAGTAGTGAGAAAGTTAAAAAAATATTAAGATCACTACCTGTTGAATGGGACGACATGGTAACGGTGATTATGGAATAGAAAGATATCAATAATCTTGATTTTAGTGCCCTCGTTGGTTCACTAATAAATTACGAGATTGTCCTTAAATCTCGAAATGCAAAGTCGAAACCGAAGGAAAGATCGATAGCCTTGAAGGCTAAGATGTCAAAAAGAGAAGAAATCCCAGTTGATGAAAGCGACGAAGAATCGGCATATTATGCCAAGAATATTAATAAGTTTCAAACCTTATTAAATCGGAGAAAGAAAGACATCTCGGGCGAATCTAAGAAATTCGACAATAATTGTCGATTATGTGGTAAACCAGGCCACTTTGCTAAAAATTGCCGAGCAAAACCCAAGAAGGAGGTTCTCGTTGCAACATGGAGCGATGAAGACGAAGATGATGATTTTATCAATCAAAATAATCTCGCTCTTATGGCATGAACTTCATTCGACTATAGCGACGTCGAAAGCCAAGTAAGTAATTCTTACGACGAACTTTTTGAAGCATTTGAATTATTGCATACGGATTATCAAAATACTTTATCCGAAATTAAATCCCTTCAATTTAAAAATAAATCATTGGAAATTGAAAATTCCAAAATTCTGGAAACGGGAAAGTTTATCAAGATCGATCATTCAAAATGTGTTGAAAACGAAAATATTTTAAAGGATGATCTTGTTAAAATTCAAACCGTGTTACGTATTTTGTGAACGCAAGTGCACGTTGTCGTAAGCAAGTAATAAAGTGATGAGAAAAATATCCTTCCCTCGAGGACTGATGCACTAATTACCAGTTTATTTATATTCCTAATTTTATTTGAACGACCGAATTTTATGATTGAAGAATTATTAAAAACTAAATAATGCGATAAACTAAAAAAACAAATAATAGAATCAATAATCCGATGAAAGGAGATCAAATAAGAGAAGAATCTAGGATCGAGAATTCGCCTCGATTAATCCGAATTAATCTTGATTAATATAATTTATGTAATTTCCCAATTTATTGAAAGAGAAGATTCTGAGTTAATCTAATGCCTCTCCCGAGGTCAGTAGAATTTTCCAAGGTGATTCACTCTATTCCTAGGTGAGTTAATTCAACAATAGCCAAAAAGTTCTAAAATCTTCAAACGAGCTTCGCAATTCTTATGAGTATATTCCTATCTCACAAGACAAAACGGTTTTCTCCCAATTTTCACTACTTACTCTCCTCTTCCGATTCAAGTTACGTAGTTATAATAATTCAATCATAGGCACACAATTGAAAGCATTAAGAACAATTGGGAAAACTCAATAGAAAAGAGAAATATATCAATAACGTAAAATCAAGAATCAATTCATCAAAATCTCGGTTTCATCACAATCCTAGAATAAAAGGGTCTAGCCTGACATGCTAGAAAACAATACACAAATATTCAAATTAAACATAATGAAGAAATTCAAACACAATTGAAGAACTGGATTCTTCCGTTCTCTGGCCTTGCTTACTGCTGCTAGGTATTCTTCTCCTCTCCTTCGATGATGATTTTTTCTGACCTTCACTGCCTCTTTATAACCTTCCTTCCGCCTCCAAAAATGCGTCCAAGAATTAGGTCGAAATGGCCTTTAGAACAGCCAAAACCGCAGGCTGAAATCATGGATCCCGCGCCGCGGGCCGCGGCCCGGCTTAAGTGTGCTGCAGCCATAGTCCGTGTGCTGCCCAGGCCTGGGCAATATTTCATTACAGGCCGCGGCTCCGAATGAGTGTGATGCGGTCCCTGGTACAGTTTGTACCAGTTAGCTCTGGGTTAGGCCTGTGACGCTGCCCAGACTTGATGCGACGTGGCCTTTGACCAAAAAATATCGTTTTAGGCCTGTTTTTCTTCGTTTGAGCTTCAGGTCTCTAATATCCTTCAAAACATGTAAAAATAAGGCATTAAGAGCTTATTTACGCAGATTTAAACCCAAAATGGAGATAAGATAATGATAATAAAGTGTATAAAATAACATATAACAAATACCCCCAAACTTAAGCTTTTGCTTGTCCTCAAGCAAAATTCAATTTCAAACAAGACGACGAGTATCGTGGACGATCGTGCAAATCCATAGTGCTCAACTAATTAATACTACCATGAAAATCTCAAAGAATAATACGAATATCGTACTAGTGAGTCACAGTACGGACAATGATTCCACAAGGTAACCATTTTTAGTGCTAATCAATAGCTCATGAAGAAAATCAAGGCTCAAAGATTAACAAACATGAATTGAGCCAACCGCCAATATGAATGTTGAGAGTATAACAAGACAACTCTCCCAGTCCCACAGCCTCGTGGCAAAACGCAAGAATTTCACAATATTTCCCGGACAGCACTCCCTTATATTAATAATGATTCGAGTTAACCATTAGGTTTCGACTCCCGGGATGTTTCATCGGAAGAACCCTAGTGTGGATTTCTATTCTCATGTATTGGGGAACCGTTTGACGTAAAAGACACTCATGGGGCTCATGAATGCTTCTAGTTACTAAGTCTCCCTCTACAGTAGAGAAAAACTCGAATAGCTACTCCCGCACATCCGATTCAAGGTTGCTGTTTTACGCGAGAGTAAACAACAGGTCACGCGAATACCCCTGGTTACTTGGCTTCCTATCATCGGAGATGCGATTTTTATGAATCATTAATCTACTATGAACATGTCTATTCAAGGTTGTCGTTTTATGCGAGAGTAAACAATGGGTGACGTGAATACTCCCGGTTACTAGACTTCCCATCATAGAACATGCAAGGTTGCTCAAATTTTGGGAATTAAAACTGTCCGACTGAATGCCTAACCTTAGGTACTTAATTGAATGCCCCCAAGACTAATGTTGCCAAAAACTTGTTACGTATTTTTGTGAACGCAAGTGCACGTTGTCGTAAGCAAGTAATAAAGTGATGAGAAAAGTATCGTTCCCTCGAGGACTAATGCACTAATTACCAATTCATTTATATTTCTAATTTTATTTGAACGACCGAATTTTGTAGTTGAAGAATTATTATAAACTAAATAATGCGATAAAGTAAAAAACAAATAATAGAATCAATAATCCGATGAAAGGAGATCAAATAAGAGAAGAATCTAGGATTGAGAATTCGCCTCGATTAATCCGAATTAATCTTGATTAATATAATTTATGTAATTTCCCAATTTATTGAAAGCAAAGATTCTGAGTTAATCTAATTCCTCTCCCGAGGTCAGTAGAATTTTCCAAGGTGAATAATTCACTCTATTCCTAGGTGAGTTAATTCAACAATAGCTAAAAAGTTCTAAAATCTTCAAACGAGCTTCGCAATTCTTATGAGTATATTCCTATCTCACAAGACAAAATGGTTTTCTCCCAATTTTCACTACTTACTCTCCTCTCCCGATTCAAGTTACGTAGTTATAACAATTCAATCATAGGCCACACAATTGAAAGCATTAAGAACAATTGGGAAAACTCAATAGAAAAGGAAAATATATCAATAACGTAAAATCAAGAATTAATTCACCAAAATCCCGGTTTCATCACAATCCTAGAATAAAAGGGTCTAGCCCGACATGCTATAAAACAATACACAAATATTCAAATTAAACATAATGAAGAAATTCAAACACAATTGAAGAACTGGATTCTTCCGTTCTCTGGCCTTGCTTTATGCTGCTAGGTATTCTTCTCCTCTCCTTCGATGATGATTTTTTCTGACCTTCACTGCCTTTTTATAACCTTCTTTCCGCCTACAAAAACGCATCCAAGAATTAGGTCGAAACGGCCTTCAGAACAGCCAAAATCGCGGGCTGAAATCCCAGATCCCGCGACGCGGGCCGCTGCCCGGCTTATGTGTGTCGCGGCCATAGTCCGTGTGCTGCCTAGGCCTGGGCAATTTTTCATTACGGGCCGCGGCTCAAAATGAGTGTGCCGCGGCCCCCGGTACAGTTTGTACTGGTTAGCTCTGGGTTAGGCCTGTGACGCGGCCCAGACTTGATGCGACGCGGCCTTTGACCAAAAAATGTCGTTTTAGGCCCGTTTTTCTTCGTTTGAGCTTCAGGACTCTAATATCCTTCAAAAAATGTAAACATAAGGCATTTAGAGCTCATTTACGCAGATTTAAACCCAAAATGAAGGTAAGAAAATGATAATAAAGTGTACAAAATAACATATAACAAACCGAGCTCAAAAATTTAACAAAGAAATTTTCAGTCGGAAACGAGAAATTTGAAAATATGCTCTCAGTTGAAAAGTTTACTTAAATAAATGAGTCCTTAAATTTAAAGATACCCCATTGCGAAAAATATTTGAAAATTGGGCACCATATTTCAAACTATAAAAGCCCAAGACGGACGATTAAAGTTAAGAAAATTTGGATTTCTAAAGGAACCACCATCCCAAATATCATTCACGTCTTGAAACAAAAACCAACTATAGGTTGGATCCCCAAAATTTAATTTGTATTTTACTCAGGGGGAGTAATAATTTTTCAAAGGGAGATAATATTTTCAGGGGGAGTTTATACCCTATTCATGCATATAGTTATATTCATCATTTGGTGTCGCATATTCTTTGTACATCAATTTGGTATTTATTATTTTATTCTCATTTATTACACTTTTTGACGAAAACAAAAAGGGGTATAAAGGAGAAGAAAAAGAATGGGATTAACCCTGAAAGGGGGAGAAGGTCGAAGAAAAGTCGAAAAGATGAAGCTGAAAAGAAAAATGAGGAGACGTCGAAAAGATGATGAAAATTTGAAAATTCGAAAAGAAAAAGAAAAGGAAAGAAGGAGTCAAAAAAGAAATGGGAGAAGAAACTAACGAAACGGACAAAGCCGAAAACTTTGGTCTATACACATATACATATATTTGTATTTTTGCAGGTAAATCCCATTGACGAAGTGTTGTTTTGTAATCATCAAAAAGGGGGAGATTGTTGGAACATTTTGTTCCATACATGCTTAAAAGTGTTTTGATGATTAAAGTTTATAAACAAAGCAAAACAACAAAAAGATGAAGCAAAGCATCGAAGGAAACGAAGTGCAAAAAGCTGGATTTATGCAAGCTTAACGTACGTAAAATGTGCTATATAGCATACGAAAACCATGAAGATTAACGTACGTAAGCAAGGATGGCTAATGTACGTAATGGAGTGTTCAGAGTTCAAATCAGAAGAATGTTGGACGTGTCAAAGTAAAAAAGGCGGCAACAGATATATGACGTCAGCAATGACGTATCCTTAATGTACGTAATGGTGATTGATTAACATACGTAATGATCGAATCAGATGCTACTGGACTGAAACTGGGTGTAATACCCGGTTGTAATTCAGTAATTATCATTCAGTATTTATCGTTCAGTAATTGATACTCAGTAATTTCACTCATTATTGATCATTTGTCACTCATATTCAATCATGGTATTCATCATTCAGAGTAATTGTATCGTGTATCAATCGTCATTCATCACTAATCTAATTGGAGTTTCGTGCCGTGTTTTTCATCATTGTCATTTTCGTTGTGGGCTGTGCGTGAGGAGTAGCGCACGCTACGTACTCTTTTTAGCGTACGCTAATTAAGTACAGGTAGCGCACGCTACCACTCAGCATTAGCGCACGCCAATGTTACCCTGGTTGCAGTCCAGAAGGTACTGGACTGCAGGTGAGTTATATGTAGCGCACGCTACGAGTGGTAAGTAGCGCGCGCTAGTGGGTTGTAGTAGCGCACGATAAATATATGGAGTAGCGCGCGCTAGGGACGAATCAGGTTGAGTCCAGTGGCTACTGGGCTGCACTGGATTAATTGATAGCGCACGCTATGAATGATATTTAGCGTACGCAATCGATATTGTAGCGCACGCTAAATATTGGGTGTAGCGCACGCTACCGAGGTCAGATCAGAGGACAGACAGTTTCTGGATTCCAGTACTGGGCATCAAATAATTCGTTAGCGCACGCTAATGGTATGGCCGTAGCGCACGCTACAAAAAGGTACGTAGCGCGTGCTACCGTGTTCGGACAGTGGGTACTGGACTACCCAAATTACCCGTTAGCGCACGCTACGCACAAGGGCTAGCGCACGCTAACCTGGAGTGGCTATATATTGGACAGTTAGCCTGAGTTCGTCATTTTATCACTCTTTCTCTTTCCCTCTTCGGTTTCGGGCGATTTCGGGTATTTTGGAGAGTTCTCTTCGAGCTTCTATCATCCATCATCATCTTCAAGTCTTTGAGTTGGATTATCATCACTTCATCATCTCCTTAACATCGAATCAAAGGTATTAATCTCTTGGATCTAGAATTTCGGATTTTTCGGTTTTTCCTTCCGATTTCTTCGTGTAAGCTTGGATTATCATTGGAATATGTTAGATATGGATTATCTACCTTGGATAAATATATTCTGACGGATTTAATGGTTATTTTTGGAATTATTTCAAGAACCCTTGGGGTTGACTTCGGTTAATTGGGGATTTTCCGATTGATGTAGTTGTAATCTCGAATTGTGGATTCTTAATGGGTTATTGATATCATTGAAGTGTTTTGATGGTTTGAAATACTCATTTTGGTGTTGGTTTCGATATATTCGGGATTGGATATTTTCAAAGTCGTGTGGTTGGTTGCGTATTCGTTAGAATGCCCTTATGAGTTTGATTATCGTTGTTTCGACCTTTGGGTTAGTCGTGTTTTGTTGCTTGATACGTGTATTGAACGGTTGTTGGTAATTATTGTTATTCAAGGTTGTTCGAGCGACCGGTATATCGATTAGGACGTTGTTCGTGGAAGGACTTTGTCATCAGTATTGAGTAAGTTAACTCTTACTCGGTTAAAAGGATACTCATTCCTTTTGTTGTTGATTGCTCATAATCATAATTCATTCATCGTAATATTAATCATATTGAGACTTGTAATTGTCGAATAATCATTTCATTCACGAGGAGCGACGGTTCCAAATCATTTCATTGGGTTATCAATCAAGTCACTATTATTTTCATCTCGGTGAGTCATCTTGGCCTTGTCGAATTATTATTCATTGGTATTCATTGTGGTCATTCTCTTTCATATGACCTTCTGGGTTCATATTGCGTGGCCGGGTGTGGCTGTGTGGAATTTTTAGTCGGGCACACGATGGTCATGTTTTGGGTTCATCGATACATTGGACCGTGCACACGGTAACGCATACCTCCATGAGACTAATTAGGTACAAGGACGGGTGTGTCCGGTCATTCGTCTTGTACACTTGCACAGAACATTACGGGCGTACTATGATACTCCTCTTCAGCGTAATTCATAACTAAGGATATTTCATAACTTCAGTTTATTCATGATTGTGAATTTTCAACCCTTGAGGATTGTTGTTCTGTGTAACTGACCCCGTTAGGGGATTTTGTTTTCAGGTCACGGCAAGGCAAAGGCACGGGAAGAGCATGTTGACGGCGACGAGTCCCAATAATACTAGTAGGGGCCCCCAGTCATTTCGTTTGTTTCAGTCATTTTAGTCATTTCAGTTATTCCGTCATTTGTATTTTTCCGCTGCAAATTCCGTTTGAGATACTTATTTGTTTAGGGTGGTGTATTTTATCTCCATATAAAATATACCAGTATTCTGTTTTGTCCTGGTGTAATGCACTTAAACTCCTCATCGGAGTGCTTGGTAATATAATGTGGTTCGGTACTACAATTATATTATTTAATTCATCATTTTTATTTGCCTGGTGGGTCCCAGTCGGGGATTCACGGCACTGTAATATCCGCCTGGTTTGGGGTGTTACAGAGTTGGTATCGGAGCGTGGTTTTGAATACTACCCTCCAAGTCATGTCTCATTTGAAATCATCGTCATCGGACTAGTATCATTGGACTTTCGCGTCACGTGTGACCTGTGCAAATGCCGAGCCAATCAGACCAAGAACTGTAAGATTTCTAACGCCATGGTATAATTTCTGGCAAGAATCAATTCATTCATAATTCATCAGTTAACAATCCTCAACCATCATTGTCATTTTGACCAGGACGGTCAGATTAACTCATTAATCACTCAATTTATTTCATTATTCAGTTGTTGATCAGGAAGATCAAATCATTAATCTTGTTAACTCGTTCAAGATAATCATTCCAGTAATTTCATCAGA
Organism: Orobanche coerulescens; assembly: GCA_033398695.1. Classification (NCBI taxonomy): domain Eukaryota; kingdom Viridiplantae; phylum Streptophyta; class Magnoliopsida; order Lamiales; family Orobanchaceae; genus Orobanche; species Orobanche coerulescens. The sequence continues at coordinate 72,568,153 of CM065816.1, read as the reverse complement.
TAATCATGTCACGTCAATTAATCATTCATGTAATCACTGTGTTAGAGCGCGTATGCTCATTTTCATCATCTCATGTCATAATCATAACGTGATATTCATGTGAAAAATATAATCATCATGTGACTTTCCTACTTCAGTATGGAGAGGGCAAGAAGAGGACGTGGAGGACGAGGTCGTGGAGCGGGCCGAATCCCAAGAGCTCGTGTGAATACACGTGCAAACACGAGAAATAATGCTAATTCATCGAGCAGCGACGCTGCCACTCATTCACCTGGACACGATCATTCACTATCGGGGAGTCGTACCCGGGACACAGCTCAGTCAGAAGGTGTCCGGGTTTACCCACTCGCTTTCATGCAGGGCATGATGGCCCAGATGACCCAGATGGCACAGCTGATGGAGACGATGCATAACTCCGTCAATCAGAATCATCAGGCTCCTCCGCCGCCACCTCAGAGGCAAGAGAGGAATGTGAGCAATATCATCGGCGACATCTCTCGCCAGAGGCCACCTACTTTCGAGGGCTCGTCTGAGCCGGCGGATATCATTCATTGGCTCGAGCATTTCGAGAAGTTGTTTGCTATGGTAGAGTGTCCCGAAGGACACAAAGTTTCTGTTGCGGCTTACTACCTGGGTAAGAGCGCTCATTCTTGGTGGTTGTCGTTGAAGCCCACCGAAGGATCATGTACTTGGGATCAGTTCAAGACTCTCATGATGGAGAGGTATTATCCGGCCCCACTCAGAGAGGCCAAGCTGTCAGAATTACTCACCCCCGACCCCTCAGTAGACGAGGATGTTCTCGCCATTGCCGAGAAATTTCAGGAACTTCTTTCGTTCGCCTCATCCATCATTCATTCAGAGGCGGATAAAATCAAGTATTTCAGCAAGAGGCTGAAACCCCGTATGAGACTACAGTTGCTTAATCATAATTGCACCACGTTGGCTGAATTCATTGAGAAAGCTCTTACCTATGAGCTTACTGCTAAGGAGATTGCTAAGCAGCAACCTTCGTCTGCTAGCAAGAAATTGAAGAATCGTAATCAGTCTGAAGGCGGTCAGACAACCTTCAAGAAACCCCGTGCGGGCTCTGCTTTTTCTGAGCGACCTCCTGTGTCGTCTAAGCCCGCGGAATCTCAGTCTCGAGCGGCCAGTTCGGCCATCACCTATTTTAAATGTGGGGATCTTGGTCATCTCAGTACCAAGTGTCCGAGACAGACTATCACATGTCATAATTGTGGGATTGCTGGGCATAAGGCCCGTTTTTGCCGTAGGGACTCCAAACCTACTCAGACGTCATCTCAGGCCCCTAAGCAGTCAGCCGTTCAGAATCAGGCCACTCAATCAGCGTCGTTTAAAACGACAGGAGCAACTAAAGGTGGAGCCTATAGCCAGCAAACGGGAGCGTCCGGTGCCGGGACTAGCAAGCCCCGGATTTATGAGATGAAGAAGACCGATGATCCAGAGGCCCGAATGATCTCAGGTACACTCGATATTCCATCTCAACCTGTGTGTACCCTTTTTGATACTGGTGCATCGCATTCATTCATTTCCGAGCCATGTTTGAGTAGACTACTTCTGGGTAGTGCTACTAGTTGTGAGCCTTATGTCATTGGTCTACCTGATGGTAGACGAATTATCGTGTCGGGAGATTCGTAATGTCCGATCTGGGTTTCATGGTCTTGTATGGCCAGCGGACCTAATCGTAGTATATTTGCCGAGGGACGACGTCATCTTGGGTATTGATTGGATGGATCGTCATGATGCCATCATTAGTGTTCGTAAGCGTATGATCACTATCATTTCAGACGATGGGGTTGAATGTGTGTTTCAGGGAGGTAATCCCGGCCGTTCTAGTAAGGTCATTAATTTGATGGAAGCAGTGAAATTACTCAATCAGGGGTGTGTTGGTTATTGGTGCTATATGACCAAAACCGAGATATCATTAGTAATGTTGACGGATATTCCGGTAGTGAGGGAATATGCCGATGTTTTTCTAGACGAGTTACCTGGTTTGCCTCCACAGAGGGATGTGGAATTCACGATTGAGTTGGAGCCTGGTACGTCCCCGATATCGAAGGCACCGTACCGGATGGCCCCGACCGAAATGCAGGAATTAAAGAACCAACTTGAGGAGTTGTTCGAGAAGGGTTATATTCGACCGAGTGCGTCCCCGTGGGGAGCACCCGTGTTATTTGTCAAGAAGAAGGATGGCTATTTTCGCTTGTGTATCGATTATCGAGAGTTGAACATGGTGACAATCAAGAATAAGTATCCCTTACCCCGTATTGATGATCTCTTAGATCAAATTCAGGGAGCTTCAGTATTTTCCAAGATCGACCTAAGATCTGGATATCATCAGTTGCGGATCCGAGAGTCGGACATCGCGAGGACAGCGTTTCGAACACGCTATGGTCATTATGAGTTTGTGGTTATGCCGTTTGGTAATTGTATCGTGTATCAATTAGTAGCACTAATTGATACTCAGTAATTTCACTCATTATTGATCATTTGTCACTCATATTCAATCATGGTATTCATCATTCAGAGTAATTGTATCGTGTATCAATCGTCATTCATCACTAATCTAATTGGAGTTTCGTGACGTGTTTTTCATCGTTGTCATTTTCGTTGTGGGCTGTGCGTGAGGAGTAGCGCACGCTACGTACTCTTTTTAGCGTACGCTAATTGAGTACACGTAGCGCACGCTACCACTCAGCATTAGCGCACGCTAATATTACCCTGGTTGCAGTCCAGAAGGTACTGGACTGCAGGTGAGTTATATGTAGCGCACGCTACGAGTGGTAAGTAGCGCGCGCTAGTGGGTTGTAGTAGCGCACGCTAAATATGTGGAGTAGCGCGCGCTAGGGACGGATCAGGTTGAGTCCAGTGGCTACTGGGCGGCACTGGATTAATTCATAGCGCACGCTATGAATGATATTTAGCGTACGCAATCGATATTGCGCACGCTAAATATTGGGTGTAGCGCACGCTACCGAGGTTAGATCAGAGGACAGACAGTTTCTGGATTCCAGTACTGGGCATCAAATAATTCGTTAGCGCACGCTAACAATGGGTATTAACGCACGCTAATGGTATGGCCGTAGCGCACGCTACAAAAAGGTACGTAGCGCACGCTACCGTGTTCGGACAGTGGGTACTGGACTACCCAAATTACCCGTTAGTGCACGCTACGCACAAGGGCTAGCGCACGCTAACCTGGAGTGGCTATATATTGGACAGTTAGCCTGAGTTCGTCATTTTATCACTCTTTCTCTTTCCCTCTTCGGTTTCGGGCGATTTCGGGTATTTTGGAGAGTTCTCTTCGAGCTTCTATCATCCATCATCATCTTCAAGTGTTTGAGTTGGATTATCATCACTTCATCATCTCCTTAACATCGAATCAAAGGTATTAATCTCTTGGATCTAGAATTTCGGATTTTTGGGTTTTTCCTTCCGATTTCTTCGTGTAAGCTTGGATTATCATTGGAATATGTTAGATATGGATTATCTACCTTGGATAAATATATTCTTACGGATTTAATGGTTATTTTCGGAATTATTTCAAGAACACTTGGGGTTGACTTCGGTTAATTGGGGATTTTCCGATTGATGTAGTTGTAATCTCGAATTGTGGATTCTTAATGGGTTATTGATATCATTGAAGTGTTTTGATGGTTTGAAATACTCATTTTGGTGTTGGTTTCGATATATTCGGGATTGGATATTTTTGAAGTCGTGTGGTTGGTTGCATATTCGTTAGAATGCCCCTATGAGTTTGATTATCGTTGTTTCGACCTTTGGGTTAGTCGTGTTTTGTTGCTTGATACGTGTATTGAACGGTTGTTGGTAATTATTGTTATTCAAGGTTGTTCGAGCGACCGGTATATCGATTAGGACGTTGTTCGTTGAAGGACTTTGTCATCGGTATTGAGTAAGTTAACTCTTACTCGGTTAAAAGGATACTCATTCCTTTTGTTGTTGATTGCTCATAATCATAATTCATTCATCGTAATATTAATCATATTGAGACTTGTAATTGTCGAATAATCATTTCATTCACGAGGAGCGACGGTTCCAAATCATTTCATTGGGTTATCAATCAAGTCACTATTATTTTCATCTCGGTGAGTCATCTTGGCCTTGTCGAATAATTATTCATTGGTATTCATTGTGGTCATTCTCGTTCATATGACCTTCTGGGTTCATATTGCATGGTCGGGTGTGGCTGTGTGGAATTTTTAGTCGGGCACACGATGGACATGTTTTGGGTTCACCGATACATTGGACCGTGCACACGGTAACGCTTACCTCCATGAGACTAATTAGGTACAAGGACGGGTGTGTCCGGTCATTCGTCTTGTACACTTGCACAGAACATTACGGGCGTACTATGATACTTCTCTTCAGCGTAATTCATAACTAAGGATATTTCATAACTTCAGTTTATTCATGATTGTGTATTTTCAACCCTTGAGGATTGTTGTTCTGTGTAACTGACCCCGTTGGGGGATTTTGTTTTCAGGTCACGGCAAGGCAAATGCACGGGAAGAGCATGTTGATGGCGACGAGTCCCAGTAATACTAGTAGGGGGCCCCAGTCATTTCGTTTGTTTCAGTCATTTCAGTCATTTCAGTTATTTCGTTATTTGTATTTTTCCGCTGCAAATTCCGTTTGAGATACTTATTTGTTCAGGGTGGTGTATTTTATCTCCATATAAAATATACCAGTATTCTGTTTTGTCCTGGTGTAATGCACTTAAACTCCTCATCGGAGTGCTTGGTAATATAATGTGGTTCGGTACTACAATTATATTATTTAATTCATCATTTTCATTTGCCTGGTGGGTCCCAGTCGGGGATTCACGGCACTGTAATATCCGCCTAGTTTGGGGTGTTACATTGGGTGATGGTAACGTACATAACATTTATATGTTAACGTACGTAAAGGAGCTTACGTACGTAACGGGAGTGATATAGCGTACGTAATGCAGTCTGAAGAGGCAACAACTAGTAAGGCTCCAGTGCCTATAAATACCATTCCTATGGTATTGTTTCTCAAAAAACATCTTCAAGCATTTAAGTCATTGATCTGATATTCATATACATTATATTGTTGTTGTGTTATTGAGCTTATATTGTCATTTTGAGTATTTATACATTCAACATATACACGAGAGGTAAAAGAAAAGATACGATTGGATTCGGTGTTATTAGGATCAAGGATCTGGCAGTATTAGAATCGCAATCGATATCTTCGTGAAGTTTATCTAGTACTGATAGAAAGCTAGAGTGGTTGATTCCCTGTCCAATAGAAAAGGAAAACGGTTTAACTTGGTCCGACACAAAGACAAGTACGAGGACCAATTGAAGGCGTGATTGTAACGGTAATCCCTCGACCGATAGAAGAGAGGTGCAGAGGTTTATATCTTCAACCTATAGAAAAAGATACCGAGAGAGGACGTAGGCTCGATTATAGCCGAACCTCTATAAATCCTTGTGTCGTTTATTTCCGCACTTAATAATAATCGCTTCCGCACAAACGGCGCATTATTCCGATGTTTCTCAAACAACAACTTCAAGCATTCAAGTCATTGATCTGATAATCATATACATTATATTGTTGTTTTCATATTGAGCTTATATTATCAGTTTGAGTGTTTATACATTCAACATATACACGAGAGGTAAAAGAAAAGATACGATTGGATTCGGTGTTATTAGGATCAAGGATCCGGCATTATTAGAATCGCAACCGACATCTTCGTGAGGTTTATCTAGTACCGATAGAAAGCTAGAGTGGTTGATTCCTTGTCCAATACAAAAGGAAAACGGTTTAACTTGGACCGACACAAAGACAAGTACGATTAGTTTATCACGGACCAATTGAAGACGTGATTGTAAAGGTAATCCCTCGACCGATAGAAGAGAGGTGCAGAGGTTTATATCTTCAACCTATAGAAAAAGATACTGAGAGAGGACGTAGGCTCGATTATAGCCGAACCTCTATAAATCCTTGTGTCATTTATTTCCGCACTTAATAATAATCGCTTCCACACAAATAGCGCATTATTCCGATTTTGCTCCAACATTTAACAGGTTGTCTAAATACGCGCCCGGATTGGTAACAAGTGAGGAAGACAATCTCTACAAATTCACTAGAGGACTGAGGCAGTCGCTTCAACAGAGCCTTTTAACTATTCGGCTGATGACACTTACCGAAGCGGTGGAAGCCGCCACCCGGATGGAGAGCGGAACGGCAAGGTTAGCTCAACAGCAAAGCCGATTCTCCAACAACGCCAAGAGGCCTGCTACCCGAACAACATCAAGGCCACCACAAAAGTTTAAGAGGATGGGAGCTCAGGGGAGTCCAAGCGGAGCAATAGCACCAGTTCTCAACAAACCAACAGCACCATGCATACATTATGGCAGGAAGGGGCATAAGTCTGATTTATGTTGGAGGAAGCTTGGGAAGTGCTTATGTTGTGGTAGTTCAGATCATCAAATCCGAGAAAGCCCAGATGTGAACCCTACGGCGAACAAACCAGCCACTGCATCTAAGCCAAGAAACAACGGAGGGAAAGCCCTAGCACGAGTGTTTGCTCTAGCTGGCCAGGAGGCAATGGAAAACAATGATGTAGTGGAAGTTACACTCCTTATATCCAATCAACTTGCACGTACACTCATAGATCCAGGATCATCCCACTAGTTTGTTGCACCGTATTTTTCTAAGAAACTTGATAGGCCTTTAGAATTCTTACCATTATGTCTAGAAGTATCTACCCCGATGGGAGTTAGTCAGCTAGCGGATAAAGTCCATTCTGTGTGTGATGTGATAATCAGCGGTAACTGTTATTCTACCGATTTAGTAGTGCTTCCAATATTGGAGTACGACGTCATCCTAGGAATGGATTGGTTGTCTAAGCACTACGCACAATTGGATTGCCACTCTAAGATAGTTAGGTTTCGCGAGCCTAACAAACCAATTGTGGAACTAGTTGGGGATGCTAGAGTCAACCTAACGCCCATAATATCAGCTGTCAAGGCTAGGAAGGCAGTTACCAAAGGGGCGACCAAATTTTTAGCCTTCATCATCAACAAACATAAGAGTAACTTCCCGAGGAATTAACTTCCTTACCACCTGATAGAGCGGTAATTTAATATCGAGATCATGCCTGGCAAGGCACCCATTGCAAAGGCACCATACCGAATGGCACCATTGGAACTGCAAGAGTTGAAGGTCCAACTACAGAAGTTGCTCAATGTGGGTTTCATACAACCCAGTGTATCGCCATGGGGAGCTCCGGTACTATTCGTTAAGAAGAAGGACGGAACATTAAGTTTGCATAGATTACCGTGAACTCAACAGAGTTACGGTTAAGAATACGTATCCTCTCCTGAGGATAGATGAATTGTTTGAACAACTACAAGGAGCTACGGTGTATTCCAAGTTCGATCTTCAACAAGGATACTACCAACTAAAATTAAGAATAAAGATGTTCCTAAAACTGCATTCCAAACTAGATACGGTCACTACGAGTTCGTAGTGATGCCTTTTGGACTCATGAATGCTCCTGCAGCTGAAGAGATAAATTTACCACTAGAAGGGGGGTTGAATAGTGGTAATGCGGAATAACAAAATTTCTTGCGAATAAATGAAAAATAGTGCGGAAAATAAAGACTCAAAGATTTATAGAGGTTCGGAAACTTGCCTACGTCCTCTCTCTGACTTTCTTTTTCTATTGGCTCAAGAACAACCACAAACTTGACTCGTCTTCGATCGGTCCGAGTACACAACCGTTACAACCGCTTGTCTTCTATCGGTCCAAGCTCAACCTCTCTCTCAATATAAACTTCTTTTGTATATCTAGTGTTCTATAGGAACTAGATAATCCTCACTATACGAATATGGGAGTATAATCCTAACAATGCCGGATCAAAGGTCCTAATAACACAGGATTAGTGACTCTTGATTCGTTTCTCTTACGCTCAAGTGTAAGTGATGCAACACTTACAATCAAATGAAGGAATACAAAGTATAATAAATATTACAATGTATATCACTCTTTGTATTTCTCTTCTCACAACTTAAAATGCAATAAAAGATATGAAACTGAGCTCAAGTATGCTTTGATTGCTTGTATGCTTGTATCCTTGTATGCTTGTAGTTGTGTGTGAATGATACCCAAGTCCTATGGGTATTTATAGGTGAAAGCCATTCTTCAAATACTGAAAAACGTATTATTAGCATGCGCTAATAATGCCTTCTAGCGTGCGCTATCGATTTTGACTTGGCTTTCCTGAACGGTCACAAAACTGTTCCAACGGTAAAATTGTATGGCTAGCGTGCGCTAGTCATGTACTCGTAGCGTGCGTTATCGGTTGGTCAACAGCTCTTCAATCTTGACTTTGAAAGTGTTGGTTTGTCTCCCCAACGTCTCTTTATCCAACGGCTAAATTTGAGCTTAGTGTGCGCTAGCAAGCATGCCTAGCGTGCGCTAGTATTAATTTATTCCATCAATCCCAGATTTCACGGATCTTCATTGACTCTTGCTTTCCAACGGTAGAAACTCCAACTGTAAGATGCTGACTACTTTTAGCGTGCGCTAATGTTTATATCGTAGCGTGCGCTAAATGTTTTCTTTGGTAACGTACGTTACCCTGTGTAGCGTACGTAAAGCTCTTCTCATCTTGAGTCCAGTAGCTACTGGACTACTGACCATGATATTCGGTAACGTGCGCAAGTAAAGAATAATAACGTGCGCTAAGTCCTTGTATTAGCGTACGTAAATAATTGTTCGTAGCGTGCGCAAAACCGTTTCCTTTTTCTTTGCAGACCTTACTGTCCTCTGACTGAATGATGCGATAGCGTGCGTTAATAATGTTATGTAGCGTGCGCTAACTGTAGTATTTTAGCGTGCGCTAATGTTGAAAGCCTTGCGTGCACTATCCATCAGGTAACTTCACTGGACTGCAGCTGACTGACTAGGATGTAAATACATTCCTCGATAGCGTGCGCTACTCTGGTATATGTAGCGTGCGCTACTCTGGTATATGTAGCGTGCGCTAACACCATTTTGCTCCTTCAATATAACAACGTGCTGAGATTGATTTAATTAAATGTTTTGAATGAAATTATCATCAAAATACTTTTTGAGTCAACAATCTCCCCCTTTTTGATGATGTCAAAACATTTAATCTATACCTGCAAAAACATTTTAAATGATTCGAATCAAGGTAACTTGTTCGATATATTAGTGTGTTTCGGTTTTTGGAGTATTCTCCCCCTTTTTGACATAAACAAAAAGGAACTCCCCCTGAATTGTTGCATTTTTAACAAATAATACCAACAAAATGTCATGAACCAAATCACGTAAACAACAATACACGTAAACAGGAAATACCAAATTTCAACCAAATGAAGCGAAATGCAAATTCCATTAAGACAAGGTTCACGCAATACATAAAATTTCAAGACATGAAACATAGAAACCATTCGAATGATAAGCTTCTACAAACAAGCATCAAGTTCCTAGATTCTAAGGTGCTGGATCGGAAGAGGAGGATGGGAATGGGAATGACGGATAAGTGTATCGAATGAAATCGGAGATCAGCCCACGAACTTCCCCGACTTCCGAACGAAGAGACCCGACTTTTATGTGAAGAGACCGAACATCCTATCGTATTTCCAGCTGAGAGGTCTCGATGCTCCGCATCCGAGCGCAAAGATCGCTCTCTTCTTCCTCTGTGATGGCGTCTCGCATCGGTCGTTTCCCTTTCGTCTTCGGATGGCGAACAAATGTTTCGGATTGCATCTCCCTAAGCGTATGGGGTCCTCGGTGCGTCACACGTTCTACCGGTGTTGGCATTCCCATCCCCTTCGGTACTTGATCATCTTCTCGGAGATATGGAAACAACACCCAACCTCTATTGTATGTTTCAACATAATGCATAGCTTTGAGGGTTAGGTCGCTTATTTCGTGTCCCCGAGACACCGTAACGGGTGCCTCACTAGACAAGTCGACATGAAAATACCGGAAAATCACCGTGAGAATAGAGCCAAAAGGAAGTCCTGATTTCCGAGTCCTCGACATGTAATTCTTTGAACGAAATGAATCCTCTTTCGCCTTCATCCAGTTTAGCACAATACCGGTAAAGTCCACCCTGTCATCCTTCAACACACGATACACCACATTCTTGTCGAAGCCTACTAGCTTGTGTTGGGTATTAACTTTTGGCATCAAACACTTGGTTAGGGCAGCCAACAACAAGCGAATGTGGATACCGAAATCATTATTCTCAAAAACGTCATCCGTAACCTCGATGACCATTTTCGAGCATAAAAAGTCAGCGACATCTCTTTCGGACATAAGAGACTCTTCGGCAATAGTTTTCCCAACGCAATCATATCCATCCTTCGATAAACCAAACAATTCGTGAAGTATTTCCGAGGAAATCTTCACCACTGTACCCTTCACCAGACTGCCCAAAACAAGACCACCATCACCTTCACCTAAGTGCAAATTCGCATAAAACTCGCGGACACAAGCAGGGTAAATGATTTTTTTGTATTCAACAAACCGAGCTATCCCTAATGCTTCAAAGAATTCACGAATACTGACCTTAACCCGATCAAGACTGCTGAAATTAAAGAAATAGCAATCGGTAAGATTCTCTTGAGGAAGGATATCGAAGAACACCTTTGATGCAGCGTAGGAGACGAATCGCGTCCCGTCGTAGTCGGTGTTGCAAGGGCATTTATAGGTTTTCTCCATGGTTTTGCGTCCCTTGCTAGACATGATGAAGAAACTTGAAGTTTTGAGGGAAAAATCGGAAGTTTGAAGGTTCGGATTTTACGGCTAGGGTTTTGCTGGAAGAGGTTTCTTGCGATTGCGTACGTTAAGAAAAGGGTGAGAGTGTTTCTGGGTTGTATGGAGTATATATAGTCAACTGGGTTTTACTTAGTGCACGCTAGAAACATAAGGATAGCGTACGCTATCGAAAGCGGTTTTTAGCGCGCGTTAAGAAAGTGAAGCTAGCGCGCGCTAGCGAATGAAGCGAATCAAGGGTATTGATTTCTTGAGTAGAAGACTTATTTCAAAAATTGTCTACATGTCCCATACCAAGTTGTAAACGAATAGAATTAAACGATTCTTCGGGAAGAGGTTTTGTAAAGATATCAGCAAGTTGGTCCTTCGTCCCGACAAAAATTAAACAAATATCCTTTTTCTGAACATGATCACGTAGAAAGTGATGTCTAATATCTATATGTTTAGTTCTACTATGTAACACAGGATTTTTACTCAGATTAATCGCACTGGTATTATCACATAAGATAGGGGTATTTTCAAAATATATGTCGTAGTCGTGGAGTTGATTTTTAATCCATAACACATGGGCACAGGCGCTCCCTGCAGCGACATATTCGGCCTCAGCTGTAGACAATGCTACACTGGTTTGCTTTTACTTCCCCAAGATATTAAACATGATCCAATAAAATGACATGTACCACTAGTACTCTTTTTGTCAATTTTACATCTGCCGAAACCAGCGTCACTATATGCAATTAAATTAAAATCCAAGCAAGAAGGATACCATAGACCTAGTCCAATAGTACCTTTTAAGTAACGAAAAATACGTTTACAAGCAATTAAATGTGATTCCTTGGGATTAGCTTGGAATCGAGCACATAAACATGTAGCAAATATTATATCTAGCCTAGATGCAGTCAAATATAACAAAGATCTGATCATACCTCGATATAATTTTTGATCTACGGATTTGCCATTTTCATCTTTCTCAAGCTTTAATGATGAAGACATTGGCATAGATATCACCTTGCTACTTTCCATTTTGAATTTATTGAGGAGGTCGTTTGAGTACTTCGTTTGATGGATAAAGATTCCATCTTCGCATTGCTTGATTTGAAGCCCGAGGAAGAACGTTAATTCTCCCATCATACACATCTCAAACTCTCCTTTCATAAGATTAGAGAAATCTTGGCACAAAGATTCATTAGTAGCTCCAAATACAATGTCATCAACGTAAATTTGGCAAACAAGTATATCATCATTCAATATTTTAACAAACAAGGTATTATCGACTTTGCCTCTTTTATAGTCATTTGCAATTAAAAATTGACTTAAACTATCATACCATGCTCGGGGTGCTTGCTTCAACCTGTAGAGTGCCTTGTTGAGCTTGTAGACATGATCCGGAAATTGATGATCTTCAAAACCGGGAGGTTGCTTGACGTAGACTTCTTCTTGAATGTAGCCACTCAAGAATGCACTTTTCACATCCATTTGAAATAGTTTGATCTTTTTGTGAGCGGCAAATGCACATAACAAGTGGATGGCTTCGAGTCGAGCCACGGGAGAAAAACTTTCTTCGTAATCAAGACCTTCCTCTTGATTATACCCTTGAGCGACCAAACGAGATTTATTTCGAATTGGATAACCGTCTTCGTCACTCTTAATTTTATGCATCCATTTAGTTCCGATAATTGTTTTATCTTTAGGAGCAGGAACTAAATTCCATACATTATTGTGCATGAATTGCACAAGCTCCTCTTGCATTGCCATCACCCAACTTTCATCATCAAGAGCTTCGGATATATTCTTGGCAACTATTTCGGATAAAAAAGCACAATGAGCCATAAATTCGGTGGTTCTCCTTCGGGTTTGAACACCGTCTTCAATGTTTCCAATCACGAGATCCTTTGGATGGTCTTTGATGTGCCTCCAATCTTTCGGTAAGTCAACGATTGTGTTCGTTTCGATTTCCAAAATTTTCTTCACTTCGGGTGAGGGATCCGGAAAAGTACCTGCATCATCAAAGTATTCTACCTTTCTCGGGGGTGATATCATATCATTGAATTTAACATGAATGGATTCTTCAACTTTATTCGTTCTAATGTTATAAACGCGATATGCTTTGCTATTTGTACAATAACTAAGAAATATTCCGGAGTCGGATTTAGCATCACACTTGCCCAAGTTATCCTTACCATTGTTTAAAATAAATACATTGCAACCAAAAGGATGAAAATAAGCAATATTGGGCTTTTTGCCCTTCCATAATTCATACGGGGTCTTAAGTTGAGTTCTACGAACATGAACCCGGTTAATCACATAGCATGCCGTAAAGATTGCTTCGGACCAAAAGTATCGTGGAAGAGAGTATTCATTAAGCATAGTCCTCGACATTTCTTCCAAAGATCGGTTTTTCCTTTCAACAACTCCATTTTGTTGAGGCGTTCTAGGAGCCGAAAAGTTATGATTAATTCCGTATTTATCACATAAGAGTTCAAACGGAGTGCAATCAAATTCACCTCCATGATCGGTGCGAATAGAAATTATGGAGAGATTTTTCTCATTTGATACCAAACGTAACCATTTAGAAAACTCGGAAAATGCATCATCCTTATGTGCTAAAAATCTAACCCCAAGTAAATCGAGAGAAATCATCAACAATAACCAAAGTGTAAAGCTTACCATTTAAACTAACATGTCTAGATGGTCCAATCAAATCCATATGCACAAGTTCAAGAACGCAACTAGTGGAAACCTCGAATTTTGGTTTAAAAGATTCTCGAGTGTGTTTCCCTTTTATGCATGATTCACACAAATGCTTTCTATCAAACTTGAGTTTGGGCAATCCACGAACAAGGTCGTGTCTAGATAAAATAGAAATGATAGGTAAAGAAGTATGCCCCAATTTTCGATGCCATAGATATGCATTATCATCCAAAGTAATAAGCCATTTTTCATTGAATTAACTTTTATCATTAAGATCAACAATATAGATGTTTCCACATCTCAAACCAATGAATGCAATTTTATTATTTCTAAATGCCGTGCAATGCGTTTGCTCAAATAGAATTTTAAAACCTTCATCGCAAAGTTGCGAAACGCTAAGAAGATTATGATGCAAACCTTCAACAAATAATACTTTGTTGATAGAAGGAGAAGGTTCCTTACCGACTTTGCCGATGCCTTTGATTTTTCCCTTTTGATTATCTCCAAAGGTCACATGTCCTTGTTCTTGATATTCGAGGTCTTCAAATAAGTCCTCGGAGCCGCACATGTGCCTTGAGCATCCGCTATCAATGTACCACTTGCTTTTCCTTGATGCCGGTACCTACAAAAATAGAATTTCTCGGTTGTTTTGGTACCCAAGCCCGTTTGGGTCCTCCAAAGTTAACTATGCTTATAGCATTCGGAACAATTGTCCCTTTAGGAACCCATATTTGTTTAACTTTGATGGTTCTCAACTTTGAACGAACATTAGCATCATGAACTCGTTTGGGAGGATCTTTTGAGTTCTCGGTTTCGGTTTTCTTTATTTTGTCAAGGTTGATAAGGTATTGTTCCCGTTTAAAAGGATCAAAACCAAGACCGTGTTTTAGCAAGGGCGATTTTTGAATAGATAGAAGCCTTTCGAATTCTCATTTCCGAGAGTAAATTTGTTCAAAATATATTTTAGCTCCTTTTGAGTTTTCGTCAACTCGATTTTCAAAACATTTTCCTTTTCAAGGGATAAGGTATGGTCGATATCAATAGTTTTGCCTTTATTTTGAAGAGAGGAATTTTCGAGTTCTAGAGATTTTATTTTTCTCTTTAAATATATGTTTAATTTAACCATTTCGTCATACTCCGTGTTCGAGGATTCAAACACACTTAATAACTCATCATCATGATGAACTTCTTGTGAATCACAAAAATCAAAAGAATCATATTCGTCATCATTGAGTTTAGAGCTTACCTCGATATTGCTTTCGGAGTCGAGTGCCCTGAATGCGAGATTTGCGTCTAGAGACCTTTCAATCTCCTCCTCGTCATCACTCCAAGAGGCGATTAATACCTCCTTCTTTTTTAATATTTCCATTTGTGGCTTTGAAGAGGATCCTCAGCATTCTTTGGCATAATGACCGGCTTGACCACATTTCCGACAATTATTGTCGAACTTCTTTATAGGAGTATAGCCACTCTTATTTTTCTCCAGCTTACCATCCCGACCAAGAAAACTTCGCCTCTTTTGAATTAGGCTTTTATACCTTCTAAAGTTCTTGGCGTAGAGAGCAAGTTCCTCGTCATCTTCATCTTCGGGAACATCTTACTCAACGTTGCTATCAACATTGAATGCGACTACTCTTTCCCGAGGCTTAGGTTTGGCGCCTCTAGACTTGAGAACAATCTCATAATTGATGAGTGACCCGATGAGAGCACTAAATTCGAGCTTGTTGAGATCTTTGGACTCCATGATTGCGGTGACCGTGTCATCCCATTCTCGTGGCAACGAGCGAAGAATTTTCCTTGCTTTGTTGCTGCTCGATATAGGCTTTCCGAAAGATGCAAGACCATTGGTTATAGCCGAAAATCGATCCAACATGTTTGTGATCGTTTCCTCGTCTTTCATGGAGAAAAGTTCGTAGTCATGAAGTAGCATGTTGATTTTGGTCTTCTTGACTTGGGTGGTTCCCTCATGAGTGACTTCGAGAATTTCCCAAATTTCCTTTGCACTTTCGTAGGAAGATATCCTATTGAGTTCTTCGGGATTAAGAGCGCAATAGAGAAGTTGAGTAGCTCGTGAGTTGACGTGTGTGTTTCTCCAATCCTCGTCATTGAATTCGTCGAACTTTTTCAATGATCCATCCTCTTTCTTAGCAAGCTTCGGACCAAAAGCAATAACTTTCTAAATTTCAATATCGTAGGCTTGAACGAAGATAGCCATTTTCTTTTTCCATGTCATGAAATTGGAACCGTCGAAGAAGTGAGGACGGTTGAGAGCATTTCCTTCGATTTGGCCAAGAAGTGCCATTTGCGGATCTTTTTCCCTTAGGTGGTTAAACCTTTAAAATAGAGACCCGCTCCGATACCAACTGAAGAGATAAATTTACCACTAGAAGGGGGGTTGAATAGTGGTAATGCGGAATAACAAAATTTCTTGCGAATAAATGAAAAATATTGCGGAAAATAAACACTCAAAGATTTATAGAGGTTCGGCAACTTGCCTACGTCCTCTCTCCGACTTTCTTTTTCTATTGGCTCAAGAACAACCACAAACTTGACTCGTCTTCGGTCGGTCCGAGTTCACAACCGTTACAACTGCTTGTCTTCTATCAGTCCAAGCTCAACCTCTCTCTCAATATAAACTTTTGTATATCTAGTGTTCTATAGGAACTAGATAATCCTCACTATATGAATATGGGAGTATAATCCTAACAATGCCGGATCAAATATCCTAATAACACCGGATTAGTGACTCTTGATTCGTTTCTCTTACGCTCAAGTGTAAGTGATGCAACACTTACAATTAAATGAAGGCATACAAAGTATAATAAATATTACAAGGTATATCACTCTTTGTATTTCTCTTCTCACAACTTAAAATGCAATAAAAGATATGAAACTGAGCTCAAGTATGCTTTGATTGCTTGTATGCTTGTATGCTTGTAGTTGTGTGTGAATGATACCCAAGTCCTATGGGTATTTCTAGGTGAAAGCCATTCTTCAAATACTGAAAAACGTATTATTAGTGTGCGCTAATAATGCCTTCTAGCGTGCGCTATCGATTCTGACTTGGCTTTCCTGAACGGTCACAAAACTGTTCCAACGGTAAATTGTATGGCTAGCGTGCGCTAGTCATGTACTCGTAGCGTGCGTTATCGGTTGGTCAACAGGTCTTCAATCTTGACTTTGAAAGTGTTGGTTTGTCTCCCCAACGTCTCTTTATCCAACGGCTAAATTTGAGCTTAGCGTGCGCTAGTATTAATTTATTCCATCAATCCCAGATTTCACGGATCTTCATTGACTCTTGATTTCCAACGGTAGAAACTCCAACGGTAAGATGCTGACTGCTTTTAGCGTGCGCTAATGTTTATATCGTAGCGTGCACTAAATGTTTTCTTTGGTAACGTACGTTACCCTGTGTAGCGTACGTAAAGCTCTTCTCATCTTGAGTCCAGTAGCTACTGGACTACTGACCATGATATTCGGTAATGTGCGCAAGTAAAGAATAATAACGTGCGCTAAGTCCTTGTATTAGCGTACGTAAATAATTGTTCGTAGCGTGCGCAAAACCGTTTCCTTTTTCTTTCCAGACCTTACTGTCCTCTGACTGAATGATGCAATAGCATGCGTTAATAATGTTGTGTAGCGTGAGCTAACTGTAGTATTTTAGCGTGCGCTAATGTTGAAAGCCTTGCGTGTGCTATCCATCAGGTAACTTCACTGGACTGCAGCTGACTGACTAGGCTGTAAACACATTCCTCGATAGCGTGCGTTACTCTGGTATATGTGGCGTGCGCTAACACCATTTTTCTCCTTCAATATAACAACGTGCTGAGATTGATTTAATTAAATGTTTTGAATGAAATTATCATCAAAATACTTTTTGAGTCAACAACAGCATTTATAGATGTAATGCACAGAGTATTTCATCCCTATCTCGACCAATTCGTAGTAATTTTTATCGATGACATACTCGTGTTCTCTAAGTCGGAAAAAGATCACGAGAGACATCTTAGGCTAGTGTTGGATACACTAAGACAGCACAAGTTGTACGGTAATTACAACAAGTGTGAATTTTGGTTGAGGGAAGTGGCATTTCTGGGCCACATTATTTCTGGAGAAGGGATTGCGGTAGATCCATCCAAGATAGAAACTATTATGGACTGGAAGAGGCCAGAGCATGTCACTGAGATCAGAAGTTTTCTTGGACTTGCAAGTTACTACCGTAAATTCATCAAAGACTTCTCGAAGATAGCGGAACCCTCACCCGGCTAACCCAGAAACAAATAAAATTTGAATGGACGGATAAATGCGAGTCAAGTTTCCAGGAACTCAAGAAGAGACTTACCACTGCGCCGATACTAACACTTCCAGAAGGAACCCAGGGATTTGTCGTATATAGTGACACCTCAAAGGAAGGCCTCGGTGCCGTACATATGCAGAATGGTAAGGTTATCGCATATGCTTCCAGGCAACTCAAGACGCACGAGAAGAATTATCCAACGCATGACCCCGAACTTGCTGCAATAGTATTCGCCTTAAAGAAATGGCGACATCATTTATACGGTGTTGAATTCACCATGTTTACGGATCATAAAAGTCTCAAGTACCTATTTTCTCAAAAGGAACTTACTCCGACAGAGAAGATGGGTAGAGCTTTTAGAAGATCACCATTGTGAAATTCAACACCACCCAGGGAAAGCGAATGTCGTGGCTGATGCCTTAAGTAGAAAGGCTAGAATGGCCCGACTCATGGTCCGAGAATGGCAATCTCTCGAGGAACTAAGCTACCTGAAACCCATTCATGAAGGTGCTCGTTTAATTTGCGCCAATCTCACTATTAAATCGAATCTATTGGACGATATTCGATTAGCCCAAGAGAGAGATCCAAAACATCAAGAATTCAAGGACAAGATCGTTAAGGGTGAGAAACCCAAGTTTACGATTACCAAGGATGGAATCATAAGGTTTAAGGGACGGTTATGCATACCTCATGATGAGGAGCTCAAAAGACGGATTCTCGAAGAAGCTCACTGCTCAAGATACACGATTCACCCAGGAGGTAACAAGATGTACCGAGACCTAAAGAAACACTTTTGGTGGGCAAACATGAAGAACCAAGTAGCAGAATTCGTGTCTCGATGCCTTACATGTCAAAGAGTCAAGGCTGAACATCAGCGACCCTTAGGACTGGTACAACCGTTAGAAGTCCCTGAATGGAAATCGGAAATGATAACCATGGATTTTATCACGGATTTGCCAACCACAAGGGGAGGTTATAACACCATTTGGGTGATCGTCGACAGATTGACAAAATCATCACATTTTGTGCCAGTGATAAAGGATGACAGTCTGCAAAAGCTGGCAAGGACTTATATTAGAGAAATCGTTCGACTCCATTGAGTGCCAACATACATAGTATCGGATAGAGATCCTAGATTCGTATCTTTTTTTGGAAAGTCTTTCATAAGGAATTAGGAACTTCCTTAAGCTTCAGTACGAGTGCGCATCCCCAGACTGACGGGTAATCTGAGCGAACCATTCAAACCCTTGAAGACATGTTATGCGCCTGCGTACTAGACTTTCAAGGAAATTGGGATCATCACCTACCATTAGCCGAATTTGCATTAAACAACAGTTACCAAGCGACAATCGGAATGGCACCTTATGAAGCTTTGCACGGGAGGAAGTGTCGATCCCCGCTCCATTGGGAAATTGATGACCATTGGACGCCGAAGACTCAACGAACAGAAACTTCAGTAATGAGCGCATATTTGGTGAAGGAAGCCATGGATAAAGTACGACTAATCAAGGATAGGATCCGCACAGCGCAGAGCAGACATAAGAGTTATGCCGATCAACATCGGAAGGATCTAGAATTTAAAGTAAGAGATCAAGTCTTCCTGAGGCTAACTCCGCGGAAGAGTTTAATAGCGTCAAGAAAAGGAGGAAAATTGAGTCCCGATACGTCGGACCATTCAAAATCACGAAAAAAATTAGACAATTGGCGTACCGACTGGAGTTACTGTAATATCCGGAATTTCTATTACTATTGTTTAATGTTATTTTATCCGAGTTTTGTTGTACAACATGGAATCTGTACAATATGGATAAAATAATTGTAGAACTGAGACATCTGTATTGGTATAATTGTCGAACTTGGTCGACAAAGGATATAGTGCGTCATGTATACGTATCTAGTATTGTGAGACGGCGAGCAAGATCAGTGTAAATGGCTAAGTGTAGCATTATTAGCGCACGCTAATAATCATGTATAGCACACGCTATCGTACTGGTTTAGCGCACGCTAAAGGTAAAAGGCAGCGCACGTTAGTGCAGAACAGATCAGAAGGAATCTATGTGTGGCCCAGACCACTTTCGGCGCATGTTCTGATTAGTCAACTGATGTTTGTCGTAAAGGATTAGCGCACGCTAATTCCTGTTGTTAGCGCACGCTAATATTAGTCGGTCAATAGGGAATCTTGGCTTTATTAGTTGCTTTCGGCATGTGGGGTCACGAGCCTATTCGGGGTAGGTGCAGACTGTAGCAAGTCAACTACGATTAGCGCACGCTAAGATACAAGATTTTGCGTGTGCTAGACAGTGTAGTTTACATACGTTATTGCATGGGCATTACGTACGTAAGCTGATGTGCGGAGCAAGTCAGTAGCCTATGGACCGCGATAGCGCACGCTAACGAAAGAGAGTTAGCGCACGCTAACGAAAGAGAGTTCGCGCACGCTAAGCATGTAACGTACGTTAACTGAGGACGTTAGCGTACGTTAATAATATACAGTATATATACGTATAGTTGGGCATTATCCTTCATTCCGTTCATTCCTTCCTTACAACGGAGAGAGAGAGTTTTTAGAGAGAAGTTTGAGGTTCCAAACACTGAGAGATGATGATCTTTAACAAAGATTAAGCTGAGAAACATGGATTAAATTCTTGTTCTTGAAATTATTGATGATTCTTGGAATGAAGTTGATTGTTCTCCTTCATGGTTCGTCTATACAATGTAATAGTTCTTCACTTTGGATTTCCTTTTGGATTGGAGATTTACGTTCTTGAGTTGATGAATATCATATAAACAAGTTAATAAGTATGATTAGGAGATGGATTACCGGATTATGATGATGTTGTTATTGATATATGGATATTGATGTGATTCGTATGGTTTGAATCGTGTTGTCCGTATTCTTGAGATAAGTTGGTTACTTCTCCTCAGTTACGAATGTTGATGTTATTGTTGATAATTACTCCCTGTAATGATAGATTATGGAAGTATTGTTACGTTCTTAAGGTTTCATGATGTTGATATTGAGGAAGATGATATATTGATATAGGACTTGGATTATAAGTTGAATGATTGTTTATATGTTAAAGGATATCGGATTTCGCTGTTTTGATAGCTTTGAACATGGTTTAGAATCACTTAATGTTCTTGATAATCGCCATATGTTGATTCGGTATTTGAAAAACATGCATCTGTACAGCATTAGCACACGCTAAGCTTACGGGCTAGCGCACGCTAACGGGAGCTACTTAGCGCACGCTACGTTATGCGTTTAACGTGCGCTAAGTAGGCAGACAGTGCAGTATTTTTGTGTTTTGGTTGTGAATTTGTACTGGTTTGAGTTGGATTGTTCAGACTTATGTTTAACCGAGATGTCGTAGAACCATTGGGTTTGTGGATTGGTTATGTCAGTTATTGATTGTTACCGGATTGTTGTTTATTGATTATTGCCATAGGTTGTGGTAAGTGATCGGTGATTAGAACCATGCTTTGCAGTCGTATTCGAGAATGTTCGTAGATTGCATTGATCAGGGTCAGGAACTTGTAGATGACGACAATGGATTTGGTAACGACTTCATCGGTATCGAGGCAAGTTATTACTTGCTCAGTTATAATGTTTAATGAATGGTTGCAGTTTCATTTCGTTTATAATGCATATAACAATGATTATTACTGCAAATTCTGGAGATTTGGATTATGTGTTGTATTTCCGATTCTGGGAGTTAAATCATAATGTATATGCTTTATCTCGGTTATTGGCATATTAAGGTATCAAGGTTATGTTGTTAGAAAGATGGGAATATGAGTATCTATAGTCCATGGTACGTTTGGGTCGCCGAGCATTGAGGATAATCACTGGTGATGATTTGACATCGAGATTTATCCTGAAGGACTCGTGGCAAGTATCTTAGTTTGATTCGGTTTAGCATTGATGTTGTTGATCAGGCAGGTTGTCATTCATGTTGCTGAACATGAAGTCGTCCTAGTTGTTTCATCATAGTGTCGTTCATGTTTTGATTCATATGTTGGTCATGTTGATGAACATATTGAGTTGCATATGTGTAAGCATAATTGCATTGTTTATGTTGTAAATGATCTGATGGGGTCATGAGGATCTATGCTGAGGGCGCTGGATCAGATGTCCAATATGCGTTGGTCCGATGGGATCATCATGGGGATCTATGCTGAGGGCGCTGGATCGTTGGACAGGTTTTCCACCATGCGTTGGTCCGACGGGATCATCATGGGGATCTATGCTGAGGGCGCTGGATTGTTAGATTACCCGGTATTGTGTTGATGGAATCATGTGGATTCACATCATTGATTTTATCATGTGTTGTTTTGTGTATATGTATATTGTTGGTTATCCACCTCGTGTTGATCTAGTAGGATCATCTTGGGATCTATGTTGAGAGCGCTGGATCATGGGATTTCCATTAAGTATACACTGTTGTTATTGTTTTGAGCATATTGACGTTGTCATATGAGTGCATTGTAGGTCTTGCGTTAGGACCGTGTCCGTATGTTGTTGATCTGATCTTCGATTAGACTGACGTGATTTCGTCGTGACAGTTCGTATCTTGAGGTAAGTTTCGTATTTACTTTGGTATTCGTCTTTTGATGGACAATCGGTTATCGTCTTGGGATTTGATGATGCTATCCGATGGATCGTATTGGTCAGAACTGGTATATTTCCGTATCGTGAGTTGGTTATGATAGTTTGAGAATCTTGAGTATTGTTTGAGGTACAATACAGATACTATGTTCGAGTTTATTGGTTAATCGAGTACGAGATCTGATGGGAATTATTTGAGTAAGTAAATTTACTACGATAAGATTACATTGGTCGTATTCTTATTTTGTATTCTCATTGGTATGTAGTTATTAATGTGATGTGATGGTTATCATTGTTGGATATTATGGCTGACCCCGTCGTGGGTTATCTTTTTAGGTTCTTTAGATATCGAGCTTGTAGCGGTCGTAGAGAGATGAGCTTCCTGGAGGATACTGGCTAGGGCATGTTTTTGTATTGAGTTTCCTGATCAGTTGTTGCATTCTGCTGCTAGAGTACTTTTAACTATTGTCTTTTCCGCTGCGTGAGTATTTTGAAATGACATTTCGTTTCTGGTAACTTGAGTTACTTTGGAAATCATTTTCTGAACTATTGAGTTTCGGCCGTTTGGCCTCGCCCTTTTTAAAATGAGATTTTATGACGGTTTTACTAAATAGATTTTATATAGTCTTCTAATGTTTTAAAGATAGTACCGTCGTTGGCCTCTTGGGCATTTGTAAATGTTTGCGAAAATTCCTTTTAGCCTTGTGGGTTCCATCTCGGGGCCCACGGCGCTGTAATATTTCCGGTTAAATTTGGGGGTGTTACAGAATATGGTATCAGAGATTAGGTTGAGAAAACCTAGGCAGTCAGGTCGAGTTGGGTCGTGCTTTTGTCGTGTCATTCGAGTTGTTAGTTGACAAGTGTTTGAGCTCTGAGTTTTTTTGTTCACTCGGGCTTGTGCGTTATGCGATTTACCAGTGTAGTACTGGGATTGTTGTAAACTTTTCCAATGGTATTAACGTATTTCTTTGGATAGAGATGTGTTGTGTTCTCGAGTTGAACTGATTTTGAAAAACGTGTGTTTTGAAAATATCTGTGTCGAGAATTTTCTAGAGTTGAGACATGTGCCAGTATCATGGGGAATCGTCGGCTTCACGATCTGTAAGTATTTGGATTTTTGAATTTCATCGAGATTTATTGCCGTTGTAAGTTGATATGCTTTGAGATTCAGAAAGATATTATGCGTTACAGTATAAGGTGACAGAATTGGGACAGGATTGATGATCTTGAGAAACTATGATTTTGGAATCAATATGTCGGTTAGATTTCGGAACAGAGGTGTGCATTTGGGGGAAATATTGTGTATGGTTGAGAAGAACATGTAGTCATGTTAATTCATTTTGAGATATATGAACTGTTTTTGAGCATTTGAAAATGATACTTTTCAAAATGAATGTTTTACGGGTATTTTACTGTAAATGATTTTTGAGCCGAGACCCAATCGACTTTGAAATAGTGTTAAACTCAGGACTTGGGGTCCGAAAAAAAAAGGGTTTTTCTACTTTCTAAACTTCCTATATTATGGAACGAGATATGGGCTGAGACCCTAATGTTTCAAAAGGCTTTTTCATGTTTTCTTAAAACTCCCGAGACTTGTAAAACACTTTATCAATCGTTTACCTATTTCGTTTCTGCCTTTCGGAGTTTTGGTTTACTTGTTCAAATGAAACTTCTCGGGAAGTCTTTCGCTGTGTTGATTTGTTTCAATGCATTGTCATAGCATAATTGAGGTGATCCAGGATGGAAAATGGTTGACATTGCGAGTCATATATGGAAAAGGAGTTTTTAGTCGGAATTTATATATTGAAATTTTGGAACTTTATCGTGTGGTTTTCCGATGGAATATAAGTGGATATTGGTGACGAACCGAATTGGTATACAGTAGTATGGATGTAGTCCATCATTTGCATAGTTTTCATTTTAAAACTTTGAAATCGTGTGGATTCGAACGAAAACTGTTATAGAATACTTGGCACCAGCGAGCCGTTTTAATTTTTCGAAAATTGATTTTGTGGTCTTACCAAAATTTATGTTTTGAGCTTTAAAATTTTTGAAAGAACTTTCGAGAATTTGTCTTCTTGACAAGACTATATGATTTCAAACTGGTTTTGAAAATATGATTGATATACATACGCATTTGGTGCATATCATGGTGAAGTTGTGGGTGCGACTCACAGACTGGATAATACATCAGTATGGAACTATGAATAGAGATTCGAACTTCAGTATGGCAGTTTGGTTATCCAGGGATGATCGATTGATTGATTAGATAAGAGAAATATGCTGCATATTGTAGATTCGAGTACAGAATATGATTTTGGAACTTTGGATTTTGTGAAACCGGGGCATATGTGCTATGTGATTCCATTGGTATAGTAGTACTGTGATTTTTACCATAGTGATTTTTAAGGATTTCGTTGTAAGTGTAGATTTAGGGATGGTGACCCCATGCTGGTTGCCTTGGATATTGAGTGGTCATTCCCACTCCACTTATGATTGGATATGTTCATCAGTTTGTGATTGGTTGTTCGTATGCCGAGGAGTATGTTCACCAGTCGGGTATGTTTATTGAGATCCATTGTATGTGATTGTGTCGTTTTGAGAACTTTATTCATTCGTATATCGGTTTCTGTGGTTCTGTGTTGATCGTGTTGGAGCTTATCATGTGAGGATATTCCTGATTATCATTGATCGTTCGTTGGTAATATTGGAGTTTATGATGATGATATTTTAGATTGTATTTTGACATTTGGTTGGTCATACTGGAGTTTATCATGTTGATGATATTCTCGGCTGCGTTTGGACCTTTGAATTAGTCGTATGAGAGTTTATCATGTCGATGATATTCCCGGTTAATTTATTGGTTGATCATTGTTGGTGATCATATGAGCGTTCGGATTTTGTGCTGACGTTTCGGGATTTGTTTCGTTGTTTTGGGCAGATGTTTCATAGATGTATCGTGCAGTATTGATTATATCAGAATTGGGACTTAATTGTGCGATCAGGCAGATAGGTTTTGACACGGATAGATTATTTCATCCGAAGATGATATATTTTGTTGAGACTCCTGGAATTGTGATTGTAAGCGTATTGAGGTTTTACAGTGAAGTCACTTGCTAGTATCTCAGAAGATCGTCGACTTTGCGCATTTGTAAGTGTACTGTTTTGGTTATTCGTTAATGATGATGATTGATCGTTGTTGTGATGGTTTCATAATATTTTGCTTGAATGGTTTGTTTGTTTTCTATGATGGATTGCAAGTTTCGAGGGCGAAACTAATTTTAAGTGGTGTAGTATGTAATATCCGGAATTTCTATTACTATTTTTTAATGCTATTTTATTCGAGTTTTGTTGTACAGCGTGGAATCTGTACAATATGGATAAAATAATTGTAGAACTGAGACATCTGTATTGGTATAATTGTCGTACTTGGTCGACAAAGGATATAGTGTGTCATGTATACGTATCTAGTATGTTGAGACGACGAGCAAGATCAGTGTAAATGGCTAAGTGTAGCATTATTAGCGCACGCTAATAATCATTATTAGCACACGCTAATAATCATGTATAGCGCACGCTATCGTAGTGGTTTAGCGCACGCTAAAGGTAAAAGGCAGCGCATGCTAGTGCAGAACAGATCAGAAGGAATCTATGTGTGGACCAGGCCACTTTCGGCGCATATTCTGATAAGTCAACTGATGTTTGTCGTAAAGGATTAGTGCATGCTAATGCGTGTTGTTAGCGCACACTAATATCAGTTGGTCAACAAGGAATCTTGGCTTTATTGGTTGCTTTCGGCATGTGGGGTCACGAGCCTATTCGTGGTAGGTGCAGACTGTCGCAAGTCAACTACGATTAGCGCACGCTAAGATACAATATTTTGCATGCGCTAGACAGTGTAGTTTACGTATGTTATGGCATGGGCATTACGTACGTAAGCTGATGTGCGGAGCAAGTCAGTAGCCTATGGACCGCGATAGCGCACGCTAACGAAAGAGAGGTACCGCACGCTAAGCATGTAACGTACGTTAAATGAGGACGTTAGCATACGTTAATAATATACAGTATATATGTGTGTAGTTGGGCATTATCCTTCATTCCGTTCATTCCTTCCTTGCAACCGAGAGAGAGAGTTTTTAGAGAAAAGTTTGAGGTTCCAAACACTGAGAGATGATGATCTTTAACAAAGATTAAGCTGAGGAACATGGATTAAAGTCTTGTTCTTGAAATTATTGATGATTCTTGGAATGAAGTTGATTGTTCTCCTTCATGGTTCGTCTATACAATGTAATAGTTCTTCACTTTTGGATTTCGTTTTGGATTGGAGATTTACGTTCTTGAGTTGATGAATATCATATAAACAATTTAATAAGTATGATTAGGAGATGGATTACCGGATTATGATGATGTTGTTATTGATATATGGATATTGATGTGATTCGTATGGTTTGAATCGTGTTGTCCGTATTCTTAAGATAAGTTGGTTAAATCTTCTCCTCAGTTTCGAATGTTGATGTTATTGTTGATACTTACTCCCTGTAATGATAGATTATGGAAGTATTGTTACGTTCTTAAGGTTTCATGATGTTGATATTTAGGAAGATGATATATGGATATAGGACTTGGATTATAAGTTGAATGATTGTTTATATGTTAAAGGATATCGGATTTCGCTGTTTTGATAGCTTTGAACATGGTTTAGAATCACTTAGTGTTCTTGATAATCGCCATATGTTGATTCGGTATCTCAAAAACATGCATCTGTACAGCATTAGCGCACGATAAGATTACGGGCTAGCGCACGCTAATGGGAGCTACTTAGCGCACGCTACGTTATGCGTTTAACGTGCGCTAAGTAGGCAGACAGTGCAGTATTTTCGTGTTGTGGTTGTGAATTTGTACTGGTTTGAGTTGGATTGTTCAGACTTATGTTTAATCGAGATGTCGTTGAACCGTTGGGTTTGTGGATTGGTTATGTCGGTTATTAATTGTTACCGGATTGTTGTTTATTGATTATTGCCATAGGTTGTGGTAAGTGATCGGTGATTAGAACCATGCTTTGCGGTCGTATTCGAGAATGTTTGTAGATTGCATTGATCAGGGTCGAGGGACTTGTAGATGACGACAATGGATTTGGTAAAAACTTCATCGGTATCGAGGCAAGTTATTACTTGCTCAATTATAATGTTTAATGAATGGTTTCAGTTTCATTTCGTTTATAATGCATATAGCAATGATTATTACTGCAAATTCTGGAGATTTGGATTATGTGTTGTCTTTCCGATTCTGGGAGTTAAATCATAATGTATATGCTTTATCTCAGTTATTGACATATTCGGGTATCAAGGTTACGTTGCTAGAAAGATAGGAATATGAGTATCTATAGTCCATGGTACGTTTGGGTCGCCGAGCATTGAGGATAATCACTGGTGATGATTTGACATCGAAATTTCTCCTGAAGGACTCGTGACAAGTATCTTAGTTTGATTCGGTTTAGCATTGATGTTGTTGATCAGGCAGGTTGTCATTCATGTTGCTGAACATGAAGTCGTCCTAGTTGTTTCATCATAGTGTCGTTCACGTTTTGATTCATATGTTGTTCATGTTGATGAACATATTGAGTTGCATATGTATAAGCATAATTGCATTATTTATGTTGTAAATGATCCGATGGGGTTATGAGGATCTATGCCGAGGGCGCTGGATCGGATGTCCACTATATGTTGGTCCGACGGGATCATCATGGGGATCTATGCTGAGGGCGCTGGATCGTTGGACAGGTTTTCCACCATGCGTTGGTCCGACGGGATCATCATGGGGATCTATGTTGAGGGCGCTGGATCGTTGGATTACCCGGTATTGTGTTGATGGAATCATGTGGATTCACATCATTGATTTTATCATGTGTTGTTTTGTGTATATGTATATTGTTGGTTATCCACCTCGTTTTGATCTAGTAGGATCATCTTAGGATCTATGCTGAGGGCGCTGGATCATGGGATTTCCATTAAGTATACACTGTTGTTATTGTTTTGAGCATACTGACGTTGTCATATGAGTGCATTGTAGGTCTTGTGTTAGGACCGTGTCCGTATGTTGTTGATCTGATCTTAGATTAGACTGACGTGATTTCATCGTGACAGTTCATATCTTGAGGTATGTTCCGTATTTCCTTTGGTATTCGTCTTTTGATGGACAATCGGTTATCGTCTTGGGATTTGATGATGCTATCCGATGGATCGTATTGGTCAGAACTGGTATATTTCTGTATCGTGAGTTGGTTATGATAGTTTGAGAATCTTGAGTATTGTTTGAGGTACAATACAAATATTATGTTCGAGTTTATTGGTTAATCGAGTACGAGATCTGATGGGAATTATTTAAGTAAAGTTACTACGATAAGATTACATTGGTCGTATTCTTATTTTGTATTCTCATTGGTATGTAGTTATTAATGTGATGTGATGGTTATCATTGTTGGATATTATGGCTGACCCCATCGTGTGCTTTCTTTTTAGGTTCTTTGGATATCGAGCTTGTAGCGGTCGTGGAGAGATGAGCTTCCTGGAGGATACTGGCTAGGGCATGTTTTTGTATTGAGTTTCCTGATCAGTTGTTGCATTCTGCTGCTAGAGTACTTTTAACTATTGTCTTTTTCGTTGCGTGAGCATTTTGAAATGACCTTTCGTTTCTCGTAACTTGAGTTACTTTGGAAATCGTTTTCTGAACTATTGAGTTTCGGCCGTTTGGCCTCGCCCTTTTTAAAATGATATTTTACGACGGTTTTGTTAAACATATTTTATATAGTCTTCTAATGTTTTAAAGATAGTACCGTCGTTGGCCTCTTGGCATTTGTAAATGTTTGCGAAAATTCCTTTTAGCCTTGTGGGTTCCATCTTGGGGTCCACGGTACTGTAATATTTTCGGTTAAATCTGGGGGTGTTACAGTTACCATCCAATCTGGCTGGAATGCACGATGTTTTCCATGTCTCGAGGTTAAAGAAGTATCATCCAGACCCGACGCACATTCTTACTTCTGACATCCTGCCGATCAAAGATAACTTGTCTTATGAAGAGAATCCGATCAAGATCCTCGACCAGCAAGTACGTGAATTGAGGAAGAAGTGAATTCCTTTGGTTAAGGTCGTCTGGTCAAATCACAACAGAGAGGAAGACGCTACGTAGGAGGCTCAGGAAGAAATGAAGAAAACTTACCCCGAATTGTTCGAGTAGGAATTTGGGGACCAAATTCTTCTAAGGAGATGAGGATGTAAAACTCCCTAAATTCGATAGCTTATTACATGTACAACTTATTATATCATGATGTATCTTAACAACATTTGTTTTATATTAAAACATAATCTACATCTATTTTATTTTTCGCTTATTAATTCGAAATTGTATTATAAATTAATTTAAAATTTAAGTAAGGGATCATGAATTTCCTAATGGGAAATATGTATCAACACTTGCACAATTAAACTCATTAATGGACCTAAACTCAACTTAATAAAATTTCTTAGACATGAACTACTAGTTAAAGCCCAACCCAACTAATTAAATCACCAACTATTATAATTATAATTATACTCTTAAATTAACCAAAACAAATAATGATACACACACACACATATGGGCGGCCACATTAGGGAGAAGAGGAGTGTGTCTCTAGACCCTTCACTCATTACATGCAATACCATGACACTTGTTCAAAATTTCCTACCCATTTCTCTTCCGAAACTCATTACTCTTCCCTACCTCATTATATTCCCTTAAATACTTACACAACTACCTACCCTTCACTTCTACACACACTAAAAATCAGAAAATTTTAGAGAGAGAGACATAGAAGGGGGTAGGCCGAACCAAGAAGAAGAAGGAGAAAGAAGGAAGAAGAAAAAAATTAACAAGAAATAGGTAATCTCATCCCTTATGTCCATTTCCATAATTTCTTATGAAACCTTCCTAATCGAACATTAATCTTAACACATGAAAACAAAATACTCATCTAGGGGTGCACGGTGATTGTCCGAACCATATAATGTGAGAGGGGAAGTCGTTTTACAACTTTCGGGACCTAGAATCGACTAAATCCGGCAAGATCGAGGTGGGTGAAACTCTTTCAAACTTTTAAATTAATAACTCTTATTTTTCTTGTGATACATGTTCTAAATCTGAAAGTTCTTCATATATAATATAGAGAAATTTGTGAACAACATCATGTTAGAATTTATGCTATAAAATTTATATTAAAAATATATGTATCGTTTTTCTTTATGAACTATGATTCTAAAATTATGAAAAAATATAGAGCATGCACTAATCTTAATTTCTTATATGAATACATGTCTTAAAGATGTATTGTATGATTATATTAACATGCAATATCATTTTAGTGAATTTAAATGACATCCGATTTGATAGTCGGATTTCGATTATGTGAAAAATTGAAATTTCATGATTTCTTCGTAATTTCTTGTAAATTCTATCAAAAATCTGGAAATTGTGTTATATTATTATAATATGGTATGTGGATAAATTATTTGTGGTCAAAATGGGACTTTAATCGAGTAAACGGAATTTTAGGGCATAAATCGTAATTTTTAAAAGTTTGGGGACTAAACTATAATTTACAAAAAATAAAATATTCCGGACCCTGGACAGTACATATTTTATCATATATGGGCTGTCCGTAAAGTTTCAAATGATTCGGAGTTCGATATCTTAACTTATTAGTCAGAATTGCAATTTTAAAACAATTTTGGGGTCAAAATGCAAGAAAACAAAAATTCTGGACCAAGTCCGAATTTTTCTGGACTTTTCACAAATATGGAATTCCAGGTCCATCACGATTCATCTCGTAAAATTTTCGTTAAATTCCGAGCTAAATCCATAGCTCTATAAGCCTCGGAACAACTTTCTTAAGTTTTGGGGCAATTTCGTAATTTCTAGAAATTTCAGTCCCGAAACTAGAAATTTCCGAATCTTTCCTTAAATATGGAGTCGAGGACAAATTTTAACTTCCTCATAAAGTGTCACGACCATCCGAATCTATTTATTATTCCAAACACTTAGACTCGAACTCAAGAGCAGAAACATCCTTTCAACCTATTCCAGAAAACCCTCGTTTTCGTTTCATCGAACCTATCCATCTAATATATCTGACCTGAACCCATCAGACTATTAATAAATTATTGAGAATATTTTTGAATTTATATACAAGTCCTATCCCGTATTACCGTGCCACAAATATAAGTAACCATATTCCATACTTAATCAAAAGACGCTATTAACCTCACTGACCGAATGTTTACGTGATACTTGTGAAATGCATCTAATTGATAACTGTGACTGTCCAGGAACTAAGTGCTATACAAACAAAGTGCCACGGACGGGTCCGCCTCTAACTCTATCGGGACAAAGTGTCACGTCGACGGACGTGTAATATCCGCATTTTTATTTTCCCGGTACTTTCTCAATTTGGTGTTTTTCTTGTCTTGGGGGCTCGTATGTAACATTATGTGTATTTCGGTAATACTTATTTTTGGATTTATTTTACTCAATTCCGCAATTGTTGGCTTCTCCGTCACTTATTGATCCGCTTCTCGTAATTGTTGTTCGGAACCGCCGTTTCGGGGTTGTCGTAAATCCATTGTATGTTATTATGTGTATTGTGTTGTTCCGTTTGATGCTTCGGCCGTGCTTTGGTGTTTAGGACCGTTGTTATCCTGTGCCTAACGCGCGCTAATATTATTGTATAGCGCACGCTAAGCATCCTTCAGTAGTGCACGCTACGCTTGTTGGTAGCGCGCGCTAGCGAGTAGAGCCCTGGGAGTGGCAGTGAGCCTGTTTCTGATCTTAGTCCTCTGGACTAACGGTTTAGCGCACGCTACATTTGTCTAGAGCACGTTATTGTTGAGGTCTAGCACGCACTAGGTGTCCGATAGCGCGCGCTAACGCGACAGTCCAGTACTGGACAGTTTACTCCTGGACTCGGTCAGGTGCCCAGTTAGCGCACGTTATAGCCCGATAGCGCGCGCTACCGAGACGCTGTTAGCGCACGCAGAGTGGCCGGTAGCACACGCTAACACGGTCAGGTGAGTACTGGGCAGTTTACTTCTGGATTCGGCTGATGTCCAGGTGGCGCACGTTATGGACCGATAGCGCGCGCTACCGAGAGGCCGTTAGCGCACGCTAATTTCTGTTAGCGCACGCTAACGGTCCATGACTTTAAATTCTGGACTGGGGTGTTAGCGTTTTGGACTTGGTTATTTTTCGATAGCGCACGCTAACTTTAGATGTTAGCGCACGCTAATAACCCTTTGGTTATAAAAACCAGAGAGTTGACCCGAAATAGTTCATTTCTTCTTCATTTCTTTTCTCCGCCGAGAGTTGGGCAATTTGGGCGATTGGAACCTTGGAGTGGGGCGATTATCATCATCTATTCAAGATCTTGAGTCTCTAACACCAGATTATCATTATTTAATCATCTTCTACCTCTTGAATAAAGGTAAATCTTCTAGAACCCTATTTTGGGGGAGATTTGGGGGTTTTTACATTTTTGTCCGATTCATTCCGTTTTGTTGGTTAATTCATGATGAATACGATTAATCTTGTTGATATTCTAAGTTTTCCTACGGATTCATGGTATATTTCATGGTTTTTGCGTAATCGAGAGGGTTTGGTTGTCGTCCGCCCTCGTTGTTGTTCTTGTGCGAATATACATGAATCGTGGGCGGGTTTTTGGGTGTATTCTCTTTCCGTATTCGTTGAGAAATGGTTGTGATTGTATTTTTCGAATCGCTAGGTTCGGTTTCGCCGGTTCCTCGCGGCCGTGTTTGATTCTTCCTTTCCATTCGTGTCACCGTCTTTTGATCGAGGCAAGTACCCTTATGAACTTATAATCTTGACATGGTAGTATTACATGAGAAATTGTGTGTGTGTGTGTGTGTATCCTCACTATGGGTTAGATCCAACGGGTCTAGGTAGGGGTCCACGGAGGGGTGGATCCACGAGCTTGCTTTTAACCACTACGGGTTAGATCCGACAGGGTCTCGGTAGGGGTCCACAGAGGGGTGGGTCTGCGGTTAATTGTGGTGCATTTTACAAATGTGTTTTGGATTATGGCGTTTCCGGAAATGTGTGTTTCAACCGATGTTTTCATGATTGCATGCATTGACTATATGTGTAAGGTGTAAGTTGTTCATTTGGTTACTTGTACTAGCGTAATTGCTAACCCCTTTGGGGACCCGTTTTGGGGAAATTCATTTTATGAATTTCAGGTCATGTTCATCGAGACGAACGGGTGCTGGACCAGTACGCGGATGAGGGCCGTGCGTGATGATTGTGCGCGGGTGGTGTCTTATTGTTTTCTACCCTTTTTACCGTTTATCAACTTGTAAACTAATAGAAGTACTCGAGTACTTAGGAGTTCTTATTTGTTCGGATTGTAACGTTATCTATTATGTTTGTGTTGGATGATTGTGTTGTGTTTGACCGGTTGAACCGTGTGGATTATTTTGTTTTGCATCTTTATGACGAGGTGGTATTTTGTTGATTCCGCAAGTCGATGAGTATGTTGGTCGTTTAGCCTAGTGGGTTCCATGTAGGGATTCATGGCGCTGTAATATACCTCGAATATCTTGGGGGTGTTACAGAAAATGGTATCAGAGCTATAGGTTTATGGATACCTAGGCTTGTCGGTTTATTGGGTCTTGTTGTGTTTCGTTTTGCACATCGTCCTCACGCTGCCATGATTCCGGTGCTTCCAGTGCCCGTAAGTTTTTCCTTACTCTGTTCTTTATTTCCTTGTATCGCACCTTTGATTCTCGATTTGTGATTGTTTTTCTTCTCGTAGTTACCATCGTATAGCTTTTGCTACTTACTTAACACCAGTATGGATGCCGGAAGAGGGCGTTGTCGTGGTCGTGGTCGTGGTCGTGGATGCGGCTGGGGACGTGGGGTAAACAGTGAGGCGGCCACATCGCATTCTTCTGAAGCCGGCAGTACCGGTGACCGTCATAGCCATGCTTCTACTCAGGATGGTGCCAACCTTGGTGTTGCGGCCATTATGCAACAAATGGTGAATCAAATGGAAGCAATAGCTCAGGCGGTTCAGAACCCGAATCCGGCCCATGCTGATCGGGAGGGAGCAGACCGTTGGCTTCAGGATGTCATCAAGATGCATCCTCCTTAGTTTTTGGGAGCCTCAGACCTGACTGGCTGGGAGGGGTGGATCAAAGAGATATCCAAGGTTTTTATTGCCACCAACTGTCCCGAGGACCGTAAGGTCCCTATTGCCCAGTATTTTCTCACTATGGATGCTACTGACTCGTGGGAGGCCGTTGAGCCCAGGGACCGCGCTGCTACATGAGACGAGTTTAAGGACTTGATGGAGACCGAATATTGCCCGTGGCCAGTCAAACAGGCTCGAGTCCATGCCTTCTTTGACGCTCAGCCTCGGGATATTCATGTTTCTCAGGCTATTGCTGATTTCAACCGGGAGTTGGGCTTCGTGAAGGCCGAGGTTAGAGAAGAGAGCGACAAGATTTTCCATTTCTCCAGGCGGATGAAATTGTCGATTCATGACTACATGTCTGGGATCGTCTGCACTACCTTGAAGGATTATCAGAGTAGAGCCCTTGCTTACGATATGTCTGTGACGGCTAGCGAGGCGGTCCGCGAGAGCAAGAAGCAGAAATCCAACGGGAACTTTTAAGAGTGGGGGTCAGCAGAAATCCCAATCTGCTAATTTTTCTGTCGGTGGTGGTCCATCTCGTTCTACTGGGGGTTCCGGTGGAACTACCAGTGCTCCTTTCTGTGATGTGAATTGTTTTAACTGTGGCCAGACAGGCCACATCAGTTGTAATTGTCCGAGCCCTTTGCTGACGTGTAATCGGTGGGCCAATCGGGCCACAAAGCTGCTTTCTGTGCCGAGAGAGAGAGAGGATCCTTGGTGCTCGGTCTTCCATCCCAGCGCCTAGGGAACCAAGTGTGAATCAAGGATCATTTGCTTCTCAGTCTCCGCCGAGTGCTAGTCGAGGGAGAGATCGGGGTCAGCCCGCTAAGGGGGAGCTTCCAGTGTCGGCTCCGCCCACCCGCATGTTTATGAGATGAGGAGGACCGATGATTCAGCCGCCACCATAGCTACATGTACCGTTCACATTCATTCTCATCCTCTCAGTGTGCTTTTCAATTCGGGTGTTACGCATTCATTCATGTCCTTGGATTGTGTGCGCCGTTTGGGTCTCGACTATTTGACGCCTTGTGAGCCTTTCATCGTTAAGCTTCCTAGCGGTGACAGGATCGTTGGTGATCAGGAGGTCCGAGACTGTTCTATGTTTATTTATGAGAGGGCTTGGCTCTCTGATCTTATTTTTGTGGGTATTGAGGGTGAGGATTTAATTCTCAGGAATGATTGGCTCGAGCGGCATGGTGCGATCATGAACTACCGCACGAGAATCTTCACTATGTTATCCGAGGACAGCACCGAGCACTCTTTCGCAGGGCGAAAGAGGGGAAACGAAAAGTTTGTTATTAACGCCTTGAAGGCGATGAGACTCCTGCGAAACGGGCGTACTAGTTATTGGTGCTATGCCTTGAAGGCAAAGTGTGGTGGAGTCTGTAATATCCGCAATTTCGAATTTCGGTAATTTTCTTTTTCGGCGGAAGTCTATTTTCACGACTCGCTCATGACCGTTTCGTCATTTCGAGAATGATTAATTCTGCACTTTTTGTCATCCGAGTTCGTTTCGATGTCGTTTTGTTGAGTTCCGTGTCCTTAATCGACTTTTTCACGTGGGAGTTCGACTTTGTAAAGTCACCATTAATTATTGGAAACTCCAAAAATTCTGAATCTTTGCAACATTATATAGCATCAAGTTAGCTTTCCAATGGTTCAAACGGTGAGGCAATCGGAGTCGAGACGAAGGAGTTATGGTCGAAATAGCCAAGACTACACGATGTGCCTTTTTCGTATTGGAGTGGACTGTGCCGTGTGCCGCGGCATACTTCAGCTATGCCGCGGCACTAAGCTGATTCCTGGGCGTTTTTTTGTGGCTCTGGGCCGCGGCACACTTGTCCTGTGCCGCGGCACACGGGCTTTTTCTGCGTTTTTGAGCAGATTTTCGAGGAGAAACATTCATTTTCTCCTCTCTTCTTCCTCCTACCCATCTAGGCGATTTCAAGGGCGATTTTGGGCGATTTGAGTGCTCCCAAACTTATAGAGATCATCCACCTCAAGTCTTGTTGTAGATTTTCGACCTCTACTTGAATCATTCATCCAAATCAAGGTATATTGGCTTGAACCCTTATTTTTGTAGATTTGGGGATTTTGCTTTTTGATTTCGATTCCAATCCGTTTTTAATCAATTAATTGTTGTATAAACGTTGTTTTGAACTTGTTCTACGGATTGGATACTCGTATCTTTGGTTCGTTCAACCCGAGGGGTGATTTCTTTGTTCTTGAAGGGTCTTGAACATTTAATGTTCGATTAAATGTTCGAATGAGTTCCCTTTGATAGTTTGTTGGGATTTCCGTTGTTTTCGGCCTTGATTCTCGTCGTAATCATGTTTTATTATTCCTTACGGAGGATTATAGGTGCTCGATGATTCCGATGTTGAATTCCGTTGGTGATTGATGATTCATGTGGTGTTTTCCCGTAGTAATTTGGTGCTATCGCGTTCTAGATAGTGTTCGGGAATTTGAGGGCTACCCGGCCGTATCCGTTCACTTTTCCATTGCTCGTGATATCGAGGCAAGTACCTTGCCCATACTTTTCTTATTTTGTGGATATGATGATCGGTGATCGTATTAGTGTGTTTGTTTGGTTGTTTGAAACGAAGTTTCAAAAGATTTCGGTTTGGCCTCGTTAAAGGCTTTCTTTCAAATGCGTGTGCGTTTTGTGAACGGCGTGTTTTGGGAATTGATTATGATTTGATTATTTTGAACGTTGAAGGATTTGATGATGATACTCCTATTGTTTAAAGTTATTGGAATCGTGCATTCCGTATTTAATCTTGTTATTGTGTTTTGAAGAGTTTGATAATGGTGTCGAGTTAATGGCCATCTCTAGTGAGTATTCTTAATGAACTTACATTCTTAGCATATTAGTATTGCATGAGTAACGTGTGTGTGTGTGTATGCTCACTATGGGTTAGATCCGACGGGGTCTCGGTAGGGGTTTACGGAGGGGTGGATCCGCGAGCTTGCTTTTAACCACTATGGGTTAGATCCGACGGGGTCTCGGTAGGGATCCACGGAGGGGTGGGTCCGCGGTTAATTGTGGTGCATTTTGCAAATGTGATTTGATAATGGCATTTCCGGAAATGAGTGCTTTTGAACGGTTTTCATGATTGCATGCATCGACTAAGTGTGTAAGAAGTAAGTTGTTCGTTTGGCTTACTTGGCTAGGATGGCACTAGAGTATTTTGTTGTTTGTGTTAAATCCTTTATTTGTGGATTTTGATGTTGGGAGACGAACCTTGTGGTCGTTCTTGTATACTGTGGGTTGATGAGATTTGGGGCTAAAATCCCAATGGTCTTGTAAAAGTCATTTTACGGATTTGGGGCTAAAATCCCAACGGTTTGGTAAAGGTCGTTTTTCGGAAAGTAAACCTTTGGGGCGGTGACCCCTTTCGTATTTTGGGTTTTTGAAAAGTAGGATTTGATAATCCTAAATCATTTTCTATTAAAACTCCCGATGGTATTTCAAATCATTTTATAGATTGTTTCCCTTGATATTTTGATCTTGAAATTTTGGGAAGTCTTTACTCAAACTCTCGCCTCGGGAAGTGTTCATCTTATTGTATTTGAACCTTGAGGATTCCGAATTATTATCGTTCGTGGAATGTGAATTGTATGGCTCGTATTTGCACTTTGTTCTTGCACTAGCAAAACAGTGGAGTTTTGCTAACCCCCGAGTATTCGAGGGGTGGATGTCTATTTTTGCATTCAGGTTTTGGAGCATAACACAGGGACGGCACGAAGGATGATGAAAGATGATCGATACTAATCACATGAGGAACCGTATATTGTTTATTGGTTCAGTTGTGCTTTATTTTCCGCTGCTATACTTTTCCCGTTGTACGGGTGTGGTTGTATTTTGACCCCTGCGTGGGCATGATTTGTATTTGAGTTGTATGTATTTATTGAAAGACCAAATCGGTCTACTGAGTCATTTTAGGCTTAAAGGCATGGTTGAGTTGTTATATGTTGTTACCATCCTGGTAGATCCTTGAGGAAGGGTTCTACGGCGTGTAATATCCCTGAGCGGATTGGGGGTGTTACATAAATGGTATCAGAGCTTAGGTTGAGGAAACCTAGGCTGTCGGGTGAAGTCGTGTTGTTTGAGTCTTGTTTCGTCGGATTTTATCTGATTGAGTCGTGTCGCGACGCGTCGTTTGAGTTTGTTGGTCGTGATTAGTATCGTGGGGCGATCATCATCTTCGTGCGACCTGTGGAAGTAAGTCTCCCTTCTTTGTGTTGTGCCTCGTGTGACACGAGCTATTTTTATGATTATTTGTTAAGTGATGGAATCCTTATGTGGATTTTGATTTCACGATATGTATTTAATCGACTCTCGTATTTTATTTATTCGAGGAGTGTCGTCGCTTGTGATCTCTTTTTATTGCTGTTTTTGTCCGTTGCTGATGATTTTCGAATCGATTTGCACGTTTTACAAGTTCTCTTGTGGAAGCTTTGTGCTTATACACGTTCGACTTGTTCACTAGCCAGTGCGATAGGGTCTTTAGAGTCCTCGAATGGGGCCATTGGTTTTGTTCTGAATGTGGTTATTTGACTCTAATATTTTGTTCTTATGAGGAGTAGTGTTGCTGGATTGTGCATGTTGAACTGTATTTCTTTTATCCGCTGCGTGAGTTCTTTTGTAATGACTTTCGGTATTTTACCGACCGAGTTTTATTTCGATGACCGATTCCCTTAACCGAGTTTTTGGCATTATGGCCTTGATCGCTTTGGCGAAATTCTTATGACGGTATTTAGTATTTTGTAAATGGCTTTCGTGAGTTTTTGAAATATTACCGTCATCGGCCTTTTTGGCGTTTTTGTAAATGGTTTTTAGCACAGTGAGTTCGGCGCGGGACCCACGGCGCTATAATATTTTGTGTAATTACGAAATTTTTGGGCATTCTAGCCCATTGAATTATCTTTGAAAACTTGAGTATCTTAGAAAATAAATTTGAGACGTACTTTTAAAATGAATTATTTTCTCGCAGTACTTTCAAGGTGCCTTCTAGTGCCGCAATATGTTTCAAAATTACTCCAATTGAGGACCAAAATGTTTTGAGATATTTTCAATGTTTTAGAAACACTTTTATTTAGACCCGAGGGTCGAATATTCTGAAAGCTTTTCACTAAAAGAAAGTGTCCTCATTTTTACCAAATGTGAAATGGTTCTCCAAAGTCTCGATAACAATGTTTCACGTTTGTACTTTTTGAAGGGTGATACTCAAGATCAACCGGTGTTCTTCTAAATTATTTTCAAAATGAGGTTTTCATTTTTTTAAAAACCTATCCATTCCCGTTTGAGGGTTGGGTATGTATGTATGATGTTCGCGTTGTCATTATAATGTTTACTCCCGAGTATGATCGAATTGGCGGTGTGAGCGTTGAGTCGCTTTTTACACATTTGTTGTGCTAGCCCCCTGTGAGAGGTGGGATGTTGGTGTTGAATGTTGTCGTCTCGTGGTGATTTCTGCGTTGTCGCGCATGTGCGAGCTGTTAGAGTTTGGGTTGGTATGACCGTGTGCATCGGTGATGGTTCCGTTATGTGTCGGTTGTTTAATGTCTTGTTACCTTGCTCCCGTTTTTGTGAATTTCGTGGACGAGGTCGGAGGTAATGCCCGTACTATTTTGACTTCTATATTTTCTCTTTCTCCATTCTTTCGACTCGCTCGTATTCGTTGATACTTTCTGAACTTGTTCTGTATTTCGGTTTCATCGTCCGAACGAACTGTGATCTTGTTGTGGGTTGATCTGGTTATCGCTGTGATTTTTCGAGTTCGATTCGATTCTTGTGAACCTTGTTCGGAAGTGACATCATCTAGTTTTATTAGTTCTTTTATTCGAAGTGGATGGGATTTGGAACTCTTGTGTTTTCGACTTTGTCGACTCATCATGTTCGTTGACATTTCTGAGCTTGTCCTGCCCCTTGCTTTTGTTGATCGAACGAGTGTGGTATTGTTTCGGAATAGCTCGTTTGTCGTTGTGACTTTTCAATCTCTATTCCCTTTCATGTGGATCTTATGTGAATGCATATGTTGTTGTTTTCATCGGATCATATATTGTCTCGAGTCGAGATGTGAACCTTGGAGTTGTTGTTTGAATTTTATTGTTCTTCGTGATTCGAACATGATTGTTCGCTTTTTGTTGTCTCGACCGTTGTGGTTCGGTCGTTTGTTTGTTAGGTTTTTGTCCTCGTTTCGTGATCGTTGAGCATTCAGGCTCCTTCCTAATTCCCTTAAGTTTGGGAAATTAGTCTCGTTTTCGATCTTCCAACCCTTGGGCGGTGGAATTCCGTATTTGTTCAGCGATTGGCTCGCGTTTTGATTGATGTACCGTTGGGTTGGTCAATCGTATTGATTTTCGTTCGTTGTGTTTTGTGATTGTTCGGATAATTGACTTGATTGTATTATCCATTTGATGACGCTTGTCACTTGTTGGTTTTATTATATCCTTAACGGCGACGTTGTGTTGATCGTCGTGGAGCGTGTTTTCACGCCGTATATTCCTTGCGTTGCTTGTAACGTTTCGCCGATGGGCATAAGTTACGCGTTTCCTTGCATATATCGTTGAGTTTTCCTGGCGGGATATTGCTTCTCCCTACTTGTTTTAAGTTTCGGGACGAAACTTCTTTTAAGGATAGTAGAATGTAATATCCGCAATT
This sequence comes from Orobanche coerulescens, assembly GCA_033398695.1. Taxonomy (NCBI): domain Eukaryota; kingdom Viridiplantae; phylum Streptophyta; class Magnoliopsida; order Lamiales; family Orobanchaceae; genus Orobanche; species Orobanche coerulescens. The sequence continues at coordinate 72,526,826 of CM065816.1, read as the reverse complement.
TCAAATTTCGGTAATTTTCTTTTTCGGCGGAAGTCCGTTTTGATGACTCGGTCATGACCGTTTCGTCATTTCGAGAATGATTAATTCTGCACTTTTTGTCATCCAAGTTCGTTTCGATGTCGTTTTGTTGAGTTCCGTGTCCTTAATCGACTTTTTCACGTGGGAGTTCGACTTTGTAAAGTCACCATTAATTCTTGGAAACTCCAAAAATTCTGAATCTTTGCAACATTATGGAGCATCAAGTTAGCTTTCCAATGGTTCAAACGGTGAGTCAATCGGAGTCCATACGAAGGATTTATGGTCGAAATAGCCAAGACTACACGATGTGCCTTTTTCGTGTTGGAGTGGACTGTACCGTGTGCCGCGGCATACTTCAGCTATGCCGCGGCACTAAGCTGATTCCTGGGCGTTTTTTGTGGCCCTGGGCCGCGGCACACTTGTCCTGTGCCGCGGCACACGGGCTTTTTCTGCATTTTTGAACAGATTTTCGAGGAGAAACATTCATTTTCTCCTCTCTTCTTCCTCCTACCCATCTAGGCGATTTCAAGGGCGATTTTGGGCGATTTGAGTGCTCCCAAACTTATAGAGATCATCCACCTCAAGTCTTGTTGTAGATTTTCGACCTCTACTTGAATCATTCATCCAAATCAAGGTATTTTGGCTTGAACCCTTGTTTTTGTAGATTTGGGGATTTTGCTTTTTGATTTCGATTCCAATCCGTTTTTAATCAATTAATTGTTGTATAAACGTTGTTTTGAACTTGTTCTACGGATTGGATACTCATATCTTTGGTTCGTTCAACCCGAGGGGTTATTTCTTTGTTCTTGAAGGGTCTTGAACATTTAATGTTCGATTAAATGTTCGAATGAGTTCCCTTTGATAGTTTGTTGGGATTTCCGTTGTTTTCGGCCTTGATTCTCATCGTAATCATGTTTTATTATTCCTTACGGAGGATTATAGGTGCTTGATGATTCCGATGTTGAATTCCGTTGGTGATTGATGATTCATGTGGTGTTTTCCCGTAGTAATTTCGGTGCTATCGCGTTCTAGATAGTGTTCGGGAATTTGAGGGCTACCCGGTCGTATCCGTTCACTTTTCCATTGCTCGTGATATCGAGGCAAGTACCTTGCCCATACTTTTCTTATTTTGTGGATATGATGATCGGTGATCGTATTAGTGTGTTTGTTTGGTTGTTTGAAACGAAGTTTCAAAAGATTTCGGTTTGGCCTCGTTAAAGGCTTTCTTTCAAATGCATGTGCGTTTTGTGAACGGCGTGTTTTGGGAATTGATTATGATTTGATTATTTTGAACGTTGAAGGATTTGATGATGATACTCCTATTGTTTAAAGTTATTGGAATCGTGCATTCCGTATTTAATCTTGTTATTGTGTTTTGAAGAGTTTGATAATGGTGTCGAGTTAATGGCCATCTCTAGTGAGTATTCTTAATGAACTTACATTCTTAGCATATTAGTATTGCATGAGTAACGTGTGTGTGTGTATGCTCACTATGGGTTAGATCCGGCGGGGTCTCGATAGGGGTTCACGGAGGGGTGGATCCGCGAGCTTGCTTTTAACCACTACGGGTTAGATCCGACGGGGTCTCGGTAGGGATCCACGGAGGGGTGGGTCCGCGGTTAATTGTGGTGCATTTTGCAAATGTGATTTGATAATGGCATTTCCGGAAATGAGTGCTTTTGAACGGTTTTCATGATAGCATTCATCGACTAAGTGTGTAAGAGGTAAGTTGTTCGTTTGGCTTACTTGGCTAGGATGGCACTAGAGTATTTTGTTGTTTGTGTTAAATCCTTTATTTGTGGATTTTGATGTTGGGAGACGAACCTTGTGGTCGTTCTTGTGTACTGTGAGTTGATGAGATTTGGGGCTAAAATCCCAATGGTCTTGTAAAAGTCATTTTACGTATTTGGGGCTAAAATCCCAACGGTTTGGTAAAGGTCGTTTTTCGGAAAGTAAACCTTTGGGGCGGTGACCCCTTTCGTATTTTGGGTTTTTGAAAAGTAGGATTTGATAATCCTAAATCATTTTCTATTAAAACTCCCGATGGTATTTCAAATCATTTTATAGATTGTTTCCCTTGATATTTTGATCTTGAAATTTTGGGAAGTCTTTATTCAAACTCTGGCCTCGGGAAGTGTTCATCTTGTTGTATTTGAACCTTGAGGATTCCGAATTATTATCGTTCGTGGAATGTGAATTGTATGGCTCGTATTTGCACTTTGTTCTTGCACTATCAAAATAGTGGAGTTTTGCTAACCCCCGAGTATTCGGGGGGTGGATGTCTATTTTTGCATTCAGGTTTTGGAGCATAACACAGGGACGGCACGAAGGATGATGAAAGATGATCGATACTAATCACATGAGGAACCGTATATTGTTTATTGGTTCAGTTGTGCTTTATTTTCCGCTGCTATACTTTTCCCGTTGTATGGGTGTGGTTGTATTTTGACCCCTGCGTGGGCATGATTTGTATTTGAGTTGTATGTATTTATTGAAAGACCAAATCGGTCTACTGAGTCATTTTAGCCTTAAAGGCATGGTTGAGTTGTTATATGTTGTTACCAGCCTGGTAGATCCTTGAGGAAGGGTTCTACGGCGTGTAATATCCCTGAGCGGATTGGGGGTGTTACAGAGTTGAGCTTTCGTCGATTCCAGTTGTTAGTGAGTTTCCTGACGTTTTTCCTGACGAGTTATCGGGTTTGCCACCGGACCATGAGGTAGAGTTTGCTATTGAGTTAGAGCCGGGTGCGGCTCCAATTTTGAAGGTTCCGTATCGCATGGCACTTTCCGAGATGGCCGAGTTGAATAAGCAGTTGAGTGAGCTTCTTGAGTCGGGATATATTTGATCGAGCGCTTCTCCTTGGGGTGCACCGGTTCTCTTTGTGCGGAAGAATGATGGTTCACTGCGTTTGTGTATCGACTATTGCGAGCTAAACAAGGTGACCATCAAGAACAAGTATCCCTTGCTGAGAATTGATGACTTGTTTTATCAGTTGCAGGAGCGGCGGTATTCTCGAAGATCGACTTGAGATTGGGGTACTATCAACTACGGGTGAAGGAGTCCGATGTGCCGAAAATGGCTTTTCGGACGAGATACGGGCATTATGAGTTTGTGGTCATGCCTTTCGGGTCGACCGATGCGTCTACGGTGTTCATGCAGTTGATGAACAAGGTCTTTATCGAGTATTTGGATAAGTATGTCGTCGTGTTCATTGACGATATTCTTATTTATTCGAGGAACGAGGAGGAGCACGCGCATCATCTGCGGGTAGTATTAGACATTCTGAGGGCCGAGCAACTCTATGCAAAGTTCTCGAAATGTGAGTTCTGGCTGAAGGAAGTGATGTTTCTAGGTCACGTGATTTCAGCCGAGGGAGTCCGTGTGGATCCGCAGAAGGTCGAGGCAGTGTTGGACTGGGCACCGCCTAAGAACGTGAAGGAAGTCCGTAGTTTCTTGGGTTTGGCTGCATACTACCATAGGTTCATCGAGGGTTTCTTGAAACTATCTCGGCCACTTACACAGTTGCTTCAGAAGTCTGAGACGTTCGTCTGGAATTACGAGAGGCAAACGAGTTTTGAGGAGCTGAAGAGGCGTTTAACTTCAGCCCCAGTGTTGGCGTTGCCATGTGGTAACGAGGGTTTTGTTGTTTATAGTGATGCTTCGGGTCAGGGTCTCGGGTGCGTATTGATGTAGCACGGCAAGATCATTGCGTAAGCGTTGATATAGTTGAGGCCGTACGAGCTTAACTACTCTACTCACGATTTGGAGTTAGCGGCAATTATCTTTGCGCTCAAGATTTGGCATCACTATCTTTTTGGCTCTGCATGTCAGATTTTTACCGATCATAAAAGTCTGAAGTACATATTCACTCAGCGGGAGTTGAATATGAGGCAGAGGAGGTGGTTGGAGTTGATCAAGGATTATGACCTCGAAATCCTTCATCATCCGGGCAAGGCGAACGTCGTGGCCGACGCCTTGAGTCGGAAACCAATTGCGCTGAGGACACTTGAGATCCTTACGTCTAAATATGAGCTTCAGCGGGTCCTGATAGAGTTGGATGTTGAGATTTTATTACCAGGAGCGGTCAGTCAACTTTGCGCTTTAGAGATTTCATCGTCGTTGGTCGATGAAATTAAACTAAAGCAATTGGAGGATTCGATGATTATTCAAATCCGAGAGAATGTTCTCAAGGGGAAGTCTTCGGGGTTTGTGATTCACGAGGATGGTGTGTTGAGATTCCAGAGTCGGCTCTGTGTACCGAACGACTTGGAATTGATGCAGAGTATTTTGCGAGAGGCCCATGCCATGCCTTACTCCGTTCATCCTGGTTCGAGTAATATGTACAAGGACCTGAGGAGGAATTTTTTGTGGAATGATATGAAGGAGGAGGTCGCACGGTTTGTAGCGAGATGTTTGACTTGTCAGCAGGTCAAAATCGAGCATCAGCGACCGGCTGCATTATTGCAGTCACTTCCCATCCCGGAATGGAAATGGGAAGATATTTCGATGGACTTCGTCACGAGCCTGCCGAGATCGAGATCGGGCATGAATATGGTTTGGGTGATCGTGGATCGTCTGACCAAGTCGACACATTTTCTGGGCATCAAGGATACTTGGGGTCCGGAAAAGCTAGCTCGGGTGTTTATTGCGCAGATTGTGAGACTTCATGGTACTCCAAAGTCTATTATTTCGGATCGGGATGGCCGTTTCTTATCGCACTTTTGGCAGGCAGTGCATAAGGCGTTGGGTACTCGTTTGCGTCTGAGCACTTCTTTTCATCCTCAGTCGGATGGGCAGTCTGAGTGCACTATCCAGACATTTGAGGATATGTTGTGCACTTGTGCTCTCGATTGGAGCAGTGACTGGGAGGAGCATTTACCATTGATCGAGTTCACATACAACAATAGTTAGCACGCGTCGATTTGCATGGCACCGTATGAGGCACTTTATGGGCGGCGTTGTTCATCACCGATTTGGTAGAATGAGGCATCCGATTTGTTTGGGACCGAACTAGATATCGTTATGGATACGAGACGGAAGGTGGAATCGATTCGTGAGAGGATGTTGACTGCTAAGAGTCGACAGAAGTCGTATGCTGATGTTCGTCGTCGACCTTTGGAATTCGAGGTGGGAGACCACGTTTTGCTAAAGGTGTCGCCGACGAAGGGGGTTTTCTGCTTCGAGATTTATTGGGCCCTTTGAGATTCTCGATAAGGTAGGCGAATTGGCATACTTTGTGGCGTTACCTCTGGCCTTGAGTCACGTTCATAGTGTTTTACATGTTTCCCAGTTGAGGAAATATGTTCCAGATCCTAGTCACGTCATCAATTATGGTGAGATTGATATTGCTGAGTATATTACTTTCGAGGAGTGCCCCTTGAAGATTTTTGAACACCGTGAGAAGCGGCTGAGGCATAAGACCATTCCCTTGGTCAAGGTGCAGTGGTCGAGGCATGGTGTCAAGGAGGCAACTTGGAAAATCGAGGATAGCATGCGTGCTAAGTACCCCGAGTTGTTTGTTTATTAAGTTTCGGGACAAAACTTATTTTTAGAGGGGTAGAATGTAATATCCGCATTTTTCTTTTCGCGGTACTTTCTCGATTTGTTGTTTTTCTTGTCTTGGTGGCTCGTGTGTAACCGTATATGTATTTCGGGAATACTTATTTTCGGATTTATTTTACTCAATTCCGTAAATGTTGGCTTCTCCGTCGCTTATTGATCCGATTCTCGTAATTGTTGTTCGGAACCGCCGTTTCGGGGTTGCCGTAAATCCATTGTATGTTATTATGTGTATTGTGTTGTTCCGTTTGATGCTTCGGTCATGCTTCGGTGTTTAGGACCGTTGTTATACTGTGCCTAACGCGCGCTAATATTATTATATAGCGCACACTAAGCATCCTTCAGTAGCACACGCTACGCTTGTTGGTAGCGCGCTAGCGAGTTGAGCCCTGGGAGTGGCAGTGAGCCTGTTTCTGATCTCAGTCCTCTGGACTAACGGCTTAGCGCACGTTATTGTTGAGGTCTAGCGCGCGCTAGGTGTCCGGTAGCGTGCGCTAACGCGACAGTCCAGTATTGGACAGTTTACTCCTGGACTCGGTCAGGTGCCCGATAGTGCACGCTATATCCCGATAGTGCGCGCTACCGAGACGTTGTTAGCGCACGCAGAGTGGGCGGTAGCGCACGCTAACATGGTCTGGTGAGTACTGGGCAGTTTACTTCTGGACTCGGCTGATGTCCAGGTAGCGCACGCTATGGCCCGATAGCGCGCGCTATCGAGAGGCCGTTAGCGCACGCTAATTCCTGTTAGCGCACGCTAATTCCTGTTAGCGCACGCTAACGGTCTAGAACTTTAAATTCTGGACTGGGGTGTTAGCGTTCTGGACTGAGTTATTTTTCAATAGCGCACGCTAACTTTCCATGTTAGTGCACGCTAATAACCCTCTGGTTATAAATACCAGGGAGTTGACTCGGAATAGTTCATTTCTTTTCTCCGCCGAGAGTTGGGTGATTTGGGCGATTGGAACCTTGGAGTGGGGCGATTATCATTATCTATTCAAGATCTTGAGTCTCTAACACCAGAGTATCATCATTTAATCATCTTATACCTCTTAAATCAAGGTAAATCTTCTAGAACCCTATTTTGGGGGAGATTTGGGGGTTTTCACATTTTCGTCCGATTCGTTCCGTTTTGTTGGTTAATTCATGATGAATATGATTAATATTGTTGATATTCTTAGTTTTCCTATGGATTCATGGTATATTTCGTGTTTTTTTGCGTAATCGAGAGGGTTTGATTGTGGTCCGCCCTCGTTGTTGTTCTTGTGCAAATATACATGAATCGTAGACGGATTTTTGGGTGTATTCCATTTTCGTATTCGTTAAGAAATGGTTGTGATTGTATTCTTCGAATCGCTAGGTTCGGTTTCGCCGGTTCCTCGCGGTCGTGTTTGATTCTTCCTTTCCATTCGTGTCACCGTATTTTGATCGAGGCAAGTACCCTTATGAACTTACAATCTTGACATGGTAGTATTGCATGAGAAATTGTGTTTGTGTGTGTGTGTGTATGCTCACTATGGGTTAGATCCGACAGGGTCTCGGTAGGGGTCCACAGAAGGGTGGATCCGTGAGCTTGCTTTTAACCACTATGGGTTAGATCCGACGGGGTCTCGGTAGTGGTCCACGGAGGGGTGGGTTCGCGGTTAATTGTGGTGCATTATACAAATTTGTTTTGGATTATGGCGTTTCCAGAAATGTGTCTTTCAACCGATGTTTTCATGATTGCATGCATTGACTATATGTGTAAGGTGTAAGTTGTTCATTTGGTTACTTGTACTAGCGTAATTGCTAACTGATGATGGACCAGTACATGGATGATGGCCGTGCGTGATGATTGTGCACGGGTGGTGTCTTATTATTTTCTACCTTTTTCACCATTTGTCAACTTGTAAACTAATAGAAGTACTCGAGTACTTAGAAGTTCTTGTTTGCTCGGATTGTAACGTTATCTATTATGTTTGTCTTGGATGGTTGTGTTGTGTTTGACCGGTTGAACCGGGTGGATTATTTTGTTTTGCGTCTTTATGACGAGGTGTTATTTTGTTGATTCCGTGAGTCAATGAGTATGTTGGTCATTTAGCTTGGTGGATCCCATGTAGGGATTCATGGCACTGTAATATACCTCGAATATCTTGGGGGTGTTACAGGACGGGGGCCACCTCTTGAGCCCATACGAAACAGAGAGCCGACCTACAATCCAAGGGCCACCTCTTGAGTTGTAGGAGCCACCTCTAGAGTCCCAAATCGAGTCGGGATAGTTAGACCGAGTCTTGGATCGAGTAGCACGGCTGTGGTTCATGAACGAGGCTATCCTTGTTTCCTATTCCCATAACCGAGGAATGGAGTGTTCTGAGGGACCTGGGTCGTAGAACTTGGTGTATAATCGCGATTATGGTGTGATCTGGGTATTGACCCACAACTAAGGACATACCGAGCCCAGATAAGAGATAAGGAAGCACACGCTAAGTGTGAGAGCGAAGGCTCAGCTATTGGGGCAACGGTCTAAATCTTGGGGCGACGGCCTATAATGCAAGGAGTAATAAGGAGAGTCTAGAATCCAAAGTCCACATCAGCAGGATTCGAAATTGGATTAACTGATCGACTAATTGACTGACTGCTTGACTTGACATCCGTCCGCGGGGACAGGATTATAATATTAGAACTACATAACGATTATTGTTTTTATAAAATACCGACGTAATTGTAACTATTTCCACTTTATCATAATTGATCAAATCATGCATCACTTAAAATTTTCAAAGGAAAGAGAGCCACGCTCTACACGATCACCCACTCACTCAGACCTTTTGTCTCACCCCACCGTTTTTCCCTTTTAAAATTAGAGAATGAGCCGCCAGCCGAAGACGAAGAAGTTTTTGAGGAAGAGACTGAATAGAAGACCGCCATCAAGACTTAGAATTTTTGTTGTTATCCCAACTTGTAATAGTTAATCATGTTTCGTACTTGGTTCATTTGGTATTTAGAAATTTTCCGCTGCAAACTTATGATCAGTGTAATTTTGATTATCAGCTTTTGTCACAACGAGTCTTAGAACATCCGGTTAAGATTGTTGTTTTGAAATATTATCCAATCGTTATTTTGCTTCCGCTATTTATTGTCGTACTTTGATTGATTGATCTACCGATGCGTCGCGCCCTCATCCTTCCCGATGTTCGGGGGCGTGACACCTTCAGCCTGTATGTTGTATCTAACATATTACATCTCTTTTCTGTATGAAGAAGGCTCTGTAGGATGGACTATCGAAGAAGTTTTTGCTGTATGTAGGGGCTGTATGACGAGTTCAAACAGCTTCCATACTTGATAGTATTCTTACTTCTTTGAGACTACTTGCTGTATGTTGGCAATTATCAAAACAGGAATGTTTATCCCAACACATCTCATAAAAGCTCGTAAAGAGACATTTTTCATGGAAAGTTTGAATCATAAAGACTATTAGATCATTTTCCTTACTATTCAGTTGAGCATGACGTGACGGGTGTTGAGTTGACAATTGATTTTTATATCAGTTTAGAAAATCAAACTAAAATTCGCTTGAAAGAACATAGACTCAGAGAGAACGAACTGCTCTGATAACCATTATATCACGGCCCCTTATCCCTAAGGACGGTACAGCCAGGGCGTGACCCGGGGTAGGAATTAAGAAGTAGAGAAAAAAGGGGGAAACATACATTTCATAAGGAATAGGGGTGGATTTCCACAAATTGTAATGCCCGTGTATTTTATGAGTGTTATTTTGGATGTATTTAGTGGTATTGTGGTTATTTGGACCGTATATATTGATGATTGACCTTGGCATATTCATGGATGATAATTGTTGGGTTCTGTGATTCTCGGATTGTGCTCGTTTTAGCCGGACTTCTTGCGAATTTAAATTTGGAAAATAGCAGTTAGCGCACGCTAAGACTGTATGTCTAGCGCCGCGCTAACGTGTTCGAGTAGCGCACGCTACTCTTGTGCAATAGCGTGCGTTAGGCCGGCCCAGCGATAAGCTTCTGGACTCGAATGAGGCGTTAGCGTACGCTATGGGCGGACTAACGACGCTATTTCGACTTACTAGCGCCGCGTTACTTGTATGATAGCGTGCGCCAGGATGTCATGTCGGTGAGGCGAAGCGTTTCGGGTGCAGTACTTGCAAGTAGCGCCGCGCTCAGTATGGAGTTAGCGCGCGCTAGTAGCAATCGATAGCGCACGCTAACAGATAATTCAGCGTACGCTACCGGAGTCTGGCAGAAAGTTCTGGACTGCCTTTTTCTTCAGCAGTGCACCGCCCTCGGCTCGTTAGCGCACGCTAAGCCTGTAGCCGTAGCGTGCGCTAATGCCTCCCAGTATATATATATAGGGGGCAGGTTCCAGAAACGTCATTTTTTCACCTCTTCCTCTTCCCTTCGGCGGTTGGGCGACTTGGAGCGTAGTTAGACATGGTTTTCGACCAGTTTTCACCATCCAACAACATTTTCATGTTCCTAGACTCAATCTAACAGGATTTCATCTAGTGTATCGTCCAAATCAAGGTAAGATTGTCCAATCCCTAGTTTTTCGGAATTTTGAGGGTTTTGTTTAGATCTCGTCATTCTAGTCCGTTTTAAACCTTGAATTGGGTCAGATTATGATTGTGAGACCATAATCCCTTGTTTTTCTTGAAGTCTACAGATTTTGTTTGAGTTCCCACCTATTGATTTGAGTATGAACAACTCCGCCTTAGTAGTGTTCGATAGTTTGTCCCTAAGAGTAGAGTTTGAAGGGAATCCCTTCCATTTCCGTGGTGTTGTGTTTTGATTCCATATTTCGATGTGTTAGGATCGAATCGTTGAAGGAAGTTCAGACCATACATTCATCCGTTCGCCGTTTCTTGTGTCGTTCAAATTGAGGCAAGTACTTTGATTGTGTTTAATGTACATCGTGTGAATATGTAAAAATGGAATTTGTGCCAAATTGTTGATCGAGTGTGTGTGAGCCGAGTAAAACCAGTGAGGGTCCCCTGGGGTCCGGTAGGCCGCGTATCCCTACGGATCACTCGGTTGGGCTATACACCAGGGAGGGCCTGACGAGGTGTCTCTGGGGTGTGTATCTTGCTTGAGAGGTACAGGGCCAGTATAGCTCGGGAGGTTGTTTTGTGATGATGATTGTGATGTGGTATTCCGGAATATCTGTGATGGCACTATGATTTTATGTGGTTTTTGTTGATTATTCACTTGTTGTACATATTCTAGAATCATTGTACTTGCAAACCTGCTGACCCCTTCCGGGGTGGATATACTTTTGTGTATTCAGGTACAGGTCCAGTGGGAGGACTAGCACAGGACGGACACGAGCTTGGTGGGCAGCATTGATATCGTACATCATTTTGAGTTGGTGGTCGTATGGTCATGGTCAAAGTCGTGTTTTGTTTTTGTACTCGCGGTCTTGGCCCAGTGTTGTATGTCATGTCATTATTAATGGTTAATGATGTTGTTGTATTCCGTGGTGAGAACGGTCATGTTGGTTATGATTCCTCGGGATGATATGTTGTTTGGTATTGTGATGTATGTCATGTTGAAATTGAAGTTGGTTTTGAATGTATGAACAATTATGTTTGTCGTATTTAATGTGTTTTATTTGGGTCTAAGCACGGTAGGTTCTCCAAAAGGATCTACGGCGCTGTAATATCTCCGTAAATCATGGGGTGTTACAGAATATGGTATCGGAGCCTAGGTTTATGGATACCTAGGTCATCGGTGTTTTGGGTCTATTAAATTGAGTCAGTTGTTATCTACGATATCATTGGCATGCTACCACCTCGTGTTGCCTGTGTTGGGAGACTCTTCGGATGTTGGTTGTTTCTTTCCTTCGGAAATAATTACCTTAATGTTGTGCAATCTATTGTTGTAATCATTTCCTTGTTGAATCATTCTTACTCTTCAGTATGCCGAGAGGTAGAGCTATCCGTCAACGTGGTCGTGGTAGAGGCCGTGGCAGAGTGGTAGTGTCTGAGTCCGAGAGGTCCGTTTCAGAATCGGCATCTCGCTCTGCGACTAGGTCGGACCCGATTCCTTCGGGAGGTTCGAATGGAGGCTCGGAGGCCGAGGTGCCTAACGTTCTTCAACAAGTTGTAACACAAGTGCACCAACTAGCACAAGTGGTGCAGAATATTAATACTGGCAGGACGGTTGAGGACCGATGGCTTCAAGAAGTTATGAAGATGAACCCTCCCAGATTCGATGGTTCCGGTGATGCGAACAACTGGGACCATTGGTTAGTTGAGCTGGAGAAGATCTTTGACGGTATTGGTTGTCCTGAAGCCAAGAGAGTTCCGATTGCTCAGTATCTGACAGTTGATGACGCTTCGGACTGGTGGCGAGCTGTTAAGCCCAAGGACCGTGATGTCACTTGGGAAGAATTTAAAGAGTTGATGGAAGCTCAGTATTGTCCAAGTGCATGCCTAGCAAGAGTCAGTGAGTTCTTCAGAGCTCAACCTGAAGATGTCCCTATTTCTGAGGCAATCAGGACATACAACAAGCAGTTAGTGTATGTCCAAGACCGGGTTTAGAATGAGATAGACAAGATACTTCATTTCGATGCAAGGATGAAACCGGAGGTCCGAAAGTATATGGCGGGCCTTGGGTGTACTACTTTGAGAGAATATCAGGATAGAGCACTTGCTTACGAAATGGTGTCAGTTCCGGTTCCAGCAGTTTCGAGCTCGAAGAAACCGAAATTTTCTGGTAGTTTCCGAGGCAGTGGATCGCATAGGCCTCAACCTTCTATGCAATCTTCTGTCGGTTCCCCTCAGCCTAGTGGAGGAATGTCGAGGGTTTGTTTTAATTGTGGAAATCCGGGACATGTCAGTCCTCGCTGCACTTCTCGCCCCATTGATTGTTTTAAGTGTGGGAAGCAGGGTCATCGCGCGTTATATTGTGAGTCAGTGGGCAGAATATTTTCTAAACAGTCTCCTACCCCGGCTGGCATAGTTACGGGTCAGCCAACTCCGAGTGTCGGACGCGGCAGTGGAAGAGGTAAAACCGAGCATAAGGATGCACTTAGCATTGGATCAGCCCCACCCCGATTGTATGAGATGAAGCGGACTGATGACGTAGGGACTGCCACTACGTCAGGTATTGTTTATATTTCGATGCACCCGGTAGATGTATTGTTTGATTCTGGAGCTACTCATTCTTTTATATCATTGTCTTGTGTGAATCGTTTGGGCCTAGACGGCCTCTCTACATGTGAACCTTTTATTGTTGGGTTGCCAAGTGGGGAAAGGATAGTTGGGGATCAAGAAATCGCCAATTGTCCTGTAACCATTGGCAGTAGAGATTGGTCATCCGATTTGATTGTGATCGATATGATGGGAGAGGATTTAATCCTCGGTGATGATTGGTTAAATCGGCATGGAGCGATAGTAGACTATCGTCGGAAGATAATTTCGATAGTCGCGCCGGATGGTACTGAACACGTTTTTGAAGGGCAAAAACCTGGTACTTCTGGGAAGATTATTCGAGCCATGAAAGCGATGAAGTTATTGCGACAAGGTTGTACCAGTTATTGGTGTTACGCGTTGAAGTCGGAAGTTGGCGGGGTACAGTTATCCTCTGTTCCAGTTGTGAATGAATTTCCAGACGTATTTCCGGATGATTTGCCGGGATTGCCACCGCATCGTGAAGTGGAGTTCGTCATCGAATTAGAGCCCAATGCGGCGCCAATATACAAAGCACCGTACAGAATGGCCCCATCTGAAATGCTAGAATTGAAGAAACAATTGGGTGAATTGTTGGACAAAGGTTATATTCGACCTAGTGTGTCTCCGTGGGGTGCACCGGTATTGTTTGTACGAAAGAAAGATGGGTCCTTACGGTTATGTATTGACTATCGTGAGTTGAATAAACTCACTATTAAGAATAAGTATCCGTTGCCAAGAATCGATGATCTATTTGACCAATTACAAGGGGCTACGGTTTTCTCCAAGATTGATTTGAGGTCAGGATATTACCAACTACGAATTCGAGATTCGGATATTCCCAGGTCAGCATTTCGGACGAGGTATGGGCATTACGAATTCGTAGTTATGCCATTCGGTTTAACAAATGCTCCGGCGGCCTTCATGCAACTTATGAACAAAACTTTTATCGAATATCTCGATAAATTTGTAGTGGTGTTTATCGACGATATATTAATCTATTCCAAAAGTGAGACGGAGCATGCCGAACACTTGAGAATCGCGTTGAGTATTTTGAGGGCTGATAAGCTTTATGCTAAATTTTCTAAGTGTGAGTTCTGGCTTAAAGAAGTTTCTTTTCTGGGACACATCATCTCAGCCGATGGTATTCGAGTAGACCCTCAAAAGGTTGAAGCAGTCTTAGCTTGGGAGCCTCCACAGAATGTTAAGGAAGTTCGGAGTTTTCTAGGATTAACGGGCTATTATCGTCGATTTGTTGAAGGATTCTCGAAAGTTGCTCGACCGCTCACCCTATTATTGCAGAAGACAAAGAAGTTTGAATGGAGTGATGAGTGTCAGAAGAGTTTTGATGAGTTGAAAAAGCGGTTGACTACGTCTCCGATCCTAGCCTTACCACAAGGAACGGAAGGTTTCGTTATTTATAGTGATGCTTCTAAACAAGGATTGGGATGTGTATTAATGCAAAATGAGAGAGTAGTGGCTTATGCGTCTCGACAATTAAAGCCATACGAGATGAATTATCCTACTCATGATCTTGAGTTAGCCGCTGTGGTGTTTGCGTTGAAAATTTGGAGGCATTACTTGTATGGTTCTTCTTGTCGAGTGTATACGGATCATAAGAGATTGAAGTACATATTTACGCAGAAGGAGCTAAATATGCGCCAGCGGCGATGGTTGGAACTGCTTAAAGATTATGATCTTGACATTCTTTACCATCCAGGTAAAGCAAACGTTGTTGCCGATGCGTTAAGCCGCAAGTCAGTCGTGTTGCAGAAGTTGGAACTACTTACCATTCAACCGAAGCTTAGACGAGAGTTGATTGATATGGAAATTGAAGTTTGGCCTCACAGATCTCAAGGACAGTTGCGTTTCCTTGAGATTACTTCCTCCGTAATGGAAGATATTAAGTCCAAGCAGTTAGATGATCTCTCAATTGTGCAGCTTCGGGAAGACAGTGTTAGAGGAAAAGCTCCTGGGTTCTTAATCGATGAAGACGGAGTTCTTCGATTTCGAGGCAGAACTTGTGTACCTAATCGGGATGATCTCAAACAGGTAATTTTGAATGAAGCACATTCTACTCCGTACTCGATTCATCCGGGTATGAGTAAAATGTATAAGGACTTGAAGAAAAACTTTTGGTGGCCGAACATGAAGAAAGATGTAACCGAGTTCGTGTTGAAATGCTTGACTTGTCAGCAGGTTAAAGCGGAACATCAGAGACCCGCCGGTAAATTGCAACCGCTACTACATTCGGAATGGAAGTGGGAAGATATAGCGATGGATTTTATTGTGGGAATGCCAAAGACGCGAACTGCAGTGAATATGATTTGGGTAATTGTTGATCGGCTAACCAAATCCGCACACTTTCTGGGAATTAGAGATATTTGGGGACCGGAGAGGTTAGCTCGGTTATTCATTGCGGAGATTGTGAGACTCCATGGTACCCCAAAGAGTATAGTGTCTGATCGCGATGGGCGTTTTGTGTCGCATTTCTGGCAAGCAGTACATCGAGCACTCGGTACCAAATTGAATTTCAGCACCGCTTATCATTCCCAGACGGACGGACAGTCGGAGAGGATGATCCAAACGCTAGAAGACATGTTGAGGGCTTGCGCGTTGGATTGGAAAGAAGATTGGGAGACTCATTTACCATTGATTGAATTTGCATACAATAACAGTTGGCATAGTTCGATTGGGATGGCTCCGTTTGAAGCATTATATGGAAGATGGTGTAGATCGCCAATCTGTTGGGACGAGCCGTACGAGTTACTTGGAGTAGAACCGGACTTGGTGGTTCAAACACGGGAAAAAGTTGCAATTATTCGGCAAAGGTTTTTGACTGCTCAGAGTCGACAAAAGTCATGTGCCGACATTCGTCGTCGACCGTTAGAGTTCCAGGCGGGAGACCATGTGTTGTTGAAAGTATTGCCGACTCGTGGAGTTCTTCGGTTTGGTAAGAAGGGGAAGCTTAGTCCTCGATATATTGGCCCCTTCGAGATCCTGGACAAGGTAGGCGATGTAGCTTATCGACTAGCATTACCTCCAACGCTTAGTCATGTTCATAATGTGTTTCATGTTTCACAACTGCGTAAGTATGTTCCCGATCCCAGCCATGTTATTGATTATCAAGAGATTGAGGTTAGTGATGATGTTACGTATGAAGAACAACCGGTAACCATACTAGAGAGACGAGTTAAACAATTGCGACGGAAAGTGATTCCGTTAGTAAAGGTCCAATGGTCTAAGCATGGAATTGAGGAGGCCACGTGGGAGACCGAGGATAGTATGCGTGCCCGATACCCCGAACTTTTTGTATCTTAAGTTTCGGGACGAAACTTCTTTTTAGGGGGTAAGGGTGTAATGCCCGTGTATTTTATGAGTGTTATTTTGGATGTATTTAGTGGTATTGTGGTTATTTGGACCGTATATATTGATGATTGACCTTGGCATATTCATGGCTGATAATTGTTGGGTTCTGTGATTCTCGGATTGTGCTCGTTTTAGCCGGACTTCTTGCGAATTTAAATTTGGAAAATAGCAGTTAGCGCACGCTAAGACTGTATGTCTAGCGCACGCTAACCAGGTTCGAGTAGCGCATGCTACTCTTGTGCAATAGCGTGCGTTAGGCCCGCTGGACAGTAAGCTTTCTGGACTCTGGAATGAGGCGTTAGCGTACGCTATGGACGGACTAACGTACGCTATTTCGACTTACTAGCGCACGTTACTTGTATGATAGCGTGCGCCAGGATGTTAGGTCAGTGAGGACAGAAACGTTTCCGGGCTTCAGGTACTTGCAAGTAGCGCACGCTACTGTATGGAGTTAGCGCGCGCTAGTAGCAATCGATAGCGCACGCTAACAGATAATTCAGCGTACGCTACCGGAGTCTGGCAGAAAGTTCTGGACTGCCTTTTTCTTCAGCAGTGCACCGCCCTCAGCTTGTTAGCGCACGCTAAGCCTGTAGCCGTAGCGTGCGCTAATGCCTCCCAGTATATATATATATATATAGGGGGCAGGTTCCAGAAACGTCATTTTTTCACCTCTTCCTCTTCCCTTCGGCGGTTGGGCGACTTGGAGCATAGTTAGACGTGGTTTTCGACCAGTTTTCACCATCCAACAACATTTTCATGTTCCTAGACTCAATCTAACAGGATTTCATCTAGTATATCGTCCAAATCAAGGTAAGATTGTTCATTCCCTAGTTTTTCAGAATTTTGAGGGTTTTGTTTAGATCTCGTCATTCTAGTCCGTTTTAAACCTTGAATTGGGTCAGATTATGATTGTGAGACCATAATCCCTTGTTTTTCTTGAAGTCTACGGATTTTGTTTGAGTTCCCACCTATTGATTTGAGTATGAACAACTCTGCCTTAGTAGTGTTTGATAGTTTGTCCCTAAGAGTAGAGTTTGAAGGGAATCCCTTCCATTTCCGTGGTGTTGTGTTTTGATTCCATATTTCGATGTGTTAGGATCGAATCGTTGAAGGAAGTTCGGACAGTACATTCATCTGTTCGCCGTTTCTTGTGTCGTTCAAATTGAGGCAAGTACTTTGATTGTGTTTAATGTACATCGTGTGAATATGTAAAAATGGAATTTGTGCCAAATTGTTGATCGAGTGTGTGTGAGCCGAGTAAAACCAGTGAGGGTCCCCTGGGGTCCGGTAGGCCGCGTATCCCTACGGATCACTCGGTTGGGCTATACACCAGGGAGGGCCTGACGAGGTGTCTCTGGGGTGTGTATCTTGCTTGAGAGGTACAGGGCCAGTATAGCTCGGGAGGTTGTTTTGTGATGATGATTGTGATGTGGTATTCCGGAATATCTGTGATGGCACTATGATTTTATGTGTTTTTTGTTGATTATTCACTTGTTGTACATATTCTAGAATCATTGTACTTGCACCGGCTTCTTGCTGACCCCTTCTGGGGTGGATATACTTTTGTGTATTCAGGTATAGGTCCAGTGGGAGGACTAGCACAGGACGGACACGAGCTTGGTGGGCAGCATTGATATCGTACATCATTTTGAGTTGGTGGTCGTATGGTCATGGTCAAAGTCGTGTTTTGTTTTTGTACTCGCGTAGTCATCCCGATGTGTATGTCATGTCATTATTAATGGTTAATGATGTTGTTGTATTCCCGTGGTGAACGGTCATGTTGGTTATGATTCCTCGGGATGATATGTTGTTTGGTATTGTGATGTATGTCATGTTGAAATTGAAGTTGGTTTTGAATGTATGAACAATTATGTTTGTCGTATTTAATGTGTTTTATTTGGGTCTAAGCCTGGTAGGTTCTCCAAAAAGGATCTACGGCGCTGTAATATCTCCGTAAATCATGGGGGTGTTACACAAATAACCTATCAAGGCATCATGAAGGGGAACCAATCCCAAGGGAATGATTTAGAATTCAATAATTCAAGGTGAGAATACATAGTAATAATATTAGCCATGAAGTTTAGGAAAGGCTTCATAGTACATTACAAACGACGTGACTTAGAAAGTAAAATTATAAAGAGTGTTTGCAGCTGAAAAACATGGTTGGTTACATATATGAAGATATGTAACCAGGTCTTAACATCGTTTGTAGAAAAAAGACTTCCACTCAACACTCTCGGTCACATACCCTGCTCAACCTGCATATTTTAAAAGATATACTGGGCTGAGTACAATGTACTCCGTGAACATATTGCCAAAAGATAAAACATGGTTTTGTAATTGTTATCATGCATATAAGCAGTAACACACAGGGGTTTTAAGAAATTCATTTTGTTTCATATATCATCAGATTCACCATATCTATAATTACACCGGGGAAGGTGGCCACCTCCCACGAGCGTTACTCCCCGAGATCGACCACTCCGAAGAGAGCTCACAATCCTGAGTAATGTGTACACTAACACTGGCCAGCGACCTTTGTCTAGCTCAGGATCCTATCATTTTATAGGTTGGCAAGCCAATAGTGATAGGTTCATAAGAACCCAAATAAAAGTTTTTATGCATCATAATCATTTGAATTTATAATTTTCTTGTAATAGATTTCATCAAAAAAGAGCAAAGATCACATCATTTTCGTATAGAAAGCCCACCTGTACAAGTAATAAACGCAAGCAAAATGATTCTCGGCATTTTCTTATGCTTAAATCTGTTGCTCCACCTTTCATCGTAAATAACTAAGTTTAGCGGTCGATCGAGCTTAACGAAGTCTAACGGACAACAGACTTGATCTATATATTTGGACTTTAGGGTTTTGCATTCGACTAAAGTTTGATAATAGAAGCTATGATTATCTTATAGAATTCAGATGACCATATAACATATAAAACTACTAGCAACCGTAACTGACACTCGATTCCGTTACACATTCCATGGTTCGAAAACTATCTTTAAACACTTAATATAATCAAAAACATAATGTGCACAAAGGTTGTAAAGAATTAGAATTATTTAATTGCAGTTTAAGAACTAGATAGTGTGTATTATACCATTGGAAAGCTATTGCAGTCTAATTTCATATTCATTTTACGGATCTCAAAAATATTAATCATGGAGAAAGTTATGGCCATCTCTGTGAAGTGTAGCTAAACTGCCAATTTCCGGCTAAAATGGGAAAAATGTCGTATTAATCTAGAGCTCGTTTGTAGTGTTGGAGCAAAATTGGATATTTGCGCCGTTGTGCGGAAGCGTAAATATAAAGTGCAAAAATTAAACGATACATAGATTTATAGAGGTTCGGCGATAATCGAGCCTACGTCCTCTCTCGGTATCTTTTTTTATAGGTTGAAGATATAAACATCTGCACCTCTCTTCTATCGGTTGAGGGATAACCGTTACAATCACGTCTTCTATTGGTCCGTGATAAACCACTTGTACTTGTCTTTGTTGGTCCAAGTTAAACCATTTTCCTTTTCTATCTCACAAGGAATCAACCGCTCTAGCTTTTTATCGGTACTAGATAAACCTCACTAAGATAGCAATTGCGATTCTAATAATGCCGGATCTTTGATCCTAATAACACCAAATCCAATCGTATCTTTTCTTTTACCACTCGTGTATGTGTTGAATGTATACACACTCAAACTAACATTATAAGCTCAATATCACAACAACAATAATATCAATATGAATATCTGATCAATGAGTTGTTTGCTTTTCGTTGTTGTATCTTCAATACCATAGGAAGTGGTATTTATAGGCATTTCTCTTCCAACTAGCCGTTAGCTCCCTGAGCCTCTCTTACGTATGCTAAGGCCTCCACATTACATACGTTAGCTCGAGTTACGTACGTTAAACCATCCGGGTTACGTACGTTAGCTTAGTCCAGTTTCAGTCCAGTAACATTCGTTTCCTCCTTTACATACGTTAATCAAACATCTATTACGTACGTTATATGTAGTCAATATGTCCGTTGCTCGCTGACTTATGCCATGACGTCATCTCCAACGTTCTTCTCGTTTGGATTCTCAAACACACCATTACGTACGTTATCCTTCCTCTCTTACGTACGTAAAGCTTCTTACATTACGTACACTATTCATGATATATTACATACGTTAAGCTTGAATAATTCCAGCTTTTTGCACTTCGTTTTCTTTGATGTTTTGCTTCGTCTCTTTGTTGTTTTGCTTTGTTTAACAACTTTAATCATCAAAACACTATTAAGTATGTATGGAACAAAAATGTTCCAAGAATCTCCCCCTTTTTGATGATTACAAAACAACACTTCGTCAATGGGATTTACCTGCAAAAATACAAATATATGTATATGTGTACAGACCAAAGTTTTCGACTTTGTTTGTTTCGTTATTTCTTCTCCGGTTTCTTTTTCGACTCCTTATTTCCTTTTCTTTTTCTTTTCGAATTTACAAATTTTCATCATCTTTTCGATGTCTCCTCATTTTTCTTTTTAACTTCATCTTTTTGACTTTCCTTCGATTTTCTCCCCCTTTCAGGGTTAATCCCATTCTTCAATTTTTCTCATTTCTCCCCCTTTTGGTCTTCATCAAAAAGTGTAATAAATAAAAGGAGTAATAAATACCAAATTGATAAAAATATGTGATACCAAATGATGAATATAACTATATGCATTAATAGGGTATAAAAATATTATCTCCCCTTTGAAAAATTATTACTTCCCTTGAGTAAAATACAAATTAAATTTTGGAGATCCAACCTATAGTTGGTTTTTGTTTCGAGACGTGAACGATGTTTGGGATGGTGGTTCCTTTAGGAATTCAAATTTTCTTAACTTTAATCGTCCGTCTTGGGCTTTTACAGTTTGAAATATGGTGCCCGATTTTCAAACATTTTTCGCAACGGGGTATTTTTAAATTTAAGGATTTGTTTTTAGAACGAGGTTTGAATCCCAACCCCTGTTTATTTAAAGTAAACTTTTGAACCGAGAGCATATTTTCAAATTTCTCGTTTCCGAGAGAAAATTTCTTCGTTAAATTTTTGAGCTCGGTTTGCATTTTAACAAGATCATCCTTTAAAATATTTTAATTTTCAATGCATTTTGAATGATCGATCTCGACAAAGTTTTCCTTTTCAAGAATTTTGGAATATTCAATTTCCAATGATTTATTTTTAGATTTAAGGGATTTAATCTCGGATAAAGCATTTTGAAAGTCGGTATGCAATAATTCAAAAGCTTCAAATAACTCATCGTGAGAGAATGTACTTACTTGACTTTCGACGTAGCTATCGTCGAATAGGGGCATGGTCTGCGTACATCTTACCCTCCCCAGACCCTGCTCTGAGCGGGATATACTGGGTATGTTTGGTTTGGTTTGGTTTGGTTTTATCGTCGAATGAACTTCGGGCCATGAGAGCGAGATTATTTTGATTGATAAAATCATCATCTTCATCTTCATCGCTCCATGTTGCAACGAGAACCTCCTTCTTGGGTTTAGCTCGGCAATTCTTTGCAAAGTGGCCTGGTTTACCACATAATCGACAATTGTTGTCGAATTTCTTATATTCGCCCGAGATGTCTTTCTTTCTCCGGTTTAATAAGGTTGGAAACTTATTGATATTTTTGGCATAATATGCCGATTCTTCGTCGCTTTCATCAAACGGGATTTCTTCCTTAGATCTCGACATCTTAGCCTTCATAGCTATAGATCTTTCCTTCGGCTTCGGTTTAGCATTTCGAGATTTTAGAACAATCTCGTAGTTGATAAGGGAACCAACGAGAGCACTAAAATCAAGATTATTTAAATCTTTTGATTCCATTATGGCCGTCACCGTACCGTCTCATTCTCGAGGTAGTGATCGGAGAATTTTCTTTACTTTCTCACTACTCGAAAGTGGTTTTCCGAAACATGCTAATCCATTTGTGATAACCGAAAAACGGTCAAGCATTAGAGTGATGGATTCGTCGTCCTTCATTTGGAATAACTCATAATCATGAAGGAGCATGTTTATATTCGTCTCCTTGACTTGAGACGTACCTTAGTGTGTTACCTCAAGCATTTTTCAAATTTCTTTGGCACTATCACACGATGATATCCGGTTGTGTTCTTCCGGATTTAAGGCACAATATAGGAGTTGAGTTGCCTTACAATTGTAATGGCATTTTTCCAATCGGAATCGTCATATTCTTTGAAAGTTTTAAGCGTACCATTGGAATTCGTCAGAATTTTCGGACCAAGACAAATCACCTTCCAAAGCTCGATGTCATATGCTCGGATGAATATTGACATCTTTTTCTTCCACGTCATAAAGTTCGAGCCATCAAAAAATGGTGGTCGATTGAGAGCAAGGCCTTCGACTGAAGCATATTGAAACGCCATTTGGATCGACTCCTTGGATGTTAAGCCGTGTATTGGAGGTACCGCTCCGATACCAATTGTTGAAGCAAAATTGGATATTTGCGCCGTTGTGCGGAAGCGTAAATATAAAGTGCAGAAATTAAATGACACACGGATTTATAGAGGTCCGGCTATAATCGAGCCTACATCCTCTCTCGGTATCTTTTTCTATAGGTTGAAGATATAAACCTCTGCACCTCTCTTCTATCGGTCGAGGGATAACCGTTACAATCACGTCTTCTATTGGTCCGTGATAAACCACTCGTACTTGTCTTTGTGTTGGTCCAAGTTAAACCGTTTTCCTTTTCTGTCGGACAAGGAATCAAACTCTCTAGCTTTCTATCAGTACTAGATAAACCTCACTAAGATAGCGATTGCGATTATAATAATGCCGGATCCTTGATCCTAATGACACTGAATCCAATCGTATCTTTTCTTTTACCTCTCGTGTATGTGTTGAATGTATATACACTCAAACTAACAATATAAGCTCAATATCACAACAACAATAATATCAATATAAATATCTGATCAATGAGTTGTTTGCTTTTCGTTGTTGTATCTTCAATACCAGAGGAAGTGGTATTTATAGGCATTTCTCTTCCGACTAGTCGTTAGCTCCCTGAGCCTCTCTTACGTACGCTAAAGACTCCACATTACATATGTTAGCTCGAGTTACGTACGTTAAACCATTCAGGTTACATATGTTAGCTTAGTCCAGTTTCAGTCCAATAACATTCATTTCCTCCTTTACGTACGTTAATCAAACATCCATTATGTACGTTATATGTAGTCAATATGTCCGTTGCTCGCTGACCTATGCCATGATATCATCTCTAATGTTCTTCTCATTTGAATTCGCAAACACACCATTACGTACGTTATCCTTCCTCTCTTACATACATAAAGCTTCTTACATTACGTACGCTTTTCATGATATATTACGTACGTTAAGCTTGAATAATTCCAGCTTTTTGCACCTCATTTTCTTTGATGCTTTGCTTTGTCTCTTTGTTGTTTTGCTTTGTTTAACAACTTTAATTATCAGAACACTATTAAGCATGTATGGAACAAAAATGTTCCAACATGTAGAAACGAAAACCCTAAACATGTAAACTCTAATCATGCATATCATACTTATAACGCATATAGGAGTCGACATACAAGCATACTTCTCGACACTACGAACAGTATTTCATGATCTTTTCTTTCAAAAATGACTACTAACACATTTTCCAACATAAACAATATCAAACATCATCAACATCAAGCATCATCAAATATCTAGCAACACCTTTAATCCATACTCATCTTGGTCCTAACATGAATATGACCTAAACATGATTTAAAAATCCTCAATACGTAACATGCTCTTTAATTACATCAACTATTATCTAACACATAATCAACTTCATAAATCTAGCATCATGTCTTTGTTTTCAAACAAATTCCTAAAACATTTTACAAAAATCTAACAAAAACATATCATTTATATCTTTCATACATCATCACAACAAGTCACTTTGAACATATATCAATAAATCAAGAACTAAGCATGATTCCTCCCTTCTTTCCAAAATACCAAATATTTTATTAAAATCCCATAAATTCATCATAGCATCATATCATCAAGTAGAAACATATTGTTTAAGAAAATCATAAAAGAAACAACACATGCTTGAGCTATGAACCCTAATATTTTCGGCCCAAATGACAAAAATCGAAGCATGAATAAAACTTGTTTTAAGCACTCCCAAGTACCTTAGAATCAACTTAAAAACAACATATGAAATATTAGAAAATCAAGCCTAAGTTCCTTGAATATGAATATTGATTCAAGTTTGGAACACCAATGGAGCTTGTTTGTGGAGCTTCAATGGAAGAACAATGGAGCTTTATTTTTTCAATGGGGGGACGGCCAAAGGAGAGAGGGAGTGAAGAAGGTGAAGTGAAGAGGAAAAGGGGAATTATCCCATTATATACCTGGTTAACCCTAGCCATTTAATGAAGCGGTCAAAGAATATCTTACTTTTCGCTCTTCCACAGATAAAATTACTCGTGTATTGAATGTATGTCGTATACTTAAATTATCGTGTCGAACTTCCATCTTAAAGTCGAAGAAAAGTTTCGCAATTTACGGTATGTGAATTATCCGAGAAAACGACTTGATATATAATATACCCTAAAACTCAAAAAGTAAACTTTCGAAAATCATACTCGCAACGTGAAAATAATGTATATAGAAGGCGACGGAATCACGATTTTGTCTATCGAAACATAAAATCAAATTTGAAAGAGAATCTCAGCCAGATAACAGAACATCTAATTTCTGAATTAAAAATGTGTAAATAGATCTAAACTTATCCCATTAGTCAAAATCTTATTACTTAGGAATGCAAAGGCCCTAATGCCGCACTTTAGGTTATACTAAATCATACATATAAAAGACCGGGGCATTACAGTTTTGGGAGGAAGGGATAAACGTGTTTGATGTGTATCGTCAACAAAGTATCAAGTTGCATGCATTGTTATTTTTCCCCATTAATGACTTTCCAGCATATGAAAATGTAAGTGGGTATGGTGTAAAGGGGCATCACATATTCCATATATGTGAAGAAAACACAAGTTACATACAACTAAACCATGGGAAAAAGCTGCTTACACTTGGCATCGAAGGTTTCTTAAATGTTATCACCCTTATCGTAGATTAAAAAAATCTTTTAACGGATGTCAGGAGGATGGAACTGCACCTACAACCTTGACGGGTAAACAGGTTTATGATCGGGTTAAAAAACACCAATACTATATTTGGGAAGACCAAGAAGAAGGCTATTGAGAAAAGTATCTGGAAGAAGAGGTCGATATTCTTTGATCTACCATGCTGGTCCTATCTAGATGTTAGACATTGTATAGATGTTATGCATATGCAGAAGAATGTGTCTGATAGTGTAATTTGGTACACTTCTGAACATTAAAGACAACACGAAAGATAATGTGAAGGCTCGACAAGATTTGTTTGAGATGGATATACGCCCGGAGCTACATCCACAATTACTATGTAAACATACCTATTTGCCTCCACGTGTCACACTTTATCAAAAAAAAAAAAGAGAACAAGTTTTTGCTAGTGTATTCGGGGTATGAAAGTGTCACGTGGATATTCTTCAAATATCAAGAGTCTTGTATCATTGCAAGATGTTTAGTTAGTTGGATTAAAATCCCATGATTGTCATGTATTAATGCAACAACTTCTGGCGGTGGCCATACGTGGCATCTTACCTAAAAAGGGAAGACATGTCATAACTCGCTTCGCTTGTGCTATTTATTCAATGATATATGCAGCAAAGTAGTTGATCCCATGAAGTTGGATGAGTGGAAAAAAGAGGCTTCCATTACCTTGTGCCAATTAGAGATGTATTTTCCTCCTTCACTTTTTGACATCATAGTTTAATTGTTCATTTTGTAAGGAAAATTAGAGTATGTGGTCCCGTTTATTTTAGGTGGATGTACCATGTTGAGCGGTACATGAAGATCTTATAAGGTATACCAAAAATCCACATCATCCGGAAGCATCTATTATCGAGAGGTACATTGCTGAAGAATCTATTCAGTTTTATACAGATTATTTGTCAAAGATAGAAGTTGTAGGGCTATCGAAGTATCATCATCATGGGAGAACGTGAAGGTAAGGGAACTCAAGGTGTGAAAGTCCAAACTAAGAGTCGAGATGAAGTGTTTCAAGCGCATTTCAAGTGACACTGACGAGGTCCTCCCTTTCTTGACTGCTCACAAAAATCTTCTAAAGATGAATTATCCTCGCGTGAACAAAAAATGGTTGTTGAACAAGCATAACAAGACTTTTTTAAAGTGATTTAAAGAAAAAATAGTCTTGATAATAGTGCTTCTGATACATTAAAATGGTTGGCACACGGGCCTAAGTTTGATGTCATCACTAGGAGCATATATGAAATCAATAGTTGCTCCTTCTACATAAAGTCGCAGGATGATAAGAAAACTTTTCAAAATAGTGGGGTCACTCTTTAAGCTGAGTCCATGCACTTTTCTAGTTCTAAAGATAAAAATCCTGTCATGAAATCTCTAAGTTACTTTGGAGTCATTGAAGAAATTTGGGAGGTTGATTATGTCATATTTCGAGTGCCTGTTTTTAAGTGTAAGTGGGTTGATAATAACAAAGATTTGCGAATTGATGAGTTGGGATTTACATTGTAGGACCTTCGCAAGGTAGCTTGTATGGACGGGCCTTTCATCATGGCATGTCAAGCAAAACAGGTGTTTTATATTAACATGTGATGGATCAAGGTAGAAGCATGGATGTTACTCACGAAGATGAATGCTCAACACTTGAAAATTATGAGATTGTTGCACGTATGCCTTCTATTGTGGGAAAAAATGAAGTGGATGATGTACATGCTACTCGCCATGATCATGATGAAGACATATGGGAGAACGTTCTTATATAAACTAGGATTTTAGTTTTGGATTTCTATTTTGTACTTCTCTAATATTTAATATGTGTAATGCTAAACGTGATTTCACTTTACAATCTTGGGCAATTTATTTATTCAATAAGTTTTGCGTGGACTACTAATATGGATTATATAAACAGTAATAAAACTTGAAAAAAAAAAGAATATAAAAAGTATCAGATGATAACGGTGATTTAAAATAAATTCAGAAATAAAAACGAAAAATATTAACCTTCACCAAATGAAATAAATTTTAAATATGTTGCTATTCTTGAATCACAAAACTATTTTTATATTTATAAGATAATACACAAAATGTGATTAATAAGAAGATGAAGTTCAAAAAGTTCGAAAAATACTGATTTTCAAAGAGTAACCAAACATAGTGCGCTTATAGTATGTTTATAGATCTTGACAAGACAAACATAATGATGGTGTCGGATCTGATGGCAACTCAATGAATCTCTCTCTCTCTCTCTCTCTCTCTCTCTCTCTCTTCGTGGAGATTGCGTTTTTTGATTGATCTTAGATACAAGTTCGATTTCCTCTGTTTTATTTTCGTAAGAAGATCTGCTGTGAGGTTTCATGTGAGTGTTGTTAGTTTCCTGATCTAATTAAGTTAAGGAATCACTCTCTTTTTTTCCCCTCAGCTTGTTGAAGTTCAAGGTGATAATATCTCTGTTGGAAATAAAAAGTTATCTCCGTGAAGATTTTTTTGCCAAGTGTTCCCTCATATTTGTGTTTGATTCACCAATAAACCCCCTCAAGGTGCAATAAGCAAAATAGATGCAATATGTGAATGAAATATTTGTCATTTCGAGGGATAACCAGTGTTTTTGGTAATTAGGCTAAACCTCAAGGATGATATTTGTTATTAGCCCACAAATATAACAGTATATCAGAATCCAAGAAAAATAATAACCAAAATTACGATAGATATCCAATTGCGCCAAATAAAAGAAATATAGTGCAAAAGCATAGGACATTCAAAAACTGAACACCGCTTCCCATATTATGTCTCGTTGAGGTTATGACTGGATTGAGGTGAAGATCATGGAAAGTAAATTAAAGCAACAACAAAAAGAAGCCAAACAATCTGCTACTGAGACAATTATTGATCTTCCATCTCCTCCTACACGCCACCAAAAATATAAGTTGTACCGAATTAAGAAATAGAGTGAGATGACGTCTGATGCAGCACGCGAGATTGCTAAGAGGATTGTAGGTATACTAAATTTTTGGTGGATTTAATCAATGAAAAAGTATAAAAAAATAATAATATCACCAAGTTGTAGTTTCGTTTTACGTTGAAACCAAATTCTTATACTTGGTATATAAGTGATTATTTTATTTAGAAACCTGACCTATTTTTACTACATTAAGAAGTTGATTAAGTCTATTTTGTAGTATTTACAATGTAGAGAGGTATATTTTGAAAACTATTCAAGAGGCTTATATAACTTGTAAAGTATCTTCAAATATTATAAGGTGATTTTGATAGCCCCATGTTTGACTTGTTGTTATTGATTTTTATTTTAATATATGACTATCTTACAGATTCTTCAAATGCTCCGTGTCCCGGTATGGATTATGTTTATGTTGATTAATATTTTCTTTAATTAAATATTGTTAAACGGGATTGACGGGAAAGGCCAAAAGTGATTTAAGTTGTGTTAGTTGGCTTAATTGTTAAATTTTATCTATTGTAGGTGGTAAGGAGAATATTTTAAAAACCTAGGGACTAAATGGATATTTTTCGCAAAGTGTTGAGCATGGGTCGGCCCATGAAGGGAACCGACCCCCTCCCTTTTAAATTCTCGTTCTCTCCTTGCGTCGCACACCAACGAGAAACCACCGCAAACTCTAATCACTCCCTCCTTCCTTGCTGCCATCGTGAGACCACCGCCATTCTTGCCGGCGAGAGAGAGAGGTGCAGCGAGAGAGAGAGGTTCAGCGAGAGAGAGGGCGAGAGAGGGAGAAGGAACCGACGGTCGGGAGGAAGCCGGAACCTCATTGTGGTTGTGGCTACATAGTCGTCGTGAGGTAAGCCTTTTATTCCCATTTGCTTTTCTATCGTCACCGTTAACCCTTAATGCCTAAACTCTTAACCCGAATCGCATACACCTTAATCGAAAACTAAAGTTATTATTTTATGTGAGAGACGCTATTTCTGCCGCTGTTTTGTAAATTCCAT
Source organism: Orobanche coerulescens (assembly GCA_033398695.1). Classification (NCBI taxonomy): domain Eukaryota; kingdom Viridiplantae; phylum Streptophyta; class Magnoliopsida; order Lamiales; family Orobanchaceae; genus Orobanche; species Orobanche coerulescens. The sequence continues at coordinate 72,497,590 of CM065816.1, read as the reverse complement.
AGAAAAATATAGGAAGCTCAGATTTAGGTCAAACCACTACCTAAATCTCAAAAATTGAGTCTAGTATTTTTCATGTTTTGCAGAAAAATTAATAAAGCCTCTATCTAGAGCCAAATTAGCATTTAGTATAGACTGGTCCGGATTTCACTGTTCGGGTAGTATGTTTTGTAAATTGCATATAAAATAGTAGGGACCTCGTATGAACGCGTGTGATATGTCCCTGGAAATCTACGACATAGAATGTTCTATTTGTGGAATAATAATTTGGGTTTGATGAGTTTAAGGGGGGTAAACAGGTCACGATCAGACCCGTATTTTTAGACCTAAAGATGAAAATTACACATTTAGACATGTAGTTACAAGTTCGGGTTAGGACTTCACTTTGATGCTTTATAACACTTCTTTAGGTGGAAAGAAGTGAGTTGGAGTTGGTGGGCTCGTATTGCTGTTTGTGTATATCTGCTTTGCTTTTCGAGGTGAGTTCTCTCACTGCGTATGTTAGGGGTTATATGCGCATTACTGTAGCTCGTGTGTGTGCTAGTTAATTTTGTTGTATGTGGTACTAGGCTGTATAGTGTCTAGTATGGACCTTAGGTATTGTATAAAACTCGAGGAGACAGAGAGCTCGGGGAGACCGAGAAATACGTATATGGGTGTCGTACAAACTCAGGGAGACCGAGGAACACGTACACGGTGTTGTATGAATTAGGGGAGACCGATGGTCATATATACAGTTGTTCTTGCATGAGTTTGCCTGTTTAGGATATGTTCTCAAACTGGCATGTGTGGATTATTTGTATCTATCTGTGGTTAGGGGTAGTGTTCATATGATTGCTACCCCATGTGGTGTTTGAATTCACTAAGCTTCGAGCTTACTCTTTTCCTATAAATTACTGTTTCAGGTGCGTGTGGCAGTAAGGCGTGATGGTTCACACTGGCGCGTTGAGAAGATCTTTGTTATTATTTATTTTGAGACTTAAGTTTAGAATTATTACATTTTCCGCTGTGTTATTTGGGGTTGGTTGTTTAACTTAATGGTTTTTGATGAAACGTTTATTTGGCTCTCAACACTTATGGTTTATCTAATAAAATGGCATTTATAAAAAGTTCAAATTTATTGTAATTTTTGGGACGCTACAAGTTGGTATCGGAGTACAGCTTGAGCGAATCGGACACATTCCGGTGTGTTTGAATTCAAGTGTGCGGCTCAGGATTTTCTTTCCTTTTTAAAATTTTTGAGAAAATTCAAGAAAGGAAAAGCACGTTTGAGAAACAGTGACCGGAGGAGCAGTGTGTACAGTCAGCCGATGCCAATGGAAAAGGTAGAGTACTTAGTGTAATTTATTGCTTCCTAGAACATAGGAGTATGTATACTAGATTGCTTGGTGTTTATTATACTGTACTGCATGTTTGTTACTTGCTAGTAGGAATTTATGCTAGTCTTGATAGGTTGTTAAGTGAATGCCTTACATGTTGTATGCAGTAGGGACCAAATAGCCTTAGAATGTTGGATTTAGTTCTATTGCGCAGCTCTTGTTTGAGTCCAACCGTTGTAGGATATAATCTTTTATTCGAATGTCTATCTGATTTCACACTGTATGCAACTGTGCATTCACGAGGCGACTCGTCATGACAAGTACGGATTTCGTTATAGCAAGGGTAGTGGGATTGGGTGAAATTCCTAGTGAGCTAGGAAGAGTGTTTACATATGCTGGTACGGGCATATGGGTATAACTGTCGGCAAGGAACTACTTGGGCACACCGAGATGGGACTCGAAACGAGTAATGATAGGTGTGGAAGGTAGTAGTAGAGCTCCTACTATCTGAAGCACAGGATCCGTAATCGAGTTGGGGAAAGTCATGGAGAATCCGAGGAGTTGAGCATGAGCGTAGTTAACAGGATTTATTGTGTGCTAATAAATCGCTGTAATTATTACCTAGAATGGCTATCACGAGAAGGAACAACAATGCTAAGTGAGTTGTTGGTACTGGATTTACTGCTGAGCAGATTCGTGAGATGATTGCGGCTGAGGTGACGCACGCTATTGGGGAGGCGATCCCCGAGATTATTACTGCCATTCATAATGAAGTGGTAGTGTTGATGGAGGAGCGCATCGCGGTGATTCCACCCCCTGATGGTGGGCAGCCCCGAGCGCGAGAGTTTCAGTATCGGGATTTCTCTACTTGTTCTCCTCCAGAGTTCAAGGGAGACTCGAACCCGATCGTCAGCATGCGCTGGATATCGGACATGGAGTGTGCATTCCTTACTAGTGGTTGTCCGGAGAAACCTGTTGCATCGCGAACAGCAAAAGCTGCCATTCCGCCACCTCAGTCATATTCCAGACAGCGGAATCACCAACCATTCAGACCTGTAAGGCGCACTCAACAGAATGCTCCCCGAGCATATCAACAGCGCCAACAGCCGCTCAGAAGGAAGTCTGTATTCAAATATCAAAGGCCCGTATGGCAGTACTTTCAGTACAGCACGCCTAGGTATTTGTTTAGTATATTTTGAGTAATATTTTTATTAGTATTTTATATATATAATTGTGTGTTGTGTGATAATTTATTCGTTTTACCATATATTTATATTATTTCATTTTGTTAGAATTTTCTATAATTTTGTATCATTTTTGGATAATTAATTGGAATTAAATTATATCTGCAGGTTAACTAACCGGTACAAGACAGATCAATTGGTTCAAGGGCGATATTTTTATAAAGTTCAAATATAGTCACGACTGGTCTCATTTTATTCGTCTCGTTGATACGATCGTTTTAAAAAAAAAATCATCTGAATCCGAGTTTGTATGGAGAAGTTATGACCGTTCGAAGAACAATTAAATAGACGGACCATATTGTGCCATGTGTCAACACCCGATTGGACCAGAAATTCAACTCTGTGCTGATGTCATCAGCACCCCTTAGCAGCCGTGAAATAATTGGGGGTGGGATTTTAAAATGTTAAAAATTATTATTTTATTAATTTTGTAGTAGTATAAATAGGGGATGAATGTGTAGTGTTTTGGGAAGAGAAAAAAAGGAGAAAAAATAGAGAGATTGTTGAAGAGAAAATAACTTGAGACTTCGTCCTTTGAATCTATCCTCTCATATGATCGTTACATTTGATCATAGCGCTACTAAGGTGACCATTCCATCGATCCCTAAAATCGTACATCTTGTTACCTCGTTAAAAACCTTTCCAAGTGATAAAAACCCTGTGGGAAAAATGATCCTTGGAAGGAAAAGAGTATAACGTACGGTGTGGATGTAAGACTCCCCCTCAAGTCTACATCTCCCCCTGATTTGTACATCAATCAAGGATACTTTGAAAAACTTGTGCATGTGTCGTTTGCCTCATTAAAAACTTTGCCAAGTAACAAAACCCAGTGGGAGAAAATAAACCTTGGTCAAAGAAAAGAGTACAACGTCGGTGAGTAAGTTTCTTTATGACTCACCATTCTCCCTCTACCTTTACATCGATTTCGGGAGTTCGGAAATTCTCCGCATTCTGATACTTCTCACATGTTTTTCAAACACGGCCTTGGGCAGAGATTTGGTGAACAAATCGGCCACATTCTCCTCAGATCTGGCTTGCTTTACTTGAATATTGAGGAGAGCCTGTTGTTGCTGATTATAGAAGAATTTTGGAGATATGTGTTTTGTGTTATCCCCCTTGATATACCCAAGCTTCATATGTTCGATGCAAGCTGCATTATCTCCATATATGCATGTGGGTGCTCCAGTGACATTACTTAGTCCACTGTTACCTCATATATGTGTAATGATAGCTCTTAACCAAATACACTCACGTACCGCCTCATGCAAAGCGATAATTTCGGCGTGATTAGATGAGGTAGCTACAAGGGTTTGCTTTGTGGATCTCCAAGATATAGCGGTGTTCCCAATAGCAAATACATAGCCAGTTTGGGAACGACCTTTGTGTGGGTCGGAGAGATACCCTGCATCAGCAAATCCTACCAACACGTTCGTCGGGGTAGGTTCTATGGCATTAGCATTTACTTTAACATTTGCCTTTACGGAAGCAGCTTCCTTTGCCTGCTTGTAGGGAAAGAATAGTCCCAAGTCAATGGTTCCTTTTAGGTATCAGAATATATTCTTGATACCATTCCAATGACGTTGCGTCGGTGCTTAACTAAATCGAGCTAGTAAGTTTACTGAGAAGGCGATGTCCGGTTGCGTACATTGAGCTAAGTACAATAGAGTGCCTATTGCACTTAAGTAGGGAATTTCAGCTCCCAATAGCTCTTCGTCATCTTCCTTTGGACGAAATGGATCTTTCTTCGCATCCAAGCTACGGCCGATCATGGGAGTGCTAACCGGGTGTGCTTTATCCATGTTAAAGCGTCTAAGCATCTTCTGGACATAAGCAGACTGGTGGATGAGAATTCCACAGACTCTATGTTCTATCTGAATAACAATACAGAAACGAGTCTTCCCAAGATCTCTCATCTCAAACTCAGTTTTCAAGTATCCGGTGGTTTCTCTTATTTCATCAAGAGTGCCGATTATATTCATATCGTCGACATACACTGCGATGATCGCAAATCCGGAACTTGTTTTCTTTATAAAGACGCAAGGACATAGTTCATCGTTCTTGTATCCCTTTCTAATCAAGTATTCACTCAGACGGTTATACCACATCCTTCCGGATTGTTTCAAACCGTAAAGTGAGCATTTCAAACGAACTGAATACGCACTCCGTGGTCTGGAGTTACTTGATTTGGGCAATGAAATGCCTTTGGGCACTTTCATGTAAATTTCCGTATCTAGATCCCCATAGAGATACGCAGTGACCACGTCCATTAGCTGCATTTCCAATCCTTCGGAAATAACTAGGCTGATTAGATAGCGGAACGTAATGACGTCCATTACGGGGGAGTACGTTTCCTCGTAATCTATACCAGGGCGTTGTGAGAAACCTTGTGCAACAAGGCGAGCCTTGTACCTCAGGACTTCGTGATTCTCATTACGCTTTCTGACAAGAACCCATTTGTGTCCAACAGGCTTTACACTTGGCGGAGTTAGCACTACTGGGCCAAGTACCTTGCGTTTTGTCAGAGAGTCAAGCTCTTCCTGGATAGCTGCTTTCCATTTAGGCCAATCGGCTCTTTGTTGACATTCTTCAACAGAGCGTGGTTCGACATCATCGTGCTCTATGATTTCTTGAGCAATTGTGTATGCAAACACATCATCAATATGAGTGGTCGATCGTTCCATCAAATCAGACGCACTTTCATAATTGATCGAGATCTCTTTGTTTTCTAATGCTGAATCGATCTCCGGGGCGTCCCCCATTAATGATTCGTGGACATAGCTATAGTCAGAGATGATCTCGTGGGAAGGATTCCCAGTATTGATGATTAATGGGTTGGTTTGTGCCTCACCTGCCCTTTTCTTCCTTGGGCGGGTGTCTGTCGAACCGGGTGGCCTCCCCCTTTTCCTTTTGGGAGCCACGGCCTCGATCGCGCTTCCACTGGGTGCGATCGCATCACTCGGTACGTTGGTGATGTGCCCTTTATTCGGGACTTCTAACCTTGCAGGCACATTTGCAGCTGGAATGTGTGATCTTGTCACTTTGGCGATATCAGTAAACGCATCAGGCATCGAATCTGCTACGTTCTGAAGATCGAGGATTCGTTGTACTTCACGATCACATAGTGAGGTACGGGGATCATAATGATACAGACTCAGGACGTACCAGGACAATTCCTGTCGTTCCCTGAGAAACTTCATTTTCTCCTCTCCCTCTAACGACGGGAATTCTGACTCATTGAAGTGACAATCCGCAAAACGCGCGGTAAAGAGATCACCTGTCAAGGGTTCTAAGTAGCGGATAATTGTTGGGGATTCGTATCCAACGTAAATACCTAAACATCTCTGAGGACCCATTTTATTGCATTGTGGGGGCGCAATCGGCACATATGTTGCACAACCAAATATGCGTAGGTGTGAAATATCCGGTTCATATCCAGTTACCAACTGGTACGCAGAAAATGGTTGGCCAACGGTGGGTCTGAAACGAATAAGTACGGCTGCATGTAGGACTGCATATCCCCAAGCAGAGATGGGCAGATTGGTGCGCAAAACCAATGCTCGTGCTACCATTTGGATTCTTTTAATGGTTGCCTCTGCGAGACCATTTTGTGTATGCACATGGGGAACAGGATGCTCTACATCGATTCCGATTGACATGCAGTAGTCATCAAATACTTTAGATGTAAATTCTCCTGCATTATCGAGTCGAATAGACTTGATAGGGTGATCAGGATGGTGAGTCCTTAGACGAATGATCTGAGCTAGGAGTTTTGCAAATGCAGCATTTTGAGTGGAAAGGAGTGTGACATGTGACCAGCGTGTCGAAGCATCCACCAATACCATAAAGTACTTAAATGGTCCGCATTCTGGGTGTATGGGTCCACAAATATCTCCTTGTATACGTTGTAAGAATGGGATGTTCGCTTTAGTATCTTTAGTGTAGAAAGGTCTCGCTCCTACTTTAGCTAAAGAGCAGGCTTTGCAGAATGAGCGATGTGATTTTGACATAGTCAATTGTTTAGAAAGGGCATATGTCTCTATTTCTTTAGATGACATAGCATGATTAACATCAATACTGTTCTTCGTGTTGAGTTGTTGACCCTTTTTCGCTCGAAAGAAAGGATGTCCGTGCGAGTTCTTTAGGATACGGATCATCATATCTCGACCAGGATGACCTAGTCTATCATGCCAAAGCCTATATGAGTCTTTGTCCCAAATTTCATTTATGGTGACAGCATAGGATTCGAATACCCTAATGGTTGTGGTGTACAGTCCACTATTTTGACTCTTAACTTTTTCTAATATGCGTTTACATCCACATTTATTAGATATAATATAAAGGAACTCGATTCCATTCTCACAGTGGGTTTCAACGTGGAAACTATTGCTACGTATATCTTTAAAACTTAGTAAGGTTTGAGGGGCCCTAGGTGCGTATAGAGCATCGGTAACTCGGATAAGAGTGCCGTTAGGCAATAAAAATCGGGCTATGCCTCGCCCTTGGATGAGCTGGGAGGACCCAGTCATCGTGGTTACCGAGGATTGACATGCAATTAATTCCGCGAATAGAAGCCTATTCCTAAGAATGGTGTGGGTGGTCCCACTGTCAACCAAACATTCAAGTTCTCCCCGATTCATTCCTACGAAAAGGAGAGAAAAACAAATTCGAACCATAAACAAGCAAGAAATATTCATTTCTTCGAAATAAAGCTAAGGATATAACGTAAGCAATAATAATATCTTGTTCTAGAAGAACAAAGTTTCATCACACCATTATTGAAAATAAAACATCGATAAAATTGTTCTGAGTTAACAATGTCAAATGTAAACAAGAAAGTAAACATAATGAAAACATTCAGTCATAAAGGGGTGCCTCTAATGACTGTGACATGTATGGCTCATTGCGATTATCGGTGATTGTGAAATTGACGTTGGGGGACTCATCGAGAGCATCTTCCTCCATATAGTGAGCCTCCCGTTCTTTGGACTCTCTATATTTCTTGTAGTGTGCTGCGACTTGTTTACATGCATGGCAGTTCTTGTACCAATGTCCAGCATCTCCATATCGATAGCACGGTTCATTGTCAACTCTGACTTTGGGAGCGACATGGGGGGTAGGTGCTTTGTTTCCTTGGCCAGAAGAGACGGGAGAACCAAGTCTACTCATTACATTGGAAGAACCCCCACGTCCTCGACCACTATGCCCTCTTCCACGTTGTGGTTTGGGGTTGCCATGACCAGTCCCCTGTGCATTGGGGTTCTTTACACCTTTCACTTTGCCATAGTTGGCCTCGGGAACTTTCTTTGTCCCAGCCGGCCTGGCATTGTTGCTCACTAATCCTCATTGTTCCTCTCAGCCACTTGCAGTAGGTTGATAAGCTTATTGAAGGTAGTGATGCGTTTATTGTCATACTCCAGACTATACTGGTTCGCTAGTATAAGGGCGGAAGTAGGGAAAGTGGAAAGAGTTTTCTGAATCATTTCATCTTCTGTGAGGTCCTTTCCACAGAAATTAAGGCGTGCCTTCAGACGGAGCATATCTTTGTTGAAATCGTTGATCCATTTATAATCAAGCAAGCGGATTTCATTCCACTGCACGGTCAACTCTGGGAGCAAAGTATTGTGGATGTTCCCAAAACGGCCCTTAAGGGCATCCCACAGTTCTTTCGGGGATTTCAACTGCCGATATTCCCATCTTAGGCTCGGGTCGATATGTCGCCTAAGGAACATTAATGCACTAGCTTTGGTTTTGTCAGACGGTACTTCGCCTGCTTTTTCAAAGATAGTAGCACTATAGTCCTTAGCGATAAAAGTGGTCTCTACGTCAGAAACCCATCTATGGTACTCAAGCCCTTCTGAGTCCAAGATGTCAAATTCAGGACGAGTTGGATCAGCCATCTTGAGACAAGAAAAAAAAGGAAAATGAATTTTCACAGTATATCATGAGTACTTTCCATGATAAAATTTTCAATAATGTGGAGGGTTATTATTTTTCAGAACCAAGATATGGTCAAAATTACTTTCAATGCTACTGGGGTTTTTACCAATGAAATTACATTATCACGGTTAGAGTTGATATCGATAGTAGAAATAAGTCCTCTAGGTTCTACTAATGATGAACTTAATATACATGCCATAACTAACAATGCATGCAAAATATATATAATTATAGATATAATCACATAGCCCTATGAATATATCTATATACTTATAAATGCAGTCAAAGAGGTATCTTATGCCGCAATAATTATTAATTCAACGTGAATTTATTTTAATTCAAGTTGCTTAAGCAATTTATTTTAATTTAATTAAAATTATGAATGCATCATGCTTTTGGTTTAATTAAGCATAAATAAATTGCAGAATATAAATATGCAATCAATGGTAATTAAAAACGTATAAATTCGCATATTACAGATAGTAGGGTTCGTATTTGTGTACTTTGTTTCGTGAATAGGAGCAGAAAATCTGGACTGAAAACAAGACTGCGTGCGGGTCGGGTCAGCAACCGGATCTGGTTCGTTCAGCAATCGGATCGGGTCTGTAACCGGGTTGAGTCAGCAACCGAATCAGTTTCGTCCTTCTGGATCGTGCGGGGATGGCCAGCGACTGAAGACGGGCGGGCCGAAGACTGGACGAGCGGGCCGGCAGGGAGGTCTGGGCGATCTGGGCGACGGAGGCAGGTCGCGGGGGTTCCGGATCTGGGCGGTGATGGCCAGCGACTGAAGACGGGCGGAGGAGGAGACGATGGTTGCGGCCGAATTGATTCGCGGTGGTTGGCGGTCGGAGCAGGTCGCGTGGAAGACGACGGCGGGATTGCTTGGCAGCGATTTCGGATCGGAAATCGAAAGGGTGCAGGTCCGATCTGGGGTTGGGTCCGTCTTGTTCTGGATCGGGGAAGAAGGTGAACAATCTGGTTGGGGTTACCTGGTGCGAAGTGCGGAGGCGGTTGGGGAAGAAAGGTGACGGTCGGTTTGCAGGGTGGGGTTGCGGCGGTAGACTGCTGTCGCTAGGGTTTTTTGCCGAAAAAAAATTTCGTTTTTTTTTTTCGGAATTTTTCAGAAAATCGGGAGAAAAATTTTTGATGTTCAGCTGGGAACTACGTGCTGATAACGTGTTGAAGAGAAAATAACTTGAGACAGAAAGTAGGGCAAAAGTATTGTATTATTCCATCAATGAGATCCCTTTAAATAGGGTGAAGTACATACAAACAGGCATCAGCCAAATCCTATCTAGGAAAGCCCATAAACTAACAGACTTAGGCACACAATGGGTATTATTCCTTTAATAGAGATATTATTGTAAGGGAGAGAAATAAAAATATTATGTAATAAAATTATATTTGAGTAATAATATTATGGAATATTTATTTATTTGTGTTGTTATTATGAGTGAGTAATTTTATTTTATTGGGTTATGATGAAACCATGTCTATATTATTATTAATATTTATATAATAATTCTAAATAAATATTTTTAACGATTATGATTTTCGCTTCAATAAGGGAATATTATTTCATCAATTATATCACGTATTTTTTATAGTTATAAATTCCCCATTGCTTTGTGATTATTGATATTAGTTAATTTCTTTGATTATTTGTTTTCCATTAAACTGGATACATATAATACTTAGAAATTACATTTTCAAGCGAAGAAAAATCTATATTTGAATTATAATTTTGTTCTTATTGTTAAATCTATAGGAAAATAGTGAGATTGATTTCAGAATCTATTCCCTGAATTTTTTGAAATTAAAATATAAAATAAATAATAAATAGACATTGGTGGATTCTAAACCCTAGTAAATTATTTAAAATCAATTTATCTAAAATCTACTTAAAAAATTACTGTTATTTAATGAAATTATTATAACAAATTAAAAATCAAATTATTTGGTACTATGTTAGAATTTAATATAATTTGGTTCAAAACGATAGGAATAATTTTACTTCACTATCATAGTCCTCCCTGTGGAATCGACCTTGCACCGCATGTCTACATCGAACAAATCGTGCGCTTGCGAGTATTAGACTAAAGAATCAACAAATAACAAGTTTTTGACGCCGTTGCCGGGGAGGCGCAAACGAAGTACAAGAAGACTGTCGTCACCAAGTTAGTTAAATTCTTCTATTAGTTATTTATTTTACTGCTTATCTTTATTATTATCTATCTTTTTAATATCCATTTTAGATTGTGTTAGTATATAAATAATAGTTAGTAGTAGAATTTATTTTCTTTTTACGTTCATAAAAAAATTCTGAAAAATAATAAAAACTTATAATAATAAAAATAAAAATATAAGTAATAAAAGTAAAATTTACTGTTCAAATGCGTAGAAATAATAATAAAATAATAAAAAAATAAAAAAGTCCAAATATATATAAAAATATAAAAAAATCTAAAAAAGTTTAAAAAAATCGAAAAACTTATTTATTTTTATTTTAAAAAAAGATCTGGAAAATAAGACAAAAAGTTTCAGCCTTTAAGGTAATATTTTTGTAATTTTAGAATATTAATATTAAAAAAATTCGAAAAAAATAAAAAAAATAATAAAAATAAATTAAAAAATAATCTGGAATATTATTTTCTGTAATAAATAAAAATCTGAATTATTTATTTTATTTTTAAAAGTAAAACCTGCTAGTTTTATTAAAAAAATTTAATTTTCATAAAAAAATCTAAAAATAAAAAAAAATCAGATTAAGAATTAATAATTTAGATAATCTGGAATATATATAAATTCTGAACTTTGAATTTTTTTTAGAACAGAAACTTATTTTTTTTTAAAATCAAATTACAATATTTTAATAAAAAGGGAAAATACTAAAAAAATTAAAAACCTGAAAATTTTAAAAAAAAAAACAGAAACGAAAATTGGTAATAAAAAAAACTATTTTTATTGTTTACATAATTAAAATAAAAGTTTGCAATTTTTATTTTTTTTTTAAATTGAAAATCTGAAATTTTCTTTCCCGTAAAATAAATAATTAATATTTCTGGATATATATATATATTTTTATATATGTATTATTTCAATATTATTAGTCTAAAAATATAATAAAATTATAATAAATATAAAAATATAAAACTTAAAAAAAATATAAAATATAAAAAACGAAAAAAAAATAGATTTTTTTTTAATTTTTATATCTTGTCTTTAGTTTTAATAGAATCTTCTAGTGATAAATTTAGATTGTGTTTTAGTTGTTATTTTCTATTTACAGTATCTTAGACATTTAGTTTAGTTGCAATATTTCTCGTCCTACAATTTAGTTTATAAATAGATATTGCTTCCGTAGATCAATTAATAAATTTATTCCTTTGCAATCTATTACATCCTATAATTTAGTTATAATTATAATAATTATCATTATTATTAATAATTATAAAAATATAAAAAGTCAAAAAAATAATAATTAAAACAATAAAATCCTTTAAAAGATTCAACAAGGGATTGATATTTTTCACTCACTACTTTGTTCGATTTGAATAGAGAAAAGCTAAATATCAATCTTGTACAAACTGATTTTGAAAATCGATTGAATTTTGGCAAAAAGGCCTCTGCTGTACATGCCGAAGAAAGTTGGATTTTAAGTGCGATCATTGTGACGCCTCCAACGATCTGGAAGTTCGATCGACTATCATAATTTGGTTTGTATGCAAAGTTAAAAAAATTGAAATGTTGGTGAATGCAAGTTTGGCAACAAAATAATAAAGGTCGATTAACGAGAAGAAGATTGTCCTTAACTAAAATTGAAGTTCAACAAACAAAATCGATACAAAAAATGGACGAAATCGAAAATCGGAATAATCAAGTTGCAAAAGAGAAAACTTTAATAGAATATTTTTCTCCACTGAGTGCTAATTCTCCTTGTTGCAGTGTTGCCTACGACTAATACAACTCATTTCGAACTTAAACCATCAATAATTCAACTTCTTCCATCTTTTCACGGTTTGGAAAGAGAAGATCCCTATATGCATGTCAAGGAATTTCTCGACATTTGTTCTACTTTTCGATTCCAAAATTTCTCTGATGAATCTGTCAAACTTAGACTATTTCCATTTTCTCTCAAAGATAAAGCAAAATTCTGGCTAAATTCTTTTCAAGCAAGAACAATTACTAGTTGGGACCAACTAGTGAATAAATTTCTCACAAAATTTTTTCCAATGTCCAAAACTGATAATCTTAGAAGAGAAATATCAGAATTTTTCCAAAAAGAAAATGAAGAATTTTATGAGTGTTGGGAAATATTTAATGATTTAATCCTTAAGTGTCCCCATCGTGGTTTTGAAATATGGCGTTTGGTAAAATATTTTTATGACGGTTTAACTCCAAACAATCGCCAATTAATCCAATCAATGCATGGTGGAAAATTTCTTCACCTTATTGGAGACGAAGCTTGGAATGCACTAGAAAATATGTCAACAATGGAATTCACTCGACTCTAGAGCCAAATCGATGCATGCGACCCCAAAAAAGGTGGAATTTACGAGGTTAAACAAGATGTTGAAATAAAATCTACTATAGATTATTTAATACGAAAAGTGGATGCGTTAGTTTTGAAGCAATCCATCCCCTCGTCAAACTCAAAAAATGAATTTTGCATTTCATGTGCGTAATTATTTCATTCATCTCAATTTTGTCCCTCTGGTCCACAAAATCAAGAAATTTCTAATGAAGAAGTCAGTGTGTTACATTCATATGGAAAATCTTCGGACAGTCCATTTGCTCCAACTTATAATCCAAATTGGAGGAAACATCCAAATTTTTCCTGGAAGCAAAATATGCCTCCAATGAATCAAGGAGGACATCAAATGAATATGTCAAATCAACAAAATGTCCGTCCTAATCAATATCCTCCAAATACTTATCAGTATCCTTCTACAGTGCCAAAGAAACCATCTTTGGAAGATACGTTGAAACAATTCATGCAATCTACTCAACAAATGTTCCAATCAACTCAGCAAGCTGTACAATCAAACTCACAGGCTATTTCTAAGCTTGAAACACAAATTGGTCAACTTGCAACAACTTTAGCTGAAAGAGAAAATGGAAAATTTCCGAGTCAGTCCATCCCTAATCCTTAAGGACAATATGAAGTAAACTCTTCTAACGCAGAAGTTGAGTCCATAACTACCCTTAGAAGTGGAAAAGAAATACAAAAGCCTGACTATGATCCGGAAAAAAAATCAAATGAACCACAAGTTTCAAAATCAAAAGATTCTAAAGAAAAAGAAAAGCCTTACGTTCCAAAAGCTCCATTTCCTGAAAGACTTATTCCAAAAGATAAAAGTGCGCAATACAAAGATATAATGGAAATATTTAAACAAGTTCAAATAAATATTCCATTCCTTGATGCTATTAAACAAGTGCCTGCTTATTCTAAGTTCTTGAAAAATCTTTGCACTGTAAAAAGAAGAACAAATGTTCCAAGAAAGGCATTTTTAGCTGAACATGTTAGCTCAATAATCCAAAATAAAACTCCCGTTAAGTATAAAGATCCTGGTAGTCCTACAATATCTTGTGTCATTGGAGATCACATCATTAAACGAGTCTTGCTTGATTTAGGAGCCAGTGTGAATTTATTACCATCTTCTGTTTATACAAAACTTAGATTAGGGGAGCTAAAATCAACATCTGCGATACTTCAACTAGCTGATAGATCTATAAAAATACCTAAAGGAATCGTAGAGTATGTTCTGATTAAAGTAGATAAATTCTACTTTCCTGTTGATTTTATAATCATAGACACTGAACCTGTTGAGAATACCAAAGATCAAATCCCTGTCATTTTAGGAAGGCCATTTTTAGCTACTTCAAATGCATTAATTAACTGTGGAAATGGCATCATAAAATTTTCTTTTGAAAATATGACTGTTGAAGTAAATATGTTTAACATTTCTCAACAACATGATGATTATGATGATGTCTGTGAGGTAAATATGATAGAGAGTATGAGTCCTTATTTCTTTCCAAAAATGAATGATGATGATCTTTTTGAAAGTTGTCTTGCTCATTTTGGCTTAGATTTTGACATTGACAATTCAATTGATGAAGTAAATTCTTTACTAGAGTTTACACCATTATTGGATAATGATAAATGGAAAGCTAAAACTGAACCACTTGAGAGTCAAATGAATAAAGAAGTACCTATTGAGGATTCAAAGATAGAGCTAAATCCATTACCTGAATCTCTAAAATATGCATTTTTAGGACCATCAGAAACCCTGCCTGTCATCATAGCATCTGATTTAGATGAAGAACGAGAAGATAAGTTAATCAATGTTCTTAAAGAACATAAAGAAGCAATAGGCTGGACCTGTAACACCCCCAAAACCGTATGGGAATATTACACGCCGTAGACCCTTTCCACAAGGATCTACCAGGCTAAACATCCATAAACAACCAAATGCTTGCCCGGCCAGGGTCAAACAATATAATAATACAGACCGTTAAGGTCACTTACACACGAATACACAGACCGATGAGGTCACACAACTCCATCAACAGAACTGACTAAAACAACATTACCCACACAGGGGTTGAAACACAATACAGCAGAAGACTGAAATCAACTCTGACAACACTACAAGAATCAAAACATCTCTCAACTCTTGATTAGTATCGCAGCTCGTTATCCACTTGTGCCAATCCTGTGACTGCTCCCCCGAACCTGCATGTACCTGGACGCAAAACAGACATCCACCCCCGATTACTCGGGGGTTAGTAAAACTCCACTATTTTGCTAGTGCAAGTATAATATGATACGAAATGCAACAAGTAAATAGAAACTACGAATTAATACGGAAATCAATTATCAAATGTTCCCGAGAAGTTTTAAAATTTCGAACTCAAGAAAGAGATATTTGAAAAGGAACTCATCATCTCGGGGATTTTTGAAGTAGAAATTCTTTTGGACCTCGAGTCCCAATTTACAAAAGCTTTTCGTAAACATTAGGGCCTCAGCCCGATTCTCGTTTCAAAACACACTAGATAAGGTATCATTATGAGTCCGAGATCCATATATAAAATGTTATCCAAACAGTCACTGTTATTCAATCATTATTCGTACACATCATGTACCGAACTCTGGAGGCCTCGACGGACCTTACCCGGACCACACGCACTGTTCGTACACATCATATACCGAACTCCGGAGGCCTCGACGGACCCTACCTGGCCACAAAAATCGTTCGTACACATCATGTACCGAACTCCAGAGGCCTCGTCGGACCCTACCTGGATCACACACCTTTGTTCGTACACATCATGTACCGAACTCCAGAGGCCTCGTCAGGCCTTACCTGGAACACACACACATCGACACGACAATTCATAATCATCAAATGTCGAGCCATTCCACATTACACCGAAATGTATAACCAAGTATGTAAATCGAAACAACACAAGTATCATAACCATCATGACAACTCAACAATGACCAAACACGCCCGACACAAACTTAGATGATTAACACGACCAACACAATTCCACGTCGTTGTCTAAGTGAGGGTATTATCCCTACCATCAATTGTTCATAATAATCATTTCATACGAAGCATATTCACGAAAGTAAACCAATGCATCGCAACCATAACACGACGTCCCTATTCACAAGACACAATTCGTATAGTAAAATAATTGCCTTAATAACCGCTACCGAATACTCCGAAGAACACGGTTCGACCGGGAAGCTCGGACCCCGAAGAAGACAACGAACGGAAGGGTTCCGACTCGAGTTCTTCACAAGAATTTCATCCTTGAGTCATACCAATGATAAATCAACAATCGTACAATGGATAATAACCACACAACGCCCAATCCCCCCTCTAAGACCTTTCATCGGACACCTTCAAGGTGTCGATTAAGAACTCGATCGAAACGACAAATCGATACGATCCAACCATGGAATAACAAAGGAAATGATGTAATACATCTAAATAATCATCAATCCATCACAATCCTAAGTTAAATCGGATTAAACGGGCAAAATACAACAAAATCCCCAATTTCCCAAAACTAGATTTGTAGAAAATCTAACCTTGATTCGGTCGATCGTAAGAGGTTATGGAATGATTAACCGATGTTAGAAGCTCAAGAACTTCGTGGATTCACCGCCTGACAACATGCCTTCGACCTATCCAAGCTTCCAGCCACGGAAGGAGAAGAACGAAATGAAAAACGGGTGAAGAAGTAGCCTGCCCGACCATATATATACGCCCTTGACGCACGGCGAGCACACACGAGCGGCAATGGTCGTGCGCCGGTCGTCTTGGCGCCTTACCGCCAATCCGCTGGGACACACGAGCACTGGGCACGAGCACTCGCTCGTGCGTGTGCAGTCAGGGCCGCACGAGCACCGGATCGTGCGCGCAGCTCGTGCGCCACGCTCGTGCGTGCCTGGCCGGTCCCTGCCGCACGTGGCCGGCCCGTGCCTAGCCGCCATGACTCGACGACTCGAATTCCCGAAAACATACGGAACCAACATGATGAATAGTATAAAATTCAAAACACGAGTGAAGCACTAAACAAACACATGGTTCCGACAACCCGAAGGTTGAAAGGACGATACGAAGGCATACACCCCAAAACTTTGGGAAATTACGAAAATAGCCCAAAACGTCCGAAATACACGATACACGATCGAAACACCAAACCAAAGCTCGCAATATGAATAATAACATTCAATGAACTTACGAGAAACTCGAAACAATAGTTTCGGACGAGATTCGCAAGAATCGAACTTAAGTGCAGAAAAGCCGCTTAAGAACACGGAACTCAACAAAACGATACAGAAACGAACTCGGATGACAAAAAGTGCAGAATTAATCATTCTCAAAATGACGAAACGGTCACAACAGAGTCGCTAAGATAGACTTCCGCCAAAAAAAAATGAAAATTACCGGAAATTGAAATTGCGGATATTACAGGACCATCTCCGATATTAAAGGTATTAGTCCTTCTATATGCATGCATCAAATTCACCTTGAAGAAAATGTGAAAACTTCCCGAGAATTTCAAAGAAGACTAAATCCTAATTTGAAAGAAGTTGTAAGAGCTGAAATAATCAAACTCTTAGATGTAGGAATCATCTACCCTATTTCTGACAGCTCTTGAGTTAGTCCTGTTCATATAGTTCCAAAAAAATCTGGCATAACTGTAATCACGAATGAAGAAAATGAACTTGTTCCAACCAGAATTCAAACTGGATGGAGAGTCTGTATTGATTACAGAAAATTGAACTATGTTACAAGAAAAGGTCACTTTCCACTTCCTTTTATTGATCAAATGCTAGAAAGGTTAGCCGGTCATGCTTATTATTGTTGTCTTGATGGATATTCCGGCTATAACAAAATTCCCATTGCTCCTGAAGATCAAGAAAAAACCACTTTTACCTGTCCTTTCGGCACTTTTGCTTACCGACAAATGCCATTTTGGTCTGTGTAATGCACCTGCTACTTTTCAGCGGTGTATGATGAGCATTTTCTCTGACATGGTTGAGCGATTTTTGGAAATTTTTATGGATGATTTTTCTATATTCGGGTCTAGCTTTGATGAATGTTTACACCACTTAACCCAAGTGTTGGTTAGGTGTAAGGAGAAGAATCTTGTCCTAAACTGGGCAAAATGTCATTTTATGGTTAAAAAAGGAATTGTCTTAGGACGTGTGATTTCTGAAAAGGAATTGAGGTGGACAAATCTAAAGTTGATTTAATATCCAGTCTTCCACCCCCACGAATGATTAAAGAAATTCGGTCATTCTTAGGCCATGCTGGTTTTTACCGTCGATTCATCAAAGATTTTAGCAAAATCTCAAGGCCATTATGTAATTTACTTTCAAAAGACACACCTTTCGTATTTTATGATCATTGTCTAAAAGTTTTTAAGACACTCAAATCTATGTTGAGCTCTGCATCTATCATCAAATCTCCAAATTGGAATCTTCCTTTTAAAATAATGTGTGATGCATCCGACTAGGCCGTCGGTGTAGTATTGGGTCAAAGAAAAAATAAATTACCAACTGTAATATATTATGCAAGTAGAACTCTAAATAATGCCCAATTAAATTATTCTACAACTGAAAAAGAATTGCTTGCAGTCGTTTTTGCCTTAGACAAATTTTGACCTTACTTGATTGGTTCGAAAGTCATAATTTACTCCGATCATGCTGCATTAAAATATCTTCTTTCTAAGAAAGATGCTAAACCTCACTTCATCCGTTGGATTCTATTGTTACAAGAGTTTGACTTAGAAATTCGAGATAAAAAAGGTGCTGAAAATGTTGTTGCTGATCATTTGTCTAGGCTAATCGTGAATTTTACTGATAAAGAACCTCCCATTAATGAGACATTCCCTGATGAACAACTCATGTCTATTTCTCAAATACCTTGGTATGCACACATTGTCAATTATCTTGTCACTGGTAACATGCCATCTCATTGGAATAACCAAGATAAAACAAAATTTTTAAACGAAGTAAAAAAATTCTTTTGGGATGATCTATATTTGTTCAAATATTGTCGTGATCAAATCATTAGGAGATGTGTGCCAGAACATGAACAACAAAATATCATTTCCTTTTGTCATGATCATGCATGTGGAGGTCATTTTAGTTCAAAGAAAACAACTGCTAAAATTCTGCAATGTAGTTTTTATTGGCCAACACTTTTCAAAGATACACATTCATATTGCAGCACATGTGATAGATGTCAAAGATTAGGTCGAATTTCTAAACGAAATATGATGCCTTTAAACCCAATTTTAATTATTGAAATATTTGATGTTTGGGGCATAGATTTTGTGGGACCTTTTCCAATTTCTTTTGGCAATCTTTACATCCTTGTGGCCATCGATTATGTTTCAAAACGGGTAGAAGCAATTGCTTGCAAAATAAATGACCACAAAGTCGTGGTAAAATTTTTGAAAGAAATTTTTTTTTCCAGATTTGGAACACCACGAGCAATTATAAGTGATAGAGGAAAATATTTTTGTAACCAATTTTTGAATCATTTGTTTAAAAAATATGGTGTTACACATAAAGTTTCTACTCCTTATTACCCTCAAACAAGTGGACAAGTTGAAATTTCAAACATAGAAATCAAACATATTCTTGAACAAACTGTTAATCCTACAAGGAAAGATTGGTCTTTGCGATTGAATGATGCATTGTGGGCTTACCGTACTGCTTTTAAAACTCCCATCGGAATGTCTCCATTTAGGCTTGTCTTTGGAAAACCATGTCATTTGCCTGTTGAATTGGAACATAGAGCATACTGGGCCATAAAATGATTAAATTTTTCATTAGACATGGCTGGAATTCATAAGAAACTTCAACTAAATGAATTGGAAGAAATCAGAAATGATGCTTACGATTGTGCAAGGAAATATAAGGACAAAATGAAATTTTTTCATGATAAACACATCTTGAGAAAGACTTTTTCTCCTGGTCAAAAAGTCCTTTTTAACTCTCGTTTGTTATTATTTCCAGGCAAGTTGCGTTCACGATAGTCTGGTCCATTTATTATTCGTACGGTCTATCCTCACGGAGCTGTAGAAATTGAAAATCCAAAAAATGGTAATATTTTTAAAGTGAATGGTCAACGGTTAAAACCATATTTGGAATTAAAATCTTTTGAGGAAGAAGAGGTTCTTCTTAAAGACCACGCGATATTGTGAATTAATACTCCATTGTGTTTGCCCGATCGAGTGGCGGATAACGGTACTCCGTGGCTAGTAAAGTCGGATTTTTCAGTTTCCCACAACAACTGATTTTGTAGATATTTTTTTTATTTTTTTTTATTTTTTTAATTATGGAACAAACTTTGAAAACAAGTGAAAAAAGTCATTTTGAAACTTTACCAAGTCAGACTTGAAAGGATGATGTTGCTTATGAATAACGGCATACCTTTTGATATTCGATTCATTATTGAAGCCAAAGTGAGAATAGCGGGTGAATTCACGGAAACACCAACTAGATTTTTACCAGGGCTTGGAAAAAGTTCATATGCCAAGAAACGACGAGCAAAGAAAATTCATTTTTAAACTTTACCAAGCCAGACTTGAAAGGATGAGGTTGCTTATGAATAACGGCATACCTTTTGATATTCGATTCATTATTGAAGCCAAAGTGAGATTAGCGGGTGAATTCACGGAAACACCAAATAGATTTTTACCAGGGCTTGGAAAAAGTTCATATGCCAAGAAACGACGAGCAAAGAAAATGGCCGTTTGCTACAAATGTGCTAGGTGGAACTGTGATTCAAGATGTCGATCTTTGGGAATTCCTTCCACAAACAGAGAATATAAAATTCAGTTCATGAAGGATGGTCTGAATAAGGAGAATTTAGATGATATCGAAATTTCTCTTGACATGCATCCTAGTGGACTCGTACATTATGGGATTCGATATTTGTGGAATAAATTCAAACCAGAATATGAACAACGTCTTGGGAATCTGACGTTAAAAGACCCTATTTGCCAATTTGTAAGAAAATTGGATGGGAAGCTTCTCCCCGACTCATAGAAGGCGTTTAAGCCGTTTCTGAACGTAAAATCAGAGGAAGATGTGAGCCACAATCACAACTACTGTACATACACGTGAGTATCTTTACTTTTTGTCGTTTTTTTAGATTTTCTGAATAAAAAATGTGATACGCAATAAATGCATTCATTATTCTATTGAGTAGTTGAAGCGCAATTAACGCGGTCACAGATTTGATAAATCTTTTTACTTTATTTTGCATCTATAAATAAACATTTCAGTTGTTTCTTTTCTGCATCCCTGAAACTTGTATTCTTTTCATTTTCTCTCTAAGTAATTTTCTATTCAAAAACTGGAATCATCATCTTCCACAAAAAAGATTTAACTCCATCTGCATTTTTGGTGGAGCTAGTCATGGGAAAGAGAATTGCTTTATTGAAGCAGCCCATAATTTGGGTCATACTTTAGGAGAAAAATGAATTCATGTTGTTTACGGAGGAGGAAGTCTAGGATTAATGGGACGTGCTGCTGCTTCTGCCTATGTGGAAGGAGTAAAAGTGTTGGGAATTATTCCAAAACCTCTGGCTGAAAGTAAAATCACCGGAGCAACCATTGGAGATGAGTTCAGAGCTGTGAATATGCAAGACCGCATAACTCACATGATAAATAATGCTGATGCCTTTATCACCCTTCCCGGTGGTTTTGGTACTCTTGAGGAATTTTTTCATGTGGTTACCAGAGCCCAGCTAAATGTTCATACGAAACCAATAGGTCTGCTAAATGTCAATGGTTTCGTCGATGGTTTACTATCTTTCATCAACTACTCTTCTGAAAAAGGTTTTATTTGTGAGCGTGCTAAACGAATCATAGTTGTTGCAACAACACCAGAAGAGCTGATCAATAAACTTATTGCATTTGTTCCTGAACCAGACCCAGCTCTAACTAATATTGTTTGGATGGAAGATTTCATTGTGCAGAAACGCAAAATTGATACATTCCTTTCCCTCTGATATCCCACTTCATTCCTCTTATTGTTTTTACTTTTTAGCGGGTGTAAAAATCGTGAAAATGATGGCATCTTAAGGAGTTTCTCTTCGACCTCTTGACGCGCATCTATCCACGATTTATATATTGTTATTTCTATTACTGTACTTTTTTTTCGTTTTTTTTAATAAAAGCATTGATGGCAGCGTAAGGCGACTCTTCGGACTCTCTTGAAGCGCATCTAGGTTGTTTGTGTTATACTTCCGGATATATATTTTCTTCTGTTGTTTTGCCACACTTATTTCTTGCAGGTCCAAAAAAGGCTTGAGCGAAGCGTGGTCTTTCATAAACAGGGAAGCCTTATTTAAACCCTTACTCCATTGTTCTTTTTACGCAATAAGGATATTGTTTATCATTAAGTGTGGGGGAAGGTGTATATCTATATCTATATCTATATATATATATATATATATATATATATATATATGTAATAATATAAAAAAATGAGGTTGAAAATCACGACACCATTTTCTTGAGAAAACGTTAGTAAAAAAATCATTTTTGGGATGTTTCACTGGTTTTGATAATGGATTTAGATGAAGGTGTATGGAATTCAGTACACAACGCCCTTTTTATGAGTTTTGAGCTTAGAGCAATCCTTATATATACGCTCTATATTTTTTGTTGTGTGGTCAAACATATTGTGTTCATTCTAGAACTTGCTCATTTCGAGACTACATTCATAAACTCTGCATTAAGATGATAAAGGCAATTAGGATTAACCCCTTGTTGGCTTATATTTTCCCACCCATTACATTTTATCCTTAGAAGCTCCATTGAGCCTGAGCCTATTTCTTTGATCAAACACATTACTTTAGCCATTATCCATTCTTGTTGATGACTCATCCATTTGCACCCTCTAGTCAAAGATTTAATTGTGAACTAGATGTGTGACAAATAGGGAACGATGTTCATAAGAGTATTGTGGAGATTAAGAGCTTTTGTTGAAACTGAAAGGGTGTGAAGTACATTGGAGTATTGAACCGAATAAAAAAAATATATAAATAAAGGCAAAAAAAAAACGGCCTAAAAGAAAAATGTGGGAGGTCAAGTGCGAAAATCATCACTATGTATACATAAAATAGCACTTGAACTATCCTTGAATGATACATAATTCCTTCCAGAAGATCCATTGCATACTTTTTCTTGCACAAGAGTATGACCTTACCAGATGAATATTCAATTACCATGTAAAGTGCAGAATAACTTGGGGATGATGGTTTGAGAGTTTTCATTACAGAAGAGGGGGTGTTGATTGTTATTTATAGGATTTGTTATGCATCTAAAATCACAATTGATCTTGGCTAGCAAACCTCATAATTTTCCCTTTATCCTACCCATACTCAAAGCCACGTTACAACCAAAAGAAAGACCTTTTGATTTATGCATGAGTTTATTTTTAAGTAGTGGAGATTTGATTTTTGACCAAGCATATGGTAATGACACATTATGCATTGATATGAGTGAACTCTTCTCGAATATCCCATATATACACTTGAGTGAAGAGTGACATCCACCGTGAGTGTGTTGAATCTTTTTGCATTCGATTCTCAATGAAGTTGTTAGAATTTGGTGCGGCATCCTATTTTTTTCTGATCTCACTTGGGTCATGATCACTTGTTCTCTCTTGATATTGGTTTTGTCATGATTTTTTTCAGCATATGAGTATTATAACTCGGGTATAAGATTTTCCCGAGGACGTGCAAAGATAAGTGTGGGGGAATTTGTTTAGTATATTTTGAGTAATATTTTTATTAGTATTTTATATATATAATTGTGTGTTGTGTGATAATTTATTCGTTTTATCATATATTTATATTATTTCATTTTGTTAGAATTTTCTATAATTTTGTGTTATTTTTGGATAATTAATTGGAATTAAATTATATTTGCAGGTTAACCAACCGGTACAAGACAGATCAATTGGTTCAAGGGCGATATTTTTACGAAATTCAAATATAGTCACGAATGGTCTCATTTTATTCGTCTCGTTGAGACGATCGTTTTAAAAAAAATTCATCCGAATCCGAGTTCGTATAAAGAAGTTATGACCGTTCGAAGGACAATTAAATAGACGGACCATATTGTGCCACGTGTCAACGCCCGATTGGACCAGAAATTCAACTCTGTGCTGATGTCATCCATGACATCAGCACCCCTTGGCAGCCGTGAAATAATTGGGGGTGGGATTTTAAAATGTTAAAAATTATTATTTTATTAATTTTGTAGTAGTATAAATAGGGGATGAATGTGTAGTGTTTTGGGAAGAGAAGAAAAGGAGAAAAAATAGAGAGATATTATTGTAAGGGAGAGAAATAAAAATATTGTGTAATAAAATTATATTTGAGTAATAATATTTTGGAATATTTATTTATTTGTGTTGTTATTATGAGTGAGTAATTTTCTTTTAATGGGGTTATGATGAAATCATGTCTATATTATTATTAATATTTATATAATAATTCTAAATAAATGTTTTTAACGATTATGATTTTCGCTTCAATAAGAAAATATTATTTCATCAATTATATCACGTATTTTTGATAGTTATAAATTCCCCATTGCTTTGTGATTATTGATATTAGCTAATTTCTTTGATTATTTGTTTTCCATTAAATTGGATACACATAATACTTAGAAATTATATTTTTCAAGCGAAGGAAAATCTATATTTGAATTATAATTTTGTACTTATGTTAAATCTATAGGAAAATAGTGAGATTGATTTCAGAATCTATTCCCTAAATTTTTTGGAATTAAAATATAAAATAAATAATAAATAGACATTGGTGGATTCTAAACTCTACTAAATTATTTAAAATCAATTTATCTAAAATCTACTTAAAAATTACTGTTATTTAATGCAATTATTATAACAAATCAAAAATAAAATTATTTGGGACTAGGTTAGAATTTAATATAATTTGGTTCAAAACGATAGGAATAATTTTACTTCACTATCATAGTCCTCCCTGTGGAATCGGCCTTGCACCGCATATCTACATCGAACAAATCATGCGCTTGCGAGTATTAGACTAAAGAATCAACAAACAACAGTATTGGATACAGGAGCCCCGTCACTTCTCGCGACAGCAAGTTTCCGCACAGTATCAACAACAGCGTTGGGAATCCAACTGGAGACCCAGAAGGCAAGCTGTTAGGCCGAAGAAAATGGCTCCACCTCCAAGACGGCATTTGTACTGGACTAATAATAACCCTGAATTTTACATGCATAATAATCATCATGGTTATAGCAACTACGTACATGCCCCACGTAGAAATCGCAACTACGGACCTAAACCATCCTACAGTAAACCTATTGCTGTCAGGAAAATCTGGGTACCTAAAGGCACTAACATCCATGGACCCAATAATCAAAGGAGACCTAAATCTACTTAATTTGTTTGCATACAGGACATCTTGGAGAAGGAGATATGGTACTTCGACAACGGATGATCCCGGCACATGACGGGAGATAAAAGCAAGCTGTCAGATTACGTAGAAGGTCGCGGTCCAAAAGTGCGCTTCGGTGATAAATCTAAAGGAAGAACAAGAGGGAAGGGAACCCTACTTGTAGGAAAATTCAAAGTCGCCGATGTAGCTTATGTTGAAGGCTTACAGTACAATCTACTTAGTATTATCTAGTTCTGTGACAAACAGTTCTCGGGGAAGTTCTATATAGATCACTGTAGAGTCAAGAACATCCTAACCAAAGAAGTTGTGCTCACAGGAAGCAAATCAAATAATATGTATATTGCTGAGTGGATGCCTACGAGCTCCACAATTCCTTGTTTTGTTTCCAAAGGCACTGCAGATCTAAGTTGGCTATGGCACAGGAGGATGTCTCACGTCAACTTCAAGACTATCAACAAACTCTCCAGACAGGGAATGGTTAGAGGATTGCCAAACATTTCATTCCAAAAAGACAGCGTATGTGGACCCTGTCAGAAAGGCAAGCAAATCAAGACCACCCTAAAAAGCAAATCCTACCTTTCCACCCATAGAGTCTTGGAAATGCTACATATGGATCTCTATGGTCCTGTAGACCTAGTAAGTTTGGGAGGTAAGAAATACTGTCTCGTTATTGTTGATGATTATTCCAGGTATGCTTGGACAATTTTTCTAAGCATGAAGAAGGAAACAACATAAAAGCTGCCCGAGCACCTGAGAAAGCTTCAAAATGGAAAAAGGGTCGAGTATCATGTCCATTCGTTCTGACAGAGGTACAGAATTTACTAACCGATTTATTGAGCAGTACTGTTCGAAAAATGGGATACAGCACAAATACTCAGCTGCCCGAACACCTCAACAAAATGGTGTTGCCGAGCGAAAGAATAAGACGCTGAAGGAAGCAACAAGGACAATGATTGCTGCAAGCAAGATGCCACAGCGTTTCTGGGGCGAAGCCACCAATACAACGTGCTATACACAAAACCGTTGTATCGTCAACAAGAATCACAACAAAACAACATAGGAGGTATGGAACAACAAAACTCCGTTGGTTTCGTACTTTCACATTTTTGGATGCAGGTGTTACGTTTTGAACAACGGTAAGGATCAACTTAGAACCTTCGATGAGAAATCGGATGAAGGGATATTCGTAGGGTATTCCTCTGTTAGCAAAGCTTACATGATCTTCAATAAAAGGAAGCTAACAATTGAGGAATCAGTTCATGTAGTGTTCGATAAACCCCACCATGATCCTACAGGAGTAGAAGACATTTCTCAGAACATCCAACAACTTTCCATCATAGATCCACCAACTCCTATTGAACCTGTCATTGACCTAGAAATCAACCCCGCAGCTGTAAGAACTGACGTAGATGAATCCAATGCTGTACAAGCTGAAGCCAAAACTACAGCAACTCAAGATACAGTACGGGACCCCGAATTAGAACCCGACAGAAGATGGTTGAAAGATCACCCACAAGAACTGATCATTGGAAACATTGATGCTGGTGTTTCTACCCGTAGGAGAATACAGAGTACATAAGAAAATGTACTATGAGAACAAGAAGACCCCGAGTCAGAGATATCTCCATTTCCTGAATGGAAATCTATATCCGAGCTTAGAAGACTTAATATGTGCCCAATTGCTGTATTCTTAGCCCAATTCGAACCTGTTTATACCAAAGAAGCTCTCAACAACTCTCATTGGATCACATATATAGAAGAAGAGCTTAACGGTTTCGAAAAAAACAACGTATGGTATCTTGTACCCAGACCTATGCATCAATCAGTAATTGGAACCAAATGGGTATTTAGAAAGAAGAAAGATAGAAATGGACTCATTATCAGGAATAAATCCAGACTAGTCGCCCAAGGCTACAGACAGGAAGAAGGCATAGACTACGATGAAACATTTGCCGCTGTAGCCAGACTAGAAGCCATTAGGATATTTTTATCCTTTGCCGCCCATAAGAGCTTTATTGTATACCAAATGTACTTCAAAAGTGCATTCCTAAATAGAGACCTTGCTGAAGAAGTATATGTTGAACAACCACCAGGGTTTGTCAATCCAGAAGGCGAAGACCTAGTATACAGGCTAAGGAAAGCATTGTATGGACTTAAGCAAGCCCCTAGAGCATGGTATGAGACCTTGTCCCAGTATCTAACCAACAATGGATTTGAGAAAGGTGCTGTGGACAAGACCTTGTTCAAAATACATGAAGGTGATGACCTTCTAATGGTTCAAATCTATGTAGATGATATAATATTTGATTCAACTAACCTTGCTTTGTGTCAAAGGTTCTCTCATCTCATGCAAAGTAAATTTGAAATGAGTATGATGGGAGAACTTAGTTATTTCCTAGGTTTGCAGGTGAAGCAATTGCCTACAGGGATTTTCATCAAGCAGGAAAAATACAGCAAGGAGCTTCCCAACAAATTTGGAATGAATACTTCCAAATCATCGTCAACCCCCATGAGCACGTCCGTGCAAATTAGTGCTGATGAAACTGGAAAGCCGGTTGATCAATCACTCTATAGGAAGCTTATTGGCTCACTCCTATACCTAAAGGCTAGCAGGCCTGATATCCAGTTTGATGTGCGAGTGTGTGCGCGATATCAAGTGTCACCAAAAGAATCACACTTCGCAACAGCTAATCGAATCCTAAAATACATCAAAGGAACAGTCGATGTAGGACTGTGGTATCTTAAAGAAGGTGGATTCGATTTAGTTGCCTACAGTGACTCGGATCTCGGAGGTTGCAAGCTAGATAGGAAGAGTACAAGTGGAACTTGTCACTTTCTTGGACCTAGACTTGTGTCTTGGTTTAGCAAGAAACAATTGACAAACTCGCTTTCAACAGTTGAATCAGAATAGTATGCTGCCGGTAGTTGTTGTATGCAGATCCTTTGAATGCAACAACAGCTGTCAGACTATGGAATTGTAGCCAAAGAGACGCCGATTATGTGCGATAGCACGAGTGCAATTGCTATCACTCACAATCCTGTATTGCACTCTCGCACCAAGCATATCAACATGAAGCATCACTTCATTAGGAATCATGTTGAGAACAAGGATGTCCGGCTCGAAAAGGTCTATACAGATATCCAGTTAGCTGACATCTTCACCAAGCCTCTCGACACAGCAAGATTCCGCATGCTTCGACATGAATTGGGATTGATATAGCCTGACTCCCTGTAAGTTTTTAATGCTTTTACTCAGTAAATTGAGGGGGAATGCTGTAAGACCCAAGAATACAGTATCTACCATTAGTTATTTGTACACTCAGACCATCAGACCAGCACTGTAGGAACAAAGCGATATGAATTATCCTATAGCTGATGTGTGAAATAATTAAGGGGGAATACAGTATGACCCATGAATACAGTCTTAATCCTAAAGTTGCTATATCGAATTGAAACCCGTATGTACCTTTTAAGGGGGAACGCTGTATTTTCGCGGATACAACACCTACGATGGTAAATCAATTATCATGTTATTTTTTCTTTTTTAAACGATCTTTGTGTCCACGTGCCCTGTCATAATTAAACGTATTTTGCATTAAATGCTTTACACGACATCTGGACAACTTTATCAAACAACGCGACGTTTTAAACTTATTTAATATATACACCGCCATTTCGGGCAGTAAGGGTAATTTGAAAAGTCAAAAGTGGGACCCGATCCTATTTTAAATTAGATGGATAAGTTGTACCAGTTATACTCAGTCCATCGTGATCGTCCATTTTAAACAAACGGTTCTCATCCCTTAAATCTGACCATTCATTCTATGAAAACCCTTCTTCTCCGCCCACTATAAAAGGACTGAAAATGCCATTTGAGACTCTTTACGCTTTCTGCATATTGTAAGAGTTCTTGAGCATACAGCCTACAAGCTTTCTGTGCTTACTGCATTTTTCCTTGAATTCTTTTTAACTTTTCTTCGAGAATCATCAATGGCATCTTCTCAGAACTCTTCCATCTCTCTCAAGAAAACATCCAACATCATCGACGAATGGATCTTCTCCAGATCTGTCGTGCTTTAACATGTTCATGCCGAAGTGGATGACGTCGAATCGATGGAGTACGTCATCACTAGGATTCGTCAACAAGGCCTTTATCGCCTTGGCAGCCACACCGCAGAACGATTTGATGTTCATCTAGTTGAGGAGTTCTACCTCAATGCTGCTGTTCGTATCCTTTCACTGGACCAGGGAGGACATGTCGCTGTCATCACACCCATCATTCGCGGAGTCGAGATCCGTGTTGACCAAGAGCTACTCCAGAACATCTACAGGCTACCTGCTGATGGCCTGACAATGGAAGATCTTGAGACCTTTAGGTCCCAAGAACTCTTGACCGCTTACTATGGCTTGTTCACCGGCTCAGCATCAGTGGAAGCGGTTCATACCTCTTGCCATAAGAAAAACTTTTGTTTACCTTTTGTCTATTTACACGATTTCTGTTGTCGTATTATTGAGAACAGAACATGTGCTTTTGAGATGTGCAACAATCTTACGTTTAGGATGTTGGTTGCAATAATGACCTGTGAGAAGGTCAATTGGTGTCAAATTTTCCTCAAACGGTTGCAGGAAGAAGTTTCTAAGCCTGCTTTGCGGAAGAAATCCTTTGGTTTGCTTTTGAATTATATTTTGACCAAATGCGGTGTTCCGCAAGATGAAAAAGCAAAGAAGATCACTTCTCGCATTTATATGGGAAGCATCAGACCCACCGTCTTCAAGAAAGGACCCCTTATTGTAAACAGGCCTTACGTCCGAAAATTACCCCTTCCTGCCGACCCAAGGGACGTATCTTCGAAGTCTCAGAGCGAGGAGACTTCAAGGAAGAGAAAAAGATCTCACAGCAAAACTCCTGTTGCTGTTGAGAATCCGAAAAGGAAGCTAAGGAGGCTTTCAAAAGTTAAAGCTATAGAAACCTACAAGGATGCTCCTTCCGTGGCCCAACCTACTGTAGCGACACCCCAGGGCGCAACCCCTGCGGATGATATGACTGATACTGTATCGACAGTAGATCCCGAGCCTTTGGCGGCTATGACGGATGCTCGGACATCTGCCAACATACAAGACTCTGGCGAGTCGGCTACCACTTTGGAGCCAAAAGCTACTTCTCCTATGCGGGAATCCACACCCGTTAAGGATCCATCTCCCATTAGGGTACCAACCCCTGTAAGGGATCCCTCTCCGATAAAGGATCCCACACCTGTAGAGGAACCCATGCCTACAGCGGACTCAGGTGTTGTACGCAGCCCCTCCCCGGACACAATTATTAACAAAACCCTACTTTCTGTGCAAATCGAACAGGCTTACGAATGGTTTGTCCAATGGAAGAATTACAGACTCAGTCCGTACGACAACCTGTACAACTGGAGCGAATGGAGCAACGAAGAAAGATTTGTTTTGGAAGTGACAGACGCTCAAGATGTTGATGTCCTGATCCAATGGGATAACCTATGCGTTAAAGAGCTTATTGAGAGCCATCTTGTTAACAAAGCCGAAGCACGAAAGAAAGGAAAAGCTAAGTCCGTGGAATCTCCCGGAAGTCCAAAATCGACTCGGACGATGATGACGACGCCCTTCAGGATGGTCTAAGAGTGAGTCGCGAGGAATCTGAATTTCAGATGGGCACAGAAACTTCGAGTTAACACCAATCTCCTCCCCATCAACAAAACATTGTTCCCAACAACGAGGATTCAGCCCCTCATGTCACGAAAGAAGAATCTATTTCGCAACAGGCACCCGAGCCTGACAGCGAGGAACAACCGGCTACCCAACAGTCAACCGATGTTGGAATATTTATTCCACATATTAATAAATTATGTTTTGATGATTAAGTTGCTAAACAAAACAAAACAACATAAAGGCAAAGCAAAACGACGAAGCAGACGAAGACGCAAAAAGTTGCAATCTGGACTGCATCAGCGCACCTAAATCATCACACGTTAGAGCACGCTAACGGGAAGTCATCTGCATGCCATCCGAGTTTGAAGTAACCTGAAGTGAAGTTAGCTGATGAGGTAACGCACGCTACACATAGTCATTAACGCACGCTATCGAAGGATTGTTACCGTTGTGAAGAGATTCAAACACAGAATGACGTATGCAATGACGTCAGTATTAGCGCATGCAAGAGATGATATTTAGCGCACGCTAAATATCAGTTTGAATCAAGTCAATCTTAACGTTGAAAAGATTCGGCGGAAAGTCAAGTATCAAACAGATAGTTTGACAAGTGAAGGCAACGGATATTTTACGTTAACGCACGCTACTCTATCATGGTTAACATACGCTAAAGTGAATCAGATAACGTACGTAACACAAAGTTCATAACATACGCTATAGGAGAAAAGAAGCCACTGGACTGAAACTAGGAACAGTCTAGCGCACGCTACGTGCACGCTAATGAGTTTAGCGCACGCTATTGAGAAAGGACTAGCACACGCTAATAAGAACTGACAGTAACGGCTAGTTTGATGATGAAGGCTATAAATACCAAACCACTTGGTATCATTCCACACAACAAACATTGAGCAATTCATATATACTTGAGATATCATTGTAAACATTATAGTTGTTGTTCTTGAGCTTAAATTAGAGTGATTGAGTGTTATACACAAAATCATACACGAGCGAGAAAAAAAAAATATACGATTTGGTTCGGTGTTATTAGGATCAAGGATCCGGCATTGTTAGAATCACAATCGATATCTAAGTGAGGTTTATCTAGTACCCATAGAAAGCTAGAGTGGTTGATTCTTTGTCCAAAAGAAAAGGAAAAACGGTTTTACTCGGACCGATAGAAGACGAGCTTGTAACGGTAATCCCTCGACCGATAGAAGAGAGGCGTAGAGGTTTTGATCTTATTCCTATAGAAAAAGATACATCGAGAGAGGACGTAGGCTTCGTTAATAGCCGTACCTCTATAAATCCTTGTGTGATTTATTTTCCGCAATTTATTTATGCTTCCGCACAAACGGCGCAAATATCCGATTTTATACCAACAATTGGTATCGGAGAGGTACTCCAATACATGGCTTTACATCCGAGGAGAAAATATCCAATAGCGTTTCAACTTGCTCCCGTCGAAGGCCTTGCTCTCAACCGACCACCATTTTTTGATGGCTCAAACTTCATGACGTGGAAGAAGAAGATGTCTATATTCATCCGAGCATATGACATGGAGCTTTGGAAGGTGATTTGTCTTGGTCCGAAAATTCCGACGAATTCCAACGGTACGCTTAAAACTTTCGAAGAATATGATCATTCCGATTGGAAAAACGACCACTACAATTGTAAGGCAACACAACTTCTTTATTGTGCCTTAAATCCGGAAGAACACAAACGGATATCGTCGAGTAATAGTGCCAAAGAAATTTGGAAAATGCTTGAGGTAACACATGAAGGTACGTCTCAAGTCAAGGAGATGAAGATAAACATGCTCCTTCACGAGTACGAATTATTCCAAATGAAGGACGATGAATCCATCACGATAATGCTTGACCGTTTTTCGGTTATCACAAATGGATTAGCATGTTTCGGGAAACCACTTTCGAGTAGTGAGAAAGTAAAGAAAATTCTCCGATCACTACCTCGAGAATGGGACGGTACGGTTACGGCTATAATGGAATCAAAGGATTTAAATACTCTTGATTTTAGTGCTCTCGTTGGTTCTCTTATCAACTACGAGATTGTTCTAAAATCTCGGAATGCCAAACCAAAACCAAAAGAGAGGTCGATAGCCATGAAGGCTAAAATCGAGAAAGAAAGAAGAAATCCCGGTGGACGAAAGCGATGAAGAATCGGCATATTATGCCAAGAATATTAATAAGTTCCAACACTTATTAAATCGGAGGAAGAAGGACATCCAAGCGGGCGAACCTAAGAAATTCGAAACACCTGTCGATTATGTGGTAAACTAGGCCACTTTGCTAAAAACTGTCGTGTAAAGCAAAAGGAAGTCTTAGTTGCAACATGGAGCGACGAAGATCCTTATGAAGATTTCATGAATCAAAATAATCTCGCGCTCATGGCACGGAGTTCATTCGACGATAGCGACGTCGAAAGCCAAGTAAGTAATTCTTACGACGAACTTTTTGAAGCATTCGAGTTATTACATACCGATTATCAAAATGCTTTAAAAGAAATTAAATCCCTTCAACTTAAAAATAAATCATTGGAAAATGAGAATTCCAAAATTCTAGAAAAGGGAAAATTTGTTGAGATCGATCATTCAAAATGCGTTGAAAACGAGAATATTTTAAAGAATGATCTTGTTAAAATTCAAACTGAGCTCAAAAATTTAACGAAGAAATTTTCACTCGGAAACGAGAAATTTGAAAACATGCTCTCGGTTCAAAAATATACATTAAATAAAGAGGGGTTAGGATTCAAACCGCGTTGTAAAAACGAATCCGTAAATTTCAAAATACCCCGGTGTGAAAAATGTTTAAAAATTGGGCATCACATTTCGAGTTGCAAAAGCCCAAGACGGTCGATTAATGTCAAGAAAATTTGGGTTCCTAAAGGAACAATTGTTTCAAATATCGTCTACGTCTCGAAAGAGAAACCGACTTTCGGTTGGATCCCCAATTGGTATTATACTCAGGGGGAGTAATATGTTTAAAGGGGAGATATTATTTTCAGGGGGAGTTTTATACCCTATTATTGCATATTTTTTTTCATGCATATTTTCTTTATATATTAAAATTGGTATCCTTTATATTTTTTTAAACTTTTTGCATAATACAAAAAGGGAGAGAAGAAGTTGAATCGGATAAAAGCGTCATGAAAAATATAACGAGCAAAATAATAAAAATCAAAGAAGTCGAAAAGGAGAAGAAAACACACAAAAAGGGGGAGAAACGACGGAGTTGAAAAATAAAGGAGAAGTCGAAAATGAAAATTGGAGAAACTAACGAAACGATCAAAGCCGAAAACTTTGAAACATATTTAGATATATATTTTTATTTTTGCAGGATTTATCCAATTCAAGAGTTGTTTTGTAATCATCAAAAAGGGGGAGATTGTTGGAATATTTATTCCACATATTAATAAATTATGTTTTGATGATTAAGTTGCTAAACAAAACAAAACAACATAAAGGCGAAGCAAAACGATGAAGCAAACGAAGACGCAAAAAGTTGCAATCTGGACTTCATTAGCGCACGCAAATCATCACACGTTAGTGCACACTAACGGGAAGTCATCTGCATGCTAGCCGAGTTCGAAGTAACCTGAAGTGAAGTTAGCTGATGAGGCAGCGCACGCTACACATAGTCATTAACGCACGCTATCGAAGGATTGTTACCATTGTGAAGAGATTCAAACACAGAATGACGTATGCAATGAAGTCAGTATTAGCGCACGCAAGAGATGATATTTAGCGCACGCTAAATATCAGTTTGAATCAAGTTAATCTAAACGTTGGAAAGATCCGGCGGAAAGTCAAGTATCAAACGAATAGTTTGACAAGTGAAGGCAACAGATATATTACGTTGACGCACGCTACTCTATCATGGTTAACGTATGCTAAAGTGAATCAGATAACGCACGTAACACAAAGTTCATAACATACGCTAAAGGAGAAACGAAGCCACTGGACTGAAACTGGGAACAGTCTAGCAAATGCTACGCGCACGCTACAAGCACGCTAATGAGGTTAGCGCATGCTATTGAGAAAGGACTAGCGCACGCTAATAAGAACTGGCAGTAATGGCTAATTTGATGATGAAGGCTATAAATACCAAACCACTTGGTATCATTCCACACAACAAACATTGAGCAATTCATATATACTTGAGATATCATTGTAAACATTATAGTTGTTGTTCTTGAGCTTAAATTAGAGTGATTGAGTGTTATACACAAAATCATACACGAGCGAGAAAAAGAAAAGATACGATTTGATTCGGTGTTATTAGGATCAAGGATCCGGCATTGTTAGAATCACAATCGATATCTAAGTGAGGTTTATCTAGTACCCACAGAAAGCTAGAGTGGTTGATTCCTTGTCCAAAATAAAAGGAAAAACGGTTTTACTCGGACCGATAGAAGACAAGCTTGTAACGGTAATCCCTCGACTGATAGAAAAGAGGCATAGAGGTTTTGAACTTATTCCTATAGAAAAATATACATTGAGAGAGGATGTAGGCTTCGTTAATAGCCGAACCTCTATAAATCCTTGTGTGATTTATTTTCTGCAATTTATTTACGCTTCCACACAAACGGCGCAAATATCCGATTTTATACGAACAACCGAGCCTGTCACTGCCCAAGCCGAAGAAGAATCCAACGCCATCCCACACGAGGAATCAGTCCCTCTGCCAGAGTAGGCGGAAGCTGAGAGACAACAGGAGGAATCAGTCCCTTCTGTACCTTTGTCTTCAGAACCCACTGCCGAACAAGAGAAATCATCAACCCCTGTCGCCGAGCCTGAATCTGAAGCTCCCGCACCCTCAACCGCCTTAGAATCCGACGACGGTATAATACCTGAGGATGTCAAACTCAATTCAGATCCTAATGTGAACTTGAGACGGTTGAATGGAGTTGAAGATTTCGCCCAACCAGATTCTCCTAGGACTGCCACAAGGAAAGAGCGATTACATGCTCTTGGCCTCCAAACTGTTTTCATACAGGATGTCATCAACGCTCTATATTCTGTGGAAAAAGCTCTTGATTGGCTACACACATCTTTCGTTGAAGAGATGACAGGTCTAAAGCACGAATTCTCCCGGGTGGAAGAAGCCTTCACTATCTTGCCACACGTCTCCAAGCAGGCCCTGAGCCAATTGCAAGAAAAACAGGAGCAGATCCCGCGAGATGAACAATCAAAGCTATGCGTGTCCATGCCAAGACAGCATCAGCTATGATCGAAACCAGTTCCCAGCTTCGAGCCCACGACAAGAAAATTCAAGATATGTTGCAGGTGCTCTCCTCCCTTGTTGAGAAAATGACAAATTTTGAGACGAAACAGGATGCTGCTTTGCAAATCCTGGAATGCCTTGATGAGAAGGTGTCATACCTTGATGATGCCAAAAAGGGAGAAGAATCGAGGGAAGCTGCTAGGAGAACAAGGTTGGAGCAAGAGAAAGAAATGCTAGCTCTATTTGAAGACAGCATCACTGATGATATAGCCCGTATTTCATCTCCAAATGTTAGAATATAGGGAAGTCGTCCAGAATTCCAGGATCCTAAGTATCCTTGGAAGAACCTAGTTCAAAAACCTCAAGCTATGAACCTACGACCGACCGACATCCTACTGCAGAAGAAATCAAAAACTGGAGGAGAAATGAACTGCTAAGACACTTTGTTGTTCTTATTAGGGAATCCACATTATTCAACAAATGCAGGACGGTACAAGAAGCCGCATAGGAGTTCAAGAAAAAGTTGGAACAAGGAACGCTCCCGCTTCAACAGCAGATGAAGTCTAAACATAGACAATGTGACTTAGTTACCCATCCAGAAGACTGGATCCTAGCTTTCGATAAGTCTTATGAAGGTCAAGCTATATACCTTAATCGAAACAAGGATGCTCATCACAACTGGTGGAAGGGTACCAAGAATGATCCCAAAAGGCCATGGAGACACTCAGATTATAGGAGTTGAATCCCTTGTTGTATTATTTTTGTAATTTTATTTTCAAAACAGCAAAATATTGTACTCTTTGTTTCAATATCAATAAAATATTTGCCTGTCTTGAAATGATTACAACTCGTAATCTACTGTGTTATTGTATGTTTACAAACACTTAATTTATTCTTGTTGTATATAAGTATGAAACTTATTTTAATACATAAGCTGTAAGAACTTGTCTGCGAACAATTCATAGTTTAAGTTGTATGTATCTAGAATACTATGTACGATTGTGCCTGCGCGCCAATCATAAGTTTAATAATGTAACACTCTTTTGATAAAAGCTGAACTTGCCAACGAGTAGTTCTTAGTATTAGGCTAAATGCTGAAGGCCAGAACATTCGAACAGAAGACCAAGAAGTTTGCCCTCCTTCAAAATGCTAAGTGTCAAAGTTTTGGCATCATCAAGGATGTTTGGATAACATCATAAAGTTTTAAAAGGAAGACTTGGAAGGATTTGGCAAATTATCAAAAAGGGGGAAATTGTTGGGATAACAATCCTTGTATCGAGATTGTCGGGATAAACAAATCTCTGTATCGAAAGTGTTGATAGAATGTTTTGACAATATGCCAATCCAAAGATACTGACAAGCACTGTATCGAAAACCGATCAAAGTCACAACCTGTATCGAAGACTTCTCGTAGTCCCAGCATACAGTGAATCTATCATACAGCAAAGGAGTCTCATAAGACTAAGTATGGAAGCTGTCTCGAATCGAAAATACAACTATCATTCCATACAGTATCCAAACAGGACAAGAAGGAATCTTTGGTATTCGCTAAATTCAAAGTCCCGTTTAAGAAGATATATTTAAATACTAAAGGATAAAGTATGTAAATATTAAAGTCGTCAGAGATCTTCAATCAAGCGCAAAATCCGGATTGTGTTTTATTCAAATACATCATCCCGTTGGAACGGACTTCTGCTCAACGGATCTATCTCAACGGATATATTCAAGAAGGCTATATATATCCCCAGTCTTTGAAGATCAAGACACTGACGAAATCAACTACAACGAAGTTATCATCATATACATCTGAGCAAACATATCTTGCAAAGCATACTGCTATTTTGAAAGAAGAGATATACAAAGTGCTCAAACTGTGAACAACACATCATCAGCTAAAAGCTCAGAAAGTCAAAGCTGTTGTTCAATCATTGTTATACCCTTGAACAAACCCATAAGCCCTGTGTGGACTGAGAAACCTAGCTATTCCCGAACTGTGTGTGACGGACTTACATTGATGAAGACAAAGCTTTGGAACTGTGTGTGAAGAAGCCAGTCAAGTGAAAGCTCAAACCAATCTGTGTGAATGGTTGAAGGCTAAGATCATTATATCAATCTGTGTGAACGATATATTGATTAAGTTTGATTATAAATACGTAGTTGTGTATGTAGTATTTATAATAAACATTTTCACTCCTGTGTAGAGGACCAGTGGACGTAGAGGGGTTTACCTCGAACCACTTTAATTACCGTGTCTTTTACCTTCTGCATTTACTGTTTTGATATTTGTGATTATCTTTAAGTATACACTTCATATCTAGTTGTTGTATTTACAGCAACTTACTTTGACAAGACTTCCGCTATGCACTCAGATTTGAATATCGTACATTTTGTTGTTTAAAACATTCTCCAAACTGTATTTTGTATACTTAGTGGCCAACATGGTTGATTCTGAGTGGTACTTTTCGGTTTCCCGGGAAACCGATCACCTCGAAGGCAGTCTCCATCTCGGAGATCCAGTCATCTACGTGCTTATCTCCTGATCCGTCGAATAATGCTGGTCTGGCCTTCAGCATCTCTCCTAGCCAATGGTCCTTCCCGGTGTTCTCTTTTATGTTAATGACTGGTACCCGTTCTGCCCGGTTGACCTGAGCAATCCCCATTGCAATGGCCTGGGCGAGGGTATGAGCGAAAAGCCAGATCCAATCCCCTGTTATTCTGGTTTTCTGCCTCATGTTCATTCTGATTAATGGGCAATGGCTGGTTTCCGGCTGGAATAGTTTCACCGGTGTTCCTGTCTTCTTGCTGGTTCATAGCGGATCCCTGAGCATCGTTTACGTTCCTCCTAGCTCCACGACGTGCCATTAGTGATGATTGTTCGATCTAGAGGGTCAGTTTAGTACAAACATTCTCAAACATTATATCTGATTCTGAAGAGCTTACGTGTATTTCACCTCGACATTCCTCGAGGAGTTACGGTCGCTAGGAGTGTTGGACTTTTGAAGGTAAAACGTTTTTGATAAAACTTTCCATGTGAGTGTGTCTCCGATACCATTTTCTGTAACGCTCCCAAAATTAACCGGGATGCCATAGTACCGTGAATCCCATGTGGGACCCACAATGCATGTTTTAAAAGAGTTTTAAAAACAATTTATTTAACAAGTAATTTGTGGAAGTATTCTCATGATAGCATTCGTACGAATTGAAATACAAAAGAAAAATAACGTCCGTACACACGGTTATTACATAGCGTGGAATGTTTAAAATTCAATTTAAGAAAATAACAGGACTTCCTCCCAACACTGCTCAAGCCTTACCGGAACCTTTGGGAACGTCCTGCACATATTCAACAAATTTGCCTGACACGACGCATCGTGTCAGTCAACCTATGTCAGACAAAACGAACCAAATTCATTGATAGAATCAGATAAATCTAGAGAACAATGTTATCACCGAATATTCAACGTTATCTCTTTTATCAGCACATAAACTCCCAGGGTCGCAACCAAGGGTCACAGAAGCATCTACACAGGAATACTCCGGATGTGGGTACCATTCAGGTTTTATCCCGCAACACAGTTCCATAAGGTATATCAATATATAAACTCCCAAGGTCGCAACCAATGGTCACGGAAGTATCTACTCAGGAATACTCCGAACAAGATAATTAAAACGAGCACAGTTCCACAGATAGTGGCACACATAAAATTTTGGAATTTTAATATAACATAGTCCGAGCAAGATTCGCTTGCCTCAAGTCCGACGAGAGTTACTCCCTTGATAACATAACGGCTCGAAAGAC
Organism: Orobanche coerulescens; assembly: GCA_033398695.1. NCBI lineage: Eukaryota > Viridiplantae > Streptophyta > Magnoliopsida > Lamiales > Orobanchaceae > Orobanche > Orobanche coerulescens. The sequence continues at coordinate 72,457,376 of CM065816.1, read as the reverse complement.
CACACCGGAGAGCTCAACCTATTACATGTTCGTCGATTAATACCTTATGGTGATAATGATGATTAACGATAATTTCCCCATCCCGTTAGTATTCTAAACCTAGTTTGTTTATGACGTCGAGACCAAAATTTTATGTTTTAGCCACAATACGAATTACTAAATTCCTCGGTCCGCCAATTTACAATTTATCATCTCGTTAAACAATAACGTTCTAGTACAACATTTCTACGTTACGACTATGACTAATAGCCACCATAATTTCATTACTTACTCATATTCGAAATTCTAGGATAGAACGACTAAGCACCAATCTCCCGAAATCCTAACATATTCGATAACTTATCTGACTAGATAATCATTAATTAGTCCATTAAGGAATTATCAACGGGTTTACAATATGATAATCGGATTATAATTGCAATCTACAACAAGATGATTCTATGGTGTTGGTGATTTAAAAATTCGATTATGAGTTTTACAATCCAACTACGAGTACTAGTATAATTGATTCAAATTACTAGCTTGATAGGTTTCGATTAACAATTGTGATAGTTTTTTTTTTGCCGGTCCGATCATTATCGGAAGTCCTAAACTACCCACGGCATCCGAAATCTAGTACGACTCATCTAACAACACTGAGATGAATTTAAGATTCGATAAACTTACCTTAATTGACAAGAAACGAAGAAGAACGATGAAGGACGATGAAGAACGGGAGGGCAACACCTTCAAAACCTTCTTCGGAGCTTGATCAACCTACTCTACTAGGATAGCACTTGATTAGGGAGGCTAAAATCTGTTTAGGGGAGGTGGAGGACAGTATACAAGGGGAAGGGATGATTTTTTGGTCGGGAGAAATGAAAGGGAAGGTGTCCTTTTATAAAATCAGGATGGCATTACGTACGTTAGGCCTAAAGCTTTATGTACGTAAGCCCTATTACGTACGTTATGAGGAATGGTTAACGTACGTAAAGAAAACCCAGAGCTTCCTGTCCGAAATAACACCTATCATTACGTACGTAACGATGGCTCAGTTAACGTACGTAGCACCCGTTGACTTACTTGTCGCTGTTGCGCCGAAAGTTGTCCTGACCGCGCGGACCATCCGACGAAGATTCCCGTCCGAAGACTGAAGACTGCGTTACCCCTTAGTGTACATAATGTCACAACACTTCGCGTACGTAATACTTATAGAATAACGTAGGTAAGGTTTAGTTGCTCACTAAGTTATTATCACATTAATTCCTTATAACGCGACTCCCTTATAGACTCGTCGAGCAATTTCTCGGGGAACACGATGTTGGCCACCATCATACTCGCACCAATAATTGCCCAAAGACATCAAGGTATGTCACCGACATATCATCAATCATTACACAATCACATCACATAAAAATAATAGGTGCGGACAAGCTTCATTCGTGATAATACGATCTAAACATAACATATAAAAATACATTTATCGCGATGGAGTACATTTATTCAATCATATAATAGAAAAATAAATGAGGTACTCAACGTGAAACATCATGTAATAGTGGTGGTATTACACCGCCTGTCTCAGTCATGCTGACCACGTATAGCATGCACTAAGACTCATCTGTAGCGTGCACTAGCTTACATATTTAGCGCGCGCTACACTTAAACGTTAGCGTGCGCTAAATGTACATAAGTACATGCATGAAACAACAACTACGAAATCATACACTCATCGATACAGGATCATGAAATATGGAGGATTATACTCAGATAAAAAATACAACATATGCAATATCACAAGGATCAAATACAGATAAAATACACATTAGATATTCGGGTATTACATACTCTCCCTCTAAAGAGAAGGTTCGTCCCGAAAATTAAGATGAAAATAACTATGGATATCTAGCCTTCATACCATCCTCTGTCTCCCAAGTGGCCTCTTCGACTCCGTGTCATGACCATTGCACTTTAACCAAGGATATTGGTTTATTTCTCAATTGTTTGATTTGACTCTCGAGTATCTTGATTGGATTCTCTTCGAACGTGCCATCATTAGATATCTAAATCTTGCCGAAATCGATGACATGACTGGGATCTGGTACATACTTCCATAACTAGGATACGTGAAACATATTGTGAACATAACTCAGCGATGGCGGCAAGGCCAACCTGTACGCCAACTCTCCAACTCTTTCAAGAATCTTGAATGGTCCGATATATCTCGGAATCAGCTTTCCGTTCCTTCCGAAATGAAAAATCCCCCGAGTAGGAGAAACCTTTAAGAACACGTGGTCCCTAATTTCAAACTCTAACGGGCGACGACGCACATCTGCATAAGACTTCGGTCGACTCTGGGCAGTCTACAGCCTTTCACAAATCAGAGCTACCTTCTCTTGAGTTTGTACTATCAACTCTGGTTCCGTCCCGATCAAGTCATACGAATCGTCCCAGCACAGGGGTGATCTGCATCTTCTCCCATACAATGCTTCAAATGGTGCCATCTTAATGGAAGCATGCCAACTATTGTTGTAGGTGAATTCAATTAACGGCAAATGAACCTCCCAATCGGTCGACCAATCTAAGGCACAAGCTCTTAGCATGTCTTCTACTATCTGAATAGTCCTTTCGGACTGTCCGTCAGTCTGAGGATGATAAGCTATACTAAAGTTCAGCTCGGTTCCCAAGGCTTTATGAACTGCCTTCCAAAAAATCCGAAATAATGGTCTTCGGCATACCATGCAATCGGACTATCTCCGCAATAAATACTCGTGCCAAATTATCTGGTCCCCAAGTATCCTTAATACCCAGGAAATGATCCGACTTGGTTAGTCGATCAACTATCACCCAAATCATGTTCATCCCTATCCTGGTCCTTAGCATATTAGTGATAAAGTCCATCGATACATCCTCCCACTTCCAAACAGGAATTGAAAGTGGCTTCAACATTCCGGCAGGTCGCTGATGTTCAATCTTAACCTGTTGACAAGTTAAACACTTCGAGACGTATTCTGCTACGTCCTTCTTCATATTTCCCGACCATAAATTCTGCTTTAGATCCTTATACATCTTACTGGTGCCCGGATGAATAGAATAGGGCGCACTGTAAGCTTCCTTCATGATTGTCTGTTTCAAAACATCATCATCGGGACGCAAAGTCGACTCTGGAACCTCAGAAATCCATCATCATATATTACAAATCCCGGGGCCTTCCCCTTTTTCACTTCATCATGTAACCGAATAATCAGAGAATCATCCAACTTTTTAGATTTGATTTCTTCAACTAACGACGAAGTTAATTCCATCACACACAGTTGCCCTTGGACCCCTTGAGACCATACTTCAATTCCTTCGCGAATCAATTCTCGTTGAATGCTGGACTGGGACGTAAGCGTTTCCAACATTCGAATAGAAACAAGTTTGTGGCTTAGTGCATCAACTACCACGTTCGCTTTGCCTGGATGATAAAGGATTTCCAGGTCGTAATCTTTGATCAATTCCAGCCATCTCATCTGTCTCATGTTTAATTCCTTTTGACTAAAAATATATTTGAGACTCTTGTGATCCGTGAAGATCTGACAATGAGTGCCGTACAAATAATGTCGCCAAATCTCCAGGGCAAAGACAACGACTGCTAACTCTAAATTATGTGTCGGGTAGTTAACCTCATACGGTTTCAACTGTCGAGAGGCACAGGCAATCATGAACCCATCAGTTCCATCTAGTAGTGCTAATATTGGCGCCGTTGTGAGTCGTCTCTTAAGTTCATCAAAACTAGTCTGACATTTCTCGTTCCACATGAATTTCTGAGTCTTCTACAATAAGTGAGTAATCGGACGAGCAATTTTGGAAAGTCCTTCCACAAAACGACGATAATACCCCGCAAGTCCTAAGAAACTTCGGACTTCCTTCACGTTCTTAGGGGATTCCCACTACAAAATTGCCTCAACTTTCTTCGGGTCTATCTGAACTCCGTCGGTTGATATCACGTGCCCAAGTAACATTACTTCCTTCAGCCTTTGGAAAGTTTTGCATAAAGCTGTTCATTCCTCAAAGTATTCAAAATAATAGGTAAATGTTCTGCATGCTCTTATGGATACTTCGAATAGATCGAGATGTCGACAATGAAAACAACCACGAATTTATCCAAGTATTCTAAGAATACCCAATTCATCAATTGCATAAACACCACAGGAGCATTAGTAAGCCCAAATGGCATCACCACAAACTCATATTGCCCGTATCGGGATCTGAAAGTTGATTTTGGTATATCAGATTCCCTAATCCTCAACTGATGGTATCCTGATCTCAAGTAGATCTTCGAGAATACCATCGCCCCCTTCAGTTGATCAAATAAATCGTCGATATGAGGCAATGGGTATTTATTCTTGATCGTCACCTTTTTTATCTCTCTGTAATCAATACACAGTCGGAGGGATCCGTCTTTATTCCGAACAAAAAGAACTGGCGCTCCCCAAGGAGAAATGCTAGGTTTAATGTAACCCTTCTGCAACAATTCCTCAAGTTGTTTCTTTAACTCATACATCTCAGTTGGCGCCATAAGGTATGGTGCTCTGAAAATTGGTGCGGCTCCGGGTTCCAATTCGATATTAAACTCTACAGCTCTACGTGGAGGTAATCCAGGTAGCTCGTCAGGGAATACATCTGAGAATTCATTCACCCCTGGGATAGATGAGAGCTCTACTCCTTCTTCCTACTTCATGGTGTAACACCAAAATCGGTACAGCCCTGTTTCAGTAATTTGACCGCTTTCATGGCCTTGATCACTTTCCCTGAATTTCCTGGTCTCCATCCTTCGAATAAATGTTCAGACCCGTCATCAGCAATAATCGAGATAACTCTTTTCCAATAGTTCAAAATAGCCCCATAATGATTAAGCTAGTCGTCCACGAGAATTAAATCGTCACCATGGATGTCGATCACGATAAGATTTTATGGCCAATTCCTCCCTCCTATGGACACAGGAAAATCTCTAGTTTCTAGATTTCCCACAATTCTCTCTCCACTCGGAAGACTCACAACATAAGGTTCACAATCATGCAAACACGAGATTTTCAAACGATTAACACAGTTCAATGATATGTAAGAATGCGTAGCTCCTGAATCGAATAAGACACTAACTGGTTGCAAAAGAATCTGAATCGTACCTGATGCAACAGTAGTGTTCTGATCATCGGACCTCCTCATCTCATAAAGGCGCGGAGGAACGGACCCAGCACTGGATGCTTCTTCCTTTCTGAAATTCTGTTATTGAAGACCACTCTGCTGTGCCAGGTTCACACTCGTCTCTTTCAGAGCTTGGGCTGAAGTACAAGCTCCAAATGATCTAGTCACATTCCCACAAAATGTCGCACGATGCCCTTCTTGCCCATATTCAAAACAGGTCACAGAAGGAGCGGAGCAATCACGCCGAATATGCCCTGCTCGTCCACATCTATAACACTTCTTCACTACATCTAAAACCGTCGATGTTATTCGGAACTTCTTTCCGCCTAGGGAAGGAATGAGGACTGGCCCTTACGGGGCCCGCTACCCTTGTTCTCAGTGAGGTTGCCAGACACTTTCTGCTTCTTTGATTTCGCAAATTTCTCCACTGCTGCCTCTTTCATCTCATAAGCTAGGGCTTTATCTTGATAATGTCGGAGAGTAGTACATTCGAATCCTGACATATATTGTTGGATCTCCGGCTTCATCTGCATGTCTAAGTAAAAAATCTTCTCTGCCTCGGTTCTGACCAAATGTCACACAAAGGTCAGTTGGTGATTAAAAGGTTTAATCATATCTGTCACAGATGCCTCCATATCTTGTGGTGAGAAAAACTCTCGGACTCTAGTCTCTCTAACTGGACAAGGACAATACTGTGCTTCCATCATTAATTTGAATTCTGTCCAGTCATCATTATGATCCTTAGGTCGAATGGCTTCCCACCAGTCTAAATCTCCCCCGGTCAGAAAATACTGCGCGATCGGAACTTTTCGGTCATCGGGACAATTAATTCCCGCAAATATCTTCTCCAGCTCTTTTAGTCAGTGGTCCCATGTAGGCGTCTCTGAAGAACCGTGAAATTTTGGTGGGTGTAACTTGACCACTTCCGTAAGCCATTTGTCTCCCTGATTGTCCTTGTTAAGCTGTTGACCCATCGTCGCTTGCATGCGGTCAACCACCTGGGCAAATTGGGTCATCTGAGCGACCACTTGTTGAAGCACTCCCGGCATGTTAGGATTTGCATCTTCCTCCAAAGTTCATGCTCGGTCATTGTTTACCGATTCCTGTTGTCTGTCAGAATGGGAATCATCTCGATTAGCCGACAAATCCAGGGTAGACGACGAATCTTCCTGTCTCGCATTACCACTTCCGCATCCACGACCGCATCCGCGTCCACGACCTCCTCTCAACATACTGTAAACACAATATACTCAATACCCAGAGCAAAATCTTCTAAAATTCGTCAATAACCACGAAATAATTAAAATGGTAGTATACGAGATTATGAAACTTACAACCACGGTCCACATGACGACGCTGGCTGTACAGTGATGTTATACGCGACCGATAAATCAAACGACATAAACAGACCCAACTAAACCCAACTGCCAAGATATCCATGAATCTTAGCTCTGATACTATATTCTGTAACACCACGAGATATTCAGAACAATTACAACGCCGTAAACCCTTTATATAAGAATTTACAAGGCTAAATTAAAAGAAAAGCTGAACAATACAAAAGTACCCCAAAAGTTGAGTAAATTAATCACCAGTTTAATCATCCATACAACCCAAAACACTCCATTATTACAAACTTTCAAAACATAAAAAGAACATGCATACTCGAGTACTAAATACTAAACCAGGATACCAAAACAATACAACGGATAACATCACTGAGCCTCTTCATCATCATGTCGGTACTGTGGTTGCTTCCCTACTCCTCGGCTACCTGAACATCAAAATAAATGTCCATCCCTACGGTGGTTAGCAAAACGATGCTAGTACCAATATCATAATATACAAGAACAGATATGCAACGACGATGCATAACAAAATACAGAACATGGACTTCCACTACCGGAATCCAACGATGCGAATCCACATGATTCCATACAACATGGGGTAATCCAATGATACAGCACCCTCAGCATAGATCCCAAGATTATCCCATCGGACCAACACGAGGTGGAAAAACCCATCCAATGATCCAGCGCCCTCAGCATAGATCACACGATCCCTTTCGGATCAATACAACACACACGATACAAACATGCATACATATACAAAACAATATGTTCATCAATATGAACATACACGTGGATCAAAAACATGAACGACATTATAACAATTCATCTAGGGTAATCTCATATTCATCAATATGAATGGTAATATGCATGATCAAAATCATCAACGTTAAACCAAAAGTCACGTTTCGATACTTGCCTCAAAAATGGCGACAAGGATAGATACTACGAATAACCTTCAACCCGGTCGAAGAACTCTCACTTGATCAATTCACCAAAAATCCGAACCTTCATTCAACAATAGCACCAATATAACTAACGGTTTCGGATAGTCGTTCTAAACATCATACGAGCATCAAGAGGCGTAATCTACCCGTCAATAAAAACGTATGAATCTGCCCCAACCCATACTGGTTAAATCATCACTATGCTACTAATTCGAACAACAATCCCATAGTCTTCCAAGCAAGATTAAACACGTCATTCGGTCGGATTCTTCAACTATATCACATGATAGTTCGTCTAACATGGATCCTAACCATAACTTTCATTAATCCAATGCAGCAAGATTTCGGAAATCTCTTGAAGAACACCATAAAAACTTGTTTATTAGGTTCAACATGATTAACATCTTCTTCTTCAAGGAATAACTCTAAGTTCAAATCCATTAAGTTCCCCTATACGCGTTGTCCGTTCAAGTTGTATGTCACAACTCAATAACCTCAATAATAAACTCAACAATATCCGTAGAATGATCATATTTTATAACAAGAACACACAATCCACATCGGTGAATCGCCACATACCTTACACGGAAGGAAAAGATGAAATCACTTGATGAACTCCACACCAAACGCTAGAACACCAATCCTCAAAGCTCCTTGCCTTCAATGATTATGTTTAGAGGCTGATATGAAGGTTTAAGATGGGGAGGGTAACTCTCTAAGTCTCAGAAATTGAGTGTGGGGCGAAGTGGAGACTGAAAAATGAAATGAGGTGCTGTCCTATTTATAGAAAGTGATTATTAGCGCGCACTACTGCTCCTTTTTAGCGTGCGCTAACGGGCTCCCAGCCAACTATATCTAACTGTCCTTGGTCTTACGTACGCTAAATAACCTTTATGTGTGCTAAAATCAAAAGTCAGCGTCTGCTAACACCCATCGTAGCATGCGCTATCGGCTTTACAAAAGCTCACTGACCTCACTATACCACACTTAGCATGCGCTAGCATCTCCCTCATAGCGTGCGCTAAGCACCATTGACTCGACTTTTCCAAAAGCCGTCCAGGTTCATCCCGACAAAACATTATCCAAGATCTGCGATCCGATCTCACCTACCACCTGTCTCAGTCATGCTGACCACGTATAGCTGTTAGGAATATGCCCTCGAATGTCACTCAGAGGATGAGAGAGTGAGAGCAATTGTATTGTAATTATGAATATTATATTTAATAAGGCAATTATTATTTCTATATTATTGTATATCACTCGCATTGTGATTTGGTATATAGAATAATAGTCCTTGCATTTGAGAGTGAACATTCTACTCCTTATGGAGATAAGGAGATAGGCACTAGAAGTGTTTAGAGCTCGAATGCTTAACTAGTTCGCAAGTCGATAAAACTTAACAGGACATTAAGTTTCAATAAGACTTGTATAACAGATGCTAGGATGTGTGCACGTCTTGATAGCATAGTTATAAGTATATTGGTGGGACCAGTATACTCGAACATGACTCATACTCGATTCAGTCACACGTTATTCACTCTCGGAGAGTCGATGACGAATCAAAAGGTTGTGATAGTATACGTGGACCTTTGACTTGAGGGTTCAGTAGAAGATGTGCCTGTGACGTTTAGTTTGTCATTAGAGTAGTTAGACTCATTTGCTTAATTGCTGAGTCGACCTCGAAGTGCGGACTATACGGGCAGGTAGCAGTCTTTGATGTACGCCAAGAAAGGATTCTATCTCCTGTTAGTGAGCAGGCGAATGTCCTATATGGTTAATGGCAAATAAGATCATAAGTCTTTGGCCAAAGCATTCTGATATAGTCGTATTAGATACACTATTAATCAGTGGGTCTTGATTTGCATTAACACATGTATAGAATTTAGTCAACAGTAGGGTTTGACTTTACTGTGACCCGAAGACTTGACCGGGACATCTGATGAAGGGTCTATACGTATATAGTATTCACGACATAATGGTTCTGGAATGATTCGTTCATTCGTTCTCAGTTGGGGTTTACAGTGCGGCCCGCTAGGCTGGCTAAGTGTTGCCCGCACTCATTGGTTCCTCCCAATCCCGGCTGAGACGAACCTACGGAGTCGCGCAATAGGATCATTGATGGATAAATATGAATTAATAATCTCTCTTATAATATTAGATATTAGATATCTTATTTTGATTTATCGGATAAATCAAATAACGGTCTTATGAATTGTAAGTAGGTTACTGGGTGAATACGTTAATTCATAAATTATATTTCTTAGAGAAATATATATTTGTGTTTGATATAATTAATTAATTGGATTAATTAATTAGACCAAACACATTGGAAATAAAACAGATTCGTTTGACAAACATCCGGTACACGAGGGATTCATTTTGACGAACATCCAGTACACGAGCTGAGTAAATTCGACCAGTCTTCTTGGAAATTTCCCTTAAGGCCGCCCCCCTCCCTCTCTTGTCTCTTTTATACTTATTTTATGTCACTAGGTGACATATGTGAGGTGTATTTGATACCCTCAATCATGTGTTAAAGGTAGACTTTCATTTTTTTATAAATAAAAGTCTTTAAAAAGGAGAGAGCACAACTTCTTCTTGCAAGAACTCAAAATCACGAATTTGAGAGAGTGTGTAAGGTTGAAAACTTCATCTTGATCTTAGAGACAAGATATAAGAAGAATACATTAAGAGAGAAAATTCCTACAAGCTTCCCTAGCCGCATTCTTGAAGAAAGGAAGCTTGTCGATTTTTCCATCAAGTTCCGGCGTGTGAAGTAGAGGCATCTTGCTTTAGGTGCTTGGAACGAAGGTCTGTTCATCATCATCATCATCATACGAAGGTTTTTCATATACATCATAGGTATGGGACTTTGATTCCTTGATCTTCGTATTTTTCTTTTCGTATATACGTTACTTGATCGATCCTCTTAGGGATTCCGTTTATTCTTCCACTGCGTTTATTTTCTGTGGAATCCCAACAGTGGTATCGGAGCGAGGTCAAATATATCGTATATACGATCATCTTTGCATTTGGAATGTTATTTGATGATGTTTATGATTTAGAATCATAATAGATATAATCGAAGAAATTTAATCGTTCGTAGTAAGTCAAGTTTCGATTATTTTATGTGAATTATAAATCTGAAAAATTTGATTTTTATTGATTTATAAGTTCTTCATGAAGTTAAGAAACTTTTTCATTTTGGAAGTGAGTAATGAGAAAAACAGGGGTTAAACACGAATACCGCACGAAGACGCAGTGCCGGTAGCTTCTTGGATCTTCTGCTGGACGGCCGAGGCCCGACTCGGTAGGCTACTATAGTTGCTCGGCCCGACTGCCGGCGATGGCGAGAGTGACTCGGTCCGGCGGTTCTCGGGTTTTCGGCCCGATTTTGAATCGGGCCGTGGTCGGGCATACCGGATTTTCCGGGACTCCATTTTTGTTTATATTTCGTTGTAATAATTTCCGAAATTTAAATTGGATTTAATTGGATTTAATAAAATATTTGGAATATCTTTTTATTAAGGGAAATTATTAGACGAGAATATTGTTTTGACCGGATTACTTTGAACGGATTAAAATGACGATTATAAATATTAATTTGATTAATATTGTAGAAATTAAATAGATTAATTTTTATATTAATTGGATTAATATATTAATTGATTATTTAATTTCATTTACCGTTACATGTTGTATGGAATGCCTTATGTGATGGTGATATAGCTCGTGGACTTAGTTGTTGATTTGTTCGATTCGATATGGTTGTAAAGGCCATTTTGAGCCTATTTATTTTTACTAGAAAATATGTATAATAGGACGTATTATTCAATGATGTAATTATTCATATGGCTATGACGAAGACCGAAGGCGACCGACTAGAAGACAAAGAATTAATACTGTATTTTTCCTTTCTTTATTTGGCTTGGCCCAATACTTAGGAAAAAGTCCATGAGCTATATGTTGGTAGTAACTAGGTTGCTATTTATTGTTTTTCATTTTGAATGATTGACAAACCACAAACCGCGCTTATAAACGGATTAATGTGCAAAGTGTAACATATAATCGCGTTAATACTCCCACTTACAAACACTAAGTTATAAAGGCTACGAGGTTTCCTACCTCCGTCAAACTCATGGAAAATTGAAATCTAAACCGGAATATTATTCTTCCGTATGTCGGGGTAGTATTTTTGGGGAAAGTTGATAAATTCCTAGAGTGCATTAGATGCCTTTGGTTGTGACAAATCAAACCCCTATAAACCGTATGGGTTGCCGGGTAAGATTCAATTGTCAGACTAATAGGAGTTGACGGTTTAAACTTAGATAGTTCAGCGAGCCATATAAACCGAATGGGTTGAGGGCAAGTGAACTAGGGGTAAAAGAAGATCGAATCATCTATTAGATGGGTTGGTATTAGACACCACTTTATAAAGAATAATAGAATATAAACCGTATGGGTTGCCCTCTATTAAACTTTGTAAAGAAATCGATCACCACTATGAAGTCACCCAAGACTTCCGGATTTAACATGGGAGTGTGTAAATGCCGATAAAATAGTGGGAGCCGAGTTATGAATAAAGAAAGTCCTTAAATTCTTTACTCGGATCATAATTAAACAATCACTAACGAATCTCAAATTATTCTCTGCAGTTAACAAAACTCTCAATATGACAATGAACCCACTCGCTATACTACTTGAAAAGAACGTCTGGTAGTCCGAACTATGTGGGTGGCCGGAACTTGAGGATTGTCCTAACTATGGAAATGCTGGGATACGTCTTGGAGATGGACATCCCAGCGGCTCCTGCAAGAACCCGAGCCAATCAGGAAGATGTCGATGCCCATGAGAAATGGGTAAAAGACGACATAAGAGTGCGAGGGTCCATGTTAGGCTCAATGACCAATGAGCTTCAACGTGCCCATGAAAAGATGACGTCTTCACGAGCCATCTTAGTGCACCTGGCTGAGCTCTATGGAGAGCATAGCCGAACTGCTAGATATGAGATATCAAGGCAATTATTCGGCGCCAGGATGAAGGAAGGAGAGAGGGTTGCGGACCATGTCCTCAAGATGATCTCGATGATTGAGAGATTGGAAGCTCTTGATTTTTAGATGCATGCATCTCTCCAAACTGACCTTATCTTGCAGTCACTTCCTGACTCCTTTTCCCAATTTGTCATGAACTTCAACTGCAATAAGATTGCATGTAACTTTGCTGGGCTAATGAACAAACTGACGACTGCCCAGTCTCAGATGAAGACAAAGGGAAAGGAAGCTGCACTTGTGATTTCTTCTAAGACTTGAAAGTCCAATAATAAGAAGAGAAAGAACAAGAAGCAGTTAGGTCCGATAGCCAAGATCGACAAGGGAAGGGGCAAGGCCCCAATGGTTCAAAAGAGCAAAGGGGCCAAGAAAACGGATGTATGCCTCAACTGCGGTGAGCTAGGCCACTGGAAGAGGTATTGTCCAAAGCTTGACCGTAATGCGCCTTCAGGTACGGAACTACTGGTTTTAGAAACAAATTGTTCTGTAACTGTATATTCTACTTCTTGGATACTTGATTCCAGTGTGAGTTCTCACATTTGTACAATGAATCAGGATCTGGAACGAAGTATGAAGCTGGATTCAGGGGAGGTGATGGTCACCGTCGGAAGTGGGCATAGTGTCGAGGCTTCTGATATCGGATCCCTTATGTTGGATTTAGAATATGGTTTTATTCTCACTTTAGATGATGTACTTGTTTTGCCCAAGGGGCACAAGAATATTGTATCAATTCCGGGCATGGACCGAAAGGGATTTCACTTCTTTATTGGAGATGGGTCCGGTCGTATTTATTTCAGAAATAAATTGGTTGGTACTGCTACATTATTAAATGGTTTATACCATTTAAATTTAAAGAATAAGACAACTGTGAACACTATAACTAGGAAGCGTGGTAGGGATGAAACGAACCAAGCACTTAAGTGGCATCTTAGACTTGGTCATATCGGTCAGACCAAGGTTCATAAAATGAAGAAAGATGGGCTTACGGGTCCATTGGGATCAGATCCATATCCAACTTGTGAATCTTGCCTTCAAGGCAAAATGACTAAGTTACCCTTCGTAGGGACTTTTGAAAGAGCTGCTGAAAAACTTGGATTGATCCATACCGACGTCTGTGGCCCTTTTGAAGTGGCACGAGACGGTTTTCAGTATTTCATTGCATTCACTGATGACCATACCAGGTATGGATTCGAGTACTTAATGAAACATAAGTCTGAAGCTTTTGATAAATTCAAGGAATTTAAAGCCCTAGTTGAAAATCAAACAGGTAACCGTGTTAAGACTCTTCGGTCAGACCGGGATGGTGAGTACATGAGTACCGAATTTGATGAGTTCTTAAAAGAACTAGGAATAGTGTCACAATTCACTCCTCCAGCTACTCCACAATTAAATGGTGTATCAGAAAGAAGGAATCGAACCTTGTTGGACATGGTTCGCTCCATGCTTAACTATACTGATCTACCGATTTATCTGTGGGGTTACGCACTCCTTACTGTTGTGCATATCTTGAACAGATGTCCTTCCAAATCCGTTCCTAAGACTCCCCATGAGATGTGGAGAGGTAGGAAACCAAGTCTTAATCACATTAGGATTTGGGGATGCCCTGCTTATGTCAAGAAGACTAAAGTAGAGAAATTGGAAACTAGGTCTGTGAAAGGTCGTTTCATAGGATATCCAGGGGATTCCATGGGAAATCTATTCTACATGCATGAAGATCATAGGATCATCGTTGCTATACAAGCACACTTCTTGGAAGATCAGTTTATTCAGGAAGGAGGGGCAGGTAGAAATATTTCTTTGGAAGAAATAAAAGAAACACCAAATGAGACACCTATGCAAGATATAAGAACCGAACCTTCTGAAATACAAATACAACCTCGCAAGTCTAGTAGAATTTCTCAATTACCTGAGAGGTATGGATATCTGCATCAAGAGGAACTGGGTGTCCATGAGATGACAGAAAGTAGTCAAGAGAATGATCCTTCTACATACGACCAAGCGATGGTAGACGTTGACTCCACCAAGTGGCAAGAAGCTATGGAAGCTGAGATAGACTCAATGCATGCTAATCAGGTCTGGACTTTAGTAGATCGTCTTAAAGGCATAGTGCCTATTGGAAATAAATGGATCTATAAGAGAAAGACTGATGGAGATGGCAAGGTTGATACCTATAAGGCCAGGCTTGTGGCAAAGGGTTATTCCCAAAGAGAAGGAATTGATTACTTCGAGACCTTCTCGCCTGTAGCTATGATTAAGTCTATTCGCATGATGCTTGCTATAGCAGCCCACTTAGATTATGAAATATGGTAAATGGATGTGAAAACGGCATTCCTAAATGGATTCCTCGAGGAGGAGATTTATATGGAACAGCCTAAGGGATTCATATCTCAAACCAATATTCATAAAGTATGCAAACTTCAGCGTGCCATTTATGGACTGAAGCAAGCTTCACGGAGTTGGAATCTTCGTTTTAACGAGACAGTCAAAGAGTTTGATTTTGTCCAAAACGAATAAGAGCCCTGTATTTACAAGAAGGTTAGTGGGAGCAAAATTGCATTCTTAATACTATATGTAGATGACATTCTACTTATAGGAAACAACGTAGGAATGCTCAGTTCTGTGAAAGCTTGGCTTTCTAAAGAGTTCTCAATGAAAGACTTGGGAGAAGCTACCTATATTCTGGGTATTCGTCTCTACCGGGATAGAGCGAAAAGAATGTTAGGTCTTTCCCAAGCCCTCTATATAGAAAAGATCCTGAAGCAATTTAGGATGGAAGATTCTAAAAGAGGGTTTCTACCTATGCAACATGGTGCAAAACTTTCCTTAGAGATGTGTCCTCAAAGTGAGGAAGATAGAAAGGAAATGAGCAAGGTACCTTATGCTTCGGCAGTAGGTAGCCTTATGTATGCAATGATTTGCACTATACCGGACATTGCCTATGCTGTGAGCGTAGTAAGTCGGTTTCAGTCAAATCCAGGGCAGGAACATTGGACTGCTGTAAAGAACATTCTTAAGTACCTAAGGAGGACTAAAGACTTGGTTCTTACATATGGCGGTGGAGAACTAAGAGTGATGGGTTATACAGACTCAGATTTTTCGGGGGACATGGATGTTCAGATGTCCACATCAGGGTATATCTCTACTCTGAATGGTGGGGCAGTTTCTTGGAGAAGTGCCAAGCAAAGTTCGACTGCTATCTCTACATGTCAAGCCGAATATCAGGCAGCCACGGAGGCTGCTAAAGAAGCTTTTTGGATAAAGAAGTTCACTGAGGAATTTCAAGTGGTTCCTAACGCAGAAGCCCGTGACACTGTTTTATGACAACGAAGGAGTCATTGCAGTGCTAAGGAGCCTAGGGCTCACCACAACACCAAACATATTGCGAGAAAATATCATTTTGTTAGAGAAATGGTTCGGGATGGGAATGTTACATCACAGAGAGTAGACACAAAGAAATAACGTTGCTGATCCGCTTACCAAGCCACTATCTCAGAAGGTCTTAGAGAGACATCTGGAGAGTATGGGTATTAGATACCATAGTTTGTGGCATTAAGTGCAAGTGGGAGATTGTTAGGAATATGCCCTCGAATGTCACTCAGAGGATGAGAGAGTGAGAGCAATTGTATTGTAATTATGAATATTATATTTAATAAGGCAATTATTATTTCTATATTATTGTATATCACTGGCATTGTGATTTGGTATATAGAATAATAGTCCTTGCATTTGAGAGTGAACATTCTACTCCTTATGGAGATAAGGAGATAGGCACTAGAAGTGTTTAGAGCTCGAATGCTTAACTATTTCAAAAGCCTATAAAACTTAACAGGACATTAAGTTTTAATAAGACTTGTATAACTGATGCTAGGATGTGTGCACGTCTTGATAGCATAGTTATAAGTATATTGGTGGGACTAATATACTCGAACACGACTCATACTCGATTCAGTCACACGGTATTCACTCTCGGAGAGTCGATGACGAATCGAAAGGTTGTGATAGTATACGTAGACCTTTTACTTGAGGGTTCAGTAGAAGATGTGTCTGTGACGTTTAGTTTGTCATTAGAGTAGTTAGACTCATTTGCTTAATTGCTGAGTCGACCTCGAAGTGCGGACTATACGGGTAGGTAGCAGTATTTGCTGTACGCCAAGAAAGGATTCTATCTCCTGTTAGTGAACAGGCAAATGTCCTATACGGTTAATGGCAAATAAGATCATAAGTCTTTGGCCAAAGCATTCTGATATAGTCGTATTAGATACACTATTAATTAGTCGGTCTTGATTTGTATTAACACATGTATAGAGTTTAGTCAACAGTAGGGTTTGACTTTACCGTGACCCGAAGACTTGACCGGGACATCTGATGAAGGGTCTATACGTATATAGTATTCACGACATAATGGTTCTGGAATGATTCGTTCATTCGTTCTCAGTCGGGGTTTACAGTGCGGCCCGCTAGGCTGGCTAAGTGTTGCCCGCACTCTTTGGTTCCTCCCAATGCCGGCTGAGACGAACCTACGGAGTCGCGCAATAGGATCATTGATGGATAAATATGAATTAATAATCTCTCTTATAATATTAGATATTAGATATCTAATTTTGATTTATCGGATAAATCAAATAGCGGTCTTATGAATTGTAAGTAGGTTACTGGGTGATTACTTTATTCATAAATTATATTTCTTAGAGAAATATATATTTGTGTTTGATATAATTAATTAATTGGATTAATTAATTAGTCCAAACACATTGGAAATAAAACGGATTCGTTTGACAAACATCCGGTACACGAGGGATTCGTTTTGACGAACATCCAGTACACGAGCCGAGTAAATTCGACCCGTCTTCTTGGAAATTTCCCTTAAGGCCGCCCCCCTCGCTCTCTTGTCTCTCTTATACTTATTTTATGTCACTAGGTGACATATGTGAGTAGACCTGGCAAACGGGCGGGCCCGGCCCAAACGGGCCGGGCATAAAACGGGCGGGCCTTTTTTGGGCCGGGCCAAATAGGCCCATTTTTTCCTGGGCCAAAATTATTAGGCCCGTGGCCCGCCCCGGGCGGGCTCATCCTGGCCCGCGGGCCTCGGCATTTTTTTTTTTGAAATATTAATTCTGAAATAAATATACACGTATTTTTCGATCCTTAATTATTATATTATTCACTATACTATCACAATCAGATAAATAAATATACAATTATTTTTATTTGATAATTACATTATTTATTACACTACCATAATCAAAAGACAAATATACAAATATTTTTATTTGATCATCATATCATTTATCACTACTAATTTCTTATAAAATCATAAAATAATATTATTATTGATACGAGATACTACAAATAATCACAAAGTCCCTAAAAAAATAAAATTACATCAATAATTAACATATAGATATATTATAAGCTAACAAACAAGGAAAAAAATTAAATATTATAATTACACATAACATAAATTTAAAAAAAAAAAAAAGGCCGGGCGGGCACTTGTGGCCGGGCCTCTACGGGCGGGCCAAATCTGGGCCGGGCCAAAAAGGCCCGGGTTTTTTTGGGCTAATAATATGCAGCCCAATGCCCGCCCAAAAACGGGTGGGCTGGCCCGGCCCGCGGGCCTGGACCTATTTTGCCGGGTCTATATGTGAGGTGTATTTGATACCCTCAATCATGTGTTAAAGGTATACTTTCATTTTTTTTATAAATAAAAGTCTTTAAAAAGGCGAAAGGACAACTTCTTCTTGCAAGAACTCAAAATCACGAATTTGAGAGAGAGTGTAAGGTTGAAAACTTTATCTTGATCTTAGAGACAAGATATAAGAAGAATACATTGAGAGAGAAAATTCCTACAAGCTTCCCTAGTCGCATTCTTGAAGAAAGGAAGCTTGTCGATTTTTCCATCAAGTTCCGGCGTGTGAAGTAGAGGCATCTTGCTTTAGGTTCTTGGAACGAAGGGCTCTTCCTCATCATCATCATCATCATCATCATCATCATACGAAGGTTTTTCAGAGACATCATAGGTATGGGACTTTGATTCCTTGATCTTCGTATTTTTCTTTTCGTATATACGTTACTTGATCGATCCTCTTAGGGATTCCGTTTATTCTTCCGCTGCGTTTATTTTCTGTGGAATCCCAACAATAGCATGCACTAATACTCATCTGTAGCATGCGCTAGCTTACATATTTAGCGCGCGCTACACTTAAATGTTAGCGTGCGCTAAATGTACATAAGTACATGCATGAAACAACAACTACGAAATCATACACTCATCGATACAGGATCATGAAATATGGAGGATCATACTCACATAAAAAATACAACATATGCAATGTCACAAGGTTCAAATACAGATAAAATACACATCAGATATTCGGGTATTACATCACGGACCTTGCTTCCAACTTCTCCACCTTAGTCTTCTTGATATAGGCGAGACATCCCCAAATCCCAATATGATTAAGACTTGGTTTTCTACTTTCCCACATCTCATGTGGAGTTTTAGGAACGGACTTGTAAGGACATCTGTTCAAGATATAAGCAGCAGTAAGGAGCGCATAACCCCATAGGTAAATCGGTAAGTCGGTGTAGCTAAGCATGGAACGAACCATGTCCAACAAGGTTCGGTTCCATTTTTCTGACCCATCATTTAACTGAGGAGTTCCTGGAGGTGTAAGTTGTGATACTATTCCGTGCTCCTTAAGGAACTCATCAAACTATATACTCATATACTCGCCACCTCGGTCCGACCGAAGTGCTTTGGTACGATTACCAGTTTGTTTTTCGATTAGGGCCTTAAATTCCTAGAATTTCTCAAAGTCCTCGGATTTGTGTTTCATTGATTATACATAACCATACCTAGTATGATCATCCGTAAATGTAATGAAATACTGATATCCGTCACGTGCTGCTTCCAAAGTACCACACACGTCGGTATGGACTAATCCAAGTTTATCATCGGATCTTTCAAAAGTCCATGTGAAGGGGGACTTAGTCATTTTACCTTTAAGGCAAGATTCACAAGTTGGAAAGGGATCCGATCCCAATGGAACCATAAGTCCATCTTTTTCCATTTTGTAAACTTTGGTCTGACCAACATGACTAAGTCTAAAATGCCATTTCAAAACTTGATTAGTTTCATCCCTACCATGCTTCCTAGTCATACTATTCACAACGACTTTATTATTTAGGTTTAGATGATACCATGCATTTAACAATGTAGCAGTACCTAGTAGTTTATTTTTAAAATAAATTTTATAGGAACCATCTCCAATGAAAAATGAAAAGCCTTTCCGATCCATGACCGGAATGGATACAATGTTCTTATGCCCCTTGCGCAACACTAGTACATCATCTAATGTTAAAACAAAGCCGGATTCCAAATCCAAAAGAAGTGATCCTATATCAATTGCTGCGACACAATACCCGCTTCTGACAGTAACCATCACTTCCCCAACTCTAAGCTTTCTACTTTGTTCCAGATCCTGATTCATGGTACAAATGTGAGAACTAGCACCTGAATCCAGTATCCAAGAAGTAGAAAATACGGTAGCAGAACAATTCGTTTCCAAAACTAAAAGTTCCGTACCTGAAGCACCATGAAGGATCGGACAGTCTCTTGCCCAGTGGCCCAGCTCACCGCATTTGAGACATGTGTCCGTCTTCACCTTCTTGCTCTTAGGAACCATCGGGGCCCTGTCCTTACCCTTAAAAGCCTTACTTTGTGAGCTCATCTGCTTCTTGGTCTTTTTCTTCTTGTTCTTGGACCTCCAAGATCCAGAAGAAATCACAAGGGCAGACTCCTTCACCTGCGGAGTTTTTATGAGACTGGGAGGTTACAAATTTGTTCATCAACCCAGCTAAATTGTAAGCAATTTCATTGCAGTTGAAGTTCATAACAAACTGAGAGAAGGAATCAGGAAGAGATTGTAGGATAAGGTCAGTTTGGAGAGAAGCATGCATCCTAAAATCAAAAGCCTCCAATCTCTCAATCATAGATATCATTTTGAGGACGTGGTCCCCAACTTTCTCACCTTCCTTCATCTTGGCACAAAAGAGTTGCTTAGATATCTCATACCTAGCAGTTCGACTGTGCTCACCATAAAGTTCGGTTAAGTCAGATAAGATCTGCCTAGCAGAAGTCATTTTCTCATGAGCTCTCTGAAGCTCATTAGACATAGATCCCATCATATAGCCACGGACTCTAGTTTCATCCTTAACCCACTTTTCATAGTTTTCAACTTCTTCCTGACTGGCTCTGGTCCGCACTGGAGCTGCCAGAATGTCCGTCTTCAAGACGTATCCCAGCGCCTCCATACTGAGGACAATCATCAGCTTGCGAAGCCATTCCACAAAGTTTGGTCCGGTTAAGTTGTTCTTCTCGAGTAGAATTGCGAGTGGGTTCATGGTCATTATGAGAGTTGTTATTATCTTTGTCTGCATTAAGTAAGACAGATTGATTAGTAACTCATTTAATTATGATTTGAGTTTAGAATTAAGGTCTTTTCTACTCATTTAACCCAGATCCCACTACTTTTATCGGAATACCACACTCCCTTGTGAAATCCGGAAGTATTAGTTTGCATTACTTCATAGTGGTGATCGAGTTCTTTATAAATTTTAATAGAGGGCAACCGAACAGGTTTCTGTTCTATTAATCTTCATAAAGTGGTGCCCAACACCAACCCATCTAATGGATGATTCGATCTTATTTTTCCCTTTGTTCACTCCCCTCAACGTATACGGTTTCTATAGTTCGTGAACAAGTTAAGTTTATACCATCGACGCTAATCAGTTTCACAATTGAATCTTATCCGGCAACCAAACAGGTTTCTAGGTATAAAATTTGTTTCAACCGAAGGCATCCAATACACTTTCAGAATTTATCGAACCTCCCCAAATGGCTACCTCGATAACTCAGAAGCATAGCACATCCGGTTTAGATTTATATTTTCCGAGAGCTCGATGGAGGGAAGGAAAATCTTGAAACCTTTTAAACTTAATATTTTGTCGTGGGAGAATTTTCGCGATTAATGTTACACTTTGCACATTAATTCATTTAAGCGCATTTGTCGACATTCATACCATATGAATAAATATACACAACCTAGTTGCTACCAACATGTAGTTCATGGATCGTTTCTAGAACCAAAAACATCGTAATCTAATTACATGCCTTGAGTCTTGAATCTTCGTCCTCTCGAATGGATCTTCCTCCGGTCTTCGTCATTACATATAAATTTTACATTGAAAATTTACATCCTAAATAAAATTTTTAAAGTAAAATAAATAGGCTCAAAACGGCCTTTACAACCCAATCGAAAATGATTCAAAAACTAGGTCCACGAACTACATCACCATTCAAATAATAATGCAACAATCACATTAAAATTAATGGCATAAATATTAATCTTACTATTGATCCAATCAATATAAATTAATCCATCTGTAAGAATTAATCCAATTAATTCAAACAACTGTTAATTTTAACTTGTTCCGGACGAGAAAATATTTCATTAAATTAATTCCCTTAAGAATAAACTTACCATAATAATATATTAGTCAAATTAAATCCAATTTAATTTGCGGGAAATTAATTATCAAACGAAATATAAAAACGGAGTCGAAAATAGACGTGTCGGGCCAAGCCGCGGCCGCTGCCTCGCGGTCCGAAAGCCGGAGCGCGGTCCCTCACAAAACGGGACCGCGTGGCAGCGCCCTGGCAGCTCCAAGATACCGGGTCCGTCCATGTTTTCGGCTCATCTTTCTGTCTCGATTCCAAAAATAATATTTTTCTAATCTTTATATTACACATTTTAAATCAATTTTTAAAAAGAAAAATAGATTTATATTGTAACATAAAATCATGAAAAAATAATTTTTAGATGAACAACTGAAATTATTGATTAATACAATTATGATTCCAAATCATAAAAACACCCAATCAAGCATTCCAAATGCTAAATATTGTATATACGATCGCAAGACCTCGTTCCGATACCACTGTTGGGATTCGATGCCTAAAACGAAGACGCAGCAGAAGCAAAAACGAAAATAACCGAACCCTAAAGAGGACCATCATGCAACGTATATACGAATATAAAAAAACAAGAGTAAAGATATGAAAAACCATTGAAGTCCTTTGATTGAATGTTGAGGTTGATCCCGATGACCGCAAATCCGATTTGATAAGCCCTCGATGGTTCAAACGTCGAAAGCACCACGTCTCTACTAGCCACACGCCCGGAGATGATCAGAAAAACTATCCACTCAATTATCCTCCAAGGATACGGCTAGAATGGAGTAGGAAATGATCTTTCAAGATTATGATCACTCTAAGTGATATGAATTTTGTTCTTGTTTTCTTTCTCTCTCTCTAAGAGTGTAAAAATCTCAAGAAGATGAACTCTCCCTCCCTGTCTCTTGTAATGGCCAATCTCTTCCAAAGGGTGATGACAATAATGGTGGTGTTAGTATAAATAACTAAAGTCCACACATAACATCAAAAACCCTTTAAAACAAAATACACAAAGTAAATCATCCACAACCCCACAAATTGGAATCATTAGACAACCAATGACATAAACAACTACCATGAAGCATCATGGTAGTGGGGGGGGGGGGGGGGGGGGGTGGGGCAAGGCATGTGAGGAGAGGAGTTGGTTCATTTCGGTCCGTGAAATGGACCGTCGTGTATCCAGTCCGACTGATACATCTTGGTTCGTCTCAATTAAAATAATATAATTGATTAATCGAATTAATTATATTAAGATATTATTTCTCCAAGAAATAATAATGCATGAATTAAATTAATTACCCAGTAATTTATCTAATTCACCCGACCGATTTAATTTATCTAATATATTAAATAAGACATCCAATATCTAAATTTCACAATAAGAGATGCAATTCAAATTATTTCATCGTCTCCCTAATGCAAGACTCTGTAGGTCCGTCTCAGTAAGCAATGATAGGAACCAAAGAGTCATAGCACCACCTAGCCTGTCCCGCAGCCTATAGTGTGTAACACCCCGAGATATTCGGAATAATTACAGCGCCGTAAACCCTTTAGATAAGGATTTACAAGGCTAATTTTAAAAGAAGTGTAAAAATAAACCAATCGAACACTGGAATTCACATACAGATTTGAAACAAACGATCAAATGTGCTGACTTATACAACCATATCGAAAAGACTTTATTAATACAGACATACTCGATTACTAATCGAACCAAGAAGACAAATCATAATAATAAGAACATCAACCACATCACTGAGCCATCTCATCGTCCTGTCGGTACTGTGGCTGCCCTCCCGCTCCTCGACTACCTGAACATCAAAAACAATGTCCACCCCCGAAGGGGTTAGCAAAACAATGCTAGTACAAGTATCGTCATACAATAGATCATCAATGCATCATAAAACATGCAAAACGGACTTCCGCTACCGGAATCCAACGATGCGAATCCTCACGATTCCATCAACACAATACAGGGTAATCCAGCGATCCAGCGCCCTTGGTATAGATCCCCATGATGATCCCGTCGGACCAACGCATGGTGGAAAACCCGTCCAGCGATCCAGCGCCCTCAGCATAGATCCCCATGATGATCCCGTCGGACCAACGCATGGTGGACATTCGATCCAGCGCCCTCAGCATAGATCCTCATGATCCCCTCGGATCATTTATACCATAACCAATCAACTATGCATACACATATGCATTTTAATATGTTCATCAATACGAACAAATAATCAACCAATATCATGAGAAATTTCAGAAATACATCTCATATTCAACAATATGAACAAAACCACAAGCATGATCAAAGATTCAATATAAATCAAACTCGACATATGATACTTGCCTCGAAAATGGCAAGACGAAATACTTCGATGATCTCAACACACTCGAAGGCCGCCTCCTTCGATCAACGTAACAGGCTCGAACCTTAACAAAAGGAACGATATACAAATCATCTCAAGTCGAACAATGGTTTAAACAATTCGCCTACGGCAAAAGCTCAAAATAAACAAGTCATGCGGATTGCTTAGCGCGCACGTACTCTACGTAACGTGCGCTAAGACGGATCGTTAGCGACGCTATCGTATAAGACTAGCGTGCGCTAGCCGCGGTCCGGCAACGACTCGGCTGGTCTCATAACGCACGCTACGACGCTTTCGGGCGTTAATCGACCCGATAGCGCACGTTAACTCACACGTGTTAGCGTGCGCTACTATTGCATGGCGTAATCATCGCAAGCCGAAAATCGGGTTGAATGGTGAAGAACTCATGAATCCTACCGTGATAATACAAGTTATCCTCGGGCAAATCATGCTAATAAGGTTTGTGGAAGATTTATGATCGTGAAATACAAATATACGGATAGCCAACTCAACATCATAATTCATCTACGATCTCCAAGAAATAATCTAAGTTCCATTTGTTCTACGTTCCAAAACACATGATTCCATCGTGTAAAACGTATCAACTGGGTAAATATCCGATTATTGATCATACTTGATTTGAACATGCTTAGGAGTCCTTATAATAAGATGGTTCAAAGGTTCATGCCGATACGTCAAAAGTATCCTTCTAACATGTGATGACCGATTATAAACGAAATACTTGCTATCAAAACATGATTCAAACTTTCTTAGGAACATTACTAACATCAGTGAAGAATCACCTACCTCAAAGTAGTGAAGAATACGGAGGAAAATGAAGCGATCCAACACCGAAGGCTTGAACACCAATCTCCAATTATATACGATCTTCAATCTCGAACTAGGAGGTTGATATGAAGTGTTTAGGACGAAGGGAGTTATGATCTAAGTGTAAGAGTTCGGGTTATGGGAGGAGAAAAACTGAAATCTCGAATAGGATGATGTCCTATTTATAATAAATGGCTATTAGTGCGCGCTAGACCCTGTTCGTAGCGTGCGCTAACGGCTCACAGTCTAAACTGTACTCGGCACTTAGCGTGCGCTACGTATATACCTGTAGCGTGCGCTAAGGCGTTGACTCGGATTTTCCCGAAAGCCGTCCAGGTACATCCGACACGATCCGACAGGGGTCCCTCGGCCATATCTCACCTACCGCACGTCCCAATCAATTTGACCACGCATAGCGTGCGCTAATTACATTATGTAGCGTGCGCTATGAAACCATGTTAGCGTACGCTACCCTTAGCCTGTAGCGTGCGCTACATGCACAGAATTTCAACCTTACAAATCACAACCATGAAATTAAACGCTCGGCAACATCGGATTATGAAATACGGAGAATAATACTCAGACAAAAGTACAATCATTACAATATCACAAGTTCCAATTACATAACAGAAATCTCGGGCATTACATCCTTCCTCCCTAAAAAGAAGTTTCGTCCCGAAACTTATGATGAAAACAACTCCGGATATTTAGCCTTCATACCGCCCTCCGTTTCCCAAGTGGCCTCTTCGACTCCATGTCGTGACCATTGTACTTTAACCAAGTGTATTGGTTTATTTCTCAACTGTTTGATCCGGCTCTCAAGTATCTTGATTGGTCTCTCTTGAAGGTGCCATCATTAGCTATCTCGATCTCGTCGAAATCAATGACGGATCGGGTCCAGATATACTTCCGCGATTGGGATACGTGAAACACATTGTGAACATGACTCGGCCGATGGCGGTAAGGCCAACCGGGATGCTAAATCCCCAACACTCTCAAGGATATCAAATGGTCCGATATAAATAGTACTAAGCTTCCCACTTCTCCCAAAAAGGAAAATCACTCGTGTAGGAGACACCTTCAATAGTACGTGGTCTCCAGGTCGAACTCTAGAGGGCGACGACGTACATCGGCATAAGACTTCGTCGACTGCAGGCGATCAGCAGTCTCTCTCGAATCAAGGCTACCTTCTCTTGAGTCCGAATAATCAATTCCGGTTCCGTCCCGATCAAATCCGAAGAATCATCCCGGACAGGGGTGATCGGCATCTTCTCCGTACAAAGCTTCAAATGGTGCCATCTTAATAGAAGCATGCCAACTGTTATTATAAGTGAACTCGATCAAGGGCAAGTGAACTTCCCAATCGATCGACGATCTAATGCACAAGCTCTAAGCATGTCCTCTCTCGTCTGAATAGTCCTTTCGGATCGACCGTCCGTTTGGGGATGATAAGTTGTACTAAAGTTTAGCTCGGTCCCCAAAGCCCCGTGAACTGCTTTCGAAGTGTGACACGAAACGACCATCTCGATCCGAAATAATGGTCTTCGGCGTCCCGTGCAATCCGACTATCTCCGCAATAAATATTCGTGCCAATCTCTCGGGTCCCCATGTATCTTTAATTCCCGAAATGAGCCGACTTGGTTAGTCGATCAACTACAACCCAAATCATGTTCATTCCGTTCTAGTCCTTGGCATACTAGTAATGAAGTCCATCGAGATATCCTCCCACTTCCACTCAGGGATCGGAAGCGGTCTTAACATTCCGGCAGTCGTTGATGTTCAATCTTAACCTGTGACAAGTCAAACACTTTGAAACGTACTCCGCTACGTCCTTCTTCATATTCCCCACCGAAGTTTTGCTTTAAATCTTTATACATCTTATCTGCCCGGGTGAATAGAATAGAGGCTACTGTGAGCTTCCTTCGAATAGTCCTTCTCAAATCATCATCATCGGGAACGCAAAGTCGACTCAAATCTCGTAACTCCATCATCTTGTATCACGAATCCCGGGCTTTTCCTTTCTTTACTTCGTCACATAATCGAAGGATCGAGAATCGTTCAATTGTTTAGACTTGATCTCCTCGACTAGTGATGAAGTCAGTTCCATCACATAAAGTTGCCCTTGGATTTCTGGTGCCCATACTTCAATCCCCTCGCGGATCAGTTCCCGTTGAATACTGGTTTGGGACGTAAGTGCTTCCAACACTCGAAGGGAAACAGGTTTACGGCTCAAAGCATCGGCTACTACATTTGCTTTCAACGGATGATAGAGAATCTCCAAGTCGTAATCCTTGATCAATTCCACCACCTTCTCTGCCTCATGTTTAACTCTTTACATTGAAAATGTACTTGAGGCTCTTATGGTCTGTAAAGATCTGACAATGAGTGCCGTACAAATAATGTCGCCAGATTTTCAAGGCAAAGACCACAGCTGCTAGCTCCAGATCATGAGTCGGATAATTAACTTCGTACGGTTTCAATTGCCGAGAAGCATAAGCAATCACTTTATCCTTCTGCATCAACACACAACCCAAACCCTGATTTGAAGCATCGATGTATACCATAAATCCGTCAGTTCCTTACGCGGCGCTAATATAGGTGTCGTGCCGCCCTCCTCTTAAGTTCGTCAAAACTAGCTCGGCACTCCTCATTCCACATGAACTTTTGAGTTTTCTAATAAATGAGTGAGCGGACGAGCAATTTTGGAAAATCCCTCTACAAAGCGGCGATAATATCCGGCAAGTCCTAAGAAGCTTCGGACTTCTTTCACGTTTTTAGGAGCTTCCCACTCCAAGATTGCTTCGACTTTCTTCTGTCCACTGAACTCCGTCGGATGATATCACATGCCCAAGGAAGGTTACTTCCTTAAGCCAAAATTCGCATTTAGAAAGTTTAGCATACAACCTGTTCCTTTCTCAAGACGCTCAAAACCACACGTAAATGTTCACATGTTCCTCTGGCCCCTCGAATATATCAAGATGTCGTCAATGAAAACGACCACAAATTTATCCAAGTACTCCAAGAATACCCGATTCATCAATTGCATGAATACCGCAGAGCATTGGTAAGTCCAAATGGCATCACTACAAATTCATAATGCCTGCACGGATCTCAAAGCGATTTCGTATATCCGATTCCTTAATTCTCAATCGATGGTATCACGATCGCAAGTCAATCTTCGAGAATACCCTTGCCCCTTGCGGTTGATCAAACAAGTCGTCGATCCGAGGTATAGGATACTTATTCTTGATCGTCATCTTGTTAAGCTCCTGTAATCAATACATAGTCGGAGGGATCCGTCTTTCTTAGGACAAAGAGAACGCAGGCGCTCCCCAAGGAGAAACGCTAGGTTGAATATAACCCTTCGCAACAATTCCTCCGGTTGTTTCTTGAGTTCATACATCTCGGTTGGCGCCATGCGATATGGTGCTCGGAAATAGGAGCTCCAGTGCTCTAATTCGATAGTGAATTCCACTTCTCTGCGGAGGTAATCCGGGTAGTTCGTCAGGAAAAGCATCGAGAACTCATTCACAACTGAAATAGATGAGAGCTCTACTCCTTCCTCTTTCCTCATGGCATAGCACCAAAGTCCGTGACATCCTTGCTTGATAATTTCACGGCTTTCATTGCCTTGATCAATTTCCCGAGCTTCCGGTCTCCATCCTCGGAATAAGTGTTCGATCCGTCATCGCAATGATGGAAATGACTCTCTCTCGGTAATTCAAAGACTCCATAACGGTTGAGCCAATCATCTCCGAGAATTAAATCGTCACCGCAGATGTCAACCACAATAAGATTCGATGGCCAATCTCTTCCTTCTATAGATACTGGGAAATCCTTAGCTTCTAAGGTTCCCACAATTTTCTCTCCGCTCGGTAATCCCACAACATAAGGTTCACAATTATACAAGCACGAGATGTTCAAACGATTAACACAGTTCAAAGATATAAAAGAATGCGTGGCTTCTAGATCGAACAAGACACTAGCTGGTTGCAAAAGGATCAGAATCGCACTGATGCAACAAGCGTGTTACGATCATCGATTTCCTCATCTCGCATAAAGGGCGTGGAGGAACGGACCCAAAGACTGGATGCCTCTCTCTTCCCAGCCGTCACTGCTGAAATCCACTTTGCTGCGTCTGGTTCACACTCGTCTCCTTCGGGACTGGAGCTTGAGCGCGAGTACCAAAAGATCGGGACGAATTCCCACAAAATGTTTCGCGATGTCCTTCCTCTCAACACTCGAAACAGGTCACAGCAGGCGCGAAACAATCACGTCGAACATGTCCCGCCTTGCCACGGTTGTAACACTTCTTTCTGTGTCGAAGCTTGATCGGTGTTGCCGGAACTTCTTTCCTCCTCGACTAGGATGCGGAGGTCTCTGGATGAGTGAAAAGAGGACCGACCGGCGGGGCCCGCTATTCTTATTCTCCGCGAAGTTGCCCGACACCTTGTTTCTTTGCTTCCGTCGATTTCTCTCTTTTGCTTCCTTCATATCGTAGGCCAACGCCTTGTCAGCATCGCCTCAAGGTGGTACAATCAAATCCGGACATATATTCTGAATTTCCGCTTCATTCGCATGTCAAAATGGAAAATCCTTTCCGCCTCGGTCTGACAGTGGCGCACATAAGTCATTTGGTGATTAAAAGTCTTAATCACTTCCGTCACAGTTGCTTCTGAATTTTGCGGTGAGAAAAACTCCCGAACTCGGGCCTCTCTAACCGGGCGAGGACAATACTGCGCCTCCATCATCAGTTTGAATTCTGTCCAGTCAACGTTATGCTCCTCTGGTCGAATGGCCTCCCACCAGTCGAAAGCCTCCCCTGTCAGAAGATACTGGGCGACCGGAACCTTCCTATCGTTGGGACAATTAATCCCCGCAAAAATCTTCTCTAATTCTTTCAGCCAATGATCCCACGAAAGCGTCTCAGTGGAACCGTCAAATTTCGGAGGATGTAATTTGACCACCTCGGTAAGCCATTTATCTCCCCGATTATCCACGTTATTCTGCTGTCCCATCGCCGTCTGCATGCGATCCACAACTTGAGCAAACTGGTTTATCTGGGCAACCACTGGAAGCACTCGCACGTTAGGATCTGCATTATTATTTGCCGATCCTCGCTGTCCCCTAATGTGAATCCGTTTGACTAGCGGTTATCTCTCGGGGTAGATACCGACTCTTCTTGCCTCGCATTACCACGTCCGGCCCACGATCAAGGCCCGCGTCCACGACCTCCTCTCAACATACCGTAAACATAAATACTCAATATCTGGGACAAACTTTCTCAAAGTACATTCATTAATGTTTACCGACGTGAATTAAATAAAACAAGAGTATTCGAGATTAGGAAACTTACAACCACGATCGATTGACGATGCCGGCTCAAGATGATGTTACAAACGACCAATAATCAATAACGTAAATGCACTCCAACTAACCCGATCGCCAAGATATCCATAAATCTTATCTCGATACCATATTCGTAACACCCCGAGATATTCGAATAATTACTGCCGTAAACCCTTTAGATAAGGATTTACAAGGCTAATTTTAAAAGAAGTGTAAAAATAAACCAATCGAACACTGGAATTCACATACTGATTTGAAACAAACGATCAAATGTGCCGACTTATACAACCATATCGAAAAGACTTTATTAATACAGACATACTCGATTACTAATCGAACCAAGAAGACAAATCATAATAATAAGAACATCAACCACATCACCGAGCCATCTCATCGTCCCGTTTGCATCCGTGGTCGCCCTCCCGCTCCTCGACTACCCGAACATCAAAAACAATGTCCACCCCGAAGGGGTTAGCAAAACAATGCTAGTACAAGTATCGTCATACAATAGATCATCAATGCATCATAAAACATGCAAAACGGACTTCCGCTACCGGAATCCAACGATGCGAATCCTCACGATTCCATCAACACAATACTGAGGTAATCCAAATGATCCAGCGCCCTTGGTATAGATCCCCATGATGATCCCGTCGGACCAACGCATGGTGGAAAACCCGTCCCGATCCAGGCGCCTCAAAGATAGATCCCCATGATGATCCCGTCGGACCAACGCATGGTGGACATTCGATCCAGCGCCAAGATAGATCCTCATGATCCCCGGATCATTTATACCATAACCAATCAACTATGCATACACATATGCATTTTAATATGTTCATCAATACGAACAAATAATCAACCAATATCATGAGAAATTTCAGAAATACATCTCATATTCAACAATATGAACAAAACCACAAGCATGATCAAAGATTCAATATAAATCGAACTCGACATATGATACTTGCCTCGAAAATGGCAAGACGAAATACTTCGATGATCTCAACACACTCGAAGGCCGCCTCCTTCGATCAACGTAACAGGCTCGAACCTTAACAAAAGGAACGATATACAAATCATCTCAAGTCGAACAATGGCCTAACAATTCGGCCTACGGCCGAAAAGCTCAAAATAAACAAGCTGTCTGGATTGCTTAGCGCGCGCTACGTACTCTACGTAACGTGCGCTAAGACGGACTGTTAGCGTACGCTATCGTATAAGACTAGCGTGCGCTAGCCGTGGTCTAGCAGTCTGACTCGGCTGGTCTCATAACGTACGCTACGTACGTTTCGGGCGTTAACTGACCCCGATAGCGCACGTTAACTCACACGTGTTAGCGTGCGCTACTATTGCATGGCAGAATACTGCAAGCCGAAAACTGGGTTGAATGGTGAAGAACTCATGAATCCTACCGTGATAATACAAGTTATCCTCGGGCAAATCATGCTAATAAGGTTTGTGGAAGATTTATGATCGTGAAATACAAATATACGGATAGCCAACTCAACATCATAATTCATCTACGATCTCCAAGAAATAATCTAAGTTCCATTTGTTCTACGTTCCAAAACACATGATTCCATCGTGTAAAACGTATCAACTGGGTAAATATCCGATTATTGATCATACTTGATTTGAACATGCTTAGGAGTCCTTATAATAAGATGGTTCAAAGGTTCATGCCGATACGTCAAAAGTATCCTTCTAACATGTGATGACCGATTATAAACGAAATACTTGCTATCAAAACATGATTCAAACTTTCTTAGGAACATTACTAACATCAGTGAAGAATCACCTACCTCAAAGTAGTGAAGAATACGGAGGAAAATGAAGCGATCCAACACCGAAGGCTTGAACACCAATCTCCAATGATATACGATCTTCAATCTCGAACTAGGAGGTTGATATGAAGTGTTTAGACGAAGGAGTTATGATCTAAGTGTAAGAGTTCGGGTTATGGGAGGAGAAAATCGAAATCTCGAATAGGATGATGTCCTATTTATAATAAATGGCTATTAGCGCGCGCTAGACCTCGTCGTAGCGTGCGCTAACGGCTCACGCCTAAATCGTACTCGGCACTTAGCGTGCGCTACGTATATACCGTAGCGCGTGCGCTAAGGCGTTGACTCGGCTTTTCCCGAAAGCCGTCCAGGTACATCCGACACGATCCGACAGGGGTCCCCCGGCCAGATCTCACCTACCGCACGTCCCAATCAATTTGACCACGCATAGCGTGCGCTAATTACATTATGTAGCGTGCGCTATGAAACCATGTTAGCGTACGCTACCCTTAGCCTGTAGCGTGCGCTACATGCACAGAATTTCAACCTTACAAATCACAACCATGAAATTAAACGCTCGGCAACATCGGATTATGAAATACGGAGAATAATACTCAGACAAAAGTACAATCATTACAATATCACAAGTTCCAATTACATAACAGAAATCTCGGGCATTACATACTGTAACCTTACTGAGAACGAATGATAGGGATCATTCAAGAACCATTGTGTCGTGAATTACAGAAAACGTATAAACCCTTCTTTAATATGTCCCGATCAAGTTATAGGGTCACGATCAATCAAACCCTATCTGTAATTGATGCTATGTTTGAGTCAATGCAAATCGAGATCACCGAGCTATCGCGTATCCAATACAACTAGGTCCAATGCTTTGGCCAAAGACTTATGATCTCATCTACTAATAACCACATAGAACATATACCTATTCACTTATAGGAGAAAGAATCCTGTCTTGGTATTTAGTAGAACATGCTACTTGTCCGTCAAGATGCACGTCGAGGTTGACCCCCACTTCTCGGCTTTCTGGGTCGAACTACTCTAGTGAAAATCTTAACGTCACAAGCACATCCCTACTAAATCCTCAATTTGAAGGTTCATGAATACCTATTACAACCTTTCGATTCCGTCATTGACTGTCCCATAGTGAAATCCGTGTGACGAATCAAGGGTGAGTAGGTTCGAGTATACTAATCTCATTAGCATACCTATAACGTGTGCTCCCACTAACTAATAGTGATGACAGGCACTCTCCTAGTCAAAAAACATGTGATACAAGTCTTCACATAAACTTAACGCCCAGTTAAGTTTCATCGACTTGTGAACGTTTAAGTATTTGAGCCATAAATCTTTCCAGTGCCGATCCCCTTATCCAATAAGGAGTGGAATGTTCTGCTCTCAAATACATGAACTAGTTTCTGTAGATATATTTACGAGTCAGGAATGCCAGCGACTACCAATAAATAAAGAAATATTTAATTGCCTTCTGATAATAATTTACATAATAACAAGTGCAATGCCCTCTCTCATAAATCCTCTGAGAGGCATTCGAGGGTATATTCCTAACAGAATACTAAATGAAATGGTATTTATAGGCTTCAAAGCCTTAGTAGCCGTTGCTGCATGTTCCTTCATAGCGTGCGCTATGCTGTAAGGTTAGCGTGCGCTAAGTTTTGTTGCGTACATTAACACTGCATGGTTACGTACATTATCATATGTCCAGTGCAGTCCAGTAGCTACATTTCTTTCTTTGCATACATTAAATCCTCTTGTAGCGTATGTTAATTTTCATGTGTATATTGTATCAGTTTGACCTTCTAGGATCAATCCAACTGGTTGATTATTTGAATTTGAACCATCATTGCATCCGTTAATATCAGGCCTTAGCGTACGTTAATCTTGTAAAGATTACGTACGTTAAGTCCATCACTTAATGTGCATTAACCGTATATGACCGTTGCATCAGTTGACCTTCTAGAATCCTCCAACAGGCTGATATTTGAATTGTCATTTCGAACTGCACATCGTAGGTTAATATGTGCATGTAGCGTACGTTGAGTCATGCTATTTGCGTACGTTGTTCTTTGTTATAGCGTGCGTTAGAACATCTAGGTAGCTTACGTTGGTGTTGTTCTTGCTTCACTTATTTGATTTTCTGTCCAGCTCTTCCTCTTCGACACTTGTTGTCTTAGTTGTTGTTTTGACTTAGTTATCAACATATCATCAAAATATTTTAATTTATTTGTATGGAATAAAATATTCCAACAATATAATATGTATAATATAATTTAAATATATATATATATATATAGATATATAATATAATTTTAAACATATACTCCCTCCGTCCCATAAACACATGAATTTTGTCCGGGCACGGGTTTTAAGAAGTGTAATGTTGTTTGTATTGTGAGTTGAGAAAGGGTCCCGCTTAAAGTTGTTTGTATTGTGAGTGGAGAGAAAATAGGTGTTGGGTTAGTGTGCAAAAAATGAAAGAAAGAAATGTGTATGTTTTTATGGGACAGACTAAAAAGGAAAGTATGTATGTTTTTATGGGACGGAGGGAGTATAATTTAACTTTAAATGATTATAGTTTATATATTATATATAACACTAAATAAATATATATAACGTAGCATTATTAATATTTTTCAGACATAAAATTTAATATTTTTAAAATATAATATTTTTGATATTTTTATAAATCATAGCAAATTAGTTTTTACTCCAAAGTTAATATATATAAAATCTTGCAAGTGTATATACAAATATTATATACATCTCAATGGCAAAGCACCACTTTATCAACCAAGGGGTCTGAGGTTCGAATCCCCTTGTGCTCGAAATTATTAGCGGTTCGAATCCCCTTGTGCTCGAAATTATTAGCACTTATTTAGAAGCGGTTCGTGTGTGCTGGGTGCCCGGTTTAGGTGTGGATGAGTGTGGGTAGGTGTATGGTTTTGGGTGCCCGGTTTAGGTGTGGATGAGTGTGGGTAGGTGTATGATTTCAGTTCCTAGTAAGTTTATTTCTTTCTCCTCTTATTTCCAACGGAAAAATCGTTGGTAATTACCGATTCATAAAATGGTGTTTTTTTAATATTTACCGACGGAATAAATTGTTCTCCAAACCAATATTTTTCATCGATAAATCCGTCAGTAAAAGGTTGACCGATGGAGGTTTTGGATTTACCAACGGAAAAGTCCATCGGTAGTTCCAATTTTCTTGTAGTGTTTATACGTATACGGTATTTATAACATGAAAGTTTTGTAATAATACTAATCATTTTATCTCAGTTGGATTACAGTGTGAGCCAAATATCTGG
The DNA here is from genome assembly GCA_033398695.1 of Orobanche coerulescens. Classification (NCBI taxonomy): domain Eukaryota; kingdom Viridiplantae; phylum Streptophyta; class Magnoliopsida; order Lamiales; family Orobanchaceae; genus Orobanche; species Orobanche coerulescens. The sequence goes on along the minus strand of CM065816.1, from coordinate 72,421,672 downwards.
CTAATCTATTGCTAACTGAGATGAACCTACAGAGTCACGCAACAGAATAGATAGCGGTTTAATATGAGCTAGGGAGCGACAGGATGGCAGCCATACATGATAAATGAACAAGTGCCAAGTATTATGGTCGTGGGTACACGGGTCATCATGAGAAATATTTGAAATGGAACTAAGGAGAAGACACGTGGGACATAATGAGTTCCCAAACACCCCTTCCCAAAAAGGAAGTTCGAAACGTATCTTCTCATTGGCAAGACTACTGAAAATCATGTAGGGTCATGTCCAGCCGATACTTATCTTACTCCATCTGAGTTCATGCTTCACTCAACTGGAGTAGGGGGGACTGGTTGATATGGCATCAAATATAACTCGACCATCTTAGCTAGGAGTAACCCGACCGATCTGCAAAATAACCAGGTCAGGACAAATCATCTCGGAGATGCTCCAAGCTCAAGAACCTACTCAGAGCTCAGAATCAACCTTAAAGAGCTCTAGCGGGATACCAAACTAACAGGTGAGTTAGCCCCCACTCACCCTTCGAGTAAGTAAAAGGGGAACCTTTCGGAGCTCATCGACCTTTATTGAAAAGATTCCCCATGTAACCAACGCATATAGAGGAAATAAAACTGTTTTGTACCAGCAGAATTCACGAGATTTTGGAGGCCAAGTCCGCAAATCAAAATTTTTGGGATCAGGTCGGCGGGTCCTACAAAAGGGGGTGAGATTGTTCATTTTCTTCATCTTTACACTCGCTAAAAATATATACTGATTATTCTCAGAAACGTATGTCTAACTGAGCATCAAAGTGTTTACCCCGGGACTCCCCCAATGCTTTTTCAGGTACTTTGCCGGTCTTCCGATTTGAATCGTTGTGCTAAGGACATTTATGTAATTCAATAAATACAAGAACTATTTATTTCACATTTTAAATAAAGAAGACCATTGTTTATAGTTCCATTTTATAATTTGAGGGGCTTCTAATTGGTCAATTTTTAATTAACCCCTCAAATCAACCAAAAAAATACCATAATTTTCATATCAGTGAATCTTTTTATCTTCAAAAGTTTGCCTTTTACACACCCTTCGAGTAAGTAAAGTTGAACCTTTAGGAGCTCGTCCTATGGACCTCTATTGAAAAGATTCCTCAGGGAACCAACGCATGAGGAAATAAAATCGTTTTATACCAACGGATCATCAAAGTTTTTACATCAGGACTCCCCCAAACGCTTTTTCAAGTACTTTGCCAGTATTCCAATTTGAATCTTTGGGAATCTTATACGGTCTTTTGTGATCGTTCAGTTCAGATTCATAAAATTATATAACGCTGTTTAATCAATTACCTAAATTGTCCAAAGAGTTAACTTCATACTATTTTCAAAAACCATATGGATTAAACATAAATTGGTTAAATAACCAAAACAAGTTAGACTTCGAAAAAGGAAACAACTCAAAAAAAAATTAGAAGATGTGCTAAGGACATTTATGTAATTCAACAAATACAAGAACTATTTATTTAACATTTTAAATAAAGAAAACCACTATTTATAGTTCCATTTTATAATTTCAGGGCTTCCAGTTGGTCAATTTTGAATTAACCCCCCAAATCAACCAAAAAAAATACCCTAATTTCCATATCACTGAATCTGCTGAAATCCTCCCCTTTCTCACTGGATAACCCAGTTGCACTTCCCTATCTGGCACCAGAACCAGACGCATTCATGTACACTACAAATTCATGGAATTGCATACTGAAATCCCGATGTTATAATGCATGCATGTGAAAATTCGGAAGCTTCTTTATACAATCATAGTGCATTCCAAAGATGATGATCAGAATATCAAAGGATCAACACTTCTCATCAATAACAGTTTCTTGAAGAGATCTGGGGGAGAAAAATATAAGGAAAGATCGAAAGAAGAACCAAAAAAAGAATCAAATAAATCCCAAGACAAATCAAGAATTTAAACAAGAAAGGTGGATATCATCTGGGAAGTTAAATAAAAGCAACGTAAAGACATTCGGGATCATCTGTTCTTGAGTCTCACAATGCAGTTCTATACATCACATTCAAACCCCTAGGGCTGATTTTCATGGTTCAGATTCCAATTAAGTAAAGGCCACCAAAAAATAGAACAAGAACTAATGACATGTCATGTTGCAAATGAGTATCTTTCTTATCGATCATTACAGGCGGACAAATTCAAGTTCAGAAGAAGGGCACGCCATTGTTTCGGGGGGGGGGGGGGGGGGGAAGAAAAAACTAAACAATTGCTTGTCGAACTCTTCAAAAATTGACAATATATATGTGTATATACATAAATTGGTGGGACTTGCTAGCATGTCCTTGTGTGTAAAAGGTGTCGAGAAGAAACTTTTTAAAATGAGGCCACAAGCCAAAACATGACACAAGATGATATGGCAAGAAGAAACCATGACACAAAAGCGAAAGCAACGGATATCTGGAACAACTCGCACGACAGACTGGTATCTACCTTGCAGATATTTGTATCTTTCGTAAAGAGCACCATAACACCAGCAGACGAGCATGCAGCTGCGAGGGATAGTGTAGCAGTTACCTGTACCATGCATATCACACGTAAAAAAAATCATCAGCAAAAAGAAACATCCTTTAGCCAAATCAAGGAAACATACCAGCAATGAAACTCCATCTAGATTAACTAAATTTGTGCTGTATAATCTTTAGCCTTGCAACAATTCATTGTCATCATAATTTACCAACTACAATCCAATAATCATATCACCACACCATCACTTTCATTTTCTCATTACTTGATAGAGGAGAAAGAAATCACCAATGGGCTTTTCGTTCTGACTACCATATTAGATCAGAGAGGGGAAAGAAAGGGGAAATAAAATAAGGAAAATAATTAATAACCTCCGCTGTTTAACTGACGATAAAAGGAAAGGTCATCATGAACATCCACTGAAATACATACTGGGAAAAATAATAATAATAATAAACGAAATAATAATAATAAAATAATAAAAATAATAAAGAAATGAACATTGCCTTTTTTTTCTCTTCTGAAACTTTGGTGTATTTTTGGGTTCATGCAACCCGTCCCATACTGATCTAAAAATATGAAATGGAGCTCCACTCGAACTCGAACTATGCTCGAGTATGAGTTCATTAAGCTTGAGCATTACAAATTTCTAGTTTTTCGGATAAACACAGTTGCACTCCTATGTTGTGCATTATTGCCAGACCAAGTTCCCATTCTTACGATCCATGTACTATTAAAAACAGAGTAGCTCGGAAAATGAAGGACAATTGGAAAGAGCTTTATGTCGATCCATTTTAGTACCCATTCTTACGATCTATGTACTTTTGACTTTACTTATATTTTATGGAGCTTTGACTTCTAATGTAAAAATAAAATACCAAGTTGGAGTATTTTATAAATACAGATATTCTGTGCCGGCTCCAAGGGGAGCCGGGCTAGTCAAATTGCTAGGGCCTCCTCTATACGGAGGCCTCCTTTTTTTTTTTTTTAATTTTCTTTGCTCTCTCAAAATCTAAAATAAAGGTCAAGATAATATATAAAAGAGAAAAATAATTAAAGAAGTGAATATGTCACCATTCACAAATAGTTTAGAGATTCGGTGTGATTGGATGTACTTATATTTTTATAAATAAAAATGAATTGTTGACAGTGTGAATGGATATAAGATATAAATGTAATGGTTATTATTGCTAGTTAGACAGATAAGAACGGGTAAATAGTAAATTTTGTGGGAAATATAAGTCATGATAAAGCAAATCTCTAGTTAAATGAAAATGAAATCTTTTGATATCCACATGTGTCCTTAATTTTAATTATCTTCAACATTCCACAAAATGGTATAGTGCGTCTAGGGCCTCTGAAATTCTGGAGTCGGCCCTGCAGATATTGATCATCAACTCCATGTGCAAATAAATGTACAAATGAGTAGTAGGAAGTTTCTCGTCATCATATCACTGAATGTTCTTATCCATGTGAATTCATGCAATTAATGTGTAAACACACACACATATAAATATATATTAAACTAGTACTATTATCGAGGATGAACTTTCTATTTGGTGGAGGATGTAATACCCCGACGTTAGAAGATAGTCATGAATATGCTAGTCCAACAAAATGTCGTACAATTTCAATAAGAATGAGAACGATAGCAATAAATATTGATAATAAAGGTATGAAAAAAAATAAACAATAAAACTATCACCAGCAGTCTTATTTATTATATAAAGCAAGAAAATATGAAACCAGTTTATTTCCTAAAGTTAGAAAACACATCTTAAATATTAGAAAATACATCTTAAATACAGGCTACAGGATATAAGGTTGAGTTTTGGATGGTAATTTGTCAACATATGTCTTAATGGGTGAATGTTTCCATAGACTTTAACTCATCATACAAATATTTACCCTTTATTAGTGAAGGTTGCCCGTGATGAGATTACTGATCGTTTTAGATATCTATCTGTGATGAGATTACTGGTCGTTTTAGATATATATGTTGTAAAAAATTGAAATAATATAGAAAATCGTCTACTTCTCTTGAAAATTGTATCATATGATTGTTGTTAAGAATATAAGATTTCAAGGTCATATAATCCGTCAATGCCAAAATAATTTTTCTGGAACTAAAGTGAGCCTAAATTGTCAGGTTGAAACATGAGATCGGTTTAAAAATTAGCCACAAAGTGTAAAATGCACTGAAATGAGATGAATTTTGAGTAGATTGCAATAATACAGCTGCGATTGCTTGTAAGTATGTTTTCATCTTTGAGATATAAATTGGTGGACCATGTCTTTCGTGTGTCTTCTTAAGGAAGTATCTAAATTTCTCGCACAAAATAACTCACTTTTCTCTTTCTTCCTCACACTTTCCAATAAGATACCAATCTAACTATTTCTCTCTTCCCTCCTATTCATACAAAGAATTCCAGAAAATTTCTTTATTACATCAAAATATTATTTATTTTATATCATTCTAATAACAAAATGTATAAAATGAGATACATATAATACCTATTTTTGGTCGAATTTTTTATTCTTTATACGAGCTTCATGATGTTCTATTGGAGACGACCTGACGTTTTCAGAGAATGATTCATGTTAGCCGGCCCCAAAGCATTTTGGAACTAAGGCTCTGATGATGTTGTTGTTGTATACGAGCTTCATGCCTTACATTTTACTCTACTATTTCCACCAAAAATCACATAAACAATCGGCATCTCTAAAACATTTTCCATTAGCTGAACCGAAACCATTACTTTTTCACCCCACGTCCAATCACTCTACATTTAGCACTCCACTTAAAATCCACCATTATTCACTCAAAAAATAAAAGTGGGCGGAATAAAATGACAACCAATCACAGCCTAACATGTCCACCTTAGGTAAAAGAAGGGGGTAGATACTTTTCAACGGACTTAAGAGTAATGGAAGCACTGTAAACCCAACCTTGGAGGGCGGTAATTTAGAATTCCACCATGGTGGTAATTTAGCATCGCACGTCAACTCCATCGCGACACTAAATAACTCCAAAACAAAACCCTACCTTTCAGAACTCCAAAAGAAAAAACTGAGATAATCGACTCTTCTGAAAGTAGAGTCATACCTATTGAAGTTTGGAGGTGTTTGGGGGAGAGAGGGATCGAATGGGTAACTATGCTTTTCAATAAGATTTGGAGAAGCAATAAGATGCCATCAGCATGGAGGAAAAGTATTCTCGTCCCTTTGTATAAGAACAAAGGTGATGTTCAAGATTGTTCTAATTATCGCGGAATTAAACTAATGAGTCATACCATGAAGTTGTGGGAACGAGTGATTGAACAAAGGATCAGGAAATGTGTGAAGATAACAGAAAATCAGTTTGGATTTATGCCTGAAGATCGACCATGAAAGCAATTTATCTTATCCGGCAGTTGATGGAAGATTATCGAGATAAAAAGAAAGATCTACATATGATTTTTATTGATTTAGAGAAGGCATATGATAAAGTATCAAGGGAAGTACTTTGGTAGGCCTTAGCAAAGAAGGGTGTATCGCAGAAATATATTGACATTATAAAGGACATGTATGAGGGAGCTAGTACAAGTGTACGTACTAAAGTTGGGAGGACAGAAGAATTCCCTATAACGATTGGGGTGCATCAAGGATCTGCTCGTAGTCCTTTTCTCTTTGCCATAGTCATGGACGAATTGACAAGAGAAATTCAAAATGACGTTCCGTGGTGTATGATGTTCGTAGATGATATTGTGTTGATTGATGAAACGGAGGTTGGAGTGCAACAGAAATTGGAACTTTGGAGGATACTTTGGAAGCTCGAGGCTTTATGCTGAGCAGAAGTAAGACTAAATATATGGAGTGTAGGTTTAGCGAAAACAGTGATAGAGAGGCGGGGATGATCACATTTGATGAGAAAGTTGTTCATGGATCCACTTTCTTTCGGTATCTTGGATCTATTATCCAAAAGGATGGAGAGCTAGATGGCGATGTGGCTCACAGAATAAAGGCAAGGTGGTTGAAGTGGAAGAGTGCCACAGGGGTTTTATGTGATCCTGACATGCCTCATAGATTAAAGGGTAAATTTTACCGCACGGCAATTAGGCCTGCACTGTTATATGGCACCGAGTGTTGGGATGTAAAACAGTGTCACGTTAAAAAGATGAATGTGGCGGAGATGCGTATGCTACGATGGATGTGTGGTCATACAAAAAAGGATCGGCTCAGAAATGAGGTGATTATAGAGAAGGTAAGAGTTGCGTCTATAGAAGACAAGATGATGGAGAATCCATTACGATGGTTTGGTCATGTGAGAAGGAGACCTGTTGATGCCCCAGTGAGGAGGCTAGAAAGTTGGGGAACAAGTAATATTGTGAAAGGTAGAGGAAGACCCAAGAAAACTTGGATAAAGATGATTGAAAATGATATACGGTTTTTTGGAATTGGAGAAAGTATGGCGATGGAGAGGCAAATGTGGCGGGAAAGAATACGGATGGTGGATGGAATCTGATTTCTTTTTTTTTTTCATGTTATCTTTTAGTTTATTTTTCAGGATTTTTCATTTTTCATTATTTTTTCTTTTTTTGTTAACTTTCACTCCTTTTTTTTTTGCTTTTTTCTCTACGTTTTTCCCTCTTTTTTTTCTCTTTATGTTATTTATGTAACGATCATTGACGGTTTTAAAGTTTGATTCATGTTAGCCGACCCCAAATCATTTTGGGACTAAGGCTTAGATGTTGTAATCGACTCTTCTGAAAATTCATCGCGATACTTCAGAAAACCCTACCTTTCAAATCGCGCCGCTTTCCTAATCAAAAGATAGGAGAGCACCCCTTCTCCCGAAGTTACGGGTCCGTCTGAGGAGTAGAAACACAAGAGTTTGTGCGGCAGAAAACCCTACCTTTTGGAATCATAGTAGTCAATGGCGAATAGCGGCCCGTAGCGATGACGCGCCCATTAAGCTATATAGCGATAGCAATCTAATAGCGGCCGCTATGTTAAATATAGCGACAAGTTTGTAAAAAAGTGATATTTATAAGTAAATGGTAAGTACCTTAACAATTGTAATGCATATACATGTAAAACAAGTACCGCAATAACAAAATATAATCATTAAAGTGAAAATAAAGTCACACGTATAATTAAAGTGAGGTTATTGATTTAAAGAATTAAATTAAATGTCTGCACAAAAAAAAACTGATAACTTGCCCTAATTTATTTAAAAGAAGTTAGAAAGATTAAATAAAAAAATATTATTTTTTAAAACAACAATGCAAAGGAAATCTGCCTGCAAAAACTTAAACAAACTTCAGGCACATAAAAAGCCACTGAAAGAAAAAAGGGTTTGCAAACCATTAAACTAAATAAAATTAAGAGAAAAGGGATCAGCAAGCACAGCAGAGGAAGAATTGAGGTCATGGAGAACAATAGGAGTGGCAGATAAGCTGTGGGAAATCACTCCAGGGCTCTTCTAAATAGCAACTGCTAAGCCCGCTATCGCTATTGCTTAATAACGCAGATAGCGGTAAATCGCGGCCGCTATACAAAACCTAGGACCGCTTAACGGCGTTTAGCGATGGGGCTCCGCTTCGCTGCACTAAACGCTATAGCTCGCTAAAGCGGCGCTATTGACTACTATGTTTCAAATGTAATGATTAACTCTTATTGGTGTATGGTTATTTATCTCATTTATTTGCTAATATGAATATATATATATATATATATTATTTTAAACAATTAATTGACATGATCGAATAGCTTACGCTATGCGCTAAGCTATTTACGCTACGCTAAGGTGGAACAAAAACACTGCGCACATGAAAAACGTTATTGAAAACAGTTTAAAGAGGAGGCTACGTCCTTGGTGGACAACAAGTGCAGCTCATTGCATAGAGTTGATCATCATCATCATCATCAACAGCACCTTAATCCCAACTATGTTGGGGTCGGTGGCATGAAGATTATAGTGTCGTTTAATTGTCTAAAATTAGTTAACACCATAACTCATGCAAATAACAAAGTGGCAAAGTTTTACGCCGGATGCCCTTCCTGTCGCAACCTTCATATGAAGGAGAAATAGAACGAAATTCCAAAACCATCAACATCATAGGTTTTTCCATTTATATGGAAAATATCATGAGACGGCGATGAGTTTGAGATAATTGCATAGAGTTGATGCTCGAGAAAATTGGAGATCTTCCTCAACACAAAAATGTCTTGAGTAAGTCCAAGAAGGTAACTTTAATTGACATGCTCTTTTGCTTATTCTTTTCTTGTTGGATATATTGAAGATGAAATGTTGCATATTTTAATTTCATTAATGCATTTAATTTTATAGGTTAGTCACTTTATATATAATCATGGATAGGCATTGGCGTTAATGAGAGAACATACTAATAGAGAGCTCATTTGGCCCACCGTCACAAGATTTGCTACATCTTATTTAACATTGCAAAGCATGTACAGTTTGAAAGACGAACTGGAGCGAATGTTTACGTCACATGCTTGGTCAAAGCATTATTTGTCGTGATCGGATGAAGCGAAAAATGTGAAAAATATAGTATTGAGGGACCAATATTTTTGGCCGAGCATGGCTTATGAAATTAAGACGACTAAGCTTTTAGTTAATGTGTTGAGGATGACAGACTCGGAGAAGATGCCTGGGATGGGGTTCATTTATGGTTCTATGGATGAAGCTAAGGAAGCAATGCAAAAGCTTAGGAGGAGAAGCATCATATAAAGAGACTTGAAATATAATAGATAGAAAGTGGGAATTTCAAATGCATCGCCACTTGCATGCCGCAGCATATTATCTCAATCTACATTATCATTATGAGGCGAATGTGTCCACTCATCCGGAGATAAAATTAGGCTTGCTCACTTGCTTGGCCAAACTTTTTCTCGACCCGAAAGTACAAGAGAAAATTGATTTGCAAATAGACCGTTTTCATCTACAAAAGGGTTTATTTGGGTTTGCGGCTGCGAAAAGCACTGCCAAGAAGCGTAGTCGAGGTACATTTAATTTAAATTATTGTAGCTACACACATACATCTTTCATGTTCTCCTTTTCAAATGTTTACTGAAAAATACATTTATTTTAAATTGTTTGTGGTTGATTGGTGGATTCAATACGGAGATGAGACAACAGAACTAACGGCTTTTGCGGTGAAAGTATTGAGTTTAACATGTTCATCATCTGTCTGTGAACGTAATTGGAGTACTTTCAATGAGGTATTATTTTTATGTACTTAAAAAAATTATTATGTTGCAACTATTATTTACATGTTAGAAATCATCATTTAAAAACTGAGGCTTACGCCTTGGTACGCCTCGAGGCTTATGCGTCGCCTCATTTTTTGAGAACGCCTCAAACACGCCTCATGCCTTTAACAAATATTGGAAAACACTGATGACATTGCATACTGCAAGAGTATCTTAGTTTTAAGTTGAAATTGAGATGAACGAACAATCGGCTTTTAAATTTTCTTAGTTATTGATAGAAAGTGCTGCATAATGCTAGAATGTATTTGTGCAATGAAACAAAACAAAAATGAAAAAAAAAATGGGAAATCTAAGCAAAGATTATAAATTATAAAAAAGGCTAGAAAATGACGTGGAGAAGCATAGGAATTACAAAAGAGAAGCTTGAAATAAAATTAGCTTCACATAATTTCGGTGGGATTGAGAACAAACCGACATAACCAATGTTTTAAAAGGCGCTAGGCCGTAGGCGGGTGGACGGGGACCTTTTAGCGCCTAGGCCTTGGAGGCGGCGCCTAGGCGGCTAGGCGCTAGGCGGTTTTTTTATATATTTTATATTTTATTTATTTTTATATATGCATACAAAATGCATAATAATATTCTTTTCAAAAATAGTCTTAAAAAAAACAACATTCCAATAGTCTTGAAGAAAAAAACATTCAAAAAGCAAAAATCACAAACTAAAGTCAAAATTCCATGTCTTCCTCATCTCCATATCCTTCCTCCAATATATGTTCTCCATCTACAACAGCTTTTTTTTTAAAAAAGAAAAAGAAAAAGAAAACCCGAAGATGAGCTGGAAGAACACTGACCAGAAGATGGAAGAACCGCCGGAACTCTGAAGATGATGAAACGGCCGGAATGGAAAAACTGGATTAGAAGAAGGTGAGTTGCCGATTATTTGGTGCGCGAGCAGATGGAGAATTAGATGATAGTCTCCGCAGCGAAGGTGAAAAGGAAGAAACGAATGGACCGGGAGATACAGGAGAAGGAAAACGGTACTCAGGGTTTGAGGGTCCAGCGAAGGAAAACACGTTTTTGGACAAAACGTTAAAAAATAAAATAGAAAAGGAAAAAAAATCTGGACAGATGGGGTAGTCGCCTAGGACCCGCCTAGCCCGCCTAGTACCTGCCTAGCCCGCCTAGGACCCGCCTAGCCCGCCTAGGACCCGCCAGCCCGCCCGCGTAACCGACAGGGGTAGTCGGGGCGGAGGGCCACCTTCTAGCGCCTAGGCGGCGCCTAGGCGGCCGCCTAGGCCGATTTTTAGAACACTGGACATAACACAAGTATAAGAATGCGAAAACACATTCTTGTGCAAGCAAGAAAAAGCAGTTGCAGTTAATCCAAGTACTATACAGGAGTTGTCCTTTTCCTATTCATTCATAAAACAACATCTCAAACATCTTTCTATAGACATATTTCTTAGAGCCGTTAAATCCAACCCTATTTCTTCCATACAAAGATCAATAAAGATCAAATATTTTATACAACTAGTTCCACAATTTATGAAAATCACTGCTTCGCGTATCTTATTAGTGGAAAAGGCTGGCATTGTTTTATAACTGGCAAATAGTTAGCAGAAGAAGAAGGGCTGTGTGGACAAGGTATAAGCATGGAGATTTTAATTATCTACTCCATCCACCCCACTTGAAGAGTCCATTTATAAAAGAAAATATTAATATCTAATTAAGATTTATATAATATTTCTTAAATTTATATCTTTTGTCGTATAAATAAGAATATTAGCTTAGTTGACAAAAAATGAAAAATAAGTTGTACATTTGTTCAAATGAGCAAAACTATGAAGTTGTACACACCAAAGTGGACTCTTCAAGTGAGATGATGGGAGTATTAACTAGCAAGATAATAACAAGATTTTCAATCTTTTAATTCCAACCACTAGAATATATTTGTTCGAAATAAGATGAGTGTATTCACCTTAAATGATGCCTAAAATACCCTACGCTCTGACTGGAGTTTAAAATTGTTCAAATACTGAAAACGATGAGTTTCCTTGGGACAGGAGAAAATATGATGATGCAGAGAATAGTATGGAGGGAAAATATACGGGTGGATGATGGATTGTGACTCTGACCTACTTTCCTTTTTATTCTTATTCTTGTTCTTATTATATTTTATTTTTTGGGTTATTTCTCAGACTTATTTGAATAATTTTTTTCGCTTGAGTCGATTTGATATTTCTTTACAGTTCGTATTTACATTTATTTATTTCCAATTTTTTTAATTTAACTGATTTTTTTGGTTGTTGACGGTTTCAAAGGATAATTCATGATAGCCGACCCCAATCCGTTTTGGGATTAAGGTTCAGAGGTTGTTGTTATTGTAAATATTCTAAAAATCATTGACTTTATGTGATGATCTTCATTATGTCTAGTAACCACTGAAAATTTTAGGATTTCGGAACATATATCCTAGAAGAAATACATTTTAAGCATGATAATAAATAACACCCAAGTAACAATTTCCAATTTGTGAGGTCTCAATTTACTGTTTCTCATGCTTTACTATCCCTTTAACCGTTCTCCCTAAACAATCAAATGAATTCTTGTTCTATATATATTTGCACTTCCATTGCTCTTTATTACTTCTCTTTGCTCCCACCAACGCATAGATAAGATAGCAAATCAACTTGTAGATCTAAGTAACGATGCTTAGCTCAGAGGGTAGTTTTGGCCTACTTTACTTGTGAGAAAGAACATTCAATAAAAACAAGCATTCAAATTTAACTACTTGAACAGCCAATACAGAGTACAATGATCAAATGAAAACAAGCTTGTTGTCAGAAACTTTGATGCCAAAATGGAAAAATTCACACATTTCCTACAAATTGGTGCTAAATACTCCCTCCTTCCCAAAATGGTTGGCATGTTTTGACTTTACTTAAAATATAAGGAGCTTCGACTTCAGTTATTATTTGACAAAATAGTTGGCAGGTTTTAACTAAAACATGACACCATTTTGGGATATTTTAAAAAAAAAAAAAAAAAGGCAAATCTGCCAACCATTTTGGGAAGGAAGGAGTACTAAAGTTTAGCCAACAGTTTTAAGTCCTAGCCAAGCTAAGACCAAAAAAAAGGTGGCCAGTGCAGAAAACTCCATGCTTTCACCACTCAAACCCCTATTTGTAGTGCCAAAAGTTCGAAAAAAGTTGACAATTTCATTCTTCTTGAGGATATTACTGATTCCATTTATTTTCTATAAATTTCATTTTATTGCCAAACTAATTAGCATGTGTCAAAATTGCATAACTACAAAATCTAGAAGTATTCTTCTAGAGAAAACATTTCTAGTTTAATTTTGGACAAAACAATTATATAGTTATCTCAAAAACAAAATGTATATTATATGCTCTCTCTCTCTCTCTCTCTCAATATATATATATATATATATATAGAGAGAGAGAGAGAGAGAGAGATATGTAACACAAACAAAATCTCATTACTGCAGAACAAATAGGGTTTAAAATACTCTGAAGTCCGAAAACCAGGGTATATCAAGCATATTTAACGGGTTGTCTTTTTTATTATATTAATTGCACTGGTGCCCGTGAACCTCTCTTCTACAGCTATCACTTTATTCTCCTTCGATTTAGTTTCTCACAGGGAGCAAGGAGAGGGTAAAAGGCCAACTTTAGCACATTGGTCATTCTTGTTAAGTAGGTCCACACAAACAAAAACGACAATCACTTACCTGGGATAATATAACCCATAAAACGGGTGTTCGATTGATGTAAACAGTAGCTCGGAGAATATAACCCATAAAACGGGTGTTCGTTTGATGTAAACGGGATATTATTAACAAGTAAAGATACTAAGAAGGGAATAAAGGTTAAGAACGGTGTTAGTTACCCAATCACCCACGACGAACAGGCTCACAATGATGTTCGTATGCAGGTCCTTGTTGAACCTCAAAGCATGTATGTCAAGGCACACAAGTCCAAAGCTCCACAAAACTTGAAGCCCCATTGATGCAATTAAGTAGCTGACAAATCAATTGTTTCACCCATTAGTAACAGAACTCACTATTAAAGTAAGCAACATAAGTGCAGATATTACCCGATTTATATAAGGAACATGCGCCAGATAAGAAATCAAATTACAAGAAACTACTCCCCCCGTCCCACTTGAAGAGGGTCATTTCAAAACATGATTTTCACTTGAAGAGGTTCATTTCAAAATAAAATCTTAATATCTAATTAAAATTTATATAAATTCCTTAAGATTAAAGTTTTTTGTTATATAAATTACAACATTAGTTGATCGAAAAAAAAGAAGAAAATAAGTGAGAATAGATGATTTAAAACGAGTTGTACCTTCGTTAAAGTGACTAAAATTAAAAAGTTGTACATTCATCAATATGGTCTCTTCAAGTGGGATGGAGCGAGTAAAAATTATTGTATGGAATAAGGCCAGTCATATTAGAAAATACCTCAAACACAGTAATCAACATTTCCTTGCTACCACCACACTGTACTAATTGACTTCTTGTCTCTCCAGATGGTGTTAGATTCTACTCCAATTAATGAATATTGCGCAACATATGTTGATCTAAACAATGCATTGAATTTTACTCGGTGGGGTCTCTTTCCAAATTACTAACCCAGAATAATCTCTCTCAACCCACTTATCTATCCCAATTACTATATTTTATATTTAACAAGTCACGAAAAGAGGAAATTACTCATGACATGATAAACAGCAAACAGCTCAAAACAAATAAACAGCAAACAGCAAACAGCAAACACACACTGTCTTTCCCAATTCCCACAAGCACCCATAAACAGCAAACAGCTCAAAACAAATAAATAAATCAATAATAAAATATATAAATATATAAATACGACCAAGCAAAATAAAAAGCATATAAACAAAAGTTACCAAAAGGCAGTAGTAGTAGAGAAGCCAGAAGCAGAGGCCATGACTGCAATTGAAGCAGCAGCAAACACACACTGTCCAAGTCTTAATAGCAGCCCGCTCTTTCTACCTGGACTCCCAAAGAGCTCCTTCATCTCTCTCTCTCTCTCTCTCTCTCTCTCTCTCTCTCTCTCTCTCTTTCTCTCTCTCTCTCTCCCCTCACTATATTAATATATATATATATATATATATAGTTATGTGTATATAACAATATGTGCGTACTTCTGGTAAAAATTGAATCTTTGTGAGATAGGCTATCACCCCCAAGAAAGTTAGGACAGCGGGATGCTCTCAAAACATTCTCCCGAGGAGACCCCAAAAACAACAAAATAGAAAAAGAATCCCTTCTTCTGCTGACTATCCGAATGGACTGTGACTATTATTTTGTGCTACTTCTTGAATAAGTATATATACATCGATATATATAGCTCCTCGACTCTTAATGAGTAGTATATGGTATTATTTTATGTGCGCATTGTTCATATCGGAGGAGAGGGGCTGATCTTTGATCTGAATCTGATTACATCAACCATCTGTTTATCCTTTACCACTCTACAAACTAAGATGGCCCAAAAACGATGATGGGGATTTTTTTAATGGGACTGTCCTCAACTCGGATATTTTACCACTTCACAATGTATATATTATATATATTACTACAATATAAACATAAAAGAGGATGAAAAAAAATGAAAAAATTGAGCTTTATTAGAATGAATTGTATCTACAAAGCTCTACCAAACAGGTCTATTTATAGCTCAAATTTACATGCTATACAACAAATTAATATTATTTATTATACAACACACTTGTCTTTATATTAGATATTTCAATCCAATAATTGATTGAATTATTGATTGTTGATCCACATATCATTATTGATGATATTATAACACTCTCCCTTCGAAATATCTTATATCATGATTAGAGATGTTAAACCATTAGCCTAGCGGTTCGGGTTAGCCAAGCGGGTTAAACGGTCCGGGCCAAAAAAGCCCGGATTTAAACGGGCTAGGAAATATCGGCCCTAACCCGATTTTTTGGCGGGTTAAACGGGCCAGCCCTACGGGCCCGAGCCCGTTTAACATCTCTAATCATGATATCTCATTTGGGAGCATCACAAGCTGCCTCGTTAAAAAAACTTATTAAGAAAAACTCAGTGGGATAAAAACTTAATAAGGGAAAAAGAGACAACAGTATGCTCCCTCAATCCAAAGATGGGTAGTTCTTCTTTAAAGATCTCAAAGATGATGCATTCCAATATTCTGAATGTGTTTCTTGAAAACATTCGTAGGGAGTGATTTTGTGAAGAGATCTGCTGCATTATCACAAGATCGAATATATTGGATGTCGATCTCTTTATTTCTTTCAAGTTCCTAAGTGAATGCGAAGAACTTTGGGGGGATATGTTTGGTTTTATCACTTTTGATGTAGCCTTCCTTCATTTGAGTAACACATGCAGAGTTGTCCTCATATACTATTGTTGGGCCGTTATCGACTGGCAAGCCTGATGTTTCTTCAATATGTTGTGTTACTGATCTTAACCATCTACATTATTTACTTGCTTCATGAAGAGCTATTATCTCAGCATAGTTTGAGGAAGTAGTCACGGTTGTCTGTTTTTGAGGTCTCCAGGATATTGCAGTGCCTCCATATGTGAATACATATCCAGTTTGTGACTTAGAATTATGTGGATCAGATAGATGACATGCTGATACGGGGTTGACAAGTCCAAGAGAAGAATACGAGGTGATGATCGACGTAAGCGACCATGCTACATACTTGGGCGAGAAGATAGGCACGAGGCTGGGAGTGACTTTGGTGGTCGGGCTCAGAATAATGTAGTTTATCATTGTTTTTTTTCGTATTATTTATTTAATAAAGGGTGCGACATGTGCAGCCCATATTGCTTGGCGTTGTTATTTTCCTTAATCAGTAGTAGCCCAAACTTGTTTAAGGGCGTTTTAGGGAGTAACTTTTATTTATGTTACTAGGGTTTGGCGGCTATATATACATCATATAGCTCGGGCGATTTGGAATTGAATACACTTGATATTTTGCTCTCTTTGAGTTTTATTTGTTTGACGTGTCTCAAACACAAATTCTTTATTATCGTTCGACGCGATTTCGAACTATAATCCGATCAATTCTCAATAAGTCTTGGAAAGAGATCATCTTTGACGAGTTATAGGTCTAACTCGTTAAAATCTTTTATTGTTTTTCTGTTCGTCCGATCGGAAACTGTTCTTATTTGGACAGAATCTTTGGAGTCGTTCGTGGTGTTGTTCATCGGAGTATTATCTAGTTTCTTGTTCGTGGGATTTGCTTCCATCTCGTTGAATCGCAAAACTCATATTTGATCGAGATTCATACCTGTTCTCTTGTTGCTATTTATACAAATTGAGATCCGTAACCTAGTGTGGTACCTAGCATATCTATCATCATACGTTGAAATTGACTTGTTTGAAGTTGCTGTCCAGAGGCCGAGCGTGATTCCTGTTTCCTCCGCATTCTATCATAATTCATTATTCGATACAGTTGTTGGCGATTCTGTGTTGCTGTTGTTTCCCGTTTGACCTGCCGCTGTTTAGCTGCTGATTGTTGTTGTTCGCTACTGCTGGGTAGTCGTTGTTTAGTCGTGATTGTTGCTACGGGACTTGCCGGAGCAACACAATCAGCGCTGGCACCCGAGACGAGGAGATTACGATCGTCCTGCGCGTCAGTCCGACGAGTTCAAGGTGAAAGAACTTCCAGAGTTCGTTGGGGGTACCGATCCAGAAGCATACTTGGAGTGGGAACGGAAAATCGATCGCATGTTCAATTTAAAGGACCTTGATGATGAGAAAAGGTGTAATAATGCGATCCTCAAACTAAGTAAAGGCGCTTCTCTTTGGTTCGAAGGGGTTAAATCAAAAAGAGCTCGTGATGGAAAAACAAAGATTAATTCGTGGGATTCTTTGAAACGGAAACTTCGCAAGAGATATGTCCCCACGTCACATAGGCTGACCCTATATCGCAAGATTGCCGACTGCGTGCAAGGAAAGATGAGTGTTAGTGAATATATTGATGAGTTCGAGAATTTGGCTTTGATGGGGGAATTGAAGGAGTACGAAGAACAGAAGATGGCACGTTTTCTGCGCGGTTTAAATCGAAACATAGTTAATTTGGTGGAGTTGTATCCGTATGCCGATTTTGACACCTTGTGCGGGTTGTGTTTGAAGGTTGAGGCTCAAAATAGAATGAGGGTTGGAGGTTCGAATACGGAGCAAAACAAGTCAAGCGGATGGACTAAACCTGAGTTCCCCTCAAAATTCGGAACCGTGAGTAGCGGCTCTAGTTCGGCTACCAAAACAGTGCCGACTTCAACCCCTAATCCAGTTCCTAAGGCTCCCAGCGCGAATAAAGAGACGAGTCTATTGAAGGTGCGCTGTTTTAAATGTCAAGGTTTTGGCCATTATCAAAACGCTTGTCCGAATAGACGAGTCGTGACGTTGAGAGAGGCTCTCGCGGCCCGAGAGGAATTATTAGACGAGGAGGAAGTAGAAGGGTTGGGTGATGTATTTGATTCGAGAGGCGAAGAAAAAGGAGATTATGAGGCTTACGATGCTCCGAATTACGATACAACCTTGGTCCTTCACACTTTGCAAGCTAAGTCAGTTCCGAGCAAGTCAGAACAACGGGGCCAAATATTCCATACGAAGTGTCAAGTTGGAGATAAATGGTGTAGTCTAATTATCGACGGAGGGAGTTGCACCAATGTAGCTTCAAGTGAAATGGTGACGAAGCTTGGGCTAACCACCACAGCTCACCCTAAGCCATATGCTTTACATTGGCTTGATGAAGAAAATAAGGTGAGGGTTTCAAAGCAAGTTCGGGTCGAATTGGCAATGGGTTCATATCGTGATGAGACATTATGTGATGTGATCACGTACTTTTGGGACGTCCTTGGTTATTTGATAGGGATGTTTTGCATCGGGATAGGAGTAACGAATACGAGTTGCGATATAAGGGAAAGAAGATCTTGTTGAAGCCGATGTCACCTCAAGTTGTTCGTGCCATGAGTGCCAAACGAGGAGAAAAGCCAAACCTGACCATGTTCGCTAGCGAGAGGGAAGTTGAACACGCTATGGAGAGTGGTGAGCATGTTTACATGCTGGTGATAAAGGAGACTCGAGATGATTTCGTGGTAGCGAAAGACGAGGATACAGTGGCCGACTTATTACATGAGTTCGCGGACGTCTTCCCTGAAGAATTGCCGTCGGGTTTGCCGCCAATTCGTGGAATTGAGCATCAAATCGACCTCATACCGAGTGAACCTCTTCCGAATAAGGCTGCCTATAGGTGTAATCCCGAGGAAACGAAGGAACTTCAGATGCAGATTGAAGAACTAATGAGCCGCGGGTATGTTCGGGAGAGTTTAAGTCCATGTGCGGTTCCGGTTCTACTAGTTCCTAAGAAGGATGGATCTTGGTGGATGTGTATCGATAGCCGGGCCGTGAATAACATAACGATCAAGTATCGATTCCCGATGTCAAGGCTTGATGATATGTTGGACAAGCTACATGGCTCGATGGTCTTTTCTAAAGTCGATTTACGAAGTGGCTATCAGCAGATTCGTATGCGGGAGGGAGATGAATGGAAGACGGCTTTCAAAACTAAGCATGGGCTGTATAAGGGGACCGTCATGCCATTTGGACTTACAAATGCCCCGAGTACTTCCATGCGTTTGATGAACGAAGTACTTAAGGCATTTTTGGGCAGATTTGTGGTTGTTTATTTGGATGATATTTTGGTTTATAGTCGGCCGGTGGAGGAGCATCTCGGACATCTACGGCAAGTATTCGAGACTCTTAGGTCTCAAAGGCTTTATGGGAAGAAATAAAAGTGTGCGTTTCTCGTCGAGAGCATAACTTTTCTTGGCTATGTTGTTTCGAAGGATGGAGTGTCGGTCGATCAATGTAAAATTGAAGCTATTAAGTCGTGGCCTATCCCTAAAACCGTAACTGAAGTTAGATCATTCCATGGTCTTGCCTCTTTTTATCGGAGGTTTATTCGAGATTTCAGCACCATAACGAGTCCGATAACGGAGTGTTTGAAGAAAGGTCCGTTTGTGTGGAGCAGGGCAGCCCAAGGGGCGTTTGAAAAGTTGAAGGCAAGGTTATGTGAAGCACCTATCATGGCGTTCCCCGATTTTGCACAGCCGTTCGAGGTGGAGTGTGATGCTAGTGGAGTTGGTATTGGAGTGGTCCTCATTCAAGGTAAACGGCCTATTGCGTACTTTTCGGAGAAATTGAGTAGGGCTCGACTCAACTATTGTACTTATGACAAGGAGTTCTATGCCATAGTGAGAGCTCTTGATCATTGGAGTCATTACCTTCGGCCAAAACATTTTATTCTGCATTCGGACCATGAATCTTTGAAGTATATTAATGGGCAGCAGAAGTTGAGTCCGAGACATGCTAAGTGGGTAGAGTTCTTACAATCGTTTCACTTTTCATCGAAGTATAAGGACGGTAAGAGCAATGTGGTGGCTGACGCGCTGTCTAGGAGGTATGCTTTAATCTCTACCCTTGATGTTCGTTTGTTGGGGTTCGAAATGTTGAAAGATTATTATTTTGATGATGCGGATTTTGGGGAGATTTTTGGCCGTTGTAAATATGGTTCGTTTGGAGAGTTTGTGATACAAAAGTGGTTTCTCTTTAAGGGGAATCGGCTTTGTTTGCCCAAGCATGCCGTTCGGGAATTGTTGGTTCATGAAGCTCATGGAGGGGGCTTGGCTGGTCACTTTGGCACGGCTAAGACCATGGGGGTGCTCCGGGAACATTTTTATTGGCCGAAGATGCAAGGGGACGTGGCTGGCATCGTTGGCAAGTGTGTAACGTGTCATATGGCGAAGAGCTCATTCAAGTCGGGCGAGTATATGCCTCTACCGATTCCGGAAAGGCCGTGGGAAGATGTCTCGATGGATTTCATTGTTGATTTGCCTCGAACCCAACGAGGTAAGGATGCGATTATGGTTGTTGTCGATCGTTTTTCGAAGATAGCTCATTTTGTTGCTTGTCACAAAACCGATGATGCGAGTAATGTTGCTGACTTGTATTTCCGAGAGGTGGTGCGTTTACATGGAGTTCCGAAGACTATTGTTTCGGACCGGGACTCAAAGTTTCTGAGCTACTTTTGGAACACATTGTGGAGAAAGGTGGGAACCAAGCTTTTGTTTAGTACTTCGCATCATCCTCAAACCGACGGCCAAACCGAAGTAACCAACCGAACTTTGGGCACTTTATTACGTGGTCTTGTGAGCAAGACACAAAAGGATTGGGATTTGAAGCTCGCACATGCGGATTTTGCGTATAATCGTTCTCCTACTCATGTCACGGCACACTCTCCATTCGAAGTAGTTTACGGACTGAATCCTTATATGCTGTTAGATCTAATTCCATTACCAAGTGACGAGTTGGTGCATAAGGATGCAGAATCGAAGCTGAAGTCAATGACGAGATTACACGAGCAAGTACGTAACCGAATAAAGGAGATAAATGAAACTTACAAAAGAAAGTCGAGCAAGCATAGAAAACCAAAATTATTCGAAGTTGGCAATTTGGTTTGGGTGCATTTGAGAAAGGAGCGATTTCCGAGTAAGCGTAAGAACAAGTTGATGCTGCGAGCTGAGGGACCATTTAAAGTAGTCGCGAAGGTGAACGACAATGCATACAAGGTAGAACTTCCGGGGGATTATGGGGTGCATGCTACTTTTAATGTAGGATATCTCTCTCCTTATCGTGATGACGACGGGATTGCAGAATTGAGGACAATTCCTTTTAAAAGGGGAGGGGATGATACGGGGTTGACAAGTCCAAGAGAAGAAGACGAGGTGATGATCGACGTAAGCGACCATGCTACATACTTGGGCGAGAAGATAGGCACGAGGCTGGGAGTGACTTTAGTGGTCGGGCTCGGAATAACGTAGTTTATCATTGTTTTTTTTTGTATTATTTATTTAATAAAGGGTGCGACATGTGCAGCCCATATTGCTTGGCGTTGTTATTTTCCTTAATCAGTAGTAGCCTAAACTTGTTTAAGGGCGTTTTAGGGAGTAACCTTTATTTATGTTACTAGGTTTTGGCGGCTATATATACATCATATAGCTCGGCCGATTTGGAATTGAATACATTTGATATTTTGCTCTCTTTGTGTTTTATTTGTTTGACGTGTCTCAAACACAAATTCTTGATTATCGTTCGACGCGATTTCGAACTATAATCCGATCAATTCTCAATAGCTCTTGGGAAGAGATCATCTTTGACGAGTTATAGGTCTAACTCGTTAAAATCTTTTATTGTTTTTCTGTTCATCCGATCGGAAACTGTTCTTGTTTGGACAGAATCTTTGGAGTCGTTCGTGGTGTTGTTCATCGGAGTATTATCCAGTTTCTTGTTCGTGGGATTTGCTTCCATCTCGTTGAATTGCAAAACTCATATTTGATCGAGATTCATACCTGTTCTCTTGTTGCTATTTATACAAATTGAGATCCGTAACTTAGTGTGGTACCTAGCATATCTATCATCATACGTTGAAATTGACTTGTTTGAAGTTGCTGTCCAGAGGCCGAGCGTGATTCCTGTTTCCTCTGCATTCTATCATAATTCATTATTCGATACAGTTGTTGGCGATTCTGTGTTGCTGTTGTTTCCCGTTTGACCTGCCGCTGTTTAGCTGCTGATTGTTGTTGTTCGCTACTGCTGTAGCGAAAGGGTAGTCGTTGTTTAGTCGTGATTGTTGCTGTTCACTACTGCTGTAGCGAAGGGTGGTTGCTGTTAGTAGTTGACTGTTGCGGTTCATTATTGCTGTAGCGAAGGAAGGTTACTGTTTCGAGTCCAGTTGGTAGATTGCTGTTTGTTTAGCTTTTCGCAAAATTCTGATTCCGCTTCGTCTCGATATAGGATTCGTATCACCTGCATCTGCATAACCAAGCAAATATGGTTTTGCATTGTTAAGAATAAAACAAACCAAGATCAATCGTACCTCGTAGATATCTGAATATATGTTTTCTTCCGTTCCAATGCCTCTTTGTAGGACATGAACTGAATCTTGCTAGTAAATTTACTGCAAAAGCTATATCCGGCCGTGTACAATTAGCAAGATACATGAGGGCTCCAATTGCGCTAAGGTGTATTTCAGGACCAACTTTCTCTTCATTTTCTTCCTTTGGTCTGAATGGATCCTTTTCAATATTAAGTGTTCTGCCGACCATTGGGGTACTCAAAGGTGTTGCTTTGTCCATGTGGAATCTTTTCAATACCCTTTCTGTATAATTTGATTGGTGTACTAATATTCCATTTTTAGTATGTACCATTTGTAGACCAAGGCAGAATTTTGTTTTTCCCAAATCTTTCATTTCAAATTCTTTCTTTAAGTAATTCATTACTTCCAAAATTTCTGTATTAGTTCCAATGATATTCAAATCATCAACATAGACAGCAATGATTACAAATCCGGATGTTGTTTTTCTTATAAAAACACAAGGGCAAATAGGTTTATTCACATAGCCTCCTTTAATCAAATATTCACTTAATCTGTTATACCACATGAGTCCAGATTATTTCAACCCATATAAAGGTCTCTGCAATTTAATCGTATAAATTTCTCTGGGTTTCGATGCTTCAGGCAACTTAAATCCTTCTGGAATTTTCACACACACACACACACACACACACACACATATATATATATATATATATATATATATATATATATATATATATATATATATCAGCATCAAGTGATCCATATAAATATGCTGTAAAAACATCCATGAGATGCATATTAAGATTATAAGATACCGATAAACTAATTAAATAACGAAAAGTAATGGCATCCATAGCAGGGGAATATGTTACCTCATAATCAATCCCAGGTCTTTGTGAAAAACCTTGTGCAACAAGACGAGCCTTGTATGTTACAATCTGGTTTTTCTCATTTCGTTCCCTTACAAAGACTCATTTATACCCAACAGGTTTCACATTACTGGGTGTGACAACAATCGGTCCAAACACTTTTTGTTTTCTAAGATAATTTAGTTCGGTATCTATTGCATCTTTCCATTTTGGCCAATCAGGTCTATTTTGACATTCGAATATAGATATGGGTTCAGGATCGTCATCTCCAATTATTATATCACACGCAATGGAGTATGCAAATATCTCATCAATGTGATTATTTCTCCTATTCCATAAATTCCCCGTATTAATTTAATTAATAGATATCTCGAGATTATTTGTATTTTTAGTTTCATTTTCAATGACCTCCTTATTTGTCTCAGCTTGTGTTTCAACATGATTATATTTTTCATCATTTTGTGCTTCTTTAGCACATTCATTTATATTGGCTATTTTTCTTTTCCGGGGATTTTTGTCTTTGGAACCAACAGGCCTTCCACGCTTTAAGCGTACTTTAGATGTACTTCTGTTTTCATTTTCTTTTGGAATTTCAATCCGAGCAGGAGTATTAACAGCTGGCACATGTGACTTTGTCACTCTTTTCATATCAGTAAATGCATCTGGCAATTCATTTGCCAAACCTTGTAAATGTATATTTTTTCTTACATTTTCTTCCCATGATTTTGTATATGGATCCAAATGTAATAATGATGGTACATACCATGTTATGTCATTTTCGAGCTGTTTATTACCTCCCCCTAAGTTTGGGAATCCTGTCTCATCAAAATGTCAATCAGCAAATCTTGCTTGAAAAGCATCACCTGTTAGAGGTTCAAGATATCTAATAATAGAGGGTGAGTAATACCCAACATATATTCCCAACCTTATTTAAGGTCCCATTTTTGTTCTTTGTGGGGTAGCTATTGGTACATATACTGCACAACAAAAAATTTTTAGATGGGCAACATCTGGCTCCTGACCAAGTGCAAGTTGATATGGAGTATATTTATGATTAACACTTGGTCTTAACCTTATTAGTGAAGCAGCATGTAAAATCGCATGACCCCAAACAGTAACTGGTAGCTTTGTTCTCATTATTAGTGGTCTAGCAATTTATTGAAGGCGTTTAATTAACGATTCAGCTAAACCATTTTGTGTATGCACATGCGGAACAGGATGCTCGACTGTAATTCCAATTGACATACAATAATCATTAAATACTTATGATATGAATTCACCAGCATTGTCAAGTCTCACATTCCGTATAGTATAATCAGGAAATTGTGCCTTTAGTTTGATTATTTGTGCAAGGAATCTTGCAAATGCCTTATCATGACTTGACAATAAACAAACATGTGACCATCTACTAGATGCATCAATTAAAATCATAAAATACCTGAAAGGTCCTGATGGTGGATCAATAGGTCCATATATGTCACCTTGAATTCTTTCGAGAAATGTAGGTGATTCCTTTTCAAGTCTGCCTGGTGAATGCCTTATTATAAACTTTCCAAGAGAACAAGCTTCACATAGTTTATTATTTATGAGTTTTACACCTTTCATTGGGTGACCATGTGTTGTAATATCCTAGAATTTCGCTATGATTTTTCGCAGTATTTTATCTGAGTTGTACTGTACAGAGTGGGACCGACACAGTATGGGTGGATAATTTTGGGAAC
Source organism: Orobanche coerulescens (assembly GCA_033398695.1). Taxonomy (NCBI): domain Eukaryota; kingdom Viridiplantae; phylum Streptophyta; class Magnoliopsida; order Lamiales; family Orobanchaceae; genus Orobanche; species Orobanche coerulescens. Next base: position 72,396,339 of record CM065816.1, on the reverse strand, counting down.
TGTGACAGACGTGCCAGTATATCTATCGAGGCTATATTTAATTCTAGGATATTACATGCTTGATATGTTTTTCGATGTTGGATATACTGTATGAGTATTGTACAATTGCCGTACTTGGTCGACAGTTGTATTCGAGGTATTGTGCATTAGAAGTATCGTATGAGAATGATATTAGGACGAGCATATGTATTCAGTATGTGCGTATACGTATTCAGTATATTGAGATGGCAGACATGAGCAGAAATGGCTAAGTAGGAAAGCCATTACGTACGCTACATAATGGATCTTACATACGTAACTAAGCAAGCTTAACATACGTTAAGTTGTGTACACAACGTACGTTAAGAAGGGAATCGGACAGGATCGGGCTGTGGTCGGCAGGTGGGCCCGGTGTTGGCAACTTTCGGTGCGGATGTGGACAGGCGAGTCAACTTTGAGCCTTACGTACGTTAAGGATGTACCATTACATACGTTAAGATGGCGCGTTACTGTAGCAAGTCAACTGTGTATTACGTATGCTACGGTGAGGGTATTACGTACGTAACACAAGGTGCGAAATAAGACAGTGAGGGTATTACATCGTTTTGTTGGCTACAAACATGATTATGGATTAATTCATGTTCTTAAAGAACTCTTGAGTTATATATGTCGTGATTTTACGGAATTTGGAAGGATTACGGTTAATTTTGGTATATGGTTATTCGTGATGAAAATCGGTAATTGAATTTCTATGAATTTACAAAGGTGAGCCGTGTTCATCCGAAATTAAGATTGAAGTCGGAACCAAGAATGTTGAAGACATTGTTAGAATTATTGATTATCTAATTTTGGCTTGTATTCGTATTGTTAAGAGTTGATATGGTTTGGTTTCGTATGATCTAGATGTCGTTGAAACGTTGAGTTGATTGGTTGATTATATCGGTTGTTGATTGTTATCGAACGCGTCGTTAACTGATCATTGCATTAGGTTGCGTTAAGTGACCGTTGATGAATAACTGTTGTGCTGCGATTAGAATTGGAGAATGCATGATCGCCTTGGTCGGGGCTGCGGAGCTTGTAGATGAACACGACGGGATTGGTAACAACTTCATCATATTGGTATCGAGGCAAGTTATGCTTGCTCAGTTCATAATGTTTAATAAATGGTTTCGTTTTCATTTCATGTATGATTCATATAGCAATGGTATCATGGAATATGAATTATCGGGATGATGGTATGCACATTATGCTTGGACTGAGATAAATCATAATGTATATAATTTTAAAGATGTTTAGAGACGTGAATTATATTTGAACTATTGTACGAAAAGTTAGATATCAAGGCTAGTTATCATTGAACCTGAGATGGTGGTTTGGTATTAATGATGGATTGTACTTCATTTGGATTGTTCGGATAATCACGTATTCATTCAGGGATGTTGGTCGTGAAAAGGTTAGCGTCTCCAGCTTGAGGTAAATTAATATTGCTAGATTATGATAATCATCTTGTTGCATTATTGCATGTGTGTGTTGATACTTCATGTGGTGAGTATGCATCATTGTTTCTTACGTTTTGTGATGTGCTCTTTCTTTGAGCTGTGATCTGTTGGGCCGATGTGTTAGGAGATAAGACCTAAATGGCACCTATGTTCCGGGGTATTCCTGTGGGGATACATTTGTGACCCTTGGTTGCGACCTTGGGGTATTTCGTGATTGCATGAACTGTGTTAGGGGATAAGACCTAAATGGCACCTACGTTCCGGAGTATTCCTGTGAGATGCTTCCGTGACCCTTGGCTGCGGCCTTGGGTTTTATGTGTTAATATCATATGCATTGTTGAGCATGATGTGAACCGTTGTCTGACGGAAATGCGACGTTGTGGTCGTGTCGGTCTTTCATGATCGAGTTATCGTTGCTCGCTTGGAAAGTCTTATGATCTTTGTTGGATACGCGTTTCTTCGAGATTTGTTGTCATGTTGTATCGTGGCATATCTGGAGTTAGTTACGTTCTGATCGTTGATGTGTAGGATTTTCGGGGCGGGCACGTGTAGCATATGTTGGTTTCGACCTCATATTGAACCGTGCACACGAGACGTACTTCGTGAGACTGGTTAGGTACGAGACCAGACGTGTATATGATCAATACCCATGGTTGGCTTGTACATGAACACATGTGCGGATCGGGCGTATCGTGACGTCCATCTTGAATCTTATTGATTGGTCGTTCACAGTCCATGTATAATCGGATCTGTTTGATAGTCAGGTTTGTCTTTGAAATCCCGTATATATGATTTGTATATGGTTGATGATTTTATTCTCTCGTGTACCTGTACCTGTCGAAACTTTATCAATCTCGTTTGGAGTTACCATGTCGTTGGTAATCTCGTTGTTGTTGATTCCCTAATGATCTTGCTTGAAGTTTATCCTATCGTTGGTAATCTCGTTCGTTATTGACCCTTGTTGATTCCGTTTGGAGTCTGCCTTACCGTTGGTATACTCGATCGTTGTAGATCCTTATTTGATCTTGGTAGAGTTTACCGTATCATTGGTATTCTCGGTTGTTGATCCTTTATTGATCTTGTTGGACTTTACAGTGACATTGGTATTCTCGGTTGTTGACCCTTTATTGATCTTGTTAGAGATTACCGTATCATTGGTATTCTCGGTTGTTGATCCTTCATTGCTCTTGTTGGAGTTTACCGTGTCGTTGGTATTCTCGGTTGTTGATCCTTATTGATCTTGTTGGAGTTTACAGTATCATTGGTATTCTCGGTTGTTGATCCTTTATTGATCTTGTTGGAGTTTATCGTATCGATGGTATTCTCAGTCGCTGATCTTTTATTGATTTGTTAGAGTTACCACATCATGGTATCCTCGTTCGTGGTTAATCCTTTGTCGATCTTGTGTGGAGTTATCATGTCATTGATATTCTCGTTCTGATGCATTGGTTGGTTATCATTATCGATTGTGTGTGCATTCATGCTTTGTATTGATATCCGGGACTTGTCATTGTCTCGGGATAGTTGATCTCCAGATGTATTGTGTGATATCGGTTTTATCAGAATTGGGATCCTATTGTGCGATCCAGCGGACAGATACGGACATGACTAGATTATTCCATATTAGAGATATGTTTATGTTTGAGAATCTTGGTATCATTTCAGATACAGTACAGATGGTTATTTTCGAATTCATTCATTACTTGAGAATGCGATGTGCGAATTGAGGTAAGGGTTGAATTGATTGAGATTCCACAGATTGGTAAGCTTGCTATGGTAAAGTTACATTGGAATTATTCTTACCTTGTAATTACATTTATATGTAATTGTATATGATGATGTGATCGTTACCATTATTGACTATTATGACTAACCCCGTTGTGGGCTTTATCTTTTAGGTACTCGCAGTTCGAGCTAGTAGCGGTCGTGAAGGGATGAGCTTTCCGGTGATACTGGCTATGGCATGGTTGTTGCGATTTGTGTATTCTTTTCTGGTTGTTATGATTCCGCTGCAAATATATTTAATCATGTTTCTATCCGCTGCGTGTAAAATTTTATAATGGCTTTCAGTATCTTTCCAACTCGTGTATACTTTCTAAATGCCCTTTTGGCGTCTTTGCCTTGTGCTTTTAAATGGTATTTCCTGACGATAATTGGGAACAAAGTTTTGAAAAATGTTTGAGTATTTAAAACATCACAGTCATCGGCCTTTTTTGGGCATTTTTAAACATTTTCGAAAATAATTTTAGCCTTGTGGGTTCCAAAATGGGGCCCACGACGCTGTAATTAATTATTTTTCTCATCATCGTGGAGCCAGGATGACCTAGGCGTTCATGCCATAATGTCAATATTTTGGGATCCTCTTTTATTATCAAATTACATTCAGTTTCATGTATATGTGTATAATGTAATCCACGAGATAATTGTGGTAGTTTTTCCAGTATTTGTTTCTTTCCCAAAGTATTAGCAATAATGTACATATATTTCATATTACCTTCAGTTACTATTTCAGTATCATATCCTTGACGGTATATGTCATTAAAGCTCAACAAGTTTCTCTTAGATTTTGGAGAAAATAAAGCATTATTAATGACAAATTTTGTTCTATTTGGTAATATGAATTTAGCATTACCTGTTTCTTCAATCAAGTCCGCAGGACCTGAAATTGTATTTATTACTGCTTTGGTAGATTGTACCTCAGTAAAATATTTCTTATTTTTGAGGATTGTATGAGTTGTGCCACTGTCCGGGATGCAAATGTCTCCAATACTTTCCATACTCAAACTCCTTAATGAATAAGAATATAAGACTAAAAGATGGTAAGTTAGCTTAATATAATAACATTTATTAAATACTTCATACAAACTTCAAATGAGATAATACACATTTCAAACAAGAAAATACAAACAAGAGAATACAAACAAGTACAATAAAGATGCAACAAACATAGAAATCACATATTTATTTATTTATTTTATTCCATGTCCATGTCCACGTTTGCACCCTCAGTAAAATCTGCAGCTTCTAGGTAAGTGAGTTGTCCTCAGGTTCATGTTCATGAAAATTGACTTCCTTTTCTTTATTTTTAAGAGATGCCTTATACATTTTATAAATATGGCCTGACGTTCTACATGCCTTAGCCCAATGTCCCTTTTTCCCGCATCTAAAACAAGAACTTTCATTTTTATTGGATGAACCTTCTTGGACATACTTATCTTTGTCTTGTTGGTTTTTATTAATCATTTCATTTTTGGGAGGCCTAAAGTAATTTCCATGATCACGGCCATGACCTCGACCTCGACCACGAAAGTGGCACGACTGCGTCCCCGACCTCGACCTCAAAACCAACCATGACCACCACGTCCTTGATTAGTAGTTGTGGCATTTGCTTCAGGAATCACCATCACCCATGTAGGACGAGACTAGTGATTCTTTATCAACAGATCATTATTCTTTTCAGCAAGTAAGAGAGCTGCAATTAATTCAGAGTATTCGGTATATCCCCGCATTCTGTATTGTTGCTGTAGTATTAGATGTGACGTATGGAATGTAGCATACGTCTTTTCCAGTTTTTCACCTTCTGTTATGATTTTACCACAAAACTCTAGTTGTGATACAATTCTGAACATAGCATAATTATACTCGCTCACACTTTTAAAATCTTGGAATCTTAACTTGTTCCATTCATCAACTAGTGCGGGTAATAACACTTGCTTTTGATACCCAAATCTTTTCTTAAGATTGTCCCATAAAATTTTGGGATCATCCACGTTCATGTACTCTAGTTTTAATCCCTCATCAAGATGTTGCCTAATGCATTTTAATGCTTTTGTTTTATTCATAGAAAGCTCTTTTTCATCTACCTCCTTTTCTTTCGTAGCATCTGGCACATTATTTGTTAGAATATTTTCGACTCCTTTGCACCTGAGATGTGTCTTCACATCATTTGTCCAAGACATATAATTGTCTGCATTAATATTCAAGGGAGCGAAACCGAGCTTAAGATTGGACATGGTTATCTTTAGAATTTAAGGATGATGTACCAATATATCGAGTCCAGTTGCGGAATGGGATTAAATCGGTAGAGCTCGTGCTGATAACGTGTTGTAAAATCGGATATTTTATCACTTCACAATGTATATATTATATATATTGTAATATATATATTACTACAATATAAGCATAAATGAGGATGAAAGAAGATGAAGAAATTGAGCTTTTATTAGAATGAATTGTATCTACAAAGCTCTACCAAAGAGGTCTATTTATAGCTCAAATTTACATGCTATACAACAAATTAATATTATTTATTATACAACACACTCGTCTTTATATCAGATATTTCAATCCAATAATTGATTGAATTATTGATTGTTGATCCCACATATCATTATTGATGATATTATTACAGGGACAACTTTTTTCTCTCTTTTTAGGAAATGAACGACTTTTTCTATCTAGTTTGATCAAAAAAATAAAAAAAATAAGAAATACTCCTCTATGAATGTAAAAATAAATTATTATCAACTACACATCTATTACCGTTAAAAGTAAATTAAGTAAAAGTATTGATAGTAAGTATATATACTAAAAATCAAGTAGGGAAAGATATACTAGTTATTTCTAATATCAATTTGTCAGGAGATGAGCCTTTCGACCCGATGCACATGCCGAAGGATGCCCCAAAGGGGCGGGACACCTTTATTACTCAGAACACTGACCGGTTTCATCCTGTCGTGGGCTCATCAGGGAGACGACAATAGTCCCCAACCAGTTGTGATATCCTCCACGATTCCTTTCATTGTCAAGTATAGCTCGGACAAGATGAAGCATATATGGCTCACAACCTCCTATGACTATTGTCATTCTCGATCTCCCCCGCAAGCTGTAATTTTCGTGTACTTTGAGTGTATTTCTGTTCCGTATTTTGAGATTTACATCATATACTACAGAAGAGAAAATGTAATGTATCTGAGTATTGTGGTATTAATGTTTTTATTTTTTGAGAATGACTATCGAATATTGTATTTGATAATCATTTGGGAGGATTGAATATGTTAATGTTTTACATATGTTACCTTGCGCATATAATGTATGTCACTCAACCATCTTAAAATACGTTATGAGGTTGCCTATGACATGCTAAGAGCCTATCACATCAAGAAGGTGAGTTGCACGAATCTACTTTTGACCGAGTAGGTCGAGTACTTTAGATGATGTGGACAACTGAGTCAAAGCCAATTGCCTACGTTATTGTGAATGGACTAACGTATGTTATCAGATGTTGTTAGCAGTCGTAGCATAGTGACTGTGTATGCTATGAGGTTGCAACGAAGACAGTAGCTACCGGATTACATAGGGTCCGCTATGTGGATGCTATAATGTAAATGCACAAAACGTATCGTAGGTTAATCATTAATCGGTTTATAAAAAGAGAATGAGCTTTGTCATTCCCGAATGGGATTTCTTTCATTCTAACACTTAGAAAACACTTCTTGGGTAGGGCGATCATGTTTTTGGCTTCATCACAAATAGGGAATTGGAGTGGAGTTGGTTTTGCTATATCATTTGGAGTTCTTGAAGATTATAGAGGTTGTTCTTCGTCGAAGTTCATCATTTGAGGTAACATAATTGATCTTACTCTTTATATTGACCCTATGATGGATTTTATCATGTTTCAAGTAGTATTTGATAATCATGTTGAATCAAGGCTAGTGATATTTCAGATTTGTGAGTGTTCTTGATAAGAAAGCAACCTATTATGATGAATATATCATTTAACCGAATCAAATGATAAGACAAGCTTGTTCTTGATGATGTTTATAAACATGATGATAATCTTTGGAGGTCTTTACGGGCTAATTCATGTTCTTAAGAGCATTCTTGAAGTAATTATCTTGATGAGAGGTAATTTTACATATATATAATTGAGGAAATTATGGTGCATATTTAATCTTAACAAGATAAATGCTTAAGAGAAGCATGCAGTAAGGATTATACATTTTATTCCAGTGTTAGTCTTGAAAAAATGCGAGTCGTGTATTGATGAAGGCTTTGCTACATTAATCTTGAGTAATTAACCATAATATAAAAACTCTTCGTAGTAAAATCCACGTGAATATGAATACGAATGGGTGAATGTGAGTCTTGTGAGTTGATGAAGATTAATGACATGAGTATATTAAACTGTTTTGGAGTCATAGAGAATAACCAATTGAATTACGTTACCATCGTATTAACATTCAGATCGAGATGAGAATCATGTGAGGTTAACATTTTTTTAGAATTGCTATTTAGGGTTGTGTTACCTTAGTTGATCAAGGTTGAGAATCTTGTCGTGAAGCAATCGAGGAAGAGACGATCATTGAGATTTTCACCATTGTCGATGTTGAAATATCTTGTGATTCAATCTACATGTATTATTTGTGATTGAGATATTTTAAATGTGTTTTTGTGATTGAGATTTTATTCATTATTGTCTTATAAAATTGTGTTTGAAAATTTAATCCAACTAGGGAGGACCCTTTCAGGTCTCTAGTGCTCCACAGAGGCTTGAGTGCAGGGAACAATGAATTTGATACTGAGAGATATGAGATATGAGATTTGAGATATGTGTTAGGATTGTTGGGATAATTAACCCTGTCCGATGTTTTGATAAACTGCCAACATACAACAAGCCTTCGCGTTGCCATCATACAGCAATAGAGTCATATAACGCTAAGTATGGAAGCTGTCCCTTCATACAACAACACTCCATACAGTAGCAGCTTCTATATAGCCTACAGCATAATTGGATACAACATACAAGCTGTAAGTATTGATTTCCTCTAAACTTATCCAAACAGGACTGAAGACCGTTAAAATGGAATCTGCTTCATTCGCTAAAGTCAAGTCCCGTTTGAAAAGAAGTATTTAAATACTGAAAGGATAAAGTATTTACATACTAAATCCGACAGAGATCTTCGGACAATGCAAAATCCGGATCTTGGTCCATACAAGTCAACCATCCAGTTGTAACGGACTTTTGCTCAACAGATCTTTCTCAACGGATCTATTCCAAAAAGCTATATATACCCCCGAAGTTTGAAGTTCAAGATAGACATAGACAGATACACGAACACACAATCATACATCTGTGAAGAATATTCAAACTGACCAAACTGAGATATACTGAGATTCCACGAGCTCCTCTATGTAATACCCAGTTGTAATTCAGTAATTATCATTCAGTATTTATCATTCAGTAATTGATACTCAGTAATTTCATTCATTATTGATCATTTGTCACTCATATTCAGTCATGGTATTCATCATTCAGAGTAATCGTATCGTGTATCAATCGTCATTCATCACTAATCGGATTGGAGTTTCGTGCCGCGTTTATCATCATTGTCATTTCGTTGCGAGCTGTGCGTGAGGAGTAGCGCACGCTACATACTCCTTTTAGCGTACGCTAATTGGGTATAGGTAGCGCACGCTACCACTCAGCTTTAGCGCACGCTAAGGTTGTCCTGGCTGCAGTCCAGAAGGTACTGGACTGCAGGTGAGATTATTTGTAGCGCACGCTACGAGTGGTAAGTAGCGCGCGCTAACGGGTTGTAGTAGCGCACGCTATATGTGTGGAGTAGCGCGCGCTAGGGACGGATCAGGTTGAGTCCAGTGGCTACTGGACTGCACTGGATTATTTCATAGCGCACGCTATGTGTTGTTGTTAGCGTACGCAACCGATATATTAGCGCACGCTAAACTATGGTTGTAGCGCACGCTATCGAGGTCAGATCAGAGGGCAGACAGTTTTCTGGACTCCAGTACTGGGCATCAATATTTCGTTAGCGCACGCTAATAATGGATCTTAGCGCACGCTAGTAATATGGCCGTAGCGCACGCTACAAGAAGGTACGTAGCGCGCGCTACCGTGTTCGGACAGTGGGTACTGGACTACCCAAATTACTCGTTAGCGCACGCTACGCACAAGGGCTAGCGCACGCTAACCTGGACTGACTATAAATTGGACAGTTTAGTCAGAGTTCGTCATTATTCATTTCATTTCATTCCTTCGGTAGTTTTGGGCGATTTCGAGCGATTCGGAGAGGATTCTTCGAGGTGTAATCATCAATCATCATCTTCAAGCTCATCTTTCGGATTAATCATCATTTCATCATCTTCATCGTATCGAATCAAAGGTATTAATCTCTTGGATCTAGAATTTCGGATTTTTGGGTTTTCCTCCCGATTTCTTCGTGTAAGCTTGGATTATCATTGGAATATGTTGGATATGGATTATCTACCTTGGATAAGTATATTCTTACGGATTTAATGGTTATTTTCGGAATTATTTCAAGAACCCTTGGGGTTGACTTCGGTTATTTTGGGGATTTCCGATTGTCGTTATTATAAACTTGAATTGTGAATTTCTATGAGATTATTGATGTCATTGATAATGTTGTGCTGGTTTGAATCAATCATGTTGGAGTTGGTTCGATAATTCGGGTTTGGTTTTAACCAACGGGTATCTCAATGTTTTCGTTAGAGTTCATCTACGAGTTCGGATATTGTTGTATCGACGTTTGGGTCGGTTATGATCGTATTTGATTCGTGTATTGATCGGTTGTTGGTAACTATTGTTGTTCAAGGTTGTTCGAGCGACATTTCATTTAGGACGTTGTTCGTGGAAGGACATTCTTCATCGGTGTTGAGTAAGTTAATTCTTACTCGGTTAAAAGGATATTCATTCCTTTTGTTGTTGTTCATTCATAATCGTAACTCATTCATCATTGTATTAACCGTATCAAAACTTGTCATTGTCAATTAATCACCTCAGTCATAAGGAACGACGGTTCCGATTATTTCATTGAGCTATCATTCATTTCACCATCATTTAATCTTGGTGAGTCATTATTCATTTTCGTTGTCACTTTTGTCATATTGTGGCATTCCGGGTCATACTGGCGTGCCGGTTGGTATGTGTAGGATTTTCATGTCGGGCACATTATGGTCGTGTGTTGGTTGTTGGCCTCACATTCGACTGTGCACACGAGTCAATGTGTCACGTGAGACAGAATAGGTACAAGACCACGCGTGAATTGATCGTTGGAGGCATGTGCACGGACACATATACATCCCGGGCGTAGTGTGGCGCCATTCCTTTGAGCCGCATCGATAGTTGATTCATATAGCATGTTTGATTGCGTATGTTTCAAATGAATAATTCATAATTTCGGATATATCATGATTGTGTATTTTCAACCCTTGAGGATTGTTGTTCGTATGGCCCGACCGTTGGGGATATTGTTTTTCGTGTCATGGCAAGGCTAAAGCACGGGAGAGCACGGTGACGGCGAGGAGTCCAAAGTGATACTAGTAGGGGCCCAAATGCTCGACCATTTATGTTTCCTTTATTTATTCCGCTGCAGACATTCCGTTTGAATGCTCATTTCATTCATGTTGTGTATTTTATCGTCACATAAAATACGCATGTATTCTATTTTATCACAGGTGTGTTGTATAAAACTCCTCATCGGAGTAATTGATGTTGTAATGTGGTTCGGTACTACATTTACTGTGTAATTCGCTCATTTTCATTCGCCCGGTGGGTCCTGATCGGGGTCCACAGACCGTAATATCCGCCTAGTTTGGGGTGTTACGAGTTGGTATCGGAGCGTGGTTTTGAATACTACCCTCCAAGTCATGTCTCATTTGAAATCATCGTCATCGGACTAGTATCATTGGACTTTCGCGTCACGTGTGACTCCGTGCAAATGCCGAGCCAATCAGACCAAGAACTGTAAGATTTCTGATGCCATGGTATAATTTCTGGCAATAATCATTCATTCATAATTCATCAGTTAACAATCCTCATTCATCAATTTCAATTGTGATCAAGTCGATAATGTTAACTCATTAATCACTCAATTCATTTCATTACTCAGTTATTGATCTTGAAGATCATATCATCAATCTTGTTAAATTGTTCAAGATAATCATTTCAGTAATTTTATCAGATAATCATGTCACGTCAATTAATCATTCATGTAATCGCTGTATGTGAACGCGTATGCTCATTTTCATCATTTCATAATGTAATCATAATGTGATACTCATGCGAGATATATAATCATCATATGACTTTCCACTTCAGTATGGAAAGGGCTGGCAGAGGACGTGGAGGACGAGGCCGTGGATCGGGCCGAATCCCGAGAACTCGTGCGAATACACGTGCAAATGCCAGGAATAATGCTAACTCATCGAGCAGTGACGCTGCCACTCACTCACCTGGACGCGATCATTCACTATCGGGGAGTCGTACCCGGGACACGGCTCAGTCAGAGGGTGTTCGGGTTGACCCACTCGCATTTATGCAGGGCATGATGGCCCAAATGACCCAGATGGCTCAGTTGATGGAGACGATGCATAACTCCGTCAATCAAAATCAGCAGGCTCCTCCGCCGCCACCTCAGAGGCAAGAGAGGGGTGTAAGCAATATCATCAGCGATATCTCTCGCCAGCGACCACCTACCTTTGAGGGCTCATCTGAGCCGGCGGATATTGTTCATTGGCTTGAGCATTTTGAGAAGTTATTTGCTATGGTGGATTGCCCTGAAGGGCATAAAGTTTCAGTTGCGGCTTACTATCTCGGTAAGAGCGCTCATTCATGGTGGTTATCGTTGAAGCCCACAGACGGAACATGTACTTGGGATCGATTCAAGACTCTCATGATGGAGAGGTACTATCCGGCCCCACTCGGGAGGCCAAGTTGTCGAATTACTCACTCCCGACCTTTCGGCGGATGACGTTCTCGCCATCGCCGAAACATTTCAGAACTTCTTCCGTTCGCCTCATCTATCATTCACTCGAAGCGGACAAGATCAAGTATTTCAAAGAGGTCAAACCCCGTATGAGACTTGATTACTTAATCATAATCGTGCCACTGCCGAGTTCATTGAGAAAGCTCTTACTTACGAGCTTACGGCTAAGGAAATTGCTAAGCAGCAACCTTCGTCTGCTAGCAAGAAGTCCAAGAACCGTAATCAGTCTGACGGGAGTCAGGCCACTTTCAAGAAACTGCGTGTGGGCTCTACTTTTTCTGAGCGACCTCCCACGGCGTCTAAACCCGCGGAATCTCAGTCGCGAGCGGCCAGTTCGGCCATCACCTGTTTCAACTGTGAGGAACAGGGTCATTTCAGCACCAAATGTCCGGCGATGCATCACGTGCCACAATCGTGGATTGCCGGGCATAGGGCCCGTTTTGCCGTAGGGACTCTAAACCCACTCCGGCGTCATCTCAAGCCCCAGTCATTCGGCGGTGCGAATCAGGCCACTCGGTCGGTGTCGCTCAAGACGACAGGAGCTAAAGGCGGAGCTAAGAGCTATCGACGGGAGCGTCCGGTTCGGGGGCCAGCAAGCCCCGAATTTATGAGATGAAGAAGACCGACGATCCCGAGGCCCGAATGATCTCGTACACTCGATATTCTATCTCAACCTCGTGTGTACCCTTTTTGATACTGGTGCATCTCATTCATTCATTTCCGAGTCATGTTTGAGTAGACTACGTCTGGGTAGTGCTACTAGTTGTGAGCCTTATGTCATTGGCCTACCTGATGGTAGACGAATTATCGGTAACCGTGAGATTCAGAATTGTCCGATTCAGTTTCATGGTCGTGTGTGGCCAGCGGACCTAATCGTAGTAGATTTGCCGAGGGACGACGTCATCTTGGGTATTGATTGGATGGATCGTCATGATGCCATCATTAGTGTCCGAAAGCGTTTGGTCACTATCATTTCAGACGATGGAGTCGAATATGTGTTTCAGGGAGGTAATCCCGGCTGTTCTGGTAAATTCATTAATTTGATGAAAGCAGTAAGGTTACTCAATCAGGGATGTGTCGGTTATTGGTGCTATATGGCCAAAACCGAGAAATCATCAGTAATGTTAACGGATATTCCGGTGGTGAGGGAATATGCCGATGTTTTTCCAGACAAGCTACCTGGTTTGCCTCCACAGAGGGATGTGGAATTCACGATTGAGTTGGAGCCTGGTACGTCCCCGATATCGAAGGCACCGTACCGGATGGCCCCGACCGAAATGCAGGAATTAAAGAACCAACTTGAGGAGTTGTTCGAGAAGGGTTATATTCGACCGAGTGCGTCCCCGTGGGGGGCACCCGTATTATTTGTCAAGAAGAAGGATGGTTCGTTCCGCTTGTGTATTGATTACCGGGAATTGAACCGGGTGACGATCAAGAATAAGTATCCCTTACCCCGTATTGATGATCTCTTAGATCAACTTCAGGGAGCTTCAGTATTTTCCAAGATCGACTTAAGATCTGGATATCATCAGTTGCGGATTCGAGAGTCGGATATCGCGAGGACGGCGTTTCGAACACGCTATGGTCATTATGAGTTTGTGGTTATGCCGTTCGGTTTGACTAATGCACTTGCGGTATTTATGGAGTTAATGAATCGGGTCTTCATCGACTTTTTGGATCGGTTTGTTGTTGTCTTCATCGATGACATTTTGATTTATTCTCGTGACCGGGAGGAACACGAGTTTCACCTTCATCAAGTGCTCGACGTGTTGAGGCGAGAACAACTTTTTGGGAAGTTTTCCAAATGTGAGTTACGGATGTCCGAAGTGACGTTTCTGACACGTAATTTCATCGACGGAGTTCGCGTCGATCCTCGAAGACGGAGGCTATTCGAGATTGGCTACCTCCGAAGAATGTTAAGGAAATCCAAGTTTCCTCGGATTAGCGGGTTATTATCGGCGATTTGTGGAGGGATTTTCTAAAATCGCTCAACCCATGACGAACCTTTACTAAGGATAAGAAATACACGTGGTCCGACGCGTGTCAACAGAGTTTTGAGGAACTCAAGAGCCGGTTAACTTCAGCACTGTCCTTTCTTTACCGCAAGGGACGGAGGATTTGTGGTCTATAGTGATGCGTCGGACAGGGTCTCGGATGTGTACTCATGCGAACGGAAAGTTATCGCTTATGCTTCGCGGCAATTGAGACCTTACGAGGTTAATTATCCGACCCACGACACGGAGCTAGCAAAGTGGTGTTCGCATCAAGATTTGGCGTCATTATCTTTATGGCGTTACTGCCGATATTCACCGATCATAAGAGTTTAAAGTATATATTTACTCGTAAGGAGTTAAATATGCGGCAGACGGTGGTTAGAATTAATCAAAGATTATGATATCGAGATCCTTTACCACCGGGCAAGGCGACGTTGTCGCCGACGCCTTGAGTCGTAAGTCCGTTCAGAGCATATGCTTGCCCGTTTAACGATTGAAGGAGCTTGGCGAAATTCCTTAGATCCGAGATCGAGGTCCAGCTTCACGAGTTCGGGCGGCTTTGTATGTTAGAGATTTCATCGTCACTCGAGGAGGAAATCCGAGAGAATCAGTTCGGACCCATCATTGTTACGCATCCGTGAGGATGTGGTTCAGAAAAGCCCACAGGTTCGTGGTCCACGAGGATGGACTTTTGAGATTTAAGAATCGGTTGTGCGTCACCGTGACAGCGAGTTGAAAAACTCTATTTTGAGAGAAGCTCATGCTACCCCTTATTCTCGTTCATCCGGTCTAGCAAGATGTACAAGGACTTGAAACAAAATTACCGGTGGAGTAATATGAAGCGAGAAGTCGCGAATTTGTTTCGAGATGCTTAACTCAACAAGTTAAGATTGAACATCGGCCGTGGGTATGTTGAAACCTCTTCCTATTCCCGAATGGAAGTGGGAAGACATTTCTATGGATTTCATCACTAGTTTGACGACCATTCGTCGTGGCATGAACACGATCTGTGTGATCGTGGACCACTTAACCAAATCAGCTCATTTCCTTGAGATCAAGGATACGTTGGGTGACGAGAGACTTGCCCGACTTTTCATCAAAGAGATAGTGAGACTTCACGGTACTCTAAAAGTATCGTTTCCGATCGTGACGGACGGTTTGTGTCGCATTTTGGAAATCATTCATCGTGCTATGGGAACTCGGCTTAACCTCGATCGCTTTTCATCCTCGGTCAAGCGGACAATCAGAGAGGACCATTCAGACATTAGAGGACATGTTGAGGGCATGCGTCCTCGATTGGAAAGACGATTGGGAAGCCCAACTACCATTGATCGAGTTCACGTATAATAATAGTTGGCATGCTTCGATCAAGATGGCACCTTACGAGGCCTTGTATGGTCGTCGTTGTCGATCTCCGTTGTGTTGGGACGACTTATCAGAATCAATCGGCACCGAGCCCGATATGCTTATAGCCGCCCGTGAGAAGGTAGCTTTGATCAGGAGTCGTATGTTGACAGCTCAGAGTCGACAGAAATCATATGCAGATAACCGTCGTCGACCTTTAGAGTTCGAGGCAGGTGACCACGTGTTGGTCAAGGTATCCCCGAGTCGTGGTATCTTCCGTTTCGGGAAGAGGGGGAAGTTGAGTCCGAGATTCATTGGGCCGTTTGAGATTTTGGATTGAGTAGGCGAGTTAGCTTATCGATTGGCTTTACCTCCGGCGTTGAGCCGAATTCATAATGTGTTTCACGTATCTCAGTTGCGGAAGTATGTTGCCGACCCGAGTCACATACTTCAGCTCGACGAAATCGAGATCGCCGACGATCATTCATATGAGGAACGTCCTATACGAGTTTTAGAGCGGCGGATCAAACAGTTGAGGAATAAGACGATTCCTTTGGTTAAAATTCAGTGGTCTAGACACGGAGTCGAAGAGGCTACTTGGGAAACCGAGGATAGTATGAGGGAGAGTTATCCCGAGTTGTTTGACCCTTAGTTTCGGGGACGAAACTCTTTTAAGGGGGGGTGTATGTAATACCCAGTTGTAATTCAGTAATTATCATTCAGTATTTATCATTCAGTAATTGATACTCAGTAATTTCATTCATTATTGATCATTTGTCACTCATATTCAGTCATGGTATTCATCATTCAGAGTAATCGTATCGTGTATCAATCGTCATTCATCACTAATCGGATTGGAGTTTCGTGCCGCGTTTATCATCATTGTCATTTCGTTGCGAGCTGTGCGTGAGGAGTAGCGCACGCTACATACTCCTTTTAGCGTACGCTAATTGGGTATAGGTAGCGCACGCTACCACTCAGCTTTAGCGCACGCTAAGGTTGTCCTGGCTGCAGTCCAGAAGGTACTGGACTGCAGGTGAGATTATTTGTAGCGCACGCTACGAGTGGTAAGTAGCGCGCGCTAACGGGTTGTAGTAGCGCACGCTATATGTGTGGAGTAGCGCGCGCTAGGGACGGATCAGGTTGAGTCCAGTGGCTACTGGACTACACTGGATTATTTCATAGCGCACGCTATGTGTTGTTGTTAGCGTACGCAACCGATATATTAGCGCACGCTAAACTATGGTTTTAGCGCACGCTATCGAGGTCAGATCAGAGGGCAGACAGTTTTCTGGACTCCAGTACTGGGCATCAATATTTCGTTAGCGCACGCTAATAATGGATCTTAGCGCACGCTAGTAATATGGCCGTAGCGCACGCTACAAGAAGGTACGTAGCGCGCGCTACCGTATTCGGACAGTGGGTACTGGACTACCCAAATTACTCGTTAGCGCACGCTACGCACAAGGGCTAGCGTACGCTAACCTGGACTGACTATAAATTGGACAGTTTAGTCAGAGTTCGTCATTATTCATTTCATTTCATTCCTTCGGTAGTTTTGGGCGATTTCGAGCGATTCGGAGAGGATTCTTCGAGGTGTAATCATCAATCATCATCTTCAAGCTCATCTTTCGGATTAATCATCATTTCATCATCTTCATCGTATCGAATCAAAGGTATTAATCTCTTGGATCTAGAATTTCGGATTTTTGGGTTTTCCTCCAGATTTCTTCTTTTAAGCTTTGATTATCATTGTAATATGTCGATATGGATTATCTACCTTGGATAAGTATATTCTTACGGATTTAATGGTTATTTTCGGAATTATTTCAAGAACCCTTGGGGTTGACTTCGGTTATTTTGGGGATTTCCGATTGTCGTTATTATAAACTTGAATTGTGGATTTCTATGAGATTATTGATGTCATTGATAATGTTGTGCTGGTTTGAATCAATCATGTTGGAGTTGGTTCGATAATTCGGGTTTGGTTTTAACCAACGGGTATCTCAATGTTTTCGTTAGAGTTCATCTACGAGTTCGGATATTGTTGTATCGACGTTTGGGTCGGTTATGATCGTATTTGATTCGTGTATTGATCGGTTGTTGGTAACTATTGTTGTTCAAGGTTGTTCGAGCGACCGACATTTCATTTAGGACGTTGTTCGTGGAAGGACATTCTTCATCGGTGTTGAGTAAGTTAATTCTTACTCGGTCAAAAGGATATTCATTCCTTTTGTTGTTGTTCATTCATAATCGTAACTCATTCATCATTGTATTAACCGTATCAAAACTTGTCATTGTCAATTAATCACCTCACCATAAGGAACGACGGTTCCGATTATTTCATTGAGCTATCATTCATTTCACCATCATTTAATCTTGTTGAGTCATTATTGATTTTGGTTGTAAATTTTGTCATTTTGTGGCATTCCGGGTATTATTTGCGTGGATTTTTGTTTGTGTAGGTTTTTCATGTGGGTCTCATTATGGTCGTGTGTTGGTTGTTGGACTGACATTGGATCGTGCACACGAGTCAATGTGTCTCGTGAGACTGATTAGGTACAAGACCACGCGTGTATTGATCGTTGGTGGCTTGTGCACGGACACATTTCCATCCCGGGCGTAGTGTGGCGCCATTCCTTTGAGCCGTACTGATAGTTGATTCATATAGCATGTTTGATTGCGTATGTTTCAACAAAATAATTCATAATTTCAGATATATCATGATTGTGTATTTTCAACCCTTGAGGATTGTTGTTACGTAATCGACCCGTTGGGGATATTGTTTTTCGTGTCATGGCAAGGCTAAAGCACGGAGAGCACGGTGGCGAGGAGTCCCAAGATACTAGTAGGGGCCCCGATCATTCGATCATTTATTCAGTCATTTATGTTTCCTTTATTTATTCCGCTGCAGACATTCCGTTTGAATGCTCATTTCATTCAGTGTTGTATATTTTATCGTCACATAAAATACGCATGTATTCTATTTTATCCTGGGTGTGTTGTATAAAACTCCTCATCGGAGTAATTGATGTTGTAATGTGGTTCGGTACTACATTTACCTGTGTAATTCGTTCATTTTCATTCGCCTGGTGGGTCCCAGTCGGGGGTCCACGGCACTGTAATATCCGCCTAGTTTGGGGTGTTACACTCTAAAGAACAGTATATCAAAAGCGATAATATTTCTTCAAGCAAACTGCCAATCCTAAGAGAAGAAATATACAAGTGCTCATCCCTGAACAACACATCATCAGCCTAAAGCTCAAGAAAGTCAAGCTGTTGTTCAACCAACGTTCTTACTTTGAAGAAAATCATCAGCCCTGTGTGGACTGAGAAAGCCTTGCTTTTCCTGAACTGTGTGTGACGGATCTGCATTGTAGATACAAAGCTTCGAAACTGTGTGTGAAGAAGCCAGTCAAGTGTTAGCTTTGACCAATCTGTGTGAAGGGTTGAAAGCTACGATCTTTGTATCAATCTGTGTGAACGATACATTGATAGGTTTGATTATAGACACGTAGTTGTGTACGTAGTGTTTCTAATAAACTGTTTACTCCTATGTGGAGGACCAGTGGACGTAGAGAGGTTTACCTCGAACCACTTTAATTACTGTGTTAATTACCTTATGAATTTACTATTTTCATAGCTGTGATTATTTTAGGTATACATTGTATACCGAGTTGCTGTATTTACAGCAACTTGCAACAAGACTTCCACTACACACTCTAATTTGAAAATCGTACAGCTTGTTGCTCAAACACTTTTCAAGCTGTATTCTGTATACTTAGTGACCAACAAGTGGTATCGAAGCGGTTGATTCTAAAAAGAATGAGTCGTTTTTGTAAAACAGTCTTTTTCTTTCCTATATTCTCATATGGATACATCAATGATCAATAAAGTTCCTATATTTTCTATTAACGAGTTTGACGATTGTAGAATTAGGATGGAGGCTCATCTTGCAGCAATGCACGAAGAGATGATTTTTGTTATACAGGATGGCCCCATAAAGATCATGAAGGTAAATCCTGCCCTAAGGATTGAAGGCCAAGCTCATGCCGAGCTCGAGAAAGAGCGCGAATAGTGGACCACAGATGATCGGAAACACGCCAACCTCGACAATGTTGCGAAGAATGCGCTATTTGTCACTCTTGACAAAGGCACGTTCTCTAAGGTAAAGAGCTGTAAATCAGCCAAGGATATCTGGGATAAACTCAAGTTAATTTGTGAGGGAACTGAGCTCTCAAAAGAAAACAAAATTTCAAAATTGACTCAGCAATTTGAATCTTTTGAATGAAACCAACTGAAACACTTGAGGAACTTGACCTCAGATTCACTGGCATTGTTGGTGAACTTGAAGAGTTGGGCAAGATTAATACCCAAAAGGAGAAGAACCTAAAAATTTTCAGACCTCTCCCTGTCTGATGGGACATTAAGACCACACTATGCGTGTGTCGTGCAATCTTAATGAAATATCTACTTTTGATCTCTTTTCTGACCTCAAAGCATTTGAGTATGATATAGACAGGAGAGAGAAAGCTGAAAAATCACCTGCAAGGACTACAGCATTAGCCGTTGTATCCAACAGAAGGCATAGCATGCCCAGCTCATCAAAGCCTACCCACAAAAGTGCTGATAGCGACGACGACATCCTGTCACAAGATGAAATGGCGCTCCTCATGCATAAGTTCAAGAAGTTCATCAAGCAGCCGGGAAAGACTCCATAGAGGCCCAAGCATGTTCACAAGGTAAGTACCGAGTCTTCCTCTAGTGATGCTAACCTGTGTTATAATTACAGGAAACCAGGACATTATGCAAATAAATGTCCTCATCCTAAAGTTCAAAGGTTGCCGGAAGCCGAGCAACAAGAAAAAGATGAAAGAAGACGTGTTTGGAAAAACAAGCTCAAGGCCCTTATTGGCAAATCAGAAGCCTCCCCCGCACCAATAAAATCCGAAGAATGTCTACAGGAAGTCACTGATAGTGACTCGTCAGATGATGAATTCGAAGATAAAGCATATATGTGCTTTATGGCCAAATACATACCGGAAGATGAAGATAGCGATGATGAGGTAAGCTCAACCTCAATTACTCCTGCAAATGCATCGCATACTTTTGAAAACATGATGAATGGATTCAAAAACATTCAAAAGGCCCATGAGACATTGAAAAATGAAAACATACAACTCTAAATTTCTAACCTAGAGCTGAGGGAAGAAAACAACTTGCTAAAAGTAAATTACGAAAATATGTCTGTTGAGTGTGAAAACAGCAAAGTCGATCACGAAAAACTCATGGAGAGCAATCATCAACTTGCTCACGAACTAAATAAGGCTAAATCTCACAATGAAAGCAAGATAAATGATTTTGTTCTGCTCCAAGACAAAATAAAAACTCTCGGAATACGAGAAGGAGAACTTGAGACCATCTTAAAATCTTTCGAGAAATCATTTAAAGGATGGAACAAATTCTAAGCACTGGGCAACATGCTCATGATAAAAGTGGCTTAGGATACAACTCATTCTCTAATAAAGGGAAAACTAGTACTGTGTTCGTCATGGGTGTGGACCCCATTCCTGTATCAGAAGAAATCCCGAGTCCTGTGAAGGCACCTGTTGCACCACGAACAGCAAAGGCTGCCATTCCGCCACCACAGTCATATTTCAGACAACAGAATCCTCAGCCATTCAGACCTGTACGGCTTATCCAACAACATGCTCCCCGAGCATATCAAAAGCGCCAACAGCCGTTCAGAAAGAAGGCTGTACCCAAATATCAAAGGCCCGCACAGCAGTACTTCCAACAGTACAGCGCGCCTCGATATTGGATACAGGAGCCTCGTTATCCATCGCAAAATCAGATTGCCGCACAGTATCAAAAACAACTTTGGGAATCCAACTGGAGACCCAGAAGGCAAGCTGTTAGGCCGAAGAAAATAGCTCCACCTCCAAGATGGCATTCGTACTGGATTAATAATAATAACCTTGAATTTTTCATGCATAATAATTATCATGGTTATAGCGACTACGTACCTGCCGCACGTAGACATCGCAACTACGGACCAAAAGCATCCTACAGTAAACCCATTGCTGTCAGGAAAATATGGGTACCTAAAGGCACTAACACCCATGGACCCAACATTCAAAGGGGCCTAAATCTACTTAATTTATTTGCATACAGGACATCTTAGAGAAGGACATCTGGTACTTCGACAACGGATGTTCTCGGCACATGACAGGAGATAAAAGAAAGCTGTCAGATTTTATAGAAGGTCGCAGTCCAAAAGTGCGCTTCGGTGATAAATCCAAAGGTCGAACAAGAGGGAAGGGAACCCTGATCATTGGAAAATTCAAAATCTCTGACGTAGCTTATGTTGAAGGCTTACAGTACAATCTACTTAGTATTAGCCAGTTTTGTGACAAACAGTTCTCGGTGAAATTCTATATAGATCATTGTAGAGTCAAGAACATCCTGACCAAAGAAGTTGTGCTCACAGGAAGCAGATTAGGTAACATGTATATTGCTGACTGGATGCCTATGAGCTCCACAATTCTTTGTTTTGTTGCCAAAGGCACTGCAGATCTAAGCTGGATATGGCATAAAAGGATGTCTCACGTCAATTTCAAGACGATCAACAAGCTCGCTCGACATGAATGGTTAGAGATTTGCCGGATGTGTCATTCAAAAAGGACAATATTTGTGGACCCTGTCAGAAAGGCAAACAAATTCAAACTACCCTAAAAAGAAAATTCTACCTTTCAACTCACAGAGTTCTAGAAATGCTACACATGGATCTATACGGTCCTGTAGACCCGGTAAGTTTGGGAGGTAAGAAATACTGTCTCGTTATTGTTGGTGATATTTCCAGGTATGCTTGGACAATCTTCCTGAGCAAGAAGAAGGAAACCACATCAAAACTGCCCGAGCACCTGAAGAAACTTCAAAATGAAAATGGATTGAGTATCGTGCCCATTCGTTCCGACAGAGGTACCGAATTCACTAACCATTTTATAGAACATTACTATTCGGAAAATGGGATACAACATGAATACTCAGCTGCCCGTACACCTCAACAAAATGGTGTTGCCGAGCGAAAGAACAAGACGCTGAAAGAAGCAAGAAGGACCATGATTGCCGCTAGCAAGTTGCCACAGCGTTTCTGGGGTGAAGCCACCAATACAGCGTGCTATACACAAAACCGCTGTATCATCAACAAACACCACAACAAAACAGCATACGAGGTATGGAATAACAAAACTCCATTAGTTTCGTACTTTCACATATTTGGTTGCCGATGTGTTGTGTTGAACAACGAGAAGGATCAACTTAGAACCTTCGATGAGAAATCGGATGAAGAGATATTTGTAGGATATTCCTCTGTCAGCAAAGCTTACAGGATCTTTAATAAATGGAAGCTGACAATTGAGGAATCAGTACATGTAGTGTTTGACGAACCTCACCATGATCCTACAGGAGTAGAAGATATTACTCAGAATATCCAACAACTCACCATTGATAACCCTACAACTCCTATAGAGCCTGTCGTTGACTTAGAAATCAACCCCGCAGCTGTAAGAACAGAAGTAGATGAAGCCGATGCTGTACAAGCTGAAGCTGAAACTATAGCAACTCAAGATACAGTACTGGACGCCGAATTAGAACCCGACAGAAGATGGCTGAGAGATCACCCACAGGAGTTGATCATATGAAATATTGATGCTGGTGTATCTACTCGTAAGAGAATACAGAGTACACAAGGAAATGTACTATGTGCGCAAGAAGAACCCGAGTCTGAGACATCTCCATTTCCTATATGGAAGTCTCTATCCGAACTTAGAAGACTTAATATGTGCACTATCGCTGTATTCTTAGTTCAATCTGAACCCGTTTCCACCAAAGAAGCTCTAGACAATTCTCATTGGATTACATCTATGGAAGAAGAGCTTAATGGTTTCGAAAGAAACAATGTATGGTATCTAGTACCCAGACCTACGCATCAATCCGTAATTGGAACAAAATGGGTATTTAGAAACAAGAAGGATGGAAATGGACTCATTATCATAACCAAATCCCGTTTAGTCGCACAAGGCTACAGACAGGGAGAAGGCATAGACTATGATGAAACTTTTGCCCCTATTGCCAGACTAGAAGCCATTAGGATATTTTTTAGCCTTTGACACCCATAAGAGCTTTATTGTATATCAAATAGACGTCAAGAGCGCATTCCTGAATGGAGAACTTGCCGAAGAAGTCTATGTTGAACAACCACCAGGGTTTGTCAACACGGAAGGCGAAGACCTTGTATACAGGCTAAGGAAAGCGCTTTATGGACTTAAGCAAGCACCTAGAGCATGGTATGAGACCTTGTCCTTGTATCTAACCGATAATGGATTCGAGAAAGGTGTTGTGGACAAGACCTTATTTAAAATACAGGAAGGTGATGACCTCCTGATGGTTCAAATATATGTAGATGATATTATATTTGGTTCAACTAACCTTGGTTTATGTCAAAGGTTCTCTTATCTCATGCAAAGTAAATTTGAAATGAGTATGATGGGAGAACTTAGTTATTTTCTAGGATTGCAGGTAAAGCAGTTGCCTACAGGAATCTTCATCAATCAAGAAAAATACTGCAAGGAGCTTCTCAACAAATTTGGAATGAATACTTCCAAATCCTCGTCAACCCCCATGAGCACTTCCGTGCAAATTAGTGCTGACGAAGCTGGAAAGCCGGTTGATCAATCACTCTACAGGAAGCTAATTGGCTCACTCATGTACCTAACGGCTAGCAGGCCCGATATCCAGTTTGCTGTAGGAGTGTGTGCGCGATATCAACTAGCACCTAAAGAATCACACTTCACAACAGCCAAACGAATCCCGAAGTACGTAAAAGGAACAGTCGATGTAGGACTATGGTATCCTAAGGAAGGCGGATTCGATTTGGTTGGCTACAGTGACTCGGATCTCGGAGGCTGCAAGCTAGATAGGAAGAGTACAAGCGGAACTTGTCACTTTCTTGGACCTAGACTTGTATCTTGGTTAAGTAAGAAGCAAATGGCAAACTCGCTTTCCACAGCAGAATCGGAATACTATGCTACTGGTAGTTGCTGTATGCAGATCCTTTGGATGCAACAACAGCTGTCAGACTATGGAATTGAAGTCAAGAAAACACCCATTATGTGTGACAGTACGAGTGCAATTGCAATAACGCATAATCCTGTTTTGCACCCGCGTACTAAGCACATCCATATGAAGCATCACTTCATTAGGAATCATGTTGAGAACAAGGATGTTTGGCTATAAAAAGTTCATACAGATATCCAGTTAGCTGACATATTTACCAAGCCTCTCGGCACAGCAAGATTCTGTATGCTTCGACAAGAATTGGGTTTGCTATAGCCTGACTCCCTATAATTTTTTAATGCTTTTACTCAACAATTGAGGGGGAATGCTGTAAGACCCACGAATACAGTATCCACCATTAATTATCTGTACATTCAGACATTCCGACAGCACTGTAGGACAACGAAGACACTTTTCCTACAACTGACGTGTGCATTAATTAAGGGGGAATGCAGTATGACCCATGAATACAGTATTAATCCGAAGATTGTTGTATGAAATTGAATCTCGTATGTACCTTTTAAGGGGGAACGCTGTATTTTCGCGGATACAGCACATATTGTGGGAAATAAATTAATAATATAATAATATGTTATTCCTTTTAAAATAATGTTTAGCCTACGTGCCCTGTCATTATATCAAACGTCTTTGCAATAAATGCTTTGCATGACATCTGGACTATTTTCTATCAAACGCCGCGACTTTTCAAATTATTTTATAAATTCACACCGTCGTTTCGGGCTATAAAGGAAGATTAAACGTCAGATGTGGGACCCGCTATAATTTCAAAATCTGATGGATAAGATGTACCTGTTATGCTTAGTCCATCTTGTTCGTTCATTTAAAACAACGGTTCCCATCCCTTATATCTGACCGTTCACTGTCTGCAAAAACCTACAACTTCCACCGCCCACAAATTTATAAGGACTGTACCGTGCTCCCTTCGACTTTTTACGCTTACTGCAAAATTGAACTGTCCTAGAGCATACAACGTATATTGCTTTTTGCAAATTTTCTACACTCATTCTCTGTAACCCCTATCTCCCTAACAATGGCATCATCTCAAATTTCTTCTCAATCGATGAAAAAGAGGGAAAACATCATCGATGGACGTTTGCTCGTTCGATCTATCATCATAGAATGTATCAAATATGAGGGTGAAGATCTCGATGGAATGGAGCATGTCGTCTCCAAGATTAAGCAGCAAGGCTTATACCGCCTTGGTAGCCAGCACCCAGATCTATATGACGAGCGCATCGTTGAGGAATTTTATCTCGATGCATCTGTGAAGTTATTTTCTTTGAAGAGAGGAGGCGATGTTTGTGACATCACTTCCATAGTCTGCGGAGTCCAAATCTGCATTGACCACTCTCTTCTTGGAACTCTTTTCAGGCTACCTTCCGATGGCCTGAAGATGGAAGATCTTGAGACCTTCGGGTCGCAGGATCTTCTGGCTACTTATTGGGGATTGTTTACTGGCAATGCCTCGGACAGAAACGTGCATCCTTCTTGCCATAAGAAGCGTTTCTATTTACCATATGTTTATCTGCATGATTTTTGCTGCCGTGTTGTTGAAAACAGGACCGGTGCATTCAAGATGTGCACCAACTTGAGCTTTAGAATGATGGTCGCGATTATGTCCGACAAAAAATTCAACTGGTGTCAAGTTATTCTGAATAGGTTGCATGAAGAAGTTTCAAAGCCTGTCTCTCAGAAGAAATCATTTGGGCTTTTTCTGAATTCCCTTCTCATGAAAATTGGCATGCCACAATCTCGTCATTCTAAGAAAATCGGCTCCGGGAAGTTTATTGGTGGGAGCAAGCCCACAGTTTTCAACAAGGATTGTCTTTAAGCCAACCGACCCCATGTCAACTACATGCCGACCTCTGATAATCCGAGGGATATCACAGGAAGGATTGCTGATGAAGAAAAATCCCACAAGAAAAGGAAAAAGAGCGTGCCTGACAGTGTGTCACCGCTCACAGCAAAGAAGAAGCTGAAGAAAGCTTCTAAATCAAAATCAAAGGTCACAGTGACTCAATCTGTCACTCCCATCGAAGACGTTGTGGCGCAACCCACTGAGCAATACCCACAAGGTGAAACCCCTACGGAAGAAATAGTTGCTGCACACGGTGCAGATCTTGAGCCTATGGCCGATATGACGGATGATCAACTACTTGCCAAAATCGCAGGAACTGATGAATCGGTTGCATTCACTGAGCCGAAAACCGTATCTCCTATATGGGATTCCACAACCGTACATGATCCATCTCCGACATAGTATCCCATACCTGTCGAGGACCCAATGCCGACAGTAAACTCAAGTGCTGTTCGGAGTCCTTCCCCCACAGTACTCATCAATGACACCTTGTTTCAATTGCAGGTTGAGCAAGCTTTTGAACGCTTCATTCAGTGGAAGTTATATAGAGTTGCACCATATGACACCTTGTACCATTGGAGCAAATGGAATGAAGAAGAAGCCTTCATTTTGGAAGTCACAGACTGTCAGGACATCCGCTTGTTACTTCAATGGGACAACAAGTTCTGTTATGAGCTTATTTCTAGCAGTGTTATGACAAAGGAGAAGGCCAGACTCAAGGGCAAATCAAAATCCACTTACTCAACTCCACAAAATCCAAAATCTGATCATGACTCAGATGACGACGATGATGCCTTCCAGGCAGGTCTGAGAATGAGTCGTGAGAAAGCTCAAGCCCAGAAATTCTCAAGAATATCCGACCAACAAGGTCAAAGGACATCCATCCAACAACAATCTCCTCTCCATCAACAAGAAGTTGCACAAGAACAAGAGGAATCAATCCCTCCTGTCACCGAAGAGCAAACAGCTTCTCAACAGGCACCCGAGCCTGTCACCACCCAACAGGATGACCATACCCGCGCCATCCTGCAAGAGGAATCATTCCCTCTACCAGAGCAGGCGGATGCTGAGAGACAGCAGGAGGAATCAGTCTCTCCTATACCTATGTCTACCACATCTATTTCGGAGTAGGAGGATTCAGTCCCCCTATTGCCGCTCCAACATCTGATGCTCCCGCATCTTCACCTGTGTTGGAATCCGACGACGGTCACTTACCCGAGGATATCCAACTTGAGTCAAGCTCCCATGTGGCTTTGAGACAGCTAAATGGAGCTGAAGATTTTGCCCAGTCCGACTCTCCCAGAACGATTGAAAAGAACGAGCAACTGCATGCTTTAGGCCGACAAACTGTCTTCCTACAGGATGCTGTTAATGCCCTGCATGCTGTTGAAAAAGAAATTGATTGGTTACATCAATCTGTTGTTGAAGAAATGACCAGTTTCAGGCACGAAGTGTCAAAAGTAGAAGAAGCCTTCCGTATCTTGCCCACCATCCTCAAACAGGCACTGAACCAACTTCAACAGCGCCAGGAGCAAATTCTGTTGGAAGAACAAGCCAAGCTTCGTATTTCTGAGGCAAAAACTTCATCATCTCTTATTGAAATAGGATCCCATCTTCGAGGCCACGACCAAAAGATTGATGATATGTCACTAGTGCTCAAATCACTAGTTGATAAAATGTCAAGTTTTGAGACCAAACAGGATAACACAATGCGAATCCTGGAAAGCCTAGATGAGAAGGTCTCTTACCTTGATGAGGCCAAAAAGGGGGAAGAGGCTAGAGAAGCTGCAAAGAGATTAAGACTGGAGCAAGAAAAGGAGATGGAAGTTGCATTACAAGACAGCATCAGTGTTGCGATCAAACGATTGGCCGCTCCTGCACAAGGGTACAGGGTTTCTGGTTCTCGTCTAGAGTTCCATGATCCCAACATACCTTGGAATAACAACATGTAGAAGCCCTCGGAAATCCGTTTACCAACCAACCGCCATCCTACAGCAGAAGAAGTGAAGGAATGGAGGAAGAACAAACTGATGAGATACTTTGTAAAACTCATCAGGGAGTCCGCCATCTTCAAAAAGTATCAAACACTGGCGGAGGCTGCGGATGTATTCGCAAAAATACTGGAAGAAGGAAAGCTCCCCTACAACTCCAAATAAAATCCAAGCACCAGACAGGAGATCGGATCACCCACCCTGATGACTGGATTCTTGCCTTTGACAAATCGAGCGAAGGAAGAGCAATCTATTTAGATCGAGGCAACGATTCCCTACAGCATTGGTGGCCGGGAACCGAGAATGATCCTGACAAAAGGCCATGGAGACATGCTAGCTACAGGAGTTAGCCTGTAGGATGCTATTCTGTATCTTTTCTTTAGAATATTGTAATCCTTGCTCATTATCAATAAAATATATTTTTGTCTTGAAAGATTACAACTCGTGATCTACGTATTTGTTTACCGTCTAATTATGATTTCAATTAATTTTTACTGTATAAAAGTATGAAACTTGTTTTGTATACAAGCTGTAAAGAACTTGTCTGCGAACAATTCATAGGTTAAGTTGTAATTCAACTAAATTACACTGTAAGATTGTGCCTGCACACCAATCATAAGTTTAAGTTGTAATACTCTTTCCTGTCAAAGTTGAACTCGCCTACGAGCAGTTCATAATATTAGACTATTTGCTGAAGGCCAGAACATTCGACGGAAGACCAAGAAGACTGCCCTCTTGTAAGATGTTTAAAAAAGGTTTCAACATCAAGGTTTTGGCATCATCAAGAACTTTTAGCATATCAAGAGGTTTCAAAGAAGATGTGGTAATTATCAAAAAGGGGAAAATTGTTGGGATAATTAACCATGTCCGATGTTTTGATAAACTGCCAACATACAGCAAGCCTTCGCATTGTCATCTTACAGCAACAGAGTCATATAATGCTAAGTATGGAAGCTGTCCCTTCATACAGGAACACTCCATATAGCAACAGCTTCTATATATCCTACAGCATAATTGGATACAACATACAAGCTGTAAGTATTGATTTCCTCTAAACTTATCCAAACAGGACTGAAGACCGTTAGAACGGAATCTGCTTCATTCGCTAAAGTAAAGTCCCGTTTGAAAAGAAGTATTTAAATACTGAAAGGATAAATTATTTAAATACTAAATCCGACAGAGATATTCAGACAACACAAAATCCGGATCTTGGTCCATACAAGTCAACCATCCAGTTGGAATGGACTTTTGCTCAACGGATCTTTCTCAATGGATCTATTCCAAAAGCTATATATACCCCCGAAGTTTGAGGTTCAATATAGACATAGATAGATACACGAACACACAATCATACATGTGTGAAGAATATTCAAATTGAGCAAACTGAGATATACTGAGATTCCACGAGATCCTCTAAATAACAGTATATCAAAAGCAATAATATTTCTTCAAGCAAACTGCCAATCCTGAGAGAAGAAATATACAAGTGCTCATCCCTGAACAACACATCATCAGCCTAAAGCTCAAGAAAGTCAAGATGTTGTTCAACCAATGTTCTTACTTTGAAGAAAACCATCAGCCCTGTGTGGACTGAGAAAGCCTTGCTTTTCCAGAACTGTGTGTGATGGATCTGCATTGTAAAGACAAAGCTTCGGAATTGTGTGTGAAGAAGCCAGTCAAGTGTTAGCTTTGACCAATCTGTGTGAACGGTTGAAATCTACGATCTTTGTATCAATCTGTGTAAATGATACATTGATAGGTTTGATTATAGACACGTAGTTGTGTACGTAATGTTTATAATAAACTTTTTACTCCTATGTGGAGGACTAGTGGACATAGAGGGGTTCACCTCGAACCACTTTAATTACAGTGTTAATTACCTTCTACATTTACTGTTTTTAGAACTGTGATTATTTTAAGTATACACTGCATACCGAGTTGCTGTATTTACAGCAACTTACAAAAAGACTTCCGCTACGCACTCTAATTTGAAAATCGTACAGCTTGTTGCTCAAACACTTTCCAAGCTGTATTCTGTATACTTAGTGACCAACAAGGATTCGTGCCAAAATTGAATATGCAGCGAAAGAATATAGTCGCACAAATGTGCTGTAAACCCTGATGGAGGATCGAGGAAGCATCATATAAACGAATACTAGTAAGAGCATAGAAATTGAATTCATACTTTTGAAGACCTTTGATTATCTGTTGTTGATGAACCCCGTGGAAGCTAACCATAAAGGACAACTCTTTCTAGGGGTTGTTCCGCTTTAGCTTGCTTGTTTGTCTATGCTAGTCTTCTTTATTTACTACAAACTAGTGACTGAGTCCAAAGCAAAGAGGTAAAGGACATCTACTAAGCAATCACAAAGAGTTCACATATCGATAGCTAAACTTTAAGAAAAACATCAAGTTCCTATTTTTTGATAGAGGAACGGAAGCCAAAAAGGCAAAGTCTAGTACTGGATCACCGATGTTTATATTTATATAAGAGTCAAACTCAATATCAAAAGAACCAAAGACACTGTCATCCTACAAGGAGTGAGTGGGCCATTAGCTATGCTATTGAATGCGTTGTCAGAAGGATATATGGGAGTTTGTGAAACTTTTTAGAAATCGAACACTAGAAATACAACGCCTCTATGTTTCATGCATAAAAAAGATGACCGAAAAATTCTCCTCCTTCACTATATGTAGTGGGCGACAACTAGCAAAGTGTAGGGGAGGGATATTTTCTTCTTACTTTCTCTTTCTTTCTCTAAGAGTAACATGATGAATGTCATAATTTTGGTCTTGAAAATTATAGACATCCACATGCACTCACATTTTCATTTATAATATCTCATCACATGAGATAAGAAAATTTCCCTTCAAAAGTCAGTTGTGCTCTTTGTAATACTTTTATATATGATATAAAAATCAAATCCCTTTAATTCGCACACCATGTTTTTAATTCTTTTATTTAATGATAACATGTTATCACATAAAAATAAGACTCACATAAAATAAGTGAGGGGGCTATATGGTGTTCATGGCTTGGTGGTCGAACAACTTAGTCTATAAACCAAACCCTCATGTGTCTAGTCCGTTAGATACACCTTAGTACGTTGTAATATATTTTATATAATTTAACTTATCTAATTAATTAATTATATTAAATATAATTTCTCTGAAACATAAATATTTATGAATTAAATTAATTAATTAGAGATAAGGTGAATATTCGTATCAACTACGCATCTATCACTGCTAAAAGTAAATCAAGTGAGAAGTATTGATGGTGAGTATATAGTGAAAATCACATAGGGAAAGATATACTAGCCATTTCTAATATCAAATTGTGAGGTGATGAGCCTTTCGGGCCGATACACATGCCAAAGGATGCCCCAATGGGGCGGGACACCTTTAGTACTTGGAACACCGATTGGTTTCATCCTTCCGTGGGCTCATCAGTGAGATGGCAATAGTCCCCAACTAGTTGTGATATCCGCCACGATTCCTTTCTTTGTCAAGTATAGCTCGGACAAGATGAAGCGTCTATGGCTCACAACATCCTATGACTATTGTCGTTCCCAATCTCCCCCACAAGCTATAATGTTCTTGCATTTATTCTATACTTTTAGATTTACGTCATATATTACAGAAGATAAATTGTAATCTATCGAGTATTGTGATATTAATGTTTTTATTTTCTGAGAATGACTATCGAATATTGTATTTGATAATTTGGGAGGAATTAAATATGCTAATTTTTTGGCAAGTATAGTGCATTTTACATACATTACCTTGTGCATATAATGCAAGTCACTCAGCCATCTTAAAATATGTTTCGAGGTATCCTAGCATACGCTAAGAGCATATCACGTCAAGAAGGCGAGTTACACGAATCTAATTTTGTCCGAGTAGGTCGAGTACTTTAGACCTATGTGGACAACTGAGTCAGTGCCGATTGCTTATGTTGTTGTGAAGGGACTAGCGTACGTTATCAGATGTTGTTAGCGATCATAGCATAGTGACTATGTATGCTATGAAGTTGCAACTAAGACAGTAGCTACCGAATTAGCATTGCATCCGCTATGTGGATGCTATAATGTAAATGCACACAATGCATCATATGTTAATTATTGATCAGTTTACAAAAAGAATGAGCTTTTTCATTTCTGCATGGGACTTCTTTCATTCTAACACTTAGGAAACACTTCTTGGGTCTGGAGAGCACATTTATGGCTTCATCACAAATAAGGAATTGGAGTAGAGTTTGTTTTGCTCTATCACTTGGAGTTTTTGAAGATTATAAATGTTGTTCATCATCTAAATTCATCATTTGAGGTAAGATGATTGATGTTTACTCCTTATATTGACCCTGTGGTGGATTTTATCATGTTTCTAGTAGTATTCGATGATCATGTTGGATCTAGGCTAGTGATAGTTCGGATTTATGAGTGTTCTTGATAATAAATCAACCTACTATGATGAATATATTGTAAGCCCCCACAATTTTTAGTTTCTAAATTCAATAAAAAAGTGGATTCTCGATGTTCCGATAATCCACATAACAGCTCTTATGTCACATTTATAACCGTAATTAGTATATTAACTCGCCAAGAGACAATCATAGTTGTTTCAACAAAGATCGATTCTAAATAATACATCTTAAGCGGACTCATGATCAATAACCATGGAAAGAGGAATTGGACATTAAGGAAAAAAAAGATTAAGCATAACATCAGGACCCCGCCGTTTCACCTAAGCCTAGCCGGGAGAATTAGCAACGACATAATCCCAAGGTTTTGCCTGGCAAAACTATAAACCGCGGCCAAGAGAAGAGGAAGACTACGACCGTAATAGTGGGTAGATTATGGACGCTAGGTAGTCTATATTATGGATGTAAGTGAGGGCGAGTTACAGCTGCTAATAAGTTGGTTGGAAATGTCCAAAAATTTAAGTCAGCTGCGAGAAGTGTCGAGAAAACTACCTCAAAAAATGCCTCCATGATATCGGCCACTAAGGGCCTTTGGTATCCGCTATGCCTTATCGACTCAAGGGCAAAGACTCATATATATAGGCCTGCATGGGGCCTTCTTCCTCAGATTTTCCCGAATCTTTCACAACCAGTTTCGCCCTTCACTATTAACCTGAATTTGATCCTGTCTTGAGGTATTAAACATTCACTAACACAAGGGAGTTGTCCTACAAAGTGCACTCTAATCGGATTCACCAGTTTCCTCCCATATTGAAGCTCTGGATCGGGAAGCCTGAAGTTTTATTCGTGGATTTTCGTGCCTCCCTAATTCCTCATATTCACATGTAAGTTCTACGGATGCATTCTTTATACTTTACTTCGGTTATATTGATTGTATACTATTACGTAGGTTACGAGCTTATAGAAAATAATGTAGTAAAAGCACGTTAGATAAACTCTTTGTCCGAAAGAAACATGGATCATTATAGTTATATATTGATTATCGCGAGTTGAATAAACTCAATCAAGAACAAGTATCTGTTACCCTGGATTGACAATCTATTTGATCAACTGTAGGGAGCTACTGTTAGGAGTATGCCCTCGAATGCCACTCAGAGGATGTTGAGTGAGGGCATTGTACTTGTTATTATGTAAATCATCAATATAAGGCAATGGATGTTTCTTTATTTACTGGTAGTTACTGGCATTCCTAACTCGTAAATATACATGTAGAAACTAGTCCGTGTATTTGAGAGCAAAATGTTCCACTCCTTATTGGATAAGGGGGTCGGCACTGGAAAGGTTTATAGCTCAAATACTTAATCGTTCGCAAGTCAATGAAACTTGACTGGGCGTTAAAGTTTATGTGAAGACTTGTATGACGTGTTCTTTGACATGAAGAGTGCCTATTGAATGCTAATGGTTAGTGGGAGCACACGTTATAGGTATGCTAATTGGATTAGTATACTCGAACCGACTCACCCTCGATTCGTCACACGGAATTCACTCTGGGACAGTCATTGACGGAATCGAAAGGTTGTGATAGGTATTCGTGAACCTTCGACTTGAGGATTTAGTAGGGATGTGCTTGTGACGTCAAGATTTTCATTAGAGTAGTTCGACCCTGTAAACCGGAAGACGGGGGTCAACCTCGACGTGCATCTTGACGGGCAAGTAGCAGGTCCTACTGAATACCAAGATAGAATTCTTTCTCCTGTTAGTGAACGGGTTATATGTCCTATGCGCTATCGCGATGAGATCATAAGTCTTTGGCCAAAGCATTGGAGCTAGCTGTATTAGATACACGAGAGCTCGATGATCTCGATTTGCATTAACGCATGCATAACATCAAGTACAGATGGGGTTTGACTGACCGTGACCCCATAACTTGATCGGGACATTTGAAAGAAGGGTTTATACGTGTACTGGTATTCACGACAGAATGGTTCTTGAATGATCCCAATCATTTGTTCTCAGTCGGGGTACAGTGTAGGCCACCAGGCTGGCTAGGTGGTGCTACTACTCTTTGGTTCCTCCCATTGCTGACTGAGACGAACCTACCGAGTCGCGCATTAGGATTGACGATGGAATGAATCGAGCTTGTTCTCTCATTATGAATATTAGATATTGGATATCTAATTTGGGACATTAGATGTCTAAATCGATTTATTAGATAAATTGATTTACGGCCTAAATGAATTAAATAAATTACTGGGTGATTAATTTAATTCATGAATATAATTATTTCTTGGAGAAATTAATTATGTTATTTTGTATTTAATATGTTTAATTAATTGGATTAATTAAACGATATAAATACATCGGAACGGAATTGGAGTTTATCTGTTTGTACTCTCGGGCGTCCGAAACAAACCGAAATCTTCCTATAATTCATCTTGGCCGCCCCCCACTTATAACCATGTGTGTATATTGACTTGTCCCCATCATGGTTTTGGAATCTCATGTGTTGAGGGGACAAGCATCATATACATTATATGGGGAATCTCTCATGTGATATGATTTGATTTTATGTGGGTTGAATAAGAAGGGGAAGATAGACTTTGATCTCACTCTCCACTTTTGTAAGCCTTCCAACGTGAGGATATATATATATAGAGAGAGAGATAGACTTTGAGTTGAACACTCATCTTCATCTTCTTCATTCACTTCTTCTTCATTTTTCTTGGAGAAAATTGAGAGAAAATTATTGAGAGATATATTATACACTTAGAGTGTAATAATTAAAGCTTCATCACTTGATTCTAGCCGCAACCTTAGAGGTTAATCAAGTGTTGTTATTCCGGTCGTTTTTACGGCGCGTGGCAAGTAGAGACGCGGTGATTTCGGCATTGGATCGTTCAAGGGCTTGGAGCGGATCAGTTACGTAGAGATCAAGCAAAGCTTGGGGAATAGCTCAAGAGAAGGTTATCCATCTAATCAACGGACTACAAGGGTGAGTTTCTATATCTCTTGTGAATTCGTTTTTGATATTCGTATATACGTAGCTCGATCGATCCTCGTAGGGATTCGGATCGAATTAATTTTCGTTTTACCGCTTCCGCTGGGCCTTCGTTTTAGACACCGAATCCCAACAGTGGTATCAGAGCGTAGTTCTTGCGATCGTATATACGATATTAGCATTTGGAATGCTTGATTAGATGGTGAATGATTTGGAATCATTTTAGTCATAATCGTGGCATATGTTTTTACGTTCGTTGTAGTTATATTTTTCGTAAGTTTATGTCTAAATATAAATCTTAATTTCTTGGAAATATGATTTATATTGAAGATATGAATGTTGGAGAATATAGATATTGGATATCCGGTTGAAAAACTAGCCCCGAAATGCCGTTGGACGGTCCGGGAGGGGTCCAGGAGCAGGGGCCGCGGCCTGTGGCTCGGGGCCGCGGCTCGTGGTCGTTTCACCGGCCTGGTCGGCATCGTATTGGGGGCCGTGGCCTGAGCTCGAGGCCGCGCCCGGCCGGGCTGGTGTGTCCTAGCCGGCAGCTGCCGAGCATGACTCGGCCATGCCAGGCCTGTCTGCTGGCATGCTGCCGATGGTGACTCGGCCATGGCAGGCCATTTTCGCCCCGACTCGATTTTTCGTGTATTCTTGAAAATTAATCTCCCGCATGTTAAATTAGATTTAATATGATTAAAATAATTTATGGTATTTCATTTTATAAGGAAAATTTGATTAATTGGAATATTTATGGTCGATCGAATTATTTTGAACGTTATCATATTACCGATTGTGTGAATTGATTTGATCGGTTCGTATTGTTGATTGGATCAATGTATCTATACGCTTTCCATTTATTTAGTATTTATTGGATGAATGCTTTTGAATGGGGATGTGGTTCGTGGACTTAGTTTGTGAATCGTTCGTTTTATTCGATTGGGTTGTAAAGGCCGTTTTGAGCCTATTTATTTTACTAGAAATGTTTGTATCTAGGATGCAATTTTCGATGTAAAATTTATATGTAATGACGAAGACCGGAGGAAGATCCATTTCGAGAAGATGAAGATTCAAGACGAAGACTTGTAATTAGATTACGGAGTTTTTGTTTTCTAGGAACGGTCCATGAACCACATGTTGGTAGCAACTAGGTTGTGAATGGTTGTTTCATATTGTATGAATGCCACAAATGCGCTTAAATGATTAATGTGCAAAGTGTAACGTTAATCGCGAAAATTCTCCCACGATAAATTATTAAGTTTATAAGGTTTCAAGGTTTTCCTTCGCTCCATCGAGTTTTCGGGAAATTGAAATCCAAACTGGATGTGCTATGCTTCCGAATTATCGGGGTAGTCGTTCGGGGAGGACGGATAAATTACCAGGAGCGCATTGGATGCCTTCGGTTGGAGCAAATTTTATCCCTAGAAACCTGATAGGTTGCCGGATACGATTCAATTGTGAAACTGATTTACGTCGATGGTATAAACTTAACTTGTTCACGAACCATAGAAACCGTATAGGTTGAGGGGAGTGAACAAGGGGAAAAAGAAGATCGAATCATCCATTAGATGGGTTGGTGTTGGACACCACTTTATGAAAATTAATAGACTAGAAACCTGTTCGGTTGCCCTCTATTAAGATTTATAAAGAACTCGATCACCACTATGAAGTAGAGCGACGATACTTCCGGATTTCACATGGGAGTGTGTTATTCCGATAAAAATAGTGGGAGCTGGGTAACAAGAATAGAAAAGACCTTAATTCTATACTCAGAACATAATTGAATGAGTCACTAATTAATCTGTTATACTTAATGCAGACAAATCTCAATATGACAATGAATCCACTCGTAATTCTACTCGAAAAGAACACCTTAATGGGACCTAACTTTGTGGATTGGCTCCGCAATCTAATGATTGTCCTCAGTATAGAGGCATTGAGATACGTCTTGGAGACGGACATTCCGGCGCCTCCTGTGCGGACCCGAGCCAATCAGGAAGAGATTGAAAACCACGAAAAGTAGGTTAAGGATGACGTTAAAGTCCGTGCTTATATGATGGCTTCCATGTCTAATGATCTTCAGAGAGCTCATGAGAAAATGACTTCTGCTAGGTAGATTCAATCTCACTTAACCGAGCTTTATGGTGAGCACAGCAGAACTGCTAGATGTGAGATATCCAAGCAACTGTTCGGTGCAAGGATGAAGGAAGGTGAGAAGGTTGGGGAACACATCCTCAAAATGATATCCATGATCGAGATATTGGAGGCTCTTGATTTTAAAATGGATACTTCTCTCCAAACCGACCTTATCCTACAGTCTCTCCCTGATTCCTTCTCACAGTTTGTTATGAACTTCAACTGCAATGAGATTTCATGTTTAGCTGGGCTAATGAACAAACTGGTGACCGCCCAATCTCAGATGAAGACCCCACGGATGAATGAGTCTGCACTTGTGATTTCTTCTGGACTTCGGAAGTCTAAGAATAAGAAGAAAAAGACCAAAAAGCGGACTGGACCACAAGCTAAGGACCTTAAGAGAAAGGGCAAGGCCCCAATGGTTCCAAAGAATAAGAAGAAGAAGGATGCTTGTCTCAAGTGCGGTGAGCTGGGCCACTGGGCTAGAGACTGTCCGATTCTTCATGGCACTTTAGGTACAAAACTTCTGGTTTTGGAAACAAATTGTTCTGATACTGTATTTTCTACTTCCTGGATACGGGATTCTGGTGCTAGTTCTCATATTTGTACGGTGAATCAGGATCTGGAACAAAGTAGGAAGATTGGAGCTGGAGAAGTTATGATCACAGTCGGTAGCGGGCATAGTGTCGAGGCGACCGACATAGGATCACTTCTTTTGGGTTTAGAATCCAGCTTTGTTTTGACTTTAGAAGATGTACTTGTTTTGCCCATGGGGCACAAAAACATTGTATCCATTCCGGTCATGGACCGAAAAGGCTTTTCATTTTTCATTGGTGATGGTTCCTGCAAAATTTATTTTAGAAATAAACTAGTGGGTACTGCTACATTGTTGAATGGATTGTATCATCTAAATCTCAGCAACAAAGTAGTTATGAATACTATGACTAGGAAACGTGGTAGGGATGAAACCAATCAAGTTTTGAAATGGCATCTTAGACTTGTTCATGTTGATCAGACAAAGGTTTACAAGATGGAAAAAGATGGACTTATGGGTCCATTGGGATCAGATCCCTTTGCTACTTGTGAATCTTGCCTTAAAGGCAAAATGACTAAGTCCCCCTTCACAGGGACATTTGAAAGAGCCGCTGATAAACTGGGATTAATCTATACCGACGTATATGGTGCTTTGGAAGCAGCACGTGACGGATATCAATATTTCATTATGTTTACATATGATCATACTAGGTATGGTTATGTATACTTAATGAAACATAAATCCGAGGCCTTTGAGAAATTCCAGGAATTCAAGGCCCTAGTCGAGAAACAAACTGGTAATCATATCAAAGCACTTCGGTCAGACCGAGGTGGCGAGTATATGAGTATGGAGTTTTACGAGTTCCTTAAAGAACATGGAATAGTTTCACAACTAACACCTCCAGGTACTCCTCAGTTAAATGGTGTGTCAGAAAGAAGGAACCGGACCTTGTTAAACATGGTCCGTTCCATGCTGGGCTATACTGACTTGCCGATTTACCTGTGGGGGTATGCACTCCTGACTGCCGTGTATATCTTGAATAGATGTCCTTCCAAATCCGTTCCTAAAACTCCACATGAGATGTGGGAAGGAAGGAAACCAAGTCTTAATCATATTAGGATTTGGGGATGTCCCGCCTATATCAAGAAGACTAAGGTGGAAAAGTTGGAAGCTAGGTCTGCGAAAGGACATTTCATTGGATTCCCGTCTGGGATGATGGGATATCTATTCTACATGCCCAAAGATCAAAAGATCATTGTTGTTTTACAAGCACACTTCCTGTAAGATGAGTTCATTCAGGAAGGCGGAGCAGGTAGAAGTATTTCTTTAGAAGAATACAATGAAACTCCTCAGGAGACACCTGTGCAAGAAACTGGAACCGAACTTTCTGAAACACAAGTACAACCACCTCGTAGGTCTAGTAGGGTGTCTCATTTACCTGAGAGGTATGGGCTTGTGCACTTGGAGGAGCTGGGTCTCCATGAGGTTCCAAGTGATAGCCACGAGACCGACCCGACGACCTATGACTAAGCGATGGTGGATGTAGACTCCGCGAAATGGCGTGAAGCTATGGAAGTTGAGATATAATCGATGCATGTCAATCAGGTCTGGACTCTAGTAGACCGCCCCAAGGGCATAGTGCCTATTGGGAACAAGTGGATCTACAAGAGAAAGACTGATGGTGATGGCAAGGTTGACGCCTATAAGGCCAGGCTTGTGGCAAAGGGTTATACCCAGAAAGAAGGGATCGATTACCACGATACCTTCTCCCCCGTAGCCATGATCAAGTCTATTCGCATGATGCTTGCTATAGCTGCCTACCACGATTATGAGATATGGCAAATGGACGTAAAGACGGCTTTCCTTAATGGATTCCTCGAGGAGAAAATCTATATGGAGCAGCCTAAAGGCTTTGTGTCTAAAGTCGATATTCAGAAAGTGTGCAAGCTTCAGCATTCCATTTATGGACTGAAGCAAGCGTCGCGTAGTTGGAACCTTCGTTTTGACGAGACGGTCAAAGAGTTTGACTTCGTGCAAAATGAAGAGGAACCTTGTGTATACAAGAGGGTTAGTGGGAGCAAGATCGCATTCTTAGTACTATATGTGGATGATATTCTACTAATAGGAAATGATGTGGGATTGCTCAGTTCTGTAAAAGCTTGGCTTTCGAGTAATTTCTCCATGAAAGACTTGGGAGAAGCAACCTATATTCTTGGAATTCG
This sequence comes from Orobanche coerulescens, assembly GCA_033398695.1. Taxonomy (NCBI): domain Eukaryota; kingdom Viridiplantae; phylum Streptophyta; class Magnoliopsida; order Lamiales; family Orobanchaceae; genus Orobanche; species Orobanche coerulescens. The sequence continues at coordinate 72,355,417 of CM065816.1, read as the reverse complement.
ACTCTACCAGGATAGAGTGAAGAGAACAATAGGCCTTTCCCAAGCCCTCTATATAGATAAGATCTTAAAGCGATTTAAGATGGATGATTCTAAAAGAGGGTTCCTACCGATGCAACATGGAATAAAACTCTCCTTGAAGATGTGTCCTCAAAGTGAGGAACAACGAAAGGAAATGAGTAATACACAATATGCTTCGGCCGTGGGTAGCCTTATGTATGCTATGTTGTGTACAAGACCTGACATCGCGCATGCTGTAAGCGTGGTGAGTAGGTTTCGTGCAAACCTGTGTAGGGAACATTGATCGCCAGAAGAACGTTCTCAAGTACTTGAGAAGGACTAGAGATATGGTTCTGATGTATGGCGGTGGAGAATTGGATGTGGTGGGATTCACTGATTCGGACTTCCAAGGACTGAAGGACGACTCGATGTCTACTTCTGGCTACATATTTACTCTTAATGGAGGAGTAGTATCTTAGCGTAGCACCAAGAAAAGCGCGGCTACTGATTCCACCTGTCAGGCTGAGTATCAAGCAGCCTCGGAGGCTTCCAAGGAAGGGTTCTGGATTAAGAAGTTTCTGGGAGAACTTCAAGTGATACCATGTGGCCGAAATGCTCGTCTACCAGCATCGCGACAACGACGAGTCGTAGCGCAGCCAAGGAGCCGAGGTTTCACAACAACACCAAACATATTGAGAGGAAGTATCATCTCGTAAGAGAATTTGTTCGCAAGGGATACATTGTCTTGCCGCAGTAGACTCGGCCCGACAACGTCGCCGATCCACTGACCAAGCCACTTTCTCAGACTAGCTTGGAGCGTCATCTGGAGAACATGGGTATTAGATACCATAGTGTGTGGCATTGAGTGCAAGTGGGAGATTGTTAGGAGTATGCCCTCGAATGCCACTCAGAGGATGTTGAGTGAGGGCATTGTACTTGTTATTATGTAACTCATCAATATAAGGCAATGGATGTTTCTTTATTTACTGGTAGTTACTGTAACACCCCCAGATCCTCCTGGGAATATTACACGCCGTAAACCCTTCTCACAAGGATTTACCAGGCTAATCACAATTTTCCACGTCATTTAAAAAATGCCAAAAAGACCGATGACGGTAATATTTTTCAAATACTAAAAAAAATCATTTTCCAAATACCGTCATAAAAATACCGTCAAAATGATCAAGGCCAAAATGCCAAAAACTCAGTTTAAGGAATCGGTTTTACGAAATAAAATTCAGTTGGCAAAATACCAAAAGCCATTTCAAAATACTCACGCAGCGGATAAAAGTACAGTCCAATATATGCATTTGCATTGAAATAAAACGAACATCAAAATACACGATTCCCAACATAAGCCATAGCCAGTATCATCCGGGATACTCGACTCATCACGACCGCTGTCCATCGAAAATCATCTCTGCCTGAAAAAAGTCCCACAACGGGGTCAGCCATAATGCCCGACAAATAACCGCAAATACATAAACATAAATATTTACATGCCATGCATCATGAGAAAGATAACCACAACTATAACCTTACCACTTCCGGTTAGTCCAATGATTCTCGTCAAATTCTCAATATCACAACAATACCATATAATACCTCAATACCGAATAATTTCCCGTACGCAATCCTCTATGTACGATTACCATAAAAACATATCTCTATTTGGATTTCCTTCCGAAACACATACCATAGACCAAGAATATCCATATCCTCAAAACCATCCGAATACTACAATCCTTACAGAAACTTCATTATTCATTCATCAATATGCAATACAACATAAAATACTTATGAAATGCAATTGAAATTACTTATCGAAACACTACAACCAAACAAGTAACAACTTGCCTCAAATAGCCGGGTCGGTAAAGCAAATCAGTCCCGAGGTTCGATTCCCACACCTTGACAAAATAATTATATCCCGATAATAATAATAGTATACTACGACATTCGATTTCCACGATCAACGGCTATCCCAATTTTATAATTTTATTTTCCTCTTTCTCAAAAGTGATGATCCGAACTTTAACAAGTTCATTACTAAAACTTCAGAATATTATTTTAAATATAAAAATAATATTCAATATTTTTCGGTTGTATTTATGATATAACCATTATTTGATCGAATAAAAACTTTGTACTATTTAAATACGAAAAATATTCCAAAGTCATCAATTTTAAAAACTCATGATTTTCATATGGAAAAATATTAATAATCATAGTATTAAATTTTCCATCCTTAAACACAAATATAAGGTATTCAACCCGTTCGATACAAACGAAAAATATAGAGCTGACTCGGTAATGTATTGATAAATACAGGAGTCTAAACATTTCATAAAAATCAAAATAAAAACTGATTTGTGATAACATGTATCTATGGTACAAATTTAATGAAACTTTATCAAAAATAGACTTGCAGGTTCAAAGATATACGTGTTCAAACTAGACAACTCGATCAACTTCAAAAGAAATGTTGCTGGAAGTGACTGAAAATAGCAGGGCTGACTCACTATAGAACAGTTCATATTAACAAGGTATTCTGACTCAAAACCTACGGTCCAAATAAGATTTATACTTATATGAATTTTCTTTATAATCTGCTCGAGATGTAATCGTAAAATAACTTACCTGTTGAGAGATAATCGAGTTCAAAGAAGGCAACACAGACTGGAATTTACAGACTCTCTGGGGAATTTCATCAACCAACTACCGGTCGTCTCCTGGACAAGGCTGCTCTGATTCGCTGAGTGTTTGAGCATTTTGGAGGATATAAAAATCTCCAATGTAAGATACAAACGTATGCCCTTTAAGTCATGTAAATTTTCTACAGGTATGGATAAGTTTTATGGTACAGTATTAGAGGTAAGGCCACTCTTTCCGGGTTCAAATTCGCCTAGTTGGTCAAGACAGCATCATGACTAGGCATTATGAGTGACGACCCGTGCCTCGGTCGCGCGGGATTCTCGGACGCCTGTCGGGCGCTGACGCACGCAGTGACGCACGGTGCCCGACAGCTGACAGTCTTCCACTAATTCGATCATAACTTTTTCATGCGAACTCCGATTAGCACGTCGTTTGAACCGTTGGAAAGCTAACTCAAATATACATAATACTGTAAATTTTCAGAATTTTTGAACATCCCAAATATTCGTGGTGATTTTTCAAAATTGATACTTGTCCACGACACCTCCGAGAAAATGTCCAATCTCGTCTCTACTAACGTTTCCGGTATCCCTTTCTTATTTTAAATATTCCAAGACCAGAAATGTATCTCCAATACATTCAAATAAATTTTCAAGTCCCGTATTTAGACGGTATGTATTCCTAAAATTCAGGATATTACAGTTACTGGCATTCCTAACTCGTAAATATACATGTAGAAACTAGTCCGTGTATTTGAGAGCAAAATGTTCCACTCCTTATTGGATAAGGGGGTCGGCACTGGAAAGGTTTATAGCTCAAATACTTAATTGTTCGCAAGCCAATGAAACTTGACTGGGCGTTAGAGTTTATGTGAAGACTTGTATGACGTGTTCTTTGACATGGAGAGTGCATGTCGAACGCTAATGGTTAGTGGGAGCACACGTTATAGGTATGCTAATTGGATTAGTATACTCGAACCGACTCACCCTCGATTCGTCACATGGATTTCACTCCGGGACAGTCATTGACGGAATCGAAAGGTTGTGATAGGTATTCGTGAACCTTCGACTTGAGGATTTAGTAGGGATGTGCTTGTGATGTCAAGATTTTCATTAGAGTAGTTCGACCCTATAAACCGGAAGGCGGGGGTCAACCTCGACGTGCATCTTGACGGGCAAGTAGCAGGTCCAACTGAATACCAAGATAGAATTCTTTCTCCTGTTAGTGAACGGGTTATATGTCCTATGCGGTTATTGGCAGATGAGATCATAAGTCTTTGGCCAAAGCATTGGAGCTAGCTGTATTAGATACACGAGAGCTCGATGATCTCGATTTGCATTAACGCATGCATAGCGTCAAGTACAGATGGGGTTTGACTGACCGTGACCCCATAACTTGATCGGGACATTTGAAAGAAGGGTTTATACGTGTACTGGTATTCACGATAGAATGGCTCTTGAATGATCCCAATCATTCGTTCTCAGTCAGGGTACAGTGTAGGCCACCAGGCTGTCTAGGTGGTGCTACTACTCTTTGGTTCCTCCCATTGCTGGCTGAGACGGACCTACCGAGTCGCGCATTAGGATTGACGATGGAATGAATCGATCTTGTTCTCTCATTATGAATATTAGATATTGGATATCTAATTTGGGACATTAGATGTCTAAATCGATTTATTGGATAAATTGATTTACGGCCTAAATGAATTAAATAAATTACTGGGTGATTAATTTAATTCATGATTATAATTATTTCTTAGAGAAATTAATTATGTTATTTTGTATTTGATATGTTTAATTAATTGGATTAATTAAACGATATAAATACATCGGAATGGAATTGGAGTTTATCTGTTTCTACTCTCGGGAGTCCGAAACAAACCGAAATCTTCCTATAATTCATCTTGGCCGCCCCCCACTTATAACCATGTGTGTGTATTGAATTGTCCCCATTATGGTTTTGGAATCTCATGTGTTGAGGGGACAAGCATCATATACATTATATGGGGAATCTCTCATGTGATATGATTTGATTTTATGTGGGTTGAATAAAAAGGGGAAGATAGACTTTGATCTCACTCTCCACTTTTGGAAGCCATCCAACGTGAGGATATATATATATATATATATATATATATATATATATATAGAGAGAGAGAGAGAGAGAGAGAGAGAGAGAGAGAGAGAGATAGACTTTGAGTTGAACACTCATCTTCATCTTCTTCATTCACTTCTTCTTCATTTTTCTTGGAGAAAATTGAGAGAAAATTATTGGGAGATATATTATACACTTAGAGTGTAATAATAAAAGCTTCATCACTTGATTCTAGCCGTAACCTTAGAGGTTAATCAAGTGTTGTTATTCCGGTCGTTTTTCCGGCGCGTGGCAAGTAGAGACGCGGTGCTTTCGGCGTTGGATCGTTCAAGGGCTTGGAGCGGATCGGATACGTAGAGATCAAGCAAAGCTTGGGGAATAGATCAAGAGAAGGTTATCCATCTAATCAACGAACTACAATGGTGAGTTTCTATATCTCTTGTGAATTCGTTTTTGATATTCGTATATACATAGCTCGATCGATCCTCGTAGGGATTCGGATCGAATTAATTTTTGTTTTACCGCTTCCGCTGGGCCTTCGTTTTAGGCACCAAATCCCAACAGCTACTGTGTTCTAAAAGATAGACCTGAGATAAGGATACTATCAATTAGGATTTGGGGATTCTGACATCCCTAAAACAGTGTTCAGTAAAGGTACGGATATTTTGAGTTTGTGGTAATGTCTTTTGGACTGATCAATGTTCCGACCGTACTTATGCAAATAATGAACAAGACTTTTGTCGAATACGTCGATAAGTTTGCAGTTGTGTTTATTGATTATATCCTGATCTATTCTAAGGATGAGACGGAGCATGCCGAGCATTTGCGTATTGTTCTGAGTATCCTGACAGCCGAGAAGCTGAAGGTGTTAGAGTCGACCCCCAGAAGATCGAAGCAGTGTTAGCCTGGGAACCACCGAAGAGTGTTCAAAGAAGTTCGAAGCTCCTTGGGTCCTACCAGCTACTCTCGCATATATGTCGAAGGCTTCTCAAAGATCGCGCGACCCCTTTCTCAACTACTGTAGAAGACTCGTAAGTTCGAATGGAACAATGCTTGTAAAATGAGCTTTGATGAGATGAATGAACGACTAATGGCAGCACAGGTTCTAACATTACCTAAGGGAGCCGATGGCTTCGTAATATATAGCGACGTATCTAAATAAGGGCTAGGGTGCATGCTAATGCAAAAATATTGAGTGATTGCTTATGCATCTCGTCAGCTAAAGCTGTACGAAGATAACTACCCCACTCATCTAGAATTAACGGCAGTTGTATTGGCATTAAAGATGTGAAGGCACTATCTATATGGTTCTTTCTGCAAAATATATAGCGACCACAAGAGCTTAAAGTATATTTTGACCCAGAAATAACTTAACATGCACCAGAGGCGATGACTAGTGTTAATTAAGGATTATGATCTCGAAATCCTTTACCACCCTGGTATAGCTAACATGGTTGCAAATGTAAGGCCTGGATAATGAATATGTATTTATCCTCTATTCGATCTTGTAAGTTTTGATTTATGACGTATTAATCGATGATTGGTTTCTCGTATTCATATCCCTACGTTTTTGTACTTTTCCAAACATTCATGCATGCAAAACTCTGCACGTCATTACGCACGCTAAAACACAAGAATAACATACGCTAAGTGTTCAAGATAACGTACGTTAGAGCTGGTGTGTTATGTCCGTAAGGGTCAGTCAATTCAAGATCAGACAGGGGTTGGCGTGTGTGGACCCGACGAAGATTCGTGGAGATTTCTCGCATCAACCTGGATGGTTTTCCAGCTAAGCAAGTCAACTGGGTTTAGCGTACGCTAAGGTGGAGAGTTAACATACGCTAAGTACATGATGTTACGTACGTTAACCACAGTGGTAACGTTCGTAAACTAATGCCAGAATCAAGTTAGTGAACTCTGTCCAGACGTTAACGTACGCTAATATTCGAGTATAGCGTACGCTAAGGCTGTTACGTACGTAATGGATTTTACGGAACGTACATAATGGTTAAGATTTCTATTTATAGACCTCAACCCCCATTTCATTTCTCCCTCACACCTTGGCCAATTTTCGTAATCTGGAGACTATCCATCACCATTATACCACATATCATCTTAGCAGATTTTTAAGAAGCATAGACCTTGTGGATTGGTGTTCAAGCTTCCAGTAAAGAGTTTCTTCAAGTTTTTCATTGTTCTTCTCTTCTTTGAGGTATGTTAACTCTACACCAAGATGGATATTATGTTCTTAGATATATTATGAGCTTTTCACAGAGATTATTAAACTCTTTATGTCATAGTGAATCCAGCACCATGTTTAGGAGGATTATATTGGGTGAATTAAGGTTTCCATTGTTATTAATGAGCCACGATCTTTACCAATTATAAGAATGGAGTTTTGTGAGATGATCACACCTTGATGATGCTTTCAAAACACTCTTTTGATGAACAACTTGTTAAGGCTTACCTTTATGTATGATGAATTCAAGAAGGTGATTATGGAGGGAGTTCAATTATAATTCTTGCCTTAAAAAGACTTCTTTGATATGGATGATTAGCACTAGGTAGGATTTTTGGGACAATCATTTTGAATGTGGAACTTCATAAGAAGAACTACTCGCGGAAGAACAAGAATCATAGGGGTGAATTAACCTAGAACTAGATTGAACATGATTATCTTGTTATGTATCGTCGAAACAACCAAACCGGGCATTCGAGTTGATATTCGAAATTAAAGTATGGAGTTTAATGGTATGATAAATGTCTTTGGAATTGTAGACAACGGCATTGTGCCCCATTGCGATCTTGTGAATTTGCATGCCTTTTTCCAAACTTAGTGTTCGTTGAGAAGTAGAACCGAGAACCGATCGTTCAGTATTGATAACTCGATTATAACTTAGGTCGTTCGGTGCTCGTGCGTTAGTTTCGAGAGGTTATTGTATTCCTTGTTATTCCCTTGTACAAGGTGATCGATTGAGGGGCGGCGACCTTCGGACGCGTTGACCTTCATTGGAGTATTTAATCCTTGCCATTTTTGAGGCAAGTATCGTATTTTGAAATTGTTATTATTGGTGATTTTGATCATGTATACTGTTTGTTCATGTTGTTGAACATGAGATTATTTTCGTTGAATTGGAATGATATTCGTTATCGACTACTCGTATGTTCATGTTGATGGACATAGCGATTTTTGCATATCTGTATGCGTAGTTATGTTTGTATGTTGTATTGGTCTGAAGGGATCGAGCGATCTATGCTGAGGGCGCTGGATCGGATGTCCACCTCGTGTTGGTCCGACGGGATCATCTTGAGATCTATGCTGAGGGCACTGGATCATTGGACAGGTCTTTCCACCTCGTGTTGGTCCGACGGGGTCATCTTGGGATCTATGCTGAGGGCGTTGGATCGTTGGAATACCCATGTTGTGTTGATAGAATCATATGGATTCGCATTGTTGGATTCCGGTAATGGAAATCCGTTTTGAGTATTTTATTATGCATTGTTGTTGCATATTCGATTTGTGTATTATGATACTTGTACTATCATTGTTTTGCTAACCCCTTCGGGGGTGGACATTTGTTTTGATGTTCAGGTATCCGAGGAGCGGGGAAGCAGCCACAGTACCGATATGACGACGAAGGGGCTCAGTGATGTTAATTGTTGTTGTCTTGTCTTTCTGGTTTATTTTCAGTACTCGAGTACGCGTGTCTTGTGATGTTTTGAGACGCTTGTAATAATGGACTCATATGAATTGTTTGAACTGGTTTTGTATTCTAAAATTTAGTGGTACTGTTTGTATTATTTCTACATTTTTCAAATTAGCCTTGTAAATTCTTATATAAAGGATTTACGGCGCTGTAATTATTCCGAATATCTCAGGGTGTTACATAAAATGGTATCGGAGCTAAGATTCATGGATATCTTGGCAGTCGGGTTTTAGTTGGGTCTGTTGACGTTGTTCGATTTATTGTTTATAACATCACCGCTCAGCCAGCGTCGTCATGTGGACCGTGGTTGTAAGTTTCCTAATCTCATATACTACCGTTTTATTTAATTTTGTTTTGTGAATATTGACGGACTTTCTTTTAGAAGATTTTGCCCTGGATATTGAGTATTTGTGTTTACAGTATGTTGATAGGAGGTCGTGGACACAGACGTGCTCGTGGATGTGGTAATGCGAGACAGGAAGATTCAGCATCCACCCCGGATGCATCGACTAATAGAACTGATTCCCATTCTGGAGGACAACCAGAATCAGTGAATGATGACGCAAATCCTAACATGTCGGGAGTGCTTCAACAGGTGGTCGCTCAGATGACCCAGTTTGCTCAGGTGGTTGACCGCATGCAGACGACGATGGGCCAGCAACGCAATGAGGATAATCGGGGAGACAAGTGGCTTACGGAGCTGGTCAAATTGCACCCACCAAAATTTGACGGCTCTGCAGAGATGCCTACTTGGATCACTGGCTGAAGGAGTTAGAGAAGATATTTGCAGGAATCAACTGCCTTGATGACCGCAAAGTCCCGATTGCTCAGTACTTTCTGACTTGGGAAGCTTTTGACTGGTGGGAGGCCATTCGACCTGAGGATCATCATGCTGACTAAACAGAATTCAAATTGATGATGGAAGCACGGTATTGTCCTCGCCCGGTTAGAGAGGCTAGAGTTCGAAAGTTTTTCTCACCGCAAAATCTGAAAGCATATGTGACCGACGTGATTAAGACTTTTAATCACCAGCTGACCTGTTTGCGACACTTGGTCAGGACTGAGGCGGAGAAGATTTTCCATTTCGACATGCGGATGAAGCCTGGGATTCAGCAATATATGTCCAGATTTGAACGTACTACCTTGCGACAGTATCAGGACAAAGCACTGGCCTACGACATGAAAGAGGCGACGGTGGAGAAATCTATGGAAGCAAAGAAGCAGAAAGTGTCTGGCAACTTCACGGAGAACAAGAGTAGTGGGCCCCGCAAGGGCTAGTCCTCTTTTCACTCATCCAGGAAACCTCCGTATCCTTCCCGAGGTGGAAACAAGTTCCAGACAACATCAACGGTTTCAGACGCATCGAAGAAGTGTTACAACTGTGGTCGAGCAGGGCATGCTCGGTGTGATTGCTCCTCCCCTTCTGTGACCTGTTTTGAATGTGGATAGGAAGGGCACCGTGCGACTTTTTGAGGAAATGTGACTAGATCATTTGGTACTCGCACTTCAGCACCAGTTCTGAAATAGACAAGTGTGAACCAGACACAGCAAAGTGGTTTTTAGTAGCAGAATGTTGGGAAAAGAGAGGCGTCCAGTGCGGGATCCAGTCCTCTGCGCCTTTACGAGATGAGGAAGTCAGACGATCAGAACACTGCTGTTGCATCAGGTACGATTCAGATCCTTTTGCCACTAGTTAGTATCTTATTCGATTCAGGAGCTACGCATTCTTTCATATCATTGAACTGTGTTAATCGTTTGAAAATCTCGTGTTTACATTACTGTGAACCTTATGTTGTGGGTTTACCAAGCGGAGAGAGAATTGTGGGAACCCTAGAAATTAGAGATTTCCCTGTGTCTATCGGAGGGAGAGATTAGCCATCAAAACTTATTGTTGTCGACATCCACGGTGACGATTTAATTCTCGGGGACGATTGGCTCAATCGTTATGGGGCTATTTTGAATTACCGGAAGAGAGTTATTTCGATCATTGCTGATGACGGATCCGAACATTTATTCAAAGGATGGAGACCGGGAAGCTCAGGAAAATTGATCAAAGCCATGAAAGCAGTTAAATTACTAAAGCAGGGTTGTCACGGATTTTGGTGTTATGCCATGAAGAAAGAATAAGGAGTAGAGCTCTCATCTATTCCAGTTGTGAACAAATTCTCAGACGTATTCCATGATGAACTATATGGGTTACCTCCGCGGAGAGAAGTGGAGTTTAATATCGAATTAGAGCCTGGAGCCGCACCTATTTCCAGAGCACCATACCGTATGGTGCCAACCGAGATGTATGAATTAAAGAAACAGCTCGAGGAGTTATTACAGAAGGTTACATTCAACCTAGCGTTTCTCCTTGGGGAGCACCCGTTCTCTTTGTCCGGAAGAAAGATGGATCCCTCCGATTGTGTATTGATTACATGGAGCTAAACAAGGTGACAATCAAGAACAAGTACCCACTACCTCAGATCGATGACTTGTTTGATAAACTGCAGGGGCAAAGGTATTCTCGAATGAGATCAGGATACCATCAGTTGAGAATTAAGGAATCAGATATACCGAAATCTGCTTTCAGATCCCGGGCACTATGAATTCGTGGCGATGTCATTCAGACTTACTAATGCTCCTGCAGTGTTTATGCAATTGATGAATCGGGTATTCCTAGAATACTTGGATAAATTCGTGGTCGTTTTCAGTGATGACATCTTAATCTATTCGAAAAACCCAGAGGAGCACGCAGAGCATCTGCATATCATTTTGAATACTTTGAGGAATGAATAGCTTTATGCGAAACTTTCTAAATGCGAGTTCTAGCTTAAGGAAGTAACATTCCTTGGGCATGTGATATCGAATGATGGAGTTCAGGTAGACCCGAATAAAGTTGAGGCAATCTTGGAATGGGAAGCTCCTAACAACGTGAAAGAAGTCCGAAGTTTCTTAGGACTTGCTGGATATTATCGCCGTTTTATAGAAGGATTTTCCAAAATTGCTCGTTCGCTTACTCAACTGTTGCAGAAGACTCAGAAATTTATGTGGAACGAGAAGTGTCAGGCCAGCTTTGATGAACTTAAGAGAAGACTGACAACAGCGCCTATACTAGCATTACCAGATGGAACCGATGGATTCCTGGTATAAAGCGATGCTTCAAATCAGGTTTTAGGTTGCGTGTTGATGCAAAATGATAGGGTGATTGCCTATGCCTCTCGATAGTTGAAACCGTACGAGGCTAACTACCTGACTCATGATTTAGAGTTAGCAGCTGTAGTCTTTGCCCTGAAGATTTGGCGACATTATTTGTACGACACTCATTGTCAGATCTTCACATATCATAAGAGCCTCAAATACATTTTTAGTTAGAAGGAATTAAACATGAGGCAGAGGAGGTGGCTGGAATTGATCAAAGATTACGACCTGGAAATTCTTTACCATCCAGGCAAAGCAAACGTGGTAGCCGATGCACTGAGACGCAAACCTATTTCTCTTTGAATGTTGGAAGAGTTTACGTCGCATCCCATCATTAAACGAGAATTAATCCGCGAAGGAATTGAAGTATGGTCGCAAAGAGTCCAAGGACAGCTATGTATGATGGAATTAACTTCGTCGTTGATCGAAGAAATCAAATCTAAGCAGTTGGATGTTTCTTTGATTATTCGATTACATGATGAAGTGAACAAAAGGAAGGCCCCAGGATTCGTGATGTAGGATGATGGAGTTCTGAGATTTCAGAGTCGACTTTGCATCCCTAATGACGATACTTTGAGACAGACAATCATGAAGGAAGCTCACAGCGCGCCCTATTCTATTCACCCGGGCACCAGTAAGATGTACAAGGATCTAAAGCAAAATTTCTGGTGGGGAAATATGAACAAGGATGTAGCGGAATACGTCTCAAAGTGTCTAACTTGTCAACAGGTTAAGATCGAACATCAGCGACCTGCCGGAATGTTGAAGCCACTTCCGATTCCTGAGTGGAAGTGGGAGGACATATCGATGGACTTCATCACCAATATGCCGAGGACCAGGGCAGGAATGAACATGATTTGGTGATAGTTGATCGACTAACCAAGTCGGCTCATTTCCTGGGTATTAAGGACACTTGGGGACCCGAGAAATTAGCACGAGTGTTTGTTGCAGAAATAGTCCCAATGCATGATACACCGAAGACCATTATTTCAGATCGAGATGGTCGCTTCGTGTTGCACTTTTGGAAGGCAGTTCATAAGGCCTTGGGAACTGAGCTGAACTTTAGCACGGCTTATCATCCTCAGACGGACGGACAGTTCGAAAGGACTATATAGATAGTAGAAGATATGCTTAGAGCCTGTGCCATAGATTGGTCAACCGATTGGGAGGTTCATTTACCATTGATTGAATTCACCTACAACAATAGTTGGCATGCTTCCATTCAGATGGCACCGTTTGAAGCATTGTACAGGAGAAGATGCAGATTGCCCCTGTGTTGGGATGATTCTTCTGACTTAATCGGAATGGAACCAGAGTTGATAGTTCAGACTCAAGAGAAGGTGGCTCTGATTCATGAAAGGCTGTTAACTGCCCATAGTCGACAGAAGTCTTATGCAGATGTGCGCCGTCGCCCGTTGGAGTTTGAGGTTGGGGACCATGTACTATTGAAGGTTTCTCCTACTCGGAGAATTTTTCGTTTTGGGAGGAAAGGAAAGCTGAGTCCGAGATAAATCAGACCATTTGAGATCCTCGAGAGGGTTGGGGAGTTGGCGTACAGGTTGGCCTTACCACCATCGCTGAGTCACGTTCATAATGTATTCCACGTATCCCAATTATGGAAATATGTACCGGATCCCAGTCATATCATTGATTTTGGCGAGATTGAAGTGGCTAATGATGGTACATTCGATGAACAGCCAGTCAAGATACTCGAGAGCCGAGTCAAGCAATTGAGGAATAAACCGATCTCCTTGGTTAAAGTTCAGTAGTCTCGACATGGAGTCGAAAGAGCAACTTGGGAGACTGAAGATAGTATGAAGTCGAGATACCCGGAATTATTTTCGTTTTAAGTTTCGGGCCGAAACTTCTTTTTAGAGGGGTAGTATGTAATGCCCGGATAATTAATGTGTATTTATCCTGTATTCGATCTTCTAAGTTTTGACTTTGTGACGTATTAATCGATGATTGGTTTCCCATATTCGTATCCCTACGTTTTTGTACTTTTCCAAACATTCATGCATACATAACTCTGCACGTCATTACGCACGCTAAAACACAAGAATAACATACGTTAGAGTTGGTGTGTTACATCCGTAAGGGTCAGTCAATTCAAGATCAGACAAGGATCGGCATGTGGGGACCCGACGAATATTCGTGGAGATTCCTCGCATGAACCTGGACGGTTTTCAGCTAAGCAAGTCAACTGGGCTGAGCATACGCTAAGGTGGAGAGTTACCGTATGCTAAGTACATGATGTTACGTACGTAAACCACAGTGCTAACATACGTAAACTAATGCCAGAATCAAGTCAGTGAGCTCTGGTCAGACGTTAATGTACGCTAATATTCAAGTATAGCGTACGCTAAGGCTGTTACGTACGTAATGGATTTTACGCAACGTACGTAATGGTTAAGATTTCTATTTATAGACCTCAACCCCCATTTCATTTCTCCCTCACACCTTGGCCGATTTTCATAATCTGGAGACTATCCATCACCATTTATCCCTCATATCATCATCTTAGCCGATTTTTGAGAAGCATAGACCTTGTGGATTGGTGTTCAAGCTTCCGGTGAAGAGTTTCTTCAAGTTTTTCATTGTTCTTCTCTTCTTTGAGGTATGTTAACTCTACGCCAAGATGGAGATTATGTTCTTAGATATATCATGAGCTTTTCACAGAGATTATTGAACTCGTTATGTCGTAGTGAATCCAGCACCATGTTTAGGAGGATTATATTGGGTGAATTAAAGTTTCCATTGTTATTAATTGAGCCATGATCTTTACCAATTATAAGAATGGAGTTTTTTGAGATGATCACACCTTGATTATGCTTTCAAAACACTCTTTTGATGAACAACTTGTTAAGGCTTACCCCTATGTATGATGAATTCAAGAAGGTGATTGTGGAGGGAGTTCAATTATAATTCTTGCCTTAAAAAGAATTCTTTGATATGGATGATTAGCACTAGGTAGGATTTTTGGGACAATCATTTTGAATGTGGAACTGATAAGAAGAACTACTCGCGAAGAACAAGAATCATAGGGGTGAATTAACCTAGAACTAGATTGAACATGATTATCTCATTATGTATCGTCGAATAACCGAACCGGGCATTCGAGTTGATATTCGGAATTAAAGTATGGATTTTAATGGTATGATAAATATCTTTGGAATTGTAGACAACGACATTGTGCCCATTGTGATCTTGTAAATTTGCATGCCTTTTTCCAAACTTAGTATTCGTCGGGAAGTAGAACTGAGAACCAATCGTTCAGTATTGATAACTCGATTATAACTTAGAGCGTTCGGTGCTCTTGTGTTAGTTTCGAGAGGTTATTGAATTCCTTGTTATTCCCTTGTACAAGGTGTTCGATTGAGGGGCGGCGACCTTCGGACGCGTTGACATTCGTTGGAGTATTTAATCCTTGCCATCTTTGAGGCAAGTATCGTATTTTGAAATTGTTATTATTGGTGATTTTGATCATGTATACTGTTTGTTCATGTTGTTGAACATGAGATTATTTTCATTGAATTTTCATGATATTCGTTATCGATTACTCGTATGTTCATGTTGATGGAAATAGCGATTTTTGCATATCTGTATGCGTAGTTGTGTTTGTATGTTGTATTGGTCCGAAGGGATCGAGCGATCTATGATGAGGGCACTGGATCGGATGTCCACCTTGTGTTGGTCCGACGGGATCATCTTGGGATCTTTGCTGAGGGCGCTGGATCATTGGACGGGTCTTTCCACCTCATGTTGGTCCGACGGGATCATCTTGGGATCTATGCTGTGGGCGCTGGATCGTTGGAATACCCATGTTGTGTTGATAGAATCATGGATTCGCATTGTTGGATTCCGGTAGTGGAAATCCATTTTGTGTATTTTATTATGCATTGTTGTTGCATATTCGATTTGTGTATTATGATACTTGTATTAGCATTGTTTTGCTAACCCCTTCGGGGGTGGGCATTTGTTTTGATGTTCAGGTAGCCGAGGAACGGGGAAGCAGCCACAGTACCGACATGACGACGAAGGGGCTCAATGATGTTAATTGTTGTTGTCTTGTCTTTCTGGTTTATTTTCAGTACTCGAGTACGCGTGTCTTGTGATGTTTTGAGACGCTTGTAATAATGGACTCACTTGAACTGTTTGAACTGGTTTTGTATTCTAAACTTTAATGGTACTGTTTATATTATTTCTACATTTTTCAAATTAGCCTTGTAAATTCTTATATAAAGGATTTACGGCGCTGTAATTATTCCGAATATCTCGGGGTGTTACAGCAGACGCATTGAGCTTCAAGTTAGTTGTTTTACAGATACTAGAACTACTTACGTCCCAACCAAATATTTGACAAGAATTGGTTGAGCAGGAAGTCGAACTATGCCTTCAAAGAGCTCAAGGAAGGTTACCTTCTTAGAGATTACCTCCCTAATAATTAATGATATCCAAAGTAGACATTTGAAGATCTAGTGATGGTCCATATCCGGGATGATGTTACACAAGGGAAAGCCCCTGGCCTTGTGATCCAGGAAGATGGGGTTCTGCGATTCCAATGTAGACTATGCATTCCGAATGATGCCAATATCAAACAAGCGATCCTGAATAAAGCACATTCTACTCCATATTCGATTAATCCAGATACGAGTAAAATCTACAAAGACATGAATAATAATTTTTGGTGTCCCAACATGAAGAAGGAGGTTACGGAGTTCGCTGCAAGATGTTTAATTTGCCAGCATGTCAAAATTGAACATCAGAGACCTGCTGGGATGTTGAATCCCCTGCCTATTCCCGAATGAAAATGGAAAGATATCACTATGGACTTCGTAGTAAGAATGTCTAGAACTCATTCAGGGATGAATATGATATGGGTGATTGTCGATTGGCTAACCAAATCTGCACACTTTCTGGAGTCAAGGATATGTAGGGACCCGAACATCTAGCGCAAGTGTTTGTTGCTGAAATAGTAAGACTACAAGGTATCCCGAGAAGTATAATTTCATACCGTGATGGTCAATTTGTATCGCATTTTTGGAAAGTTGTTCATCGTGCACTGGGTACTAAGTTGTGATTCAGCACGTCTTACCACCCTCAGAATGACGGGCAGTCCGAGCGAACAATCTAAATGTTAAAATATATGTTGAGGGTTTGTGCCTTAAGCTGGAAGGATGATTGGGAAACTCACTTATCATGAATTAAATTTACCTACAATAACAGCTTGCACAGCTCCGTTAATATGGCACCTTTTAAAGCGCATTATGGCAGAATATGTAGATCGCTCTTATGCTGGCACGAGTCATCTGAGATGATTGATGTCGATCCAGATCTACTGGTGCAAAAAAGAGTGAAGATTGCCTTGATTCGACAAAGACTGTCGAGCTAGATCCACATATTGCTGAAAGTGTCACCAACGCAAGGAGTTGTACGATTCGGGAAGAAGGGGAAGCTGAGTGTAATGCCCTGGTCTTTTATATGCATGATTTATTATAACCTCAAGTGCGACATTATGGCTTTTGCATTCCTAAGTAATAAAATTATGACCAATGGGATAAGTTTAGATCTATTTACACGTTTATAATTAAAAAATGGGATGTTTTGTTATCTGACTGGGATTCTCTTTCGAATTTGATTTTACGTTTCGATAGACAGAATCATGATTCCATCGCCTTCTATATACACTATTTTTATGTTGCGAGTATAATTTTCAAATGTTTACTTTTTGAGTTTTCGGGAATATTATATCTCGAGTCATTTTCTCGGATAATTCATGTTCCGTAAATCGCGAAACTTTTTTCCGACTTTAAGCTGTAAGTTTGATACGATAATTTAAGTATACAACATACATTCAGTATCCTAGTAATTTTATCTACGTAAGAGCGAAATGTAAAATATTCTTGGACTGCTTTATTAAATGGCTAGGGTTAACCTAGTATAAAAGGGACAATTCCCTTTTTTCTCTTCACTTCACCTTTTCCCCTCTTCACTTCTCCTTCCCCCCCCCCCCCCATTTGAAGAAAGCTCCATTGTTCTTCCATTGGAGCTCCACAAACAAGCTCCATTTGTGTGCCAAACTTAAATCGAAGTTCATATGCAAGTAAGTTAGCTTCTTCTCTTCATTTCTATCCAAGTAGAAATAGATTTTAGCTAACTTTAAAAATCTAAAGTGATGAAGGAACTTAGGTTTGAATTTCTAATCTTTTATATGTTGTTTCTAAGTTGATTATAAGGTACTTGGAAGTGTTTAAAACAAGTTTTATTCATGCTTGGATTTTTGTCATTTGGGCCGAAAATATTAGGGTTCATAGCTCAAGCATGTGTTGTTTTTTCTTATGATTTTCTTACACAATATGTTTCTACTTGATGATATGATGATATGATGAATTTATGGGATTTTAATAAAATGTTTGGTATTTTGAAAAGAAAGGAAGAATCATGCTTACTTCTTGATATGTTGATATTCAAAGTAACTTGATGTTTGTGATGATGTATGAAATATATACATGATAAGTTTTTGTGAGATTTTTGTAGAATGTTTTAGGAATCTATTTGAAAACAAATATTCCCTCCGTCCCAGAGCAGTCTGCACAGCTGACTGGGCACAGAGATTAAGAAAATGAACTTTTTGAAGAGTTGACCAATTTAAGGAGAGGGTATAAAATGTAACTCAAGTGTGTTAATTGAGTTGAAAAAGTAATGGCAATTGTGTAAATAATTGTGTATAGTGAGGGTGTTAAAAACAATTTTTTTTACCATTTATGGGTGTGCAAACTTCTGTGGGATGGACAAATAAGGCAAGTGTGCAAACTCTGTGCGGGACGGAGGGAGTACATAATGTTAGATTTATGAAGTTGATTATATGTTAGATAATAGTTGATGTAATTCGAGAGCATGTTATGTATGAGGATTTTTAAATCATGTTTAGGTCATTTTTATGTTTGGACCAACATGAGTATGGATTAAATGTGTTTCAAGATATTTGACGATGTTTGATGTTGATGGTGCTTGATGTTGATGATGTTTGACATTTGTTGATTTTGGAAAATGTGTTAGTAGTCATTTTTTTTAAAGAAAAGACTATGAAATGGAGTTCGTAGTGTCAAGAAGCATGCTTGTACATCTAATCCTATATGTGTTATAAGTATAATATGCATGATTAGAGTTTACATGTTTAGGGTTTTCGTTTCTAGAAACGAGCTCTAGATTAATATGACGTTTTTCCCATTTTCGTCGGAAATTTGCAGTGTAGCTACACTTCACGGAAACGGCCATAACTTTATCCACGGTTAATATTTTTAAGATCCATAAAATGAATATGAAACTAAACTGCATTGGATTTCCAGTGGTTTAAGATACACTGTGCAGTTCTTAATGTGCAATTAAAAAAATTATAATTCTTTCTAGCCTTTGTGCACATTATGTTTTGATTTTGTTAAGTGTTTGATGATGGTTTTCGAACCAAGAAATGTGTAACGGAATCGAGTGTCGGTTACCATTGTTAGTATCTTTATATGTTATATAATCAGTTGGGTTCTCTATGATAATCATATCTTTTATTTTTAAACTTAAGTCGAATGCAAAACCATAAAGTCCAAACATGCAGATCGAGTCCGTTGTCCGTTAGACTTCATTAAGCTCAATCGACCGCTAAACTTAGTTGTTTCCCATGAAAGGTGGAGCAATAGATTAAAGCATAAGAAAGAGCCGATACTCATTTTTGCTTGCTTTCATTACTTGTCAAAGTGGGCTTTCTATACGAAAATGATTTGAGCTTTGCTCTAGTTTGATGAAATATTTTACAAGCAAATTATGACTTCAAATGATTATGATGCATAAAAACTTTTATGTGGATTCTTATGAACCTATCACTATTGGCTTGCCAAACAATAAAATGACTGTATCCTGAGCTAGACAAAGGTCGCTGGCCAGGGTTAGTGTACACAGTACTCGGGATTGTGAGCTCTCTTCGGAGTGGCCGATCTTGGGGAGTAACATTTGCGAGAGGTGGCCACCTTCCCCGATGTAAATTATGGATATGGTGAATCTATAGCAATGAAATGAAATAATTCAGTAAACATGGTCTTTTTCTTAAAAACCCCACGTGTTACTGCTTATATGCATGATGACAAATATGAAAGCATATTTTATCTTTTGGCAATATATTCACGGAGTACGTTGTACTCAGCCTTATATATCTTTTAAAATGTGCAGGTTGAGCAAGGGATGTGATGAAGGGTGTTGAGTGGAAGTCTTTTGTCTACAAATAATGTTAAGCCCTCGTTACATATCTTCATATATGTAACCAACCATGTTTTTATGCTACAAACACTTTTTATGATTTTGCTTTCTAAGTCATGTCATTTTGTGATGTACTGTGAAGCCTTTTCTAAACTTTATGGCTAATATTATTACTATGTATTCTTACCCTGAATTCTAAGTCATTCCCATGGGATTGATTCCCCTTCATTTTGCCATGATAGGCTATTTGTGGAAATCCACCCCTATTCCTTATGAAACGTATGTTTCCCCGTTTCTTCCCTGCTTCTTAATTCCTAACCCGGGTCACGCCCTGACTGTGCTGTACTTAAGGATAAGTGTCATTGACAGAATGGTATTAGAGAGGTTCATTCGCTCTGAGTCTATGTTCTTTCAAGCAAAGTTTAGTTCGATTCTCTAAACTGATATAAGAATCAATTGTCAACTCAACACTCCGTCACATCATGCTCAACTGAAGAGTTAGGTAAATGATTTACTAGTCTTTATGATTCAAACTTCTTTAGCCATGCAAAATATATCTATTTATGAGTTTTTATGAGATGTTAATTATGAATATGTATGGAAGGATATATGTATGACGAAGAATTTAATTTTTATTTTACAATTACACATGAATTGTTGCTGATGAAGAAACATTAAAGACGAGAACCTAGAAACTTCCTTAGAGTCTTCTATTATGCGAATGAGAACTTATGCGCCTTAAGTATTTCAGCATACATATGAATGTGAAGGGCGAATAACGACGATGCAATAACGAGGATCAATGATGCAGTGATGTCTCCAATGAATATCACTTACATATGAGTAATGCGAGTATGGTTATTTTCTATCGGAATGTCTATTTATGGCGGAACCCGAATAACTTTCATAACGTACCCCGTTAGGTAGTATATTATTTATTGTGTGTTAGGCGTTTCTCAGAGTCTAGAGTTCGAGTCGAGAACTTAGGATGAGACTTATATTCTTCTTCTGAGAACCCTTTAGTAGAGTTGTTCTATTATGTTGAGACGTTGATGTATTATATGTACACCTTCTTCATGGGATGGTGACCAAGAAGACGACACCGCGGAAGTTAGCAAGAAGAAGCGGACACCGTGGGACTTTGTGGAGGCTTTACGCAGCACATATCGAGGCACAGGTGCCGCTGGAGCCCAGTGACCTCGAGGCGACCTGCTCATGGTGTCTCAGACTACGAGGGCATTCGGCGACTTATCTACCTCCTTCCGATCGAGTGGAGGGAGTGGGCTGCTGCAGTTTTATAGTACTATATCTTGTTGCATTAGGCCACTCTAGTGCCGTCTGGAGATTTTGTGGCCTTTGCTATCCGGATCACCACTCAGTACCTCCAGCACCATGCACCTCCCCCTGGAGCTTGCGTGTATCGACCATATGCTAGGAGAGTTTTCCAGAGAGGCCATCTATACCTCTACCCAGCCAGGTGGTTCTTGATGTACCGCCTCATACTCAGGGTGGGTTAAACCTAGAGGCAGGGACCTAAGTACCTCGCCACAGGGACATGAGGACCGAGCCTTTTATTCTCAGGAGGACGTCTCCTCCACTTCGACCTATGCCAGTCATCGATCAAGTCTACCCACGACCGATCGCAGCTCATCTACATCTCTCAAAGAAGCGTAGACTCATTAAAGACCCTGTTGCAGTCTCTCCAATTTTACACGAGGAGTCAGAAAAAGATCCGGAGGAGTTTTTCGAGGAAGACAGCTCGAGTGCCGAGTCGAGGGCGACTTGAGATAGTTCAGGATGGTGCTAGCCATTTATTTTGTATTTTGTATGCGAAACGTCACTTCTTTTGCTTATATGTGTCTTTCCGATGTCTATCACTTTCTTATTTTATAGACGACAATGCTATTTGTTAGAGCATTCCGTATTTTGGTATATGTATAGGCAGGTAGCCTAGATCAGCTTATATAGCTTAATAGTGAGTAAGACCTCGTTGAAGGCAATTGTTCTATTATGATGCATATGATATATTAATATATGTTTTGACCCTTTATGGGCTTTTCTTTCCATGAGTATGATGTTTTTATTTTCTGATCTCTTTCTCGACCTTGCTACGAGAGTTATCCATGAGTATGTGTTGATGTGTTATGATTATGTAGTCGCGAACTCCTTTCTATGATCAAGTACGTGTAACACCCCCAAAATTTACTGGGGAATTACAGTGTCGTGAATCCCATGTGGGACCCACAAGGCTATTTTAGAAATTGATATTTTAGACAAGGCATTATAAAACGGGTGAGTCCACGGTTACATCACATGAAACGGGATGTCTTGAAAGAAAACATAATTTGAAACACGATTATTACATAAACAGAGATTTTGGATATTTAATTAAAACATGTGGTAGCAGAACGTTATTACAACACCGTTCAAGCCTGACCGGAACCCTCGGGAATGTCCTGCACATATTCAACAAATTTACCTGACACGACGAATTGTGCCAGACAAACCGGGATCAGATAATGATATCTAATAACAACATTTCACAACAAAATTCACGATTCAATAACATCGTACCACATAATATATAGGTGATAATTCACAGTATAGCTGACGTTGTCTTTATCTTTTAGCACATAAACCCCAAGGTCGCAACCAAGGGTCACAGAAGTATCTACACAGAAATACTCCAGAACGTGGGTGCCATTTTAGGACTTATCCCTCAACATATTTCCACACGGGTACCATTCAGGTTTTACCCCCAACACATCGGCCCATTCATAACACATTTTCTAGAGAAAGACAATCGTTCAGCATTCATCACGCAACGGCACATTCATGTTTTCTGAATATTGTAAATAAAATTAACACAATCCGAGCAAGGTTTCACTTGCCTTAATTCCAACGGTAAGTGCCTTATGACAATTTGAACTTCCACGACCGATCGAGTTCAACCTAATTACATATTTCTGGATTAACATTTTGTAAGGATAATGGCGAATAAAACTAGTTTCCCATTCCCTTTCCTAACCGAATTCTTAATTTAGTTCGATTTTGCAAAGTTGATATCACGATTCTAAGCTCACTAGCAAAACGCATTATTACATTGTTCAATTCTTTGAGTATCGATTGTTATAACAATTTTCTTAACAAGATTATCCCCAACATTAATTCGGTTGTCAACAATCGACTATAGTAAAATCGAATTCCATTATCTACTAATTCAATTCTCTTCTCCTAGTTCTCAATTAGGTGGGTTACCGTTTTACACAATGATTTCATCGGTCGGTTCTTAATGATGGTTGTTGGTCACTAAATATACAAAATACAGCTTGGAAAGTGTTTGAGCAACAAGCTGTACGATTTTCAAATTAGAGTGCGTAGCGGAAGTCTTGTTGTAAGTTGCTGTAAATACAACAACTCAGTATGTAGTGTATACTTAAAATAATCAGAGTTATGAAAAGAGTAAATGCATAAGGTAATTAACACAGTAATTAAAGTGGTTTGAGGTAAACCCCTCTACGTCCACTGGTCCTCCACATAGGAGTAAAAAGTTTATTATAAACACTACGTACACAACTACATGTCTATAATCAAACCTATCAATGTATCATTTACACAGATTGATACAAAGATCGTAGCTTTCACCGTTCACACAGATTGGTCAAATCTAACACTTGACTGGCTTCTTCACACACAGTTCCGAAGCTTCGTCTCTACAATGCAGATCCGTCACACACAGTTCAGGAAAAGCAGGGCTTTCTCAGTCCACACAAGGCTGATGGTTTTCTTCAAAGTAAGAACATTGGTTGAACAACAACTTGACTTTCTTGAGCTTTAGGCTGATGATGTGTTGTTCAGGGATGAACACTTGTATATTTCTTCTCTCAGGATTGGCAGTTTGCTTGAAGAAATATTATTATTTTTGATATACTGTTCTTTAGAGGATCTCGTGTAATCTCAGTATATCTCAGTTTGCTCAGTTTGAATATTCTTCACAGATGTATGATTGTGTGTTCGTGTATCTGTCTATGTCTATCTTGAACTTCAAACTTCGGGGGTATATATAGCTTTTTGGAATAGATACGTTGAGAATGATCCGTTGAGCAAAAGTCCATTCCAACTGGATGGTTGACTTGTATGGACTAAGATCTGGATTTTGCGCTGTCTTAAGATCTCTGTCGGATTTAGTATTTAAATACTTTATCTTTTCAGTATTTAAATACTTCTTTTCAAACGGGACTTGACTTTAGCGACTGAAACAGATTCCGTTCTAACGGTCTTCAGTCCTGTTTGGATAAGTTTATAGGAAATCAATACTTACAGCTTGTATGCTGTATCCAATTATGCTATAGGCTATATAGAAGCTGCTGCTGTATGGAGTGTTGATGTATGAAGGGAAAGCTTCCATACTTAGCACTATATAACTCTGTTGCTGTACGATGGCAACGCGAAGGCTTGCTATATGTTGGCAGTTTATCAAAACACCGGACAAGGTTAATTATCCCAACAATGGTAATACTATCAAACTCGATTCCACCTAGTTGAATTAACGTTTGATAATTATACTAGCAAGGTGGGTTTCAATGAGATTAGCATACGGTGATAGGATTCCTAACAAAATTTCTCCTACAATTGATTCGTTAAGATTGATGTTTCCAAGGTCAATTTGAAATTTGAAATTTGCATATGATTATTACAACAAGATACATGAATTAATGGTTCGAGAACGAAATATACTTACAACGATAGTTTTGATTACTACAAGTTCATCCGATTTGATTGTCTACGAAAGTTAAGCAACAAAACTACCCAAATACCCGTAATCCAATTGACACAACAACAATATCGAAAAATAACATCGAGGATTTGCTAGACTTACCTTAATAGACAAAGAACAAAGAAGAACGATGACGAACCAACAAAGAACAACGAGGAGGAACGAAGAATGGATCGATCGACCTTCATAACCTTCTCCGGAGCTTGAGTAATCCCCTCCTCCATGTCAATACAAGTGTTTGAAAGACTTAGAATCGTCTAAGGGGGCTGGGGAAGGTTTTTAGGAGGCTGCTCAAGTGTTTAGGCCAAGGGAAATGAAAGAGGAGGTGTTAATTTATAACACACGATAGCATTTAACGTATGCTAATACTCAAGGGTTTACATACATAAAGAGCATTACATACATAATGTATTCTAGTTAACGTACGTAATGGTCAATCAGAGGCTATTGCCTGGACTGTCCCCATCTATAACGTACGTAGGGGATCACAATGTACGTAAGCAACCTTAGAATAACACATGTTAAACTCGACAACTAACGTACGTTACCTGCAGTTGACTCGTTTGTCCTCTAGACCATCGAAAGTACCAAATCCGTGTCAAAAAGAAAGATTCTGGTAGGAAGACCAATTCTCGCCTTACATACGTAACCTAGTCGTGTTAACGTATGTAATGCTGCAAATCTAACGTACGTTATGCATGCCAAATAGCATACGCTAGTCACTCGGTCCCTTAGTCATTTTATCGCATTTAACCATCTCGGGGTGACTACCTTTTCACTCGTCAACAATTCTTCGGGAAACAAGACATTGACCACCGTCATATTTACACCGATAATCGTTCAACGGCGTCAAGATACGTCACCTCCGTTCCATTCACATCACACAATTGTATCACAAAAGCACTTTAATGAAACCACATAATATAAGAAGACAACATCGCAAATGATAGAAATTGCATTTTAATTTATGAAGTACATGATAATTAAAGCATGAAATACCCATGGTATTACATACCATCCTCCTTAAAATTTCGTCCCGAAACTAAAAAAATAACTCGGGATGATTTTCCCTCATGCTCGACTCGGTCTCCCAAGCTGCTTCCTCCATGTCGTGGTGCGACCACTAAACTTTCACAAGGGGTATGACCTTATTTCTTAATGTTTTCATACGCCGATCCAAGATAGAGATCGGCACTTCTCTAAAGGCAGCGTCATTAGAAATTTCTACTTCTTCGAAATTGAGTTTGTGACTCGGATCATAGACATACTTTCTTAACTGGGAGACGTGAAAGACATTATGCACTCCATCCAAATGTGGCGGCAGGGCTAATCGATACGTAAGTTTTCTAACTCGGTCTAATATCTCGAACGGGCCTATGATCCTTGGCTTAACTTGCCCTTCTGGCCGAAATGCCGGATACCTCCCATAGGCGATAGTTTGACCCAAACATGATCCCCGACTAGTAAATTTCAACAGTCGCTGTCAGTTCTCGGCATATGATTTCTGTCGGCTTTGCACTGCTAACATATGTTTTCGAACAACAGAGATCTTCTTAATGGATTCCTGGATCAGATCTAACTAGGTAGCCACGGTGTCAGAAGCATCATCCCAGCATAATGGTGACTTGCATCTTCATCCATACAAGGCCCCAAATGGTGCCATGCCTATGCTCGCGTGCCAGCTGTTGTTGTACGAAAATTGTACTAACCCGAGATGCTTAACCCAATCCTTACCCGAATCGAGTGTAATATCCGCAATTTTCGATTTTCGGTAAATTTCTTTTTCGGCCGGAGTCCGTTTTGACGACTCGCTCATGACCGTTTCGTCATTTCGAGAATGATTAATTCTGCACTTTTTGTCATCCGAGTTCGTTTCGGTATCGTTTTGTTGAGTTCTGAGCTTTTTAGCGAATTTTCCGCACTTGAGTGCGATTCTTGCGAATCTCGTCCGAAACTGTTGTTTCGAGTTTCTCGTAAGTTCATTTAATGTTATTATTCATGTTGCGAGCCTTGGTTTGGTGTTTCGATCGCGTATCGTGATTTTCGGACGTTTTGGGCCATTTTTGTAATTTCCCAAAGTTTTGGGTAATTACTTAGTTGTCGAATTCGAGCCTTCGGGTGGTCGGAATCGTGTGTTCTCTTAGTGCTCGGATTCATCTTTGCGAGTACTTCGTAACCGTATCTTCGATTCGTACTCGGGTTCGGGTTTCGGTCGTTCGGGCCGTCGGAATTGGTCGGCCGAGTCATGGCCGGGCATGCTCGGGCGAGCGATCTGGCGAGTAACGTGCGTTAGTGCTCGGCCGTTAAATGCGTAAGGGCGATTACGTCGTAAGGCCTCGCCGTAACGTCGAGCCGGCGGCGATTTTGGGGCGATGACTTCGGTTACGTCGTAACCCTTGGCGATTACGTCGTAACGGCGGCCGATCGGCCTATTTAAGGCTGCGGACGTTTTTTCACCCATTCTCTCACTCGTTTTCTTCCCTTCCGCTGGTGGAACTTGCTCAATCATGGAGGCATGTTGTTATACAATGAATCCATGAAGTTTTGAGGTTCATAACATCAATTGATCATCACGTAACATCCTTCATCCAAATGAATCAAGGCAAGTTAACTTAAAATCTAGTTATGTGGATTATGTTTGATTGGTCCGTTTAATCCGTTTTAACTCGAATAGTGATGTATTTATGATTGTTAAACATTATAATTTCGAATTCCTTCTTTGTTCCTCGGTTGAATCGCCGAGGATTTGTCGTTTTATTGAGTTTCTTATCGACGCTTTGAAGGTGTCCGATAAAATGTCACAAAGAGGATTCGAGCGTTCTACGATTATTATTCCTCGTTCGTTCGTTAATTCATTGATGGTATGATGTTAGGGTCAGATTTCTCGCAAAGAATTCGAGTCGGAACCCTTCCGTTCGTCGTTTTCTTCAAGCTTTTCGATCGTGGGTGTATTCATTGTCTTCGCCGGAGAATCGTAGGTGTTCGAGGTGTCCCGACTGATCCGTGATCGTGGGAGTGTCCGGTATCGATTATCGAGGCAAGTATCTTGCCCATACATTACGTGTTTTGTGGATATTATGGTTGTTAATCGTCGATATGTGCTAAATAAATATTAATAACCATTTTTCAAAAGAATCGGAATATTTACCATCATGCTTTTTGTAAAGGTGACCCATGTGTGTCGGGAATTAATGTTCTTAGTTGAATATGTGAGCTAGTGTCGAGTATAGAATCACCTTACTTTCTTGTGATGTCATTGCGTATGATTATGTCGTTGGTAAATGTAAAGTGTAATTCTTTTGTCAAATTATGTGCTTGGAGTCACGTGTTTATGGATGAATATGTGAGTTTGTGTGATATTAGTTGTGTCGTTCGGTCTTTGTTGAAATCTTGTGCTTCCTTGTGAATCGCATCATTACTTGGTCGTGAGTATATGTTGGATGAATGGCCATTCTAGTAAGGTACCTCGACTATATATCTTGTGATTGACCTTCGAGGCTTGTGGTTTGCAATGTGATTTTGGAACGTGTGTGTGTGTTGTTCCTTCCACCGGAGTGTCCGACGGGATGTCCGGGGTCGATACTAAGGGGTACGGCCACGGAAGTGGACTTGGGTGCGTGTGTGGATGAACTTCCACCGGAGTGTCCGACGGGATGTCCGGGGTCGATACTAAGGGTACGGCCGCGAAGTGGTTTCCCACCGGAGTGTCCGACGGGATGTCCGGGGTCGATACTAAGGGGTACGGCCGCGGGTTACGATTGTGGTTTTCATCTTGAGGATGACGTTGATGTTTTCGTTAATTGTGATATTGTCAGGAGTATCACAATGCTTTGTGCTTGGGGTCGAGAGACATTATATATCGAGTCTTGGTGCTTGGCTAGAATGGCATAGGAATAATGTGTTATGTGTAATGTGTCCTTGTAAGTGAATTGAAGTGGATGATCGGGTCGTAGACCCCGTGTTTTAATGACCGGAATGGTTGGGTCGTGGACCCGTATTTTGTTAAACGGATTTGTATTTTGGAAAATGAACTTTGGGGTGTGACCACTAAATGGCTTTCGAGGAATTAAGAACTTTTCAAATTCGATGTTTTCAAAACTCGAGATTTGGAAATATTTTCAAAATGCTTACTTGCTTCGTTTACCTTTCAAGACTTGAACTATTTTTTTTAACTAAATATATCTCGGGAAGTCTTTCGTTATATTCTTGGAATGTGTTATGTATGGCTCGTATTTGCACTTTATACTTGCACTAGCAAAACAGTGGAGTTTTGCTAACCCCGTGTCGGGGGTGGATATCTGTATTGTGTCCAGGTACATGCAGGTTTTCGGGAGCAAGACACAGGATCGGCACGAGGGATGATGAAAGACGAATGATACTAATCGCACGAAGGCCAGCTTTGACTTCAGTTAGTCGGAGTCTATTGTATTGTCTTTTCCGCTGTCTCATTATTCGTCGTTGCAAGTATTTTAACCTTGCATGTGTATGAGTCTGGATGAGTTTATGTATTTTGATTTGTAAGTCAGTGACGGAAGACCAAATCGGTCTATTGATTCGTTATTTTGATTCATCAGTATGTAATGTAATGTGTTGTGTTGATGTCTAGCCTGGTGGATCCTCACGGAGAGGGTGCGGCGTGTAATATTCCGGTTTGATGCGGGGTGTTACATTTATGGTATCGAGCTTAGGTTGCGGAAACCTAGGTCATCGGGTCGATCGTGTATTGTTGGGTCTTGTCTTGTCGATTGAGTCGACTAATGTCGTGTCGCGACGCGCGTCGTTTGGAATGTCGGCCGTGATTAGTATCGGGATGCGGCCATCATCTTCGTGCGATCTGTGGATGTAAGTCTCCCTACTACGGGTTGTACCACGAGCTATACGAGCTGTGTGATTTTGTGTTATGTAGTTAATATTTGAAGGTGCATCGTGAGTAAGTGACATATATTTGTTGATTCCGTCTTGCGCTAAAATGTAGAATGATATTCTTTGAATGTATCTTTGTATAAATCATTTTTCTTGCAAGAGTATAAACCTTGGAATTTTAAGTTTTCGAATCCTTTCGGAGTCACGTAAAATTTTTAAAAATGCCCTCCAAGGGAGGAAAAAGTTGATTTTCGTATGTTGACCACAAGGTGAAAGTTAAAACTCGAATTATTGATAATTCTTTTCCACTGTGTACTATAAGTTTTCAAAACTCGAGTTTTTAACTCAAATAAGGTCTTCAAAATATACTCAAGACGTGACTCTCGTTTGTAACTTTTCGGTTTCATGAATGTTGGTCAAAAGATGCGTATTGATGATGCTCTCGTTGTTGAGCAGTGGTGCCAGTTTTAAAATTAAAATAGTAACGTGAATGTTGAGTCCATCGGTATGTATGTGTTGAGATAGTCCTCTATATTGAGAAGTAAAATTTTCATTTTTGTAGGATGATTTTCTTTTGATGGTTGCTTGTGAGTTGTTATAATTATGTGAGTCGATGACATTTAGACTTGTATGTTGTTGCTTATGTTGGGATTCGGTGCCTAAAACGAAGGCCCAGCGGAAGCGGTAAAACGAAAATTAATTCGATCCGAATCCCTACGATGATCGATCGAGCTACGTATATACGAATATATAAACGAAAAGCAAGAGTTGTAAAAACTAACCCTCGAAGTCCGTTGATTAAATGGTAACCTTCTCTTGAGCTATTCCCCAAGCTCTTGAACGATCCAACGCCGAAAGCACCGCGTCTCTACTTGCCACGCGCCGGAGAAACGAACGGAATGACAACACCTTGCTATCCTCCGAGGATACGGCTAGAGCTAGGTGATGAAGCTATATATGTAAAGATTACTACACTCTAAGTGTTTTAATCTTACTCTCTCTTTATGTCTTGATATTTTTCTCTAAGAAAAACAAGAACAAGGTTGAAGAAGAAGATGACTAAAGAGAAAACAATTTTCTCTCTCTCTCTCTCAAACTCAATGATACGTAAATGCCAAGAAGTATTGTGAGGATGAGAGATCAAAGTCTTGTATATATTCTTATTCAACCCACATGAAAACAAATACATATATCATGATTTGATTCCCCATATAATGTATATGATACTTGTCCCCTCAATCACATGAGATTCCAAAACCATGATGGGGACAAGTCAATACACACACATGGTAATAAGTGGGGGGTTGGCCCATGCTAGAAAACGGTCGAGTTCGGTTCGTTTCGGACTCCCGTGAGTCCAAACAGATAAACTCCTATTCCGTTCCGATGTATTTATGTCGTTTAATTAATAAAATTAATTAAACATATCAAATACAAAATAACATAATTAATTTCTCCAAGAAATAATTATATTCATGAATTAAATTAATCACCCAGTAATTTATTTAATTCATTAGGCCGTAAATCAATTTATCCAATAAATCGATTTAAACATCCAATGTTCCAAAATTAGATATCCAATATCTAATATTCATAATGAGATAATTAGCTCGATTCATTCCGTTGTCAATCCTAATGCGCGACTCGGTAGGTCCGTCTCGATCGGCAATGGGAGGAACCAAAGAGTAGTAGCACCACCTAGCCACTGGTGGCCTACACTGTACCCGACCGAGAACGAATGATTGGGATCATTCAAGAACCATTCTGTCGTGAATACCGGTATACGTATAAACCCTTCTTTCAAATGTCCCGATCAAGTTATAGGGTCACGGTCGGTCAAACCATATCTCGTACTTGACGCTATGCATGCGTTAATGCAAATCGAGATCATCGAGCTGTCGTGTATCTAATACAACTAGCTCCAATGCTTTGGCCAAAGACTTATGATCTCATCGCCAATAACCGCATAGGACATATAACCCGCTCACTAACGGGAGAAAGAATTCTATCTTGGTATTCGGTAGGACTGCTACTTGCCGTCAAGATGCACGTCGAGGTTGACCCCGCCTTCCGGTTTACAGGGTCGAACTACTCTAATGAAAATCTTGACGTCACAAGCACATCCCTACTAAATCCTCAAGTCGAAGGTTCACGAATACCTATCACAACCTTTCGATTCCGTCATTGGTCCCGGAGTGAAATCCATGTGACGAATCGAGGGTGAGTCGGTTCGAGTATACTAATCCAATTAGCATACCTATAACGTGTGCTCCCACTAACCATTAGTGTTCGACGGGCACTCTCCATGTCAAAGAACACGTCATACAAGTCCTCACATAAACTTAACGCCTACCAAGTTTCATCGACTTATGACGATTAAGTATTTGAGCTATAACCTTTCCAAAGGCCGACCCCCTTATCCAATAAGGAGTGGAACGTTTTGCTCTCAAATACATGGACTAGTTTCTATATGTTTATTTACGAGTTAGGAATGCCAAGAACTACCGGTAAATAAAGAAACATTCATTTGCCTTATATAAATGGTTTACATAATTACAAGTACAATGCCCTCACTCAACAACCTCGAGTGGCATTCGAGGGCATACTCCTAACAATCTCCCACTTGCACTCAATGCCACACACTATGGTATCTAATACCCATGTTCTCAGATGACGCTCCAAGCTAGTCCGAGATAGTGGCTTAGTCGGTGGATCGGCGACGTTGTCGGCCGAGTCTACTCTATGCGGACAATGTATCCCTTGCGAACAAATTCTCTTACGAGATGATACTTCCTCTCAATATGTTTGGTCTTTGTTGTGAAACCTCGGCTCCTTGGCACATGCTTTCTGACTCCGTCGTTGTCGCGATGCAGTGACAGCGACTCGGACATGGTATCATTTGAAGTTCTCCTAGAAACTTCTTAATCCAGAACCCTTCCTTGGAAGCCTCCGAGGCCGCTTGATACTCGGCTGACAGGTGGAATCGGCGGTCGCGCTTTGCTTGGCACTACGCCAAGATACTGCTCCTCCATTAAGAGTAAATATGTAGCCAGAAGTGGACATCGAGTCGTCCTTCAGTCCTTGGAAGTCCGAATCAGTGAATCCCACCACATCCAATTCTCCACCACCATACATTAGAACCATATCTCTAGTCCTTCTTAAGTACTTGAGAACGTTCTTCTGGCGATCCAATGTTCCCTACAGGTTTGCATGAAACCTACTCACCACGCTTACAGCATGCGCGATGTCAGGTCTTGTACACAACATAACATACATAAGGCTACCCACGGCCGAAGCATATGGTATATTACTCATTTCCTTTCGTTGTTCCTCACTTTGAGGACACATCTTCAAGGTGAGTTTTATTCCATGTCGCATCGGTAGGAACCCTCTTTTAGAATCATCCATCTTAAATCGCTTTAAGATCTTATCTATATAGAGGGCTTGGGAAAGGCCTATTGTTCTCTTCGCTCTATCCCGGTAGAGCCGAATACCAAGAATATAGGTCGCTTCTCTCAAGTCTTTCATGGAGAAATTACTCGAAAGCCAAGCTTTCACGTAATCGAGCATTCCCACATCATTTCCTATTAGTAGAATGTCATCTACATATAGTACTAAGAATGCGATCTTGCTCCCACTAACCTTCTTGTATACACAAGGTTCCTCTTCATTTTGCACGAATTCAAACTCTTTGACCGCCTCGTCAAAACGAAGGTTCCAACTACGCGATGCTTGCTTCAGTCCATAAATGGAACGCTGAAGCTTGCACACTTTCTGAATATCGACTTCGGACACAAAGCCTTTAGGCTGCTCCATATAGATTTCCTCCTCGAGGAATCCATTAAGGAAAGCCGTCTTTACATCCATTTGCCATATCTCATAATCGTGGTAGGCAGCTATAGCAAGCATCATGCGAATAGACTTGATCATGGCTACGGGCGAGAAGGTATCGTGGTAATCGATCCCTTCCTTTTGGGTATAACCCTTTGCCACAAGCCTGGCCTTATAGGCGTCAACCTTGCCATCACCATCAGTCTTTCTCTTGTAGATCCACTTGTTCCCAATAGGCACTATGCCCTTGGGGCGGTCTACTAGAGTCCAGACTGATTGACATGCATCGAGTCTATCTCGGCTTCCATAGCTTCACGCCATTTCGCGGAGTCTACATCCACCATCGCTTGGTCATAGGTTGTTGGGTCGGTCTCTTGGCTATCACTTGGAACCTCATGGAGACCCGGCTCCTCCAAGTGCACAAGCCCATACCTCTCGTAAATGAGACACCCTACTAGACCTACGAGGTGGTTGTACTTGTGTTTGAAAGTTCGGTTCAGTTTCTTGCACAGTGTCTCTCGAGGAGTTTCATTGTATTCTTCTAAAGAAATACTTCTACTGCTCCGCCTTCTGAATGAACTCATCTTCCAGAAGTGTGCTTGTAAAGCAACAATGATCCTTCGATCTTCGGGCATGTAGAATAGATATCCCATCGTCCCAGACGGAATCCAATGAAACGTCCTTCGCAGACCTAGCTTCCAACTTTTCCACCTTAGTCTTCTTGACATAGGCGGGACATCCCCAAATCCTAATATGATTAAGACTTGGTTTCCTTCCTTCCCACATCTCATGTGGAGTTTTAGGAACGGATTTAGAAGGACATCTGTTCAAGATATACGCGGCGATCAAGTGCATACCCCCATAGGTAAATCGGCAAGTCGGTATAGCCCGGCATGGAACGGACCATGTTCAACAGGGTCCGGTTCCTTCTTTCGACACACCATTTAACCGAGGAGTACTGGAGGTGTTAGTTGTGAAACTATTCCATGTTCCTTAAGGAACTCGTCAAACTCCGTACTCATATACTCGCCACCTCGGTCCGACCGAAGTGCTTTGATATGATTACGGTTTGTTTCTCGACTAGGGCCTTGAATTCTGGAATTTCTCAAAGGCCTCGGATTTATGTTTCATTAAGTATACATAACCATACCTAGTATGATCATCGTAACGTAATGAAATATTGATATCCGTCACGTCTTGCTTCCAAGCACCACATACATCGGTATGGATTAATCCCGATTTATCGGCTCTTTGAAATGTCCTGTGAAGGGGACTTAGTCATTTTGCCTTTAAGGCAAGATTCACAAGTAGGAAAGGGATCCGATCCCAATGGACCCATAAGTCCATCTTTTTCCATCTTGTAAACCTTGTCGACCAACATGACCAAGTCTAAGATGCCATTTCAAAACTTGATTGGTTTCATCCCTACCGCGTTTTCTAGTTATAGTATTCACAACTACTTTGTTCTGAGATTTAGATGATACAATCCATTCAACAATGTAGCGGTACCCACTAGTTTATTTCTAAAATAAATTTTGCAGAACCATCACCAATGAAAAATGAAAAGCCTTTTCGGTCCATGACCAGGAATGGATACAATGTTTTGTGCCCCTTGGGCAAAACAAGTACATCTTCTAAAGTCAAAACAAAGCCGGATTCTAAACCCAAAAGAAGTGATCCTATGTCGGTCGCCTCGACACTATGCCCGCTTCCGATTGTGATCATAACTTCTCCGGCTCCAAGCTTCCTACTTTGTTCGAGATCCCGATTCACGGTACAAATATGAGAACTAGCACGAGAATCCGATTATCAGAAAGTAGAAAATACAGTAGCAGAACAATTTGTTTCCAAAACTAAAAGTTCTGTACCTGAAGTGCCATGAAGAATCGGACAGTCTCTAGCCCAGTGGCCCAGCTCACCGCACTTGAGACAAGCATCCTTCTTCTTCTTGTTCTTTGGAACCATCGGGGCCTTGCCCTTACCCTTAAGGTCCTTAGCTTGTGGTCGAGTCCGCTTCTTGGTCTTTTTCTTCTTATTCTTAGACTTCCGAAGTCCAGAAGAAATCACAAGAGCAGACTCCTTCATCCGCGGAGTCTTCATCTGAGACTGAGCAGTCACAAGTTTGTTCATTAGCCCAGCTAAATTACATGCAATCTCATTGCAGTTGAAGTTCATAACAAACTGTGAGAAGGAATCAGGGAGAGACTGTAGGATAAGGTCGGTTTGGAGAGAAGTATCCATTTTAAAATCAAGAGCCTCCAATCTCTCGATCATGGATATCATTTTGAGGACGTGTTCCCCAACCTTCTCACCTTCCTTCATCCTTGCACCGAACAGTTGCTTGGATATCTCATATCTAGCGATTCTACTATGCTCACCATAAAGCTCGGTTAAGTGAGATAAAATCGCCAGCGAAGTCATTTTCTCATGAGCTCTCTGAAGCTCATTAGACATGGAAGCCATCATATAAGCATGGACTTTCACGTCATCCTTAACCCACTTTTCGTGGTTTTCAATCTCTTCTGATTGGCTCGGGTCCGCACAGAGGCGCCGGAATGTCCGTCTCCAAGACGTATCCAGTGCCTCTATACCGAGGACAATCATCGACATGGAGCCAATCCACAAAGTTAGGTCCCATTAAGGTGTTCTTTTCGAGTAGAATTGCGAGTGGATTCATTGTCATATTGAGATTTGTCTCGCATTAAGTATAGCATTAGTTAGTGACTCATTTAATTATGTTCGAGTATAGAATTAAGGTCTTTTCTATTCTTGTTACCCGGCTCCCACTATTTTTATCGGAATAACACACTCCCATGTGAAATCCTAAGTATCGTCGCTCTACTTCATAGTGGTGATCGAGTTCTTTATAAATTTTAATAGAGGGCAACCGAACAGTTTCTAGTCTATTAATTTTCATAAAGTGGTGTCCAACACCAACCCATCTAATGGATGATTCGATCTTCTTTTTCCCCTTGTTCACTCCCCTCAACCTATACGGTTTCTATGGTTCGTGAACAAGTTAAGTTTATACCATCGACGCAAATCAGTTTCACAATTGAATCTTATCCGGCAACCTATCAGGTTTCTAGGGATAAAATTTGCTCCAACCGAAGGCATCCAATGCGCTCGGTAATTTATCCGTCCTCCCGAACGACTACCCCGATAACTCGGAAGCATAGCACATCCGGTTTGGATTTCAATTTCCCGAAAACTCGATGGAGGGAAGGAAAACCTTGAAACCTTATAAACTTAATTATTTGTTGTGGGAGAATTATCGCGATTAACGTTACACTTTGCACATTAATCATATTAGCGCGTTTGTGGCATTCATACAATATGAAACAACCATTTACAACCTAGTTGCTACCAACATGTGGTTCATGGACCGTTCCTAGAAAACAAAAACTTCGTAATCTAATTACAAGTCTTCGTCTTGAATCTTCGTCTTCTCGAAATGGATCTTCCTCTGGTCTTCGTCATTACATATAAATTTTACATTGAAAATTGCATCCTAGATACAAACATTTCTAGTAAAATAAATAGGCTCAAAACGGCCTTTACAACCCAATCGAATAAAACGAACGATTCAAATCTAAGTCCACGAACCACATCCCCATTCAAAAAGCATTCATCCAATAAATACTATATAAATGGAAAGCGTAGAGATACATTGATCCAATCAACAATACGAACCGATCCAATCGATTCACACAATCGGTAATATAATAACGTTCAAAATAATTCGGTCGACCATAAATATTCCAATTAATCAAATTTCCCTTATAAAATGAAATACCATAAATCATTTTAATCATATTAAATCCAATTTAACATGCGGGAGATTAGTTTTCAAGAATACACGGAAAAATCGAGCCGGGTGAAAAATGGCCTGCCATGGCCGAGTCACTCTTCCGCCTTGATCAAGCTCGGCATGGCCGAGTCACGCTCGGCTCTACGGCCAGCACGGCCCGTGTCTCCCGACACGGTGCCCGTCTGCTGGCTCTGGGGTCGCTCGACACGGCCCGTGTCACCGACACGGCCGAGTCACCCCGGGCGACTTCACGCCCTTTGTCCGAAAAGTCGTCCGACGACGATTCGGAGCTCGATTTTCGACCGGATATCGATATCAATATTTTTCAACATTCATATCTTCAATATAAATCATATTTCCAAGAAATTAAGATTTATATTTAGACATAAACTTACGAAAAATATAACTACAACGAACGTAAAAATATATACCACGATTATGACTAAAATGATTCCAAATCATTCACCATCTAATCAAGCATTCCAAATGCCAATATCGTATATACGATCGCAAGACCTACGCTCCGATACCACTGTTGGGATTCGGTGCCTAAAACGAAGGCCCAGCGGAAGCGGTAAAACGAAAATTAATTCGATCCGAATCCCTACGATGATCGATCGAGCTACGTATATGCGAATATATAAACGAAAAGCAAGAGTTGTAAAAAACTAACCCTCGAAGTCCGTTGATTAAATGGTAACCTTCTCTTGAGCTATTCCCCAAGCTCTTGAACGATCCAACGCCGAAAGCACCGCGTCTCTACTTGCCACGCGCCGGAGAAACGAACGGAATGACAACACCTTGCTATCCTCCGAGGATACGGCTAGAGCTAGGTGATGAAGCTATATATGTAAAGATTACTACACTCTAAGTGTTTTAATCTTACTCTCTCTTTATGTCTTGATATTTTTTCTCTAAGAAAAACAAGAACAAGGTTGAAGAAGAAGATGACTAAAGAGAAAACAATTTTCTCTCTCTCTCTCTCTCAAACTCAATGATACGTAAATGCCAAGAAGTATTGTGAGGATGAGAGATCAAAGTCTTGTATATATTCTTATTCAACCCACATGAAAACAAATACATATATCATGATTTGATTCCCCATATAATGTATATGATACTTGTCCCCTCAATCACATGAGATTCCAAAACCATGATGGGGACAAGTCAATACACACACATGGTAATAAGTGGGGTTGGCCCATGCTAGAAAACGGTCGAGTTCGGTTCGTTTCGGACTCCCGTGAGTCCAAACAGATAAACTCCTATTCCGTTCCGATGTATTTATGTCGTTTAATTAATACAATTAATTAAACATATCAAATACAAAATAACATAATTAATTTCTCCAAGAAATAATTATATTCATGAATTATATTACTCACCCAAGAATTTATTTAATTCATTAGGCCGTAAATCAATTTATCCAATAAATCGATTTAAACATCCAATGTTCCAAAATTAGATATCCAATATCTAATATTCATAATGAGATAATTAGCTCGATTCATTCCGTTGTCAATCCTAATGCGCGACTCGGTAGGTCCGTCTCGATCAAGAATGGGAGGAACCAAAGAGTAGTAGCACCACCTAGCCACTGGTGGCCTACACTGCACTCGACCGAGAACGAATGATTGGGATCATTCAAGAACCATTCGTCGTGAATACCAAGATACGTATAAACCCTTCTTTCAAATGTCCCGATCAAGTTATAGGTCACGGTCGGTCAAACCATATCTCGTACTTGACGCTATGCATGCGTTAATGCAAATCGAGATCATCGAGCCGTGTATCTAATACAACTAGCTCCAATGCTTTGGCCAAAGACTTATGATCTCATCTCGCCAATAACCGCATAGGACATATAACCCGCTCACTAACGGAGAAAGAATTCTATCTTGGTATTCGGAGGACCCGCTACTTGCCGTCCAAGATGCACGTCGAGGTTGACCCCCGCCTTCCGTTTACGGTGGTCGAACTACTCTAATGAAAATCTTGACGTCACAAGCACATCCCTACTAAATCCTCAAGTCGAAGGTTCACGAATACCTATCACAACCTTTCGATTCCGTCATTGACTGTCCGTGAGTGAAATCCATGTGACGAATCGAGGGTGAGTCGGTTGCCGAGTATACTAATCCAATTAGCATACCTATAACGTGTGCTCCCACTAACCATTAGTGTTCGACAGCACTCTCCATGTCAAAGAACACGTCATACAAGTCCTCACATAAACTTAACGCCTACCAAGTTTCATCGACTTGCGAACGATTAAGTATTTGAGCTATAACCTTTCCAGTGCCGACCCCCTTATCCAATAAGGAGTGGAACGTTTTGCTCTCAAATACATGGACTAGTTTCTATATGTTTATTTACGAGTTAGGAATGCCAGTAACTACCAGTAAATAAAGAAACATTCATTTGCCTTATATAAATGGTTTACATAATTACAAGTACAATGCCCTCACTCAACAACCTCTGAGTGGCATTCGAGGGCATACTCCTAACAGCTTACTTGTAACCTTCGAGTCTAGTATTACCTCCTATATGTTTGCAATCGTGTTGGTGATTAGAGCAGTTAGCACAGGCTTAGTACGAGCCTAACGCGCGCTAACGTGGCGTGTTTAGCGCACGTTAATCTTTGTTGTAACGCGCACTAATCAACCTGGGCAGAGGCTATGGAACCGCATTATAGCCGTCAGGTCTAACTTTTGCGGCCAATCACCTGTAGTTGTATTCTCTACGTGGTGTCTAGTGATAACAACTGTTGTGCGTGAATGTGTGTTAAGACTTTTCGTATTGCTAGGTAATATTTGATTGTATTTGATGAATTGATAAATTATGTCTGCTGTGTGTGTTCAAAAATTTCCTGGAAACTTCACAAAGTTTTGACGGTTCGATTTAATCGGCGGCTCCGTGTATACTTTGAAAATTATTTGGAAATTGGCAAGCCGGCCTTGGATTCTCAAATAAAACCTCGACGGTATTTGAAAGAGTTGTTTTAAAGTACATGTAGACATTTTGTAAAATATTACCGTCGTTGATGTTTGTGAAGTGTTGGGAGAATTTTCGAAAATGATTTTTAACGTATTGTTGTATTTTCAAATAATTCGAGTAAATGATTTTCAAAAAAATCTTTCACACCATAAAAATATTTTATTTCAAAAACCAATGCGATTTTTATTTTCAAAAATATATAGTGAAAGATGAAAAATCTCACTCGATGTAAAATTCAAACTCGGATTTGGAAATGTTAGAGTATGTAAGAATGATTTGATGATCTTGCATGGTTAACTTGTTAGTTGATAACGGTGATGATGATACGTAGGGGCATGATGACTTCAAATGATTTCAAATGAGACGGTTTAAGTATGTTGTTTACAAGTTTTGACGAAACAACCCGAGGTACCAAAAGTATTTTTAAAGTTTATTTTAAATAGCATACAAATCTAAGGATTTTCAAAAGATTTCCTTTAAAAGGATACCTCGTGGATTTTCTTTTCGAGTTGTTATTGGTTACCTTATGTGATATGTCGTGCTGAGTTGGTACTTTAGCTTAATATTTTGCGAAGTTGTGCAATCGTATTGAGTGGGAATCTGCTTAGTATGCCGATGGGCAGAGGACACAGTCGTGACCACGATACTAATGGCCTTGAAGATCGGATGTGGACCAAGAGGGTATAGTCGGAAAGGTTGCTATTCCAGCACTTCGTTCTCGTTGTTTAGGTTTCGGGACGAAACCTCTTTTAAAGGTGATATGATGTAATACCCGCATTTTTCTTTCTTTCTCTTCTGTTTCGTCCAACCGTATCGACTCGACTGTGTTCGTTGATGCTTCGACACAGTGTTGTTTCTCACCTTTGTCATTCGAGCGAGTTCTGATATTGTCCCAAATTGACCTATATATCGTTGTGACCTTTCCAAGTTCGGAAAATTAGTCTCGTTTTCGATCTTCCAACCCTTGGGCGGTGGAATTCTGTATTTGTTCAGCGATTGGCTCGCGTTTTGATTGATGTACCGTTGGGTTGGTCAATCGTATTGATTTTCGTCCGTTGTGTTTTGTGATTGTTCGGATAATTGACTTGATTGTATTATCCATTTGATGACGCTTGTCACTTGTTAGTTTTGTTATATCCCTAACGGCGACGTTGTGTTGGTCGTCGTGGAGCGTGTTTTCACGCCGTATATTCCTTTGCGTTGCTTGTAACGTTTCGCCGATGGGCGTAAGTTACGCGTTTCCTTGCGTATCTCGTTGAGTTTTCTGGCGGGATATTGCTTCTCCCAACTTGTTTTAAGTTTCGGGACGAAACTTCTTTTAAGGAGGGTAGAATGTAATATCCGCAATTTTCGATTTTCGGTAAATTTCTTTTCGGCCGAGTCCGCTTTGACGACTCGCTCATGACCGCTTCGTCATTTCGAGAATGATTAATTCTGCACTTTTTGTCATCCGAGTTCGCTTTGATCGTTTTGTTGAGTTACGAGCTTTTAGCGAATTTTCCGCACTTGAGTGCGATTCTTGCGAATCTCGTCAAACTGTTGTTTCGAGTTTCTCGTAAGTTCATTTAATGTTATTATTCATGTTGCGAGCCTTGGTTTGGTGTTTCGATCGCGTATCGTGATTTTCGGACGTTTTGGGCCATTTTTGTAATTTCCCAAAGTTTTGGGTAATTACTTCCGTTGTCGAATTCCGAGCCTTCGGGTGGTCGGAATCGTGTGTTCTCTTAGTGCTCGGATTCGTCTTTGCGAGTACTTCGTAACCGTATCTTCGATTCGTACTCAGGTTCGGGTTTCGGGGTCGTTCGGGCCGTCGGAATTGGTCCCGGCCGAGTCATGGCCGGGCATGCTCGGGCCAGGCCTCTGCCGAGTAACGTGCGTTAGTGCTCGGCCGTTACATGCACGTAAGGGCGATTACGTCGTAAGGCCCCGCGTAACGCACGTGGCCGGGCGATTTGGGGCGATGACTTCGGTTACGCACGTAACCCTTGGCGATTCGCACGTAACCCGGCCGGCAATGGCCTATTTAAGGCTGCGGACGTTTTTTTCACCCATTCTCTCACTCGTTTTCTTCCCTTCCGCGGCTGGAACTTGCTCAATCATGGAGGCATGTTGTTATACAATGAATCCATGAAGTTTTGAGGTTCATAACATCAATTGATCATCACGTAACATCCTTCAATCCAGCGAATCAAGGCAAGTTTTCTTAAAATCTAGTTTTGGGGATTTTGTTTGATTTGT
Source organism: Orobanche coerulescens (assembly GCA_033398695.1). Lineage (NCBI taxonomy): Eukaryota > Viridiplantae > Streptophyta > Magnoliopsida > Lamiales > Orobanchaceae > Orobanche > Orobanche coerulescens. The sequence goes on along the minus strand of CM065816.1, from coordinate 72,313,020 downwards.
CCGTTTAATCCGTTTTAACTCGAATAGTGATGTATTTATGATTGTTAAACATTATTATGTCGAATTCCTTGCTGTTCCTCGGTTGAATCGCCGAGGATTTGTCGTTTTATTGAGTTTCTTATCGACGCTTTGAAGGTGTCCGATAAAATGTCACAAAGAGGATTCGAGCGTTCTACGATTATTATTCCTCGTTCGTTCGTTAATTCATTGATGGTATGATGTTAGGGTCAGATTTCGCAAAGAATTCGAGGAACCCTTCCGTCGTCGTTTTCTTCAAGCTTTTCGATCGTGGGTGTATTCATTGTCTTCACGGAGAATCGTAGGTGTTCGAGGTGTCCCGACCGATCCGTGATCGTGGGAGTGTCCGTATCGATTATCGAGGCAAGTATCTTGCCCATACATTACGTGTTTTGTGGATATTATGGTTGTTAATCGTCGATATGTGCTAAATAAATATTAATAACCATTTTTCAAAAGAATCGGAATATTTACCATCATGCTTTTTGTAAAGGTGACCCATGTGTGTCGGGAATTAATGTTCTTAGTTGAATATGTGAGCTAGTGTCGAGTATAGAATCACCTTACTTTCTTGTGATGTCATTGCGTATGATTATGTCGTTGGTAAATGTAAAGTGTAATTCTTTTGTCAAATTATGTGCTTGGAGTCACGTGTTTATGGATGAATATGTGAGTTTGTGTGATATTAGTTGTGTCGTTCGGTCTTTGTTGAAATCTTGTGCTTCCTTGTGAATCGCATCATTACTTGGTCGTGAGTATATGTTGGATGAATCGCCATTCTAGTAAGGTACCTCGACTATATATACTGTGATTGACCTTCGAGGCTTGTGGTTTGCAAATCGTGATTTTGGAACGTGTGTGTGTTGTTCCTTCCACCGGAGTGTCCGACGGGATGTCCGGGGTCGATACTAAGGGGTACGGCCACGGAAGTGGACTTGGGTGCGTGTGTGGATGAACTTCCACCGGAGTGTCCGACGGGATGTGCGGGGGTCGATACTAAGGGGTACGGCCGCGAAGTGGTTTCCACCCGGAGTGTCCGACGGGATGTCCGGGGTCGATACTAAGGGGTACGGCCGCGGTTACTGGGGCCAGGTTTTCATCTTGAGGATGACGTTGATGTTTTCGTTAATTGTGATATTGTCAGAGTATCACAATGCTTTGTGCTTGGGGTCGAGAGACATTATATATCGAGTCTTGGTGCTTGGCTAGAATGGCATAGGAATAATGTGTTATGTGTAATGTGTCCTTGTAAGTGAATTGAAGTGGATGATCGGGTCGTAGACCCCGTGTTTTGTGACCGGAATGGTTGGGTCGTGGACCCGTATTTTGTTAAACGGATTTGTATTTTGGAAAATGAACTTTGGGGTGTGACCCTAAATGGCTTCGAGGAATTAAGAACTTTTCAAATTCGATGTTTTCAAAACTCCGAGATTTGGAAATATTTTCAAAATGCTTACTTGCTTCGTTCGCTTTCAAGACTTGAACTATTTTTTTAACTAAATATATCTCGGAAGTCTTTCGTTATATTCTTGGAATGTGTTGTGTATGGCTCGTATTTGCACTTTATACTTGCACTAGCAAAACAGTGGAGTTTGCTAACCCCGAGTAATCGGGGGGTGGATATCTGTATTGTGTCCAGGTACATGCAGGTTTTCGGGAGCAAGACACAGGATCGGCACGAGGGATGATGAAAGACGAATGATACTAATCGCACGAAGGCCAGCTTTGACTTCAGTTAGTCGGAGTCTATTGTATTGTCTTTTCCGCTGTCTCATTATTCGTCGTTGCAAGTATTTTAACCTTGCATGTGTATGAGTCTGGATGAGTTTATGTATTTTGATTTGTAAGTCAGTGACGGAAGACCAAATCGGTCTATTGATTCGTTATTTTGATTCATCAGTATGTAATGTAATGTGTTGTGTTGATGTCTAGCCTGGTGGATCCTCACGGAGAGGGTCTGCGGCGTGTAATATTCCCGGTTTGATCTGGGGGTGTTACATCGAGCACACATGCCCTCAACATATCTTCTAAGGTTTGTATCATGCGCTTGGTCTGTCCATCCATCTGAGGGTGATAGATTGTACTAAAATGCAACTGGGTTCACATAGCTTTATGGACGACTTTCCAAAAATGGGACAGGTATCTGGTGTCTCTATCCGATATGATGGATGAGGGAACGCCGTGCAATCTCACGACCTCCCTGATGAAAACAGTGGCTAAATGCTCTGTTCCGACCGCTTCCTGAATTGGAACAAAATGTGCTGATTTAGTTAACCGATCAATGATAACCCAAATTGCGTCCTTTCCTCCCACCGCTGTTGGTAACTTAGTAACAAAATCCATTCATATGCTTTCCCATTTCCACTCCGGAATGGATAAGGGTTGCATGATTTTTGCTGGTCTGCGGTGTTCAATTTTTACTTGTTGGCACGTCATACAGCGGGCAACGATCTAGCCACTTCCCGTTTCATATTTTTCCACCAAAAACTCTGTCGTAGATCTTTGTACATTTTTCTTGCTATGGGGTGAATGGAGTAGGGAGTGGAGTGTGCTTCTCTCAGTATAGTTTGCTTCAGCTTGTCATTCTACAGAATACAGATCCTATTCTTGAACCTCACCAAGCCCCCCTAGATCTTATAGTCAGAAACATTTTCCTCCTCGATTCTCGCACTGATCGCATGTAGTTTGGGATCCTCCATCTGAGCTAGACATTTAATAAAGACAAGTGTATATTGATTGAGCACAATTGTCCTTGACTGCATTGTACCCATACTTCAGTACCATTCCTCCTGATGTCTTGGTGTAGTTTGGGTTGAACCGTTAGGCTGGATAACATTATTTCCTGTGTAGTTTTCCGACTGAGTGCATCAGCTACGACATTGGCTTTATGGGGGTGGTATGATATTTCCACATCGTAGTCTTTGATTCGCTCCAACCAGCGCCTCTGCCTCATGTTTAAATCCCTCTAGGTGAAGATATATTTCAGACTCTTATGGTCTGTGAAAATCTTACAAGTGACTCCGTAAAGGTAGTGCCTCCAAATCTTGAGGGCGTGTACCACTGCGGCTAGCTCTAATTCATTCGTCGGGTAATTCATTTCATACGACTTCTGTTGTCGAGATGCATACGCAATAGCTCTGTCATTCTGCATGAAGACACACCTCATCCCATGCTTAGATGCATCCGTGTATATAACGAATCCTTTTGTACCCTGCGGTAGCACTAACACTGGAGCAGTAGTCAACCTCCTATTAAGTTCATCAAAGCTCTTATGATAATCCGTAGTCCAAACAAACTTGGTACTTTTCCTTAGTAGGTTCGTTAATGGTCGACCGATACAGGAAAAAGCCTCGACGAATCTTCGATGGTAACCTTCCAATCCTAGAAAACTCCTTACCTCCTTGATGTTCTTCGACGGTTCCCAACTCATTATCGTTTCGATCTTCTGTGGATCAACGTTAACGCCTTCCACCGAGACAACATGTCCGAGAAAAATTACTTTCGGCATCCAGAATTCGCACTTGGAAAGTTTTGCGTAAAATTGGTGTTGCCTTAACACGCTTAGTACATGTATCAAATGTTCTTTATGTTCCTGTTGGCTTCGACAATAAATTAGGATGTAGTCAATAAAAACCACGATGTACTTATCGAGGAAATCAATTAAAACTCTGTTCATTAACTCCATGAAAACGGATGGGGAATTGGTTAAGCCGAATGATACCACGATATACTCATAATGTCCATACCTCGATCTAAATTTAGTCTTCGGTATATCTTCCTCCCGAATCCTCAATTGGTGATATCCGGACCGTAGATCGATCTTTGAAAACAAAACTGACCCCTGCAATTGATCTAGGAGATCATCGATCCTCGGAAGTGGATAATGATTCTTGATGGTGACCTTGTTTAATTCTCTATAGTCAATGCACAAGCGTAGAGAGTTAACCTTCTTTTTAACAAAGAGTACTGGCGCGCCCCACAGCGAGGTGCTTGGTCGGATCAATCCCTTCTCCAGTAGATCTTCGAGCTATTTCTTCAATTTTTTCATCTCGGCTGGTGCCATCCTGTAAGGAGCTTTGGAAATAGGTCTCGTTCCCAGCTCAAGTTCAATGGAGAGATCAACTTCTCAATGCGGCAGCAGCCCCGGTAGTTCATGTGGAAAGACATATGGAAATTCATTCACCACCGGAATGTTCACAACCGAAAGTTGTGATGTATCCTCTTAGAGGACATAACACCAATAGTACATTTCTCGAGAATCGCAGGAGACTTCCGGAGCAATGAGGCTGAGAGACCCTTTCGTACTGAAGTGTTCTCGAACCTTGATAACATGCGTGGTACCATCGCAAGCCATGATGGAAATAGTCAAGTGGTAGATATCTAATATCGTCCTTTGCATGGGCATCCAGTCCATACCTAAAATGATATCTTCGTTCTGAAGCAGGAAAACCATAAGATTTGCAGTCTATCCACGATCATTGATGCGGATTTGAGAGTCTCGAACTTCTAGATTGCCACCTACTCTACTACCCTCGGGTAGTTTAACAGTAAAAGATTCACAATGCACACAAACAAGATTCAAACGCTCAACACATTCCATAGATATAAACGAATGTGTGGCTCCGGTATCTAATAGTACATGAACAGGCTGGGAGTTAACAAGAAGTGTATCTGAGATAGTTGGCGCGGACTGACCATATGTAGCCCTCAGTTTGAATACATGGGACGGCAATGACAGAAAAGGATGCAGTACCACTGCCGCGCCCACGGCCTCGACCAGCACCATGTGGTGGTGGTTCAGTCTGATGGGATGGAGCTCGGTAGTTGGAAACATCAGGTGCCCTAGAGGATTGTACAGAGCCTTGTTGACTCGGATGAGGAGCTGAGTTCTGTGCAGGATTGGCTCGCCAGCAGTAACGAGACATGTGTCCACTCTTTCCGCAAGAGAAACATTTGGTAGCTGACTTGTGACACCGGTCCTTGGTATGTCCAGATACGCCACAATTGAAGCAGTCTTTATGGTAAGGCAGATCAGATTCACCCTTCTGTTGGTACGAAACTGCTGACTTAAAATAAGACACGGACCCCAAAGTCATCTTGTTGGTACTCCCCGACTGATTAGATGTCTTCTCCTTCTTCGAATTATGCCCAGTGTGAGTACTAACAATAGTACTGGCATATGCTGTGACTACGTCTTCGTACGCCCTCAGGGTGATACAGTGGAATCCGGCGGCATAGCGTTGTACATCTTCCGGCAACCTCTGCGCAAGATGACAAATTCATTGATCCTCCGATGGCACCATCTGTGAGACGTAACTTAACTCAGTACAGTAGGCCCGAATTATCTCCACCACTTGCAAATTCTGCGGTCCAACACTGAAAAAGTCCCGTACACGAGCAGTTTGGGTTGATCTAGGATAGTACTCGTTCCTCAATAGCCGAGCAAATTCGGCCCACCCGACTACTCAGTTTTCCGATTTGTAAGTTCTCCACCAGCGGGCAGCAGTGTCGCAGAGCTGATTAAGCCCGAGCGGCACCTTTTGGTTTTCTGGACAACCGATCACATCGAAGGCGGTCTCTATTTCGGAAATCCAGTCGTCCACATGTTTCTCCCCTGCTCCGTCAAACAATGGCGGCTTATCTTTGTCCTGGTTCTGGTTCACGGTGGAACCCGCAACATCATTTACTATCCTCCTAGCTACACGGCAAGCCATTACAATCAATATTAATCAAAGGACCAATTCAACACACAATTATCTCGTGCAAATTAAACGTTGCACCCAATTAGAAAACACATACTCTACTTACTTTGTATTCCCCTGAATAGTTACGGTCGCTTGGGGTGTTGAACTTTGGATAATATTTTAGGAAATAAAAAGAAATTTTGCAAAAAAAAAAATTTCAATAGGAATCGGGCTCTCTGATACCATATTTTGTAACACCTCCAAAATTTACCGGGGATTATAGTGCCATGAATCCCTGTGGGATCCACAAGGCTATTTTAGGAAATTGATATTTTAGATAAGGCATTATAAAATGGGTGAGTCCACGGTTACATCACATGAAATGGGATGTCTTGACAAAACATAATTCGAAACACGATTATTACATAAACAGAGCTTTCGGAAATTTAATTAAAACATGTGGTAGAGGAACTTTATTCCAACACTATTCAAGCCTGACCGGAACCTCGGGAATGTCCTGCACATATTCAATAAATTTACCTGACACGATGAATCGTGCCAGACAAACCGGGATCAGATAATGATAATCAATAGCAGCATCTCACAACAAAATTCACAATTCGATATCACCGTACCACATAATATATAGATGATAATTCACAGTACAGCTGACATTGTCTTTCTCTTTTAGCACATAAACCCCAAGGTCGCAACCAAGGGTCACAGAAGTATCTACACGGAAATACTCCGGAACGTGGGTGCCATTTTAGGTCTTATCCCTCAACACATTTCCACACGGGTACCATTTAAGTTTTACCCCCAACTCATCGGCCCATTCATAACACAGAGAAAGACAATCTTTCAACATTCATCACGCAATGGCACATTCATGTTTTCTAAATATTGTAAACAAAATTAACATAATTCGAGCAAGGTTTCACTTGCCTTAACTCCAACGGTAAGTGCCTTACGACAATTTGAACTTCCACGACCGATCGAGTTCAACCTAATCACATATTCCCCGATTAACATTTCGTAAGGATAATGGCGAATAAAACTAGTTCCCCATTCCCTTTCCTAACTGAATTCTTAACTTAGTTTGATTCTGCAAAGCTAATATCATGATTCTAAGCTCACTAGCAACACACATTATTACACTGTTCAATTCTTTGATTATCGATTGTTACAACAATTTGCTTTACAAGATTATCCCCAACATTGCGTCCGTTGTCAACAATCGACTATAGTAAAATCGAATTCCATTATCTACTAATTTAATTCTCTACTCCGAGTTCTCAATTAGGTGGGTTACCATTTTACACAATGATTTCATTAGTCGATTCTTAATGATGGTAATACTATCAAGCTCGATTCCACCTAGTTGAATTAACGTTTGATAATTATACTAGCAAGGTGGGTTTCAACGAGTTTAGCATACGGTGACAGGATTCCTAACACAATTTCTCTTGCAATTTGTTGGGAATAGTGCCCTAGGACATTCGATGTGCCTAGTTTTGTAATTGTCACATTTAAATAAAGTTATTTGATATCTTTTATTTCTCGTTGATTATTATAATGTGTGCATGTTTTAATATTATAATAATCTAATAATAGTTATTCATGAATAATAAGATTATTCAAATATCCCTGGTACAATCGCGTTGAGTAGAGACTCAAGTGATTAATATACTAGTATAAGTTTGATTGATAATTATCGGATGATTATGCGTATGGTACGGATCAATCTTATGGGTATTGGTTGGAGAACTAATACTGGACAGACCCGCATTGAGATCACTGCATGGAAATGTCATAAGTGGATCTCAATATAATAGTATGTCAATAAATCCTTGAACCTGAGATTATCATAGAGTCCAACATGATAACTGCTATACCTTGATGTAATCCAATGTCATCTGAAACATAGTGATCATAAAGGTTAGCGATCGGGATTAGTGGGAGTCATGTAGAGGGCAATGAATAATCAAGTTGGGGATTTTCCCCTCCCCTTAGTGAGAGAGATATCTGCTGGGCCCCTCGATAAGTAGGACTGAATTAAATGCATGGCCATGCTCAAATGAAGAGTCATTTGGTTCAATCAGTCTACTTAAGATCGAGAAAGCATTTGAACATAAATAAATATGACAGACTCCATGACTTAGTTCAAATATGATATCGCGTGACAAAGGGATTTGACACGTTAAAAGGTTTAATGGATTATTAACTTATATTATTTGGGTAATCATAATTTCTTGTTAGAGGCAGCTTACGATTTATTATTTAATAAGGTATTAAATAATTGCTAACATAATATAAGACTTTTGGGTCGCACGTTCGACAATTATAGACAAGTAGGAATAAATATCAACTGGAATAATAAATATAATATTGGATATTATATTTATGAGGAGATTAAATAATAAGTAATATATTACTGGATATTATATATATATATATTGTATTATTTAATAAGATGAAGGGTAACTAAGCAAATACTAGATTCTTGAATCTAGGGATTACTTAGTATAAATAAGGAGTTTATGACAAGGAGTTGTCGTAAGAAGACCTACACCTCAAGAAAAATCGCCCCCCCTTTCAAGAAGAAAGAAAAATCGGCCTACACCTCCTACTGTAGGAAAACAAAGTTGGTCATCTGATCTTCTTCCCTTAGTTGATCTTGATCAATAGTACAATCCTTCTAGTAAGAAATTTATGTTGTACTATTTATCAATATTATTCGTAAGGATCTAGCAATCCGGCTTGTGGAACTATTCGTGTGTGGATCACCCAAAGAGGAAGGAGATATTCGTCTGCTTCTAGTCCGGACACTACAATAAAAAAGCCCTTCAATGATGGTGATTTTTGTTGCTATTTTGATGGAGATAACTATCACCAACAAATTTTGTCGTGGCAGATTTGTTCTTGAAAGTGGCGTGGTTGAACAACTGCTACGAAAAATGTTTTTGTTGGAAACTATAGCAACGACACTTTTGTGTATAGACAAGATTGAATTAGTGACTTGTTTTATTATGACCAAGTATAGAATTTGAGGGCTTGTATATTTCTTATCTCGGCTCCCACTAATTTTATCGGAATTACACACTTCATGTTATAACCCAAAAGTCATGGTAAGATCGACTTCTTACTGGTGATCAAGTTCTTTACAAATTTTAACAGACGCAACCTGTCAGGTTTCTTGCCTATTAATATCTGTAAAGTGGTGTCTAACACCAACCCGTCCAACGGATGATTTGATCTTCTTTTACCCCTAGTCTTCATGCCCTCAACCTATCAGGTTTCTTGGCAATCCAGACTATCTAAATTGTTGACCATCAACGTCTATCAGTCTGACTATTGAAACTCGCCCGGCAACCTATCAGGTTTCTATGGGCGAAATTTATCACCAACCGAAGGCATCTAATGCACTCAAGAATTTTTCAACCTCTACCAAATGTACTACCCCGATAACTCGGAAGCATAGCACACCAGCTCGGGTATCAATTTTCTACGAGTTTGATGGAGGGTAGGAAGCCTCGTGACCTTTTCAAACTTAGTATGTTTGTTGTCGGTAGAATTTCGCGATTAATATTATACTTTGCACATTAATTCATTTATAAGCACGTTTGTGTTTGTCAATCATTCAAAATGAAAAACAGTAGATAGCAACCTAGTTACTACCAACATATAGCTCATGGACTTTTATCCTAAGTACTGGGCCAAGCGAATGACTCAATAAAGAAAATAAATACAGTTTCTGATTCTTCGTATTCTCGGTTGGTTGTCTTCGGTCTTCATCATAGCCAAATAAATAATTACATTATTGAAAATGCATCCTATTATACAAATTTTTTAGTAAAAATAAATAGGCTAAAAACGGCCTTTACAACCCAATCGAATCGAACAAATCAAAACTAAGTCCACGAGCTATATCACCATCACATAAGGATTCCACACAACATGTAACGATAATGAAATCAAATAATTAATTTTAATATATATTAATCCAATTAATCTATAAAAATTAATCAATTCAATTTCCAATATTAAATCAATTAATATAAATGGCATTAAAATTAAATAAATAATTAATATATTAATCCAATCAATATAACAATTAATTTATTCAATTTTAATGGTATTAATCCAATTAATACTAATAATCGTCATTTAAATTCGTTCGAAGTAATCCGGCCAAAAATAATATTCTCGTTTAATTAATTTCTTTTAACACAAAAAATATTCTAAATATTAATTTAGTCAAATTAAAATCCAATTTAAATTTTGGGAACTAATTACAACGAAATATAAACTTAAAACGGAGTCCCGGACTATCTGGTATTAGGCCCGGCCAGCGGCCCGATTCAAAATCGGGCCAAAAACCCGAGAGGTGGCATGGCCGAGCCATGCTCGGCTGACAGGTCGAGACCCTCTCGGTGACCTGGGCAGGCAGCCCAGGCAGTGTTGCCGGCAGCCCGTTTCCCCATTTTTTCGGCTCGTTTCAAAAAACGTGATGTCACAACGAACAATTTAAATATCTACGATTATACCAAAAATGATTCTAAATCATTAATATCAACCAATAGCATTCAAAATGCACAAATAACTGTATATACGGTATCATTGACCTCGCTCCGATACCACTGTTGGGATTCCAAAAATAAAAATCGAATACGCAGCGGAATAATAATAAAGAATCCCAAACAGGATCGATCAAGTAACGTATATACGAAAGGAAAAAACTAAGATAAAAGGATTAAGGTCTCATACCCTTGAAGCCTTTGATAATATCTTCGTAAGTTGATGATGATCACGAACCCGAGCACGAGCACGAAATCCCTTCGTCCCCAACACCGAAAATACAATGCATCTACATCACCATGCGTCGGAAGTTGCCCGAAAAAATCTACAAGACTCCGTTCTCCAAGAACACGGCTAGAGAAACTCGTAGGAATTTATCTCTCTATTTCTTATTATTTTTTTTTTCTTTTCACACACGCACACGAGGGGGATCGTCCCCTGTCCTGAGTACCCCCCCAAGAGGTCGAGCTCACCCCCGATCTAGAGGTAAGTTTGCTAGCATGACCTGATCGCCTCATTGTCCCCCGCTTGGGTTACAGGCCCGCGCTTACTGGGCCCGATCAGGGTTAATGGTTTCATCCCCGGACATTGGCTTAGGGCTCCAGCCGTTCCCCCCTATTTCTTATTTTATTTTACCTCAAAGATGAATAAAATGAAGATGAAAATTTTCTCTCTCCTCTCGCTTAGCTCTCGGCCGAACTCACAAGGAAGATGAAGTGTGGTTGTGATGTTTGTTGTGATATGTTTTAATATATAAACACATATCATAAAAGAGATGATATAATATGGAAAAAGAATCTCCACATATCACAACAAAGACAAAACAAGACATCACATGCAAGATATAAAAAACAACTCCATGTGAGGGGAGTGGGGTGGCGGCTACTTGAGATTTCTAGGAAACGAGCCGAGTCACTCGGCTCGTACCGACGTTCACAAACGAATCCGTTAAATACACCCCGTTTAATCCCCAATGTATTTATATAAATTAATTAATCCAATTAATTAATTATATCAAATACAAAATATATTTCTCTAAGAAATATTATGTATGAATTAAATTAATTAACTAGTAACTTAATTTCAATTCATAAGACCGCCATTTGATTTATCCAATAAATCATAATTAGATACCCAATACCTAATATTAATAGAGAGATAATAAATTTATATTTATCCGCCAACGATCCTGATGCGCGACTCTATAGGTCCGTCTCAGCTGGCATTGGAAGGAACCAATGAGTGCGGGCAGCACTTAGCCAGCCTAGCGGGCCGCACTGTAAACCCCGACTGAGAACAAATGAAGGGATCATTCCAGAACCATTATGTCGTGATTACCATATACGTATAGACCCTTCATCAGATGTCCCGATCAAGTGTTCGGGTCACGGTAAAGTCAAACCCTACTGTTGACTAGACACTATACATGTGTTAATGCAAATCAAGACCAACTGATTACTAGTGCATCTAATACGACTAGATCAGAATGATTTGGCAAAAGACTTTATGATCTTATTTGCCATTAACCGTATAGGACATTTGCCTGCTCACTAACAGGAGATAGAATCCTTTCTTGGCGTACAGTAAAGACTGCTACCTGCCCGTATAGTCCGTACTTCGAGGTTGACTTAGAAATTAAGCAAATGAGTCTAACTACTCTAATGACAAACTGAACGTCACAGGCACATCTCCTACTGAACCCTCAAGTCAAAGGTCCACGTATACTATCACAACCTTTCGATTCGTCATCGACTCTCCAAGAGTGAATACCGTGTGACTGAATCACACATTCTAACAATCATCACAGAAGAATATTCGCATACAAGATAAAAGACATTCACACAGTCATATGTTCTCCACGGAAGATAAAATTGAAGAAATTTTGGACGAGCCCAATCAGTCAAAAGATTTAATTCAGAAACCCTTTTTCAAAGAAACATTTTGAATAATGTTTTGATAAAATTGTAAAACCCATAATTGACTCGGGCCGTTTTGAACGATTTAACGATTTTGAAAATCAGATGGAAACTCTTTTAGAAGGTGAATTCAAAATTTCTCTGGTCGTTGACCTATTATATGGAAAACATTTTCACGGGAAAATCGCTTCAACATTTCTCGAGGTCCTCGACCCAATACACATAAAAACTTTCACCGAAAAATCATTTCAAAATCATTAGGGTCTCAGCCCAAATCTCGTTACAAATTACAAGTGTGTTATAAAATAGGAAACCTTTTTGTACCACACACCCTTAGTTACAAAACCATTTCAAATCGATTCAGTCTCGTCCCAAATACGTTTTCCGTAAAACAAACTTACATGATCGTTAGGGTCTCAGCTCAAATCTTTCCAAACCTCGAAGCACGGAAATAATCACGGGATCCACGCCCCCAAACATCAAAACATCACAACCAAGGGATAAACTATAATCAACACTTATTCTGGTGCCATTCTAGCTAAGTACCAAAATTCTATATATAATGTATCTCAACATCGAGAATAATAACGTTGTGATATTCCGGACATATCACAATTATCGAAAACATCATCATCATCATCATCATCATAACAAAAACCGCACTTGGTAACCCATGGTCGTACCTATTAGTATCATCCCCCAGAGGCCCCGCCGGCCCCTCCCCATGTGGAAAACCCATTAGTATCCCCAGGTGGAAGAAGAACTCACACACACTTACATTTACAAAACTACATGTCTCGATTGTTAGTCACAATATATATAGTCAAGGCACTTGTAAGAAATGGCCATTTTATCCAACACATATTCACAACCTAGGAATAACACAATTAATACACAATCGTAACACAAGTCTATCAATCAACAATTAAACACATTACACATCCAAATGTATCAACAACCGATGCCACACATACCATTAATCAAAACTCGGCATAAAACGCCTCTAAGGCACAATCAAACCAACTCCACATATACACATTAATCGTAATTCTACAAAATACACACAACCGACTATAATATCATTATAATTATAGCTTATACCTTCATCAAATTCACATGCACTTAATTAATATTAATGTCAACCGTTTAAGCTCACAAACACCACTAATATTATCTCTCTATATATAAATATAACATACATATATTGATATATAACAACACACGCTTCGAACAACTGTGATTTTGCAAAGATATAAATCGTATATCAAGGTACTTGCCTTGTTAATCTCTCGCGAACACGGTCGATGGAAATCTCCAGAATCTTGATGAAGACGACGAACGGAAGGGTTCAACACCAAATCTTCGCGAGGAACTCGATCCTAATATCCTATCATCAATCAAACAACAATCACATGAGGAAAAACATTGTAGAACGCATGAATTCCCTCTATGACATTTACTGGACACCTTGAAGGCGTCAATTAGGAATTCAATAAAACGACGAATTGCTAGCAATTAAACTGTGGAAAAACAATGAAACTAGTAGAATATAACTAGACTATTGATAATTCTTCAACAATCTAAGCTAATTCGGAATAAACGGATAAAATCATTCAAAATCCCCAAATTTCCCAAAACTAAGATTTTAGGAAAACTTACTTCGATTAGAACGGTGAAAGATGATTAGATGTTGATAACTTCATACTAGGAACTAAAAAATTTTGATGGATGATGATATCAGGCCGGAATCTACCCTTACACACGTTCAAGATCACCAAGGTCATCGGAAGGAAGAATGAAGGTGAGAAATGACGAGAATTGACCAATGATGTCCTATATATACACAATGAGATTTAGCGCGTACTAGGGACTTGCGTAACGTGCGCTAACTGCTAAAAATTTAGTCCAGAAGCTTATGCCTCAACCCGTTAGCATGCGCTAACCAATGCATTATTATGCGCAAATGAGAAGTCTAGTGAAGTACAGAGCGCTCTATCCCTAACAGTTAGTGCGCCCTAATAGCTGAAGTAGTGCGTGCTAATTTTACACTATATGCTGACAGTGTAGTCTTTGCTATTTCGACCATAATTCCTTCGTATGGACTCCGATTGAATCACCGTTTGAACCATTGTAAAGCTAACTCAACTCCTTATGACACTATTCATTTCAGAATTGTTATAAGTTCTGGTGGTGATCTTACAAAATACAAAGTCAACCCAAATGCACAATGTTTTCTGAATAATGTCTATCCGCAATACTCTTGGCATTTCCAACATACTTCCACTTTACAAACACGGTAGAATGATATCAACACATGTCAGTCAATGAGAAAATAATTCTAACCACTCGACAAAAGAAAAATATTCGTCATAAAATGGAACAATTCATTATAACCAGAAATAAAATCTCAGGTATTACATAAAGCACCTTACGTACGTTAAGGGCAAGATGTTGCACACATAATGTCATGCGCAAAGGCTATTGCCTCAATCCAACTGGTATCCTTACATACGTTCAAGTTTAATCTATGTAAGTGTCATGTATACTTGTGGGATAGCGTACACAAGAGTGTACACAGAGGCTACTGCCTCAAATCTCCTAGGCATCTCTATGTACGCTACACAATAAGTTAGAGTGCTATGTTCATTTTTACGTACGTTATGCATGGGCGGTAGCGTACGTAACCAGTGCAAAACAGCAGCACTGCTCTAACAGTTCGATGCAATAGCACAACTAGCTGATGAAATACAATGACTACGCAACCAACAGTGAAAATCTTAAGCAAAACATCAAATGAATTCAAGTGCTATCAAAACTCTAAAAAACATCAACCCGATATCTAAGAATATGAGCTCCAACGATAAACCACGAAAATAATGAAAAAGTAAAAACCATGAACTACGGCAAAAATCCATACAAAAATCATAAGAATACAAAATGAATATAACGAAGAATATTACAGATGTAGTATCGATTACAAGCGCGTCGCAGAACTGAAGAAGATACAAAAACTGAAATACGGATATTACAATCTCCCTTCTATAAATAAGTTTCAAGTGAACAACTCGGGGTATCTCGACTTCATATTCTCCTCCGTCACCCATGGGGCCTATTCTGCTACATGTCTCATTAATTGCACCTTAACCGAAGAAATGATTTTGTGCCTAAGTTTCTTGACTCGATGGTCCAAAATCTGCATAAGTTTCTCTTTACTTGTGATATAGGGCCCAACCTCAATCTCCATGTAGCCAATAATATGACTCGAGTCCACAACATATTTCTTCATCTGAGAAGCATGAAATATGTTATTGTTGGGATAATTCTTTTTAAGTTTTGATAAATGCAACAAACTACAGCATCATTCTACATCCTACTTCATATAGCATTGATCATACATCATTTTGTCTACATCCTAATGAAGATCTAAATTTATAAAGCAAAAGCTTTTGGCTACAACAATAAAGCTGTATGCGCTTTACTTAGGAAAAATAATGGGTCAGACCCAATATGAAAATACTTAGTCTTCAAACCATCGTGAAATAAGTTATTCTATATTCATATGATATTCACGGCTTTAATGTAGAGAAATGAAACATATCTCTCTAAAATGGCAAAGAACCCACTTGCAATACTAGAAGTACTGGTTTTGCCCAAGGGGCATAAAAACATTGTATCCATTCCAGTCTTGGACCGGAAAGGATTTTGTTTCTTCATTGGCAATGGTAGTTGTAAAATTTATTTTCGAAATAAATTTGTTGGAACAGCTACATTGTTGAATGATTTATATCATTTGAACTTACAAAATAAATCAGCAGTGAACACTATAACTAGGAAACGTGGCAGGCAAGATACTAATCAAGCTCTTAAGTGGCACCTAAGACTCGGTCATGTTGGTCAGACCAAGGTTCACAAAATGGAGAAAGACGGACTTTTAAGTCCATTGGGTGTAGAACCCTATCCAACTTATGAATCCTGCCTTAGAGGCAAGATGACTAAGTCCCCCTTCACAGGGACATTTGTATGGGCTACTGAAAAACTTGGGTTGGTACATACCGACGTTTGTGGTGCTTTAGAAACAGCCAGAGGCGGATATCAATATTTCATAACATTCATAGATGATCATACTAGGTATGGAATTGTGTACTTGATGTAACATAAATCCGAAGCCTTTAAGTCTCCCTACTTTGTTGCGTCTCGTGTTATACAAGCTTGTGTGATTATGTGTTATTATGTGGAGTTCAAATGTGAATTGTGAATACGCAATCCATGTTTGTTGATTCTTGTGTTGTACTGGAATGAAAAGTGATATCAGTGTATAAATGTGTATATATATTATGTGAATCGTTTTACTGGAGTAACGGCTTGGTGTGAT
This sequence comes from Orobanche coerulescens, assembly GCA_033398695.1. NCBI lineage: Eukaryota > Viridiplantae > Streptophyta > Magnoliopsida > Lamiales > Orobanchaceae > Orobanche > Orobanche coerulescens. The sequence goes on along the minus strand of CM065816.1, from coordinate 72,296,452 downwards.
CCCGCAAGGAAAGTTTGTCAATGTGATATTTCAACGTTTAGTTATTTTTGAAGAGTCACGTAAATTTTGTTTTAAAACATCCTTCAAGAAAGGAAAATTTTTGATTTCGTATGATGACCTCGAGACCGGACTTTTTTTTTTAGAACTTAACTACTTATATTTTATTTTCATCTTGCATTGCAAGTTTTCAAAATTTGATTTTAAAGACTCAAATGAGGTCTACCAAAAATTTACTCGAAACGTGGCTCTTGCTTTCGACTTCTTGATTTCATGATCGTCGGTTCGGGGGTATGTAGTGACGTTGGCATTATTATTTTTTCAATAATACTCAAAATTGTGATTAAGTTAGTGGTGTGAACATTAAGTCGTCCTAAATGCACTTGTTGTGAGAGTCCTCATTACTGGGAGGTAGGATTTCAGTTTTAGATGTTAATTATCTTTTGACGGTTGCTTGTGTGATACTGTAATTATGTGGACAGATGATGTTGACGTGTAATTGGATTTGATGGTAATGGATCGTATTTTGATAAAATGGTAAATTATGTCTGTTGTGTGTGTATTCGAAAACGCTTTTCTGAAAATTTTATAAATTTGAGCAAGTTGTGGAAAATTAAATTTCATAAAGTTTTGACGGTTCGGTTAATCGGCGGCTTCGTGTGGACTTGAAAATCATTTAAAATTGGCGATCCGGCCTTGAATTTCCTAAAGGAACCCCGACAGTATTGAAAGAGTCGTTTTAAAGTATCTTTGAACATTTTGTAAAATATTACCGTCGTTGATTATTGTGTAGTGTTGAGAAGATTTTCAAAAATAATTTTTGACGTACTGTTGTATTTTCAAATGATTCGAGTAAATGATTTTCAGAAATATTTCACATTATCAAAATTTTTTATTTTCAAAAACCAATACAATTTTTATTTTCAAAAATATATTGTGAAAGATGAAGGATCTTACTCGATTTAAACTTCAAACTCGGATTTGGAAAAGTTTTCTATACTGACCCAGTTATCGTGCGTGATCTTGAATCACCCCAAAATGATTGATGATTGGTGGGAATATTTAATGCTTGTACGAATGGTTTGAAGATCTTGCGTGGTTATCTTGTTTGTTATTAACGGTGATGATGATGTGTAGTGGCATGATTATTTTAATAGTGGCAGTTGCAAGGATATATTGTTTTGCAAATAATTCCAAAAGGAGACGGTTAAAGTCTTTTGTTTACAAGTTTTGACAAAAAGCCCGAGGTACCAAAAATACTTTCAAAGTTTTGAATAAACATGCAAATCCAAGTATTTTCAAAGGATATCATGTAAAAGGATACCTCGTGGATCTTCTTATCGAGTTGTTATTAGTTGTCTTATGTGATAACTCAAGCCGAGTTGGCAATTTGGTATATTATTTTGCGATGCTGTACCATTGTATTGAGTGAGTATCCGCTTAATATGCCGAGGGGCAAAAGGCACGGTCGTGACCGCGGTACAGACGGTCATGGAGATCAGATGCGGGACCAAGAGAAGGTTTCCGGGAAGGTTGCTATTCTAGCACTTCGTTCTTGTTGTTTAGGTTTCGGGGACGAAACCTCTTTTATAGGTGATATGGTGTAATACTCATATTTTTTTCGCTTTCGTTGACTTTATCGACTCGTTTGTGTTCGTCGATATTTTCTGGACTTGTTCTACTCTTCACTTTTTGTTGTTCGAACGAGTTGCAGTGTTGTTTCAGGTTAATCCATTTGTCGTTGTGACTTTTCCAAATTCGGCTCCGCTCCTGTGAATCTTGTGAAAATGTATATCATGTCGTTTTTATCGGATCATATATTGTCTTGATTCGTGCTGTGGACTTCGGGGATGCTATTCGATTTCTGTTATTCGTTATGATTCGGATATGATTGTTCGACCGTTGATGTCTTGATCGTTGTTGTTCGATCGTTTGTTGCCCGGTATTCGTTGATCTCGTATCATGATTTTTGAGTGTTCAGACCACTTCGTAATATCCTTAAGTTCAGGAAATTAACTTCGTTTTCGATCTTCCAATCCTCGTGTTGTGGAATTTCGTATTTGTTTCAGCGATTAACTCGCGTTTTGATTGATGTACCTGTTTGGGTTGTTCAACCATACTGATTTTTGTTTGTTCATTTTGTTATCATTCTGAAATGGCGATGTGGATGTTAGCAGCCACATGCTGCATGTGATTCGTTGCAAGTCGTTGGCAACGGACAGAGTGTGTTATCTGAGATTGTTTTACATTGATCGTTTTATGTTTTAAGTTTCGGGACGTAACTTCTTTTTAGTGGGGTAGAATGTAATACCCATACTTTATATTTCTATATTTTTCGATTCTAATGACTTACTTGTGTTCATTGACACATTTCAGACATGTTTTGTTCAGCACATTTCGTCATTCGAGTAAGTTTTATTATTGTTTCGGATTAATCGACGTATTAGTTCGACTTTGTAAAATCACCATCGATTCTTGGAAACTTCAAAAGTTCTGAATCTTTGCAGCATGATAGAGCATCAAGTTAGTTTTCCAATGGTTCAAACGGTGAGTCAATCGGAGTCCGGACGGAGGAGTTCTGTTCGAAATAGCAAAGACTACACAGTGTATAATTAGTACACGCTAAACGCATGTATTAGCGCGCGCTAACGATGTCTGGCAGAGGGTTCTGGACTGCATTTTGCAGAGATAGCGCACGCTACACATACCTTAGCGTACGCTAACTGTTGACAGTATATATAGGACTGCAGAGGTCAATTTTTGTCATTTCTTCCTCCCCTTCCTTCCTTCCGGCGATCTAGACGATCTTGAGGGCGTATAAGCATGGATTTTGGCCTGATATCATCACCCATCAACATCTTTGAGTTTCTAGTATGGATTTAACAACATTCCAACATCTTTCCCCATTTGGAACCCTAATTTCGGGTATTTTGGGGGTTTTCTTCATGATTAGTTGATTTTGTCCGAGATTGATGAATTGTTCTTGGTATTCTTGTTGTATTGATCATTGTCTTCGAATTTTGTGACTCATTTATCAATTTTTATCACCCGGAACTTGATTCTCGATTTTTCTTGAAGAAACCCTCGGATCCATGTTGTTTTTCGAGTTGATTTGAATTCCGTTTAGCGTTATTGATCCGTGGTGATTTTATTTTCGTAGTTTTCTGGTCGAGTTCTTGTTTGTTCTTGGAGGTTTGAGGGCTACCCGACCGTGTCCGTTCGTCGTTTCATTGCTTGTGGTATCGAGGCAAGTATCTTGCCCATACATTTCGTATTTCGTAGACGTGATAATTGGTAATTGATTATATGTGGAATTTTAATGTTTTAATGAACTTCCAAAAAGGATCGGTATGTTTTTGATAAAGGTTTTCCTTCGAAGATAACTCGTAGGCTTTGTGAATAAATGTGTTTCTGATTATGTGTATCATTGTTGTGTGATGGAAGATATTGAACATATTTTAGTGAATTTAGTAGACCGTAATTATTTGCCGAGGATTGTGTATTGAGATGTGTAATTGTACGATGAATATGTGACATTGTGTGATATTAGTTGTTACTCCTTCGTAAGGAGGTTGGGACACTTGGTGTTGTTTGGCATTGGTATTTGCTTGTCGTTGTGTGACATTGATTGTGAGTATATGTCGGTTAAAGTGTCCATTCTAGCGAAGTACCTAGTATTTGTATGCATATTCTAGTATTCGAATTATGGCTTCCCGTGGCGTTGTGGATGATATGTGTATGTTCACCTAGGGACGGTCTGACGGGGCCTCTAGGGATACGTATTGCCGTGTGTGTGCGTATCGCGAACTAGGGTTAACCACCCAGGGATGTCCGACGGGGCTCTGTGGGGTACGACGACCGTGAGTCTCGTACCAACGGTTAACTTTAAAATGTTTTGTTGGAGAACTGTGATTTTTGGCGCATATTTCGTCTGATTAGAATGGCAGTCCAAATGGTATCGCACTTGGCTGGAATGGCACCAGTAAATATGTTGTGTGTGATTTGTCCCTTGACTGTGATATTTTGGTAAGGGTACGTGAGTCCTGTGGTTGCTTTGTGTATTGTAGCTCTGTGGTGTGTTGAGTTTGGCCGTATGGTCAAGTTGCAAAGTTGTGCTCTCTATTGTCGTTCTGTGAGACTGTTGTCATGGTAATGTTTGACACGGTGTAGTTTATGTCGGGTTATTCTTGTGAGTATGTGATGTGAATAAGTTGATTCACGGACCCCCGTGCTTGTGGTTGGAATGTTGTGATTGGGTCGTAGATCCCGTATTTTGTTATCGGAATCGTATTTTGAAATAAATGATTTTTGGGCTGTGTCCCTAAGTGTTTCGAAAGGCTTGAAAATTCTTAAATCTCAAATGCTTTCAAAACTCCCGAGATCGTAAAATGTTTTGTAAGATGTAAAATGGTTTTATTCCTATCTTTCATAATTCAAACTATTTTGATCAAGCGAATTATCTCGGGAAGTATATATTCACGATTTCTATGTTCTTGGAGTATGATATGTATGGCTCGTCTTTGTATTTATACTTGCACTAGCAAAACAGTGGAGTTTTGCTAACCCCTGAGTATTCAGGGTTGGATGTCTGTTTTGCATCCAGGTACTTGCAGGTTGCTGGGGAGCAATTCACAGGATCGTTACGAATGATGATGGAAGACGGCGATACTAATCACATGAAGACCGGTGTTGGGTATTTGGTGATGTCTTGTTTTGTCCTTCCGTTGTGTTTATTTTCCCCTATGTGGGAACGTTGATTTATGTTAACCCCCGCGTGGGTATGAGTTACAAGAAAGAGTAATGTATGGTTGATGTGTAGGTTGTGGTAAAAGACCAAATTGGTCTAATGGTATGTTAATTACCCATGTCGGTATGTATTGTGTTGTTGTGTTTTCTGTATTTAGCCTGGTAGATCCTCATGGAGAGGGTCTGCGGCGCTGTAATATTCCCGAATGGTTTGGGGGTGTTACATGGTCCCCGTGTCCTGTGCAGCTACCCAGATTCATGATCTTCGAAATCTAAGTTCTCATCATGTCCTGGTGATGCAGCACGACTAGTTGGACGAGTACCACTTGTAATACCCATAATTTCGATTTCCGGTAATTTATTTTTTTCTGGAAGAAGTCCATTTTGATGACACGCTCATGACCGTTTCGTCATTCTGAGAATGATTAATTCTACACTTTTTGACATCCGAGTTCGTTTCGGTGTCGTTTTGTTGAGTTCCGTGCTTTTTAGCGACTTTTCCGCACTTGAGTTCGATTCTTGCGAATCTCGTTCGAAACTACTGTTTCGAGTTTCCCGTAAGTCCGTTTAACTTTGTTAGACATGTTGTGAACTTCGGTTTGGTTATTCGATCACGTATCGTGATTTTCGGGCATTTTGGTCCATTTTATAATTTACCCAAAGTTATGGGTATCCGTATCTGTATTTGTTGTCTCGACCCTTTTCTTGGTCGCGTATGATTAATTATTGCGTTATATTTTCATTTTGGGTCGATGATGTTGTCCGCGAGCTTTTCGCCGTGTTCGTTCCGTACGTTTTCGGAAATCGAGTCGTCGGATCATGACGGCTGAGCACTGGCCGGACAGGTGCGGCAGGCACGGTCGGAAGTGTTGGGCACTATCCAGGCAGGCACGGCCGGAATTGGCGTAGGGCACGCTACGGCCGGAAGGCTGCGCGCGCTAACCGGCAGGTGTAGCGCACGCTATCAGCTGGACCAGCGTATGCTGTCGGGCTGGGCAGAGGGGTTACTCGAGTACTGGACTCGGGGACGATCGGTAGGTAGCGCGCGCTACTGTCGGGCATTGCTCACGCTACGATCGGCAGGTAGCGTGCGCTACGACCGGAAGGCTGCGCACGTTACCTGGCCGAGTCAGTAGGGCAGTGGGGGCTCTGGATTGCGGCCTGGGCCGATAGCGCACGCTAGCTCGGCAACCTAGCGCACGCTAGTCCGGCCCAGTATATATGTGACAGAGCAGTCCAGTGTCGGTTATTTTTCCCATTTCTCTCTTTCTCTTCTGCGGCTGGAGCCTTGGGGATTTCGAATCCATGTTGTTGAACAACAAATCCATGAAGTTCTTGAGTTCATAACATTGATTTATCATCCTATATCATCCTTTGATCCAGCGAATAAAGGTAATCTCTTCTTAGAACCCTAGTTTCTTGAATTTTGGGGTTTTTGCGTTTTTGTCCGATTCGTTCCGTATTGTTGATTAATTCATGATGGGTATGATTAATCTTGGTAGTATTCTTATGTTTAATATCATTTAATCCATTGTTCTTCGTCGAATCGAAGTATATTTCTTAATTTCCTTCGAATCGACTATTTGGGGGATTTGTTCTCGATCTCGTTTTCCATCCATTTTTGATGGATCGATTGTTGTTAAATGATGTTGTTAAACACATCCTATGGATTGTATATCCATATTTCATTTTGGATTTCCATTTTCGTGTTTTGACGGGACGAATCATGTTCTTGGCCGTTTTGGGGGAAACACTTGAACTTTCGTCATTTGTTCTTTGAATTCAACGGATTTAAGTCGTGTTATGAAATTCATTTCATTGTTGTTAATGTCCTTCGTAGTTTATTATCGCGAGTTTGCATTCGGTGGAGTCGGCGGGTTCGTAGTCGGTTCGTGCCAACCTACTTCGGTCGATTCTCCACGTTGTTCTTATTCGAGGCAAGTACATTGTCCATACATTTATTGTTTTGTGGATATGATGATTGGTGATCGTCTTGGTATGTTTGTTTGTTTGTTTGAATTGAGTTTTCAAAAGATTCGGCTAGCCTCGTTAAAGGCTCACTTTCAAAACGCGTGTGTTTTGTAAATTGTGTGGGTTGTAAGTGACTACGTGAATCCTTTGGATATGTTTGGCGTTGATGTTGCGCTTGGTAATGCGTGTGTACGTATATGGTTTCATTTCGGTGCATTGTGGTTTGACGTGGTGTTTTGGTAAGTGTTTTATGCCTCTGGGTGAATTGTTTGGATATCCTTGGTGTGATATGTTATTTGTGCATGATTGTTTCGCTAGCCAGCTCGGGAGGGTCCTTCGAGGCATCGGGTGGGATTCATGGTGGCGTCCTGGTCCTAGGCGATGCCTGTGCGTGTATGTTCTGTGAATGTGTTTGCTCACCTCGAGAGGGTTCGACGGGGCCACGGAGGGAGTTCAATGGTTTCGCCCTGGATTCACGAGTGAAACTTCACCGCTGCGTGTGTATGTTTAGTGAATGTATTTTACTCACCTCGGGAGGGTCCGACGGGGCCTCGGGGGAATCTATGACTTCACTCTGGGTTCACGAGTAAAAACTTCACGAGTGCGTGTGTATGTTTTGTGAATGTGTTTGCTCACCTCGGGAGGGTTCGACGGGGCCACGGAGGGAGTCCAATGGCTTCGCCCTGGATTCACGAGTGAAACTTCACGGGTGCGTGTGTATTTTACGTCCGTCAAGGACGCATGACGTGGTTTTAACCTTGTGTATTGTGGTTGGTTTCATTTGTGAAAACAAAACCTTTGGGGTGTGACCCTGTTGATTCTTGGAAAGAGAAGGATTCGGTAATCCTAAATTGTTTTCTATTAAAACTCTCGATCGCATTTTAAACAGTTTTATAAATTATTTTCCATTGATTTGTGACCTTTCGGTTTTAGAAATATTTTACCCAAACTCTTGCCTCGGGAAGTACTTTTCATTACGTTTGGATCTTTGAGGATTCCTGGTTATTGTTATTCGTGGAATGTGAATTGTATGGATCGTATTTGCACTTTGTTCTTGCACTAGCAAAACAGTGGAGTTTTGCTAACCCCCGAGTATTTGGGGGGTGGATGTGTGTTTTTGCATTCAGGTTTGGGAGCATAACACAGGGTCGGCATGAAGGATGATGAAAGATGAACGATACTAATCACACGAGGACCCGCTTGATGTCATATTGGTTTAGTTGTATTTTATTTCACGCAAGATTCTTTCCCGTTATGCGGAGTGTGTTGTATTCGACCCCTGCGTGGGCATGTATTGTAATTGAGTTGTATGTATTTATTGAAAGACCAAATCGGTCTACTGAGTCATTTTAGCCTTAAAGGCGTTGTTGAGTTGTTCGGTTTTGTTACCAGCCTGGTAGAACCTTGAGGAAAGGTTCTACGGCGTGTAATATCCCTGATCGGATTGGGGGTGTTACATAAATGGTATCAGAGCTTAGGTTGAGGAAACCTAGGCTGTCGGGTCAAGTTGTGTTGTTTGAGTCTTGTTTCGTCGGATTTTATTTGACTGAGTCGTGTCGCGACGCGTCGTCTGAGTTGGTTGGTCGTGATTAGTATCGTGGGGCGATCATCATCTTCGTGCGACCTGTGGATGTAAGTATCCCTTATTTGTATTGTGCCTCGTGTGACACGAGCTATTTGTTTGATTTTGTATTAAGTGATGGAATCTTTATGTAGATTCTCGGTTTCGTGATGCATTTATGTGACTCATGTTTCATTTATATGAGGAGTGTTGTCATTATTTACGTCCTTTTGACTGTGATATTTGACTGGTGTTTCCGGTAAAAGACAGGAGTTGTCTTGATTTTGAGCGAGTTGATGCGTGTATTATGATTGTATGTAAGTGAATATTGTTACATGTGAGTTTTTAGGCATTCTAGCCTAATAGATTTTCGAAAACCTTGAGTATCTTAGAAAATAAAATTCGAGACGTACTTTTAAATGGATTGTATTTTTAAGGCGCCTACTAGCGCAACTATCTGTTTCAAAATTCTTTTACCTTGAGGATGAAAATATTTTAAGATATTTTCAATGTTTTAGAAACACTTTTACTTGGACCCGAGGGTCGAATATTCCGAAAGTTTTTCACGGAAAGGGAAGTGTCCTCATTTTGTTCAAACGCAAGATGATTTTCAAGTCTCGACAATGATGTTTGTTCAACTTTTTGTAAAATGATGCTCAAGATCAACTGGTGTTTCCAGACTATTTTCAAAAGGTGGTTTTCGTTTTTAAAGCCTATCATTTCCTGCTTGTGGTCGGAGAAGGTGTGTATGATGTTGGTATTGTTGTTAGGGTGTTAGCCTTTCGAATTGTGATTGAATTGGTGGTGTGAACATTGAGTCGTTCGCCACGCATATGTTTTGTTAGCCCTTTGTGGGAGGTGTGATGACGATCTTTAATGTTGTCATTTCGTGGTGGCTTGCATGTTATCGCACCTGTGTGAGCCGTTAAGCTTGGGTTTGTACATTTGTGTACATGTGTGATTGTTTCATGATGTTTGTAATTATGTGCTGGTTATTGTTCGGCCCGTTAAGGTCGCCGAACGATACCGTCGTTGCTGTAGTGTTTGTGTGTGTGTTACTTTACGATGGTAATCGTTGTATATGATATGTGTTATGATTCTTTGTTGTGGTGAGTTGGCATCTCCGCTATGTTGTTTTGCGACGTTATGCCCCATTGTATCTAGCATTTGTATTTTTGGTATGCCGAGCCGAGGCGTTTCAACCGTGATGTGCCGGGGCATGCACGTGTAAATTGTCCTTCTCGTTGGTAACACATTTCAAGTGTGGACTCGAGGGACACCGAATTCAATTTTGCGAATTGGCTATCGAGACTTTCGGAGTTCGTGCTTCAGCACAGTTATCAGAATCGGCTTTGAGAGGCCTTCGAAGGATGTTTCTGTCGGTTGCTTGTTGTGTCGTCACGTTGATTTCGTTGTTCTGAGTTTCGGGGACGATACTTCTTTTAGAAGAGGTCGAATATAATACCCGTATTATTTTTGGCTTATGCATTTTCTCTTTCTCAATTCTATCAACTCGCTCGTGTTCGTTGATACTTTCTGAAATTGTTCTGTATTTCGGTTTCATTGTTCGGACGAGCTGTGATCTTGTTTTGAGTCGATCTAGTTATCGCTGTGACTTTTCCGAGTTCGGTTCGATTCTTGTGAACCTTGGAGTTGTTGCTTGAATTTTATTGTTCTTCGTGATTCGAATATGATTGTTCGATTTTTTTCGTCTCGACCGTTGTGGTTCGATCGTTTGATTGTTTGTTTTTTGTTGATCTCGTCTCGTGATTGTTGAACGTTCAGACTCCTTCAGGAAATTAGTCTCGTTTCTATCTTCCAACCCTTGTGCGGTGGAATTCCGTATTTGTTCAGCGTTTGGCTCGCATTTTGATTGATGAACTGTTGGGTTGATCAATCGTATTGATTTTCGTTCGTTGTGTTTTGTGATTGTTCGGATAATCGACTTGATTGTACTATCGATTTGATGACGCTTGTCACTTGTTGATTTTATTATGTCCCTACCGGTGGCGTTGTGTTAGTCGTCGTGGAGCGTGTTTTCACGCCGTATATTCCTTTGCGTTGCTTGTAACGTCTCGCCGATGGGCCTAAGTTACGCGTTTCTTGTGTATCTCGTTGAGTTTTCCTGGCGGGATATTACTTCTCCCTACTTGTTTTAAGTTTCGGGACGAAACTTCTTTTAAGGAGGGTAGAATGTAATACCCGTAATTTCGATTTCCGGTAATTTCTTTTTTTCGGCGGAAGTCCGTTTTGAAGACTCGCTCATGACAATTTCGTCATTCTGAGAATGATTAATTCTACACTTTTTGACATCCGAGTTCGTTTCGGTGTTGTTTTGTTGAGTTCCGTGCTTTTTAGCGACTTTTCCGCACTTGAGTTCGATTCTTGCGAATCTAGTTCGAAACTGCTGTTTCGAGTTTCCCGTAAGTCCGTTTAACTTTGTTAGACGTGTTGTGAACTTCGGTTTGGCTATTCGATCACATATCGTGATTTTCGGGCGTTTTGGGCCATTTTGTAATTTACCCAAAGTTATGGGTATCTGTATCTGTATTTGTTGTCTCGACCCTTTTCTTGGTCGCGTATGATTAATTATTGCGTTATGTTTTTATTTCGGGTCGATGATGTTGTCCGCGAGCTTTTCGTCGTGTTCGTTCCGTACGTTTTCGGAAATCGAGTCGTCGGATCATGACGGCTGAGCATTGGCCGGACAGGTGCTGCAGGCACGGTCGGAACCGGCATAGCGCACGCTATGGCTGGAAGGTTGCGCGCGCTAACCAGCAGGAGTAGCGCACGCTATCGGATGGCCCAGCGTACGCTGTCGGGCTGGGCAGAGGGTTCTTGGAGTCTCGGACTCGGGACAATCCGATGTAGCGCACGCCATCGTCGGCATTGCGCACGCTATGACCGGCAGGTAGCGCGCGCTACGGCCGGAATGCTGCGCACACTACCTGGATGAGTCAGTAGGGCAGTGGGGGCTCTGGATTACGGCTTGGGCCGATAGCGCACACTAGCTCGGCAGCCTAGCGCACGCTAGTCCGGCCCAGTATATTTGTGACAGAGCAGTCCAGTTCCGGTCATTTATCCCATTTATCTCTTTCTCTTCCGCGGCTGGAGCCTTGGGGATCTCGAAGCCATGTTGTTGAACAACAAATCCATGAAGTTCTTGAGTTCATAATATTGATTGATCATCCTATATCATCCTTTGATCCAGCGAATCAAGGTAATCTCTTCTTAGAACCCTAGTTTCTTGAATTTTGGGGTTTTTGCGTTTTTGTCTGATTCGTTCCGTATTGTTGATTAATTCATGATGGGTATGATTAATCTTGGTAGTATTCTTGTGTTTAACATCATTTAATCCATTGTTCTTCATCGAATCGAAGTATATTTCTTAATTTCCTTCGAATCGACTTTTTGGGGGATTTGTTCTCGATCTCGTTTTCCATCCATTTTTTATGGATTGATTGTTGTTAAATGATGTTGTTAAACACATCCTATGGATTGGATATCCATAGTTCGTTTTGGATTTCCATTTTCATGTTTTGACGGGACGAATCATGTTCTTGGCCGTTTTGGGGGAAACACTTGAACTTTCGTCATTTGTTCTTTGAATTTAACGACTTTAAGTCGTGTTATGGAATTCATTTCATTGTTGTTATTGTCCTTCGTAGTTTATTATCTCGAGTTGGCATTCGGTGGAGTCGGCGGGTTCGTAGTCGGTTCGTGCCAACCTACTTCGGTCGATTCTCCGCGTTGTTCTTATTCGAGGCAAGTACCTTGTCCATACATTTCTTGTTTTGTGGATATGATGATTGGTGATCGTCTTGGTATGTTTGTTTGTTTGTTTGAATTGAGTTTTCAAAAGATTCGGCTAGCCTCGTTAAAGGCTCACTTTCAAAACGCGTGTGTTTTGTAAATTGTGTGGGTTGTAAGTGACTACGTGAATCCTTTGGATATGTTTGGCATTGATGTTGCACTTGGTAATGCGTGTGTACGTATATGGTTTCATTTCAATGCATTGTGGTTTGACGTGGTGTTTTGCTAAGTGTTTGATGCCTCTGGGTGAATTATTTGGATATCCTTGGTGTGATATGTTATTTGTGCATGATTGTTTCGCTAGCCAGCTCGGGAGGGTCCTTCGAGGCCTCGGGTGGGATTCATGGTGGCGTCCTGGTCCTAGGCGATGCCTGTGCTTGATTGTTTCGCTAGCCAGCTTGGGAGGGTCCTTCGAGGCCTCGGGTGGGATTCATGGTGGCGTCCTGGTCCTAGGCGATGCCTGTGCGTGTATGTTTTGTGAATGTGTTTGCTCACCTCGAGAGGGTTCGATGGGGCCACGGAGGGAGTCCAATGGTTTCGCCCTGGATTCACGAGTGAAGCTTCACCGCTGCATGTGTATGTTTAGTGAATGTATTTTACTCACCTCGGGAGGGTCCGATGGGGCCTCGAGGGAATCTATGACTTCACTCTGGGTTCACGAGTAAAAACTTCACGAGTGCGTGTGTATGTTTTGTGAATGTGTTTGCTCACCTCGGGAGGGTTCGACGGGCCCACGGAGGGAGTCCAATGGTTTCGCCCTGGATTCACGAGTGAAACTTCACGGGTGCGTGTGTATTTTACGTCCGTCAAGGACGCATGATGTGGGTTTTAACCTTGTGTATTGTGGTTGGTTTCATTTGTGAAAACAAAACCCTTGGGGTGTGACCCTGTTGATTCTTGGGAAGAGAAGGATTCGGTAATCCTATATTGTTTTCTATTAAAACTCTCGATGACATTTTAAACCATTTTATAAACTGTTTTCCCTTGATTTGTGACCTTTCAGTTTTAGAAATATTTTACCCAAACTCTTGCCTCGGGAAGTACTTTTCGTTACGTTTGGATCTTTGAGGATTCCTGGTTATTGTTATTCGTGGAATGTGAATTGTATGGCTCGTATTTGCATTTTGTTCTTGCACTAGCAAAACAGTGGAGTTTTGCTAACCCCCGAGTATTCGGGAGGTGTATGTCTGTTTTTGCATTCAGGTTTGGGAGCATAACACAGGGTCGACATGAAGGATGATGAAAGATGAACGATACTAATCACACGAGGACCCGTTTGATGTCATATTGGCTTAGTTGTATTTTATTTCTGCTGCAGTATTCTTCCCCGTTGTACGGGAGTGTGTTGTATTCGACCCCTGCGTGGATATGTATTGTAATTGAGTTGTATGTATTTATTGAAAGACCAAATCAGTCTACTGAGTCATTTTAGCCTTAAAGGCGTTGTTGAGTTGTTCGGTTTTGTTACCGGCCTGGTAGAACCTTGAGGAAAGGTTCTACGGCGTGTAATATCCCTGATCGGATTGGGGGTGTTACACCCTGCCCTCGTAACGAGAAGCATCATCATTATCACTCACTTGAAGCTCATCATTTCGCTCATCTGTTTCACGAATAGGTGAGGGCGCATGCTCCCTAATTGGGGTCCTGCCACCATTTTGTATGCGAGAATTTTTTGCACCCATACGTATCTTCTTACCTTTTTTTGCCATACTGCATAAACAATAGGACATGATTATGAGATTCAAACAGACGTAGTATAAAAAGTATATAAATATGCAGAGTAATAGTATACAGATATCATGAATTCTTTTTTTTTTTGGAGAAATTAAAAATTTTATTGCACAGAAGACACTCACAGTGCATCAGATATGCAACTGTGTTTCAAACCGTACACCAAGTGATAACAGTCCGTCAATGGACCGGCAGACTCAACCAAACTGGAGAACTCAAATACACACCAAGACACAATCTGTCTTGTACCAAACAGAACCATAAGAAAAAACAGAAAACAAGATCATATCCTATCCCAACTTGGAAAAAACTCATCACCATCCGGAATACATAACATCACTCAGCAGCTCCTCCAACTAAAGAATCACACTCAAGATTTAACATTCCCTTTGGGCTCTCCCAATCAGTAAACACTATAGCAACCTATTTAACCATTCCTATTAATACATTTGTTAATGAAACCAACACAAATATTCCATGTTTATCAAATTAAAAAAGCCAAGGATAAGAATAACCAGACTCCATTAAACAAAAGTCATCTACGACACCATCAGACTTCATGAAACTAAACAGAGTCCAAGAGATATAGGAACAACCTTGATAAAGTAGGCGAAGCAAACTAAAATCATTGATCGAGACAAAGGACAGGCCCCATTCATATAAATAAATGAAGAGAATCAAAAACCACGGCGAAATAAACACCGACCTTGTTCTTTGAGTTGAAAAATCGTATGCAGCCGAGGATGATTGAAGACTGCAGTACAAATAGCCAAAATTAGTGGCTTCCTTGGTCAGAATTGAGAAGTTCCATTACCATATGGACTCTAAATTTTGGAGGGAGGACTAAGGAATTGTGTAAATTGGCGGGATAACAAAAAATTGGAGGAATTTAGGAAAGTGGAAGGATCTCGATCGCCGCCAGATTGTTCATTACGTTTTTGGGAAGATGGATGTTTCGATACTTTCGCTGAAAGAAGTAATCAGTCTTCTGATGGATGGAACATAATATGGATCGGATCTGGGCCCACTAATCATTCCAAAGCCCAACAAGCTTTCCCAAAAATGGAATCAAAGACCCCAGGTCAGGATGGCAGATTGAGAGCCCACGATGAAGAAAACGTGCTAAAAACGAAAAGCGCATCTAATGAGATGGAACTGAAGAGTTTGAGACTTGAATAATTAAGGGATCTATACACATTTATACAATATATATAAAATAATTACGAAAATAAAACACCATATAACATCATACAAAAATAATTACAAAAGAAACTATCTATCTATACTTCTATCATAAGGGAGTCGTGACACATGTCACTTTGTAAGTTTTTTGATTTTTTATTTTAAAATATAGCTTATACATAGAGATATATTCTTAAATTTCAAAATTAAAATATAGATAGGTATTGTTTGAGTTTTACTCCACAACTTACACTTATTTACCAATAAAAAAAATCCTTTCTTTATTTTTTTAGGTTAAAATTTTAAATATTTATAATTTTTTATATCAAGTTTATTTTTAATGGAAAATATATCAAAATAATTTTACCTTCATAAATTTCAACTAGACATCCATATGAATATAATAAATTTGATGGATTTACAATAATGACCGATTGCACAGAAAAATTATATTAAAAAATATGAATATTTATTTCCAGTAAAATTAATTGATGCAAAATAAAAATATATTAACGACTCCGAATCTGAGAGAAAAATATATGGGTTAGAATACGGGAAGAGCACTATCCGCCCATATCCGATCCGTTTTCACCCCTAAGTATAGTTACCCAATATTGCATTTAGATATAGGTATTCCTGATCATTATTTTTTTATATATTTAACAATGTAAAGTAGAGGTGCAAAAATATAGATCATATCAAGTGTTATTTGGTTATCTATACTTAACAAGTAGTATTTTATTGATGTTACTAGTTTAGCACATTAATCTGAGGCAATTTTCCAAATCTGCATTTCAAGTAGCCGAAGAACCCAAACAATATGAGCGATGGATTGGGGCCAGTAACCAACTAAGTTTTCAGATCTGGGCAGCAATATTATTGTGGAGGACGCTATGACTGCGAGGGAGCAGCAACAAAGCTGGGCGCGGTCCATCGGTTTGTCAAATTTGCAATTTTTTTTGCAATATACAATTGAAAAACGATGAAAATCTGAATAAATATGGAACTTCACTCTCTATTGTAAATAAGGACAGCAAAAACCTAAACAAGGCTGACAAACATTTTTACAAACATTTCAAATGCGTCTAAGCGGCGATGACGGTAATATCTTTTAAAAATATTCAAAGGCTTTATAAAAATCTATTTATCAATACCGTTGTAAAATCTCATTTGAAAGTACAAGGTCAAAACGCCAAAGCTCGACAGTTTCAAAAGTGCACGTTAAGCCATCACTTGCACGTACCGACAAAATAGTTTAGAAAACGATTTTCCAAAATAACTTAAGTTGCCAAATACCAAAAGAGCATTCAAAATTATTCACACTGCGAAAATGAGAAACAGTTAAAATTAATCTAGCAGGGAAACATAACGAATAATTAAAAATACTATTGCAGCGGAATAATGACAACTAGTCAAAGTAATCAATTCGCAAACACACGCCATAGCTAGTATCCTCCAGGAAGCTTATATCTAGCAGCGGAATAATGACAACTAGTCAAAATATATTTATAATATTTTATTTAAATGTATGTAGTAGGATATGTAATTTCCCCAATAATTAATGTGTGCTTTCAAATTAGTACATAGGTGGATTATTATTTTAAGTCTAATAATTTGATTCCTAATACATAAAAGTATAATACACGTGAAAACTTTATAATATAAAAATATATAAATAAGGAATAAATAACTACTACTTCTCCGTCCCAAAGAAGTTGACTTTTTCCTGTCAAGCAGCTTTAACCGTGACTACAAACTAATCTTAAACTATAATCATAAAATGACCAATTAAAATATATAAAAAAATTAGGTAATAAATTTATATTTTGTATTTTGTTAAATAATCTGAAAGTTAGAGTGGTGACCGACCTAGAAATAAATAAGAAATGGGAGGAAATACTCATAAAAATATTATTAGTATACTAACTAGACTATAAGTCGAACTTGAATAGTAGAATTCAATTAATACTAAAATAAACACCAAAAACTTAGCAAGCAATAACAAGGCCTAATAACAAAGTAAATAATCATCTACTTTGTCCAACAGAGAGAGATAGAGTCTCTGGAGACTAGACGGATACTTCAAATTTGCGGGAAGATTCACACAAAAAAATTAAGAGACCGCCAAACTTTTCCATCCCCTGCTCATACCGGCGCCTCCCTTACTCTTCTGCAACGCTGAACTCATCAAACCTCACTCCTTGGCTCTCTTGACACTTCGAACCGGTAACGGGCCCCTTATCATTCTCTGGACCGCACAAATACTTGCTTAATTTTATGTTTGTTAATTTTTACTTTTTTCTCGTATAATTATCTCGATCACACGTTTTTTTTTTTTCTTTCTTAGTATTTTTGTAATTTTTGTCTCCAATTCCAGGAGTCTTGTTTGAGCTCATTATAATTGGTCTCGGATTAGGGCTTGCAATTTACAATTTTCTTATTGACCACTATCTGTTCTGTGGCCCTAATTGTGGTATTCTATTGTACTGATCAGGAATTCTGTTTTGTGCATAATTGAACTGACATGAGCATATAATTTCGGCTTCTTTGGAGTTGAAATGTTGGATCGTAGCTGGATGTGGATGCGTTTAGCTAACAAAAAACATGTTAGGTCTGATTTTAAAGAAAAATTCAACAACTTCTTCGACTATGCCTATGCCCATGAATCTTGTGTTGATCGTGGCAAAATAAAGTGTCCATGCACCAATTGAAAGAATAGAATGTATAAACTTCGAGCTCAGGTGTATATTGACATCGTTAAGAATAGCTTTATGAGAGGATATGATAGGTGGACAGCCCACGGTGAACCACCAGAGGAACAAGTACTTGATGAACCATCTATTGAAACTATGCCTCAGGGAAATATTGGGATGGAAAGAATGGTGATGGATTTTGCAGGGCATGAGTTTTATTAGAATGCACGACATGAAGAGCAGCGACTTAATAGGGACGCAAAAAGTTTTTTTGATCTACTAAATGCTGCAGAGCAGCCGTTGTTTGAGGGTTGTGAGACATATACAAAGCTATCAGCTATGTGCGAGATGTTCAATATAAAATCAGAATTCAATATGCCTGAGGCTTGTTATGATCGATTGGCAGCGATGATGCAGAAGGTGCTCCCTAAGGGTAATCTTTTGCCAAAGAACTTTTATAAAACCAAGAGAGATCTAGCTAAACTTGGGTTAAGATACGAGAGGATTGATGCCTGCAAAAATATCTGCATGTTATATTACAAAGAAAATAAGTATTTGCAATCATGTAGTGTTTGTCAACATCCTCAATACAAGGAAAGCAAGCCAGGAAGTCGGAAGAAAGTTCCACATAAGGTTCTGCACTATTTGCCATTAACACATAGGCTTAGAAGACTTAATATGTCTGTTCACTCTGCAAAGGAAATGACATGGCACACTAAGGCACATGAAGAAGGGACTATGGGACATCCTGCACATGGTGAGGCGTGGAAGAATTTTGATAAATGTAACCCTTCATTTGCTGCTGAATCACGAAATGTTCGTATCGGTTTATGTACTGATGGATTCACTCCATTTAACAACTTTGGTACAACGTACTCATGTTGACCGGTCATCGTCACCATTTATAATTTGCTACCAGGAATGTGCATGCAAGAGCCTTATATGGTCTTGAGCCTAGTTATTCCTGGGCCTTTGGGACCTGGAAAAAGATTAAATGTAGTTTTGCGTCCACTTATTGACGAGTTGAAAATGTTGTGGACAGAGGGGGTTCCAACTTATGACGTGAGTAAAAAGAAAAACTTTCAGATGATGGCTGGTCTGTTGTGGACAATAAGTGATTTTCCTGCTTACGGCCTGTTGTCTGGGTGGAGCACTCATGGGAAGCTTGCATGTCCTTATTGTATGAACCGAACAAAGTCCTTCTACTTGACACATGGAAGAAAATCAACTTGGTTTGATTGTCATCGCCAGTTTTTGCTAGCGAATCATCGTTATAGGAGAGATACTCGATGTTTTAGAAGGGGCGTAAAGGTGAATGACACGCCACCTCCTCGATTATCCAGTGAGGAAGTATGTAGGCAAGTTCATATGCTCCCTGACATCACATTTGGAACAAAATGTGGTAAACAAAAGATAAATGGATTTGGCGAGGATCATAATTGGGTAAAGAAGAGCATTTTTTGGGAGCTTCCCTATTGGCACAATAATCTTATTCGCCATAATTTGGACGTCATGCATATCGAGAAAAATGTATTTGAGAACATCTTTAATACCATCATGGATTTTAAGAATAAATCTAAAGATAATGCTAGAGCCCGACAAGATGTCGAGAAGTATTGCGACCGACCTGAGTTGAATTTGGTTTATGTTGAGAAGAAAAAACCATAGAAGCCCAAAGCACATTATACATTAACCAAGGAACACATTGAAAGTGTGTGCTCTTGGGTTCGAGAACTCAAATTCCCGGATGCATATGTCTCAAACATGGCTGGACGTGTCAATGAGAAGGGCCATTTTTATGGGATGAAGAGTCATGATTGTCATGTATTCATGCAAAGATTACTCCCAATAGCATTTAGTGCTCCTCCAAAGCCGATATTGTAAACATTGACCGACTTGAGTCAGTTTTTTAAGGATATTTTCTCAACTGTTATTCAAAAAAAAGATATGGAGCAGCTTGAGGTTAACATTGTTGAGATACTATGTAATCTTTAAAAAATCTTTCCTCCTGAGTTCTTTGAGTCGATGGAGCATCTGCCGATTCACTTACCATATGAAGCGAAGGTTGGAGGACCAGTACAGTATAGATGGATGTATCCCTTTGAGAGGTATTTAAAGAACTTATATGCTTACTTTTCTCATTTATTTATTTATTCATTCACTTTAACTCAACTTTTGCTAGATTCTTGCGTCGTCTAAAGAAGAAAGTCACTAACAAGAACAAGGTTGAAGCTTCCATTGTTAATGCATATTTGAATGAAGAAGTCTCTAGATTTTGCTCCTTGTACTTTGATCCAAAGATGCAGACGAGGTTAAATCGTAACCCTCGTAATGATGATGGAGGGCTAGTTGATTTGCCAGGATCTCTTTCTATTTGCTCATATCCAGGTCGCCCTTTAGGTCCTCCACTTGAACATTATAGACTAAGTGATGATGAAATTTTTACTGCGCATCGTTATGTTTTGACAAACTATCGGGAACTTTATCCTTACATGAGTAAGTATATTTTAACATATCGATATACTTTAACTTCTATGTATTCGTAGATTGTAAGTATTTAACTAGTTTATTTTGATAGAAAATTTTTGGAAGCTATGAAGGAGGAGAATCCAGGTATACTTGATGATGAGTTAGACAGATTAAGGGATACAAGCTTTCCAAAATGGTTCCAAAATTATGTAAGTATTTCGATTCTTTGTTTCATACTTAATGAGTTGGTTATTATTGTTTTTATGGCACGGATAATTACATTGGCAAATGTTACAAGTTAATGACTCGAGTAATGTCTTGAGCGCAGAAGTTGTTGCAAGAAGCAGATGCTTGACATACCCCCCATATCGAATAGTGAAGTTACACAAGGGGTACTTTGTCAATGGGTTCAAGTTTCATACCACAGACTATGGAAAACACAAAACATCATCGAATAATGGTATTTGTGTGCTGGGAAGCTCAAGCATAGAAGAGAACACAAACTATTATAGGTTGGTGGAGCAGATAATGGAGTTAGATTATTTTGGAAACAAGGTGGTTGTGTTCAAGTGCCGATGGTTTGACACTTCCCAAAGAGGGACAAGACTAGTTCACCCACATTTCAATCTTGTTGAGGTCAACATGAAATCCAGGTTGAGATCAAGTGATGACTTTGTATTGGCTGAACAAGCTTACCAGGTGTGTTACACAAATTTTCCTAAAGGTGTCCAACGTAGGGATCGATGTAACACCCCCAGATCCGAACGGGAATATTACAGCGCCGTGGGCCCCGAGATGGAACCCACAAGGCTGAAGGAAATTTTCGCAAACATTTACAAATGTCCAAGAGGCTAACGATGGTACTGTCTTTTAAAAACATTTGAAGACTTAATAAAATCCGTTTATCAAACCATCGTAAAATCTCATTTGAAACCACAAGACCCGAAATGCCAAAGCTCAATTGTTTAAGAACATACGTTAAGCTATCGCTTACACGTACCGACAGAATAGATTTAGAGAACGATTTCCAAAGTAACCTAAGTTACCAGATACCAAAAGACCATTTAAAAATACTCACGCAGCGGGTAAAGACAAACAATAAAAATACTCTAACAGCGGAATACAAGAACTGATCAGGAAACTCAATACACAAATACATGCTCTAGCCAGTATCCTCCGGGAAGCTCATCTCTCCACGACCGCTACAAGCTTGATAATCCAAGAACCTAAAAAGAAAGCCCACGACGGGGTCAGCCATAATATCCAACAATGATAACCATCACATCACGTCAATAATTACATATCAATGAAAATACTAAGTAAGAATACGACCAATGTAATCTTACTGCCGTAACTTTATGAAAATCCACGATTCGTATCCTTAACAACACAACAAGATAATACCGAAATAGCTGTACGGTATCTCAATAATACCCAAGGTTCTCAAAACATTATCATAACTCGCGATATGGAAATTATACCAACTCTGGCCAATTCAATCCATCGGATAACGTCGACAATTCCAATACGATAATCGATTGTCCATCAAATACAAGTACCAAGGAAATACAGAACATACCTCAAGATACGAACTACCATGACAATCACGTCAGTCTAATCCGAGATCAGATCAACACAACATACGGACATGGTCCTAACACAAGACCTACAAATGCATACTCATATGACAACATCAATATGATCACAACAATAACGACAATGTATACTTATGGCAAACCCATAATATACATATACACAACAACAACACATGGGTAATCCGATGATCCAGCGTTCACTGCCTAGATCCCAAGATGATCCCGTCAGATCAACACGAGGTGGAAAACCCGTCCAATGATCCAGCGCACACTAGCATAGATCCCAAGATGATCCCGTCAGATCAACACGAGTTGGACATATGCCAACAATGCACAAATGCATATTAACAATAATACACAAATGCATGACAACAACAATACACAAATGTATCACAACATGATCGACACGAAATGACAAAAATGATTAGAGTACTTGCCCCAAGTCCTTCGAGAGCAATCTCGATGTCTAAACCATCACGAACCATTATCCTCAATATTCGACGGTTCAAAATGCCACGGACTGTAGATAATTTATATCTTCATCTATACCACAATGTATCCTCGATACCCAAGTATACCAATAACAAAAGTAACTCATATACATTATTGTTTAAATTCCCAAAATCTGAAAACAACGTACAATCCCAAATCTCCTGTGATTACGATTATAAACATTGCTATACAAATTATAAACGAATGAAACTGAAACCATTCATTAAATATTATAGACTGAGCAAGTAATAACTTGCCTCGATACCGATACAACGAAGAGGAAGCTGTTACCAAATCGATTGCCGTCATCTACGAGTTCCTCGGTCCCGACCAAAGTAATTCACGAACATACTCGGACACGACCGCAGCATACGGTTTATAAGCACCGATCAAAAATCTCAACCTATTACAATAATCGATAAACAACAAGTTCGACAACAATCAACAATCGATAAAACCAATTCACAAACCCAACGGCTCAGCAATATCTCGGTTAACCATAAGTCTGATCAAACCAACTTAAATGATCACGAATTCATAACCGAAACAGAATATACTACCCTGTCTGTTGACTTAGCGCACGTTAATTACTTAACGTAGCGTGCGCTAAGTTGCTCCCGTTAGCGTGCACTAGCCAGTAGGCTTAGCGTGCGCTAATGACATGCAGTTGCATGTATTTCGGATACCGATCAACATATGGCGATTATCAAGAACACTAAGTGATTCTGAACCATGTTCAAAGCTATCAAAACAACGAAGTCCGATATCCTTTAACATACAAACAATGATTCAACTTATAATCCAAGTCCTATATCCATATATCATCTTCTTCAATATCAACATCATAAAACATTAAAAACGTAACAACACGTCCATAATCTATCATTACAGGGAGTAATCATCAACAATAGCATCAACATCCGCAAAGGAGAAGGAGGATTAACCAACTTATCTCAAGAAAACAAACTGCACAATACAAACCACCCAAATCATATTAATATCATCATACTTCGGTAATCCATCTCATAATCATGCTTATCAACTTGTTTATGTAATAATCATCAACTCAAGAACATCAACATTCAATCCAAAACGAAATCCAAAGATGGAGAGTGATTACCTTTTTGAAGGAATGGATTGAATCCCAAGTTTGAATCCATTTCCAAGAATCGCCAATGATTTGAAGAACAAAGCTTTAATCCATGATTTCCATCTTTAATCTTGTTAAAGAGGATCATCCCTCAGTGTTTAGAAACTCCAAAAGTCCTCCCAAGGTTCTCTCTATCATTTGCAAGAAGAGAATGGACGAAAATGCTTCATAATACCCGTCTGTCCCCTTATATAGAATACATTACTAGCGTGCGCTAACATCTCATGTTTAGCGTGCGCTAACTGACTTTGTTAGCGTGCGCTATCGCAGTCCAGGGGCTACAATCTGGCTTCGTACGTGCGCTTACGTATGTAATGCCCATGCATTAGCGTACGTAATTTACACTCTCTAGCGTACGCAAGTCCTTGCATTTAGCGTGCGCTAATATCAGTTGACTCGTTTGTCTGTATGCTCCGAAGGCTGGTCCACACACTGAAAGTGCTGACGAGGATAAGATTCCTTTTTATCCAATATATCATTAGCGTGCGCTTAGGGTTTAGCGTGCGCTAGTACTATATTACAAACATCCGTTGACTTATTAGAACATGCGCCGAAAGTGGCCTGGTCCACACGTAGATTCCTTCTGATCTGTTCTGCACTAGCGTGCGCTATGATTTTACCTTTAGCATGCGCTACTCCTGCACATTAGCGTGCGTTGTGTATGAGTAATAGCGTGCGCTAATCAGGCTATATCTAGCCATATTTAGCTATTCTTGTACAACGTCTCGACATACAGAATACGAACATACGTCATACTGAATACATATACTTCTTACATCCAATTGTCGACCAAGTACGACAATTATACCAATACAGATGTCTCAGTCCTTCATTTATTTTACACCCATACTGTATAGATTCCACGCTGTATATCATAGCTCGGATAAAATAATATTAAACAACAGTAGTGGAAATTTCGGATATTACATATTACACCACTTAAAATAAGTTTCGTCCTCGAAACTTGCAATCCGTCATAGAAAAACTAACAAATCGTTCAACCAGAATGTTCCGAAACTATCACGACAACGATCAATCATCATCATTAACGAATAACCAAAATAGCATACTTACAAAAGTGTAAAGTCGACGATCTCCTGAGATACTAGCAAGTGACTTTAATGTAAAGCCTCAATGCGCTTATAATCACAATTCCATAAGTCTCAACAAAATATATCATCTTCGGATGAAATAATCTATCCGTGTCAAAACCTATCTGCCTGATCGCACAATTAAGTCCCAATTATGATACAATCAATAATATACGATACACTGAGAAACAACTGTCAAAAACAACGACACAAATCCCGAAACATCAACACAAAATTCGAACACTCATACGATCATTAACAATGATCAACTAATACGACCAATACAAAGGTCAAAATGCAGCCGAGAATATCATCAACATGATAAAATCCAATATAACCAACGAACGATCAACGATAATCGAGAATACCTTCACACGAGAAGCCCCAACACGGTCAACGCAGAACCACATAAATAGATATACTAAAGAATAACATTCTCAAAATTACACACCAACCACATACAGTGGATCTCAATAAACATACCCGACTGGTGAACATATCCCTCGGCATACGAACAACCAATCACAAATCGACGAACATACCCAATCATACACGGAGTGGAAGCGACCACTCAACATCCAAAACAACCAGCATGGGGGCACCATCCCCAAATCTACACTTACAAAGAAACCATTCAAAAACATTATGGTAGCGCATACGTCCCAGTTTCACAAAACCCGAAGTTCCAAAATTACATCCTGTGCATGAATTCTACATCACGCAACATATTCTTCTTATCCGATCAATCAACCGATCATCCCTGGATAACCAACTACCATACTAAAGTTCGAATCTTTATTCATCGTTCCATACTGACGTCTTATCCAGTTCGTGAGTCACACTCAGAACTTCACCATGATATGCATTATGCACTAAATGCGTATGTATATCCATCACATTTTCAAAACCAGTTTGAAATCATATAATCTCCTCAAGAAGACAAACTTTCGAAAGTCCTTTCAAAAAAAATTTCAAAGCTCAAAACATAAATTTTAGTAAGACTATAAAATCAATTTTCGAAAAGTTAAACTGGCTCTCTAATGCCAAGTATTTGATAACAGTTTCCTTCGAATCCACACAATTTCGAAGTTTTAAAATGAAAACTATGCAAATGATTGACCACATCCATACTCTTGTACACTAGTTCGGTTCGTCACCAATTCTGAAATTCGGTCGGAAAACCACACGATAGAATCCAAAATCTCAATATATATAGACTCCGATAAGAACTTATTTTCCACATATGATTCGCAACGTCAACCATTAATCCATCCTGGATCACCTCTAATATGCTATGACAAAACATTGAATGACCAACAACTCAAACACAGCGAAAGACTTCCCGAGAAGTTTTGTTTGAACAAGTAACCCAAAACCGCGAAAGGTAGTAGGAAAATAGATAAATGATTGGTGAAGAGTTTTACAAATCTCAGGAGTTTTAAGAAAACAAAAAAGCCGTTTGAAACATTAGGGTCTCAGCCCGTATCTCGTTCCGCATTACAAGAAGTTTAAAAAGTAGAAAACCCTTTTCGGACCCCAAGTCCTGAGTTATAAAACCATTTCAAAATCGATTGGGTCTCGGCCCAATAATCATTTTCCATAAAACATTCATTTTGAAAAGTATCATTTTCAAATGCTCAAAAACAGTTCGTATATATCAAAATGAACTAACATGACTATATGTTCTCCTAAACAATCCACAATATTTCTCCCAAATGCACAACTCCGTTCCAAAACTTAACCAACATATTGATTTCCAAAATCATAACTTCTCAAGATCATCAATCCTATCCCAACTCTGTCACCTTATACTGTAATGCATAATATTCTATTGACTCTCAAAGCATATCAACTTAGAACGGCAATAAATCTCAATGAAATTCAAAAATCTAAACACTTGTCAACCGAAAACTCGAATGACACGACAAAAGCACGACCCAACTCGACCCAGCTGCCTAGGTTTTCACAACCTAAGCTCTGATACCATTTTTTGTAACACCACCAGATCCGAACGGGAATATTACAGCGTCGTGGGCCCCGAGATGGAACCCACAAGGCTGAAGGAAATTTTCCCAAACATTTGCAAATGCCCAAGAGGCTAACGACAGTACTGTCTTTTATAAACATTTGAAGACTTAATAAAATCCATTTATCAAACCGTCGTAAAATCTCATTTGAAACCACAAGGCCCGAAATGCCAAAGCTCAATTATTTAAGAACATACGTTAAGCTATCGCTTACACGTACCGACAGAATAGATTTAGAGAACGATTTCCAAAGTAACCTAAGTAATCAGATACCAAAAGACCATTTAAAAATACTCACGCAGCGGGTAAAGACAAACAATAAAAATACTCTACAAAGGAATACAAGAACTGATAAGGAAACTCAATACACAAATACATGCTCTAGCCAGTATCCTCCGGGAAGCTCATATCTCCACAACCGCTACAAGCTTGATAATCCAAGAACCTAAAAAGAAAGCCCACAACGGGGTCAGCCATAATATCCAACAATGATAACCATCACATCACGTCAATAATTACATATCAATGGAAATACTAAGTAAGAATACGACCAATGTAATCTTGCTGCCGTAACTTTACGAAAATCCACAATTCGTATCCTTAACAACACAATAAGATAATACCGAAATATCTGTACGGTATCTCAACAATACCCAAGGTTCTCAAAACATTATCATAACTCGCGATATGGAAATTATACCAACTCTGGCCAATTCAGTCCATCGGATAACGTCGACAATTCCAATACGTTAATCGATTGTCTATCAAAGACAAGTACCAAGGAAATATGGAACATACCTCAAGATACGAACTACCATGACAATCACGTCAGTCTAATCCGAGATCAGATCAACACAACATACGGACATGGTCCTAACACAAGACCTACAAATGCATACTCATCTGGCAACATCAATATGATCACAACAATAACGACAATGTATACTTATGGCAAACCCATAATATACATATGCACAACAACAACACATGGGTAATCCGATGATCCAGCGTTCACTGCCTAGATCCCAAGATGATCCCGTCAATTCAACACGAGGTGGAAAACCCGTCCAATGATCCAGCGCACGCTAGCATAGATGCCAAGATGATCCCTTCAGATCAACACGAGGTGGACATATGACAACAATGCACAAATGCATATTAAAAATAATACACAAATGCATGATAACAACAATACACAAATGTATCACAACATGATCGACACGAAATGACAAAAATAATTAGAGTACTTGCCCCAAGTCCTTCGAGAGCAATCTCAATGTCTAAACCATCACGAACCATTATCCTCAATATTCGATGGTTCAAAATGCCACGGACTGTAGATAATTCATATCTTCGTCTATACCACAATGTATCATCGATACCCAAGTATACCAATAACAAAAGTAACTCATATACATTATGGTTTAAATTCCCAAAATCTGAAAGCAACGTACAATCCCAAATCTCCTGTGATTACGATTATAAACATTGCTATACGAATTATAAACGAATGAAACTGAAACCATTCATTAAATATTATAGACTGAGCAAGTAATAACTTGCCTCGATACCGATACAACGAAGAGGAAGCTGTTACCAAATCGATTTCCGTCATCTATGAGTTCCTCGGTGCCGACCAAAGTAATTCATGAACATACTCGGACACGACCGCAGCATACGGTTTATAAGCACCGATCAAAAATCTCAACCTATTACAATAATCGATAAACAACAAGTTCGACAACAATCAACAATCGATAAAACCAATTCACAAACCCAACGGCTCAATAATATCTCGGTTAACCACAAGTCTGATCAAACCAACTTAAACGATCACGAATTCATAACCGAAACAGAATATACTACCCTGTCTGTTGACTTAGCGCACGTTAATTACTTAACGTAGCGTGCGCTAAGTTGCTACCGTTAGCGTGCGCTAGCCAGTAGGCTTAGCGTGTGCTAATGACATGCAGTTGCACGTATTTCAGATACCGATCAACATATGACGATTATCAAGAACACTAAGTGATTCTGAACCATGTTCAAAGCTATCAAAACAACGAAGTCCGATATCCTTTAACATACAAACAATCATTCAACTTATAATCAAAGTCTTATATCCATATATCATCTTCTTCAATATCAACATCATAAAACATTAAGAACGTAACAACACTTCCATAATCTATCATTACAAGGAGTAATCATCAACAATAACATCAACATCCGCAAAGGAGAAGGAGGATTAACCAACTTATCTCAAGAAAACGAACTACACAATATAAATTGTAACACCCCCAATATATTCGGGAGTATTACAACGCCGTAAATCCTTTACATAAGGATTTACAAGGCTGAAGAATTGAACAAGCAAAAAAAGGTACTAACGAATGAAAATAACGGAGTTACAGTACATCAGTTCTGACCAAATACAGAAACAGTACAATTGTTCAACAGAACTCAATAATACATCAACAAATCCAAATCATCACAAATGACTTTGTACTCGAGTACTTATTGAAATAACGAATAAACAACAGATAAATAAACCCGGTCGGGACATCACTCTGCACCCTCGTCGTCATACTGTTCCAGTGGTTGTTTCCGCTCTCCTGGATCCTGAACACAAACAAAATGTTCACCCCCGAAGGGGTTAGCACAACGATGCTAGTACAAGTACCACAACATATTATTCATATCTCACGGTGAATAATAATAATAACGTAAACGACAAAATACCATCGAGTCTTCTCCTACGAGAAACTCAAACATAACATACACAATTGATAATCACAACATGATATCAATACATACACATGGTAATTCCATCGATCCAGCGTTCACTGCCTAGAACCCACGATGATCCCGTCAGACCAACCCGTGGTGGAAAAACCCGTCCGATGATCCAACAAGACGCTAGCATAGATCCCCCGATGATCCCGTCGGACCAACACGAGGTGGACATACAATAACGACATACATGCACGACAATATGTATAACAACAATACGTAAAACAATTAAGGTACTTGCCTCGATTTGAAGACAATAATAACACTTCCACGGAAATGAACACTCGACGATCGTCCTCCTCAATCAATCACGTAACTAGACCAAACCTTAACAAAAGAAATAATGTAGGATTTATCTCACGTCGTACAATTGTTTAACAATTCGATTAACGGTCAAAAGTTCATAAACTGCAATATGCCCGAATAGCTTAGCGCACGCTAAGTATTACGGTAGCGTGCGTTACGTGCCCGATAGCGCACGCAAACAACAAAGACTAGCGCACGCTAACTATGCATGGTCAAGATTTCACCGATCAGCCAATCGACTCGATCGATGGTCTAGCGACGTTACGTACCAAACGTAGCGCACGCTAACTAGTACTCGATAGCGCACGTTAAACTGCATATCATAGCGTGCGATATTCGCATGGCGCCATCAGCCGAGCAAGAATCGTTTCTTGCCATGTTCGAAACAATGAAATCCTTCGTGATAATTCATGTTACTTCCATGAATACCAAGTTCTTACTCTTATGAATGATCTCCAGGATGATATCAACTTCAAGATGCAAATATACGTATAATCATCATGACACCATAATCCATCTTGATTACAATTCTCATGCAAAGTTGGTGATCTCCGGTTGATGTATTAGATGCTACTATCATTATACATATTCAGACTTCATCTTGAGGTGAACTAACAATTCCGACTTATACGAAAGAATATTTCCTAAGATGATTCTTCCTTTAAGTTCTTATAACATCTTTTCCAAATCATGATCACAAAGATAACATAAATCATATGGATTGTTAACTTCCGAATATTTCTCTCATCATTTGAAGTACTAGGATTCCAACTTCAAGGTTCCAACAATAATAACGTAATTGTAGACATCCCAATCTTCTAAACATGATGTTGTTGAAATAATTCACTAATGAAATTCAATATCTCGTTAACATGATCATCATATCCATTGGAAATCCAAATCTAAGATCGGTGATAGGTTGAACATACCTTAATATGCCGAAATCACTGAACCACAAGGTGTAATCCGACTCCGGTTGGTTATGTGCCCCTCCAAGGTGTTACTTCTCTTCAATGATCACTCACAAGTGATACTCAATCATTCAATGATCACTCATAAATGTTCTAAGTGTTTAGAAAGGAGATTCTTGCTCTCTGGACTCTCAAAGATGAAGTATAGACGAAGGAAATGAAAGCCCAAGCGGTTGTTGTCCCATTTATAATATTCGCATTATTGACAAGTTAGCGCACGCTAATAAGCATCCCTTAGCGTGCGCTAATAATGGTTGACTTCAGAATTTGTCCTAAAAGGCCGGGAATCTTATCCGACCCATGTCTACCGGGCGCATGAGCTAGCTGTCTCGCTCAATAATTGAGTCCTTAGCGCACGTTACTCATATCTGCATAGCGTGCGCTAATAATGGCCCGATAGCGCGCGTTAAGATACATTCTTAGCGTGCGCTATCACGAGGTTGCTTGAACAATTTTGCAAGTTTCTATACTTATGTACAATGATGTCAATGCACGAAATATCATACTCCGATAATCAAAACCATCAATCCGAATAATACATGATTTGAATACATATGAAATACACCGTAATAAATCCGGATATTACATAAATCACCCAAATCATATTAATATCATCATACTTCGGTAATCCATCTCATAATCATGCTTATCAACTTGTTTATGTAATAATCATCAACTCAAGAACATCAACATTCAATCCAAAATGAAATAGAAAGATGGAGAGTGATTACCTTTTTGAAGGAATGGATTGAATCCCAAGTTTGAATCCATTTCCAAGAATCGTCAATGATTTGAAGAACAAAGCTTTAATCCAAGATTTCCATCTTTAATCTTGTTAAAGAGGATCATCCCTCAGTGTTTAGAAACTCCAAAAGTCCTCCCAAGGTTCTCTCTATCGGTTGCAAGAAGAGAATGGACGAAAATGCTTCATAATACCCGTCTGTCCCCTTATATAGAATACATTACTAGCGTGCGCTAACATCTAATGTTTATCATGCGCTACGGCTTTAGCGTGTGCTAACTGACTTTGTTAGCGTGCGCTATCGCAGTCTAGGGCTACTGTCTGGCTTCGTACATGCGCTTACGTACGTAATGACCATGCATTAGCGTACGTAATTTACACTCTCTAGCATACGCAAGTCCTTGCGTTTAGCGTGCGCTAATATCAGTTGACTCATTTGTTTGTATGCTCCGAAGACTGGTCCACACGCCGAAAGTGCTGATGAGGATAAGATTCCTTTTTGTCCGATATATCATTAGCGTGCGCTAACCTTTAGGGTTTAGCATGCGCTAGTACTATATTACAAACATTCGTTGACTTATCAGAACATGCGCCAAAAGTGGCCTGGTCCACACGTAGATTCCTTCTGATCTATTCTGCACTAGCGTGCGCTATGATTTTACCTTTAGCATGCGCTACTCCTGCACGTTAGCGTGCGTTGTGTATGAGTATTAGCGTGCGCTAATCAGGCTATACCTAGCCATATTTAGCTATTCTTGTACAACGTCTCAACATACAAAATACGAACATACGGCATACTGAA
The DNA here is from genome assembly GCA_033398695.1 of Orobanche coerulescens. Classification (NCBI taxonomy): domain Eukaryota; kingdom Viridiplantae; phylum Streptophyta; class Magnoliopsida; order Lamiales; family Orobanchaceae; genus Orobanche; species Orobanche coerulescens. The sequence continues at coordinate 72,264,323 of CM065816.1, read as the reverse complement.
CACATATACTTCTTACATCCAATTGTCGACCAAGTACGACAATTATACCAATACAGATATCTCAGTCCTTCATTTATTTTACCCATACTGTACAGATTCCACGCTGTACAACATAGCTCGGATAAAATAATATTAAACAACAGTAGTGGAAATTCCGGATCTACAATCGAGGTGAATGGGTTGTAGTGTGTAAAATCAAGGTTAGAAATAGACTTGATGTGCCTTTGCTAGATTAAGAAGAAGAGGTCAAGGAGAAGGTTGATGATCCTTTACAGGAACAAGAAATTTCGATTGCAGGGCACAGTCAATTTGAAGGTCTTAATGATGTAGATGTACAGTGTGATACTAATGCTAACCTAGAGGAAGTGAATCCTGAAGAGTTGTGGCAAGTCGTTGATAATGGTGTGGACGATGAAGACCATGAGCATGAATTTGAGTTCGACGATGAATATAGTAAAGAATATATAGATACAGATGAAGAGGAAGAAGAAGAGGAGGAAGAAGAAGAGTGTAATACCCGGTTGTAATTCAGTCATTATCATTCAGTAATTTCATTCGGTGATTGTCACTCAGTGGATTTTCACTCAATTATAATCATTCATCAATCATGTTCATTCACCGTGTTCACCGTTCGAAAAACTTCGAGTTGTGTATCGTTATTGTTCATTGTTTCAACTTTCCTCATATGAGTTCGACTTTGTTAGATCACCATTAATTTTTGGTAACTCCAAAAATTCTAAATCTTTTCAATATTATAGAGCATCGAGTTATCTTTCCAATGGTTCAAACGGTGAGTCAATCGGAGTCCGGACGAGAGAGTTATGGTCGTTTTAGCTCGACCGCTCATTTTTCAGTTTTGGCCGATCACTGCCGAACGAACTCGGCCGTGTCGTCCGACACGGCCCGTGCCGTACTCGTCCGGAAAATGCCGAAGTCTCTGCCTCAGGACCGGCCGTCGTGCAGCACGGCCGAGTCGGACTCTTCCGGATAAGCCAGAACCGACTGTCGGCAACGCCCGACCGTGTCCCAGGACACGGTCGAGTCATGCCGAGTCGCTGTCGGACGGGTCACTTTCGGAAGGCCCTCCGCGCCGCGACCGTGTCAAGCAGGACACGGTCGAGTCCCTGTCGGCCAGCTGTGCGACACGACCGTGCCGATCGGCACGGGCCGTGTCCGGCAGGGTAGTCAACCCCTTTAAATTGGTTTTTTGAGCATTTCAGCTCATTTTTTTCATCTTTTCCACCTTCTTACGAGAGAGTTAAGCTTGAGGGAGAGTTTTCTTCATCAATTATCATTTGGGTGTTTGATTTTCTTCATCTCCTTTCGATCGTGAAGCCCGGATAATCAATCTAACGCGTGTTCTTCGGATTAAAGTACTTGAATCTTCAAGAGGTAATTCCTTCAACACTTTGGACTTCGATTTTGTGTTGAGATATGATGTTTTGGACGTTATAATCATGTTATATGAAGGGATATGTATATGATTATGAGTTTGTATAAGGATTCATTGGATTATTGAGGAATTATTCAAGAACACCTTGAATATCGAGTTGGAATTGGGGATTTTCGACTAATTGTTGTTATAATCACGTTTTTGGATATTCATATCGGATTATTGATCGTATTGGAGATGTTTTATTGGTTTGAAACACTTCTTGGGAGATTTGATATTGGTATATTGATGTTTGATTGTAAACAATCGGAGTTTAGACACAACGTGTTGGTTTTAATGCCTCAAGGGACTTAGTTTTATCGTATCGACGTTTTGAGTTCGTTATATTCGTGTTTAATTCGTATATTGATCGGATTGTCGGTAATTGTATTGAATTAAGGTTGTTCGTGCGACCGACACTTCATTTAGGACATTTGTTCGTGGAAGGACTTTCTTCATCGGTATTTTGTAAGTTAATTCTTACTCGGTTAAAAGGATATTCATACCTTTTGTTGTTGATCATTCATAATCATAACTCATTCATCATTGTATTAATCATATTAAAACTTGTTATTGTCAATTATTCACTTCAGTCATAAGGAACGACGGTTCCAATCTTTTCGTTGAGCTATCATTCATTTCATTATTACCCTCATCTCGGTGAGTCATTCTTGACTTTGTCAGATTATTATTTATTCATTGATATTCATTATGGTCATTCTCGTTCATATGACCTTCTGGGTTCATATTGCGTGGCCGGGTGTGGCTGTGTGGAATTTTTAGTCGGGCACACGATGGTTATTGTATTGGGTTCACCGATACATTAGACCGTGCACACGGGAAAGCGTTACACCGTGAGACTAATTAGGTACACGGACGGGTGTTGTACACTTACACAGAACATTACGGGCGTACTATGATACTCCTCTTCAGCGTAATTCATAACTAAGAATATTTCATAACTTTAGTTAATCATAATTGTGTATTTTCAACCCTTGAGGATTGTTGTTCATTGTAACTAACCCCGTTTGGGGATTTTGTTTTTCAGGTCATGGCAAGGCAAACGCACGGGAATAGCATGTTGATGTCGAGGAGTCCTAGTGATACTAGTAGGGGGCCCCGATCTTTCAGTTATTCATGTTATTGTCCTTTATTTTCCGCTGCAGACTTTCATTTGAATACTCCGTTTCATTCAGTGTTGTGTATTTTATCTTCATATAAAATACACTAGTATTCGGTATTATCCTGGTGTGTTGTAACTAAACTCCTCATCGGAGTAATTATTGTTGTAATGTAGTTCGGTACTACATTTATCTTGTGTAATTCATTCATTTTCATTTGCCTGGTGGGTCCCTGTTGGGGATCTACGGCACTGTAATATCCGCCTAGTTTGGGGTGTTACAGAGTTGGTATCAGAGACAGGTTTTGAATACTACCTTCCGAGTCATGTCTCATTTGAAATCATCGTCATCAGACTAGTATCATTGGACTTTCGCGTCACGTGTGACCTGTGCAAATGCCGAGCCAATCAGACCGGAAGAACTGTAAGATTTCTAACGCCATGGTATAATTTCTGGCAATAGTCATTCATTCATCATTCATCAATTAACAATCCTCAAACATCATCATTCATTGTGATTAGGACGATCATGTTAACTCATTAATCACTTAATTCATTTCATTACTCAGTTAATAATCAGGACGATCATGTTAACTCATTAATTACTCAATTCATTTCTTTATCGAGTTGTCAATCTGGATGATCATATTATCAATCTTGTTAAGTTATTCAAGATAATCATTTCAAGAATTTCATCAGATAATCATGTAACTTCAGTAAATCATTCATATAATCACTAAGTTAGAGCATGTATACTCATTTTCATCATCTCATGACATAATCATAACGTGCTAATCATGCGGGAAATATAATCATTATGCGACCTTCCTACTTCCGTATGGAGAGAGCCGTCAGGATGCACGAGAAGAGGCGTGCGGACCGAAACCCGATAAATAATCACTGGCCGGGAAATCGTGCTCAGGACTCGCTCGATCGTAAGATGTTCGGTTGATCCACTCACTTTTATGCAGCCATGATGACCCATGTGCAGTTGCTCAATCATCATTGCGCCACTGACCGGATTAATCGAGAGAACTCTCCCGCACGAGCCACCGCTAAGGAAATTGCCGGCAAAGAACCCGCATATGTCAACAGAAATCAACGGCGTAATCTATCCGAAGGCGGTCACCAACCTGCAAGAAGCCTCGTGTGAGTCCTATCGTTTCTGAGCGACCTCCTACGGCGCATAATCGTGCGGGATCTCATTCCCGAGCGGCCAGTTCGGCCATCACCTGTTTTAATTGTGGAACGCCGAGTCATTTCAGCACTGAGTGTCTGAAACCGTCTATCACGTGCTATAATTGTGGGAATTTTGGGCATAAGGCCCGTTTTTGCCGAAAGGACTCCAAGTCGGCTCCGGTGTCATCTCAGGCCCCGAAGCAACCAGTGTACTGCTTTATCATCGTCGTTTAAGACAATGGAAGCAAATAGAGTTGGAGCTCGTATTTATCAGACGGGAGCGTCCGGTTCGGGGGCCGGCAAGTCCCAGATTCATATGATGAGGAGGATCGACGATCCGGTGGCCCGAATGATTTCAGGTATACTCGTAATTTTATTTCAACTTGTGTGTACCTTTTGATGCTGGTACACCGCATTCATTCATTTTCGAATCATGCTTGAATAGACTTATTTCGGGATAGTCCTACTGCTTGTGGACCTCATACCATCGGTCTACCTGACGATGGAAGAATTTTCGGAATCATACCGAATTAAGCTTAACGACCGCGATTGATTGATGGATCTAATCGTGGTGAATTTATCTTAGGACGACTTAATTTTCGGTATTAGTTGGCTTAACCGTCTTGATACTATCCTCAGTGCTTGTTAGCGTTTGGTCGCTATCTTTCCGTCGTTGGTTGTCGAATGTGTGCTTCAGGGAAGTAATCCCCGTTGTTCCAGTAGAAATTTTATTATGGCGAAAGCAGAGAAATTCCGCAATCGAACTATCCAATCATTCATTGTATCATTTTCATCGATTGACCTTTCTAAGGCAATCGAGTTATTCAATCATTTCTTGTATCATTTCCATCGATTGGCTTTTCTAAGACAATCGAGTCATTCAATCATTCATTGTATCATTTTCATCGATTGACCTTTCTAAGGCAATCGAGTTATTCAATTATTCCTTGTATCATTTCCATCGATTGGCTTTTCTAAGACAATCGAGTCATTCAATCATTCATTGTATCATTTTCATCGATTGGCCTTTCAAAGGCAATCGAGTTATTCAAACATTCCTTGTATCATCTTCATCGATTGGCCTTTCTAAGGCAATCGAGTTGCTCAATCATTATTGGTATCTCTTTTTATCGATTGACTATTCTAGGGCAATCGAAATGTTCAATCATTCGTGGTATCATTGTCATCGATTGTCGATGTATTTCCAGACGAGTTATCTGGTTGCCTTCACATAGAGTAAGGGAATTCAGGAGTGAGTTAGAGCCGGTACGTCCCCTTTATCGAAGGCACCGTATCGGATGGCCCCGACCAGAATGCAGGAGTTGAAGATTCAACTTGAGGAATAGTTCGAGGAAGGTTATATCCAACCGAGTACGTCCCCGTGGGGAGCACCAAGGTCGCTTGTCAAGAAGAATGATAGTTCTTTTCGCTTGTGTATCGATTACCAGGAGTTGAACAGGGTGATGATCAAGAGTAGTATCCTTTACCTCGTATTGATGATCTTTTAGATCAACTTCAGGAAGCTTCAGTATTTTCCAAGATCGACTTAAGATCTGGATATCACCGCCATGGATTCGAGAGTCGGATATCGAGGACAGCGTTTCGTACACGCTATGGTCATTATGAGTTCGTAGTTATGCCGCTCGAGCTAACTATTGCACTGCGGTATTCATGGAGTTAATGAATCGGGTTTTCATCGACTTTTTAGATCAGTTTGTTGTTGTCTTCATCGATGACATTTTGATTTATTCTCGTAGCCAAGAGGAACACGAGGTACGTCTTCATCAGGTTCTCGACGTGTTGAGACGAGAACAACCTTATGGAAAGTTTTCCAAATGTGAGTTCTGGAGGTCCGTGGTGACTTTCTCGGACATGTAATTTCATCTGACAGAGTTCGTGTCGACCCTCAGAAGACGGAGACTATCCGAGATTGGCAACCTCCGTAAGATATTAAGTAAATCCGATGTTTCCTCGGAATAGTTGGTCAATTATCCAACCCACGACCTGGAGCTAGCAGCCGTGGTTTTCGCGTTGGGGATTTGGCGTCGTTACCTTTATGGCGTCACCTTTCAGTTATTCACCAATCACAAGAGTTGAAGGATATATTTACTCACAAGGAGTTAAATATGCGATAGAGGCGGTGGTTGGAACTAATCAAAGATTTTGATATCGAGATCCTTTACCACCTGGGCAAGGCGAACGTTGTCGCCGACGCCTTGAGTCGTGAGTCCGTCAGAGCAGATGCTTGCTCGTTAACAGATTCGAAGGAGCTTCAGCAGAATTCCTTAGACACGAGATCGAGGTCCGGCTTCAGCGAGTTCAGTGGACATCTTTGTATGTTAGAGATTTCATCGTCACTTGAGGAGGTAATCGAGAGAATCGAGTTCGGACCCTTCATTGTTGCGCATCCGTGAAGATATGGCCTGTGGAAAGCCCTCGGATTCGTGGTCCACGAGGATGGACTTTTGAGGTTTAAGAACCGGTTGTGTACTGCGAATGACGAGTTGAAAAACTCTATTTTGAGAGAAGCTCATGCTACCCCTTATTCGCTTCATCCGGGTCCAAAGAAGATGTACAAGGACTTGAAACAAAATTACCGGTGGAGTAATATGAAGCGAGAAGTCGCGGAATTTGTTTCGAGATGCTTAACTTGCCAACAAGTCAAGATTGAACATCGCCGACCGGGCGGGTATGTCAAACCTCTCCCTATTCCAGTGGAAGTGGGAAGACATTTCTATGGATTTCATCACGAGTTTGCCGACGAGTCGCCGTGGCATGAATACAACTGGGTGATTGTGGACCGCTTAACTAAATCAACTCATTTTCTTGAGATTAAGGATACTTGGGGTCCCGAGAGACTTGCCCATTATTCATCAAAGAGATAGTGAGACCGCACGGTACTCTAAAAGTATCGCTTTCCGATCGTGACGACGGGTTGTGTCACATTATTGGAAATCAGTTCATCGTGCTATGGGAACTCAGCTTAATCTCAGTACTGCCTTTCATCCTCAGTCCGACGGACAATCAGAGAGAACTATTCAGACATTAGAGGACATGTTGAGGGCATGCGTCCTCGATTGGAAGGACGATTGGGAAGCCCAACTACCGTTGATCGAGTTCACGTATAATAATAGTTGGCATGCTTCCATTAAGATGGCACCTTACGAGGCCTTGTACGGTCGTCGTTGTCGCTCTCCTTTGTGTTGAGATGACTTGTCAGAATCAATCGGCACCGAGTCCGATATGCTTATAGCCGCCCGAGAGAAGGTAGCTTTGATCAAGAGTCGTATGTTGACAGCTCAGAGTCGACAGAAATCATATGCAGATAATCGTCGTCGACCACTAGAGTTCGAGACGGGTGACCATGTTTTGGTCAAGGTATCCCCGAGTCGAGGTATTTTCCATTTCGGAAAACGGGGGAAGTTGAGCCCGAGATTCATTGGACCGTTTGAAATTTTGGATCGAGTAGGCGAGTTAGCTTATCGATTGGCTTTACCTCCGCTTTGAGCAGATTCATAATGTGTTTCACGTCTCTCGATTGCGGAAGTATGTTGCCGACCCGAGTCACATACTTGATTCGAAATCGAGATCGCAGATGATCATTCGTACGAGGAGCGTCTGACGAGTGTTAGAGCGGCGAATCAAACAGCTTGAGGAACAAGACGATCCCTTTGGTCAAGATTCGTGGTCTAGACACGGAGTCGAAGAGGCCACCGGGAAACCGAGGAGAATATGCGGGAGAGTTATCCCGAGTTGTTTGACCCTTAGTTTCGGGGACGAAACTCTTTTTGAGGAGTATGTAATACCCGGTTGTAATTCAGTCATTATCATTCAGTAATTTCATTCGGTGATTGTCGATCTGGATTTTCACTCAATTATAATCATTCATCAATCATGTTCATTCACCGTGTTCACCGCTCGGAAAAACTTCGAGTTGTGTATCGTTATTGTTCATTGTTTCAACTTTCCTCATATGAGTTCGACTTTGTTAGATCACCATTAATTTTTGGTAACTCCAAAAATTCTAAATCTTTGCAATATTATAGAGCATCGAGTTAGATTTCCAATGGTTCAAATGGTGAGTCAATCGAGTCCTGACGAGAGAGTTATGGTCGCTTTAGCTCGACCGCTCATTTTTCGATTTTGGCGATCATCGCCGAACGAACTCGGCCGTGTCGTCCGACACGGCCCGTGCCGTACTCGTCCGGAAAATGCCGAAGTCTCGCCTCAGACCCGGCCGTGTCGTCGCACGGCCGAGTCGGACTCTTCCGGATAAGCGAGAACCGATCGGCAACGCCCGACCGTGTCCCAGACACGGCCGAGTCATGCCGAAGCCGCCGGACGGGTCACTTCGGAAGGCCCTCCGCGCCGCGAACGTGTCAGCGGTGACACGGTCGAGTCCCTGTCGGCCGGTGTCGGCTAGTCAGGCGACACGACCATGCCGATCGGCACGGGCCGTGTCCGGCAGGGTAGTCAACCCCTTTAAATTGTTTTTTTGAGCATTTCAGCTCATTTTTTTCATCTTTTCCACCTTCTTACGAGAGAGTTAAGCTTGAGGGAGAGTTTTCTTCATCAATTATCATTTGGGTGTTTGATTTTCTTCATCTCCTTTCGATCGTGAAGCCCGGATAATCAATCTAACGCGTGTTCTTCGGATTAAAGTACTTGAATCTTCAAGAGGTAATTCCTTCAACACTTTGGACTTCGATTTTGTGTTGAGATATGATGTTTTGGACGTTATAATCATGTTATATGAAGGGATATGTATATGATTATGATTTTGTATAAGGATTCATTGGATTATTGAGGAATTATTCAAGAACACCTTGAATATCGAGTTGGAATTGGGGATTTTCGACTAATTGTTGTTATAATCACGTTTTTGGATATTCATATCGGATTATTGATCGTATTGGAGATGTTTTATTGGTTTGAAACACTTCTTGGGGGATTTGATATTGGTATATTGAAGTTTGATTGTAAACAATCGGAGTTTGGACACAACGTGTTGGTTTTAATGCCTCAAGGGACTTAGTTTTATCGTATCGACGTTTTGAGTTCGTTATATTCGTGTTTGATTCGTATATTGATCGGATTGTCGGTAATTGTATTGAATTAAGGTTGTTCGTGAGACCGACACTTCATTTAGGACATTTGTTCGTGGAAGGACTTTCTTCATCGGTATTTTGTAAGTTAATTCTTACTCGGTTAAAAGGATATTCATACCTTTTGTTGTTGATCATTCATAATCATAACTCATTCATCATTGTATTAATCATATTAAAACTTGTTATTGTCAATTATTCACTTGACCATAAGGAACGACGGTTCCAATCTTTTCGTTGAGCTATCATTCATTTCATTATTACCCTCATCTCGGTGAGTCATTCTTGACTTTGTCAGATTATTATTTATTCATTGATATTCATGACGGTCATTCTCGCTCATATGACCTGCAGGGGTCATATTGCGTGGCCGGGTGGGGCTGTGTGGAATTTTTAGTCGGGCACACGATGGTTATTGTATTGGGTTCACCGATACATTAGACCGTGCACACGGGAAAGCGTTACACCGTGAGACTAATTAGGTACACGGACGGGTGTTGTACACTTACACAGAACATTACGGGCGTACTATGATACTCCTCTTCAGCGTAATTCATAACTAAGAATATTTCATAACTTCAGTTAATCATAATTGTGTATTTTCAACCCTTGAGGATTGTTGTTCTTTGTAACTGACCCCGTTTGGGGATTTTGTTTTTCAGGTCATGGCAAGGCAAACGCACGGGAATAGCATGTTGATGTCGAGGAGTCCTAGTGATACTAGTAGGGGCCCCGATCTTTGATTATTCATGTTATTGTCCTTTATTTTCCGCTGCAGACTTTCATTTGAATACTCCGTTTCATTCAGTGTTGTGTATTTTATCTTCATATAAAATACACTAGTATTCGGTATTATCCTGGTGTGTTGTAACTAAACTCCTCATCGGAGTAATTATTGTTGTAATGTAGTTCGGTACTACATTTATCTTGTGTAATTCATTCATTTTCATTTGCCTGGTGGGTCCCTGTTGGGGATCTACGGCACTGTAATATCCGCCTAGTTTGGGGTGTTACAAAGAGGAAGACCAAGAATGCAGCAGTGATGATTAGATGAATAATGATTGATGTTTCTCAGGCGACGTAGTTCTTTTACATCAGGTATTTTTGAAGTGGAAGCTGCTATATATTAGTTGTTTATGTTCTCTACTTGCATTTTTTTTGGCATTTTTCAATTGTTGATATTGCATGGGTGGCGTCATTCTCCCCTTTTTCCCCGTTCTTGTTCTCTCTTTATTTCTTTTTCTTCTTCTTCTTCTGAATTTTTGTCTTGTGATTACTTGGTTTTTGGTAAAGGCTGGTAGCCATTTTTTTTCTTTTTTTTTTTCAAGAGCCATCACTAATTTTTATTAAAGGGAGCTCCCTGGGTGAATCAATCGATATATTACAATGAATCGTCAATGAGAGCATAAAATAGTCTTAGCAGCATTTCAGCTCTGCATACAGACTCATCTAGGATATGTATTTCTTACAACTAAAACCTCATTTTATGACATATTGTAAGCTCTGATTTATTCTGATCAATGCTTAATTTGATCCAAAAATTCTGACCTAAATCAATTGTTCGACCAGTACAATTTAGTGTGCGCAGACGCATGGTTAGCCCAGTACACAACATTATCCTCATTCAATTCTATCGCTTGCGTATACAAATCAACAGCATGAGAATATTTATGCGCTTTGAAGGCTTCATTTGCGAGGAGTTTGAGTTCCTCAGGTCGCTAAGTATTTGTAGAATCTTCAGTCGCCATGCTTGGGGGCATACTATATGTAACTTAGTTGCAATGACTAGTTTGATTAGCTTTTTGCGGAATACGTGTCTTTTTCTATATTTTCTCTCTCGAATTTTTCGGTGTTACTATTGTGTGTTTGTGCGAGGGGAGTATAGGGGAGAAGAAGAAGAGGGCAAGAAGAAATGCCTTTTAAAAGTATACCAGTAATTGTTAAAAAGATCTAATAAATGTACAAGTAACCGTTTATGATTTACCTCATTTATATACCATGTGTTTTGGTTCCTACTAGACAGCATTGTCGACAAAAATGACTTTAAGTGTCATTTTGAGGAAGCTAAAGGCACTTGTGCTGCTGATAACAGACTAGCTGGTGTTGGTATTGTCGACAAAAATGACTTTGAGTGTCAGGTTATTGATGATGTCTTGAAAGGAACAGGTGAAACTGAAAGTATGGTACCTGATAAAGATCGACTTGATCACTGTGATGATCGATTCCCTTGTTCAAGTGGTGGTCCGAGTGGTTGCACATCCCCACCCCAGACAGTTGTATCTGTTGCATGTCCTCCTTCGACGTACATTTTATCTCCTAGTCCGACTCCTTCATTAAGTCCACTTCCACAGGTTATATTTGTCGATTTTCAAGGATATTATGTGCTACTTTTTCCTGTTTGTTATTATCTTATGCAGGTCAAATGGGATAGTTATTGTCCAAGTTTCCTCAATTTAAATCAAATAAATATTAAATAAGTACAATGCTGTCTAGTAGGATTTTAAGGTAAATAAATACAATGTTGTCCGTGTAAATTAGCATTTATGATTTACCTCATTCACATACCATGTGTTTTGGTACCTGCTGTGCAGATGATCATTTTGGCGATTCCAGGAGAGCAGGTTATCATTGACATGTGACTCAACTTCTTTGGGAGTCCACCATTCTTTTTTGGTACTCATTTATGCAAAAGGAAAATTGACTTCGCTCTGGTATATATATGGTTTACGTGTGCCATATCCAGTTGGGAACGGACTAAATCAAAACTTCGTATAATTGTATCTACTAGTATACCGCAATGGAATTTGTAGGTCTGGAGATTTTCCTGGTGGAAAATTTAGGACTAGGACTGCATCATTCATACCGTTTAAACCTGGTCAGGCGGGATTATGTACATTGATGTATGAAGAGATGTGATTTGTGATGGATAGAATTTGAATGGTTTTGAATGTTTAATTTTATTTGGCCTTGACATGAAGTTCCATATACGACTCTTAATTTTAGTATTGACTTGGGGAACATTTGCGAACTAATCTTAGTAATATTATTGTTTAATACTAAAACTAAAATTTTATATTCAAATAATTAAGTTTGCCTTAGTTGTTTAAGGAAAATTATAGTTTAAAATTATTTATAAAATCTACAGTTAGGATGATAAATAACAGTTCCAAACAAGCATTTTGTTTTACAAAATACACAAATGGAGGTGTAAATATGTAGTTATATAAAAATAAATGGGTGGTTGGTTGTGTGAAATCTTTTCGTCTTGGTGTGTCTGTGTGTGTTCATAAAGTTGATATACCTCATGTTATGTCTTTTGTTTATTTTAAACTATACAATAAAACAGATGGGGCTTCTTCATTATGTTTGACAAAAGCCATAACAGCCAAGCTAGAAAAGTTCAGAAAAAGAGTTACAGATTTCTTTAACCCCTAAGCCATGATCATGCGAGCAGTAAACAAAAAGACTTGATATAGCTCTTTAGATGGACATATATAAGCAGATAAAATGCAAATTGTTTTCTGGACGGTGCAACAAAATTCAGATTATTTTTTGTCAGTTACTATTTTCCTTTTAAAAATTAATTAAAAATGATGCTCATCATTTCTCGTATACTAATGATTTATGATAGGACTTTTGTAGTAAGAATCTCCTTAAGTTGTACATGATTCTTATAGAATAAAAAACCAACAAGTAAAATTTGCTAGCTACATAGTCTGCTTTGTAATTTTGTTGGTTCGTATAAGTTTCAGCTCTTTTTCTAATTATTTTAGCTGTAAAACTGGATTTTTGGTATCTACAAAATATCAATGCAATAAGGAACTTGTTGGAATGGAAGCAACGAAATTGCAACGGAATAGCTACCAAAAATAAATTTGATGTCCATTCTGTTGGTATGTTGTTGCTATTGATACAAGAAAAATATGTGGAAAAAATTGTTGGTATTTCGTACGTAGTAATTCAATTGTTTATGTAGAACATGTTTATGTATAAATTATGTTCTTGATTATGTTTATAAAATATAGATTTTATAAAATAATTTTTCTGGTTTAATTTGATTAAATCGGATCGTCAAAAATTAATTCTCTAGACTATTTTCGTAAATTTCTGCTCCAGAACTGTTCTGGTACAGATCTGTTCCGAGACGGGTCGGGTCGGGTCTGGGTCGGCTCTAGACCCGCGGGTCGGTTTTAATTAGAAAAAATGTTTTTGCAATGCCGGGGATTTGATCCCTGGTCGTCCGCCCATGCGTTCCGCCGACTTACCAACTGGGCTGCAGTTTCATTTTGTATATAGTACACGGATCTTTTCTAAAAGGTAACTAGCCTGTTTTAAAATATAAGAAAATTTGGAAATAATAGTTGCAAAATGTTGCAACTGCAACCGCCGGGTTTCGAACCCGTGCGGATCCGTGGGTAGAGCGCGCAGCCAGCCATCTCGGCTATAGTCCAGGCCTGTTCATTTGATGACTCATATTGTATTTATAGTCTGATTGTCAGACAGATTTTAATTTCTATAATTACATGCTTTTATTAATTATTGATAATTATTTATGGTATGTGTATGGTGTATGGCATGACCATTAACTGACCAATGTGATTGGATACTTTATTTCCTTATGAGTTGGTTTTACGGCATGCATGCCGTTTAATTATATTTAGTTTTACGATTAAAATTATTTATTATTTTACGGCTTGCGTGTCGTTTGCACCTCTTGTAATTTAATTTACTAGTGTAGTATTAAATTTTATTAATGTAATGAAAACAAGAAGGACGGACTTGAGGAGCAAATTGATCACGTATGACGTTCCAAGGAGTTGGAAAGATCAATGAAGACCAATGCCCCTTTTAGATTGACCCTTGTGATTTTCATGTTGGCTAATGGAAATCACGTTAGGAATTATGGTCATGCTATACACGGTCCTATAATTTTTATTGTCATGTGATGTGATGTATATTTAAATTTATGCATGTATGTGATGCTATGTATGTTAGCAAACATACACATTAACAGATGATAAAAATCCCTCGTTAAATTTTTTAAATGCCATTCATTTGAAAAACACCTATCAAGACGTCGATCATCTTGAGGGGGTCATGCCGAAGCTGGGCGCTCGAATTATCTTAATAAGGTAGAATGGGTAATGGTGATACCTATGTGTTTTAATGAACTAAGAATTCAAAAGAGTTTTTGAAGCTTAACGCATAAAATGGGATTATAACATGCTTGGGCATAAGATGCCAAATCCTATGAATATAATCTAAGAGTTACATCTGATGTAATCGATAAAGAGTTATCCACCTAATGTAGCTCACTTCTAGGCGTCATGCCAAAGTTGCGTTTAGGATTGTTCAAAATGGGATCTTAGCCCACTAAAATTACAAATGTTGTACAATTGAGGGTACTTTGTTTTTGTGGGAGTATTTTTTAAGAAATAAAATAATTTGACTAAATACTTTTCATATTGAATTTTGTAGATAATATAGAATGGCATCAAACAACACGTCCACCATTTCACTGCGATCAGTCCTTGAGAAGGACAAGCTCAAAGCAAACGGCAGCAACTATCTGGATTGGATCCGGAACTTGAGAATAGTTCTCAAGCAAGAAAGAAAGTTGTATGTTCTTAAGGAAGAAATTCCCGATGAGCCAGCTGACAATGCAAACAAAGCAACAAAAGACAAATGGAAGAAACATTGTGATGATTCCATTGATGCCAGTTGTCTTATGTTGGCTACCATTTGTCCAGAACTTCAGAATAATCTGGAGGAAATAGAAGCTTATGAGCAAAATGCTCACCTCAAGGAAACTTTCTCGAAGCATGCTAGGCAAGAGAGGTATGTGACCTTTCAAGCCTTGTATGCTTGAAAGATGGTTGAGGGAACATCTGTCAGTGCTCATGTACTCAAGATGAAAGGATATATTGATCATCTTGAGAGACTTGTTTTTTCACTTTCTAAGGAGCACTCCACGGATGTGATCCTAAACTCATTGCCCGATAGTTTCGGTTAGTTCATTATGAACTATAATATGAATGAGATGGAGAAGTCCATTGCCGAGCTGCATGGGATGCTTAAAACGGCTGAGCAGAATATTAAGAAGAAACCAAGTCACGTGTTGATGGTCAGCAAAGGGAAGTCCTTTAAGAACAAAGGCAAGGGCAAGTGTAAGACAAAAGTTGCCAAATCTAAAGACTCTACTAATCCAGTTTTCAAGGCTAAATCTCCCAAAGATGGAAATTGCCATCATTGCAATAAATCAGGACACTAGAAAAGAAATTGCAAGGTTTAATTGGAAGAGCTAAAGCGTACCAAGGGTAGTGAGACTACCACAGGTATATTTGTTATAGAAGTTAACTTATCTACTACTAACTCCTGGGTATTGGATACTGGATGTGGATCTCACATTTGTATAAATTTGCAGGGGTTGAGAAGCAGTAGAGAACTGAAGAAAGGGGAAGTGGATCTAAGAGTCGACAATGGAGCAAGAGTTGCTGCACTAGCCGTAGGAACTTATGATCTAGTTTTAGCCAATAGGCTTTTGTTAGTTTTGAACAATTGCTATTATGTTCCTGCTATGAATAGGAATATTATTTCAGTTTCTACATTAGATTGTGAAGGTTACAGTTTTCTTATTAAGAATAAGATTATTCGTATTTTTTTGATGACTTGCTTTATGGTACTGCAAAGTTATATACTGACCTTTACAATATTGATCTAGATGAGTCCGATACTTTGGAAGTCTATAACATTGCATCCAAGAAACCTAAGCTTAATGATTCTAATCCGACTTACTTATGGCATTGTCAACTTGGTCACATAAATGAGAAATGCATTTCTAAGCTCCATAATGATGGACTTTTAGACTCTTTTAACTACGAATCATATGGGACATGGGAATCTTATTTATTGGGCAAGATGACGAAGAATCCTTTCAACGGTCATGGAGAAAGGGCTAGTGATCTATTAAGCCTAATACATACTGATGTATGCGGACCTCTTAGCACTCATGCCAGAGGCGGATACCGATACTTCATTACATTTACCGATGATTTTAGCCGATATGGATATGTTTATCTTATGAAGTATAAACATGAATCTTTTGAAATGTTTAAAATATTCCAGAATGAAGTACAGATTCAACTTGGCAAGACAATAAAAGCCCTTCGATCAGATCAAGGTGGCGAATACTTGAGCCAAGAATTCGATGATCATCTTAGGAGTTGTGGAATTGTTTCACAACTTACTCCTCCCGGAATACCTCAGCATAACAGAGTGTCTGAGAGGAGGAATCGAACTTTATTATATATTGTTCGATCTATGATGAGTCGAACAGAGCTTCCATTATCATTTTGGGGCCACGCCTTAGAAACAACAGCATTCACCCTTAACCGTGTTCCATCTAGAGCAGTTGAAAAGACACCGTTTGAGAAATGGACTGGTAAGAGACCAAACTTGTCTATTCTGAAGATCTGGGGTCGAGAAGCGTTCGTAAGGCACCAAGTGTTTGACAAACTGGCAGCCATATCTGAAAGATGTTTATTTGTAGGGTATCATAAGGAAACTAAAGGATATTACTTTTATAAGCCCGCAGAGAACAAAGTTTTTGTTGCTCGAAATGCTGTATTTTTAGAAAGGGAATTTATTTCCAAAAGAGACAGTGGGAGAAGAGTAATTCTCGAGGAAACTCGAGAACCACAAGAAGACATCGCTCCACCGATGGAAATCGAACAGGCTCAACAATCAGTTGAAGAGCCCATTCAAAGTACACAAGTTCCTCGCAGATCTAATAGGATGCGATATGAACCAGAGAGATATGGTTATCTCGTAACAGAGAATGATAACGCATCACTCATAGATGATGAGCCTAGTAGCTATACAGAAGCTGCTTCAGGACCAGAGTCCGAGGAATGGCTAGAAGCCATGAAGTCAGAGATGCAGTCCACGTATGACAATCAAGTTTGGAACTTGATAGATCCACTTGAGGGTGTTAAAACCATTGGGTGAAAATGGGTCCATAAAAAGAAGAAAGACATGGATGATAATCTGCAAGCCTATAAAGCTAGACTAGTGGCAAAAGGTTATAGACATATTCATGGTGTTGACTATGATGAGACTTTTTCGCGAGTAGTCATGCTTGTGACCTTATCGGTTTGCTAACAAACTAAGAGATCGTGTAAAATTACGAAATGCCAAACCGAAGTTCAAAGAGAAAATTATAGCTTTGATAGCTAAAAAGATGTCGAGTCATGAAGAAGAAATCCCGGATTATGATGATGATGAAGAATCATAATTTTATTCCCAAAACATCACTAAATATCATAACCTATTGAACCGGAGAAGAAAAGACATCTACTCGCAAGCCAGGACGAGGCAAAAAGGTTCGAGAATAATTGTCGAAAATATGGAAAACCCGGCCACTTTGCGATAAAATTGTTGTGGCTCGACTTCCAAAAAGGAAACATATATAGCTACCTGGAGTAACGATAACGAAGAATATGAAAAAGTTCATACAAATCTCGCACTCATGGCAAGGAGCACGTATGACGACAGCGACAACGAAAGTCAGGTAAGTACTTCATCTCAAGATGAACTTTTTTACGCTTTCGAATTATTGCATATGGATTTTAAAAATTCGCTTAAAGACAATAAATCCCTTAAATTGAAAAATAAATTATTGAAAGATGAAATTTCCAAATTATAGAAAAAGGTAAAATGAATCGAAATTGATCATTCTTTTTGTTTAGAAAAAATAATAAATTAAAAGATGATTAAAAAAGTTCAAAAGAACTTAATGATGTAACAAATAAATTTCTTTTGAAAATGATAAATTTGAAAAACTACTTTCAATTCAGAAAAATTCGTTAAATAAAGAAGGAATTGGATTCAAACAATTTGATAAAAATAAATCCAATAAATATTTAAATCTTAAAATTCCATATTGGGATAAACATTTGAAAATCGGGCATCACATTCAAATTGCAAAAGCCCCGGACGAACTGTTAAAATTAAGAAATATGGATTCCCAAATGGAACCAGAGTACCAAATATCCTCTATTTGCCTAATCAAAAACAACCCAGAGTTGGTTGTATCCCTCAAACTTTAAATTAATTGCTTATTATTGGTTTGTTTTTATACTTTCAATAATTGGTATTAAACTGAGAGGGAGTTATTATTTTCAGGGAGAGGAAATTATTTTACCGCACAAATTTTGGGGGAGTATACCTATTTTCTTTTCTAAATGAGGTTTATTGATTTTATTCATACAAAATTTTCATGCTTTTTTCTAATGACAAAAATGGGGAGAAGAGAAAGAAGTAGGGAGAAGTGATCTAGATTTATACATCATGATTTGAAGATGGGAAAACTAACAAGAACGGACAAGGTCGTAAATTTTGATCTGTAATTTTTTTCAAATGTATTTTGAGAGATATAAATCCCATCAAGAATTATTTTTTTCATCATCAAAAAGGGGGAAATTGTTGGAATATTTTATTCCATACTGTTGGGATAAAACAATCCTGTATCGCAGTTTTGATACAATGCCAACATACAGCAAAGCAGCTGTCTCGAAAGACGATTGAAGTTGTTGGAATAATCAATCCTGTATCGAAGTCTTCTCATAATACCAACATGCAGCAAAAAGCATAAAGATCCATCATACAGCAAAGAGACTTATCTGTCTATATGACGCTAAGTATGGAAGCTGTCCCGAAATGATCATACAACATCCTTCCCTACAGTATCAATCTAAGATAGCCTACAACACATAGCCTACAGCAAGCAAAGTTGTAAGTATTGAGATCTTCAATACTTATCCAAACAGGACTTAAAACCGTTGGAACGGAATCTGCCTTATTTGCTAAAGTCAAAGTCCCGTTTGAAAAGAAGTATTTAAATACTGAAAGGATAAAGTATTTAAATACTAAGCCGAAAGAGATATTCAAACAAGGAGCAAAAACTGGATCGTGCTTTATTACCCAGAGTTTGAAGATCAGAAAGACAAGATATACACGAGAAACCTAAGATCAAGCTTACAAGCAATAAGCAAACTATCTATTGACTGAATATTTCTCTATCATCAGATCAAGCTTACAAGAGCTAAGTATATTTCTTCCAAGTACCATTCATATTTGATAAGAAGAAATATGCTCAGTCATTCAAGAACAACTATCATCAGCTTAAGATCTTCATAGTCAAGCTGCTGTTCTTACCTGGTTACTTTACTTTTACCTTTGACTAAAAACCTAGTTCTGTGTAAACTAAAGAAGTTATTCCGACATGCGTGGGATGAATAAAGACAAAGCTTTGGAACTGTGTGTGAAGAAGCTAGTCAAGAGAAAGCTTTAACTAATCTGTGTGAACGGCTGAAAGCGACACTCTTTGTATCAATCTGTGTGAATGATACAAGGATAGATTTGATTATAGACATGTAGTTGTGTATGTAGTGTTATAATAAACTTTTACTCTTGTGTGGAGGACCAGCGGACGTAGAGGGGTTTACCTCGAACCACTTTAATTACTGTGTCAATTACCTTCTGCATTTACTATTTTAATAACTGTGATTATTTTAAGTATACACTTCATACCTAGTTGTTGTATTTATAGCAACTTACTATTACAAGACTTCCGCTACGCACTCTAACTTGAAAATCGTACAGCTTGTTGCTTAAACACTTTCCAAGTTATATTCTGTATACTTAGTGGCCAACAAGTGGTATCGAAGCGGTTGATTCTAAAAAGAATCAGTCGTATTTTTGACCGAATAAGATCCTATATCACTTATTTTTGTCAAACAGTCTTTTTCTTTCCTATATTCCCATATGGATACGTCAATGATCAATAAAGTTCCTATGTTTTCTATTAACGAGTTTGACGACTGGAGAATTAGGATGGAGGCTCATCTTGCAGTAATGCACGAAGAGATGATTTTTGTTATACAAGATGGCCCCATAAAAATCATGAAGGTAAATCCAGCCCCAAGAATTGAAGGCCAACCTCATGCCGAGATGCTCGAGAAAGAGCGCGAACAATGGACTTCTGATGATCGAAAGCGCGCCAATTTCGATAATGTTGCTAAGAATGCGTTATTTGTCACTCTTGACAAAGGCACATTCTCAAAGGTAAAGAGCTGTAAATCAGCCAAGGATATCTGGGATAAACTCAAGTTAATTTGTGAGGGAACTGAGCTCTCAAAAGAAAACAAAATTTCAAAATTCACTTAGCAATTTGAATCTTTTGAAATGAAACCACTGAAACACTTGAGGAACTTAACCTCATATTCACTGCATTGTTGGTGAACTTGAAGCGTTGGGCAAGATTTATACCCAAAAGGAGAAGAATCTAAAAATTTTCAGATCTCTCCCTGCCCGATGGGACATTAAGACCACAGCTATGCGTGTGTCATGCAATCTTAATGAAATATCTACTTTTGATCTCTTCTTTGACCTCAAAGCTTTTGAGTATGATATTGACAGGAAAGAGAAAGCTGAAGAATCTCCTGCAAGGACTACAGCTTAGCCGTTGTATCCAACCGGAGACATAGCATGCCTAGCACATCAAAGTCTGCCCAAAAGAATGTTGACAGCGACGACGAAATCCTGTCACAAGATGAAATGGCACTCCTCATGCATAAGTTTAAGAAGTTCATCAAGCAGTCGGGAAAGACTCCATACAGGCCCAAGCCTGTTCACAAGGTAAGTACCGAGTCTTCCTCTGGTGATGCTAACTTGTGTTATAATTGTAGGAAACCAGGACATTATGCAAATAAATGTCCTCATCCTAAAGTTCAAAGGTTGCCGGAAGCCGAACAACAAAAAAAATATAAAAGAAGACGTGCTTGGAAAAACAAGCTCAAGGCCCTTGATTGGTGAATCAGAAGCCTCCCCTACATCAACAAAGTCCGAAGAATGTCTTCAGGTAGTCACTGACAGTGACTCGTCAGATGATGAATTCGAAGATAAAGCCTATATGTGCTTTATGGCCAAAGACATACTGGAAGATGAAGATAGCGATGATGAGGTAAGCTCAACCTCAGCTATTCCTACCAATGCATCTCATACATTTGAAAATATGATGAATGAATTCAAAAACATTCAAAAGGCCCATGAGACATTAAAAAATGAAAACATACATCTCCAAATTTCTAACCTAGAGCTGAGGGAAGAAAACGACTTGCTGAAAGTAAATTACGAAAATATGTCTGTTGATTGTGAAAATAGCAAAGTCGATTATGAAAAATTCATGGAGAGTAATCACCAACTTGCTCATGAACTAAGTGAGGCTAAATCTCACAATGAAAGCAAGACAAATGATTTTGTTCTGCTTCAAGCCAAATTAAAAACTCCCGAAAAATGAGAAGGAGAACTTGAGACCATCTTGAAATCTTTCGAGAAATCATCTAAAAGGATGGAAGAAATTCTAATCACCGGGAAAAATGCCCACGATAAAAGTGGCTTAGGATAAAACTCATACTCCAATAAAGGGAAAACTAATACAGTGTTCGTCAGGGGTGTGGAACCCATTCCTGTTCCGGAAGAAATTCCGAGTCCCGCAAAGGCAACAACCGCACCGCGAACAGCAAAGGCTTCCATTCCGCCACCACAGTCATATTTAAGATATCGGAATCCTCAGCCATTCAGACCTGTAAGGCGAATCCAACAGCATGCTCCCCGAGCATATCAACAGCACCAACAGCCGTTCAGAAAGAAGGTTGTATCCAAATATCAAAGGCCTACACAGCAGTACTTTCAGTACAACACACCTAGGTATTAGATACAGGAGCCTCGTTATCCCTCGCGAAAGTAGGTATCCACACAGTATCAGCAACAGCTTTGGGAATCCAACTGGAGACCCAGAAGGCAAGCTGTAAGGCCAAAGAAAATGGCTCCACCTCCAAGACGGCATTCATACTGGATTAATAATAATAACCCTGAATTTTTCATGCATAATGATTATCATGGTTATAGCAACTACATACCTGCCCCACATAGATACCGCAAGAATGTACTTAACGTTCCCTACAGTAAACCGATTGCTGTCAGGAAAATCTGGGTACCTAAAGGCACTAACATCCATGGACCCAACAATCAAAGGGGATCTAAATCTACTTAATTTATTTGCATACAGGACATCTTAGAGAAGGACATCTGGTACTTCGACGGGGGATGTTCTCGGCATATGACAGGAGATAAAAGCAAGCTGTAAGATTTTATAGAAGGTCGCAGTCCAAAAGTGCGCTTCGGTGATAAATCCAAAGGTCGAACAATAGGGAAGGGAACCCTGATCATTGGAAAATTCAAAATCTCTGACGTAGCTTATGTTAAAGGCTTATAGTACAATCTACTTAGTATTAGCCAGTTCTATGACAAACAGTTCTCGGTGAAATTGTATATAGACCACTGTAGAGTTAAGAACATTCTGACCAAAGAAGTTGTGCTCACAGGAAGCAGATCAGGTAATATGTATATTGCTGACTGGATGCCTACGAGCTCCACAATTCCTTGTTTTGTTGCCAAAGGCACTGCATATCTAAGCTGGCTATGGCACAAGAGGATGTCTCATGTCAACTTCAAGACGATCAACAAGCTTGACAGACAGGGAATGGTTAGAGGTTTCCCCATGTGTCATTTCAAAAAGACAGCGTCTGTGGACCCTGTCAGAAAGGCAAGCAAATCAAGACCACCTTGAAAAGCAAATCCTACCTTTCCACTCACAGAGTTCTAGAAATGCTACACATGGATCTCTACGGTCCTGTAGACCTGGTAAGTTTGGGAGGTAAGAAATAATGTCTCGTTATTGTTGATGATTTTCTAGGTATGCTTGGACAATCTTCCTGATCAAGAAGAAGGAAACAACATCAAAGCTACCCGAGCACCTGAGAAAGCTTCAAAATGAGAAAGGGTTGAGTATCGTGTCCATTCGTTCCAACAAAGGTACGGAATTCACTAACCGCTTTATAGAGAAATACTGTTCGGAAAATGGGATACAGCACGAATACTCAGCTGCCCGTACACCTCAACAAAATGGTGTTGCCGAGCGAAAGAACAGGGCGCTAAAAGAAGCAACTAGGACCATGATTGCCGCTAGCAAGTTACCACAGCGTTTATGGGGCGAAGCCACCAATACAACGTGCTATACATAAAACTGTTGTATCATCAACAAGCACCACAACAAAACAGCTTACGAGGTATAGAACAACAAAACTCCATTAGTTTCGTACTTTCACATTTTTGGATGCAGATGTTATGTTTTGAACAATGGGAAGGATTAACTTAGAACCTTCGATGAGAAGTCGGATGAAGGGATATTTGTAGGATATTCCTCTGTTAGCAAAGCTTACAGGATCTTTAATAAAAGGAAGCTAACAATTGAGGAATCAGTACATGTAGTGTTCGACGAACCTCACCATGATCCTACAGGAATAGAAGAACTTACTCAGAACATCCAACAACTTTCCATCATTGATCCACCAACTCCTATAGAGCCTATCGTTGACCTAGAAATCAACCCCGCAGCTGTAAGAATTAAAGTAGATGAAGCCGATGCTGTACAAGCTGAAGTCAAAACTAGAGCAACTCAAGATATAGTACGGGACGCCGAATTAGAACCCGACAGAATATGGTTGAAAGATCACCCACATGAGTTGATCATAGGAAACATTGATGCTGGAGTATCTACCCGTAGGAGAATACAGAGTACACAAGGAAATGTACTATGTGCACAAGAAGAACCCGAGTCTGAGATATCTCCATTTCCTATATGGAAATCTCAATATGAACTTAGACGGCTTAATATATGCACTATTGTTGTATTCTTAGCTCAATCTGAACCTGTTTCCACCAAAGAAGCTCTGGACAATTCTCATTGGATTACATCTATGGAAGAAGAGCTTAATGGTTACGTAAGAAACAATGTATGGTATCTAGTACCCAGACCTACACATCAGTCCGTAATTGGAACAAAATGGGTATTTAGAAACAAGAAGGATAGAAATGGACTCATTATCAGAAACAAATCCTGTCTAGTTGCACAAGGCTACAGACAGGAAGAAGGCATAGACTACGATGAAACTTTTGCCCCTATTGCCAGACTAGAAGACATTAGGATATTTTTAGTCTTTGCCACCCATAAGAGCTTTATTGTTTATCAAATGGACGTCAAGAATACATTCCTGAATGGAGAACTTGCCGAAGAAGTCTATGTTGAACAACCACCAGGGTTTGTCAACACAGAAGGCGGAGACCTTGTATACAGGCTAACAAAAGCGATGTATGTTCTTAAGCAAGCACCTAGAGAGTGGTATGAGACCCTGTCCCTGTATTTAACCGATAATGGATTCGAGAAAGGTGCTGTGGACAAGACCTTATTTAAAATATAGGAAGATGATGACCTCCTGATGGTTCAAATATATGTAAATGATATTATATTTGGTTCAACTAACCTTGCTTTATGTCAAAGGTTCTCTCATCTCATGCAAAGTAAATTTGAAATGAGTATGATGGGAGAACTTAGTTATTTCCTAGGATTGCAGATAAAGCAGTTGCCTACAGGGATATTCATCAACCAGGAAAAATATAGCAAGGAGCTTCTCAACAAGTTTGGAATTAACAATTCCAAATCATCGTCAAACCCCATGAGCACTTTGGTGCAAATTAGTGCTGACGAAGCTGGAAAGCCGTTTGATCAATCACTCTACAGGAAGCTTATTGGCTCACTCCTATACCTAACGGCTAGCAGGCCCGATAACCAGTTTGTTGTAGGAGTGTGTGCTCGATATCAAGTAGCACCTAAAGAATCACACTTCACAACAGCCAAACGAATGATGAAATACGTCAAAGGAACAGTCGATGTAGGACTGTGGTATCCTAAAGAAGGCGGATTCGATTTAGTTAGCTACAGCGACTCGGATCTCAGAGGTTGCAAGCTAGATAGGAAGAGTACAAGCGGTACTTGTCACTTTCTTGGACCTAGACTTGTATCTTGGTTCAGTGAGAAGCAATTGGCAAACTCGCTTTCCACGACAGAATCAGAAAACTATGTTGCTGGTAGCTGCTGTATGCAGATCCTATGGATGCAACAAAAGCTGTCAGATTATGGAATTGAAGCCAAGGAAACATTGATTATGTGCGATAGCACGAGTGCCATTGCAATAACGCACAACCCTGTATTGCACTCGCGCACAAAGCACATCAATATGAAGCATCACTTCATTAGGAATCACGTTGAGAATAAAGATGTTCGCATCGAGAAAGTTCATATAGATATCTAGTTAGCCGACATCTTTACCAAACCTCTCAGCACAGCAAGATTCTGTATGCTTCGACAAGAATTGGGTTTGCTACAGCCTGACTCCTTGTAAGTTTTTAATGCTTCCACTCAACAATTGAGGTGGAATGCTGTAAGACCCAAAAATACAGTATCCACCATTAATTATCTGTACATTCAGACATTCCAAACAGCACTGTAGGAACAAAGAGACATGAACTATCCTACAGCTGACGTGTGCAATAATTAAGGGGGAATACAGTATGACCCATGCATACAGCAGTAATCCTAGAATTGCTGTATGAAATTGAATCCCGTATGTACCTTTTAAGGGGGAACGCTATATTTTCGCAGATACAGCACATACTATGAAATTAAATTAATATTAAATTCTAATAATCTATTTATTTCAAAGCAACTTTGAGTCCACGTGCCATGTTCTTAAATTCAAACGTCTTTTGCATTAAATGATTTACACGACATCTGGACAATAGTATATCAAAAGCTGTGATTTTTCAAATTATTTTATAATTTCTCACCGCCATTTCGGGCAATAAGGGAAGATGAAATGACAGATGTGGGACCCGGTATCAATTCAAAATCGGATGGATAAGATATACCTACTACACTCGGTCCATCATAATCGTTCATTTAAAACAACGATTCCCATCCCTTAAATCTGACCGTTCACTATTTGAAAACCCTAAATCTTCCCACCGCCCAATTATAAAAGGACTATTTATGCCTCTTTTGACTCTTTACGCTTTCTGCAAATTAAATGAGTCTTTGTGCAAACAGCCTACAGTTTACTGCAAAATTTTAGTGCAACTTTCTTTGAATCTTACTTCTTTTCTTCAAAGAAACTATGATGGCATCATCATAGACTTCCTCTCCATCTCTAAAAAAGACCGCCACCATCATCGACGTAAGGATCTTTGCAATATTCGTGGTTGTCGAGCGTGTTCATGCTGAAGGAGACGATGTCGAATCAATGGAGATCATCGTTTCGAGGATTCGCAAACAAGGCCTCTATCACCTTGGTAGTCACAATCCTGAGCGCTACGATGCTCAAATGGTTGAGAAATTTTACCTTAACAATGTTGTCCGTTTCTTTTCTCTTGCACAGGGAGGAAACGTCGTCGACATCACTGCTATCGTTTGCGGAGTGGAGATCTACGTGGACCAAGCGCTGCTACAAAACCTGTATAGGCTCCCTGCTGATGGCCTATCCATGGAGGAACTTGAGACCTTTGGCTCCCAAGAAATCCTCATCAATTATTGGAAATTGTTCACTGGTTCAGCATGGGACGAGAATGTCCATGTTTCTTGTCATAAGAAATGTTTTTGTCTTCTATTCGTTTACTTACACGATTTCTGTTGTCGTGTAATTGAAAACCGAATAGGTGCTTTTGAGATGTGCACCAACCTAAGATTTCGGATGATGGTTGCCATCATGTCCTGCGAGAAGGTCAATTGGTGCCAGATCGTTCTCAAGAGGCTGCAAGAAGAAGTTTCAAAACCCGTCTCTCAGAAAAAGTCCTTTGGACTTTTTCTTAACAGTGTTCTGACAAAATGCGGTGTTCTGCAGGCCAAGGAAGCGAAGAAAATATATTCACGCAAATATAGCGGAAGCTCCAGGCCCTCCGTCTTCAACAAGCAACATCTGATTGCTAACAGACCATTTGTCCGAACCATGCCCCTTTCTGCTGATCCAAGGGACATGACTCCGAAGTCCAGGAGCGTGGAGACTTCAAAGAAAAGAAAGAGATCTCACAGCAAAACTCCCGTTGCTAGTGAGAAGCCGCCATTGCTGGTGATAAGCCGAAAAGCCGCCAGTCCCTCCTATACCAATGTCTACAGAATCCATTCCGGAACAGGAGGAATCAGTCCCCCATGTTGCCGCGCCCACATCTGATGCTCCCGCACCCTCACCTATTTAAGTGGAATTCGACAACGGTATCGTACCTGAGGTTGAAACACAACGGCCACGATCTCGTGTGGTCGTCAAACAGCTAAACAGAGCTGAAGATTTTGCCCAGCCCGACTCTCCCCGAACCGTAGCAAAGAACGAGCAACTGCATGCTCTTGGCCGACAGACAGTTTTCCTACAGGACGCCGTTAATGCCCTGCATGTTGTCGAAAAAGAAATTGATTGGTTGCATCAATCTATCGTTGAAGAAATGACCGGTGCTAGGCACGAAGTGTCAAAAGTGGAAGAAGCCTTCCGCATTTTGCCCACCGTCTTCAAACAGGCACTCAACCAACTTCAACAGCGCCAGGAACAGATCCTGAAGGCAGAACAAGCCAAGCTTCGCATTTCTGAGGCCAAGACTGCATCAGCTCTTATTGAATCTGGTTCCCAGCTTCGAGCACATGACAAAAAGATCCAAGATATGTCACAGGTGCTCAACGCCCTAGTTGATAAAATGTCAAGTTTTGAGACCAAACAGGATAATGCTATGAAGATCCTCAAAAGTCTTGATGAGAAGGTCTCTTACCTTGATGAGGCCAAAAAGGGGGAAGAGGCTAGGGAAGCTGCAAAAAGATTAAGGCTTGAGCAAGAAAAGGAGATGGAAGCTGCATTTGGAGACAGCATTTCTGCTGCAATATCTCCATTATCATCTCCTGCTCACACTGCTAGGATACAGGGAGCTCGTCCGGAATTCCATGACCCTAAATTTCCTTGGAAAAACCTCGTGCAGAAGCCGCAAATAACAAATCTCCTGGCCAACTTTTAAGATACTTTGTAGTTCTTATCAGGGAATCCTCCATATTCAACAGTTGTAAGACACTGCAGGAAGCTGCCGAGGAATTCAAAAAGAGGTTGGATGAAGGAACGCTCCCGCTACAACAAAAGATGAAATCCAAACACAGGCAAGGAGATCTAGTTACCCACCCAGAAGATTGGATCCTTGTGTTCGATAAATATTATGAAGGACAAGCCATCTAATTAAATCGAAACAGGGATGCCTTACAAAACTGGTGGAGGGGAACCAAGAACGACCCAAAAAGGCCTTGGAGGCATTCTGACTATAGAAGTTAGCTTAAATATTTCTTCCTGTAATTTTATTTTTTGAAACCGCAAAATCTTGTAATCCTTGCTCAAATATCAATAAAATATTTTTCTGTCTTGAAAGATTACAACTCGTAATCTACTGTGTTCCTATATGATTACGAAATTCAATTCATTTGCTGAAATAAACCAAGTATGAAAACTTGTTAAATATATAAAGCTGTAAGAACTTGTCTGTGAACAACTCATAGATTAAGTTGTATGTATCTAGATTACATTGTAAGATTGTGCCTGCGCGCCAATCATAAGTTTAAGATGTAATACTCTTTCCTTTCAAAGTTGAACTCACCTGCGAGCAGTTCATAGTATTAGACTATTTGCTGAAGGCCAGAACATTCGACAGAAGACCAAGAAGACTTCCCTCCTGTTAGATGTTTTAAAAGGATTCAAGGTTTTGGCATCATCAAGAATTTTTGGAAAACATCAAAAGGATTTAAGGAGACTTGGCAAATTATCAAAAAGGGGGAAATTACTGGGATAAAACAATCCTGTATCGAAGTTTTGATAAAATGCCAACATACAGCAAAGCAGCTGTCTCGAAAGATGATCGAAGTTATTAGAATAATCAATCCTGTATCGAAGTCCTCTCATAATACCAACATACAGTGAAAGTATAAAGATCCATCATACAGCAAAGAGACTCATCTGTCTATATGACGCTAAGTATGGAAGCTGTCCCGAAATGATCATACAGCATCCTTCCATACAGTATCAATCTAAGATAGCCTACCGCACATAGCCTACAGCAAGTAAAGCTGTAAGTATTGAGATCTTCAATACTTATCCAAAGAGGACTTAAAACCGTTGGAACGGAATCTGCCTTATTTGCTAAAGTCAAAGTTCCGTTTGAAAAGAAGTATTTAAATACTGAAAGGATAAAGTATTTAAATACTAAGACGACAGAGATCTTCAAACAAGGAGCAAAAACTGGATCGTGCTTTATTAAAATAAATCATCATGTTGGAACGGACTTTTGCTCAATGGATATATTCTCAAACGGATCTATTTAGAGGCTATATATACCCCAGAGTTTGAAGATCAGAAAGACAAGATATACACGAGAAATCTAAGATCAAGCTTACAAGCAATAAGCAAACTATCTATTGATTGAATATTCTCTATCATCAGATCAAGCTTACTAGTGGTAAGTATATTTCTTCCAAGTATCATTCACATCTGAGAAGAAGAAATATACGCAGTCATTCAAGAACAGCTATCATCAGCTCAAGATATTCATAGTCAAGCTGTTGTTCTTACCTCGTTACTTTACTTTTACCTTTGAGTAAAAACCTAGTTCTGTGTGAACTAAAGAAGTTATTCCAACCTGTGGGGGACAAAGCTTTGGAACTGTGTGTGAAGAAGCTAGTCAAGAGAAAGCTTTAACCAATCTGTGTGAACGGTTGAAAGCGACACTCTTTGTATCAATCTGTGTGAATGATACAAGGATAGGTTTGATTATAGACACGTAGTTGTGTACGTAGTGTTTATAATAAACTTTTACTCTTGTGCGGAGGACCAGTGGACGTAGAGGGGTTTACCTCGAACCACTTTAATTACTGTGTCAATTACCTTCTGCATTTACTGTTTTAATAACTGTGATTATTTTAAGTATACACTTCATACCTAGTCGCTCTATTTATAGCAACTTACTGTTACAAGACTTCTGCTACGCACTCTAACTTGAAAACCATACATCTTGTTGATTAAACACTTTTCAAGCTGTATTCTGTATACTTAGTGGCCAACACGTACAAATATATTAAAGAATTTTGATGGTGTGTTGATAACTAAGTCAAAACAACAATTAAGACAACAAGTGTCGAAGATGAAGAGCTGGATAGAAAATCAAAGAAGTGAAACAAGAACAACACTAACATACGCTAGTTAGAAGGTTTAACGTACCCCAGATTTACACAGAAGAAACCCGAATGATGACATTCGGGCATGTTAAAGCACGCTATAACAAATAACAACGTCGTAAAAAGCATGACTCAACATACACTAAATGCCCATATTAACATATGCTATGCAGTTCGAAATGGGAATTCAAATATCAGTCCGTTGGAGGGTTCTAGAAGGTCAACTGATACAACGGTCATATATGGTTCATGCACGTTAAGTGACGGACTTGACATATGCAATTTTCACAAGATTAATGTACGCTAATGCATGATGTTAACGGCCGCAATGATTGTTCAAATACAAATAATCAATCCACTGAATTGATTCTGGAAGGTCAAACTGATACAACATACACATGAACCTTAACATACGCTACAGGAGGATCTAACATATAAAAAGGAAGAGATATAGCTACTGAATTGCACTGGGCAGATGATAACGTATTTAACCATGCAATGTTAACGTATGCAACAAAGCTTAGCGCATGATAATCTTACAACATAGCTCATGCTATGAAGAAACATGCAGCAACGGCTAGTAAGGCGTTGGAGCCTAAGTACCACTTCATTTGGTATTCAACATGCAACAACTTCAAGCATATTACACATTCATCTGAGATACTTATACACATCATGTTGTTGTAATTCAGCTTAATTGATAAGAGTTTGAGTGTTTGATATACTCATTCATACACGAGAGAAAGCAAAGTATTGTAGATTTGATTCGGTGTAATTAGGATCATTGATACGACATTATTAGAATCATAATCTAAATCCAGTGAGATTTTTTCTAGTATCGATAGAAAGCTAGAAAGGATGTCTCATTATTCGATAGAAAAGAAAATTCAGTTTATCTTGGACCGATGCAAGACAAGATTGTAACGTTTTATCTTGGACCGATTGAAGACAAGATTGTAACGGTTTATCTCAGACCGATCGAAGACAAGGCGGAAAGTTTTATCTTGAACCTATAGAAAAAGATAACCAAGGAGAGAGGCGTAAGCCAGTTAAGACCGAACCTCTAAAAATCTCTGTGTGATTTATATTCCGCACTTGTCTATCACTTCCACTAACGAAAAGAGTTCAATACTCTTAACCGCACTATTCAACCTCCTTCTAGCGGCAGTACCATGTTAGGGTTGTATACTGCAAAGCATACTTTATGCTTGTATTACCTTATTTCCCTATAACTACCTATGAGAATATTAATTACATTTAATCACATGTTTGTATATTTATTCACGTTATGGTTATGCAAATGAAATGTCTAATTATTTTATATTGTAGATAATGTGGTGTGTTGGTGTCACACGGAAGATCACATTATCGGTGGCTTATAAAATAATATAATAGTTCACAACCTATATAATTATTACACAAATTATGTGAAAGGTTGTAGTGTATGATTGAGATTAGTTGGTCTTGACTATTAGCATGCATTAACGTATTTGCATACGTTGAACTGGATCGAGGTGAGATAGTATCTTCTGTACTGACTGTAAGAAGATGTAAATCTCGGATAATTATTATTTCTTAATTCTAAGTATATAATATTTAATTGTGTATTTATAATATTTATTGCTTTGATTTACCATGGGTGAGAGTCAAAATGATTGACTCAATAAGCTTCGTATCTTGGGCAATAATATTATTTATATGACAATTATTATAACTAGAAATCGTGTCCCGGCTCGTGCGGGTTGATGATGTCCCCTTCAGGAGCTCGATAATGATTATTATATTAAACCATGCAGGTGGATTTAATTCCGATATAATAATAAGGTTCGAGTGGTACTACTCTTGGATAAGATATTAATTAATTAAAGCTGTTAGTGGCTTAAATTAATAAATGGACATTCGATATCTTAAAAATGGGAAATAATATATTTAAATAAGGAGTCCGATTTCGCAGATTGGGATTTGAGTTAGAAGTGCAATATTAATTCTTTAGTGGACTGAATTGATATTAGTGAACTCAACCATATTAGGAAAGGGATTAAAATGAAAAGTTGGGTTGCACTAGGAGTCTTAACCCTAATCCTCCTTAAGATCCCTAGAGTAGTCTAAAAGCCTATAAATAGGATTTATGGAGGGGTTCGGCCGTGATGTTCCATTCCAACTTGTGAGATCGATTTTTATCTTGTGTTTAGTTGTAGATCTTGACTTGTGTCTTTTATTCTACAATTTAGATAACATATCAATTTTCTAAGAATGTTTATATAATACTAGAAAATAAAGAAAAATTAAGTGACTCTGAAGAAAAAGATTCGGCCGATCCCTTAGAAGTCCAAGCAAGATTCGGTCGCTCCTTGCCCACACAACGTCCGGATTAAGGCGGATCATACTCTAGAAGATCTAAAGATAGAAATAAAAAGGAGGTCGAGTGGAATTCGAAGACTTTGCTTCAAAGCTAATGTAGTCTTAGATCTCTTAGATCTAGATAAGAATACTGCGAATTATCATAGTTAGACGCATAGATTGATTTTGTTCATTTAAATTGCTTATTAATCTGTTAATTAATTATTTGACGAGCCTAAATAGATTCAGTTCATGAGGGCTGATTTTAGTAAATCAATTCCCGACGCTTCCACTGCGTTTTATTTCTAACAATTGGTATTAGAGATGGTCTTTAAGTTCCGTTCAATATAATTAATTTTGTGATTAATTGCAAGCAATTTAAAATTTTTCATATATTATGATCTTTGGAATGTTTTTGATAGAATTGTCTTGCAGGTGAATATGGTCCAATTATCATGGTTATATGATTTAAATTTATTTTTATGCGTTTTGGTAATTTGGTCCGGTTTTTGAGGCACATATAAGTTTTTCCCGTGAGAAAATCCATGGGTAGAATAGGATTTTATTTTTCCTTGTAATTTTGTTGTAAATTCGATATATTTTATTTCGTGTAAAATTGTAATCGAGTTGGAGTACACAAAGTACGAAGGAAAAAGAAGTCCAGCGCGAAAAGGAGTCCCGATCGGACGAACCGACTGAGACCAGGAAGCTGCCGAGCGGTCCGGCCGCAAGAATGCGGTCTAGACTGTTGGTCGGGATGGGTCGGGTCGCCCCGTACGGGGTCCTATTCATTTTTTTTGCCGTTCGTTGCATCCGTTAGTGCATAATATTTAAATTTGGAATTTTCTTGTGCAATTAATTTTGCATGGAAAAGAATGTTCTCAAATTTGGAAATTTTGTGGGCCAACCGGGAAGAGGTGACGAGATGCTTGAAGCATTGGGAGATTTCGAGCCGAAGATTTTCTCGTTATTCAAAACGAGGAATAAAAGCCATGATAATTTGATTTAATTATCCAATTTATTTTATTGTTGGTTTTTATTGTTTTGAATGTATGGCATGTATGGATGTATGCGTGATATGTTTCTTGCATGTTAGGACGAGAAAATTAAAAACCTTAAGGCTAAAGTAACTAAGTGATTAGATTGATTTATTTTTTAAAATAAAATCAAATTGGCCTCCACAATTAATTTAAATTGTGAAGTAATTAGCATGCGCGTTGACATTAGGGTCTTTCTCCATGTCAGATGTGCTAATTATAGGTTCACTAGTTTTAAATTTCAAATGATAACATAAGGTAAATATCATTTTTTATGATATGACCTCTCCATTTGTAGGACAATTATTTAAAAGATATTATTTTAAGGATATTAAATTATGGTATTCACGTAGGTGTATTAATTAATAAGCTCTCCCCATCAGAATCTATGTTAAATAATACATGGTCAAGAGGAACCAACTATTAATTTTACTTGTTATAACGTAAATTGACTAGATAGTAAAATAAAGACGTGAAACTCTACTTGAAAAATGTGTGTGTAAACGTCCACACAATCGTGACTTGCATATGTTGGTTTTTCGAGGTGTTGGTTGCTAGCATATATATTGTGTTTTGAGGTTTTTCAATATATTTTGCTATGCAATATGTGATGAATCTTTTAAACTTTATCTCAGATATCTATCAATCCACTTGATGTAATTATCAAATAAAAAAAACTAGATGGCACTAACTTTGCTGATTGGAAATGTAATCGTAATATTATCCTGACTGCTGAAGAACACAAGTTTGTTCTAACTGAAGAATGCCCATTGGAACCAGATGCAGATTCGACACCTGATGAGGTGAAAGAATACCGCAGATGGAAGAAATCTGATGAGATGGCTCGATGTTACATCTTGGCTTTTTTAGCAAATATATTGCAGCATCAGCATCAGAGTATGGGTACAGCCGCAGAAATGATGAAAAATCTGAGCGAGATGTTTCGTCATCAGTACCGGGCGGCTAGGCAAAATGCTATGAGGGTCTTGATGACGACCCAAATACCAAATGGAATCCCAGTAAGGGATCATGTTCTAAAGATGATTTCTCATCTAAACGAACTTGATATATTAGGTGCTACTGTCTATGTGGAAAAGCAGGTCGATATCAGCCTAGACATCTTACCTAGGAGCTTTGAGCAGTTCTGCCTAAACTACAATATGAATCGTAGTGAATATACCTTGGCGGAATTGCTGACAGAGCTTCAAGCTGCTGAAGGTCTCTTCAGGCAAGGGTATCAAGTTCTTACGGCTACTAGTGTTTCGACTTCTAAACCCAAGTGGGGAAAGAAGAAGAAACAAGTGGGCCAGAAGCAAGTGGCAACTCTCAAGGTGAAAAGCAAGGCTCCTCAGCCTGAGGCGAACAAAAAGTCAAAGGGAAAGTGCTACAAGTGCGGTCAGAAAGGATATATTAAAGTGGACTGCCCTGCTCTTAAGAAAGGTATGTCTCGTGCACTAGTATTCAAAACATGTTTGGCAACTTGTTCTTCCACTTCGTGGATAGTTGATTCAGGCTCCACTGATCATGTTTGCTTTGACTCGCATGGTTTTCAGGTAACCAAGCAGCTTAATGAGGGCGAGAAAACCATCAACTGGGGCGATTATTCCAGTCTTATAGCTATAGTAGTGGGGGTCATGCAGTTGAAGATTAATAATAAAATTCTAGTCCTCAATAATGTATTATTAGTACAGATTTTAGAATGAATTTAGTTTCGCTTTCTAAATTAAAATGTGATGGTTATTCCGTTTCTTTCGATGATGATGCTATTATTATAAGAATAAATAGTGAATATATTTGCAAAGGTACATTTACTGATGGACTATATGTCATTAATACTGCATAAACTCCCATGCATAAACATAAATTACTTAATTCTTTGTCTAAACCTAAGAAGATAAAAGAACCTTCGAGCATAAACCAAAAATATATGTGGCATTTACGGCTAGGTCATGTAAACCTTAGGAGGATTCAAAGATTGGTAGATGATGGCCCATTGGATGACCTCCAAGTTGAGTGATTTCTAATTTGTGAATCCTGTCTAGAAGGTAAGATGACCAAAAGGGTTTTTAAGACCAAGGAAAACCGTTCTAAGAATGTGTTAGAATTGGTTCATATGGATGTATATGGTCCAATGAACGTCCAGGCTAGGGTTGGTTTTGTAACACCCCCAATCCACTCAGGGATATTACACGCCGTAGACCCTCTCCTCGAGGATCTACCAGGCTGGTAACAACATTTAACATCTCGACAATGCCTTCAAGGCAAAAATGACTCAGTAGACCGATTTGGTCTTTCAATAAATACATACAACTCGAATACAACTCATGCCGCGCAGTCAAAAATACAACCACACCGTCTAACGGAAAGATATAGCAGCGAAAATAAAAGTACAACTATACCAATACGACAACAACGGGTCCTCGTGTGATTAGTATCGTTCATCTTTCATCATCCTTCATGCCGACCCTGTGCTCTGCTCCAAAACCTGAATGCAATACAGACATCCACCCCCCGAATACTCGGGGGTTAGCAAAACTCCACTGTTTTGCTAGTGCAAGTATAAAATACGAAAACGAGCCATACATATCATACTCCACGGAACATGTTAATCATAAACATACTTCCCGAGGTAAATAACTTAATCAACACGGATATATCGAAAGATAGGGGTAAACCCGATATACATCTTGTGAAAACATTTTACGATCTCGTGAGTTTTGAAAACACATTGGGATTTAAGAATTCTCAAACCTTTCAAAAACATTTAGGGACACGGCCCAAAAGTCATTCTCCAAAATTCAAGTTCGGTAACAATACGCAGGGTCCATAACCCATTTCACAAAACACGGGGTCCGTGACCCAAATCACAAATCACATGTTCCTAAGGATTATTCGTGTCCGTGCTAACAAGCCACGAACCTCGGATGCTCGAAGAACAAACCCGAGTGAATAACCCAATAGGAAAAACATATCAAATCACATGTCACCGTAACCGATCACGTGACTACAAGCACATATACGTACATAATCAAACCACAACCATAAGTTATCCGGCATCGCGCTAACAAGCCACGAACCTCGGAGTCCCCGCAAGACATACCCGATGATAACCCTACAAGTTATCCCGGCATCGGGCTAGCAAGCCCCGAACCTCGGAGTCCCCGCAAGACATACCGTATTGGATAACCTTACGGTTTCGCCTGACCCATACTAGCAAGTATGGATCCGGAGATTCAACAAATCCTACCGGAGGCACATCACAATACATCAAGCACACAACAATAATCACTTATCAATCCAAACAACATTAAGCATCACAAACTCCTTTCAAGGAGTAACAACTAATATCACACACATTACGTTCTTCTTAGAACAAGTACATAATAACAATACGTAATCCCGACAAAGGATTACGGTCTATCAAACTCACTCGAATTGATCATATTATCTTTCAACATACAAAACCAACACACATATTCCGAGAATACATATTCACGAAGTATACGAATTATCGTTGAAAGACATCATTTATCGAGAACATACCAATCCCTTTTTTACGTTCATTAAATATTGGATTTCGCATAAAACCATTTATCAAGAATTATATCAACGAAACATGAAATGTATGGGCAAGATACTTGCCTCAAAATCGTTACGCAAGTATTCCGACTAACAAGGCTCAGCGGAAAGCTTCAAACGCCCAATGCTATCGAAGCGGAAGACGGCGAGCGAAAGGGTTCAAAACGGTTTATTCTAAAGAAACACGACCCTAACATCATACAATCAATAAATCATCAACCATACGAGGAAGAATAATCGTAGAACGCCCGAAAACCCCTCTAAGACATTTTACCGGACACCTTCAAGGCGTCGGTCAAGAACTCGACTCAAACAACGAATCGATACGATCCAACCATGGAATAACAAGGGAAATGATATAATACATCTAAATAATCATCAATCCATCAAAATCCTAAGTTAAATCGGATTAATCGGACGAAAACAACCAAAATACCCAAAATCCCCAAAATTAGATTTCTAGGAAATCTGACCTGATTCGGTAGATCGGAGGATGTTATAGGACGGATGATTGATGATATGAGCCTCAAAACTTCATGGATTGAAAGAACAACATCATGTCTCCATGATGTATACACCCACAGCCGCGAACGGGAAGAAAAGGAATGAGAAACTGGGCGAAAAATACGCTGCCAGGCCTTAAATAGGCTGACAGACTCGACCGTGTCCGACATGACACGGTCGTGGCGCGCAGTTGGCCGGCAGGGGCTCGACCGTGTCCTGCATGACACGGTCGTGTCGCGAAGGGCGCTCGGCATTGACTCGACCGTGTCCTGGAACACGGTCGGGCCTCTGGGCAGACGCTACCGGCTTATCCGGACGAGTACGGCTCGGCCGTGCCAGGCGACACGGCCGAGTCCGGTCGGCAGTGATCGGCCAAATGAGCGGGTGAGCTAAAACGACCATAACTCTCTCGTCCGGACTCCGATTGACTCACCGTTTGAACCATTGGAAAGCTAATTCGATGCTCTATAATATTGTAAGGATTTAGAATTTTTGGGGTTACCAAAAATTAATGGTGACTTTACAAAGTCGAACTCATACTTAGAAAAGTCGATTAAGGACACGGAACTCAATAAAACGACACCGAAACGAACTCGGATGACAAAAAGTGCAGAATTAATCATTCTCGGAAATGACGAAATGGTCAGGAGCGAGTCGTCAAAACGAACTTCCTCCGAAAAAGAAAATTACCGAAATTCGAAATTGCGGATATTACATTCTACCCTCCTTAAAAGAAGTTTCGTCCCGAAACTTAAAACAAGTAGGGAGAAGCAATATCCCGCCAGGAAAACTCAATGAGATACGCAAGAAACGCGTAACTAATGCCAAACGGCGAAACGTTACATACAACGCAACGGAATATACGGTGTGAAAACACGCTCCACGATGACCAACACAACGTCGCCGTTAGGGACATGATAAAATCAACAAGTGACAAACGTCATCAAATAGATAATACAATCAAGTCAATTATCCGAACAATCACAAAACACTAAGCACCGTGCATAGTTGAGAAAACGAAAAATAAACACAAAACGATCCACTTCGAATAAAAGAACTTTATCTCCGAGATTCGAAACAACCGGTAAGGAAATAACATAACATACAACCGATAGACCACGCCCTCGGGGACTCCTCGGAGTTGGTCCCGATTTCGGTGCTCAAATCCGTGCCTCGGAAGGCTCGGTGACCAACTCGCAAAAGCGAACTCGGTGTCCCTCAAGCCCGCACTTGTAACACGTTACTAGCGGAGAAGGGCAATGTGCTGCGGACATGCCCCGCCACATTGCGATTAAAACACCTCCTGGCTTTACCAGAGTCAAAGCGAAGACTTAGAACTCTCGGTCCCACGCAACGAGCGTGAGCTTCACGGTAGAAAGACTACGACGTTGCGAACTAGAAACACCAACTCTGCACTATCCACAAGGTCATTGGACTTCCTCCGCTTCTTCGACTCGGGCACACGCTCCGACGATAACGAAGCTAGTTCACGGGCCAAGGCTCGATCTTGGTAGTCCCTCAACGAAGTGCAAGTGAGTCCCGACATATACACACGAATCGCTGGCTTCATTCGTCTGTCAAAATGAAAGATCCTCTCTTCCTCGGTTCTCACCCGATCTCGCACATAATCGAGTTGTTTGCTATAGTCGATGATAGCTGTGACACTGAAACATCTTGCGGTTCTGCGAATAAAATTCGTGAATCCTCTGCTCTCTAATCGGTTTGAATGAACTCGGCTTCCATAAATGCGGAACTCCGCCCACGTGACATCACGATCATGAGGCTTAACGGCCTCCCACCAATTAGCGGCATCTTTGTCAAGAAGGTCTGCGCAATAGGTACCTTTCGCTCTTGAGGACAATCGACACCTCGAATATCTTTCCCAATGGAAAAGCCAACCATCCCGACCCAACGCATCCGCAACACCGGCGAATCGAGGGGATTCATACGAATTACCTCCCGAAGCCCGGTTTGCACCGGTGTTCCGAGTCACATACGTAATGCGCTGAATCCACTGAGTCAACCGAGTCATCGTGTAGCTACTGTGTAAAATAGTAGCGACACCGATACCGGCATCATCACCGTGACATGATCTCGACCACGCGTCGATTGCCACGACTACGACCTCGGCCCCTCGGCATCTTGAATAAGTAATTACCGGCTGTGAGAAAAAATCATAACATATACCACATACAACAATTTCCATCGTAAAGCAACATGCATACTAAAATCATAGCAACGACGGTATCGTTCGGCAATCTCAATGGCCCGACGATAACGGCATAATCACAAAACATCATGGAACAATCACACATATACACGAACATACCAACCCAAGCTTCAACAGCTCACACTCGTGTGTCAACACGCAAATCACCACGAGGCGATAAACAGTAAACACCAGTTCACACCTCTCACAGAGGGCTAACAAAACATATGCGTGGCGAACGACTCAACGTTCACACCACCAATTCAATCACAATTCGGGGTTAATACCGTAACGAAAGTTCGAAAACCATACAGGCATTTCTGGTCCGTGTTGTTGCCCAAAATATTTATCCGAAGATTAATACTGCTGGAAGACGGACAACAAACAAGGTGCGGGAGCACTTCCGAGAGAAGGTAAATAAAACAAGATTTGCCGGGTTTGTTAGGCCCGGGCTTGAATGCTCTCGCGAGATGTTATTAATACAAATATTCGTGGATACAAGTATTAATGAGAGAAATCTAAATACAATGAGTGTAAAAAGACTCTGTTGATCCGGCTCTTGAGCGAAGCTAGGTGTTCTTCGTCCGCCGTGTCTGCTCGAGGAGAAAAGGCCGGGAGAAGTAAGACCGAAGAAAGTTGTTGCCAAGAGTTGGATGTTAGCCAAGTCTTTGTATATTTGCTCTGTGTGCGTATGTATTGCAAGAATGTGAGAGAGTGCAGCCTTCGTTTACAAATGCAGGGGGCTTCGTTTATATAGAGGCAGCCGGGTCCTGTCCTGTAGTGGCCGATCGCCTGCGGGCCATTAAAATAATCTGCCGACCGCCTGCCGGCCAATATAATAATGTGCCGATCTCACAGGGTATCAAAGCTAAAGTCGAGAAGATCTTGTTTGTCGGGCTAAAGTCCAAGGAAGGGGCTCGGCTTAGGCGGTCGATAAGGAGCCATCACGTGTCCGAGTCGATCAACATGTGGCCCTTGACAAGCTTTGGCGGCACTGGTGGTGGAGGGAATCTGTCAGATTGTGGTCAATGGCCCGGGATTCGCGGATCTTGTCCCGGCCTTTGCACATGGTGCCAGTCCTGGTGCTCGGCCTTTGCCGACTGGATGGACATCGGTGGTGATCGACATGAGGCGGTCGTCCCTGGATGGTCTTCGGAGGCCGCCATCGGCCAGTGGATGGAGGTCGCCAAGGGTCGGTCGCCAAGGGTAGGTCTCCAGGTGCCGAGAGACGGTCGATCGCCAAGGGTCGCCTTGGTCGCTCGGCAGTGACTCGGTCGCTCGGCCTCGGAGGCGATCGCCGGTCGGAAGGTGTTAAATCTTGACACAACAATTGCCCCCCAGCTTGCTCCTATGTTGGAGACATGGGGCGAGGTGGTTCTTGCTGGTGATCGTGTATGGATGAGGACGGGCGATCTGAGCTGACTTAGGACTCGGACTTGGGCTATCATGGTCGATTGGCTTAGCTATCTTTCGGTCTTGTACCTGCAAAAAACAACATTGGCCGATCCCCCACGGAAACTTGGTGGTTTCGCTTGCTTGAGGAATCGTGCACAGTCGCGGAGATCGATGGACCGACCCCATGACCATGTCTTGGTGCACAAAGACAATGAGTGCCTCGTGGCTCACTTTATTATGAGGGTCCTCTGTTAGGCTGCGCCTCGCCTTGTTTTTAAACGAAAGGCGTGCGGTCTCGGTCTAGAGGAGTCCTTGCGCGGGGCAGCGTCGGATGAATCAACTCCACGCCCGCGGCTTGTTAGCTCTGCTTCCACCTCGGCCAGCCATGGAGATGGCCGACCTCGACGGTGTACGTTGAGACGGGGTTGTGGAATGAGTCCACTGATTAATGTTGGAGGGCCCTCCGACTACACGGGCCTCGTATTTAAACGAAGGGCGGGCGATCTCGGCCGAAAGGGACCTTGCATGACCGAAGCAGCCGGTTCCATCGACTGCCAGGGCCATGGCTTTATGATGTGCGGTGGAGGCGATCTTATGCCTTAGTCCTTCATGTTATATCTTTGGTGTAGTTGGCGATCGTGTCCACC
The DNA here is from genome assembly GCA_033398695.1 of Orobanche coerulescens. NCBI lineage: Eukaryota > Viridiplantae > Streptophyta > Magnoliopsida > Lamiales > Orobanchaceae > Orobanche > Orobanche coerulescens. The sequence goes on along the minus strand of CM065816.1, from coordinate 72,222,577 downwards.
GGGTTCTTGATGATGTTGCGATCTGGCGGAAGGCGGCGATCGTCGCTCGGCCGATCGCTTTATTCGTAGGTCGAAATTGGCGATCGGGCGGCGGCTAGTCACTCATGTTAGAATGGGTGTAGGCGGGGATCGAGTCCTCGGCTCCGGCCCAGGTAGTAGCGATCGGTGGGAGGCTGGAGGTCGTCGCGGGTGCCGTCGTTCTACTCTAGGCCAAGAAGAAGCCTTTGCACAGACAGGAAATCTGCGGCTCTGGCCGGAAGGCTGCATAGGTCGTCGGTAGGGTCTTCGTGAGATGCTCGAACATAGGCGAAGCCACGAAAACCTCTTAGGACCGCGTAGAGGCGGTCTCATCGCTACGGGCTCGCCGTTGAGGATGATCATGTCAACCCGGTCGATGTAGTCCGAGTCGGACTCTGTTCTCCTTGCACGATCCGCCACATGCGATGGGGACCTTACGGCGAGCGGCCCCAGTGGCGAAGTACTGCGTGAAGACGTGCGCCGGCTCGTTAAAGGAGCCAATGGACCGAGGTGGCAATGAGGTGTACCAGGTGGGCGAGGTCGTCTAGTGTCGGAGGAACATTCGGCACACAGTCGCGTCCGATGCCCCACACCCGGTCATGTAGATGTTGAACTTGTGCAGTGTGCTTGGGGGTCCGATCGCCCGGTACACGGGTGTCTTAGGAGGGACGATCGTGTGCCGCAGGCGAGCTCGATGTCGATCGCGCGGCTCGCTCGGCGCGGCGATCGTCTTGGTGGCGCTGCCCGGATTGCGAGAGCGCCTTCATGTCGTCTATCGGCGTTGCATTGCGGCGATCGCCGCGGCTCATTACTGCGGATCGGCTTTGGGAGCGGGGCCGAGGCGATCGTGTACCGATCTCGGACCCGCTGCTGCCGACCTCGGGAATCGCGGCGGGAGCCAGGCTGGATCGTCTTGTGGGAGCCGGGTAGGCCGAGCTCTGTGACGGACACCAACTCCGTCGTCTCGTAGGCCGGGCTTGCCCGTCGCCAGTCGGGTCGCCGCCTGTGCGATCGAAGACAGACGTGCCCCGTGCCGCGGCGCCTCTTCTCGCGGCGAGAGCCTCTGGCGCTTGCTCGGCGATAGTGCCTTAAGCTTCCGCTTGATCTTCCGGCGAGAGACAAGGGGCGCAGCGGGAGGCGCGTCGAGAGCACTCCGTCGTTCTGAAGGGCGGCTATGGCCTCTTCGATCTGTTCATTGGTTCGGGCCCGATCGAGCGAGAGGCTCGGCTGCCGTCCGGGGCGGATCAGCGTCTCGATCGCGGCGGCGCCTTCCACCATCGGCGGCTCGGGATCGACGGAGCAGTGCAGCCGGGCAGTGGCCGCGGCTTTCTTCGACGCGGAGGCGGAAGACATGTTTTCTGAAGGATTTCTTTTGAAGTGCAGTGAGTGTCACTTCAAATATCTGCCCCGAGAACAGTGAGTGTTCTTCGGGACGGTAGGTGTAAAAAATCGAGGGTTGGATCCCCTCCTTCTAGCGCCAATTGTTGTTGCCCAAAATATTTATCCGAAGATTAATACTGCTGGAAGACGGACAACAAACAAGGTGCGGGAGCACTTCCGAGAGAAGGTAAATAAAACAAGATTTGCCGGGTTTGTTAGGCCCGGGCTTGAATGCTCTCGCGAGATGTTATTAATACAAATATTCGTGGATACAAGTATTAATGAGAGAAATCTAAATACAATGAGTGTAAAAAGACTCTGTTGATCCGGCTCTTGAGCGAAGCTAGGTGTTCTTCGTCCCGCCGGTAATCTGCTCGAGGAGAAAAGGCCGGGAGAAGTAAGACCGAAAGAAAGCTGTTGCCAAGAGTTGGATGTTAGCCAAGTGCTGTATATTTGCTCCTGTATTGCGTATGTATTGCAAGAATGTGAGAGAGTGCAGCCTTCGTTTACAAATGCAGGGGGCTTCGTTTATATAGAGGCAGCCGGGTCCTGTCCTGTAGTGGCCGATCGCCTGCCGGCCATTAAAATAATCTGCCGACCACCTTCCGGACAATATAATAATGTGCCGATCTCCTGGGCTGTCAGGCTAAAGTCCAAGGAAGATGCTGGCTGTCGGGCTAAAGTCCAAGGAAGGGGCTGGCTCAGCTTGGGCGGTCCAATAAGGAGCCATCACGTGTCCGAGTCGGGCCAACATGTGGCCCTACCGACAAGCTTTGGCGGCTTTGTCGGCTGGTGGAGGGAATCTGTCAGATTGTGGTCAATGGCCCGGGATTCGCGGATCTTGTCCCGGCCTTTGCACATGGTGCTAGTCCTGGTGCTCGGCCTTTGCCGACTGGATGGCCATCGGTGGTGATCGACATGAGGCGGTCGTCCCTGGATGGTCTTCGGAGGCCGCCATCGGCCAGTGGATGGAGGTCGCCAAGGGTCGGTCGCCAAGGGTAGGTCGCCAGGTGCCGAGAGACGGTCGATCGCCAAGGGTCGCCTTGGTCGCTCGGCAGTGACTCGGTCGCTCGGCCTCGGAGGCGATCGCCGGTCGGAAGGTGTTAAATCTTGACACAACAGTCCGCAAACAGGAATGATAGGTTTTAAAAACGAGAACCACCTTTTGAAAACAGTTTGGAAACAACCGTTGATCTTGAGTATCATTTTACAAAAAGTAGTACAAACACCATTATCGAGACTTTGAAAATCATCTAGCGTTTGAACAAAAATGAGGACACCTTTCCTTTAGTGAAAAACTTTCAAAAATATTCGACCCTTGGGTCTAAGCAACTGCATTTGAAAATATCTCAAAAATATTTTTGGTCCTCAACCGGAAAATTTTTGAAATGTATTGCGGCATTAGAAAACACCTTGAAAACACCGCAAGAAAATAATTCGTTTTAAAAGTACGTCTCGAATTTTAATTTTCTAAGATACTCAAGGTTTTCAAAAATAATTCAATGGGCTAGAATGCCCAAAAATTTCACGTAATTACAAGGAACAATATAGCGCCGTGGGTCCCACGGAACCCACCAGCTAAAAACCATTTACAAAAACGCCAAAAGGCCGATGACGGTAATATTTCAAAAACTCACGAAGCCATTTAGAAAATAATAAATACCGTCATAAGAATTTCGCTAAAGCGATCAAGGCCGTAATGCCAAAAACTCGGTTAAGGAATTGGTTTTCAAAATAAAACTCGATCGGTAAAATACCGAAAGCCATTCTGAAGAACTCACGCAATGGATAAAAAGAAATAAAGTCAAACATGCACAAGACAAAGAACATTACTCCTCATATGAACGAAAAATGGGAGTTAAATAATCACATATCACGAAATCAAAATCCATAAGAGGATTCCGTCACTTAACAAATAATCATAAAAATAGCTCGTGTCACACGAGGCACAACACAAAGAAGGAGACTCACATTCACAGTGTCGCACGAAGATGATGATCGCCCACGATACTAATCACGACCAACAAACTCGGGCGACGGCGTCGCGACACGACTTAGTCGACAAAATCCGACGAGACAAAAACTCAATAGACACCACTAACCCGACGGCCTAGGTTTCCTCAACCTAAATCTCCGATACCATTCTGTAACACCCCAATCCACTCGGGGATATTACACGCCGTAGACCCTCTCCTCGAGGATCTACCAGCCGGTAACAACATTTAACATCTCGACAATGCCTTCAAGGCAAAAATGACTCGATAGACCGATTTGGTCTTTCAATAAATACATACAACTCGAATACAACTCATGCCCACGCGAGGTCAAAAATACAACCACACCCGTACAACGGGAAAGATATAGCGGCGAAAATAAAAGTACAACTATACCAATACGACAACAACGGGTCCTCGTGTGATTAGTATCGTTCATCTTTCATCATCCTTCATGCCGACCCCGTGCTCGCTCCAAAACCCGAATGCAATACAGACATCCACCCCGAATACTCGGGGTTAGCAAACTCCACTGTTTTGCTAGTGCAAGTATAAAATACGAAAACGAGCCATACATATCATACTCCACGGAACATGTTAATCATAAACATACTTCCCGAGGTAAATCACTTAATCAAAGCGGTTAAATCGAAAGATAGGGGTAAACCCGATATACATCTTGTGAAAACATTTTACGATCTCGGGAGTTTTGAAAACACTTGGGATTTTAAGAATTCTCAAACCTTTCAAAAACATTTAGGGACACACCAAAAGTCATTCTCCAAAATTCAAGTTTAGTAACAATACGCAGGGTCCATAACCCATTTCACAAAACACGGGTCCGTGACCCAAATCACAAATCACATGTTCTAAGGATTATTCGTGTCCCATGCTAACAAGCCACGAACCTCGGATGCTCCCGAAGAACAAACCCGTGAATAACCCAATAGGAAAAACATATCAAATCACATGTCACCGTAATCTTGATCACGTGACTACAAGCACATATACGTACATAATCAAACCACAACCATAAGTTATCCCGGCATCGCGCTAACAAGCCACGAACCTCGGAGTCCCCGCAAGACATACCCGATGATAACCCTACAAGTTATCCCGGCATCGGGCTAGCAAGCCCCGAACCTCGGAGTCCCCGCAAGACATACCCGTATTGGATAACCTTACGGTTTCGCCCGACCCATACTAGCAAGTATGGATCCCGGAGATTCAACAAATCCTACCCGGAGGCACATCACAATACATCAAGCACACAACAATAATCACTTATCAATCCAAACAACATTAAGCATCACAAACTCCTTTCAAGGAGTAACAACTAATATCACACACATTACGTTCTTAGAACAAGTACATAATAACAATACGTAATCCCGACAAAGGATTACGGTCTATCAAACTCACTCGAATTGATCATATTATCTTTCAACATACAAAACCAACACACATATTCCGAGAATACATATTCACGAAGTATACGAATTATCGTTGAAAGACATCATTTATCGAGAACATACCAATCCCTTTTTTACGTTCATTAAATATTGGATTTCGCATAAAACCATTTATCAAGAATTATATCAACGAAACATGAAATGTATGGGCAAGATACTTGCCTCAAAATCGGTACGCAAGTATTCCGACGAACACGGCTCAACCGGAAAGCTTCAAACGCCCAATGCTATCGAATGGGAAGACGACGACGAACGAAAGGGTTCAACACGGTTTCTTCGCAAGAAACACGACCCTAACATCATACAATCAATAAATCATCAACCATACGAGGAAGAATAATCGTAGAACGCCCGAAAACCCCTCTAAGACATTTTACCGGACACCTTCAAGGCGTCGGTCAAGAACTCGACTCAAACAACGAATCGATACGATCCAACCATGGAATAACAAGGGAAATGATATAATACATCTAAATAATCATCAATCCATCAAAATCCTAAGTTAAATCGGATTAATCGGACGAAAACAACCAAAATACCCAAAATCCCCAAAATTAGATTTCTAGGAAATCGGCTGGTCAGTAGATCGGAGGATGTTATAGGACGGATGATTGATGATATGAGGCTCAATACTTCTTGGTTTGAAAGAACACAATCATGTCTCCATGATGTATACACCCACCTGCGAACGGGAAGAAAAGGAATGAGAAATCAAGCGAAAATACGCCGGGCCTTAAATAGTGACAGACTCGGCCGTGTCCGACATGACACGGCCGTGGCGCGATTGGCCGGCAGGGGCTCGACCGTGTCTGCATGACACGGTCGTGTCGCGAAGGCGCTCGGCATTGACTCGACCGTGTCACGGAACACGGTCGGGCCTCTGGCGACGCTACCGGCTTATCCGGACGAAATGCAGCTCGGCCGTGCAGTGCGACACGGCCGAGTCCGGTCAGCGTGATCGGCGAATGAGCGGGTGAGCTAAAACGACCATAACTCTCGTCAGGACTCCGATTGACTCACCGTTTGAACCATTGGAAAGCTAATTCGATGCTCTATAATATTGTAAGGATTTAGAATTTTTGGGGTTACCAAAAATTAATGGTGACTTTACAAAGTCGAACTCATACTTAGAAAAGTCGATTAAGGACACGGAACTCAATAAAACGACACCGAAACGAACTCGGATGACAAAAAGTGCAGAATTAATCATTCTCGGAAATGACGAAACGGTCAGGAGCGAGTCGTCAAAACGAACTTCCTCCGAAAAAGAAAATTACCGAAATTCGAAATTGCGGATATTACAGGTTTCGAATACTTCATCATGTTTATAAATGGTTATTCGAGATATGGATACATCTACTTGATGTGAAGAAAGTCTGAAGCTTTTGACATGTTCAGAGACTTCAAGGCTGAAACGGAGAAGCGTCATGGGAAGAGTATAAAGTCACTACGATCTCATCATGGTGGCGAATACCTTAGTGGAGAGTTTTTGGATTTCTGAGCAAATGAGGGGATTTCGTCCCAGCTCACTGCGTCGGGAACTCCATAACAAAACGGTGTTGCTGAGAGAAGGAACAGAACTCTTTTAGAAATGGTTAGGTCAATGATGAGCTATTCGAATTTACCTATTTTGTTCTGGGGGTATGCCTTGGAAACAGCGGCATACATTCTAAACCTGGTGCCTTCGAAATCAGTTCCAAAAGTACCCACAGAACTGTGGAGTGGGCGAAAGCCCAGTCTAGGACACCCTATGATTTGGGTTACTCCAGCACATTCTGAACAACGAAGCTGATAAGCTGATAAGCGATTTAAGAGTGGGCGAAAGCCCAGTTAGTGTGCGCTACCCAGCTAAAAACCAGTCCAGAACCTACGGTTCTGGCCCGTTAGTGTGTGCTACCAGAGGATAGCGCGCGCTAATAGATCCTCGATAGCGCGCGCTTTCGGGCCATAGCATGCGCTACCTGGACACCAGGCCGAGTCCAGAAACATTCTGCCCAGTTCTGGACTGCCGGATTAGCATGTGCTACCGGGATATTTGGGATCTCATCCTTAATCCAAGGTAATCTCCTAGAACCCTATTTGGGATATTTGGAGGTTTTAGAGTTTTTGTCCGATTCGTTACTTATCGTTGATTAATCCATGATGTATATGATTAATCTTGGTAGTATTCTTATTTTCCCTATGAGTTCATGGTACGTTTCGTGATATTTGTGGAATCAAGAGGGTTCGGTTGCGATCTGTCCTCGTCATTGTTTTGTACGAACTTACATGAATCGTAGGTGGGGTTTCGGGTGTTTTCCGTTATTGTTATTCTTGTAGAATTGGTTGTGATGGTGTTTGACGAATCGTCTAGGTTTAGTGTGTCCAATTTCTCGCAACCGCGATTGTTTCCTTCCGTCTTTTCGTCGTGATATCGAGGCAAGTACCCTTAATTAACTTACATGCTTAACATGGTAGTATTGCATGAGTAACGTATGTTATGCTCACTATGGGTTAGATCCGATGGGGTCTCGGTAGGGGTCTACGGAGGGGTGGATCAACGGTTAATTGTGGTGCATTTTATAAATGTGTTTTGGATTTTGGCATTTCTGGAAATGTGTATTTCAAATGATGTTTTCTCAATTGCATGATTTGACTATATATGTAAGGTTTAAGTTGTTCATTTGGTTACTTGTACTAGCGTAATTGCTAACCTCTTTGGGGACCCGTTTTGGGGAAATTCTTGTTATGAATTTCAGGTTATGTTCAGCCGGACGATCGAGCACTGGGGCAGTACGAGGATGTTGGCCAGGGTTGATGACGTGTGCAATTGGGTCTCTTTATTTCCGTTGTCCTTTTAATGCGGATTGTTTTTTTTAAACTTGTGAACTTATAGAACGTACTCGCGAGTACTTAGGTATTTCTACCGGGATTATGGTTTGTATTATTATATGTTAGTTATGATTGTCAGTGATGTTTGTTTTAACGGTTATACTGGGTGTTTCATTTATTTTTGTTATGGTGATGTGTGTTTTCTCGCTAACCAAGATAGTTAGACAAGCGGTATTTCTTAATTAGCCTGGTGGGTCCCATGTAGGGGTCCACGGCCCTATAATATTCCCTGAATATCTTGAGGGTGTTACACTATGGATTCCAATCAAGTGTGGGAGCTAGTAGAACTACCTGATAGGGCACAAGCCATTGGGAGTAAATGGGTTTACAAGCGAAATAAATGAGGTGAGGGGAAGGTTGAAACCTTAAAGCGAGGCTTGTCGCAAAAGGCTACGCTCAGAAATAAGGTATCGATTATGATGAAACCTTTTCGCTGGTAGCCATCCTTAAGTGAATCCAGATTCTTTTACCAATAGCTGCGCATTTGGATCTGGAGATTTGGCAAATGGATGTCAAGACTGCATTCTTGAATGGGAGTCTAGACAAGGAAATCTACATGCGCCAACCAGAGGGATTCATTGCTGAAGGAGAAGAGCACTTGGTGTGAAAGCTTTAGAGATCCATTTATGGACTTAAGCAAGCATCTAGATATTGGAACACTTGATTTGACGAGGTTGTATAATCATATGGATTCGTCCAATATCCGAGTAAGAGTTGTGTGTATAAGAAGTATGATTAAAACGTGTTAGTATTTCTTATACTGTATGTAGATGATATCCTTATGATTGGAAACAACGTGAAGGAGTTGTCAGACGTACGAGTATGGCTATCTGAGCAGTTCGATATGAAGTATTTGGGAGAAACAGGACACATCCTTGGAATAAGGATCCTTCGTGATCAGAAGAAAAGGACGTTATGCTTATCCCATGCATCCTATATCGATACAGTGCTAAAGCGGTTTAGCATGGAGAATTCCAAGAAAGGTTTTCTACCTTACAGACATGAAATTCAACTATCTAAGGATATGTGTCCCAAGACACAAAAGGAGATAGATGACATGAAGCTGATCCCTTATGCGTTAGTTGTGGTAAGCCTCATGTATGCTATGCTTTGCACTAGGCCAGATATCAGTCATGCCATAGGCATGGCTGCTAGATATTAGTCGAACCCAGGACCAGGACACTGGATTGCTGTCAAGCACATACTCAAGTACCTGAGAAGGATTAGGGAGTATATGCTAGTATATCAATCAGACGACCTGTGTCCAGTGGGTTATACTTGTTGGGATTCGATGCCTAAAATGAAGGCGCAACGGAAGCAAAATATGAAATAATACCGAACCCTTAAGAGGATCGATCAAGCTACGTATATCCGAATATAAAACTAAATAAGTTTAGGATTCTAAATCATACCGTTGAAGCTTCTGATTAAATGTTGAGGTTGATGATCTCCTCCACGACTCCGATTCGTCAAAGCTCTTGGTATCCCGAGCACTGAAAGCACCGTGCCTCTACTTGCCACGCGCCGAAAGTCGACCGAAATAACACCCACCATATTATCCTCTAAGGATAAGGCTAGAATAAGGTGGTTGGAGCTTATAAATTATATTTATCACTCCAAGTGTATGTAATATTTTCCTTCTCATTTTTCTCCAAGAAAAGGAAGAAATGAATGAAGAAAAAATGAAGAACACAAAAAACCAAAAGTTCTTTCTCTCTCTTGATAACTCACGGCCGGAGCTTAACCAAAATGAGTGGGAGGAGAAGTCTTTTTATTTTGTCTTCAAACCTTTTCTTCACATGCCAAAGTCATCCCTTCCTTTTTTTTATTGATCACATGAGATGTCTTTTGATTACAAAATCAATGGTCTTCCATCAATAAAGGTGGAAGACAAGACTCATAAAATAAAATAAAAGAAGAGGGCAACCACCTAGAAGCTTTAGAAGAGTTCAGTTCGTATCGGACTCTCGTGTGTCCAATCAGATAAACTCCGTTCCGTTTCAATGTATTCATATCAATTAATTAATCCAATTAATTAATTATATCAAATACAAAATAATATAATTAATTTCTCCAAGAAATAATTATATTTGTGAACTAAATCAATCTCCCAGTAATTTATTTAATTCATTAGGCCGTAAATTAATGTATTCAGTAAATTAATTTAGACATCCAATGTCCCAAAAATAATTAAACATCTAATATCCAATAAATTTGATATACAATATCTAATATATATATATATAAAGAGAGAGAATAAGCTCGATTTATTATGGCGTCTACCCTAATGCGCGACTCGGTAGGTCCGTCTCAGTTAGCAATGGGAGAAACCAAAGAGTGATAGCACCACCTAGCCAGTCCCGCAGCCTACACTGTAACCTAACGGATAACGAATGATTGGGATCATTCCAAAATCCTTTCTGTCGTGAATACCAATATACGTATAAACCCTTCTCTCATATGTCCCGATCAAGTTATAGGGTCACGATGAGTCAAACCCTATCTGTACTTGACTCTATGCATGAGTTAATGCAAATCGAGATCATTGAGCTCTTGTGTATCTAATACAACTAACTCCAATTCTTTGGCCAAAGACTTATGATCTCATCTGCCAATAACCGCATAGGACATATACCCATTCACTAACAGGAGAAAGAATCCTATCTTGGTATTTCGTAGAACCTGCTACTTGACCGTCAAGATGCATGTCGAGGTTGACCCCCACCTTTCGGTTTTCTGGGTCGAACTACTCTAATAAAAATCTTAACGTCACAAGCACATCCCTACTAAATCCTCATGTTGAAGGTTCACGAATACCTATCACAACCTTTCGATTCCGTCATTGACTGTCCCGAAGTGAAATCCGTTTGACGAATCGAGGGTGAGTCGGTTCGAGTATACTAATCTCATTAGCATACCTATAACGCGTGCTCCCACTAACCATTAGTAATTGACAAGCACTCTCCAAGTTAAAGAACACGTCATACACGTCTTCACATAAACTTAACGCCCAGTCAAGTTTCATCGACTTGCGAACGATTAAGAATTTGTGCTATAAACCTTTCTAGTGTCGATCCCCTTATCCAATAAGGAGTGGAATGTTTTTCTTTCAAATACACGAACTAGTTTCTATATATATATATTTACGAGTCAGGAATTCCAGTGACTACTAGTAAATAAAGAAACATACAATTGCCTTTTGATATTGATTTACATAATAACAAGTATAATGCCCCCGCTCTAACAAGCTCTAAGTGGCATTCGAGGGCATACTCCTAATAATATATCACTTGCACTCAATGCCACACACTATGGTATCTAATACCCATGTTCTCCAGATAATGATCCAAGCTTATCTGAGAAAGTGGCTTGGTCAAAGGGTCAGTAATGTTGTCTACTGAGTCTACTCTATGCAGCACAATGTATCCTTTGCGAAAAAATTCTCTCATGAGATGATACTTTCTCTCAATGTGTTTTGTACCATTGTGAAACCTTGGCTCCTAGGCCTGTGCTACAGCTCCATCATTATCTCATAAAATGAAAAACAGGCAGAGCAACACATGGTGTCACTTGAAGTTCACCCAGTAACTACTTAATCCAAAACCCTTCCTTTGGAGGCCTCCGAAGCCGCTTGATACTCAGCCTAAACAGGTGGAATCAGCAGTCGCGCTATGCTTAGCACCATGCCAAGATACTGCTCATCCATTAAGAGTAAAATATATCCAGAAGTAGACATAGAGTCGTCGTTGTGTCCTTGGAAGTCTGAATCAATGAAGCCTGTCACATTCAGTTCTCCACCACTATACATAAAAACCAGATCTCTAGTCCTTCTAAAGTACTTGAGAACATTTTTTACGGTGGTCCAATGTTCCCTACCTAGGTTTGCCTGAAACCTACTTACCACGCCCCCAGCATGCGCAATGTTAGGTCTCGTACATAATATGGCATACACAAGGCTACCCGCGGCCGAAGCATATCGTATATTACTCATTTCATTTCGTTGTTCCTCACTTTGTGGACGCATCTTCGAGGTGAGTTTTATTCTACGTCGCATCGGTATGAACCCTCTTTTAGAATCATCCATCTTAAATCTCTTTAAGATATTATCTATATAGAGGGCTTGGGAAAGACCTATCATTCTCTTCGCTCCATCACAGTAGTGTCGAATCCCAAGATTATAGGTTTCTCTCCCAAGTCTTTCATGGAGAACCTACTCGAAAGCCAAGCTTTCACAGAATTTAGCATGCCCACATTGTTTTCTTTTAGTAGAATTTCGTCTACATATAGTACTAATAATGCGATCTTGCTCCCACTAACCCTCTTGTATACACAAGGTTCCTCTTCATTTTGCACGAAGTCAAACTCTTTAACTGCCTCGTCAAAACGATGGTCCCAACTATGTGAAGCCTGCTGCAGTCCATTTCACGGAGTCTACATCCACCATTGCTAGGTCATAAGTCGCAGTTCGATCTCTTGGTTATCACCTGGAACCTCATGGAGACCCAGTTCCTCTAAGCACATAAAACCATACCTCTCAGGTAATTGAGACACCCTAGTAGACCTACGATGTGGTTGTACTTGTGTTTCAGAAGGTTCGGTTCCAACTTCTTGTACAGGTGTGTCCTGATGAGTTTCATTGTATTATTCCAAAACTATACTTCTACCTGTTCCACCTTCCTGAATGAACTCATCTTCCAGGAAGTGTGCTTGCAAAGCAACAATGATCTTTAGATCTTCGAGCATACTGAATAGATAACCCATCGACCTAGATTGGAATCCAATGAAATGTCCATTCATGGACCTAGCTTCCAACTCCTCCGCTATAGTCTTCTTTGACATAGGCGGGACATCCCCAACTCTTAATATGATTAAGACTTGGTTTCCTGCCCTCCCACATCTCATGCGGATTTTTAGGGATGAACTTGGAAAGACATTTGTTCAAGATATAAGCAGCAGTCAGGAGCGCATAACCCCACAGGTAAATTAGTAAGTCGATGTAGCTAAGCATGGAACAAACCATGTCCAACAAGGTTCAGTTCCTTCGTTCCGACACCCCATTGAACTGAGGAGTTCCTGGAGGTGTTATTTGTGACACTATTCCATGCTCCTTTAGGAACTCGCCAAACTCTGTGTTCATATATTCACCACCTCAGTCTGACCTTAGTGCTTTGATATGATTACCAGTTTACTTTTCGACTAGGGCCTTAAATTCGTAGAATTTCTCAAAGGCCTCAGATTTATGTTTCATTAAGTATACATAACCATACATAGTATGATCATCCGTAAACGTAATGAAATACTGATATCCGTCATGTGCTGCTTCCAAAGCACCACATATGTCGGTGTGGACTAATACAAGTTTATCAGCGGCTCTTTCAAATGTCCCTATGAGGTGGGACTTAGTCATTTTGCCTTTAAGGCAAGATTCACAAGTTGGAAATTGATCCAATCCCAATGGACCCATAAGTCTATCCTTTTCCATTTTGTAAACCTTGGTCCGACCAACATGACCAAGTCTAAGATGCCATTTCAAAACTTGATTAGTTTCATCCCTACCACGCTCCTAGTCATAGTATTCACAATGACTTTGTTATTTAAGTTTAGATGATACAATCTATTTAATAATGTGACAGTGCGTGATAGTTTATTTTGAAAATAAATTTTGCAGGAACCGTCACTAATAAAAAATGAAAAGCCTTTCTGATCTATGATCGAAATGGATACAATATTATTATGCCCCTTGGGCAACACTTGGTACATTATTTAATGTTAAAACAAAGTCGGATTCCACATCCAAAATAAGTGATCCTATATCAGTTGCTACGACACTATGCCCGCTTCCGATAGTAATCATCACTTCCCCAGCTCCAAGCTTTCTACTTTGAAGAATCGGACAGTCTCTTGCCAGTGGCCCAGCTCACTGCATTTGAGAGATGCATCCTTTTTCTTCTTTTTGCTCTTAGGAACCATCAGGGCCTTGCCCTTACCTTTAATGTCCTTGCTTTGTGGGTCCATCTACTTCTTGGTCATTTTCTTCTTATTCTTGAATTTCCGAGATCTAGAAGAAATCACAAGGACAGACTCCTTCATCCAGAGTCTTCATTTGAGACTGAGTGGTTACCAGTTTGTTCATCAACCCTGCTAAATTGCAAGCAATCTCATTGCAGTTGAAGTTCATAACAAACTGTGAGAAGGAATCAAGAAGAAATTACAGGATAAGGTCGGTTTGTAGAGAAGCATGCATCCTAAAATCAAGAGCCTCCAATATCTCGATCATAGAGACCATTTTGAGGACATGATCCCCAACTTTCTCAACTTCCTTCCTCCTGGCACCGAAGAGCTCTTTAGATGTCTCATATTTAGCAGTTCGACTTTGTTGTGCAGCGATTAATACGCCTCGATGGCGATCAGCATAATGATCTGAGAGCCAACCATAGAAGACATATGCTGGGCGAACACCCAGCAGTCGGCACCCACGGCGATCGTCTTTTGGTGTCTGGCGATCGTCTATGATGTCCAACCAGAGACGATCATCTCGTGCCACATATGAATCCAACATTCGTCAAAGTCGTCGAAGACCGAATCTTGGACGGTGAACCACGTGCAGATCCACAAAAGGCGCCGGCAAGATAAGACCTTTGACCCCAGCGTGTCACCTACCTCACCTACCGACAGGGCCGCCGAAAGGTACAAAGTGGTTCCTCCCCGGACAGCGACTCAGGACGCGTGCAGGCTTCCCATTGGCTCGCACAGCTGGCCGCCAGCAGCAGCCTCAGACTTTAAGGGAACAGCCCCACGTGACGGGACGATCAGCCATCTTATTATAATATAGAAAACGACGGTCGCCCGCGATCGCCAGAGAGGTCCCAGCAACCTTGTCTCCTATAAATAAGAGGCTTATAACAGTGTCCAAATGATCATAAAATCATCACCGTGAATACAGAGAGAAATATACATTCTCATACATTGAACATCAAAAGCAAGAACTCACAGAGCTTCATATCTGGTTCTTACGACAATCTTTACGCTCTATAGCTAAGATAACTAGAAGTCTTTACACTCATTGTAATAGATTCTAACATTAATATTTGTACTCCACAATATACTTATTAATAACATCTCGCGAGAGAATTCAAGCCCGGGATTAACAACCCCGGCAAATCTTGTGTTATTTATTTTCCCACGGAAGTGTTTTCGCATTTATTTGTTACTCGATCATTCCAGCAATACTATCTCTAGATAATATTTTGAGTAACAACAATTGGCGCTAGAGGAAGGGGATCTTAACCTTCATTTTTATTCCAACCGTCTCGAAGAAAACTCACTGTTCTCCGGACATATACTTGAAGAAACACTCACCGTTCTTCAAAGAAAGCCTTCAGAAACATGACATCTGCCACGACCTCCAAATTAGCCACCCTACGATCTGCCGGAAATCTCATTCCAGCCCGGACCGAATCCCAGGCCACGACGGAAGGTGACTGCGGCGACGCTAGGCTCTCACTCGCACCCCATGGGACGATCCTAGCCTCTCACTCGATCAGTTCCAGACCGCGGAATAGATTGAGGAGGCTATAGCCATCCTCAGGGAGCGATGGAGCGCATGCGACTCGCCCACCATCACTCCGTCAACCATCCGCCGAACAGGCAAGCGGAAGCTCAAGGGGATCTATGTTGAGAAATTGACAGAAAGCCCCGAGCCACAGGAGAAGGCTCTCGTAAGGCGGGATGATTCCATCTTCAGCCGCCTGGGGAGCGATCCCTCATGGCGACCAGGGCACTCGGGCCCCAGCCGGGAGACATCGGAGTCCGAATTTGTTACCAGGAGTTCGGCATATCCGACTCCCAGAAGACAAGCCGGTCAGCAGGCCCCCACTCGCCCAAGAAATGAGCCCACTGGCATGGAACTCATCATTCACCATGGGGATAGGGGATCAGTGCATGATCGCCTTAGCTCGCGCTCCGGGAGCCAGTCAGCGAGCAGTCAGGCTACGACGATGGCCGCCATGCAGCGCCAGCTCAACGAGATGAAGGCGCTCCTAGAAACTGGGGCAGGCGCCAGGAGATCGATCGCTGGACCGAGTGAACCACTCGCGATCCAGATCGAGCTCGCCCGAGTTCAACGGAAGATCTCTCCCCCACAAACACCACTATATGAGGGGAGATCGGATCCGGGGACCCATTTGAGCAAATTCTGGATTTACATGACCAGATGTGGAGCATCAGATGCGACGAAATGTCGAATGTTCCCATTAACTCTGGGCGACCTCGCCTACAGGTGGTACATCTCACTACCACCCCGCTCAATCAATTGCTTTGAGAAGCTGGCGAACGACTTCACGTCGTACTTCGCCGCCAAAGTCGCTCGCCCAGAAGGCCCCCACCGCATGATGATAATCAGGCAGGGGAAGGACGAGCCCGATGAAGATTACATCGATCGGGTAGACGAGATAGTCCTCACCGGTGATCCCATTAGCGATGAGCTCACTCTCTACTCAGTCCTCGGGGAATTCTGCGGCCACTCACCCATGTTCAGGCACCTCACAAAGGACATCCCCCCGACCTACTCGGTCTTCCGCATCAGAGCTGCCGATTTCCTGGCCAGGCAGAGGATGCTCTCCCTCTGCTTATGCGAGGGATCTGCCGGAGAAGGGAGGACGCCATCCCACGTCCAGAAGAAGGTGGTCGCCAAGCCCAGAAAGGCGGTCGCAAAGCCGCCTGGTGAGTTCAAAGCTTTCGAGGATGTGGAGGTTCACCTCCTCCATAACCTCAACTTATCTTCGGCCCACATCTTTAATGCCATCAAGGGGCGCGAGTGGCTTAATAAGCCAAAGCCAATAAGGGACCACAGTCATCTAGACCGCAGCAAGTTCTGTGCCTACCACAAGAGTCCCGGCCACAACACCAGCCAATGCCGTGACCTCCTTAGACAACTCTGGAAACTGTTTGAGGAAGGCAAATTGGACAACTTGGTCACCAAGCCAGAACCTCGGATAGAGAGGACCGGAGGGCGCGAGCGCCGACAAAATGATGGAATCCCCCCAAATCTGGTCGCAAGGATCGAGTAGAATGAGCCGGAGTATTCTGATGAATCGATCCCTCCGGTCAACCCTGGCAGCCGGATCAACATGCTTCAGGCGGGAGGTGGAAACCTCGGGGGCCTTTCCCCAGTTTCCACCATGTCGAACAGAAAGAGAAAGGCTGAACTGAGGGCGTTCGCCGGGGTCCACATCATGGTACCCCCAGAGCCGACCATCTCCAAAGACGCTCTCATCACTTTCTCCAACAAGGATAGGGAGGGAGTGCAGTGCCCCAAAGAGGATGCATTGGTGATCTCTGCATGTATCCTTGGGAAAATGGTCGACCGCGTGCTGGTTGACAACGGGAGCTTCTGCAATTTCATATTCAAGTCCGCTCTTGACCAGCTCGGCAACTTGACCAAGTTCATCAAGCCGTTCGACATCGTGCTTCAAGGGTTTGGCGACAGCACAGTCCAAGCCTACGGGAGGATCAAGCTCTCTGTCGAGCTAATATGCTACTACGATCCCAAGGTTAGGATTACTAGGAACCTAAATTTTGTAATCATAGATAGGCCCAGCATCTATAATGGGTTCCTAGGTCGTCCATTTCTAGAAACCTTTGAGGTGGTCGCCTCTTCTTTCTTTTACTGTATCAAATTCCCCACCGCCGATGGGACGGTCGGTACTGTAAAAGGAGATCAGCTAATGGCAAAGAGATGTTTGAATTACTCCTATGTCGTAACTTCTTTCAATACTTCCCATGCTATGTGTAACATTGAAACGATCGACAATCGACCCATGGAGATCGACGAGCCAAGCACATCGTACCAACCCGACTCAGAGGACGCCATCTCACATCGATTAACGGACGACATCGAGCCAAGGATCGGTTTCGAGCCAAGTCTCGACATCGATCCAAGGATCGAGTCCGGAAATCATTCCAAACGAGAGGCGACCGTCCCCGTTGAAGAGTTGGAAAGTATAACGAAAGATCCGGCTCGCCTGGAGCAGGAAGTACAGATCCGGCTCGCCTGGAGCAGGAAGTACAGATCGGCGCAAGCATTGACCGCGAATTAAAAGAGGATCTGATCAATTTACTACATAAGAACATCGGAGTCTTTGCGTGGTCACATCAAGATATGGTTGGCATAAGTCCTGAACACGCTTGCCACTATCTAAAGATCGACCCGGCAAGGAAGCCTGTTCACCAGAAACGTAGGAAATTCAGTCCTGAGAAGTACGCAGCGCTCGACATAGAGGTCAAAAAGCTACTCAACAACAAACTAATCGGAGTAGCTACAGACGAACCACAGTGGGTCGCCAATGCGGTGCTCGTCAAAAAGCCAAACGGCTCCTGGAGGTTATGCATCGACTTCACCGACCTCAACGCGGCATGTCCAAAAGATCACTTTCCAATGCCTCATATCGATCACCTGGTCGATAGTACAGCAGGTTGCGAAATGATGTCGTTTATGGATGCCTTCGCCGGGTACCATCAAATCCCAATGGCGGAGAAAGACATAAAGCACACATCTTTCCACACGGAAAAAGACATATACTTTTGGGTCCGAATGCCGTTCGGCTTGAAGAATGCGGGGGCAACCTACCAGCGTCTAGTCAACGGAATGTTCGCCAATCAGATCGGCAAGACCATGGAGGTCTACATTGACGACATCGTTGTCAAAAGCCTCAGGAAGGAAGACCACCTCAATGACCTCGCTGAGACGTTCGCCATCCTCGAGAAGTTCAACATGAAACTGAACCCCAAGAAATGCAACTTCGGGGTGGGCTCCGAAAAATTCCTAGGGCACATCGTAAGCCAAAGGGGGATCGAGGCGAACCCCACCAAGGTTCAGGCGATCCTCGACATGCAGGAGCCACAGAATGTCAAGCAGGTGCAGCGGCTCACACGTTGTCTAGCCTCCCTCAACCGTTTCATATCTCGGCTCGGCGATAAAAGCAAGCCTTTCTTCGCGACCATAAAGAACAAAAAGTTCGCATGGACGAAGGAGAGCCAAATAGCGTTTGCCAAAATCAAGGAGTATCTGTCTAACCCCCAGATCTTAGCAAAGCCGATCCCCGGCGAAAAGCTGTTCCTTTACCTGGCAGCCTCGGAGGTCGCGCTGAGTGCTGTTTTGGTACGAGCAGAGGTGCAGACCCGCTTGCTGATCTACTATGTTAGTCAAGTGCTCCATGACGCGGAAACACATTATACACCTCTCGAGAAGATCGCCTACGCTCTTGTCATGAGTGTTCGCAAGCTAAGGGCTTACTTCTTCGAACATCAAGTGGAGGTTCTGACGACTCTCCCTCTAAGGCAAGTTCTACACCGACCAGACACCAACGGGCGACTCCTCAAGTGGTCACTGGAGATAGCCCAATATGGTATCATATATGCTCCTCGCACAGCGATCAAAGGCCAAGCTCTGGCAGACTTCGTGGTGGAATTAACATTCCCTCACAGTCCGACCCAGATCGGCCGCCCTGCCTGGAAGCTGTACGTGGATGGCTCAGCGACCAACTCGCGAGCAGGGGCAGGGATTGTCCTCATTAGCCCCGGCGGACAAAGTTTCACAAATGCAGTTCATTTCGGGTTTCATGCGACCAACAATGAAGACGAGTACGAAGCTTTGGTAGGCGTGCTCGATATAGCCCTCGCCCTAGATGTTCGTCGCCTCCATATCTTCATGGACTCCCTCTTGGTCGTGAACCAAGTCAAGGGAGAATATGAGGCTCGCGGCGAACGGATGTTCAAATACCAAGAATTGGTTGCCGAAATATGCACGAAATTTGAGGAAGTGCTAATCGAACAAGTCCCGAGAGAGCACAATTCCCAGGCCGATGCCCTATCCAAGCTAGCGTCGTCAGATGGGGCAGCCGATTTCTCTAATATCCAAATCACAAAATCAGCAAGGCCGGCGATCGACAGGAACCAGGTTAGCATAGTTTCCGTTGCTGAGGAGAACTGGATGACTCCGTTCATCAAATACGTAAAGGACGGAACGGTCCCTGACGACCGTATCAAAGCTCTCCAACTCCATCTCCGTGCGACCAGATACACCCTATTGGACGACCGGCTTTACAAGCGAGCTTTCAGCATTTCCCTCCTCAAGTGTATTACACCGGAGGAAGGTCGGCTCGTTTTAGCCGAGATCCATGACGGGATCTGCGGAAACCATGCTGGCGGGCGAGCTCTCATCCATAAGGCAACCAGGCAAGGTTTTTTCTGGCCTTCACTTCAGAAGGATGCGATCGCCTATGCCAGATAATGTCACAGGTGTCAAGTAATGGGTCCGAACATCAAGCTCTCCCCCGAGCAGCTCACTTCAATGTACAACCCATGGCCTTTCGCCCAATGGGGCATCGACCTGATAGGTCCCTTGCCAACAGCGCCAGGGGGCTTTAAGTTTGCCATCGTAGGCGTCGATTATTTCACAAAATGGGTTGAGGTCGAGCCACTTAACAAGATCGGCCAAGAGCAAGTAATCAAGTTCATCTGGAAAAACATCATATGCCGATTTGGTCTACCACAGGCCATCCTCTCCGACAATGGAAAGCAGTTTGACGGTTTAGAAGTCATGCAATTCTGCGAGAAGTGGGGAATAAAAATGCTGTTGTCGGTCCCCTACCACCCTCAGACGAACAGGCAGGTAGAAGCCGTGAACAAAATCCTCAAACACACGATTAAAGCACGACTCGAATCCAGGCAAGGACGATGGGCGAGCGAGCTCCCAGACGTTTTGTGGTCTTATCGAACGACGACCCGTAATTCAACCGGCGAAACCCCATTCGCCCTCGCCTTCGGGACAGAAGCGGTGATTCCCTCGGAGATCGCCGTCCTCAGCCACCGAACCGAACAAGAGATTACGGTAGACAATGATGTGGCCCAGAGGATCGACCTCAACATGCTCGAAGAATGACGACTGACCTCAGAAATGAAGAACACTGTCCACAAACGGAGATCCGAGAAGTTCTTCAACTCGAAGGTCAAGGAAAGACGGTTCTCAGTGGGCGATCTCGTCCTCAAAAAGATTCAGAACCACACAGGTGTCTTTGGTCCGAATTGGGAAGGCCCCTTCAGGATATCGAAGTGGCTAACTAGGGGAGCCTACGAACTTGAACACCCTGATGGCACTCCGGACCAATATCCCTGGAACGCCGTACATCTGAAGAAATACTACGAGTAAAAACTTTGTATTCAGTTTCAACTACCCATTGTACAAATAATATAATGAGATTTTTTCTATCCCATCTATTCAAGCGATCGCCCCACCAGGCACATCGTATACCATCGAGGATCGTCGTTCAACATGGCGATCCAAGGTAGAAATAGTGCAACCATCGTCCTGGAGCTCGATGGAACCGACATCTTCGCCCATGCAAGGTTTTTTTGGGCTGCGATCGCTCGCCCTTCGTTTAAATTCGAGGCGGGCGTAGCCGAAGGACCCTCCAAACTAATCTGCGGACACGTTCGCACGCCCTCAAGGTACATCATCTAACATGATGTACCTGGACAAGGCGGCGCGTCCCTACCCCATCACAATGTATACCGTCGAGGGTCGCCATCTAACATGCCGACCCGAGGTTGAAAAGTGCTAACAAAGCCGCGGACGTGGAGTCGAATAAATCGACGACGCCCCGTGCAAGGACTCCTCCAGACCAAGATCGCCCACCTTTCGTTTAAATACAAGGTGGGCAGCCTGACGGAGGACCCTCACAATAAAGTGAGTCGCGGGAATGTCCCTCGCACACAAAGACACGGTTGTGGAGGTCGGTCCATCGAACTCCGCGACCGTGCACGGTTCCTCAAAATCGGCAAAACTGAAGATAGCTCACCGGACATACTATTTTTGTTCCCTTACTTACAATAAGTAAAGAAAAACAAGGGGCAAAGAAAGGGAGCTAATCCTAAATGCGATCGGAAAGAAGGGACCGTACCCGGTCGGCTTCGTTCAAACATACGCAGGACGATCAGTTTTATTCAATAATATTTACAAGTAAGAATTTCCAAACATGTCAATACACCCAACATTCAAACACTCGGTCGGGCGAACAAGGCATCGGAAGCAATCATATATACACTTGTAAAAAATTCACATGCAAACATTCAAAGGCGATCGTACATGAAAAGAATCAGGTGCGAAAAAGGAGTATTTTATTCATTATCAAGAAGTTCGTAAAATACAAAGCCCGAAGGCAATACAAAGAAAAAGCAAAAAGTTACAAGTAAAGGAAGACAAAGAAATCACTCAGGGTCCCTCCTGCTGGTCTTCGCCCCCAAGTGGCGGATCGGCACGCGCTCCCTCATCGGCCTCAGGATAAATGAGTTTATCCGGATAAGGATACCAACTCAAGTCAATCCCCAAGTCGACGAGGTCTAGGATCGAAAAGGAAAATTCCGGATGCAAAGGGTGCTCGAGTGCATAGGCCTTGAAGCTCTCCATCATAGGACTGATCTCGATCCCTACCTTCTTGGCGGCTCGGACAGCGTCGACGTAGGCCATATAGTAGGCGAACTCGCCGACGAGTGCCACATTAAGGTAGGGATCGGTCTCGATCGCCTTGATCTGCCCTTTCAAATCGGAGGTCGTCTTCTCAGCATCCAATAGCTCGACCACCTTGGCGGCCAGTTCTCCCTTTACTTTCTCCAACTCTCCCTTCGCCGTCTCCAGCTTGCTGTTGAGCCGATCCACCATCGCCTTCAGCCCGGTCGCTTCCTCCTGTGAGGCCATATGCATCCGGCGAGCTTCCTTCTCTTGGTCGCGGGACCGATCGGCCACTTTCTTGGAGCGGCTCAGCTCCTGCTTTATCCAGTCGATGTCCTGCTTAGCTCATTTGGCCGTCTCAAAGTATTCCTTCTCCATGGCCTGGATCCGGTTGGAGAAATCGACATTTTTGTTCCGAGCGGCCTCGAGATCTTGATGGAGGCGAGCATTAGAGGGTCGCCCCTCGTAATCCTTGGCGGCTTGGACAGCCATCATCGCCGCTTGGAGAGCCAGGGCGATGGTCGCCTGCATGGCATCTCTAGACCGCCGACGAGCGATCGCGTCGAGATCAGTCGTCCAAGCCTTAGGAAGAGAGGCGATGGCCTTTGATACGTAAGAAGGGACATCAAGGGACTTTTGCGGAGACTTGCTCGACAGGAAGTCCAGCACCATCGGCGAGACGTCCGGATCAGCAAGACGGACCCTGCAACACAAACAGAAAGAAACAAAGGAGTTAGTATATACCTTACGCAAATTTCCTAACTCGGAAAGATCAAACCGGTCTTACATGTTGACCAACTCAGGGTTACGGCCAAAATAGGGCTTGCCCCGAGAAGTTTCGGCTTCGACGATCACCGCAGCCTTCAAGAAGCCGGCTGAGGGCCTGGAGCCAGACCCCTCCACCATCGGAACAGCAGAGATTGGAGAAGCGGCCACCGGCGGCTCCAAGATAGTTACGTCCGCCTCAGCCATCGGCAGGGACCCCTCCGGCCTCCGCCTCTTGCGGTTGCGCTGGAGTTGTTCCTCCTCCTGAATTTACGGATCGGCGACCGGCACCACAGTGGGCCTCACCACAGGGACGGGGCGAGACGTCGTCGCAGCAACGCGACCCGTCTTCTTTCCCTAGTGAAGAAGACCGATGAGACCAGGGTTAGACATGGTGATCTCCTGCGGTGGCTCGGCGTAGCGGGGAAAATGAATCTCTGCCAAATAAGAAATTCAGACAAGTTAGACATCTACTTCGACATTGCGATCTCCTGGAGATGATCGTCACGCAGGAAAGAGGAAATAAAAAGTCATACCCGGGGCCTTCAAGTGGTGAGGGTAGCGAAACAGTCGAGCTCCCAACCGGTGAAGTTCGTGGCTGACTGAGTGAACGTCAATGTAGGAGTCCAGCAAGGCGCGAATTCGCTCCCAGACGATCAAGAAATCAAAAGAGAGATTGCCGATCGCTGGAACAAGGAATCCTGCAAAAAGAAAGCCAAATTAGATCAGTTCAAGGAGTATCCAAATAAAGGGAGAGTTAAAACCCTTACTCGGATTCCTCTCCCGAAAATTGGTGGGGATATCCAACTCTTCCTCTGGATTATCACCCGATGCCGACCTCCAAGCACCGCTGAACCAGCACCACTTTTCCAGGTCGCCCCGAACCTTGTTCGGCACCCCAAGGACCAACCTACCCAGGCGACCCTGGATATGGTAGCCGCTGATCGATCCCTTCTGCGCGGTCAGCTTGAAAAGATAATTCATCTCCAGCGTAGAAGGCAGATGAAACAGCCTATGACCGCCGAACAACGTCAATGTACTGATAATCTGCAGCCAGGCGTTCGACGTCAACTAGAGAGGCGCTAGAATCCAGGCGACTAGCAAATACGAGACGGCGAACGGCAAGGGAAACCGCAATCCGCCCGCCAAGGTCATTTCATTAACGGCGACCATGCCCTCGGGAGGCTGGTCGGCACGTTTGTTATCGGAGGGCACGTGCAATGAGACATCGGAAGGAATATGATATTTCGCCCTCCAGGGGCCCAAGTCTTTCCGGGTCGCCAAACTCTGGATCTGACCGAGAGTCCACCGAGACGGGTCAGCGGCCCGGAACGCCGTCCGCTTCACATGTTCATAGGGATGAGCGGCGGAGTACGCTTCGAAATCAAATTCTGGACAGGGTCCGGCGATCCCCTCCATAAGCTTAGCAAATTCCATATAAGCAGGGCCGAAAACGCTATCCCGTTCCCAAGACAGCCGCACCAGTTCATCTTTATCCACCGGCGAGCCCTCCTGCTCCGCCGCCGCCGCTGATCTCGCCACTTCGGCCTCGTTGAAGAGCTCCTCAAGTTCTGTGGGTGCAATCCCCGCACGAATGGCCTCAACGGCCGTTTCCATATGAAGTCCCACGGGAATTTCCTCCCGGTCAGGCGAAGCTGCGGCGGCGGAGGTGCTTCCGGCCTCGAAGGTTTTAGATCCTCCAGACATGTTCTAAAAAGTAAAGGGGGAGAGAAGATTTATGTTCTTACCTAAAAGAAAGGACGGTCGGCACAAGGATCGCCGGAAAAATTCTGCAGAGTCTCGGCTAGAAAGCATGGATGCGTGAAGAGTAGAAATGAAGTAGCCCTAGCCCCTTTTATAGGCGGGAGCAGGGGTCTATGTGCAAATAGGCGAAACCCCGAGGGCTGGAGTGCAACCTTCGGGGGGGACACATTAAGTGCGGCCCTCGAAACCCGCGTACGCGTCTTTTCGAGGGCACGCCAGGCGACAAGACTGACAAACCGTCGGACTCCCCCAATGGTAGCGCGACGTGTGTCCTTGCAACGTTTCGAGAGCCCCCTTCATTTCCCGCTGATTCCAGCGCAAAAGGAGATCGTCCAAATTTGAAATCAGATTGTCTGATCGTCTAAACATTGGCGATCGCCAACAGTGCCACCTCACCCCGTGTTTTCAACATCGAAGCGAGCTGGGGGGCAGTTGTTGTGCGGCGATTAATACGCCTCGATGGCGATCGGCATAATGATCTGAGAGCCAACCATAGAAGACATACGCTGGGCGAACACCCAGTAGTCGGCACCCACGGCGATCGTCTTTTGCTGTCTGGCGATCGTCTATGATGTCCAACCAGAGACGATCGTCTCGTGCCACGTATGAATCCAACATTCGTCAAAGTCGTCGAAGACTGAATCTTGGACGGTGACCCACGTGCAGATCCACAAAAGGCGCCGGCAAGATAAGACCTTTGACCCCAGCCTGTCACCTACCTCACCTACCGACCGGGCCGCCGAAAGGTACAAAGTGGGTCCTCCCCGGAGCATTCATGCCCGGGATAGATTCTAACATTAATATTTGTACTCCACAGTATACTTATTAATAACATCTCGCGAGAGCATTCAAGCCCGGGATTAACAACCCCGGCAAATCTTGTGTTATTTATTTTCCCACGGAAGTGTTCTCGCATTTGTTTGTTACTCGATCATTCCAGCAATACTATCTCCGGATAATATTTTGGGTAACAACAGACTGTGCTCACCATAAATCTCGGTTAAGTGAGATAAAATCTGCCTAGCAGAAGTCATTTTCTTATGAGCTCTCAGAAGCTCATTAGACATAGAGGTTATCATCTATCCACAGACTCTAATGTCATCCTTAACCCACTCTTCGTGGTTTTCAACATCTTCCTGACTGGCTATGGCCCGCACCGGAGCCTCCGGAATGTCCACCTCCAAGACGTATCCCAGCTCCTCTATACTGAGGAATATCATCAGGTTGCGGATCCAGTCCACAAACTTAGGCCCAATTAAGGTGTTATTTTCAAGTAGGATAGTGAGTGGGTTCATTGTCATTTTTTGAGAGTTTTATGTCTGCATAAAGTACACTAGATTGATTAGGGACTTGTTCAATTATGGTCTGAGTTTAGAATTAAGGACTTTTATATTCTTTTAACCCAGCTTTCACTATTTTTATCGGAATAACACACTCCCCTATAAAATCCAGAAGTATTCGTTCGCTTTACTTCACAGTGGTGATCGAGTTCTTTATAAATTTTAATAGAGGGCAACCGAACAAGTTTCTGGTCTAGTAATCTTTATAAAGTGGCGTCCGACACCAACCCATCTAATGGATGATTCGATCTTCTTTTTCCCCTTGTTCACTCCCCTCAACCTATACGGTTTCTATGGTTCGTGAACAAGTTAAGTTTACACCATCGACGCTGATCAGTTTCGCAATTGAATCTTATCCGGCAACCGAACAAGTTTATAAGGATAAGATTTGCTCCAACCGAAGGCATCTAATGTACTCTCAGAATTTATCGACTCTCCCCGAACGACTACCCCAATAACTCGGAAGCATAGCACATCCAGTTTGGATTTCAATTTTCCGAGTTTAATTTCATCGATCAGCGACGACGAAATTTCCAAAGAACAAAGTTGCCCGACAACTCCTGGCAACAAAATCTGGACACCTAACTTGATCAAATCACACTGAAGCTCATATTGAGACATAAGTATCTCAAGTGTCCGTAACGTAACTGGTTTCCGACTCAAGGCGTCTGCCACGACGTTCGCCTTGCCCGGATGGTAAAGAATTTCGAGGTCATAATCCTAAATCAAGTCCAACCACCTCCTCTGCCTCATATTCAACTCCAGCTGAGTGAATCTGTACTTCAGACTTTTATGATCAGTAAAAATCTGACATGCAGAGCCAAAGAGATAATGACGCCAAATCTTGAGTGAAAAAACAACTTCCCCTAACTCCAAGTCGTGAGTAGGGTAGTTGAGCTCATACGGCCTCAACTGCCTCGACGCATACGCAATAGTCTTGTCGTGCTACATCAACACGCACCCAAGACTCTGACCCGAAGCATCGCTATAGACAGCAAAACCATCGTTGCCACACGGCAATGCTAGAATCGGGTCTGAAGTCAAACGCCTCTTCAGCTCCACAAAACTCGACTGACTTTCGTCATTCCAGGCGAACTTCTCGAATTTCTGAAGCAACTGTGTAAGTGGTCGAGCCAGTTTCGAGAACCCCTCAACGAACGTATGCTGGTAGCCAGCTAAACTCAAGAAACTACGGACCTCCTTCACATTCTTAGGCGGTGTCTAATCCAGCACTGCCTCAATCTTCTGTGGATCAACACAGACCCCCTCGGCTGAAATCACGTGACCCAGAAACATCACTTCCTTCAGCCAGAACTCACATTTGGAGAACTTCGCATAGAGTCGCTCGGTCCTCAAAACGTCTAACACCACACGCAGATGATGCGCGTGCTCCTCCTCATTCTTCGAGTAGATAAGGATGTCATCAATGAAAACAACGACACACTTATCCAAATACTCAATGAAAACCTTGTTCAGCAACTGCATGAACACTGCCGATGCGTTAGTTAGTCCGAAGGGTATAACCACAAACTCATAATGTCCTTATCTCGCCCGAAAAGTTGTTTTCGGAACATCGGACTCCTTCACCCGAAGCTGATAGTACCCTGATCTCAAGTCGATCTTCGAGAATGCCGCAGCTCCCTACAACTAAACAAACAAGTCATCAATCCTCGGAAAAGGAAACTTGTTCTTGATGTTCACTTTGTTTAGCTCGCGATAGTCGATACATAAACGCAGTGAACCATCCTTCTTCCGCACAAATAGGAACGGTGCGCCCCAAGGCGATGCGCTAGGTCGAATATACCCCGACTCAAGAAGCTCACTCAACTGCTTCTTCAACTCAGCCATATTTGAAGGTGCCATGCAATACGGTTCCTTCGAATTCGGAGCCGCACCCGGCTCTAACTCAATAACGAACTCAACCTCACGGTCTGGTGGTAACCCCAGCAACTCGTAAGGAAAGACATCTGGGAACTCACTAACGACTGGGATCGATGAAAACTCGACCCCACCATCCTCCGACTTCAAGGCGTAACACCAATAACCAGTACACCCCTTCTGCAGGAGTCTCATTGCCTTCAAGGCGTTAATTACGAACTTCTGGTTTCCCCTCTTTCGCCCCGCGAAAGAGTGCTTGGTGACGTACTTGGCTAACGTGTGATGATCTTCATGCGGTAGTTCATGATCGCATCATGCCGCTCGAGCCAATCATCCCCGAGAATCAAATCCTCACCCTCAATACCCACAACAATAAGATTAGAAAGCCAAGCCCTCTCACAAATAACCACAAAACAGTCTCGAATCTTCCGATCACCAACGATCCTATCACCGCTAGGAAGTTTAACGGTGAAAGGCTCACAAGATGACAAACAGTCAAGACTCAAATGGCGCACACACTCCAGATAGATGAACGAATGCGTAGCACCATAATCGAAAAGCACACTGACAGGATGAGAATAGATATGAACGGTACCTGTAGCCATGGTAGCCGCTGGATCATCGGCATTCCTCATATCATATACACGTGGATGAGCGGAGACGACACTGAAAGCTCCCCCTCTAGCGGGGTGGCCCCGACCTCTCCCTCGACTGGCACTCTACGGATACTGCAGAGCAAACGATCCCTGGTTCAAACTCGGATCCCTAGGCGTTGGGAAAGAAGCTTGGGCCCCGAGAGTCAGCCCTAAATGATCACAAAAAGAAGCCTTGTGGCCCGATTGATCACAAGTATGACATCCTGAAGCCAACGATCTGCTCCAGCCCGAGCAGCATGAGCCGGAGTTGGGTTTTGAACCTCCTGGGCTATCGCAGCCATTTGGTTCACCATTTGTTACATCACATCTGCAACACCAAATTCGGTGCCATTACCGGCTGTGCCATCTTTAGTAGCAGCATGGACCTGATGGCCATCAGTACTATCGGCTCCAGAAGAGTGTGACATGGCCGCCCCACTAGCTGCCCCACATCCCCGGCCGCATCCACGACCATGACCACGACCTCTACCCGATCTCTCCCTGCATCCATACTGGAGATAACAAGTAGTAAAAGCAACTCGATGATAAGTACGAGAGGGAAACAATCACAGTTCATGAAACGGAAGCACGATACGAGAAAACAAATGAATGGAGTAAGGAAAACTTACGAACACTGGAAGTACCGAGATGATGGCAGCATGATGACGATGTGCAAAATGAAACACAACTAGACCCAATTAACCGACAAGCCTAGGTATTCATAAACCTAGTTCTGTGATACCATTTTCTGTAACACCCCCAAGATATTCGGGTTATATTACAGCGCTGTGGACCCCTACGTGGGACCCACCAGGCTAACTAATTTATACCGCTCGTCTAACCATCTCGGTTAGCAAGAAAACACAAATCACCAAGATGCAAATTAAAATAAAACACCCTGTACAACCGGTAAACCAGACATCATCGAAAATCACACATGAAATTTAGTATACAATCCATCTCCCAAATTTTAAAATGCCTAAGTACTCCCGAGTACCATCTATCAGTTTACAAGTTTGAAAAACAAACGTTTTAAAATGGACAACTGAAATACGGGACTAAATTACACACGTCAATAACCCTGGCCAGCATCCTCGTACTACTCCAGTGCCCGCTCGATCGGATGAACGCAACCTGAAATTCATAACACGAATTTCCCCAAAGGGGTTAGCAATTACGCTAGTACAAGTAATCACAGTAAACCATTCGCTTACACATTTCATAGTACATGTATCAAATCGTATCAAAATCAAAACAAGACATGTCTTTTCCCGGAAAACAAACAGTCAATAATCAGAGTTGAAAATCGCATAGGACCGGGGCTAAACCACTGGTCCCATCTGAGGCCTCTATGGACCCTCCCGGACTGGCCATAGTTAAAAATCACGCACATGACTCGCCTAGGACCGGGGCTAAACCACTGGTCCCATCCGAGGCCTCTGTGGACCCTCCCGGACTGGATATCCAAACAAGCTCGTGAATCAGGAGCGAAATCAAAGATTCCTCCGGGGCCCCGTCGGACCCTCCCGGAGTGAGAAAAGTACACACATATATTACCATTTCATGTTAAGCATAAGGGTTTCACAAGAATACTTGCCTTGAGAATATTGACGAAGAAATGAACGGGAAAATCAACTACGCTTGCTAGGAATCGACGACCACGAACCTAACGATTCAAAGAATACAATCACAACCAATTCTATATGAGTATGAAAACGGAATACACCCGAAAATCCACCTACGATTCATGTAAATTCGTACAAAAACAACAACGAGGGCGGGTCGCAACCGAACCCTCTTGATTTCACAAATACCACGAACTTTACCATTAACTCGTAGGGAAAACATGGGATACACAAGGATTAATCGTGTACAACATGAATTAATCAACAACACGAAGCAAATCGGACAAATACTCGAAAACACCAAATTTACCCAAAGATAGGGTTCTAAGAGTTTACCTCGGATCGGAGACGAAGAACAATGGTTGGTGTTGTAATATACACCAAGAACTCAAGAAAGATGATAGCTTGGAGTTACAAGACTTCGAATCGCCCGAAAATCGCCCAAGAATAGCCTAGATCGCCCCAGCCGCGAAGGAGGAAGAAAAGTGAGGAAAAATAGATGCGTCTGGGTCAACTCTTGGGTATATATAACCAGACAGTTTAGCGTGTGCTAATGACTTATGGTTAGTGCGCGCTAACCAGCCAAACCTGGTCCAGAACCTACGGTTCTGACCCGTTAGCGTGCGCTACCCGTAAATAACATGCGCTAACAACCCCCCGATAGCGCTCACTATTGAGCAGTAGCGTGCGCTACCTGTTCATCTTTAGAGTCCAGAAACATTCTGCCTCAACTGGAATACCAAATTAGCGTGTGCTGCCACACACCTAACGTGCGCTAAGTCTCAACCATAGGGTGCGCTAAACTGCTCGTCCAGATGGCAGAAACAACCTATTGCCACTGCTGTACTCGGACTATTAGCTCGCGCTACTATCCAAGTTAACGTGCGCTACTCAATGAAATTAGGAGTGCGCTACACAACCCATCTAGCGTGTGCTAATGAGTGCAGACAGTAGTCAGCACTCAAACACTACCAAAAAAAGTACTTTAGCCGATGACCCGAAAAAAACAGCCGACGACTATAAAGTGTCGTCGGCTAAACTTCGCACTTTAGACGACGACTCAAAATACCGTCGGCTAAAGGGTTTTAGCCGACGACTTGGTGGAGGTCGTCGGCTAAAGCTCGAAATAGTCGTCGGCTATATTGAAGATATTTAGCCGACGACCGTCATAACGTTTAGCCGACCGAAAAGAAAAAAAAAAGTATACTTTAGCCGACGACCTAGATCTAGGTCGTCGGCTAAACTCCTTCCGAAAAAAATAATAATAATGTAATGGTTTAGCCGACGACCTAGATCTAGGTCGTCGGCTAAACCCTTTTTTAAAAAAAAAATAATTTACTTTAGCCGACGACCTAGATCTAGGTTGTCGGCTAAACTCCTTCCGAAAAAAAAATAATAATGTAATGGTTTAGCCGATGACCTAGATCTAGGCGTCGGCTAAACCCTTTTTTAAAAAAAAAATAATTTACTTTAGCCGACGACCTAGATCTAGGTCGTCGGCTAAACTCAATCCGAAAAAAAAATATAAATTTAATGGTTTAGCCGACGACCTAGATCCGTGTCGTCGGCTAAACCCTTTAAAAAAATAATTTACTTTAGCCGACGACCTATATCTAGGTCGTCGGCTAAACCTCAAAGTGAAAATTATTTATAGTTCAGGGAACACCAACCCAATGTTCCACCTCTCCTCGCTAAAGAGCACATTTCTATTCCCGAAAAAAGCTTGTGAGTTGCTACTTTGAGTTGTGCTAGCTGGAGTGCCGAAGGTTTCTATCGGTTGTTATAATCACCATTTCGATTAAGGTATGTATTTTATTGTATTTTTTATTGTGATTTCGATACTTTGTATTATTCATGTTACATTCGATAGCTTTTATGTAAAACGATTAAGTTTTATGGTGATAATCATTATGATTAATTGTTTGTTGTGATTTCATTTATAATTTGAACAATATTAGTTAGTTGGATTAATATTGGAAAATGTATACATTTTCAGGATGGATAAGAGTTGGATTGGGTTACGAAAATGGGATCCAAGTGTAATGGATGGGATGAAGCAGTTTATGAGATTTGTAAAAGAGCACGACAGTGGTAATACGTTGCACTACTGTCCATGTAATAAATGTAGATGTCGCAGTGATATGTTTCGTTTTCCATTTGATGAGGTCTGGGAACACCTAAAGAAGAATGGTTTTTGGAGTAAATATACATGTTGGATATACCACGGTGAAGCACCGAATTCTGTTATTCCGTATGATCACGGACAATTTAGTGGTAACGGCGGGTTCACCGATCCGAAGAGGAGGTTGATTGATGATGTGTTTGGTTTTTCCGAGACGTTTGTACCAACTGAGCAAATCCCACGGCCCCGTAGACTGTTGCCTTGCAATACTGCTGGGATTGACAGGTACAATAAGCTAATTCAACTCCAACAGACCCCTCTATACCCAGGGTGTAACATGACTGTTCTTGATTGTGTCATGGAAACGATGAGATTAAAGGTGGAAAACAAATCATCCATCAAGTCTGTAGATGATTACTTGGAGCTTACGAGTAATATGCTTCCACAGGGTCATCATCTTCCTAATACATATTCAAAAATGAGACGAATTTTGAAAGATCTTGGTCTTTCCTATATTAAGATCCACGTCTGCATGTATGATTGTGTTCTATTCTGGGGGCATCCTAATGAAGACCTCACGAGATGTCCTGTATGTGATACAGAGATATAGGATCACTCCTTCGAAAAGAGAAACCGGTGAAGGTACTTTGGTATTTTCCATCAAGGACAGGTTGGAACGGCTTTTTATGTCTCCTCACACGGCAAAAGCAATGAGATGGCATGCCGAGCCGCGCACTAATGACAGGGATACTATGATACACCCTTCAGATGGAGAAGCGTGGAAGCATATAGATAGGGAGTATCCGAATTTTTCTTCAAATATCCGAAATGTGAGGCTCTGGATTGCATCTGATGGTTTCAACCCTTTTGGTAACATGAGTCTTTCATATACCATATGGCCTGTTGTAGTGATTCCTTACAATCTTCCTCCGTGGATGTGTATGCGGAAGGAGTATAATATGCTGACCTTGTTAGTCCCGGGGCCGGGATATCCGGGAAAGTGTATCGATGTGTATATGAGACCTTTGATAGAGGAGCTGAAATTGTTGTGGGAGCAAGGTCATCCCACGTATGACAGTTATTCGTCCGAGACGTTCTACTTGCACGCCATGTGTATCGGCACTATTAGTGATTTTCCTGCATATGGAATGCTGTCTGGATCTGTTATTAGCGGATATAAAGGTTGTCCAGTGTGTTTGAATGCAGATTGTGCTAGGTACCACTGTAGGAAAGTTATCCGAATGCGTCATCGGATATGGCTTGATAGGGAACATGAGTGGCGTATGGATGCTGCAGCATTTGATGGCACTGTAGAAATGGGCGAGCCACCACGACAGTGGACAGGTGATGAAATACTATCAATTCTTAATGAGTACGATTTTGGTCAGCTTAGCAACCATCCTGATGTGCTTGCCGCAACCCATGAAAGGCCCGATAGGTATAAGTATTGGTCGCACAAAATTATATTATGGGAATTGCCTTACTGGTCCAAGTTACTGATAAGGAACTTCTTGGATGTCATGCACATTGAAAAGAATGTTTGCGAAAGTGTGGTTGGGACAACCTTAGGTTGGGATGGAAAGACCAAAGACGGGCCAAAAGCACGCAAAGGTTTGGAAGAAATGAGCATAAGAAAACATTTGTGGTTGAAATCACAAGGGAAAACAAAAATGCCTAAGGCGGCTTACACCATCAACGCTGAAAGCAGAGAATCGAGATATTTTGTTGGATAAAGATCGCTAGGTATCCTACCGGGTATCTTTGGAAATATAGGAAGATGTGTTAATTTCGGGAGAACAAGTTAAGCTGGTTTGAAGAGTCATGATTGTCATATCCTACTCCAACGCCTATTTCCGGTATTTATTCGACCGTACTTACCAAAGCAGTGGTCGAGCCGTGTTGCATTGTCAAGATTTTTCCAGAAACTATGTACGAGAGAAGTCAAGAGATCTGATTTGCGTAAAATGCAAGATGAGATCATCTATATCTTGTGCAAGTTTGAGCGAATATTTCCTCCAAACTTTTTTGACCTCATGCCTCACCTCATGATCCACCTTCCCAGGCAGTTATTGGTCACTGGTCCAGTGCACTACACGTGGATGTACCCGGTTGAAAGGCAACCCGATGATTACAAAGACTCCATGGCCAATAAGTCTGCACCAGAAGGATGTATTGCAGAATCTTACCTTGCGTCGGAGTGTATTACGCATATCAAGTTGTATTTGGGCAACTTCGATCCCCCTTCCCGCTCTATTCCAGCAGATAAAATACAATTCAATCTTTCTATCATATCCACTGAGGTTGACGTCTATGGGAGGTTGCCAGGAAGACAATTAGACCCGTACGAGTCACGAATTGCACATTGGTGGATATTGCTCCATTGTCCAGAAGTTCAGTACTGGAAAGACATCCACTTGTCATGCGATATGGTGCGAGGTGACACTAGATTCCACAATGACACTTTTGCCGACTATTTTGGAGAATGGGTACGTATACATTCAATTGCTATTGCATTTTGGACTTAAGATATTTTTTACATAAAAAGTTTATTTACGACAGATGACACACATACAAGATGACGGACACCCTAACTGGTCGCGTGAACTTATGCTTCTTTCTATGAAGCCGGTTATGTCAAGAATTTATTCAATGGCCAAAGTCAACGGTGTCACATTCGTATGCCTTGGGAGAGACCAAAAAAGAAGATGTCAAAATTCTGGGGTTATGATAGATGGTGGATATTACGGTGTTCTTTTGGAAGTGGTAGAACTAATTTACGGGGAAGGCATGACAATTTACTTGTTTAAGTGTCGATGGTACGACACCAGTCTTGGAACCGATTTGCAAGACGACTATGGGCTGTTATCTGTTGACACTTCCACTTCATGGTATGAAAGTGATCCTTTTGTATTTGCTACATCAGCAAAATCGGTGTATTATTTGGACGACTTGGTGAAGAAAGGCACATGGAAGGTAGTGAATGTTGTGACAACGAGAAATATTTTTAGTGCTGCTACACTGGGAGAAACAACAGGTACTGATGACGATGATGCTTATCAAGAGCCAAATGCAGCAAATATTCCACCATCAACGACAATTACAATGAATAATGTTCTGAAGGACGAGTCATCCGACTCGTGGTGATGCTCGCGGGTACGTTGACGTTGATACAAACGAATTACTTGAAAATTCCGATGACGATAATGTGGACGACTTGAGGCATATGTTGCCGGATATCAACTCGAGATAATGAGACAGATTGTAGTGATGACTCAAACTATGAGCCATAAATTTAGTAGATGTATATTTTTATTTGTTAAATATAATTAAAAAAATAGTAATAATAATAATCATAATCATAACATTAATATAATATCAATAATATTATTAAAAAAGCGAGGGTTTAGCCGACGACAAGATCTACGTCGTCGGCTAAAGTTTTAAAAAAATTATACTTTAGCCGACGACATATATGACGGTCGTCGGCTAAACCGAAGTGACCCGACCGTGTTAGACAACACTGTCGGGTCGATCCTCTGATTTGTTTTTCCATTCGGGCAAGTGCGACACGGTCCGTGTCCACGACACGATCGACTAATGTTTTTAAAAAATAAATTGAACTTTAGACGACTTATAAGAAGGTCGTCGGCTAAACCCGTCCGTGTCCATCAACACGACCCGTGTCGCACCCGCCCGTAAATTGAAAACAAATGTTTGCCCTACCGTGTTGTCTAAAACGTTCGGGTCACTTCCGGGTTTAGCCGACGACCGTCATATATGTCGTCGGTTAAAGTATAATTTTTTTTTAAAACTTTAGCCGACGACGTAGATCTTGTCGTCGGCTAAACCCCCACCTTTCATACGTTTCTCGTACCTCCCTTTTCTTATTTTCTTCTTCTGCCCCCTTAGCCATTCGCCCGCCGATCGTCACCCAAGCCCAACTACAATCGCCCGCCGATCGTCCAGCCCGCTAGCCCCGGTCTCATCGCCCGCCCGCCCGCAGTCCCGTCGCCCGCCCGCCCTCGAGCCCGCCAGCCCTCTGCCCGCCAGCCCCATCCCGTCGCCCGCCCGCCCGCCCGACGCCCTCCGCCCGTCGCCCTACAGCCCGTCGCCCTCCGCTCCGCCCGTCGCCCTCCAGCCCGGCCGCGGTAACCCTTGTCCCTTTTTTTTATTTTGTTTGTTGAATTTATTGTATTTGTTTGATGAATTTGTTTAGAATATGTGGTGAATTTGATAAAATGTTTAATGAGTTGTGATGCAATATTTGATGAATTTAGTATTTTCAATATTTTGTGTTTAATGAGTTGCGAATATGATGAATTTGTTTGAGGAGGAAGGGATTGTATAGCCGGCGTTAATCGAAAGATTAACGTGGTATGGCATTGATAATTACTGTTGTGTTGAATTGTTTAGTTGATGAATTTGTTTAGATTATTTGATGAATTTGTTTAGAAATATTTGATGAATTTGTTTGAGGAGGAAGGAATTTTATAGCCGGCGTTAATCGAAAGATTAACGTGGTATGGCATTGATAGTTACTGTTGTGTTGAATTGTTTAGTTGATGAATTTGTTTAGATTATTTGATGAATTTGTTTAGAAATATTTGATGAATTTGTTTGAGGAGGAAGGAATTTTATAGCCGGCATTAATCGAAAGATTAACGTGGTATGGCATTGATAGTTACTGTTGTGTTGAGTTGTGAATTTGATTTATTTGTTTAGATTATGGATAGAATAAAGAAAGCGTTGGGGAAGAAGTCGACAAAGTCGACCACTCCCGATTCGGGGGGGAGTTCCGCAGCCTCTAGTAAGGCGGATCCCGGTACACTATACATATCTCAGAGCAGCGTTCGTGCCCGCCAGATACTAGAAGCTACCGGCCTGAAAGACGGTCGTCGGCTAAAATAATTTAATTTTTTTTTAAAAATAGTTTTAGACGACGACATATAAGACGGTCGTCGGCTAAACTATATTTTTTTTTTTTAAAAAAATGGTTTTAGCCGACCATCTCGTTAATGTCGTCGGCTAAATGTTTTTTTTTCCAACAGGTTTAGCCGACGACCGTGTACTAGTGGTCGGCTAATGGTTGAACTTTAGCCGACGACTGCACAAAGGTCGTCGGCTAAACCTTGGCTGACGAATATCGGCCGACGGTTTTTTAGCCGACGGCTGGCATGATTAGCCGACGACTTTGGGGTTTAGCCGACCACTTTAAGTCGTCGGCTAAAGTCTGATTTTTGGTAGTGAAAGTTGGAAAATGACGAATTCTGCCCCGGATGAAAACAACGTGCCTGCGACAATAAACAACGGACTGAAAAATATACATGCACGACGAGTTCGAGTCGGAGCCAAAGCACTAAAAGTTCGTAAAACGACAACGATAGTAATTACCCCATAACATTAGAAAATTACAAAACGGCCCAAAACATTCGAAATACACGATACACGATCGAAACACCAAATAAAAGCTCACAACATCCATAATGACATAGCATTGGGTTTACGACAAACCAAAAACGGTGGTCCCGAACAACGATTACAAGAATCGAACCAAATAGCAACGGAACTGATAATAAACGCGGAATTGGGTATAACGAATCCGAAAAAAGCTCGAATGACAAAAAGTCCAGTATTAAATATTCTCTAAATATCCATACGGTTACAAGCGAGTTACTAAAAATAAAAAAACACCATAATGAAAAATACCGAGAAAAGAAAAAATACGGATATTACACAGGTTGAGTAGTTTTGTCGATGTTTATAAGATAAATAGCAAAATAATACAAACTAATGGTTTCTTTTTATTTTAATAAATGTTGTTTTCTAGTAATCAAATTTGTAAGATGCCGACCGACAACGTAATTTTTTAAATAATATAATATTATATCTATAGTTTTCTTCTGCAATTTTGTCAAAAATGAAGTAGTAGAAGATTACTTATCTGCCGCTCCTTTTTCAATAAACATTGTGAAGTAATTTGTCCTATAGCAAAAGGTTTATTCTTTAAATTTGGGATCCACAAATCATAAAATGTATCTCTCATAAAAATATTTTGAAAGTTTAGTATAAGAGATGGAGTTTTCAAAATCTTTATATAGATCTCATTAAATTAAAACTATATGTATTTTGGGTGGATTCAAATAGATAGGTCATATCCAGTATACAAATATGACATATCAGTTAGTAAAATAGCTAGAAAAAAAAACAGAAAATCCATATATAGATCTCATCTAATTAAAATCATATATATTTTGGGTGTATCCAAATTGATTGGTCATATCTAGTTTACAGATATGGCATATCAGTTAGTAAAAGTGCTAGGAAAATAGAAAATTAATATATTGTATAGAGGGATTAATCAGATATTTTTTAGGCAATATTTCAATGGCTGCAACATATTGGGGAATAAAAGTAACAAGTATCTTACACTTCCCCACAGTTAGAACCAATAGTATAGCGGGCTCACCTAGATTGATGTTTCAAGCACAGTCTATGCATGATAGTATGATGTATAGGGTGAATAATAGTGATGCCTTTATTATTCTTCCAGGTGGCTATAGCACACTAAATTCAATATTCAATATCACATCATGGGATGAGTTGGACTTTCATACCAAACTTATAGATTTGTTAAATATTAATAATTTCTCGAGTGGTTTGCTTGCTTTTCAGGATCAAGATAGAGATCACAATTTTATCTCTCATACTGTAAGAGAAATAATTATATGTGCCAAAATAGCCGTTGATCTACTTATAAAGTTTCAACCATATATTTCAGTTAAGAAATTGGAAGTCAAAGCTCATCAGCATATTGGTGTCAAGCGAAAAAGAAGTTAAGATCCCTTAGATCATTCATTATAAAATTTAAACCCTGGTGCCAATTGGGGGTGGCAGAGTTAAGAAGTTTTATAATCTCGAGAAGCATCCTTTTTATGGGTTTCATATGTATTATCTATTTGTGTTTTATGTTGTCGAGTGGTTACTGCCTTTTGGGCTAGTTTCAATATTTTCCACTTCGATTGTTTTGTGCTTCTTTAAAAGCAATAATAAGATAATTTTGGCTTTTATGCAAATACAGTATTTCCACGAATATATATTTGTGTCATATGCTTCTCCGTGAGCATTTCATTGTAATATCAATAAGAGTTCATATGATCCCACCATGTGACATAATCGATATGGGATTTATTGAGCAGCTATTTCCCACTCATAGTTTCTCATCTCACTTGTCAAATGATCCCACCGTGCGGTGTACTTTGCATGGGATTAATCGGTAATAGCTTCTTGTATCACTTGCTCAATTTTCTCTATCCATATTCAATAAACATAGAGATCGGATATTATTTCCACCAACTGATTCTTCTTCAAGAGCATGATTTGAATCACTGATCAACTATTTATTCAGAGTAAGATTTATTTCTTTTAACTGCTTCTTCAAGAGTGGGATTTAGATAATCGATCAACTACTTCTTCAGAGTAGGATTTATTTTTTTATCAATTGTTTCTTCCAGAGCGGGAGTTATGAACAACTAAAGTGGTATAACCAACCATGATAATGATATATAATATTTAAATTGCATAAATATATAAAAATGATCCGTCTTATGATAATTGAACTCATCATATGTGAGGTACTGTAATTGCAGAGTGAACTCGACAAATGAGTGGTTTCAACCCACCACTTGGAGGAAAATAAAAGAATAAAATTAAATTTCAAAATGATTATCTACTTTTACGAGAGCACTATCGTCCAATCAGTTCATATATAATCACCGTCAAGGTATAAGGCTATATGTCCAATTATCGGCTGCCATCAACAGTTGCCAGTTCGCCGGCTGGGCCGACTGGCCGGTATATGGCATCATATCTATCATGTTATAAAGTTCTATAGTGAAAGGATATTTTCCATAAGTCTATGCTATTTTCCAAATTCGGGTACTAATTCCACATCCTAATAAGTCTATTAATAATGTATACTAAGGGGATTATAATTACATACTAATATTAGTCTCAAATTAAAATTCTCGTTAAATCAACACAGTGGTATTAAGAAAAAATAATTTTGATAATGTATGCTTCTTAAGAAAAATCAAACTTATATTTAATAAAATATTAGACTATTTTATTCTTTATTTACAATCTCATTTAACTTATTGGTGTCCACTTTATTCGTCACAAGTGTAATACCCGGATTTTCAGTATAAATTTTTCGCGTTATTTTATCTGAGATATACTGCATAGCTTGGTGTCTATACAGTATGGATAAAATAAATTGAGAACCGAGACAGTTATACTTGTGTAATTGATGTTTTTGATTGACAGTTATATTGAGGATATGGTGTATCAGGTTGAACTGATTTGGGCATCAGGTGTATCGTATGAGAATATTTTTGGGATGAGTATATGTATTCAGTATGTGAGTATACGTATCCAGTATGTGAGACGGACTGGGACAGTTAGATTTGGCTAAGTATAGAGCCCTTAACGTATGCTAAGCTTAAGGACTTACGTATGCTAAGTTGCTAGTGTTACGTACGTTATGGCTAAGACATTACATACGTAACAAGAGGAATCGGACAGGACCGAGCTGTGGTCGGCAGGTGGCGCCCTGTGTCGGTAGCTTTTGGCGGAAAACGTGCATGGGCAAGTCAACTACGTATTATGTACGCTATACAGAGTGTATTACATATGTAATATGAGCTTTTACTGTAGCAAGTCAACGTACGTATTACGTACGTTATGGAGAATGTGTTATGTACGTAAGGATGTGAACGAAATAAGTTAGGATCCTCTGGACTGTCATTACGTACGCTACCAAAGTCAGATAGCGTACGTAAATATTGGTTACGTACGTTAACTTTGGCATGTTACGTACGTAACGAGCTGGAAGTTTATAAAAGTGGACGCTCGTCATTTCATTTTTCTTCAGAGTTTCATTTCGTTGTTCGCCCTTCAACACCTAGAGATGGATTCTTGGTCCTTCTAAGTGGATTATGAGATTAAGGACTTGGATTTGGAGCTTGAGAAGAAGAGATATTGATGATTCTTGAGGTGGTTACTTGTGTATTTCATCTTCTAAGAGGTATGTTGGATAATTCTCACTTTCAATTCAGATTTTTGATGTTATTGTTAATGATTAATTGTATGATGCTAGTTTATGAAGTTGTTGTGATGATTCTTGGTATTCACGGTAATTTTGTTAAAGGAGGATGACAATATGATAATCTATGCCTTGATTATGTTGTTTATGATTAAGGAATCATAATGTTCTTGATGTTCTTGGTAGTATTGTTTCGATTCTTGATGTTATAAGAAGTGTATGTTGAAGAACATGATAATATGTATCTTGATGTGAGAATAAGGATTGTCTAGATGTTAGAACACATCGGATTATGTCGTTTTGTGGATTATGAACATGATTTCGGAATAAATTGTGTTCTTAAAGAACTCTTGGATTATATGGTTTGATGAATGTGTTTAAGAGGTGTTGGAGTTTTGGATATGAATATGGAATATTCATATCTAAAACTAAGTTATGTGTTTTGGTGCAATATTCGTATAGGAATACGAATATGATTAAGGGTTTGATAATATTATTGTGAGTTTGGAAGTTCATACGTATTGAGCAAGTGTTCAAATCGAATGATTGAGTTATTCGAAACCTTTGGAATATGATCATCTATATGTTGAACTAATCGGATCGTCCGGATTGATGATGATAATCAGTAATTGATTTTTATTATGAATTTACAAGGAGGAAACTTGTATCCGTATTTAAGATTGAATTTGGAATAGTTAATGTTTAGACCCTTTTGCTATTGGTTTAAATTGATTGTTGATATGACTTTCGGATTGTGGAATCGTATTATGGTTATGAATTCGAAATTGTTT
This sequence comes from Orobanche coerulescens, assembly GCA_033398695.1. Lineage (NCBI taxonomy): Eukaryota > Viridiplantae > Streptophyta > Magnoliopsida > Lamiales > Orobanchaceae > Orobanche > Orobanche coerulescens. Next base: position 72,180,316 of record CM065816.1, on the reverse strand, counting down.
GAATTGTAATGTTCGGTTTTGTGTATGATCGAGGTATTGTTGAGCCGTTGAGTTTGATTGGTTGGCTATGTTGGTTATTGATTGTTATTGGATGTGTTGTCATTTGATTATTGCATTAGGTCGCGATAATTGATCGTTGATTACGACCGTTGTGTTGCGGTTGAGGCTAAGAGTTCGTAGATTGCTTTTGGTCGGGGCTGAGGAGTTCATAGACGAAGGCAATGGATATTGGTAACGGCTTCGTGGTATCGGTATCGAGGCAAGTTTATACTTGTTCAGTTTATAATATTTGATGAATGGTTTCGCTTTCATTTCATTTATAATTCATATAGCAATGCTATTATAGATGTAAACTGTCGAGATGATGATTTATTTATCATGTTGTGGTTTGGGACAAACCATAATGTATATGATTTAATTATGTTTGATTGAAGATAGAGATGGGAGTTATCTTTGATCAATGATATGGAATGTCGGATATCGAGGGTAGTTATCGTGATGACATGAGTATCGGGATAAAGATTTATTGGTATTGAATGGACGGTAACTTATTTGAGATTATTCGTATAACTATGTATTCGTTCAGGATTGTTGTTCGCGGAAAGGATATTGTCTTCGACTTTGAGGTAATGTAAGTATTTTTCAGTTATGAGGATAATTATTATGGTGAATTATTGTATATGTTGTACGATGATGTTTCGTAAATTGGGATTCATATTTATTATTTCGTTGAGGGATGATGATCCCAGGGTTGATTGTATTGAGATCATTGATCGTGTTGATCGTTTGTCGTGGATGATGATCCCAGGATTGTTGTTTTGGATATTGATTAGTCGTGTCGACTTTTCTTTGTCAGTTGTCTTTGTTCACTTCAGTGAGTCTTTTGATCCTTGTTGGATATGTGATTCTTTGAGTTTCGTTGTCATGTTGCATCGTGACATATCTGGAATCATATATGCATTCCGATTGGTTATTGTGTAGGATTTTTAGCTGGGCGCACTATGGTTATGTGTTGATATTTCCACATTGAACCGTGCACACGAGACGTAGTTCGTGAGGCTAATTAGGTACATTGTCCCACATATATTCTGGATTCCGTATACGGTGTGGACATGTGCACTGACACATTTCCGGATCGGGCGTACTGTGATGTCCATCTTTGAGCCATATTGTTTGGTCATTCATAGTCCATGTATGATTGGATATGTTCGACGGTTTCTGACTGGTTGTTCATACGCCTGAGGGGTATGTTCGACAGTCGGAGTTATTTCTTTGAGATCCATTATTGTTGATCATTTGGAGTTTGCCTTGTTGGTGGTATTCTCGGTTATTGTTGATCTTTGTTGATCGTGTCGGAGTTTACCTTGTTGAGGGTATTCTCGATTATTGTTGATCCTTTGTTGATCGTGTTGGGAGTTTACCATGTTGAGGGTACTCTCGGTTATCGTTGGCCCTTTGTTGGTCGTATTAGAGTTATCATGTCGATGATATTCTCGGTTGATGTTTTGGTTGATCATGGTCTTTGATCGTATGAGCATTCGGACTGTACGTTGATGTTTCGGGACTTGTTATCATTGTTTTGGTGGTAGTTGACCTACAGATATGTTGTATGTTATTGGTTTATCCAGGTTGAGATTTGATTGTGCAAATCCGACAGACAGGATTTGGCACAGATGGTTCATTCCACACTTATGAGTTATGATGATGTTTTGATGATTTTTGAGTATTGTTGTGATACAGTACAAATGATTGTTATTGAGTTCATTTCGTCATTTGAGAATGCGAAATGTGTATTATGGTAAGGATTGATTTGTTATAGATTGCTATGGATTGGTAAGGTTACATTGGTAGTATTCTTACTTTGTTATTTCATTGGTATGTAATTATTTATGATGATGTGATCGATATCATTGTTGAGTATTGTGGCTGACTCCGTCGTGGGCTTTATTTTTAGGTACTCGGAGATCGAGCTAGTAGCGGTCGTGAAGGGGTGAGCTTCTCGTGTGATACTGGCTGTGGCGTGTTTTCGGAGAATTGAGTATTCTTTCTGGTTGTTTTATTTCCGCTGCAAATGTGTATTTTGAACTGTGTTTATATCCGCTGCGTGTGTATTTCTAAATAACTTTCCGGTATTTTTACCAACTCGTGTTTAATTTTAAAATGGCCTTTTGGCATTTTGCGAACTTGGGTTATTTCGTTAAACTCTTTTTCCCAACTATTTTGTCGGTACATTTAAGGGATGTCTTAACGTACATTTTGAACTATCGAGATTTGGCATTTCGCCTTATATTTTCAAATGGTATTTTATGACGGTATTTGAGAACTACGCTTTTGAAAATATTTGTGTATTTAAAATATTACCGTCATCGGCCTTTTGGCATTTTTAAATATTTTGAAATGGTTTTTAGCCTGGTGGGTTCCAGCACGGGACCCACGGCGCTGTAATATCCCGGATGGTTTGGGGGGTGTTACAACAAGTCCGTCTTTTATCCCTGCCCAGAAGACTTCCTTGTCCCTTTTCTTCTACTTTATTTTATTTACATCTTACTTCTTCATTTTATTTAACATCTTCCTTTTCCGTTTTCCTTTCTTCTTGTTTTTTAGTATTTTGATTCTTTTGATGCTGTTACTGTTATAAATTTACTAGAAATATATATAGAATTGAGAGAAATGAAAATATCATTTTATTCATATATGTGTATGTTTTACATATAAAGAATATGGCCTTTATATAGGCTTATGATACAAGAGTTACAATGGAGATAAAAGGCCAAAGGCCTATACTTGAAAAGTCAAAAGTTATATGTATTAATGGAAAAAGATAAAAGGTTAAAGGTCATCCAATAATACATAACATTCCCTCTTGGATGACCAACATGCCTCGTTAAAAGCTTACTAGGAAAATCCCTGTTGAAAAAACCCTAGTAAAGGAAAAATAGTACATGAGCCTAGTTTTGACCACTAATCTGCTCAAATTGAAAAATGAGTACATGGCACTCAACACGCCGAGTTAAGATTAAGACATATAACTCGATAATTCGAGCCTAGTTATGACAACTAAGTTCACTCAAATTTAAAAATGAGTACATGACACTCAGCATGCCGAGTTAAGATTAAGACATCTAACTCGAACAAATTGAATCCAGTTCTAAACAATTAGATCAAGTTTGACAAACGACACGCCGATCACAAATAGACGATCCCTGGATCATCTACACTTGGCTCATACTGGCTAAAGTGATCATAAATAAACTAAGGTATACATCTCGGCCTTACCCCGATATAAAGCGGGATCTCCTTCTGACATTTTCAGGAAGGCCGACCTCAACTACAAAGCCTAACGATAAACCAGTTCGTGGTTGGTTAAGTATGAGCATCTCTTAATACGAGACAGAAAACTTGAGAACGAACCGCGTATCAAGAGTACGGAAAGAAACATGGCGAAAACACCCAAATCAGGTCAATAAGAATATAGGAAAAGCCAGAAGACCCTAATAAAACAACCGGGCTTAGACTATAAGTATTTCGATAAAAGAGTACATTGTTCTAGCCAAATTGGCTTTACATTGCATCCAGATTACATTAAAATATCCAAGTCTGATGCCATCCTCAACCTCGGCCTGTGCTATCAAGTTGTCAAAATTATTCTCTTGAGGAGCCGAAGGATTCCATGCCGGATTCCCTTCTTGAGAATCCCGAGCCCTTATGTTCTTAAGAGCATTCTCAGAGTATGGGATCATATGATGATCCCCCCTGGATTCGGCACTGTAAGGATCTTGGACGAAAACACGAGCAATGTTCTCCAGATATACCTCGACTTCTGGGTCAATATAGAGGAGCCGAGATAAATTTGACCAGGCATCGCCGTAGACAGAGCCCGCTTCATCAGCCAATTCATCCCGATATTGTTTGCTCTTTCAGTATCGCTCGACGGCGGACTCCTCTTTGCCAGGTAGGCTCTCCTCAAGAATGGCCAGCCTTTCATCCACGGCATTCTTCACCAGCACCAAGACCTCGGCCCTCTTCCTCTGTGCCTCAGCCTCGGCATCAGCAATCTCCCGAGCGGACTCAGATTGCAGCAAAGCCTCCTTTAGTTTCTCCAAGTCATCCAGTGCAGACTTCTTAGCGATCTCGGCTTGTTCCACCTTCAGCACGGCCTGGTGTACCAAGGCATCATGAGAAGCTTTCTCCTTCTCGAGGGCTTCAACCTTATCAGTGAGCATAATGGTGGATTGTTGAGCCGACTTGGCCGCCGTCTCATTCTTGTGCACCAGAACCACCACCTGCCTGAATACAGTGTACTCGTGCTGAGCTATAGAGGCGAGCTACAAAAAGAAAACAAACTCAGTTCAAGCAGATTGCATAAAAGAAATTGTAAATTATGGGAAATCGACACGGAATAAATGGTACCTCACTAAGAATTAAAGCCTTCCTATTGAAGAGTTGGAGTGAACTCGGCTTGTCAGCAATGAGCCGTTCAATATAAGACGTATTCATGGCACGCTTAATGACCGGTCCCCCAAGCTTCAGGGCGATTCGAACGGTCGAATCAAACCCAGATATAATGGGCGCAGCAATGAAAGAGTCGACCAAATTTTTAATCTCGGCATCAGAAAGGGCGAAAGCCGAGGATGAACCATGTGGCGCGGGAATGGTTCTCTTCTGAGAAGGCACTTCTCGAGCTCGGCCTCCATCATCCCTCGGTCTCTTCTGTCTCTAACGGTGCTCTGCCTTGGAGTCCAGCCCACGATCTTGGCCCGGTACTTGAGAGTGCCCCTGGCCTAGACTCCGGGCATGAGTCTGAGTTGGGCTAAATCCGCCAGTAGGCTCCCCCTCGATCTCCACTTCAGGCTCGGATGAAGCTCCAGCTTGGATAATGGGTGGCTCCTTGGGAAGCGACGATTCCCCATTATCTTGCAGCTCTTTTTTCCGAGCTGCCATATCGGCATGCCTATTTTCGACTCCCCTCAATCGGGACAACCTCTTCTTTTTTTGAGCCGCCATCACGTGGTCGATGTGCTCCTCATTGACCTTCTGGATGTCCTCCATCGAGAGATCTGCACAAGAACAATGTTAATCCCAAAACGAGATGGCAGAAAAAATGACAATGAAAGATAAGAAAATTACATCCTACGATGTCCACGGCTTTTAAGCATTTGTCGTCCTCAGCACGGCCGGTCGCGCAATCCTCGTGGAAGACAAAATTGGGATGGACAACCCAATCAGGAAACCGAGCCCCTCTTGGGACCTCGACCAAAGGTCTAACCCCAGCTATGGGCCCCCTCATCAGGCCGGTCTGAGCATGGTAGCGAAAGTCAGTCTTCAGCTTGGCCCAGTTAAGAATGGCAATAGAGGAAAACTGCTCGAGCTTCGCAATCAAGTCTGCACTCCAGTCCGGCTCATGAACGCACGAAGGGCGATGCGGTGAATTGACAGGTGCTGTAAATTCCCAGCCATGCTGGCTCTCAACCTTGATCATGTGCATGTTCCAACCCGTGACCTTATTGACGGTATTTGAAATGGGGGCCATAAGCTTGGGTTTCTTGGGGTCGGACTTAATGGTGATGGTTCTGGTTTTGGAATTGTACGATGAATTAAAAAAGTGATAGAATGCAAACATGCATGGCTCGAAGCCGAGACCACGGCACAAGATAATAAAGGTGGTGAGATACCTAACCGCGTTGGCACCAAGGTGGGCTGGGACAATTTCCCAATCCTCCAAAAATTGATTAATGAAAGGATCCAAGGGCAGCCTAAGGCCGAGGTGGAATTGCTTGAAATAAAACGGGACGAAGGCATCACTATAATTGAATGTTTTAGCTTCATGCTCATCGGCGAAAGGAGTGGCCAATCTATGGTAGAGGCTATACTCATTCCTATCCACCTCATACATGGTGTAAAGTTCCTCAAGCATCTCGTCCCCCCCTTTGGGATGCTTAGGCCGATAGGAGCCTCCCGAGTTTATCTGGCCTTTGCCTCGCCTCCGTATTGAGCCGACAACCTTGGAGTCGAACTCCCCGACGGGCTTGTCAGATGTACTCTCCCCATCCATACCTGTAGAAGAGGACATGGGGTTAGACTCACCCTGTGAAGACGACGAGGTGACCTTCTCCCTCGTCTCAACCACTTGGGCCGAGGAGGAATCTCCCCTAAGGCGAAGCCGAGCTTGAGACTTGTCCTTGACATAATGAAAAAAGATGCAGTCTAGGACTTCGTCCAAACTATTAAGAGTCAACACGTCGGTATCAGCACCGTCTACAGTCCTAGGTGCAAAGGACCCAGAGGGATATCTAACATTCGTTCTAGGGGTTTTGTTCATATACAACATTTCGCCAATGGCCGCAAGGAATAGGAGCTTCCACGACCCATTGGATTTAACATAAATCCTAGAGTTCCTAGTGTAGAAACCGTAAATGGAATTCTTTTCCAGATAGCCATGCTTAGACATTTTAAGGACGCGAAGTTTAACAGAGGAGATTTGAAGCTTTGAAAACTCAATAATGGTGGAAAAAATAAAGGGGAAATGGAGATGAAAAGTACCTCAAGAAGCAAGGATAAATAGATGAAAAGCAACGCCTGAGGAATTGGTCGGAGTAAATCGTCAGAAAAACGGACGGAAATGGCAAGGTGTGAAGTGTCGTCGGGTTGTCACAAGATGTGTCCTCTGTTCGGGATCCGAAAAATGAAGGAAATAATTTTGATTTTATAAAGAGGGCACACGGGTGTCATAATTGCACTGCATTAATGGGCGTGGTTTCCCAGGAGATTGTCTCTTCACCTCTCCACGCGCACGCTGCCCAATTATATGAAGGGATACGAGGCGACTGGTATGACTGGACCCTTAAAATTCAGTGGGACATCCAAGCAAGTCAAGGCCGACATAACACCAAGCAAAGCTGGCTTCAAAGAATCAACCAAAACCCTGAAGGATGATGGACTTGAGTTCCTACTTGGCCTGCGGAGATAGAAACTCGCGGGCCACTGAACGACATAGACCGAATTGATTACATAGATCTGGAGAGCTTGAGTATAAAGCCCATCACGGCCCATAAATCAAGACCCTATAAATCCCAGGAATAAACTTATTATCTCGGCATAGAGCGATGTCGAAGCCGACCTGAAAGCCAGGATCATACTCGGCGTGCCTCATCTTAGGCTCAAGCCAAGACTTGGTTCAGGCAACCAAATTGTTGCGCCGACTCGGCTCAGTAACAGAATAAGCCGAGATCAGTAAATCTACACTCCTTGTCAGTAGATGAAGGTCCTAACCTTCAAGCACACTGAATCTTATGAAATACAAGATGGAGACAAATAAAGATATCTTTACTTAACAAGGACTCTTCTCCACAAGGAAACTACATCCACAATCCTTATCAGGATTCTACTTCCCATATATAACAAGTCCAACATCAACACGGACTCAATGACTTTCTCTGCAAGTTAGGGTTGCAATATTCATGCTTATAAAAATAGGTGTCCTTGCACCTAAACTGGTACACACAGAATTCTTGACTCTCAATACAGTCAATTAATTTTATTTCCACCATATATTAGGTATACTTACTTTCATGCTGGAGGGCCTTCGCCGGTGAAGCCCCGGCTCAGTTCACGTGTTTTCTTGTGTGTAGGTCCGATCTGGAAGTTCACTCGTCGAAATTATCCGAACCGCTTGGATAAGGGCTGATCTGATATGTTTTGGTGGCATCACAACTATAATGTTCTGGGCCATGAACGTGCGCATTGTAAGAAACCGCCGGTGACTTGTTATAATTATGGACGCGAGGGGCATCGAGTTCAATACTGCGAGATTGTTGCTAAGATGGTAGGGAACCGGAGTTCCATTCCTACTTATGGAGGGCCCAGTGATGTCCAGTGATGGTATTTTGTGCTCATATTACGGATTGTTTCTCGTGTGGAGATATGTTATGTGATGCTTTTATGTTTGGAGCATGATGACTGATATTTTGTTTTGAATAAATTTCGTGTGGGTTATTGAACCTACGAAGACACGTGACAGTAGACCACGGGGTCATGGATTTGGAATTTTTAAATGTGTCGTTGTGTTTTGTTTTGTAGCACTGTGCTGACCTTGTTTTAAGTTTTGGGATGAAACTTATTTTTAGAGGGGTAGAATGTAATATCCGAGATTTTTATTCTGGTTGCCTTGAACTATTTGTCGTTTGGTGTCAGTCATTTGATTTCGTTATGATTATGTGCAATTCATTTTTCTATCATGAATGGTATGATATATTCTGTCGTAGTGTTCATCGAGTGAGACTTGTTGTTGCGTGCATTTCTTCGATTAAATGTGTGCGTGTGGTGTGGTACATTATATTTCGTAATTTGCTCGTTATTGTTTTGAATCATAGCCGGTGCGTTAATGTGACCGAGATGTTGTCGAACGTGTAACCGGACTGTCGAAATGGCCGAGTTTTGACCATAAGGCCTGGCCAAGTTACGGCTATAAGGCACGGTCGGTTATGGCCGTAAGGCATTGTCGATTATGGCCGCAATGCATGGCCGAGTTACGACCGCAAGGCATGGCCTAGTTACGGCCGTAATGCCTTGCTGGTTACGGCCATTGTGTGCCGCACATTTTTGGGCAGTAGGCCTGTGGACCATATTACGCTGTAAGGAGTGGCCGGGTACGGCCGCAATGCTTTGCTTGGTAATGGCCGTAATATGCCCGAGCGTTTTGGGCAGTGGCCTGGGAGGCGCCGGTTACGTCCGTAAGATGATGCCGATTACGGCCGTAAGGTCCGAGGCCGTAAGGTACTACCTATTACGGCTATAACATGCATGGCTATATATAGCCGAGGCGACGGGTTTGTGTCATTTTTCTTCTTTTCCTCTCTTCCTCTCGCGGCTAACGAATGGGTGAGATGGGAACTTTGATTCCTGGTCGATTCTACTCAATTCTAATGTGTTTTGGCAGGCCTTTGTCGATTATATCAACATCTAATCCTTGTTCTTCGTTGGATCGAGGTAATTTCTTGAAATCTCCTACGGTTGGCTTTCGGGATTTCCTTCTTGATTTTCGTTGTTCGTCCGATTTTGATGAATCGGTTGATGTTATTGAGTTCTATTAATCGTGTTTTATGGCTTGTATATCCATATTTCGAGTTTGTTTAACTCGATTGGCGATTCGAGTGTTCTTGGGAGTTATCGAACATTGAATGTTCGATTAAATGTCCCAATGAGTTTCCCTTTGATAGTTTGGTGGGATTTCCGTTGTTTTGGGTCTTGATTCTCGTTGTAATTATATCTTCGTTGTTTTTGCCCAGAGGATTGAAGGTGTTCGAGGTTTTTTGGTTGAGTCGTGTTCGTCGGAGTGTTCGGTATCGGTTATCGAGGCAAGTATCTTGCTATATGATTTGTGTTTTGTGAATAGAGACTTCTATTTTTGGGCAGTAGGCCTGTGGACAATATTACGCCGTAAGGAGTGGACGGGTACGGCCGTAATGCCCTGTTACGGCCGCAATGCTTTGCCTGGTAACGGCCGTAATATGCTCGAGCGTTTTGGGAAGTGACCTGGGAGGTGCCAGTTACGTCCGTAAGATGATGCTGATTATGGCCGTAAGTGTAACACCCCCAAACCACTCGGGAATATTACAGCGCCGCAGACCCTCTCCGTGAGGATCTACCATGCTAAATACAGAATCACAACAATACAATACATGCCGACATGGCTAAATAATGAACCATTAGACTGATTTGATCTTTTACCACAACTATACATCAAACATACATTACTCTTTCTGACAACTCATACCAACGCAGGGGTTGGAATACATCAACATTCCCGTAAAAATGGAGAATACCACAACGGAAGGACAAGACAACTAGACTTCACCAAATACTCAACACCGATCTTCATGTGATTAGTATCGTCGTCCTCCATCATCCTTCGTAACGATCCCGTGAATTGCTTCCCAGCAACCTGCAAGTACCTGGACGCAACACATACATCCACCCCCCGAATACTCGGAGGTTAGCAAAACTCCACTGTTTTGCTAGTGAAGTATAAAACACAAATACAAGCTATATACAACATACCCCGAGATCATAATAATCGTGAATATACTTCCTGAGATAATTCACTTGATCGAAACAGTTTGAAATATGAAAGGTAGGAATAAAATCGTTATACATCTTACAAAACATTTTACGATCTCGGGAGTTTTGAAAACATTTGGGATTTAAGAATTCTCAAGTCTTTCGAAACCACTTAGGGACACAGCCCAAAAATCATTTTCTCCAAAATACAATTCCGATAACAAAACACGGGTCCACGACCCAACCATAACATTTTAATCACAAATATGGGGTCCACGACCCAAATCATCCACATCACAAACTCGAAAGAATAACCCGACGGAAACTACACAGTGTCAAACATTACCATGACAACAGTCTCACAGAACAACATTAGAGAGCACAATTTTGCAACTTAACCGTACGGTCGAACTCGACACACCACAAAGCTACAATGCACAGAGCAACCACAGGAGTCACGTACCCATACCAAATTATCGCAACCAAGAGACGAATCACACACAACACATTTTCTAGTGCCATTCCAGCCAAGTACAATACCATTTGAACTGCCATTCTAATCAGATGAAATATGCGCCAAAATCAAAGTTCTCCAACAAAACATTTTAAAGGTTAACCGTTGGTATGAGACTCACGGCCACCGCAACCCGAAGAGGCCCCGTCGACCATCCTTGGGTGGTTAACCCCAGTTCGCGATACGCACACACACGGCATTACATATCCCCAGAGACTCCATCGGACCATCCCTGGGTGAACACACATATACATCCACAATATCCACGGGAAGCAATAATCCAAATATTAGAATATGCAAACAAATGCAAAGTACTTGCTAGAATGGCCACTTTATTCGACGTATACTCACAACTAATGTCACACAACAACAAGAAAATACCAATACCAAACAACACTAAGCGCCACAACCTCCTTCTCAAAGGAGTAACAACTAATATCACACAACGTCACATATTCATCGAACAAGTATACGTGTCAATACACAATCCTCGGCAAGTGATTACGGTCTACTATATTCACGTAATACAATCACAACACCTTCCATCATACGGCACTAAATACATATTCCGAAACACATTTATTCACGAAGCATCCGAGTTATCTTTGAAGGAAAATCTTTTATCGAGGATATACCAATCCTATTTGAAAGTTCACTAAAACATTAAAATTTCACATATAATCAATTACCAACTATCACGTCTACGAAACACGAAATGTATGGGCAAGATACTTGCCTCGATACCACGAGCAACGGATTAATGAACAGACACGGTAGCCCTCGAACTTCTAAGAACGACCAAGAACTCGTCAACTTCACGAAAACTACGAACATAATATCACCACGAATCAATAATGCTAAACGGAGTCCGAATCGACCTGAAAAACAACAAGGATCCGAGGGTTTCTTCAAGATACTTGAGAATCAAGTTCCGGGTGATAAAAATCGATAAATGAGTTACAAAATCCGAAGACCATGATCAATACAACAATAATACCAAGAACAATTTATTAATCTCGGACAAAATCAATGAATCACGAAGAAACCCCCAAAAATACACTAGGGTTCTACGGAAGAAGTACCTCGATCCGGCGAAGAACAAGAACTTGATGATGATATAATCGAAAAGGATCTTCCAAAACATCTTGGAATTGATTAGAACCGGCCAAGGACTCCTCTCCTCAAATGCTCCCATCCGCAACCGCCACTAGGTGAAGAAAATGCTCACAAATGAGGTTTGGCCGAAGCCCAGGCCTATATATGGCCGAGAGTGTTACGGCCGTAACCGGCATTGCCTTACGGCCGTAACTCAGTCAACGCCTATAACGTACGTAACGACCGACGCCTTACGTACGTAACGAACACCACTTATGGCCGTACTCGGCATAGCCTTACGGCCGTAACCAAGTCCCCAGGGCTACTGCCCGAAATTTACCGACGCATTACGGCCGTAACTGGCCAATGCCTAGCAGCCGTAATGAAGCCTTACGGCTGTAACAGGATGACCCTTACGACCGTAACCGAGTCCTCCCAGGACAGGGTGTGCGGGAGTCTTACGGCCATAATCGGACAGGCCTTACGGCCGTAACTCGGCCCAGCCATCCCTCCGACTGCCCGGCTAGAGACTCGACGACGTCTCAATCACACAAACGCACCGACTATGATCCGAAACGATAACGAACAGGCTACGAAACTCAATGTACCACAGTGCAAGCATACGATTCCAAGGACGTGGACGACAACAATCCGTTCGACCGAAGAAAACTCAACAAAACCGGAATGAAGATCTCGGGTATTACATTCTACCCCCTTAAAAGAAGTTTTGTCCCCGAAACTTAAAACATAGAACGACCAACACAAAACAAACTCAGGTAACACACGCTATCCATTTCCAACAACCTACAACGACTCACATGTAGCACGTAGCTTCTACCATATATCGCTACACCATAACAATAACAAAACACAACGAACAAAATCAATACGGTTGACTAACCCGAACACTACATCAATCAAAATGCGAGTTAATCGCTAAACAATTACGAAATTCCACATCCCAAGGGTTAGAAGATCGAAAACGAAACTAATTTCTCAAATTTAAGGGAAATTACGAAGCGACCCGAATGCTCAAAAATCACGGTACGAGATCAACAAAAACCGGACAACAAACGATCGAACCACAATGATTGGGACAACAATGGTCGAACAATCATGTTCGAACCACGACGAACAACAAAAATCGAATAACAACTCCAAAGTTTACACCTCGACTAGAGATGATAAGTGATCTAGTAAAAACGACAAGGTATGCATTTACATAAGGTTCACAGGAATGGGACCGAATTCGGGAAAAGTCAAAATGACAAACAGATTAACCCGAAATAATACCACAACTCATTCGAGCAACAAAAGTGAAGGATAGAACAAGTTCAGAAAATATCAACGAACACAAACGAGTCGATAGAGGTGAAAATATAGAAATTCAAAATCTGATCCGCTTCTAATAAAAGAAGTTTATCTCCGAAATTCGAAACAACAAAGCAAATAAATAACATAACATACACACTGGTAGACTATACCCCCCAGGTGCTCCTCAGAGTCGATCCTGACATCAGTGCTCAAGTCCGTGCCTCAGAAGGCTCGGCGACCAATTCGCAAAATTGAACCCGATGTCCATCGAGTCCGCACTTGTGGCACGTTACTGGCGGAGAAGGACAATGTGCACGAACATGCCCTGACACGTTGCAGTTAAACCACCTCCTAGCTTTACCAGGAGTCAAAGTAGACGACTTGGAACTCTCGGTCTCATGCATCGAGTGATGGAGCTTCACAGCGGAAAGACTACGACGTTGCAATCCAGAACCACCAACTCCAGTACTAACCATAATATCATCCAACTTTCTTAGCTTTCTAGTCAGTTCCAGACAAAACCCAGCTTCCAGAAGTTCTCGGAACTCCGCCCACATGACGACATGATTCCGAGGTTTAACAGCTTCCCACCAATGAGCAGCATCTTTGCTAAGAAGGTACTGAGCAATATGAACCTTCCGATCTTTGGGACAATCAATGGCCTCGAATATCTTTTTCAACTGAAGGAGCCAACCATCCCAATCCAATGCATTTTATATATATAACAATTTTATGTATAGATCTATTTTATAGATACATATATTGGTTATTTAGTGTAGCAATACCCACAAATCGAGGAGGATTCATACTAACTACCTCTCGGAGCCATAGGTTTGCCCCGATCTTCTGAATAGCATCAGTGTTGCGTTGAACCGTCTGGGTCAACTGAGTCATCCGTGCTGCTACTTGTTGCAATATAGTAGCAACGTCCATACCAATATCGTTCCCAGCAATATTCTCTCGATTTCGCGCCTGATCCCCATGTCCATCCGTACCCCAGTTGCGACCACGACCTCTGCCCCTCAGCATATTAATCAAGCAACAATCTACGCAACGAAAGTCACATAATCGCACACAATAATATTACTGCACACATGGAATCCGCTCACACATGATCGACTGCAAAAGTTAGACCTAACGGCAAAATACAGTCTAAACTTTTGCCCAGCTAAAGCGCGCTCCACGACAAAAGATGGTGTGCGCTAACTGCGCAAGTTTGTTAACACATTCATAATCACCTTCCACCAGTACTAGATCGGAGGTTACGAATAAACAACATCATACCAATCCAAACGCCAACAGTTCACATACTTATAATATTACACAAATAACCAGCAAAAGTTAATTAACATTCCAAACCGAATTCCCACCTCTTGATCAAGAGAACTACCTCGATGAATGTATATCGAACGACTCAGCGTTCACACCACCACTTTAATCACAACTCGGGGCATTATAGCCGAAATGACAACAACATCGTTACCACATACCTTTTAACTGGAATTTTATGAAACCGAAAGGTTGAAAGCGAAAGTCATGTCTCAAGTAAATTTTTATAGACCTCCTTTAAGTTTTAAAAATCAAATTTTGAAAATTTGCAATGCAAAATGAAAATAAAATATAAGTAGTTTGAGTTCTCCAAATTAGATCAGTTCAAGGAGTATCCAAATAAAGGGAGAGTTAAAACCCTTACTCGGATTCCTCTCCCGAAAATTGGTGGGGATATCCAACTCTTCCTCCGGATTATCACCCGATGCTGACCTCCAAGCACCGCCGAACCAGCACCACTTTGCCAGGTCGCCCCGAACCTTGTTCGGCACCCCAAGGACCAACCTACCCAGGCGACCCTGGATATGGTAGCCGCTGATCGATCCCTTCTGCGCGGTCAGCTTGAAAAGATAATTCATCTCCAGCGTAGAAGGCAGACGAAACAGCCTATGACCGCTGAAGAACGTCAATGTACTGATAATCTGCAGCCAGGCGTTCGACGTCAACTAGAGAGGCGCTAGAATCCAGGCGACTAGCAAATACGAGACGGCAAACGGCAAGGGAAACCGCAATCCGCCCGCCAAGGTCATTTCATTAACGGCGACCATGCCCTCGGGAGGCTGGTCGGCACGTTCGTTATCGGAGGGCACGTGCAATGAGACATCAGAAGGAATATGATATTTCGCCCTCCAGCGGCCCAAGTCTTTCCGGGTTGCTGAACTCCGGATCTGACCGAGAGTCCACCGAGACGGGTCAGCGGCCCGGAACGCCGTCCGCTTCACATGTTCATAGGGATGAGCGGCGGAGTACGCTTCGAAATCAAATTCTGGACAGGGTCCGGCGATCCCCTCCATAATCTTAGCAAATTCCATATAAGCAGGGCCGAAAACGCTATCCCGTTACCAAGACAGCCGCACCAGTTCATCTTTATCCACCGGCGAGCCCTCCTGCTCCGCCGCCGCCGCTGATCTCGCCACTTCGGCCTCGTTGAAGAGCTCCTCAAGTTCTGTGGGTGCAATCCCCGCACGAATGGCCTCAACGGCCGTTTCCATATGAAGTCCCACGGGAATTTCCTCCCGGTCAGGCGAAGCTGCGGCGGCGGAGGTGCTTCCGGCCTCGAAGGTTTTAGATCCTCCAGACATGTTCTAAAAATTAAAGGGGGAGAGAAGATTTATGTTCTTACCTAAAAGAAAGGACGGTCGGCACAAGGATCGTCGGAAAAATTCTGCAAAGTCTCGGCTAGAAAGAAAGGATGCGTGAAGAGTAGAAATGAAGTAGCCCTAGCCCCTTTTATAGGCGGGAGCAGGGGTCTCTGTGCAAATAGGCGAAACCCCGAGGGCTGGAGTGCAATCGTCGGGGGGGACACATTAAGTGCGGCCCTCGAAACCCGCGTACGCGTCTTTTCGAGGGCACGCCAGGCGACAAGACTGACAAACCGTCGGACTCCCCCAATGGTAGCGCGACGCATGTCCTTGCAATGTTTCGAGAGCCCCCTTCATTTCCCGCTGATTCCAGCGCAAAAGGAGATCGTCCAACTTTGAAATCAGATCGTCTGATCGTCTAAACATTGGCGATCGCCAACAGTGCCACCTCACCCCGTGTTTTCAACATCGAAGCGAGCTGGGGGGCAATTGTTGTGCGGCGATTAATATGCCTCGATGGCGATCGACATAATGATCTGAGAGCCAACCATAGAAGACATACGCTGGGCGAACACCTAGTAGTCGACACCCACGGCGATCGTCTTTTGCTGTCTGGCGATCGTCTATGATGTCCAACCAGAGACGATCGTCTCGTGCCACGTATGAATCCAACATTCGTCAAAGTCTTCGAAGACCGAATCTTGGACGGTGACCCATGTGCAGATCCACAAAAGGCGCCGACAAGATAAGACCTTTGACCCCAGCCTGTCACCTACCTCACCTACCGACAGGGCCGCCAAAAGGTACAAAGTGGGTCCTCCCTGGAGCATTCAAGCCCGGGATAGATTCTAACATTAATATTTGTACTCCACAGTATACTTATTAATAACATCTCGCGAGAGCATTCAAGCCCGGGATTAACAACCCTGGCAAATCTTGTGTTATTTATTTTCCCACGGAAGTGTTCTCGCATTTGTTTGTTACTCGATCATTCCAGCAATACTATCTCCGGATAATATTTTGGGTAACAACAGACTGTGCTCACCATAAATCTCGGTTAAGTGAGATAAAATCTGCCTAGCACAAGTCATTTTCTTATGAGCTCTCAGAAACTCATTAGACATAGAGGTTATCATATATCCACAGACTCTAATGTCATCCTTAACCCACTCTTTGTGGTTTTCAACATCTTCCTGACTGGCTATGGTCCGCACCGGAGCCTCCGGAATGTCCACCTCCAAGACGTATCCCAGCTCCTCTATACTGAGGAATATCATCAGGTTGCGGAGCCAGTCCACAAAGTTAGGCCCAATTAAGGTGTTATTTTCGAGTAGGATAGTGAGTGGGTTCATTGTCATTTTTTGAGAGTTTTATGTCTGCATAAAGTACACTAGATTGATTAGGGACTCGTTCAATTATGGTCTAAGTTTAGAATTAAGGACTTTTATATTCTTTTAACCCAGCTTCCACTATTTTTATCGGAATAACACACTCCCCTATAAAATCCAGAAGTATTCGTTAGCTTTACTTCACAGTGGTGATCGAGTTCTTTATAAATTTTAATAGAGGGCAACCGAACAAGTTTCTGGTCTAGTAATCTTTATAAAGTGGCGTCCGACACCAACCCATCTAATGGATGATTCGATCTTCTTTTTCCCCTTGTTCACTCCCCTCAACCTATACGGTTTCTATGGTTCGTGAACAAGTTAAGTTTACACCATCGACGCTGATCAGTTTCGCAATTGAATCTTATCCGGCAACCGAACAGGTTTATAAGGATAAGATATGCTCCAACCGAAGGCATCTAATGTACTCCCAGAATTTATCGACTCTCCCCGAACGACTACCCCAATAACTCGGAAGCATAGCACATCTAGTTTGGATTTCAATTTTCCGAGTTTAATTTCATCGATCAGCGACGACGAAATTTCCAAAGCACAAAGTTGCCCGACAACTCCTGGAAACAAAATCTGGACACCTAACTTGATCAAATCACACTGAAGCTCATATTGAGACATAAGTATCTCAAGTGTCCATAACGTAACTGGTTTCTGACTCAAGGCGTCTGCCACGACGTTCGCCTTGCCCGGATGGTAAAGGATTTCGAGGTCATAATCCTAAATCAACTCCAACCACCTCCTCTGCCTCATATTCAACTCCAGTTGAGTGAATCTGTACTTCAGACTTTTATGATCAGTAAAAATCTGACATGCAGAGCCAAAGAGATAATGACGCCAAATCTTGAGCGAAAAAACAACTTCCGCTAACTCCAAGTCGTGAGTAGGGTAGTTGAGATCATACGGCCTCAACTGCCTCGACGCATACACAATAGTCTTGTCGTGCTACATCAACACGCACCCAAGACTCTGACCCGAAGCATCGTTATAGACAGCAAAACCATCGTTGCCACACGGCAATGCTAGAATCGGGTCTGAAGTCAAACACCTCTTCAGCTCCACAAAACTCGACTGCCTTTCGTCATTCCAGGCGAATTTCTCGAATTTCTGAAGCAAATGTGTAAGTGGTCGAGCCAGTTTCGAGAACCCCTCAACGAACTTATGCTGATAGCCAGCTAAACTCAAGAAACTACGGACCTACTTCACATTATTAGGCGGTGTCTAATCCAGCACTGCCTCAATCTTTTGTGGATCAACACAGACCCCCTCGGCTGAAATCACGTGACCCAGAAACATCACTTCCTTCAGCCAGAACTCACATTTGGAGAACTTCGCATAGAGTCGCTCGGTCCTCAAAACGTCTAACACCACACGCTGATGATGCGCGTGCTCCTCCTCATTCTTCGAGTAGATAAGGATGTCATCAATGAAAACAACGACACACTTATCCAAATACTCAATGAAAACCTTGTTCATCAACTGCATGAACACTGCCGATGCGTTAGTTAGTCCGAAGGGTATAACCACAAACTCATAATGTCCTTATCTCGCCCGAAAAGTTGTTTTCGGAACATCGGACTCCTTCACCCGAAGCTGATAGTACCCCGATCTCAAGTCGATCTTCGAGAATACCGCAGCTCCTTACAACTAAACAAACAAGTCATCAATCCTCGGAAAAGGATACTTGTTCTTGATGTTCGCTTTGATTAGCTCGCGATAGTCGATACATAAACGCAGTGAACCATCCTTCTTCCGCGCAAATAGGAACGGTGCGCCCCAAGGCGATGCGCTCGGTCGAATATACCCCGACTCAAGAAGCTCACTCAACTGCTTCTTCAACTCAACCATATCTGAAGGTGCCATGCAATACGGCGCCTTCGAATTCGGAGCCGCACCCGGCTCTAACTCGATAACGAACTCAACCTCACGGTCCGGTGGTAACCCCAACAACTCGTAAGGAAAGACATCTGGGAACTCACTAACGACTGGGATCGATGAAAACTCGACCCCACCATCCTCCGACTTCAAGGCGTAACACCAATAACGAGTACACCTCTTCTGCAGGAGTCTCATTGCCTTCAAGGCGTTAATTACGAACTTCTGGTTTCCCCTCTTTCGCCCCGCGAAGAGTGCTCGGTGACGTACTTGGCTAACATGTGATGATCTTCATGCGGTAGTTCATGATCGCATCATGCCGCTCGAGCCAATCATCCCCGAGAATCAAATCCTCACCCTCAATACCCACAACAATAAGATTAGAAAGCCAAGCCCTCTCACAAATAACCACAAAACAGTCTCGAATCTCCCGATCACCAACGATCCTATCACCGCTAGGAAGTTTAACGGTGAAAGGCTCACAAGATGACAAACAGTCAAGACTCAAATGGCGCACACACTCCAGAGAGATGAACGAATGCGTAGCACCATAATCGAAAAGCACACTGACAGGATGAGAATAGATATGAACGGTACCTCTAGCCATGGTAGCCGCTGGATCATTGGCATTCCTCATATCATATACACGTGGATGAGAGGAGCCGACACTGAAAGCTCCCCCTCCAGCGGGGTGGCCCCGACCTCTCCCTCGACTGGCACTCTACGGATACTGCAGAGCAAACGATCCCTGGTTCAAACTCGGCTCCCTAGGCGTTGGGAAAGAAGCTTGGGCCCCGAGAGTCAGCCCTAAATGATCACAAAAAGAAGCCTTGTGGCCCGACTGACCACAAGTATGTCATCCTGAAGCCAACGATCTGCTCCAGCCCAAGCAGCATGAGCCGGAGTCGGGTTTTGAACCGCCTGGGCTATCGTAGCCATTTGGTTCACCATTTGTTACATCACAGCTGCAACACCAAATTCGGCGCCATTACCGGCTGTGCCATCTTTAGTAGCAGCATGGCCCTGATGGCCATCAGTACTGTCGGCTCCAGAAGAGTGTGACGTGGCCGCCCCACTAGCTGCCCCACGTCCCCGGCCGCATCCACGAACATGACCAAGACCTCTACTCGATCTCTCCCTGCATCCATACTGGAGATAACAGGTAGTAAAAGCAACTCGATGATAAGTACGAGAGGGAAACAATCACAGTTCATGAAACGGAAGCACGATATGAGAAAACAAATGAATGGAGTAAGGAAAACTTACGAACACTGGAAGTACCGAGATGATGACAGCATGATGACGATGTGCAAAATGAAACACAACTAGACCCAATTAACCGACAAGCCTAGGTATTCATAAACCTAGTTCTCTGATACCATTTTCTCTAACACCCCCAAGATATTCAGGTTATATTACAGCGTTGTGGACCCCTACGTGGGACCCACCAGGCTAACTAATTTATACTGCTCGTCTAACCATCTCGATTAGCAAGAAAACACAAATCACCAAGATGCAAATTAAAATAAAACACCCTGTACAACCGGTAAACCAGACATCATCGAAAATCACACATGAAATTTAGTATACAATCCATCTCCCAAATTTTAAAATGCCTAAGTACTCCCGAGTACCATCTATCAGTTTACAAGTTTGAAAAACAAACGTTTTAAAATGGACAACTGAAATACGGGACTAAATTGCACACGTCAATAACCCTGGCCAGCATCCTCGTACTACTCCAGTGCCCACTCGATCGGATGAACGCAACCTGAAATTCATAACACGAATTTCCCCAAACGGGTCCCCAAAGGGGCTAGCAATTACGCTAGTACAAGAAATCACAGTAAACCATTCGCTTACACATTTCATAGTACATGCATCAAATCGTATCAAAATCAAAACAAGACATGTCTTTTCCCGGAAAACAAACAGTCAATAATCAGAGTTGAAAATCGCATAGGACCGGGGATAAACCACTGGTCCCATCTGAGGCCTCTATGGACCCTCCCGGACTGGCCATAGTTAAAAATCACGCACATAACTCGCCTAGGACCGGGGCTAAACCACTGGTCCCATCCGAGGCCTCTGTGGACCCTCCCGGACTGGATATCCAAACAAGCTCATGAATCAGGAGCGAAATCAAAGATTCCTCCGGGGCCCCGTCGGACCCTCCCGGAGTGAGCAAAGTACACACATATATATTACCATTTCATGTTAAGCATAAGGGTTTCACAAGAATACTTGCCTTGAGAATATTGACGAAGAAATGAATGGGAAAATCAACTACGCTTGCTAGGAATCGACGACCACGAACCTAACGATTCAAAGAATACAATCACAACCAATTCTATACGAGTATGAAAACGGAATACACCCGAAAATCCACCTACGATTCATGTAAATTCGTACAAAAACAACAACGAGGGCGGGTCGCAACCGAACCCTCTTGATTTCACAAATACCACGAACTTTACCAATAACTCGTAGGGAAAACATGGGATACACAAGGATTAATCGTGTACAACATGAATTAATCAACAACACGAAGCAAATCGGACAAATACTCGAAAACACCAAATTTACCCAAAGATAGGGTTCTAAGAGTTTACCTCGGATCGGAGACGAAGAACAATGGTTGGTGTTGTAATATACACCAAGAACTCAAGAAAGATGATAGCTTGGAGTTACAAGACTTCGAATCGCCCGAAAATCGCCCAAGAATAGCCTAGATCGCCCCAGCCGCGAAGGAGGAAGAAAAGTGAGGAAAAATAGATGCATCTGGGTCAACTCTTGGGTATATATAACCAGACAGTTTAGCGTGTGCTAATGACTTATGGTTAGTGCGCGCTAACCAGCCAAACTTGGTCCAGAACCTACGGTTCTGACCCGTTAGCGTGCGCTACCTGTAAATAACATGCGCTAACAGCCCCCCGATAGCGCTCACTATTGAGCTGTAGCGTGCGCTACCTGTTCATCTCCAGAGTCCAGAAACATTCTGCCTCAACTGGAATACCAAATTAGCGTGTGCTGCCACACACCTAACGTGCGCTAAGTCTCAACCATAGCGTGCGCTAAACTGCTCGTCCAGATGGCAGAAACAACCTATTGCCACTGCTGTACTCGAACCATTAGCTCGCGCTACTATCCAAGTTAACGTGCACTACTTAATGAAATTAGGAGTGCGCTACACAACCCATCTAGGGTGTGCTAATGAGTGCACACAGTAGTAGAGACAGCACTCAAAGTTGGAAAATGACGAATTCTGCCCCGGATGAAAACAACGCGCCTGCGACAATAAACAACGGACTGAAAAATATACATGCACGACGAGTTCGAGTCGGAGCCAAAGCACTAAAAGTTCACAAAACGACAACGATAGTAATTACCCCATAACTTTGGAAAATTACAAAACGGCCCAAAACATTCGAAATACACGATACACGATCGAAACACCAAACAAAAGCTCACAACATCCATAATGACATAGTATTGGGTTTACGACAAACGAAAAACGGTGGTCCCGAACAACGATTACAAGAATCGAACCAAATAGCAACGGAACTGATAATAAACGCGGAATTGGGTAAAACGAATCCGAAAAAAGCTCGAATGACAAAAAGTCCAGTATTAAATATTCTCTAAATATCCATACGGTTACAAGCGAGTCACTAAAAATAAAAAATACACCATAATGAAAAATACCGAGAAAAGAAAAAATACGGATATTACACAGGTTGAGTAGTTTTGTCGATGTTTATAAGATAAATATCAAAATAATACAAACTAATGGTTTCTTTTTATTTTAATAAATGTTGTTTTCTAGTAATCAAATTTCTAAGATGCCGTCCGACAACGTAATTTTTTAAATAATATAATATTATATCTATAGTTTTCTTCTGCAATTTTGTCAAAAATGAAGTAGTAGAAGATTACTTATCTGCCGCTCCTTTTTCAATAAACATTGTGAAGTAATTTGTCCTATAGCAAAAGGTTTATTCTTTAAATTTGGGATCCACAAATCATAAAATGTATCTCTCATAAAAATATTTTGAAACTTTAGTATAAGAGATGGAGTTTTCAAAATCTTTATATAGATCTCATTAAATTAAAACTATATGTATTTTGGGTGGATTCAAATAGACAAGTCATATCCAGTATACATATATGACATATCAGTTAGTAAAATAGCTAGAAAAAAAAACAGAAAATCCATATATAGATCTCATCTAATTAAAATCATATATATTTTGGGTGTGTCCAAATTGATTGGTCATATCTAGTTTACAGATATGGCATATCAGTTAGTAAAAGTGCTAGGAAAATAGAAAATTAATATATTGTATAGAGGGATTAATCAGATATTTTTAGGCAATATTTCAATGGCTGCAACATATTGGGGAATAAAAGTAACAAGTGCCTTACACTTCCCCACAGTTAGAACCAATAGTATAGCGGGTTCACCTAGATTGATGTTTCAAGCACAGTCTATGCATGATAGTATGATGTATAGGGTGAATAATAGTGATGCCTTTATTATTCTTCCAGGTGGCTATATCACACTAAATTCAATATTCAATATCACATCATGGGATGAGCTGGACTTTCATACCAAACTTATAGGTTTGTTAAATATTAATAATTTCTCGAGTGGTTTGCTTGCTTTTCAGGATCAAGGTAGAGAGCACAAGTTTATCTCTCATACTGTAAGAGAAATAATTATATGAGCCAAAATAGCCGTTGATCTACTTATAAAGTTTCAACCATATATTTCAGTTAAGAAATTGGAAGTCAAAGCTCATCAGCATATTGGTGTCAAGCGAAAAAGAAGTTAAGATCCCTTAGATCATTCATTATAAAATTTAAACCCTGATGCCAATTGAGGGTGGCAGAGTTAAGGAGTTTTATAATCTCGAGAAGCATCCTTTTTTATGGGTTTCATATTTATTATCTATTTGCGTTTTATGTTGTCGAGTGGTTACTGCCTTTTGGGCTAGTTTCAATATTTTCCACTTCGATTGTTTTGTGCTTCTTTAAAAGCAATAATAAGATAATTTTGGCTTTTATGCAAATACAGTATTTCCACGAATATATATTTGTGTCATATGCTTCTCCGTGAGAATTTCATTGTAATATCAATAAGAGTTCATATGATCCCACCATGTGACATAATCGATATGGGATTTATTGAGCAGCTATTTCCCACTCATAGTTTCTCATCTCACTTGTCAAATGATCCCACCATGTGGTGTACTTTGCATGGGATTAATCGGTAATAGCTTCTTGTATCACTTGCTCAATTTTCTCTATCCGTATTCAATAAACATAGAGATCGGATATTATTTCCACCAACTGATTCTTCTTCAAGAGCATGATTTGAATCACTGATCAACTATTTATTCAGAGTAAGATTTATCTCTTTTAACTGTTTCTTCAAGAGTGGGATTTAGATAATCGATCAACTACTTCTTTAGAGTAGGATTTATTTTTTTATCAATTGTTTCTTCCGGAGCGGGAGTTATGAACAACTAAAGTGGTATAACCAACCATGATAATGATATATAATATTTAAATTGCATAAATATATAAAAATGATCCGTCTTATGATAATTGAACTCATCATATGTGAGGTACTGTAATTGTAGAGTGAACTCGACAAATGAGTGGTTTCAACCCACCACTTGGAGGTAAATAAAAGAATAAAATTAAATTTCAAAATGATTATCTGCTTTTACGAGAGCACTATCGTCCAATCAGTTCATATATAATCACCGTCAAGGTATAAGGCTATATGTCCAATTATGGTTTGCCATCAATGATTGCCGATTAGCCATTTGGGCACTTTGGCGGTATATGGCATCATATCTATCATGTTATAAAGTTCTATAGTGAAAGGATATTTTCCATAAGTCTATGCTATTTTCCAAAGTCGGGTACTAATTCCACATCCTAATAAGTCTATTAATAATGTATACTAAGGGGATTATAATTACATATTAATATTAGTCTCAAATTAAAATTCTCGTTAAATCAACACAGTGGTATTAAGAAAAAATAATTTTGATAATGTATGCTTCTTAAGAAAAATCAAACTTATATTTAATAAAATATTAGACTATTTTATTCTTTATTTACAATCTCATTTAACTTATTGGTGTCCACTTTATTCGTCACAAGTGTAATACCCGGATTTTCAGTATAAATTTTTCGCGTTATTTTATCTGAGATATACTGCATAGCTTGGTGTCTATACAGTATGGATAAAATAAATTGAGAACCGAGACAGTTATACTTGTGTAATTGACGTTTTTGATTGACAGTTATATTGAGGATATGGTGTATCAGGTTGAACTGATTTGGGCATCAGGTATATCGTATGAGAATATTTTTGGGATGAGTATATGTATTCAGTATGTGAGTATACGTATCCAGTATGTGAGACGGACTGGGACAGTTAGATTTGGCTAAGTATAGAGCCCTTAACGTATGCTAAGCTTAAGGACTTACGTATGCTAAGTTGCTAGTGTTACGTACGTTATGGCTAAGACATTACATACGTAACAAGAGGAATCGGACAGGACCGAGCTGTGGTCGGCAGGTGGGGCCCTGTGTCGGTAGCTTTCGGCGGAGAACATGCATGGGCAAGTCAACTACGTATTATGTACGCTATACAGAGTTTATTACATACGTAATATGAGCTTTTACTGTAGCAAGTCAACGTACGTATTACGTACGTTATGGAGAATGTGTTATGTACGTAAGGATGTGAACGAAATAAGTTAGGAGCCTCTGGACTGTCATTACGTACGCTACCAAAGTCAGATAGCATACGTAAATATTGGTTACGTACGTTAACTTTGGCATGTTACGTACGTAACGAGCTCGAAGTTTATAAAAGTGGACGCTCGTCATTTCATTTTTCTTCGGAGTTTCATTTCGTTTTTCGCCCTTCAACACCCAGAGATGGATTCTTGGTCCTTCTAAGTGGATTATGAGATTAAGGAATTGGATTTGGAGCTTGAGAAGAAGAGATATTGATGATTCTTGAGGTGGTTACTTGTGTATTTCATCTTCTAAGAGGTATGTTGGATAATTCTCTCTTTCAATTCAGATTTTTGATGTTATTGTTAATGATTAATTGTATGATGCTAGTTTATGGAGTTGTTGTGATGATTCTTGGTATTCACGGTAATTTTGTTAAAGGAGGATGATGATATGATAATCTATGCCTTGATTATGTTGTTTATGATTAAGGAATCAGAATGTTCTTGATGTTCTTGGTAGTATTGTTTCGATTCTTGATGTTATAAGAAGTGTATGTTGAAGAACATGATAATATGTATCTTGATGTATGAATAAGGATTGTCTAGATGTTAGAACACATCGGATTATGTCGTTTTGTGGATTATGAACATGATTTCGGAATAAATTGTGTTCTTAAAGAACTCTTGGATTATATGGTTTGATGAATGTGTTTAAGAGGTGTTGGAGTTTTGGATATGAATATGGAATATTCATATCTAAAACTAAGTTATGTGTTTTTGGTGCAATATTCGTATAGGAATACGAATATGATTAAGGGTTTGATAATATTATTGTGAGTTTAGAAGTTCATACGTATTGAGCAAGTGTTCAAATCGAATGATTGAGTTATTCAAAACATTTGGAATATGATCATATATATGTTGAACTAATCGGATCGTCCGGATTGATGATGATAATCAGTAATTGGTTTTTATTATGAATTTACAAGGAGGAAACTTGTATTCGTATTTAAGATTGAATTTGGAATCGTTAATGTTTAGACCCTTTTGCTATTGGTTTAAATTGATTGTTGATATGACTTTCGGATTGTGGAATCGTATTATGGTTATGAATTCGAAATTGTTTGAATTGTATTGTTCGGTTTTGTGTATGATCGAGGTATTGTTGAGCCGTTGAGTTTGATTGGTTGGCTATGTCGGTTATTGATTGTTATCGGATGTGTTGTCATTTGATTATTGCATTAGGTCGCGATAATTGATCGTTGATTACGACCGTTGTGTTGTGGTTGAGGCTAAGAGTTCGTAGATTGCTTTTGGTCGGGGCTGAGGAGCTCGTAGACGAAGGCAATGGATATTGGTAACGGCTTCGTGGTATCGATATCGAGGCAAGTTTATACTTGTTTAGTTTATAATATTTGATGAATGGTTTCGCTTTCATTTCATTTATAATTCATATAGCAATGCTATTATAGATGTAAACTGTCGAGATGATGATTTATTTATCATGTTGTGGTTTGGGACAAACCATAATGTATATGATTTAATTATGTTTGATTGAAGATAGAGATGGGAGTTATCTCTGATCTATGATATGGAATGTCGGATATCGAGGGTAGTTATCGTGATGACATGAGTATCGGGATAAAGGTTTATTGGTATTGAATGGATAGTAACTTATTTGAGATTATTCGTATAACTATGTATTTGTTCAGGATTGTTGTTCGCAGAAAGGATATTGTCTTCGACTTTGAGGTAATGTAAGTATTTTTCAGTTATGAGGATAATTATTATGGTGAATTATTGTATATGTTGTACGATGATGTTTCGTAAATTGGGATTCGTATTTATTATTTCGTTGAGGGATGATGATCCCAGGGTTGATTGTATTGAGATCATTGATCGTGTTGATCGTTTGTCGGGGATGATGATCCCAGGACTGTTGTTTTGGATATTGATTAGTCGTGTCGACTTTTCTTTGTCAGTTGTCTTTGTTCACTTCAGTGAGTCTTTTGATCCTTGTTGGATATGTGATTCTTTGAGTTTCGTTGTCATGTTGCATCGTGACATATCTGGAATCATATATACATTCCGATTGGTTATTGTGTAGGATTTTTAGCTGGGCCCACTATGGTTATGTGTTGATATTTCCACATTGAACCGTGCACACGAGACCTAGTTCGTGAGGCTAATTAGGTACATTGTCCCACATATATTCTGGATTCCGTATACGGTGTGGACATGTGCACTGACAAATTTCCGGATCGGGCGTACTGTGATGTCCATCTTTGAGCCATATTGTTTGGTCATTCATAGTCCATGTATGATTGGATATGTTCGACGGTTTCCGACTGGTTGTTCATACGCCTGAGGGGTATGTTCGACAGTCGGAGTTATTTCTTTAAGATCCATTATTGTTGATCATTTGGAGTTTACCTTGTTGGTGGTATTCTCGTTTATTGTTGATCTTTGTTGATCGTGTCGGAGTTTACCTTGTTGAGGGTATTCTCGATTATTGTTGATCCTTTGTTGATCGTGTTGGGAGTTTACCATGTTGAGGGTACTCTCGGTTATCGTTGGCCCTTTGTTGGTCGTATTGGAGTTATCATGTCGATGATATTCTCGGTTGATGTTTTGGTTGATCATGGTCTTTGATCGTATGAGCATTCAGACTGTACGTTGATGTTTCGGGACTTGTTATCATTGTTTTGGTGGTAGTTGACCTACAGATATGTTGTATGTTATTGGTTTATCCAGGTTGAGATTTGATTGTGCAAATCCGACAGACAGGATTTGGCACAGATAGTTCATTCCACACTTATGAGTTATGATGATGTTTTGATGATTTTTGAGTATTGTTGTGATACAGTACAAATGATTGTTATTGAGTTCATTTCATCATTTGAGAATGCGAAATGTGTATTATGGTAAGGATTGATTTGTTATAGATTGCTATGGATTGGTAAGGTTACATTGGTAGTATTCTTACTTTGTTATTTCATTGGTATGTAATTATTTATGATGATGTGATCGATATCATTGTTGAGTATTGTGGCTGACTCCATCGTGGGCTTTATTTTTAGGTACTCGGAGATCGAGCTAGTAGCGATCGTGAAGGGGTGAGCTTCTCGGGTGATACTGGCTGTGGCGTGTTTTCGGAGAATTGAGTATTCTTTCTGGTTGTTTTATTTCCGCTGCAAATGTGTATTTTTGTAATATCCGTGTTTTTTTCTTTCCCTTGTATTTTCGTTTTTGGTGTATTTCTCGATCGTAGTGACCCTCGTGTACTTTTCAGCGTGTCCTTCCTGTCAAACTGTTGAGCTGTATTCTCGTTATTGTTGTGCGGAACCGCCGTTTCGGGGTTGCAGTGGATCCATTTCGTGTTGTTGGTTCCCAAATATTGATTCCTATCGTTTTATTCTCTTTCCGGATCATTTTTATCATTTTGGAACCCAATAGGGGGTGTGGGCCGCGGCACAAGATGTGCGTGCCGCGGTACACAAATTCCTTCAGTTGTTGGTCGAACAAAGCATGCTTGTGTGCCGCGGCACACCCATCCGGTGCCGCGGCACGGTGCGAGCAGTGCCGCGGCACACCGGTCCGGTGCCGCGGCCCACGCGGGTGTCGTCTGCGACCAACACCCAATCTGCCGGTGCCGCGGCTGCGCAGGTATCTGCGGCACCGCTGAAACACACAGGAGTAAATTTTTGGCACATGCCGCGGCACACTTGGTGTGCCGCGGCACACAAAGCGGTCAACTGTGCAATCTCGTCCTTATTAGACGAGATCGGCCGTCTTCTCCTTCATTTCACCTGCGCGAGAGAGAGAGAGAGAGACCTAGGAGGGGAGAACTTCTCAAGCATTCTTCATCCGGGGATCGATTTTCATCATTTCCCTTTAGTTGTGAGGCTCGGATAATTAATCTAACGCGTGTTCTACGGATCTTAGTACTTGAATCTTCAAAGGTAATATTTCTAGAACCCTATTTTCGATTAATTTGGGGGTTTTGGGTTTTACTTCCGATTCGTTCCGTTTTGTTGATGGATTCATGATGAATACGATTAATATTGTTAGTATCTTTAGTTTTCCTACGGATTCATGGATATTTTGCGGTTTTTACGGAATCGAGAGGGTTTGGTTGTGGTCCGCCCTCGTTGTTATTTTTGGTACGAATATACATGAGTCGTAGGCGGGTTTCCGGGTGTATTCCATTTCCGTAATCGTCTAGAGTTGGTTGTGATTGTGTTATTCGAATCGTTAGGTTCATTTCCGCCGGTTCCTTGCGGTCGGGTTCAAC
The DNA here is from genome assembly GCA_033398695.1 of Orobanche coerulescens. Lineage (NCBI taxonomy): Eukaryota > Viridiplantae > Streptophyta > Magnoliopsida > Lamiales > Orobanchaceae > Orobanche > Orobanche coerulescens. The sequence goes on along the minus strand of CM065816.1, from coordinate 72,150,377 downwards.
TCTTCCGTTCCGTTCGTGTCATCGTCTATTTAATCGAGGCAAGTATCCCTATGAACTTACAATCTTGACATAGTAGTATTGTATGAGAAATGGTGTGTGTGTGTATGCTCACTACGGGTTACATCCGACGGGGTCTCGGTAGGGGTCCACAAGAGACGTGGATCGACGAGCTTGCTTTTAACCACTACGGGTTAGATCCGACGGGGTCTCGGTAGGGGTCCACAGAGGCGTAGATCGACGGTTAATTGTGGTGAAATTTTAAAAATGTGATTTGATATTGGCATTTCCGGAAATGAGTGTTTTCGAACGGTTTTCTTTATTGCATGCATTTACTATATGTGTAAGATGTAAGTTGTTCATCGGGTTACTTGTACTAGCGTAATTGCTAACCCCTCTGGGGACCCGTTTTGGGGAAATTCGTTTTATGAATTTCAGGTCAGGTTCATCGGGACGGCGGGCTGGACCAAGATACGGATGATGGCCATGCGTGATGATTGTGCATAAGTGACGTCTTAATGTCTTTTTGTCTTTTCATCTTTTGTGGCTTTTGAACTAATAGTTGTACTCGAGTACTTAAGAGTTCTTGTTCGTCGGATTGTATTGTTGCCTATATGTTTGTGTTGATTGATGATGTTATGTTTGACCGGTTGAACCGGGTGGATTATTCATTTTTGCGTCTTTATGACATGGTGTTGTTTTGTCGTTTATGTGAGTCGATGAGTATGATCTTTGTTCGGCTGGTGGGTCCGATATAGGGATTCACGGCGCTGTAATATACCTCGAATATGTTGAGGGTGTTACGAGAAAATGGTATCGGAGCTCTAGGTTTATGGATACCTAGGCTTGTCGGTTTATTGGGTCTTGTGGTGTTTTGTTTTGCACATCATCGTCACGCTGCCATGATTAGGTACTACCGGTGTCAGTAAGTTTTCCTTCCTCTGTTCATTATTTCCTTGTATCGTACCTTTGATTCTCGACTTGTGATTGTTCTTTTCTCGTACTTACCCTCGTATGGCTTTTGCTACTTATTTAACTCCGGTATGGATCTTTGGAAGAGGTCGTGGTCGCGGTCGTGGTCGTGGACGCGGCCGGGGGCGTGGGCGGCCGGTGGGCGGCCACGTCGCGATCTTGAGGCAGCGTGATCCGCCGACCGCCAAAGTCATGCTTCTTCCCAGGAGCGCGCTGACCTTGGTATTGCGGCTGTTATGCAACAAATGGTGAACCAAATGGCGGCAATAGCTCAGGCGGTTCAGAACCCGGATCAGGCCCACGCTAATCGGGGCGGAGCGAATCGATGGCTCCAAGATGTTATCAAGATGCATCCTCCTCAGTTTTCGGGAGCTTCAGACCCGATTGACTGGGAAGGGTGGATCAAGGAGATATCTAAGGTCTTCGTTGCCACTAACTGTCCCGAGGACCGTAAAGTCCCTATTGCTCAATATTTTCTCACTGGGGACGCTACGGACTGGTGGGAGGCCGTTGGGCCCGAAGACCATGCTGCTTCATGGGCCGAGTTTCAAGAGTTGATGGAGACTGAATATTGCCCGTGGCCAGTCAGACAGGCTCGCGTACATGCTTTTTATGATGCTCAACCGCGGGATATCCCCATATCTCAAGCTATTGCTGATTTTAACAAGGAGTTGGGTTATGTGAAGACCCAAGTTGTCAAGGAGGGTGACAAGATTTTCCATTTCTCCAGACGGATGAAGTTGCCGATTCGGGACTATATGTCGGGGCTCGTATGCACTACCTTGAAAGATTACCAGAGCAGGGCCCTTGCTTATGATATGTCTGTGATGGCGAGTGAGGCGGCCCGCGAGAGTAAGAAGCAGAAGTCCGCCGGGAACTTTTCGGGCCACAAGAGTGCGGGTCAGCAGAGATCCCAATCTGCTAACTTCCCCGCCGGTGGTGGTCCAGCTCGTTCCGCTGGGGGTCCTCGTGGAACTACCAGTGCTCCTTTCCGCGATGTGAAGTGTTTCAATTGTGGTCGTACAGGCCACGTCAGTCGTACTTGTCTGAGCCCTTTGCTGACGTGTAATCAGTGTGGCGGTAGGGCCACAAAGGCTGCTTCTGTCTTTGAGAGGGAGAGAATTCTTGGTGCCCGGGCTTCCATTCCAGCGCCTAGGGAACCAAGTGTGAATCAGGGATCATTTGCTCCTCAATCTCCGCCGAGTGCTAGTCGGGGAAGAGGTCGGGGTCAGCCCTCTAAGGGGGGAGCTTCCAGTGTCGGCTCAGCCCACCCGCGTGTCTATGAGATGCGGAAAGCCGATGACCCAGCGGCTACCGTGGTGACACGTACCGTTTATATTCTTTCTCATCCTGTCAGTGTGCTTTTCGATTCCGGTGCTACGCATTCGTTCATATCTTTGGATTGTGTGCGCCGTCTGAGTCTCGACTGTGTGAACCCTTCATCGTTAAGCTTCCTAGCGGCGATAGGATCGTTGGTGATCAAGAGGTTCGAGACTGTTCTGTACTTATTTGTGAGAGGACTTGGCCCTCTAATCTTATTGTTGTGAGTATCGAGGGTGAGGATTTGATTCTTGGTGATGATTGGCTCGAGCGACATGGTGCGATCATGAACTACCGCACGAGAATCATCACTATGTTAGCCGAGGACGGCACCGAGCACTCTTTCGCGGGGCGAAAGAGGGGAAACCAGAAATTCGTCATTAATGCCTTGAAGGCGATGAGTCTCCTGCGAAAGGGGTGTTCTGGTTTTTGGTGCTTTGGCTTGAAGGGGGAGGTTGGTGGTGTCGAGGTTTCGTCGATTGCAGTTGTTAATGAGTTTCGGATGTATTTCTGACGAGTTACCGGGATTGCCACCGGATCGTGAGGTTGAGTTTGCTATAGAGTTAGAGCCGGCGCGGCTCCGATTTCGAAGGCGCCGTATCGCATGGCACCTTCAAAGATGGCGAGTTGAAGAAGCGGTTGAGTGAGCTTCTTGAGTCGGGGTATGTTCGACCGAGTGCCTCGCCTTGGGGCGCACCGGTCCTGTTTGTGCGGAAGAAGGATGGCTCACTACGTTTGTGTATCGACTATCGCGAACTAAACAAGGTGACCATCAAGAACAAGTATCCTTTGCCGAGAATTGACGACTTATTCGACCAGTTGCAGGGAGCTGCGGTATTCTCGAAAATTGATTTGAAATCGGGGTACTATCAGCTCCGGGTGAGAGAGTCCGATGTGCCGAAAACAACTTTTCGGACGAGGTACGGACATTATGAGTTCGTAGTCATGCCTTTCGGGTTAACTAATGCGCCGACGGTGTTCATGCAGTTGATGAACAAAGTTTTTATCGAGTATCTGGATAAGTGTGTCGTCGTCTTCATAGACGATATTCTTATTTACTCAAGGAATGAGGAAGAGCATGCCCATCATTTGCGGATAGTGTTAGACATTTTGAGGGCCGAGCAACTCTATGCGAAGTTCTCGAAATGTGAGTTCTGGCTGAAGGAAGTGATGTTTTTGGGTCACGTGATTTCAGCCGAAGGGGTTCGTGTAGATCCGCAGAAGATCGAGGCGGTATTGGATTGGGCACCGCCCGAAAACGTGAGAGAGCTCCGAAGTTTCTTGGGTTTGGCTGGCTACTACCCTAGGTTCGTCGATGGTTTCTCGAAACTGGCTCGACCACTTACACAGTTGCTCCAGAAATCCGAGAAGTTCGTCTGGAATGACGAGAGGCAGTTGAGTTTTGAGGAACTGAAGAAGCGTTTGACTTCAGCCCCGGTTTTGGCATTGCCATGTGGCAACGAGGGTTTTGCCGTTTATAGCGATGCTTCAGGTCAGGGTCTTGGGTGCGTATTAATGCAGCACGGCAAGACCATTGCCTTTGCATCGAGACAGTTGAGGCCGTATGAGCTGAACTACCCTACTCATGATTTGGAGTTAGCGGCAGTCGTTTTTGCGCTCAAGATTTGGCGTCACTATCTTTTCGGCTCTGCATGTCAGATTTTTACCGATCATAAAAGTCTGAAATACATATTTACCCAGCGAGAGTTGAATATGAGGCAGAGGAGGTGGTTAGAGTTGATTAAGGATTATGACCTCGAAATCCTTTATCATCCGGGCAAGGCGAACGTCGTGGCTGACGCCTTGAGTCGGAAACCGGCGGCATTGCGAATGCTTGAGATCCTTACGTCTCAGTCTGAGCTTCGAAGGGCTTTGATCGAGTCAGATGTTGAAGTCTTATTGCCTAGAGCCGTCGGGCAACTATGTGCTTTAGAGATTTCGTCATCTTTGATCGATGAAATTAAGCTGAAGCAGTCAGAGGATCCGATGATTACTCAAATCCGAGAGAACGTTCTTAAGGGAAAGTCTCCTGGGTTTGTGATTCACGAGGATGGTATTTTGAGATTCCAGAGTCGGCTTTGTGTGCCGAACGACTCAGAGATGAGACAGCGTATTTTGCGGGAGGCCCATTCTACACCTTACTCCGTTCATCCTGGTTCGAGTAAGATGTACAAGGACTTGAGAAGGAACTTCTGGTGGAATGACATGAAGGAGGAGGTCGCGCAGTTTGTAGCAAGGTGTTTGACTTGCCAGCAAGTCAAAATCGAGCATCGTGACCATTGGGCTTTTGCGATCACTTCCCGTTCGGAATGGAAATGGGAAGATATATCGATGGATTTCATTACGAGTTTGCCGAGATCGAGATCGGGCATGAATATGGTTTGGGTGATTGTTGATCGTCGACCAAGTCGGCACATTTTCGGGCATCAAGGACACTTGGGGCCCAGAGAAGTTGGCTCGTGTGTTTATCGCGCAGATTGTGAGACTTCACGGTACTCGAAGTCTATTGTTTCGGATCGTGATGGCCGTTTCGTATCGCACTTCGGCGGGCGGTGCATAAGGCGTTGGGTACCCGCGCATTTGAGTACCTCTTTTCATCCCGATCGGATGGACGGTCGGACGCACTATCCGGACATTCGAGGACTTGTTGCGTGCACGTGCTCTCGATTGGAGTAGTATTAGGGAGGAACATTTGCGTGATCGAATTCACGTACAACAACGGTTGGCAGCGTCAATTCGGATGGCACCGTATGAGGTACTTTATGGCGCGATGTCGATCACCGATTTGTTTTAATGTGGCGTCCGATTTGGTCGGGACCGAGCCGGATGTCGTTTTAGAGACGAGGCGGAAGATAGAAGTAATTCGAGAACGGATGTTGGCGCCCGAGTCGGCGAAGTCGTATCTTGGCGTCCGCCGCCGACCTTTGGAATTCGAGGTGGGAGACCATGTTTCTTTGAAGGTGTCGCCGGCGAAGGGAGTTTTCGTTTCGGAAGAAAGGGAAGTTGAGTCCGAGATTTATCGGCCCCTTTGAGATCCTCGAGCGAGTCGGTGGGTTGGCATACCGTTTGGCGTTACCTCGGCCTTGAGTCATGTTCATAGCGTTTTCATGTTTCCCGGTGAGGAAATATGTCCCGGATCCTAGTCACGTCATCGATTATGGTGAGATTTATGTCGCCGAGGATGTTACTTTTGAAGAGCGTCCTTTGAAGATTTTGGAGCATCGTGAGAAACGATTGAGGCATAAGACCATACCTTTGGTCAAGGTGCAGTGGTCGAGACACGGTGTCGAGGAGGCAACTTGGGAAACCGAGGATAGCATGCGTGCTAGGTACCCGGAGTTGTTTGTTTCTTAAGTTTCGAGACGAAACTTATTTTTAGAGGGGTAGAATGTAATATCCGTGTTTTTTTTCTTTCCCTTGTATTTTCGTTTTTGGTGTATTTCTCGATCGTAGTGACCCTCGTGTACTTTTCAGCGTGTCCTTCCTGTCAAACTGTTGAGCTGTATTCTCGTTATTGTTGTGCGGAACCGCCGTTTCGGGGTTGCAGTGGATCCATTTCGTGTTGTTGGTTCCCAAATATTGATTCCTATCGTTTTATTCTCTTTCCGGATCATTTTTATCATTTTGGAACCCAATAGGGGGTGTGGGCCGCGACACAAGATGTGTGTGCCGCGGCACACAAATTCCTTCAGTTGTTGGTCGAACAAAGCATGCGTGTGCCGCGGCACACCCATGCAGTGCCGCGGCACGGTGCCGAGCAGTGCCGCGGCACACTGTCGGTGCGCGGCACACTCGTGTGTCTTCTGCGACCAAAACCCAGTATGCGGGTGCCGCGGCTGCGCAGATCTTGCGGCACCTTTGCCGAAACACAGGAGTAAATTTTTGGCCTGTGCCGCGGCACACAAAGCGGTCAACTGTGCAATCTCGTCCTTATTAGACGAGATCGGCCGTCTTCTCCTTCATTTCACCTGCGCGAGAGAGAGAGAGAGAGACCTAGGAGGGGAGAACTTCTCAAGCATTCTTCATCCGGGGATCGATTTTCATCATTTCCCTTCAGTTGTGAGGCTCGGATAATCAATCTAACGCGTGTTCTACGGATCTTAGTACTTGAATCTTCAAAGGTAATATTTCTAGAACCCTATTTTCGATTAATTTGGGGGTTTTGGGTTTTACTTCCGATTCGTTCCGTTTTGTTGATGGATTCATGATGAATACGATTAATATTGTTAGTATCTTTAGTTTTCCTACGGATTCATGGATATTTTGCGGTTTTTACGGAATCGAGAAGGTTTGGTTGTGGTCCGCCCTCGTTGTTATTTTTGGTACGAATATACATGAGTCGTAGGCGGGTTTCCGGGTGTATTCCATTTCCGTAATCCTCTAGAGTTGGTTGTGATTGTGTTATTCGAATCGCTAGGTTCATTTCCGCCGGTTCCTTGCGGTCGGGTTCAACTCTTCCGTTCCGTTCGTGTCATCGTCTATTTAATCGAGGCAAGTATCCCTATGAACTTACAATTTTGACATAGTAGTATTGTATGAGAAATGGTGTGTGTGTGTATGCTCACTACGGGTTAGATCCGACGGGGTCTCGGTAGGGGTCCACAAGAGACGTGGATCGACGAGCTTGCTTTTAACCACTACGGGTTAGATCCGACGGGGTCTCGGTAGGGGTCCACAGAGGCGTGGATCGACGGTTAATTGTGGTGAAATTTTACAAATGTGATTTGATATTGGCATTTCCGGAAATGAGTGTTTTCGAATGGTTTTCTTTATTGCATGCATTTACTATATGTGTAAGATGTAAGTTGTTCATCTGGTTACTTGTACTAGCGTAATTGCTAACCCCTCTGGGGACCCGTTTTGGGGAAATTCGTTTTATGAATTTGGTCGGAGTTCATCGGGACGAGCGGGCTGGACGATTACGGATGATGGCCATGCGTGATGATTGTGCATAAGTGACGTCTTAATGTCTTTTTGTCTTTTCATCTTTTGTGGCTTTTGAACTAATAGTTGTACTCGAGTACTTAAGAGTTCTTGTTCGTCCGGATTGTATTGTTGCCTATATGTTTGTGTTGATTGATGATGTTATGTTTGACCGGTTGAACCGGGTGGATTATTCTGTTTTGCGTCTTTATGACATGGTGTTGTTTTGTCGTTTATGTGAGTCGATGAGTATGATGCTGTTCAGCCTGGTGGGTCCCATATAGGGATTCACGGCGCTGTAATATACCTCGAATATCTTGAGGGTGTTACAATTTTGAACTATGTTTATATCCGCTGCGTGTGTATTTCTAAATGACTTTCCGGTATTTTTACCAACTCGTGTTTAATTTTAAAATGGCCTTTTGGCATTTTGCGAACTTGGGTTATTTCGTTAAACTCTTTTTCCCAACTATTTTGTCGGTACATTTAAGGGGTGTCTTTGTTGGGATTCCGAAAATAAAACAAAATACGCAGCGGAAATAAATACGAATCCCAAACAGGATCGATCAAGTAACGTATATACGAAAATATAAATACGAAGATAAAGATCATACCCTTGAAGCCTTTGAAATAAATCTTCGTAAAAATGGATGATCACGAACCCGAGATCGAGCACGAAAAATCCTTCGTCCCAAACACCGAAAATACGATGCCTCTACTTCACACGCGTCGGAAGTTTCCCGGAAAAATCTACAAAACTCTGTTCTATGTAGAACACGGCTAGGAAGTGTTGTAGGAATTTTTTCTCTCTTATTTTTCTTACTCCTTTTCACCTCAAAGATGAACAAAAAATGAAGATGAAAAATTTTCTCACCCTCAATCTTACTTCACGGCAGTGGGCTGGTGTCCATGTATATATGGAGAGTTGAAAAATGTTTTCTATATTGTCATCATGAGATTGATACAATATATTACACATAACAACTCATCAACCTACATTATAAAATGAGTGGAATCTCATCATTATAATCATATACCAACCAACATAACATGCAAGTATAACCAAGCCATGTGAGAGAGGGGGCGACCCATTGGAAATTTCCTAGAAACGAGCCGAGCCACTCGGCTCGTGTACCGGACGTTTGTCAAACGACTCCGTTAAATACAATCCGTTTAATCACCAATGTATTTATATTAATTAATTGATCTAATTAATTAATTATATCAAATACATATATATTTCTCTAAGAAATATAATTTATGAATTAAATTAATTACCTGGTAACTTAATTTTAATTCATAAGACATATTTGATTTATCCATAAATCTAATTAGATATCCAATATCTAATATTAATAGAGAGAAAATAAATTCACATTAATCCGTCAACGTTCACGATGCGCGATTGCGTAGGTCCGTCTCGGTAGGCATTGGGAGGAGCGATGAGTGCGGGCGGCACTTAGCCACTAGCGGGCCGCCTTTGTAAACCCGACTGAGAACGAATGAAGGGATCATTCCAGAACCATTATGTCGTGAATACCATATACGTATAGACCCTTCATCAGATGTCCCGGTCAAGTCTTCGGGTCACGATAAAGTCAAACCCTACTGTTGACTAAACTCTATACGTGTGTTAATGCAAATCAAGACCGACTGATTAATAGTGTATCTAATACGACTATATCAGAATGCTTTGGCCAAAGACTTATGATCTTATTTGCCATTAACCGTATAGGACATTCGCCTGCTCACTAATAGGAGATAGAATCCTTTCTTGGCGTACAGTAAAGACTGCTACCTGTCCGTATAGTCCTCACTTCGAGGTCGACTCAGCAATTAAGTAAATGAGTCTAACTACTCTAATGACAAACTAAACGTCACAGGCACATCTTCTACTGAACCCTCAAGTCAAAGGTCCACATATACTATCACAACCTTTCGATTCGTCATCGACTCTCCGAGAGTGAATACCGTGTGACTGAATCGAGTATGAGTCGTGTTCGAGTATACTGGCCCCACCAATATACTTATAACTATGCTATCAAGATGTGCACACGTCCTAGCATCAGTTATACAAGTCGTATTAAAACTTAATGCCCATTTTAAGTTTATTGACTTGCGAACGATTTACATAAATAAACTTTAAACACTTCCAGTGCATTTTCTCTTATCCCATAACGAGAATGGAATGTTCGATTTATTTACATGGACTTCACTTCAATGTTTACCAAGTCAAGAATGCAATTGGAATACAATAAACAATGAATGAATCGTATTGCCTTTTTAATAATTATTCCATAATTACAAGTACAATGCCCCTACTCTCTCATCCCCTGAGTGGCATTCGAGGGCATATTCCTAACAATCTCCCACTTGCACTCAATGCCACAAACTATGATATCTAATACCCATACTCTCCAGATGTCTCTCTAAGACCTTCTGAGATAGTGGCTTGGTAAGCGGATCAGCAACGTTATTTGCTGTGTCTACTCTCTGCAGTAAAACATTCTCATCCCAAATCGCTTCAGGATCTTTTCTATATAGAGGTCTTGGGAAAGACCTAACATTCTTTTCGCTCTATCCTAGTAGTGACGAATACCCAGAATATAGGTAGCTTCTCCCAAGTCTTTCATTAAGAACTCTTTAGAAAGCCAAGCTTTCACAGAACTGAGCATTCCTACGTAGTTTCCTATAAGTAGAATATCATCTACATATAGTATTAAGAATGCAATTTTCAAATCGCTTCAGGATCTTTTCTATATAGAGGGCTTGGGAAAGACCTAACATTCTTTTCGCTCTATCCCGGTAGAGACGAATACCCAGAATATAGGTAGCTTCTCCCAAGTCTTTCATTAAGAACTCTTTAGAAAGCCAAGCTTTCACAGAACTGAGCATTCCTACGTAGTTTCCTATAAGTAGAATGTCATCTACATATAGTATTAAGAACGCAATTTTGCTCCCACTAACCTTCTTGTAAATACATGGCTCTTCTTCGTTTTGGACAAAATCAAACTCTTTGACTGTCACGTTAAAACGAAGATTCCAACTCCGTGAAGCTTGCTTCAGTCCATAAATGGCACGCTGAAGTTTGCATGCTTTATGAATATTGGTTTGAGATATGAATCCCTTAGGCTGTTCCATGTAAATCTCCTCCTAAAGAAATCCATTTAAGAATGCCGTTTTCACATCCCTTTGCCATATTTCATAATCTAATTGGGCTGCTATAGCAATCATCATGCGAATAGACTTAATCATAGCTACAGGCGAGAAGGTCTCGAAGTAAGCGATTCCTTCTCTTTGGGAATAACCCTTTGCCACAAGCTTGGCCTTATAGGTATAAACCTTGCCATCTCCATCAGTCTTTCTCTTATAGATCCATTTGTTTCCAATAGGCACTATGCCTTTAGGACGATCTACTAAAGTCCAGACCTGATTAGCATGCATTGAGTCTATCTCAGCTTCCATAGCTTCTTGCCACTTGGTGGAGTCAACGTCTACCATCGCTTGGTCGTATGTAGAAGGATCATTCTCTTGACTACTTTCTGTCATCTCATGGACACCCAGTTCCTATTGATGCAGATAGCCATACCTCTCAGGTATTTGAGAAATTCTACTAGACTTGCGAGGTTGTGTTTGTATTTCAGAAGGTTGGGTTCTAATATCTTGCATAGGTGTCTCATTTGGTGTTTCTTTTATTCCTTCCAAAGAAATATTTCTACCTGCCCCTCCTTCCTGAATAAACTGATCTTCCAGGAAGTGTGCTTGTATAGCAACGATGATCCTATGATCTTCGTGTGTGTAGAATAGATATCCCATGGAATCCCCTGGATATCCTATGAAACGACCTTTCACATACCTAGTTTCCAATTTCTCTACTTTAGTCTTCTTGACATAGGCAGGGCATCCCCAAATCCTAATGTGATTAAGACTTGGTTTCCTATCTCTCCAAATCTCATGGGGAGTCTTAGGAATAGATTTGGAAGGACATCTGTTCAAGATATGCACAGCAGTAAGGAGCGCGTACCCCACAGATAAATCGATAGATCAGTATAGTTAAGCATGGAGCGAACCATGTCCAACAAGGTTCAGTTCCTTGTTTCTGATACACCATTTAATTGTGGAGTAGCTGGAGGAGTGAATTGTGACACTATTCCTAGTTCTTATAAGAACTCATCAAATTCGGTACTCATGTACTCACCACCCCGGTCTGACTGAAGAGCCTTAACACGGTTACCTTTTTGATTTTCAACTAGGGCTTTAAATTCCTTGAATTTATCAAAAGCTTCAGACTTATGTTTCATTAAGTATACGAATCCATACCTGGTATGGTCATCAGTGAATGTAACGAAATACTGAAAGCCATCTCGTGCCACTTAAAAAGGGTCACAGACGTCGGTATGGATCAATCCAAGTTTTTCAGCAGCTCTTTCAAAAGTCCCTGCGAAGGGTAACTTAGTCATTTTGCCTTGAAGGCAAGATTCCCAAGTTGGATAGGGATCTGATCCCAATGGACCCGTAAGCCCATCTTTCTCCATTTTATGAACCTTGGTCTGACCGATATGACCAAGTCTAAGATGCCACTTAAGTGCTTGGTTTGTTTCATCCCTACCATGCTTCCTAGTTATAGTGTTCACAGTTGTTTTATTCTTTAGATTTAAATGGTATAAACCATTTAATAATATAGCAGTACCAACCAATTTATTTCTAAAATAAATACGACAGGACCCATCTCCATTAAAGAAGTTAAATCCCTTTCGGTCCATGACCGGAATTGATACAATATTTTTGTGCCCCTTGGTCAAAACAAGTACATCATTTAAAGTAAGAATAAAACCAGATTTTAAATCCAACATAAGGGATCCAATATCAGAAGCCTCGACACTATGCCCACTTCCGACGGTGACCATCACCTCCCCTGAATCCAGCTTCCTACTTCGTTCTAGATCCTGATTCATTGTACAAATGTGAGAACTCGCACCGGAATCAAGTATCCAAGAAGTAGAACATACAGTTACAGAACAATTAGTTTCTAAAACCAGTAGTTCCGTACCTGAAGGCGCATTACGGTCAAGCTTTGGACAGTACCTCTTCCAGTGGCCTAGCTCACCGCAGTTGAGGCATACATCCGTTTTCTTGGCCCCCTTGCTCTTTTGAACCATTGGGGCCTTGCCCTTTCCCTTGTCGATCTTGCCTATTGGACCTAACTGCTTCTTGTTCTTTTTCTTCTTATTCTTGGACTTCCAAGTCCCAGAAGAAATCACAAGTGCAGCTTCCTTTCCCTTTGTCTTCATCTGAGGCCAGGCGGTCGTCGGTTGTTCATTAGCCCAGCTAAGTTACATGCAATTTCATTGCAGTTGAAGTTCATGACAAATTGTGAAAAGGAGTCAGGAAGTGACTGCAGGATAAGGTCAGTTTGGAGAGATGCATGCATCTGAAAATCAAGAGCTTCCAATATCTCAATCATCGAGATCATCTTGAGGATATGGTCCCCAACCCTCTCTCATTCCTTCATCCTGGCGCCGAATAATTGCTTCGATATCTCATATCTAGCAGTTCGGCTATGCTCTCCATATAGCTCAGCCAGGTGCGATAAGATGGCTCTCGAAGACGTCATCTTTTTATGGGCACGTTGAAGCTCATTGGTCATTGAGCCTAACATGTACCCTCGCACTCTTATGTCGTCTTTTACCCATTTCTCATGGGCATCGACATCTTCCTGATTGGCTCGGGTTCTTGCAGGAGCCGCTGGGATGTCCGCCTCCAAGACGTATCCCAGCATTTCCATAGTTAGGACAATCCTGAAGTTCGGCTTGATCCACATAGTTCGGACCAGTCAGGACGTTCTTTTCAAGTAGTATAGCGAGTGGGTTCATTGTCATATTGAGAGTTTTGTTAACTGCAGAGAATAATTTAAGATTCGTTAATGATTATTTAATTATGATCCGAGTAAAGAATTTAAGGGCTTTCTTTATTCATAACTCGGCTCCCACTATTTTATCGGCATTTACATACTCCCATGTTAAATCCGGAAGTCTTGGGTGACTTCATAGTGGTGATCGATTTCTTTACAAAGTTTAATAGAGGGCAACCCATACGGTTTCTATTCTATTATTCTTTATAAAGTGGTGTCTAATACCAACCCATCTAATGGATGATTCGATCTTATTTTACCCCTAGTTTACTTGCCCTCAACCCATTCGGTTTCTATGGCTCGCTGAACTATCTAAGTTTAAACCGTCAACTCCTATTAGTCTGACAATTGAATCTTACCCGACAACCCATACGGTTTATAGGGGTTTGATTTGTCACAACCAAAGGCATCTAATGCACTCTAGGAATTTATCAACTTTCCCCAAAAATATTACCCCGACATACTCGGAAGAATAATATTCCGGTTTAGATTTCAATTTTCCATGAGTTTGACGGAGGGTAGGAAACCTCGTAACCTTTATAACTTAGTGTGTTTGTAGTCGGGAGAATTTCGCGATTAATGTTACACTTTGCACATTAATTCATTTATACGCGCGTTTGTTGGTTTGTCAATCATTCAAAATGAAAAATAGAAAACAGTAACCTAGTTACTACCAACATATAGCTCATGGACCTAATTCCTAAGTACTGGGCCAAGCGAATGACCCAATAAATAAAAACACAGTCTTCGAATCTTCGTCTTCTCGGTCGGTTGTCTTCGGTCTTCGTCATACCCAAAATAATAATTACATCATTGAAAAATTGCATCCTATACAAATTTTTCTAGTAAATATAAATAGGCTTAAAACGGCCTTTACAACTCAATCGAATCGAACAAATCAAAAACTAAGTCCACGAGCAATATCACCATCACATAAGGATTCCATACAACATGTAATGGCAACGAAATTAAACAATTAATTTTAATATAAATTAATCTAATTAATCTATAAATTAATCTATTCAATTTCTACTATATTAATCCAATTAATATAAAGTGGCATTAAAAATAAATAATCAATTAATATATTAATCCAATCAATATAAAATTAATCTATTCAATTTTAATGGTATTAATCCAATTAATACTAATAATCGTCATTTAAATTCATTCGAAGTAATCCGGCCAAAATAATATTTTCGTTTAATTTATTTCCCTTAACTAAAAAATATTCCAAATATTAATTTAGTCAAATTAAAATCCAATTTAAATTTTGGGAAATAATTACAACGAAATATAAACTTAAAGCGAGTCGGACAATCCGGTTTTAGGCCCAACCATGGCGATTCAAAATCGGGCCAAAAACCCAGTGCTGGCGAGCCATGCTCGGCACTGGCGAGTCGATCGGCGAGCATCGGTGCATCTCGGCGGTGAGGCCGAGCATGGCGATCATGCTCGGCGACCTCGGCGACGGCTGGCGATCTTGCCGGCACCGCTGCCGGACCCGTTTCTTCGTTTTTCGGCTCGTTTGCAAAAACGTGATGCTACAACGAACAATTTAAAATCTATGATTATTCCAAACATGATTCTAAATCATAATCATCATCCAAAAGCATTCAAAATGCACCAATAATCGTATATACGGAAACATTGACCTCGCTCCGATACCACTGTTGGGATTCCGAAAATAAAACGAAATACGCAGCGGAAATAAATACGAATCCCAAACAGGATCGATCAAGTAACGTATATACGAAAATATAAATACGAAGATAAATATCATACCCTTGAAGTCTTTGAAATAAATCTTCGTAAAAATGGATGATCACGAACCCGAGCTCGAGCACGAAAAATCCTTCGTCCCAAACACCGAAAATACGATGCCTCTACTTCACACGCGTCGGAAGTTGCCCGGAAAAATCTACAAAACTCCGTTCTATGTAGAACACGGCTAGGAAGTGTTGTAGGAATTTTTTCTCTCTTATTTTTCTTACTCCTTTTCACCTCAAAGATGAACAAAAAATAAAGATGAAAAATTCTCTCACCCTCAATCTTACTTCACGGCAGTGGGCTGGTGTCCATGTATATATGGAGAGTTGAAAAATGTTTTCTATATTGTCATCATGAGAATGATACAATATATTACACATAACAACTCATCAACCTACATTATAAAATGAGTGGAATCTCATCATTATAATCATATACCAACCAACATAACATGCAAGTATAACCAAGCCATGTGAGAGAGGGGGCGACCCATTGGAAATTTCCTAGAAACGAGTCGAGCCACTCGGCTCGTGTACCGGACGTTCGTCAAACGACTCCGTTAAATACATTCCGTTTAATCACCAATGTATTTATATTAATTAATTGATCTAATTAATTAATTATATCAAATACATATATATTTCTCTAAGAAATATAATTTATGAATTAAATTAATTACCCGGTAACTTAATTTTAATTCGTAAGACCGCTATTTGATTTATCCAATAAATCTAATTAGATATCCAATATCTAATATTAATAGAGAGATAATAAATTCACATTAATCCGTCAACGTTCCTGATGCGCGACTCCATAGGTCCGTCTCAGCCGGCATTGGGAGGAGCCAATGAGTGCGGGCAGCACTTAGCCAGCCTAGCGGACCGCACTGTAAACCCCGACTGAGAACGAATGAAGGGATCATTCCAGAACTATTATGTCGTGAATACCATATACGTATAGACCCTTCATCAGATGTCCCGGTCAAGTCTTCGGGTCACGGTAAAGTCAAACCCTACTGTTGACTAAACTCTATACATGTGTTAATGCAAATCAAGACCGACTGATTAATAGTGTATCTAATACGACTATATCAGAATGATTTGGCCAAAGACTGATGATATTATTTGCCATTAACCGTATAGGACATTCGCCTGCTCACTAACAGGAGATAGAATCCTTTCTTGGCGTACTGTAAAGACTGCTACCTGTCCGTATAGTCCGCACTTCGAGGTCGACTCAGCAATTAAGTAAATGAGTCTAACTACTCTAATGACAAACTAAACGTCACAGGCACATCTTCTACTGAACCCTCAAGTCAAAGGTCCACATATACTATCACAACCTTTCGATTCGTCATCGACTCTCCGAGAGTGAATACCGTGTGACTGAATCGAGTATGAGTCGTGTTCGAGTATACTGGCCCCACCAATATACTTATAACTATGCTATCAAGACGTGCACACGTCCTAGCATCAGTTATACAAGTCGTATTAAAACTTAATGCCCATTTTAAGTTTATTGACTTGCGAACGATTTATGTAAATAAACTTTAAACACTTCCAGTGCATTTTCTCTTATTCCATAACGAGAATGGAATGTTCGATTTACTTACATGGACTTCACTTCAATGTTTACCAAGTCAAGAATGCAATTGAAATACAATAAACAATGAATGAATCGTATTGCCTTTTTAATAATTATTCCATAATTACAAGTACAATGCCCCTACTCTCTCATCCCCTGAGTGGCATTAGAGGGCATATTCCTAACAGTCTTAACGTACATTTTGAACTATCGAGATTTGGCATTTCGCCTTGTATTTTCAAATGGTATTTTATGACGGTATTTGAGAACTACGCTTTTGAAAATATTTGTGTATTTAAAATATTACCGTCATCGGCCTTTTGGCATTTTTAAACGTTTTGAAATGGTTTTTAGCCTGGTGGGTTCCAGCACAGGACCCACGGCGCTGTAATATCCCGGATAGTTTGGGGGGTGTTACAACAAGTCCGTCTTTTATCCCTGTCCAGAAGACTTCCTTGTCCCTTTTCTTCTACTTTATTTTATTTACATCTTACTTCTTCATTTTATTTATCATCTTCTTCCTTTTCCGTTTTCCTTTCTTCTTGTTTTTTAGTATTTTGATTCTTTTGATGTTGTTACTGTTATAAATTTACTAGAAATATATATAGAATTGAGAGAAATGAAAATATCATTTTATTCATATATGTGTATGTTTTACATATAAAGAATATGGCCTTTATATAGGCTTATGATACAAGAGTTACAATGGAGATAAAAGGCCAAAGGCCTATACTTGAAAAGTCAAAAGTTATATGTATTAATGGAAAAAGATAAAAGGTTAAAGGTCATCCAATAATACATAACATTCCCTCTTGGATGACCAACATGCCTCGTTAAAAGCTTACTAGGAAAATCCCTGTGGAAAAAACCCTAGTAAAGGAAAAATAGTACATGAGCCTAGTTTTGACCACTAATTTGCTCAAATTGAAAAATGAGTACATGGCACTCAACACGCTGAGTTAAGATTAAGACATATAACTCGATAATTCGAGCCTAGTTATGACAACTAAGTTTGCTCAAATTTAAAAATGAGTACATGACACTCAGCATGCCGAGTTAAGATTAAGACATCTAACTCGAACAAATTGAATCCAGTTCTAAACAATTAGATAAAGTTTGACAAACGACACGCCGATCACAAATAGACAATCCCTGGATCATCTACACTTGGCTCATACTGGCTAAAGTGATCATAAATAAACTAAGGTATACATCTCGGCCTTACCCCGATATAAAGCGGGATCTCCTCCTGACATTTTCAGGAAGGCCGACCTCAACTACAAAGCCTAACGATAAACCAGTTCGTGGTTGGTTAAGTATGAGCATCTCTTAATATGAGATAGAAAACTTGAGAACGAACCGCGTATCAAGAGTACGGAAAGAAACATGGCGAAAACACCCAAATCAGGTCAAGAAGAATATAGGAAAAGCCAGAAGACCCTAATAAAACAAGCGGGCTTAGACTATAAGTATTTCGATAAAAGAGTACATTGTTCTAGCCAAATTGGCTTTACATTGCATCCAGATTACATTAAAATATCCAAGTCCGATGCCATCCTCAACCTCGGCCTGTGCTATCAAGTTGTCAAAATTATTCTCTTGAGGAGCCGGAGGATTCCATGCTGGATTCCCTTCTTGAGAATCCCGAACCCTTATGTTCTTAAGAGCATTCTCAGAGTATGGGATCATATGATGATCCCCCCTAACTTCGGCACTGTAAGGATCTTGGACGAAAAGACGAGCGATCTTCTCCAGATATACCTCGACTTCTGGGTCAATATAGAGGAGCCGAGATAAATTTGACCAGGCATCGCCGTAGACAGAGCCCGCTTCATCAGCCAATTCATCCCGATATTGTTTGCTCTTTCGGTATCGCTCGATGGCGGAATCCTCTTTGCCAGGCAGGCTCTCCTCAAGAAAGGACAGCCTTTCATCTACAACATTCTTCTCCAGCACCAAGACATCGGCCCTCTTCCTCTGTGCCTCAGCCTCGGCCTCAGCAATCTCCCGAGCGGACTCAGATTGCAGCAAAGCCTCCTTTAGTTTCTCCAAGTCATCCAGTGCAGACTTCTTAGCGATCTCGGCTTGTTCCACCTTCAGCACGGCCTGGTGTACCAAGGCATCATGAGAAGCTTTCTCCTTCTCGAGGGATTCAACCTTATCAGTGAGCTTAATGGTGGATTGTTGAGCCGACTTGGCCGCCGTCTCATTCTTGTGCACCAGAACCACCACCTGCCTGAATACAGTGTACTCGTGCTGAGCTATGGAGGCGATCTACAAAAAAAAAACTCAGTTCAAGCAGATTGCATAAAAGAAATTGCAAAGTATGGGAAATCGACACGGAATAAATGGTACCTCACTAAGAATTAAAGCCTTCCTATTGAAGAGTTGGAGTGAACTCGGCTTGTCAGCAATGAGCCGTTCAATATAAGAAGTATTCATGGCACGCTTAATGACCGGTCCCCCAAGCTTCAGGGCGGATCGAACGGTCGAATCAAACCCAGACATAATGGGCGCAGCAATGAAAGAGTCGACCAGATTTTTAATCTCGGCATCAGAAAGGGCGAAAGCCGAGGATGAACCATGTGGCGCGGGAATGGTTCTCTTCTGAGAAGGCACTTCTCGAGCTCGGCTCCATCATCCCTCGGCCTCTTCTGTCTCTAACGGTGCTCTGACTCGGAGTCCGGCCCACGATCTTGGCCCGGTACTTGAGAGTGCCCCTGGCCTAGACTCCGGGCATGAGTCTGAGTTGGGCTAAATCCCCCAATAGGCTCCCCCTCGATCTCCACTTTAGGCTCGGATGAAGCTCCGGCTTGGATAATGGGTGGCTCCTTGGGAAGCGACGATTCCCCATTATCTTGTAGCTCTTTTTTCCGAGCTGCCATATCGGCATGCCTATTTTCGGCTCCCCTCAATCGGGACAACCTCTTCTTTTTTTGAGCCGCCATCACGGGGTCGATGTGCTCCTCATTGACCTTCTGGATGTCCTCCATCGAGAGATCTGCACAAGAACAATGTTAATCCCAAAACCAGATGGCAGAAAAAATGACAATGAAAGATAAGAAAATTACATCCTACGATGTCCACGGCTTTTAAGCATTTGTCGTCCTCAGCACGGCCGGTCGCGCAATCCTCGTGGAAGACAAAATTGGGATGGACAACCCAATCAGGAAACCGAGCCCCTCTTGGGACCTCGACCAAAGGTCTAACCCCAGCTATGGGCCCCCTCATCAGGCCGGCTTGAGCATGGTAGCGAAAGTCAGTCTTCAGCTTGGCCCAGTTAAGAATGGCAATG
Organism: Orobanche coerulescens; assembly: GCA_033398695.1. Lineage (NCBI taxonomy): Eukaryota > Viridiplantae > Streptophyta > Magnoliopsida > Lamiales > Orobanchaceae > Orobanche > Orobanche coerulescens. The sequence continues at coordinate 72,130,605 of CM065816.1, read as the reverse complement.
GAGGAAAACTGCTCGAGCTTTGCAATCAAGTCTGCACTCCAGTCCGGCTCATGAACGCACGAAGGGCGATGCGGTGAATTGACAGGTGCTGTAAATTCCCAGCCATGATGGCTCTCAACCTTGATCATGTGCATGTTCCAACCCGTGACCTTATTGACGGTATTTGAAATGGGGGCCATGAGCTTGGGTTTGTTGGGGTCGGACTTAATGGTGATGGTTCTGGTTTTGGAATTGTACGATGAATTGAAAAAGTGATAGAATGCAAACATGCATGGCTCGAAGCCGAGACCACGGCACAAGATAATAAAGGTGGTGAGATACCTAACCGCGTTGGCACCAAGGTGGGCTGGGACAATTTCCCAATCCTCCAAAAATTGATTAATGAAAGGATCCAAGGGCAGCCTAAGGCCGAGGTGGAATTGCTTGAAATAAAACGGGACGAAGGCATCACTATAATTGAATGTTTTAGCTTCATGCACATCGGCGAAAGGAGTGGCCAATCTATGATAGAGGCTATACTCATTCCTATCCACCTCATACATGGTGTAAAGTTCCTCAAGCATCTCGTCCCCCCCTTTGGAATGCTTAGGCCGAGAGGAGCCTCCCGAGTTTATCCGGCCTTTGCCTCGCCTCCGTATTGAGCCGACAACCTTGGAGTCGAACTCCCCGATGGGCTTGTCAGATGTACTCTCCCCAGCCATACATGTAGAAGAGAACAAGGGGTTAGACTCACCCTGTGAAGACGACGAGGTGACCTTCTCCCTCGTCTCAACCACTTGGGCCGAGGAGGAATCTCCCCTAAGGCGAAGCCGATCTTGAGACTTTTCCTTGACATAATGCAAAAAGATGCAGTCTAGGACTTCGTCCAAACTATTAAGAGTCAACACGTCGGTATCAGCACCGTCTACAGTCCTAGGTGCAAAGGACCTAGAGGGATATCTAACATTCGTTCTAGGGGTTTTGTTCGTATACAACATTTCGCCAATGGCCGCAAGGAATAGGAGCTTCCACGACCCATTGGATTTAACATAAATCCTAGAGTTCATAGTGTAGAAACCGTAAATGGAATTCTTTTCCAGATAGCCACGCTTAGACATTTTAAGGACGCGAAGTTTAACAGAGGAGATTTGAAGCTTTGAAAACTCAACAATGGTGGAAAAAATAAAGGGGAAATGGAGATGAAAAGTACCTCAAGAAGCAAGGATAAATAGATGAAAAGCAACGCCTGAGGAATTGGTCGGAGTAAATCGTCAGAAAAACGGACGGAAATGGCACAGTGTGAAGTGTCGTCGGGTTGTCACAAGATCTGTTCTCTGTTCGGGATCCGAAAAATGAAGGAAATAATTTTGATTTTATAAAGAGGGCACACGGGTGTCATAATTGCACTGCATTAATGGGCGTGGTTTCCCAGGAGATTTTCTCTTCACCTCTCCACGCGCACGCTGCCCAATTATATGAAGGGATACGAGGCGACTGGTATGACTGGACCCTTAAAATTCAGTGGGACATCCAAGCAAGTCAAGGCCGACATAACACCAAGCAAAGCTGGCTTCAAAGAATCAACCAAAACCCTGAAGGATGATGGACTTGAGTTCCTACTTGGCCTGCGGAGATAGAAACTCGCGGGCCACTGAACGACATAGACCGAATTGATTACATAGATCTGGATAGGTTGAGTATAAAGCGCATCACGGCCCATAAATCAAGACCCTATAAATCCCAGGAATAAACTTATTATCTCGGCATAGAGCGATGTCGAAGCCGACCTGAAAGCCAGGATCATACTCGGCGTGCCTCAGCTTAGGCTCAAGCCAAGACTTGGTTCAGGCAACCAAATTGTGCGCCGAATCGGCTCAGTGACAGAATAAGCCGAGATCAGTAAATCTACACTCCTTGTCAGTAGATGAAGGTCCTAACCTTCAAGCACACTGAATCTTATGAAATACAAGATAGAGACAAATAAAGGTATCTTTACTTAACAAGGACTCTTCTCCACAAGGAAACTACATCCACAATCCTTATCAGGATTCTACTTCCCATTTATAACAAGTCCAACATCAACACGGACTCAATGACTTTCTCTGCAAGTTAGGGTTGCAATATTCATGCTTATAAAAATAGGTGTCCTTGCACCTAAACTGGTACACACAGAATTCTTGACTCTCAATACAGTCAATTAATTTTATTTCCACCATATATTAAGTATACTTACTTTCATGCTGGAGGGCCTTCGCCGGTGAAGCTCCGGCTCAGTTCACGTGTTTTCTTATGTGTAGGTCCGATCAGGAAGTTCACTCGTCGAAATTATCCGAACCGCTTGGATAAGGGCTGATCCGATATGTTTTGGTGGCATCACAACTATAATGTTCTGGGCTATGAACGTGCGCATTGTAAGAAACCGCTGGTGGCTTGTTATAATTATGGACGCGAGGGCATCGAGTTCAATACTGTGAGATTGTTGCTAAGATGGTAGGGAACCGGAGTTCCATTCCTACTTATGGAGGGCCCAGTGATGTCCAGTAATGGTATTTTGTGCTCATATTACGGATTGTTTCTCGTGTGGAGATATGTTATGTGATGCTTTTATGTTTGGAGCATGATGACTGATATTTTGTTTTGAATAAATTTCGGGTGGGTTATTGAACCTACGAAGACACGTGACAGTAGACCACCGGGTCATGGATTTGGAATTTTTAAATGTGTCGTTGTGTTTTGTTTTGTAGCACTGTGCTGACCTTGTTTTATGTTTTGGGATGAAACTTATTTTTAGAGGGGTAGAATGTAATATCCGAGATTTTTATTCTGGTTGCCTTGAACTATTTGTCGTTTGGTGTCAGTCATTTCGTTTCGTTATGATTATGTGCAATTCATTTTTCTATCATGAATGGTATGATATATTCTGTCGTAGTGTTCATCGAGTGAGACTTGTTGTTGCGTGCATTTCTTTGATTAAATGTGTGCGTGTGGTGTGGTACATTATGTTTCGTAATTTGCTCGTTATTGTTTTGAATCACAGCCGGTGCGTTAATGTGACCGAGACGTTTTCGAACGTGTAACCGGACTGTCGAATTGGCCGAGTTTTGACCATAAGGCCTGGCCGAGTTACGGCCATAAGGCACGGTCGGTTATGGCCGTAAGGCATAGTCGATTATGGCCGCAATGCATGGCCGAGTTACGACCGCAAGGCATGGCCTAGTTACGGCCATAATGCCTTGCTGGTTACGGCCATTGTGTGCCGCACATTTTTGGGCAGTAGGCCTGTGGACCATATTACGCTGTAAGGAGTGGCCGGGAACGGCCGCAATGCTTTGCCTGGTAATGGCCGTAATATGCCCGAGCGTTTTGGGCAGTGGCCTGGGAGGCACCGGTTACGTCCGTAAGATGATGCCGATTACGACCGTAAGGTCCGAGGCCATAAGGTACTACCTGTTACGGCTATAACATGCATGGCTATATATAGCCGAGGCGACGGGTTTGTGTCATTTTTCTTCTTTTCCTCTCTTCCTCTCGCGGCTAACGAATGGGTGAGATGGGAACTTTGATTCCTGGTCGATTCTACTCAATTCTAATGTGTTTTGGTAGGCCTTTTTCGATTATATCAACATCTAATCCTTGTTCTTCGTTGGATCGAGGTAATTTCTTGAAATCTCCTACAGTTGACTTTCGGGATTTCCTTCTTGATTTTCGTTGTTCGTCCGATTTTGATGAATCGGTTGATGTTATTGAGTTCTATTAATCGTGTTTTATGGGTTGTATATCCATATTTCGAGTTTGTTTAACTCGATTGGCGATTCGAGTGTTCTTGGGAGTTATCGAACATTGAATGTTCGATTAAATGTCCCAATGAGTTTCCCTTTGATAGTTTGGTGGGATTTCCATTGTTTTGGATCTTGATTCTCGTTGTAATTATATCTTCGTTGTTTTTGCCCAGAGGATTGAAGGTGTTCGAGGTTTTTTGGTTGAGTCGTATTCGTCGGAGTGTTCGGTATCGGTTATCGAGGCAAGTATCTTGCTATATGATTTGTGTCTTGTGAAGAGAGACTTCGATTTTTGGGCAGTAGGCCTGTGGACAATATTACGCCGTAAGGAGTGGACGGGTACGGCCGTAATGCCCTGTTACGGCCGCAATGTTTTGCCTGGTAACGGCCGTAATATGCTCGAGCGTTTTGGGCAGTGACCTGGGAGGTGCCAGTTACGTCCGTAAGATGATGCTGATTATGGCCGTAAGTGTAACACCCCCAAACCACTCGGGAATATTATAGCGCCGCAGACCCTCTCCGTGAGGATCTACCATGCTAAATACAGAATCACAACAATACAGTACATGCCGACATGGCTAAATAATGAACCATTAGACTGATTTGATCTTTTACCACAACATATACATCAAACATACATTACTCTTTCTGACAACTCATACCAACGCAGGGGTTGGAATACATCAACATTCCCGTAAAAATGAAGAATACCACAACGGAAGGACAAGACAACCAGACTTCACCAAATACTCAACACCGGTCTTCATGTGATTAGTATCGTCGTCCTCCATCATCCTTCATAACGATCCCGTGAATTGCTTCCCAGCAACCTGCAAGTACCTGGACGTAACATATACATCCACCCCCCGAATACTCGGAGGTTAGCAAAACTCCACTGTTTTGCTAGTGCAAGTATAAAACACAAATACAAGCCATATACAACATACCCCGAGATCATAATAATCGTGAATATACTTCCTGAGATAATTCACATGATCGAAACAGTTTGAAATATGAAAGGTAGGAATAAAATCGTTATACATCTGTAACACCCCCATAATACGACCGGGAATGTCACACGCCGTAGACCCTTATCACAAGGATCTACCAGGCTAAACTCCAAAAGACTACTCAATGATTGACCGACCGGGGTCAAAATTAAATACAAAGCAGACCGACAAGGTCATTAACCAATTCAGAACTAACGACATTCATATTACAATGACAATAATAAACTAGAACACCGAAAAGAATGACAACTCAATTTAATAAATGAAAACTACACCCATGCAAGGGTGAATACTCGAACGACAGAGAAATACCGACCAGAATGAAACAAAAGAAAAGACTCTGACTCTGGTGTGATTAGTATCATTGCCCTCCATCTCCTTCCAAGCCAATCCTGTGACTGCTCCCGAGCTGCCAAAACCTGAGCGCATAACAGGCACCCACCCCCCGAAAACTCGGGGGTTAGCAAACTGGAATTTTGCTAGTGCAAGTACATAATATACAAGATATACGAATAATAACAACACAAATCTCAACAGTCGTGAAGCCTTAACACAAACCACACATTCCCATAGTCCACACAGAATAGCATCACATACACAAAGTGAAAGATAATCACATAGTCATATTCTCTGTACGGAACATAATACCAATGAAACTTTAAACGAGCCCAAGGAGTCAGAAAAATCCCTTTTTATAAAAGGAAAAGTATTTTGATAAGAAAGTTTGAAAACATTATTATTGACTCAGGCCATCATGGGGTTTTGAAAATCAAATGGGAATACTTTTAGAATATACTTCAAAAACTCTCGGATCCTCGACCCAACATGTGGAAAACAAATTTACAAGAAAACCATCACAACGTTATTCGGGGTCCTCGACCCAATGCACCGAATAATCATCACAGTACAATCAAAGGCACAGCCTCTCATTCGACAATTCCTGCTCAAGACCCTTGATTAATTAACCCTCGGAGATTTCGTCAAACATCCTTGGTTAATTAACCCTGATACCAACGTTTTAAAAACATTTTGAAACAAGCTTTCAAAAACACGAATCACAGTCTATATCGAGACCAGTATTTGAAAAGAGTTGAAAGAAATTTGAAATACGAGGATTGTTCGGTAACGGGGTCTTAGCTATCACTCGAATATCCATTACCAATAAGCCTGCCAGGCGCCTCCCTTGCACACCTGTGCACCGGCGTTCACTCCACTATGTTGGCCGCCCCTTGAACATGTCACCGCGCCGGCGATCACTCCTAACAGAGCCGCCCCTTGCACGCGCATTAGGTAACACCGGTGTTCACCAAACATATGGAGCCGCACATTGCAGCGTACACCAGGCTGGTGTACACACCCCGCCCTCACAGGTTCCCGGATACGACGTCTCTCACAATAAGTGTTCACATTATTGCAAACATCAAGTACACAATCAATCATTTCAACAATTATCAAATCAATACACCAATTCACACAATTTATCCGCCAGTCCATAACCACACAATAAACAATAACACGCACGTTATCAATCAAGATCCAACACAATAAGCCTTCGGCACAACCAACCAACGCTACACATATATCCTTATATTGCGACTCAACCGAATATATATATAGATAGATATATATATATATATATACATATAACCTTACTATATTATATGAATAACTATAGTTCATCCATCAATCCAAGTTGAGTACGTCAACTAGTGTTAGCATTCACCACTCGTCGTTCACCGACATAGGCATATATATCAATATACGTATATACATACATATATTTAACATTTAAATATATATAAATCTATATATATATATACACACATATATATATACACACACACACACACATATATATATATATATATCCGTATAAATTCATACACTTCGACAACGATGATTTCACGCAGTTACAATTCGTATATCAAGGTACTTGCCTTGGTAATCTCTCGCGGATACTCCGAAAGTTCGGTCGGTTGGCAAAATCCGGAACTCCAACGAAAACAACGATCGGAAGGGCTCAACACCAGATTTTTGTAGGGAAATCGTCCCTAATATCCTATCATCGAATAAACAATCAATCATACGAGGAAAAACATCACAAAACGACCAAATTCCTCTCTGCGGCATTTCCCCGGACACCTTGAAGGCGTCAAACGGAAGTTCATATAATCGACGAATCGGAAATGGTAAAAACCGTGGAAAGATGATGAAAATGATAGAATACAACTTAATCTACAATTATCCATCAGTAATTTAAGTTCATAAGGCTCAAACGGACGAATTCTACCAAGATCCCCAAATTTCCCAAAGTTTGGATTTTAGGAAAAACTAACCTTGATTCGGTCGATTGAAGGATGTTATGGATTGATCGATCAATGATATGGACTCAGGATCTTCGTGGATTTGTTGTTCAATAACATGTCTCCTATCTCTCAAAAGATCCAGCCGCAAACATGAAGGAAGGGATGTGAAAAATGGGTGAAAACAGGCTGCTCGGTCAATTATATAGGCAGACCGCCCTAGCGTGCGCTAACGTGCCGGCAGCGTGCGCTAGCGGGCCGACCATGGTCCAGTCCAGAGGCTCCTGGACTGATCCCTCGCCAGGTAGCGCGCGCTAGATGCCGAGCAGCGTGCGCTACGTCTGCCGGTTAGCGCGCGCAGCGACCGACCGTAGCGTGCGCTACCGGCCAACTCTCTAGAGTCCAAAACCTCTGGGGCCTCACTGCCCGGCCCAGGTAGCGTGCGTTGGGTGCCGCATAGCGTGCGCTACGACTGCCGGTTAGCGCGCCTGACCTCCCGGCGATGGCGTCGCTATGCGTCCCTGCCGCGCCCGTCCGGCCGAGCCCGGCTGCCCGGTTCCTCCATAGCCGTCCGGCCCGGCTGCCGTGGCCTGACGACTCGATTCTTAAAAACGCACGGAACGAACACGACGAAACGCTCGCGGACAACAACATCGATCCGAAATGAAAATAATATACAACAAATCACCACATATGGCCATAAACACAAAGCCGATTGTCGAGAAAAATAATACCAACGCTCGGAAACCGAGAAATTTCCGGTCTAAGAAAAAGAAAATTCGAATAAATCAGAATAAAAATCTCGGATATGACAACATCTTACAAAACATTTTACGATCTCGGGAGTTTTGAAAACATTTGGGATTTAAGAATTCTCAAGTCTTTCGAAACCACTTAGGGACACAGCCCAAAAATCATTTTCTCCAAAATACAATTCCGATAACAAAACACGGGTCCACGACCCAACCATAACATTTTAATCACAAATACGGGGTCCACGACCCAAATCATCCACATCACAAACTCGAAAGAATAACCCGACGGAAACTACACAGTGTCAAACATTACCATGACAACAGTCTCACAGAACAACATTAGAGAGCACAATTTTGCAACTTAACCGTACGGTCGAACTCGACACACCACAAAGCTACAATGCACAGAGCAACCACAGGACTCACGTACCCATACCAAATTATCGCAACCAAGAGACGAATCACACACAACACATTTTCTAGTGCCATTCCAGCCAAGTACAATACCATTTGAACTGCCATTCTAATCAGATGAAATATGCGCCAAAATCAAACTTCTCCAACCAAACATTATAAAGGTTAACCGTTGGTACGAGACTCACGGCCACCGCAACCCGAAGGGGCCCCGTCGGACCATCCTTGGGTGGTTAACCCCAGTTCGCGATACGCACACACACGACATTACGTATCCCCAGAGACTCCATCGGACCATCCCTGGGTGAACACATATATTCATCCACAATATCCATGGGAAGCCATAATCCAAATATTAGAATATGCAAACAAATGCAAAGTACTTGCTAGAATGGCCACTTTATTCGACGTATACTCACAACTAATGTCACACAACAACAAGAAAATACCAATACCAAACAACACTAAGCGCCACAACCTCCTTATCAAAGGAGTAACAACTAATATCACACAACGTCACATATTCATCGAACAAGTATACATGTCAATACACAATCCTCGGCAAGTGATTACGGTCTACTATATTCACGTAATACAATCACAACACCTTCCATCATACGACACTAAATACATATTCCGAAACACATTTATTCACGAAGCATCCGAGTTATCTTTGAAGGAAAATATTTTATCCAGGATATACCAATCCTATTTGAAAGTTCACTAAAACATTAAAATTTCACATATAATCAATTACCAACTATCACGTCTACGAAACACGAAATGTATGGGCAAGATACTTGCCTCGATACCACGAGCAACGGAATAATGAACAGACACGGTAGCCCTCGAACTTCTAAGAACGACCTGTTGTGTCACGATTTATTCATCCCGACAGGCGATCGACTGTAAGGCCGAGCGACCAAGTCAACTCCAGTCAAACTATGGCTAGCTCGCCCAGTCGAAGATATCAGACCACCATCAGGTACCTAGCGATCGACTCCCAAGGCGATCTCCCTTCGGCATCTGGCGATCGACTCTAGCGTCCGGCTTAGTACGGGCGACCTGCGCCCCGAGCAGAGGTGATCGCCCGTCAAAGCTATCAAGGACTGGATCTCAGGAAAGCACCCACGTGCAGATCCACCAAAGGCGCTGACAAGATCTTCGCAAACAGATGAGATTTTTTGCTGACAGACAAGACCTTTGACCACAGCCTGTCACCTACCTCACCTACCGGCAGGCGCGCCGAAAGTTGTCAGTGGGACCGCCCGTGACAGCAACTCAGGACGCGTGTAAGCTCCCCATCGACCGTCTGATTGGCCCGGCAACTCCTGCAGACTTTGAGGGGACAGGCCCATGTGCTAAAAGACGATCGCCCGATTATTATAATGCAGAAAAGGCGATCGCCCGGCGGATCCAAGCCCTATAAATAGAGAACCTCCTCCTACTGGAAAAAGGTTCCCAATTCATTCTGACTTATGCTCAGAACTCATTCTCTCACATTCCGATAGATTCACGGAAATACCGAAGAACATACATATCATCAAGCTCCCGGCTATCTCACCGGAATCCATCTCAGGACTTCTCTCTCTAAATCTCTCGTCCAGAAGACGATCGGCAGAAGCAGCAAGTCTCCACTATACAGATTCCAAGGGATTCATAAGCCCAGGAGCCTAAGCATCCAGCTAAATACTCGCCGTGAGAGACGGTCGATCTCTCACCGCCGCGACTATTCATCTCCTTTGTTACAAGAACTCACAGAGCATCAAATCTGGTTCTTCCGGCAATCTACACGCTCACTAGCTAAGATAACAAGAATCTTTACACTCATTGTAATTGTATTCTTACATTAGTACTTGTATCCCCGAATATTAGTATTAATAATATCTCCCGAGAGCATTCAAGCCCGGGACTAACAACCCCGGCAAATCTTGTGTTATTTATCTTTCTCACGGAAGTGCTCTTGCATTTGTTTGCTATCCCATCCATTCCAGCAATATCTATCTCCGGATAATATTTTGGGTAGCAACAATTGGCGCTAGAGGAAGGGGCCTGAACCCTCAAAATTTCATTCCTACCGTCCCGAAGAACACTCACTATTCTCGGGGCAGATACTTGAAGTGACACTCACTGCACTTCAAAGAAAACCTTCAGAATCATGACATCTGCCGGTACATCGAAGGAAGCCGCTCTCCGAACCGCCGGACACCATATCCCGGTTGATCAGCCCGGCTGACGGCGGGGAAGCCGCGGCAACGCGAGACTCTCGATCCCGCATCCGAGAGATGGCCCCAACCTATCACTCGATCAGTTCCAAACCGAGGAACAGATCGAGGAGGCTATGGCCATCCTAGAGGAGCGAAGGAGAGCATGTGTGTCGCCTGCAATAACTCCCTCGATCATCCGCCGCATGAGAAAACGGAAATTCAACGGGCTACTGAACGAGCGATCGTCAGAAAGCCCCAATTCGCGAGGAAAGGCTCTCGCATGACCGGACGGATCCATATTCGATCGCTTGGGCCGCGACCCATCCTGGCAACCGGGGCATTCTGTTTCCAACCTTGAAAAGACGGAATCTGAATCCGTCACCAGGAGTTCGGCCTACCCACCTCACAGCCGAACGCAGGTCAGCCATCTGATTCCCGCCCCGATCGCCAGGGGATCAGTACTCAATCGCCTCGGCACCCGCTCCGAGCGCCGAGCGCATGGCGGCCGGGCACGGCGATGGCCGCCATACAACGCCAGCTCGACGAGATGAGAGCACTCTTGGACACTGGGGCAAGCACCAGCAAAAAGATCGCCGGGCCGACCGAGCCACTCGCGGTCCACATCGAGCTTGCCCCCATACAACCAACGATCGCTCCCCCCAAAACACCTCTGTATGAGGGGAGATCGGACCCCGAAACCCACCTGAGTAAATTCCGAATTTACATGACTGGGTGTGGGGCATCTGATGCAACCAAGTGCCGGATCTTCCTGCTGACATTGGGCGAGCTGGCCCATAGGTGGTATGTCTCACTACCACCACGGTCAGTCACCTCTTTTAAGAAACTGGCGAATGACTTCACGTCATACTTCGCCAGCAAGGTCGCCAGACCAGAAGGCCCCCACCGCATGATAAAAATCAAGCAGGGGAAGGACGAAACCGACGCAGATTACATCGACCGGGTAGACGAAATCATCCTCACCGGCGAACCCGTCAGTGACGAGCTCACTCTCTATTCGGTCATGGGGGGATTCCACGGTCACTCTCCCATGTTTAGACATCTCTCCAAGGATATTCCCCCAACTTACGCGATCTTCCGCGCTAAAGCTGCCAACTTTCTGCCCAGGCAAAGGCTACTCACCCTCCGCTTAGGCGAGGAAATGCCACCTCTTGTCCGGAAGATAGCGATCGCCAAAGCAAAGAAGGCGATCGCCAAGACACCCGGAGATCTCAAGGCTTTCGAGGACATGGAAGCCCATCTCCTCCATACGTTCAACAGAACTCCGGCACATATTTTCTATGCCGTCAAGGGGCACGAAGAGCTCAAAAAGCCAAAGGCGATAAGGGACCACGGTCACCTGGACAACAATTAATATTGCGCCTACCATAAGAGTCCCGGCCACAGCACCAACAAATGCCGCGACCTCCTCAAACAGCTCTGGAGATTGTTCGAGGAGGGCAAGTTGGACAGCTTATTGGTTTAGCCGAAGCCCCTACCAATCTCTATAGACGATCGTCCGAGTCGAACACAAAACAGGCTGGAAAGCTCATATGAGCCGACCCCTGGATCAACCTCGGCGACCATCCCTACACGCTTCAACCAAGAAAAGAAGACCTCGGAAGTCTCCCCGATCTCCCTCCTTATTTAAGAAACCGGAGGACTCGATCTCCATCTACAGTTCACCATCTAACATGATGGACTAAGGCACGAGATCGCCTCCCCCGCACAACGTACACCGTCGAAGGTCGGCATCTACATGACGATCCAAGGTGGAAGAGTGCAGCCATGGTCCTGGTGGTCGATGGAACCGAATGCTTAGGCCATGCAAGGTCCCTTTGGGCCAAGATCGCCCGCCCTTCGTTTAAATACGAGGTCGGCGTAGTCTGAGGGCCCTCCAAAATAAATCAGTGGACACGATCGCTCGCCCTCAAAGGTTCATCATCTAACATGGTGAACCCGGACGATGCGACGTACCACAACCCCCGTCTCAACGTACACCGTCGAGGTCGGCCATCTCCATGGCTGGCCGAGGTGGAAGCAGAGCTAACAAGCCGCGGGCGTGGAGTTGATTCATCCGACGCTGCCCCGCGCAAGGACTCCTCTAGACCGAGACCGCACGCCCTTCGTTTAAATACGAGGTGAGGCGCGGCTAAGAGGACCCTCATAATAAAGTGAGCCACGAGACACTCAATGTCTTCGCGCATCAAGACATGATCAAGGAGTCGGTCCATCGAACTCCGCGATCGTGCACGGTTCCTCAAAATGGACGACCGTCCCCGAGGATTCGACAAAGTTGAAGACCGCTCACTCAACGAATTATTTTCATCCCCTTACTTCCACTAAGTGAAGAAAAACAAGGGGCAATAAGAGTGCGGACTACCTACACGACGATCGTCGCTATTCAACCACATACGGAGATCGTCATTTTTTCAGATGTAGTGCAGCGATCGAATTTGTTGTAAAAAGTTATCTTTATGAGTTTATCAATTCATTTGGAACTACCCTCGCAACGATTTCTCCTCACACATTTGTACAAAGTCAAACAAAGACTCAAAAATAACCATTCATTCAAGTGATAAGTCAGAAATCCAAATGCTCATTTCATTACTTGAAAAATCAGAGTACATGGTCGCCCGAAGGCATAAGTGCTACAAAAGAAAACTACAAAACTACAAGGAAGTAAGCTAAAAACGTCAAAAATGAAGCGCCTCAGGCCCCTGCCTGGCCTTCGCCATCAGCATTCGGCGCGGTCCCCTCATCTTCCGGAGCGTCGGGATGAGCAAGATTGGCTGGAGACGGATACCAGCTCAAATCCACGCTGATGTCCGCAAGATCCAGGATCGGCAAGGAGAAAGCTGAATGGAGAGGATGCTCCAACGCATACGCCTTGAAGTTATCGGCAAGAGGCCCGACCTCCAAACCTCCCTTCTTAGCCGCTCGGATCGAGTCGGCGAACGCCAAATAATAGGCGAACTCGCTGACATACTCCAAGTTTTGGAAGGGATCGGCCTTGGTCGCCTCAACCTCTCCTTTCAGCTCCGCCATCGCCTGTTGCGACCCCTGGAGCTCAGCCTCCCTCGCAACAACTTTTTCCCTCGCCTCCGTCAGCTCGCTGGTCAACCTAGCGATCGTCACCTTCTGGAGATCGGCCTCCTCTTCAGCAACCATCTGCGCCTGGACGGCATTCTGCATCTGGTCCCAAAATCGGTCAACCGCCAGACGATACTGCTCAGTTTCCTTCTTCTCCAGCTCAAGCTCATGACTCGCCCGCTTGGCCGCCTCCAGAGAGTCCTTCTCCATCGCCGCGATCTTGTCAGCAAACTCGGCGTTCTCTTTCCGAGACGCCTCGAGATCCGCCTGCAGGCGAATAGTGGAAGGCCGCCCCTCAAACTCCTGAGCAGCCTGGACAGCCATGGTCGCCGTCTGGAGAGAAAGGGCGAGAATAGCATGCATCGAACTCACCGATCGCTGTCGAGCGATCACATCCAGATCAGTCGTCCATGCCTTCGGCAGAGCAGAAGCGGCCTTGCTAACGTATGGAGGAATGTCTCAGGAATGGCGAGGAGATCGGCTCGCTAGGAAATCCACGACCATCGGCGGGCAAGACGGATCTGCGCGACGGATCCTGCATCAAAACAACAAAGTCAATACAACTCCTACGCAGATGCAATTCTCAACACAAAAATGCAATCTACCTCTCAGCCTTCTCGGGATCCCGACCGAAAAACGGTTTCCCTCGAGGGGTCTCAGAATCCGCGATCGCCGTCTCCCGCATAAAAGCCGCAGAGGGCGGCTCGCTCTCCGGAGCAACGATGGTGATCGGAGGTGCGGCGATCGGCACTTCATCGCCCGGGGCAGGAACCGAAGTTTCTTCCGGCCTCGGCCTCTTGCGATTCGCTCGAAGCCCCTCCTCCGGAACTTCCTCCTCAACCACGACCGGCTCCACGCGAGGCTCCGCGACCGGCTCCACGCGAGGCTCTGCCTCCGGAACTATAGGCAACGCGACGGGAGGGGCCCGAGTCGACCTCTTATGGCGAAGACGACCTAGAACTCCTGGGTTTGACATGGCGATCTCCGTCGGAGGCTCCAAAAAGCGAGGAAAGCGAACCTCTGCAGTTAAGACAATCCATCAACAGTCAGATACTATCCTCAAGTAAGGCGATCGCCTAGAAATTGAAGGTCGCAGAAACTCATACCTGGCACCGAGAGATGTCTCGGGAAACGGAATAGTCGAGCTGACAACCAACGACTCTCCTTGTTGATCCGAGTGGCGTCAAGGTCGTCGTCCGACAAGCTCCTTATCCGCTCCCAGACAACGAGAAAGTCAAAAGGCAGCTCCTCGATCGCCGGAATGTGAAAACCTGCAAAACCGAAATCAAATTAGATCAGTCCAAAACGCATCCAAACGAAGGGAGAGTCTAAACCCTTACCGGGATTCCTCTCCCGAAATTCAGTGGGGATCTCCAGCTCGCCCGTAGGATTGTCGCTCGCCGAAGCTCTCCATTTGCCGGCGACCCAGAACCACTTCGTCTGATCGCCCCGCATCTTATTCGGGACTCCATGAATCACCCGGCCAGATCGGCCTTGAATATGGTAACCGCCGACCAACCCTTTATGAGCCGTCAGCTTAAACAAATGGTTCATCTCCAACGGCGATGGGAGGCGGTACAGGCGGTGACCGCCGAACAGGGTGAGAGTGCAGTTAATTTGGAGCCAGGCGTTCGGCGTCAGCTGAAGTGGCGCCACATTCCAAGCGGCCAACAGATGGGAGACAGCAAAGGATAAAGGGAAGCGCAGCCCGGCCTCCATAATTGCCTCATTCACGGCGACCATACCCATCGGAGGCTGTTCGGCTCGTTCATTCTCCGCGCGGCGCGAACATGTCCACATCTGAAGGAACATGGAATCTTGTCCTCCAGACGGCCAGATCTCTCCTGGTCGTCGAACTCCGTATTTGGCCGAGCGACCACAACGATCGCTGCGCGGACTGATCGCGACCGTTTGGGAAGCACATAGGGATAGGCGACCGAGTATCCCCGGAAATCGAATCTCGGAGTAGGACCGACCAACCTCTCCATTATTTCAGCAAAGGCCCTATAGGCCCGACCAAAAGCGCTATGTTGCTCCCAGTAAGCCCTAATCGCCAGATCTCTCTCAATCTGCGATCGTCTCTCTTCAGCAGCCGACTCCTTAGCAACATCGGCCTCATTGAATAAAGCCTCGACCTCAGTAGGGTCGATTCCGGCCCGAATAGCCTCAGCCGCCGTCTCCAGGTGGAAGACGGAAGAAGTTTCTCCCCGGACAGACGATGTCCCGGCGGCAGAACTGGTTCCCGCTCCAAATGACGATGAGGTTCCGGCCATTCTCAGAAACAGAAAAGGAGAAAAGGATTGTTCTTACCCTAAAGTGAAATCGAACGACGATCGGCACTAAGATCTTCAGAAAATTCGGCAGCAAGTCCTTCTTCCTTCAATAAGTACGCGTGAGTGAAACTGCAGCACCGCGCCCCTTTTATAGGAGAAGGCAGGGACCGGTTTGCAATAAAGGAAAACCTCAGGGGTCGGATCTCAAGCGACGCATTAATTGACCCCCTCGAGACCCGCGTACGCGTCTTTTCAAGGACGCGTCAGCCGAGGAGTCATTAATGACCGTTGGCATCCTCCAATAGAAACCCGGCACGTGCGCGGAGACTTTTCCACACCCATTGTTTTTTCCCGCTGATTCGGCCAACTGTGTCGTCCGAGCCTGTGATATATCAGCTCAAAGACGATCGCGTTCAATAAAACGCAAAGTCGCTCGTCAAAGTTCGGCGATCGCAAGAGAGCCACCTCACCCCACGTTTCCAACGTATGAGCGAGCCGGGGCAATTGTTGTGTCACGATTTATTCATCCCGACGATCGATCGTAAGGCGGCGACCAAGTCGGCTCGGTCAAACTATGGCTAGCTCGCCCGATCGAAGATATCGAGACCACCATCAGTACCTAGCGATCGACTCCCAAGTCGATCGCCCTTCAAAGATCAGCGATCGACTCTAGCGTCGGCTTATGCAGGCGACTGCGCCCGAGCAGGTGATCGCCGTCAAAGCTATCAAGGACTGGATCTCGTGAAAGCACCCACGTGCAGATCCACCAAAGGCGCTGACAAGATCTTCGCAAGCAGATGAGATCTTTTGCGACACACAAGACCTTTGACCACACTGTCACCTACCTCACCTACCGGCAGCGCCAAAGTTGTCAGTGGGACCGCCGTGACAGCAAATCTCGGGCGCGTGTAAGCTCCCATTGGACCGTCTGATTGGCCCGGCAACTCCTGCAGACTTTGAGGGGACAGGCCCATGTGCTAAAAGATGATCGCCCGATTATTATAATGCAGAAAAGGCGATCGCCCGGCGGATCCAAGCCCTATAAATAGAGAACCTTCTCCTACTGGAAAAAGGTTCCCAATTCATTCTGACTTATGCTCAGAACTCATTCTCTCACATTCCGATAGATTCACGGAAATACCAAAGAACATACATATCATCAAGCTCCCGGCTATCTCACCGGAATCCATCTCAGGACTTCTCTCTCTAAATCTCTCGTCCAGAAGACGATCGGCAGAAGCAGCAAGTCTCCACTAGACAGATTCCAAGGGATTCATAAGCCCAGGAGCCCAAGCATCCAGCTAAATACTCGCCGTGAGAGACGGTCGATCTCTCACCGCCGCGACTGTTCATCTCCTTTGTTACAAGAACTCACAGAGCATCAAATCTGGTTCTTCCGGCAATCTACACACTCACTAGCTAAGATAATAAGAATCTTTACACTCATTGTAATTGTATTCTTACATTAGTACTTGTAACCCCGAATATTAGTATTAATAATATCTCGCGAGAGCATTCAAGCCCGGGACTAACAACCCCGACAAATCTTGTGTTATTTATCTTTCTCACGGAAGTGCTCTGGCATTTGTTTGCTATCCCATCCATTCCAGCAATATCTATCTCCGGATAATATTTTGGGTAGCAACACGACCAAGAACTCGTCAACTCCACGAAAACTACGAACATAATATCACCACGAATCAATAATGCTAAACGGAGTCCGAATCGACCTGAAAAACAACAAGGATCCGAGGGTTTCTTCAAGATACTTGAGAATCAAGTTCCGAGTGATAAAAATCGATAAATGAGTTACAAAATCCGAAGACCATGATCAATACAACAATAATACCAAGAACAATTTATTAATCTCGGACAAAATCAATGAATCACGAAGAAACCCCCAAAAATACACTAGGGTTCTACGGAAGAAGTACCTCGATCCGGCGAAGAACAAGGATTTGATGATGATATAATCGAAAAGGATCTTCCAAAACGTCTTGGAATTGATTAGAACCGGCCAAGGACTCGTCTCCTCAAATGCTCCCATCCGCAACCGCCACCAGGTGAAGAAACTGCTCACAAATGAGGTCTGGCCGAAGCCCAGGCCTATATATGGCCGAGAGTGTTACGGCCGTAACCGGCATTGCCTTACGGCCGTAACTCGGTCAACGCCTATAACGTACGTAACGACCGACACCTTACGTACGTAACGAACACCACTTATGGCCGTACTCAGCATAGCCTTACGGTCGTAACCAAGTCCCCAGGGCTACTGCCCGAAATTTACCGACGCATTACGGCCGTAACTGGCCAATGCCTAGCAGCCGTAACGAAGCCTTACGGCCGTAACAGGATGACCCTTACGACCGTAACTGAGTCCTCCCAGGCCAGGGTGTGCGGGAGTCTTACGGCCGTAATCGGACAGGCCTTACAGCCGTAACTCAGCCCAGCCATCCCTCCGACTGCCCGGCTAGAGACTCGACGACGTCTCAATCACACAAACGCACCGACTATGATCCGAAACGATAACGAACAGGCTACGAAACTCAACGTACCACAGTGCAAGCATACGATTCCAAGGACGCGGACGACAACAGTCCGTTCGACCGAAGAAAACTCAACAAAACCAGAACGAAGATCTCGGGTATTACATTCTACCCCCCTTAAAAGAAGTTTTATCCCAGAAACTTAAAACATAGAACGACCAACACAAAAAAAACTTAGGTAACACACGCTATCCATTGCCAACAACCTACAACGACTCACATGTAGCACGTAGCTGCTACCATATATCGCTACACCATAACAATAACAAAACACAACGAACAAAATCAATACGGTTGACTAACCCGAACACTACATCAATCAAAATGCGAGTTAATCGCTAAACAATTACGAAATTCCACATCCCAAGGGTTAGAAGATCGAAAACGAAACTAATTTATCAAATTTAAGGGAAATTACGAAGCGACCCAAATGCTCAAAAATCACGGTACGAGATCAACAAAAACCGGACAACAAACGATCGAACCACAATGATTGGGACAACAACGGTCGAACAATCATGTTCGAACCACGACGAACAACAAAAATCGAATAACAACTCCAAAGTTCACACCTCGACTCGAGATGATAAGTGATCTAGTAAAAACGACAAGGTATGCATTTACATAAGGTTCACAGGAATGGGACCGAATTCGGGAAAAGTCACAATGACAAACAGATTAACCCGAAATAATACCATAACTCATTCGAGCAACAAAAGTGAAGGATAGAACAAGTTCAGAAAATATCAACGAACACAAACGAGTCGATAGAGGTGAAAATATAGAAATTCAAAATCTGATCCGCTTCTAATAAAAGAAGTTTATCTCCGAAATTCGAAACAACAAAGCAAGGAAATAACATAACATAATTTAGTCATAACGCTAAACCCAATTTAGCCACCCAATTTAGCCACTTCTCATAATTTAGTCTCTTCTTAAGTTCATCAAAACCAGCCTCACATTTCTCATCCCACGTGAACTTTTGAGTTTTCTGTAACAGCTGAGTGAGTGGACGAGCAATTTTGGAAAATCCATCTACAAAACGGTGATAATATCCAGCAAGTCCCAAGAAACTCCGGACTTCTTTCATGTTATTAGGAGCTTCCCATTCCAAGATTGCTTCGACTTTCTTCGGGTCCACCTGAACTCCGTCAGCTGATATCACATGCCCAAGGAAAGTTACTTCCCTAAGCCAGAACTCGCATTTGGAAAGCTTTGCATACAGCTGTTCCTTCCTCAAGATGCTCAAAACCACACGCAAATGCTCAGCGTGCTCCTCTCTGTCTTTCGAATATATCAAGACGTCATCGATGAATACGACCACAAATTTATCCAAGTATTCTAAGAATACCCGATTCATCAATTGCATAAATACCACAGGAGCATTGGTAAGTCCAAATGGCATCACTACAAATTCATAATGCCCGTACCGGGATCTGAAAGCAGACTTCGGTATATCCGATTTCTCAATTCTCAACTGATGGTATCCTGATCGCAAGTCAATCTTCGAGAATACCCTTGCCCCTTGCAATTGATCAAACAATTTGTCGATCCTAGGTATAGGATATTTGTTCTTGATCGTCACTTTGTTTAATTCCCTGTAATCAATACATAATCGGAGGGTTCCATCTTTCTTCCGGACAAAGAGAACGGGCGCTCCCCAAGGAGAAACGCTAGGTTGAATATAACCCTTCTGTAATAATTCCTCCAATTGCTTCTTTAGTTCATACATCTCGGTTGGCGACATGCGGTATGGTGCTCTGGAAATAGGAGCGGCTCCAGGATCTAATTCGATAGTGAACTCCACTTGTCTCTGCGGAGATAACCCAGGTAGTTCGTCAGGGAATACATCTGAGAATTCATTCACAACTGGAATAGATGAGAGCTCTACTCCTTCTTCTTTCTTCATGGCATAACACCAGTATCCGTAACAACCCTGCTTTAGCAATCTCGCTGCTTTCATCGCTTTGATTAATTTTCCTGAGCTTCCCGGTCTCCACCCCTTAAATAAATGTTCAGAACCGTCATCGGAAATGATAGAAATGACTCTCTTTCGGTAATTCAAAATAGCTCCATAACGATTGAGCCAATCATCTCCGAGAATTAAATCGTCACCAAGGATGTCGACCACAATAAGATTTGATAGCCAATCTCTCCCTCCGATAGTCACTGGAAAATCTCTAGTTTCTAGGGTTCCCACAAGTTTCTCTCCGCTCGGTAATCCCACAACATAAGGTTCACAATCATACAAGCACGAGATTTTCAAACGACTAACACAGTTCAAAGATATAAAAGAATGCGTAGCTCCTGAATCGAACAAGACACTAACTGGTTGCAAAAGGATCTGAATCGTACCTGATGCAATAGCCGTGTTCTGATCGTCTGACTTCTTCATCTCGTAACTACGCGGAGGAACGGACCCAGCACTAGATGCCTCTCTTTTCCCAACATTCTGCTGCTGGAACCCACTTTGTTGCGTCTGGTTTACACTAGTGTCCTTCGGAACTGGTACAGGAGTGCGAGTACCAAAAGATCGAGTCGCATTCCCACAAAATGTTGCGCGATGCCCTTCCTGTCCACACTCGAAACAGGTCACAGCAGGCGCGAAACAGTCACGTCGAACATGCCCCGCTTTGCCACAGTTATAACATTTCTTCCCTGCGTCTGAAACGGTTGGTGCTGCCCGGAACTTCTTTCCACCTCGAGAAGGATGCGGAGGCCTCCTGGATGAATGAAAAGAGGACTGGCCCCTGCGAGGCCCACTACCCTTATTCTCCGTGAAGTTGCCAGACACCTTCTGTTTCTTTGCTTCCGTTGATTTCTCGACTGCCGCCTCTTTCATATCATAGGCCAGCGCCTTGTCCTGATACTGTCGCAGGGTGGTGCATTCAAATCCGGACATATATTGCTGAATCTCCGGCTTCATCCGCATGTCAAAATGAAAAATTCTCTCTGCCTCGGTCCTGACCAAGTGGCACACATATGTCAACTGGTGATTAAAAGTCTTAATCACGTCTGTCACAGATGCTTCTGAATTTTGTGGTGAGAAAACTCCCGGACTCGGGCCTCTCTAACTGGGCGAGGACAATACTGCGCTTCCATCATTAATTTGAACTCCGTCCAGTCAACATTATGCTCCTCAGGGCGAATGGCCTCCCACCAATCGAAAGCCTCCCCCGTCAGAAGATACTGGGCGACCGGAACCTTTCTGTCGTTGGGACAGTTAATCCCCGCAAAATTCTTCTCTAACTCCTTCAGCCAGTGATCCCAAGAAAGCGTCTCAGCAGAACCGTCAAATTTCGGAGGGTGCAATTTGACCACCTCAGTAAGCCATTTGTCTCCCCGATTATCCACGTTATGCTGTTGTCCCATCGCCGTCTGCATGCGATCAACAACTTGAGCAAACTGGTTTATCTGAGCAACCACCTGCTGAAGCACTCCCGGCACATTAGGATCTGCATTATTATTTGCCGATCCCTGCTGTCCTCCAGAATGGGAATCCATTCGACTAGCGGTTATTTCCGGAGTAGACACCGAATCTTCCTGTCTCGCATTTCCACGTCCGCATCTACGACCACGTCCGCGTCCACGACCTCCTCTCAACATACTGAAAACACAAATACTCAATATCCAGGGCAAACTTTCTAAAAGAAAGTCCATCAATGTTCATAAAACATGAATTAAATAAAACGGTAGTATTTGAGATTAGGAAACTTACAACCACCGTCCACACGACGATGCTGGCTCAGCAGTGATGTTACAAACGACCAACAGTCAAATAACGTAAACAGACCCAACTAACCCGACTGCCAAGATATCCACGAATCTTAGCTCCGATACCATATTCTGTAACACCCCGAGATATTTAGAATAATTACAGCGCCGTAAACCCTTTAAGTAAGGATTTACAAGGCTAATAAAAAAGGAAAGTAAATATAATCCAACCGTACAACTGAAGTTCAAAACATAGAACTGATTCAACTAATCCAAAGAGTTTACTTATACAACCATATCGAAAATGACATTATTAAAACACACGTACTCGAGTACTAAAGTGAACCAAGAAGACAATATAACAATAAACATCAACCACATCACTGAGCCATTTCATCGTCCTGTCGGTACTGTGGTTGCTTTCCCGCTCCTCGGCTACCTGAACATCAAAACAATGTTCACGCCCGAAGGGGTTAGCAAAATAATGCTAGTACAAGTATCATAATACATAAAGCATCAGTGAATCATAAATCATGCAAAACGGACTTCCGTCATCGGAATCCGACGATGTGAATCCTCACGATTCCATCAACACAATACAGGGTAATCCAGCGATCCAGCGCCCTTGGTATAGATCCCCATGATGATCCCGTCGGACCAACGCATGGTGGAAAACCCGTCCAGCGATCCAGCGCCAAAGATAGATCCCCATGATGATCCCGTCGGACCAACGCATGGTGGACATTCGATCCAGCGCCCTCAGCATAGATCCTCATGACCCCCTCGGATCATTTATACCATAAACCAATCAATTATGCATACATATATGCATTTCAATATTTTCATCAATACGAACGATTAACAATGAATACCACGAGAATTTATAGAAATAAATCTCATATTCGACAACATGAACAAAACCATATGCATGATCAAAGTTCCAATATAAATCAAACTCAACATATGATACTTGCCTCGAAAATGGCAAGAATGAAATACTCCAACAAACGTCACGCGTCCGTATGTCACCGCCCTACGATCGACCCCTATGCAAGGCTCGTACCTTGTTCAAAAAGAGATACAAGGAACTTGACATACCACTCGATACTAACATACGATCACCGAATACTTATATTATGATCGTAAAGTAGTGACGCTAGGTTGGTCCACGGTTATAACACTAAATAAGAACTGAACCGGAAACGATAAGGCACTACAGGAGAGTTGAACGATTATTTCGAGGGTGAAATACCGATGTTTAAAAGTTCGATGTTTTACAAGGTATTGAAGATTTCGTGTTTTAATAAGGGATTAAATGCCAAATCCTCATATGATCGGCTATTAAGATTCTACACCCAATATTACTCAAGATGACAAGTATGCTCGAATATTACATAAGGAAAATGACATTACGGTGATTCGGTTTGAGTTCAAGGACTTGGTCGATATATTACCCTCAAGAACATGGAGAACATTGTCACAACAAATTCTTCTAACATACATGAATTACTCCAATGGAACATAAAAAGGGTTCAGAAAATCTAGCGGAAATCATGCTTATTACTCCACGAATTTATGATACTTCATGTAAAGGTTTTCATCCACCGAGGCTATATCAATACTCTACGTAATGGAAGAAAGACAAGGTATAATTGGGTTCTAAACTTAAAAATATGGTGCTAGACTCAAAAGATCATTATCTAGTCCAATGAATTTCAAAACAAGCTCAAAGTATAGCTAAGAATGTAAACTCTAGCTTGGTGAATCGTAACATACCTTAAGAGATGTAAGAATAAAGAAAATCTTCAATAAACTTGGTGAATCGTAACATACCTTAAGAGATGTAAGAATAAAGAAAATCTTCAATAAACTCTTCACCGGAAGCTTGATCACCAACTCACACGGTCTAGGCTTCCCAAAATCGGATGTAGATGATGATATTGTAACACCCCGAGATATTCGGAATAATTACAGCGCCGTAAACCCTTTAAGTAAGGATTTACAAGGCTGATTTAAAATAAATGTAAATATAAGACATCAATACTGCGGAAATTCAAGTTTACAAAACCATTCAATTGGTTCAACGAGTAACTAATACAACCATATCGAAATGATATTAATACGACACGCATACTCGAGTACTGAAATCAAAACAAGAAAACAAATCACCAATAACAACAAACATCACTGAACCCCTTCGTCGTCACATCGATCGCGGGTCGCTTTCCCTGCTCCTCGGCTACCTGAACATCAAAACAAATGTCCACCCCCGAAGGGGTTAGCAAAACGATGCTAGTACAAGTATCATATTAAACAATTCGAATATGCATCAACAATACATGACAAGATACACCACACGGACTTCCGCTATCGGAATCCGATAATGCGAATCCACAAGATTCCATTAACACAGCATGGGTATTCCAATGATCCAGCGCCCTCAGCATAGATCCCAAGATGATCCCGTCGGACCAACACGAGGTGGAAATAACCCGTCCAATGATCCAGCTCCCTCAGCCTAGATCCCAAGATGATCCCGTCGGACCAACACGAGGTGGACATCCGATCCAGCGCCCTCAGCATAGATCGCACAACAAACACAAACATAACTCATGCATAACATATATGCCAAATCACCATGTCCATCAACATGAACATACAAACACTAGATAACGAATATCATGACAATTCAACGAAATAAATCTCATGTTCAACAACATGAATAATCACACGCATGCTCAAAATACCAATATCAACATATTACGATACTTGCCTCGAAGATGGCAAGAACGAAACACTTCAATGATCTCAACACACTCGAAGGCCGCCTCCTTCGATCAACGTAGCATGCTCGAACCTTAACAAAAGGAATGATATACAAATCATCTCAATTCGAACGATTTGCCTAGCAATTCGGTCTACGGCTAAAAGCTCAAAATAAAAAATCTGCCTGAACTGCTTAGCGTACGCTACGTACTCTACGTAACGTGCACTAAGCCTGCCTGTTAGCGTACGCTATCATCTAAGCCTAGCATACGCTAGCCATAGGCTGACAGTTCTCTCTGATCAGCCGACTGACTCGGATGATATCATAACGTACGTTACGTACTAAACGTAGCGTGCGTTAACTTATCCCCGATAGCACACGTTAACTAACGTATGTTAGCATGCGCTAGCCTTGCATGGAAGATTACTACTGGCAGAAAACTAGAGCTGATGGTGATGAACTCAAGAATTCTATGGTGATAATACAAGTCATCCCCGAGCATATCATGCTAATAAGGTTTGTGGGAGTTCTATACGTACTAAATGACTATGAGATTCAAAGATACGTATAATCATTACTACACTATCATTCATCTTGATCTTCAAGGAAATATTCTAAGTTCCGTTTGTCCTACGTTCCAAAACGAATGATTCCAATGTGTAAAACGTAACAACTTAGGTAAAATCCATCTACTGATCACAAATCGGTTTGAAAATGCTAAGGAGTCCATATACTAAAACGGTTCAAAGGTTCATACGATATATAGTGCCGATACGTCAAAAGTATCCTTCTAACATGTGATGATCGATTATAAACGAAATAACTGGCTATCAAAACATGATCAAACGTCCCTAAGAACACTTCTAATATTGGTGGAGAATCACCTACCTCAAAGTAGTGAAGAACAAGGAGGAAATTGAAGCAATCCCACGCCGAAGGATTGAACACCAATCTCCAATGATATACGATCTTCAATCACGAGCAAGGATGTTGATATGAAGTGTTTAGGATGTAGAAAGTTATACTCTAAGTATAAGAATTCGGATGTGAGAAAAGAAAGGACTGAAAATACGAAAAGGATGCTGTCCTATTTATAGGAAATGGTTATTAACGCGCGCTAGTCCCTGCTCGTAGCGTGCGCTAACGGCTACTGACTATACTGTACTCAGCACTTAGCGTGTGCTATGCACATGCCTGTAGCGTGCGCTAAGGCGTTGACTTGGCTTTTCCCGAAAGCCGTCCAGGTTCATCCCGACACAATCCAACAAGGGTCCCCGGCCTGATCTCACCTACCGCACGTCTCAATCAAATTGACCACGCATAGCGTGCGCTAATGTTCCTTTGTAGCGTGCGCTATGAATCCATGTTAGCGTACGCTACACATAGCCGATAGCGTGCGCTACATGCGCAGAATTACAATTTTTAAATCACAATCATGAAATTATACGCTCGACAACATCGGATTATGAAATACGGAGAATAATACTCAGACAAAAGTACAATAATTACAATATCACAAGTTCCAAATTCATATCAGAAATCTCGGGTATTACATCCTTCCTCCCTAAAAAGAAGTTTCGTCCCGAAACTTAAGATGAAAACAACTCTGGATATCTAGCCTTCATACTGTCCTCCGTTTCCCAAGTGGCCTCTTCGACTCTGTGTCGTGACCATTGTACTTTAACCAAGTGTATTGGTTTATTCCTCAATTGTTTGATCCGACACTCAAGTATCTTGATTGGTCTCTCTTCGAAGGTGCCATCATTAGCTATCTCGATTTCGTCGAAATCAATGACGTGACTGGGGTCCGGTACATACTTCCGCAATTGGGATACGTGAAACACATTGTGAACGTGACTCAGCGATGGTGGTAAGGCCAACCTGTAATCTAAATCTCCAACCCTCCCGAGGATCTCGAATGGTCCGATATATCTAGGACTAAGCTTGCCTCTCCTCCCAAAACGGAAAATCCCTCATGTAGGAGACACCTTCAATAGTACATGGTCCCCGGCGTTGAACTCTATAGGACGACGACGTACGTCTGTATAAGACTTTTGTCGACTCTGGGCAGTCAACAGTCTTTCTCGAATTAAAGCTATCTTCTCTTGAGTCTGAATTATCAATTCCGGTTCCGTCCCGATCAAATCCGAAGAATCATTCCAGCACAAGGGTGATCGGCATCTTCTCCCGTAGAAAGCTTCAAATGGTGCCATCTTAATAGAAGCATGCCAACTATTATTATAGGTGAACTCGATCAAGGGCAAGTGAACTTCCCAATCAGTTGACCAATCTAATGCACAAGCTCTAAGCATGTCCTCTACTGTCTGTATAGTCCTTTCGGACTGACCGTCCGTTTGGGGATGATAAGCCGTGCTAAAGTTGAGCTCAGTCCCCAAAGCCCTGTGAACTGCTTTCCAGAAGTGCGACACGAAGCGACCATCTCGATCCGAAATAATGGTCTTCGGCGTCCCATGCAATCTGACTATCTCTGCAATAAATACTCGCGCCAATCTCTCGGGTTCCCATGTATCTTTAATCCCTAGGAAATGAGCCGACTTGGTTAGTCGATCAACTACAACCCAAATCATGTTCATTCCCGTTCTAGTCCTTGGCATACTGGTGATGAAGTCCATCGAGATGTCCTCCCACTTCCATTCAGGGATCGGAAGCGGCTTTAACATTCCGGTGGGTCGCTGATGTTCAATCTTAACTTGCTGACAAGTCAAGCACCTCGAAACATACTCTGCTACGCCCTTCTTCATATTCCCCCACCAGAAGTTTTGTTTTAAATCCTTATACATCTTACTGCTGCCCGGGTGAATGGAATAGGGCGCGCTGTGAGCTTCCTTAAGAATAGTCCGTCTCAAGTCGTCATCATCGGGAACGCAAAGTCTACTCTGAAATCTCAGAACTCCATCATCTTGTATCACGAATCCTGGGGCTTTTCCTTTCTTTACTTCGTCACATAATCGAAGGATCAGAGAATCGTTCAACTGCTTAGACTTGATCTCCTCGACTAGTGATGAAGTCAGTTCCATCACATAAAGTTGCCCTTGGATTCCTGGTGCCCATACTTCAATCCCCTCGCGGATTAGTTCTCGTTGAATACTGGTTTGGGATGTAAGTGCTTCCAACACTCGAAGAGAAACAGGTTTACGGCTCAAAGCATCGGCTACTACGTTTGCTTTCCCTGGATGATAGAGAATCTCCAAGTCGTAATCCTTGATCAATTCCAGCCACCTTCTCTGCCTCATGTTTAATTCTTTCTGACTGAAAATGTACTTGAGGCTCTTATGATCGGTAAAGATCTGACAATGAGTGCCGTACAAATAATGTCTCCAAATTTTCAAAGCAAAGACTACAGATGCTAGCTCCAGATCATGAGTCGGGTAATTAACCTCGTATGGTTTCAACTGCCGAGAAGCATAGGCAATCACCTTATCTCTTTGCATCAACACACATCTCAGACCCTGATTTGAAGCGTCGCTGTACACCTTGAATCCATCAGTTCCATCAGGTAATGCTAATATAGGTGTTGTCGTCAGTATCTTCTTAAGTTCGTCAAAACCAGCCTGGCATTTCTCATCCCATTTGAACTTTTGAGTTTTCTGTAACAGCTGAGTGAGCGGACGAGCAATTTTGGAAAATCCCTCTACAAAGCGGCGATAATATCCAGCAAGTCTTAAGAAACTCCGGACTTCTTTCACATTATTAGGTGCTTCCCATTCCAAGATTGCTTCGACTTTCTTCGGGTCCACCTGAACTCCGTCAGCTGATATCACATGCCCAAGGATAGTTACTTCCTTAAGCCAGAACTCGCATTTTGAAAGCTTTGCATACAGCTGTTCCTTCCTCAAGGTGCTCAAAGCCACACGTAAATGTTCGGCATGCTCCTCTGCGTCCTTCGAATATATCAAGATGTCATCAATGAAGACGACCACAAATTTATCCAAGTATTCCAAGAATACCCGATTCATCAATTGCATGAATACCGCAGGAGCATTGGTAAGTCCAAACGCGGCATCACTACAATTCATAATGCCCGTGCATCGGGACACGAAAGCAGACTTTGGTATATCCGATTCCTTAATCCTCAACTGATGGTATCCTGATCGCAAGTCAATCTTCGAGAATACCCTTGCCCCTTGCAGTTGATCAAACAAGTCGTCGATCCGAGGTATATGATACTTATTCTTGATCGTCATCTTATTGAGCTCCCTGTAATCAATACACAGTCGGAGGGATCCGTCTTTCTTCCGGACAAAGAGAACGGGCGCTCCCCAAGGAGAAACGCTAGGTTGAATATAGCCCTTCTGTAACAATTCCTCCAGTTGCTTCTTGAGTTCATACATCTCGGTTGGCGCCATGCGGTATGGTGCTCTGGAAATAGGAGCTGCTCCAAGCTCTAATTCGATAGTGAATTCCACTTCTCTCTGTGGAGGTAACCTAGGTAGTTCGTCAGGAAATACATCTGAGAACTCATTCACAACTGAAATAGACGAGAGCTCTACTCCTTCCTCTTTCCTCATGGCATAGCACCAAAGTCCGTGACATCCCTGCTTCAGTAATTTCACGGCTTTCATTGCTTTGATCAATACTCCCGAGCTTCGTGGTCTCCATCCTCGGAATAAGTGTTCAGATCCGTCATCAGCAATGATAGAAATGACTGTCTCTCGGTAATTCAGGATAGCTCCATAACGGTTGAGCCAATCGTCTCCGAGAATTAAATCATCACCGTAGATGTCAACTACAATAAGATTCGATGGTTAATCTATCCCTCCTATAGACACTGGAAAATCTCTAACCTCTAGGGTTCCCACAATTCTCTCTCCACTCGGCAAACCCACAACATATGGTTCACAATCAAATAAGCACGAGATTTTTAAACGGTTTACACAGTTCAATGATACGAAAGAATGTGTAGCTCCGGAATCGAATAAAACACTAACTGGTTGCAAAAGGATCTGAATCGTACCTGATGCAACAACAGTGTTCTGATCGTCAGATTTCCTCATCTCGCATAAAGCGCGAGGAACGGACCCAAAGACTTGGATGTCTCTCTCTTCCCAACGTTCTGCTGCTGAAATCCACTCTGCTGCATCTGGTTCACACTTGTCTCCTTCGGAACTGGCGCTGGAGTGCGAGTACCAAAAGATCTAGTAGCAACTCCACAGAAGGCCGCACGGTGTCCTTCTTGTCCACAATCGTAGCAAGTCACAGAAGATGCGAGGAAGTCTCGTCGAATATGCCCTACTCGACCACAATTGTAGCATTTCTTTGATGCGTCCGGAACTGCTGATGTAGCCCGGAAGTTCTTTCCACCTCTGGATGGATGTGGAGGTTTCCTAGCCGAATAAAAGGAAGATTGGCCCTTGCGGGGCCCACCACTCTTGTTTTCTGCAAAGTTGCCGGTCACCTTATGCTTCTTTGCCTCTACTGATTTCTCCACCGCCGCCTCTTTCATGTCATAGGTCAGCGCTTTGTCTTGATACTGTCGCAACGTAGTACACTCGAACCCGGACATGTACTGCTGAATCTCCGGCTTCATCCGCATATCGAAATGAAAAATCTTTTCTGCCTCCATTCTGACCAAGTGTCGCACATAAGTCAGCTGATGATTAAAATTTTTGATTACATCTGTCACAGATGTTTCCGAACTCTGTGGTGAGACAAACTCTCGGATCTTTGCCTCTCTAACTGGACGAGGAAAATACTGTGCTTCCATCATTAGTTTGAATTCCGTCCAATCCGCAGTATGATTCTCGGGTCGGATAGCTTCCCACCAATCAAAGGCCTCCCCAGTCAGAAAATATTGGGCAATGGGAACCTTCCGGTCCTCGGGACAGTTAAGACCCGCGAATATCTTCTCTAACTCTTTAAGCCAGTGATCCCAAGTAAGTGCCTCAGCAGATCCGTCAAATTTTGGCGGGTGCAATTTGACCACCTCAGCAAGCCATCTGTCTCCCCGATTATCCTCGTGGTGCTGCTGTCCCATCGCCGTCTGCATGTGGTCGGCTACCTGGGCGAACTGGTTTATCTGCGCCACCACCTGTTGAAGCACTACCGGCATGTTAGGATTTGCGTCGTCATTCGCTGATCCTTGCTGCCCTCCAGAAAGGGAATCGATCCGACTAGCTGATAATTCCGGGGTAGTTGCGGAATCCTCCTGTCTCATGTTACCCCGTCCGCGTCCACGACCGCGTCCGCGTCCACGTCCTCCTCTCAACATACTGTAAACACAATTTCTCAATATCCAGGACAAAGTTTTCGAAATAAAGTCCGTCAATACTCACAAAACAGTAATTAAGTAAAACGGTAGTATAAGAGATTAGGAGACTTACAACCACGGTCCACATGACGACTTTTGGCTGAACAGTGATGTTACGAACGACTCGTAAATCAATAACGTAAACAGACCCAACTTAAAACCCGACTGCCAAGATATCCATAAATCTTAGCTCCGATACCATATTCTGTAACACCCCGAGATATTCGGAATAATTACAGCGCCGTAAACCCTTTAAGTAAGGATTTACAAGGCTGATTTAAAAGAAATATAAATATAAGACATCAATACTGCGGAAATTCAAGTTTACAAAACCATTCAATTGGTTCAACGAGTAACTAATACAACCATATCGAAATGATATTAATCGACATGCGTACTCGAGTACTGAAATCAAAACAAGAAAACAAATCACCAATAACAACAAACATCACTGAACCCCTTCGTCGTCACGTCGGTACTGTGGCTGTTTCCCTGCTCCTCGGCTACCTGAACATCAAAACAAATGTCACCCCCGAAGGGGCTAGCAAAACGATGCTAGTACAAGTATCATATTAAACAATTCGAATATGCATCAACAATACATGATAAGATACACCACACGGACTTCCGCTATCGGAATCCGATAATGCGAATCCACAAGATTCCATTAACACAGCATGGGTATTGCAATGATCCAACGCCCTCAGCATAGATCCCAAGATGATCCCGTCGGACCAACACGAGGTGGAAATAACCCGTCCAATGATCCAGCGCCCTCAGCCTAGATCCCAAGATGATCCCGTCGGACCAACACGAGGTGGACATCCGATCCAGCGCCCTCAGCATAGATCGCACAACAAACACAAACATAACTCATGCATAACATATATGCCAAATCACCATGTCCATCAACATGACCATACAAACACTAGATAACGAATATCATGACAATTCAACGAAATAAATCTCATGTTCAACAACATGAATAATCACACGCATGCTCAAAATACCAATATTAACATATTACGATACTTGCCTCGAAGATGGCAAGAACGAAACACTTCAATGATCTCAACACACTCGAAGGCCGCCTCCTTCGATCAACGTAGCAAGCTCGAACCTTAACAAAAGGAATGATATACAAATCATCTCAAGTCGAACGATTTGCCTAAAAATTCGGTCTACGGCCAAAAGCTCAAAATAAACAATCTGCCTGAACTGCTTAGCGTACGCTACGTACTCTACGTAACATGCGCTAAGCCTGCCTGTTAGCGTACGCTATCGTCTAAGCCTAGCGTACGCTAGCCATAGGCTGACAGTTCTCTCTGATCAGCCGACTGACTCGGCTGATATCATAACGTACGTTACGTACTAAACGTAGCGTGCGTTAACTTATCCCTGATAGCGCACGTCAACTAACGTATGTTAGCGTGCGCTAACCTTGCATGGCAGATTACTACTAGCAGAAAACTGGAGCTAATGGTGATGAACTCAAGAATTCTATGGTGATAATACAAGTCATCCCCGAGCATATCATGCTAATAAGGTTTGTGGGAGTTCTATACGTACTAAATGACTATGAGATTCAAAGATACGTATAATCATTACTACACTATCATTCATCTTGATCTTCAAGGAAATATTCTAAGTTCCGTTCGTCCTACGTTCCAAAACACATGATTCCAATGTGTAAAACGTAACAACTTAGGTAAAATCCATCTACTGATCACAAATCGGTTTGAAAATGCTAAGGAGTCCATATACTAAAACGGTTCAAAGGTTCATATGATATATAGTGCCGATACGTCAAAAGTATCCTTCTAACATGTGATGATCGATTATAAATGAAATAACTGGCTATCAAAACATGATCAAACGTCCCTAAGAACACTACTAATATTGGTGGAGAATCACCTACCTCAAAGTAGTGAAGAACAAGGAGGAAATTGAAGCAATCCCACGCCGAAGGCTTGAACACCAATCTCCAATGATATACGATCTTCAATCACGAGCTAGGATGTTGATATGAAGTGTTTAGGATGTAGGAAGTTATACTCTAAGTATAAGAATTCGGATGTGAGAAAAGAAAGGACTGAAAATACGAAAAGGATGTTGTCCTATTTATAAGAAATGGATATTAGCGCGCGCTAGTCCCTGCTCGTAGCGTGCGCTAACGGCTACTGACTATACTGTACTCAGCACTTAGCGTGCGCTATGCACATGCCTGTAGCGTGCGCTAAGGCGTTGACTTGGCTTTTCCCGAAAGCCGTCCAGGTTCATCCCGACACAATCCGACAAGGGTCGCCGGCCTGATCTCACCTACCGCACGTCTCAATCAAATTGACCACGCATAGCGTGCGCTAATGTTCCTTTGTAGCGTGCGCTATGAATCCATGTTAGCGTACGCTACACATAGCCGATAGCGTGCGCTACATGCACAGAATTACAATTTTTAAATCACAATCATGAAATCATACGCTCGACAACATCGGATTATGAAATACGGAGAATAATACTCAGACAAAAGTACAATAATTACAATATTACAAGTTCCAAATTCATATCAGAAATCCCGGGTATTACAGATATGAGGGATATGAGGTGAAGGATAGTCTCAAGAACACAAAAATCGGCCAAGGCAAGAGTGGGAAATGAAGTGAGGGTCGGGTTCTATAAATAGATTTCTGGGCATTACGTACATTATGCAATCACCCTTACGTACGTAACAAACTTAACGTACGTTATACCCTAGCCTTAGCGTACGTAATCGTCTGACCAGACTTCACTGGACTGATTTCGCCATTTCCTTACGTACGTAATCACACGGGATTTACGTACGTAATATCTATGTCCTTAGCGTACGTAAAACATGCGCCATAGTGTACGTAACACCTATGTCCAGGTTCACGCGGAAATCACACGAATCTCCCCCGGCCCCTTCCTCGGCCCCCACACGCCGACCCTTATCCGATCCCAAGTTGACTTAGCTTACGTACGTTAAGAACATCATATAACGTACGTAATACTGAATCTTTAGCGTACATTATGGATGCCTGATAGCGTACGTAAGTACGTGTAGAATCATGCATGAAATGTTGAAGATATATATAAAAAGACATAAGGGCACAAATACGGGAAACCAATCTACGATTTATAACATCATGAAGTCGAGATCATACAAGGTCGAGTACAAGGTAAATACACCATTTATCCGGGCATTACAACAACAACCCGCACTAATGATTCCAAAGTGGTGGCAAACTTCGTGAAATACAATATCTTTTCTAGGTTTGGAATCCCCAAAGTTATAATCAGTGACCGAGAGAAGCATTTTGAAAGCCAAATCATTGAAGCACGACTAAAGAAATATCACATTATACATAGGGTGTGTACTTCCTACCCCCACAATCCAACAAGTAGGCTGAAATTTCTAACTGAGAGATCAAATCAATTTTGGAAAAAACAGTTCAACTGAACCGCAAGGACTGGAGTTTGAGACTTGATGATGCGTTATGGGCGTACAGGATGGCTTATAAAATACATATCAGAATGTCGCTCATACAGGCTAGTTTATGGAAAGCCATGCCACTTACCTATCAAGTTGGAGCATCGAGCATTTTAGGCAGTTGAAAAGTGCAACATGAATTTTGATGAAGCAGGCGTGCACAGGAAACTTCAATTGCAAGAACTCAAAGAGATAAGGAACGACGCATATGAGAATTCCACAATTTATAAGGAGAAGACCAAATCTTTTCATGATGCAAGAATCACGCGGAAGGAGTTTATCGTGAGGGAAAAGGTGTTGTTATACCACTCAAGGCTCAAGTTATTTCCTGGCAAGTTGCAATCTCGATGGGTCAGGCCATTTATCGTCTTCCAAGTTTTTCCCCACAGAGCGGTGGAAATTCAATCTTTGAGAACCGACAAGGTGTTTAAGGTCAATGGACATCTGCTCAAACCTTATTTCGAAGCAATCCCTGAACACAACATGGAAGAATTTGAGCTCGAGGACCCGACTACACCTTAAACAGGAAGTTCGTCGGGCCAACAACGTTAAAAAGAAGAGCTTGTTGGGAGGCAACCGAATTATAGTCGTTAAGCTTTATATTACTATTTTAATTTTTTTAGGTTTGTTTATTTTGCGTTTAAATTTGCTTTTTATTATTCTTCTTGGATAGATCTTTAATTCCAGAAAATAGAAAAAAAATTAATATTCGGTCACTATTTCTATTTTGTATACTAAATGGGCTGAGGCACCCATTCACTATTTCTTTTTAACATTTTCCAAACCCAAGGGCTGTTTACCAAATTTGTCTGGGTAAATTGTATCTATCTGTGTAAATTTGTGCATGCGGATAAATGTGTGCATGCAGGTAAATTGATGCTATTGTTTATTTTTTCATCTGAATAAACTGTCTGAATAACAGAAATGACCGATTTACCCCTGGATAAGAGTTATAAGTTGTTCTATAAATCATTGTTTATTTTTTAAGCAATATAAATGATATAATCCAAAAATTCATAAAGTACTTAAAAATCCAATTTCAAACACAAAGAAGTCAAGTTCATACACAAAGTAGTCAAACCCAAACACAAAGTAGATAAATTTAAACATTATTAAAAAATCAAATTTGACTCATCTTCTATATATATATATATATTATTTAAATTTAAACAAAATATTATACATATGTGATTCAATTTTGTATGTAAGTAATATATAAAATATTTAATACGTATATAAATAATACGTATAATATACGATATATATTTATATATAGAAATATATTTTAAATAGATAAGAACATATATAATAAATATTATACATATGAATAGATGTTAATATATAAGTAATATATAATATTTATTTATATATTCATAATATATATGATATTTTGTAGATACAAAAGTTTATTTATGCAATAATATATAGTAACATATATTATATATAAATTAATAATGTATATTATTTATATATAGATATATATTACATTCATTTATATTAAAACCTAAATTTTATATTGTATATATAAATGAGTATATATAATGGGGACATGAGAGTCATGCGCCGACGTATTATGACTTGACTGGGCAGGTGCCCCACCGCCATCTTCCACCCCTGCGACCTCTGAAGCCACCGCCCCAACTTCTTGTTGGGAATAGGTGATTAAAATCGAGTTGTGCAGTAGACAAATAAACTAGTCTAACCGAATAAGAACTGAACCCGTAAAAGGATCGATCAAGCATCATATATATACGAATATATAAAGTTGACGAATATAAGAATCAAAAAATTCATACCCTCGTAGTCCTTTGATAATTTCTTGTTTCCGAGAACGAACACGAATTCAATCGAATCAGATTTTGGAAATTCCCGAGCATCAAAATCATTGTGCCTCTACGTATCACGTGTCGGAAGATGACCGAAAAATATTTCTATCAACTTATACTTTAAGTATATGGCTAGAAGTTGATATAATTAGCTTTGTTTCAGGAGAAAGTAAAAGACAGTAAATATGTATAGCATAATCTTATATAAATGTTCTTCGACAACAAAAAATAATGATTATATAAGTTAATCGGGTCAATCTAGTCGATTTTCACGCTAGCTTTACTTCGTATTGGAAACAAAACTGTATATAACTTCAGTGTAAACTTACATAATAACAAATAAAGTACTAATATAATTTGAAGGTCTCGGGTTCGAGTCCTACGCGACGCAACCTTTAAATTTATGTGATAATTTAATATATAGTAATAATTTGCTTTAAAAAAAATTAAAGAAAAAGGAAACTACTAATAATTTGTCATATGTATAGCATAATCTTATATAAATGTTATTCGACAACAAAAAATAATGATTATATCAGTTAATCGGGTCAACCTAGTCGATTTTCACGCTAGCTTTACTTCGTATTGGAAACAAGATTGTATATAACTTCAGTGTAAACTTACATAATAACAAATAAACTACTAATATAATTTGAATGTCTCGGGTTCGAGTCCTCCGCGACGCAACCTTTAAATTTATGTGATAATTTAATATATAGTAATAATTTGCTTCAAAAAAATTAAAGAAAAAGGAAACTACTAATAATTTGTCATATGTATAGCATAATCTTATATAAATGTTCTTCGACAACAAAAAATAATGATTATATAAGTTAATCGGGTCAACCTAGTCGATTTTCACGCTAGCTTTACTTCGTATTGGAAACAAAGCGTATATAACTGTAAACTTACATAATAACAAATAAACTACTAATATATTTGAAGGTCTCGGGTTCGAGTCCTCATGACGCAACTTTTAAATTTATGTGATAATTTAATATATAGTAATAATTTGCTTTAAAAAAATTAAAGAAAAAGGAAACTATTAATAATTTGTCATATGTATAGCATAATCTTATATAAATGTTCTTCGACAACAAAAAATAATGATTATATCAGTTAATCGGGTCAACCTAATCGATTTTCACGCTAGCTTTACTTCGTATTGGAAACAAGATTGTATTTAACTTTTTTTCACCGTCACTAATCTCTCCTTTTCTTTTCTAAATAATAATAAAAAATTTTGTAAAGAACTCTAATTCTTTTCTTTTCTTTTCTTTTTTATTATTGCTACAATAATAAAAATAGTAGCAAAGAACTCTAATTCCTTATTTTGAGGAAAAAAATCAGATGTATTCTTCTTTCTCCAACCTTCACTAGCGGTCGACAGAAAGAAGCCTATTTTGAGGAAAGAAGCCATGTATGGCATACGACGGATAAAGGAAAATTTTGATTATGGCTGATTCCTTCATTCCTTTTATAATACATCTATAGAAAAGGAAAATTTGCTTATCATATATTTCATTCCCTCTGCGAGAAATCGAGAGATCGCGGGAGAGTAGAAACTCATTCGTAGCCCTAATTTTCCACAATCGTCACGAATCAAATCGGCAGAGAGGTAAGACTCGATTTCAACTATTTTTTCTTTTTCTTTTTTCTTTTTCCAAAGACTAATCAAAGAAAAAATCTGTGCAGCTCGGTTGTTTTGTATGGTTAATCTCATACATGAATTTAAGAGTGACAACTTGAAAATATTGTAGTTGTGCTTCCTGCTATGAAGAAACCACAGCAGGAAAATATTTAGGAAGTAACAGTATCATTTCTTTTTCTTGAAAATATTTGTTTGCAGACACCCATGGCTCCTGCTGTGAAGAAACCTCGACGCTCAATTGGGCCAATGCTAGACACCATAGTTCCTGAAACACAGAACCAAGCTAATACCAATAATGGTTCTGACTCAGATGGATCATTTTCCGACAACAATTCAGGGACCAATGATACTACCCAAAGCCCATTTGATGATATTGGAAATGAAAACGGTGATGATGAGCCTCATGTTACTGAAGATGATGCCAACAGTCGAGGTAAACTAAATTGTTATGTTTTATTTATCTATTTAAAATAATAAATTTATTATTAAACTCTTAAAAACAAAACTGATTAATAGGTTTAGTGAGAAGAGGACAGGCCAAAGTGGGATACGAATGGGGTACTGGAAAAGTTTTGATTTTAGAATTAGATTCTGAAAATAATGTTGTTGGGAACAATGCGGCTATGTTTTCATCTCAATTGGGTATTCTGGCCAAGGATTGAAACAAGTTACCTCTTTCGTATACGGACTGTAGGGCAGTTCCTAATATACAAAAAGACCTTGTGTGGGCTGAAGTGAAGGTATGTATATTCAGATTTTAATGTTATTTTCAATATAGTAGATGAACTTGGATAGGTCAAGGTTCATTTCCTCAAAAATAAGGTAGAATCCATCTTATTTATCGAAAGCATTAAGCAACCTGCTTAACAAATCCATGTCAAATGTAATTCATCTTTAACATGCACATTTTTTATTATTACATTATACCTACTTAGTGGATGCTCTTACCACTTGAGCTAACCCACTTTGTCTTTGACAAGTAAATCTTCCGTTCACAATGCAAATGAATGTGTTACTTTTTAATTAGTTCGAACATTAGCAAATGAGCCCAACAGTGAGACAGAACAGAAGGTCAAAATTATGTATCAGGCAAATAAAGCATTCCAATGCATGCTCTCCATATGACATAGAACAAAATATGTACAAGTCTTCTTATTTAAATGTATGCTTTTATATTTTGCTCGTAGGATAATACAAACTTGACTGATAGCTACAAGAAGAATTGTATGAAGAAACTCGGGAAGCTCTGGAAAGATTGGAAAAACAGACTAAAAGCAAAATTTTATACTCCTTCTCGATATGATAAAAGCAGTGTACTATCTAAATGTCCACCAAGAGTGGAAGCTGATCAATGGCCATTATTGGTGAACCATTGGAGCTCTAATGGTGCAAAGGTTAGCTAACTTATTTTTAATATATACATATATACATACATGGGAGATTATAATAGAAACCATCTCCCATATGTTAACTAAGAACCATTATAGATTTTAGATTTTTTTTTTTGGGATTAAAAGTATATATCCACTCTAATATTAGCCTGTTCACCAATATAGTAATGCATATCCATCTCAAATTGTTGAAACCAAAAGAGACTTGGTGGTGGTAGAAGCTGTGACCCCTCTTTGAGAACAGAATATTTCCTATAAACCCCCTTGATTTCGCCCACTGCCGCCATAGAATGAAAACAATCCATGACTTAGCACATTTCATAATCTCTTGTTACGACTTGGCGATAGCTTATTTTATTTTATATCGTGAGTTGCATTTTCGAGTTTTTATCTATTTTTATCATTATTGGAAGCTTCACGTTATAATATTAACATTTGTTTCTTTGTTAATTGTGAAGCTTAGTAAAGCCAACGAAATAGCGAAAACATGTTCAATTGCCACCTAGAATGGGAAGAAAAGATATGGCATGTGTTAAAGAAGAGGTAGTATACATGTTTTATTTATTTTTATATAAATCGTCTTATAAATAAATCATTCTATATCTTGAGAGAAGTGCCTTCTTCTTTATTTGGTAAAGTTTTTAATGTTACCCCCTTCTTGATTTTTTCTTGTTTCATCGATTTGGTGATTCTTAGATATGTTGATTTTTGATATGTTTTGTATCTTGTTTATGTTGAATTCGTGGATATGTTCAGATTTTTGATATGTTTTGTATCTTTGTTTATGTTGATTCATGGATATGTTGATTTTTGATATGTTTTGTATCTTTGTTTATGTTGATTCGTGGATATGTTCGAGATAAGAAAAGTTTTCTTACCTTACATTGAAAACTTTGGGTTTTGAGTTCACTAAAGTACGACATTTATAAATGTTGGGTGTTTGCACTTGGAAAATGGAGTAAAATTCATCGGTAGTTGCTACGGCTGTTAATACCATTTGATTAGAGCATCCTTTTTTTTCTTTTTTTTTTTCTTTTTTTGTTCTATTTATCATTATTATTATTATTTATTTATTTATTTGCGAAGAGATATGTTTAAAGTGTATGTACTCCATGTCCTCATCAACATCAGCATGCTTTTATGAGGTAAGGTGGTTTGGATCAGTTTTTCTCTGTACAACAATATAAGTTGCAAGCAAGTCATGTGAGTACATTGTAAAATCAGTCATGTGACAGCAATATCAGTTTTTGTAGTAGTGTACATTCATATTATCTACACTGATTATAATTAGTATTGTCCCAATGAGGAGATATATGTATACTGATATTATGTACACTGATTATGTACACTGATTATAATTATTATTGTAGTAGTGTACATTCATTTTGTAGTAGTGTCCCAATGAGGAGATAACAATATTTTTATTGTTTAGGTATTTGTTGAAAAATCATGTTCCCTCTCGTAGTCACTGATTATAATTATTATTGTCTCAATAGTTTCGTCGGGAGCATGGTAAAGAACCTTCAAAGATAGATTTGTTTATTTGTTCAAGAAACGGTAATGTTGGAAAACCCCTTGATACTCAAACTGAAGAAAAGATTGTAAGTACTCATATTTTCGCTCTAGGTTGAATAATTTTGATTTTCATTTAATTTATTCTCATTCAATTTTGACATATACTCTTTGCACCTCGTTGGCTATTGATTTGTATAAGATGGTTTTTGAGTTTTGAGATATAATATTTGTTTTAGGCTAAGTTGAAAGAGTTGAAGAGGAAGTTGCTGGATGAATTGGTGGATGACATTGATGCTAATGATGAGATTTTTGAACAAGTTATTGGAAAAGAAGCGCCTGGATGTTTACGCGGCAACAATGCAGCTTTGAAGAATAAAAACTCGATTTTCACTTCTCGAGAAGATTTTGACCGGACTGTCCAAGAAAAATATAGTGAAAAAGTCGAAAGCATTGAAAAGAAATTTGAAGAGCAAATTTCAAAATTCAAGGATGAATATTTTTCTCAAATGGAGATGCTTCAGTCTAAAATTCACATGTTAGAGGATCAAAATATCATTGTAAGTTCTAATAAATTCAAAATTTTAATTTCATTACTACAGTATCGTTTAATTCATGGTTTTAAATAAAAATGTTGCAGGCATCAGGGTCGTCTTTTAGTTCTCGGCGCATACAAGCTCCCAATAAAGGGTTATTACTAGGAGCTAATATTTTTGAGAGCACTAATGAAGGCAATGGAACTGATCTTGAGGTAAATTATCAGTTCTCTGTTAATATTGTACCTTATTTTCCAAATTTAAATAGTATTTTTTGTGATCAATTTTGTTAGAGAGAGAAAGTAACAAATAACTCGGAGAAGGACAACACACGTGAAGATGCTCCATGTACACAGGTATTTTGATAAAACAATATTTTACCAATAATTTAACTTATTTATT
Source organism: Orobanche coerulescens (assembly GCA_033398695.1). Lineage (NCBI taxonomy): Eukaryota > Viridiplantae > Streptophyta > Magnoliopsida > Lamiales > Orobanchaceae > Orobanche > Orobanche coerulescens. The sequence continues at coordinate 72,088,677 of CM065816.1, read as the reverse complement.
TGTACAATATAATAAAAAAAATTATATAAATTACATAGGAGCAAGGAAAAACTGGAAGAAAGATCAACAGGAGGAAGGAAAAATAGCAATGACGAGCTTGCGGCTATGGAATTTGCATTCTTGCATAGAGATATTTTTATTTCAATTTGTTTTTTTTGAATAATTGATGGTATGCTAGTATGTTGAATAAGTATTTATAATTTCACTTTTGTCGTTTAGAAATTATTTGTTATTATGTGTTGAACTTTATAACTAGTTGAAATATTATTTTGGTGTATTTTATGACTTTTTGTTATTTGTTTTGTACAATATAGTGCTTTAAAATAACGTAGCATGTGTAGCTAAAATCTACAACATATTAATTGTAATGTCACAAGCCATGTGACGCAAACTAACATGCGTCAACGCGATTAATGACGCGTAGAGTGTTGCAAATTTTATATAACAATTAATTTAGTGATGCAAAAAATGTCGTATAAATTGCAATATTAATTAAAAGTGTCACAAAAAGAAAACTTCACATTCATTCTAATGTCGCATGCTAGTGTCACAAATAAGGAGGCGTCATTTCCACTAACGTCGTAAATTTTGACGCATACTAACATGCAATACTATGACTAATGACACGTAATGTGACGCCAATTTTAGATGGCAAATAATTTAATGTGGCACAAAATGACGTATATGTTGCGACACAAATAAAAAAGTGTTGTAGTAATAAAACGACACATTCATTCTAATGTCGCAGGCTAGTGTCGCAAATAGAAGCGTCATTTTAACTAATGTCGTGTAATGTGACGCATACTGACATGAAACACTATGACTAATGACATGTAATGTGACGCCAATTTTATATGGCAAATAATTTAATGTGGCACAAAATGACGTATATGTTGCGACACAAATAAAAAAGTGTTGTAGAAATAAAACGACATATTCAATCTCATAGTGTCGCAAATAGAAGCATCATTTTAACTAATGTCGTGTAATGTGACGCATACTAACATGCAACACTATGACTAATGACACGTAATGTGGCGCCAATTTTATACGACAAATAATTTAATGTGGCACAAAATGACGTATATGTTGCGACACAAGCGAAAAAGTGTTGTAGAAATAAAATGACACATTCATTCTAATGTCGTATGCTAGTGTCGCAAATAGAAGCGTCATTTTAACTAATGTCGTGTAATGCGACGCATACTAACATGCAACACTATGACTAATGACACGTAATGTGACGCCAATTTTAATACGACAAATAATTTAATGTGGCACAAAATGACGTATATGTTGCGACACAAATGAAAAAGTGTTGTAGAAATAAAACGACACATTCATTCTACTGTCGCAAACAAGGAAGCGTCATGTTAACTAATGTCGTGTAATGTGACGCAAACAAACACGCGTCAGCACGACTAATGACGCGTAATGTGTCGCCAATTTTATATGACAATCAATTTAGCGTGGCAAAAATTGTCGTATATGTTGCGACACAACTGAAGAAAAGTGTCATAAAAATGCTACATGGGCTGTTATGACATAATTTACAATGGCGCAAAAAATGTCACAAATTAACATTTGCGACATTAAAACAAGTGTTAGCGACACTTTTCCGATGTCGCAAAAAGCCCAGTATCTTGTAATGAAGGATCATTGGGGGGGGGGGTCTTTGGCGTCACACAAGCAAGACGCAAATGACATAACTATCATCATCGGTCATGAGCCCTGCTCATGACTCAACCAACGTACTTTGGTGTCTTTGATCCAGCTAGCTTCTTTGTTCAAAGAAAAAATAATGTCCATGACAATACCATGGTATATAGATCATTAAACTGTCTAAAATCCGGACTATTAAAGCCTAAATATGTCAATGCCCAATACATCTTCTGGTTACAAAAACCGATGCAAGCCGGACCATATTGACTCATGAATATTTTTCTTTTCACATATCCAATACAAGTGATGCATAAGATTTTATTTCTCACAAATCACAATGAGATGCTATGAGTGATACATTTTGGCATATATATCATCAAGTCATAGCATGGTTCAATTGTTACGGAACATATGTGACTAGAAAACGCCATTCGGCATTCAACAACTTGAGCATTGTACTACTCATTGATTGTGATGACCTAGTCATCATAGTCACAATGGATTTATAACACGAAATCCAAAAATATTGCGTTCCTTGGAAATAGCTTAATACGCACTCAATTTCGTTTGCAAAATTTTACAAACATGAGCATAGCGAACACTCTAACAACATAGAGATTTTATACCAGATACGTCAAAATGATCTATCATATTGAGTGCATAACATGGCAAAATTATATGCCTAAAGGGCAAAATCATGACACAAGCATGGTGTAATACTTCCATGCATACGCTCGACCTTCTTATAAGGGTGCGTATTTTGGGCTTTCCCAAGGAAACTGTTTTTCAACATATGAAAGATGATATTTTAGCATACAATGCATACCAAAAATTGCATCATCTATGGAAAATTCGGCCAAAAAGAGGTTGAAAAACATGTGTCATAAGACCACTTGCAAATTCAAGATGGGAACCAAGTTGGTTGGGATAAAAGTTAGCATAATCGCTGGAAATAAAATTCCGCGCAGCTTGACCTTTGTTTACTAAAACAGCGATAACTCCCTTGTTAGGAAGGCTATGGACGAACGGTCAGATGTTCTGGAAACTAGACTTCCGCATCTTTCTATAAATATGTTATGAACCATACATATTATTAACCTCAGATCACAGTGCATGTTTTAAGTAGATGGTTTAGTATTTCCTAAGTTTAGTGAGAAAATACGGTTGAGATTGTAATGCCCGAGATTTCGGTTATGTAATTGGAACTTGCGATATTGTAATGATTGTACTTTTGTCTAAGTATTATTCTCCGTATTTCATAATCCGATGTTGCCGAGCGTTTAATTTCATGGTTGTGATTTGTAGGGTTGAAATTCTGTGCATGTAGCGCACGCTACAGGCTAAGGGTAGCGTACGCTAACATGGTTTCATAGCGCCTTCTGAGAATGTAATTAGCGCACGCTATGCGTGGTCAAATTGATTGGGACGTGCGGTAGGTGAGATCGGCGGGGGACCCACAGCCGGATTGTGTCGGATGTACTGGCGGCTTTCGGGAAAAGCCGAGTCAACGCCTTAAGCGCCGCACGCTGGTCGATGCGTAGCGCACGCTAAGTGCAGTGCTGATCTAGTCGATGAGCCGTTAGCGCACGCTACGAGCAGGGCCTAGCGCGCGCTAATAGCCATTTATTATAAATAGGACATCATCCTATTCGAGATTTGATTTTCCCCTCCAATAACCCGAACTCTTACACGTAGATCATAATTCACAACGTCCAAAACACTTCAAATCAACCTCCAAGCTCGAGATTGAAGATCGAATAACATTGGAGCTTGGTGTGCAAGCCTTCGGTGTTGGATCGCCGTTTTCCTCCGTATTCTTCACTACCTTGAGGTAGGTGATTCTTCACTAATGTTAGTAATGTCCTAAGGAAGTTTAAATCATGTTTTGATAAACAAGTAATTCGTTTATAATCGGTCATCACATGTTAGAAGGATACTTTTGACGTATCGGCATTATATATCGTATGAACCTTTGAACCATCTTATTATAGGACTCCTAAGCATGTTCAAATCAAGTATTGATCAATAATCGGATATCTACCCAGTTGATACGTTTTACACGATGGAATCATGTGTTTTGGAACATAGAACAAATGGAACTTAGGTTATTTCTTGGAGATCGTAGAAAGGATATGATGTTGAGTTGATTATCCGTATATTTGTACCTCATGATAATGGAATCTTCCACAAACCTTGTTAGCATGTTTTGCCCGTAGATGACTTGTATTATCACGGTAGAATTCATGAGTTTTTCCACCCTTCAACCCAGTTTTCGGTTCGCGGTATTCTGCCATGCAGTAGTAGCGCACGCTAACACGTGTAAGTTAACGAGCGCTATCGGGGTCAGTTAACGCCCGAAACGTACGTAGCGTACGTTATGAGACCAGCCAAAGTTAGGCGCGGACCGTGGCTAAGCGCACGCTAGTCTTATACGATAGCGTCGCTAACGATCCGTCTTAGCGCCGCGTTACGTAGAAGCGCGCTAAGCCTTCATTCGAGCAGATTGATTATTTTTGATCTTTTCGACCGTAGACCGAATTGTTAGGCCATCGTTCGACTTAAGATGATTTGTATATCGTTCCTTTTGTTAAGGTTCGAGCTTGTTACGTTGATCTAAGGAGGCGGCCTTCGAGTGTGTCGAGATCTTTGAAGTGTTTTGCCCTTGCCATTTTCGAGGCAAGTATCATATGTCGAGTTCGATTTATCATGCTTGTGGTTTTATTCATATTGTGGAATATGATATGTATTTCTGAGAATACTCGTGATATTCGTTGTTATATTGATGAACATATTGAAATGCATATGTGTATGCATAATTGTTTGATTATGGTATAAATGATCCGAGGGGGTCATGAGGATCTATGCTGAGGGCTGGATCGAATGTCCACCATGCGTTGGTCAACGGGATCATCATGGGGATCTATCCGAGGGCGCTGGATCGGCTAGACGGAGTTTTCCACCATGCGATGGTCCGACGGTATCATCATGGTGATCTATCTTTGAGCGTGGATCATTTGGATTACCATGTATTGTGTTGATGGAATCGTGAGGATTCGCATCGTTGGATTCCGGTGGCGGAAGTCCGGTTTGCATGTTTTATGATGTATTGATGATTTATTGTATGATGATACTTGTACTAGCATTGTTTTGCTAACCCCTTCGGGGGTGGACATTGTTTTGATGTTCAGGTGGTCGAGGAGCGGGGAGGCAGCCACAGTACCGACAGGACGATGAGATGGCTCAGTGATGTGATTGATGTTATTGTTGTCGAGAGTTGTTTTCTTGTTTCGTTCAGTACTCGAGTACGTCTGTTTTAATAATGTCCTTTCGATATGGTTGTATAAATTAACTATTTGATCGGTTGAATCAAATCTGTATTTGAACTTCAGTTGTTCGATTGTATTGTTTTTACACTTCCTTTAAAATTAGCCTTGTAAATCCTTATCTAAAGGGTTTACGGCGCTGTAATTATTCCGAATATCTCGGGGTGTTACAGAATATGGTATCGGAGCTAAGATTTATGGATATCTTGGCAGTCGGGTTAGTTGGAGTGCATTTTAATTATTGGTCGTTCGTAACATCAACTGCTTTGAGCCGGCATCGCCAATTAATCGTGTGGTTGTAAGATTCCTAATCTCGAATACTCTTGTTCTATTTAATTCATGTCTTGTAAACATTAATGGGTGTACTTTGAGAAGGTTTGTCTGGATAATGAGTATTTATGTTTACGGTATGTTGAGAGGAGGTCGTGGACGCGGGCCTTGGTCGTGGACGCGGGCGTGGTAATGCGAGGCAAGAAGAGTCGGTATCTACTCCAGAGATAGCCGCTAGTCAAACGGATTCACATTAGAGGGACGGCGAGGATCGGCAAATAATAATGCAGATCCTAACGTGCGGAGTGCTTCACAGTGGTTGCCCAGATAAACCGGTTGCTCAAGTTGTGGATCGCATGCAGACGGCGATGGGACAGCAGAATAACGTGGATAATCGGGGAGATAAATGGCTTACCGAGGTGGTCAAATTGCATCCTCCGAAATTTGACGGTTCCACTGAGACGCTTTCGTGGGATCATTGGCTGAAGGAATTGGAAAAGATTTTTGCAGGGATTAACTGTCCCAACGATAGGAAGGTTCCGGTCGCCCAGTATCTTTTGACCGGGGAGGCTTTCGACTGGTGGGAGGCCATTCGACCAGAGGAGCACAATGTTGACTGGACGGAATTCAAAGTGATGATGGAGGCACAATATTGTCCTCGCCCAGTTAAAGAGGCCCGAGTTCGGGAGTTTTTCTCACCGCAAAATTCGGAAGCATCTGTGACGGAAGTGATTAAGACTTTTAATCACCAGCTGACTTATGTGCGTCACCTGGTCGGACCGAGGCGGAAAGGATTTTCCATTTTGACATGCGAATGAAGCCGGAAATTCAGCAATATATGTCGGATTTGATTGTACCACCCCGAGGCGATGTGGACAAGGCGTTGGCCTACGATATGAAGGAAGCAGCAGTAGAGAAATCGACGGAAGCAAAGAAACAGAAGGTGTCTGGCAACTTCACGGAAAATAAGAATAGCGGGCCCCGCCGGGGTCAGTCCTCTTTTCACTCATCCAGGAGACCTCCGCATCCTAGTCGAGGAGGAAAGAAGTTCCGGCAAGGCACCATGTTTCGCCTTGAGGAAGAAGTGTTACAAGCGTGGCAAGGCGGGACATGTTCGACGTGATTGTTTCGCGCTGCTTGTGACTGTTTCGAGTGTGGACAGGAAGGACATCGCGCAACATTTTGTGGAAATGCGACCCGATCTTTTGGTACTCGTACTCCGGCTCAGTCCGAAGAGACGAGTGTGAACCAGACGCAGCAAAGTGGATTTCGACGAAACGCCGGGAAGAGAGAGGCATCCATCTTTGGTCCGTTCCTCCACGCCTGTACGAGATGAGGAAATCTGATGATCAGAACACAGCTGTTGCATCAGGTACGATTCAGATCCTTTTGCAACCAGTTAGTGTCTTGTTCGATTCAGGAGCTACGCATTCTTTTATATCTTTGAACTGTGTTAATCGTTTGAACATCTCGTGCTTGTATAATTGTGAACCTTATGTTGTGGGATTACCGAGCGGAGAGAAAATTGTGGGAACCTTAGAAGCTAAGGATTTCCCAGTATCTATAGAAGGAAGAGATTGGCCATCGAATCTTATTGTGGTTGACATCTGCGGTGACGATTTAATTCTCGGAGATGATTGGCTCAACCGTTATGGAGCTGTGCTGAATTACCGAGAGAGAGTCATTTCCATCATTGCTGATGACGGATCTGAACACTTATTCCGAGGATGGAGACCGGGAAGCTCGGGAAAATTGATCAAAGCAATGAAAGCCGTGAAATTACTGAAGCAGGGATGTCACGGACTTTGGTGCTATGCCATGAAGAAAGAGGAAGGGGTAGAGCTCTCGTCCATTTCAGTTGTGAATGATTTCTCGGATGTATTTCTGACGAACTACAGGTTACCTCCGCGAGAGGAGTGGAATTCACTATCGAACTAGAGCACAGGCGGCTCCTATTTCCAGAGCCCCATACCGCATGGCGCCAACCGAGATGTATGAACTCAAGAAACAACTGGAGGAATTGTTGCAGAGGGGTTATATTCAACCGAGCGTTTCTCCTTGGGGAGCGCCCGTTCTCTTTGTCCGGAAGAAAGACGGATCCCTACGGTGTGTATTGATTACGGGAACTCAATAAGATGACAATCAAGAATAAGTATCCTATACCTCGGATCGACGACTTGTTTGATCAGCTGCGAGGGCAAGGGTATTCTCGAAGATAGACTTGCGATCGGGATACCACCGATTGAGAATTAAGGAATCGGATATACGAAATGCGCTTTCGAGATCGATGCGGGCATTATGAATTCGTAGTGATGCCGTTTGGACTTACCAATGCTCTGCATATTCATGCAATTAATGAATCGGGTATTCTTGGAGTACTTGGATAAATTTGTAGTCGTTTTCATTGACGACATCTTGATATATTCGAGGACGCAGAGGAACATGCTAAACATTTACGTGTGGTTTTGAGCATCTTGAGAAAGGAACAGTGACGCTAAGCTTTCTAAATGTGAGTTCGGCTTAAGGAAGTAACTTTCCTTGGGCATGTGATATCACCGACGGAGTTGGTGGACAGAAGAAAGTCGAAGCAATCTTGGAATGGGAAGTTCCTAGCAACGTGAAAGAAGTCCGAAGATTCTTAGGACTTGCTGGATATTATCGCCGCTTTGTAGAGGGATTTTCCAAAATTGCTCGTCCGCTCACTCACCAATTACTGAAAACTCAAAAGTTCACGTGGAATGAGAAGTGCCAGTGGTTTTGACGAACTTAAGAGGAGACTAACGACGGCACCTATATTAGCTTGCCGGAGGGAACCGATGAATTCATGGTATACTGGCACGCTTGAATCGGGGTTTGGGTTGTGTGTTGATGCGGAGGGATAAAGTGATTGCTTATGCTTCTCGGCAATTGAAACCGTCTGAAGTTAATTATCCTACTCATGATCCGGAGCTAGGCTGCTGTGGTCTTTGCCTTGAAAATGCGGCATTATTTGTACGGCACTCATTGTCGATCTTTACAGATCATAAGAGCCTCAAATACATTTTCATCAGAAAGAATTAAACATGAGGCAGAGAAGGTGGCTAGAATTGATCAAGGATTACGACTTGGAGATTCTCTATCATCGGGAAAGCAAATGTAGTAGCCGATGCTTTGAGCCGTAAACTTTGTTTCCCTTCGAGTGTTGGAAGCACTTACGTCCCAACCCGGTATTCAACGAGAACTGATCCGCGAGGATTGAAGTATGGGCACCGGGAATCCAAGGGCAACTTTATGTGATGGAACCGACTTCATCACCGGTCGAAGAGATCAAGTCTAAACAATTGAACAATTCTTTAATCCTTCGATTATGCGGCGAAGTAAAGAAAGGAAAAGCCCAGGATTCGTGATACAAGATGATGGAGTTCGAGATTCCAGTCGACTTTGTGTTCCCGATGATGATGATTTGAGAAGGACTATTCGAAGGAAGCTCACAGCGCGCCCTATTCTATTCACCGGCAGCGGTAAGATGTATAAAGATTTAAAGCAAAACTTACGGTGGGGGAATATGAAGAAGGACGTGCAGTACGTTTAGAAGTGTTTGACACTGTCGGAGTTAAGATTGAACATCAACGACTGCTTTGGAATGTTAAAGCCGCTCCGATCCTGAATGGAAGTGGGAGGATATCTCGATGGATTTCATCACTAGTATGCCAAGGACTAGAACGGGAATGAACATGATTTGGGTTGTAGTTGATCGACTAACCAAGTCGGCTCATTTCTGGGAATTAAAGATACATGGGGACCCGAGAGATTGGCACGAATATTTATTGCGGAGATAGTCGATTGCACGGGACACCGAAGACCATTATTTCGGATCGAGATGGCCGTTTCGTGTCACATTTACGGAGAGCAGTTCACAGGGCTTTGGGGATCGAGCTCAACTTTAGCATGACTTATCATCCCCAAACGGACGGTCGATCCGAAAGGACCATTCAGACGGTAGAGGACATGCTTAGAGCTTGTGCATTAGATTGGTCGGTTGATTGGGAAATTCACTTGCCCTTGATCGAGTTCACTTATAATAACGGTTGGCATGCTTCTATTAAGATGGCACCATTTGAAGCTTTATGCGGGAGAAGATGCCGGTCACCCCTGTCTTTGGGATGATTCTTGGTTGATCGGGACGGAACCGGAATTGATTATTCGGACTCAAGAGAAGATAGCCTTGATTCGAGAAAGATTGTTGGCGCCCAGTCGGCGAAGTCTTATGCCGATGTACGTCGTCGCCCTCTAGAGTTCGATTTGGAGACCACGTACTATTGAAGGTGTCTCCTACACGAGGATTTTCCGTTTTGGGAGAAGAGGCAAACTTAGTCGAGATATATCGGACCCTTTGAGATCCTCGAGAGAGTGGGAGATTTAGCATACGAGTTGGCCTTACCGCCATCGGGGTCACGTTCACAATGTGTTTCACGTATCCCAAGCTGAGTATGTCGGACCCGATCACGTCATTGATTTCGAGATCGAGATAGCTAATGATGGCACCTTGAAGAGAGACCAATCAAGATACTTGAGAGCGGATCAAACAATTGAGGAATAAACCAATACACTTGGTTAAAGTACAATGGTCACGACATGGAGTCGAAGAGGCCACTTGGGAAACGGAGGGCGGTATGAAGGCTAAATATCCGGAGTTGTTTTCATCATAAGTTTCGGACGAAACTTCTTTTAGGAGGAAGGATGTAATGCCGAGATTTCGGTTATGTAATTGGAACTTGCGATATTGTAATGATTGTACTTTTGTCTAAGTATTATTCTCCGTATTTCATAATCCGATGTTGCCGAGCGTTTAATTTCATGGTTGTGATTTGTAGGGTTGAAATTACGTGCATGTAGCGCACGCTACAGGCTAAGGGTAGCGACGCTAACATGGTTTCATAGCGCACGCTACAGAATGTAATTAGCGCACGCTATGCGTGGTCAAATTGATTGGGACGTGCGGTAGGTGAGATCGGCCGGGACCCACAGCCGGATTGTGTCGGATGTACTGGACGGCTTTCGGGAAAAGCCGAGTCAACGCCTTAGCGCACGCTACAGGTCGATGCGTAGCGCACGCTAAGTGCCGAGTACAGTCTAGTCCAATGAGCCGTTAGCGCACGCTACGAGCAGGGCCTAGCGCGCGCTAATAGCCATTTATTATAAATAGGACATCATCCTATTCGAGATTTCAGTTTTTCCCCTCCCATAACCCGAACGCTTACACTTAGATCATAATTCCCTTCGTCCTAAACACTTCATATCAACCTCCTAGCTCGAGATTGAAGATCGTTTATCATTGGATCTTGGTGTTCAAGCCTTCGGTGTTGGATCGCTTCGTTTTCCTCCGTATTCTTCACTACCTTGAGGTAGGTGATTCTTCACTAATGTTAGTAATGTCCTAAGGAAGTTTAAATCATGTTTTGATAAACAAGTAATTCGTTTATAATCGGTCATCACATGTTAGAAGGATACTTTTGACGTATCGGCATTATATATCGTATGAACCTTTGAACCATCTTATTATAGGACTCCTAAGCATGTTCAAATCAAGTATTGATCAATAATCGGATATCTACCCAGTTGATACGTTTTACACGATGGAATCATGTGTTTTGGAACATAGAACAAATGGAACTTAGGTTATTTCTTGGAGATCGTAGAAAGGATATGATGTTGAGTTGATTATCCGTATATTTGTACCTCATGATAATGGAATCTTCCACAAACCTTGTTAGGATGTTTTGCCCGTAGATGACTTGTATTATCACGGTAGAATTCATGAGTTTTTCCACCCTTCAACCCAGTTTTCGGTTCGCGGTATTCTGCCATGCAGTAGTAGCGCACGCTAACACGTGTAAGTTAACGAGCGCTATCGGGGTCGATTAACGCCCGACGTACGTAGCGTCGTTATGAGACCAGCCGAGTTAGCGCCAGACCGTGGCTAGCGCACGCTAGTCTTATACGATAGCGTACGCTTGATCCGTCTTAAGCGCACGCGTTACGTAGAAATGCGTGGCGCCAGCATCAGTGATTGATTATTTTTGATCTTTTCGACCGTAGACCGAATTGTTAGGCCATCGTTCGACTTAAGATGATTTGTATATCGTTCCTTTTGTTAAGGTTCGAGCTTGTTACGTTGATCTAAGGAGGCGGCCTTGAGTGTGTCGAGATCTTTGAAGTGTTTTGCCCTTGCCATTTTCGAGGCAAGTATCATATGTCGAGTTCGATTTATCATGCTTGTGGTTTTATTCATATTGTTGAATATGATATGTATTTACGAGAATACTCGTGATATTCGTTGTTATATTGATGAACATATTGAAATGCATATGTGTATGCATAATTGTTTGATTATGGTATAAATGATCCGAGGGGTCATGAGGATCTATCTTGAGGGCGCTGGATCGAATGTCCACCATGCGTTGGTCCGACGGGATCATCATGGGGATCTATCTTTGAGAAGCTGGATCGGCTGGATGGAGTTTTCCACCATGCGTTGGTCCGACGGGATCATCATGGGGATCTATCTTTGGCGCTGGATCGGCTGGATTACCATGTATTGTGTTGATGGAATCGTGAGGATTCGCATCGTTGGATTCCGGTGGCGGAAGTCGGTTTGCATGTTTTATGATGTATTGATGATTTATTGTATGATGATACTTGTACTAGCATTGTTTTGCTAACCCCTTCGGGGTGGACATTGTTTTGATGTTCGGGTGGTCGAGGAGCGGGAGCGGCCACGATGCAGACGGAGACGATGAGATGGCTCGGTGATGTGATTGATGTTATTGTTGTCGAGAGTTGTTTTCTTGTTTCGTTCGGTGCACGAGTAAATGCATTTTAATAATGTCCTTTCGATATGGTTGTATAAATTAACTATTTGATCGGTTGAATCAAATCTGTATTTGAACTTCAGTTGTTCGATTGTATTGTTTTTACACTTCCTTTAAAATTAGCCTTGTAAATCCTTATCTAAAGGGTTTACGGCGCTGTAATTATTCCGAATATCTCGGGGTGTTACAGAGATCATATCCAATGCCATAAGTGTTGATGCAAAAACATAGCAATGACACCCATAGGTGCGTTTAAACACAGTAGGTGTTCGATTTCTTATATCATATAATGATCCTTTTGGTAACTCCAACTTGGTAGACTTGCAGAGAAAGTAGGAATGTCAGTACAGCTAAGGCTGTTTAAAAACCACTTATTCTGTTTGAACTTTCAAAGCATAAACAAATACCAAGGAGGATGCGCCTAGTCATGATCAAAAGTGTAGACAAAATCCACCAAAGTGCATCAAATCAACCAAGAATTTTAATTCTCAATTTGCAAGTATACGTCATAATAGCCATGTTATATGGATGCAACGCGGTGCATCAATATTAAGCATTTCGAACCATGAGACATAATGAATATACCATAACCGACTCGTCTTGACCATCCAATAAGATCGACTAAATATAGTCAAATGTATAAGACACATGCCTTTACAAATACTCGGAAAAGTTTTCGGACCTATAGTCACGCGAACTATAATCGAGGTCAACGAATTCATGTACTTAACGCAATATGCCATTGCTTTACATGTTGAAATTCATGAGAATTACTCTTATACTCTTTCATATATCATATTGCAAAGAGACGGTGCATGACTACACCCACATTCAATATTTTATTTTAATAGGATGAAAGATGGAGTTTTCCAAGTATGGGATTAGGTCAAGACCAACGTGGTGGTCGCTCAATTCAACATGACAAATCCGTCACAAATCGATTTTAACCACGACATATCCGTCGCAATCGATGTTTGTCCCATTTGTACGTCACAAATCCGTGACTGATCATGAACAAGTCATAACTTTACCGTTACTGACAATTTTCATTTTATTTAATTGTTGGATTAAAATCGACAAAACGGCAACGTCAAATCACACCCAAAACGTGGTGTATGCAACAACCATAAATATCGACTTTCAACAACTATTCGTGACTCCCCCAGGACCGTCACACAGTTTACTTCGACATATGAGAGTGATACCACCTCTCATAGTCTCATCCACCGTAAAGTAGTATGGGAGATAAAAAACCTAAATACCCAATTCCCAAAAAAAAAAATCCCAAAAGAGAGAAATTGAAAAACGGGAACTTTAATAAAATCTTACGGGTACTTGGTTCCATATTTGCTTTGATCCTTGAACGGGAGCTTCTCTCCATATGAGCAACATATTTTCGTGGTACTCGGTTCCATATTTACTTTGATCCTTGAACGGGATAACAAATATGGCTTCTCTCCATATCGTGCACATCATCATGAGCAACATATTTTCCTATATGCACGTAAAATATAAACATGGTAAGATTCATAAGTATACAAATCAGTGAACAAATGGATCATTAATTAGGAAAAGATGGAGAGTTGAGTAACGCCCGGAAAGGGCTAATGGGCTCGATAACCAGCCGAAAAAGTACTCGAACGCGGCCGTGCAGCCGCTCGGTATTGGATGAGGTTGGATCTCCAAATTTCCTCGTAAAAATCTGCTTCTGTTCGGCGACAGATTCAGTAATCAAGTATTACTCAAAATCCGATCTTGACCGTTGAATATATAGATATTTGTGTTGGAAAGTTGCTGTCAAAATTTCAAACCGATCCGACGGTTAACGAATCGAGAAACATGATTTTGGTACGACTGCATTGTCCAGAAAATTTACGTGCGGAAATTCGCGTCTCCCGTTTTTTTGTGTGTAAAAATCTGCATCTGTTCGCGTACAGTTGCGTCGATAAATACTGTTCCAAATTAGTTCTCCAGTGTTGAACTTGTAGTTCTTACTTCATGAATAGGGGCAAAAACGGGCTGAAAATCGTCAGTAATCAGGTCTGGTTCGGTCATCAATCGGGTCGGGTCTGGACTATAGCGATGGGCGGTTGGGGCTGGAACTCGGCTAGATCAGTTCGGATCAAGTCAAGACCTGATTAACTCGGCAAGTCAGTCAAGAACCGGGTTTGTCCTTCTGGATCGGAAGTCGGGTTCTGGAGCTCCGGAAACTGGGAACCAAGCTTGCGAACGGGCTAGACAAACGGGCCGAGCGGGCTGGAATCTGAAATCGGAGCAGGTGATAGAGGTAGGTCTCCAATGGTGGTTCGCATTTTTTTGGGGGGGGGGGGGGGGGGTCACAGATCGGCGGCGTCGTAGATATGTCGCAGTGCGGTATGGGTCGGCTTTGAATTCGCGGGGGGAAACGGCTGTGACCGTGCAGATCTGATCGGAACACCTGCGGGAGTCGGTCGGATTCTGGTGATCGGGATCGAGGGATCCAGGGGTTGGTTGCAGGTCGAGGGTTCAGCGGATGGGACAGAGGTGGCGCTAGGCTGGCCGAAGTCAAAGCTAGGGTTCGGGCCAGATTTTTTTTCAGATTTTCTATTTTTTTTCGGGATTTTCAGAAAAAAAACGGGAGAGGAAATTTTTTTTTGCTCAGTTGGGGACTACGTGCTGATAACGTGTTTCAGGAGAAAGTAAAAGACAGTAAATATGTGTCAATCAATTGTATTCATAACACTAATAGATGGGCCTTTATATAGGCATTACAATGAGAGTCCTTCCATACATAGGATTCTAGATAAGATAAGACATCTAATAGGATCCTACTACCTCTAGAAGGATCTAGAACCTTCCATCTATGTATCTACAACCAATATTAGGTAAGACACATCACGGGAATAATAATTTTCGGAACAAGCTTATATTTATTTTATAAATACTCTAAGTATTTTACAAAATTTATTTTCTTCCTAAATACACTAAAACTCAAGTGTAAGAAAATAATATGAAAACTTTTCTTTACTTCTCACTTCTCAGGGCCAGAATTCCTCTCATTTCTAATGGAGGTTGAAGCCTTATGTTTTATATACAAAACACATCACACCTTCCATTATAATAATGATAACATGAGCCAGGAGGTGCTGCCTTATTATATTATGCTCTTTCGTGAAGGGATGAGACCTATGAAGAAATATTAATACACTAGGTGTATTAAATATTCCACACACATGATATAATTCATTTCTAAATCTGAATAATTCTCATATGAAGGGATCATGAGGAGGGGCAAATTGAATAATTTGTGAGTTGGTTCGTTTCGATCCGTGAAACGGACCTTCGTGTATCAAGTCCTATAGATAAACCTTGGTACATTTTAATATTAATATAATTAATTAATAAACTAATTATATTAAAAATAAAATCTCTAAGAAATAATAAGAATAACTTAATAACCCAGTAATTTAACTAATTCACGAGACCAATTTAATTTATCCAATAAATTAAATTAGACATCCAATGTCCAATATTAACCAAGAGAGAATAAGCTAAATATAATCCATCGTCAATTCCTGTGCCGCGACTATGTAGGTTCGTCTCAGTTAGCATTGGGAGGATCCAATGTGTGTTAGCACCATCTAGCCAGACTCGTGGCCTACACCGCAACCTAACTGAGAACGAATGATAGGATCATTCCAAAACCATTATGTCGTGAATACCGTATACGTATAAACCTTTCATCATATGTCCCTGTTGGGAAAAACTTTCCTGTTTTGATAATTGCCAACATACAGCAAAGTAGTCTCAAAGGAGTCAGAATACTGTTAAGTATGGAAGCTGTTAGGACTGTCCATATAGTCCGTCCCTATAGCAAAGATTTCTTCTACAGTCCATCCTACAGAGCCCTCATCATACAGCAAAGAGACTTAAAACATTGGATACAGCATACAAGCTGAAGGTGTTTTACTTGGGAAAAGTAAAATACATCCAACAGGACTGAACAAAAGAAGCTTTAAACCATTGTGAGATAAACATTGTTTATTCATAAGGTATTCACAGTTAAAGCAGTATTTATTGCGACAACAATGTAGCCAGAGAGAGACAAGCCTGGACGCTCTGAAGAGCATTTAATGCAAAGACAAAAAGGATGTCTGAAGCATAAATTCGATCTGCTTTAATTCAAATATTCAGCATCCTCCAATCAAGAGACTGACATCAACATCTCACCAACCGGCAACGACTACATTTATAATGGATACAATTCCAAGGTTATAAATAGCCCCAAGCAAGAGGACTTATACACACGCATTATTCATTATCGCGAAAGCTCTAATAGATTAATATGACATTCTAGCGATTATAAATAAGTATATTTCGTGAGCATACAACAGTATTCAAGCGAAGAAATATACTAAGTCCTCAACGCAAACAGCACAACATTCAGCGATCGTTCATCAAAGATAAAGTTGCTGTTTGAGATTTGTTCTACCCTTGCCATTGAGATTATCATTATCCCTGTATGGACTAAAGATCCTTGAGTATTCCAACCTGTGTGGGAAGAATAGCATTGAAGACGAAGCTTCGATCTGTGTGATAAGAAGCTAGTCGAAAGAGCTCAAGCCAATCTGTATGAACGGCCCAAAGCTACAGTCCCTGTATCAATCTGTGTGAACGATACAGAGACAGGTTTAGTTAAAGTCACGTAGTTGTGTACGTAGTGATTTTAATAAACTCTTTACTCCTGCGTGGAGGACCAGTGGATGTAGAGGGGTTTACCTCGAACCATCATAAGACTTACTCCAAATCTCGATTATAGATCCTCAAAGGTAGTTTGGAAAATCTGAGGTTGTTATCAACATTAAGTCTATGATCATTATGTAAACACCATACAATACGGTTTATTAATCTCAGAAATTGGGAGGATCCAAATGAGTGTTGCACCACCTAGCTAGTCACGTGGCCTATACCGTAACCTAACTCAGAACGAATGATAGGGATCATTCCAAAACCTTTATGTCGTGAATATCGTATACATATAAACCCTTCAATCATATATTCCAATGAAGTATTAGGGTCATGGTAATGTCAAACCCTATTGTGACTTGACTCTACGCATTTGTTAACGCAAACCGAGACCACCGAGCTCTTGTGTATCAAATACAACTAGCTCTAAATGTTTTGGCCAAATACTTATGATCTTATTTTCCATTAACTACATAGGATATTTACCTGCTCACTTAGAGGAGAAAGAATCATATCTTGGTATTCAGTAGAGACTGATACTTGCCTACTAAGTTGCACTTTCCCACCAACCGGTGATTGGATCGAACTACCCTAATGACTAACTTAATGTCACAAGCACATCTTCTACTGAAATCTCAAGTCAAAGATTCACGTACTTTAAAACGTTATAAGAGATAGGCACTGGAAGTTTAGAAATGGCTTGTATAACGTGTACTTTGACAGGTAGAGTGCCTGTCTCCACTAAGGGTTAGTGGGAGCACACCTTATAGGTATGATAATGGGATAAGTATAATCGAACTCGACTCACCTCGATTTGGTTACATGGATTTCACTCTGGGATTGTCAATGACTGAATCGAAAGGTTGTGATAGGTATACGCGAACCTTTGACTTGAGGTTTTAGTAGGAGATGTGCTTGTGGCATTAAGTTAGTCATTAGAGTAGTTCGATCCAATCACTGGTTAGTGGGATCAACCTCGAAGTGCAACTTAGTGGGCAAGTATCAGTCTCTACTGAATACCAAGATAGAATTCTTTCTCCTGTAAGTGAGCAGGTAAATGTCCTATGCGGTTAATGGCAAATGAGATCATAAGTCATTGGCTAAAGTATTTAGAACTAGTTGTATTTGATACATGAGAGCTCGATGATCTCAATTTGTATTAACAAATGCATAGAGTCAAGTTACAATAGAATTTGACTTCACTATGACCCTAATACTTAACCGGGACTATTGGCCACTAAGTATACAATAAGCAACTTTTAAAGTAAGAGTACAATAGACTGTACGATTTTCGAAGTTAATTGCGTAGCGGAAGTCTATTGTGTGAGTTGCTGTAAATACAGCAACTAGGTGTTCTCTTGTTTGATTGATGCGTACAATGTTTAAAAGTGTATACTAGATAAATCCTAGTAGAATGAAAACAGTAAAGACAGAAAGTAAATAACACACAATTGGTTTCCACAAATTCCGTCATGGATCTCAGCTAAAACGAGCCGACCTTCCTCCGGTGTAATACACTTGAGGAGGGGAAGGCTGAAGGCTCGCTTGTAAAGCCAATTGTCCAATAGGGTATATCTGGTCGCACGGAGGTGGAGTTGGCGAGCTTTAACACGGTCGTCAGGGACCGTTCCGTCCTTTAAGTATTTGATGAATGGAGTCATCCAGTTCTCCTCGGCGATGGCAACCGAGGTAGTCGCGACACAGGATAGACGACGGAATATTTTGAGCTAATTCTCTCTCGGTTAATATTGGACATTAGATGTCTAATTTAATTTATTGTATAAATTAAATCGGTCTCGTAAATTAAAATAAATTACTAGGCAATTAAATTTAATTCATAAATTCTTAGAGAATTTACATTTAATATAATTAATTAATTAAATTAATTAATTATACTAATATTGAAATGAACCAAGGCTTATCTATCAGACTAGATACAAGAGGGTCCATTTCACGGACCGAAATAAACCAATACCAAAATATATTCATAATGGCAGCCCCTCCCACTCATCATTGAGGATGAATTATCATTTTTGTCTTATGATATTTTGATAAAGTGTGGGGTTGTAATTAATTAGTTTAATAAATTAATTATGGAATAATGATGAGTTGATGAGTCTTCATTCATAATCTTGGCTGATTTTTGCTGCTTTTATGTATGTTAAGGTGGGAGAGAAAAGAGGAGAAATTTTTTTCTTCATTTTCATGCATGCATACAAAGTGTATTCTTGAGTGAAAAAATATTTTTCATACACTTAGAGTGTTAATAAATATAAAGAGCTTCTCCTTTCAACTTCTAGCCGTGTTCTTGGAGAACAAGACGATATGAGTATTTTCCAGTCATCTATCCGACACATGATACGTAGAGGCACGGTGTTTTCGGTGCTTGAGATTTTCGTAAAGCTTTCCGGATTGGATCCATAGAAAACTTCTACAAATATTTAATCAAAGGTCTACAAGGGTATGATTTTTAATTTCATACTTTGTTTTATTTATTTTATTCATAAACAAAATGCTTGATCGGTCCTTTTAGGGGTTCGATTTTTATCCGATCTGATCGGTTTATTTTTTGCTGCGTAACTCATTTTTAATCACTGAATCCCAACATCGGTATCACTGCGTAGGTCTATGCGATCGTATATTCGATATTGGCATTTAGAATACTCGATGGTATGATTTTATGATTTAGAATCATAATTGTTTTAATTATTAATATTTAATTGTTCATCTAAAATTTATTTCCATGATGTTATGTTATAATGTAAATCTATTTTCTTCTGGAAAACTGAATTAGATGTGTAATATAAAAATTAGAAAAAATGTATTTTTGGATTCGGAAAGCAGGATCCGAGCCTTTTTCGAAGCTAAGCCGCAGAACATTCTAGTCTCACAGGCGATAGTGGAATACAACCAACAGCTGATTCATGTGAAGAATCAGGTGCATGATGAGCGTGACAAGATCCCCCATTTCGACATGCCAATGAATATGGATTTACAGCATTATATGGCCGGGTTTACTTGTACTACCTTGAAGGAGTACCAAGATAGGGCTTTAGCATATGATATGTTGTGCGCTAACACTGGTATTGCTAATGAGCCGAAGAAGCAGAAGACCACCGGTAACAATTCTAGTGGAAAGGGTGGCAACTTTCAGAAACCTCAGACGACTAATCATTTTGTCGGACAGTCATCATATTCCTTTAAGGGTGGGCAGAGTTTTCGTTCGACTTGTGCAGTGACGTGCTACAATTGTAATCATACTAGTCACCTTAACTGTGAGTGTTCTTTTCCAACTTTGAAATGGAATATTTGTGGCAAGATAGGTCACATGGTGATTTATTGTATGGCTGGGGATAAGACCATTGATACCCGAGCTTCCACCCCAGTACTTAAGGAGCCGAGTGCGAACCAGTGGCAATCATCTAACCTGCCACATCACAGTTATGGGAAAGGCCGTGGATGGAGTCAGCCCGTTAGAGTGGGAGATTCCAGTGTTGGGTCGGCACATCCACAAATTTACGAGATGCGCTGAGAGGATGATTTTAATGCGGTGGTAGCCTCAGGTACCATTCACATTTTATCTCATCCACTTCGAGTACTTTTTGATTCTGGTGCTACACATTCTTTCATCTCCTTAGATTGTGTACGCCGTTTGAGTATTCATTGTATGACTGTTTGTGACCCATTCATTGTGAAACTACCTAGCGGGGATAGAATCGTGGGTAATCGGGAGATTAGAAACTATCCTGTACGCGTAGCAAGTACTGATTGGTTGTCGAATCTGATTGTGATCGATATCGATAGAAAGGATTTAATCCTCGGTAATGATTGGCTTGAGATTCATGGAGCGATTATGAATTATCGCACTAAGGTTATCACTATGATAAAGGAGGATGGCGTTGAATACACTTTTGTCGGCCGTAAACTGAATGAGCCTAAGTTGATTATAAATACCATGAAAGCTGTGAATCTCTTGAATAAAGGTTGCACGGGCTATTGGTGTTATGCTTTGAAGTCAGGGGAGGATGTAGTCGAATTTTCTTCGATGTTTTTCCAAACGATCTTCCGAGATTACCGCCAAATCGAGAGATAGAATTTTCTGTTGATTTCGATCCTGACGCGGCTCTAATTTCTAAGGCGACTTATCGTTTGGCACCTTCAGAAATACAAGAATTAAAGAATCAATTGGGAGAACTGTTGGAAAAGGGGTACATTAGACCGAGCGCTTCGCCTTGGGGCGCACCGGTTCTTTTTGTGAGAAAGAAGGATGGTTCACTACGTTTATGCATTGATTACCGTGAGCTAAATAAAGTAACCATCAAGAACAAGTATTTATTACGTCATATAGATGATTTATTTGATAAGTTGTAGGGAGCTGCAGTACTCTCGAAGATTGATTTGAGATCGGGATACTGCCGGCTTCGAGTGAAAGAGTCCGATGTTTTGAAGACTACTTTTCGGACGAGATACTGACAATATGAATTTGTGGTCATGTCTTTTGGGATGATTAATGCACCGGCAGTATTCATGGAGTTAATGGACAAGACATTTATTGAGTACCTGGACAAATGTGTAGTCGTCTTTATTGATGATATTTTGATTTACTCTCGAGACAAGGAGGAGCATGCCCAACACTTGCGTTTAATACTAGACATTTTGAGAGATGAGCACATTTATGCGAAATTCTTAAAATGTGAGTTCTGGCTGAAGGAAGTTATGTTTCTCGGCCATGTGATTCGGCCGAAGGGGTTCGTGTGGACCCACAGAAGATTGAGGCAATGCTAGATTGGGCGCCGTTCATAGCTTTTTGGGCCTTGCTGGGTATTAGTGTCGGTTTGTCGAGGGGTTCTCGAAACTCACTTGGCTGCTTACGCAATTACTTCAGAAGACAAAAAAGTTGGATTGTTAGGATTATGCCCTCAAATGCCACTCAGATGTTGTTGAGTGAGGGCATTGTACTTGTAATTATATAAATCATTATCATAAGGCAAATGAATATTTCTTTATTTACTGGTAGTTACTGGCATTCCTAACTCATAAATATATATAGAAACTAGTCCGTGTATTTGAGAGGAAAACGTTCCACTCCTTATTGGATAAGGGGGTCGGCACTGGAAAGGTTTATAGCTCAAATACTTAATTGTTCGCAAGTCGATAAAACTTGACTGGGTGTTAACTTTATGTAAAGACTTGTATGACGTGTTCTTTGACATGGAGAGTTCCTGTCGAACACTAATAGTTAGTGGGAGCACACGTTATAGGTATGCTAATTATATTAGTATACTCGAACCGACTCACCCTCGATTCGTCAGACGAATTTCACTCTGGGACAGTCAATGACGGAATCGAAAGGTTGTGATAGGTATTCGTGAATCTTCGACTTGAGGATTTAGTAGGGATGTGCTTGTGACGTCAAGATTTTCATTAGAGTAGTTCGAACCTATAAACCATAAGGCGGGGGTCAACCTCGACGTGCATCTTGACGGGCAAGTAGCAGGTCCTACTGAATACCAAGATAGAATTCTTTCTCCCGTTAGTGAGCGGGTTATATGTCCTATGCGGTTATTGGCAGATGAGATCATAAGTCTTTGGCCAAAGCATTGAAGCTGGTTATATTGGATACACGATAGCTCGATGATCTCGATTTGCATTAACGCATGCATAGCGTCAAGTACAGATAGGGTTTGACTGACCGTGACCCTATAACTTGATCGGGACATTTAAAAGAAGGGTTTATACGTATACTAGTATTCACGACAGAATGGTTCTTGAATGATCCCATCATTCATTTTCAGTTGGGGTACAGTGTAGGCCGCCAGGCTGGCTAGGTGGTGCTACTACTCTTTGGTTCCTCCCATTGCTGACTGAGATGGACCTACCGAGTCGCGCAATAGGATTAACGACGGAATGAATCAAGCTAATTCTCTCATTATGAATATTAGATATTGGATATCTAAATTGGGGCATTGGATGTTCAAATCGATTTATTGGATAAATTGATTTACGGCCTAATGAATTAAATATATCACTGGGTGATTAATTTAATTCATAAATATAATTATTTTTTGGAAAAATTAGTTATGTTATTTTGTATTTGATATGTTTAATTAATTGGATTAATTAAATGATATGAATACATCAGAACGGAATCGGAGTTTATCTGTTTGAACTCACGGGAGTCCAAAACGAACCGAACTTGTCCGGTTTCTACATGCCGCCCCCCACATTTCCACCCACTTTCCTTTTGGACTCTTGTTCCATTATTTATAGGTTGATCATTGTGGTGGTGGGGTTAGATTCTCATGAGAATGAGATGTACATGTGGGGAGTTGAATAAACGGAAATGTGAAGACACAATCACCTCTTAACCATTTATTTTCATACGTGAGTTGGAAGTAGGAGAGAGAGAAAAGAATTTCTCAAAAGTGTTCTTCATCATTTCCATTTCTTCTTCATAATTTTCTTGGAAGAAAAATTGTGAGAAAATTGAGAGATCATAGATTATATACTTGGAGTGTTATAATCTTGATAAACAAGCTTCCATCACTTGATTCTAGCCGTAACCTTAGAGGTTAATCGGGTGATCGTTGTTCCGGTCGTTTCTCCAGCGCGTGGCAAGTAGAGGCGCTGTATTTTCGACGTTGGATCATCCAAGGGCTTGGAGCACATTGGATCGTAGGGATTTATAATTAAAGCTTGGGGAATAGCTCAAGAGAAAGAATCCATTTAATCAACGAACTATAAGGGTGAGTTTCTTACATCTCTTGTGTTTTCGTTTATATATTCGTATATATGTAGCTCGATCGATCCTCGTAGGGATTCAAATCGAATTAATTTTCGTTTTACCGCTTCCGTTGGGCCTTCGTTTTTAGGCACCGAATCCCAACAGTGGTATCGGAGCGTAGGTCTTGCGATCGTATATACGATATTGGCATTTGGAATGCTCGATTAGATGGTGAATGATTTGGAATCATTTTAGTCATAATCGTGGTATATATTTTACGTTCGTTATAGTTATATTTTTCGTAAGTTTATGTCTAAATATAAATCTTAAATTTCTGGGAAATATGATTTATATTGAAGATTTGAAAGTCGAAAAATATTGATATTGGATATCCGGTCAAAAATCTAGCTCCGAATCGTCGTCGGACGACTTTTCGGACAAGGGCGAAGTCGCCAAAGTGACTCGGCCGTGTCTGGGCGACACGGGCCGTGTCTGGGCAACACGGCCGTGTCTGGCGACACGGCCGTGTCCGCGCCGCGAGCCACTGTCGAGAAGACCCGGCTGTGTCATGCGACACGGGCCGTGCCAGGCAGGACGACTCGAGCGTGTCTGGCGACACGGGCCGTGCCTGGCCGGCAAGCTGCCGAGCGTGACTCGACCATGCATTTCGTGACAAGGCGTGTCTGCCGGCAGGCTACCGAGGGTGACTCGACCAGGCAGGCCAGTTTTCGCCCCAACTCGATTTTTTCGTGTATTTCAGAAAATTAATCTCCCACAAGTTAAATTGGATTTAATATGATTAAAATGATTTATGGTCTTTCATTTTCCAAGGGAAATTTGATTAATTGGAATATTTATGGGTGACCGTATTATTTGAACGTTTTTCATATTACCGGTTGTGTGAATCGATTGGATCGGTTCGTATTGTTGATTAGATCAATGTATCTCTACGCTTTCCATTTATATAGTATTTATTGGATGAATGCTT
The DNA here is from genome assembly GCA_033398695.1 of Orobanche coerulescens. Lineage (NCBI taxonomy): Eukaryota > Viridiplantae > Streptophyta > Magnoliopsida > Lamiales > Orobanchaceae > Orobanche > Orobanche coerulescens. The sequence goes on along the minus strand of CM065816.1, from coordinate 72,064,134 downwards.
TTGAATGGGGATGTGATTCGTGGACTTAGTTTTTGAATCGTTCATTTTATTCGATTGGGTTGTAAAGGCCGTTTTGAGCCTATTTATTTTACTAGAAACATTTGTATCTAGGATGAAACTTTCAATGTAAAATTTATATGTAATGACGAAGACCGGAGCAAGATCCGTTTCGAAAAGACGAAGATTCAAGACGAAGACTTGTAATTAGATTATGGAGTTTTTGTTTTCTAGGAACGGTCCATGAACCACATGTTGGTAGCAACTAGGTTGTGAATGGTTGTTTCATATTGTATGAATGCCACAAACGCGCTTAATTGAATTAATGTGCAAAGTGTAATATTAATCGCGATAATTCTCCCACAACAAATTATTAAGTTTATAAGGTTTCAAGGTTTTCCTTCCCTCCATCAAGTTTTCGGGAAATTGAAATCCAAACTGGATGTGCTATGCTTCCGAGTTATCAGGGTAGTCATTCAGGAAGGACGGATAAATTACCGGGAGCGCATTGGATGCCTTCGGTTGGAGCAAATTTTATCCTAGAAACCTGATAGGTTGCCAGATAAGATTCAATTGTGAAACTGATTTGCGTCGATGGTATAAACTTAACTTGTTCACGAACTATATAAACCGTATAGATTGAGGGGAGTGAAAAAGGGGAAAAAGAAGATCGAATCATCCATTAGATGGGTTGGTGTTGGACACCACTTTATGAAAATTAATAGACTAAAAATTTGTTCGGTTGCCCTATATTAAGATTTATAAAGAACTCGATCACCATAATGAAGTAGAGCGACGATACTTCCGGTTTTCACATGGGAGTGTGTTATTCCGAAAAAAAATAGTGGGAGCTGGGTAATAAGAATAGAAAAGACCTTAATTCTATACTCAAATCATAATTAAACAAGTCACTAATTAATCTGTCGTACTTAATGCAGACTTAACTCTCAATATGACAATGAATCCACTCACAATTCTACTCGAAAAGAACACCCTGATTGGACCAAACTTTGTGGACTGGCTCCACAATATGATGATTGTCCTTAGTATAGAGGCAATGAGATACGTCTTAGAGACGGACATTCCAACGCCTCCTGTGCGGACCAGAGCCAATCAGGAAGAGATCAAAAACCACAAAAAGTGGGTTAAGGATGACATAAAAGTCCATGCTTACATGATGGCTTCTATGTCAAATGAGCTTCAAAGAGCTCATGAGAAAATGACTTCTGCTAGGCAGATTCTATCTCACTTAACCAAACTTTATGGTGAGCACAACAGAACTGCTAGATATGAGATATCCAAGCAACTGTTCGGTGCAAGGATGAAGAAAGGTGAGAAGGTTGGGGAACACGTCCTCAAAATGATATCCATGATCGAGAGATTGGAGGCTCTTGATTTTAAAATGGATACTTCTCTCCAAACCGACCTTATCCTACAGTCTCTCCTTGATTCATTCTTATTGTTTGTTAGTAACTTCAACTTCAATGAGATTACATGTAACTTAGCAGGGCTAATGAACAAACTGGTGACCGCTCAGTCTCAGATGAAGACTCCACGGATGAAGGAGTCTGCCCTTGTGATTTCTTCTGGACCTCGGAGGTCTAAGAACAAGAAGAAAAAGAATAATAAGCAGACAGGACCACAAGTTAAAAACTTCAAGGGAAAGGGCAAGGCCCCAATGGTTCCAAAGAGTAAGGAGAAGGACGTTTGTCTCAAATGCGGTGAGCTGGGTCACTGGGATAGAGACTGTCTAATTCTTCATGGAACTTCATGTACAAAACTTTTAGTTTTAGAAACAAATTGTTCTGATACTGTATTTTCTACTTCTTGGATACTGGATTCTAGTGCTAGTTCTCATATTTGTACCGTGATTCAGGATCTGGAACAAAGTAGGAAGCTTGGAGCTGGAGAGGTTATGATCACTGTCGGAAGCAGGCATAGTGTCGAGGCAACTGACATATGATCATTTTTTTTGGTATAGAATCCAGTTTTTGTTTTGATTTTAGAAGATGTACTTGTTTTGCCCAAGGGGCACAAAAACATAGTATCCATTCCGGTCATGGACCGAAAAGGCTTTTCATTTTTCATTGGTGATGGTTCCTGCAAAATTTATTTCACAAATAAACTAGTGGGTACTGCTACATTGTTAAATGGATTGTATCATCTAAACCTCAGCAACAAAGTAGTTGTGAATACTATGAATAGAAAACGTGGTAGGGATGAAATCAATCAAGTTTTGAAATAGCATCTTAGACTTGGTCATGTTGGTCAGACCAAGGTTTACAACATGGAAAAAGATGGACTTCTGGGTCCATTGGGATCGGATCCCTTTCCTACTTGTGAATCTTGCCTTAAAGGCAAAATGACTAAGTCCCCCTTCAAAGGGACTTTTGAAAGAGCTGCTGATAAACTGGGATTAATCCATACTGACGTATGTGGTGTTTTGGAAGCAGCACGTGACGGATATCAATATTTCATTACGTTTACAGATGGTCATACTAGGTATGGTTATGTATACTTAATGAAACATAAATCTAAGGCCTTTGAGAAATTCCAGGAATTCAAGGCCCTAGTCGAGAAACAAACTAGTAATGATGTCAAAACACTTAGGTCGGACCAAGGTGGCGAGTATATGAGTACGGAGTTTGACAAGTTCCTTAAGGAACATGGAATAGTTTCACAACTAACACCTCCAGGTACTCCTCAGTTAAATGGTGTGTCAGAAAGAAGAACCAGACCTTGTTGAACATGGTACGTTCCATGCTGGGCTATACTGACTTACCGATTTACCTGTGGGGGTATGCACTCCTTACTGCCGCTTACATCTTGAACAGGTGTCCTTCCAAATCCGTTCCTAAAACTCCACATGAGATGTGGAGACGGCAGGAAACTAAGTCTTAATTATATTAGGATTTGGGGATGTCCCTCCTATGTCTAGAAGACTAAGGTGGAGAAGTTGGTAGCTAGGTCCGTGAGGAGACGTTTCATTAGATTCCCATCTGAGACGATGGGTTATCTATTCTACATGCCCAATGATCGAAAGATCGTTATTGATTTACATGCACACTTCCTGGAAGAAGAGTTCATTCAGGAAGGCAGAGCAGGTAGAAATATTTCTTTAGAAGAATACAATGAAACTCCTCAGGAGACACCTATGGAAGAAAATGGAACCGAACCTTCTATAACACAAGTACAACCACCTCGTAGGTTAAGTAGGGTGTCTTATTTACCTGAGAGGTATAGTTTTATGCAATTGGAGGAACTGGTTTTCCACGAGGTTCCAGGTGATAAACAAGAGACCGAACCGCGACCAATGACGTAACAATGGTGGATGTAGACTCCTTGAAATGGACTGTTCTAGTCTTCATGCAGTTGGGACCTTCGTTTTGACGAGACAGTCAAAGAGTTTGACTTCGTGCAAAATATAGAGGAACCTTGTGTATACAAGAGGGCTAGTTATTCTTAGTACTATATGTAGATGACATTCTACTAATAGAAAATGATGTGGGAATGCTCAGTTCTGTGAAAGCTTGGCTTTCGAGTAATTTCTCCATGAAATACTTGGGAGAAGCAACCTATATTCTTGGTATTCGGCTCTACCGGGATAGAGAGAAGAGAACAATAGGTCTTTTCCAAGCCCTCTATATAGATAAGATCTTAAAGTGATTTAAGATGGATGATTCTAAAAGAGGGTTCCTACCGATGCAACATGGAATAAAAATCTCCTCGAAGATGTGTCCTCTGGGTAAGGAACAACGAAAGGAAATGAGTAATATACCATATGCTTCGGCCATGGGTAGCCTTATGTATGCTATGTTGTGTACATGACCTAACATTACGCATGCCGGAAGCTTGGTAAGTAGGTTTCAGGCAAACCTAGGTGGGGAACATTGGACCGCAGTAAAGAACATTCTCAAGTACTTTGGAAGGACTAGAGATCTGGTTCTTTAATATGGAGATGAAGAACATAATGTGATGGGATTCGTTGATTTAGACTTCCGAGGACAGAAAGACGACTCAATGTCTATTTCTGGCTAAATTTTACTCTTAATGGAGAAGCAGTAATTTGGCATAGTGCCAAGCATAGCGCGACTACTGATTCCACCAGTCAGGCTAAGTATCAAGTAGCCTCGGAGGCTTCTAAGGAAGGGTTTTTGGATTTAGAAGTTACTGGGTAAACTTCACATGACACCATGTGCTACGCCGCCTGTTTTCATTTTTATACGATAACAATAGAGCGGTAGGCCAGGCCTGGGAGCCGAGGTTTCATAATAATACAGAACATATTGAGAGAGAGAGAGAGTATCATCTCATAAGAGAATTTGTTCTCAAAGAGATACATTGTGCTGCATAGAGTAGAGTCAGCCGACTATGTTGCTGATCCACTGACCTAGCCACTTTCTCAGATTAGCTTAGAGCGTCATCTGGAGAACATGGGTATTAGATACCATAGTGTGTGGCATTGAGTGCAAGTGGGAGATTGTTAGGAGTATCCCCTCGAATGCCACTCATAGGTTGTTGAGTGAGGGCATTGTACTTGTAATTATGTAAATCATTATCATAAGGCAAATGAATATTTCTTTATTTACTGGTAGTTACTGGCATTCCTAACTCGTAAATAGGGATGGCAATGGGTCGGGTTGGGTGCGGGTTTCATACTCCCCAAACCCACACCCGAAATCACCACCCGAACCCAAACCCAAACCCAAAGGCTGTTTGGGTGGCAAAACGAAACCCACACCCACACCCATTGGGTTCGGGTTTTTTACCCAAAACCAAACCCGCAGCTTGATCAGGCAGAATCAAAATTCAAGTTTGGTGCTCATCCAAATTCAAATTTGATAAAATGCAAAATGTAGCAGAATTTAACATAGTTTGCAAATGTCAATAGAATAATAAAATAGTTTACAAATGACAATACAATAATAACATAGTTTAACATAGTCTTCAACATAGACTCTCAAGAAATTAAATTACAATAACATACAATTAACATAGGCATAGTGAGTCGTGAGATGTGTAGGAAAGGAATGGGTGAAAAGTGAAAATCCTAATTTACACTTATATATACATAGGGTAATTAGGTAATTTAACATATAACTGGGCGAGTGTCTAGGTTTCGGGCGTGGGTTTGAGTGATCCCAAACCCGCTCCCGTAATATCGGGTGTCGCCCGAACCCAAACCCAGTCAACTCGGGTTTCGCCCGTTGACTTGGGTTCGGGTTCGGGTGAGCCCCACGGGTTTGGACTTTCCTGCCATCCCTACTCGTAAATATACATATAGAAACTAGTCCGTGTATTTGAGAGCAAAATGTTCCACTCCTTATTGGATAAGGGGTCGGCACTGGAAAGGTTTATAGCTCAAATACTTAATCGTTCGCAAGTCGATGAAACTCGACCGGGCGTTAAGTTTATGTGAAAACTTGTATGACGTGTTCTTTGACATGGAGAGTTCCTGTCGAACACTAATAGTTAGTGGGAGCACACGTTATAGGTATGCTAATTGATTAATATACTCAAACCGAATCACCCTCGATTCGTCACACGGATTTCACTCCGGGACAGTCAGTGACGGAATCGAAAGGTTGTGATAGGTATTCATGAACCTTCGACTTGAGGAGTTAGTAGGGATGTGCTTGTGACGTCAAGATTTTCATTAGAGTAGTTCGACCCTATAAACCGGAAGGCGGGGGTCAACCTCGACGTGCATCTTGACAGGCAAGTAGTAGGTCCTACTGAATACCAAGATAGAATTCTTTCTCCCGTTAGTGAGCGGGTTATATGTCATATGCGGTTATTGGCAGATGAGATCATAAGTCTTTGGTCAAACATTTGAGCTGGTTGTATTGGATACACGAGTGCTCGATGATCTCGATTTGCAATAACGCATGCATAGCATCAAGTACAGATAGGGTTTGACTGACCATGACCCTATAAATTTATCGGGACATTTGAAAGAAGGGTTTATACGTATACTGGTATTCACGACAAAATGGTTCTTGAATGATCCCATCATTCGTTCTCAGTTGGGGTACAGTGTAGGCCTCCAGGCTGCCTAGGTGGTGCTACTACTCTTTGGTTCCTCCCATTGCTGACTGAGACGAACCTGCCGAGTCGCGCAATAGGATTGACGACGGAATGAATCAAGCTAATTCTCTCATTATGAATATTAGATATTGGATATCTAAATTGGGACATTGGATGTCTAAATCGATTTATTGGATAAATTGATTTACGGCCTAATGAATTAAATATGTCACTGGGTGATTAATTTAATTCATGAATATAATTATTTCTTGGAGAAATTAATTATGTTATTTTGTATTTGATATGTTTAATTAACTAAATGATATGAATAAATCTGAACGGAATCGGAGTTTACCTGTTTGAACTCACGGGAGTCCGAAACGAACCGAACTTGTCCGATTTCTACATGCCCCCCCCCCCCCCATATTTCCACCCACTTTCCATTTGGACCCTTGTTCCATTCTTTATAGGTTGATCATTGTGGTGGTGGGGTTAGATTCTTATGAGAATGAGATGTACATGTGGGGAGTTGAATAAATGGAAATGTGAAGACACACTCACCTCTTAACCATTCATTTTCATACGTGAGTTGGAAGTAGGATAGAGAGAAAAGAATTTCTCAAAAGTGTTCTTCATCATCTCCATTTCTTCTTCATAATTTTCTTGGAAGAAAAATTGTGAGAAAATTGAGAGATCATAGATTATATACTTGGAGTGTTATAATCTTTATAAACAAGCTTCCATCACTTGATTCTAGCCATAAACTTAGAGGTTAATCGGGTGATCGTCGATCCGGTCGTTTCTCCGGTGCGTGGCCAGTAGAGGAGTTGTATTTTCGACGTTGGATCATCTAAGGGCTTGGAGCACTTTGGATCGTAGGGATTTACATTTAAAGCTTAGGGAATAGGTCAAGAGAAGGAATCCATTTAATCAACGGACTACAAGGGTGAGTTTCTTACATCTCTTGTGTTTTCGTTTATATATTCGTATATACGTAGCTCGATCGATCCTAGTAGGGATTCAAATCGAATTAATTTTCGTTTTACCGCTTCTGCTGGGCCTTCGATTTTAGGCACCGAATCCCAACAATTTAGAATTCTGAGAGACAGCAGAGCCTCAATGAACTGAAGAGATGTTTGATTTGAGCGCCGATTGTAGCTTTACCACAGGGTGGTGAAGGATTTGCAGTTTATAGTGATGCTTCAGGACAGGGGCTTGGATGTGTGCTTATGCAACACGATAAAACGACAGCCTTTGCATCACGACAGTTGAAGCCGTATGAGATGAACTATCCTACTCCTGATTGGCCGCAATTGTTTTCGCACTTAAGATTTGGCGGCATTATTTGTATGGCTCTTCGTGTCGGATTTATATCGATCACAAGAGTTTGAAGTACATTTTCAGTCAGAAAGAGTTGAATATGAGGCAACGACGTTGGTTGGAATTGATTAAGGATTATGATTTGGAAATTAGGTATAATTCAGGGAAGGCCAATGTTGTCGTGGACGCTTTGATCCGAAAACCAGCATCACTTCAGATGCTCGAGATTCTTAAACCCCAGACGAAGATTCGTCAGGATTTGATCAAGCAAGGTATAGAAGTTTGGCTTCAAAGAGTGCAGGGACAGTTGTATACCCTCGAAATTTCTTCGTCCTTGGTTGATGACATCAAAGGGAAAAAGTGGAGTGACCCGATGATTTCTCAACTGAAGGAAGATGTAATAAAATGAAAAGCCCCTGGTTTTATGGTCCATGAGGATAGTATTTTGAGATTTTAGGGCAGACTTTGTGTTCCGAATAATTTGGAGTTGAGACAGAGAATCCTTCGAGAAGCCCATGCTACGCCTTACTCAATCCACCCTGGAACGAGTAAGATGTACAAGGACTTGAAGCGAAATTTTTGGTGGAATAATATGAAGAAGGACATCACAGAGTTCGTATTGCAATGTTTGACGTGTCAACAAGTCAAGGTCGAGCATCAACGACCAGCGGGTTTGTTGAAGCCGCTCCCCATTCTCGATTAGAAGTGGGAAGACACATCTCCATGGATTTTATCACGGGAATGCCGAGATCTAGAGCCGGAATGAATATGATTTGGGTAATCGTTGATTAATTAACCAAGTCTGCACACTTCCTTGGTATTAAGGATACTTGGGGACCAGAAAGATTGTCTCAAACCTTTATACCTGAGATTGTGAGATTACATGGTTCCCCTAAAACTATTGTTTCTGATCGGGATTGCCGTTTCGTGTCACATTTTGTGGCAATTAGTCCATCAGGCCTTGGGCACCGAGTTGAGATTGAGTACGTCTTTTCATCCGCAGTCAGACGGTCAGATCGAGTGAACGATTCAAACGTTAGAGGATATGTTACAGGCTTGTGCCCTAGACTGGAGTAATAATTGGGAACTTTATTTGCCGTTGATCGAGTTTGCCTACAATAATAGTTGGCATGCGTCGATGAAAATAGCACCATTTGAAGCGCTTTATGGTAGGCGGTGTAGATCGCCATTATGTTCGGATGAGGCTTTGGAGTTAGTCGGAATAGAACCGGATATGTTAATGGAAACTAAGGAGAATATTTCTATTATCCGAGACCGGTTGTTGACTGCCCAGAGCCGTAAGAAATCTTATGCTGATACTCGTCGTCGACCCTTAGTCTGAGGTATATCGGACCGTTTGAAGTTTTGGATAGGGTTGGAGATTTAGCTTATCGCTTGGCGTCGCCTCCAGCTTTGAGTCACTTCCATAGCATTTTTCATGTTTCTCAGTTGAGAAAGTATGTGCCGGATCTAAGTCATATTATCGACTACAGTGAGATTGATGTAGCCGAGGATGTTACCTTTCCAGAGAGACCGATGAAGATCCTCGAACGTCATGAGAAGCAGCTTCGGCATAAAACCATTCCGTTAGTTAAGGTGCAATGGTCGAGACATGGATTCGAGGAAGCGACTTGTGAGACGGAAGAGAAGATACGATGGAGATACCCCGAACTTTTTATTTCTTAAGTTTTGGGACGGAACTTCTTTTTAGAGGGGGAGAATGTAATACTCGTACTTTTCATGAATTTTTGGCTTTGATGTTGTTTCAGTTTTGTCGCTCTTTGTAAGCGCTTTTTGAGATGTTGTTGATTTTAGAGTTTCGTATCTTTCGGAATATGTTCGTATTGATCGGACTTCGCAGTGATACTATTGAGTGGAGCATTTAGCGCACACTAGGCGATGAGCTAACGCACGCTATTTGTGTTTGGTAGCACGCGCTAGCTTCACCAGTAGCGCACTCTAATGATTCGAGTATGGCAGAGGCAATAGCTGGGTTCTGTCCACTGAGCAAGCAGTTAGCGCATGCTAGGCGTGAGGTAGCGCACGATATTTGTGTTGAGTAGCGTGCGCTAGCATGCCAGTAGCATACGCTAATTACTCGGGTTTGGCAGTGGCAGTAGGTTGGTTTCTGTTCTCTGGATGAATAGTGAGCGCACGCTAGGCGTGAGCTAATGCACGCTATTGGTGTTGAGTAGCGCACGCTAACGAGTTGGGCAGTGGGTTCATTGTCTCTACATTGAAGCAGTTAGCGCACGCTAATGCTGTACATAGCACACGCTAATGCTGTACGTAGCACACGCTAACGACTCAGGTCAGAAGCTACTTGACTACGCGGTGGCCCGTTAGCGCGCGCTATCCTTATGATTAACGCACGCTAAGCATGATTTTGTATATATAGGATGGAGCAGTTCCTTTCCGTCCTTGATCACTTCATCTTCCTCCTTGGGCGGTTTCGGGCGATTCGTGAAGATCCCGGCTGGATATCGTCATTTATCATCATATTCAATCTATTAGTTCGGATTATACCACGTTTAATCTTCCTCACCGTTCCAAATCAAGGTGAACTTCTTGAAAACCCTACCTTGGGAAGTTTTGGGGGTTTTTATCCGATTCGATTGTATAATCCGTTTTTGACCATGGATATATTGAGTTTGTGATTAATCTCACTTGTGTATATGCCAACCCTACGATTGCATGCCCTATGTTGGTGTGTGTTGCGAATTCAAAAGGGTTGGGTGTTTCCCAACCCTATATTCATGATATTGTAATTGGGGGGGAAACATTAGTGGGGTTTCGTGAGTTCCTTCTTTTGAGTTGCGTATTTATTCTTGATTATCGTATTTTTTGCGAATCATTTAGGACCGGAAGTGCATTTCGGGACCACTCAAGCTTGTATGCCTTTACCCTAGACTCGACTATGTCGCAAAGGCAAGTATATGTTTATGATTGTATTTCTTGACGTTGAAAGTAAAGTGTTTGTGATGTATTTGATAAGATGTTCACTCCGGGATGGGACTTCGAGTCCTATGAGGGGTCGTTGCTTATAGTGCGATCCATTGAACAATCTTATTTGTATAACCACGTGTTCACTCTGGGATGGTGCTTCGAGTCCTCTAAGGGGTCGTTACTTTTAGTGCGATCCATTGAACATCATGTTGGTATAATTATATGTTCACCCCAGGATGGAACTTCGAGTCCTCTGAGGGGTCGTTGCTTATAATGCGATCCATTGAAAATTTTTAGGTTAACCACTCCGGGATGGGACTTCGAGTCCTCAGAGGGATTGTAGCTTATAGTGCGAATCCACGGTTAATCATGAGGTATGGTGTGAGATTTAGTTATTCCAGAATACTAATCTTAAGGTTGGTAATATGAGAATGATATGGGACTAAATATCTTGATGATTGATGACATGGGTATATGTTTACTTCATCGTGCAAGAAGTATTGTATTTCATACTTGTGTACTTGTACTAGCTATTCGATGACTAACCCCTTTTGGGGAAAATACCTTTCATGTAATTCAGGATCCAAGAGAGTGGATAGGCATGAACCGAGTCGGCACGAAGATGATGGGCAAGAGTGATGCTGTGTCTTGTCTCTGTCTGTATTTTGTACTTTATCGATTCAGTACTTGGAATTGTTATGAACAGTCGAGTAGTGCTTCAGATGTTCTTGAGGTTTTGGCATGTGTTGCCCTGGGTTTTAATTCCCGATGTATTGTATCCTGTCGAATTGATAATTACCCTGGTTGTCATTTTTATTGCCTTCTACTGGATTATGTTTAGACCTTATCGGTCGAAATTCATGGTTCCGCGTATGTATAGACTTGTGGGTTCCACAGAGGGCCCCACGAAGTTGTAATATACCCTGAATAACTTGGGGGTGTAACCGGTGTTACAGGCCGAGCACTAGCAGTCAGTGGCCGAGCACTGTGCAATGCCACTCGGTCAGGACTGGCCAGCCCTGCCGGGCCGCAGGCCTGGCTAGGGCACATTTTCAACTCTGTTTTTATTTCATGTTTTAATAAATTAATTTTTCGCAAAGTAAATTGGATTTCATTTGACTAAAATATAAATATGGTGTTTTTATTTTTCAAGGAAATAATTTAATGACATATTTATTTTCGTCCGGAATAAGTTAAACGGTTGTGTGAATTAATTAGATTAATTCTAATGGATGACTTAATTTTAGATTGATTGTATCAATATTAGATTAATTGTACTTGCCATTAATTTTAATATGATGGTTGCGTTATTATTTGACTGATGATGTAGTTCATGGACTTAGTTTATTGAATCTTTATTCAATGGGGTTGTAACGGCCATTTTGAGCCGATTTATTTTTTTCGTAAATTTGTATGGGATGCACATTTTATAAATGTAATAAATTAGCTATGATGAAGAGCCGAGGACAAGCCGCCATGAAGACAAAGATTCAAGACTTGTAATTTGATTACTTGTATTTTTCTTTTTATCGAGTCGATGACGACTTGGTACTTAGGAACGATCCATGAACTATATGTTGGAGGATTTAGGTTGTGTATATTTTTCATATTGCATGACAACAAACAAACCGACAAACCGCGATTATAAAATGATTAATGTGCAAAGTGTAATATATCGCGTACAAGCACTATGTTAAAAGGTTACGAAGTTTCTTACCCTCCATCAAACTCACTGAAAATTGAAATCCAAACTGAGATATTATTCTACCGAGTATGTCGGGGTAATATTCTTGGGGAAGGTTGATAAATTTCTAGAGTGCATTAGATTCCTTCGGTTGTGACAAATCAAATCTTAGAAGTCTTATGGGTTGCCGTGTGAGATTCAATTGTCAGACTGATAGGTGTTGACGGTTCTAAAGTTAGATAGTTCAGTGAGCCATAGAAACTGTACGGGTTGAGGGCAAGTGAACTAGGGATAAAAAAGATCAAATTATCCATTAGATGGGTTGGTGTTAGACACCACTTTATAAAAAACAATATAATAAAAACCGTATGGGTTGCCCTCTATTAAACTTTGTAAAGAAATCGATCACCACTATGAAGTCAACCGTGACCTTCGAACTTCACTAGGGAGTGTGTAATGTCGATAAAAATAGTGGGAACCAAGATTTGAATAAAGAAAGTCCTTAAATTATTTACTCGGATCATAATTTAACAATCACTAAACAAATCTCAAAATTATTATCTTTAGTTAACAAACGAAAAATCTCTCAAAAATGAAAATGAACCCACTCACAGTTCTACTTGAAAAGAACAATCTTATTAGATCAACTTTGTGGACTGGCTCCGCAATCAGAGGATAGTCCTCATTATGGAGACACTAGGTTATGTCTTGGAGGCGGACATCACACCGGCTACTTCACGGACCAGGGCTAGCTAGGAAGATGTCGAAGCCCGTGAAAAATGAGTCAAAGATTATGTCAGTGTTCGAGGTTTGATGATGGCCTCAATGAACAATGAGCTTCAAAGAGCACATGAAAACATGCCCTCTGCAAGGGCGATCCTGGAACATCTTACTGAACTCTATGGGTGCACAAACCGCTTCGGTATGAGATATCAAAGTAGTTGTTTGGTGCTCGTATGAAGGAAGTTGATAAAGTTGGGGATCATGTCCTCAATTGTAATACCCGGTTGTAAATTCATTCATTATCATTCAGTAATTGTCACTCTATAAATTTTCACTCATTAATAATCATTCATCATTCACGCATTCATTTATTTTCATCGTTGGCGTACTTGGAGCCCTATATCAGTTACCGATCATCATTCAACTCTGTTTGAGAATCGAGACGAGAGTATTATCATAATCATTTTGATTGGTAGTCTTGTGTTGGAAGTATCACCTATTGCATGTTATTGGACTTAATTACATTCATACAAGTATTGTATGTCGGATCATATATCATTTGTAATGAGAAGACAAAGTTGTCGGATTTTGTCATTTCCAGCAGTGAGTTACGGTCGTAACTGATCATGCATTACGACCGTAACATGCATTCGTGGAATTGGTGTCTTTACGGGCCGAAGACGTAAATCGACCGTAAGTCATAGTAGTTACGGTTGTAAGCAAGAAGGTACGGCCGTATGATTTGGAGACTACGACCGTAGCATGCATTCATTTGTGTAGGAAGGTGTTGTCAACGAAGACAACTTATGGCCGTAAGTTCCGAAGGATACGGCCATAAGCGTTGTTGTTACGGCCGTAAGGTAGTTGTTACGGCCGTAAGTCATAGTAGTTACGGCTGTAAGCAGGAAGGTACGGCCGTAACTCGGACAATGCGGGCATTATTGTGTTTTCAACGAAGTGTTGTTATGACCGTATGTAATAGAGATTACGGCCGTAAGGTCGTTGGCTTGGGAAGTTACGGCCGTAAGATGGCAGAGTTACGGATGTAACTCTGCGCAGTATTTAAAGACATGAACGGGATTTTTATGCTTATTTCATCACTTCTTCATTTTGGTTCCGAGAGAGATATATTGTGGGAGAGATTTTTAATCATCAAAACACTTTTGTGTTCGGGTTTAATCATCTTTATTCATTTGTGGATCTTGGGAAGTCGATTAACACGAGTTTCGACGGATCGCAGAGGTTGGATCTTCAAAGGTCATTTTCTCCAAACCTTAGATTTCGATTTTAAGGTGGAATATGATGTTTTGGATGTGATAATCATGACATATGAAGAGATATACATATGATTATGAGTTTGTATGAATATTCATTGGATTATTGAAGGATTATTTCAAGAACACTTTGAATGTTGATTTTGGATTTGGGGGTTTCAGGTAGATGTTGTTGAAATCTCGAATTGTGTATTCATATTGAGTTAATTGATTGTGTTGAAGATATTTTGTTAGATTGAATCACTCCTTGGAGGTTTGGTATCGATATAATTCAGGTTGGTTGCAAAGAATTGAAGATTGGTTACAACGTGTTTGTCATAATGCCCCAATGAATTTGGATTTGTCGTCTCGACGTTTTGAGTTGGTTGTGATCATGCTTGATTCATATATTAAGCGGATTGTTGGTAAATGTATTATTCAAGGTTGTTCGAGCGACCGGCATTTCTATTTAGGACGTTTGTTCGAGGAAGGACCTTCTTCACCGGTATTGTGTAAGTTAATTCTTACTCGGTTACAAGGATACTCATTCCTTTCGTTGTTGTTCATTCATATTCATAATTCATTCATAGTTTATTAATCATGTTGGGACTTGTAATTATCAAACTAATCATTCAATTCACGAGGAATGACGATTCCAATCATTTCAGTGAGCTATCATTCATTTCATTATTATTTCATCTCGGTGAGTCATTCTTGACCCTTGTCAGATTGTTATTGATTAATATTCATCATGTTCACTTTTGTTCTTGTGACCTTCTGGGTTCATATTTCGTGGCTGGGTGGTTATGTGTGGAATTTTTAGTCTGGTCGGGCACACAATAGTCATGTGGTGCGGGTTCACCGACACATTAGACTGTGCACACGGTAACGTACCTCCGTGAGACTAATTAGGTACAAGTGTGGGTGTGTCCGGACACTCGTCTTGTGCACTTGCACGTCCCATTACGGGCGTACTATGATGCCCCTCTCCAGCTTAATTTCATAACTAAGATATATAATGATTGTGTTTATTCAATTCTTGGGGATTGTTGTTCTGTGTAACTAACCCAGTTGGGGATGTCGTTTTTAGGTCATGGCAAGGCAAAAGCACGGGAAGAGAATGTTGACGGCAAGGAGTCCCAGTGATACTAGTAGGGGGCCCCAGTCCTTTCAGTCATTTATGTCTCTTCATTTGTATTTCCGCTGCAAATTTCCGTTTGGATGATCATTTTATTTAGTATTGTATATTTTATCTTCATATAAAATATACAGGTATTCTGTATTTCCTGGGTGTATTGTACTTAAACTCCTTATCAGAGTAATTGGTAATATAATGTGGTTCGGTACTACAGTTATATTATTTAATTCATTAATCTTCATTCGCCTGGTGGGTCCTAGTTGGGGGTCCACGACACTGTAATAGTCGCCTAGTTTGGGGTGTTACAGAGTTGGTATCAGAGCGTGGTTTTGAATACTACCTTCCAAGTCATGTCTCATTTGAAATCATCGTTCACCAGACTAGTATCATTGGACTTTCGCATCACGTGTGACCTGTGCAAGCGCCAAGCCCCTCAGACCGAAAGAACTGTAAGATTTCTGACACCATGGTATAATTTCTGGCAATAAGAATCACTCATTCATCATTCATGAGTCAACAATTCTCAATCATCATTTTCATTTTTGATCATGCGATTATGTTAACTCACTAATCACTCAGTTCATTTCATTTCTCAGTTGTTGATCTTGTGGATTGTATCATTTATCTTGTTAACTTGTTCAAGATAATCATTTCAAAAATTTCATCAGATAATCATGTCACCTCAGTTTATCCTTCACGTAATCATTGTGTTAGAGCGCTTCTGCTCATTATTATCATTTCATAACGTAATCATAATGCGGTACTGATGCGAAATCTACAATCATCATGTGACTTTCCTGCTTCAGTGTGGAGAGAGATGTCAGAGGACGCAGGGGAAGAGGCCGCGGTGCAGGCTGAAACCCGGGAGCTCTTGTGAATACACGCGCGAACGCGAGGAATAATGCTATTCAACCAGCAACGACGCTGCCACTCATTCAACCGGAGATAATCATTCACCGTCAAGAAGTCGTACCTGAGATACAGCTCAATCAGAAGGTGTTTGGGTTGATACACTCACTTTTATGCAGGGCATGATGGCCCAAATGACTCAGATGGCACGTCTGATGGAGGCGATGCAGAACTCAACTGCTCAGAATCAACAGGCTCCTCCGCCGCCACCTCAGAGGCAAGAGAGGGGTGTGAGCAGTATAATTGGCAACATCTCTCGCTAGAGACCACCTACTTTTGAGGGCTCGTCTGAGCCGGTAGATATTGTTCATTGGATTGAACACTTTGAGAAACTATTTGCTATGGTAGAGTGTCCCGAAGGGCACAAAGTTTCAGTCGCGGCTTACTATCTGAGTAAGACTGCTCACTCATGGTGGCTATCTTTGAAGCCCACCGACGGATCTTGCACGTGGGACCAGTTCAAGACCCTCATTATGGAAAGATATTATCCGGACCCACTCAGGGAGGCCATGCTATCAGAATTACTCATTCCCGACCCCTCAGCGGAAGATGATTTTCTCGCCATCGCCGAGAAGTTTCAGGAGTTACTTCCTTTCGCCTCATCCATTATCCACTCCGAGGCGGATAAGTTCAAGTATTTCAGTAAGAGGTTGAAACCTCGTATGCGAATACAGCTGCTTAACCATCATTGCACACTCTGGCCGAATTCATCGAGAAAGCTCTTACTTATGAGCTTATTGCTAAGGAGATTGCTAAGAAACCACCTTCATCTGCTAGCAAGAAATCAAAGAATCGTAATCAGTCTAAAGGCAGTCAGGCAACCTTCAAGAAACCTCGTGCGGGCCCTACTTTTTCCGAGCGACCTCCTATGGCGCCTAAACCTGCGGAATCTCAATCCCGAGCGACCAGTTCGGCCATCACCTGTTTCAATTATGGAGAGCAGGGTCATTTCAGCACTAAATGTCCGAGGCAGACTATCACGTGTAACAACTGTGGGATTGCCGGGCATAAGGCCCGTTTCTGCCGATGAGACTCCAGGCCTACTCCGGAGACATCTCAGGTCCCGAAGCAGTCAGCTGTTCAGAATCAGGCCACTCAGTCCGCATCATTTAAGATGACGGGAGCAAATAAAGGCGAAACCCACATCTATCAGACAGGAGCATCCGGTTCCGGGGCTGGCAAGCCCCGAATTTATGAGATGAAGAGGACTGACGATACGAAGACCCGAATGATCTCAGGTACACTCGAAATTCAATCTCAACCTGTGTGTACCCTTTTTGATACTGGTGCATCGCATTCATTCATTTCCGAGTCATGCGTGAGTAGACTTCATCTGGATAGTGCTACTAGTTGCGAACCTTATGTCATTGGACTATCTGACGATAGAAGAATTATCGGAGACCATGAGATTAAGAATTGTCTGATTCAGCTTAATGGCCGTGAATGACTAGCGGACCTAATTGTGGTAGACTTACCCAGAGACAACGTTATTTTGGGTATTAATTGGATGGATCGTCACGATGCCATCCTTAGTGTTCGTAAGCGTATGGTCACTATTGTTTCAGACGATGGAGTCGAGTGTGTATTTCAGGGGGGGTAATCACAGCTGTCCAGAAGAGTCATTAATATGATGAAAGCAGTGAAATTACTCAATTAAGGGTGTGTTGGTTATTGGTGCTATATGAACAAGACTGAGAAATCATCAGTGAGGTTGGCGGATATTCCTGTAGTGAGAGAATATGCCGATGTATTTCCAGACGAGTTACTTGGTTTGCCTCCACAGAGAGATGTGGAATTCACGATAGAGTTGGAGCCTGATACATCCCCATTATCGAAGGCACCGTATCGGATGGCCCCGACCGAAATGCAGGAAGTAAAGAATCAACTAGAGAAATTGACCGAGAAAGGTTATATCCGACCGAGTGCGTCCCCATGGGGAGCACCAGTGTTATTTGTCAAGAAGAAGGACGGTTCATTTCGCTTATGTATTGATTACCGAGAGTTGAACAGGGTGACGATCAAGAATAAATATCTCCTACCCCGTATTGATTATCTCTTAGATCAACTTCAGGGAGCTTCAGTATTTTCCAAGATCGATTTAAGATCTGGGTATCATCAGTTGTGAATTCGAGAGTCGGATATCGCAAGGATGGTGTTTTGAACATGCTATGGGCACTACGAGTTTGTAGTAATGCCGTTTGGGTTAACTAATGCACCTGCAGTATTCATGGAGTTAATGAATCGGGTTTTCATCGACTATTTGGATCAGTTTGTGGTTGTTTTCATAGACAACATTTTGATTTATTCACGTGACCGAGAGGAGCACGAAGTTCACCTTCATCAGGTTCTCGACGTGTTGAGACGAGAGCAACTCTATGGAAAGTTTTCCAAATGTGAGTTATGGATGTCCGAGGTGACGTTTCTCGGACATGTGATTTCATCATACGGAGTATGTGTCGACCCTCAGAAGACGGAGGCTATCCGATATTGGCAACCTCTGTTAAGGAAATCCGAAGCTTTCTTGTATCACGAATCCTGGGGCTTTTCCTTTCTTTACTTCGTCACATAATCGAAGGATCAGAGAATCGTTCAACTGCTTAGACTTGATCTCCTCGACTAGTGATGAAGTCAGTTCCATCACATAAAGTTGCCCTTGGATTCCTGGTGCCCATACTTCAATCCCCTCGCGGATCAGTTCTCGTTGAATACTGGTTTGGGATGTAAGTGCTTCCAACACTCGAAGAGAAACAGGTTTACGGCTCAAAGCATCGTCTACTACGTTTGCTTTCCCTGGATGATAGAGAATCTCCAAGTCGTAATCCTTGATCAATTCCAGCCACCTTCTCTGCCTCATGTTTAATTCTTTCTGACTGAAAATGTACTTGAGGCTCTTATGATCGGTAAAGATCTGACAATGAGTGCCGTACAAATAATGTCTCCAAATTTTCAAAGCAAAGACTACAGATGCTAGCTCCAGATCATGAGTCGGGTAATTAACCTCGTATGGTTTCAACTGCCGAGAAGCATAGGCAGTCACCTTATCTCTTTGCATCAACACACATCCCAGACCCTGATTTGAAGCGTCGCTGTACACCTTGAATCCATCAGTTCCATCAGGTAATGCTAATATAGGTGTTGTCGTCAGTCTCTTCTTAAGTTCGTCAAAACCAGCCTGGCATTTCTCATCCCATTTGAACTTTTGAATTTTCTGTAACAGCTGAGTGAGCGGACGAGCAATTTTGGAAAATCCCTCTACAAAGCGGCGATAATATCCAGCAAGTCCTAAGAAACTCCGGACTTCTTTCACATTATTAGGTGCTTCCCATTCCAAGATTGCTTCGACTTTCTTCGGGTCCACCTGAACTCCGTCAGCTGATATCACATGCCCAAGGAAAGTTACATCCTTAATCCAGAACTCGCATTTTGAAAGCTTTGCATACAGCTGTTCCTTCCTCAAGGTGCTCAAAGCCACACGTAAATGTTCGGCATGCTCCTCTGCGTCCTTCGAATATATCAAGATGTCATCAATGAAGACGACCACAAATTTATCCAAGTATTCCAAGAATACCCGATTCATCAATTGCATGAATACCGCAGGAGCATTGGTAAGTCCAAACGGCATCACTACGAATTCATAATGCCGTCATCGGGACACAGCGGACTTTGGTATATCCGATTCCTTAATCCTCAACTGATGGTATCCTGATCGCAAGTCAATCTTCGAGAATACCCTTGCCCCTTGCAGTTGATCAAACAAGTCGTCGATCCGAGGTATAGGATACTTATTCTTCATCGTCATCTTATTGAGCTCCCTGTAATCAATACACAGTCGGAGGGATCCGTCTTTCTTCCGGACAAAGAGAACGGGCGCTCCCCAAGGAGAAACGCTAGGTTGAATATAGCCCTTCTGTAACAATTCCTCCAGTTTCTTCTTGAGTTCATACATCTCGGTTGGCGCCATGCGGTATGGTGCTCTGGAAATAGGAGCTGCTCCAAGCTCTAATTCGATAGTGAATTCCACTTCTCTCTGCGGAGGTAACCCAGGTAGTTCGTCAGGAAATACATCTGAGAACTCATTCACAACTGAAATAGACGAGAGCTCTACTCCTTCCTCTTTCCTCATGGCATAGCACCAAAGTCCGTGACATCCCTGCTTCAGTAATTTCACGGCTTTCATTGCTTTGATCAATACTCCTGAACTTCCTGGTCTCCATCCTCGGAATAAGTGTTCAGATCCGTCATCAGCAATGATAGAAATGACTCTCTCTCGGTAATTCAGGATAGCTCCATAACGGTTGAGCCAATCGTCTCCGAGAATTAAATCATCACCGTAGATGTCAACTACAATAAGATTCGATGGTTAATCTATCCCTCCTATAGACACTGGAAAATCTCTAACCTCTAGGGTTCCCACAATTCTCTCTCCACTCGGCAAACCCACAACATATGGTTCACAATCAAATAAGCACGAGATTTTTAAACGGTTTACACAGTTCAATGATACGAAAGAATGTGTAGCTCCTAATCGAATAAAACACTAATCGGTTGCAAAAGGATCTGAATCGCACGATGCAACAACAGTGTTCGATCGCCGATTTCCTCATCTCGCACAGCGCGGAGGAACGGACCCAAGATCGATGTCTCTCTCTTCCCAACGTTACAAATCCACTCTGCTGCGTCTGGTTCACACTTGTCTCCTTCGAACTGGCGCTGGAGTGCGAGTACCAAAAGATCTAGTAGCAACTCCACAGAAGGCCGCACGGTGTCCTTCTTGTCCACAATCGTAGCAAGTCACAGAAGATGCGAGGAAGTCTCGTCGAATATGCCCTGCTCGACCACAATTGTAGCATTTCTTTGATGCGTCCGGAACTGCTGATGTAGCCCGGAAGTTCTTTCCACCTCTGGATGGATGTGGAGGTTTCCTAGCCGAATAAAAGGAAGATTGGCCCTTGCGGGGCCCACCACTCTTGTTTTCTGCAAAGTTGCCTGTCGCCTTATGCTTCTTTGCCTCTACTGATTTCTCCACCGCCGCCTCTTTCATGTCATAGGTCAGCGCTTTGTCTTGATACTGTCGCAACGTAGTACACTCGAACCCGGACATGTACTGCTGAATCTCCGGCTTCATCCGCATATCGAAATGAAAAATCTTTTCTGCCTCCGTTCTGACCAAGTCTCGCACATAAGTCAGCTGATGATTAAAATTTTTGATTACATCTCTCACAGATGTTTCCGAACTCTGTGGTGAGAAAAACTCTCGGATCTTTGCCTCTCTAACTGGACGAGGAAAATACTGTGCTTCCATCATTAGTTTGAATTCCGTCCAATCCGCAGTATGATTCTCGGGTCGGATAGCTTCCCACCAATCAAAGGCCTCCCCAGTCAGAAAATATTGGGCAATGGGAACCTTCCGGTCCTCGGGACAGTTAAGACCCGCGAATATCTTCTCTAACTCTTTAAGCCAGTGATCCCAAGTAAGTGCCTCAGCAGATCCGTCAAATTCTGGCGGGTGCAATTTGACCACCTCAGCAAGCCATCTGTCTCCCCGATTATCCTCGTGGTGCTGCTGTCCCATCGCCGTCTGCATGCGGTCGACTACTGGCGGCTTGGTTTATCTGCGCCACCACCTGTTGAAGCACTCCCGGCATGTTAGGATTTGCGTCGTCATTCGCTGATCCTTGCTGCCCTCCAGAAAGGGAATCGATCCGACTAGCTGATAATTCCGGGGTAGTTGCGGAATCCTCCTGTCTCATGTTACCCCGTCCGCGTCCACGACCGCGTCCACGTCCACGTCCTCCTCTCAACATACTGTAAACACAATTTCTCAATATCCAGGACAAAGTTTACGAAATAAAGTCCGTCAATACTCACAAAACAGTAATTAAGTAAAACGGTAGTATAAGAGATTAGGAGACTTACAACCACGGTCCACATGACGACTTTTGGCTGAACAGTGATGTTACGAACGACTCGTAAATCAATAACGTAAACAGACCCAACTTAAAACCCGACTGCCAAGATATCCATAAATCTTAGCTCCGATACCATATTCTGTAACACCCCGAGATATTCGGAATAATTACAGCGCCGTAAACCCTTTAAGTAAGGATTTACAAGGCTGATTTAAAAGAAATATAAATATAAGACATCAATACTGCGGAAATTCAAGTTTACAAAACCATTCAATTGGTTCAACGAGTAACTAATACAACCATATCGAAATGATATTAATACGACATGCGTACTCGAGTACTGAAATCAAAACAAGAAAACAAATCACCAATAACAACAAACATCACTGAACCCCTTCGTCGTCACGTCGGTACTGTGGCTGTTTCCCTGCTCCTCGGCTACCTGAACATCAAAACAAATGTCACCCCCGAAGGGGCTAGCAAAACGATGCTAGTACAAGTATCATATTAAACAATTCGAATATGCATCAACAATACATGATAAGATACACCACACGGACTTCCGCTATCGGAATCCGATAATGCGAATCCACAAGATTCCATTAACACAGCATGGGTATTCCAATGATCCAACGCCCTCAGCATAGATCCCAAGATGATCCCGTCGGACCAACACGAGGTGGAAATAACCCGTCCAATGATCCAGCGCCCTCAGCCTAGATCCCAAGATGATCCCGTCGGACCAACACGAGGTGGATATCCGATCCAGCGCCCTCAGCATAGATCGCACAACAAACACAAACATAACTCATGCATAACATATATGCCAAATCATCATGTCCATCAACATGACCATACAAACACTAGATAACGAATATCATGACAATTCAACGAAATAAATCTCATGTTCAACAACATGAATAATCACACGCATGCTCAAAATACCAATATTAACATATTACGATACTTGCCTCGAAGATGGCAAGAACGAAACACTTCAATGATCTCAACACACTCGAAGGCCGCCTCCTTCGATCAACGTAGCAAGCTCGAACCTTAACAAAAGGAATGATATACAAATCATCTCAAGTCGAACGATTTGCCTAAAAATTCGGTCTACGGCCAAAAGCTCAAAATAAACAATCTGCCTGAACTGCTTAGCGTACGCTACGTACTCTACGTAACATGCGCTAAGCCTGCCTGTTAGCGTACGCTATCGTCTAAGCCTAGCGTACGCTAGCCATAGGCTGACAGTTCTCTCTGATCAGCCGACTGACTCGGCTGATATCATAACGTACGTTACGTACTAAACGTAGCGTGCGTTAACTTATCCCTGATAGCGCACGTTAACTAACGTATGTGAGCGTGCGCTAACCTTGCATGGCAGATTACTACTGGCAGAAAACTGGAGCTAATGGTGATGAACTCAAGAATTCTATGGTGATAATACAAGTCATCCCCGAGCATATCATGCTAATAAGGTTTGTGGGAGTTCTATACGTACTAAATGACTATGAGATTCAAAGATACGTATAATCATTACTACACTATCATTCATCTTGATCTTCAAGGAAATATTCTAAGTTCCGTTCGTCCTACGTTCCAAAACGCATGATTCCAATGTGTAAAACGTAACAACTTAGGTAAAATCCATCTACTGATCACAAATCGGTTTGAAAATGCTAAGGAGTCCATATACTAAAACGGTTCAAAGGTTCATATGATATATAGTGCCGATACGTCAAAAGTATCCTTCTAACATGTGATGATCGATTATAAACGAAATAACTGGCTATCAAAACATGATCAAACGTCCCTAAGAACACTACTAATATTGGTGGAGAATCACCTACCTCAAAGTAGTGAAGAACAAGGAGGAAATTGAAGCAATCCCACGCCGAAGGCTTGAACACCAATCTCCAATGATATACGATCTTCAATCACGAGCTAGGATGTTGATATGAAGTGTTTAGGATGTAGGAAGTTATACTCTAAGTATAAGAATTCGGATGTGAGAAAAGAAAGGACTGAAAATACGAAAAGGATGTTGTCCTATTTATAAGAAATGGATATTAGCGCGCGCTAGTCCCTGCTCGTAGCGTGCGCTAACGGCTACTGACTATACTGTACTCAGCACTTAGCGTGCGCTATGCACATGCCTGTAGCGTGCTCTAAGGCGTTGACTTGGCTTTTCCCGAAAGCCGTCCAGGTTCATCCCGACACAATCCGACAAGGGTCGCCGGCCTGATCTCACCTACCGCACGTCTCAATCAAATTGACCACGCATAGCGTGCGCTAATGTTCCTTTGTAGCGTGCGCTATGAATCCATGTTAGCGTACGCTACACATAGCCGATAGCGTGCGCTACATGCACAGAATTACAATTTTTAAATCACAATCATGAAATCATACGCTCGACAACATCGGATTATGAAATACGGAGAATAATACTCAGACAAAAGTACAATAATTACAATATTACAAGTTCCAAATTCATATCAGAAATCCCGGGTATTACAGATATGAGGGATATGAGGTGAAGGATAGTCTCAAGAACACAAAAATCGGCCAAGGCAAGAGTGGGAAATGAAGTGAGGGTCGGGTTCTATAAATAGATTTCTGGGCATTACGTACATTATGCAATCACCCTTACGTACGTAACAAACTTAACGTACGTTATACCCTAGCCTTAGCGTACGTAATCGTCTGACCAGACTTCACTGGACTGATTTCGCCATTTCCTTACGTACGTAATCACACGGGATTTACGTACGTAATATCTATGTCCTTAGCGTACGTAAAACATGCGCCATAGTGTACGTAACACCTATGTCCAGGTTCACGCGGAAATCACACGAATCTCCCCCGGCCCCTTCCTCGGCCCCCACACGCCGACCCTTATCCGATCCCAAGTTGACTTAGCTTACGTACGTTAAGAACATCATATAACGTACGTAATACTGAATCTTTAGCGTACATTATGGATGCCTGATAGCGTACGTAAGTACGTGTAGAATCATGCATGAAATGTTGAAGATATATATAAAAAGACATAAGGGCACAAATACGGGAAACCAATCTACGATTTATAACATCATGAAGTCGAGATCATACAACGTCGAGTACAAGGTAAATACACCATTTATCCGGGCATTACAACAACAACCCGCACTAATGATTCCAAAGTGGTGGCAAACTTCGTGAAATACAATATCTTTTCTAGGTTTGGAATCCCCAAAGTTATAATCAGTGACCGAGAGAAGCATTTTGAAAGCCAAATCATTGAAGCACGACTAAAGAAATATCACATTATACATAGGGTGTGTACTTCCTACCCCCACAATCCAACAAGTAGGCTGAAATTTCTAACTGAGAGATCAAATCAATTTTGGAAAAAACAGTTCAACTGAACCGCAAGGACTGGAGTTTGAGACTTGATGATGCGTTATGGGCGTACAGGATGGCTTATAAAATACATATCAGAATGTCGCTCATACAGTCTAGTTTATGTAAAGCCATGCCACTTACCTATCAAGTTGGAGCATCGAGCATTTTAGGCAGTTGAAAAGTGCAACATGAATTTTGATGAAGCAGGCGTGCACAGGAAACTTCAATTGCAAGAACTCAAAGAGATAAGGAACGACGCATATGAGAATTCCACAATTTATAAGGAGAAGACCAAATCTTTTCATGATGCAAGAATCACGCGGAAGGAGTTTATCGTGAGGGAAAAGGTGTTGTTATACCACTCAAGGCTCAAGTTATTTCCTGGCAAGTTGCAATCTCGATGGGTCAGGCCATTTATCGTCTTCCAAGTTTTTCCCCACAGAGCGGTGGAAATTCAATCTTTGAGAACCGACAAGGTGTTTAAGGTCAATGGACATCTGCTCAAACCTTATTTCGAAGCAATCCCTGAACACAACATGGAAGAATTTGAGCTCGAGGACCCGACTACACCTTAAACAGGAAGTTCGTCGGGCCAACAACGTTAAAAAGAAGAGCTTGTTGGGAGGCAACCGAATTATAGTCGTTAAGCTTTATATTACTATTTTAATTTTTTTAGGTTTGTTTATTTTGCGTTTAAATTTGCTTTTTATTATTCTTCTTGGATAGATCTTTAATTCCAGAAAATAGAAAAAAAATTAATATTCGGTCACTATTTCTATTTTGTATACTAAATGGGCTGAGGCACCCATTCACTATTTCTTTTTAACATTTTCCAAACCCAAGGGCTGTTTACCAAATTTGTCTGTGGGTAAATTGTATCTATCTGTGTAAATTTGTCTGTCTGGATAAATGTGTCTGTCTGGGTAAATTGATGCTATTGTTTATTTTTTCATCTGAATAAACTGTCTGAATAATAGAAATGACCGATTTACCCCTGGATAAGAGTTATAAGTTGTTCTATAAATCATTGTTTATTTTTTAAGCAATATAAATGATATAATCCAAAAATTCATAAAGTACTTAAAAATCCAATTTCAAACACAAAGAAGTCAAGTTCATACACAAAGTAGTCAAACCCAAACACAAAGTAGATAAATTTAAACATTATTAAAAAATCAAATTTGACTCATCTTCTATATATATATATATATATTATTTAAATTTAAACAAAATATTATACATATGTGATTCAATTTTGTATGTAAGTAATATATAAAATATTTAATACGTATATAAATAATACGTATAATATATGATATATATTTATATATAGAAATATATTTTAAATAGATAAGAACATATATAATAAATATTATACATATGAATAGATGTTAATATATAAGTAATATATAATATTTATTTATATATTCATAATATATATGATATTTTGTAGATACAAAAGTTTATTTATGCAATAATATATAGTAACATATATTATATATAAATTAATAATGTATATTATTTATATATAGATATATATTACATTCATTTATATTAAAACCTAAATTTTATATTGTATATATAAATGAGTATATATAATGGGGACATGAGAGTCATGCGCCGACGTATTATGACTTGACTGGGCAGGTGCCCCACCGCCATCTTCCACCCCTGCGACCTCTGAAGCCACCGCCCCAACTTCTTGTTGGGAATAGGTGATTAAAATCGAGTTGTGCAGTAGACAAATAAACTGGTCTAACCGAATAAGAACTGAACCCGTAAAAGGATCGATCAAGCATCATATATATACGAATATATAAAGTTGACGAATATAAGAATCAAAAAATTCATACCCTCGTAGTCCTTTGATAATTTCTTGTTTCCGAGAACGAACACGAATTCAATCGAATCAGATTTTGGAAATTCCCGAGCATCAAAATCATCGTGCCTCTACGTATCACGTGTCGGAAGATGACCGAAAAATATTTCTATCAACTTATACTTTAAGTATATGGCTAGAAGTTGATATAATTAGCTTTGTTTCAGGAGAAAGTAAAAGACAGTAAATATGTATAGCATAATCTTATATAAATGTTCTTCGACAACAAAAAATAATGATTATATAAGTTAATCGGGTCAACCTAGTCGATTTTCACGCTAGCTTTACTTCGTATTGGAAACAAAACTGTATATAACTTCAGTGTAAACTTACATAATAACAAATAAAGTACTAATATAATTTGAAGGTCTCGGGTTCGAGTCCTCCGCGACGCAACCTTTAAATTTATATGATAATTTAATATATAGTAATAATTTGCTTTAAAAAAATTAAAGAAAAAGGAAACTACTAATAATTTGTCATATGTATAGCATAATCTTATATAAATGTTATTCGACAACAAAAAATAATGATTATATCAGTTAATCGGGTCAACCTAGTCGATTTTCACGCTAGCTTTACTTCGTATTGGAAACAAGATTGTATATAACTTCAGTGTAAACTTACATAATAACAAATAAACTACTAATATAATTTGAATGTCTCGGGTTCGAGTCCTCCGTGACGCAACCTTTAAATTTATGTGATAATTTAATATATAGTAATAATTTGCTTCAAAAAAAATTAAAGAAAAAGGAAACTACTAATAATTTGTCATATGTATAGCATAATCTTATATAAATGTTCTTCGACAACAAAAAATAATGATTATATAAGTTAATCGTGTCAACCTAGTCGATTTTCACGCTAGCTTTACTTCGTATTGGAAACAAAACTGTATATAACTTCAGTGTAAACTTACATAATAACAAATAAACTACTAATATATTTGAAGGTCTCGGGTTCGAGTCCTCCGCGACGCAACTTTTAAATTTATGTGATAATTTAATATATAGTAATAATTTGCTTTAAAAAAATTAAAGAAAAAGGAAACTATTAATAATTTGTCATATGTATAGCATAATCTTATATAAATGTTCTTCGACAACAAAAAATAATGATTATATCAGTTAATCGGGTCAACCTAATCGATTTTCACGCTAGCTTTACTTCGTATTGGAAACAAGATTGTATTTATCTTTTTTTCACCGTCACTAATCTCTCCTTTTCTTTTCTAAATAATAATAAAAAAATTTGTAAAGAACTCTAATTCTTTTCTTTTCTTTTCTTTTTTATTATTGCTACAATAATAAAAATAGTAGCAAAGAACTCTAATTCCTTATTTTGAGGAAAAAAATCAGATGTATTCTTCTTTCTCCAACCTTCACTAGCGGTCGACAGAAAGAAGCCTATTTTGAGGAAAGAAGCCATGTATGGCATACGACGGATAAAGGAAAATTTTGATTATGGCTGATTCCTTGATTCCTTTTATAATACATCTATAGAAAAGGAAAATTTGCTTATCATATATTTCATTCCCTATGCAAGAAATCGAGAGATCGCGGGAGAGTAGAAACTCATTCGTAGCCCTAATTTTCCACAATCGTCACGAATCAAATCGGCAGAGAGGTAAGACTCGATTTCAACTATTTTTTCTTTTTCTTTTTTCTTTTTCCAAAGACTAATCAAAGAAAAAATCATGCAAATTTCGGTTGTTTTGTATGGTTAATCTCATACATGAATTTAAGAGTGACAACTTGAAAATATTGTAGTTGTGCTTCCTGCTATGAAGAAACCACAGCAGGAAAATATTTAGGAAGTAACAGTATCATTTCTTTTTCTTGAAAATATTTGTTTGCAGACACCCATGGCTCCCGCTGTGAAGAAACCTCGACGCTCAATTGGGCCAATGCTAGACACCATAGTTCTGAAACACGTAACCAAGCTAATACCAATAATGGTTACGACTCGGATGGATCATTTTCCGACAACAATTCAGGGACCAATGATACTACCCAAAGCCCATTTGATGATATTGAAATGAAAACGGTGATGATGAGCCTCATGTTACTGAAGATGATGCCAACAGTCGAGGTAAACTAAATTGTTATGTTTTATTTATCTATTTAAAATAATAAATTTATTATTAAACTCTTAAAAACAAAACTGATTAATAGGTTTAGTGAGAAGAGGACAGGCCAAAGTGGGATACGAATGGGGTACTGGAAAAGTTTTGATTTTAGAATTAGATTCTGAAAATAATGTTGTTGGGAACAATGCGGCTATGTTTTCATCTCAATTGGGTATTCTGGCCAAGGATTGAAACAAGTTACCTCTTTCGTATACCTGACCGTAGGCGCTCCTAATATACAAAAAGACCTTGTGTGGGCTGAAGTGAAGGTATGTATATTGATTTTAATGTTATTTTCAATATAGTAGATGAACTTGGATAGGTCAAGGTTCATTTCCTCAAAAATAAGGTAGAATCCATCTTATTTATCGAAAGCATTAAGCAACACCTTAACAAATCCATGTCAAATGTAATTCATCTTTAACATGCACATTTTTTATTATTACATTATACCTACTTAGTGGATGCTCTTACCACTTGAGCTAACCCACTTTGTCTTTGACAAGTAAATCTTCCGTTCACAATGCAAATGAATGTGTTACTTTTTAATTAGTTCGAACATTAGCAAATGAGCCCAACAGTGAGACAGAACAGAAGGTCAAAATTATGTATCAGGCAAATAAAGCATTCCAATGCATGCTCTCCATATGACATAGAACAAAATATGTACAAGTCTTCTTATTTAAATGTATGCTTTTATATTTTGCTCGTAGGATAATACAAACTTGACTGATAGCTACAAGAAGAATTGTATGAAGAAACTCAGGAAGCTCTGGAAAGATTGGAAAAACAGACTAAAAGCAAAATTTTATACTCCTTCTCGATATGATAAAAGTAGTGTACTATCTAAATGTCCACCAAGAGTGGAAGCTGATCAATGGCCATTATTGGTGAACCATTGGAGCTCTAATGGTGCAAAGGTTAGCTAACTTATTTTTAATATATACATATATACTGTAACACCCCCAAACCACTCGGGAATATTACAGCGCCGCAGACCCTCTCCGCGAGGACCTACCAGGCTAAATACAAAACAATGCATCACTTCACATCGCCGACATGGCTACATAAAGGACCATTAGACCGATATGGTCTTATATCACAACACACAGAACAATACATACAAGATCCTTGCTCAGAACACATACCCACGCAGGGGCTAGAATACAATATCACTTCCATAACTCGATAAAATAACACATCGGAGGAAAATCAACACGACTCTACCAAATACTCTATAATTGGTCTTCACGTGATTAGTATCTTCGTTTCCCATCATCCTTCGTATCGATCCTGTGATTCGCTCCCGGCTACCGCAAGTACCGGGCCTTGTCTGAGACATCCACCCCCCGAATACTCGGGGGTTAGCAAAACTCCACTGTTTTTGCTAGTGCAAGTATAAAACCAAAAGTACAAGCCATACACAACGTGCTTCAAGAATATAAAATCTTGAATATATTTCCCGAGATAAATCACTTAATCAAAACAGTTTGATTTAAAAAGGTAGGAAAAGAACCATGTGTCTCATACAAAATATTTTACGGTCTCGGGGGTTTGAAAACATTTGGAAATAAGGAATTCTCAAGTCTTTCGAAAACACTTGGGGACACGGCCCAAAATCATCTTTCCAAAATACGATTCCAATAATAAAACGCGGTTTCACAACCCAATTCACAACACACGGGGTCCAAGACCCAAATCATAAGCCACAGGGTCCACGACCCGAATCACATAACACATGTTCCTAAGGATTATTCGCGTCCCGTGCTAACAAGCCACGAACCTCAGATGCTCCCGTAGAACATACCCGAGTGAATAACCCAATAGGAAACCATACCAAATCACATGTCCTCGTGACAACGATCACGGAACCATTCCATACCACAACCACAAGTTATCCGGCATCGGGCTAACAAGCCACGAACCTCGGAGTCCCCGCAAGACATACCCGATGATAACCCCACAAGTTATCTCGGCATCGGGCTAGCAAGCCCCGAACCTCGGAGTCCCCGCAAGACATACCCGGATTGGATAACCCTACGGTCACGCCCGACCCATACTAGCAAGTATGGATCCCGGAGATTCAACAATCCTACCCGGAGGCACATCACTTTCAGCAATCACATCACAATGAGCAGAACATCAAGCCAAGCAACACTTAAACATCACAACCTCCTTTCAAAGGAGTAACAACTAATATCCCACGTAATACATTCTTAACGAACAAGTACACATAACGTTACGTAATCCCCGACAAAGGATTACGGTCTAATAAACTCATTCAAAGTGGTCATATCATCTTTTCAACATACAAATCAAACACTCATATTCCGAGAACACATATATTCACGAAGTACATAAATTATCGTTGAAAGACAACATTTATCGAGAATATACCGATCCCTTTTTACGTTCATTAAACATTGGGTTTCGCACGAATTCCTTTACCATTAATTACGCCTACGAAACATGAAACGTATGGACAAGATACTTGCCTCGATATCACGAGCGACGAAACGACGAACGGGCACGATCGGGAAACCTTCGAACCTCCAAAAACGATCAAGACTTCGACAGCCCACGAATACTACGAAAATAGCATCACCACAAATCAATAACACTAATCGAAATCCGAAACGATCCTAAAAACGACAAGGATCTAAGTATTCTCAAAGAAATCAAGAATCGTTGATCCGGGCGATAAAAATCGATGAACGGTTAACAAAATCTGAAGATTACGGTCAAGACAAACAAGAACAAATAACCGATCGGATGAGATCGGTCAAGAATCACAAATCCAAACAAAAACCCCAAATTTAAGAAAATAGGGTTCTAACAAGAGATAACCTTGATTTGGACCAAGAAGACGATTAGATGTTGTTAAACATCTACAAATCCGCTCAAAGATGAAGCTAGAAGAAAAGATCGGTCCTACTCGCCTCTGGATCTCACTCCGTCGGAAGGGATGAAGAAAAGTGGGAAATGACGACTTAATCTGCTTGTCCGGTATTTATCTTTGGGCCGATTATTAGCGTGCGCTAATCACCCTTCATTAGCGTGCGCTAACGGGTCAACGCTCCCGGAGAAACCGCGTATAACATAGTTAGCGTGCGCTAGCAATAGCCGTAGCGCTAACGGGTCACAAAAACCGATCCGGTAGCCCACAGAGCGCACCTACCGAGTAGCGTGCGCTAGAAAGAAGAGGAGCGTGCGCTAAGCGGTCGATAGCGTGCGCTAGCTATCGGCCTTAGCGTGCGCTAACAAAGCTCGATCCCGATCCGGTAGCTCTTGGATCGCCTCTGGCTTGCCGGTTTAGCGTGCGCTACACATTGATGGCGTGCGCTAAACACCATGCGATAGCGTGCGCTATGCTTCAAGCATTAGCGTGCGCTACACCACAAAATCTCAAAACTCGCAAAGTGATCCGAAATGCCTCCAAAAACATGTCCCAACAAGTCGCAACCAAACATGGCACGAAATTCCTACGATGAGGACCATGACAATCCGATAAAACCCAGAAAACCCAACGAATCCGGAATAAAGATCTCGGGTATTACATTCTACCCCTCTTAAAAGAAGTTTCGTCCTCGAAACTTGAAACATGGAACGAACGACGCAAAACAAACTCAGATAACACACGATATCCGTTGCCGAAATAACAAAACACGACGAACGAAAATCAATACGGTTGAACAATTCAACAGTACAACAGTCAAAACACGATCAGGTTTCTGTCGATCGCCGATTTCGCCGACTTTGTGATTTGGATGTTAGAGAAATCGGCTGCCCCATCTGACGACGCTAGCTTGGATAGGGCATTGGTCTGGGAGTTGTGCTCTCTCGGGACTTGTTCGATTAGCACTTCCTCAAATTTCGTGCACATTTCGGCGACTAATTCTTGGTATTTGACCATCTGTTCGCCGCGTGCCTCATATTCTCCCTTGACTTGGTTCACGACCAAGAGGGAGTCCATGAAGATATGGAGGCGACGAACATCTAGGGCGAGGGCTAGATCTAGCCCGCCTACCAAGGCTTCGTATTAGGCTTCATTGTTGGTCGCACGAAACCCGAAACGCACAGCATTTGTGAAACTTTGCCCATCGGGGCTGATGAGGACAATCCCTGCCCCTTCTCGCGAGTTGGTCGCCGATGCAACCACGTATAGCTTCTAGGCAGGGCGGCCGATCTGGGTCGGACTGTGAGGGAATGTTAATTCCACCACGAAGTATGCCAGAGCTTGGCCTTTGGCCGCTGTGCGAGGAGCGTATGTGATACCATATTGGGCGATCTCCAGTGACCACTTGAGGAGTCGCACGTTAGTGTCTGGCCGGTGTAGAACTTGCCTTAAAGGTAGAGTCGTCAGAACTTCCACTTGATGTTCGAAGAAGTAAGCCCTTAGCTTGCGAACACTCATGACTAGAGCGTAGACGGTCTTCTCCAATGATGTATAACGTGTTTCTGCGTCATGGAGCGCTTGACTTACGTAGTAGATCGGCAAGTGGACTTGTCCCTCCGCTCACACCAAAACGGCACTCAGTGCGACCTCCGAGGCCGCCAGGTAAAGGAATAGCTTCTCGCCGGGGATCGGCTTTGCCAAGATCTGGGGGTTAGATAGATACTCCTTGATTTTGGAAAACGCTATCTGACTCTCCTTCATCCATGTGAACTTCTTGTTCTTTATGGTCGCGAAGAAAGGCTTGCTTTTATCCCCGAGCCGAGATATGAAACGGTTGAGGGCAGCCAGACAACCTATGAAGCGTTGCACCTGCTTGACATTCCATGCTCCTGCATGTCGAGGATTGCCTGAATCTTGGTGGGGTTCGCCTCGATCCCCCTTTGGCTCACGATGTGCCCCAGAAATTTTCCAGAGCTCACCCCGAAGTTGCATTTCTTGGGGTTCAGTTTCATGTTGAACTTCTCGAGGATGGCGAACGTCTCGGCAAGGTCATTGAGGTGGTCTTCCTTCTTGAGGCTTTTGACCACGATGTCGTCAATGTAGACCTTCATGGTCTTGCCGATCTGATTGGCGAACGTTCCGTTGACTAGTCACTGGTAGGTTGCCCCTGCGTTCTTCAAGCCGAACGGCATTCGGACCCAGAAGTATATGTCTTTCTCCATGTGGAAAGATGTGTGCTTTATGTCTTTCTCCGCCATTGGGATTTGATGGTATCCGGCGAAGGCATCCATGAACGACATCATTTTGCAACCTGCTGTACTATCGACAAAGTGATCAATATGAGGCATTGGAAAGTGATCTTTTGGATATGCCGCGTTGAGGTCGGTGAAGTTGATGCATAACCTCCAGGAGCTGTTTGGCTTCTTGACGAGCACCGCATTGGCGACCCACTGTGGCTTGTCTGTAGCTACACCGATTAGTTTATTATCGAGTAGCTTTTTAACTTCTATGTCGAGTGCTGCGTACTTCTCAGGACCGAATTTCCTACATTTCTGGTGAATAGGCTTCCTTGCCGAGTCGATCTTTAGATAGTGGCAAGCGTGTTCAGGACTTATGCCAACCATATCTTGATGCGACCAGGCAAAGACTCCGATGTTCTTACGCAGTAAGTTGATCAGATCTTCCTTTGACTCAAGACCAACGCTTGCGCTGATCTGTACTTTCCGCTCCGGGCGAGCCGGGTCTATCGTTATACTCTCCAACTCTTCGACGGGGACGGTCGCCTCTCGTTTGGAACGATTTCCGAACTCGATCCTAGGATCGATGTCGAGACTTGGCTCGAAACTGATCCTTGGCTCGATGTCGTCCGTTAATCAATGTGAGATGACGTCCCGTAGGTCGGTTTGGCACGATGTGCTTGGCTCGTCGATCTCCATGGGTTGATTTTCGATTGTTTCAATGTTACACACAGCATGGGAAGTATTGAAAGAAGTTACAACATAGGAGTAATTCAAACATTTCTTTGCCATTAGCTGATCTCCTTTTACAGTACCGACCGTCCCATCGGCAGTGGGAATTTGATACAGTAAAAGAAAGAAGAGGCCACCACCTCAAACGTTTCTAGAAATGGACGACCTAGGAACCCATTATAGATGCTGGTCCTATCTATGATTTCAAAATTTAGGTTTCTAGTAATCCTAACCTTGGGATCGTAGTAGCATATTAGCTCGACAGAGAGCTTGATCCTTCCACAGGCTTGGACTGTGCTGTCGCCGAACCCTTGGAGCACGGTGTCGAACGGCTTGATGAAATTGGTCAGGTTGCCAAGCTGGTCAAGAGCGGATTTAAATATGATATTGCAGAAGCTCCCTTGTCAACCAGCACGCGATCGACCATTTTCCCAAGGATACACGCAGAGATCACCAATGCATCCTCTTTGGGGCACTGCACTCCCTCCCTATCCTTGTTGGAGAAAGTGATGAGCGCATCTTTGGAGATGGTCGGCTCGGGGGGTACCACGACATGGACCCCGATGAATGCCCTCAGTTCGGCCTTTCGCTTTCTGTTCGACATGGTGGAAACCGTGGAAAGGTCCCCAAGGTTTCCACCTCCTGCCTGGAGCATATTGATCCGGCCGCCAGGGTTGATCGGAGGAATTGATTCGCCGGAAAACTCCGGCTCGTTTTGCTCGATCCTGGTGACCGGATTGGGAGGGATTACATCGTTTCGTCGGCGCTCGCGCCCTCCGGTCCTCTCTGTCCGAGGCTCTGGCTTGGTGACCAAGTTGTCCAATTTGTCTTCCTCAAACGGTCGCTAGAGTTGTCTGAGGAGGTCGCGGCACTGGCTTGTGTTGTGGTCGGGACTCTTGTGGTAGGCATAAAATTTGCTGCGGTCTAGATGACCGTGGTCCCTTATCGGCTTTGTCTTGTTAAGCCACTTGCGCCCCTTGATGGCGTTAAATATGTGGTCCGGAGATAAGTTGAGGTTGCAGAGGAGGTGAACCTCCACATCCTCGAAGGCTTTGAACTCACGAGGCGGCTTTACGACCGCCTTTCTGGGCTTGGTGACCGCCTTCTTCTGGACGTGGGATGGCGCCTTCCCTTCTCCAGAAGATCCCTCGCCTAAGCGGAGGGTGAGCATCCTCTGCCTGGCCAGGAAATTAGCGGCCCTGACGCGGAAGATCGAGTATGTCGGGGGGATGTCCTTTGTGAGGTGCCTGAACATGGACGAGTGGTCGTAGAATCCTCCTAGGACTGAGTAGAGAGCAAGCTCGTCGCTAATGGTCTCACCGACGAGAACTATTTCATCTACCCGGTCGATGTAATCTTCATCGGGCTCGTCCTTCCCCTGCCTGATTTTCATCATGCGGTGGGGACCTTCTGGCCGAGCAACTTTGGCGGCGAAGTACGACGTGAAGTCGTTCGCCAGCTTCTCAAAGCAATTGATTGAGCAAGGTGGTAGTGAGATGTACCACCTGTGGGCGAGGTCGCCCAATGTTAATGGGAACATTCGGCACTTCGTCGTATCTGATGCTCCGCATCCGGTCATGTAAATCCGGAATTTGCTCAAATGGGTCTCCGGATCCGATCTCCCTTCATATAGAGGTGTCTGTGGGGGAGCGATCTTTGGTTGAATTGGGGAGAGCTCGATCTGGACCGCGAGTGGCTCACTCGGTCCAGCGATCGACCTCCTGGCGCCTGCCCCAGTTTCTAGGAGCGCCTTCATTTCGTCGAGCTGGCGCCGCATGACGGCCATCGCCGTAGCCTGACTGCTCGCTGATTGGCTCCCGGAGCGCGAGCCAAGGCGATCATGCACTGATCCCATGGCCCCATGGTGGATGATGAGTTCTCCGCCAACGGGCTCAATCCTTGGGCGAGCGGGGCCCGATGGCCGGTTTGTCTTCTGGGAGTTAGATATGCCAAACTCCTGGTAACGGATTCGGACTCCGATGTCTCCCAGATGGGGCCCGAGTGCCCGGGTCGCCATGAGGGATCGCTCCCTATGCGGCTGAAGATAGAATCATCCCGCCTTACGATTACCTTTTTTTGCGGCTTAGGGCTTTCTGTTGATTTCTCAACATATATCCTCTTGAGCTTCCGCTTGCCTGCTCGGCGGATGGTCGACGGAGCAATGGTGGGCAAGTTGCATGCCCTCCGTCTCTCCCTAAGGATGGCTATAGCCTTCTCAATCTGTTCCGCGGTCTGGAACTGATCGAGTGAGAGGCTAGGACCGTCCCTCGGGGGCGGGAGTGAGAGCCTAGCGTCACCGCGGCCACCTTCCGACGTAGGCTGGGATTCGGTTTGGGCCGGAATGAGATTTCCGGCAGATTGCAGGGTGGCTCTTTTGGAATTCGTGGCAGATGTCATGTTTTTGAAGGCTTTTCTTTGAAGAACAGTGAGTGTTTCTTCAGGTATATGTCCGGAGAACAGTGAGTGTTCTTCCAGACGGTCGGAATAAAAATGAAGGTTAGATTCACCCCTCCTTCTAGCACCAATTGTTGTTACCCAAAATATTATCTGGAGATAATGTTGCTAGAATGATCGAGTAACAAACAAATGCGAGAACACTTCCGTGGGAAAATAAATAACACAAGGTTTGCCGCGGTTGTTAATCCTGGGATGCAATGCTCTCACGAGATGTTATTAATATAGATACTTTGGCGTACAAATATTAATGTTAGAATCTATTACAATGAGTGTAAAGACTTCTAGTTATCTAAGCTGTAGAGCGTGTAGATTGCTGGAAGAACCAGATATGAAGCTCTGTGAGTTCTTGCTTTGGATGTTCTGTAAGTGTGTATGAATATCACTATGAATGTGTAAGTAATTGCTATATGAGTCTTATTTCTCTCTCTGTGCATTTTTCACTGTATTCACAATGATGCTAGGCCACTGTTGTAAGCCTCCTATTTATAGGAGACAAGGTTGCTGGGACCTCTCCGGCGATCGCGGGCGACCGCCATTTTCTATATTATAATAAGGTGAGCGATCGTCCCGTCACGTGGGGCTGTTCCCTTAAAGTCCGAGGCTGCTGCTGGCAGCCAGCTGTGCGAGCCAATGGGAAGTCTGCACGCGTCCTGGGTCGCTGTCCAGGGAGGACCCACTTTGTACCTTTCGGCGGGCCTGTCGGTAGGTGAGCTAGGTGACAGGCTGGGGTCAAAGGCCTTATATTGCGGCGCCTTTTGTAGATCTGCACGTGGGTCTCCGTCCAAGATTCGGTCTTTGACGACTTTGACGGATGTTGGATTCATACGTGGCATGAGACGATCGTCTATGGTCGGATATCAAAGACGATCGCCAGATACCAAAAGACGATCGCCATGGGTGCTGACTACTAGGTGTTTGCCCACCGTATGTCTTCTATGGTTGGCTCTCAGACCAATATGCCGATCGCCATCGAGGCGTATTAATCGCCGCACAACAGGGATAAGAGAGTGAGAGCATTTGGTTGTAAATTATGAATATTAAGCTAAATAAGGCATTTATTATTCCATATTATTATATATCACATGCCTTGTAATTTGGTATATAGAATAATAGTCCTTGCATTTGAGAGCAAAGATTCCACTCCTTATGAATATAAGGAGATAGGCACTGGAAGTATTTATGGCTCGAATGCTTAATTGGTTCCCAAGTCGATAAAACTTAACTGGGCAGTAAGTTTAGACAAGACTTGTATAACGTGTACTTTGATATGTAGAGTGCCTGTCTTCACTAAGGGTTAGTGGGAGCACACATTATAGGTATGCTAATGGAATTAGTATACTTAAACTCGACTCACCTCGATTAGGTCACATGGATTTCACTCTGGGATTGTCAATGATCAAAAGGTTGTGACAGCTATACGTGAACCTTTGTCTTGAGGTTTCTGTAGGAGATGTACGTGTGACATTAAGTTAGTCATTAGTGTAGTTCGATCCAATCACCGGTTGGTGGGATCAACCTCGAAGTGCAGCTTACTGGGAAAGTAGCAGTGTCTACTGAATACCAAGATAGAATTCTTTCTCCTG
The DNA here is from genome assembly GCA_033398695.1 of Orobanche coerulescens. Taxonomy (NCBI): domain Eukaryota; kingdom Viridiplantae; phylum Streptophyta; class Magnoliopsida; order Lamiales; family Orobanchaceae; genus Orobanche; species Orobanche coerulescens. Next base: position 72,024,926 of record CM065816.1, on the reverse strand, counting down.
TAAGTGAGCAGGTAAATATCCTATGCGGTTAATGACAAATGAGATCATAAGTCTTTGGCCAAAGCATTTAAAACTAGTTTTATTTGATACTCGAGAGCTCGGTGATCTCGGTTTGCGTTAATAAATGCATAGAGTCAAGTTACAATAGGGTTTGACTTTAACGTGACCATAATACTTGACTGGGACATATGATTGATGGGTTTATATGTATACGGTACTCACGACATAATAGTTTTGGAATGATCCTATCATCCATTCTCAGTTAGGTTACAATGTAGGCCACGAGACTGGCTAGGTGGTGCTAACACTCATTGGATCCTCCCAATGCTAACTGAGACGAACTTAAAGAGTCACCGCACAGGAATTGACGACGACTTATATTTAGCTTATTCTCTCTTTATTAATATTGGACATTGGATGTGTAATTCAATTTATTGGATAAATTAAATCAGTCTCGTGAATTAAATAAATTACTGAGTAATTAATTTATCAACATTATTTCTTAGAGAACTTATTTTTAATATAATTAATTGATTGAATTAATTAATTGTATTAATATTGAAACGTTTTTTTTTAAAACAGTAAATAAATTTTTTTAATTTTCAAAAAAGGGCCGCTAATCCCCTACATAGCGAACAGCAGAACAACAAAGGAAAATACCTAAAATGGCCAAAACAGTACAACCCATATTAGGTGCGAGTGCTTTTGTATCTCACATAAGGGAACATGATTTGATCCAAACGAATCAGTCCCATAATAAAACCTCTAATGTCCTTATTATTCATAATTGTTAACTCATGACCATCGCAACCCTTGTTCGCGAGAAAATCCGCAATCTTATTGCCTTCTCGAAAGATGTGAGAAAATTTGATGTCCATAGATCTCATAAGCTTATGGATTTTGATGATAATATTATATACTAGCCAGTTACCGCCGTTGGCAGCGTCGATGATCCGGATTGCTACTATGGAGTCACACTCGACCCACACTTTGGTAATGTTCCTCTCATGACATAAGTTGAGACCTCTCCATATTGCATAGATTTCTGCATAGGTATTGGAGAAGATACCCAAGAACTCCGAAAAACAATGAACCATGTTTCCGCGGTAATCGCGAAGGATGCCACCCGCTCCAGCACAACCTGGGTTACCTCTAGAAGCCCCATCTGTATTGAGCTTGAACCAACCATGTTCAGGTTTATGCCAACGAATAATAATCACGGTTGGAGATTTCTTCCGCACAGGGCAGATATGAAGTAGCTCAGAAATGCTATCCACGCCCTCCCAAAAAGTCATCCTAGCTTTGCCCGAATAGTTGATGTCCGAAAGGTGATTCCACACACGCTGACAAACTCTATAGCTAGTGAATGGGATATTATTAGCTCTCTTGTCATTTCTGGAACACCACAAATACCACAAAATAAGAATAGGCAATATGTAGAAAACATGCAATTTTCCTTTGGCCTTACCAAACCAATAGAATAATAAAAGGTAGCAACTGTCTGTGGAGAGTTTCTGCAGGCCCACCAAAGAGTGAAAATTACTCCAGACTTGCGAGGCAATCGGACCATTAATGAGTAAATGACCAAAACTTTCAGTACCAATGCAGCAAAAACAATTGGCATCAACTACAATGCCTCTGGCAGCCAAGCAATCAGGGGTGGAAATCCACTGATTTAAAATTCTGACCATGAACAAAGAGATGGTAGGGGTAATGAGGGGATTCCAGCAAAATTTAAGAATAAGATTAGTAATTTTCCTATTCCTATTAGTATCCCAAGCCGATTTAAAGGAGAAACGACCATGTGGAGTGAGTTTCCAAATTGCATGATTAGTCGAATGGTGGGTAGGAATATTGCAAATAATATCACATACATCATGAGGGAGGGCAGCCCGCAATTTAGCCATATCCCAATTATTATCCGTCCAAAAATCTAAAAGGCACGCATTGGATTTGGTATGAATAATATTTGATAAAGGGCCCATGTCATACCAAATATCATGTCAAAAAGAGACATTACCATTACCGCTATTCCAAAATATCCACTTATCAGCTACAGTTCTAGTAACACACATAGTTTTCCAAACACGAGAATCATAATGGTTGGATTTAACAATAGTGGGATGCAGCCTTTTACAGTATTTATCTTTCATCAAATCTGACCAAATATTATTATGAGTGCGAAAACGCCACCAAATTTTAATTTGGGCGGCCATAATGATGTCACTGAGTCCACGACATCCCACCCCGCCTTCCTCAGTAGGAAAACATAGTTTATCCCACGAGGCCCAGTGCATTTTCCGGCGATTATCAGTGGTACCCCACAATTGGTTGAAAATTCTTTCCAAACAAGTAATGACATTTTTAGGGGGTTTGACAACTTGAAAACTATAGAACGTGATCGAATTCAAAACGGTTTTAATAAGCTCCAATCGTCCCCCCGTTAAAAGGAGGTGATGGTTCCAGCTCAAGATTTTGCTTTTGACTTTGGTAATCAAATTGCTAAACATATCAAAAGTAGGCCTCCCTTTCCACAGAGGAACCCCTAAATATTGAATCGGCAAATTAGCTCTATTGAAACCAGTTAATTGGTGAACAAGGTTTTTGAGCTCGTCCGGGGGCTGGTGCATAATAAAGTGAGTTTTGTGCTTATTAATCCTTTGACCCGACACATTCTCAAAATAATGAAAGCAATTATTGAGTTTAAGAACATTATTATTAGATGCCTTGAAAAAAAGAAACATGTCATCAGCATAGGCCAAATGCGTCAGCTTAAATCCCTTAATGCCCGAATAGTACATATCAGGGTTGTTCCGGAAAGTCAAATCAATAAATCTCGAAAAGTAGTCCATCGCAAGAACAAATATCAAATGAGATATAAGATCTCCTTGTCTAATACCTTTTTCATTTTTTAAAAAACCACAAGGCTGACCATTGATTAAAATCGAAAATTTGCAATTGTTAATACACATTTTGACTAAACTGATCCAATTTTGAGAAAATCCAAAGCCGGCCATGACTTTAAAGATGAAATTCCAATCAATCCTATCATAAGCTTTCTCCAAATTCAATTGGATAATGTTATTGGAGTTAGCGGTTGAGATATCATGATCCGCGTCATGGGCAGCGAGGATATTATCCGTGATAAGCCTATTTTTGATAAAACCAGACTGAGCTGGGCTAACAAGGGAAGGGATAAGGCCACTAAGTCTTTTGCATAAGATTTTGGAAATGATTTTATAAGAGGTATTGCAAAGACTAATCGGTCTAAAATCCTTCCACGAATTAGGAGATGTAATTTTCGGGATAAGAATAATGGTGGTAGCCGTGTAAGCCTGATGCAGCTGGGTCCCATTAAATAAATCGAGGACAGCTTCAAAAATGTCCTGGCAAATGATGTTCCAACGAGTTTGAAAAAATTTAGCATTAAAACCGTCAGGCCCACCCACACTATCCGTCGGCATATCAAAAACAGCTAATCTAATTTCCTCTAGGTCATGAGGGTTACAAAGCCTAAAATTATCATTATCCGTAACCAAGCATGGGACAATATTAGGGTGTAAATCATCAAGATTGGGATTACTATCAGCAAAGCATGAAGAGAAATAATTAACGGCCGATTGCCGGATGTCTTCTGGCCTATTCAGAACACTGCCATTATCGTGAATTTTATGGATAACATTTTTAATCCTTTTACGTTTAACAAGGGAGTGAAGAAATTTAGTATTTCTTTCACCTTCATTAGCCCACTTAATTTGGACCTTTTGTTTCCAAAAGTCCTCCTCCATGGTCAGAGTCCGGTTAAGAAAGTCAATCGCTTTTTTCAAGTTAATGCGATTGGCATCAGTCGGGTTTAAATCAAAAGATATTTCCGCTTCCTCGACGAGATTTTTATCCCTAGTGACATTAGCAAAAATATTCCCAAAGTGATTCCTATTCCGCTCCTTCAGGGTGTATTTAAGACTACAGAGTTTAGTACTGAGTTTGTGGAGACCCATGGTTAGAGTAGGAATCCTCCAAGAGTCTGTGACAGTATTTTTAAAATCATGATGCTTGACCCACATGTTCTGGAATCTAAAGCTATATTTCAGCTTCTCAGTCACATTATTGAATCTACATAACAAGGGACCATGGTCGGATGTATGTCTAGGAATATTCCTAGTAGAGAAAACAGGGAAGAAATCCAGCCAGGCCGCGGAAACAAGGATTCTATCCAATCGTTGCCAAATATTATCACTATACCAGGTAAAAGGGGACCCCACGTATCTCGCATCCGAAAGGTTACAATCAATAATATAATTACTGAATTCCTCAATCTCAGACGGAATAGGGGGAGCGCCACTCTTTTTTTCATGCAGGTGGAGGATGATGTTAAAATCACCTCCCACCATCCATGGTTCCTGGTGGTGACTAATGGAAACTAATTGGTCCCATAGGATTCTTCTCTCAATTTTCGTATTCTTAGCATAGACAATAGTAAGCAAGAAAGTAAAGGGGACGGAAGCAGATCTAATTCTTACATGCAGCATCTGATCACAATTATCAAGGATATCCACCTAATGATTGTGGTTAGTGAACAACCATATATGATTGTTAATATTCGAAACCACCTTATTAAACCCAAACAATCTGCAGAAAAATTGAGGTTTGAGGTCAACTTTGGGTTCAACTAAAGCGAAAATATTAATGCTAAGATCCTTATTTAAATTTTTAAGAATTTTCTGGGTCGAAGGGTTGTCGGCCCCTCTAATATTCCAAATGAGTGTATTAGTCATTAATTATTACTACTACTCCTAGTTCTGACTCTAGAAGTGACGCTCTCATTGTTTTTACTACCTTTTTTACTGCTTTTATTATTACCTTTGTTAGACTCTAATTCCTTACAATTGTCGGCCACAGTGTTTATATTACATCCAAGCACTTTAGGTTTAATGAGATATTTATTAGCCTAATAGTTGGCCTCAGGATCGGAGTTGCAGTTAGTGGGTAGGACAATATCTTCTTCGGAAGAATCGGAATACCTATCCACTTCATCCCTCACAAAAAGCTGGGGAACAGCAAAAAATACCGAAGGATTATCAGGAAGAATAATCGAAGATGGCAGACCTGAGGATCAGCCTACTAACGATAAATCAAGCATGTCCTCCGGAGGAACATCCTTGGTATGTTTATGGGAACAAACTTTCCGGACAACACAATCAACATCTAATGTGTTAAGAGAAATACCTGCCCCGGCAGAAGGATCCAGCACTTCGGGAGCCATAATCAGCAGATCAAGTATGTCCTCAGCAGAAGCATCCGATCGAGGGATACAAGGGATAGTATTACAAATACCCGAAATGACTGGAGGGTCACTCGGGGTGGGTTTAACAGAACATGCACCAGTCGTTTTGGGGGGGAGGGCTTCTACCACACTAACATCATCGACTATAGGCGGGGAGGGTTTATTACATACAAATTTGTTTTGGGGAGGGGATAACACAGACAGTGTAGAATCCACTTTTCCTTGACTGCCATTCTTCTTTTACCGTCGATCCTTTACCTGCACACTTGGGGGAATGATTAAAAGCAGAAATTATAATACTTTGAGAGGGGGTAAGGGTCACAATATCATCATCTCCCATGCTCTACAAAGCCGCGAATCGATTCCCGACTTGGGTATTATCAACATCATCCTCAATCACATTGACTCCTGTATTCTCAATCAAAACATTAGAAACATGGGGGGCAGGTTGACCTAAGGCTGAGCCCTCGACTGCTATAATTTCAATCGGTGAAACCACTGGCTTAATCACATTTTTATTGGTTCCAACTTGCACCCATTCAACTTTTTCTTTACCTTTTTCATATTTTCATACTTGTTGAGAAACTTGTTCACAAAAGTTTTAGGTCTCAAACTTGGATTTTTAACATAGCAAGCTTCAATGTCATGGCCAACATGGTGGCAATGATGACAATATTTAGGTAGCTTCTCATATTCCACATCAAATTCACTTAGGATACTACCACACCTAATTCTAATCGATTTAGGGGGGGTATCCTTAAGATTGATTTCCACGCAAATTCTAGCATAGTTAAGTATGGACCGATTTATAGTCATCGCGTCTGCTTTGACAAAGGATCCTAATATGGAACCCACTGTATGTAGAGCTCTATAATCGAACCATTGTAAAGGGAGCGCCATAATTTTAACCCAAATAGGGACCAGGGCCGGTTCTTGTTTAAAATTAAAAAACGGATCCCATTTGAATAATCTCATAGGAAAACCAAGAACATTGAATTCCCTTTTAAGCCACAGTTTCGCAGATACCTCATCATTTTGCAAGGAAATTAACACATGTTTGAAATTTAGGAACTGCACCTTGCATTTACCAAAACCCGAATTGAACAAAAAATTAGCAATAGCCATATTATCTGGTTTACCAAATGAGAATTTTCCTATAAGAGCATTTTTATATATTCCAGAGACCTGATCACATTCATCCATGGAGAAAACCGCAGTTGGGAGGTCTCCCGAGAGGTCAACCGTGCCCAAACTAGCATTCTGGGAGGGTTCCTTTGAGAACAGATCCGCGTAAGACGGTCTCTGAGTCTCCGAACCATTAATAATGCCCGTTTGACCAACAAGGGGATCCGACTGGGGGACCCCCTTTTCGGCCTGGGGCGGAGATACCTTATCTGAAGAAGAAGGATGAGCCATACCTTGGGTTTTCGGAGCAGAAGTGAGAGAATCCCCCAGATCTGGGATTTCACCGTCCTCCAGGTGATCAGCAGCCAAGATCGCTTCCTCCCAGAAGGATTCCGAAGATGTCGGCCCAACATTAGGAGCCGGGGGGTCAACGCCAGCCGGGGTTTTCAATAGATTTCCCTTTACGGGCGCCGCCTCAGCCCCAAATTCTACAGGGAGAAAAGCTACATCAGAGGGAGGCGCTCCCGACAAACCAGAGTCCTCAGACACATTAGGAGCCGCATAGAGACCCAGATCCGAAGCCAAAGATGTTTTCTGTGAAGAAAATCTGTGCGAGACCGAATCATCCTTCAAAGGAACTGATGATTTTCTCCCAGATCTCGAGTTCGAGGATACATATTTTTGGAAATTCGCCGTCAGGTTGAAAGGGAAATTTGAGGACGGAAGAACCGAAGAAGAGGTTTTCACAGGTGTTGTAACACCCCAAACTAGGCGGATATTACAGTGCCGTGAATCCCCAACTGGGACCCACCAGGCGAATGAAAATGATGAATTAAATAATATAATTGTAGTACCGAACCACATTATATTACCAAATACTCCGATGAGGAGTTTAAGTACAACACACCAGGACAATACCGAATGCTAGTATATTCTATATGAAGATAAAATACACGACACTGAATGAAACGGAGTATCCAAATGAAAGTCTGCAGCGGAAAATAAAGGACAATAACATGAATAACTGAAAGATCGGGGCCCCTACTAGTATCACTGGGACTCCTCGACATCAACATGCTATTCCCGTGCTTTTGCCTTGCCATGACCTGAAAAACAAAATCCCCAAACGGGGTCAGTTACAAAGAACAACAATCCTCAAGGGTTGAAAATACACAATCATGATTATATCTGAAGTTATGAAATATCCTTAGTTATGAATTACGCTGAAGAGGAGTACCATAGTACGCCCGTAGTGTTCTGTGCAAGTGTACAAGACGGATGACCGGACACACCCGTCCTTGTACCTAATTAGTCTCACGGAGGTAAACGTTACCGTGTGCACAGTCCAATGTATCACTCCCAATACATGGCCATCATGTGCCCGACTAAAAATTCCACACATCCGCACCCGGCCACGCAATATGAACCCAGAAGGTCATATGAACGAGAATGACCATAATGAATATCAATGAATAATAATAATCTGACAACGTCAAGAGTGACTTACCGAGATGAAAGTGATAATGAAGTGATTGATAGTTTCAATGAAATGATTGGAACCGCCGTTCCTCGTTAATGAAGTGATTATTCGACAATTACAAGTCTCAATATGATTAATACAATGATGAATGAGTTATGATTATGAATGATCAACAACAAAAGGAATGAATATCCTTTTAACCGAGTAAGAATCAACTTACACAACACCGGTGACAATTATCCTTCCACGAACAGCGTCCTAATTGAGATATCGGTCGCTCGAACAACCTTGAATAATACAATTACCAACAATCTGTTCAATATACGAATCAAACACGAATATAACGAACTCAAAACGTCGATACGACTAAACCAAGTCCATTGAGGCATTAAATCAAACACGTTGCGGCCAAACTCCGATCGTTTACAATCAAACCTCAATATACCAATATCAAATCCCCCAAGAAGTGTTTCAAACCAACAAACATCTTCCAAATGATCAATAATCCAAAATGAATATCCGAAAACGTGATTATAACGACAATTAATCGAAAACCCCCAATTTCAACCCGATATTCAAGGTGTTCTTGAATAATCCCTCAATAATCCAATGAATCCTTATACAAACTCATAATCATATACATATCCCTTCATATAACATGATTATAACGTCCAAAACATCATATCTCAACACAAAATCGAAGTCCAAGGTGTTGAAGAAATTACCTCTAGAAGATCCAACCACTTCGATCCGAAGAACACGAGTTTAATCGAGTATCCAAGCTTCCTAAATGATTGAAGATGATGAAAAATACACACTCAAATGATAATTGATGAAGAAATCTCTCCCTCAAGACCCTCTCTCGCGTATGAAGGTGAAAGAATGAAGAAATGAGCTGAAATGCTAAAAAAAACGAATTTAAAGGGGTTTCTTTGATGCAGCCGGACACGGCCGTGCCGATCGGCATGGCCATGAGCATCGGCGGCGAGGGACTCGGCCGTGTCACGCTTGACACGGTCGCGGCATGAAGGGGCCTTCCGATAGTGACTGTCCGGCGGTGACTCGTGCAGCGCGGCGCCCGGCATTGACTCGGCCGTGTCTGGAACACGGTCGGGCGTATGGGCAGTCGGTTCTGGCTTATCCGGAAGAGTTCGACTCGGCCGTGCCAGACGACACGGTCGAGTCCTGTGGCAGAGACTTCGGCATTTCCGGACGAGTACAGCACGGCCGTGTCGGACGACACGGCCGTGTCGGACGACACGGCCGAGTTCGGTCGGCAGTGATCGGCCAATAACTGAACAATGAGCGGGTGAGCTAAAATGACCATAACTCTATCGTCCGGACTCCGATTGACTCACCGTTTGAACCATTGGAAAGCTAACTCGATGCTCTATAATATTGCAAAGATTCAGAATTTTTGGAGTTACGAAAAATTAATGGTGATCTAACAAAGTCGAACTCATATGCGGAAAGTTGAAACATTGGACAATAACGATACACAACTCGAAGTTTTTTCGAATGGTGAACACGGGTGAATGAACATGATTGATGAATGATTATAAATGAGTGAAAATCCACTGAGTGACAATCACCGAATGAAATTACTGAATGATAATGATTTAATTACAACCGGGTATTACATACACCCCCCCTTAAAAGAGTTTCGTCCCCGAAACTAAGGGTCAAACAACTCGGGATAACTCTCCCGCATACTATCCTCGGTTTCCCAAGTAGCCTCTTCAACTCCGTGTCTAGACCACTGAATCTTGACCAAAGGAATCGACTTATTTCTCAACTGTTTGATTCGCCGCTCTAAGACTCGTACAGGACGCTCCTCATATGAATGGTCGTCGGCGATTTCGATTTCGTCGAACTGAAGTATGTGACTCGGGTCGGAAACATACTTCCGCAACTGAGAGACGTGAAACACATTATGAATTCGGCTCAACGCCGGAGGTAAAGCCAGTCGATAGGCTAACTCGCCTACTTGATCCAAAATCTAGAACGGTCCAATGAATCTCGGACTCAACTTACCCCTCTTCCCAAAACGGAAGATACCACGACTCGGGGATACCTTGACCAACACGTGGTCACCTGCCTCGAATTCTAATGGTCGACGACGGTTATCTGCATATGATTTCTGGCCGACTACGGCGGTCAACAAATGACTCCTGATCAGAGCTACCTTCTCACGGGCGGCTATAAGCATATCGGGCTCGGTGCCGATTGATTCTGATAGGTCATCCCAACACAAGGGAGATCGACAACGACGACCGTACAAGGCCTCGTAAGGTGCCATCTTAATCGAAGCATGCCAACTATTATTATACGTGAACTCGATCAATGGTTGTTGGGCTTCCCAATCGTCTTTCCAATCAAGGACACATGCCCTCAACATATCCTCTAATGTCTGAATAGTTCTCTCTGATTGTCCGTCGATTTGAGGATGAAAGCGATCGAGATTAAGCTGAGTTCCCATAGCACGATGAACTGATTTCAAAAAATGTTACACAAACCATCCGTCACGATCGGAAACAATACTTTTAGGAGTACCGTGCAGTCTCACTATCTCTTTGATGAATAACTGGGCAAGTCTCTCGGGACCCCACATATCCTTGATTTCAAGGAAATGAGCTAATTTAGTAAAGCAGTCCGCGATCGCTCAGATCGTATTCATGCCACGACGACTCGTCGGCAACTCGTGATGAATTCCATAGAAATGTCTTCCCACTTCCATTCTGGAATAGGGAGCGGTATCAGCATACTCGCCGGTCACTGATGTTCCATCTTGACTTGCTGATAGGCTAAACATCTCGAAACAAATTCCGCAACTTCTCGCTTCATATTACTCCACCAGAAATTTCGTTTCAAGTCCTTGTACATCTTGCTAGACCCCAGATGAACAGAATAAGGGGTAGCATGAGCTTCTCTCAAAATAGAGTTTTTCAACTCGTCATTCGCCGGTACGCACAACCGGTTCTTAAACCTCAAAAGTCCATCCTCGTGGACCACGAATCCAGGGGCTTTCCCCTGAACCACATCTTCACGGATGCGCAACAATGAAGGGTCTGAACTCTGATTCTCTCTGATTACCTCCTCAAGTGACGATGAAATCTCTAACATACAAAGCTGTCCCTGAACTCGCTGAAGCCAGACCTCGATCTCGGGTCTAAGGAATTCCTATTGAAGCTCCTTCTGAACTGTTAAACGAGCAAGCATCTGCTCCTGAACGGACTTACGACTCAAGGCGTCGGCGACAACGTTCGCCTTGCCCGGGTGGTAAAGGATCTCGATATCAAAATCTTTGATTAGTTCCAACCACCGCCTCTGTCGCATATTTAACTCATTGTGAGTAAATATATACTTCAACTCTTGTGATTGGTGAAGATCTGACAGGTGATGCCATAAAGGTAACGACGCCAAATTTCCAACACGAAAACCACGGTTGCTAGCTCCAGCCGTGGGTTGGATAATTAACCAGCTAATCCGAGGAACCATCGGATTTACTTAATATCTTTCGGAGGTTGCCAATCTCGGATAGTCTCCATCTTCTGAGGGTCGACACGAACTCTGTCAGATGAAATTACATGCCCGAGAAAGTCACTTCGGACCTCCAGAACTCACATTTGGAAAACTTTCCATAAAGTTGCTCTCGTCTCAACACGTCGAGAACCTGATGAAGATGAACCTCGTGTTCCTCTAGGCTACGAGAATAAATCAAAATGTCTTCGATGAAGACAACAACAAACTGATCCAAAAAGTCGATGAAAACCCGATTCATTAACTCCATGAATACCGCATGTGCAATAGTTAGCCCGAACAGCATAACTACAAACTCATAATGACCATAGCGTGTACGAAATGCTGTCCTCGTGCTATCCGACTCTCGAATCCGCAACTGGTGATATCCAGATCTTAAGTCGATCCTGGAAAATACTGAGGCTCCCTGAATTTGATCTAAAAGATCATCAATACGGGGTAAGGGATACTACTCTTGATCATCACCCTGTTCAACTCCTGGTAATTAATACACACACGAGACGAGCCATCCTTCTCCTTGATAGATCACACTGGTGCTCTTCACGGGGACGTAATCGGTCGGAGATAACCTTTCTCGAACTACTCCTCAAGTTGAATCTTCAACTCCTGCGTTCTGGTCGGGGCCATCCGATACGGTGCCTTCGATAAAGGGGACGTACCGGCTCCAACTCACTCCTGAATTCCCCTACTCTATGTGAAGGCAACCAGATAACTCGTCTGGAAATACATCGTCAATCGATGACAATGATACCACGAATGATTGAACAACTCGATTGCCTTAGAAAGGCCAATCGATGAAAATGATACGATGAATGTTTGAATAACTCGATTGCCTTTGAAAGGTCAATCGATGAAAATGATACAATGAATGATTAAATGACTCGATTGTCTTAGAAAGGCCAATCGATGGAAATGGTGCAATGAATGATTGAATAACTCGATTGCCCTAGAAAGGCCAATCGATGAAAATGATACAATGAATGATTGAATAGCTCGATTGCGGAATTTCCCTGCTTTCGTCATAATAATACTTCTTCTGGAACAACGGGGATTACTTCCCTGAAGCACACATTCGACAACCAACGACGGAAAGATAGCGACCAAATGCTAACAAACATTGAGGATAGTATCAAGACGATCAAACCAACTAATACCGAAAATTACATCGTCCTAAGATAAATTCACCACGATTAGATCCATCAACCAATTGCGGTCATTAAGCTTAATTCGGTATGATTTCCGAAAAAATCTTCCATCGTCAGGTAGACCGATGGTATTAGGTCCACAAGCAATAGGACTATCCCAAAATAAGTCTATTCAAACATGATTCGAAAATGAATGAATGCGGTGCACCAGTATCCAAAAAGGTACACACAGGTTGAAATAAAATTACGAGTTTACCTGAGGTCATTCGGGCCACCGGATCGTCGATCCTCCTCATCACATGAATGCAGGACTTGCCGCCCCGAACCGGACGCTCCGTCGATAAATATAAGCCCCAACTCTATTTGCTTCCATTTTCTTAAGCAGCGTTGACAAAGTAGTCCGATTAAACGCCGATTGCTTCGGGGCTGAGATGCGCCGAGCCGACTTGGAGTCCTTTCGGAAAAACGGGCCTTATGCCCAAAATTCCCACAATTATAGCACGTGATAGACGGTTTTGGACACTCGGTCTGAAATGACTGGCGTTCCACAATTGAAAGCAGTGATGGCCGAAGCGCTGGGGCCGAGATCTGCACGATTATGCGCCGTAGGAGGTCGCTCGAAACGATAGGACTCACACGAGGCTTCTTGAAGGTTGGTGACCGCCTTCGGGTTGATTACGCCGTTGATTTCTTGCCGGCAGATGAAGGTTGTTGTTCAGCACTTTCCTTAGCAGCCGTCTCATACGGGAGAGTTCGCTCGATTAATCCGGCCAGAGTGGCGCAATGATGATTGAGCAACTGCATATGGGTCATCATGGCCTGCATAAAAGTGAGTGGATCAACCCAAACATCTCTGATCGAGCCGAGTCACAGGCACGATTTCCCGATAGCGAGTGATTATTTCCGGGTTTCGGCCCGCACCGCGCCTCTCCTGTGCACCCTCTGACTCTCCCCATACCGAAGTAGGAAGGTCGCATAATGATTATATTTCCCGCATGATTATCACTTATGATCATGTCATGAGATGATGAAAATGAGTATACATGCTCTACTTAGTGATTATATGAATGATTTCTTGAAGTGACATGATTATCGATGAAATTCTTTAAATGATTATCTTGAATAACTTAACAAGATTAATAATATGATCATCCAGATCGACAACTGAGTAATGAAATGAATTAAGTAATTAATGAATTAACATGATCGTCCTGATCATTAACTGAGTAATGAAATGAATTAAGTGATTAATGAGTTAACATGATCGTCCTAATCACAATGAATGATGATGTTTGAGGATTGCTAATTGATGAATGATGAATGAATGACTATTGCTAGAATTTATACCATGGCGTTAGAAATCTTACAGTTCTTTCGGTCTGATTGGCTCGGCATTTGCACAGGTCACACGTGACGCGAAAGTCCAATGATACTAGTCTGATGACGATGATTTCAAATGAGACATGACTCGGAAGGTAGTATTCAAAACCACGCTCCGATACCAACTCTGTAACACCCCAAACTAGGCAGATATTACAGTGCCGTGAATCCCCAACTGGGACCCACCAGGCGAATGAAAATGATGAATTAAATAATACAATTGTAGTACCGAACCACATTATATTACCAAATACTCCAATGAGGAGTTTAAGTACAACACACCAGGACAATACCGAATACTAGTATATTCTATATGAAGATAAAATACACGACACTGAATGAAACGGAGTATCCAAATGAAAGTCTGCAGCGGAAAATAAAGGACAATAACATGAATAACTGAAAGATCGGGGCCCCTACTAGTATCACTGGGACTCCTCGACATCAACATGCTATTCCCGTGCTTTTGCCTTGCCATGACCTGAAAAACAAAATCCCCAAACGGGGTCAGTTACAAAGAACAACAATCCTCAAGGGTTGAAAATACACAATCATGATTATATCTGAAGTTATAAAATATCCTTAGTTATGAATTACGCTGAAGAGGAGTACCATAGTACGCCCGTAGTGTTCTGTGCAAGTGTACAAGACGGATGACCGGACACACCCGTCCTTGTACCTAATTAGTCTCACGGAGGTAAACGTTACCGTGTGCACAGTCCAATGTATCACTCCCAATACATGGACATCATGTGCCCGACTAAAAATTCCACACATCCGCACCCGGCCACGTAATATGAACCCAAAAGGTCATATGAACGAGAATGACCATAATGAATATCAATGAATAATAATAATCTGACAACGTCAAGAATGACTTACCGAGATGAAAGTGATAATGAAGTGATTGATAGTTTCAATGAAATGATTGGAACCGCCGTTCCTCGTTAATGAAGTGATTATTCGACAATTACAAGTCTCAATATGATTAATACAATGATGAATGAGTTATGATTATGAATGATCAACAACAAAAGGAATGAATATCCTTTTAACCGAGTAAGAATCAACTAACACAACACCGGTGACAATTATCCTTCCACGAACAGCGTCCTAATTGAGATATCGGTCGCTCGAACAACCTTGAATAATACAATTACCAACAATCCATTCAATATACGAATCAAACACGAATATAACGAACTCAAAACGTCGATACGACTAAACCAAGTCCATTGAGGCATTAAATCAAACACGTTGCGGCCAAACTCCGATCGTTTACAATCAAACCTCAATATACCAATATCAAATCCCCCAAGAAGTGTTTCAAACCAACAAACATCTTCCAAACGATCAATAATCCAAAATGAATATCCGAAAACTTGATTATAACGACAATTAATCGAAAACCCCCAATTTCAACCCGATATTCAAGGTAATCCCTCAATAATCCAATTAATCCTTATACAAACTCATAATCATATACATATCCCTTCATATAACATGATTATAACGTCCAAAACATCATATCTCAACACAAAATCGAAGTCCAAGGTGTTGAAGAAATTACCTCTAGAAGATCCAACCACTTCGATCCGAAGAACACGAGTTTAACCGAGTATCCAAGCTTCCCAAATGATCGAAGATGATGAAAAATACACACTCAAATGATAATTGATGAAGAAATCTCTCCCTCAAGACCCTCTCTCGTGTATGAAGGTGAAAGAATGAAGAAATGAGCTGAAATGTTAAAAAAACGAATTTAAAGGGGTTTGCTGGTCTGTCGGACACGGCCCGTGCCGATCGGCACGACCGCGGCGCGCAACTGGCCGACAGGGACTCGACCGTGTCCTGCTTGACATGATCGCGACGCGAAGGGGCCTTCCGATAGTGACCTGTCCGAAGCGGTGACTCGATGCGGCGCCGGCATTGACTTCGGCCGTGTCACGGAACACGGTCGGGCGTATGGCGATCGGTTCGGCTTATCGGAAGAGTTCGACTCGGCCGTGCGACACGGTCGAGTCTGTGGCGAGAGACCCGGCATTTACGGGCGAAATGCAACCGGCCGTGTCGGGACGGCGAAGTTGGCCGGCGATGATCGCCAATGGCGAACAATGAGCGGGTGAGCTAAAACGACCATAACTCTCTCGTCCGGACTCCGATTGACTCACCGTTTGAATCATTGGAAAGCTAACTCGATGCTCTATAATATTGCAAAGATTCAGAATTTTTGGAGTTACCAAAAATTAATGGTGATCTAACAAAGTCGAACTCATATGCGGAAAGTTGAAACAATGGACAATAACGATACACAACTCGAAGTTTTTCCGAACGGTGAACACGGGTGAATGAACATGATTGATGAATGATTATAAATGAGTGAAAATCCACTGAGTGACAATCACCGAATGAAATTACTGAATGATAATGACTGAATTACAACCGGGTATTACAGGTATTACATTCCGGGATTCTCCAGCGGAAGAGTTAGTTTTGTCATTAAATAAAATTGGCGGAGGTAGAATATTAATGATGCTGGAGTGATGGGCGGCGCCATCATTAAAGTTGGTGGGTGGGATGCCAGCCATCCGCAATAAATTGTAGATAATACAAGTCAATAAAGTCCGCCGCACAAAGGCGGCGGATGTCTCTAGAATAGAGACGTTACCAGCAATAAATGGTAAAAAAATAAGACAGATGAATGAAGAACACGGAGTAGAATTCTAGAGAGAAGGGAGAGAAAAAATGCTAGAGAGAGAAACATGTGTTGAAACGTACCATCGGATTAGATACACGTGTGTTGAAACGTGTTAATATTGAAACGTACCAAGTTTTATCTATCGAATTAGATACACGAGGGTCCGTTCCACAGACCAAAATGAACCAACTCAAAAATTATTTAATTCCTTCCCCCTCCCCTCACATGAGAATTATTTATTTGACTTAGAATCATGTACGTAGAATATTTAATACACTTGGTGTATTAATATTTCTTCATGTATCATTATTATAATGGAAGGTGTGATGTGTTTTGTATATAAACATAGGCTCCAACCTCCATTAGAAATGAGAGGTATTATGGCCGAGAGAAGCGAGAAACAAAGGAGAGTTTTCATATTATTTCTTACACTTGAGTTTTGGTGTATTTGGGAAGAAAATAATTTTTATAAAATACTTAGAGTATTTATATAATAATATAAGCTAATTCTATTAATTTCTAGCCGTATACTTAGAGTATAAATTGATAGAAATATTTTTCAGTCATCATCTGACGCGTGATACGTAGAGGCACAGTGATTTCGCTGCTCAGGAATTTTCAAAAGCTCGTTCGATTGGAATCATGTTCGTGCTCGGAATCAAGAAAAATTATGAATTCTTTGATTCTTATCTTCGTCAATTTTATATATTCGTAGATATGATGCTTGATCTATCCTTTTTGGGGTTCGATTTTTATCCGACCTGACCAGTTTATCTTTCCACTGCGTAACTCAATTTTAATTACCGAATCCCAACAGTGGTATCGGAGACAGGTTTATGTGATCGTATATTTGATATTTGCATTTAGAATGCTCATTTGTATTATTTTATGATTTAGAATCATAATTTTTTTAATGTTAATGTTTAATTGTTCATCTAAAAATTTTATTTTTCATGATTCATGTTATAATATAAATCCATTTTTTCATTTGAAAAACTAATTTATATGTGTAATATAAAAATTAGAAAACTATTATTTCTGGATTCGAGATGAAAAGACGAGCCGGAAAAGTGGCCGGACCCGACAGCTCGAGGCTGCCGGGAGGCTGCCGGCAGCAAGATGCTCACGAGAGCAAAGATGCGCCGCCGAGCAAAGATGTCGGGTCATTTTAGTCGTGGTCAACCTACCGGCCGCGGACTTGGCCCGAGCCTTGTGTTTTCCAACTACGTTTTTTATATTTCGTTCGATAACTTAATTTCCCGCAAATTAAATCAAATTTAATTTGATTAAAATATAATTATGGTAATTTTATTCTTAAGAAAAATAATTTAATGAAATATTTATTTTCGCCCGGAACAAGTTACTATTAACAGTTGTGTGAATTAATTAGATTAATTCTAGTGAATGAATGAATTTTATATTGATTGAATCAATATTTCGATTAACTGCATTTGTTGTTAATTTTAATGTAATTGTTGCAATATTATTTGAATGGTGATGTATTTCATGGACTTAGTTTATTGAATCTTTATTTGATGGGGTTGTAATGGCCAACTTGAGCCAATTTATTTTTTTAGTAAATTTGTATAGAATGCAAATTTTATAAATGTAATAAATTAGCTACAATGAAGAGCCGAGGACAATACGCCATAAAGTCGAAGATTCAAGACTTGTAATTTGATTACTTGTAACTTTGTTTTTATCGAGTCGATGGTGACTCGGTACTTAGGAACGGTACATGAACTACATGTTGGTAGATTTAGGTTGTGTATGTTTCTCATATTGTATGACAAATAAACAAACCGACAAATCGCGATTATAAAATGATTAATATACAAAGTGTAACATATAATCGCGTAATTCTCCCACTTACAAATACTAAGTTAAAAAGGTTACGAGGTTTCCTACCCTCCGTCAAACTCATGGAAAACTGAAATCCAAACCGAAACATTTTTGTGGAAGGTTGATAAATTCGTAGAGTGCACTAGATGCCTTCGGTTGTGACAAATCAAACCCCTAGAAGCCGTATGGGTTGCCGGATGAGATTCAATTATTAGAATGATAGGAGTTGACAATTTAAACTTAGATAGTTCAGCGAGCCATAGAAACCGCCTGGATTGGGGGCAAGTGAACTAGGGGTAAAAGAAGATTGAATCATCCATTAGATGGGTTGGTGTTGGACACCACTTTATAACGAATAATAGAATAAAAACCGTATGGGTTGCCCTCTATTAAATGCTGTAAAAAAATCGATCACCACTATGCAGTCAACCGTGACTTCCAAATCCTACAGGGGAGTGTGTAATGTCGATAAAATAGTGGGAGCCAAGATTTGAATAAAGAAAGTCCTTAAAGTCTTTACTCGGATCATAATTTAACAGTCACTAAACAAATCTCAAAATCATTCTCTTTAGTTAACAAACGAAAAATCTCTCAAAAATGAAAATGAACCCACTCACAGTTCTACTTGAAAAGAGCAATCTTATTGGACCAACTTTTTGGACTGGCTCCGCAATCAGAGGATAGTCCTCATTATGGAGACACTAGGTTATGTCTTGGAGGCGGACATCACACCGGCTACTTCACGGACCAGGGCTAGCCAGGAATATGTCGAAGCCCATGAGAAATAGGTCAAAGATGATGTCAGGGGCGAGGTTTCATGATGGCCAATGAGCTTCAAAGAGCTCATGAAAACATGCCCTCTGCAAGGGCGATCCTGGCACATCTTACTGAACTCTATAGGGAGCATAGCCGAACTGCTTGGTATCAGATATCAAAGCAGTTGTTTAGTGCTCAAATAAAGGAATGTGAGAATGTTGGGGATCATGTCCTCGATGATATCTATGATCGATAGATTGGAGGCTCTTGATTTTAGGATGCATGCTTCTCGCCAGACTGACCTTATTCTGCAATCGCTTCTTGACTCCCTCTCTTAGTTTATAATGAATTTCAACTACAATGAGATTGATTGTAACTTAGTTGGGTTAATGAACAAACTGATTATGGTACAGTTTCAAATAAAGATTAGGCCAAAGGAGGCTGCACTTGTTATTTCTTCTGGGCCTTGGAGGTCCAAGAACAAGAAGAAAAGGACAAGAAGTAGTTCAAGCCCAAAGGAGGGGTATAGAAATACAAGGGCAAGGCCTCAATATTTTCAAAGAGTAAGGTGGTCAAGAAGACAGGTGTCTGTCTAAACTGCAGTGAGCTAGGACATTGGAGGAGGCATTGTCTAAAACTTGACCGCAACGCGCCTTCAGGTATGGAACTACTAGTTTGGGAAATGAATTGTTCTATAACTGTTCGTTCTACTTCTTGGATACTTGATTCTGGTGCAAGTTCTTATATATGTACAATAAATCAGGATTTGGAACAAAGTAGAAAGCTTGGAGTTGGAGAAGTGATGGTGACAATCGGCAGCGGGCATATTGTCGAGGCTACTAACATCGGATCACTTATAGTGTCAAGCACTTAAGTGGCTTCTTAGACTTGGTCATGTTGGTCAGACCAAGAATCATAAAATGGATAAAGATAGACTTAATGGTGAAAGAGCTGCCGAAAAAACTTAGATTAATACATGCCGACATATGTGCCATTTTGAAGTGGCACGTGATGGATTTCAACATTTCATTACATTCACTGATGACCATATATGTATGGGTTCGTGTACTTAATGAAACATAAATCCGAAGCCTTAGAAAAATTCAAGGAATTTAAGGCCCTAATTGAAAATCAAACAGGTCATCATATCAAAACACTTAGGTCGGATCGAGGTGGCGAATATATGAGTACCGAGTTTGATGAGTGCTTAAAAGAATCGGGAATAGTATCATAGTTCACTCCTCTAGCTACTCCACAATTAAATGGTGTGTCATAAAGAAGAAATTGAACCTTGCTGGACATGGTGCACTCCATGCTTAACTATACCAGTCAACCTATTTACTTGTGGGGTTATGCGCTCCTTACTGCTGCATATATCTTAAACACATGTCCTTCCAAATCCGTTCTCAAGACTCCACATGAGATGTGGAAAGATAGGAATTCAAGTCTCAATCATATTAAGATTTGGGGATGTCCTTATGTCAAGAAGACTAAAGTAGAGAAATTGGAAGCTAGGTCTGTGAAGGGTCGTTTCATAGGATATCCATGGGGTCCATGGAATACTTATTCTACATGTCTAAATATCATAAGATCATCTTTGCTTTACAAGCACACTTACTTGAATATGAATTATTCAAGAAGGAGGCATAGGTAGAAATATTTCTTTAGAAGAAATAAAGGAAATACCTAATGAGACACTTGTACAAGATATTAGAACAAAACCTTTTGAAATATAAACACAACCTCGTAGGTCTATTAGAGCTTCTCATTTACCTGAAAGGTATGTCTATTTGCATCAAGAGGAATTGGATCCTCATGAGATGACGGAAAGTAGACAAGAGAATGATTCCTCTACTTATGACCAGGTGACGGTATATGTGGACTCCGTGAAGTGGCAAGAGGCTATGGAAGCTGCATTAAACTCTATACATGCTAATAAGGTCTGGACTCTAGTGGATCGTCCTAAAGGCATAGTGCCTATTGGGAATAAATGGATATATAAGAGAAAGACTGATGGATATGGCAAGGTTGATACTTATAAGGCCAGACTTGTGGCGAAAGGTTATTTCCAAAGAGAAGGAATCAATTATTTGGGGACCTTTTGCCTGTAGTTATGATAAAGTTTATTCACATGATGCTTGCCATAGTAGCCCATTTTGATTATGAAATATGGTAAATGGAGTGAAAACGACATTTTTAAATAGATTCCTCGAGGAGGAGAGATATATGGAACAACCTAAGGTATTCATATCTGAGGCCAATATTCATAGAATATGCAAGCTTCAGCGTGCCATCTATGGACTGAAGCAGGATTCGCAAAGTTGGAATCTTCGTTTTGATGTGAAAGTCAAAGAGTCTGATTTTGTTAAAAACAAAGAGGAGCCATGTATTTATAATAATGTTAGTGGGAGCAAAATTGTGTTCTTAGTGCTATATGTGGATGATATTCTACTTATAGGAAACCACGTAAGAAAACCCAGTTATGTGAAAGCTTGGCTTTCTAATAAGTTCAAAATGAAAGACTTGGGAGAAGCCACATCAGAATGAAAGACTTGGGAGAAGCCACCTATATTCTAGGTATTCATCTCTACCGGGATAGATCGAAGAGAATGATTGGTCTTTCCCAAGCCCTCTATATAGCAAAAATCCTGAAACGATTTAGGATGGAGAATTCTAAAATAGGGTTCCTACCTATGCAACATGGTGCAAACTTTCCTTAGCGATGTGTCCTCAAAGTGAGTAAGATAGAAAGGAAATGAGCAAGGTACCCTATGCTTCGACAGTGGGTAGCCTCATGTATGCTATGATTTGTACTAGACTGGACATTGCCTATGTTGTGAGAATAATAAGTCGGTTTCAGTCAAATCCAGGGCAAGAACATTGGACTGCTATAAAGAACATTCTTAAGTACCTGAAGAGGACTAAAGATTTGGTTCTTACATATGGCGATGGAGAAATTAAAGTAATGGGTTATACAGACTCACATTCTTCGGTAGACATAGATGCACAGATGTCCACATTAGGGTATATCTTTACTCTAAATGGTGGAGCAGTATCTTGGAGAAGTGCAAAGCAAAGCGCGACGGCGCTTTCCACATGTCAATATGAATATCAGGCAGCCACAGAGTCTGCTAAAGAGCGTTTTGGATTAAGAAGTTCACTGAGGAACTTCAAGTGGTTCCTGAATCAGACCGACCCGTGGCGCTGTTTTGTGATAACGACGAAGCTGTTGCTTAGGCTAGGGAGCCTTGGGCTCACCACAACACCAAACACATTGAGAGAATATCATTTTTAGAGAAATGGTTTAGAAAGGGAACATTACAGTGCAGAAAATAGACACAACAAATAATGTGTTGGGATTCGGTGATTAAAAACGAGTTACACAGCGGATGTAAGAGTGAGGGCATTATACTTATTATTATGTAAATTATTATCAAAAGTCAATTGTATATTTCTTTATTTACTCGTAGTCACTAACATTCATGACTCGTAAATATATATACAGAAACTAGACCGTGTATTTGAGAGAAAAACATTCCACTCCTTATTGGATAAAGGGATCGGCACTGGAAAGGTTTATGTCTGAAATACTTAATCGTTCGCAAGTCGATGAAACTTGACTAGACGTTAAGTTTATGTAAAGACTTTATGATGTGTTCTTTGATTTGGAGAGTGCCTGTTGTCACTAGTGTTTAGTGGGAGCACACATTATAGGTATGCTAATAAGATTAGTATACTCGAACTGACCCACCCTCGATTCGTCACACGGATTTTACTTTGGGACAATGAATGATAGAATCGAAAGGTTGTGATAGGTATTCTTGAACCTTCGACTTGAGGATTTAGTAGGTATGTGCTTGTGATGTTAAGATTTGCATTAGAGTAGTTCCACCCAGCAAATTGGAAGCTGAGGGCCAACCTCGACATGCATCTTGAGGCAAGTAGCAGGTTCTACTAACCAAGAAAGGATTGTTTCTCCTGTAAGTGAACAGGTGTATGTCCTATGCAGTTACTGGCAGATGGGATCAAAAGTCTTTGGCCAAAGTATTGGAGCTGGTTGTATTAGATACATGAGAGCTCAATGATCTCGATTTGCATTAACTCATGCATGACGTCAAGTATAGATATGGTTTGACTGACCATGACTCTATAACTTGATCGGGACATTCGAGAGAAGAGTTTATAGATATACTGGTATTCACAACAGATAGGTTTTGGAATGATCCCCAATCATTCGTTCTCAGTTAGGTTACAGTGTAGGCCGCGTGACTGGCTAGGTGGTGCTATCACTCTTTGGTTCCTCCCATTGCTAACTAAGACAGACCTACCATGTTGTGCATTAGGATAGACGACGGAATAAATCAAGCTTATTCTCTCTTTATAAATATTAAATATTGGATATCTAATTTATTAGACATTAGATATCTAATTAATTTTGGGACATTGGATGTCTAAATTAATTTATTGGATAAATTAATTTACATCTTGATGAATTAAATAAATTACTGAGTAATTAATTTAATTCACATATATAATTATTTCTTGGAGAAATTAGTTATACTATTTTGTATTTTATATAATTAATTAATTTGATTAATTAATTAATGTAAATACAGAAACAGAACAGAGTTAATCTAATTGGACACACGGGAGTCCGAAACGAACCGAACTTTTCCGTATATTTATAGAGGTCGCCCCCTTATTCCCTTGGTCTTCACTTGGACTGCTCTTCCACCTAAATTGGTGGAAGACAGCTGACAGAGCTGACCGGCCTCGCAGAGAATAATTAAAAGGGGAAGGGAGACTTTGACTATAGATGATGAAAACAAAAAATAAAAGAGAAACTTACCTCCACAATAAGGATTGACCTGTGAATTACAAAAAAGAGGGTGAGTTTTTTCATTTTTGGGGTTGGATTTTGTAAGAGTGTTTGCGAATTGGGTTCATAGTGGACTTCATCTTCATAAATATTTAATTAAATAACTACAAGGGTATGATTTCGAATCTTACAATTTTGTTTAATTTTAATATTCGTATATACGTTGCTTGATTGATCCTCTTAAGGGATTCAGATCGAACTTATTTTATATTTCTTCCACTGGGCCTTCGATTTGGTCAATGAATCCCAACAGTGGTACTGGAGCGAGGTCTTCCGATCATATATACGATATTTAGCATTTGGAATGCTTGATTGATTGATTTATGATTTGTAATCATTAATGTTTTAATCATAGTGTATATTTAATTATTCATTGTAGTTATTTTTTGCGTAAATTTATATCAAATATAAATCTTAGATTTCTTGGAAATATGATTTATATTGAAGATTTGAAAGTAAAAAAAATATTGATATTGGATATCCAGTTGAAAATCGAGCCCCGAGTTGCCGTTGGATGGACAACCGTCTAGTTTCTGGGCTGCTGGCTAGTGACACGGCCGTGTCTGTTCCCAGACATGCTCCGAAGTCATTTTTCCCTGTATTCTAGAAAATTAATCTCCCCCATTTTAAATTAAATTTTATTTTATTAAAATGGTATATGGTACTTAATTTTAAAAGGGAAATTGATTTGTTGGAATAATTATGATTGACCAAATTACTTTAAACGAACTAAGATTACCGATTTTGTGGATTGATTGGATTACTTCTATTAAATAGTAAAATTTATATATTAGTTGTATCAATATTACCCATTTAATACAAAATCCATTTATTTTGTATTTATTGGATGAATGCTTTGTTATGGTTGTATACATCAAAGCATATTTTATGCTTGTATTACCTAATTTCCCGGTCTTTATCTATGAGAATATTTAATTTATTTCATCACATGTTTTGCATATTTATTCACGCTATTGTTATGCAAATGTTGTCTAAGTTACTTTATATTGTAGATAATGTGGTGTGTCGAGTCACACAGAAGATCACATTATCGGTTCCTTATATAGTAATATTTAGTTCACAACCTATATAATATTAGACTGTTAGTAGTATATGCTTGAGATTGGTTGGTCTTGACTATTAGCATATATTAGCGTATTCGGTAAACGTTGAACAGGATCGAGGTGAGATAGATTCTTCTGTACTGACTATAAGAAGAACGTACATCTCGGAAAATTATTATTTCTTAATTCTAGTGATTAATATTTAATTATATATATTTAATATTTATTGCTTTGATTTATCATGGGTGAGAGTCACAATGATTGACTCAATATGCTCGATATTTTGGGCAATATTATTATTTATATGATAATTAATATTATAGCTAGAAATCGTGTCCCGACCAGTCGGGTTGATCACCCTTGAGCCACTCGAAAGGATTATTATATTAAACCCTGCAGATGGAATTAATTTTCCGATAATAATAAAAGTCGAGTGGTATACTCATGTATAATATATTAATTAATTAAAAGCTTTCAGTAGCTTAAATTAATTAATGGACATGGAATATCTTAAATACGGGGAATAATTAATTCAAAAAGGAGCCCAATTTCGTAATTTGAAATTTTGCTAGGAAGTGCAATATTAACTTTTTAGTGGACTAAGTTGATATTTAATAGAGTCATTATATTAGGAAGAGTTCTAATATAGTAAAATGACATCTATTAAGAGTCCTTACCATATCCTCCTTAAGGTCCCTAGAGTATCCCAAAACACCTATAAAAGGAGGATATATGGTGGCCGATTTTAATGTTTTCCAGAACAACAAATTCGATTTTTCTTTCTTTGTGTTTAATTGTGGATCTTGACTTGTGTCTTGGATTCCACAATTTAGCTAACACAATATTTTTCTAAAATACATAAATATTCAAGAAAAATAGAGAGGAAAAATTTGTAAGGTATTTCTTGGAGATTTTATTTTCGGCCGACCCATATATTGCTCTCCGAGTAGTCCGGTAGATTGTTGCCCACACGACATCTGGATAATAGGTGGGATATACTCTAGAAGACTTTGAGGTAGAAATACAAGTAGATCGAAGAAGAATAGAGGGAGTAGTTCGATCGATCCAAGGAAGGAATTTCTACCACTTCGCGTCAAAGGTATTAATTACCGACTCCCATGCGTAAATATATTTATTTGATTGTTTATTAATCTGTTTAGTTAATTAATTGACAAGCCTAAATAGATCCGGTTTTTATGTTGGTTAGTTTATAAAACCGTTTATAAAATATTTTCACCAACTAGCTTCCGCTGCGTTTTATATTCCATCATGCTTGTGAATGGTGGTGTAGTTCATGGACCTAGTTTTTGAATCGTTTGTTTTATTCGATTGAGTTAAAGGCCGTTTTGAGCCTATTTATTTTACTAGAAAAATTTGTACTATATGATGCAATTTATCATGTAAAATTTATATGTAATGACAAAGACCGGAAGGAGATCCATTTGAGAAGATGAAGATTCAAGACTAAAGACATATAATTAGATTATAATATTTTTGTTCTAGGAACGGTCCATGAACGGCATGTTGATAGCAACTAAGTTGTAAATGTTTTATCATATGTTATGAATGCCAACAAACGCGCTTAAATAAATTAATGTGCAGAGCATAACAATAATCGCGAAAATTCTCCCATGACAAACTATTAAGTTTAAAAGGTTTCAAGGTTTTCCTTCCCTCTATCAAACTCTTGAAAAATTGAAATCCAACTCGGATGTGATATACTTACAAGTTATCGGGGTAGTCGTTCGAGGAGGATCGATAAATTCCGAGAGTGCACTGGATGCCTTCAGTTGGAGCAAATTTACCCCTAGAAACCTACTCGGTTTTTGAATAAGATTTAATTGCGAAACTGATCAGCATCGATGGTGTAAACTTAACTTGTTTACGAACTATAGAAACCGTATAGGTTGAAGGAAGTGAACAAGGGGAAAAAGAGGATCGAATCATCCATTGGATGGGTTGCTGTTGGACACCACATTACAAATATTAATAGACCAGAAACCTCTCAGTTGCCCTATATTAAAATTTATAAAGAACTCAATCACCACTATAAAGTAAATCGAACAAATACTTCCGAATTTCACAAGGGAGGGTGTCATTTCGATATAAATAGTGGGAGCTGGGTTAAATGAATAGAAAAATCCTTAATTCTAAACTCAGACCATAATCAAACGAGTCATTAATCAGTCTGTCATACTTAATGCAGATAAGTAGAATATCAACTCTCAAAATGACAATGAACCCACTTACAATTCTACTCGAGAAGAATATCTTACTCGGACCAAACTTTGTGGAATAGATCGCAATCTGATGATTATCCTCAATATGGAGGCACAGGGATACGTCTTAGAGGTGGACATTCCGGTCGCTCCGTTGTAGACCAGGGTCAGTCACGAAGATGCTAAAATCCACGAAAAATGGATTAAGGATGACATTAGATTACGTGGCTATATGATGGGATCTATATCTAATGAGCTTCAAAGAGCTCATGAGAAAATGACTTCTGCTAGTCATATCTTATCTCACTTAACCGAGCTTTAGTGAGCACAATCGAACTGCTAGATATGAGATATCTAAACAGCTCTTCGGTGCTGGGATGAAGGAAGGTGAGGAAGTCAGGGACCACGTCCTAAAAATGATATCTATGATCGAGAGATTAAAGGCTGTTGATTTTAGGATGCAAGCTTCTCTCCAAACTGACCTTATCCTGCAATCTCTTCCTAATTCCTTCTCTCTGTTTGTTATGAACTTCAACTGCAATTAGATTGCTTTAAATTTAGCAGGGTTGATGAACAAACTTGTAACCGCTCAGTCTCAGATGAAGACTCCGCGGGTTAAGGAGTCTGCCCTTGTGATTTCTTCTGGATCTCGGAGGTCCAAGAATAAGAAGAAAAAGACCAAGAAGCAGATGGGCTCACAAGGTAAGGCTTTTAAGGGTAACAGAAAGGCCCTAATGGTTCCTAAGAGTAAGAAGGTGAATACGGATGCATGCCACAAAGGCGGTGAGCTGGGCTACTAGGCAAGAGACTGTCCGATCCTTCATGGGGTTTAAAGTACGGAAATTTAAGTTTTGGAAATGAATTATTCTGCTACCGTATATTCTACTTCTTGGATACTGGATTTAGGTGCTCATTCTCACATTTGTACCATGAATCAGGATCTGGAACAAAGTAGGAAGCTTGGAGTTGGGGAAGTGATGATTACTGTCAGAAGCGGGCATAGTGTCAAAACAACTGAGATAGGATCACTTCTTTTGGATTTGAAATTCGGCTTTGTTTTAACATTAGATGATGTACTAGTGTGGCCCAAGGGGCATAAGAACATTATATTTATTCCCGTCATGGATCGGAAAGGCTTTTCAGTTTTCATTGCTAATAGTACTTGCAAAATTTATTTTGGAAATAAAGTAGTAGGCACTGCTACATTGTTAAATGGACTGTATCATCTAAACCTAAGTAACAAAGTCATTATGAGCACTATGACAAGGAAGCATGGTAGGGATGAAACTAATCAAGCTTTGAAATGGCATCTTCGACTTGGTCATGTTAGTTATACCAATGTTTAAAAAATGGAAAAAGATGGACTTTTGGGCCCATTGGGATCGGATCCTTTTCCAACTTGTGAATCTTGACTTAAAGGCAAAATGAATAAGTCCACCTTCACAGAGACTTTTGAAAGAGCCACTGATAAACTTAGATTAGTCCATACCAACGTGTGTTGTGCTCTGGAAGCAACACGTGATGGATATCTGTATTTCATTACGTTTACGGGTGATCATATTATGTATGGTTATGCGTACTTAATGAAATATAAATCGAGGCCTTTGAGAAATTCCAGGAATTTAAGGCCCTAGTCTAAAATCAAATTGGTAATTATATCAAAAACTTCGGAAGTGGTAAGTATATGAGTACATAGTTTGACAAGTTCCTAAAGGGGAGGGGAGACTTTGACTAGGGATGATGAAAATAAAAACAAAAGAGAAACTTACCTCCACAATAAGGATTGAGCTGTGAGTTACAAAAAAGAGGGTGAGGTTTTTCATTTTTGTTGATCATCTCATTTCCTAGAATACCATTGAGAGAAAAGTGAATATATCTAACACTTTGAGTGTTTAGGAAATATTAGGAGAGAAAATATTAATTAGTATACATGGAGTATATCAATTAATTTCTATAGCTACAACCATCTTGTTCTAGCCGTATCCTTAGAGGATAATAAGGTGAGTGTTACTCCGGTCGTTTTTCTGGCGCGTGGCAAGTAGAGATGCGGTACTTTCAGCGTTGGATTTTCCAAGAGTTTTTCACGAATTGGATCCGCAGTTGACATCATCTTCACAAACATTTAATCAAAGGACTACAAGGGTGGGATTTTGAATCTTACACTTTTGTTTAATTTTAATGTTCGTATATATGTTGCTTGATCGATCCTCTTAAAAGATTCAGATCGAACTTATTTTATATTACTTCCGCTGCACCTTTGTTTTGATCAACTAATCATAACACAAGCATCATGCGAATAGACTCTATCATGGCTACAGACGAAAAGGCCTCGAAGTAATCGATTCCCTCTCTTTGGGAATATTCTTTCGCCATAAGCCTGGCCTTATAGGTATCAACCTTGCCATCTCCACCAGTCTTTATCTTATAGATCCATTTATTCCCAATAGGCACTATGCCCTTTGGTCGATCCACTAGAGTCCAGATCGGATTATCATTCATAGAGTCTATCTCAGCTTCCATAGTCTCTTTCCACTTCGCGAAGTCCACATCTACCTACCATCGCCTGGTCATAAGAAGAGGGATCATTCTCTTGGCTACTTTCCATCATCTCATGAGAACCCAATTCCTCTTGATGCAGATAGCCATATCTCTCAGGTAAATAAGAAGTTCGACTAGACCTGCGAGGTTGTGTTTGTATTTCAGAAGGTTTTGTTCCACTATCTTGCACATGTGTCTCATTGGGTGTTTCTTTTATTTCTTCTAAAGAAACATTTCTACCTGTGCCGCCTTCCTGAATAAACTCATCTTCAAGGAAGTATGCTTGTAAAGCAATGATGATCTTATGATCTTCAGGCATGTAGAATAAATATCCCATGGAATCCCTGGATATCCTATGAAAAATGCCCCTTCACAGACCTAGCTTCCAATTTCTCTACTTTAGTCTTCTTGACATAAGCAGGACATCGCCAAATCCCAATATGATTAAGACTCGATTTCATATCTTTCCACATCTCGTGTGTAGTCTTAGGAATGGATTTGGAAGGACATCTGTTTAAGATATGTGTAACAGTAAGGAGCGGATAACCTCACAGGTAAATCGGTAGATCAGTATAGTCATATCCAAAAAGGTTCGGTTCCTTCTTTCTGACACACCATTTAATTGTGGAGTAATTGGAGGAGTGAACTATGATACTATTTCCAATTCCTTTAGGAACTCATCAAACTCGGTACTCATATATTCGCCAGCTCGGTCTGACCTAAGTGCTTTGATATGATGACCCATTAATTTTCAACTAGGGCCTTAAATTCCTTGAATTTTTTTAAGGCTTCGGATTTATGTTTCATTTAAGTACATGAATTCATACCTAGTATGGTAATCAGTGAATGTAATAAAATATTGAAATCCATATCATGTTACTTCAAAAGGGCCACACATGTTACTTCAGCAGCTCTTTCAAAAGTCCCTGTGAAGAGTGACTTAGTTATTTTACATTGAAGGAAAGATTCACAAGTTAGATTCTGATCTGATGTCAGCATCCTTGACACTATACCCTCTGCAGACTGTGACTATTACTCCTCCATCTCCAAGCTTTCTACTTCGTTCCAGATCCTGATTCATTCTACATATATGATAACTTGCACCAGAATCGAGTATCCAAGAAGTAGAATAAATAGTTATAGAACAATTCATTTTTAAAATTAGTAGCTTCATACCTAAAGGTGCATTGCGGTCAAGTTTTGGATAGTGCCTCCTCCAGTGGCCTAGCTCACCCCAGTCTAGGCAGGCATCTGTCTTCTTGCCACCTTACTCTTTGGTAACATTGGGGCCTTGCCCTTGTCTTTCTGTATCCCTCCTTTGTGCTTGAACTGCTTCTTGCCCTTTTTCTTGTTGTTCTTGCACCTCCGAGGCCCAGAAGAAATAACAAGTGCAGCCTCCTTCGGCCTAGTCTTCATTTGAGACTGTGCCGTACTCAATTTGTTCAGTAGCCCAGCTAAGTTACAAGCAATCTCATTGTAGTTGAAGTTCATTACAAACTGAGAGAAGGAGTTTGGAAGCGATTGCAGGATAAGGTCGGTCCGGAGAGAAGCATGCATCCTAAAATCAAGAGCCTCCAATATATTGATCATAGATATCATTGATGTAACACCCCAAACTAGGCGGCTATTACAGTGTCGTGGACCCCCAACTAGGACCCACCAAATGAATGAAGATTAATGAATTAAATAATATAACTGTAGTACCGAACCACATTATATTACCAATTACTCCGATGAGGAGTTTAAGTACAATACACCCAGGAAATACAGAATACCTGTATATTTTATATGAAGATAAAATATACAACACTGAATAAAATGAACATCCAAACAGAAATTTGCAGCGGAAATACAAATGAAGAGACATGAATGACTGAAAGAAATGGGGGCCCCTACTAGTATCACTAGGACTCCTCGCCATCAACGTTCTCTTACCGTGCTTTTGCCTTGCCATGACCTAAAAACAACATCCCCAATGGGGTCAGTTACACAGAACAACAATCATCAAGAGTTGAATAAACACAATCATTATATATCTTAGTTATGAAATTAAGTTGAAGAGGGGCATCATAGTACATACGTAATGGGACATACAAGTGCACAAGACGAGTATCCGGACACACCTGCACTTGTACCTAATTAGTCTCACAGAGGCACATTACCGTGTGCACAGTCTAATGTGTCGGTGAACCCGCACCACATGACTATCGTGTGCCCGACTAAAAATTCCACACATTACCACCCGGCCACGCAATATGTACCCAGAAGGTCACAAGAACAAAAGTGACCATGATGAATATTAATGAATAACAATCCGACAAGGGTCAAAAATAACTCACCGAGATGAAATAATAATGAAATGAATGATATCTCACTGAAATGATTGGAACTGTCGTTCCTCGTGAATTGAATGATTAGTTTGATAATTAAAAGTCTCAACATGATTAATACACTACGAACGGAATGAGTATCCTTTTAACCGAGTAAGAATTAACTTACACAATACCGGTGAAGAAGGTCCTTCCTCGAACAAACGTCCTAAATTGAAATGTCGGTCGCTAGAACAACCTTGAATAACACAATTACCAACAATCCGCTTAATATACGAATCAAGCATGATCACAACCAACTCAAAACGTCGATACGACAAATCCAAATTTATTGGGGCATTATGACAAACACGTTGTAACCAATCTTCAATTGTTTATAACCAACCTCAATTATATCGATACCAAACCTCCAAGGAGTGATTCAATGCAAAAAAATATCTTCCACACAATCAAATAACTCAATATGAATACACAATTCGAGATTTCAACAACATCTACCCGAAACCCCCAAATCCAAAATCAACATTCAAAGTGTTCTTGAAATAATCCTTCAATAATCCAATGAATATTCATACAAACTCATAATCATATGTATATCTCTTTATATATCATGATTATCACATCCAAACATCATATTCCACCTTAAAATCGAAATCTAAGGTTTGGAGAAAATTACCTTTGAGGATCCAACCTCTTCGATCCTTCGAAACTCGTGTTAATCGACTTCCCAAGCTCCACAAATGAATAAAGATGATTAAACCCGAAGACACAAGTGTTTGATGATGAAAAATCTCTCCCACAATCTCTCTCTCGGAACCAAAATGAAGAAGTGATGAAATGAGCATAAAAATCCCGTTCATGTATTTAAATACTGCGCAGAGTTACGGCCGTAACTCTGCCATCTTACGGCCGTAACTTTCCAAGTCAACGGCCTTACGGTCGTAATCTCTATTACATACGGCCGTAACAACACTTCGTTGAAAACACAATAATGCCCGCACTGTCTGAGTTACGGTCGTACCAGAACTACCTTACGGCCGTAACAACAACGCTTACGGCCGTATCCTGCCGAACTTACGGCCGTAAGTTGTCTTTTTTGACAACACCTTCCTACATAAACGAATGCATGCTACGGTCGTAGTCTCCAAATCATACGGCCGTACCTTTCTGCTTATGGCCGTAACTACTATGACTTACGGCCGTATGATGTCTTCGTCCAGAAAGAAACCAATTCCATGAATGCATGTTACGGACATAATGCATGATCAGTTACGGCCGTAACTCACTGCTGGAAATGACAAAATCCGACAACTTCGTCTTCTCGTTACAAATGATGAATGATCCGACATACAATACTTGTATGAATGTAATTAAGTCCAATAACATGCAATAGGTGATACTTCCAACACAAGACTACCAATCACAATGATTATTATAATACTTTCGTCTCGATTCTCAAACAGGGTTGAATGACAATCGGTAACTGATACACGTCTGCAAGTACACCAACGATGAAAATAAATGAATGAACGTGAATGATGAATGATTATTAATGAGTGAAAAATTACTGAGTGACAATTACTGAATGATAATGAATGAATTTACAACCGGGAATTACATACTCCCCCCCCCCCCCCTAAAAAGAGTTTCGTCCCCGAAACTAAGGGTCAAACAATTCGGGATAACTCTCCCTCATACTATCCTCGATTTCCCAAATAGCCTCTTCGACTCCGTGTCTAGACCACTGATTCTTAACCAAAGGAATCATCTTGTTCCTCAACTGTTTGATACGTCTCTCTAGGACTCGTACAGGACGCTCCTCATATGAATGATCATCCGCGATCTCAATTTCAGCGAACTAAAGTATGTGACTCGGATCAGCAACATACTTCCGCAACTGAGAGATGTGAAACATAATATGAATTCGGATCAGCGCTGGAGGTAAAGCCAATCGATAAGCCAGACTGCCTACTCGATCTAAAATCTCAAACGGTCTAATGAATCTCGGACTCAACTTTCCTCTCTTCCCGAAACGAAAATTACCTCGGCTCGGGGATACCTTGACCAAAACGTGGTCACCTGTCTTGAACTCTAATGGTCGATGACGATTATCTGCATATGATTTTTGTCGACTCTGAGCGGTCAACAAACGACTCCTCATTAAAGCTATCTTCTCGCGGGCGGTTATAAGCATATCGGGATCGGTGCCGATTGATTCTGATAAGTCATCCCAACACAAGGGAGATCGACAACGACGACCATATAAGGCCTCGTAAGGTGCCATCTTAATCGAAGCATGTCAACTGTTATTGTATGTGAACTCGATCAACGGTAGTTGGGCTTCCCAATCGTCTTTCCAATCAAGAACATATGCTCTCAACATGTCCTCTAATGTCTGAATAGTTCGCTCAGATTGTCCGTCGGACTGAGGATGAAAAGTTGTGCTGACATTAAGCTGAGTTCCCATGGCACGATGAATGGATTTCCAAAAATGTGACACGAATCGCCCGTCACGATCAGAAACGATACTCTTAGGAGTACCATGCAATCTCACTATCTCTTTGATGAACAATTGGGCAAGTCTCTTGGGACCCCATGTATCCTTAATCTCAAGGAAATGACCTGACTTAGTTAAGCGGTCCACAATTACCCAAATTGTATTCATGCCACGATGACTCGTCGGCAAACTCGTGATGAAGTCCATTGAAATATCCTCTCACTTCCACTCTGGAATAGGGAGCGGTTTCAGCATACCTCTCGGTCGCTGATGTTCTATCTTGACTTGCTGACAGGTTAAACATCTCGAAACAAATTTTGCGACTTCTTGCTTCATATTACTCCACCAGTAATTTTGTTTCAAGTCTTTGTACATCTTGCTAGACCCCGGATAGATAGAATAAGGGGTAGCATGAGCTTCTCTCAAAATCGAGTTTTTCAACTCGTCATCCGCTGGTACGCATAACCGATTCTTAAAGAGCAAAAGTCCATCCTTGTGGACCATAAATCCAAGGGCTTTCCCCTGATCCACATCCTCTCGGATGCGCAACAAAAATAGGTCTAAATCCTGATTCACTCTGATCGCCTCCTCAAGTGGCGATGAAATCTATAACATGCAAAGTTGCCCTTGCACTCGCTGTAACCATACCTCGATCTTGGGTCTTAGGAATTCCTATTGAAGTTCCTTCTGAGCAGTCAAACGAGCAAGCATTTGCTCCTGAATGGACTTACGACTCAAGGCGTCGGTGACAACGTTCGCCTTGCCCGGGTGGTATAGTATCTCAATATCATAATCTTTAGTTAGTTCCAACCACCGTCTCTGTCGCATATTTAATTCCTTCTGAGTAAATATATACTTCAAACTCTTATGATCGGTGAAAATCTGACAGGTGACGCCATAAAGACAATGACGCCAAATCTTCAACGCGAATACCACGGCTGCTAGCCCCGAAGTCGTGGGTAAGATAATTGACCTCGTAAGGTCTCAAATGCCGCGAAGCATAGGCAATAACTTTCCCGTTCTATATTAGTACACATCCGAGACCATGTCCGGACGCGTCACTATAAACCACGAATCCTTCCGTCCCTTGTGGTAAAGAAAGAACAGGTGCTGAAATTAAACGGTTCTTGAGCTCCTCAAAACTCTACTGACACGCGTCAGACCACGTGTATTTCTTATCCTTCCGCAAAAGGCTCGTCATAGGTTGAGCGATTTTAGAACCTTCCACAAATCTCCGATAATAGCCTGCTAATCCGAGAAAGCTTCGGATTTCCTTAACATTCTTCGGAGGTTGCCAATATCGGATAGCCTCCGTCTTCTGAGGGTCGACACATACTCCGTCTGATGAAATCACATGTCCGAGAAACGTCACCTCGGACATCCATAACTCACATTTGGAAAACTTTCCATAGAGTTGCTCTCATCTCAACACGTCGAGAACCTGATGAAGGTGAACTTCGTGCTCCTCTCGGTCACGTGAATAAATCAAAATGTTGTCTATGAAAACAACCACGAACTGATCCAAATAGTCGATGAAAACCCGATTCATTAACTCCATGAATACTGCAGGTGCATTAGTTAACCCAAACGGCATTACTACAAACTCGTAGTGCCCATAGCATGTTCAAAACACCATCCTTGCGATATCCGACTCTCGAATTCACAACTGATGATACCCAGATCTTAAATCGATCTTGGAAAATACTGAAGCTCCCTGAAGTTGATCTAAGAGATCATCAATACGGGGTAGGAGATATTTATTCTTGATCGTCACCCTGTTCAACTCTCGGTAATCAATACATAAGCGAAATGAACCGTCCTTCTTCTTGACAAATAACACTGGTGCTCCCCATGGGGACGCACTCGGTCGGATATAACCTTTCTCGGTCAATTTCTCTAGTTGATTCTTTACTTCCTGCATTTCGGTCGGGGCCATCCGATACGGTGCCTTCGATAATGGGGATGTATCAGGCTCCAACTCTATCGTGAATTCCACATCTCTCTGTGGAGGCAAACCAAGTAACTCGTCTGGAAATACATCGGCATATTCTCTCACTACAGGAATATCCGCCAACCTCACTGATGATTTC
This sequence comes from Orobanche coerulescens, assembly GCA_033398695.1. Lineage (NCBI taxonomy): Eukaryota > Viridiplantae > Streptophyta > Magnoliopsida > Lamiales > Orobanchaceae > Orobanche > Orobanche coerulescens. The sequence continues at coordinate 71,988,059 of CM065816.1, read as the reverse complement.
TCGGTCTTGGTCATATAGCACCAATAACCAACACACCCTTAATTGAGTAATTTCACTGCTTTCATCATATTAATGACTCTTCTGGACAGCTGTGATTACCCCCCCTGAAATACACACTCGACTCCATCGTCTGAAACAATAGTGACCATACGCTTACGGACACTAAGGATGGCATCGTGACGATCCATCCAATTAATACCCAAAATAACGTTGTCTCTGGGTAAGTCTACCACAATTAGGTCCGCTAGTCATTCACGGCCATTAAGCTGAATCAGACAATTCTTAATCTCATGGTCTCCGATAATTCTTCTATCGTCAGATAGTCCAATGACATAAGGTTCGCAACTAGTAGCACTATCCAGATGAAGTCTACTCACGCATGACTCGGAAATGAATGAATGCGATGCACCAGTGTCAAAAAGGGTACACACAGGTTGAGATTGAATTTCGAGTGTACCTGAGATCATTCGGGTCTTCGTATCGTCAGTCCTCTTCATCTCATAAATTCGGGGCTTGCCATCCCCGGAACCGGATGCTCCTGTCTGATAGATGTGGGTTTCGCCTTTATTTGCTCCCGTCATCTTAAATGATGCGGACTGAGTGGCCTGATTCTGAACAGTGATCGCCGGGACCTGAGATGTCTCCGGAGTAGGCCTGGAGTCTCATCGGCAGAAACGGGCCTTATGCCCGGCAATCCCACAGTTGTTACACGTGATAGTCTGCCTCGGACATTTAGTGCTGAAATGACCCTGCTCTCCATAATTGAAACAGGTGATGGCCGAACTGGTCGCTCGGGACTGAGATTCCGCAGGTTTAGGCGCCATAGGAGGTCGCTCGGAAAAAGTAAGGCCCGCACGAGGTTTCTTGAAGGTTGCCTGACTGCCTTCAGACTGATTACGATTCTTTGATTTCTTGCTAGCAGATGAAGGTTGTTTCTTAGCAATCTCCTTAGCAATAAGCTCATAAGTAAGAGCTTTCTCGATGAATTCGGCCAGAGTGTGCAATGATGGTTAAGCAGCTGTATTCGCATACGAGGTTTCAACCTCTTACTGAAATACTTGAACTTATCCGCCTCGGAGTAGATAATGGATGAGGCGAAAGGAAGTAACTCCTGAAACTTCTCGGCGATGGCGAGAAAATCATCTTCCGCTGAGGGGTCGGGAATGAGTAATTCTGATAGCATGGCCTCCCTGAGTGGGTCCGGATAATACCTTTCCATAATGAGGGTCTTGAACTGGTCCCACGTGCAAGATCCGTCGGTGGGCTTCAAAGATAGCCACCATGAGTGAGCAGTCTTACTCAGATAGTAAGCCGCGACTGAAACTTTGTGCCCTTCGGGACACTCTACCATAGCAAATAGTTTCTCAAAGTGTTCAATCCAATGAACAATATCCACCGGCTCAGACGAGCCCTCAAAAGTAGGTGGTCTCTAGCGAGAGATGTTGCCAATTATACTGCTCACACCCCTCTCTTGCCTCTGAGGTGGCGGCGGAGGAGCCTGTTGATTCTGAGCAGTTGAGTTCTGCATCGCCTCCATCAGACGTGCCATCTGAGTCATTTGGGCCATCATGCCCTGCATAAAAGTGAGTGTATCAACCCAAACACCTTCTGATTGAGCTGTATCTCAGGTACGACTTCTTGACGGTGAATGATTATCTCCGGTTGAATGAGTGGCAGCGTCGTTGCTGGTTGAATAGCATTATTCCTCGCGTTCGCGCGTGTATTCACAAGAGCTCCCGGGTTTCAGCCTGCACCGCGGCCTCTTCCCCTGCGTCCTCTGACATCTCTCTCCACACTGAAGCAGGAAAGTCACATGATGATTGTAGATTTCGCATCAGTACCGCATTATGATTACGTTATGAAATGATAATAATGAGCAGAAGCGCTCTAACACAATGATTACGTGAAGGATAAACTGAGGTGACATGATTATCTGATGAAATTTTTGAAATGATTATCTTGAACAAGTTAACAAGATAAATGATACAATCCACAAGATCAACAACTGAGAAATGAAATGAACTGAGTGATTAGTGAGTTAACATAATCGCATGATCAAAAATGAAAATGATGATTGAGAATTGTTGACTCATGAATGATGAATGAGTGATTCTTATTGCCAGAAATTATACCATGGTGTCAGAAATCTTACAGTTCTTTCGGTCTGAGGGGCTTGGCGCTTGCACAGGTCACACGTGATGCGAAAGTCCAATGATACTAGTCTGGTGAACGATGATTTCAAATGAGACATGACTTGGAAGGTAGTATTCAAAACCACGCTCTGATACCAACTCTGTAACACCCCAAACTAGGCGACTATTACAGTGTCGTGGACCCCCAACTAGGACCCACCAGGCGAATGAAGATTAATGAATTAAATAATATAACTGTAGTACCGAACCACATTATATTACCAATTACTCTGATAAGGAGTTTAAGTACAATACACCCAGGAAATACAGAATACCTGTATATTTTATATGAAGATAAAATATACAATACTAAATAAAATGATCATCCAAACGGAAATTTGCAGCGGAAATACAAATGAAGAGACATAAATGACTGAAAGGACTGGGGCCCCCTACTAGTATCACTGGGACTCCTTGCCGTCAACATTCTCTTCCCGTGCTTTTGCCTTGCCATGACCTAAAAACGACATCCCCAACTGGGTCAGTTACACAGAACAACAATCCCCAAGAGTTGAATAAACACAATCATTATATATCTTAGTTATGAAATTAAGCTGGAGAGGGGCATCATAGTACGCCCGTAATGGGACGTGCAAGTGCACAAGACGAGTGTCCGGACACACCCGCACTTGTACCTAATTAGTCTCACGGAGGCACGTTACCGTGTGCACAGTCTAATGTGTCGGTGAACCCGCACCACATGACTATTGTGTGCCCGACCAGACTAAAAATTCCACACATAACCACCCAGCCACGAAATATGAACCCAGAAGGTCACAAGAACAAAAGTGAACATGATGAATATTAATCAATAACAATCTGACAAGGGTCAAGAATGACTCACCGAGATGAAATAATAATGAAATGAATGATAGCTCACTGAAATGATTGGAATCGTCATTCCTCGTGAATTGAATGATTAGTTTGATAATTACAAGTCCCAACATGATTAATAAACTATGAATGAATTATGAATATGAATGAACAACAACGAAAGGAATGAGTATCCTTGTAACCGAGTAAGAATTAACTTACACAATACCGGTGAAGAAGGTCCTTCCTCGAACAAACGTCCTAAATAGAAATGCCGGTCGCTCGAACAACCTTGAATAATACCTTTACCAACAATCCGCTTAATATATGAATCAAGCATGATCACAACCAACTCAAAACGTCGAGACGACAAATCCAAATTCATTGGGGCATTATGACAAACACGTTGTAACCAATCTTCAATTCTTTGCAACCAACCTGAATTATATCAATACCAAACCTCCAAGGAGTGATTCAATCTAACAAAATATCTTCAACACAATCAATTAACTCAATATGAATACACAATTCGAGATTTCAACAACATCTACCTGAAACCCCCAAATCCAAAATCAACATTCAAAGTGTTCTTGAAATAATCCTTCAATAATCCAATGAATATTCATACAAACTCATAATCATATGTATATCTCTTCATATGTCATGATTATCACATCCAAAACATCATATTCCACCTTAAAATCGAAATCTAAGGTTTGGAGAAAATTACCTTTGAAGATCCAACCTCTTCGATCCGTCGAAACTCGTGTTAATCGACTTCCCAAGATCCACAAATGAATAAAGATGATTAAACCCGAACACAAAAGTGTTTTGATGATTAAAAATCTCTCCCACAATATATCTCTCTCGGAACCAAAATGAAGAAGTGATGAAATAAGCATAAAAATCCCGTTCATGTCTTTAAATACTGCGCAGAGTTACATCCGTAACTCTGCCATCTTACGGCCGTAACTTCCCAAGCCAACGGCCTTACGGCCGTAATCTCTATTACATACGGTCATAACAACACTTCGTTGAAAACACAATAATGCCCGCATTGTCCGAGTTACGGCCGTACCTTCCTGCTTACAGCCGTAACTACTATGACTTACGGCCGTAACAACTACCTTACGGCCGTAACAACAACGCTTATGGTCGTATCCTTCCGAACTTACGGCCATAAGTTGTCTTCGTTGACAACACCTTCCTACACAAACGAATGCATGCTACGGTCGTAGTCTCCAAATCATACGGCCGTACCTTCTTGCTTACAACCGTAACTACTATGACTTACGGTCGTACGACGTCTTCGTCCAGAAAGACACCAATTCCACGAATGCATGTTACGGTCGTAATGCATGATCAGTTACGACCGTAACTCACTGCTGGAAATGACAAAATCCGACAACTTTGTCTTCTCATTACAAATGATAAATGATCCGACATACAATACTTGTATGAATGTAATTAAGTCCAATAACATGCAATAGGTGATACTTCCAACACAAGACTACCAATCAAAATGATTATGATAATACTCTCGTCTCGATTCTCAAACAGAGTTGAATGATGATCGGTAACTGATATACGGCTCCAAGTACGCCAACGATGAAAATAAATGAATGCGTGAATGATGAATGATTATTAATGAGTGAAAATTTATAGAGTGACAATTACTGAATGATAATGAATGAATTTACAACCGGGTATTACAATTGAGGACATGATCCCCAACTTTATCAACTTCCTTCATACGAGCACCAAACAACTACTTTGATATCTCATACCGAGCAGTTCGGCTGTGCACCAATAGAGTTCAGTAAGATGTTCCAGGATCGCCCTTGCAGAGGGCATGTTTTCATGTGCTCTTTGAAGCTCATTGTTCATTGAGGCCATCATCAAACCTCGAACACTGACATAATCTTTGACTCATTTTTCACGGGCTTCGACATCTTCCTAGCTAGCCCTGGTCCGTGAAGTAGCCGGTGTGATGTCCGCCTCCAAGACATAACCTAGTGTCTCCATAATGAGGACTATCCTCTGATTGCGGAGCCAGTCCACAAAGTTGATCCAATAAGATTGTTCTTTTCAAGTAGAACTGTGAGTGGGTTCATTTTCATTTTTGAGAGATTTTTCGTTTGTTAACTAAAGATAATAATTTTGAGATTTGTTTAGTGATTGTTAAATTATGATCCGAGTAAATAATTTAAGGACTTTATTTATTCAAATCTTGGTTCCCACTATTTTTATCGACATTACACACTCCCTAGTGAAGTTCGAAGGTCACGGTTGACTTCATAGTGGTGATCGATTTCTTTACAAAGTTTAATAGAGGGCAACCCATACGGTTTTTATTATATTGTTTTTTATAAAGTGGTGTCTAACACCAACCCATCTAATGGATAATTTGATCTTTTTTATCCCTAGTTCACTTGCCCTCAACCCGTACAGTTTCTATGGCTCACTGAACTATCTAACTTTAGAACCGTCAACACCTATCAGTTTGACAATTGAATCTCACACGGCAACCCATAAGACTTCTAAGATTTGATTTGTCACAACCGAAGGAATCTAATGCACTCTAGAAATTTATCAACCTTCCCCAAGAATATTACCCCGACATACTCGGTAGAATAATATCTCAGTTTGGATTTCAATTTTCAGTGAGTTTGATGGAGGGTAAGAAACTTCGTAACCTTTTAACATAGTGCTTGTACGCGATATATTACACTTTGCACATTAATCATTTTATAATCGCGGTTTGTCGGTTTGTTTGTTGTCATACAATATGAAAAATATACACAACCTAAATCCTCCAACATATAGTTCATGGATCGTTCCTAAGTACCAAGTCGTCATCGACTCGATAAAAAGAAAAATACAAGTAATCAAATTACAAGTCTTGAATCTTTGTCTTCATGGCGGCTTGTCCTCGGCTCTTCATCATAGCTAATTTATTACATTTATAAAATGTGCATCCCATACAAATTTACGAAAAAAATAAATCGGCTCAAAATGGCCGTTACAACCCCATTGAATAAAGATTCAATAAACTAAGTCCATGAACTACATCATCAGTCAAATAATAACGCAACCATCATATTAAAATTAATGGCAAGTACAATTAATCTAATATTGATACAATCAATCTAAAATTAATTCATCCATTAGAATTAATCTAATTAATTCACACAACCGTTTAACTTATTCCGGACGAAAATAAATATGTCATTAAATTATTTCCTTGAAAAATAAAAACACCATATTTATATTTTAGTCAAATGAAATCCAATTTACTTTGCGAAAAATTAATTTATTAAAACATGAAATAAAAACAGAGTTGAAAATGTGCCCTAGCCAGGCCTGCGGCCCGGCAGGGCTGCCCAGTCCTGACCGAGTGGCATTGCACAGTGCTCGGCCACTGACTGCTAGTGCTCGGCCTGTAACACCGGTTACACCCCCAAGTTATTCAGGGTATATTACAGCTTCGTGGGGCCCTCTGTGGAACCCACAAGTCTATACATACGCGGAACCATGAATTTCGACCGATAAGGTCTAAACATAACCCAGTAGAAGGCAATAAAAATGACAACCAGGGTAATTATCAATTCGACAGGATACAATACATCGGGAATTAAAACCCAGGGCAACACATGCCAAAACATCAAGAACATTTGAAGCACTACTCGAGTGTTCATAACAATTCCAAGTACTGAATCGATAAAGTACAAAATACAGACAGAGACAAGACACATCATCACTCTTGCCCATCATCTTCGTGCCGACTCGGTTCATGCCTATCCACTCTCTTGGATCCTGAATTACATGAAAGGTATTTCCCCCAAAAGGGGTTAGTCATCGAATAGCTAGTACAAGTACACAAGTATGAAATACAATACTTCTTGCACGATGAAGTAAACATATACCCATGTCATCAATCATCAAGATATTTAGTCCCATATCATTCTCATATTACCAACCTTAAGATTAGTATTCTGGAATAACTAAATCTCACACCATACCTCATGATTAACCGTGGATTCGCACTATAAGCTACAATCCCTCTGAGGACTCGAAGTCCCATCCCGGAGTGGTTAACCTAAAAATTTTCAATGGATCGCATTATAAGCAACGACCCCTCGGAGGACTCGAAGTTCCATCACAGGGTGAACATATAATTATACCAACATGATGTTCAATGGATCGCACTAAAAATGCGACCCCTTAGAGGACTCGAAGCACCATCCCAGAGTGAACACGTGGTTATACAAATAAGATTGTTCAATGGATCGCACTATAAGCAACGACCCCTCATAGGACTCGAAGTCCCATCCCGGAGTGAACATCTTATCAAATACATCACAAACACTTTACTTTCAACGTCAAGAAATACAATCATAAACATATACTTGCCTTTGCGACATAGTCGAGTCTAGGGTAAAGGCATACAAGCTTGAGTGGTCCCGAAATGCACTTCCGGTCCTAAATGATTCGCAAGAAATACGATAATCAAGAATAAATACGCAACTCAAAAGAAGGAACTCACGAAACCCCACTAATGTTTCCCCCCCAATTACAATATCATGAATATAGGGTTGGGAAACACCCAACCCTTTTGAATTCGCAACACACACCAACATAGGGCATGCAATCGTAGGGTTGGCATATACACAAGTGAGATTAATCACAAACTCAATATATCCATGGTCAAAAACGGATTATACAACCGAATCGGATAAAAACCCCCAAAACTTCCCAAGGTAGGGTTTTCAAGAAGTTCACCTTGATTTGGAACGGTGAGGAAGATTAAACGTGGTATAATCCGAACTAATAGATTGAATATGATGATAAATGACGATATCCAGCCGGGATCTTCACGAATCGCCCGAAACCGCCCAAGGAGGAAGATGAAGTGATCAAGGACGGAAAGGAACTGCTCCATCCTATATATACAAAATCATGCTTAGCGTGCGTTAATCATAAGGGTAGCGCGCTAACGAACCAGCGTAGTCAAGTAGCTTCGACTGAGTCGTTAGCGTGTGCTACGTACAGCATTAGCGTGTGCTACGTACAGCATTAGCGTGCGCTAACTGCTTCAATGTAGAGACAATGAACCCACTGCCCAACTCGTTAGCGTGCGCTACTCAACACCAATAGCGTGCATTAGCTCACGCCTAGCGTGCGCTCACTATTCATCCAGAGAACAGAAACCAACCTACTGCCACTGCCAAACCCGAGTAATTAGCGTATGCTACTGGCATGCTAGCGCACGCTACTCAACATAAATATCGTGCGCTACCTCACGCCTAGCATGCGCTAACTGCTTGCTCAGTGGACAGAACCCAGCTATTGCCTCTGCCATACTCGAATCATTAGAGTGCGCTACTGGTGAAGCTAGCGCGTGCTACCAAACACAAATAGCGTGCGTGAGCTCATCGCCTAATGTGCGCTAAATGCTCCACTCAATAGTATCACTGCGAAGTCCGATCAATACGAACATATTCCGAAAGATACGAAACTCTAAAATCAACAACATCTCAAAAAGCGCTTACAAAGAGCGACAAAACTGAAACAACATCAAAGCCAAAAATTCATGAAAAGTACGAGTATTACATTCTCCCCCTCTAAAAAGAAGTTCCGTCCCAAAACTTAAGAAATAAAAAGTTCGGGGTATCTCCATCGTATCTTCTCTTCCGTCTCACAAGTCGCTTCCTCGAATCCATGTCTCGACCATTGCACCTTAACTAACGGAATGGTTTTATGCCGAAGCTGCTTCTCATGACGTTCGAGGATCTTCATCGGTCTCTCTGGAAAGGTAACATCCTCGGCTACATCAATCTCACTGTAGTCGATAATATGACTTAGATCCGGCACATACTTTCTCAACTGAGAAACATGAAAAATGCTATGGAAGTGACTCAAAGCTGGAGGCGACGCCAAGCGATAAGCTAAATCTCCAACCCTATCTAAAACTTCAAACGGTCCGATATACCTCAGACTAAGGGTCGACGACGAGTATCAGCATAAGATTTCTGACGGCTCTGGGCAGTCAACAACCGGTCTCGGATAATAGAAATATTCTCCTTAGTTTCCATTAACATATCCGGTTCTATTCCGACTAACTCCAAAGCCTCGTCCGAACATAATGGCGATCTACACCGCCTACCATAAAGCGCTTCAAATGGTGCTATTTTCATCGACGCATGCCAACTATTATTGTAGGCAAACTCGATCAACGGCAAATAAAGTTCCCAATTATTACTCCAGTCTAGGGCACAAGCCTGTAACATATCCTCTAACGTTTGAATCGTTCACTCGATCTGACCGTCTGACTGCGGATGAAAAGACGTACTCAATCTCAACTCGGTGCCCAAGGCCTGATGGACTAATTGCCAGAAATATGACACGAAACGGCAATCCCGATCAGAAACAATAGTTTTAGGGGAACCATGTAATCTCACAATCTCAGGTATAAAGGTTTGAGACAATCTTTCTGGTCCCCAAGTATCCTTAATACCAAGGAAGTGTGCAGACTTGGTTAATTAATCAACGATTACCCAAATCATATTCATTCCGGCTCTAGATCTCGGCATTCCCGTGATAAAATCCATGGAGATGTGTCTTCCCACTTCTAATCGAGAATGGGGAGCGGCTTCAACAAACCCGTTGGTCGTTGATGCTCGACCTTGACTTGTTGACACGTCAAACATTGCAATACGAACTCTGTGATGTCCTTCTTCATATTATTCCACCAAAAATTTCGCTTCAAGTCCTTGTACATCTTACTCGTTCCAGGGTGGATTGAGTAAGGCGTAGCATGGGCTTCTCGAAGGATTCTCTGTCTCAACTCCAAATTATTCGGAACACAAAGTCTGCCCTAAAATCTCAAAATACTATCCTCATGGACCATAAAACCAGGGGCTTTTCATTTTATTACATCTTCTTTCAGTTGAGAAATCATCGGGTCACTCCACTTTTTCCCTTTGATGTCATCAACCAAGGACGAAGAAATTTCGAGGGTATACACCTGTCCCTGCACTCTTTGAAGCCAAACTTCTATACCTTGCTTGATCAAATCCTGACGAATCTTCGTCTGGGGTTTAAGAATCTCGAGCATCTGAAGTGATGCTGGTTTTCGGATCAAAGCGTCCACGTTCGGTTCGTTTCGGTTCGTTTCGGACTCCCGTGAGTTCAAACAGGTAAACTCCGATTCCGTTCAGATTTATTCATATCATTTAATTAATTAAACATATCAAATACAAAATAACATAATTAATTTCTCCAAGAAATAATTATATTCATGAATTAAATTAATCACCCAGTGACATATTTAATTCATTAGGCCGTAAATCAATTTATCCAATAAATCGATTTAGACATCCAATGTCCCAATTTAGATATCCAATATCTAATATTCATAATGAGAGAATTAGCTTGATTCATTCCGTCGTCAATCCTATTGCGCGACTCGGCAGGTTCGTCTCAGTCAGCAATGGGAGGAACCAAAGAGTAGTAGCACCACCTAGGCAGCCTGGAGGCCTACACTGTACCCCAACTGAGAACGAATGATGGGATCATTCAAGAACCATTCTGTCGTGAATACCAGTATACGTATAAACCCTTCTTTCAAATGTCCCGATAAATTTATAGGGTCATGGTCAGTCAAACCCTATCTGTACTTGATGCTATGCATGCGTTATTGCAAATCGAGATCATCGAGCACTCGTGTATCCAATACAACCAGCTCAAATGCTTTGACCAAAGACTTATGATCTCATCTGCCAATAACCGCATATGACATATAACCCGCTCACTAACGGGAGAAAGAATTCTATCTTGGTATTCAGTAGGACCTACTACTTGCCTGTCAAGATGCACGTCGAGGTTGACCCCGCCTTAGGTTTATAGGGTCGAACTACTCTAATGAAAATCTTGACGTCTCTAGCACATCCCTACTAACTCCTCAAGTCGAAGGTTCATGAATACCTATCACAACCTTTCGATTCCGTCACTGACTGTCCCGGAGTGAAATCCGTGTGACGAATCGAGGGTGATTCGGTTTGAGTATATTAATCAATTAGCATACCTATAACGTGTGCTCCCACTAACTATTAGTGTTCGACAGGAACTCTCCATGTCAAAGAACACGTCATACAAGTTTTCACATAAACTTAACGCCCGGTCGAGTTTCATCGACTTGCGAACGATTAAGTATTTGAGCTATAAACCTTTCCAGTGCCGACCCCTTATCCAATAAGGAGTGGAACATTTTGCTCTCAAATACACGGACTAGTTTCTATATGTATATTTACGAGTAGGGATGGCAGGAAAGTCCAAACCCGTGGGGCTCACCCGAACCCGAACCCAAGTCAACGGGCGAAACCCGAGTTGACTGGGTTTGGGTTTGGGTTCGGGCGACACCCGATATTACGGGTGCGGGTTTGGGATCACTCAAACCCACGCCCGAAACCTAGACACCCGCCCAGTTATATGTTAAATTACCTAATTACCCTATGTATATATAAGTGTAAATTAGGATTTTCACTTTTCACCCATTCCTTTCCTACACATCTCACGACTCACTATGCCTATGTTAATTGTATGTTATTGTAATTTAATTTCTTGAGAGTCTATGTTGAAGACTATGTTAAACTATGTTATTATTGTATTGTCATTTGTAAACTATTTTATTATTCTATTGACATTTGCAAACTATGTTAAATTATGCTACATTTTGCATTTTATCAAATTTGAATTTGGATGAGCACCAAACTTGAATTTTGATTACGCTGATCAAGGCTGGGTTTGGTTTTGGGTAAAAAACCCGAACCCAATGGGTGTGGGTGTGGGTTTCGTTTTGCCACCCAAACAGCCTTTGGGTTTGGGTTTGGGTTCGGGTGGTGATTTCGGGTGTGGGTTTGGGGAGTATGAAACCCGCACCCAACCCGACCCATTGCCATCCCTATTTACGAGTTAGGAATGTCAGTAACTACCAGTAAATAAAGAAATATTCATTTGCCTTATGATAATGATTTACATAATTACAAGTACAATGCCCTCACTCAACAACCTATGAGTGGCATTCGAGGGGATACTCCTAACAATCTCCCACTTGCACTCAATGCCACACACTATGGTATCTAATACCCATGTTCTCCAGATGACGCTCTAAGCTAATCTGAGAAAGTGGCTAGGTCAGTGGATCAGCAACATAGTCGGCTGACTCTACTCTATGCAGCACAATGTATCTCTTTGAGAACAAATTCTCTTATGAGATGATACTCTCTCTCTCTCTCAATATGTTCTGTATTATTATGAAACCTCGGCTCCCAGGCCTGGCCTACCGCTCTATTGTTATCGTATAAAAATGAAAATAGGCGGCGTAGCACATGGTGTCATGTGAAGTTTACCCAGTAACTTCTAAATCCAAAAACCCTTCCTTAGAAGCCTCCGAGGCTACTTGATACTTAGCCTGACTGGTGGAATCAGTAGTCGCGCTATGCTTGGCACTATGCCAAATTACTGCTTCTCCATTAAGAGTAAAATTTAGCCAGAAATAGACATTGAGTCGTCTTTCTGTCCTCGGAAGTCTAAATCAACGAATCCCATCACATTATGTTCTTCATCTCCATATTAAAGAACCAGATCTCTAGTCCTTCCAAAGTACTTGAGAATGTTCTTTACTGCGGTCCAATGTTCCCCACCTAGGTTTGCCTGAAACCTACTTACCAAGCTTCCGGCATGCGTAATGTTAGGTCATGTACACAACATAGCATACATAAGGCTACCCATGGCCGAAGCATATGGTATATTACTCATTTCCTTTCGTTGTTCCTTACCCAGAGGACACATCTTCGAGGAGATTTTTATTCCATGTTGCATCGGTAGGAACCCTCTTTTAGAATCATCCATCTTAAATCACTTTAAGATCTTATCTATATAGAGGGCTTGGAAAAGACCTATTGTTCTCTTCTCTCTATCCCGGTAGAGCCGAATACCAAGAATATAGGTTGCTTCTCCCAAGTATTTCATGGAGAAATTACTCGAAAGCCAAGCTTTCACAGAACTGAGCATTCCCACATCATTTTCTTTTAGTAGAATGTCATCTACATATAGTACTAAGAATAACTAGCCCTCTTGTATACACAAGGTTCCTCTATATTTTGCACGAAGTCAAACTCTTTGACTGTCTCGTCAAAACGAAGGTCCCAACTGCATGAAGACTACTACAGTCCATTTCAAGGAGTCTACATCCACCATTGTTACGTCATTGGTCGCGGTTCGGTCTCTTGTTTATCACCTGGAACCTCGTGGAAAACCAGTTCCTCCAATTGCATAAAACTATACCTCTTAGGTAAATAAGACACCCTACTTAACCTACGAGGTGGTTGTACTTGTGTTATAGAAGGTTCGGTTCCATTTTCTTGCATAGGTGTCTCCTGAGGAGTTTCATTGTATTCTTCTAAAGAAATATTTTTACCTGCTCTGCCTTCCTGAATGAACTCTTCTTCCAGGAAGTGTGCATGTAAAGCAATAACGATCTTTCGATCATTGGGCATGTAGAATAGATAACCCATCGTCTCAGATGGGAATCTAATGAAACGTCTCCTCACGGACCTAGCTACCAACTTCTCCACCTTAGTCTTCTATACATAGGAGGGACATCCCCAAATCCTAATATAATTAAGACTTAGTTTCCTGCCGTCTCCACATCTCATGTGGAGTTTTAGGAACGGATTTGGAAGGACACCTGTTCAAGATATAATCGGCAGTAAGGAGTGCATACCCCCACAGGTAAATCGGTAAGTCAGTATAGCCCAGCATGGAACGTACCATGTTCAACAAGGTCTGGTTCTTCTTTCTGACACACCATTTAACTGAGGAGTACCTGGAGGTGTTAGTTGTGAAACTATTCCATGTTCCTTAAGGAACTCGTCAAACTCCGTACTCATATACTCGCCACCTCGGTCCGACCGAAGTGTTTTGACATCATTACTAGTTTGTTTCTCGACTAGGGCCTTGAATTCCTGGAATTTCTCAAAGGCCTTAGATTTATGTTTCATTAAGTATACATAACCATACCTAGTATGACCATCTGTAAACGTAATGAAATATTGATATCCGTCACGTGCTGCTTCCAAAACACCACATACGTCAGTATGGATTAATCCCAGTTTATCAGCAGCTCTTTCAAAAGTCCCTTTGAAGGGGGACTTAGTCATTTTGCCTTTAAGGCAAGATTCACAAGTAGGAAAGGGATCCGATCCCAATGGACCCAGAAGTCCATCTTTTTCCATGTTGTAAACCTTGGTCTGACCAACATGACCAAGTCTAAGATGCTATTTCAAAACTTGATTGATTTCATCCCTACCACGTTTTCTATTCATAGTATTCACAACTACTTTGTTGCTGAGGTTTAGATGATACAATCCATTTAACAATGTAGCAGTACCCACTAGTTTATTTGTGAAATAAATTTTGCAGGAACCATCACCAATGAAAAATGAAAAGCCTTTTCGGTCCATGACCGGAATGGATACTATGTTTTTGTGCCCCTTGGGCAAAACAAGTACATCTTCTAAAATCAAAACAAAAACTGGATTCTATACCAAAAAAAATGATCATATGTCAGTTGCCTCGACACTATGCCTGCTTCCGACAGTGATCATAACCTCTCCAGCTCCAAGCTTCCTACTTTGTTCCAGATCCTGAATCACGGTACAAATATGAGAACTAGCACTAGAATCCAGTATCCAAGAAGTAGAAAATACAGTATCAGAACAATTTGTTTCTAAAACTAAAAGTTTTGTACATGAAGTTCCATGAAGAATTAGACAGTCTCTATCCCAGTGACCCAGCTCACCGCATTTGAGACAAACGTCCTTCTCCTTACTCTTTGGAACCATTGGGGCCTTGCCCTTTCCCTTGAAGTTTTTAACTTGTGGTCCTGTCTGCTTATTATTCTTTTTCTTCTTGTTCTTAGACCTCCGAGGTCCAGAAGAAATCACAAGGGCAGACTCCTTCATCCGTGGAGTCTTCATCTGAGACTGAGCGGTCACCAGTTTGTTCATTAGCCCTGCTAAGTTACATGTAATCTCATTGAAGTTGAAGTTACTAACAAACAATAAGAATGAATCAAGGAGAGACTGTAGTATAAGGTCGGTTTGGAGAGAAGTATCCATTTTAAAATCAAGAGCCTCCAATCTCTCGATCATGGATATCATTTTGAGGACGTGTTCCCCAACCTTCTCACCTTTCTTCATCCTTGCACCGAACAGTTGCTTGGATATCTCATATCTAGCAGTTCTGTTGTGCTCACCATAAAGTTTGGTTAAGTGAGATAGAATCTGCCTAGCAGAAGTCATTTTCTCATGAGCTCTTTGAAGCTCATTTGACATAGAAGCCATCATGTAAGCATGGACTTTTATGTCATCCGTAACCCACTTTTGTGGTTTTTGATCTCTTCCTGATTGGCTCTGGTCCGCACAGGAGGCGTTGGAATGTCCGTCTCTAAGACGTATCTCATTGCCTCTATACTAAGGACAATCATCATATTGTGGAGCCAGTCCACAAAGTTTGGTCCAATCAGGGTGTTCTTTTCGAGTAGAATTGTGAGTGGATTCATTGTCATATTGAGAGTTAAGTATGCATTAAGTACGACAGATTAATTAGTGACTTGTTTAATTATGATTTGAGTATAGAATTAAGGTCTTTTCTATTCTTATTACCCAGCTCCCACTATTTTTTTTCGGAATAACACACTCCCATGTGAAAACCGGAAGTATCGTCGCTCTACTTCATTATGGTGATCGAGTTCTTTATAAATCTTAATATAGGGAAACCGAACAAATTTTTAGTCTATTAATTTTCATAAAGTGGTGTCCAACACCAACCCATCTAATGGATGATTCGATCTTCTTTTTCCCCTTGTTCACTCCCCTCAATCTATACGGTTTATATAGTTCGTGAACAAGTTAAGTTTATACCATCGACGCAAATCAGTTTCACAATTGAATCTTATCCGGCAACCTATCAGGTTTCTAGGATAAAATTTGCTCCAACCGAAGGCATCCAATGCGCTCCCGGTAATTTATCCGTCCTTCCTGAATGACTACCCTGATAACTCGGAAGCATAGCACATCCAGTTTGGATTTCAATTTCCCGAAAACTTGATGGAGGGAAGGAAAACCTTGAAACCTTATAAACTTAATAATTTGTTGTGGGAGAATTATCGCGATTAATATTACACTTTGCACATTAATTCAATTAAGCGCGTTTGTGGCATTCATACAATATGAAACAACCATTCACAACCTAGTTGCTACCAACATGTGGTTCATGGACCGTTCCTAGAAAACAAAAACTCCATAATCTAATTACAAGTCTTCGTCTTGAATCTTCGTCTTTTCGAAATGGATCTTGCTCCGGTCTTCGTCACTACATATAAATTTTACATTGAAAGTTTCATCCTAGATACAAATGTTTCTAGTAAAATAAATAGGCTCAAAACGGCCTTTACAACCCAATCGAATAAAATGAACGATTCAAAAACTAAGTCCACGAATCACATCCCCATTCAAAAGCATTCATCCAATAAATACTATATAAATGGAAAGCGTAGAGATACATTGATCTAATCAACAATACGAACCGATCCAATCGATTCACACAACCGGTAATATGAAAAACGTTCAAATAATACGGTTACCCATAAATATTCCAATTAATCAAATTTCCCTTGTAAAATGAAAGACCATAAATCATTTTAATCATATTAAATCCAATTTAACTTGTGGGAGATTAATTTTCTGAAATACACGAAAAAATCGAGTTGGGGCAAAAACTGGCCTGCCTCGTCGAGTCACCCTCGGTAGCCTGCCGGCAGACACGCCTTGTCACGAAATGCATGGTCGAGTCACGCTCGGCAGCTTGCCGGCCAGGCACGGCCCGTGTCGCCAGACACGCTCGAGTCGTCCTGCCTGGCACGGCCCGTGTCGCATGACACAGCCGGGTCGTCTCGACAGTGGCCTGCAGACTGCCAGACACGGCCCGTGTCGCCCAGGACACGGCCCGTGTTGCCCAGGACACGGCCCGTGTCGCCCAGGACACGGCCGAGTCACTTTGGCAGCTTCCTGCCCTTGTCCGAAAAGTCGTCCGACGACGATTCGGAGCTAGATTTTTGACCGGATATCCAATATCAATATTTTTCGACTTTCATATCTTCAATATAAATCATATTTCCCAGAAATTTAAGATTTATATTTAGACATAAACTTACGAAAAATATAACTATAACGAACGTAAAATATATACCACGATTATGACTAAAATGATTCCAAATCATTCACCATCTAATCGAGCATTCCAAATGCCAATATCGTATATACGATCGCAAGACCTACGCTCCGATACCACTGTTGGGATTCGGTGCCTAAAAACGAAGGCCCAACGGAAGCGGTAAAACGAAAATTAATTCGATTTGAATCCCTACGAGGATCGATCGAGCTACATATATACGAATATATAAACGAAAACACAAGAGATGTAAGAAACTCACCCTTATAGTTCGTTGATTAAATGGATTCTTTCTCTTGAGCTATTCCCCAAGCTTTAATTATAAATCCCTACGATCCAATGTGCTCCAAGCCCTTGGATGATCCAACGTCGAAAATACAGCGCCTCTACTTGCCACGCGCTGGAGAAACGACCGGAACAACGATCACCCGATTAACCTCTAAGGTTACGGCTAGAATCAAGTGATGGAAGCTTGTTTATCAAGATTATAACACTCCAAGTATATAATCTATGATCTCTCAATTTTCTCACAATTTTTCTTCCAAGAAAATTATGAAGAAGAAATGGAAATGATGAAGAACACTTTTGAGAAATTCTTTTCTCTCTCCTACTTCCAACTCACGTATGAAAATAAATGGTTAAGAGGTGATTGTGTCTTCACATTTCCGTTTATTCAACTCCCCACATGTACATCTCATTCTCATGAGAATCTAACCCCACCACCACAATGATCAACCTATAAATAATGGAACAAGAGTCCAAAAGGAAAGTGGGTGGAAATGTGGGGGGCGGCATGTAGAAATCGGACAAGTTCGGTTCGTTTTGGACTCCCGTGAGTTCAAACAGATAAAATCCGATTCCGTTCTGATGTATTCATATCATTTAATTAATCCAATTAATTAAACATATCAAATACAAAATAACATAACTAATTTTTCCAAAAAATAATTATATTCATGAATTAAATTAATCACCCAGTGATATATTTAATTCATTAGGCCGTAAATCAATTTATCCAATAAATCGATTTGAACATCCAATGCCCCAATTTAGATATCCAATATCTAATATTCATAATGAGAGAATTAGCTTGATTCATTCCGTCGTCAATCCTATTGCGCGACTCGGTAGGTCCATCTCAGTCAGCAATGGGAGGAACCAAAGAGTAGTAGCACCACCTAGCCAGCCTGGCGGCCTACACTGTACCCCAACTGAAAATGAATGATGGGATCATTCAAGAACCATTCTGTCGTGAATACTAGTATACGTATAAACCCTTCCTTTAAATGTCCCGATCAAGTTATAGGGTCACGGTCAGTCAAACCCTATCTGTACTTGACGCTATGCATGCGTTAATGCAAATCGAGATCATCGAGCTATCGTGTATCCAATATAACCAGCTTCAATGCTTTGGCCAAAGACTTATGATCTCATCTGCCAATAACCGCATAGGACATATAACCCGCTCACTAACGGGAGAAAGAATTCTATCTTGGTATTCAGTAGGACCTGCTACTTGCCCGTCAAGATGCACGTCGAGGTTGACCCCCGCCTTATGGTTTATAGGGTCGAACTACTCTAATGAAAATCTTGACGTCACAAGCACATCCCTACTAAATCCTCAAGTCGAAGATTCACGAATACCTATCACAACCTTTCGATTCCGTCATTGACTGTCCCAGAGTGAAATTCGTCTGACGAATCGAGGGTGAGTCGGTTCGAGTATACTAATATAATTAGCATACCTATAACGTGTGCTCCCACTAACTATTAGTGTTCGACAGGAACTCTCCATGTCAAAGAACACGTCATACAAGTCTTTACATAAAGTTAACACCCAGTCAAGTTTTATCGACTTGCGAACAATTAAGTATTTGAGCTATAAACCTTTCCAAAGGCCGACCCCTTATCCAATAAGGAGTGGAACGTTTTCCTCTCAAATACACGGACTAGTTTCTATATATATTTATGAGTTAGGAATGCCAGTAACTACCAGTAAATAAAGAAATATTCATTTGCCTTATGATAATGATTTATATAATTACAAGTACAATGCCCTCACTCAACAACATCTGAGTGGCATTTGAGGGCATAATCCTAACAATCCAACTTTTTGTCTTCTCAAGTAATTGCGTAAGCGACAAGTGAGTTTCGAGAACCCTCGACAAACCGACACTAATACCCAAAGAAGGCCCAAAAGCTATGAACGGCGCCAATCTAGCATTGCCTCAATCTTCTGTGGGTCCACACGAACCCCTTCGGCCGAATCACATGGCCGAGAAACATAACTTCCTTCAGCCAGAACTCACATTTTAAGAATTTCGCATAAATGTGCTCATCTCTCAAAATGTCTAGTATTAAACGCAAGTGTTGGGCATGCTCCTCCTTGTCTCGAGAGTAAATCAATATATCATCAATAAAGACGACTACACATTTGTC
Organism: Orobanche coerulescens; assembly: GCA_033398695.1. Lineage (NCBI taxonomy): Eukaryota > Viridiplantae > Streptophyta > Magnoliopsida > Lamiales > Orobanchaceae > Orobanche > Orobanche coerulescens. Next base: position 71,968,320 of record CM065816.1, on the reverse strand, counting down.
CAGGTACTCAATAAATGTCTTGTCCATTAACTCCATGAATACTGCCGGTGCATTAATCATCCCAAAAGACATGACCACAAATTCATATTGTCAGTATCTCGTCCGAAAAGTAGTCTTCAAAACGTCGGACTCTTTCACTCGAAGCCGGCAGTATCCCGATCTCAAATCAATCTTCGAGAGTACTGCAGCTCCCTACAACTTATCAAATAAATCATCTATATGACGTAATAAATACTTGTTCTTGATGGTTACTTTATTTAGCTCACGGTAATCAATGCATAAACGTAGTGAACCATCCTTCTTTATCACAAAAAGAACCGGTGCGCCCCAAGGCGAAGCGCTCGGTCTAATGTACCCCTTTTCCAACAGTTCTCCCAATTGATTCTTTAATTCTTGTATTTCTGAAGGTGCCAAACGATAAGTCGCCTTAGAAATTAGAGCCGCGTCAGGATCGAAATCAACAGAAAATTCTATCTCTCGATTTGGCGGTAATCTCGGAAGATCGTTTGGAAAAACATCGAAGAAAATTCGACTACATCCTCCCCTGACTTCAAAGCATAACACCAATAGCCCGTGCAACCTTTATTCAAGAGATTCACAGCTTTCATGGTATTTATAATCAACTTAGGCTCATTCGGTTTACGGCCGACAAAAGTGTATTCAACGCCATCCTCCTTTATCATAGTGATAACCTTAGTGCGATAATTCATAATCGCTCCATGAATCTCAAGCCAATCATTACCGAGGATTAAATCCTTGCTATCGATATTGATCACAATCAGATTCGACAACCAATCAGTACTTGCTACGCGTACAGGATAGTTTCTAATCTCCCGATTACCCACGATTCTATCCCCGCTAGGTAGTTTCACAATGAATGGGTCACAAACAGTCATACAATGAATACTCAAACGGCGTACACAATCTAAGGAGATGAAAGAATGTGTAGCACCAGAATCAAAAAGTACTCGAAGTGGATGAGATAAAATGTGAATGGTACCTGAGGCTACCACCGCATTAAAATCATCCTCTCAGCGCATCTCGTAAATTTGTGGATGTGCCGACCCAACACTGGAATCTCCCACTCTAACGGGCTGACTCCGTCCACGGCCTTTCCCATAACTGTGATGTGGCAGGTTAGATGATTGCCACTGGTTCGCACTCGGCTCCTTAAGTACTGGGGTGGAAGCTCGGGTATCAATGGTCTTATCCCCAGCCATACAATAAATCACCATGTGACCTATCTTGCCACAAATATTCCATTTCAAAGTTGGAAAAGAACACTCACAGTTAAGGTGACTAGTATGATTACAATTGTAGCACGTCACTGCACAAGTCGAACGAAAACTCTGCCCACCCTTAAAGGAATATGATGACTGTCCGACAAAATGATTAGTCGTCTGAGGTTTCTGAAAGTTGCCACCCTTTCCACTAGAATTGTTACCGGTGGTCTTCTGCTTCTTCGGCTCATTAGCAATACCAGTGTTAGCACACAACATATCATATGCTAAAGCCCTATCTTGGTACTCCTTCAAGGTAGTACAAGTAAACCCGGCCATATAATGCTGTAAATCCATATTCATTTGCATGTCGAAATGGGGGATCTTGTCACGCTCATCATGCACCTGATTCTTCACATGAATCAGCTGTTGGTTGTATTCCACTATCGCCTGTGAGACTAGAATGTTCTGCGGCTTAGCTTCGAAAAAGGCTCGGATCCTGCTTTCCGAATCCAAAAATACATTTTTTCTAATTTTTATATTACACATCTAATTCAGTTTTCCAGAAGAAAATAGATTTACATTATAACATAACATCATGGAAATAAATTTTAGATGAACAATTAAATATTAATAATTAAAACAATTATGATTCGAAATCATAAAATCATACCATCGAGTATTCTAAATGCCAATATCGAATATACGATCGCATAGACCTACGCAGTGATACCGATGTTGGGATTCAGTGATTAAAAATGAGTTACGCAGCAAAAAATAAACCGATCAGATCGGATAAAAATCGAACCCCTAAAAGGACCGATCAAGCATTTTGTTTATGAATAAAATAAATAAAACAAAGTATGAAATTAAAAATCATACCCTTGTAGACCTTTGATTAAATATTTGTAGAAGTTTTCTATGGATCCAATCCGGAAAGCTTTACGAAAATCTCAAGCACCGAAAACACCGTGCCTCTACGTATCATGTGTCGGATAGATGACCGGAAAATACTCATATCGTCTTGTTCTCCAAGAACACGGCTAGAAGTTGAAAGGAGAAGCTCTTTATATTTATTAACACTCTAAGTGTATGAAAAATATTTTTTCACTCAAGAATACACTTTGTATGCATGCATGAAAATGAAGAAAAAAATTTCTCCTCTTTTCTCTCCCACCTTAACATACATAAAAGCAGCAAAAATCAGCCAAGATTATGAATGAAGACTCATCAACTCATCATTATTCCATAATTAATTTATTAAACTAATTAATTACAACCCCACACTTTATCAAAATATCATAAGACAAAAATGATAATTCATCCTCAATGATGAGTGGGAGGGGCTGCCATTATGAATATATTTTGGTATTGGTTTATTTCGGTCCGTGAAATGGACCCTCTTGTATCTAGTCTGATAGATAAGCCTTGGTTCATTTCAATATTAGTATAATTAATTAATTTAATTAATTAATTATATTAAATGTAAATTCTCTAAGAATTTATGAATTAAATTTAATTGCCTAGTAATTTATTTTAATTTATGAGACCGATTTAATTTATACAATAAATTAAATTAGACATCTAATGTCCAATATTAACCGAGAGAGAATTAGCTCAAAATATTCCGTCGTCTATCCTGTGTCGCGACTCTGTAGGTTCATCTCAATTAGCATTGGGAGGATCCAAATGAGTGTTGCACCACCTAGCTAGTCACGTGGCCTATACCGTAACCTAACTCAGAACGAATGATAGTGATCATTCCAAAACCTTTATGTCGTGAATATCGTATACATATAAACCCTTCAATCATATATTCCAATGAAGTATTAGGGTCATGGTAATGTCAAACCCTATTGTGACTTGACTCTACGCATTTGTTAACGCAAACCGAGACCACCGAGCTCTTGTGTATCAAATACAACTAGCTCTAAATGTTTTGGCCAAATACTTATGATCTTATTTTCGATTAACTACATAGGATATTTACCTGCTCACTTAGAGGAGAAAGAATCATATCTTGGTATTCAGTAGAGACTGATACTTGCCTACTAAGTTGCACTTTGAGGTTGATCCCACCAACCGGTGATTGGATCGAACTACCCTAATGACTAACTTAATGTCACAAGCACATCTTCTACTGAAATCTCAAGTCAAAGATTCACGTACTTTAAAACGTTATAAGAGATAGGCACTGGAAGTTTAGAAAAGGCTTGTATAACGTGTACTTTGACATGTAGAGTGCCTGTATCCACTAAGGGTTAGTGGGAGCACACCTTATAGGTATGATAATGGGATAAGTATAATCGAACTCGACTCACTCGATTTGGTTACATGGATTTCACTCTGGGATTGTCAATGACTGAATCGAAAGGTTGTGATAGGTATACGCGAACCTTTGACTTGAGGTTTTAGTAGGAGATGTGCTTGTGGCATTAAGTTAGTCATTAGAGTAGTTCGATCCAATCACTGGTTAGTGGGATCAACCTCGAAGTGCAACTTAGTGGGCAAGTATCAGTCTCTACTGAATACCAAGATGGAATTCTTTCTCCTGTAAGTGAGCAGGTAAATGTCCTATGCGGTTAATGGCAAATGAGATCATAAGTCATTGGCTAAAGTATTTAGAACTAGTTGTATTTGATACATGAGAGCTCGATGATCTCAATTTGTATTAACAAATGCATAGAGTCAAGTTACAATAGAATTTGACTTCACTATGACCCTAATACTTAACCGGGACTATTGGCCACTAAGTATACAATAAGCAACTTTTAAAGTAAGAGTACAATAGACTGTACGATTTTCGAAGTTAATTGCGTAGCGGAAGTCTATTGTGTGAGTTGCTGTAAATACAGCAACTAGGTGTTCTCTTGTTTGATTGATGCGTACAATGTTTAAAAGTGTATACTAGATAAATCCTAGTAGAATGAAAACAGTAAAGACAGAAAGTAAATAACACACAATTTAAAGTGGTTCGAGGTAAACCCCTCTACATCCACTGGTCCTCCACGCAGGAGTAAAGAGTTTATTAAAATCACTACGTACACAACTACGTGACTTTAACTAAACCTGTCTCTGTATCGTTCACACAGATTGATGCAGGGACTGTAGCTTTGGGCCGTTCATACAGATTGGCTTGAGCTCTTTCGACTAGCTTCTTATCACACAGATCGAAGCTTCGTCTTCAATGCTATTCTTCCCACACAGGTCGGAATACTCAAGGATCTTTAGTCCATACAGGGATAATGATAATCTCAATGGCAAGGGTAGAACAAATCTCAAACAGCAACTTTATCTTTGATGAACGATCGCTGAATGTTGTGCTGTTTGCGTTGAGGACTTAGTATATTTCTTCGCTTGAATACTGTTGTATGCTCACGAAATATACTTATTTATAATCGCTAGAATGTCATATTAATCTATTAGAGCTTTCGCAATAATGAATAATGCGTGTGTATAAGTCCTCTTGCTTGGGGCTATTTATAACCTTGGAATTGTATCCATTATAAATGTAGTCGTTGCCGGTTGGTGAGATGTTGATGTCAGTCTCTTGATTGGAGGATGCTGAATATTTGAATTAAAGCAGATCGAATTTATGCTTCAGACATCCTTTTTGTCTTTGCATTAAATGCTCTTCAGAGCGTCCAGGCTTGTCTCTCTCTGGCTACATTGTTGTCGCAATAAATACTGCTTTAACTGTGAATACCTTATGAATAAACAATGTTTATCTCACAATGGTTTAAAGCTTCTTTTGTTCAGTCCTGTTGGATGTATTTTACTTTTCCCAAGTAAAACACCTTCAGCTTGTATGCTGTATCCAACGTTTTAAGTCTCTTTGCTGTATGATGAGGGCTCTGTAGGATGGACTGTAGAAGAAATCTTTGCTATAGGGACGGACTATATGGACAGTCCTAACAGCTTCCATACTTAACAGTATTCTGACTCCTTTGAGACTACTTTGCTGTATGTTGGCAATTATCAAAACAGGAAAGTTTTTCCCAACAGGGACATATGATGAAAGGTTTATACGTATACGGTATTCACGACATAATGGTTTTGGAATGATCCTATCATTCGTTCTCAGTTAGGTTGCGGTGTAGGCCACGAGTCTGGCTAGATGGTGCTAACACACATTGGATCCTCCCAATGCTAACTGAGACGAACCTACATAGTCGCGGCACAGGAATTGACGATGGATTATATTTAGCTTATTCTCTCTTGGTTAATATTGGACATTGGATGTCTAATTTAATTTATTGGATAAATTAAATTGGTCTCGTGAATTAGTTAAATTACTGGGTTATTAAGTTATTCTTATTATTTCTTAGAGATTTTATTTTTAATATAATTAGTTTATTAATTAATTATATTAATATTAAAATGTACCAAGGTTTATCTATAGGACTTGATACACGAAGGTCCGTTTCACGGATCGAAACGAACCAACTCACAAATTATTCAATTTGCCCCTCCTCATGATCCCTTCATATGAGAATTATTCAGACTTAGAAATGAATTATATCATGTGTGTGGAATATTTAATACACCTAGTGTATTAATATTTCTTCATAGGTCTCATCCCTTCACGAAAGAGCATAATATAATAAGGCAGCACCTCCTGGCTCATGTTATCATTATTATAATGGAAGGTGTGGTGTGTTTTGTATATAAAACATAAGGCTTCAACCTCCATTAGAAATGAGAGGAATTCTGGCCCTGAGAAGTGAGAAGTAAAGAAAAGTTTTCATATTATTTTCTTACACTTGAGTTTTAGTGTATTTAGGAAGAAAATAAATTTTGTAAAATACTTAGAGTATTTATAAAATAAATATAAGCTTGTTTCGAAAATTATTATTCCCGTGATGTGTCTTACCTAATATTGGTTGTAGATACATAGATGGAAGGTTCTAGATCCTTCTAGAGGTAGTAGGATCCTATTAGATGTCTTATCTTATCTAGAATCCTATGTATGGAAGGACTCTCATTGTAATGCCTATATAAAGGCCCATCTATCAGTGTTATGAATACAATTGATTGACACATATTTACTGTCTTTTACTTTCTCCTGAAACACGTTATCAGCACGTAGTCCCCAACTGAGCAAAAAAAAATTTCCTCTCCCGTTTTTTTCTGAAAATCCCGAAAAAAAAATAGAAAATCTGAAAAAAAATCTGGCCCGAACCCTAGCTTTGACTTCGGCCAGCCTAGCGCCACCTCTGTCCCATCCCGAACCTCGACTCGCAACCAACCCTGGATCCTCGATCCCGATCACTGATCCGACCGACTCCCGCAGTGTTCCGATCGATCCGCACGGCCACTGCTTCGCGAATTCAAAGCCGACCCATACCGCACTGCGACATATCTACGACGCCGCCGATCTGTGACCCCCCCCCCCCCCAAAAAAAAACGCGAACCACCATTGGAGACCTACCTCTATCACCTGCTCCGATTTCAGATTCCAGCCCGCTCGGCCCGTTTGTCTAGCCCGTTCGCAAGCTTGGTTCCCAGTTTCCGGAGCTCCAGAACCCGACTTCCGATCCAGAAGGACAAACCCGGTTGCTGACCTGACTTGCTGAGTTAATCTGGCTGCTGACTTGATCCGAACTGATCTAGCCGAGTTCCAGCCCCAACCGCCCATCGCTATAGTCCAGACCCGACCCGATTGATGACCGAACCAGACCTGATTACTGACGATTTTCAGCCCGTTTTTGCCCCTATTCATGAAGTAAGAACTACAAGTTCAACACTGGAGAACTAATTTGGAACAGTATTTATCGACGCAACTGTACGCGAACAGATGCAGATTTTTACACACAAAAAAAAAACGGGAGACGCGAATTTCCGCACGTAAATTTTCTGGACAGTGCAGTCGTACCAAAATCATGTTTCTCGATTCGTTAACCGTCGGATCGGTTTAAAATTTTGACAGCAACTTTCCAACACAAATATCTATATATTCAACGGTGAAGATCGGATTTTGAGTAATACTTGATTACTAAATCTGTCGCCGAACAGAAGCAGATTTTTACGAGGAAATTTGGAGATCCAACCTCATCCAATACCGAGCGGCTGCACGGCCGCGCTCGAGTACTTTTTCGGCTGGTTATCGAGCCCATTATCCCTTTCCGGGCGTTACTCAACTCTCCATATTTTCCTAATTAATGATCCATTTGTTCACTGATTTGTATACTTATGAATCTTACCATGTTTATATTTTACGTGCATATAGGAAAATATGTTGCTCATGATGATGTGCACGATATGGAGAGAAGCCATATTTGTTATCCCGTTCAAGGATCAAAGTAAATATGGAACCGAGTACCACGAAAATATGTTGCTCATATGGAGAGAAGCTCCCGTTCAAGGATCAAAGCAAATATGGAACCAAGTACCCGTAAGATTTTATTAAAGTTCCCGTTTTTCAATTTCTCTCTTTTGGGATTTTTTTTTGGGAATTGGGTATTTAGGTTTTTTATCTCCCACACTACTTTACGGTGGATGAGACTATGAGAGGTGGTATCACTCTCATATGTCGAAGTAAACTGTGTGACGGTCCTGGGGGAGTCACGAATAGTTGTTGAAAGTCGATATTTATGGTTGTTGCATACACCACGTTTTGGGTGTGATTTGACGTTGCCGTTTTGTCGATTTTAAACCAACAATTAAATAAAATGAACATTGTCAGTAACGGTAAAGTTATGACTTGTTCATGATCAGTCACGGATTTGTGACGTACAAATGGGACAAACATCGATTGCGACGGATATGTCGTGGTTAAAATCGATTTGTGACGGATTTGTCATGTTGAATTGAGCGACCACCACGTTGGTCTTGACCTAATCCCATACTTGGAAAACTCCATTTTTCATCCTATTAAAATAAAATATTGAATGTGGGTGTAGTCATGCACCTTCTCTTTGCAATATGATATATGAAAGAGTATAAGAGTAATTCTCATGAATTTCAACATGTAAAGCAATGGCATATTGCGTTAAGTACATGAATTCGTTGACCTCGATTATAGTTCGCGTGACTATAGGTCCGAATACTTTTCCGAGTATTTGTAAAGGCATGTGTCTTATACATTTGACTATATTTAGTCGATCTTATTGGATGGTCAAGACGAGTCGGTTATGGTATATTCATTATGTCTCATGGTTCGAAATGCTTAATATTGATGCACCGGGTTGCATCCATATAACATGGCTATTATGACGTATACTTGCAAATTGAGAATTAAAATTCTTGGTTGATTTGATGCACTTTGGTGGATTTTGTCTACACTTTTGATCATGACTAGGCGCATCCTCCTTGGTATTTGTTTATGCTTTGAAAGTTCAAACAGAATAAGTGGTTTTTAAACAGCCTTAGCTGTACTGACATTCCTACTTTCTCTGCAAGTCTACCAAGTTGGAGTTACCAAAAGGATCATTATATGATATAAGAAATCGAACACCTACTGTGTTTAAACGCACCTATGGGTGTCATTGCTATGTTTTTGCATCAACACTTATGGCATTGGATATGATCTCAATCGTATTTTCTCACTAAACTTAGGAAATACTAAACCATCTACTTAAAACATGCACTGTGATCTGAGGTTAATAATATGTATGGTTCATAACATATTTATAGAAAGATGCGGAAGTCTAGTTTCCAGAACATCTGACCGTTCGTCCATAGCCTTCCTAACAAGGGAGTTATCGCTGTTTTAGTAAACAAAGGTCAAGCTGCGCGGAATTTTATTTCCAGCGATTGTGCTAACTTTTATCCCAACCAACTTGGTTCCCGTCTTGAATTTGCAAGTGGTCTTATGACACATGTTTTTCAACCTCTTTTTGGCCGAATTTTCCATAGATGATGCAATTTTTGGTATGCATTGTATGCTAAAATATCATCTTTCATATGTTGAAAAACAGTTTCCTTGGGAAAGCCCAAAATACGCACCCTTATAAGAAGGTCGAGCGTATGCATGGAAGTATTACACCATGCTTGTGTCATGATTTTGCCCTTTAGGCATATAATTTTGCCATGTTATGCACTCAATATGATAGATCATTTTGACGTATCTGGTATAAAATCTCTATGTTGTTAGAGTGTTCGCTATGCTCATGTTTGTAAAATTTTGCAAACGAAATTGAGTGCGTATTAAGCTATTTCCAAGGAACGCAATATTTTTGGATTTCGTGTTATAAATCCATTGTGACTATGATGACTAGGTCATCACAATCAATGAGTAGTACAATGCTCAAGTTGTTGAATGCCGAATGGCGTTTTCTAGTCACATATGTTCCGTAACAATTGAACCATGCTATGACTTGATGATATATATGCCAAAATGTATCACTCATAGCATCTCATTGTGATTTGTGACAAATAAAATCTTATGCATCACTTGTATTGGATATGTGAAAAGAAAAATATTCATGAGTCAATATGGTCCGGCTTGCATCGGTTTTTGTAACCAGAAGATGTATTGGGCATTGACATATTTAGGCTTTAATAGTCCGGATTTTAGACAGTTTAATGATCTATATACCATGGTATTGTCATGGACATTATTTTTTCTTTGAACAAAGAAGCTAGCTGGATCAAAGACACCAAAGTACGTTGGTTGAGTCATGAGCAGGGCTCATGACTGATGATGATAGTTATGTCATTTGTGTCTTGCTTGTGTGACGCCAAAGACCCCCCCCCCCCCAATGATCCTTCACTACAAGATACTGGGCTTTTTGCGACATCGGAAAAGTGTCGCTAACACTTGTTTTAATGTCGCAAATGTTAATTTGTGACATTTTTTGCGCCATTGTAAATTATGTCATAACAGCCCATGTAGCATTTTTATGACACTTTTTTTCAGTTGTGTCGCAACATATACGACAATTTTTGCCACGCTAAATTGATTGTCATATAAAATTGGCGACACATTACGCGTCATTAGTCGTGCTGACGCGTGTTTGTTTGCGTCACATTACACGACATTAGTTAACATGACGCTTCCTTGTTTCATGCATAAGAGAATGAATGTGTCGTTTTATTTCTACAACACTTTTTCATTTGTGTCGCAACATATACGTCATTTTGTGCCACATTAAATTATTTGTCGTATTAAAATTGGCGTCACATTACGTGTCATTAGTCATAGTGTTGCATGTTAGTATGCGTCGCATTACACGACATTAGTTAAAATGACGCTTCTATTTGCGACACTAGCATGCGACATTAGAATGAATGTGTCATTTTATTTCTACAACACTTTTTCGTTTGTGTCGCAACATATACGTCATTTTGTGCCACATTAAATTATTTGTCGTATAAAATTGGCGCCACATTACGTGTCATTAGTCATAGTGTTGCATGTTAGTATGCGTCACATTACACGACATTAGTTAAAATGATGCTTCTATTTGCGACACTATGAGATTGAATGTGTCGTTTTATTTCTACAACACTTTTTTATTTGTGTCGCAACATATACGTCATTTTGTGCCACATTAAATTATTTGCCATATAAAATTGGCGTCACATTACGTGTCATTAGTCATAGTGTTTCATGTCAGTATGCGTCACATTACACGACATTAGTTAAAATGATGCTTCTATTTGCGACACTAGCCTGCGACATTAGAATGAATGTGTCGTTTTATTACTACAACACTTTTTTATTTGTGTCGCAACATATACGTCATTTTGTGCCACATTAAATTATTTGCCATCTAAAATTGGCGTCACATTACGTGTCATTAGTCATAGTATTGCATGTTAGTATGCGTCAAAATTTACGACGTTAGTGGAAATGACGCCTCCTTATTTGTGACACTAGCATGCGACATTAGAATGAATGTGAAGTTTTCTTTTTGTGACACTTTTAATTAATATTGCAATTTATACGACATTTTTTGCATCACTAAATTAATTGTTATATAAAATTTGCAACACTCTACGCGTCATTAATCGCGTTGACGCATGTTAGTTTGCGTCACATGGCTTGTGACATTACAATTAATATGTTGTAGATTTTAGCTACACATGCTACGTTATTTTAAAGCACTATATTGTACAAAACAAATAACAAAAAGTCACAAAATACACCAAAAATAATATTTCAACTAGTTATAAAGTTCAACACATAATAACAAATAATTTCTAAACGACAAAAGTGAAATTATAAATACTTATTCAACATACTAGCATACCATCAATTATTCAAAAAAAACAAATTGAAATAAAAATATCTCTATGCAAGAATGCAAATTCCATAGCCGCAAGCTCGTCATTGCTATTTTTCCTTCCTCCTGTTGCTCTTTCTTCCAGTTTTTCCTTGCTCCTATGTAATTTATATAATTTTTTTTATTATATTGTACAAATAAATAAGTTAAATTATTGGTAAAATATTGTTTTATCAAAATACCTGTGTACATGGAGCATCTTCACGTGTGTTGTCCTTCTCCGAGTTATTTGTTACTTTCTCTCTAACAAAATTGATCACAAAAAATACTATTTAAATTTGGAAAATAAGGTACAATATTAACAGAGAACTGATAAGTTACCTCAAGATCAGTTCCATTGCCTTCATAAGTGCTCTCAAAAATATTAGCTCCTAGTAATAACCAGTTATTGGGAGCTTGTATGCGCCGAGAACTAAAAGACGACCACGATGCCTCGCAACATTTTTATTTAAAACCATGAATTAAACGATCTTGTAGTAATGAAATTAAAATTTTGAATTTATTAGAACTTACAATGATATTTTGATCCTCTAACATGTGATTTTTAGACTTAAGCATCTCCATTTGAGAATAATATTCATCCTTGTATTTTGAAATTTGCTCTTCAAATTTCTTTTCAATGCTTTCGACTTTTTCACTATATTTTTCTTGGACAGCCTGGTCAAAATCTTCTCGAGAAGTGAAAATCGAGTTTTTATTCTTCAAAGCTGCATTGTTGCCGCGTAAACATCCAGGCGCTTCTTTTCCAATAACTTGTTCAAAAATCTCATCATTAGCATCAATGTCATCCACCAATTCATCCAGCAACTTCCTCTTCAACTCTTTCAACTTAGCCTAAAACAAATATTATATCTCAAAACTCAAAAACCATCTTATACAAATCAATAGCCAACGAGGTGCAAAGAGTATATGTCAAAATTGAATGAGAATAAATTAAATGAAAATCAAAATTATTCAACCTAGAGCGAAAATATGAGTACTTACAATCTTTTCTTCAGTTTGAGTATCAAGGGGTTTTCCAACATTACCGTTTCTTGAACAAATAAACAAATCTATCTTTGAAGGTTCTTTACCATGCTCCCGACGAAACTATTGAGACAATAATAATTATAATCAGTGACTACGAGAGCGAACATGATTTTTCAACAAATACCTAAACAATAAAAATATTGTTATCTCCTCATTGGGACACTACTACAAAATGAATGTACACTACTACAATAATAATTATAATCAATGTACATAATCAGTGTACATAATATCAGTATACATATATCTCCTCATTGGGACAATACTAATTATAATCAGTGTAGATAATATGAATGTACACTACTACAAAAACTGATATTGCTGTCACATGACTGATTTTACAATGTACTCACATGACTTGCTTGCAACTTATATTGTTGTACAGAGAAAAACTGATCCAAACCACCTTACCTCATAAAAGCATGCTGATGTTGATGAGGACATGGAGTACATACACTTTAAACATATCTCTTCGCAAATAAATAAATAAATAATAATAATAATGATAAATAGAACAAAAAAAGAAAAAAAAAAAGAAAAAAAAGGATGCTCTAATCAAATGGCATTAACAGGCTGTAGCAACTACCAGATGAATTTTACTCCATTTTCCAAGTGCAAACACCCAACATTTATAAATGTCAGGTACTTTAGTGAACTCAAAACCCAAAGTTTTCAACAGAAGGTAAGAAAAACTTTTCTTACTGTCTGAACATATCCACGAATCTGAACATAAACAGCATACAAAACATATCAAAAAATCTGAACATATCCATGAATCTGAACATAAACAGCATACAAAACATATCAAAAAATCTGAACATATCCACGAATCTGAACATAAACAGCATACAAAACATATCAAAAAATCTGAACATATCTAAGAATCTGACCAAATCGATGAAACAAGAAAAAAATCTGAAGAAGGGGGGTAACATTAAAAACTTTACCAAATAAAGAAGAAGGCACTTCTCTCAGTATATAGAATGATTTATTTATAAGACGATTTATATAAAAATAAATAAAACATGTATACTACCTCTTCTTTAACACATGCCATATCTTTTCTTCCCATTCTAGGTGGCAGTTGAACATGTTTTCGGCTATTTCTGTTGGCTTTACTAAGCTTCTGTCAATTAACAAAGAAACAAATGTTAATATTATAACGTGAAGCTTCCAATAATGATAAAAAATAGATAAAAACTCGTCGAAAATGCAGCTCACGATATAAAATAAAATAAGCTACGCCAAGTCGAACAAGAGATTATGAAATGTGCTAAGTCCTTGGCTTGTTTTCATTCTATGGCGGCGAGTGGCGTAAACCGAAGGGGGTTTATAGGAAATATTCAGTTCTCAAAGAGGGGTCATGCGGTTCTACCACCACCAAGTGTAATATCCGCAATTTTCGATTTTCGGTAAATTTCTTTTTCGGTCGAGTCCGTTTGACGACTCGCTCATGACCGCTTTCGTCATTCCGAGAATGATTAATTCTACACTTTTGACATCCGAGTTCGTTTGGTGTCGCTTCGTTGAGTTCTGTGCTTTTAGCGACTTTTCCGCACTTGAGTTCGATTCTTGCGAATCTCGTCCAAATCCTGTTGTTTCGAGTTTCCGCAAGTCTGTTTAACATTGTTAGACGTGTTGTGAACTTCGGTTTGGTTATTCGATCACGTATCGTGATTTCCGCGCTTTGGGCCATTTTGTAATTTCTTGAAAGTTACGGGTATCCGTCTGTAATTGTTGTCTCGACCCGCTTTCTTCGCCGCGTATGACTAATTATGGTATTACGCTTTCATTTCGAGTCGTTTATGTTGTCCGCGAACTTTTCGCCGTGTTCGCCCGTGACGTTTAAATCGGGTCGCCGAGCCTAGCGGCATGGATCGGCCGACGGCAGTGGATCGCCGACGATTGCGGCACCGGCCGGACGGGTGCGGCAGAACCGGCGAGCGCACGCCACGGCCGGAAGGCTGCGCGCTAACCGGCAGTGTAGCGCACGCCGCCGGTGGCTCAGCGACGCCATCGGCCCGGGCAGTGGGGTTTCGAGGTTCTCGACTCGGCCAGATCGGCAGTAGCGCACGCTACGCCGAGCGTAGCGCGCTAGTCGGCAGCGTAGCTCACGGCTGTCGGCCGGCTAGCGACGCACCTGCCGGCGATTCATCCGGTGGCTATCGGGACAGCCGCGCGCAGTATCCGGCCGTAGCGCACGCTAGCGGGAGTCGGGCGGTCGAGTCATGGTCGGCAGGGTTGGTCGGTGATGCCGGGTGTTGTGGGCCCTGGCCGAGGTACTCGGCCGATACCGGCCGATAGCGCACGCTAGTCCGGGAAGGCTAGCGCACGCTAGGCTGGCCCGGTATAAATATGGCTGAGCAGTCACATTTCACTTCGTTTTTCATTTCCTTCCTTCTCCATCCGCGAGTGGCGATTCATGGGCGACGAAGCCATGTTGTTTAACAACAAATCCATGAAGTCCTTGGGTTCATAACATCAATCGATCGTCCTTTATCAACCTTTGATCCAGCGAATCAAGGTAATCTTCCTTAGAACCCTAATTTCGTGAATTTGGGGATTTTTGCATTTTCGTCCGATTCGTTCCGTGTGGTTTATTAATTCATGATGGGTATGATTAATCTTGATAGTATTATTGTGTTTAACATCATTTAATCCATTGTTCTTCGTCGAATCGAAGTATATTTCTTGATTTCCTTCGAATTGACTTTTTGGGGGATTTGTCCCCGATCTCGTTTTTCATCCGCTGATGGATCGATTATGGTTAAATGATGTTGTAAAACATATTCTATGGATTGTATATCCATATTTCAACTTGGAATTCCGTTTTCGGGTTTTGACGGAACGAATCGTGTTCTTGGCCGTTTTGGGGGAAATCCGTGAACTTTCGTCATTCGTTCTTTGAATTCAACGGCTTTGAGTCGTGTTATGGAATTCATTTCATTGTTATTATTTGTCCTTCGTAGTTTATGAACGTGAGTTGGCGTTCGGTGGAGTCGGCGGGTTCGTAGTCGGTTCGGGCCAACCTACTTCGGTCGATTCTCCGCGTTGTTCTTATTCGAGGCAAGTACCTTGCCCATACTTTTCTCGTTTTATGGATATGATGATCGGTGGTCGTCTTGATGTGTTTGTTTGGTTATTTGAAATGAAGTTTCAAAGGATTTCGGTTTGGCCTCGTTAAAGGCTTTCTTTCAAAACGAGTGTGATTTGTGAACGGTGTTTTGAGAATTGATTGTGATTTGGTTATTTCGAACGTTGAAGGATTTTATGATGATACTCCTATTGTTTAAGTTATGGAATCGTGTATTCCGTATTTAATCTTGTTATTGTATTTTTGAAGAGTTTGGTAATGGTGTCGAGTTAATGGCCATCTCTAGTGAGTATCCTTAATGAACTTACATTCTTAGCATATTAGTATTGCATGAGTAACGTGTGTGTGTGTGTGTATGCTCACTACGGGTTAGACTCGACGGGGTCTCGGTAGGGTTCCACGAAGCTGTGGGACCGCGAGCTTGCTTTTAACCACTGTGGGTTAGATCCGACGGGGTCTCGGCAGGGATCCACGAAGCTGTGGGTCCGCGGTTAATTGTGGTGCATTTTTACAAATGTGGTTTGATCATTGGCATTTCCGGAAATGAGTGCTTTTGAACGGTTTTCATTTGCATGCATTGACTAAATGTGTAAGAGGTAAGTTGTTCGTTTGGCCTACTTGGCTAGGATGGCTCTAGAGTATTTTGTTGTTTGTTTTAAATCCTTTATTTGTGGATTTTGATGTTGGGATACGAACCTTGTGGTCGTTCTTGTGTACTGTGAGTTGATGAGTTTTGGGGCTAAAATCCCAATGGTTTTGTAAAGGTCATTTGACGGGTTTGGGGCTAAAATCCCAACGGTTTGGTAAAGGTTATTTTACGGAAAGTAAACTTTGGGGCGATGACCCCTTTTGTCTTTTGGTTTTCGAAAAGTAGGATTTGATAATCCTAAATTGTTTTCTATTAAAACTCTCGATGGCATTCTAAACCGTTTTATAAATTATTCCCATTGATTTACGATATTTCGTTTTTGAAATGTTTTCTCAAACCCTTGCCTCGGGAAGTACTTTTCGTCTCGTTTGGATCTTTGAGGATCCTCGGTTATTGTTATTCGTGGAATGTGAATTGTATGGCTCGTATTTGCACTTTGTATTTGCACTATCAAAACAGTGGAGTTTTGCTAACCCCCGAGTATTCGGGGGGTGGATGTCTGTTTTTGCATTCAGGTTCTGGAGCATAACACAGGGTCGGCACGAAGGATGATGAAAGATGATCGATACTAATCACATGGGGAACCGTACATCGTGTGTTGGTTCAGTTGTACTTTATTTTCCATTCTTTGTATTGTTCCCGTTATACGGTGTAGTTGTATTTTGTCCCTGCGTGGGCATGAGTTGTATTTGAGTTGTATGTATTTGTGGAAAGACCAAATCGGTCCATCGAGTCATTGTAGCCTTGAAGGCATTGTCGAGATGTTAAATGTTGTTACCGGCTGGTAGATCCTCGAGGAGAGGGTTTACGGCGTGTAATATCCCCGAGTGGATTGGGGTGTTACATAAATGGTATCGGAGCTTAGGTTGAGGAAACCTAGGTGTCGGGTCAAGTCGTGTTGTTTGAGTCTTGTTTCGTCGGATTTTATCCGATCGAGTCGTGTCGCGACGCGTCGTTTGAGTTTGTTGGTCGTGATTAGTATCGTGGGGCGATCATCATCTTCGTGCGACTGTGGAAGTAAGTCTCCCTTCTGTGTGTTGTGCCTCGTGTGACACGAGCTATTTTTATGATTATTTGTTAAGTGATGGAATCCTACTGTGAAGTTTGATTTCACGATAGGTATTTAGTCGACTCTCGTCTTTGATTTATACGAGGAGTGTCCGCTGCTTGTGATGTCTTTTTATTGTTGTTTTTCTCCGTTGTTGATGATTTTCGAATCGATTTGCACGCTTTACAAGTCTCTTGTGGAAGCTTTGTGCTTATACGCGTTCGACTTGTTCACTAGCCGGTGAGAGAGTATTTTATCGGTGGTTTTGTTCTGAATGTGGTATTTTATCGTTTATTTCCGTTTAAAGACATATAGTGTCTTGATTTTAAACTTTTTGATGCGTGTGCTAGGAGTTGTTTTAGTGAACGTCGGTATGTGTGAGTTTTGGGCATTCGCCTATCGATTTTTGAAAACCTTGAGTATCTTAGAAAAAATAAATTTCGAGACATACTTTTCAAATGAGTCATTTTCTTGTGGTACATCCAAGGTGCCGCAATATATTTCAAAAATTTTCTACTTCGAGGACCAAAATGCTTTGAGATATTTTCAATGTCTTAGAAACATTTTTATTTAGACCCGAGGGTCGAATATTCTGAAAGTTTTCACTAAGAGAAAGTGTCCTCATTTTTATCAAATGCGAAATGGTTTTTTTTTTCCAATGTCTCGTTAACGTGGTTTCACGTTTATACTTTTGAAAGGTGATACTCAAGATCAACCAAGATTCTTCTAAATTATTTTCAAAATGAGGTTTTCGTTTTAAAACCTATCCATTCCCGTTTGAGGGCTGGGTATGTATGTGTGATGTTCGCGTTGTCATTTTGATACTTTCTCCCGAGTATGACCGAATTGGCGGTGTGAGCGTTGAGTCGCTTTCCACACATTTGTTGTGTTAGCCCCCTGTGAGAGGCGGGATGTTGGTGTTGAATATTATTGCCTCGTAGTGATTCCTGCGTTGTCGCGCATGTGCGAGCTGTTAGAGCTTGGTTTGGTATGACCGTGTGCATCGGTGATGGTTCCGTTATGTGTCGATTGTTTAAAGTCTTGTTACCTTGCTTCCGTTTTTGTGAATTTCGTGGACGAGGTCGGAGGTAATGCCCGTACTATTTTGACTTCTGTATTTTCTCTTTCCCCAGTCTATCGATTCGTTCATGATCGTTGGTACTTTATGAACTTGTTCTATATTTCGGTTTCATCGTCCGAACGAGCTTTGCTCTTGTTGTGGGTCGATCTGGTTATCGATGTTACTTTTTCGGGTTCAGTTCGATTCTTGTGAACCTTGTTTGGGAGTGACATCATCTGGTTCTACTAGTTCTTTTATTCGAAGTGGATCGGCTTTGGAACTCTTGTGTTTTCGACTCTGTCGACTCATTTATGTTCGTTGACATTTCTGAGCTTGTCCTGCCCCTTGCTTTTGTTTATCGAACGAGTGTGGTATTGTTTCGGAATAACTCGTTTGTCGTTGTGACTTTTTAATTGCTATTCCCTTTCCTGTGGATCTTATGGGAATGCACATCCTGTTGTTTTCACCAGATCATATATTGTCTCGAGTCGAGATGTGAACCTTGGAGTCGTTGTTTGAATTTTATTATCCTTCGTGATTCGAACATGATTCTTCGATTTTGTTGTCTCGATCGTTGTGGTTCGACCGTTTGATTGTTCGGTTTTTATTGATCTCGTTCCGTGATTGGTGAACATTCAGGCTCCTTCGTAATTCCCTTCAATTCGGGAAATTAGTTTCGTTTTCGATCTTCCACTTAGGCGATGGGATTCCGTGTTTGTTCGGTTGACTCGCTTTTGATTGATGTACCGTTGGGTTGGTCAATCATATTGGTTTTCGTCGTTGTGTTTTGTGATTGTCGGATAATTGACTTGGATATATTATCCGTTTGATGACGCTTGTCACTTGTTGGTTTTATTATATCCCTAACGGCGACGTTGTGTTGGTCGCCGTGGAGCGTGTTTTCACGCCGTATATTCCTTTGCGTTGTTTGTGACATTTCGCCGTTGGGCGTTAGTCACGCATTCTTGTGTGTCTCGTTGAGTTTTTCTGGCGGAATATTTCTTCTCCTACTTGTTTTAAGTTTCGGACGAAACTTCTTTTAAGGAGGGTAGAATGTAATATCCGCAATTTTCGATTTTCGGTAAATTTCTTTTTCGGTCGGAGTCCGTTTTGACGACTCGCTCCTGACCGTTTCGTCATTCTCAGAATGATTAATTCTACACTATTTGACAATCGAGTTAGATACGCTGTCGGTTCGTTGAGTTCTGTGCTTTTAAGCGACTATTCCGCACTTGAGTTCGATTCTTGCGAATCTCGTCCGAAGCTGTTGTTTCGAGTTTCCGCAAGTCCGTTTAACTTTGTTAGACGTGTTGTGAACTTCGGTTTGGTTATTCGATCACGTATCGTGATTTCCGGGCGTTTTGGGCCATTTTGTAATTTCTTGAAAGTTACGGGTATCCGTATCTGTAATTGTTGTCTCGACCCGTTTCTTCGTCGCGTATGACTAATTATGGTATTACGCTTTCATTTCGAGTCGTTTATGTTGTCCGCGAACTTTTCGTCGTGTTCGTTCCGTACGGTTTAGGAAATCGGGTCGCCGAGCCACGGCGGTGGATCGCCGACGGCATGGATCGGCCGGACGATTATGGCACCGGCCGACGGTGCGGCAGAACCGGCGAGCGCACGCCACGGCCGGAAGGCTGCGCGCGCTAACCGGCAGTGTAGCGACGCCGCCGTGGCCTAGCGACGCCATCTGCCCGGGCAGGCGGGGGTTTCGAGGTTCGGACTCGGTCGGGATCGGCAGGTAGCGCACGCTACGCCGAGCGTAGCGCGCTAGTCGGCGGCGTAGCGCACGCTGTCGGCCGGCTAGCGTCGTTACTGCCGGGCGATTCATCCGGTGGCTCTCGATAGCCGCCAGCGCGGCAGTATCCGGCCGTAGCGCACGCTAGCGGAGTTGGGTCGGCAGGTTCGGTCGGCAGGGTTGGTCGGTGTTGCCGGGTGTTGTGGGCCCTGGCCGAGGGTACTCGGCCGATACCGGCCGATAGCGCACGCTAGTCCGGAAGGCTAGCGCACGCTAGGTGGCCGATATAAATATGGTGGCAGTCACATTTCACTTCGTTTTTCATTTCCTTCCTTCTCCATCCGCGAGTGGCGATTCATGGGCGACGAAGCCATGTTGTTTAACAACAAATCCATGAAGTCCTTGGGTTCATAACATCAATCGATCGTCCCTTTATCAACCTTTGATCCAAATGAATCAAGGTAATCTTCCTTAGAACCCTAATTTCGTGAATTTGGGGATTTTTGCATTTTCGTCCGATTCGTTCCGTGTTGTTGATTAATTCATGATGGGTATGATTAATCTTGATAGTATTATTGTGTTTAACATCATTTAATCCATTGTTCTTCGTCGAATCGAAGTATATTTCTTGATTTCCTTTGAATTGACTTTTTGGGGGATTTGTCCCCGATCTCGTTTTTCATCCGTTTTCGATGGATCGATTATGGTTAAATGATGTTGTTAAACATATTCTATGGATTGTATATCCATATTTCAACTTGGAATTCCGTTTTCGGGTTTTGACGGAACGAATCGTGTTCTTGGCCGTTTTGGGGGAAATCCGTGAACTTTCGTCATTCGTTCTTTGAATTCAACGGCTTTGAGTCGTGTTATGGAATTCATTTCATTGTTATTATTTGTCCTTCGTAGTTTATGAACGTGAGTTGGCGTTCGGTGGAGTCGGCGGGTTCGTAGTCGGTTCGGGCCAACCTACTTCGGTCGATTCTCCGCGTTGTTCTTATTCGAGGCAAGTACCTTGCCCATACTTTTCTCGTTTTATGGATATGATGATCGGTGGTCGTCTTGATGTGTTTGTTTGGTTATTTGAAATGAAGTTTCAAAGGATTTCGGTTTGGCCTCGTTAAAGGCTTTCTTTCAAAACGAGTGTGATTTGTGAACGGTGTTTTGAGAATTGATTGTGATTTGGTTATTTCGAACGTTGAAGGATTTTATTATGATACTCCTATTGTTTAAGTTATGGAATCGTGTATTCCGTATTTAATCTTGTTATTGTATTTTTGAAGAGTTTGGTAATGGTGTCGAGTTAATGGCCATCTCTAGTGAGTATCCTTAATGAACTTACATTCTTAGCATATTAGTATTGCATGAGTAACGTGTGTGTGTGTGTATGCTCACTACGGGTTAGACTCGACGGGGTCTCGGTAGGGTTCCACGAAGCTGTGGGACCGCGAGCTTGCTTTTAACCACTGTGGGTTAGATCCGACGGGGTCTCGGCAGGGATCCACGAAGCTGTGGGTCCGCGGTTAATTGTGGTGCATTTTTACAAATGTGGTTTGATCATTGGCATTTCCGGAAATGAGTGCTTTTGAACGGTTTTCATTTGCATGCATTGACTAAATGTGTAAGAGGTAAGTTGTTCGTTTGGCCTACTTGGCTAGGATGGCTCTAGAGTATTTTGTTGTTTGTTTTAAATCCTTTATTTGTGGATTTTGATGTTGGGATACGAACCTTGTGGTCGTTCTTGTGTACTGTGAGTTGATGAGGTTTGGGGCTAAAATCCCAATGGTTTTGTAAAGGTCATTTGACGGGTTTGGGGCTAAAATCCCAACGGTTTGGTAAAGGTTATTTTACGGAAAGTAAACTTTGGGGCGATGACCCCTTTTGTCTTTTGGTTTTCGAAAAGTAGGATTTGATAATCCTAAATTGTTTTCTATTAAAACTCTCGATGGCATTCTAAACCGTTTTATAAATTATTCCCATTGATTTACGATATTTCGTTTTTGAAATGTTTTCTCAAACCCTTGCCTCGGGAAGTACTTTTCGTTTCGTTTAGATCTTTGAGGATCCTCGGTTATTGTTATTCGTGGAATGTGAATTGTATGGCTCGTATTTGCACTTTGTATTTGCACTAGCAAAACAGTGGAGTTTTGCTAACCCCGAGTATTCGGGGTGGATGTCTGTTTTGCATTCAGTTACGGAGCATAACACGTGGTCGGCACGAAGGATGATGAAAGATGATCGATACTAATCACATGGGAACCGTACATCGTGTGTTGGTTCGGTTGTACTTTATTTTCATTCTTGTATTGTTCCGTTATGCGGGTGTAGTTGTATTTTGTCCCCTGCGTGGGCATGAGTTGTATTTGAGTTGTATGTATTTGTGGAAAGACCAAATCGGTCTACTGAGTCATTGTAGCCTTGAAGGCATTGTCGAGATGTTAAATGTTGTTACCAGCCTGGTAGATCCTCGAGGAGAGGGTTTACGGCGTGTAATATCCCTGAGTGGATTGGGGGTGTTACACCAAGTCTCTTTTGGTTTCAACAATTTGAGATGGATATGCATTACTATATTGGTGAACAGGCTAATATTAGAGTGGATATATACTTTTAATCCCAAAAAAAAAAAATCTAAAATCTATAATGGTTCTTAGTTAACATATGGGAGATGGTTTCTATTATAATCTCCCATGTATGTATATGTAATACCCGAGATCTTTATTCCGGATTCGTTGGGTTTTCTGGGTTTTATCGGATTGTCATGGTCCTCATCGTAGGAATTTTGTGCCATGTTTGGTTGCGACTTGTTGGGACATGTTTTTGGAGGCATTTCGGATCACTTTGCGAGTTTTTGAGATTTTGTGGTGTAGCGCACGCTAATGCTTGAAGCATAGCGCACGCTACTGCATGGTGTTTAGCGCACGCTACTGAATGTGTAGCGCACGCTAAATCGCGATTGAGGCGATCCGGTAGCTATTGGGTGGGATCGAGCTTTGTTAGCGCACGCTAAGGCCGATAGATAGCGCACGCTATCGACTGCTTAGCGCACGCTCCCTCTTCTTTCTAGCGCACGCTACTCGGTAGGTGCGGTTACGTCCAGGGGCTACTGGTGGTTTTTGTGACCGTTAGCGCGCGCTACGGCTGTTGGCTAGCGCACGCTAACTATGTTATACGCGGTTTCTCTGGAGCGTTGACCCGTTAGCGCACGCTAATGAAGGGTGATTAGCGCACGCTAATAATCGGCCCAAAGATAAATACCGACAAAGAAAGATTAAGTCGTCATTTCCCACTTTTCTTCATCCCTTCCGACGAGAGTGAGATCCAGAGGCGAGTAGGACCGATCTTTTTCTTCTAGCTTCATCTTTGAGCGGATTTGTAGATGTTTAACAACATCTAATCGTCTTCTTGGTCCAAATCAAGGTTATCTCTTGTTAGAACCCTATTTTCTTAAATTTGGGGTTTTTGTTTGGATTTGTGATTCTTGACCGATCTCATCCGATCGGTTATTTGTTCTTGTTTGTCTTGACCGTAATCTTCAGATTTTGTTAACCGTTCATCGATTTTTATCGCCCGGATCAACGATTCTTGATTTCTTTGAGAATACTTAGATCCTTGTCGTTTTAGGATCGTTTCGGATTTCGATTAGTGTTATTGATTTGTGGTGATGCTATTTTCGTAGTATTCGTGGGTGTCGAAGTCTTGATCGTTTTGGAGGTTGAAGGTTTCGATCGTGCCCGTTCGTGCTTCGTCCGCTCGTGATATCGAGGCAAGTATCTTGTCCACACGTTTCATGTTTCGTAGGCGTAATTAATGGTAAAGGAATTCGCATAAACCCAATGTTTAATGAACGTAAAAGGGATCGGTATATTCTCGATAAATGTTGTCTTTCAACGATAATTTATGTACTTCGTGAATATATGTGTTCTCGGAATATGAGTGTTTGATTTGTATGTTGAAAAGATGATATGACCACTTTGAATGAGTTTATTAGACCGTAATCCTTTGTCGGGATTACGTAACGTTATGTGTACTTGTTCGTTAAGAATGTATTACGTGGGATATTAGTTGTTACTCCTTTGAAAGGAGGTTGTGATGTTTAAGTGTTTCTTGGCTTGATGTTCTGCTCATTGTGATGTGATTCTTTGAAAGTGATGTGCCTCGGGTAGGATTGTTGAATCTCAGGATCCATACTTGCTAGTATGGGTCGGGCGTGACCGTAGGGTTATCCAATCCGGGTATGTCTTGCGGGACTCCGAGGTTCGGGGCTTGCTAGCCCGATGCCGAGATAACTTGTGGGGTTATCATCGGGTATGTCTTGGGGACTCCGAGGTTCGTGGCTTGTTAGCCCGATGCCGGATAACTTGTGGTTGTGGTATGGAATGGTTCCGTGATCGTTGTCACGAGGACATGTGATTTGGTATGGTTTCCTATTGGGTTATTCACTCGGGTATGTTCTACGGAGCATCCGAGGTTCGTGGCTTGTTAGCACGGGACGCGAATAATCCTTAGGAACATGTGTTATGTGATTCGGTTCGTGGACCCTGTGGCTTATGATTTGGGTCTTGGACCCCGTGTGTTGTGAATTGGGTTGTGAAACCGCGTTTTATTATTGGAATCGTATTTTGGAAAGATGATTTTGGGCCGTGTCCCCAAGTGTTTTCGAAAGACTTGAGAATTCCTTATTTCCAAATGTTTTCAAACCCCCGAGACCGTAAAATATTTTGTATGAGACACATGGTTCTTTTCCTACCTTTTTAAATCAAACTGTTTTGATTAAGTGATTTATCTCGGGAAATATATTCAAGATTTTATATTCTTGAAGCACGTTGTGTATGGCTTGTACTTTTGGTTTTATACTTGCACTAGCAAAAACAGTGGAGTTTTGCTAACCCCCGAGTATTCGGGGGGTGGATGTCTGTATTGCGTCCAGGTACTTGCAGGTAGCTGGGGAGCGAATCACAGGATCGATACGAAGGATGATGGGCAACGAAGATACTAATCACGTGAAGACCAATTATAGAGTATTTGGTAGAGTCGTGTTGATTTTCCTCCGATGTGTTATTTTATCGAGTTATGGAAGTGATATTGTATTCTAGCCCCTGCGTGGGTATGTGTTCTGAGCAAGGATCTTGTATGTATTGTTCTGTGTGTTGTGATATAAGACCATATCGGTCTAATGGTCCTTTATGTAGCCATGTCGGCGATGTGAAGTGATGCATTGTTTTGTATTTAGCCTGGTAGGTCCTCGCAGAGAGGGTCTGCGGCGCTGTAATATTCCCGAGTGGTTTGGGGGTGTTACAGAATATGGTATCGGAGCTTTAGGTTGAGGAAACCTAGGCTGTCGGGTTGAGTTGTGTGTTGTCGGATCTTGTCTTGTCAGGTTTGGTCTGACTGAGTGGTGTCGCGATGCGTCGTCTGAGTTGTCGGTCGTGATTAGTATCGAGGTGCAACCATCATCTTCGTGCGATCTGTGGATGTAAGTCTCCTACTTTGTTGTGTCTCGTCTATACGACTTTATGTAATTCGGTGTTATTTTGTGGAGTTTAATTGTGCCTCGTGAATATTTATTCCATACTTGTTTGATTCTCGTATTGTGTTGGAATAAAGAGTAGTACCGGTATGCATGTATATATGTATACATCCTTGTGTGAAATCGTTTTTACAGGAGTGATGTTTTGGATTGGTTACTCAATAAAAGTTTATCAATGTGATATTTCAATTTCAAATGTTTTGGGGAAGTCACGTAAATTCTATTTAAAAATATCCTTCGAGAAGGAAAAATAATTTGATTTCCGTATGATGACCTCGAGACCAACGATTTTGAGAATTCAAACTACACATATTATATTTTCATCTTGCATTGAAAATTTTCAAAATTTGATTTTAAATGCTTAAACGAGGTCTACCAATAGTTTACTTGAGACGTGACTTTCGCCTTCAACTTTTTCGATTAAACGATATGTAGTGAGAATGTAAATTGTTGGCGTTTGGATTCGTATGTTGTTGTTTATATGTAACCTTTGGCGTTTGGCATTATTTGATATATGCTCATGAATGTGTTCTTTGAATTAGTATAACTAGCGCGCAATAACGTGGCATGGCTAGCGCATGCTAAGTCTCTGTTGAATCATACCTAACAGTGCGAGCGAAGCTCGAAACTACATTCGCCGTAAGTCTAACTTTTGCGATTGTTAGGTGACCGCTTGAGACGGTACTCCATGTGTGTTGTTCATGAATAACAAGCTGGGTGTGGTTATGTGTAATTTGAACTGTGTTCTTGTCCGCTGCGTGTGTAAAGTTCAAAGTGACTTTTTGGGTACTTTTACCAAATAGTGTGTGTTTCAAAATGACCTTTCGTATTTGTAAATTTGAATTATTTCGTTGACCCTTTTTCCCAACTCTTTTGTCGGGCGATTTAACATATATTTTGAAACTATTGAGTTTTCGCGTCTACGCCTTGTAATTTCAAACGGTATTTGGTGACGGTATTTGGTATTTGGAAAATGACTTTTGGGGAGTATTTGGAAAGTATTACCGTCATCGGCCTTTCTGGCATTTTGGAACGTTTTCGAAAATGGTTTTCAACTTGGTGAGTTCCGGCGCGGAAACCGTACAGAAAGTGATTTTTGATATAATGGATGATTTCAATTTCATTGCATTTATAAATCGCATAACAACGGTATTATAAATGAAGATTGTTGGTATAATAGTTTGTATATTGTGTTCTAGCTGGAATTAAATGGTAATGTGTATATGATTTAATGATGTTGGATTAAAGACAGAGACTTGAATATCTTGCTATGTGTTATGATCTTTCTTTACCTTAGGTTGTTGTTTGTTAGTATGCCGAGGGGCAGAGGTCGTGGTCGAAATCGTGGCGCTGATGGCCACGGGGATCAGATGCGGAATCGAGAGAATGCCGCTGGGAATGATTTTGGTTTGGGTGTTGCTACTATATTGCAACAAGTAGCGACTCAGATGACTCAGTTGACCCAGGTGGTTCAACGTAGCCTTGACGCGAGTCAGAACGTTGGTGTAAATCAATGGCTTCGCGAGGTAGTTCGTATGAATCCCCCTCGATTCGCGGTCTGCGGATGCGTTGGGCAGGGATGGTTGGATTTTCCAGTTGGGAAAGATTTTCGAGGTGTCGGATGTCACGAAGAGCGGAAGGTACCTATCGCTCAGTACCTTCTCGACAAGGATGCTGCTAATTGGTGGGAAGCTGTTAAACCTCGTGATCGTGATGTCACGTGGGCGGAGTTCCAAGCATTTATGGAAGCTGAGTTCTGTCCGAAACCGATTAGAGAGCAGAGGATTCGCGAATTCTACTTGGCAGAACCGCAAGATATATCGGTGTCGCAAGCTATCATTGATTATAGCAAACAACTCAGTTATGTGCGAGACCGGGTGAGAACCGAGGAAGAGAGAATCCTCCACTTTGACAAACGGATGAAGCCGGATATTCGCGTGTATATGTCGGGATTCAATTGCACCTCGTTGAGGGACTATCAAGATCGAGCATTAGCCCGTGAACTAGTTTCGTTATCGTCGGAGCGTGTGCCCGAGTCGAAGAAGCAGAGGAAGTCCGACGACCGTGTGGACGGTGCAGGAGTTGGTATTTCTAGTTTTCAATGTCATAGCCTTTCCGCTGTGAAGCTCCATCGCTCGATGCGTGGAACTGAGTGTTCCAAGTCTTCTGTTCTGACTCCTGGTAAAGCCAGGAGATGTTTTAACTGTAATGTGGCGGGACATGTTCGTGCACATTGTCCTTCTCCGCCAGTAACGTGTTACAGGTGCGGACTCGAGGGACACCGGGTTCAGTTTTGCGAGATGGTTACCGAGCATTCCGAGGCAGGGACTTGAACTTTGATATCAGGATCGGCTCGAGCGATCCGGAGGGGCGTGGTCTGTCGATTGCATGTTGAATTATTTCCCTTGCTTTGTTGTTTGAAATTCAGATTGACTTCTTTTATTTGAAGTGGATCGGATTTTGAACTCTGTACTCGACTGTCGAATCGTTTATATTCGTTGATATTTTCTGATCTTGTCCTGTCCTGTGCTTTTATTGATCGAACGAGTTGTGGTATTGTTTCAGAATGACCCGTTTGTCGTTATGACTCTCCAAATTGCTATTCCCTTTCCTGTGGATCTTATGTGAATGCACATCTTGTTGCCGTCATCGGATCGTATATTATCTCTAGTCGAGATGTGAACTTTGGGGTTGTTGTTTGAGTATTATTGTTCGTCGTGATTCGAACATGATTGATCGACTGTTGTTGTCTCGATCGTTGTAATTCAATCGTTTGATGGTTCAGTTTTTGTTGATCTCGTTTCGTAATTGTTGAGCGTTAGGACTCCTTCGTAATTTCCTTAAGTTCAGGAAATTAGTTTTGTGTTCGATCTTTCAACCCTTGGGCTGTGGAATTTCGTATTGGTTCAGCGAATATGTTTGTCGTGAAGAGCTAGCGCATGCTAAAACCGTATGATTAGCGCACGCTAATTCCATATCGGTCAAAGGAATCCCGGTAATCGCGGATGCTTTCGGCATGAAGATGATGGGCAAGTGTGATACTGTGTCTTGTATCCGGTTATCTTTTTGGATTCCTCCATTCAATGTTGTTGTACTGGAATTGATTTTAAATACTAGAGTATTGTATTTCAGTTTCCTTGATGTTCCAGCCTGTGTTGCCGAGGTATTGATTTGTGCAGTGATGTATATGGTTTCATTGGTTATGGTTTTGAATACCATTTGTATCGTCTTTCTTTCCATTGTATGTAGACCTTCTCGGTCAAGTTTTATAGTTCCGCGTATGTTTAGCCTTGTGGGTCCCACGGCGGGGCTCACGGCGCTGTAATATACCCTGAATAACTTGGGGGTGTTACAGAATATTGTATTAGAGCTTAGGTTTATGGATACCTAGGCTGTCGGTCTTTTGGGTCGATTGAGTCGTCATTTGCCCACAGTATCACTACTCTGCCATCATCACAGTGCGACCGGTACTTGTAAGTCCTCTCACTCTTCTTGTATTTTTCTTAATCGTTTCGTTTATAGCTTGGTATTCTTGGGAATTGGTCACTTCGAGAATGTGCGATTTGGATTATACTTACGCACGTGTGTGCCCTTCAGAATGTTGGCTGAAAGTAGGAAGAATCGTGGCCGTGGTCACGGACGTGAACTCTTCCTTGAGATTTTGTTAAGTTGCTAATTGCGCTATTGGTGTGTATCGGTATTATGTCGAGACATTGTTTAGAAGTCGCATGCTAGTATCACGTGAGATCTTCGAATTCACAGACTTGTAAGTATATTGTTCAGATTATTCGATAATTCTTGGTGAATTTGAATTTCCGTAGAAATGTTGTTTGTGCGAGTGATTGCAAGTTTCGAGGACGAAACTTATTTTTAAGGGGGGTAGAGTGTAATACCCTGATTTCGGATATATTTTTTTTCGTTTATTTGTTGGATGTCGTTGATGGATAATTGTGCTTGAGGATGATGTGAACGTATGACAATGTTGCTGAATGCGTATATGTATTCATTGTGCCGTATGATCGTTTGGTATGTCGAGATGTTGGTAGAGAATAGCGGAAAATGGCTAAGTACAGCTACGTTAGCGCACGCTACAGGGTATGCCTAGTGCGCGCTAAGATATATACTTAGCATACGCTACGGTGCATACTTAGCGCACGCTAAGAGGTTCGGTTACGTACGCTAAGGAGGACCCCTAACGTACGTAACGAGTTGCTGGGTTAGTTCCGGAAGGTGACCGACAGGTAGGCCCAGATTAAATTTTATATTCAGTTAGCGCACGCTAACGCATGTTGGTTAGCGCACGCTAACATCAGATCGCCAATAATGGAATCTTAGCTTTCGGCGGGTGGACCCGTCCATGTTCGACGCGTGTCCAGATAAGGTCAGCGAGTGTTTGTCGTGAAGAGCTAGCGCACGCTAAAATCGTATGATTAGCGCACGCTAATTCCATATCGGTCAAAGGAATCCCGGTAATCGCGGATGCTTTCGGCATGAAGATGATGGGTAAGTGTGATACTGTGTCTTGTCTCCGGTTATCTTTTTGGATTCCTCCATTCAGTGTTGTTGTACTGGAATGGATTTTAAATACTCGAGTATTGTATTTCAGTTTCCTTGATGTTCCGGCCTGTGTTGCCGAGGTATTGATTTGTGCAGTGATGTATATGGTTTCATTGGTTATGGTTTTGAATACCATTTGTATCGTCTTTCTTTCCATTGTATGTAGACCTTCTCGGTCAAGTTTTATAGTTCCGCGTATGTTTAGCCTTGTGGGTCCCACGGCGGGGCTCACGGCGCTGTAATATACCCTGAATAACTTGGGGGTGTTACGGTCACAACCAGTTCAAACGATGACAACTGGGACATCAAACAAGTTCAAAAAGTATCGACGAACACGTGCAAGTTGATAGAGTTTAGAAGGAGAAACTGCAGAAGTCAAATATAGTACGAGTATTACATCCGATCTCTTATAAAAGAACTGTCGTCCCCGCAACTCACAACAACGGAAACAAGGTAACAACACAAAAAGCATCCGACAGGAAAATCTCCCATGGGTCTCTCAGAGCCGATCTCGATATCTCGTGGCCGAGCGCGAACTCGAAAGTCTCGGTAGCCACCCGCAAATCAATTCGGTGTCCCTCGAGTCCTCACTTGAAACGCGTTACTGACGAGAAGAACAATTTACACGTGCATGCCCCGGCACATCATGGTTGAAACACCTCGGCTCGGCATACCGAAAATACAAATGCTAGATACAATGGGGCATAACGTTGCAAAACAATATAGCGTAGATGCCAACTCAGCACAACAAAGAATCATAACACATATCATATACAACGATTACCATCGTAAAGTAATACACATACAAACACTACAACAACGACGGTATCGTTCGGCGACCTCAACGGCCCGAACGATCACCAGTACATAATTACAAACATTATGAAACAATCACACATGTACACAAATGTACAAACCCAAGCTTCAACATCTCACACTCGTGTGACAACACGCAAATCACCACGAGGTGTTAGGCGTATTTTTATACGCTTATTTATCATTATTTTATAGTATTTTGGAGAGTGAAATCGTCTAAATGAGCTTTTAATGCCTTAATTTTGTATGATTGACAGGAAATTGAAGTCCAGAAGCTAAAACGAGGCAAAACGGGTGAAAACGGCAAATCTGGACTCTGAGCCGCGGCACAAGGAAGCTGAGCTGCGGCACAGGAAGACACCAGCCGAAGGGAGAGTAACCTGTACTCTGTGCCACGACACAGCCCAGGTGAGCCTCGGCACAAAAGAAATTAATGACGCCCAGGTTTAAAGCTGAAGGCCCTGTGCCGCGGCACAGGTTTAGTGCGCCGCGGCACACTTGGCGGTTTTTGTATGTCCGTGCGGATTTTGGGCCGTTTCGAAACCAGTTTTCGACCGACTGATACGGACGCGATTTGTGGATGTTCTGAGCTATAAATAGGGTTTAAGACCCTAATTAATGAATCTTTGGATCTTTAATATTGGAGAGCTTAAGCTTGGAGACGACAGAAGAAGAGGGAAGCAGAAGACTTCAAGGGCAGAGGGCGGAAGCTGAAGAACGGAGGAATCCGAGCTTCATCTGCGTTTGAATTTTATGCTTTCATTTATTTATTCTGTATTTTCGATTATTAGTATGTCAGGCTAAAGCCCTAATCTAGGTTTATGATGAAACATTTGTTTTGACGAAAATATTGAGATTATACAATTTAATACCTTTTATTGAGTTTTCCCAATTATGTTTAATGCTTGCAATTATCCGCCAATAGTTGTATTGATTTAATCATTCACTTCGAATCGGGAGAGGAGATTTGGTGAGGAACTATTGGTGAGGACCGTTTTATTCTGTGAGATAGGAATATACTCATAGGAACTACGTGGCCTTTAGGAGATTTTATGCTTTTTGCCTATTGACGAATTAATTCACCTAGGGATAGAGTGCGTTATTCGCCTTTGGATAAATCTATTGACCTCGGGAGAGGCGGTAGAATATATTAGCAATTTCCGCCTTCAATAAATTGGGAAAATTATTTATTACGGATAATCGAGAGTAAACTCGGATAAACTAAGGTGGATTCAGAACCCTAGACTTATTCATCATTTGATTTATTTTATTCAAGCCATCGTTTTATACTAGTCTTTTAGTAATTCTTCTAGTTATTAATTACAAAATCCCAAATTCGATTGTTCAGATAAAATTGGAATACACAAAAATCGGTAGTTAGAAATTCAATCCTCGTGGGAACGATACTCTACTTATCACTTTATTACTTGTAAACGATGACGTGCACTTGCGTGTAAAGAAAATCCGCAACAAGTTTTTGGCGCCGTTGCCGGGGATTGAAATTTTCTAATATCGATTTAAGTATTTCCAGTCTTAATTTGAACGTTTTATTTTTATTTATTTTTTTGTATTTAATTTCGTTTATTTGTTTTTCCTTTCAGGACCTTTCGTGTAGTGCATGAGAAAACTCGGTAACGAAGGCCTACTACCTTTGGATACCGAGCTCGAGCGCACTCTAAGAAGGAACAAAAAGGAGAAAAGAGAGTTGCAGACAACGGTCAACATGGCCGAGAATATCGAAGTCCAAGGAGGAGATAACCAAGTGCGGCAAGTTCAACCGGAACTATCTCTTCGAGATTATGCCATGCCGCAGATCAACGCTAATTTTTCGGGAATTCGGCGTCCCACTATCCAAGCTAATAATTTTGAGATCAAGCCCGCTATTATTCTGATGGTGCAGGCGAGCCAATTCTGTGGACTGCCGAATGACGACCCAAATGCCCATATTGCTTCTTTCCTTGAGATATGCGACACGTTCAAGACTAATGGTGTCACCGACGATGCCATCCGATTGAGGCTTTTCCCTTTATCTTTGAGGGATAAAGCAAAGTTTTGGTTAAATTCCTTACCGCCGGGGTCGATTACAACATGGGAGAGGTTAGCGCAAGCCTTCCTTGCCAAATTTTTCCCACCAGCTAAGACGGCAAAGTTGAGAAACGAAATAACCACCTTTGGTCAGCACGATATGGAATCGCTTCACGAGGTGTGGGAGCGATATAATGATTTGCTACGAAGATGCCCTCATCACGGCATTCCTGATTGGCTTCAGCTTCATACGTTCTATAATGGTTTGAGTGCTTCTACACGCACCCTCGTGGATGCGACCTCTGGTGGGGCCTTCATGGGAAAATCTATGGCCGAGGCACACGTGCTTTTGGAAGATATGGCCGCAAACGCATACCAATGGCCATCGGAATGATTGACACTGGAGAGAGTCATGGAAGTTTCAAGCAATGATCCGATTTCCACTTTGTCAGCTCAAGTCGCCGCTTTGACCCAACAGCTCCAGGCATTTTCGCACGCACCTTCCCCCGTTACCATTGAAACATGCAATTGGTGTAACAGATCACACCCTAGCGCGGAGTGTCAAGTTGGAAACCCGTTCGAGCAAAATCAGATGGAGCAGGCTCAATTTGTGGGAAGTGGGAATCGGCCGAATAACCCGTACTCCAATACTTATAATCCGGGGTGGCGCAATCATCCTAACTTTTCATGGAGAAACGGACAGAACTCACACCAGCCCCCGTTCTCCCAGAATCAACAGCAGCCCCCTCCCGCTCCCAAAGTGTCTCTCGAGGAAGCACTTGCAAAATTTGCGGCAAATACGAGTCAATTTATGACCCGTACGGAAGCTACATTACAAAATCATTCTGCTTCCATTCGGAACATGGAGGTCCAGCTGGGCCAAATTGCTAATGTGTTGACAGCTCGTCCGGAGGGAGCATTGCCGAGTACAACAGAGACAAATCCTAGAGAGAGTCTAAACGCAATCAGCTTGAGAAGCGGGAAAGAGGTGCTGGATCAGCCCGAGCGGGGTAAAGAGAAGAAGGAAATTGAGGAAGAGAAGGATTTAAAGCCAGAGGAGTCGAAGGATTTGAAGCCGGATAACTCGAAGACATGTGTGTCCCCCGTCCCGTTTCCGCAGAGATTACAGCAAAGAAGGGCGGACAAACAATTTTCTAAGTTCCTTGATGTGTTTAAAAAGCTTCACATAAACATTCCGTTCGTCGACGCGTTGGAACAGATGCCGAGTTACGTCAAGTTCATGAAAGAGATATTATCGAAGAAGAGAAAGCTTGAGGAGTTTGAAACGGTCACCTTGACAGAGGAGTGCAGTGCAATTCTTCAAAAGAAGCTCCCACCTAAATTGAAAGATCCAGGAAGCTTCAACATACCGTGCACCATGGGGAATCTTTCGTTTAATAAGGCACTATGCGATCTTGGTGCTAGTATCAACCTCATGCCTCTGTCGATTTTCAAAAAGTCGGATATTGGGAAGCCAAGCCAACAACGTCTCCTTACAATTGGCGGATCGATCGATAAAGTATCCGAGGGGAGTGATCGAGGATGTATTAGTCAAGGTTGATAAGTTCATCTTTCCGGCCGATTTCATCGTGCTCGACATGGATGAAGATGAAGATATTCCAATCATCTTGGGACGACCATTTCTAGCGACGGGCCGAACCCTTATAGACGTGAAAAAAGGGGAGTTAACTCTGAGGGTCCAAGACGAGCAAGTTACTTTTCAAGTATTCAAATCGTTTCCATGCCCCGGAAGTATTGATAAAAGGTCACAAAGTGAAAGTGTAAATGCCGTTGAAAGAGGAAAGCACCGAAAACATCGTCGGTGGGAAAATTCAGATTTTGTGTTAAATGGTCCAAGTCTTAAGAAGGATATAGAACGAGTGGCGTTCCTCGAGCATGAGGAAAAATCACACTGATCTTGAGTGCGTTTGTGAAGGAGGAGAGTAAGCGAAAGCCCAGCGGACAATTAGTCATGGAGAAACCGGGTGTTTCGGAAAGTTGTTCACGTCGAAACCTTTTCGCAAACAACATTTGATGACCGAACCGAAAGTCGAATCGCTAACGACCAATGGTCATAATTTTAACAAAAATATGAACGGTTCGATGAACGGGGCGGAAACTAAATGGAGTTTGCGAAAAGCGAACTAATGTTTTCCAATAGGTCCGGCTGAAGACTATAAACTTAGCGCTTCTCGGGAGGCAACCCGAGTTCTAGTTGTAGATTTTTGCATTCCTTTATTTTTCTTGCATTCGTGATTCTTATTTTTCATCATTTTTGTGCTTCAATTTGCTTCTGCCTCTCGCTTTTAACGTTTTCTTCTAAAAATTTTGTGCAGGAATCAGCAAAGGGGAGGAATTCAATGATGGGCCGCGGCACAGTCTAGGTGAGCCGCGGCACACACCAGCTGATGAAAAATGGCCGATCAAACTGTACCCTGTGCCGCGGTATGATCTTACTGAGCCGCGGCACACCAGGTCGCTGAGCCGCGGCACACTAAACCTGAGTCGCGGCACACTAAATGGCCAAGAAACACCCAGGGAGCCTGTACTTTGTGCCGCGGCACACTAAACCTGAGCCGCGGCACACTAACACACTGAGCCGCGGCACACGAAAACTGAGCCGCGGCACCCGACGACATTACAAAACGTCCCAGTCCTATCAGACTTTGGGCCGCGGCTCACTTATATTGTGCCGCTGCCCCGCCGCAAAATAAGAGCAACAGTAGGGCTCATTCAATCGATCGGCCTGCATAAGATACTTCTTCCCTCCCTTCCTTCCTTCCTTCACACAATGAGGTCAGTTGATACCATTCTATTGTCTCCTTCTCAAATTCTCCAGGTAATTGTTGATTTCTAAATCATAAGTGATTCTTGATGTGAAAAGATTTGAAGTTTTATATTGATAGTTGTTCTTCACTTTTGTTTCTAAAATGGAGTTGGAATATGGGGAATTTGATATTGTGATGGAATTGATGTTTATGAACGAATTGTTGATGATAGTTGTCGTGATTCAGGGTTATAATCTGTGTTATTATTTTTGGGATTTGGAATTAACCATCAAAATTCTTGTTCTTCATTTTAACTTGTGCACACAAGGTGTTTGATAAATTGCAGCAATGAAAAATTGGTAAGCTAGGCATTTTCAAAATTATATGCAATGAATCGTGTTGTCGAATTACATTATCCCCAACCCCTACATCATGTTAAACTTGAGAGCTCGTACTTAACTTCCTTTTTAATG